>CM060907.1:893607692-898607692 GCA_030737815.1 Allium fistulosum | reverse complement strand
TCATCAATCGTACTTTGTCTAAGAAAGTCCAATTGCTCCTTACATCACTATTTTTTAGATGGAGGAATGACTTTGAGATTGAACCTTATTATTTTTTAGGTACATTCTAAACTCCTTCCCAGTATATGCACATATTCAATCAAATCGAAATGTTTTATTTTGTTCGCATGTTATGTTTTTTACTTTCGTGTTATATTCTATGAACTCATCATAGACATACTACTTGTGTATTAAAACCACAAGTTCATGTTTATGATAATTCGTCGATGAATTTAAAGAAGTGGATCCATTTTGGTATCATTAGATCTTTGACTGCATATATCTGTATATATCAATCCAAAGAGTTTATTAACTCTTATGTAATTCTCATTGAATGAGTGATTTTCCCTTGGTAGTTTGATATAAAAATCACGAGTAACAAATGATTCATAATCATATGGTTAAAGAATTATTTCTCAAAGATATGGCTTAGTCCATAATTCTAAAATAATTTTAGATACTTCTGTATTTTCCAGATCTCTTGCATCACTATTGTTATGAATAAAATACCATTGTTATAATAGATTCATTCTACAGTGAATATTCATGACATTCATGTTAAAATAAAACTAAATCTATTTTCAGTCAGTAATAAACCAAATTATTCTTTTATAATAATATTTGGTAGATATACGAAGACAATCTTTCGTAACTTGACGCATGCACTAATAAGTGTCATATGGTATGCTCTCATTATTTCTACCATTATAATAACAACGCATGAAATGTGAAGCTCCATTCAACCACTTATTATGGGCTATTTATTTCATCCACCATAATTAAATTACCGTCGAGAGTTTCATAACAACTATCTTGAACTCAAAGAAATAACTCCCATAGAAAAACGATCTTCTATATGAAAAATACATTTGGTACTGAATTCACATTTCTCATTCCATATTAAGTATCTATTAATATTTTATACAATTCTTGTTTCTACTGTCTCTTCATGAAAAATAGGCGACAATTCACTTTCTTCATCCCAATTCTTCTTGTGTTACATCCATTATCGAACATTCACCTTCCCTTCCAAATGTTCGAACCATTCAAAAGGAAACCCTTATTACAAACTACACCGAATTCTTTAAAGAAATGCATTTGTTCATCCTTAATATTTTAGGATATCATATAAGTTGACTAAAGTAAACTGGTCAAACTGACATTTAAGTTCAAATTTCTAGGTTGTCCAATTATTCTTAGTCTGTGTTGCATCAAACATGACAAGATCCTTATTGTATCTAATCATATTGAACGCCCGATGTTGTACTATGTTTACTTTCTTATTTCGAATGAATAAATTTCATCGAGATTTCATATATTACGAACATGACCATTCACCATACAACTTTTCTATTTGCTTGAATATGGATTTTCTTGTAGTGCTATAGAATTCAAAAATCATAGTAGGCAGTACATAGTCTAAGGAAAATCACTTAAGTGACCAATGTTCCAATGTATTTAGTAGTTGTATAATTTGGCTCTTGCAATGGTCTTTAAGTGACAACATGCCAAAGATTTACTATATTTTGTATTTCTTTGTCAATCCTAATTCAGTTCATTCATATATTTTGATAAATAATTTTATCAATCAAATTAGCTACTCAAATTTATTGGAGTAGATTGTTTTAACTTTATATAGCATATATTCTTATAATATTATAATGGTTAAATATAGTCATTTCATTTTCCTAATAAGGCTCCTACTAGATTTTTATATTCCTCAAAATCCTAAGAGAAACGTAGAAACCTTTCGATTTCTCTAGTGAGTGTTAGGACTGCTTACCTTGAGATTTTGACTTTGAGTTTGATCAACATATCATAGTCCCGCAAGCGATGGATATTTATCGATTATATCATATATAACTCATGACTATGGTTTTTGCGCCAATCTTTATCTTGGGTTTTCTAAATAAATCAAAAGAGATTATCCACTCTTACATATCATTACTCCATGACCTAAGTATAATGCTTATACCAAAAAATACAAGCATGTGTTTACCTCATCTAGCAATATATTAATAGTATTTCACATAATAGCCCTAGCTTGAGTTTGCTCAACAACTAGTGCATATGCAAGTAATCTATCAATATATAAATGATTGATGGCAACTATATTGAAGATTCATAACTTTTAATATGGTTGGAGTTATTTGGATTTAAGAATAATTTATTTCTTATGAAATACCCTTGTGATTCAAGTATCACACTCATCTGAAATCACGATGTACGTATTACTATTATATTTGTGTATTTATTCCAAAAAATTTAAGGTTTATTTCAGCTACACTCATATTTTATTCATACACATAGTTGTATAAGTTTGGTTTATTTATAACTTTTATAATTTAGTTAACTAATATATATATATATATATATGTTTGTGTGTGTATGTATGTATGTAATTTATTAATCAAAACAATTTTAATTAGTTTTAGTTCTTAATTTAATTAAATTTGATTTAATATTTTGAAAATTTTATTTTATTTATCTTAAATAATTTAAAAATTATATTTAACTATAACCTTTTTAGTTTTATATATATATTAATATATATATATATATATGTGTGTATGTATGTATGTATATTAATTAATTAAATTTAATTAAACATTTTATTTAAATATTCAATAAATTTCAAAACTTTATACTTTAATTTTTCAAAGCAAATTTGGGAAAACTAAAGTATTTTAAAATTATTTTATAACAATTATAAAATCTTTTATACTTTAAACTTAACCTTTAAACTTAAAATATATTAATAATTATTCAAAAACACTTATTTGAATTAGTCCAAGACCCAAAATAATTTGGGGACTTACACTTAGGCCTATCTTAAAAACTTCCTCCATCCATTTGGCTAGGCTAGGCTAGGAGCCATGGAGAGGAGGGTACTTATTAATCCAACTCCAACCCTTAGATGCTCCTATTCTAGATATCCATTAGATAGTAAAGTATAGTGGTTGGCTAAAATGTTAACTAATTAATCCATATAAACCAATGGGTTTTGAATACCACCGTTGGTTCAGATCCATTGGGTAATGGATGAAATATGGTGAATTTCAAAAAATTTACCTTAAGTGGATCTTAATGGGGCTATATGAATTACTAGTTAGCATTCAGATCCAGCCTAGAATTAATTTAATATTTCATTTTAACTTTAAATGTATTTATATTTATAGTTTATGTGTTTTTTGTTTTCCGACTTTAAGTATGTGATGAGTTACATTAGCATTTATGATGTAAGTTATGAGGAGTTTTTTGCTTAATGACTTTAGGTATGTGAGGAGTTAATTAGAATTTATGTTGTAAATATAAGGTGCTTCATTTTTAACGACTTTAGGTATGTGAGGAGTTATATTAACGTATAGGCTGAATATTACAAAGGGAGACATATGTATAGCATAACAACATAAAACTAATACAACATGGGTACATGCAAAGGGACACACACACGCACATGTTTGTAGATATTTGTTTTACATCTATTGCATGTATGTGCATATGTATGTATGTATGTATGTATACATAACATGTTGCCACATATAAATAAATTTCCATAATATATGTATAATGCACAACTTTGAACATATATTATATGCATATTCTTAAATTTAATTTGTTTTAAACATTTAATTAATTTGACTAAGTGAGAGGGAATTTTATATTTAGATCTAAAACAAATCTGACAATTATTTTAAATATAGTTTTGAAACTCAAATGAATTAAATTTACAAGTAGAATAACTTAATCTTCTCCAAAAATGTTATAAATAGAATATATAATGATTTACACCAAGTTAATTTATCATAAGCGAAACTAACTTTATTTTAATTTGTTACTTTACTAGGTTTAAATTGAAATACGTATTTGATATTTTAAATGAAAGAAATGTATGTATAATAAAATCAAGTAAGACAATTTACACAATGCTAGTTTTATTGAAGGCTGAAATATAATTGTTGTAACATACATATAATTTTTTAAAAATCTACTAATTTGTATACATAATTCATATCTATTGTTTATTGATTGTTTAATTATTAAATCAAGTATGTGGCAACATTGTTACATATATAATGATTTGATCTTGTTGCTTGTTGCACGTTGGTCTATGTTGTCTCCTAGGATTCTTAATCTTATACCCAAACTTGCAAAGTATGGAGTTCTACCACCAATCGTGTGTTTTATTTGGAAGAGGATGGAGATAAAGGGAGTGGTTGTAGATTTCCAAACAAGGGAAAAAACATGAAGGGGTTTAATATGCCTTTTATAGAGGAGCTTTAGGATTTTTAAATAACCACTAATTACTCACTCTTTAAAAGCAAAAATCCACCCTTCATCACACTAAGCATTCCCAACCCCCTTCCTTTATTTGTGCCATTTATTTGTATGTTTAAACTCCTTTTAACATGTACTAACATTGTATATTAATATGTGCATGTATACCGCTTATACACACACCTAAGTAATTACTTAAAGGCATATAGAAAATTCCCAAGAGCTACCAAAGTTGCCAGTGGCACACTAATTATTAAATACACTCATAATTAATATTTCTTAAATATCAACTAATTTATTTAATATATAATACATTATAAACCAGTTAAATCGGGTGGTATTTCAGAGACTACACATACATGGTTGTGCTACTCATATGTGTAAATTTAGTCAGTGATTAATACTGAAAAATTCAAATATTAACGTTCACATGTCACCTTAGCCGATGGTGTGATAGTTTGGCTAAATTCATCACTTACGGGTCTTTTAAGTAAAAACATATTTTAGATCACCTTAAGCGGTATCATAAGTGACAATAATACACACACATTCTCTTCGTTAACACTATATCACTTTATAATATATGGATTTGGTACTGGTCAAAATTCCAATAATATCCACATTTAACCGATCAATCCACTCATTGGTTCAATAATAATATTTATTATTAATCATTCTACTCTGGTAAGAGATTTTGACTTTGAGTTGATTAAAGTTGACCATGATACATACCTCGTACAACGGAGGAGATGAATTTTATTGAATAGTGTTTCTCTTCCAACACTTCACCTCAGACTCAACTGTAGTTGCTTGATGGCCATGATGTCATGATCTAACTATATTCAAAGTGGAGTATCCATGTTGACGTTCCATAGTATTCTCAAGTCGAGAGAAATATGTAACACCGTCACACTGATATTTCGTATTTGACATATTTGTTATCAACCAACAGGAAACTCAAAATCGAGGCATTTTATATTTATCCAATAGCTATAAGTAAGTAATGCCTTGGTTGTAATGACCACCCTACACCCTAGTACCCAGTATACCTGAAGAATGTGCTGCAATGATAACCTGTTGATGTAGGACGATTATCAAGGGAGAATTAACTAAAATCCTAAACTTAACCTATCGTATATCTCACAGTGGATTGAATAAAATATAATATCAACGTAGATATAAAACATACGAGACAGAAATGAATGAACCAAAACAAATATCAGAGTGTAAGGTCCACAATAGCCATACAAAATAAGTGGAATAGAGTTTATACATCATCAAAATAAACCTAAGGGAAATCCATCTCTAAATAAGATAAAGCACTGTTAAAGCTCCACAGTTGTAACATCCCCCACTTGGAGGCCTAAATCTAACGGCTACGGATGCTGCAGCCATCATAAGTTATTAATCCTCGGCAACCAAATACGGTAATGTTAGATACATTGATATAACAGAAACACATGGATATGGAATTTTTTTTTAAAATCATTAAACAACTTTCATATTCCATTTCAAATCATTTCAAATTCATTACATAATCCCACATTCGAGAACCACGTTCAAAGAAATTATAATTATTACAACATACCCCAAGAGCGACATATGAAGATGACCCCTTTGATGATCAGAGTATATATATATATATAGGCAATCAAACAACTTTGCGTATACATCAAACACAACGGCATAAAAGAAAAGAACTCTAAATAGCTAGTTTGCCTCCTGCTCGTTTCCAGAAGGTTATTCGTCTAAGAAGAACCTGAAAACCTCAACTCTCAAGCTACTCGAAATTAATTGAGCACCCGAGATTTTAAGGGGAAAACATAAACTTCGAGTCAGACATAAAGCCTGGTATAAATAATAACCTACCATCCTAAACCATTTAGATATCTAGTGAGACCACACCGATTAGCGGAACAGATTTCCCATTACTAGTATCCTATCCAAAAATTTATAATAACCATATAATGTGCTCCTGCATCCACAATGGTTAAAACATAGCAATTTAATATATTATGATGATATGCAAACAAGTAAATTATTCTGGATTTCTCATCCCCATTCATTTGACTATCTTCTCAACTATAGTTTCTAGGGTCACTATTAACCTATTAGTTTTCATGGGCTGACTAATAACCTATTTATAGTTTATGGACTACCTGTCCTACTTCATAGTTTTCATGGGATAACTAAGAACTTATTGCAAAATTATGGACTATCTGCCCGGTTTCATAGTTTTGATGGGATCGCTAAGAACCTATTGGCCTTTACCAATAACTTCATTCAATTATTACATGGGTTCTCCCGGAACCTATTGGTATCTCGAATAACTCCCCTTATATCATAGTTTTCATGGGTTGACTATGAACCTATTGACTCATGTCAATAACTTAATCTGGATATAGTATTCATGGATTCACTACAAACCTGTTGGCCCCTGCCAATAACTCTCTTTAATCATAGTTTTCATGGGTTCACTGTGAACCTGTCTAAACTGACAACTTCTTAATTAGTCTTTGGGCATCCCAAATTCTGGTCCACCTGACCTCCTAGATGCAATTCTACTCATACAGGAGATAATTCAATTTATATTCACTACCGGGTCAACTTAACTGATTATTCTGCCCTTTCTCCCCAAAATACAGTTATGGGTGCATTATACAGTGAATATGTATTTGTAAGAAGCAAACATAATAACATACCAATACCAACATTTATGGTTTAATATCCTTGAAATCATTTTTAACTTAAAACATGGTTAATCCCTTTAACCTATTATTTTATCAAGGAAACCTTCTTCAAAAACTACAAATTTAAAAGAAATTTAAAAGCTCTTTTATAGTGCCATGGGTTTTTTCCTTTAAGAATGAGATTGGGTTCTTTGTTTTGAAAACTAAGGCTTTCGGAACCTTAGACCCTTACTTTCGAAACCATGGGAAAACCTCTTTCGAAAACATTCACATTTTCTTTTCAAAATACTAAGCATATGCCTTTCGAAACACTTTAAAACATCTCTTTCGAAATTGTCAAAACATACATTTCGAAAATATTAAAGTATCACTTATTAACTCATAGAAGCATAGCTTCGAAACCATTTGAAAATACCTCTTTTCGAACCATTGGGTTTTATCTTTGAAAAATAACTGTTGGGTTAAATAGAATATAAAAAAGTACCCCTTTCGAAACCATTAATCTTTAAATAAAAATGACTGGGGAAAACTGATGTCTTCGGAACCATCCTTTAGAAAGCATTAATCATTTAAGTAAAATATTTGGAAGGATACTTCGAAATCCCTTTCGAAGCTATTGCCTTCGAAACCTTTATGTGGCTACTAGAGACCTTTAGAAAACATTGGGAAGTGGCTTATTACATTTTCAAAACAAAAACTACCTTTCGAACTCGTTGACGACTTCAATCCATTTTAAAGGCATAAAGACGGCAGCATGGTTTCAACTGGGTTGAAACTACCTTTTCGAAAGCATTGATTTTAAAAACTAGGCAACCCATTCAAAAGCTACCCTTTCGAAACAAAAAGGTGGAAACTTCTTCGAAAGCTATAATAAACCCTTTCGAAAGCATTCTTTTGAAAACAAGGCAAGTGGCATTTCTCTAGATAGTAAAACAAAGGCCTCGACCCCTCTGAAAGCTTGGTTTCAACTCTACACCTGCCGCTATTCTCCAATCCACTACGTACCAACGCATTGATACCTTGTGTATTGGTTTCGACCGGGTTGAGGCGGAAGTATAGGGTCGAAAGGTAGCTACTGGAAGTGGCAAAACCATACTTCTATATAAAAACTGTTTTATTGCCTTTTTAAGTAACTGCTTTTTAACTAACCTGCCTATTTGTAAAAATTTAATTAGTTTCCATAAACTTTTCAAATTCTTTCCTAAAAACTGCCACATTCATTTCAGATCTAAATAAAGATAATTAGCAAAGAAGACCTTCCCTTAAGCAAAACAATTAAAACATTTAAGTCCTCCAAATATATATTAATTTAATTTCCATAATAAATTACTTAGGAAAAATACACAAAAATCATAGAAATTCACTTTTAATATGTTATCTATCATATATAGATTTCAGACCCAAAATCTTTCATATAATTACCGAAATTAATTTCTATACCAAATTATTCATATTCTCCTTTGAAAATTCACAATAAATTCTCCATAGCTTGGAAAAATTATAAAAATTAAAACCTATCTCCTAAATAATGTTTTACATAACATATCAATTCCTCATAGCATTAGAAATTTAGCAAATACATTTTTTTACCTAAAATCGAATTAAATATTTATCAAACAATCTTGTTTGATTCAATCATATCATAAAATCCATGCATATCATCATTAAAAATCATCATAAGGTTTTAAACATTAAACCCAGAATCATATGCTCGTTAAAACAAAAATATAGATGATTTTGATTATTATTCACCTTGATTAGGATAAGGAACTTGAGATTTGATTTAGATTGATCATCCTTGCTCGATTCCTTAGCTTTAATTGATTTTCTCCTTTTCTTTCCCTAGATTATGGCCGGCTTGAGCATTTTTTTTTCGTTTTAGAATTCTGAATTATGAATGTGTAGAGAATGGAAACAAGGGTTTAGGGAATAAAGGGTCATGGGTGCGGCTATTCCCCATAATGCCCTTGCCTTATTTCCTTATTAGTTAATTTATAAAAACATTTCCATAACCAATTCTTTTTATTTAATTAAGCACATCCCTAATTAGATTTTCAAATCTCAATCCCCTTATCACTCTAATATTTACATCATTCTATCTAATTTATCTAACTAAATCTTCTGAATAATGTTATTTAAAAATTAGGGGTGTTACGGGCTCCCATCCTTAAAGAATTTCGTCCTTGAAATCCATTAAGTACTAAATACTAAACATAACAATCATTCGTAACAGCTCCTAACTACCATACTAGCCTACTTGACTAGCAACAGTCTATATAAAGCAAATATAGAACATACCCTTACAGTAGATTAGGATATGTATCTCTAATCTTGTCTTCTATTTCCCAAGTATAGTCCTTTTCGTTGTCGCTCCACTGAACTTTCACCAACTTGACTGTCTTGTTTCTTAACCTTTTCTCATCTCTCGCTACAATCCGAACTGGTTGTCTAACAAAAGTCAAATTCGGCTCTTTACTATCAACTCTTTCAACTCTGTAGGAGTAATAGTAGTGTCTAGATCATACACATACTTGCGAAGATGAGACACATGAAATACATTATGGACCCTTGTCATACTGCTCGGCAACTCTACTCTGTATGCGAGCTTTCCGATCCTCTCTATAACTAGGAATGGACCAACATATCTCGGTGCCAGTTTTTCTGACTTTCCAAATCACACCACACCCTTCATCAATGATACCTTAATGAAAACTTTATCTCCAACTGATAATTCTAGATCTTTACACCTCTTATCTGCGTAACTCTTCTGTCTTGACTGAGCTTCTTTCATCCTTTCTCAGATCAACTCAATCTTCTCTATCGCCTCTCTTACCGATCTGGACCCAAGACTAATCTGTCTCCAGTTTCCAACCAACATGCTGGTGATTTGCATGGCCTTCCATACAAAGCTTCAAAAGGCGCCATTCTTATACTAGTCTGATAACTATTATTATAGAAAACTCCACTAAGTGTAGGTGATCTTCCCAAGATCCACCAAAGTCCAATACACAAGCGTTTAACAAATCCTCGAGTATCTTATTGACTCTCTCGGTCTGCCCATCCATCTAAGGGTGATACGCAGTACTCATCTTAAGCTTGGTACCTAATACATCCTGTAGACTCTTCCAGAATTCACTAGTAAACAAAGCATCTCTATCACTGACTATACTTCTAGGAATTCCATGCAGTCTAACTATGTTCTTCATGAACAACTTAGCTAAAACAGGTGCCGTCCTGGTTGACTTAACTGGAATAAAATGGGCACTCTTGGTCAACCTGTCCACTATGACCCATATACTTTCATTTCCTCTACTCGACCTTGGCAACTCGTTTATAAAATCCATGGATATCGAATCCCATTTCCAAACTGGAATCTCCAAAGGTTCAAGCAATCCACTCGGCTTCTGATGTTCGGCATTCAATTGTTGACAGTTTGCACACTATCTAACCCACAAGCCAACAACCTTCTTCATAACTTCCCAGTAGAAGCTCCTCTTCATATCTTGATACATCTTGGTTCCTCTAGGATGAATCGTAAATTTGGATCGATTGCATTCCTTAAGAACTTCTTTCCTTAAGTCCTTAACATTCAGAACATATAACCCCTTCTTTCTCAACCATCCCTTCCGGTCAAGGCTAAAATATCTTAGATCATCAATCTCCGATCCCACCTCAAGCCTTCTAATCTTCTCGACTAATAATGGACCCTCTTTCTGCTTAGAAGCAATCCTTTCGATCAACACTGGTTGAACTTCCAAACAGGATAATATAGCAATGCTCCGACTAGAACTAGTGGTCGATCTTAACTGCACACTACAAGTAGTCAAAGCTTCTAAGTCTTTCCATTCTGCCAACATAGCTAACACTATATTCTGATGTCTTCTACTAAGAGAATCCGCTACTTTATTTCCTTCCCCAAGTGTATACTCTATACCAAAATCATAAGCTGCTAAAATCTCCATCCACCTCTGTTGTCTCATATTCAATTCCTTTTGAGAGAATAAATACCTTAAGGACTTATGATCTGTGTATAGCTCAAATCTCTCCCCTAAGAGATAATGTCTCCATATCTTTAGCGCGAAGATCACCGCTGCCAACTCCAAATCATGAGTAGGATATTTTACTTCATGTGGTCTAAGCTATCGTGAAGCGTAGGCAATGACTTTACCCTCCTACATCAACATAGCTCCTAATCCGGTCCCACATGCATTGGTATACACTGCCAACCCTTGGTTTTCGTCTATAACTAATAACACAAGCGCATTGGTCAACAAATGCTTTAACTTAAGGAATGCTTCCTCCCATTTGTCAGACCTAATAAACTTCACGTCCTTCCTGGTCAACTTAGTCAAAGGCGCTGCTATCCGTGAGAAATCCTTAATGAATCTCCGGTAATAGCCAGCAAGTCCAAGAAAACTTCTAATCTCTGTCACAGTCTTAGGTTTCTTCCAGTTATTAATAGCTTCGATCTTATCTGTATCGACTGACAAACCCTTCTCTGAAACCACGTGACCAAGAAACTTAACCTCTTTCCTTAAGAAATGACACTTGGAAAACTTTGCTTTCAGCTGATGCTGCCTCAGCGTCTCGAGCACTACCCTAAGATGATCTTCATGCTCTCTTTTATCCTTAGAGTATACTAAAATATCATCTATAAACATCAATATGAATATATCCAAGTACTCTCGGAAAACTCGATTCATCAAATCACGAAGAAAGCTGGTGCATTCGTTAATCCGAATGACATTACTAACCACTTGTACGAACCATACCTAGTCCGAAATGCGGTCATTGGAATACTGTCCTCTTCCACTCTTATCTGATGGAAGCCTGTCGCCAAATTCAATTGGGAAAATACTCTAGCTCCACACAACTGATCAAAGAGATCATCTATTCTCGAGAAAGGATACTTATTCTTAATCGTCTTCTCGTTCAACTTATGATAGTCGATACACATCCTTAACGACCCATCCGGTTTTCACAAACACCGCGGCTGCTCCCCAAGGCAAACTGCTTGGTCTAATAAAATTTCTTCCTTCTAGATCCACTAGCTGCACCTTCAATTCCTTCATCTCGGTTGGTGTCATCCTGCTAGGTGGTCTGTTAACAGGTTCAGCTCCTAGCACAAGATCTATCCGAAACTCAACAGCTCATTTCGGTGGTAGTCCTGTAACCGACTCAAAAACATCTGCAAATTCTCTTGCTATCCTAACCTGTCTTAACTCTTCTTCTACTTCCATAGCTCTTAACAAAGCACAAGCACTTCGGTTAGAATCCTCCACTATGAATATTATTCGGTTATGACTATCAGAGTGTCTCAACGATATTTTCCTATCCTGGCAAAATATTCTAGCATCATATTTACCCAACAAATCCATACCCAAAATGATTCTGAAGCCTACGAAATTGAAAACATACAGACTATATGCAAACTTATGACCTAACAAATCAAGTTCTACCTAGTCACATCTCATTCCCAGAGTTGCATACCCTCCTATCGGATTCCCAACCCTTAAGGAAGTAACAAGGTATGTGGGTTCTAAACATAACCTATCAACCAAATTCTGAGATATAAATGAATGCGATGCACCAGTATCAAATAGTACCCTAACTAGTATACTCTGAATGAAAAGCGTACCTTCCATTACAGCCTTTCCCTTCTCAACAGTAGTTGGCCTAGCAGATGATGGTTCAACAGCTAAGACCTTTCCCTTGTCCGTCCTGACTGGTTCTGGACACTGATTCTCACAATGCCTAACCTGGTCGTAGTTAAAGCATTTCACACTCTTCTTTTCTGCGGCCTTCTTCCCCTTGCCTGTCCAGCATTCATGGGCATAATGCCCTTCTTATCACACTTGAAACAGACCAGATCAGCCTTTGCCTTCTCGCAGCCTCTCCGTTCTGGGTTCCCTTCTTCTTAAAGAACTTCCTCTTCTTCCCCTGAGAACCCTGGGTTTCAACTGGCTTCTCCTTCCCACAAATAGCAAGCATTCCTCATGTTGGATTTCCATCTCCACAACAACATTACAAGGATCACGAAGGTGTGGCAGGGTCGCCCTAGCAATCTAGGGTCTCAATCCCTGAATAAAATTCTCATTCCTCTTGATGACAGCATCAATGGTAGTATACCCATATCTTGACAGCTCATTAAACTTAGCATCATACTCAATTACCGACATATCTCCCTGCACCAAATACATAAACTTTCTCATCAATGCTGAATTAGCAACTTCAGACAAAAACCTCTGCTCGAATCACCTTTGAAATTCTGCCCAAGTCAACTCTTCCTCAGGAACTCTGGTAGTAACACTATTCAACCAATGAAGCGTTGCTCCCTGCAACTATCTAGAGGCTAGTATCCTCTTTTGTTCATCATTCATACCCAAGTCAGCGAAGATTCTCTCGCAATGCAACAGCCAATTCTCAACTTCTATGGCATCCTCCGTTCCCACAAATGGCTTCCCACCAAGACTGGTGTAATCTCTGCTTAACTTAGCATAATTATTCTCAACTGGAGCCACAGGATTAGCTCCTCCAACATTCCCAGCAACCGCAGCAGCTACTCCACCTTGCATCAGATTGACGAAGAACTGATACATCATCCCCATATCCGTTCCCACAAACGGTTTTCGTTTGTTGTGGTGCTTCCTCCACCGAGATTTCCTCTTCCGTTTCTTGCCTCCATATCTTCCTTTCTCATAAATATGCATATGAGCCTTAGTAAGATACATAAGAACGGTCTAAGAGAAGAGGGAAAATGTATATATACATACACATACATACATACACATACATACATATATATACATATACATATATATACACACATATATATACATACATATATATATATACATACATATATATATATACACACATACATACATAGATACATACATACATACATAGATATATACATATATACATATATATATCAAATACAAGTACGTTACTAAAGCATTAACCTAAACCCCGATCTTATTTTCTGTTTCATTGGATTATGTTTGAGAAATCCTTTTGGTTTAAATTTCTTTTAAGTTTTCATAAACCTATGCTTTGATATCAACTTTTAACATCCTCCATTTGGAGGACTAAAACTAGCAGCTACAGATACTGTAGTCATCTATTGTTATTAATCCTCGACGACCAAATACGGTAATATTAGATACATTGATATAACATAAACACATGGATATGGAAAAAAAATTTAAAATCATTAAACAACGTTCATATTCCAATTCAAGTCATTTCAAATTCATTACATAATCCCACATTCGAGAAACACGTTTAGAGAAATTATAATTATTACAACATACGCCAAGAGCAACATATGAAGATGCCCATTTGGTTGATCAGAGTGTGTGTGTGTGTGTATAGACAATTAAACAACTTTGCCTTTACGTCAAACACATCGGCATAAAAGAAAAGAACTCTAAATAGCTAGTTTGCCTCCTGCTCATCTCCGGAAGCTTATTCGTCTAAGAAGAACCCAAAAACCTCAACTCTCAAACTACTCAAAATTAATTGAGCACCCGAGAGTTTAAGGGGAAAAAATAAACTTCGAGTTAGACATAAAGCCTGGTATGAATAATAACCTACCATCTCAAACCATTTAGATATCTAGTGAGACCATGCCGCTTAGCGGAACGGCTTTTCCCCACACTAGTATCTTATCCAAAAATTTATAATAACCATATACTGTGCTCCTGCATCCATAATGGTTAAAACATAGCAATTTAATATATTACGATAATATGCAAACAAGTAAATTATTCTGGATTTCCCATCCCCATTCATTTGACTATCTGTCTCAACTATAGTTTCTAGGGTCACTATAAACCTATTAGTTTTCATGGGCTGACTAATAACATGTTTATAGTTTATGGACTATATGTCCTACTTCATAGTTTTCATTGGATCACTAAGAACCTATTTCAAACTTATGGACTATCTGTCCGGTTTCATAGTTTTCATGGGATCACTAAGAACCTATTAGCCCTTGCCAATAACTACATTTAATTATTTCATGGATTCTTCCTGAACCTATTGGTATCTCCAATAACTCCCTTTATATCATAGTTTTCATGGATTGACTATGAACCTAAAGACTCCTGTCAATAACTTAATCTGGGTACAGTTTTCATGGGTTCACTACAAACCTGTTGGCCCTGCCAATAACTCTCTTTAATTATAGTTTTCATGGGTTTACTATGAACCTGTCTGATGTGCACGTAAATGTGCATGTATATATATACATCCATATTTTATCTATTTTTATTTAAATAAATGTCATATTTGGGTATTTTAACATGTCTAAACCAAAATTCAATTATTTTCAAATCATTATATATTCATCATCATATAGGGGCAAAATGGTCATTTTTGTGCATGTGTTAACTTGAGAATTTTTACTTTGACATTTTTTATGATTTTCATAGGAATTTGGATGCATATGGAAGAGGGTTTCATGAAGATATATGCATGCACAAGATAATACAAAGGAAGGAAGATGGAAATAATTCAAACACATGATCATGGAGGACCTCACCTACCCACTTACCTAAATTTACAATTAGAAGTTAATGTACAACCGCAGAGGTTAAAGTTTCATGCATATTTGATGATGGATTAATTAGAGGCTAATGGTTACTTGGTGGCCACACTTCCTAAAGGGCATTTTGGGAAGCACCCTAAAAATTGAATTTGGATTTTATGCATGTATAAATAGCCCACTTATGTACGTGTAAAGGATCTTCTTACTCTTCATATTACGTAGGAAATTAGCAAGTTGTAAACACAAAATCAAAGTGGAATAAAAATGGCTTCCTAAGCCTTCTTTTTTCTACATGCTTCTCTTTACTTTTATGCTTATGTTTATTTCTATGCTATTTTCTTTTCATTGTTAGTAGATTAGATTTACATTCATGCAAGTAGTGTAGTTTTATTATTTTTTATGCAAGTAGTTTAGTAGTTAATCTCCTTTTCCTTCTTTGTTTAGTTTCTATTTCTTTTGCTTTTAATGTTGAAATTTACATGTGTTGATATGATAACACATATGAGTAGGTTAACCCCTTCAATTTAGGGGTAATGAAGCTCTCAAATATTATGTAAATTTAACATTTCTATGATTTATGGTCTCTTTTATTTATGCTTCATGAAAGTAGATTTTGATGTAAGTTTGTACAAGTGGGTTTGATAGCTTATGTTGCATTTGCAAATGAGCTATTCTTATTCAACATAAACACAATTTACATCATCATTTGCTAATTGATTTTTGATTTTGAAATGGAAGTAATAACAAAATTTGATGATCTATATTACTAATTACAATAGTAAATAGATCATATTTAAAATAGCTTTTGCTTTGGCTTCATTTTCATGAGAATTGATAAGTAGTTTATTTGTTGTGTTATAGTTTGATGGTTTAAGTTATTTTAATTAATAACATAAATAAACCATACTTATGATAAATGCAATAATTATTTCACTTGATATCAAAAATAGAGATCATAGATTATTTGTTTGTTGATTTACAAAAATATGAGAGTGGATTTGCCTCTATATTGTTCTCTAATCTCATAGATTTTAATCTCAATTTCATTTTAATTTTAGCTTCATTTTGTTTACAATTTGTAGTTAACAATCTTCTCTCCACTTTGGTCCAATTTGATAGATTAGAAAATTTTAAAATCTTAAAAATTCCCTACGGATCGACCCGTACTAAAATTGTACGCCATGCGCTTGCTGTAATTTTATTATAAAATTTTCGGCGATTTTCTAACTCGATAGAAAATTCGTCGTTAAACAAGTTTTTGGCGCCGTTGCCGGGGATTTGCTTTGATTTTGATTTTCTACTCTTTGAATTATTGTTGTTGGATTGCTGTGTGTTGAATTGCATTATAAAAAAAACAATTCATGTTTGCGTGATCGTTATTTTCATTTTGTGTGTGGGCTTGTTGTTTTTTCTAGTTGCATTTGCATTAACATATTTAAAAAAAATACACACTTCAATTTGGGAAAAAAATTTTATTCCATTTCAAATTTTTTGTTTTACATACAAGTTTTCAGAGCAATTTTACATTTCAAATCTTCACATCTGTTCATTTCTGTTGCTAACTCCATTTCTGTTGCATTCCCTTTATCTTCCCAAAACTTCACTCTATTTCCTTCCTACGACCAAACATTAACACTCAGTACTCAACCCTCTTCACAACTGCTTCATCACCCTTAACACTAGCTGCCTTCCTATCTTCTCAACCACTTCATCAACTCTACATATCCTACCCCAACCACCACAAAACACAGCAATCAGTGCAACATCTTGCCATACAACAACCCCACAATAGTATCACCAAACTGTTCCATCTCCATATAAACCTATCCCTTTACAAAAACTGTCACCCTATACCCTGCTCAACTACACCCAATTGACCATCACCACTCCTGCAATCTTGCCTCACTGCTCTCGAACATCTCCAAACTGCCACAGTCACCCCCTTCATCTACAACTCTCTACACAACAAGAATTCCAAATCGCCAATTTCAACTCACCACACTGCTACCATCAATTACCGCTTGTCTTCCTCTTCTCCATTGTAACATTTTACAAACTACCACCACCAATACCACTGCCACTGTCAAACCCAACAGCTGCTTGCCTCTTCTTTGACCACATACAAAACCACTGTGGCCTCCTCCTCTTATTTCCGTCCCGACCCATCAATACATCCTCACTGCCTATACCAAGTGCCATCAAAATTTCACCATTTTCAACCCATTGCAACTACAAACTTCTCTGCCCACAGTCTACACATCCAACACCGTTCAAACCTACCAGCATTTCTTTCCTTAACAGCTCTGTCAATCCACCTTTCCACCCAAACCGCTTCAGCTCCACCCTGATCAACTGTCATCAAACTTCACTTCTCATCCAATCCTATTCTACACTTCATCTCCTCTGTCCACCATACAATTCATACTGTCACGCTTCATCTCCCTCTATAAGCAACACTGCATACCCACGTCAAATATCCCACAAATATCACATACCCAAGCTTCGATTCACACATCACCCTCCATACCATAGACAAACTGCCACCATCACTGAATTTAACAAAAAAAAAGAGAGAGAGAAAAAAAAACTGCCATTACCTCTTGAATACAACCTGCCACTTATACGCCTCGCCTCGAACACCATAATCGCCAACCGCAAGCCACTCAGAAATCACCACCGAAAATTGCTTTACCCACTTCCTCCTACAATCACCAGAAGTCTCCATCTCCTCGAGAACAACCCCAGCAAGTCGCGACAATCCCCAAATCACTTCCATCACACTGCAATCCCACCGTGAACCATGCCATAGTCGCTACACCCACAATCGCAGCTAGCATCGATAAAACCGTTAATCCTCCTAAAAAGATCTTGTGAAAGTCGGAATTGATTTTAATCGTGTATTTTAATCTTGGGATTTTGTTTTGAATGAAAGGCTAGCTTAATTTCTGTGAATATCGTTCTTGTTTAAATGTAAAAAACAGAGATGCGGGTTGTCTTTGTTTAAAAGTGGGTCGGGCCCGTGTGTTTCTTAAAAAAATTTGTGTTGAAGTTTATCTTTTGAACTTATCCTTGGTTTCATTTGTTTTCTAACTTCTTTTCTAACTTTTCCTTTTTATTTTCATTTGTTTTATTTTCCTTTGTTTTATTTCTTTTGATTTTGTTCTACTTGAAACTTTTTTTCCTTCTTTCGTTTGTTTAGTTTTGTTTCATATTGATTTCACTTGTTTTTATTTTCCTTTGTTTTAGTTTTTTTTTAAAAAATACATAAAAAAAATTTGTACATATATCTTGTTTGAAATTTCAGGTTGCCAAAGCAGAAAATTGCAAGGAAAAGAATTGCTTTGCCTGCTTATAAAAAAATCACCGCTTAAAAAAAATGCTAATAATTCTGCACGCTCTGGTATTGTGTTTTCGTCACTAGTTTCATTTTTATTGCATTGTTGGTTGCGTTCATTTGCATTTAGATATAAAAAAAATTCAAAATCCAAAAAACAAAAACAAATTTCATTTTAGTTGCATTGTAAATTCACGTTTAATTTTTTTGCTTTGCATTCATCCCATCTTATTTTCTTTTCTAAGGGCAACACCCCAATTCACATAAGGTGGGTGGTTTCACACCCTTTCCTTAGCCCACAAATCACATTTCATCGTAGAATTTGACTAATAATAAAGGTTAGACATTCAACTTAAGGGTGTCGCAAGCTCACTTAGGGCTTAATTGTATCTTGACAATTGTCTTTTTTGAACAAGCTTATTTCTTGGTGTCTAGGCTATGACAGAGTAATAACCGTTTATAAATATTACAGTGATTCATAAATATTATAGTGGTTGTTCCTCTGAAGGTATTTAAACCTTCAGTTGCATTGCTACGGTGATTCGTGGTGCACCGATAACCCCTGCCCGTTACCTGGCTAAGAAATATTTTTGTTGATTTAAGACAAAGTGTGATTATACAATTTTGGGTTAGGAGCTACTAAGGATAGAAAATTGTAATTAAGTCCTTTGCATTCATTTAGTTGCATTAGTTCATGCATATTTAAAAAAAAGAAAAAAAATCCAAAATCCAAAAAATTGTAAATTTTACTTAACTTAGTTTTTAATCCAAAAAACAATTAGAAATCCTTTTTCCTTTCCTTTGAAATTTTTCAATCAAAAAAAAATCCAAAAAAAAGAAAATCTTTTCAAAAACAATTTTTTTTGAAAATTCAAATTCAAATTCAAAAACAAAAATCAAATTCCCATTTTTTAATTTTTTCTTTTCTTTTGGTAAATATTTGAAAGTTTGAAAATTCAAAAACAAAAAAAATACAAAAACATATAAAAAAATTGAAAAGCCAAAAACAAAACAAAAATCAAACTTCTCTTTTAAAAAATAAATTTCACTTGGTAAATATTTTTCTTCCTTTAAAAAAAACGACAAAAACAATTGTTCACTTCATTTTCCAAATCTTGTTTCATTCTCTAAATTCGATTCTAACTTCTTTTTCTTCTCAACTTTCACTAGTGCATGAGTACTTGGACTCGTGACACTTCTACGAATACTTAGATTCGAGACCCTTCTACAAATCGTTTAACCCGAACAAACGATCCTCCTGAAATGGCGAACGAGAACGCCCCTCGAACTCTTATGGATAGAATCTTCCCCAATCGAGTTTCTATCCCTTCTTGCGTCACCTTGCCCGTCCCAATGGGCAATCACTTTGAGATTCATTCAAATCACATTAACAGGCTTCCGAAATTCGACAATCTTGAACAAGATGATCCTTATATCTTTTTAACCAAATTTGAGCAAGTTTGTGTAACCATTAAACTCCAACAACTATGTGACGATGGAATCAAACTTAGGTTAATTCCATTCGCACTTACCAATTACGCTGAAAAATGGTTGTATAGTTTACCTTCGAATTCGATCAATACTTGGGAGGAATTTACTAGTGCCTTCTTAAAGAAGTTTTACCCTTTGGAAAAAACATCAAAAGTTCGAAATGAAATTGTAAATTTTCATCAATCCGGGGGTGAATCATTTGCAAAATACTTTGAAAGATTTAAGGAACTTTTAATCAAATGTACACACCATAACTTTGAAAAATGGACTCTTTGTCGAATTCTATATGATGGACTTGATAACAATTCTCGAATAATGCTCGAATCAATGTGCCAAGGAAACTTTCTCGTCAACATCACGATGATGCCTGGCAATTTCTTGAAAACGTAGTCGAAAAGTCATCCCAATGGGAACGTTCGGACGAAAAGTCAATTTACTCACGATCGAGCGCTCATTCGATAGGATCATCTTTAGCCTTAGAAGCGAAAATCGATGCAATGATAACCAAATTCGATAATGTCCTTTCCTCAAATCAAATGAATCAAACTTCTCAAGTCCTGTGTTACAAATGCAATAATCCAAATCACATCGTCGATCAGTGTCCATATTCGTTAGAACAGATCAATGCTTTTAATAAAGTTAGGAATGATCCCTTTTCTCCAACGTACAATCTTGGTTGGAGAAATCATCCTAACTTTTCTTGGAATCAGAACAATTCGAACACGAGTTTGATTTGACCATCTTCTCAATCATTTCCGAACAGTGCTTCAAATCCGAATCCTCCTTTCCAACCGAAACAATTTCAACAATTTTTTTTGCATCCTTCTCAAAACCAAGCATAACAATCTTTCATTCCTCAAGATGACAAACGAATGACCTCCCTTGAAAAGAGTATTGAAGCCTTGACTAACATGACAACGCAATCACAGAATGTGTTAAATTCGTACATGCAAAATACGAGCCAATCGATCTCTAAACTTGAAATGCAAATGAGTCAATTAGCCAACCTCATGAGTGAATGAGAAAGAGTTACATTCCCAAGCCAACCAATCACAAATCCTAGGAATCAAAACGCGAACTGGAGCCAGGTTCATGTTGTTCAAGATAGCAATTTGAATCAAATGAATGCTATCACCACCTTGCGATAAGATAATCAATAACCAAGTTGTCAATCCAAACGACTTACCGAATGTTCCACTCGACACTTCGAAAACCACAGAAGATTCCAATCAAAACATCGAGTCAAACCCCGATCCAAATTCCGAGTCTAATTCTTTTCCAACTCAAGAAGACTGTCCGACCGAGTTTCGAATCCTATTCCCAAATCGACTTCAAACTAAGAAACATTCAGAACAAATGGAAAAGATGTTAGAAATCTTTAAACAAGTCAAAGTGAACATTCCTCTCTTAGATATCATCCAACAAGTCCCGACCTATGCCAAATTTTTAAAGGACATGTGTACTCAAAAACAGCACTCAAGTGCCAAAGAAAGTCTTTTTAGCTGCTGGTCTAAGTAAAATCTTGTCTCAATCCATTCCTGTTAAATACAATGATCCTGGTTGCCCCATGATCTCATGTGCAATAGGAGACAAGAGAATCAACAAATGTTTGTTGCACCCAGGTGCTAGCGCAAACTTGCTCCCATATTCCGTTTACCAGCAACTAGGTCTAGGTGAGCTTAAACCGACTAAGGACACCCTTCAATTGGCTGGTCATTCTGTAAAGAAACCGATAGGAGAAATTAAGGATGTACTCATTAGAGTGGGGGAATTTATATTCCCCGTCGATTTCATTGTCCTTGAAACTCAACCTGTAAACAATCTGACGAGCCAAATTCCTTTGATTCTAGGATGACCTTTCTTAGCCACTTCAAATGCTTTAATTAATTGTCGAAATGGTTTAATGAAGATTTCTTTTGGTAACATGACCATCGATCTTAACATCTCTAATTTAGAAAATCAATTGAATGAACCATTCGATAGCACGTTGGAAGTTAGTACCATTCAAGAAAAGTTTGAAAATGAATCGATGAAATGATGAACGTGAGGCCGAGTATGAGAAATTGTTTCAAGATGTTCCTCATGAGATCGAAAACACGCTTCCTTTTGAGCCTCTCACGGTTGAGTCCGAATCTCAACCATTTCTTTGATTGAGCCACCTCCCAGGCTAGAGCTCAAGCCTCTTCCTACTCACCTAAAGTACGTACACTTAAGCAAAAACAAAACTTGTCCTGTCATAATTTCTAATGATCTTTCTCTTAACCAAGAAGCTTCTCTTCTCTCTATTCTTTTGAAAAATCGAGAAGCAATTGGGTGGTCCATTATCGATATTAAGGGAATTATCCCTGCTATTGTTCAACATCGAATTCACTTAATTGACGAAGCCAAACCCATTCGTGATGTGCAACAGAGGCTTAACCCAAATATGAAAGATGCGGTTCGTGATGAAATTCTTAAGCTCCTCGATAACAGTATCATATATCCCATCTCCAATAGCCAATGGGTTAGCCCAATTCATGTCGTGCCTAAAAAGTCCGGACTTACCGTTATAACAAACGACGCTAATGAACTCATTCCTACTCGGACTCAAACTGGTTGGCGTGTTTGCATTGATTATCGAAAATTAAATGCTGCAACACGTAAAGACCACTTCCCTCTTCCATTTATTGACCAAATGCTTGAACGTTTAGCCGACCACGAATTCTACTGCTTCCTTGATGGTTATTCCGGCTATAACCAAATTCCAAACGCTCCCGAAGATCAAGAGAAAACGACTTTTATATGTCCATTCGGTACCTTTGCTTATCGGCATATGCCATTTGGACTTTGTAACGCTCCTGCTACTTTCCAACGATGCATGGTTGGCATCTTTTCTGACATGATCGAACGCTTTCTAGAAGTTTTTATGGACGATTTCTCTATCTTTGGTGATTCTTTTTCCGATTGTTTACATCATCTCGAGTTGGTTCTAAATCAATGTAAAGAAAAACATTTGACTTTGAATTGGGAAAAATGCCACTTTATGGTCAAACAAGGCATAGTCCTTGGACATATCATCTCAAATAAAGGCATTGAGATAGATAAAGCGAAAGTTGACGTAATTGCAAACCTACCCATTTCCAAATCTGTTAAGGACATTCGATCGTTTCTAGGACACGCTGGCTTTTACCGATGTTTTGTGAAAGACTTTAGCAAAATCGCTCGTCCTTTGACTACTCTTCCAGGAAAAAATGTTCCTTTCAGTTTCAATTCTAATTGTGTCACTTCTTTTGAACGTCTTAAAAATGAACTCATTTCTGCTCCAATCATTTGCACACCCAATTGGGATCTTCCTTTTGA
Organism: Allium fistulosum; assembly: GCA_030737815.1. NCBI lineage: Eukaryota > Viridiplantae > Streptophyta > Magnoliopsida > Asparagales > Amaryllidaceae > Allium > Allium fistulosum. The sequence goes on along the minus strand of CM060907.1, from coordinate 898,583,967 downwards.
AATAATGTGTGACGCTTCTAACTTTGCAGCTGGTGCTGTGTTAGGACAATGCATCAAAAAAAATCCTTCATGTCTTTTACTACGCGAGTATGACTTTGAACGAAGTTGAACTCAACTACACAACAACCGAAAAAGAGCTTCTAGCTGTCTTTTTTGCGCGGGAAAAGTTTCGACCTTACTTGATAGGTTCACACATCACGGTCTACACTGACCATACTACTCTTCGATACCTTTTTGCCAAAAAGGATGCTAAGTCTCGTTTGATTCGTTGGATCCTTTTACTTCAAGAATTTGACCTTACAATCAAAGACAAAAAAGGATCCAATAATGTCATAGCCGATCACTTGTCTCATCTTCCCAACGCACCATCGCCTTTACCAATCAATGAAAACTTTCCCGACGAACAACTTCTTTCTGTCTCCATCGACCCGTGGTATGCCGACATAGTAAAATATTTAGTCACTAAAGAAACTCCTTCATTTTAGTCGAAACAAGATAAATGTAAATTCATGTCCCAAGTGAAATATTTCTATTGCGAGGATCCGTATTTGTTCAAGTATTGTCCCGACCAAATCATTCGACATTGCATCCTAGATTGCGAAATCAAGAGTGTTCTCTCGTTTTGTCATGATCAAGTGTGCGGTGGACATTTCGGTCCTCGAAAAAATGCGGAAAAGGTGCTTCACTGTGGTTTCTATTAGCCTTCTCTTTTCAAAGACTCATTCGAATTTTGTAAAACTTGTGATCGATGCCAAATGCTTGGAAGAATTTCTCAACAAAATATGATGCCTCTAAACCCCATTCTTATTATCGATACCTTTGATGTTTGGGGTATCGACTTTATGGGACCTTTTCCCAATTCCTTTGGAAATTTGTACATACTTCTTGCGGTCGATTATGTCTTAAAATGGGTCGAAGCTGTTCATTGTAAAACCAATGACCATAGAATTGTCGTGAAATTTCTCAAAGAAAAAATCTTTTCGAGGTTCGGCACACCTCATACAATATTCAGTGATAACAGAACCTAATTTTGCAATCGTTCTTTTGAAACTTTAATGAAGAAATTCTCAATAACCCACAAATTATCCACTCCTTATCATCCTCAAACTTGTGGCCAAGTTGAAGTTTCAAATCGTCAAATAAAACAAATCTTGGAGAAAACTGTTACCAAAAATCAAAAAGACTGGTCTTAGAAATTGACCGACGCGCTTTGGGCTTACCGTACCGCTTTTAAAACTAACTTTGGGATGTCCCCATTTCTCTTAGTTTATGGGAAAGCTTGCCGTTTACCTGTTGAAATCGAACACAAAGCATTGTGGGCAATAAAGAACTTAAACTTTGATCTCAAGAAAGCTGGTGAAAACAGAAAATTGCAACTCAATAAACTAGAAGAACTTAGGAACGAAGCATATGAAAACGAAAAAATTTACAAAGAAAGAACAAAAGTTTTTCATGACAAATCAATCCTAAGAAAAACGTTTTCATCAAACCAGAAAGTACTTTTATATGACTATAGGCTTCATTTATTCCCTGGGAAACTAAAATCGAGACGGACCAGACCATTTGTGGTACAAACTGTTTTTCCACATGGTGCCGTAGAAATAGAAAACCCCAGGGATGGATCGATTTTCAAATTCAACAGTCATCGTTTGAAACCTTTCTTGGAATTGCCAAGTAACCATGAGGAGAAGCTCATGATTCTTCATGAGCCAAGCTACGCCTAGTAAGAATGTTAACCCTCTTTTGTAAATATGTACATATTTTTCCACGTTACACTCATTATATCGTGCATTGACTGTGGGGACACATTCAAAATTAAGTGTGGGGGGGTGCCTCATTTTCATTTTTTTTAATTTTTCATGGCATTTTTGAATTTTCATTTTCTTTAAACCCAAAATTTTCTAAAAAAAAGAAAAATCCCAAAAACATTTTCTTATTAGCATTTCGATTTATTTTTGAAGAAACACTAAAGGATGAGTATAAGTTCTGATTATTAAATTGGAATTTTTGAAAATTTATTTGTCTTAACAAAAATAAAAATAAAGTTTGATTACAAATAACAATGGTTTAACTAGTATATAGGAAGGTTCATATGTGTTAATTATGAAGTATATTCTAATTGAAAATCTTTGTTTAGAAAGTGGTAAATTTAAAGTAAAGGACATAACATTTTTATATTCTAAGTTAAATGGTGCTATGATGATTTTGCAAAACTCTCTCTTCTTAAAAAAACAAACAAAAAAATGTATGTATAAGTAAAAAAATATTTTTATATATGTATATATATTTTTAACACCTAGAGTCATGTATTCACACTCGTGTGTTCACTCGCCATGCTCTGTACCCTTCTCACATAAGCCTGAAAGGCAGTGCACGATCGGTATATCTGGCCTTAGTTTATCCGAGTTAGGTGTAGGTATATAAAAATTCTTTTACTAATAACGCCTACAGTCAATAAGTGTTCACACTTGTGTGTTCACTAACCATGCTCTGTATGCCCCTCACATAAGCTCGAAAGGCAGTGCATGGGTGATATATCTAGCCTCAGTTTATCTGAGTTAGGCATATGTAAATACTGTTAATATCAATAAAATTTTCAAATAAGAGAGAGTAAGTAATTGAAATCCAAACACTATTTTGACTTATTTGATTTAACTTGTTATTGAAAAGAAATGAACATACCACTTTAACAAACTTTGATAATCAACTAAGGATCCATTTCATAATTACATTGTGTTATCAACCGAAACAACTAGCCAAACTATAGTCTATCTGTTATTACAACTTAATTTTTGTTGGAAATTTTGACAAGTAAAAGAACTTAAATTCCTTGATAATGACCAGAACTTATATTTAACTTATTAGTGTCGATTTGAAAGTAAATCCTTCATTTGTAAATACTTTCAAAAACTTGTATTCATCCCATTGCAAATAAATCTTGCATTTTGTAAATGTTTTCACTTTGCATTTGGATTCTGTGGGTAGTATCCACTGAAAACCCTCACGAGACAACACTCGTCCTACTGGGGACACCTGAGGTTTAACGGCTTGTTGCATACGCTCAATGCAATCGTGCTCCATACGAAATTGGATTTATCTTAGTTTTCCTTTATTCGAGGACGAATAAAAAGATAAGTGTGGGCGTATTTGATGTGCACGTAAATGTGCATATATATACATCCATATTTTATCTATTTTTATTTAAATAAATGTCATATTTGGGTATTTTAACAAGTTTAAACCAAAATTCAATTATTTTCAAATCATCATATATTCATCTTCATACAGGAGCAAAATGGTCATTTTTGTGCATGTGTTAACTTGAGAATTTTTACTTGGACATTTTTTATGATTTTTATAAGAATTTGGATGCATATGGAAGAGGGTTTCATGAAGATATATGCATGCACAAGAGAATACAAAGGAAGGAAGATGGAAATAATTCAAACACATGATCATGGAGGACCCCACCTATCCACTTACCTAAATCTACAATTAGAAGCTAATGGACAAATAAGTGGAGGTTAAAGCTTCATGCATACTTGATGATGAATTAATTAGAGGCTAATGGTTACTTGGTGGCCACACTTCCTAAAGGGCATTTTGGGAAGCACCCTAAAAATTGAATTAGGGTTTTATGCATGTATAAATAGCCCACTTATGTACATGTAAAGGATCTTCTTACTCTTCATATTACTTAGGAAATTAGCAAGTTGTAAACACAAAATCAAAGTGAAATAAAAATGGCTTCCTAAGCCTTCTTTTTTCTACATGCTTCTCTTTACTTTTATGCTTATGTTTATTTCTATGCTCTTTTCTTTTCATTATTAGTAGATTAGATTTACATTAATGCAAGTAGTGTAGTTTTATTATTTTTTATGCAAGTAGTTTAGTAGTTAATCTCCTTTTCTTCCTTTGTTTAGTTTCTATTTCTTTTGCTTTTAATGTTGAAATTTACATGTGTTGATATGATAACACATATGAGTAGCTAAACCCTTCAATTTAGGGGTAATGAAGCTCTCAAATATTATGTAAATTTAACATTTCTATGATTTATGGTCTCTTTTATTTATGCTTCATGAAAGTAGATTTTGATGTAAGTTTGTACAAGTGGGTTTGATAGCTTATGTTGCATTTGCAAATGAGCTATTCTTATTCAACATAAACACAATTTACATCATCATTTGGTAATTGATTTTGATTTTGAAATGAAAGTAAAAACAAAATTTGATGATCTATATTACTGATTACAATAGTAAATAGATCATACTTAAAATAGCTTTTGCTTTGGCCTCATTTTCATGAGAATTGATAAGTGGTTTATTTGTTGTATTATAGTTTGATGGTTTAAGTTATGTTAATTAATAACATAAATAAACAATACTTATGATAAATGCAACAATTATTTCACTTAATATCAAAAATAGAGATCATAAATTGTTTGTTTGTTTATTTACAAAAATATGAGAGTGGATTAGCCTCTAAATTGTTTTCTAATCTCATAGTTTTTAATCTCATTTTCATTCTAGTTTTAGCTTCATTTTGCTTACAATTTGTAGTTAACAATTTTCTCTCCACTTTGGTCTAATTTGATTGAATAGAAAATTTTAAAATCTAAAAAAATTTCCCGTGGATTGACCCGTACTCGCCACGTACTAAAATCGTATGCCGTGCACTTGCGGTAAATTTTATTATAAATTCATTCGGCTAATTTTCTAACTCTATAGAATTTGGCCGATGAATACTATCTAAAATTTCAAATTCTCAATTAGTCTTTGGGCATCCTATATTCTGGTCTACCTGACCTCCTGGATGCAATTCTACTCATACAAGAGCTAATTCAATTTATATTCACTACTGGGTCAACCTAATTAGTTATTCTACCATTTCTCCCCAAAAAACAGTTATGGGTCCATTACAAAGTGAATATGTATTTAGAAGAAGGAAACATAATAACATATCAATACCAACATTTATGGTTTAATATCCTTGAAATCATTTTTCACTTGAAACATGGTTAATCTATTTAATTTATTATTTTATCAAGGAAAGCTTCTTCAAAAACTCCAAATTTAAAAGAAATTTAACAGCTCTTTTATAGGGTCATGGGTTTTTCCTTTAAACATGAGATTGGGTTCTTTGTTTTGAAAACTAAGGCTTTTGGAATCTTAGAACTTTACTTTCGAAACCATGGGAAAACCTCTTTCGAAAGCATTCAAATTTTCTTTTCAAAACACTAAGCATATGCCTTTTGAAACACTTTAAAGCATCTCTTTCGAAACTATCAAAACATACCTTTCAAAAATATTCAAGCATCACTTATTAACTCATAGAAGCATAGCTTCAAAACCATTTGAAAGTACCTCTTTTGAGACCATTGGGTTTTATCTTTTAAAAATAACTTTTGGGTCAAAGTGAATATAAATGAAAGTACCCCTTTCGAAACCATTAACCTTTAAATAAAAATGATTGGGGAAAAGTGATGGCTTTAGAACCATCCTTTCGAAATCATTAATCATTTATGTAAAAATATTTGGAAGGATAGCTTCGAAACTCCTTTCAAAGCAATTGACTTCAAAACCTTTATGTGGCTACTAGAGCCCTTTTGAAAACATTGGAAAGTGGCTTATTACATTTTTGAAACAAAAACTACCTTTCAAATTCGTTGAGTACTTCAATCCGTTCGAAAGGCATAAAGACGGCAGCATGGTTTCGACTGGGTTATAGCTAGCCTTTCGAAAACATTGATTTTAAAAAAGGGCAACCCATTCGAAAGCTACCCTTTCGAAACAAAAAGGCGGCAACTTCTTCGAAAGCTATATTAAACCCTTTCGAAAGCATTCTTTTGAAAACAAAGCAAGTAGCATTTCTCTGGATAGTAAAACAAAGGCCTCGACCCCTTCGAAAGCTTGGTTTCAACTCCATACCTACCACCATTCTCTAACCACTACGTACCAATGCATCGATACCTTGTGTATTGGTTTCGACTGGGTTGAAGTGGAAGTATAGGGTCAGAAGGTAGCTACTGGAAGTGGCGAAATCATACTTCTGTACAAATACTGTTTTATTGCCTTTTTAAGTAATTGCTTTTTAACTCACCTGCCTATTTGTAAAAATTTCTTGGTTGCCGTAAACTTTTCAGATTCTTACCTAAAAACCACCGCATTCATTTCAGATCTAAATAAAGATAATTAGCAAAGAAGCCTTTCCCTTAAGCAAAACAATTAAAACATTTAAATCCTCCAAATATATATTAATTTAATTTCCATAGTAAATTACTTACCCTAAAAATCATAGACATTCACTTTTAATATGTTATCTAACACATATAAATTTTAGACCCAAAATCTTTCATATAATTACCAAAATTAATTTATACCCAATTATTCATATTCTTCTTTGAAAATTCATAATAAATTCTCCATAGCTTGGAAAAATTATAAAAATTAAGACCCATCTCCAAAATAATGTTTTACATAACATATCAATTCCTCATGGCATTCGAAATTTAGCAAATGCGATTTTGCCTAAAATCGAATTAAATATTTATCAAACAATCTTGTTTGATTCAATCATATCATAAAATCCATGCATATCATCATTAAAATCATCGTAAGGTTTTAAACATAGAACCCGAAATCGTATGCTCTTTAAAAAATAAAATAGAGATGGTTTTGATTATTATTCACCTTGATTAGGATAAGGAACTTGAGATTTGATTTAGATTGATCCTCCTTGCTTGATTCCTTAGCTTTAATTGATTTTCCCCTTTTCTTTTCCTAGATTATGGCCGGCTTGAGCTTTTGTTTTACGTCTTAGAATTTTGAGTTTTGAACATGTGGAGAATAGGAACATGGGTTTAGAGGTTAAGGGGTTATAGGTGCGCTATTCCCCATAATGCCCTTGCCTTATTTCCTTATTAGTTAATTTATAAAAACATTTCCATAACCCATTCTTTTTATTTAATTAAGAACGACCCTAATTAGATTTTCAAATCTCAATCCCCTTATCACTCTAATATTTACATTATTCTATTTAATTTATCTAACTAATTTTTTTGAATAATGTTATTTAAAATTTAGGGTTGTTACAACAGTGATGCACAGCAGAATAAGCAACAAACTCTAATATTAAATATAATAGCGTCAGCCTCCTACTGGTGCTTTGAACAGCTCCACACTACACTAAAAGGTTCAATTAGAAACACCCGGTTTTCTTAATTTGAAGCACTATTTTAATGGTTCTAGCCTTAATACACTATTAAAGCGTTTCTATGGATATTTAAGTGTTTCTATTTTACTTTTATTTATTTTTCAAACAATCTTTTAGTGCAAAATTAATCATTTTTTGAAGTCGGCACACTAATACAATCTATACAGGCCAACAAATTTCATATGGCCGCAATTAATATAATTAGTGTTTTTATCGTCCTAATCCCTAATCGACCAAATAGGTGGATCAAATCCATTTCTTTGGATCAATTCAAGCATCCACTTCATATCCATCATTGATACCGAGCATCCATCTTCTAATTGAGCTTCCTTCATCACAACGAACATTTTTTCGTCTGGCTATAATGGATCTATGTGGTTCTTGCATCAATTTACATAATGGATCTGGGATTTCAATGTCAGACCTTCCTGCAAGTCCTGGCGATGGAAGCTACGAAATCGGCGGTGAGCATGAGGAAGAAACTCGTAATTTTCGTGAACATGATCGATTCCTTCCGATCACAAACATCAATTGGATTATGAAGAAAGCACTGCTTGCTAATGGGAAAATTGCTAAGGATGCTAAAGAAACTGTCCAAGAATGTGCTTCGAAATTTATCAGCTTCATCACTAGCGAGTAAGTACATATTTTATGAATTTTTTGTTTGTTTTGATAAGATTTTTTATGTTGATACAGGGTAAGTAAAATTTGATATATTATAATTTGTATTATGATGTTAAATATATGTTTGGAAACTGTAGATTTATGTGTGATTAATCCATTTTCTGTCCATTCTGAAGTTAGAGTTTCCTTAAATTGTGTTCGTAATTTTATTGCTAGGGCAAGTGATAAGTGTCAAAGAGAGAAGAGGAAGATGACTAATGTTGATGATTTGTTGTGGGCAATGACAACTTTAGGATTTGATGAGTATACCGAACCTTTGCAACTTTATCTACAGAAGTACACAGTGGCAATATTTATTTATGGTTGTTGTTAATAAATTATTGTTGATTTATATATTGTAGCTGACTATTTTGCAAACTATATTTTTGGATGTTCTATGTTCTCAATTAACCCCATATTGCAAACTATATTTTTGGATGTTTTTGCAAAGCAAAATCTTTGTTAATGCTAACCATAGATGATGATGATCAGAAAGTGGTTGATTCAGTGCATACAAATACGAGTCTTCCTAGATATATGTACTAGATTATAGTTATCAAAACACCAACAAAGTAAATAATTCGTTTCCCGTTGTAGTATATTAACTATTTATTTATTAGTAGAATAAAACAAGTAACAAAACTTGTAACGTTTACGATCTTTCGACGCTCGAAAGTCGACATTAATACGTCCACTGTATCAAATGTCGCGCAATCGAATGCCGAAAAACCGAACCATTAGGGTTAAAAAAAGAAGAGGTAGAAGAAGACAGAAGAAAAGAAAGAACAGAAAAACAAAAATAGAAACAATATCAGAATCTCACATTCGCAGCGGAACAATATATAATAGATGAATCAATAATCTTTAAAACAAAAGACTATATCAGTTTATACATTATATCAATCAGAGTCAATATACAACTCAATACAACAATGGACAGTTATATAAACTTGTCCTTATACAGAATACACAGCGGAATAAATAAACAAGTACGGGAGTATGTCTCACCATCCAGCTTGCTTCCAAAGCTCTAGAATACCCAGAATATCCTGATAACATAACTCTAGGCTGCCCGTGTGGAAAATTATGGGCACCCAGAGTTTAGAAAGGAAACAATAAACTCCAAGTCAGTCATGGTGATTGGTGTGAGATCGTAAAACAGTTATTTTCACAAAGAAAATAAAATTAATTCGCAATGCTTTTAGAAAATGAAACTACCATAAGACCTCCCGCCACACACACAATGCAAACGCAGAATTGGAGGAGATTTCTTCTTATGATAGTCAAAGATGCTTACTACGAAAAATCAGTTGATATTATTATTAATGTCTAGTGTGGAAAACATTTCGAAAGTATAATATTAATCTTAGCCAGCATAGACATTCCGAACTATGCCTACTATAGCTACCATCTAAACAGTGGTGACCACCATAAGTAAATGGCAGGTTCTACAACTAAAACCGTACAAGGTTCGTATTGGGAATTGGATTTCCAACAAATGGTCAGGCTAAGGAACTTCTTACCGCCACATGGGAACGCCTCTGGATGGACGTCCCGAGAACTAACTAGCTCTCTGCCAACACAAGGCCGGGTTACCTTTGTAACTAGGTAACTACTACACGAATATGCCATCCCCCGGTCCTTTGGGACCTTTATCCGAGGCGCCTCGATCACAAAGCAACAACCACAAAGAAATGAGATTGGACCAACCACATAGGTTAAATACCAGGGCTCCATACCTGATACTACCCTTTTCCAGAAGGAAATGACATACCCTAAAGGGCGCGACCCTCATAACCTTGCCGCATCATTCCTGTTTCGACCATTTCCGGGGTGTGAGGTCTGACGAAGTCTCGTCCACAAAGCTACGCTTTTTCACAAAGCCATGCTTTGATCACAATTGATCAATAAATGATCAACACACAGCAACACTCAGCATGCCACATTACCAAATTGGGAATATATCGCTGATAACTTTCAACTACATAACCTCTGAGCTCATACGTCTCAGAGAAGGGTGTAAAGCTAAGAGAATAAATTCTCCGCCACCAACAGAAATGTATTTGAAAGAAATCAGCTTTATATCTCAAAATGTAATGTCAGACATGTAACCATACAAGTCTGTTCCGGGTTCGAACAGAACCGAAGGCACTTCCAAAGAAGCCCTTGCAATCCGGATATTCACTAATCACGTCCGGACTTCCCATCACAAGAAGAGTGATATAAATCTCTATACCGGAGCAACTCGGTGCAGAGACATTCGACATGTTGTCCTTTCATTTTTGAAAGTACCCGGTCTTCACACCGGTCTTCAATTGCAATTCATACACGTCGTATCATTATTCGGAATGGGTTATCTGACACCAAGGTCCTTTCCCGGCTAAACCGAATAATAATCGTTTGTTTTAAAAACAAATTCAAGTGTCATTCAAAGGCAATATTGATAGTCGGTGATTTAACTATCAACAACATTCACAACAATCAACCAATTCAAATAATTTTTCCCAAATTATTTATTTTCAAAATATCTTCACAAGATATATATTTTTCCACACTTCAACACTTTGAAAACAAATTTCAAATCAATTTTCACCTTTCAACTTTTGAAAATAAATTTTAAATCAGTTTCCTTACGCGGAATATATTTCCAAATATTTCTTTTAAAAAAACCAACTTTAGAACCTTTAATTTATATTTTTAAAAGCTACTTTGGAAATATACTCGGCTTTATAATGAGAATACACTTCCACTTCAAAATGGTCCATTTAAACCAATTAAATGAATCCTTATCGATTTATTTTAAATTTACGTTCCAAATCCGTAAATTTATTTCCACACTTTAAAAATAAATCAGTGTTTATTTTTAAAACAAATTTCCCTTTCCTTTATGAATTCCATTGTGAATTCACATTCCCAAATATTCACTTTTATACGATTTTCAAATCGATTTCTCAAATATTCACTTTCAACTCCAAATCAATTTCCAAATTGATTTCCAAATTTATTTCAAATTCCAAATTGATTTTAGAATGGATTTCCCAGGATTTATTTTTTAAACACCAAGTCAAATATCAAATTGATTTCAAACAAATTTATCGCCCTTTAATTAAATTCCTTTATTCTTTCCAAATTATTCAAAATTTCATTTTCAATAAATTCTTCAACTTTTAAACAATATTACTTAAAATCCTTTCCCATATTTTGGAATTTATTCGATAAGATTACGAAAATCAATTTTAATACTTTAATTTCTTCTTTTAAATTCACCCAATTCTTTCAAAAGAAATTCACTTAAAATTTCCTACTTTAAATTTCAAAAATCCAATTTTATTTATTTCCGATATCCAACGATACTAAAAATACATTCGGCTAAATTTTAGCCTTCAACAAATTCAATCACAAATATAATCATTCACAGATTATAAATAAATAATCACACAGCATATGAAACAAATTCATAAAATTTGAGGAATCCAGTTGGATCCCTCTAACCTGTTTCCCTACATCCACAAATGTTAGCACAATACCAATTCCACTTCGAGGTGGAATATCGCGGTATATGGGATTTTATAAAATATCATCCGCTATTATGCGGCGCATAGGGTCTCATCCGCTATATAATGCGGGAAATCAACAACTCCAATATATATATTGCTATATACTAATATATATATACTATCACAATCCAAACAGTCAATCAATAACTGCAATTTCAATTTTTGTATTTGAGTGAGAAGATCTCACCTTTAATTTGCGATCCATTTCCATTCCAGTTTGTTTTCTTTGCAATTTATAGACCTTGTATAAACATTTATAAAATTCATTAATATTCGAATAATTCGAACAATTTATTTCCTTTTGATAGTTTTACTTAACTAAGAATTTTATTTAAACTTAATCTCCTTTTAAATAATTTATCTTTAGTAACTGAAAAAATTAAATGGGTTAACTAAACAATTAAATCACCATAATCTAATTTTTTTATTAAACTTTCAAACACTTCAAAATGCCTATTACTATTTTTTCTCAAAATTTATCCATATAAAATAATTTTCTGTTTTTACATTTTCCTTTCCAATAAACAACATAATTAGAAATTTTAAAATGTACATATCTATATTCTAATTATCACTGTGTAAATATATAATTTAAATAATAATAAAAAAACAGCGAATACCTCACTGTCGATCGAAATTCTAGCCACCACTCTCGGCTTCACCATCACTCTGACACACGACCACGAGCAGTTGCCACGACTTGCCGCAGTCGACTTCGAAGCCAAACCCTAAATTGCGAAACCCTAGAAATGCCTGCCACGACTTCGCATCTGTCCTTCGCGCGCGCGTGCAATCGCATGCGCCTCCAAGCGATTCGACCCGCCTCCACCGTCCCTTCGACATTCGCCACCGTGAACTTCAAACCACACAACCACCTCGCGTGCTCGCCGCGCTGTTCCTCTGAGATTCCAGATGTCGATCGCATTACCTCCAAGGCCTCCCCATGATTTTGAATCGAAATCGATTCCCGGTTTTCTTTTTTTTTTTCTGATTTGAAGAAGAACATGAAAGAGGTGGTTCAGCATTTGAACGAAGGGGAAAAACATGCATTTCGATTTTGTGTATCGAATGAAAATGAGAAGAAGGGATAGCGATTTATTTCCTTCGGCTATTGTATTTTTTTTCTCTTTGAAAATCATCTGTTGCGTGAGCATTAGAGGATGAGGGGGAACAAGATGCGACGTTGAAAAGAAGGTAGCGTATACAGGCAGAGAAAAAGTTTTGATGTGAAGGGAATTTCGGCTGTTGACCAGAATATATAAATTTATATTTTTCAAATTCAAATTTAAATCGTCACGAATTTGCAACTCAAAATCTCGATATCCTATCGAGACGTGCCGCTAGGCGTTTGTAATGTTATACGCCTATTCCTAAAGCAATGGAAAAGGTTTCGAGTCCAAATTCGATCGTATGGAGAAAATAGCTTTTTGGACCAGTTATTATATTAAATTTTTGATTTACTTTCAGCGCGTTTGCTTATCGTACGGCCAAACGATCACTCCAAACATTACGAAAATTGAAATCCGATAGTAATACAATATTACAGATCCAATGGAACTGGTGTCGTCGAATTCCGAGACTGTGCCCCAAAACGCTATTTTTAAATATCGATATAAACGATAAATTTCAAAACTGAACATTATCACTTCCAAATTCAATTCTGAAGCTTCCATTGTCTTCAGTATAATCAATATGAATTTTCCAAGACTTCATGTTATTTTTAACAGGCTTAAAATTGAAGATTCAAATTTTTACCCAAATTTTAACGATTAAATTCAATAATTAAATTGCCACATTCACTTTGATATTCGAATTTCAAATTAAACCGACTTCCAGATATTTAAAATCAATTAAATATCCTGATTTCCAATATCAAAAATTCAGGGTCGTTACAAAACTAATCAAATAATAAAGAGTTAAAAGACTCAACATATAAAGCAATGAACATTGAAGGAAAGGGATAGAGGCAGAGAGTTGAATATACATGGAATGGTTTGACTTTGTGTAGATACAAACAATACAATTACGAAGAACAAATAAGTAATGATGGTACATGCAGTAATGAACAATGCATATTACGAAGAACAAATAAGTAATGATGACTAATGTTGATGATCTGTTGTGGGCAATGACAACTTTAGGATTTGATGAGTATACCGAACCTTTGCAACTTTATCTACAGAAGTACACAGTGGCAATATTTATTTATGGTTGTTGTTAATAAATTATTGTTGATTTATATATTGTAGCTGACTATTTTGCAAACTATATTTTTGGATGTTCTATGTTCTCAATTAACCCCATATTGCAAACTATATTTTTGGATGTTTTTGCAAAGCAAAATCTTTGTTAATGCTAACTATAGATGATGATGATCAGAAAGTGGTTGATTCAGTGCATACAAATACGAATCTTCCTAGATATATGTACTAGATTATAGTTATCAAAACACCAACAAAGTAAATAATTCGTTTCCCGTTGTAGTATATTAACTATTTATTTATTAGTAGAATAAAACAAGTAACAAAACTTGTAACGTTTACGATCTTTCGACGCTCGAAAGTCGACATTAATACATCCACTGTATCAAATGTCACGCAATCGAATGCCGAAAAACCGAACCATTAGGGTTAAAAAAAGAAGAGGCAGAAGAAGACAGAAGAAAAGAAAGAACAGAAAAACAAAAATAGAAACAATATCAGAATCTCACATTCGCAGCGGAACAATATATAATAGATGAATCAATAATCTTTAAAACAAAAGACTATATCAGTTTATACATTACATCAATCAGAGTCAATATACAACTCAATACAACAATGGACAGTTATATAAACTTGTCCTTATACAGAATACACAACGGAATAAATAAAAAAGTACGGGAGTATGTCTCACCATCCAGCTTGCTTCCAAAGCTCTAGAATACCCAGAATATCCTGATAACATAACTCTAGGCTGCCCGTGTGGAAAATTATGGGCACCCAGAGTTTAGAAAGGAAACAATAAACTCCAAGTCAGTCATGGTGATTGGTGTGAGATCGTAAAACAGTTATTTTCACAAAGAAAATAAAATTAATTCGCAATGCTTTTAGAAAATGAAACTACCATAAGACCTCCCGCCACACACACAATGCAAACGCAGAATTGGAGGAGATTTCTTCTTATGATAGTCAAAGATGCTTACTACGAAAAATCAGTTGATATTATTATTAATGTCTAGTGTGGAAAACATTTCGAAAGTATAATATTAATCTTAGCCAGCATAGACATTCCGAACTATGCCTACTATAGCTACCATCTAAACAGTGGTGACCACCATAAGTAAATGGCAGGTTCTACAACTAAAACCGTACAAGGTTCGTATTGGGAATTGGATTTCCAACAAATGGTCAGGCTAAGGAACTTCTTACCGCCACATGGGAACGCCTCTGGATGGACGTCCCGAGAACTAACTAGCTCTCTGCCAACACAAGGCCGGGTTACCTTTGTAACTAGGTAACTACTACACGAATATGCCATCCCCCGGTCCTTTGGGACCTTTATCCGAGGCGCCTCGATCACAAAGCAACAACCACAAAGAAATGAGATTGGACCAACCACATAGGTTAAATACCAGGGCTCCATACCTGATACCACCCTTTTCCAGAAGGAAATGACATACCCTAAAGGGCGCGACCCTCATAACCTTGCCGCATCATTCCTGTTTCGACCATTTCCGGGGTGTGAGGTCTGACGAAGTCTCGTCCACAAAGCTACGCTTTTTCACAAAGCCATGCTTTGATCACAATTGATCAATAAATGATCAACACACAGCAACACTCAGCATGCCACATTACCAAATTGGGAATATATCGCTGATAACTTTCAACTACATAACCTCTGAGCTCATACGTCTCAGAGAAGGGTGTTAAGCTAAGAGAATAAATTCTCCGCCACCAACAGAAATGTATTTGAAAGAAATCAGCTTTATATCTCAAAATGTAATGTCAGACATGTAACCATACAAGTCTGTTTCGGGTTCGAACAGAACCGAAGACACTTCCAAAGAATCCCTTGCAATCCGGATATTCACTAATCACGTCCGGACTTCCCATCACAAGAAGAGTGATATAAATCTCTATACCGGAGCAACTCGGTGCAGAGACATTCGACATGTTGTCCTTTCATTTTCGAAAGTACCCGGTCTTCACACCGGTCTTCAATTGCAATTCATACACGTCGTATCATTATTCGGAATGGGTTATCTGACACCAAGGTCCTTTCCCGGCTAAACCGAATAATAATCGTTTGTTTTAAAAACAAATTAAAGTGTCATTTCAAAGGCAATATTGATAGTCGGTGATTTAACTATCAACAACATTCACAACAATCAACCAATTCAAATAATTTTTCCCAAATTATTTATTTTCAAAATATCTTCACAAGATATATATTTTTCCACACTTCAACACTTTGAAAACAAATTTCAAATCAATTTTCACCTTTCAACTTTTGAAAATAAATTTCAAATCAGTTTCCTTACGCGGAATATATTTCCAAATATTTCTTTTAAAAAAACCAACTTTAGAACCTTTAATTTATATTTTTAAAAGCTACTTTGGAAATATACTCGGCTTTATAATGAGAATACACTTCCACTTCAAAATGGTCCATTTAAACCAATTAAATGAATCCTTATCGATTTATTTTAAATTTACGTTCCAAATCCGTAAATTTATTTCCACACTTTAAAAATAAATCAGTGTTTATTTTTAAAACAAATTTCCCTTTCCTTTATGAATTCCATTGTGAATTCACATTCCCAAATATTCACTTTTATACGATTTTCAAATCGATTTCTCAAATATTCACTTTCAACTCCAAATCAATTTCCAAATTGATTTCCAAATTTATTTCAAATTCCAAATTGATTTTAGAATGGATTTCCCAGGATTTATTTTTTAAACACCAAGTCAAATATCAAATTGATTTCAAACAAATTTATCGCCCTTTAATTAAATTCCTTTATTCTTTCCAAATTATTCAAAATTTCATTTTCAATAAATTCTTCAACTTTTAAACAATATTACTTAAAATCCTTTCCCATATTTTGGAATTTATTCGATAAGATTACGAAAATCAATTTTAATACTTTAATTTCTTCTTTTAAATTCACCCAATTCTTTCAAAAGAAATTCACTTAAAATTTCCTACTTTAAATTTCAAAAATCCAATTTTATTTATTTCCGATATCCAACGATACTAAAAATACATTCGGCTAAATTTTAGCCTTCAACAAATTCAATCACAAATATAATCATTCACAGATTATAAATAAATAATCACACAGCATATGAAACAAATTCATAAAATTTGAGGAATCCAGTTGGATCCCTCTAACCTGTTTCCCTACATCCACAAATGTTAGCACAATACCAATTCCACTTCGAGGTGGAATATCGCGGTATATGGGATTTTATAAAATATCATCCGCTATTATGCGACGCATAGGGTCTCATCCGCTATATAATGCGGGAAATCAACAACTCCAATATATATATTGCTATATACTAATATATATACTATCACAATCCAAACAGTCAATCAATAACTGCAATTTCAATTTTTGTATTTGAGTGAGAAGATCTCACCTTTAATTTGCGATCCATTTCCATTCCAGTTTGTTTTCTTTGCAATTTATAGACCTTGTATAAACATTTATAAAATTCATTAATATTCGAATAATTCGAACAATTTATTTCCTTTTGATAGTTTTACTTAACTAAGAATTTTATTTAAACTTAATCTCCTTTTAAATAATTTATCTTTAGTAACTGAAAAAATTAAATGGGTTAACTAAACAATTAAATCACCATAATCTAATTTTTTTATTAAACTTTCAAACACTTCAAAATGCCTATTATTATTTTTTCTCAAAATTTATCTATATAAAATAATTTTCTGTTTTTACATTTTCCTTTCCAATAAACAACATAATTAGAAATTTTAAAATGTACATATCTATATTCTAATTATCACTGTGTAAATATATAATTTAAATAATAATAAAAAAACAGCGAATACCTCACTGTCGATCGAAATACTAGCCACCACTCTCGGCTTCACCATCACTCTGACACACGACCACGAGCAGTTGCCACGACTTGCCGCAGTCGACTTCGAAGCCAAACCCTAAATTGCGAAACCCTAGAAATGCCTGCCACGACTTCGCATCTGTCCTTCGCGCGCGCGTGCAATCGCATGCGCCTCCAAGCGATTTGACCCGCCTCCACCGTCCCTTCGACATTTGCCACCGTGAACTTCAAACCACACAACCACCTCACGTGCTCGCCGCGCTGTTCCTCTGAGATTCCAGATGTTGATCGCATTACCTCCAAGGCCTCCCCATGATTTTGAATCGAAATCGATTCCCGGTTTTCTCCTTTTTTTTCTGATTTGAAGAAGAACAGGAAAGAGGTGGTTCAGCATTTGAACGAAGGGGAAAAACATGCATTTCGATTTTATGTATCGAATGAAAATGAGAAGAA
Source organism: Allium fistulosum (assembly GCA_030737815.1). Classification (NCBI taxonomy): domain Eukaryota; kingdom Viridiplantae; phylum Streptophyta; class Magnoliopsida; order Asparagales; family Amaryllidaceae; genus Allium; species Allium fistulosum. The sequence goes on along the minus strand of CM060907.1, from coordinate 898,566,008 downwards.
GGGATAGCGATTTATTTCCTTCGGCTATTGTGTTTTTTTCTCTCTTTGAAAATCATCTGTTGCGTGAGCATTAGAGCATGAGGGGGAACAAGATGCGACGTTGAAAAGAAGGTAGCGTATACAGGCAGAGAAAAAGTTTTGATGTGAAGGGAATTTCGGCTGTTGACCAGAATATATAAATTTATATTTTTCAAATTCAAATTTAAATCGTCACGAATTTGCAACTCAAAATTTCGATATCCTATCGAGACGTGCCGCTAGGCGTTTGTAATGTTATACGCCTATTCCTAAAGCAATGGAAAAGGTTTCGAGTCCAAATTCGATCGTATGGAGAAAATAGCTTTTTGGACCAGTTATTATATTAAATTTTTGATTTACTTTCAGCGCGTTTGCTTATCGTACGGCCAAACGATCACTCCAAACATTACGAAAATTGAAATCCGATAGTAATACAATATTACAGATCCAATGGAACTAGTTTCGTCGAATTCCGAGACTGTGCCCCAAAACGCTATTTTTAAATATCGATATAAACGATAAATTTCAAAACTGAACATTATCACTTCCAAATTCAATTCTGAAGCTTCCATTGTCTTCAGTATAATCAATATGAATTTTCCAAGACTTCATGTTATTTTTAACAGGCTTAAAATTGAAGATTCAAATTTTTACCCAAATTTTAACGATTAAATTCAATAATTAAATTGCCACATTCACTTTGATATTCGAATTTCAAATTAAACCGACTTCCAGATATTTAAAATCAATTAAATATCCTGATTTCCAATATCAAAAATTCAGGGTCGTTACAAAACTAATCAAATAATAAAGAGTTAAAAGACTCAACATATAAAGCAATGAACATTGAAGGAAAGGGATAGAGGCAGAGAGTTGAATATACATGGAATGGTTTGACTTTGTGTAGATACAAACAATACAATTACGAAGAACAAATAAGTAATGATGGTACATGCAGTAATGAACAATGCATATTACGAAGAACAAATAAGTAATGATGACTAATGTTGATGATCTGTTGTGGGCAATGACAACTTTAGGATTTGATGAGTATACCGAACCTTTGCAACTTTATCTACAGAAGTACACAGTGGCAATATTTATTTATGGTTGTTGTTAATAAATTATTGTTGATTTATATATTGTAGCTGACTATTTTGCAAACTATATTTTTGGATGTTCTATGTTCTCAATTAACCCCATATTGCAAACTATATTTTTGGATGTTTTTGCAAAGCAAAATCTTTGTTAATGCTAACTATAGATGATGATGATCAGAAAGTGGTTGATTCAGTGCATACAAATACGAATCTTCCTAGATATATGTACTAGATTATAGTTATCAAAACACCAACAAAGTAAATAATTCGTTTCCCGTTGTAGTATATTAACTATTTATTTATTAGTAGAATAAAACAAGTAACAAAACTTGTAACGTTTACGATCTTTCGACGCTCGAAAGTCGACATTAATACATCCACTGTATCAAATGTCGCGCAATCGAATGCCGAAAAACCGAACCATTAGGGTTAAAAAAAGAAGAGGCAGAAGAAGACAGAAGAAAAGAAAGAACAGAAAAACAAAAATAGAAACAATATCAGAATCTCACATTCGCAGCGGAACAATATATAATAGATGAATCAATAATCTTTAAAACAAAAGACTATATCAGTTTATACATTACATCAATCAGAGTCAATATACAACTCAATACAACAATGGACAGTTATATAAACTTGTCCTTATACAGAATACACAGCGGAATAAATAAAAAAGTACGGGAGTATGTCTCACCATCCAGCTTGCTTCCAAAGCTCTAGAATACCCAGAATATCCTGATAACATAACTCTAGGCTGCCCGTGTGGAAAATTATGGGCACCCAGAGTTTAGAAAGGAAACAATAAACTCCAAGTCAGTCATGGTGATTGGTGTGAGATCGTAAAACAGTTATTTTCACAAAGAAAATAAAATTAATTCGCAATGCTTTTAGAAAATGAAACTACCATAAGACCTCCCGCCACACACACAATGCAAACGCAGAATTGGAGGAGATTTCTTCTTATGATAGTCAAAGATGCTTACTACGAAAAATCAGTTGATATTATTATTAATGTCTAGTGTGGAAAACATTTCGAAAGTATAATATTAATCTTAGCCAGCATAGACATTCCGAACTATGCCTACTATAGCTACCATCTAAACAGTGGTGACCACCATAAGTAAATGGCAGGTTCTACAACTAAAACCGTACAAGGTTCGTATTGGGAATTGGATTTCCAACAAATGGTCAGGCTAAGGAACTTCTTACCGCCACATGGGAACGCCTCTGGATGGACGTCCCGAGAACTAACTAGCTCTCTGCCAACACAAGGCCGGGTTACCTTTGTAACTAGGTAACTACTACACGAATATGCCATCCCCCGGTCCTTTGGGACCTTTATCCGAGGCGCCTCGATCACAAAGCAACAACCACAAAGAAATGAGATTGGACCAACCACATAGGTTAAATACCAGGGCTCCATACCTGATACCACCCTTTTCCAGAAGGAAATGACATACCCTAAAGGGCGCGACCCTCATAATCTTGCCGCATCATTCCTGTTTCGACCATTTCCGGGGTGTGAGGTCTGACGAAGTCTCGTCCACAAAGCTACGCTTTTTCACAAAGCCATGCTTTGATCACAATTGATCAATAAATGATCAACACACAGCAACACTCAGCATGCCACATTACCAAATTGGGAATATATCGCTGATAACTTTCAACTACATAATCTCTAAGCTCATACGTCTCAGAGAAGGGTGTTAAGCTAAGAGAATAAATTCTCCGCCACCAACAGAAATGTATTTGAAAGAAATCAGCTTTATATCTCAAAATGTAATGTCAGACATGTAACCATACAAGTCTGTTCCGGGTTCGAACAGAACCAAAGACACTTCCAAAGAAGCCCTTGCAATCCGGATATTCACTAATCACGTCCGGACTTCCCATCACAAGAAGAGTGATATAAATCTCTATACCGGAGCAACTCGGTGCAGAGACATTCGACATGTTGTCCTTTCATTTTCGAAAGTACCCGGTCTTCACACCGGTCTTCAATTGCAATTCATACACGTCGTATCATTATTCGGAATGGGTTATCTGACACCAAGGTCCTTTCCCGGCTAAACCGAATAATAATCGTTTGTTTTAAAAACAAATTCAAGTGTCATTTCAAAGGCAATATTGATAGTCGGTGATTTAACTATCAACAACATTCACAACAATCAACCAATTCAAATAATTTTTCCCAAATTATTTATTTTCAAAATATCTTCACAAGATATATATTTTTCCACACTTCAACACTTTGAAAACAAATTTCAAATCAATTTTCACCTTTCAACTTTTGAAAATAAATTTCAAATCAGTTTCCTTACGCGGAATATATTTCCAAATATTTCTTTTAAAAAAACCAACTTTAGAACCTTTAATTTATATTTTTAAAAGCTACTTTGGAAATATACTCGGCTTTATAATGAGAATACACTTCCACTTCAAAATGGTCCATTTAAACCAATTAAATAAATCCTTATCGATTTATTTTAAATTTACGTTCCAAATCCGTAAATTTATTTCCACACTTTAAAAATAAATCAGTGTTTATTTTTAAAACAAATTTCCCTTTCCTTTATGAATTCCATTGTGAATTCACATTCCCAAATATTCACTTTTATACGATTTTCAAATCGATTTCTCAAATATTCACTTTCAACTCCAAATCAATTTCCAAATTGATTTCCAAATTTATTTCAAATTCCAAATTGATTTTAGAATGGATTTCCCAGGATTTATTTTTTAAACACCAAGTCAAATATCAAATTGATTTCAAACAAATTTATCGCCCTTTAATTAAATTCCTTTATTCTTTCCAAATTATTCAAAATTTCATTTTCAATAAATTCTTCAACTTTTAAACAATATTACTTAAAATCCTTTCCCATATTTTGGAATTTATTCGATAAGATTACGAAAATCAATTTTAATACTTTAATTTCTTCTTTTAAATTCACCCAATTCTTTCAAAAGAAATTCACTTAAAATTTCCTACTTTAAATTTCAAAAATCCAATTTTATTTATTTCTGATATCCAACGATACTAAAAATACATTCGGCTAAATTTTAGCCTTCAACAAATTCAATCACAAATATAATCATTCACAGATTATAAATAAATAATCACACAGCATATGAAACAAATTCATAAAATTTGAGGAATCCAGTTGGATCCCTCTAACCTGTTTCCCTACATCCACAAATGTTAGCACAATACCAATTCCACTTCGAGGTGGAATATCGCGGTATATGGGATTTTATAAAATATCATCCGCTATTATGCGGCGCATAGGGTCTCATCCGCTATATAATGCGGGAAATCAACAACTCCAATATATATTGCTATATACTAATATATATATACTATCACAATCCAAACAGTCAATCAATAACTGCAATTTCAATTTTTGTATTTGAGTGAGAAGATCTCACCTTTAATTTGCGATCCATTTCCATTCCAGTTTGTTTTCTTTGCAATTTATAGACCTTGTATAAACATTTATAAAATTCATTAATATTCGAATAATTCGAACAATTTATTTCCTTTTGATAGTTTTACTTAACTAAGAATTTTATTTAAACTTAATCTCCTTTTAAATAATTTATCTTTAGTAACTGAAAAAATTAAATGGGTTAACTAAACAATTAAATCACCATAATCTAATTTTTTTATTAAACTTTCAAACACTTCAAAATGCCTATTATTATTTTTTCTCAAAATTTATCTATATAAAATAATTTTCTGTTTTTACATTTTCCTTTCCAATAAACAACATAATTAGAAATTTTAAAATGTACATATCTATATTTTAATTATCACTGTGTAAATATATAATTTAAATAATAATAAAAAAACAGCGAATACCTCACTGTCGATCGAAATTCTAGCCACCACTCTCGGCTTCACCATCACTCTGACACACGACCACGAGCAGTTGCCACGACTTGCCGCAGTCGACTTCGAAGCCAAACCCTAAATTGCGAAACCCTAGAAATGCCTGCCACGACTTCGCATCTGTCCTTCGCGCGCGCGTGCAATCGCATGCGCCTCCAAGCGATTCGACCCGCCTCCACCGTCCCTTCGACATTCGCCACCGTGAACTTCAAACCACACAACCACCTCGCGTGCTCGCCGCGCTGTTCCTCTGAGATTCCAGATGTCGATCGCATTACCTCCAAGGCCTCCCCATGATTTTGAATCGAAATCGATTCCCGGTTTTCTTCTTTTTTTTCTGATTTGAAGAAGAACAGGAAAGAGGTGGTTCAGCATTTGAACGAAGGGGAAAAACATGCATTTCGATTTTGTGTATCGAATGAAAATGAGAAGAAGGGATAGCGATTTATTTCCTTCGGCTATTGTATTTTTTTTTCTCTTTGAAAATCATCTGTTGCGTGAGCATTAAAGGATGAGGGGGAACAAGATGCGACGTTGAAAAGAAGGTAGTGTATACAGGCAGAGAAAAAGTTTTGATGTGAAGGGAATTTCGGCTGTTGACCAGAATATATAAATTTATATTTTTCAAATTCAAATTTAAATCGTCACGAATTTGCAACTCAAAATTTCGATATCCTATCGAGACGTGCCGCTAGGCGTTTGTAATGTTATACGCCTATTCCTAAAGCAATGGAAAAGGTTTCGAGTCCAAATTCGATCGTATGGAGAAAATAGCTTTTTGGACCAGTTATTATATTAAATTTTTGATTTACTTTCAGCGCGTTTGCTTATCGTACGGCCAAACGATCACTCCAAACATTACGAAAATTGAAATCCGATAGTAATACAATATTACAGATCCAATGGAACTGGTTTCGTCGAATTCCGAGACTGTGCCCCAAAACGCTATTTTTAAATATCGATATAAACGATAAATTTCAAAACTGAACATTATCACTTCCAAATTCAATTCTGAAGCTTCCATTGTCTTCAGTATAATCAATATGAATTTTCCAAGACTTCATGTTATTTTTAACAGGCTTAAAATCGAAGATTCAAATTTTTACCCAAATTTTAACGATTAAATTCAATAATTAAATTGCCACATTCACTTTGATATTCGAATTTCAAATTAAACCGACTTCCAGATATTTAAAATCAATTAAATATCCTGATTTCCAATATCAAAAATTCAGGGTCGTTACAAAACTAATCAAATAATAAAGAGTTAAAAGACTCAACATATAAAGCAATGAACATTGAAGGAAAGGGATAGAGGCAGAGAGTTGAATATACATGGAATGGTTTGACTTTGTGTAGATACAAACAATACAATTACGAAGAACAAATAAGTAATGATGGTACATGCAGTAATGAACAATGCATATTTGATATCAACTTGTTATAGCATTATTTGAACTTCATTTTTGGAACAAAATACAAACGTAAGGAGTGACTACAAATTAATAGCAAGAAACAAATAAGATAAGATATATCTCCATGATATTCTTTCGATTGATTTTCTCTCATGAAGAAGCATGCGATCGTAAAAAATAGATACAACCGACATTAAACTGCATAAATTATCACCTGCATTAAGGCACACTCACTTAAGTAATGTACACATGTTTTTCCTGTCCATACAAAATATTAATTATTTATGCGCACATTTTCATTGGTAGTTGTTTCATTAGTTGCATCTAGTAGCTTTCTCAACAAGAGCAATTTTCCTCAATAACTAGAAGAAAAGAAAGAAAAACAAATTATTATGAGTGTTATGAGTCTTATGTTCTTAATAAAAGCTTGAACACCAATGAATACCGGGTAGTTTATAAGAACGCATTATAGATAAAGAAACATCAGATATAGTCCACCATTCACCAATCAAAATATATGAAATAAACATAATATCAACACTTTAATTTCTGGGAAGAATGAATCATATACTATATAAATTATCATTATGTCAACCATACTTAATAGTAGTTGAGTTCGACTTTCCATGTCTTTCCATAACTCTTCTAGTAGCTAGGGCTGCAGCCTCGCTAGCCCTTAACGTGCTAGTGGCCATTATAGCTACAAACCTTTTCATAATTTCTTCCTGCACTTTCCTACGTGCTCCACCCATTGGGTCATCCACCATGGTTGTTTCAGGGCTCGACTCAGATGCAACACATGTGCTTGTTCGTACCTTTTCTTCAACAGATGCAACCAAATAATCTACACCCACCCCCACACACAAAATTATCCTCAGTTTGGCATAATGACCAGACTATATGCCTACTTGTGAAAACTTGAGTAAACAATAATCCTTACTTTAATTTCTCAATTTGTCGTCACTTTCTGCCTCGCAATTACCTGTTAAGGTACTATTGTCTGATTTGTTTATTAATGTGTTACTATAAATCGGGGAAAATACAAGGAACTTAAACCCCTACGTGATCAACCTACATTCTTTTGTATATGAATATCCTATGAATTTTACAAATTTTTTATTTTTTTAGAGGGATTTCAAGGTTTTTCTTTCTATTTGGCTAACAAGAAAGATCATTACTTGTTTAGATAGGTAATTCTATCACTAATGTACAATCAAACAATGACAAGGTTAGGAATCTTGGATATTTTGATGTCCATTATGGGAAGTTTGTGCTTGTTCCATCAAATTGCAATAATTGTAGCAATACCTTAGTAGGTTCTTAGCCCATTAAATTCAAATCTAAATCTATCTGGAATGTTCCATTTTGCCATTTGCATGCAACAATTGCCTCATAAACTCGTTAATATTGTATTGTTCTAATATCTTTTTTCCGCTAATTTAGGTATCACTGCTTTTAAAAGACAGTTTCATAAACTCATTTCCTAGTAGGGACCAAACATTTATTAAGGTGTGTTTTTTCTTCTTTCTAAGCTGTTTATTCATAACAATATGTTTATATTAGTATATTGCAGTATAATTAGTGAAGTAGCAGATTGTTTCTGTATCTTTTTGTATGTTCTGTTTCTTTATATGATAGAAGCCATTTGGCTGGAAACTGGATTGTACATGACTGCAATATATGCATCCAATCATAGTTGACAGTAATAACAAGTTTAGTGGCCATTGTTGCATGCAAATGGCAAAATGGAACATTCCAGATAGATTCAGGTTTGAATTTATTGGGCTAAGAACCTACTAAGGTATTGCTGCAATTATTGCAGTTTGATGAAACAAACATAAATTTCCCATAATATACATCAAAATATTAAAGATTCCTAACCTTGCCGTTGTTTGATTGTACATTAGTGATATAATTACCTAGCTAAATAAGTAATGATCTTCCTTGTTAGCCAAATAGAAAGAAAAATCTTGAAATTACTATAAAAAACAAAAAATAAAAAATTTGTAACCTTTATAGGATATTCATATACAAAAGGAAGTAGGTTGATGATGCAGCGCAGAATGTTAAAGGCATAGGTCGCATAGGTCGCTCACGACCTAAGGAGTTTGTAGGTCGCTCACGACCTAAGGAGTTAGAGGAGGATAACGAGTTAACATTTCGTGAATTGTGGAAAGGTCAAGTTTTAGGTCGCAGCCGACCTAACAAAGCTTTTAAGTCGTATCAACGACTTAGTGAAGATCGGCAACGACCTAGTGGGAAGGTGCGAGCTAACGAGGTGCTGGAACGACCTAACATGTTCTTAGGTCACGTACGACCTAACGAGCTAAGGCATAAGTCGTGGGAACGACCTATCATGTCACCAGGGAGAGAGCTACGACCTAACATGCTTTTAGGTCGCGTACGACCTAGCGAGATGGGAAAGAGGGTGCTCGAACGTGCTAGAAGAATACGACCTAAGTTAGGTCGCGGAGTTTTGATTCGACCTATGTTAGGTCGCACGAGAAGGTCACAACCTGTGATAGGTCGCTGGGTAATCTGGGAAGATAAGTCGCGAAGTCTTAAGTCGCAAGGCTTAGGTCGCGAAGTTTCTGAAGCCACTTATTTTAGGTCGCAAAGCTACGGATGCCGTCCATTCTTTAAGTCGCTGAAGTATGAGGACCGTTGATCTCTTTAAGACGTTGAGTTGGGATGCCGCAAAGTTTTTAAGTCGCTGAAGCTCTGGATGTCGTAGATTCTTATGCCGAGTTAATCTAAACCGTTAAAGCTTAAGTCGCTGGAAGATAACTGCTAAGTCGCTCCTGGAATATGTGTGTTGTATTCTCAAGTCGTAAGTCGCAGTATGTTTTTAGGTCGTGAAGGCCTTGTAATGTGATGTATTGTAACTCTGTTTAGGTCGTCTATGTTGTAGGTTGTCTATGTTTTGAGTCGTCTAATCTTTAAGTCGTAAGTCGTGACTGTTAACTCGGAACCGACTTAGGAGATGTAATTTTTGTTGTTTTTTTTCGTGTGAGTTGTAAAACGCCTATAAATAGGCCGAGTCTCTCATTTGTAAAGGTTGTTGATTTTTTGAATAAAATTCTCTTTTGATTGCTGTGTGCTTTCATCTAAATTGGTAGTTGAGTGTAATCTCCTATCTCCTCTTTCGGATAATCGAGTGCGCTCGATTCAACGATTGTAGAAGCCGATTCGTGGAATCTAGTGCGCTAGATCAACGCTCGAAGAATTGAAGATCTTTGAACCCGGTATCGTGCGCGATCAACGAGTTCGGGATAGCTAGAATTCGGTATCTTCGGATCAACGAATTTGGGCATTTCAGTATCTTCCAATCCACCGATTACTACTTTCACCGATTGAAGATCGTTTTGTTTAATCCGCTGCGTCAGTTTGGTATCGGAGCCTGTTCTAGCCAATCATAGCTGGATCGAGACTTGGAGCCTAATCATTTTGGAGTTTGAAGATTGGAGGTTGTTTATCACGGCCGAGAGTAAGAAGAGCTTGTCGAAGATTGATTGATCGAATTTGTACTGGAAGCCGAAACTTTGTCCATCGTGTTCATCGCGATTTGCTACAAAGTGGAAGTTTTCGATCCGTTTCATTTTGGATCAAAGTCCAAAAAGTGTTTGAATTTTGAAATGTTGGAGTGTTTATAAAAATTTCAAGTATGCCGCCAAGAAGAGCTAATCGTAATCAAAACGTAGAAGCTTTGTATCGAAGAGAAGAAGCTGATGAGATGGAACAAAGAATCAATGAAAACTTTAGTGAAAAACTTAACGAAGGAATTGGTCGGTTAGAGAAGCTTATGACGGAGATGAATCAAAATCGGAGAAGGGTTTCACCTGAATCTAACCATGGGGGTAGTAGAGTCTTGCCACATTCCAATCGAGACAAAAGTGTTGAAAATGATCAAGGGCGTGGGAGGAACGTGAATGATCGTGAACGGAGGAATGTAGACAGAAGGGATGATGGTGGTAGACGAGAAGGTAGTAGAGATGTGGGTGGACGAGATAGACAACGATATACATCTGATTTTGAAGAGGAGTATGATGGTGGTAGTGTTCGAGGACAAGGACGAGGCTAAGGAAGAAATTACTCTGAGTATGATCACAAGTGGGAGTCGGGGATGAAGACTGAAATTCCTGAATTCAAAGGTGGTATGCAAGCGGAAGAGTTTCTAGATTGGGTAGCTAATGTTGAAGAGATTTTTGACTTTAAAGAAGTTCCAGAACATCGTAGGGTGAAGTTGGTTGCTACAAGGTTGAGGGGTAGAGCTTTGGCATGGTGGCAGCAGACCAAACTTACACGTGATCGGATGGGAAAGTCAAAAGTTGAATCTTGGGAGAAGATGAAGAAATTGATGAAAGCAACGTTCTTACCTTACAATTATCAGTCTTTGATGTATCAACGTTTGCAAAACTTGAGACAAGGGACGAAATCTGTGAATGACTATGCTGACGAATTTTATCAACTAATTGCAAGGAATGATATTATGGAGACAGAAGAGCAGCTGACATCTAGATTCATTGGGGGATTGCGAATGCAGATTCAAGATATGGTTAACATGTTCGATCCTAGATCTGTAGCGGAAGCACATCAGAAAGCGTTGGCTTGGGAGAAATAGGGACGACGAGGAAGTGGTGTGTTTACTAACTCTAACAATCAAGTGAAGGGTGTTGGTGGAAGTTCTAATGTTTCTAAACCTATCAGTAGACCAGTAGTGAAGGAGGCTGAGAAGACAAAGATTAACAACGGTTTCAAATGTTACAATTGTCAGGAATTTGGTCATAAAAGTACCGAATGTCCAAAGCCGAAGAAGAGAGCTATGATAGCGGAGGTTGAGGATGAGGATGAAGAAGCTGAATGTTCCAATTCACCACCTGATGAGGAGGAAGAAGAAGTGTCGGGAGACGAAGGTTATAATCTCATGATGAAGAGATCCTGTTTAACACCAAAGCAAGAGGAGGATTGTAGTTGGTTGAGGAGCAATATTTTTCAGTCGACATGTACCATTCTGGGGAAAGTTTGCAAATTTGTTATTGATGCTGGAAGCTGTGATAATATAATTTCGTCAGAAGCTGTGAGGAAGTTGGCATTGAAGACTGAGAAACATCCGAAACCGTACAAGCTAGCTTGGTTGAGGAAAGGCGGGGAGGTGAAGGTTGGACGAAGGGCTCGTGTGAAGTTTTCCATTGGGAAGAAATATAAAGACGAAATCTGGTGTGATGTTGTGGACATGGACGTTTGTCATTTGTTGCTGGGGAGACCATGGTAGTATGATAGGGCGGTGCAACATGATGGGCGTACCAACAGTTACAGTTTCATGTTTGAAGGCACAAAGATTACTCTAGTTCCAAAGAAGCGACAACAGGAGGAAAACAAGTTTGAGGAGATTGAAGAGCTCAAACTTTGTTATCTTTGAAGGAGCTTGTGAAGGAAGTAGAGGAGGAACCTGAAGTGTTTTTGTTAATTGGGCGAGAGAGCAGTGAAGAGGTTGAGATTCCAGAAGAAGTAAAACCAGTTTTGAAAGAATTTGACGATGTATTTCCAGAGGAGTTACCAACGGAGTTGCCACCGTTGAGGGATATACAACATCAGATAGATCTTGTTCCAGGTGCTGTGTTGCCACACAGACCACATTATCGAATGAGTCCGCAGGAACATGAAGAGTTGCGGAGGCAAGTGGAAGAATTGCTTGAACAGGGGCGTGTGCAGGAGAGTTTAAGTCCTTGTGCTGTACCAGTTTTATTGATACCCAAAAAGGATGGAACGTGGAGGATGTGCACTGACAGTCGAGCATTGAATAAGATTACTGTGAGATATAGGTTTCCAATGCCGAGGTTGGATGACTTGTTAGATCAAATAAGCGGAGCTACTATCTTTTCGAAGATTGATTTGAAGAGCGGATATCATCAAATTCGTATCAGACCAGGCGATGAGTGGAAAACTGCTTTTAAAACCAGGGAGGGTCTATACGAATGGTTGGTCATGCCATTTGGTTTATCCAATGCACCGAGTACTTTCATGAGGGTGATGAATCAGATTTTTCGACCATTCATTGGGAAATTTGTGGTGGTGTATTTTGATGATATTCTGATTTACAGTGGGAGTCCAGAGGAACATTTGAATCATCTTAGAGAAGTGCTGATGGTATTGCGACAAGAACAATTCTATGCTGCAACGAAGAAATGCGTGTTCATGACGCATAGTGTTTTATTTCTGGGATATGTTGTATCGGAAAAAGGAATACAGGTTGACCAAAGTAAAGTTGAAGCAATTAGAGATTGGCCGCAACCCAAGACGATAACGGAAGTTCATAGTTTTCATGGGTTAGCTTCATTTTATCGGAGGTTTATTCCACACTTTAGTAGTGTGATGGCGCCTGTTACAGATTGCATGAAAGGTAAACAGTTTGCATGGACAGAGGAAGCAGGGAGTGCTTTTGAGAAGATCAAGGAGTTGTTGACGTCTGCACCTATTCTAGTGTTACCAGATTTTCAGTTATTGTTTGAATTACATACTGATGCATCAAAGGTTGGGATTGGAGGAGTGCTGAGTCAGAAGGGACGTCCAATTGCATATTTCAGTGAGAAGTTGTCAGGAGCAAAGATGCGATACAGTACATATGATGTGGAATTCTATGCTGTTGTACAAGCTATTAAACACTGGAGACATTATCTATTTCAGAAAGAGTTTGTTCTGTATACTGATCATGAGGCATTGAAGCATTTACAAGGGCAAGACAAGATTTCAGCGAGACATGCATCGTGGATTGCATATCTGCAACAATTTACTTTTGTTGTTAAGCACAAATCGGGAGTGACGAATCGTGTGGCTGATGCGTTGAGTAGAAGAAATCACTTGTTAACTACATTTAAGGTTGAAGTGACGGGGTTTGAAATATTGCCAGAATTATTTACCGATGATCCTTACTTTGCAAAGTATGTTGATAAAGTCAAGGAGGGAGAGACGGATGAGTTCGTGATGGTAGATGGTTTTCTTTTTAAAGGAAATCGATTGTGCATACCGGAGGGTAGTCTGAGAATGAAGATTATCAAGGAGTTACACGAAGAGGGACATGTTGGGAGAGACCGTACCTTACAGTTGATTTCACAGTCCTACTTTTGGCCATCAATGAGGAAAGAGGTAGAGAAGTTTGTGGAGCATTGTCATATTTGTCAGGTTTCGAAAGGAACTGCGACTAATGCTGGGTTATATATGCCGTTACCCGTGCCTGTAAAACCATGGATGGATATCAGTATGGATTTTGTTTTGGGTTTACCTAGAACTCAAAGGGGGAATGATTCTATATTTGTTGTGGTGGACAGATTTTCGAAGATGGCACATTTTATTGCTTGTAAGAAGACGGCGGATGCTGTTCATGTTGCTCAATTGTTTTTCAAGGAGATATATCGACTTCATGGATTGCTAGAATCTATTGTGTCGGATCGAGATACTCGGTTTCTGAGTCACTTTTGGTTGAGTTTGTGGAAAATGGTGGGAACGAAGCTGAAATTTAGTAGTGCTTATCATCCGCAAACTGATGGACAAACGGAGGTGGTTAATCGATCGTTGGGAATTTTGTTGAGGTGTCTTGTACAAGATAATCTAAAGAGTTGGGATGTGAAGTTATGCCAAGCAGAATTTGCTCATAATCATGCAGTGAATCGTAGCACGGGGTTCAGTCCATTTTAGATAGTATATTCAAGCTTACAGAAGGGTCAATTGGATTTAACGGTAGTGCCACAATCAAAGAAGATAGTTAAGAAAGCTGCTGATTTTTTTGAAGGGTTGACGGAATGTCATAAAATCGTTCAGGAACGATTGGAGAAAGCAAATGAGAAGTATAAACAATCTGCAGATTTGAAACGACGAAATGTTGAGTTTAATGAAGGAGATATGGTTTATGCAGTGTTAACAAAAGATCGTTTTCCAGTAGGCGCTTATAACAAGTTGAAAGCCAGGAAAATTGGTCCGGTGGAAGTTGTGAAGCGAATTAATGAAAATGTTTACAAATTGAAACTGCCAGATGATGTGTATACGTCTGACGTATTCAATGTTAAACATCTCATACCATACCACGGAAATGAACTCATAGTAGAGGAGGATGATGCAAATTCGAGGTCGAATTTTTCTCAACCTAGGGAGGATGATGCAGCGCAGAATGTTAAAGGCATAGGTCGCATAGGTCGCTCACGACCTAAGGAGTTTGTAGGTCGCTCACGACCTAAGGAGTTAGAGGAGGATAACGAGTTAACATTTCGTGAATTGTGGAAAGGTCAAGTTTTAGGTCGCAGCCGACCTAACAAAGCTTTTAAGTCGTATCAACGACTTAGTGAAGATCGGCAACGACCTAGTGGGAAGGTGCGAGCTAACGAGGTGCTGGAACGACCTAACATGTTCTTAGGTCGCGTACGACCTAACGAGCTAAGGCATAAGTCGCGGGAACGACCTATCATGTCACCAGGGAGAGAGCTACGACCTAACATGCTTTTAGGTCGCGTACGACCTAGCGAGATGGGAAAGAGGGTGCTCGAACGTGCTAGAAGAATACGACATAAGTTAGGTCGCGGAGTTTTGATTCGACCTATGTTAGGTCGCACGAGAAGGTCACAACCTGTGATAGGTCGCTGGGTAATCTGGGAAGATAAGTCGCGAAGTCTTAAGTCGCAAGGCTACGGATGCCGTCCATTCTTTAAGTCGCTGAAGTATGAGGACCGTTGATCTCTTTAAGACGTTGAGTTGGGATGCCGCAAAGTTTTTAAGTCGCTGAAGCTCTGGATGCCGTAGATTCTTATGCCGAGTTAATCTAAACCGTTAAAGCTTAAGTCGCTGGAAGATAGCTGCTAAGTCGCTCCTGGAATATGTGTGTTGTATTCTCAAGTCGTAAGTCGCAGTATGTTTTTAGGTCGTGAAGGCCTTGTAATGTGATGTATTGTAACTCTGTTTAGGTCGTCTATGTTGTAGGTTGTCTATGTTTTGAGTCGTCTAATCTTTAAGTCGTAAGTCGTGACTGTTAACTCGGAACCGACTTAGGAGATGTAATTTTTGTTGTTTTTTTTCGTGTGAGTTGTAAAACGCCTATAAATAGGCCGAGTCTCTCATTTGTAAAGGTTGTTGATTTTTTGAATAAAATTCTCTTTTGATTGCTGTGTGCTTTCATCTAAATTGGTAGTTGAGTGTAATCTCCTATCTCCTCTTTCGGATAATCGAGTGCGCTCGATTCAACGATTGTAGAAGCCGATTCACGGAATCTAGTGCGCTAGATCAACGCTCGAAGAATTGAAGATCTTTGAATCCGGTATCGTGCGCGATCAACGAGTTCGGGATAGCTAGAATTCGGTATCTTCGGATCAACGAATTTGGGCATTTCAGTATCTTCCAATCCACCGATTACTACTTTCACCGATTGAAGATCGTTTTGTTTAATCCGCTGCGTCAGTTGATCATGTGGGGGCTTAAGTTCCTTGTATTTTCCCCGTTTCATAGTAACACATTAATAAACAAATCAGAAAATAGTACCTTGACTAGTAATTGGAGGGCAGAAAGTAACGACAAACTGAGAAATCAAAGTAAGGATGGTTGTTTACTCAAGTTTGCACAAGTAGGCACATAGTCTGGTCATTATGCCAAACTAAGAATAATTTTGTGTGTGTCGGGGTGGGTGGAGATTACTGGGTTGCATCTGTTGATGAAAAAGTATGGACAAACGCATGTGTTGCATCTGAGTCGAGCATTGAAACAGTTGTGGTGGGTGATCCAATGGGTGGAGAATGTTGCAAAGTGTAGGAAGAAGTTATGAATAGGTTTGTAGCTATCACGGCCACTGGCATGTTAAGGGCAAGCGAGGCTGCAGCCCTAGCTACTAGAAGAGTTATGGAAAGACATGGCAATGAACTCAACTATTGTTAAGTATGGTTGACATAACGATAATTTATATAGTATATGATTCATTCTTCCCAGAAATTGAAGTGCTGAGATGTTTATTTGATATATTTTGATTGGTGAATGGTTGACTATATTTGATGTTTCTTTACCTGTAATGCATTCTTATCAACTACATGGTATTCATTGGTGTTCAAGCTTTTATTGAGAACATAAGACTCATAACACTCAAAATATTTTGTTTTTTCTTTCTTTTCTTCTAGTTATTGAGGCAAATTGCTCCTATTGAGAAAGGTACTAGATGCAACTAATGAAATTGCTACTAATAAAAATGTGCGCATAAATAATTGATATTTTGTATGGATTGGCAAAACATATATGTATGTTACTCAAGTGCTTGTGCCTTATTGTAGGTGATAAGTTACGTAGTTTAATGTCAGTTGTATCTAATTTTATGATGTCTTGCTTCTTCATGAGAGAAAATCAGTCGAAAGAACATCATGAAGATATATCTAATCTTATTTGTTTCTAGCAATTAATTTGTAGCCACTCCTTACTTTTGCATTTTGTTCCAAAAAAGAAGTTCAAATAATGCTATAATAGTTGATATCAAATATGCATTGTTCATTACTGTGTATACCATCATTACTTGTTTGTTCTTCGTAACTGTATTGTTTGTGAATTTCATACAACCACTGTCTAATTATAACCAATTAAGGAAGTTTAATAATCCTAGATACATTCTGTTCTGTTAATGAACAAGTAACGATAGCTATACATATACCGTCATCGCACTACTTGGATTGACTGCGACATGTCAACTGATTGCCGATATTTTATTCATTCCCCATCACAATTCATTCATTCGTCTGCTCAGTTGAAGTAATTGTTTGTGTCTACACAAAGTCAAACCATTCCATGTATATTCAACTCTCTGCCTCAATTCCTTTCTTTCAATGTTCATTACTTTATATGTTGAGTCTTTTAATTCTTTATTATTCGATTAGTTTTGTTACTTGTTTTATTCTGCTAATAAGTAAATAGTTAATATACTACGACGAGAAATGAATCATTTACTTTATAGGTGTTTTGACAGCTATAAACTAGTACATATATCTAGGTAGACTCGTATTCATATAAACTGAATCAACCACCTTCCGATCATCATCATCAATAGTTAGCGTTAGCAAAGATTTTGCTTTGCAAAAACATCCAAAAATATAGTTTGTAATATAGGGTTAATTAAGAACATAGAATATCCAATAATATAGTTTGCAAAAAATGCTAGCTACAATATATAATCAACAATAATTTATTAAAAACAACTGTAAATAAATATTACCTATGTGTACTTTTGTAGATAAAATTTTAAAGTTTCAGTATACTCTTCAAATTATAAAATTGGTATTGCCCACGACAAATCATCTTCCTCTTCTCTCTCTGGCACTTATCACTTGCCCTGGCAATAAAATCACAAACACAATTTATTGAAACTCTAGCTTCAAAGTAGACAGTAAATGGATTAATCAAACATAAATCTATAGTTTCCAAACTTGTATTTAACATCACAATACAAATTATAATATATCAAATTTTACTTACCCTGTATCAATATCCAAATTCTTGTCAAAACAAACAATCGTAAAATATGCACTCACTCGCTATGAAGCTGATAAATTCAAAAACACATTCCTGGATAGTTTCTTTAGCATCCTTAGTGATTTTCCCATTAGCAGGCAGCGCTTTCTTTATAATCCAACTGATGTTCACGATCGGAAGGAATCGATCATGTTCACGAACATTACTGGTTCTTCCTCATGCTCATCGCCGCTTTTATGGCTTCCGTTAACAGGACTTGTAGGAAAGTCCGACATTGAAATCCTAGATCCATTATGTAAATTAATGCAAGAACCACATAGATCCATTATGGCCGGACGAAAAAAGGTTCGTTGTGAAAAAAGAAGCTCGATTAGAAGATGGATGCTCGGTATTAATGAAGTATTCAAAGTGGAAGCTCGAATTGATTCATAGAAATGGACTTTATCCATTGATTTGGTCGATTAGGGCTTAGGATGATAGAAACATTAATTATATTAATTGCGGCTATATGAAATTTGTTGGGCTGTATAGATTGTATTAGCGTGCCGGCTTCAAAAAACGATTAATTTCGCGCTGAAAGAATTTTTGAAAAATAAATAAAAATAAAATAGAAACACTTTAAAAGTGTATTAAGGCTAGCAACATTAAAATAGTGTTTCAAATCAATAAAACTAGTGTTTCTAATTGAACCTTTTGGTGTAGTGATCCATAACTGTATCTGAAATATACTCGGGGATGACATGAACATTATAAGAAAGTAATGTCCGGATCAGTCTGGTAAACCAGCGTGAGAAACACAAATAATATGATTTTAATGTTATAAAACCTTTCAAAAACAAAGGTATTTCATAAGATCATGCTGCACATAAGCACAAACGAGTTTTTTTCTTATGATAACCAAACTCTTATTATCAGAAAACCTTGTGATATTATAATAATGTCTAGGGTTTGAAATAAATATATAACATAGCTGAAATGCTTGCATCTCATATTCCAACATATTTGGTATACAACAAAGTTTGTAAGGCATGTATCGGAGAATGAATTCCAACAATGACAAGATAAGGGACTACCTTCCGTACAATACACGTCTAGATAAAACATACCGAGGCTACAAACCTTGCACCTCTACCAACACAGAACCGACCTACCTCTTCTTGGATAGTACACAATATGATCACCACCCCAGTTGCCAACTTGACAAACTGTTTCTATGGCCACAAGCATACATAATCCTTAAATATCGATTTAGATACAAGTGATGATCACACCCTAATGGGAGTGACCCATATAGCCCTGCTACATCAACCCTATTTTAGTCATTTTCGAGTGTTGTACTTGAGTTTACGTTTTACCTTTTAGCAAATTCCTCTTGGAATGCTAACACCGCCCTCCAGGCAACAATCAATGCCAGCATTTATCCATATAAGCTGTTCTAGAACTGAACAAACCGAAGGCGCTACTTCTGCTACATCCATTTTGGAATCACCCTCAAGTTTAGTAGTAAGTAGCTCTTGCACTTCGAAGAACTCCATCTTCGATCATCTTCAAGATGTCTCCAATTTGAACGCTTGTGCTGGTTCAAAGTGGTTTGTGGATAATCCATACTTATCTGATCCCGGTCTCTCCGAACCAACAAACGATGATTTCAAAACTGGCTAAGATTTGGTAGTCAGTTATTTAACTATCAAGTAAACAAACAATCAAATCAAAGATTTATTTTCATATGGAAACCAAGTATGATTAAGCATATAAGCAACCACTCAGCCTCATTAATTAATCCCTTCATTAATTAAAAATCACTTTGTAAATAATTGTATCAAAATACTTATACAAAGATATACATATGTACTACTCATTCAACATTCATTTATACCTTTTTAATACTTGGAAAAATATCCATATACTCATCTCATCGATATAAGTATATTCACAGAACACTACACTTTTAATACTTCGAAAATGTAATTATATCTCAATGGTATAAGTATATTCACAAACATCTATGAAAGATTTTGTATTTCAAAAGCATACTTAAATGGGCCAAAAACAATTGTCATTTGAAAACATTGTTTATTGTAAACCCAAGCTCATTTCCTTTAGGTGTAAGTAAATGGATCATAGGGAATTAAACCAAATATAGTTACCACCACTTTCCGATTTCAAACTTGTACTATCCCTCGATTAACAATGGAGTCGGACAAGTTAGAAAACTATCTCTGCCTCGATATACATACTTAATTCTTATAGATAGAGACGAGCTTACATACCTCGGAATTTGGTGTTAAGAATGAAAAGAATACTTTCCATACCACCATAATTTAAAATGATCATTTATAGAAATCAAATCTCATTTTCTTTTTTATAAAATTCCTTTTTATAAATCTCTTTTATATTTACAAACTCCTTTTGTAAATCTCCTTTCTATTTGTAAAACTTCTTTTATAAATCTCTTTTCTATTTATAAAGCTTCTTTTATAAATCTCCTGATTTTAAATCTAATATATTTATCACAAATCTTCAGTTATGAGATAGGCTAAATACTTTCCATAAAACGATCATTCCATATATCGCTATACATTCACAAATGTGATATATTATTCCCATTTGTCAAAATGATATCATTTCCCTTTATAAAATATCATTTATAAACCTATTCTTTTATGCATACAATATTATTTATAAATCTGTTCTTCCTATATAACATTTTATAGAAAGCGTTTCATCAATATTTATTCAAAAATATTTCCACCTTCTTTTAAAATAGAATCACTTTATTTTACATAGATAAATTCATCTTTTCTTTATAATAAACACCGATTATCCTATTAACCTTTCTATAAAACAAATAATTCCTGTAGTACTTTTGAAACATTTCTATAAAAATTAGAAGAGACTAACAAAAATGTTGGAGTAAAATAGAGAAGTTCAAAAACCCATTCTAAATAAAATACCACAGAAAATTCTAAAAGTCACATTTAAAATCATTCTTCGAATTAAAATCATTCTCAAATCAAAGCAACAAATAATAGTATTCCCGAAATACTATAACGAGGCCTATAGCTACCATAGCACTTAACAAGTGCTTTCTATATAAATGTAACAAGTCTAACAACAATAAGACCAATATAAAAGTCACATATCAAGTCACATCCAATAAGGCTAATCTACCAAGCTTTTAGCATTCAACAATTTATATAATAAGTTTATAAATGAAATTAAAATCAACAGTAATGAGGAATTTAGACCCCTCTACAAAATTTCATGAGTTCCAAGAATTTCGTTTTATATGCCATCCGCTTTTCAAAGTGAGAATTCAACCAAACCAAACAAAGAAATCATTCAAGCATGCAGACAATAATTTATATCTATCATATATATCATATAGTGTTCATCCAAAGGCGAGTTAACTCACCAAAATTCTAGCTGACACTTAAGCGTTCCAGCTCGATCTAAAATCGAACGACGTTCGATTTTAGATCAAAATCCTACTTGCTCCAATATTGACGAAATCAGCTATAGTGCATATATAACACTCCTACTAGTGCAACCCAAATGACCGCATTAGATTTGGACTTTATGCAAGAGTTATGGAATTAATAAGAATTTGGATTAATTCAATCAATTAATTAACTAATTATTCACTTAAACCAATTAACACCCCTAATTATCTTCTCTGAATCCTTGCTCCAGTACACGCACAAACGTGCCTGCACCCATAGTTGTGCACTTCCCCCATCAATTCTTCCCTCCACACTCCATGAAATCACGCATAACCTTCTCCGATGAACTCCCCATTGAAATCTCCATGCATCCCACCACCTCGCTTCAAGCTCGACCTCCTCCATCAAAACCCGACCTGCAATCCTCCATGCAACTAGGCAAATGTCGCATTTTGCATTAGGTAACTATGACCCATCAAATCGCCACCACACATGTTCCTTCACACGATAAGCTCAACGCCACAAACGCCTCAGCCTATCACTGGAAAAACCCAACCCTAGCTTGGCCAAGATAACGTCGATCATCCCCAAACACGGACAAAACCAACAAAGACCATATAGATTTGAAGCCCCACCAATACGAACTCAACGGACCCGATTTCATGATTTTCGTGCCCTCTAGCCTCGATTTTGATTTTTGATGGTGAGGCTCGTGTTTACTGTAAATGAGAATGAAAGGGAAAGAGGGAAAAGAAGCGTGTTAGAGAAGAGTAAGGGTATGGGAGGGGTATATATAATATATTATATTATTATTTTAATTTCTCTTTTTAATCGTTGCACATTTCGAGCTCGCACGACAACACAACATGTCCGATCATCACGAAACTCGTATGCGTACATCGCCTTATTATTCTAGTCCCAATGACACTAGTTTTGTTAAAATCCAAGATAGTGCCCCAGAATGATAATTTCATACATTTCAAGACCGTTTATCGATAAAACAATTTTCGGTCACACCATCGATATTAATTCAAACTATTTATTTTTGTAAACAATCGTTCAAAATGAGTTAACCATTATTACTTATTAATTAATAGGAGTTATTAAGATTTTAAAATCAATTATTTAAATATTTAAAATCAATAAATATTCAAAAATCAAAACGATAAAATCTTGGGTTGTTACATATCTCAAGAATACCAACATCACAAGACATCCAACAATCACACTAATCATAACAATCATAATGAGAATAAGGCAAACACACAACGACAACCATCCTCGGGGTTTCTTATCGCCTTAAGTCATCACGATTATCGCCTAAGTCTCACTTTACTATAACTATCCTCGAAGTTTCGCTTCTCCAAAATCTTCACTGAAGTCTCACTTCACCATGGTCCTTTCTAGAGTCTCACTCCACTATAACTTTCTCAAAGTTCTCCCTTCATCATGACCTTCTCAAGGTATTCCCGAAGTCTCACTTCGCTATGATCACTTCTAGATTCTCACCACTTCATAATCTTCTCTGGAGTCTCACTCTGTTACAACTTTCTCAAAGTCCACCTTCATCACGACCCTCTCAAGGTATCTTGGATGTAGGATAACTCACTCTACGACTTCTCAGGCCGGTGACATCTCACGCCACAATTGGATCCAGCATTCTTTCAGATACCTATCTCATAAGTACTATTCTCCCAAGACAAGCCAGGCCATCTCACGCTACAGGGTACCAATGTGAGCGTCCTCACATACCCCTAACCTAGGGATAACCATCCTATCTGGAGTTATCAATAATCCCTTCAACATTCAATTCAATCTGGAACATGTCATGCCCCTCTACGTTGCTTCTCCTTGTTGTATGTGCTTCCATACTAATCTAGTTCGATCCTTCATTTCCCACCTTAAGTACTCGATTAAATGCCTCATGTCATTGAAGCTCGTAACATCTCTACTTGCTCATCTCTTGTCGTAGATTCATCTTGTCACAATTATGAAGCCATCACATCAAAGCATAATGCCTTTGCCTCTTCGTTTATCATCAATCTTCATCGCATTATAACTATCGAAAACGAACGTCGAACGAGTACCTTTAGTATGACCTCTAGTGCCTCCTCATCATCCCCCAAAAGTTTAGCCAGAGTTGGCCATATAATCCAGATCAGGATCAGATCGGTACAAGTATGAATTACTTAGATAAAAATTTAGCTAAGTCCTTCACTCCCCGACCACTTCCATCTTGACTTGTTTGAGCACCTCTTTTCAATGCCACCCTCCCTAAGTCTTCAACACCTTCCCTGGGACCCCAAAATAGGTCGGTATCGATCAAAAAGAGGTTGGTATTGATATGTAAATCTTCTCCAAACTTTAGGATTAAGTCCATACTTCCATTTTCTAGCCTTCCCCGAAGTATTTCTCAAAGTTTCACAGCCTAAGTCCCCACACCAGTACTTCTACCGACTAGATATGCAAACTCCACTGACCTAAATTCGAGCAACCAAATCACCTCAAATCTTCATGCGACCAAATCTATAGACTCCCAAAACTCCCCTAAACAACATATCTGTTTCATCGCGTTTTGACAACTTTGGTGCCATTTTCTTCAAACGGTGTACCACTTTTCTAACTACGTAAAACAACTAGCATAACACATCAAAGCAATCCATACAACTACCAAATATCATCATACAACCTCCAAACAATACATATAATTCATTCAAACATGATTTACTAATCTAAATCTTTCTAGATCCAGTTTTCTATAAAATACCAATTCTGGTTGATAAACAATATAAATTATATTAGAATACAAATCTTTCTTTTTAAACTATGTTCTAAGGTGTTATTTATATCAGATCAATGTTTCCAAACATTTTTACTTTAATGTTCATACTAAAGTTCATATTTTTACAATATAAGTAAGCGTAGTATATCGAGAGAGGAAACGTCACTCATCGTGGATCAAAAAACACAAATTCCTAAGAAAATTTGATATAGAACAACAGTTACACCATTTCCAAAGCTCCCAAATAGTAGATCTATTATCCTCTTATGTTAATCTCTCTTAGATTCACTAATTACACTAATTTAATTGGAGAAAAGTGGTTTTAAGCTCTAGTTGGATTAATGGAGGTTAGGAGGCGACTAGAGAAGAAGGGAAATGACTAATGACTGGTGGGGAAAGAGTCTTAACTCTAATTTTTTAGTTGGGCTAATGGGCTGCACTAATCACTCCATGATGACCCGCTAATCTGCTCAAAACTAGTTTAAACTTCAAATAGCTATAAATCCTAGGTGGTAAGTCCAAATCCTTAATATGCCCACTCTATTAAAAGAGAAACCATCATCTTGATCTAATGAAAGTGATTTCGGAGCCTGATTCGACCCTATCAAAAGTTATAGGCTCTATAAGATTTTTGGGGTCAAAATTTTCCAAAATAAATTCTAAAGATAAAAATATCACTAGTTAATATTTCCTAAAATTATAGAATCACACAACCTTAGATGAATTTAAAAATAAATTTTTGTGATCATTTGGTACGTAAAATACAGGTCATTAAACTAGTTTCCCAAGTAGCCATGAGTAATACACTATCCAACATTTGGAGAGTGTTATATACTCTGGTTTGAATGGATGTAATGATATACTTTCTTGAAACATCTTAACCAGGAATAAAACTTTAAAAATAAAAATATCACTTTCATTAGATAGGGTCGAATAAGTTTGAAAATTCTAATTGTGGAACCAGGAATCGAGTATCTTACCACTGGCGTTTGAAAATTCACTTTCATTAGATAGGGTCGAATCAGTTTGAAACAGCTTAACCAGGAAGCGAGTATCTTACCATGGGCGTTTGAAAATTTAAAAAGGAATAAAACTTTAAAAATAAAAAATTCACAAAAAATACATGATGATCGGTCGGCCCAGGGGGTTTGATGGTCGACTGATAGCGGTCGACCTTAGGCATGGAGTGGTCGACTGTTGATGTGTAAATACGAGAGATTTCGAAGCTACTTTGAATGGTTGAGATGTGTTGCTTCGTTGCTATGTTTTGATGACCGAACGAGATGACGCTAAAATTCTCCAGACCATATCCAACGTCCCAAGCTTGTCTCCAACCTATATAAATCGAAAGCTAACCTAACTCTAAATTCTACCGAAAAGTTTACTATATTAAAACTCTGCCCAAATCTAATCTCTCCTCTAACCCTAAAAATTCTTCATAATCAAATTAAATCAAACTAGAAGAAATACAATTTCGAATCTTGAAGGAGTAAGCGAACATAGGGCGATTCTCAAGCGAAGCTAGTTGGAAGAGCTTAGGCAAAAGGTGAGTGGAAACAAATTTAATTAGGTGATTATTTACAGTTAAATTTGATCTATTCTAATTGTTTTAGGTTGTTAGTATTTTAAAATCAGAATTGTAAACCCTAATTCTACAATCTATAAACCTTAAATCTTAAATCTGGAATCTAGGTTAGAGATTAAATTTACTGTAAATTGATAAAGTGAAAACCCCTATTTTAGTTGAAACATTAAAATTGAGCAACTATGTAACCTACCAAATATGTGAATCTCAAATCAATGAAATTGGGTAAAATTGTGAAGACCAATCACTGTAATGTTAACTGTAAAACACTATAAGTAATAACATTGAATAATAATCAAAAGCTAATCAGAATCGACAAATCCTAAATTTTTTACCACGACCTGTAGGTTATAGGCGGTCGACCGGTTATCACCTGTAATGCTCAGTCAGAACCTCGGTCTAAGGGCCAGGTTAGAAATAAAAATAAAAATAAATGTTAATTATTGTGTGAGTCTATTTGAGGCTATTTGCATATAAGTTAGGAGCTGTAGGGATGTAAGTTCCCTATGAGATGATGCTAGGATGTTACAGTGTTGTGTAAATGTTCTTTACCCAATAGGAAGTCAATTATTGGATTTGGGGCGGTTTTTATCACAAATCACACTCACAGGATGTTCTACGTTGGACGCGCAACACTGATGATGATACTTGATGAAGTGTAGCCTAGCACAACGAGAGTCCTAGTACGCATGGATACTGCCGACATGGTACAGTTCAGATGTTGGATTCCGAAGCATGTAATAAGAGGCGTATGCTACGATCGGGAGGTGGACATGGATTGCAGATGATGAGACACTTCGGGGAATCAGCATTACAGATTCCCTTTCGATGCATAGTGACGTTATGAGTAGTTATGGTTAGGGAAAAATTAGTTCCCAGTAGCCTAGTAGTGATGTTTCCATGATGAATAGAACTAGGAATGATGAGCGAGCGTTAGACATTGAGATTCAATTTATAGACCGATCCTTGCATTTGCTTGCACAATTTGTATTGTAGGTGTGTGTTGGAACAAAACCCTTAAGTAATGGACACTAGGAATACACAGACTGTAATGACTCGATATTTTCAACCATTCGCATCCGCACATGTCGGACTTGAATTGCTCAAAATATCAGATTGTAAATATATATTTGGCAAAACTCAGCATATACAGTAAATAAATAATCACAGATCACAAACACAGAGTAATATAACAATAATGCAGCGGAAACAAAGAATAGTAGTTCATAAGGCTACTATATATATAACAGAGTTAAACAAGATACAACAGAAGTCTCTAATACAAAGATATCTCAATACAAAAGGCAAATACAAGATCTGAATACATCACTAGAATCAACTGAATAATAGATAGTAGAATCAATAGATAGCTGGATCTCCAAGCGAAGCTCCAACTCCAAAGTTGAGTCTCGAATACTGGTACACTCAGTCTGACCCGAGCGTAAAGAAAATACAAAACACTCGAGTCAGGATTAACATTCTTATATCAATAAATCCAACTCAAGTGAAATATCAACTGAAATACAAGTAACTCAAAGGATGTTTGGGATAACCATCCTCTAAGGATCCGTTAAACTATCTACTATGTAGTAGTGTACGCTAAGTAGATAATGTCTAATCAGTAAAGTACGATATCAAAATAGCGTTAAGTCATGGCCCATTCCACCCTTAACACATTTTTATTCCCAAGAGCATATACAAGACCGTAGTTTCCCCAAAACCGGAAGTCACCAGAGGGCAATCCATATACTAAAGGTACAAACCAAAACGTAGTGGTTGCGAATAGGATAATCAGTATGACAAGGTACATGAGGCGATACCAACTAGGATACTAGTAGTTGCGTGATCCGGACTGATGTTGAGCATAGCAGCTACTACCTCAACACCGCGAAACAACACTCCCAAATCAAAGGGTGCACCCAAATCGAATCACATAAGTAATAGATATGGTATCGAAGAAGTGTGTCCGCTAGAGGTGGCGAACCTCAATGGCCCGGCGCGGCTCCTATTTTAGTCATGTCAGGGGTCATCCAAAATCGTTCTCTTTCTTCAGTCAACGCGTTCATCAAACCATCCACTTCGTTCTGGATCAACACTCCGCGTATATTAGTTATTAAAGTGGTTTCGGTATCGACAGAGAGTATGTCCATATCCGATCCCGGTCTCTTTAATAACTACGTATTATTAAACCGATGGTCATTTAATAAACTTTCAAAATATTTATATTTCCAAACCGACATATCATTGCTATTTCAAAACCATATCAATACGATATCACTTTCACTTCAAATAAATCCATTTCCAAAATCATATCACTTTCCAAAGTTATAACGCTTCCGAAATCATAGTCTTTTTTTTTAAAATCAAAACATTTTGGAAATCATAGCATTTTGGAAATCATAACACTTTGAAATTATAGCATTTTGGAAATCATAACACTTTTCTTTTAACGGTTTAGATATTAAAATTAGTATATATAATAAAATAGTTTATAAATAAAATAATTTATATTAAAATGATTTATATTAAAATAGTTTATAATAAATAATTTATAAAGTAGAATATCAATAGTTTAAATATAATTTAAAATTACTTTATAAAATAAAATAGTTTCCTCAAATTTCACAAATCGATTCAAATTAACTCGAATTCCAAAATTTTAATTTAATCAAATCTCAAATCATAAATTTCAATTCTATTCAGTTTCTAAATAACCATTTCAATCTATCGATTTCAAATTCATATTTAGACCATAAAATAAGCCATTTCAATTTCAATATATTTCAAAGCTTTAAATATTCAACATTTCAATAACATCTAATACAACTTCAATTCACAAATTTTAAATAAACAAAATATCCCATTTAAATTTATATAAATTTGAAATATTCATTAAAGTCACTTTTAATCAAATTCAAGTTAAAAACATATCTTTAGAATTTCAAATTTAATAAATTTCAAATCAAACTTATTTAAGTATAATTCTTAAATAAATATAATTTCAAATCAATTTCAAATCATTATAAACTCTATATTTGAAAATATAGATATTAAATAAATACTTAAACATATTATTTATCAACTTTATTAAATCAACTTTAATGAATCTTTAAAATCAATATTTATCAAAACCATATATTTCTTTTCAAAACCATAGAAATCATGTTCAAAATATTTATATATAGACTAACGGTGTCTGTATAAAATTTTCTACCCTATGGTCAAGTGGTACGGATATTTATCATTTCAATCCGCAATTTAAATATATACGGGTATATATCTTTCCAACCCGCAATCCCAAATTCAAATAAATTGAAAATCGCTTGGGTTTATCATTTCAACCCATAACGATTTTCTCCTATTCTACAGATCGTTCGGGTATGTATCATTTCAACCCATAGTGAATTCTATACTAACAGGGAACTTGCAGAGTGATAACAGATATGATAATAATATAACAACGGTAACATGCATATATCATCAGTATAAATAATAGATAAGGTGTCAGATGTCACAGGTGAACAGATACAGATGATGGCATATATATATATATATCAATATATATAACAGATAATGGTGTCAGGTGTCACAGGTGAACAGATACAGATGATGGCATAGATGTAGCAATATAAATAACTAACAGCAGCATATTTCAATTGTCATTTCAATTGAAATCAAATTTAATAAATATAAGAACGTTAATCGTGAGTGATTTCTCATCTTTCGAGGCTAGAGAGATTTGACACCGAAATGAGTTACGAATCCAAACACGAATTTCAAAGCACATCAGAATTGGCACGAATTCGACGGACGACTGACAAATATGAATCGATGAGAAAATCAATCAGTTTGATATAGATTGAAAAAAATATATACATTATTATTATTATTATTAATTTCCTTAAAACAAATTTCCAGATTTAAATACATATTTAAAAATAACATATTACATTTAAATTTAAGTCAAAGCATATGCTTTCTCAACCCAAAATTAGTTTACATATATTATATAGACAGAAGTCGGCTTCTCCAAAAAGCAAAGAAGATGAAAAACAGTAGAAGGCAGATGCAAGATCATATATAAAATCTATATTATACTGTAATACATATTATATAAATCAGATGTAAACAACTACATAAACAACACCCAGTTACAATTATATATAAATCTTATATACTTATGAACTAATATATAAACTACAGTATAACCTTACATATAATATGCGTACTTTTTTTCAAACCCATATATTAATTATATAAACTTTCCCTTCAGCCGAGACAAGACAACTACTATATATATACCTTAAGCATAGATAGTACTGCGTCTATGATATAATACGCTATAACTCATAGGTAATATATACCTATAATATGGTAAACGAGAAGAAAGTTGACAGCACAGTACATATAAACGTATATTTTCTTTGATATGAACTTGAATTTTATATAACATACTTCCCAAACACACAGAGCAAACAATTTTGCTTTGTAACTGTTTATATATATACAAACTTAAAAGACTTGTATACCTTTAAAACAAAACAGACTTTATATATACCGTCTATATATATGTTTAAATATCACTAACAGAATATATAGCTCAAAATTTTTATAAAATTTTTATAAGCTACCCTGAGACTAAGCAAATCCGTGTATATCAATATACACCTTATGAACAGGACACATAACCAAGCTTTGAACGTATTATATTATACAACTACAAATCACACACATATATATATAATAACATTTTTTGAGGAGAAATAGCAAGCCTTCTTGAGAATATAAAACATATCCATATGTGCGAAACATCTTGCAAAACATTTATATATAGTGCTGTCTGTAATTATACATAAACAACATTTATAACTATGTATATATAAAGAATCAAAGCATATATATAATATATAACAGCAACAATGTACATATACCTATACATCATCTTAAACAGTATTGTCATACCTATAGCATAAAAATCAATATATATAAACACACATATATATACTTTACCTTAATATATAAACAATATATATCTGGTGATGGAGTGGAGAACGTGGAGATGGGCGGAGCGGTTTGAGAAGAATGGGTGAGGTCGGAGTCTGCTGCCTGGTCGAGGACGAGACAGGCTTTGGATCATGGAGGGAAGTGCACGGGTTTGGGGTGGAGACGCGAGAGGCCGGTCAAGGCTGGGCTTGTTCGCCGGAGTTGCTGGATTTGGTGTCTCGGGTGGAGGCGGTTGGCTAAAGGTGGTGGAAGAGTCGGAGAGCAAGGTGGAAGATGCGGCATGGGCTGAAGGCAAAAGGGAAGGAGTATCGAAAAGAAGAGGAAGCAAGCATGACAGGGGAACGTGCATTTTACTGATGAGAGTGGTGGGGAGGAAAACAAAAATAAAGGAGAGTGGGCGATTCGAAAGAGGAGGAGGATAGATGGTTGCAGGCGAAATGCAAATATATAATTTGTATCTTCTTTTGTGTTGGGCGAAGATGAAGTCACAAAATAAGGCGACAGATAGGAATGTCACAAAACTTTAATATGTAGAATAGAATAAATAAAAGTGGGCAGCTGTTGATTTGAAATTAAATATGGCAAAGTTCAGTCGGCTGGAAATATGAGAAGACAAAAAAACAAAAGGCACACGCAAAATATATACAGAAATCTTATGAAAAGAAGGGTCTAGCATTGCTTTTCAAATAAATGCAGCAATCACTGAGAAGTTTCACTCGTTTGAAATTTGAAAGGACAAGGAAAAAGAAAGAAACGAAATATGTTACCACTCCGATAACTGTTACGTCGATTTTCACTGCGTAACCGACGTCGAATACAGAAATAAATAGACTGCGGATATCGACACGATGAGGCGGATATAATGGCATACAAATATCCGCGATCCGATCAAATTTTAAAATTTTGAATTTTCCGCTATCGGAAATGCTGCTAAAATGTCAGAAATAAGATAAACGGAGCAATAGCAGTCCAAATTTGACGAAACGAAAAATGACGTCTCACTCAGAAAATAGTTTACAAATTTATTATATAAAAATATTCAGCTTTGGAAAACATTTTATTATCATCAAATATTAACTGATTCAAATTGAAATAGAATTACACCAGAAAATAAACTTCCATATTATCAGATGAAAATTTACCATTTGCTATGTTTAGATAGACGTATTCCAAATATCAAATTTTTATTTCCAAAATCAATTATTTAAAATTTCACAAAAATTCAGATAATTACGATATTAAACCATTAAAATTTACGGGTCGTTACACAGACACTTATTATACACCCTATGTCACTTAGTGTAGAGTTAAAGTTAACTGCTTATGATCACCATATATTAAACTTGTACTCATTCATAAGACTTTTGTCTGACCCACCCCTTTTTCCTTCTTTTTGCCCACCATAGGTTGATAGGGCAGTAGGTGATTGGCCCATTCTTGGTACTTGGAGATACAAGCTCATCTTTGGATTTTCTTGTTATCATGTTTACTCTCCATGTATCTATTTATCTTGTTTGAACATCTTATTTCCTGTATCAGATTTGGAGTGATATTTAATGTGTAATCTATATTAAACCACGTACTGATTTTATGAGACTGTGGTTTGGATATTTTCCAAGATGGGTATTTTTCAGTATTATATGTTTTGTTCCTTCCGTTGCGAGTTCAGAAAATTGTAGTATATCTTAGATTATATATGTTGTTTAGTCTCTGTAATGTTATAAAAATCCCAACAGCCCATATTTCTCGGCACGATGCGTGGCTGAAAGTCAAACTAGGCTTTGGATCGATGATCGAGAGGTGCTGGTTGTCACAGTTGGTATTAGACTTTAGGTTCAAAGTTCCTTAGGGATTAGGACCATATTGAGAGAATATAATTGAATTTTTTTTAAAAGAAATTAGATTTTCAAAAGGTTTTCCAAAAATGTTTTCCAAAAAGTTTTCAAAAATGGGTTTTGAAAATATATGTGTAGGTATATAAATAAAGATTTTTCAAAAAGCTTTCCAAAGATTTTATACATATCATAATCCCTCTTTTTCATGCCTATGTTATCTTTGTTTCATGCTACTTTATCAATCTTAGTCGTGCCTATATTGTCTATGAAAAGTTGCTAATAAAATTCTTAAAATTCACATATAGAAGATGAGTGATTACATAGGTTCAGGCTTTGTCGATGCAATTGAGGTTCCGGGCGTGAACATTTCGATTTGGTTCCGTCGGTGCCTCCAAGTGTGGGGACATGCTACGCTTAGTCCTAATAGAGGACATACGTGAAGGGCGACAGGTGCAGTTCTTGCCCACCTACCCACCGCAGACTTTGCTAAGCTATGCAAGGATTTCGCTGATCTTGGAGGAAAGCCATATACGGGGACTGAGTCATATGTGGATTCAAGAGCATGGATCCATACATGTGTGAGGAACTTTGGGTTGATTGGTTTGGCTGATGAGGTGAGGATGCAGTTAGCTGCATGGTAGTTACAAAGAGAGGCTCTTAGTTGGTAGGAGATAGTTGAGGCGGAGACGGATGCAGGAGAGATCACTTTTGGAGAGTTTCGTAAGAGATTTGAGGTGAAGTTTCTTTCTAGGTCGGAGGAAGGTGTGCAATTGGAGAAGTTCATTCACTTGAGGCAAGGAGACTTGTCAATGAATGAATATGTCAAACAGTTCAATGAGCTAGTTAGATTTGGGATGGGACTGATCAATACCCCACATAAGAAGGCTTTGAAGTTTGCTAAAGGGCCGAGCCAACCTCTTTAAGGTTTAGCTCTGAGTCACATTCCTATGGGAGCTACACACATTTACATTATCTCAGACATGTTGTTTAGGTTGCTAGATGTTATGCATATGGATGCTTAGTTGCTATTTATTTTGTTTTAGCATTATGCATGTGGACGTTGCATATGTATGGAATGGTTGTGTATGCATATAGAATTAAAAGTATACTTACTTAGGATGTTGCATACATTTGGATGTATGACATGGGCAGTTGCAAGATAGGAGGTCGACTGGATCACAAGACTACCTACTTCTGCATTAGTATAGGTTCACATGCTTTGAGTCACATTCCTATGGGGAAAAAAGGCTGATCAATACCCTATGTCATTTAGTGTAGAGTTAAAGTTAACTGCTTATGATTACCATATATTAAACTTATACTCATTCACCGTACTTTTGTCTGACCCACCCCATTTTCCTTCTTTTTTCCCACCATAGGTGGACATGGTAGCAGATGATTGGCCCATTCTTGGTACTTGGAGAGACAAGCTCATCTTTGGAGTTTCTTATTATCATATTTATTCTCCGTGTATCTATTTATCTTATATGTACATTTTATTTCCTGCATCAAATTTGGAGCGATGTTTTCTATGTACTCTATATTGGACCACGTGCTGCTTTTCTAAGACTGTGATTTGGATATTTTCCGAGATGGACATTTTTCAGCATTATATGTTTTGTTCCTTTCATTGTGAGTTCTAAAAGTGTAGTATATCTTAGAATATATTTGTTGTTTAGTTTTGTAATGTTATAAAAACCCTAACAACCCGTGTTTCTCGGCATGACGCGAGGTGGAAATCAAACTAGGATTTGGATCGGTAATCGAGAGGTGTGGGTTGTCACAGTAGATTAGCAAGGGATTAGCCAGAGACATGCAAATCTATATTTTTGAAGAGGCAAATTTGAGGCTTTGCTATCTATTTCTGGGTTTGCCTTATTTTGCATCCAAAACTTGGATTTTTGGGTATTTAGCGAGTGATTTATCATCTCACATCTTATTATATATATGTATCTATAGTTGTCAGCATGTTTTGGATCTGTTTTTAAAGTCAAAACCATGTTTTTATGCTATTATAAAACCCAACCTAAAGTGAAAATGAGAATAAAATGATTTAAAGTATTTTAATCATGTTATCATGATGTATGTTTGCCTCTATACGTGTTAGGCTATGTTATACATACATGATATGATGATTTTCCATTTATTTGATGTATGTTTGGATGTCGACTTATGTATGTATGGTGTATGTGAATGGTTGAAAACATTCATCGGAGCGAACTAGAGTTAGTAGAACAGAGAATCAAATTTTGACGGATAGGGTTGTAGCTCCTCCCACTACAACAAAACGACCCTTTAATAGCATTTAAAAAATGCTATAAATGGCTTTTATAGTATTTTTATAAATGCTGTAAATCAACAAGTTGTAATAAGTCAATGACCTATTATTGCAACATAAGAAAGGCTATAAAAACACGTCTTTTATGGCATTTCCAAAATGCTTAAAAAGTCTTATCAATGGCGTTGTTAAAATGCTATAAAAAACCCTTTATTATAATGACATATTGGACTACAACGGTCATAAAACGCTATTATTGACTGTAATAGCGTTTCATTAACGTTAATAGGCTTTAATAGCGTTTTAAGAACGCTAGTAAATCCTTTAATAGCATTTTAAAATCATTTTTGCAGTACGTACATATCCATTATCACACTATAATCGACAAATTTACTTAAACACAATGTATCATTTCACACAATTATATAGATCACATTAAACGAAAAAAAATAACCATTCAACATTCACATAAAATAATGCATAATATGTACATTAAACATGTAAATAATACAAGTGATAAAAGATCGTACTACACATGACGATTAAATGTGCAAACCAAAAAAGTTGTTACTTCAAAAGAACTTCAAATCGCTAATATACTACAACATGCTGCCATTTGTATACACCATAGATGGGTAATTAACTATGAAAAAGAAATTCAACAATTAGCAATTATAGCTATACATACATATATACATACATATATGTGTGTATGTGAAACTTAATTATATAAATTTAATTAATTTGTATGGAACTTGATTAATATATATGAAACTTGATTAACTTAGTTAATTTTTATAAAATTAAATTGATTTATATATACTTTAGTTAATTTTATAAAATTTAGTTAATTTATATAATAATATGGAAACGATATCAATAACATATGGAATTTCCTGAAATGGATGTAAATTTTGTTTAAAATACTTTATTCAACAATTGCATGTATATTGTTATAAACCTATTAATTTTTATAAAACTTAATTAAATTTTATAAACTTAATTAATTTAACAAAAAATAGTTGGCTTATTTAATTATTATAAAACTTAATTAACTTAGTTACTTATTTTAAAGTTAGTTAATTTATTGTTGTTGTTGCAGCTGTTCTTATTATTATTATTATAACTATAATAATAATATTATTATTATTATTTATATTATTTTATTACTATTACTATTATTATATTATATTATTATTCTTTTGAATTTAGTTAATTTTTATAAACTTAATTAATTTTTATAAAACGTAGTTAACTTAGTTAATTTTAATAAAAATTAGATGATTTTTATAAAACTTAGTCAATTTTTATAACAAATTAACAAAGATTTCAAAATAGAGAACATGATTTTTATAAAAATAATTTTTATAAAACTTAATTAAATTTTATAAACTTATTTAAGTTTGAAAAAACAGTTAGCTTATTTAATTATTATAAAACTTAATCAACTTAGTTACTTATCGATATGCACGTAAATGTGCATATATTTACAACCATATTTTATCTATTTTTATTTAAATAAATGTCATAATTGGGTATTTTAACATGTTTAAACCAAAATTCAATTATTTTCAAATCATCGTATATTCATCTTCATACAGGGGCAAAATGGTCATTTTTGTGCATGTGTTAATTTGAGAATTTTTACTTGGACATTTTTTATGATTTTTATAGGAATTTGAATTCAAATGGAAGAGGTTTTCATGGAATATATGCATGCACAAGAGGATACAATGGAATGAAGATGGAAATAATTCAAACTCATGATCATAGAAGATCCCATCTACCCACTTACCTAAATCTATAATTAGAAGCTAATGGACAACTAAGTGGAGGTTAAAGCTTCATGCATACTTGATGATGGATTAATTAGAGGCTAATGCTTACTTGGTGGCCACACTTCCTAAATGGCATTTTAGGAAGCCCCCTAAAAATTGAATTAGGGTTTTGTGCATGTATATATAGCCCTCTTATGTATATGTAAATGATCTTCTTCATCTTTTAATTACTTAGGAAATTAGCATGCAAATTGTAGCTTCAAAGCTTCATGAAATAAAAATGGCTTCCTAAGCCTCTTGTTCTTTTCCTTCTTCCTTGTTCTTACTTTTTTTTCTTGTTCATTTTTATTTACATGCTCTTTCCTTTCATGTTCATAGCTTAGTTTTACTTTTATGCAACTAGTTTAGATTTTCTTTTATTAGCTCTTAAAATATTTGCTTTCATTTAAATATTGAAATTTACATGTGTTGATATGATAACACAAATGAGTAGCTAAACCTCTCCAATTTAGGGTTAATGAAGCTCTCTAATATTATGTAAATTCAACGTTTCTTATGATTTATGGTCTCTTTTAATACTTCATGAGAAGTAGATGTTGATGTAAGTTTATACAAATGAATTTGATAGCCTATGTTGTATTTGCAAATGGGCTATTCTTATTCAACATAAACACAATTTACATCATCATTTACTAATTGAATTTTGATTATGGAATTAAAGTAGAAACAAAATTTGATGATCTATATTACTAAATACAATAGTAAATAGATCATACTTAAAATAGCTTTTGCTTTGACTTCATTTTCATGAGAATTGATGAGTGGTTTATTTGTTGTATTATAGTTTGATGGTTTAAGTTATGTTAATTTGATAACATAAATAAACCATACTTATGATAAATACAACACTAATTTCACTTAATATC
Organism: Allium fistulosum; assembly: GCA_030737815.1. NCBI lineage: Eukaryota > Viridiplantae > Streptophyta > Magnoliopsida > Asparagales > Amaryllidaceae > Allium > Allium fistulosum. Next base: position 898,528,471 of record CM060907.1, on the reverse strand, counting down.
AAAAATAGAGATCATTGATTATTTGTTTGTTGATTTACAAAAATATGATAGTGGATTTGCCTCTAAATTGTTTTCTAATCTCATATTTTACATCACTTTTATTCTAGCCTTTTGTTTTACAATTTTTAGCTAATCATAATCTCGCCACATACTAAAATTGTATGTCGTGCGCTTGCGGTTATTTTTAATTTAAATTTCGATCGGCTGTTTTCTAATCAGATAGGAAATTGACCGACGTGAACAAGTTTTTGGCGCCGTTGTCGGGGAATTGCTTGATTTTAGTTTTTTATTCTTCGAATTGTGGTTGTACGATTTTATTGTGTGTGTGTTTTGTGTGTTAATTTCTAAAAAAAAAGTTGTGTGTTTGTTGTTTGATTTTTGTGTGCATTTGTTTGTGTGCTTGTTTTCTTTTTATTTGCATTGCATTGGCAAATTTAAAAAAAACAACAACATACAATTTCAAAAACCAATATATATATATATATATATATATATATATATATATATATATATATCATTTCATTTCCATTTCTTACATTCACATTTTCTTTTCTTTGTTTACATTTACAAAATGGAAAAGAAAAAAATTTACAGTCCCAAAACTGTGCTTGCTGTGCACATCTTGCACTTATAGCCACTGACTGTCATCACTGTTCCCACCAAAGTTCCTCCACTGACGACCACCCTTACCTCAACGATCTCCAACCATACCCAATCAAGCATACATCAAACTGCTTCCTCGCCATAGCCTGCTGCAGTTCAACATACCTACCTGCTCACCACTTCCCTGCCAAAACTGACCACCACTTCTACATTGCAGTTCAACAAACTCATTATCCCAAAACTGTCCACCACTTCCCTGCCAAAAAACTGGCATTACCACTCATACAAACCCACATAAAGCATCAACACTCACTCTACAACATCAAACTCACTCCATTTCATCAAAACACTGCACATTAAAACACTGTTACAAATCACAATTCCTTCTCTGGCCACCACACTTCATATCATTCATCTACACCTCTATATATACAAACATTGCCAATTCCAATTCATACCAATTCCAACAGCATACATCTACACAAACTTGCAGCATCAACACAAACATGCAGCAATTCCAACAGCAGCATCAATTCCAAACAATACAGCATTGCACACAACACCACCTCCTCATTCCAAAACAACCACATACCACCACAAACATTCATCACATAGGACTTGCATTCTTCCTCCACAACCAACCACATACAAAACAAACTTCATTTCCAAACCTCTGACCATTCGACGCCTGAAACTGCTTCACAAAGTGCCACTGCCTCTGCCCTATTCTACAACCACTGCTGTGCCTAATAAACTTCCTACTGACAGCAAATAATCACATGCTGACCTCCTTCCTACTGACAGAACACTTTCCTAACCTCCTTCTTCTCCGACTTCACTGCCTCGCTCGAACACCAGCCACCAACCCCGCCAGCAACAACAATCGCAACAGCACATCGACTTGCTACCATCGCACCTATTAATCACCTCAACCACAGCCTCCAGCGAACCATACATAGCAACCCAATTCGACCGCGACTTCACCGCAACCAGAAAATCACCCAACTTCTTCTTCACGAACTCACGAACCGGTGTCACAACCAACAAACAATCGCCTTAACTCCGCCACCATTCCTAAGTCCACCACAAATTCTTCAAATCACAGCCGAAATCCCCCACCTTATTTGAATCATCCGTAGCTGCGACCTCCTTTCCTTTTGATTTTGATTTGTTGATTTCGATTTGATAAGTGCAGAAGCAATGTGTGTTTCGATTTCTATTTGCTGAATATCGTGTGCTTTGATTTGGTTGAATTCAATTTTAATTGTGTGTGTCTTGCATTTGGTTAGTGGGCCGGGTTTGCATTTCTTGTGGGTGTTGGTTTGAGTTAGTTTTTTTTATAATTTCTTTTGTTTGGTTTTAAATTTTTTTGTTTAATTTGTTTTTTTTATTGTTTTTAGTCCAACCCAGAAAAAAAGGTTTGCCATCTTTGAGTTTAGTTTAGTTTTATCCCTTTAAATTTTTTTAATTTGGTTTGTCTAATTTGTTTTAGTTCCATCCTAACTTTAAAAAAACAACAAATTTCAATTTTTTTTGTTTGGTTTTCCTTTGATATATAAAAAACTTGTATATATATATTGTTTTTAAATTTCAGGTTGCTAAAGCAGAAAATAACAAGAAAAAGAAGTGCTTGCAAAAATAATCGCTTCGCTCTACTTGCTTGCATAAAAAAATCGTCGCTTAAAAAAATTGCTAATAATCTGCACGCTATAATATCGTGTTCTAATTTTCAGTTTTTTTAGTTGCATTGTTGGTTTCTTGCATTTGCATTCTAAAAGAAAATTTCAAAAATCCAAAAATTAAAAAACAAAAACAAACTTCATTTTTGTTGCATTGTAAATTCACGTTTAATTTCTGCTTTGCATTCATCTCATCTAATTTTCTTTTCTAAGGGCAATACCCCAATTCACAGAAGGTGGGGGATTTCGTCACCCTTTCCTTAGCCCACAAATTGCATTTCATCGTAGAATTTGACTAATAATAAAGGTTAGACATTCGACTTAAGTGTGTCGCGAGCTCACCTAGGGCTTAATTGTATTTTGACAATTGTCTTCTTTGAACAAGTTTATTTCTTGGTGTCTAGGCTATGACAGAGCAATAACCGGTTATAAAAATTACGGTGATTCGTAAATATTATACTGGTTGTTCCTCTAAAGGTACTTAAACATTTGTTTGCATTGCTACGGTGATTCGTGGTGCACGATAACCCTAGCCCGTTACCTGGCTAAGAAATATTTTTGTTGATTTAAGACAAAATGTGATTATACAATTTTGGGTTAGGAGGTACTAAGGACAGAAAACTGTAATTAAGTCCTTTGCATTCATTTAGTTGCATTAGTTCATGCATATTTTAAAAAAAAATCAAAATCCAAAATCCAAAAAAATTGTAAATTTTACTTAACTTAGTTTTTTTAATCCAAAAAAAATCCTTTTTCCTTTCCTTTGAAAATTTTCAATCAAAAAAAAAATCCAAAAAATCTATTCCTAAAAAAAAATATTTTTTTTAAAAATTCACAAAACCAAAATCAAAAATTAAATTCCCATTTTCTAAAAACAAAAAAATCCTTTTAGTAAATATTTGAAAATTCAAAAAAAATTACAAAAAAAACATATAAAAAAATTTGAAAAGCAAAAAAAAAAACAAAAACCAAACTTCTCTTTTGAAAACAAATTTCATTTGGTAAATGTTTTTCCTTTAAAAAAAACAAAAATAAATTTTCACTTCATTTTCCAAATCTTGTTTCATTCTCTAAATTCAATTATAACTTCTTTCTCTTCTCACTTGTGCATGAGTACTTGGACTCGTGACACAACAACAAATCGTTGGACTCGCGACTCAACAACTAATCACTTAACTCGAATAAACGATCCTATTGAAATGGAAAATGAGAACGCCCCTCGAACTCCTATGGATATAATCTTTCCCGATAGAGTTTCTATTCCATCTTGCATCACGTTAGCCGCCCCAACGGGTAACCATTTCGAAACTCACTCGAACCATATTGCCACGCTTCCAAAATTTGGCAATTTTGAACACGATGGCCCAAACATTTTCTTGACGAAATTCGAACAAGTTTGTGAAATGACCCTCCAGATTTGTACCTTAATATTAATGATTTTTTTTACATTTCTATATTTAATTCTCAGAGTCATTTTCTTTTCAAACAATTTGTCCAGAATTTTAAAATTCCTACTAATATAAGTATATCAGTTTAATCATAAAAATATACATATACATATGATGATGTATATGTCCCTCTTGTTTAAATCAGAGTATATATATATATATTTAAATTTTGGAAACAAGAGCATATTCTGTTTGATTTGAATTGAATTTTAAATTCCCATCCCATTATTGATTTTCATGTTTTTGATACTTATAATATATGAGTAGATCCTGCTCATATTTAATTATGATGATAACTTTGATCATTCAAGTTAAGATTTATTAATAATTTATCTTGACAAGATAATCTCTGAATGCTTGAGATTTTTTTTTTGTACAGTTCAAATGTTTAATATCTGAATTAAGGCCAGAAAATGATATTTACATATATCATTTTTGGCTCATGATTTTTCTTTGAAACTCATCTGCTTTTAACTTAGCCTATAAGTCACACCATGTTTTGTTCTTGTGCATATTGGTTTCTAAATTTTCTGGAAGTGTTTGTAAATGGTGCAATCCCTGGATTTTTGGTGAGCCATGTTTGATTGCAGAGTGTTCTCTGGTTTGATAGTACAAACCAGTTCCAAAATGCACATATATTTATAGCATTTGAAGGGAAGTTTTGGGTTAAACACTTACTAAATGGACAAGGGGTTTTGTAATGCATTTCACTACTGAATTACAGACCAATATGATCAACCAGACAAACATCAACCATGTCTCTTTAAAATGTTATTCATTTGCAAACTACTTGATGCCTTATTTAAGATATATACACTTCACAAAACAACTCACAAATGGACTTGAATTCTTTTACAAAATTCTCCAATGAAAGGTAACTAAATACCTGAAAGATTACCCCAGGTTAAACCATATTTTACCCCAAACTTAATGCTTTTAAATGTCACTAGATTGACTAATGCAAAGTATAGAATATGTTAGTTAATTGCTCAAGTATATATATATATTTTCTTTCAGATTTTGATAGATAATACTTTAAGCTTGTTCTCTTGTTCATAACTCAGATAATCTTTCAATTCTCAAACCTTAATGCATAACAAAATGCAACAGAAAACAACCAGTTCAGACAAACATAGCAAATTCATTACATAACAGAAGATTTAAAAACATAAGTTTTCATGAATACATGCAGATAAATCATCCTATGCTCTTATTAAAAGGAAAAACTAGCAAGCATGCTCATTCATCCTTTCTCATTATCCATAATTTTCCTTCCTACTTAAGTCCTGCATTTGCTGTAAGAGCATTAGTGGCTGCCTCATTTTGAAAATGAGACACCCCATATGCCATGAGCAAACAAGGGTCAGATCTATGATCTGGTATGAGCAACATCAATATATTCATGATATTAAGCAAATAAATGATACATAAATACTAGCCAGTTGCTTAAGCAATTTTCTTAAATCAACTATATTACTATGTTTCAATTTTCTTAAATCAACTATATTACTATGTTTCAAATAAATTGTTATGCAAGTGCAATAACTTCACAAATTAACCATTAGCACAAGCATGATTACGCGAGCATTCACATCAATCTGCAGCACTTAGATGCCCTGGAACAATCATGGTTCCATTTCAACAAATCTAAGAAATACTCATATTCCTATTTCATAATTTTGCATAGCCTTTACATATATATCACTTTAATCCTAGCCTCATCTGCTATCAAGGAATCACAGGGACACATTGCAATGAACTAGTTCACATCATTGCACAAAGATCTCAGGGCTTAAACAAACCATGTGCCAAACTTGCATACTTCAAATATGACAAGCACTCCAGCAGCCTTCTTGGCTTACAGTTTCTAGTTCATTTACTAATTTGTATTTATTTAATCCTATCATCAGATAGGTAAGTGAACATGTCACTGTGTTCATTGAAACACCCCCGTAATACTGCAAGCATATTTTCCAAAGGCAAACAAATAATTATTTTCAAGAATATTGCTAGCATATATCTTATCTTTGAATCAAGTACAAGGATATTTACACTGAGAATAGAAACATGGCAAAATGAATTTATTATGATCTGTAAATAACTATGATTGAGCCAGATTCAAGATCTAGCTGAATCATAATTGTTGTCTTGTAGATTTTTGCTATTTGATCAGGGACTCAACACATAGAAATCTCTATTGCACCCCTAATATCTTTTCTAAAGCCTCAGCACTTATACAATGTATATTGCAGCTTATTTTATTTTCTCTGTTGAGATTTACTTGCCATGATTCCATATCAGATATAAGTATTCTTCCCCTGATTTCAAGATCTGATGCCTTAGCTTTTCAGAATATAATAAAACAGTGGCTTGCACATCCATAATAAAACATCTTATCATCAAGGCCATCCAAAGAGCATCCATAACAAAACATTATATCAAATCAAAACCATTCAAAGAATATTAATAAAACTATGTTTAGCAAAAACCAGAAAATATCAATAGCAACATAAAGGTTTTGCTGCCTCATATCAGGTCTTAATGCCATGAATCTAGTGAGATTACTCACCTAAGTATCCCCTTCTAGTTGATATAGAAAATCCCTGAGTATTTTTCCCTTCCTTTAAAATGTTTTCGTCCTTTCTTATTTTAAGTATCTCGGGTAAAAATGATTTCCCTGGCTATAACTACTTATTTATAAGCATTTTCACTAGGGTTTTATCAAGATAAAATTCCATTTCTGTCCTGGCTAGCATCATGCATTTTTGTATCCACATTTCCATCCTTAATACCCCGGCCATACTAGTTAATTAAGGTCAGTACTTCCCTCCTTTTGCTTTTCCAGAAAATTGCTATTTTTGAATACTTGCTCAAGTCATGTTAAATGTGTGACTTAGTCATATTTTATATTTTTATTCATTTCCGAAAATCCTCTTTACTATTTTTACCTACACATACTTACTTATATTATATCTCATACCATTTTAATGTTACTTTTCTTGCTTAGTTCCAATATATTCCTGCTTCAAAGAAAATGTACCTGTGTATAGACATATATGTATTTTATTCAATTCTTCCTTACTTCCTGTAAAAATATTCATATGCATATGTTTCATATTTTTAATTTCAATATACTAATTTTTTTTAATTTCAGTATGTATACATATCCAATTTCATAAAGAGTATTTAATTTCAATGTATACAAAAAAACATATTTTAATTGGATTAATAATTCACATTTCAAAATCATATTTGAAATGCTTCCTTCCTTTCTTTATTTATTTTATTATCATCATTTTTTTCCAGAGATCTTAAACCTTTTCCTTGTGCCATTTCCAGTGTGCATGTGCACACATACTCTTGCACATCATTTCATCAAGAAATCCTTCAACATTCAGTCTAAATATTTTAGAACTGAATTATTTTATTAAAATAATTTTCCTCAAAATTTTGGGGCATTACAGTTTGCGCAACCATTAAACTCCAATAACTTTCCGATGATGGAATCAAACTTTGATCAATCCCATCACTCTTACGGATTACGCTGAAAAATGGTTGTACAGCTTACCATCTAACTCGATTAAAACTTGGGAAGGATTCGTAAAAGCTTTCTTAAAAAAGTTCTACCCCTTGGAAAAAATGAGTAAAATCCGAAACGAAATCGTCAATTTTCATCAATTTAGGGGAGAACCATTTGGAATACTTTGAAAGATTCAAAGAACTTTTGATAAAATGTCAATACCATAACTTCGAAAAATGGACGCTTTGCCAAATCTTATACAATGGACTCGAAAACAGCTCACGAACCATGCTCGAATCAATGTGCCAAGGCAACTTTCTTGCCCAACATCACGATGATGATTGGCAATTTCTTGAAAACCTAGTCGAAAAATTGTCCCAATAGGAACTTTCGAACGAAAAATCAATTTACTCACAATCGAGCGCACACTAGGAACTTTCGAACGTAAAATCATTTTCAACCAAATTTTACGGGTCCATCTTATAATCAACCACAACAATCAAATTTTCAACCAAGTTCTGCTCACCCTCCCCAAGACGATAAACATTTAAGTTCAACTGAGAAAACTCTTGAAACGTTGGCTAAAGCAACTACTCAAAGCCTCCAATGAAATAGTAATTTGCAAAATTTATTGACCTCATATATGCAAAACACAAACCAATCAATTGCTAAAATTGAAATGCAAATGAGTAAATTAGCCACGTTTGTAAGTAAACGCGAACAAGGTACATTCCCGAGCCAGCCTGTTCCAAATCCCAGAAATCAAAACGCTCATTCAAATCAAGCCCATCTTGTTAAAGATAGCAACGTCACCTAATTGAGTGCTATCACAACTTTATGTTCCGGTAAACAAATCGATAATCCAAACGATTTACCAAAAACCTCTCTCGACACCTCTAAAACAACAAATGAATCTGAACAGAACTTGAGTCAAGCATCGAATCGAATGCCAATCATAATTCTTCTTCTACTCGAGTAGACCCGCCTACTGAGTATCGTGTTCCATTTCCACATCGTCTTCGACCAAAGAAACACTCGAACCAAAAGGAAAAGATGTTGGAAATTTTTAAACAAGTGAAATTTAACATCCCGCTTCTTGACATCGTTCAGTAAGTCCCAACGTATGCGAAATTTCTTAAGGACTTGTGTACCCAAAAGCGACACACTCAAGTGCCCAAACATGTCTTCTTAGCGGCTAGTTTGAGTGAAGTCTTGTCCAAATCCATGCCTGTTAAATACAAAGATCCTGGATGCCCTACGATTTCATGTACAATTAGAGACAAGACGATTAACAAATGCTTAATAGACTTAGGTGCGAGCGTTAATTTGATTCCATACTTCGTGTATGAACAATTAGGCTTAGGCGATCTAACACCCACAAAGTCACACTTCAATTCGTTGATCGTTCCATTAAGAAGCCCGCGGGAGAAATCGAGGACGTGCTCATTGGAGTAGGGCTATTCATATTCCTCGTTGATTTTACCGTTCTCGAAACACAACCTGTAACAAACCTTGCGAGTCGAATTCCATTGATTTTAGGCTGACCATTCTTAGCCACCTCAAATACCTTAATCAATTGTCGAAACGGATCGATGAAAATCTCTTTTGGAAACATGACGTTGGATCTTAACATTTTCAATCTTAAAAGCCAATTGAATGAACCTTGCGACCAAACGTTGGAAGTTAGTATCATTCATGAAAACGAGACAATTGACCTTAACGATGAACGCGAAGCTGAGTACGAAAGATTGTTTCATGAAATCCCCAATAAGATTGAATACACGCTCCCTTTTGATTCCCTTCCAGTTGAGTGAGAATCTCAACCTAATTCCTTGATCGAGCAACTCCCGAAGTTGGACCTCAAGCCCCTTCCTGATCACCTTAAGTACGCATACTTAGGTGATAAAGAAACGTCTCCCATCATAATTTCTGCGACTCTCTCTCTTGATCAAGAAACTTCCTTACTTTCGATTCGGTCCAAAAACAAGGAAGCATTGGATGGTCAATCACCGATATAAAGGGAATCGGTCTCGATCTTGTTCAACACCGCATTCATTTAATCGATGATGCCAAGCCTGTTCGTGACCCACAACAAAGGCTTAACCCAATAATGAAGGATGCGATGCGTGATGAAATTCTTAAACTTCTTGACAATGGTATCATATACCCAATCTCCGATAGTTCATGGGTTAGTCCAATTCACATTGTACCGAAAAAGTCAGGACTTACCGTTGTCAAGAACGATTCTAACGAACTTATTCCAACTTGAACTCAAACGTGTTGGTGTGTTTGCATTGACTATCGAAAATTAAATGCCGCAACATGTAAGGACCACTTCCCTCTTCCATTTATCGACCAAATGCTCGAACGTCTAGCAGGTCATGAATTCTATTGCTTTCTTGATGGTTATTCCGGCTATAACCAAATTCCTATCGCTCCCCAAGATCAAGAGAAGACAACATTCACATGCCTTTTTGGCACTTTTGTGTATCGATGTATGCCCTTTGGCCTTTGTAACGCTTCTGCTACATTTCAAAGATGCATGGTCAGCATCTTTTCTAATATGATCGAACGTTTTCTTGAAGTGTTTATGGACGATTTTTCTATCTTTGGAAACTCTTTTTCTGAGTGTTTACACCATCTTGAACTTGTTCTTAAACGATGCAAGGATAAACAGTTAATGCTAAATTGGGTAAAATACCACTTTATGGTCACTCAAGGCATAGTCCTTGGACATGTCTTTTCAAATAAAGGCATTGAGGTAGATAAAATGAAAATCGATGTCATTGCAAACCTACCCATTCCCAAATCTGTTAAGGACATTCGCTCTTTCCTAGGCTATGCCGGTTTCATCGACGCTTTGTGAAGGACTTCAGTAAGATTGCTCGACCTCTTACGACTCTTCTTGGAAAAGACGTTCCTTTCGATTTTAACTCTGATTGTGTCTCTATTTTGAACTCTAAAAAACAAACTCGTTTCTGCTCCTATAATTTGCTCAACAAATTTGGTTCTCCCATTTGAAATAATGTGTGACGCTTCAAAATTTGCAGTTGGCGCTGTCTTAGGACAACACATCAACAAGATCCTTCACGTTATCTACTATGCTAGTATGACTCTGAACGATGCCCAACTCGATTACACAACTACTAAAAAAGAGCTTCTAGCGGTAGTTTTTGCTCTCGAAAAATTCCAACAATATTTGATAGGGTCACACATTACTGTGTACATGGACCATTCCACTCTTCGATATCTCTTTGCTAAAAAGGACGCTAAGTCTCGCTTAATCCGCTGGATCCTTTTATTACAAGAATTTGATCTTACAATCAAGGACAAAAAAGGATCTGACAATGTCATAGCCGATCACTTGTCTCGTCTTCCCAACGCACCGTTGCCTTTACCAATCAGTGAAAACTTTCCCGATGAACAACTTCTTTCAATTTCTATCAATCCATGGTACGCTGATACAGTGAACTACTTAGTCACTAAAGAAACTTCATCATCTTGGTCCAAACAGGACAAATACAAATTCATGTCCCAAGTGAAATATTTCTATTGGGATGATCCATACTTGTTCAAGTATTGTCCCGACCAAATCATTCGATGTTGCATCCCGGATAATGAAAAAAGGAGTGTTCTTTCGTTTGGCACGATCAAGCATGCGGTAGACATTTCGGTGCTCGAAAAAATGCGGAAAAGGTGCTTCAGTGTGGTTTCTATTGGCCTTCTCTTTTCAAAGACTCGTTTGAATTTTGTAAAACTTGCGATCGATGTCAAATGCTTGGACGAATTTCTCGATGAAATATGATGCCTCTAAACCTCATTCTTACGATCGAAATCTTTGATGTTTGGGGTATCGAATTTATGGGACCTTTTCCCAATTCTTTTGGAAATTTGTATATTCTTCTCGCTGCTGATTACGTCTCAAAATGGGTTGAAGCCGTTCTATGTAAAACTAACGACCATAAAAATTTTGTGAAATTTCTTAAAGAAAACATCTTTTCGAGGTTCGGCACACCTCGCACAATAATCAGTGATAACGGAACCCATTTTTGCAATAGCTCTTTTGAAACATTGATGAAGAAATACTCGATAGCCCACAAGTTATCCACTCCATATCATCCTCAAACTTGTGGCCAAGTTGAAGTTTCAAATCTTCAACTAAACAAATCTTGGAGAAAACTGTTAATAAAAATTGAAAAGATTGGTCTCAAAAATTGACCGACGCACTTTGGGCTTATCGTACCGCTTTTAAAACTAACCTTGGGATGTCCTCATTTCGTTTAGTTTACAGGAAAGATTGCCATTTACCTGTTGAAATCGAACACAAAGCGTTCTGGGCAATAAAGAACTTAAACTTTGATCTCGGTAAAGTTGACGAAAACCGAAAACTACAACTCAACGAACTAGAAGAACTTAGGAACGACGCTTATGAAAACGAGAAAATTTACAAAGAAAGAACAAAAGTTTTTCATGACAAGTCAATCTGAAGAAAAACATTTTCACCAAACCAGAAAGTTCTTTTATATGACTCAAGACTTCATTTATTCCCTGGGAAACTTAAGTCGAGATGGACCAGACCATTTGTGGTACGAACTGTTTTTCCACATGGCGCCGTAGAAATTGAAAACCCCAGGGATGGATCGATTTTCAAATTCAACGGTCATCGTTTGAAACTTTCTTGGAATTTCCATGTAACCAAGAGGAAGAGCTCATGATTCTTCATGAGCCAAGCTACGTCCAGTAAGAATGTTAACCCTCTTTTGCAAATATGTACATATTTTTCCCTGTTACACTCATTATATCGTGGATTGACTGTGGGGACACCGTCAAAATTAAGTGTGGGGGAAGGGGAGTCTTATTTTCATGGCATTTTTGAATTTTCATTTTCTTTAAACTCAAAATTTCCAAAAAAATATCAAAAATATTTTCTTTTTAGCATTTTGATTTATTTTTGAAGAAACACTATACGATGAGTATAAGTTTTGGTTATTAAATTGAAATTTTTGAAATTTTTTTGTCTTAACTAAAATAAAAATGAAGTTTGATTACAAATAATAATGGTAACTAGTATATAGGAAGGTTCATACGTGTTAATTATGAAGTATATCCTAATTGGAAATCTTTGTTTAAAAAAAGTGGTGAATTTAAAGTAAAGGATATAACATTTTTATCTTCTAAGTAAAATGGTAATAAGATGATTTTTCAAAACTCACTCTTAAAAAAAAAAAAAACAAAAAAAAATTGTATATATGTATATATTTTTATTAACACGTAGAGTCATGTGTTCACACCAAGTGTGTACACTCGCCATGCTCTGCACCCTTCTCACGTAAGCTCGAAAGGCAGTGTACGGTCGGTATATCTGGCCTTAGGTTATCTATATTAGTTGTATGTATATAAAAAAAATTCATTCATTAATAATGCCTACAGTCGATAAGTGCTCCCACTTATGTGTTCACTCTCCACGCTCTGTATTCCCCTCACATAAGCCCGAAAGGCAGTGCATGGGTAATATATCTGGCCTTGGTTTTCTGAGTTAGACATATGTAAATATTGTTAATAAAATTTTCAAATAAAGAGAGAGTAAGCAATTGAAATCCAAGCACTATTTTTACTTATTCGATTTGACTTGTTATTCAAAAGAAATGAAAATACCACTTTGATAAACTTTGATAATCAACTAAGGATCCATTTCATAGTTACATTATGTTATCAACCGAAATAACTAGCCAAATTATGGTCTATCTGTTATGATAACTTAATTTTTGTTGGAAATTTTGACAAGTAAAAGGACTTAAATTTCTTTATAATGACCAGAACTTATATTTAACTTATTCATGTCAATTTGAAAGTAAATTCGTCATTTGTAAATATTTTCAAACTTGCATCCATATCTTTGCAAATAAATCTTGCATTTTGTAAATATTTTCACGTTGCTTTTGGATTTTGTGGGTAGTATCCACTAAAAACCCTCACGAAACAACACTCGTCCTATTAGGGACATCTAGAGGTTTAACGGCTTGTTGCATACGCTCAATGCAATCGTGTTTCCTATGAAAATGGACTTATCTTAGTTTTCGTTATTCGACGACGAATAAAAAGATTGGTGTGAGGGAATTTGATGTGCACGTAAATGTGCATATATTTACATCCATATTTTATCTATTTTTATTTAAATAAATGTCATAATTGGGTATTTTAACATGTTTAAACCAAAATTCAATTATTTTCAAATCATCATATATTCATCTTTATACAGGGGAAAAATGGTCATTTTTGTGCATGTGTTAATTTGAGAATTTTTACTTGGACATTTTTTATGATTTTTATAGGAATTTTGATTCAAATGGAAGAGGTTTCCATGGAATATATGCATGCACAAGAGAGTACAAAGGAATGAAGATGGAAATAATTCAAACTCACGATCATGGAGGACCCCACCTACCCACTTACATAAATCTACAATTAGATGCTAATGGACAACTAAGTGGAGGTTAAAGCTTCATGCATACTTGATGATGGATTAATTAGAGGCTAATGGTTACTTGGCGGCCACACTTCCTAAATGGCATTTTGGGAAGCCCCCTAAAAATTGAATTAGGGTTTTGTGCATGTATAAATAGCCCTCTTATGTACATGTAAATGATCTTCTTCCTCTTTTAATTACTTAGGAAATTAGCATGCAAATTTTAGCTTCAAAGTTTCATGAAATAAAAATGGCTTCCTAAGCCTCTTGTTCTTTTCTTTCTACCTTGTTCTTACTTTATTTTCTTGTTCATTTTTATTTACATGCTCTTTCCTTTCATGTTTGTAGCTTAGTTTTACTTTTATGCAACTAGTTTAGATTTTCTTTTATTAGCTCTTACCATATTTACTTTCATTTAAATGTTGAAATTTACATGTGTTGATATGATAACACAAATGAGTAGCTAAACCTCTCTAATTTAAGGGTAATGAAGCAATCTAGTATTATGTAAATTCAACATTTCTTATGATTTATGGTCTATTTTAATGCTTCATGAGAAGTAGATGTTGATGTAAGTTTATACAAATGAATTTGATATCCTATGTTGTATTTGCAAATGGGCTATTCTTATTCAACATAAACACAATTTACATCATCATTTACTAATTGAATTTTGATTATAGAATTAAAGTAGAAACAAAATTTGATGATCTATATTACTAAATACAATAGTAAATAGATCATACTTAAAATAGCTTTTGCTTTGATTTCATTTTCATGAGAATTGATAAGTGGTTTATTTGTTGTATTATAGTTTGATGGTTTAAGTAATGTTAATTTGATAACACAAACCACAGAATATGACCCTAATTGAAATGCATACATTTGTCCATACTTATGATAAATACAACACTAATTCCACTTAATATCAAAAATAGAGATCATAGACTATTTGTTTATTGATTTACAAAAATATGAGAGTGGATTTGCCTCTAGATTGTTTTCTAATCTCATATTTTACATCACTTTAATTCTAGCCTTTTCTTTTACAATTTTTATCTAATCACATTCTCAACTTGGTTTAATTTGATTGAATAGAATTTTAAAATCTTAAAAAATTCCCTACGGATCGACCCTTACTCGCCACGTACTAAAATTGTACGCTGTGCGCTTGCGGTTATTTTTAATTTAAATTTCGATCGGCCGTTTTCTATTCCGATAGGAAATTGGCCGACGTGAACCCTTATTTTAAACTTAGTTAATTTATTATTATTATTATTATATTTTTATTATAATATTGTTTTATTACTACTACTATTATTATATATATTATATTATTATTCTTCTTCTAAATTTAGTTAATTTTTATAAAACTTAGTTAACTTAGTTAATTTTTATAAAAATTAGATAATTTTTATAAAACTTAAGCAATTTAACAAAGATTTCAAAATAGAGAATATGATTTTTATAAGACTAAATTAATTTTCATAAACTTTAGTTAATTTAGTTAAAAAAAATTTAAATTTTGTTGATTTTTATAAAACTCAATTAACTTAGTTAATTTTTATATAACTTAGTTAATTTTTATATCCTTTAATTAATTTTTATAAAACTCACTTAATTAACTTAGTTGAATATTTATAAGACTTAGTTAATAAACTAGCTAAATAATTTTAGTTAATTATTATATAACTTAGTTAAATGTTATAAGAATTAGTTAATTTTTATAAACTTTTAGTTAATCTAGTTAAATTTGTATAAAACTTGATAACCTAGTTAACTTTTATAAAAATTAGTCAATTTTTATAAATTAAGTAAATTTTTTTAATTTTAATTATTTTTTATATAACATAGTTATCTTAGTTAATTTTTATACTTAGTTAATTTTCATAATTTTAGTGAAATTTTATAAAATTTTATTAATATTTAGATATTAATTTAAATTTATAAAACTTAGTTAATTTTTAGAAAATTATCAAATTTTTATATAACTTGGTTAATTTAGTTAATTCTTATAAACTTTGTTGATTTTTATAAACTTATCGATTTCATGAATTTTCGACAGCACCTCCTTTGCGCAGTTGATGCTTTCCCGCACACCCAATTCAATATACATTTACACGATCAAAACAAGATCAGATTTATATCATATATAACAAAATATACTTCATAATAACGTACACATTCTAATGCATAAAAACATACCTTTTATTAGCAACTTTAGCTAGCAATCTTCCATATAGCAAAGGATTTTGTGTACCTATATAGCAAAGTAACGGGAATAATTAAGGTGCAAATCTACAAAAGAGTTATGTAATTATGCAAAAGGTGTCAATGCCAATATTATTCATCAAGTAATATTTGCACACTTAGAGATAAAGCGCAAGTTGTTCCATAAGATGAGCGAAAAATGAGCTTGATGATAATTCATGTCTTCTAGTCAGTAGTCGCTATTCCATTCAGTGTTGGAAAGTATAGCTACACCATGAGACAGTGTTTTTGCATTAAAAATTGAAGCTCGGTCATAAACACAACTGACAGCTCTAAGATTACAGGTTTACATGCTGTCAACAATTTACACATCCAGTCAATAATTTACACATCATGTCAACAATTATAATACAATGACAACAACCAACAACTCTAAGATAGTGTGATGCTTATTTTTGTAGGATCTGTGTAATACCATCTGTGTTGGTACATACTTGATAGCTCTAAGTTTAACATCATAATACAGTACCAAGCTATATAGATTGGTACAGTTAATTCACTTGTCAGATTATATTCTTGGTTTAACATTATCATACAATACCAAGCTATCGTAGTACCAAGCTTGCTATCAAGGTTAGTTTTAGATCTATCGTAGTACCAAGCTGACAGTTTAACATTATAATACAAGTTTAACAACTATCATATTATAATACAGTGACAACAACTAACGGCTCTAAGATAATGTAGTACCATTTGTGTTGTCACCAAGAATGGCAATGAGTTTTCCATCTAGGGTGACCATGTGCCCTGCCAAGAATAAGTAATAACATGCAAGCGGACTTGGAAACCCTGGAATAAGAAGTTGACTTACTTTGTTGAGGACCACTAAAGCTTCCAGTGTAGCAGTATCTCGGTGATCTAAATCCAGAGCAAGCACTTTTGCATGCTACCACTCAATTGCCTTCGTCTTTCACTTCAAGCCCTGTTGGACATACCAGGTTCAAATTGATCAGACAACCAACATTAGCACAGTTGGCACTAAATACCAAAATTAAACACTATGTGAAGGAGCTCAAAATGAAGGAGAAGCAACTAGTTTCAAAACATAACGAGGCTGCTGCTATAGAAACTGAGGTTAGTGCCAGAAAGAAAGAGTTGGAAATAGCAAGAGCAGCCCTTGAATCAATTTTGAAGTTACCTATTGTAATATTATGAACTCAATGTCAGAAGCAGACCAATAGAGCTAGAAAGTCAGTTGGGTTTTGATGGTTCTCATCCGGATATTTAAGCTGTGGAGACATAAGATATATCAAATAAATTTAATCCTAGTCAAATATCAATCATTTCATATAGTGTTAAAACTTAAACTTTTGCGTTCTACAATCCTCGTCTTTAAAAATATACGATATATATTAAGACCTAAACAACTTAATTTTCAAATAATTTACTTATGAAGATAAACATGAAATAGGTTAATTTCACAAAATACCATCGATGTTGAGTTAAAAAGAAGCACTACATTCACTGCCAAGGTTCTGTAAAACTAGATGAAACATGGTGTATCATATACCAATGGTAGCTAGTCTTTGCCCCATCAAATAGCCCTCATCAACTGCATTGCCACTATTTTTGACGTCATTTCCAACGACTGCAGTAACTGCAATAATAATAATACATGTCCATGAGTAAATTACTTTAATTACAGTGGAGATGTTGATAAAAACCACGAGTAAATTACTTTAATTACAGTGGAGTGGAGATCACATGAGGATATGAGAAACAAACTACTTAGGCATACATAATCCTATCCCCTTACATATAGTGGTGTCATGGCCCAAACCTTTTAATCAAACCTCAACGTCAACTCAAAAAATGAGAATTGAGAAGTCCACTTCCACTTGAAAACTATTACATATGTGCATCCCATCCTAAACTATTTGTAGGAAACTTCATATAACATGTAAAAAAATTTGATCTGCACTTTCAGATACCAAAGACTAGAAAAATGAGATTTTTGGAAAGATAATAACTTTGACTTACATTAACCATGTGTACTATTTTTAACTGGGATGCAAAAATTAATCCTTATTCTGATAATTCACCAACTCCTGCATTGATGTGTTGCAAGATACCAGTAGCATCATGTAGTTTTCTCTACTATAAGGACTTTTATTAATTCAACACCTTTGCCAAATGTATTCCACGTTTAACCTAATTTAAAAAGCAATTACAAGAATAAACTAGTTTTAGTCATGCTAGCATTAAGTCGAAAACTTATACTAATGCGGTTTCAAAAGTAATTGTAAGAATAAATGTGTACTGAAGATATGATTGAATTTTAGAAAATGAAACAAAAGGTAACCTACCAAATATATCCCATATGCATCTTCATATGAAGGGAATGATGCATTTAAGCTAGCCATTTTCATCCCACAAGCTGCATCACCTTCAATATTTCAGAGGCAGCATTTATAAGTAAATCAAATTGTAGTCTCACCCACATTTATCAGTAAATCAAACATAAATAGTGAATGTTACCTATTAAATAATATTATCAGGAAGCCTCAAGAAGAAAAAAAAGAATAAGAAGAAATCCATTGTTTCATTAAACATATATATTTCATTGCGTGAAACAGATAAGACTAAGTTAAATGTTACCAGAGACAAAATAATACCATGTGGTTTCTTACCCGTGTAAGATCTCCCTTTAGTATTAGGCAAGTTGGCACATAATTTTTCAATCTCCCATGCCATGTAAATCATGTTTTCCCTATTGCCTGTCTCTGTTCTAGTAGCTCGACATTTCCTTTCTTCTCGTAATCATAGGTGGCTCTATGAAGATGCGTGCATGCAAGCATACATGCCTGCATATCAAAAAAGAAATTATTTAAATTTCAAGTTTACATGATGTTCAGTCGATGGAATCAAGTTAGTGATACAAACTTGCACGTGATAGTTCCTGTTTGATATTATCGATCTCGGCTCGCATAACAGGGATTTGATTATTATCAGTTCGCACTTTCGTCAGCTCTTGCATTAGATTCTTAATTTAACCAGCAAGTTCTTATCTTGTAGCATTTAGCTTCTTAAGTTCAACACAAAACCACATCACATCATCTCTTAATGGTTCTAGAGTTTTTAAATCAGCCTCCAGCTTTGTACCTTTTCCAATTAATTCATGAATATGAGCTTCTTTTTTAGCATGAAGATTCGTCATTGCCATATTTTTCAATCATTTTAATTACAAACATCCTTAAGTAATATGAAATGAAGAAATTGACAAGTTTGTTGCATGAGGAAGAGCGTTGCTCTATTTTAGCATTGAAATCACTTAAAATACAACAATTGCACTATAACCTATTGCAATAAGTCCTATTTCATAATAAAAGGAATGTCGAGAATTAATTAAGAGCCATAATATATACCTGATGAATTTACCTATTTCAATATACAGTATGGATGTTGCAAGCCACCAACATCACACACCTATGACTCAGAGACACCTGTAATGACTGGTAAATACTACTACAGTTGGAACAATGATGCAACCATCCTATGTTATAGGTGTGATTCCTGCAGAGCGAGAGTGTAAGAGCAAGTGAGAAAAGACCAGCACAATAATTTTATTCTTAGTGTAGTGGTTCTCGTATTTCTTATCGGGATTTACTCAACTAGATGTTGTACCTTCAGAAACGCACGTAGGTACGAGTCCAATTATCCCTATGGCCACAACCATATGTGCAAGGTTAATCTAAGATTGGACTGCTATTGTTAATCATTTTTCATTTTCAAAAAGAGAAATATGACCTCATTTCACTTTTACTGTAAATAAAGCACAAATCATAGATTCATAATTCCACATATATAAACCCAAGTTAAAATCTTTATAAAGATTATAACTAGAGGAGTAGCTTGAAGAAAATGTCACATATAACAATGCATTTTGATTTACGCATCTCATTTTACTACTTAATAGTTCCCATAAAAAACAGTTTTTGTATTCATACTAACATTTAGATGGCAGCTAAAAATGACTAAAACATGAATTGATTGAGAAAAAACAATACTAATTTATGTTTGTATACTGCATGTAACCTTGTAAATAGAATTTGATTATTCAAATTGTATCCCAGTAACACATACTTATGTTATTTATGTCCACATAGTCAAACTAGTATTTTTATTTCTAATAATTCAAATATATTTTCTTTCGTATTATCATTTTTCATTTTATAGAAATTAATCAAAAAATTGAAAAATATTTTACTTTTAAAATTATACGATCGAACGGTCATTTCCCACCGTTGTATGGTTGTACTAGGATATGCTAAAAGAGTTTACGTTATATAGATAAAAGTTGTTCGTAAACAAAGGAAATCAAAAAGATGAGAACAATAAAATATTCGCTGAGCTATGTATACTAGTATTACTAAAACAATATAGAGTAGAGATTCTACTTCTACACAGTAATCCATATAATTTGATCCTAACATAAATGGGTAACTAAATTTAGACTATTATTAAGGTGCATTGGTATGTAGGATCCTTGTAGTCTTAAGAATAAAAATCCATATATATGCATTACTTCATGAAAAATAATATGAACGTAAGCCGAATTCAAGTAGTAAAAGTTTTACTCGGTAAAGCTTGAAGATCTACGCCTCTAAGCTATGTCTAAATTTTTTTGTCGAAAGGGTGTAAAACTAACATTAGGATAAACATTCAGATTGATCTTGTATTACTAACAACTAAAGGGGAATATATTTGTGATCAAATGTTAAAAAACGATAGAAAAAATAAAATATAAAAAGAAAAGATCACCTTGCTCTTGGTAACAGAATCGTTAATATTAATTGCAGGGAATAGAAGGGCACCACTAACCTACATCTTATACAATCTCTTGACACTAGTTATAGTCTCCTCACTAACACCAACCGATCTCTCCTTCATCTTCATGTACTTTGTAGGATCTACCTCCAATTCATCCTTATAATACTCAACAAAATTTGAAACTATGCATTATCAGTGTTGCTTGGACTCGGCAAAGTTCCATTCTTCTCATACTCCTCTCGCCTACACTCCCTCATGAATCAAAAGCGTAGCATGACTCTATTATCAATAATCAAATATTACCCACCTCCAAGGCCCCAATCCAAGGCTTTCTCCATGTACCACCAATACTCCTGCAAGGTCTCTCCTTTCTAGGCGAAAACCATGGTAGAATCACGAGCAATCGTGGTAGCAGCGTGATCTTGGGTGAAGAAGATGTTGTTGAGCACCAGCGTAACTAGTGGCATATGGTTCTATGGATTAAGTTCTTGAATCACACTGCAGATTCAATAATTACTTTATTAAATGAGATAATGAACCTAAGGAACTATCAATTGATTTTAGAAAAAAGAAGCCAAGCAAGCATAAAAATCCTATAACTACTCAACGAATTAAGCTAATATTTTAATTTAAAAAACTTCATCAATCGATGAAATATGAAAGACAGATTCACCAATTCCTCAAAATTATCGTGAAATTATCAATATATGTTCTTTCAATTATTAAATCGCAATAAGGAAAAAGAATTTACCTACAATCCGATGGAGAAGCAAAGCTTTTGAGAAGAAGCGAGTCCAGATGCCATGATTGGTGGTTAGATCAGCAGGAAAAAAAATGAAAACTAGGGTTTTGGGGTGAAGGCGATGAGGAGAGTTGCTTCAAATGTTAATTTAGAGTAATAGAAATGCGCGGGTAGCCAAAATTTTTACCGCTCTGTGTGTCGTTTTATCAGAGAAGGTGAACTATAACATGCCACATCAATCATTTTAAACCCTACGAGATTTCTAATAGCAAGTCCACTCCAAACGCCATTATACTTTGCAATCATAAGTGGATTTTCTTGTAGTGTCCACTTGAGACTAGACGATGAACGTGATGACACTACAATCATCACCAAAATTATCTTCCAGTGATGAAAGTGAGTACAGTTTATTAATTAAACACAGATAAAGTAAATAGAGCAGCTAAATTTCTTCATTACATCGAAATTTTCTTAAGCATTCTTTACATATACTTCCATCATAATTAAACCCAAAGACTAGCCCACGTATGGGTGTAATATAATAGAAAATACAGTAAAGAGTCGGGTCACATATGAATGCAGTCCGCACTCCTTAGTATGGCAGAAACAAAATTCTTTATTAGCTACAAGCCTCCTGCTCCACCTTCATTCTTCGTACTGCAGCCCTTATTTCATACCTGTCTAATCCCATAAAATTAGCCTACTCAAACGAGCATCCATGAGTTTATGGAGAAAACAATAATAAAAACACGGGTCAGACATAAAGTCTGATGTGAATAATACTTACCCCAAAACAATCATACAGTGAGACCAAACCATACTGCACATGTTGAGTTTCCCCCTCACTATTTAAACATCAAGAATGGAACATTCAAAATACCGACGCAATTGGTTCGTATGTACGTCTGCATCTTACACTTCCCTAACCGGTCCCCTTTTACTTCTGCACTCCCGACCCAGTCCCCACTCAATTTCCAAATTTAGTTCATTCCTTTTATTCATTACAATATTGTACTACTGCGCACCCTACATAGTCCCCACTTGGTTCCCTGTTAAGATTATTCTTTAATCCATTGATTACTTACTACTACTCGCTACCGCACCCCATGCATCTTTGTATTCATAACTTGATTGTTTAATATTGCGCCCTGCGCATCTTCTTACTTCTCCTTTAACTGTTTAATAATGCGCCCCGTGCATGTCTTAACTGTTCTTCTTTAAAACATAAAATGTTGTACCCCACGCAGTTCTGACTTGTTTTTCCTTTAATGATTTAATAATGCACCTCGTGCTGTGCTTATTCATTTCTCTTTACAAATAAATACGGTGCCCTGTGCAGTTCTTATTAATTTTTCTTTAACAATTTAATACTGCGCCCTACACAGTTGAATGCCTCACTTTCCCCAGGTGTGCATTCGTGAATGCCTCTCCTCACCTTTTCAAGGTGTGCCATTTTAAAATTTTGTTTAACTTATTGAACTGCCCTGCAGTCCTTGGAGGTTGAATGTTTATCCTCACCTTCCCAAGGCGTGCATTCGAGTGAACGTCCCCACCTGGCATCAATAGCCCTTCCAACCTTATTTCTAGCGCAGGATCCCTTCCCCATACTAATCTGGCCTCTCCTAGGAGTCCCACCTACTTATCTTTTACTAGGATTCATTTACTACTTTCCTTGACGCAATGCCACCCTATCCCAATGCTAAGTGCTTCCCTCTTTTCTTATTAAGTGCCCTCTTTCAAATTTTGGCACAGTATGACCCCTTTATATTACGTGCAGTTTATATTTATAATGTAGGGCCGCCGCCCCATAGCCATTACAAATAAACGCTAACATCTCTGACAATGTCTTTACACGTGCCATTATCTTCTTCGTCCTTGTTTTACTTTCTGTCATTTGCAGTTTCATTTTTCTTTATTTAAGCAAATGATATGAAACTGGTTTCCCTTTTCCCCAACACCCATTAATATGTTTTTCCCATATAATTTATTTTCATGCGCGCCCGTAGTTCCCCACTTGCCGCAGCATAGTACTTAGCCATTTTGGTCTAATTTTCCTTATAAAATTCTAATGAATTCCCAGAAAATTTGTGAACGCCTGTTTTAACACACTTAATCATTATTTAGACTTTTAAGAGTGTTTTCCTCATTTATTTTCTAGTTATGCACCTTCAATAAATTATACAAAATCATATAGGATTAAGAAATTTCTCAAACTAAAAACCCATCCCTAAATTCATGATTAGAACATCATATAAAATTTTCATCATGTTTTGAAATTATTAAAGTTGGGGAAACATATCTAAACATCCCATGTTTATCTATTATTCCCCAAATCATTCATTGAACTTATATGTTTATTAATAGAATCCCAAATGAGCCCCATCATACTTTAAACATACAAATCCAAAACCAGGCCAGATATTTGGGATCGACATAGAAAAGTTAAGTATTACTCACCTAGATCTTTAAGATGTTTAACTTTAGTCCGCTTAATCCCCTTTAGCTTGCGTTTTCTTTATCTTCTTCCTATTTGCCTTCTCTATGCCACCACCATTAAAATTCTTTCTTAGCCTTTTATTTTATTTTAGGTAGGATGAAATGAATGAATATAAAGGAGAAATGTTTATTGTCCCACAACAGTATGGGCTTGGGCTCTCATACCCCTTTTCCATTTATTTATTTCCCCTTGCTTCACTTATTTAAGTCGCCCTAGCCTTTTGATTGATTTATTTGATTAACTTAAACTGTGGGTCATTACATGGGTTTAAGATGATAAAAGTAATATTGATGCATAGGGAATGCACGTAGGTCAAAGTATGGAGCGTAGCAATGGAATCATCGTGAAATTGGATTTTGGAGATACTACATCATTTCTGTATGGTAGCACTTGCCCGATGGTAGCTTGCTCGGGCTCAACTTCGGGTTGGGGGGTAGTCTGCTTCGGGTGCAGTGCTGGGAAGACCCAAACAGCAAATGCTGTCTGGTGGTACTGCGATTCAGGGCCCAGGCAAAGGATTTGGTTTGGGGTAGTAGTGGTTGGGTGCATTGATTCTATCTTTGAGACAATGAGGGTTTTCTCCTATAATGATTCGACATTTTGACCTCCAAATGTCGACACTAATACATCCATGATATTCATGTTTCGAGCACTTAAGTGCTGGAAAGAAAAATTGTTAGGCTAAATAAAAATAAAACGAACAAGGAAGAAAGAACATAATATCAAAGTTTCACAGCGGAACGATAACATATTATATCAAAAGATAGTACAAACTGTCAATCTAAGATATATAGCATTTCAGAGTTACAATCCAAAGTACTATCGTTGGCCTGGATAGTTATAACAACGTGTTATCACAATTGCTGATATATACATAATAGTAAGGGGGAATTAGTTCAAAGGACAAAAATTTGTATTTTTTAGCCCAAGGACACAACCTCCATATTTTAGCCACAAGGATAACCATTCTCCTAGAATTAGTCATAAGGACAAACTACCAAAATTTCCAACCACCACTCCTCGCACCACCACCCGCTGCTATCACCTGCACCACCACCCGCTGCTATCACCTGCACCACCAGCCTCATCGCCGCTCCCAACACCATCACAATCGCCAAAATCTGAAATTTTAGTAGCAGGTTCGACACTGCTACTATGTAATATCGGTTTTCTTTTATTAAATAAAATGATACTAGGTAGTGTCATTAATGTCATTATAAGCTAAAATATACATATACTTCTACTCTTTCAATTTAAATTTACTCCTTCATAATCACCATCAATACATATCCTACTATATATAAAGAAAATGTGCATCATTAATTTAAAAAAAAACAGAAAACTGATTCTTCACATTATCATTTATATCTACTATCAAAAAACTGCTACTATCAAATGTGTATAAAACTGCTACTATCAAGTATATATCTACTATCAAAAAACTGCTAATATCAAATGTGTATAAAACTGCTACTATCAAGTATATATGTACTATCGAAAAACTACTAATATCAAATGTGTATAAAACTGTTACTATCAAATGTGTATAAAACTGCTACTATCAAATGTATATCTACTACTAAAAAATTGCTACTATCAAATGTATATCTACTACCAAAAAACTGCTACTATCAAATGTATATCTACTACCAAAAAACTGCTACTATCAAATGTGTATAAATATGCTACTATCAATGTGTATAAAACTGCTACTATCAAAATCTGTGTAAAACTGCTACTAAATGTGTATACAATATCATTTACTGCTACTATTAAAAAACATAAAATGTGTATAAAACTGCTACTATAATTCATAAATACTATTAAATTTGTATAACTGCTACTATAATTCATAAATACTATTAAATATGTATAAATTGCTGCTACAATTCAAAAAACTAAAATTCATAAACTATTACTATAAACATAATAAATGCACACTTCATCTATAAAATTGTACATTTGTTCAAAAAACTGCTGCTAAAATTCATAAACTGGTACTATAATTCATAAAACTGCTCCTATAATTCATAAATACTGTTAAATGTGTATAAACTGCTACTACAATTCAGAAAAAAACAACTACAATTCAGAAACTGCTACTACAAGCATAATAAGTATTAAAAAATAAAATAAAATGATACTGCAACTGTAATTTTTATTACACGTAAAATACAACAAAAAACGTTAAACAAAACTGATAATATATGATTATTTTATTCTTATTTAATTTAATTAAAAATATTATTACAACGCATAAAATGCTACACAAAATAGCATTGTAGTCTATGATTACATACTCCACCAACAAATGATTTTACAAACATAAAAATACTACTACAAATAAAAAAATGTTAAATAATTCAAAACTGCTACTGCAGTTCACAAAACTAATACTACACACTAGCACTGTTATTGAAGCTAAAAAATTGTTCTTCTACTATATTATATTAAAAAGTTTGTCCTTCTAACTAAAAAATTGAGAGCATGTCCTTGAATCTAAAAAATTTGATGAATTTTGTCCTTCGTACTATTTTCCTGTAATAGTAATGCAGTGAAAATAAGAATACCATGGTAGGTGAAACATAGAGCTCGTCTCCTTAAGCTCCAAAAAATGTGCAGCTAAAACTTGCCTTTCTCAAACCGCTCGAAACAGCACCCAAGGGATTATGGGAAAATAAAACCAAGTGTCAAACAAAAGTCCGGTGGGAGAAACTCAAGAAACATATGCATAATGTAACAGCACGTTTTGAAACCAACCGAATCACCCAAATGGTTTTCCCCTCAAAAGAGCTAACAATCTAATAAGTACATATTGTGATATAATAAATAATATCCATGGTGTAGGATGTAAATTTGAAAATAGCTGTGTTATGTGTACAACACAACAATATTCGGTATACAATCAATGTCGCTATGGCGCGTTCGTATATCTGTATTTCCGTTGGAGGTACCCTAAGTACGTCGAGAACGGTCCTCTTGACAAGGGTTAGAGATATCCTTCAAAGTAGTGTATACCTCAAGATAAAATATACCATAAGAAAATCATAGCCGATCCACGCCTGATCATGTGGCACCGAGTATCATTGCTCTTGCATGCATATCTAAAAGTAGATACATAACGATATACCCTTGGGTTAGCTAGACCTTCGGCTATGCCCCATACTTTGATTTCTATCATTATCGATGGTGAAGTTACATTCAACATTTTATCACACGAGTCATCACTCGAACAGATCTCGAATCTCTCTCTGGATTCTAGCATTTCGAATTATCGTCAAAGCTCTATATGGATTCCAGCATTTCGTAAAGATCATGAAAATCTACATGGATTTGAGCATCTCGAATAGATCTCGAATCTCCATATAGATTCCATCATAAGTCCTCTAATAAATTCTAATGTTATCCTCTCTCTTGGGATCGCCTTCAAGGTAGACAGTCCCACACGATAGGTCGTTCGAAATGTTAACGCTGACCTCTCCCTTGGAATTAACCGTAGGATAATTAGTGCAACTCTATAACATTTTTCCTCAAAGTCGCTTCCAGAACATTGATCATGTATATGGTTTTAAAGAGTTATGGCTTTGAGTCATCTCATATAAGTACACTCCCCTGCTTACTGGATGCTCCAAAACCAATCGTTAGATTTTCGGTTAACTTAACTCCTGTTCTTTTAGAAATAAACAAACAACACATAAGGGTGGAGATCATCTCTTATTCAGACGGACTTCCTTATCATTTGTCCCAGAAGAGCAAGACGAATTTATACGTATAATATAGCATCGCCGAAGATAACTATACCTACAATCCTCGCGTTTCTTCTAGATATTTCTTAAGTTATTTTGGTCAAATTCAAATAGCAATGAGAACAAACACATATGGAAACCAAGTCTCGTATACTTGTTACATTTCCGACCTTCTCAACTCAAACAATCCCTTGGTCAAGGGTGAAGCTGGTAGGTTAGAGCACTATTCCTTCTACACCCTACTTGAATATCAGTCTTAACTCTCATAGATAGAACAAGCCTACTTCGTCGTCATTTAGTGCTAAGTACACGACTAATTACTTTCCATGGACAAGTAAACACATAAAGCACGATTAAGTCACACAAAGCACGATTAAGTCACATAAGCGACTTCTAATCCCATTTTATTTAGTTAATTCTTTCATTAATAGAAACCTATCTTTTATTTAATAAAACTTCATCCATCAATTACTACTATTTCACTATTCATTTTTATTCTTTCAATACTTCAAAAAGTATTCACGTACTTATGTCAAATGGTATAAGCATATTCACAAATCATTAACAAGATTCCTTACTTTAAAATATAATCAAAGAGGTTAGAAACAAATGTTACTTAAACATTGTTACAATAAACCCCTTCTCTTTTATAAGTTAAACTTTACTTTTTCTATCTTTTTCCAAAAGATTCCATACTTGTCGTCATCTTTAAAATCTCTTTATAAAGATCTAAGTACATACATGATTCTATTCCAAAGGGTTTAAGACAAATATTACTTGAACATTATCACTACAAACCTAAAATCATTTCACTTATAATTATCTTTAAAACATTCTTTTCAAAGGTCTAACTATATTCATAAGCATAACCAAAAGGGTTAAAGGAAAATGTTACTAATGCATTATCACAACAAACCCAAAACCATTTATACTTAACATTATCTTTAAACATTCTTTTCAAAGATCTAAGTATACTTATTAACAAGACAATATAATTTTAGTTAACTCCCTAAAACCATTTATTATAACTAAGTGTTATAACCAAAACCACTTATCATTTTATGTTATACTTCGCATACTTTTCCAACTTACATACACACACTCTTTGAAAATATTTATACATAGGTTTTAAATATCCACACAAAATATTACATGATTATAAAACATTTTAGAATGGTAACAAAAATCAATAAAAAGAATGTTTTCATTTCAAAACACCTTTACTTTAAAAATTTATAAATAATTAATAAAAATATATTTAAACTAAAAACCACTTTTAAAATACTCTAATTATTATTATTAAACACTCCTTAAAAGATGGCCAAAAAATACTTTATTTTAATATCATTTTTAACCATTTTAAAGTCTCAACAACCTACTGCAACATTTATAGAAGTGTTCTCTATAGTTTAGAAACACTTAAAACCATTTAAAGTTTCAAACGTCAAACAATAGTATTTACAGAACTTCTATCTAAAGTTCTGTTTTCTTTAAAAATTAAAAATTAATTATTAAAAATAAATTTAAACTTCTAATTTGTTTAATACTCAAATCCATGGTGTTAAACTTCACTAAAAAGATTTCACAAACCATAAAAAGAAACCCTTAAGGATATCTTCCAAAATCTTATTAAAAATTCCCAAAAAGAATGTATTTTCAAAGTGCTAATTTAGCAGCCATTCGCGCTATAACTTTTGCCACTTCGTTCAACTGATTTTGTAACTTTTTATTAATATTTTTACAGTAATAAGTCCACATATTTTACTTTTTAAAACATCAAAGAAAACCCTATGGATAAATCTCAAAGTTGACTTTAAAAATCGCCTAACATAAGGCACTATCAAAGTGCATCCATAGCGACCTTTTCGCTTCTAAAATTCAATACTTTATTTCACAGGTTCTACAACTTTTCAAACCTTTTATTTACTTTCCCATACACTAAAATTTGTTTAGAGAATAACCAAATTATATTATTTCATAATATATTAACCTATCATTGATTTGAACAAGTTTAAAGCAAGAGGATTTCAAAGTGCACTTTTCGATTATCGCTATACAAACACTTTCATATCCACATCAATTCAACACACAAGCCAACCAAACATGTAAACACAAAGTCTAGGCTACGATACATGTTTTAGAGGATAATAGAAGTGAATATACACAATACAAATTTGTCACTTTCTTTCAAAAGGAAGTAAGTTGCAAAAGTCATAGATTTAATTAGTTAACTTTAACTTTATATTTCACAATCAAACGTATATATACAAACTATATATCCCATTCAATGGTAAATAAACCCACTTATATCCATGCCAAAACCAAGAAAAAGCACCCAAGAATAAAGAACTACTTCCTACCATCACCAAACTTCCAAAGCTACCTCTGTTTGCCTTCACAAGCCAAGCCAACACTCCACCTTCCTCACAATGCTTGAAACCCAAAGTGGTTTGGGGTTTGTGCTCCACTTCTTCCACTATCAACTTACTTTCTATGCTTCCTAAGGTGTTCTAAGACATCATTTATAGTTTGGAAGGATTTGGAGCTGATTTGATATGAGTTTAGATGATTAAAGAAGAGAAAAAAAATCTTATAAACACTTAGGAATTTTTGTACAAAACTTGGCAAAAATATAATGAAACAAAGGAGATAAGTTACAAGGACTTAACAAGTGGAAAATGACTTCAAATGCCCCTATAACGTCTGGCCAAAACACACCCACATGTTTCCCTCATGTGCACATCATTTTACCTTTCCACCTTTACATCTCTTACTCAACTCTTAAGACTTTTTTAAATGCTCATTTCCCAAAATATATTTCCTATTTTATTTACCCACCACATTTTAGATAAACTAAATTAGAAAAATATTTTTATATTCTAATTAACTACATATTAATATATTAGGAAAGCACAATGTTGGTTGGGTGTGTTTTCATCCGGTCCAACACACACTCCAAACCAAGGTCACCTCTCCTCCATCACTGAACCAGACTCCCTTCCAGCCCTACCGAACCAGAGTAAAGACCACTCAGCACCGAATCGACCCCACTCCTTAGCGCTACCGAACCAGCGCTTCTCCAACTGTCACCGAACCAAGGTCACCTCTCCTCCATCATCGAACCAGACTCCCTTCCAGCCCTACCGAACCAGAGTAAATACCACTCAGCACCGAATCGACCCCACTCCTTAGCGCTACCGAACCAGCGCTTCTCCAACTGTCACCGAACCAACCTACCATATCCTCTCAGCACCGAATCAACCCCACTCCTAAGCACTACCGAACCAAGACATCATCCATACCACCAACCAGCTGCCGAACCAACGCTCCTCCAACCTTCACCGGACCAAACTACGCCTTCACCACCGAATCAGCTATTACCGGATCATGTGCTACCGGACCGAGAAGACGACCAAACCACAACACTACCAGGCCAGATTACATCAGCCCAGGTCCACCAGCATCTATGTACATCCAAGACCCCTGCCCTCAGCCTCACTCTATAAATAGAGGGGTAGGGGTACAACAATGGGGACAAGTTTGAGAGCTCAAGCACGGAGAGGACTTTCAAACAACTTTCAAATATTTGTATAAAAGCTTTGTACTTGTAATCTAAACAAGAAAAGAGAAATAACATATAAAGTGGACGTAGGCACATTCTGGCTGAACCAATATAAATATGCGTGTCTTTTACATTTTAGCCCCTGCTTTTCATATATTTGCATAAATCACCCAAATCACTAAGAACAACATAAAATCAATTAAATCATACGACTTTGAGGTGTTTGTCCATTTTTGGTGCAAACATTTTTTGTGCTTTCATTGAGAGCTAGAAGCTCGAAGCTTCAGCTTCTTCCACTTAACCTTTTTCCTAACAGCATCGTTCATCGCTTGGAAAACATGCCTCCCAAGCAGAAGAAAGATGTTAACAAAGGAAAAAAATCGCAACCAGCAGTCTTCTAGATCCAGGGGTCACAGATAGAGTAAATCGTCCCCCTCCAGCAGCAGTACCAAATGAAGGTCAGGCTAATCCGACCACTCCTGCCACAGAACAGCCTGCAGCAATTACTAGGGCAGATCTAGACAGGGTTGTGGCTGAAGTAACTAACCGCTTCAATCCCAGCAGGAAGCCTTGGTGGACCATCTCATGTCACGCTTAAGGGATGCTGAAGAGTCCAACCGCAACACTGAATCATGGGGTGAGTCCCAGTCTGGAGGATCTCAGAGACAACAAAGATCTTCCTTCTTCGAAGGAGCTAACGGCAGAAGCAGCCATGGTAGGAGCCGAGATCGAGCGCAGCCCGAAGTTAGGCTTGAAGAAACGCTTGGAACCGAACCCAACGGGGGAGGTACCGGGCGGAGGTCAACTGTGGCTGAGCCGGTTGTACTACCTAACCATGGAAACGCCAATGAACGGGGCCGAGCTAGAGTCCAGTCCGAAGTTGGACCCGAGGAAGTGCTTAGATCAAAACCCAGCAGGGGAAGATCAAGGCAAGGGCCAACTATAGCTAACCCTAGCATGCTCCCAGAAGACCAAAGGCAGCCACAAGAGAATATGAGGAATGATAGACGATACCATCCCTACAGGTCATCTGGACGGAATCAATCCCACAGAACAGAACCGAACTCGTTTCTATCTGCTCTAAATTCTGATGAAAGGATGGCACGCTTGTTCAGAGAATGCGTCCAATGGGAGCAAAGGGATCGAGGGATAGGCGCTAGGGTAACCAGCCCTTTCGCTCGCAATATCGAAATTGCTATCACCCCCCGAGAATGGAAGATGCCAACAATGGAACCTTACAAAGGGACCTCCGACCCCGTTGTACACTTACAGAGATACACACAGCATATGCTTATGAGTTGAGCAACAGAGGGAGTACTGTGCAAATGCTTTCCACTATTCTTAGCAGATCTAGCCACCTCCTGGTTCTGTCATTTACCCCAGGGATCCAACAGCTCGTGGGAAATGTTGAAAGAAAAGTTTATCAGCCAGTTCCACATTCATGTGGAACAACCCAAGGACGCTTATTCCTTATCCAGCATCAAACAGAAACCTGGAGAGAAACTGCAGCAATACCTAACCCGATTCAATGCCGTAGCAGCCGCAGTCCAGGATGCCGATGAAAAGCTTATCCTAATGGCCCTCTGTAGTGGTGTGCATCCGGATACTAAATTTTCTAGAAGGTTGACAAAAGAAAAACCAGCTACTTTGCCCGATTTCTTCCATGAAGCCGAATAATATATGAGGCTTGAAGGTGCTGGCACTGAGGGGCAGTCAGGGCAACAAATTAAGGAAACTCACAGCAACGCGCCCGCTGTGGCAAAGGACGTTCGAAGAAATGATTCCAGAGACAACGCTGGGGGCAAGAAGGGAGAAAAGCGCCTATATCGGCCAGGACCGAGATTCGACACTTACACTCCTTTGAATGAAACCGTCGAAAACATCTTCCTTGCCACCCAAGGCGAAGTTAGATACAAACGCCCACCATACAAGAAGGAACCAGATAACGCGCAGAAGTCTGGAAAGTTCTGCCGCTTCCACGAATCTCATGGGCATGATACCAATGAGTGCCATCATCTCCGGGACTTGATTGAAGAACACATCAGAAGGAAGAAACTGGAACTCTATGTAAAGGGTCAGGACAGGACTCCAGCTCCTACCAATGAGAACCCAAGGCTACCCTCACCAAAGATAGGTAGAGGAAATCGCAATGCTAGCGGCTCTAGTCAAGAGAAAATAGTGGTCCATACCATCTCGGGAGGACCGCACATCGCCGACAGAAGCTGGGCAGAGATGGAAAGATATGGAAAGTCACTTAGAAACAATGAAGACTGCGTCAATTCTGTTATAGAGGAACGCCACCCGAAGCGGAAAGAGAGTGATGACATCACATTTGGTAGGCATGACCTAGAGGGAAGGCAATATCCCCACATGGATCCCATGGTTATCTCTGCCCGGCTCGGTCTAGCCGAGGTTTTCCGAATTCTAGTAGACACTGGAAGCTCAGTAAATATCCTATTCAAACATGCATTCGACAAAATGAAACTATCGATGAAGGATGTATCTCCCTGCAATAAACCACTACACGGTTTCACTGGAGCTGCGAAGATGCCCCTCGGGCAACTGGACCTCTTTGTTTTGATTGGAAGCCATCCCCGCTCCGTTGTACGGAAACAGACATTTGTGCTGATAGAAAACCACTCGGCCTACAACACCTTCTTAGGAAGGCCAGCCTTGTCTGACTTCCTAATTGTCCTAGCCCCATGGTGCCTAAAGATGAAATTTCCAAAGGACAATGGAGTAGGGGAAATAGAAGGAGACCAGGACGTTGCTCGAGACTGCTATGTGACTGAACTTCGCAACAACCACAGGAAGGATAAAGGGAAAAGTGTAGAGGTTGCCCTCTGCACAAAAAGTCTAGAAGCATAGCAACTAAAGAAAGCCCCTCCTCTTCGATATACCAGCGACCCTTTCAATGAATTAGACCCCAGGGACAAAGAGGAGGAGGCCACCGCCGAGCCTGCAGAGGCTATGGAATTTGTATCTATAGACAAGCATGACTCGAGTAGACTATTGAAAATCGGGTCCCAACTAAAAGTTGAGTTGAAGGAGCAACTCATTGACTTTCTCCGCCACAACTTGGATGTATTCGCATGGTCACATGCTGACATGACCGGAATTTCCCCTGACATAGCATGCCACGTACTAAAAATTGATCCTACTAAGGTGCCCGTAAAACAAAGAAAGAGAAGTATGGGGGCAGAACGATCAGCAGCCCTCGATGAAGAAGTAAAGAATCTACTTGCCAATGACTTTATACGGGAAGCCATCTACCAAGAGTGGATCGCCAACCCAGTGCTAGTAAAGAAGGCTAATGGGATGTGGCGAACATGCATTGACTTCTCCAACTTAAATGACGCCTGCCCGAAGGATTGCTTCCCACTTCCCCGAATCGATCAACTTGTAGATAGCACAGCTGGACACGAACTTTTATCCTTTATGGACGCATACTCAGGATATAACCAAATTCCTATGCATACTCCCGATCAAGACCACACTAGTTTCATCACTGATCGGGGTTTGTACTGCTATAAGGTAATGCCTTTCGGACTTAAAAACGCAGGAGCCACCTACCAGTGCCTCGTCAACAAAATGTTTGCAGGGCTAATAGGACAAACTATGGAAGTGTATGTGGATGACATGCTGGTGAAGTCAAGGAAAGCCGACGATCATGTAAGCCACCTGGGCGAGATGTTTCAAGTACTTCGACATTATGGAATGAAGCTTAATCCTCTAAAATGCTCCTTCGGAGTATCATCAGGAAAGTTCTTGGGATTCATCGTCCATGCCAGAGGGATTGAAGCAAACCCTGAACAGCTCCGAGCTCTAAAAGATATCAAGATACCTTCCACTCGAAAGGAAATGCATAGCTTGAATGGGAAAGTGGCCGCCCTAAGCCGATTCATCTCCAAAGCAACGGACAAGTGCGTCCCCTTCTTCGAAGCCCTAAAGAAAGACAGAGGAAAGTTCGAATGGACTGACGAATGCTTAGCCGCTTTCCTTAACTTGATCGAACACCTCCAGAAACCGCCGGTACTCTCGACTCCAAGCGAAGGCGAAGAATTATACATATACCTTGCTGTGTCATCTCACGCCCTGAGCGCCGCATTGGTAAGGGAAGACAACCGCACGCAGCGGCCAGTATACTTTGTAAGTAAGAGGTTTACGGGGGCAGAAGTCAGATATCCTAAACTTGAGAAGCTAGCTTACTGTTTACTAATCACATCACGGAAACTGCGTCACTACTTCCAGTCCCATTCCATCAAAGTTCTGACCGACCAACCGCTGAGGCAGGTACTGCATCGTCCCGACACTTCTGGGCGACTGCTTAAATGGTGCATTGAACTAAGTCAGTATGATATCACCTATCACCCTCGCACCGCCATCAAGGGATAAGCCATGGCCGATTTCATTGCAGAATTCACTACAAATGAAGGTAAGGAGCAATCGGAAATAGCAGAAGACATCAAGTGGAATCTCTTCGTGGATGGTGCGTCAAACGAACAAGGCTCGGGGGCAGGTGTGGTAATAATCACTCCTAGGGGAAATAAGCTGCACTATGCTATAAGGTTGGAATTCGCTGCCACCAACAACGATGCAGAGTATGAAGCAGTGATAGCTGGATTAGGACTTGCCTTAGAAATAAGAGCCAATTCTTTGTGTCTTCATAGCGATTCCCAACTTATTGTTAATCAAATACTAGGAGAATTCCAGGCTCGAGAAGAACGACTCATAGCATATTTAAAGAAGACCAAGTTACTTCTCAATCGATTGGACCACTACTTAGTCAAACACATCCCTCGGGAAGAGAACCGAGAGGCCGACGAATTGGGGAAGCAAGCAAGCGTGAGAGACGACGCTATTTCCGGAGCGGTAGCCATCTCAAGGCAACTGACCCCAAGTTTTGAGCAAGTAAATCTGATAGCTGCAACCGAAGAAGCAACTTGGATGACTCCCATCCGAGATTACTTACAAAGCGGCGCACTGCCCAACGGGCGTAACGAAGTCAAGAAAATCTTGAGGAAAGCTTCCCGCTACACAATACGAGAGGTCATCCTCTATCGGCGCGGATTCTCTAACCCCTTATTAAGGTGTGTCGCTTGAAGGGAAGCCAAGGAAATCTTATCCAACATTCATCAAGGAAGCTGCGGAGATCACACCGGAGGGCAAACGTTAGCAAAAAAGATACTCCGATATGGATATTTCTGGCCCACCTTAAGCAAGGACGCCTTAGATTTCATCAAAAAGTGTGACAGATGCCAGAAGTTTGCTAAGATTCCGCGGCTACCAACAACTGAGATTACTCAAATGACCAGCCCTTGGCCCTTCGCAGTATGGGGGATTTATTTAATCGGCGAACTACCGATGGTCCGAGGCGGGGCCAAATATGCTATAGTGGCAGTCGACTATTTCACCAAATGGGTGGAAGCAGAACCTCTGAATAAAGTATCTTCAGCAAAAGTTATTAACTTCTTGATCAAAAATGTTCTATGCAGTTACGGAGTCCCATTCAAAATCATATCAGACAATGGACTTCAGTTTGACAGCGAGGAATTCGCCAACTGGTGCCGAGAGCACGGAATTCACAAAAGCTTCTCATCCGTAGCGTATCCCCAGGCAAACGGACAAGTCGAAGCCGTCAACAAAATTTTGAAAAC
Source organism: Allium fistulosum (assembly GCA_030737815.1). Classification (NCBI taxonomy): domain Eukaryota; kingdom Viridiplantae; phylum Streptophyta; class Magnoliopsida; order Asparagales; family Amaryllidaceae; genus Allium; species Allium fistulosum. The sequence continues at coordinate 898,491,510 of CM060907.1, read as the reverse complement.
TCTAATAAAAAAGAAACTCGAAAAGTCAAAGGGCGCTTGGGTGGATGAACTCCCTACGGCACTGTGGGCCTATCGCACATCTTTCAGAACATCAACAAGGCATACTCCTTTCTCTTTGGCATACGGATCGGAGGCTATGCTCCCAGTTGAAACCATCGTGCCTTCCCACCGTAGGATCCACTATAACCCAGAAGAGAACGAAGAACTCCTTCACATGTCTTTGGATCTAATTGAGGAGAGAAGAAATGATGCAGTCCTCAAAGCAGCAGCCCACAAGCAAAAAGTGGCAGCACAATACAACTCCAAAGTCAAGCATCGTACCTTACAAGAAGGGGATCTTGTCCTCAAGCGAATCTTCCTTCGCCCCGGAGCACTAGATCAAATCTGGGATGGACCATATGTAATTCATAAAGATCTCCACAATGGAGCTTATATTTTGTCAACAGTGGACGGAGAGGTGTTCCAGAGGGCATGGAACATCCAACACCTCCATCGATACTTTTCTTAACTTGTACTACCCATATGAAGTGAATTAACAAAGAGAATCAGTGGACGTAGGCATTTTCACGCTGAACCACTTTAAAAAACCTTGTCTCTCTTTTTTAACTTATCCCTTTATATCTTGGCTGCTTGTTAACTTTATCCTTTTCTATTGAACAAAATCCTATGCATGTAGCATTTCCATTCAAAGCACTCCACAGCGTAACTTCACCCGGACAAGACCTAACATGTACTATGCGAATCTATGCCCTCGCCAGTGAGACACTTTTGCTCCGGCATCCCTCTACTGCGGGTTAACTCATTGCTCGCGACGGCCCTTAAAGCCAACTGTAATGAGCCGATTATAAGCCACCGAGAAGGCCGACTATAGCCGAGGCAGCTCATTACGGCGTTCGGCTCGCCGGCAACTGTGAACTGACTATAAGCCCCAACATAAGGTGTGGCCAGCCAGGGACAGTTCACGGTTGACGATCGGCACCCACGCTAGCCGGCCACAGTAAATCGAATAATACCCACGATTACGGGCCATAATGGCCTGTGTAGTTACTGTGCGCGATCTCGGCTCCGATGTGTCTTAAGTGCGGCTGTGGTAAAGAAGAATTAACTCCCCGTGGAGGCGTAAGATGGGCGACAAATGTCTCCAAGACCCATAGCTAAGGAAAGTGACTACAAAGCCCGTTTGCTACGAACTTAAGCACATCGAAGGCCTTCCGTGATTGGAAGTTTTACTTTTTCTCATATTTCAATATTATTTAAAAAACTATTCTCCTATCCTCTATAACAATCCCTAAAGTACAGGACACCGAATAGGAGGCATTCGCTAATGGAAGCAGGTACTCACAACGAGACACTGGACTGCATCCCATACTCGGTCACACAAGACGTTCAAGGCTGCCATCTACAAGCAAAATATGAAGGGCGGTATTTCCTTTTTCCATGTATAAACACGCGGCTATAATTTATTCACACATCACACTAACATTGCAAGACATGAAATTATGTTTTAAACCAAAACTTGACGTCGAACACAATTGAATTACAAGAATATGCATAGCTATATTTCTCATACATCATGTCAAAATAGCAAAAACATTCAAAAAATGACAGAATCAGCTTAAGTTAAAAAATTACACGTCAAGAATAATGTTGTTTATTACAAGTAGCATAATTACAGCCTAAAAGTTACGTTACTGTTCTGAGACTAACATACACGACAATGTCAAGTTCACAAAAAGATATCTAGGTCAAATCAAGGAGCCGGCTGCGTCGGAGCTTTACCCTTGTCCTGTTGATGCTGACCGCCTGTCCAGTCAAGAAAAGGATTCATTAGTGATAAGCAACCAAGTTAACAGGAGGACTGAAAAGAAAAACTTACCAGCATCTGTTCCTTGATCATCTTGACCATCATCCTCTACTTCCACATCTACCTCCTCGACGGCGAGTAACCGCATGCCCTCCTTCACCGCCACTTTCTCCTCCTCAGTAAACCGAGCTGTGACCACGTCCATCCGGAAGGCCACACCACCCTCTTTATCCGCATCAGCCCTAGCCTCCTCCAGAGCCCGGAGATAAACCCTAGCCATGACCCGGGGATAATCATCCATCCAGGAGAGGTTGCCTTGCTTCCAAGTACGGAAGTACATATCCTGGAGCATTTCGTCCATCATCCCCTCGTTCTCCTCAAACTCCCTCATCCGGGCCTCGGAAGCCGACAACCTTACGACGGCAGCATCTCTCTCCAATTGGTATCTCGAGCAGTCAGCCTGAAGGGATTTCCGCATCGCCTCCATCTCCTCCTTCAACTTGGCTTGAGCAAGCTCTGCGGCCTCAAGCCTCCCAGATAACTCCTCTATCTGCTCAAGATCCGCTTTCCGAACCTTATCCACCATGGCAATGGCCATATCGATCCGTTCCTTGCAAATAGGCTCCATTTTCCACAGCTCGGCTCGGCTGGCCTCTTCCATAGTTTTCTTTAGTCGTCCGGAGGCGGCCTCGTGCTGAGAGATCTGGATGGCCTGATCGGCGAGTTGCTTGGCCTGGTCGGAAACCACTAACCGTAGTCTTATGTTGGCACTCCCGATTTCCTCCCCGGCCTTGACCAGTCAGGCATGATGCCCCATCAACTTCCTGGTCTCCTCAGCAACCCGGTCGATGTTTGCCTTAGCTTCGTCCCCCATAGCGACAATCCGAGTAGTAAGCAAATCAAGCTCCAAGGACTTGGCCTCATCAAGCACCCTTACCATAGGATTGCGAGGGAGAAGGTGCTCACCAGTAACCTCGTCGAAGGAAATATCATGAGAACTTGGATCCAGATCAGGATGACCTGCGAACGGGTTACGAGCTAAGCCACGGTGGTCTATTGGGGTAATGAATGGGTTTTCAGACGGATGTGGAGAGGGCCTAAACTCAGTATCCCCTTCTGTAATATCATGGACAGGCTGAGTTGGGGGCTTATGGCCAAATGAAGATTCAAACGAAGAAAGGCTCCTCTTCCTCTTTTGCATATCTTCTTCAATAACTCCAAGAAGAGGACGATAACCAACCACGTCTCCAGGACGGCTAGTAGGAGGCTTCGGCTTAGCAGAAGCTTTGAGAAGTCTATACTGCTCAAGCCTGTGCCGAAGATCTGAAGTCTTGGCGGTTTTGCCTGCTCCTGAAATAAAAACCAAGTGTCATAAGCCTGTGTTGAACCACAATTCAAGAAAGGTACCAAGATAAGAAGAGTAGAATGTCACCTTGAGTCACGGAAGTCGCCTCAGCCGAAGCACTCCCGGAAGGTAAATCGGCACCAGTCCTGGCCTTACCGGCTTCCTTGGGCTTCTCCGCCAAAATCGGTCCTTCCTCCAACCCTTTGAATGCTTGACGGAAGGCATCATCTGTCCACTCTTGAAGCTCGCCTGCTTGCCCAGAAGACAAAGCCCCGACACCGTCGCCACCTCCAGCGCCTTCTCCTCCATCTCCGCCTTGCTCCTCCTCCACATCTCCCTCCTCCGGGACATCTGGACATGTGCTGGGAGAGGGACCGTCAGACTTTTTGAGCTTCTTCCCCCTGGCAATCGGATGTTTCGGAAAGGGCCCCCTTTTGTTGCTCTTCGACTCGGCCCCTTCTTTAGCTTGGGCAGCCTTCTCTTCGGCCGTGTCCCTCTGCTTGACCACAGACTGCTGTGGAAGGATCAAGTTGTGCTCCAAAAGTGTAGCGTTCCTGATCAGGTAAGTAGCCGACCTATCTCTTCCAGTAATAGATTCTATTTCTGCTGCCGTCTGAACCGGGCGATCATTCTCCACGACCGCAAAACCACCTGTCACTAGCAAAAAATAAAAACACATAAGAAGGAGCATTGCAACCAGAACAGGAATTAAAAATAAAGCTTTGACTTACATCCGGAGGTGAAGCGCCGAATAGAAACAGAATCATCCCTGACAAAAAACCATTCCTTCTTGAACATGCTGTACTTGGAGTATAGATCCAGGACCGGCTTAAAGGATACGGCCGATTCCAAGCTGATGTAGGGAGACCCCTTCTTATAGCCTCTCAAGTTGTACAAATACCGGATCTCCCGGTTGGAAGGAGAACGCCCATATCTCCTCTGGAAGATGACGAAGAGACTCACCAGAATGGCATAGGATTTGGGCTGAAGCTGGAATGGAGCTACCTTTAGATATGTGAGAAAGCTGACTACCCAGGCATTGAGAGGCGGGATGGCACCGCACATGCAATGGTATCTGCTGTAGGCAAAATATCCTTCGGGAGGATCATACGGCATCACTCCCGCATCCGGCAATAGCATGCGCGCTCGGTCGATCCCGAAAGAGCGAGATATAACATCAAGTTGCTCGCCCTTGAGTGAGCTAGGGAAGCAATCAGGAGGCAAGTTCAGAAGTTCCTGAGGACCGTATCCATCTACCAATGATCTGGGGGTGGGCCCATAGCGTCCCGATCCTGACTGGGCTGGGGCCACGACGGAAGACTCTTCTTTATCCTGAGATCTCTTCTTCTCTGATCGGGTTTCCACCTTATGAGACATTTATCTAGAACAAGAACATTGTTAAAACATACGAACAGTATAGTTTGGAATCTCACTTGTAATTGGAAATATGAGGAAATTCAAAGTCCGAATATCATTCGATAACCCAAGATTCGGGTACATTCGGCACTTATACAGCTTAGCCTCATTCGGCGGTCCGAACACCCATCTCCATTCGGCAATTCAAGTGTAAAAGTGTCATTCGGTACTTGGGACACACGAGTTTCATTCGGTGAGCCAAGTCCCCATGTCCATTCAGTGATACAACGCAAAGCCATTCGGTGAAAGGAGGCTAATTACCTGATTCGGCAAGCTAAAGTGATTCGGCAGTAGGGTAAGCTTCGGAAGGAGAGGATCTGATTCGGCTGTCAAGCTTGGTAGAAGAATAACGAAGGCCTAACTCCCCTACTTATAAAGGCGGATGAAGGATGACCGTACCGGACGGTTCGGCGCATGTAACCAAATAAAAACACCCGAGCTAAAACAAAGCATGCCATATGCATGCACATGCCCTACTTTGGGGGGCAAGTGTTGGTTGGGTGTGTTTTCATCCGGTCCAACACACACTCCGAACCAAGGTCACCTCTCCTCCATCACCGAACCAGACTCCCTTCCAGCCCTACCGAACCAGTGTAAAGACCACTCAGCACCGAATCGACCCCACTCCTTAGCGCTACCGAACCAGCGCTTCTCCAATTGTCACCGAACCAAGGTCACCTCTCCTCCATCACCGAACCAGACTCCCTTCCAGCCCTCCTGAACCAGAGTAAAGACCACTCAGCACCGAATCGACCCCACTCCTTAGCGCTACCGAACTAGCGCTTCTCCAACTGTCACCGAACCAACCCACCATATCCTCTCAGCACCGAATCAACCCCACTCCTAAGCACTACCGAACCAACACATCATCCATACCACCAACCAACTGCCGAACCAATGCTCCTCCAACCTTCACCGGACCAAACTACGCCTTCACCACCGAATCAGCTATTACCGGATCATGTGCTACCGGACCGAGAAGACGACCGAACCACAACACTACCAGGCCAGATTACATCAGCCCAGGCCCACCAGCATCTATGTACATCCAAGACCCCTGCCCTCAGCCTCACTCTATAAATAGAGGGGCAGGGGTACAAAAATGGGGACAAGTTTGAGAGCTCAAGCAAAGAGAGGACTTTCAAACAACTTTCAGATATTTGTATAAAAGCTTTGTACTTGTAATCTAAACAAGAAAATAGAAATAACATATAAAGTGGACGTAGGCACATTCTGGCTGAACCACTATAAATCTGTGTGTCTTTTACAGTTTAGCCCCTGCTTTTCATATATTTGCATAAATCACCCAAATCACTAAGAACAACATAAAATCAATTAAATGAGGTGTTTGTCCATTTTTTGTGCAAACACACAACAAGTTCAAACAACTTCTATCGGGTAAAAGGCTGTTTATCGATAAAACGATTTTCGATCACATTATCGATATTTCTTCGAACTACTTATTTTTGTAAACATTTTTCTAAAATTACCCTCATTGGTTGTTAATAAAATGGGGTTGACAAGGTTATTAAATTACTTTTATCACGTTACATCCAAGATTCAAATATTTAAATAATTCTGATATTTAAATAAAAATTGTTCGAAATACCGGGTCATTACAGTCTCCCTCACTTAAAACATTTCATCCTCGAAATTCCAACACAAGCAACAAAAGAAACAATATATATCAATACTCAATAATATTCACAATTACTAGAAAATATAGCTCATAGCTTGCCGATGCTCAAAACTATGTAGTTAATATTGGATAATATCGCTGATAATTCATCGATATATCTCATATCACTCCTAAGCAGATACTTTTTCAAAATTTTGCTTAAAATATCATTACCAATATATCGCCCGATATTTACCGATATATCGCTTTGATATTTAGTGTAAAATATTTGATATTTTTTATGAATGTCTTTCATTATTGTATGTGTTGGAGAATATGTATTGATTAATAAATATCTTGACATTCTCAATATTTATTTTTGTATATGGTGAGTAATAATATCTATATCATACTAGAAATTCCAATGCGCTAATTTTTTGTTTTAACCATATAGTTTTAGTCTTCCTCATTAGTCTTTCAATAAAGAAAAATTTACTTATTCCATTATTTTATATGTTTTATTTTCCATGAAGACTTTACCACTAAAATCAAGATCATGAAAGAGCTTCTTCTCCTTTTAATTTTTTTGTTCACCATTTCTAATTGGTAAGTTAGCTTATGGATATTCATTTTATTATTTACTAAAATGCACCAAGACCTAAAATTTGAAGAGCAGTAAAGTTATATATTTGACACATCGATAAGGAGTGAGCTAAAGTAGTAATTGGTATCAAATGAACACTGCTTATTCGATAAATTAAGTGAAAACGAAAACGACGAAACTAAAAATATGAAAAATTTAGGAAAGTCATATAGTTGATTAGACGACTGAAGAAATAATGAATATAGTATAACAATAAAGAAAATAATATAAATGTATAGTACACGAATTTCTTAGTATTTATGAGCATATATTATGATTTGTATTTAATAGAATATCTCGGTAAGTAGATTATAATGTGTAAACTATACATTATTAGTCTTTGATAGTAATTTTTCCTTTTTTTACCAAATATTTGAAAAATTAACATCTATATAACATTATAACATAGCACAATATCGTTTATAACATATTCTACACATGTCCGATATTTTACCGATATTATCCAATATTATCACGATATTTTAAAATATCTCATATCGGTACTTAGCCGATACATACCCAATATTGATATTAACTACATAGGTTTGAAAACCTCCTCATCGCATAATGATGATAAACAACCTACTAAGCGTACCTTTTGCTCAACTGCCTCAGGTTATTACTTAGTCGATTATTCATGCTAACTTAGAACAAATCGAAGATTCATTTCCTAAACTACCCATAATTCAACAAAACATAGTATACAAAAATACCAAAGCCCGTACGATGCGCATGGATCATCTATACGCAATATCAAATCTGATCCCTTGCTCGATCACATAATTTCCCAAACTAGCATAGATCTTTTGACCTCTCTAGTGTGGCCTCCGATCAGGTTCCTTGATTAGAAATCTCCATTCTCCTTACATTGCCATATACTATAATATAAAACTTCGGGATCATATCAAGGATCCTTATCAATCATTCTCCATCGAGAATTGAGTGAAAAATCCTTTTTTGGACCAGTGTAAATCACCTTGAAACCTCGTACCGAATCCTAGATCAAGAACTATCTTGCGAATAAAATGATCTACGTTCAACTTACATACTTTATTCCATTGGTTTCTTAACTGCACCAATTTCTTTTATCGCATTCTTTTACACAAATAGTATATCATTCAATACTAAATCATTTATGGATCATTTCATAAAAACATAACTCAGTTTATACTTGTATAATACTTCACTACATCTTAAGAGTATATACAAAACATCTAATTCATTTTACATAACTAGGATGTTCAACAAATTTAAACTTGTTTTAATATACTACCTTCTTAATTCAAGAGTTTCAAAAAATCATCTTTTATATTTTCACAGAAACACTTAGCTTCAAGTTCTATAACAATTTGGAAGTTTCTGACTGCCCAAAATCCCTAAAAAATCCATTTCATTTTTAACAAATGAAAACTACCAACCAACACATCAAACATGATGAATATACCATATTGTCCTAATGCATATGATACGTGTGTCCAAAAATAAATTATCAAAGTTCCAATTATTTATTAGACGTACTTTACTAAAAGGGAAAACATGTGAGTTTCATCATTAATTCTGGGTTATGCCACTACCACTTGGGCTCCCTACATAGAATACATATAGAACTTTCTATGTAGAAAGTTCATATCAAATTTCTTTAAAGAATTTTTTTATAACTAAACTCTCGGGTTTTATTCCAAATCCTTTTGAAATAATAATATATACGTATACCTTTTTGTAAATCAGATCATACTTTCGAGATTAAATCACAGTTGATTTGTCCTACTTGGTATCTTGGCGTTGGGGTGATTAGGCATACCGATGAAAGAGTTAAGGCAATATGTTGTGCATTGGAGGTTTTATGGAGCTACAGTTAGCAAGAGCATACTTATGCTTAATTTTTTTAGCATGGTGCAAGATTACACCATTTGAGTTCGTAGCAAGGAGTGTTGAAGGTTACCGATGCAAAGAATTGAATTGGAAATTTTGACAGTGGTGAAAGTCGGTTAGCGTAGTCCGGATTCAATGAGTGTACGTGCAAGGTCTGCACCAGATAGGCAGAAAGCAAGTACTAATAAGAGATACATGGGGTAGTCCATGGAGCTAAGTCCAAATATAATCCGTGGAGTCGAGTCCGCAGTAGAAAACATATAAGTAAAATTCTGTTGATTTTTTTATCGAAACCCTAGTTTTCCCAAAACCCAAAATTAAAAATAAAATCCAAATAAAAAACAAGATCCAAATCAAATCTAAAGCTAAATTAAGGAGCAAAGTAAGCAACCAAGGAGGAGACTAAAGAGATCTAGAGGAGAGCTATTTATTTGAGGCTAAGTTTTCTCAAGATATAAAGCTTAGTCTAAAAGGTGAATGGACATAGATTTAGTAATTTGATTAATACAATTGATTTTAATCTATTTTAAGTTGATTAGATCTGTAATCACTCTAACTAATCTGTTAATCTGAAATTTAAATTGCTAAGTTGTAAACCCTTTTATTTAAATTGGAATTAGATTACGAAACTATTGAATTGGACATGTTAAATTATGAACCCTTAATTGAAAACCCTAATTTAATTTGAAATTAAAAACTTAGAAATGCAAATTAGAGCTAATTGAATTATTAAGGTTAGCTATTGCTATAAACCGATCAAATTAATGATGTAAACTAAGAAATTAATAAATGCTCCAAAAATTGACAACTCTAACAAAAATCACCATGTATGGTCGACCTGGGAAACCCCTGGTCGACTGTGAGCGGTTGACCTGGGGTAGTCTCGGGTCGACTATAACAGTTTAAAATCGCCAATTTGAACCTTGCCCCAAGGCCCAAATTTGGTAGATAAAAATAATATAATTAAGTTGAAAATTATGTAATTAGTAAACAAATTTGTTAAGGTAATTTGGGCTAAGTTACATGCGTTGGAAAATAGGGAAATTTAGTTCTCTATTGAGGAGGTTATGGCGATGTATTTTGCATTATTGGTATTGGATTGAGGCGATGTATTCGCATTATCAGTTTTGGATTGGGGCGACCTATTTCGCAATAGGCTCTATAGTGTTACGTACGGGTGGACGTAGCACTGGCTAGAACACTATCTAAGAGAGCCTGATAATAATGGGAGATCCAGGTACTTCTTGGACTTGCGCATGGATTTTTGGGACGTGGTACTGGTGAACGCCACCATAGTATAATAAGTGGCTATAGATATCGAGAACAGTTATCGAGTAAAGATATCGAGTATAGGAAGTTGGGCCCGGTACTAATGAGGGTTCACATATGGTGGACCTCAACGCAGTACAATAAGAGGCAGTTTACCAATACGATCGGAAGGGCGAACAAGGAATGCATACGATTAGTCACTATGCGAGTTTGCATTATGAAGTTCTTCCTCTTTGGGCGTAGTGTGATAGTAGTTATAGCGGGAGAGTAATTCACGATTTGGCCAATCATTGGTATAGATTCAACTTGTAGTTTTGACCCATTATGCTAGACAAGAATCCTTAGGTATTGGTCCTAAGGAGTTCATGGACACTAGATTACACTCTATATCACTTAGAATAGATTTAAAGTCAGTTGCACTTAATCATTTTATTAGTCTTGTTCTCATTCACCAGACTTTTGTCTGACTCACCCCCTTCTTCCCATTTTCCACCACCACAGGATGACAGGTTAGCAGATGATTGGACGTAGTACGTGGAAAAAGGAGCTTCACGTTGGAGTTCTTATATTATTCATTCTTTTTCTAGTAGGAATCTATTGTATTAAATATCTATAAAGCTTATATTGTAACTTGGAAACAGTATATTTGTAAATCAAGTATTTGGGAGATTATTTTTTGTAATGTCTATTTTCTGCATTTATATTAAATATCTCTATAATAATGCTCTATAATGTTTTAAAAACCTAATAGCTCATTTTTTCCAGCATGATTCATGTCGGGAAGTGCGGGTTGTTATAGGTGTCTATCAAAGTTGAATTTAAAAATTGCCAAATAGAAGGCATTTTCAAAGTGCACCCATAGCGACCTTTTCACATCTAACTTTCAATATTTTTTTCACATGTTCTACAACTTTTCAAACCTTTTATTTACTGCTCCATACATTAAAGTATTTGTAGAGAAAAACCAAAATATATTATGTTATAATATATGTAACGACCCGCCTTTTCGACCCTCGAAAGTCGGCACTTAATACATCTATGGTATTAGAATATCAAGCATCCAAGTGTCGGAAAGGAAGATTTTTAGAGTAAAATAAAAAGAAAATAAACAGGGAAAATAGAATCTCACAGAGGAACGACAACATATAATATAACAAAGATAGCAAAAGCTGTCTCTCTAAGATACATGGTATATCAGAGATTAAAACAAACCTCATCAGCCTATACAGTTATAACTTCCTGACTTTACAGTAGCTGCAGTCCCACCAACGATAGCCAAGAAAAACTCGGTCTGACCCGAGCATTATAATAAAATAACACCCGGATTAGTCTGGAAAGCGAGCATGAGAAAACTCAAGAAATATGATGAACACTCTGTGAGACATCGCCGCCAAATACTGAATCAGTTTTACCTCACAAGAACAACATTCAAGCATAAAAGAATGGACACAAATAATTAAACATTGCAAAGAGTGCAAGACACTTCTCGACGCAATTAAGAAAGAATCAATTCAAAGGTTTGAATAAAATATAAGGAGAAGGAATTTTTCCAACAATGACTAGGAGGGTGCGCCCCTCTTATCGAAAGTATACATCTAGAAAATATACTTGAGAGGGCCATATACTCTGCGACTCTCTTGGAAATATCCAAGTCGGACCCGCCAACCTTACCAAGAATCTGAGTATTTCACATCTATGCGCGCATAAAACCGAATCCAATCTAGAGTGAATTTGAAGATACCCTAATGTAAGCAACCCACATAGCTTGACGTCCGCTCGCTCTTTGGTTTTAGTCATTTCCGATAAAGGGTATCAATGCTCCAAACGAGCAACAAATCATAGATTAACGAAACACAAAGAAGGTACCAAAATCGATAGTCGGTAAATCAATTATCGGGAATCACAAAATGATTGTGTATGGAAATTAAATCTCACACTTATTACCACTTGTCGATTCCAAACTTGTACTATCCCTCAGTTAACAATAAAGCCGGAAAAGTTAGGGCATTTTTGCCTCACAGATCTTGCCTCGACGTACAATCTTAACTTTCGAGATTGAGATGAGTTTCCATACCTTAATGTTTAGTGTTAAGTATATGCCTAAATCCTTTCCAAATAAGTGATATCGCTTATGGAAATCAAATTTCTTACCCTTATCACCAAACTTTGATTTACAACCCGTACCATCCCTCGCTTAAAAACGAAGCAAGATAAGTCAAGGCACTAGTTGCTCCTAGCCTTGCATAGACACTCCAATTTTTAAATCTCATAGATAGTAACGAATCAACCTTCTCGGTGTTTGGTACTAAGGAGAAGACTAAATCCTTTCCATGAATGAAACCAAACTTATAAACTTTTAAAACATTTGACTCATACTTGTGCTTGATTTTCACATCATCGATATTTGAAAAACACTTTAAAACCACTCTTTAAAAAAGAGCCAATTATATTTCTAAGTGTATCAAAAAGAAGGGTAAAAAAATATCATTAAAACATTATTTACTATAATCCCAAAACTAATTACACTTAGCTCTATCTTTAAAATGATCTTTTTAAAGACTTTTCATTTATAAAATGTAACGACCCGAAATTTGTAACGTATTGAATGGGAATATTTAATTTATTTAAACATTCAAGTGTGATTCAGATTTAATAAATAATAAGAATATCAATCATTAATAAAATTACTTGATTTTAATGACGTATTTTTAAATGAATTTAAAGGGTTTTTCCATAATTTTTAATTTGGGAAATATTTAATATATCATTTGATGTATTTTTCGGCAAACGATGGTATTTCAAAAATTTCAAAGAATAGTATAACCTGTGTATTTTATTATTGTTTTATGATCATATCGCATTGTTGTGCGTGATATTATTTTGTTTTTGTTGTTCGCGTTTCGTATGGGAATGAAATTCTATGTAGCGAAATGCCGGAAATTGTAAAATAAACGCAGCCCCTTACTTGACTTTTCACTCTCTCATCTCTTACTTTATTTTTCCCTCTCATCTTCTCATTTTCCCCTTCCTGTAAACAAAGAAAATTAAACCCTCCCCTTTAAAAAATAAAATCAAGAGTTTTACTCAACAGAAAATATATGAAATTGGATCCATTGGGTTTGTTCTGAAGGGATCTTCAAATACATATAGGTGTTTTTGTGTGCGTGATGATTCGGGGTGTCGACAAGGTGATGGCTGAACTAGGGTTTACAATAGGCAAGGCTACGGGCAAGATAGGATAAGATGAGGTTGGATTTGTGCTTCTTGTGCAAAGGAGTGTTTACCTACAAGTTTTCATCATCCTCGATGGATTAGAGTAAAACGTGACAAATTGGAGGGAGGGGCTAGGGCATCAGGTCGCATCACGAAGGGAGGATCGAGCTTCGAATTATTGGGTCCGAGGTGGAGAGCACGAGACATGGAGTTCCTTGCAATTGCCAGTGGATGATTTCATCGAGTGTTGAGGGAGATAGGGAGGATGGAGCATGCACAGTGATGGGTGCCTAGGTGAAACATGCAGGGCCTTGATATTTATTTGGAGAAGAAGATGTTAATTGGGTACTTAGTGTGTAATTTAAATTAATTAAATTTAATCTCAAAAACTTATAAAATCAATATCTCACTCTTATGTGGTCCAATCGAGACATGGTCTTTTGCGTTGCGCTCATATGAGCGTTTCTATGCACTGGAGTTGATTTCGTCAAGTTTGGAGCAAGTGAAATTTTGGGCTAAAATCGAATGTCGTTCGATTTTAGATGAAACTGGAACGCTTGAGCGTCTGCTGGAATTTTGGTGAGTTAACTCACCTCTGCGTGAATACTATATGATTTATATATAGTATATATAAATTATTATTTTTGTGCTTAAATGATTTATTGATTTGGTTTGGTTGAATTTCCGCTTTGAAAAACAAGTGACATATAAAATGAAATACAAAGAATTTTATATAGGAATCTAGATTCCTCACTATTGTTGATTTCAATTTCAGTTATATACTTATTGTATATGTTGTTGAATGCTAAATGTTAGGTAGTTGGCCATATTGGATATGGCATCGATATATGTTAAAAATTGAACCTTTTTAGTGATAAAGGTAGTAGTAGCATTGGTTAAGTGCTATGGTAGCTATTAACCTCATTATAATATTTTGAAATACCATGTTTTGCTATTTTGATATGAAAATGGTTTTGATTCAGATGGTGATTTTAAATGTGATTTTTGGAATTTTCTATGGCATTTTATTTAGAAATGGTTTTTAAACTTCTTTATTTTATATCAACCTTTATGTTAGTTTTTTCTAATTTTTATGGAAATGTTTTAAAATTATTTCGGGAAATATTTATTTTACAAAAAATTTATTATAATAACTGGAATTTCTTATAAAGACAATGGATTTATCTTTTATAATTTAACAATTCTGTTTTAAAAGAAGATAGAAATATTTTGGAATAAATATTTATGAAACTTTTTATATAAAATGTTGTCTAATTTATAAATGGTATTTTAAAAATAAAAGGATTGATTTATAAATGATATTTTATAAAGGAAAAATTAATATCATTTTGAGAAATGGGAATAATAAATCACATTTGTGAATTTATGGTGATATAAGGAATGATTGTTTTATGGTAAGTATATGAATTTATATTTGGAGATTTATAAAAGGAGTTTTATGATTATGTTTGGAGATTTAATAAAGGAGTTTTATAATTATATTTGGAGATGTATAAAAGGGGTTTTATAAATAGAAAGGAGTATTGTAAAGGATATTTTTAAATGAAGCTCTATAAAGGAATTTATAAATGATATTTTATAGAGGAGATTTATAAAAGTAGTTTAATAAGGAAATTTATAAAAGGATTTTGTAAATATAGAAGAGATTTATAAAAAAGAATATGAGATCTGATTCCTAGAAATAATCATTTTAAAATTTTGGTGGTATGGGAAGTACTCTTTTCATACTTAACACCAAATTCCGAGGTATGAAAACTTGTCCCTATCCCAAGAATTAAGAAGATATGTTGAGGCAAGGATACTTCTCTAACATGTCTAACTTCATTGTTAATCGAGGGATATTACAAGTTTGAAATCGGGAAGTGGTGGTAAGTATATTTGGTCTAATTTCTATTCAATCCATTTACACACTTTTGGGTTTATTGTTACCAATATTTTAAATGACATTTTGTTTTAACCTAATTAAGTATGGTTTTGGAAAGAAAAAAAATCTTTCTCAAGATTTGTGAATATACTTATACCATTGAAATAAGTATATGGGTACTTTTTCTAAGTATTGGAAATGTAGTGTTTTATGAATATACTTATACTGTTGATATAAGTATATGGAAAAGTTTTCTAGGTATTGAAAGAGAAATGTTTTGTGAGTATACTTATACAGTTGAGATAAGTATACCAATATTTTTCAAGTATTGAAAAGAGTAGAGAGGGTTTGTGAATATATCTTTGTATAAGTATTTTGATGCAAGCATGTACAAAGTAGTTCTAGTTAATGAAAGGATTAATTAAAGAGGCTTAATGGTTCCTTATGTACTTAACTAAGGTTGGTTTCCATATGGAATCAAATCTCTGGTTGAATTGTTTGTTTGTAGTTAAATAACCAACCATCAAATCTTGGCCAGTTTTGAAATTATCATTGTCGGTTCGAAGATACCGGGATCAGATATATTATCCAAAAACTACTTTGAACCAGCATAAGCATTTGAATTGGAGACATCTTGAAGATGATGAAATCGAAGATGGGGTTCTTTCAAGTGCAAGAGCTACTTGTTACTAATCCCGAGGATGTAGTAGAAGTAGTGTCTTTGGTTTGTCAGTCACAGAACAACTTGTATTGATGAATGCTGGTATTTCATTGTTTCTTGAAGGGTAGTGTTAGCATTCCAAAGGATTTGCTAAAAGGTAAAATTTATACTCAAGCCTCATAACCCAGGAATGGCTAAAACAGGGTAGATGCAGCAGGGCTAAGTAGGTCTCATTACGGTATGGTCATCACTTGTATCTAGAGTGATATTCTCGGATTATGTATGCTTGTGGTCATAGGATGGTTTGTTAAGTTGGAAACTAGGGTGGTGATCATATTCGGTACTATCCAGGAAGGGGTAGATCGGTTCTGTATTGGCATAGGGGAAAATGTTTTGTAGCCTAGGTACATTTTATCTAGAGATGTACTGTATGAAAGGTAGTCCCTTACCTTGTCATTGTATGGAATCTATTCTCCAATAAGTGCCTCATGGACTTAGTTGTATACTTAATATGCTGGAATGTAATTAATCTAACCATTTCGGCTGTGATTGATTATTTATTTTAAACCCTAGATATTATTACAATATCACTGGACTTCTTATGAAAATGGTTTAGTTATCGTAAGGTAAAAATCCATCCGTATTTATGTCCGGCGTGGTATTATGAGATACCTTTATTTTTGAAAGTTTTTATAACATTAAAATACATTTGATATGTGTTTCTCACACTGGTTTACCGGACTGATCGGGCATTATTCTCTTATAATGCTTGGGTCAGACCGAGTATATTTTCAAATTTAGCTTTGGATGCTTTGGAGCTTCAGGAGACGAGCTGAATTCCTTCAAGATGTATTTACGTATATCTTTTATTTCCGCTGCATTTTTTGTTTGGTATTTATTAGCATTTGTGAGAATAGGTTGTTATAACTGTCCATGTTGATGATAGGTTAGTGTACTCTGATTGATGTATATATATTACAGTTTTCTTTTGTAAAGATCATTGGTATATTATACATTACTCGTCACGATGTGAGATTCTGTTCTGTCTTTTCCTTATTTCACCCCAATAATCCGTCTTTTAGGCACTTGGATGCTCGACAAGTGAATACCGTGAATGTATTAATATCGACTTTGAGGGTCGAAAAGGTGGGTCGTTACGTAAAATATCATTTATAAATCAACTTATTATTATCTTTAAAATAGAACTCCTCCAGAGATTTAAGAATGTCAACATTTATTAAGTCAAGTAACAAGTTTTCTTAATAATTTTACGAAATAATTTATTATAACAAAAACGTTATAATCCATGACTTCATTCTCCATTCTCGAAAAACATTTATTACAACAACGGTGTTGTAATCCATGCCTCCTTTTCACTTTCAATAGACTACAAAATACTTGAAATATAGTCTTTAAAACATCCATTTCAAATATTTCTCAAAATGAAAATTTCAAGTTTAATATATATTAGAACTCAAAACCATTTCCTTTAAAATTAAAACTTCTACTTTTATATATTTATATAAATTCCAAACCATTTTTAAAACTCTTCAATATATGTTAGAAAAGTTCACTAAAATGATTGAAGAAGAAAAATCAAGTTTAAAATGATTTTATAAAAGTTGGAAATAGTGCCGCAAAACTGCCGCTAAAATGAGTATGAAATATTCCTTTGAATCGGTTCTTTTCAAAATGGAATTTTCCCAACATTTTTACAAAGTATGAATACTATATTTATTTTTAGAACAACATACTATGAGTCTAGTATGCATTCACAAAAATTTAGATACTTTTGAAGTCAACAACACCCATTTGAAAGTTAGTTTAAAACTTGACTTTCGAACTGCAAAACCGCGACCAAACTTTTCTTAATTTTAAACACTTTGGAGTTAAGTATTATAATCTTTTCCAAGCCATCAAAACTTTGTTCAAACAACGTTTTAAAAGTGCTAAAGTGCGACAAATATTTAATGGTGCAAACACAAGTACAAGAACAACAAACACAAGATTGAAAAGGAGTTTTCCTAAGTGTCGATATAGCGATAGTCTATAACGACACTTTCACCATCAACCAATAAATCACACATATTTCTATCAAAATTCAATATAAGCAATATAAGTAAAAGTAAATTAACATTGGCTAGAAACCCCTTAGGGTCTCTCTACCAAAGTTCTCTGTAATAGCATTTCGAATTGTTCCGTAGTGACCTATTATCTACGAAAACACTTCGACTTCCTCGTTTTATCCCCTGCAAAACAAAGGTTACTTATGTCATCTGCTTTCAAGTGGGAATCAAATCCAAACAGGCAATATACACAAGTATAAACAATATACATAACAATTTATATTTTACTATATTTTATCAATTTTAAAACCGCTTAAAGTGAGATTAACTCACTTTTTAACCCAAGATGAAGCTACCACTTCCTACCACAACAAAATGTCAACTCACTACTTCCTACCCTCAACCAAACATACAACCAAACTAGCTCCAAACTCCAACTAGCCTCTCCAAAATCCACGGCCAAGCATAGGGAGGCCCGAGATTCTCACAGCCATGCATGGTTTTAGAGAATTGGCTCTAAAGCTTCGACCTTTGACAATATGAAAGTGTTTCCTAAGTGTTTACAAGCTTATGGAAGAAGTTAGAGGAGAAAAGAGTGAGTTTTAAAGAGTTTAAATTTAAGAAAATATATGGAGAAAAGAAACGGAAGAAGAGCAAAAGAAAAGTGAGCAAGAGTGGAAATGAAACAAAGATGAAAAAGTGAAGTAAACGGGTCCTTTTATAGCATTGCAAAAAGTGGCAAAAGACACCACTTACCCTTTAGCCAAAGACCAAATTACCCTTACTTTTCCATATACTTTTCCACTTTCCAATGCAAGCACGTGGCTATGTACTTCTATTATAATGACATGTACTACCTAGTACTAATGCACATAAATCCATATATAAAATGTCCACTTTTCTTAATTAAACAAAAGTCACATCACTTAATTTGATTATTACTTTTAATTTTCCAATGATAATTAGAGTTAACTAATTCCTTTATTAGAAAATAGGAAATGTTATTTAATGTGTATATATGTATACATAAGTATGCAACAACCTTATGACAACTTCTGTTTGATAAAAATTCGAAAATCCGAAAAACAAATTTCTGCAACATTTTCAATTTTTCGAACTATTTATTTGTGTAAATAAATTTACCAAACGAGTTAACCATCATTATTTATTAATTAAAAAGAGTTTAATAAGGCTATTAAATTAATAATCGAAATATTTAAATAATCTATATTTGAATATACATCGTTCACATTTTTTCAAGATGTTAAAATATATTAGCATATCAGTAATTTGAACAAGTTTAAAGCAAGAGGATTTCAAAGTGCGCTTATAACGACTATCGTTATACAAATACTTTCATGTCCACATCAATTCAACACACAAGCCAACCAAACATGTAAACACAAAGTCTAGGCTACGATACATGTTTTAGAGGGTAGTAAATGTGAATATATACAATATAAAGTTGTCATTTTCTTCCAAAAGGAAGTAAGGTACAAAAGTTATAACTTTAATTAGTTAACTTTAACTTTATATTTTATAATCAAACATATATATACAAAGAATATATCCCATTCAATGGTAAGTAAACTCACTTATATCCATGCCAAAACTAAGAGCAAGCACCCAAGAATGAAGACCTACTTTCTACCATCACCAAACTTCCAAGGCTACCTCCTTTTGCCTACACAAGTTGTAACGACCGGTATTTTCAACCATTCGCATCCGCACATGTCGGACTTGAATTGCACAAAATATCAGATTGTTAATTTATATTTGGCAAAACTCAGCATATATAGTAAATAAATAGATCACAGAATCACAGACATAGAGTAATAACAATAATGCAGCGGAATAGATAAATAGTAGTTTATAAAGCTACTATATAAACAACAGAGTTTGAAATAAAATACAACAGAATATCTCAAATACAGTGACGACATCTCTGAACAAATCAACTGGAAAAGCTGAAAGCTGAATCGATAGTTGGATCTCCAAGCAAAGCTCCAAACTCCAAAGGTGAGTCTCAAATGATGTATCACTCAGTCTGACCCGAGCTTAAAGCAAAACACAAAACACTCGAGTCGGGATTAACATTCTTATATCAATAAATCCAGCTCAAGTGAAATATCAACTGAAATACAAGTAACTTAAAGGATGTTTGGGATAACCATCCTCTAAGGATCCGTGGAACTATCTACTATGTAGAAATATACGCTATTAACAACTAAATGTCATTATAACACCATGATCATTTCAAATTAATTTATACTTCAAAACCAAAATATCATTCCATTTCAAATATATATATATATATATTTTAAAATTATACCACTTTCAAAACTAAACTGATAATTTCATATATATATATATATATATTATTTAACTTCATTATTATTTAGTTTTGAAATATTCACTTAATAAATCCATTATCATTTAAATAACCTTAAAGTTACATTAAACTAAATATTCCCTTCGATTTATTTAAAACTTGAAATATCCATTTTAATCACTTTAAATCGAAACCAAGTTATAAAATCATATCTTAAAACCCTCAAATTCAATAAGTTTCAAATCAATTTAATTAAACAAAAATTCTTAATTAAACACAATTTCGAATAAATTCAAATTTATCTTTCCAACCTTAACTTATAGAATCATTATAAAAATCTATTTTGAAAATAATTTTTTTAAATAAATACTTAAACATATTGTATTTTACTTAAATCAAACTTGACTAAATTTAAAGCTTATTATTAAATCTATTTTGTATTAAAACTTATTCATATACATAATATTTTCAAATTTAAATAAAACCATATATATTTCCTTTTGAACCATAGAAATCATTTTCAAAATATTTATATATAGACCAACGGTGTTTGTATAAAATTTTCAATCGTATGGTCAAGTGATACGGATATTTATCATTTCAATCCGTAATTTATATATATACGGGTACATATCACTACAAACCCGCAATCCCAAATTCAATTCAAATGAAAATCGCTTGGGTTTATCATTTCAACCCATAACGATTTCCTCCTATTCTATAGATCGTTCGGGTATGTATCATTTCAACCCATAGGGATTCTATTCTAACAGGGAACTTGCAAAGTGATAATAGATATGATAATAATATAACATGCATATATCATCAATAACAATATAATGTAAACAACAGGATATGGTGTCATATCCCACAGTTGAAAAGTTATAAATAATAGCATATATATCAATGTAAACAACTACAGCAGCATATTTCAATTGTCGTTTCAATTGAAATCAAATTTAATAAATATAAGAACGTAAATCATGAGTGATTGCCCACCTTTCGAGGCTAGAGGAGTTTGACACAGAATAAACTACGAATTCAAGCACGAATTCCAAAGCAGGGCAAGATTGGCACGAATTCGATAGAGCTGATAACGGGAATTGATGAAATAAATCAGAATCTGCTTGATATAGACTGAAATGAATATATATTTAATATTATTATTTTTCTTAAAACCAAAATCAATTAAAAATACATATTTAAAATTCTATCTATACCTATATATGTATTTTAGACAACAAACAATATATATATATATATATTATAAACATACATGCTTTTATTATGATATAGACCCAACTCAACCTTTTTGAAAAGCAAACTTACACAGCTGTACCAACGCAAAATGAAAAATATATATATGTATGACCAGCATATACTTAGATATATATGTATAACTGAAATGTCATACATATATAAACTAACACAATTAAAATAACTATATATATATATATATACTATCAAATTAGAAAATTATTTTCCAAACTGCAAACTACTGAAAGGAAAACTACATATATTTAATATCCACATATATATAGATATATTCAACTAATTAATATAAACTAACATGCATATGAGATTTAATAAAATGCAAGATACTTATATGCAGATCTATACAAAATGTCCAGATCAAAAATACCCATTTATAATGCATACATTAAAACCTATATACATATATAGAAATCTGAATATCCATTTATTTTGAAAACAAAAATCAAAACAGAGTCATTTACATATTGTTCTGAATTCTTATATTTATCTGCAAGCTGCACTACAACTTAATATATATATGCAACAGATCTAAGAGTATATACTTCATGTAAACAAACAAAGCCTATACACATAACTCATATATAACTAACAGATTGTAAATATCTTGTATAACCATATGTATACTAACATATTTGTGCAGACTCGACAGATCTTTTAAAAACTATGACATTTAAAAACTAATATTCTATGTATATAAACTAGTACGTACATAAGCAGCTTTATATATATACAATAAAATATATATATACAAAACGAAATCGATACTTCAAACTAAAATATAACTCAATATATATAAAAGAGAAACTGCAACAAACTATTGTTTTTAAAACTATATATATATATATATATTCCTTTATTCATAATACACTATACTGTGACATATATACATATATAAGTATCAACCTCCTTATATATTTCAAGATCATTACCGAATTTAACACATTATTTAAACGTATGTATTATATTATAATTACAGTACATTAAATCACTTCTTAAAACTATTATATTATATTGAAACTATTACCAAAACCCATTTTAAAAGATCTAAACACAACTATACAATACTATATACTCATGCAGACAGAAAGTATAAGTTTGGATGTAAAATTTATATACAATATATATATATATATATTCATATAAAGCAAAGAGCCGTTGAAAGAAGAATGTATAAAATACCATAATTATTCGTATAACACATAACTATATATTATATAACTAACGAATATAAATACTCACAGATAATATAATACAATATATAAACGTACCATACGAAAAAAGGCTCGAGTTGTTGATGGATGGTCACTTGATGGTGAGAGGAAGCGGGATGCGAGTCTGGTGAAGGTTAGGTTAGACGGAACTTGCGGCCAAGGATCGCAGTGGGAGGTGGACTCTGGCGAGGAGGTTGGATGTTCGGTGAGCTATTAGGAAGAAGGGCGCGGAGGATGAAGGGAACGCTGGAGCAAGGTCTCGGCAGTGGGTGAGGCATTTTGCTATGAAGTAGAGAGGACTTGTGGCTAAGGCTTGGAAGAGGATGACCGAGCACGAGGTAGAGATAGAGGTTTGCAAAAGTTCTAAAAAAAATACAACTTCCATATATATTTAAGTGAACAGGTGGAAATGCAACATGAAGTGGTTTTTGAGAAATGAAGGGCCAGGGAAAGATTATAATATACAAATGGACGTGAGTTAGAATAAATGAACATAACTCAATATATTTACTGAGATGAAGTTCAAAAGCATACATATAAATGTAACGTGTTCAAAAGTTTAGGAAGATAACAGCCTTCAGCCAATAGGGCAACACATATATTTGTTTCAAGCAAGAACCAAATGAGCCGAAAACAAATGAAATGGCAACCGACAATGAATATAACCGATGGAAATGTTTGACCAGTCATACATTTGAATTTCAGAAATAATATAAGGAAATGGACGTTAGGTTATACGGTGGAAGGTGAAAAGACAAAAGGAAACCAAAAGGCATGAAACGGATACCGATACGGTTACCGTTTTTCGCAGATTCCATTGCGTACTGGGCTCTGGAATACACAGATGAATATACTACGGAGATCAGCACGACGAGACGATCAAAACGTTACCCAGATATCAGTGGTACGATCATCCTATCGAAAGTCGATAATCGGTACCGAAAATGCTGCTAATCTGCCAGAAATATGGTAAACGGAGCAATAGCAGTCCAAATTTTAAGAAACGAAATATGATGTCTCACTCAGAAGATGGTTTACAAATTTTCTATATAAAAATATTCAGGTTTGGAAAACATTTTATTATCATCAAATATCAACCGGTTTGAATTGAAATAAAATTACAGAAGAAAATTTACTTTCATATTTTCTGATGAAAATTTACCAGTTGCTAAGTTTAAACAAACGTATTCCAAATATTAAATTTTCATTTAATTACGTTTTAAAACTATTAAAATTTCCGAGTTGTTACACTGACACTGATATACGTTGCTATCCCGTACGGAAAAATCCAAACAGAGCTAGAAACATCTGAATTTCACGAAACGAATTACGCAGTCTTATTCAGAGTGTTCTAAATAAATTTTCTCATGTTGACATATTTAGGTTTCGGAACACTTTTAAATTCAACTGTTATTAACCGATTTAAACTGAACTTCTAGCGACTGATAGAACATCTATATTATTCGACGAAAATTTGCCATTTGCTATGTCTAGATGGACGCATAACAAATATCAAATTTCAAGCATAAAATTTTATTGTTTGTTTTAAATGGTAGATCTCAGTTTATTATATTCAATAAAATTCACCTTTATTTAATTCCAAAATAAACTATATTTCAAATTAATATAATTGAATATTCATTGGTTTATAATTTCTAGTTCCTTAATTAAAATGCTAATATTAACTAATGCAATATTAAATTCTCAATTTTCTCAATTTTTGAATCGTTTAACTAATTAAGTCTTATTAAATTAAAATTTATATTCCTTTCCTTTTATGTAAAATCCAATTATACTAAATTTTATTAACAAATTAATTTCAATAGGTTGATATGTAAGATGAACAAAAAACCAAGACTAAAATTTAAATAAGTTTGAATACATAATTATACATTTATTGTTTACAAATAGATTAGAGGTTAATTTACAGTTAAAACCTAATTCCCGTTAATCATAAATTTATTTCATGCTTTACACAATATTAAATCTATCCAATTAAACTTTTATTAAACCATACGTTTGAAATCGCATAAAATAGTTGTCACTTTATTAAATCAAAACAGATGTTACAATTCAAAGTAAATTTTATTTAAAATCCTAAATTTATAATTTCTTACCGTATTAAATTCTAAATTTTGAATTTTCTTCTTTCTCGAAAAATACGGGTCGTTACACAAGCCAAGCCAACACTCCTCCTTCCTCACAATGCTCACAACCTAATGGGGTTTTTGCTCCACTTTTGACTTACTTTCCAGTCTTCTTAAGGTATTCTAGGACATTGGTTAAATTTTGGAAGGATTTGGAGTTGATTTGATATGAGTTTAGAGGACTAAAGAGGAGAAAAAATGTCCTTATGAACACTTAGGAATTTGCCCAAAACTAGGCAAAAATATAATAAAACAAAGGAGATAAGTTACAAGGACCTAACAAGTGGAAAATGACCTCAAATGTCTATAGAATGGCCGGCCAAAACACCCCCACAAGTTTTCCCCATGTGCACATTATTTTACCTTTCCACCCTTACATCTCTTAATCAACCCTTAAGACTTTCCTTAATTGTTCATTTCCTAAAATATATTTCTTATCTTGTTCCCCTACCTTATTTTAGTTACCTAAACTATAAAAATATTTTTATTTGCTAATTAATTACATATCAATATATTAGTAAAGCACAACAAATTCAGACAACTTCTATTGGGTAAAAAGCTATTTATCGATAAAACGATTTTTGGTCACATTATCGATATTTCTTCAAACTATTTATTTTTGTTAACATTTTTCTAATATTACCCTCATAAGTTATTAACTAAAAAGGGGTTAACAAGTTATTGAATCACTTTTATCGCATTAAATCCAAGGTTCAAATATTTAAACACAAAGTGTTCGAAATTCCGGGTCGTTACAGTCTCCCCCACTTAAAACATTTCGTCCTCGAAATTCCAACCCAAGCAACAAAAGA
Organism: Allium fistulosum; assembly: GCA_030737815.1. NCBI lineage: Eukaryota > Viridiplantae > Streptophyta > Magnoliopsida > Asparagales > Amaryllidaceae > Allium > Allium fistulosum. The sequence continues at coordinate 898,465,941 of CM060907.1, read as the reverse complement.
AACAATCATAATATTAATACTCAACAATATTCACAATTACTAGAAAACATAGCTCTCGGTTTGCTAATGTTCAAAACCTCTTCATTGCACAAGAATGATAAACAACCTGCTAAGCGTACCTTACGCTCAACAGCCTCAGGTTATTACATAGTCGATTAGTCATTCTACCGTAGAACAAATTGAAGATCCATTTCCTAAACTCTCCATAAGTCATCAAAACATAGTATAAAAATATACTAAAGCCCGTACAATGCACATCGATCATCTGTATGCAATATCAAATCCAATCCCTTACTCGATCACATAAATTTCCAAACTAGCGTAGATCTTTTGACCTTTCTTGTGCGAACTCCGATTAGGTTTGTTGATTAGAAACCTCCATTCTCCTTACATAGACATATACTATGATAGAAAACTTAGAGATCATGTCAGGGATCCTTATCAAACGTTCTCCATTGAGAATCGAGTGAAAAATTCTTGTTTGGACCAGTGTAAATCACCTTGAAACCTTTAACTGAATCATAGATCAAGAATGTCATGCGAGTAAAATGATCTACATTCAACTTATGTACTTTATTCCATTAGTTTCTTAACTGCACTAATTTCTTTTTATCAATTCTTTTACACTAATAGTATATCATTCAATAGTAAAATCATTTACGAATCATTTCATAAAAACATAATTCAGTTTATACTCGTATAATACTCCACTACATCCTAAGAGTATATACAAAACATCTAATTCATTTTACTTAACTGGGATGTACAACAAATTTAAACTTGTTTTAACTTACTACCTTCTCAATTCAAAATTTACAAAAACTCATCCTTTATATTTTCACAAAAACACTTAGCTTTAAGTTCTATAACGATTCGGAAGTTTCCGACTGTCCAAAATCCTTGAAACATCTGTTTCATTTTTTAACAAATGAAATCTACCAACCAACTCATCAAACATGATAAACATACCATTTTGTCCTAATGCATAGGATACATGTGTCCATAAAATAACTTAACAAAGTTCGAATTATTTATTAGACACACTTTACTAAAAGGGAAAACTTGTAAGTTTCATCATTAGTTCTGGGCTATGCCACTAACACTTTGGCTCCCCACATAACATACATATAAAACTTTTCTATACAGAAAGTTCATATCAAATTTCCTTGAAGAAAGTTTTTATAGCTAAACGCCCAGGTTTTATTCCAAATCCTTTTGAAATAATAATAATATATACATATACTTTTTTGTATATCAGGTCACACTTTTGGGATTAAATCAAAATATGTTTTACCAAAACAACTCTGTAGCAAACAACTATGATAGCGTCCCCCACTTAGAAACCCGAAAATGAATGTCGATGATGCTACACTCATCACTAGAATTATTTTCAAGCGGCAGAGGTGAGTTCAGTACATCCAAATCATACTTTTGTGACTTAACCTACATATTTTTCAAAGCAGCATCAAATACTTTTTATAATATTACTAAGTATCATGATCTCTAATTCATAAGTCTATTTCTAAAATATTTAATTGAAAACCATTTTCAAAGACACCGGGATTTAAATTCTCAAAGTGCCTATATAAATCCTCTTTGTGTACAAACCATATTTTATAAACCATGCTTTTATAAAATTACTTTCTTAGAAAATTTATACTAAACTTCTTTTATTAGAATAAACTTCTAACCCATCATTATCACCTAACGCCTTATAGTCAAACTGTGAAACTAAATTCACAAGGTGTTCATTTCAATGCTCCCACTATTACTATCTACCCAACCCATGTAATAAAAAGATAAATTGCTCATAAAGTAGTTGAGCATGAAACAACAATCAATAATAATAATTAATGCATTTAAACTGGCTAAGTATGACTAATCTAATAAATGAGGGATAATAATGAAATCATTGACCCCATATTAATTAAACTACACTTTAAACTTATACTCATATAAATTTGTTATATATAACAAATACATATACACTTTCATATATATAATACACTCAACTCATTTTAGGGTGTCACTTACCCTATCTCTAATTAACCATACCCAATCAAAGCCAAGGTTCTCGCTTAACCTTCTACTCTAATACCAAATGTAACGATTCACCTTTTCGACCCTCAAATGTTGACACTAATACATCCACGGTATTCACGTATCGAGCACTCAAGTGCCGAAAAAACAAATTATTAGGGTAAATAATAAGAAAAAGAAAAGGAACAAGGAAGAAAAACAATATTAGAACCTCACAGTGGAACTTTAACATATAATATCAAAAGATTGTACAAACTATCACTCTAAGATACATAACATTTCAAAGTTATAATCCTAAGACTATCATCAGCCTGGACAATTATAATAGCATGTCCTCACAATTGCTGATATATATGTAATAGTAATGCAGTAGAAATAAGAATACCATGGTAGGTGAAACATCCAGCTTGTTTCCTTGAGCTCCAAAGAATATTCGACTAAAACCTGCCTTTCTCAAAGTACTCGAATGACCACTAGAGGGATTAGGGGAAAAATAAAACCATGAGTCAGACAAAACTCTAGTGTGAGAAACTCAAGACACATCTTCTTAATATAATAGTACCTTTTGAGACCCGAATCACCGAAATGATTTTCCCCTCAAAAGAGCCAACCATCTAATAAATATATGTTGCAATATAATGGATAATTTCTTGGGTGTAGGACATAAATAAAAAAATAGTTGTGTTGTGTGTACACAACAATATTAGGTATATAATCAATACCTCTAAGGCGCATACATATGGAATTCCTATGAAGGTACCCTCAGTATGTCGAGAATAGTCCTCTTGAGTAGGATCAGAGATATTCTTTCGAGTAGCATATATCTCTAGCTAAAATGCACTTTAGGAAAACTTAGTTGGTCCATGCCTGATCACATGGCATCGAGTATCATCGCTCTTGCATGCATATCCGAAAGCATCACTAGATACAGAATGATATACCCTTGGGTTAGCTAATCACTCGACTATGCCTCCTACTCTGGTTTCTGTCATTACCGATGGTGAAGTCATGTTCGGCGTCTCATCATATGAGTCATCACTCGAATAGACCTCTAATCTCACTCTGGATTCTAGCACCTTGAACAGTCCTCAAATCCCCACATGGATTCTAGTGTCTCGAACAGATCATGAATATCTACATGGATTCGACAGTCTGGAACAAATCTCGAATCTCCACATAGATTTCGACAAAAGTCCTCTGACGAATGCTATCGTTGACCTCTCCCTTGGAATCACCCTCAAGATAGACAGTCCTACACAATAACATCGTTTGAAATGTTAATGTTGACCTCTCCTTGGACTTAACCTTAGGGTAGAAAGTGTATCTCTATAAAATTTTGCTTCACAACCACTTCCAGAACATAGATCACGTATATGGTTTTGAAGTGATTACGGTTTCGAGTCATCTCATAAATCTACACTCTCCCGCTTACCGGATGCTCTAAAACTAATCGATAAATTTTCGGTTAATTTAACCTCGGTTCTTTATACATAAGGATGGAGATCATCTCCTATCCAAACGAATTTCCTTATCATTTATCCTAGAAGAGCAAGACGAGTTTAAACATACAGTATACCATCTTTGAAGATAACTGTACAGTATAACTGTAACGACCCGTAAATTTCAACTGTTTTAATAACGTAATTAATTGAAATTTTGTGAAATTTTAAATGACAAAATTTTGAAATATAAATTTGATATTTGGAATGCGTTTAGTTAAACATAGCAACTGGTAAATTTTCGTCCGAAAATATGAAAGTTTATTTCGCGCGTAAATTTACTTCAATTTAATCAGTTAAAAAAAACGATGAAAATAAAATGCTTTCGGAACCAAAATATTTTTACATAGAAAAATTCTAAACCATCTTCTAAGCAAGATGTCAGTTTGTCGTTTTTCAAAATTCGGACATTTTTAGCTCCGTCGATCTTATTTTCTTACGTTTTTCTCGCATTTTCCGCTGGTAGAAAATTCGAATTTTTTATAATTCAATCATACCACTGATATATGTATACCGTTTTGATCGTCCCATCATACTGATCTCTACGGTATATTCACTTCTGTGTTTTGAAGTACGGGACACAGCGGAATTCGGGAAACAATTACCCATATCGGTACCGTTTAAACCATTTTATCTACCGTGACCATTCATTTTCCATGATACAAAGCTGTACAGCTTTTACTTTTCCCAGAAATTCTATAGGGTGGCTGTCACTATTCCCATTGCTGCGTTGGATAAATTTATTGGTTAGTCTATTCGTTTGAAAGCAAAGAAATAAATAATATAACTTATGTTTCTGTTTATCAGTTCATATTCTTTAAAATTTCTTTCAAGGCTTCAAGCACCACACGTAAACAACCATTCTCCACTTCTTCCCTCTCCATTTTATTTCCTTCCCATGCCTGCTCCTATTCGTTTGCCAAAACTTTGCAACCTATGTTCCAACAGCCCTTCCCCCTTCCCGCATGCTAACCCGTGCCCATCACCGGTCTACCCAACATCGGCCACAACCACCGCCCCAGCGCCCGCCACTGCCTCCACCTGAAGCCAGATAGCGCGAGACCCCACATCCTCCTTGCCTCGGCGTGAAAACCACCTCCGACCGTGCCTTCCCATCTCATTCGCCGCTATCTCCGCCGAACCCACCGGACCTCACATCTTCCGCCACGACATGCCTTCCACCACCGCCCTTGCCTTCCCTCCGCCTCCATCTCATTCCGGCCTTCACCTTCCCCGACCACCATCAAAGCTTCCACCGCTCCAAACCTTACAGCCCAGACCCAGCCTTGGTCACGCGTCAGCCATACTCGAACCCACCACCGTGACAGCCGACAGCCCCGGCCTCACAATGTCCACCTGTCATCAAACACCCTAGCACCCTCTGTCTGTTCTTTTTATTTTTGTTTTATACCTTTCCAATTATTTTAAAAAGGTGAGTTTTATGATTTTGTTTTATATTTACAGTTTATAAGTTCAAATGGATACACGAATTTAGATATACATACTGTTTTGGAAAACATGGAGATTTGAAATATATAAGCTGTTATGTTTTGTTTCCTAAGAACCTTAACTGTTCTTGCCTTCTTCAGCTCCTCAGTTTTTCTTTTTCTTTTTTTTTGTATAAAATACAAGTTATTTGATGCTGTTATATATAGTCAATAAATTACTTTAATACTAAATTTTATGTTGTTCGTATATATCAGTATGTAGAGGTTTATATTTTGTTATATGTGTATTGTTGTAAAAGCTTTTATAAATTATATAACATGTTTACTGGTATGGATATAGCATACTATAGTACTTATTTAAACTTATGTTAGTACTTTAATATAGATTTTGTTGGATATCGGTTTTAAAGATATATGTATATACATAAGTTTTATATATATCTATTTATGTAATCTGTTCGTTGTATGTTTCTATTTGGTATGAGTTTATAAATATAGTTTTCTTTTCTTTCAACAGTTTGCAGTTGATAAGGCTTCAGATTTTATATCATCTATTTCAAATTTTTGCTTTTTATTTGTTTGCGTATGTGATAACATGAGTTTATATGTATAGTTTTCGAAATAACACCAGTTAGACTACATGTTCACGATATCATATCTCACTCATGTTTTATCGGAATGAGTTGATTTTATTTTTAAAAAGAGTCGAAGTTACCTAGTTTATGCCTGTCAAATTTCAGCAAAATCCGACATCGTTTGATTAGTGGTCGAGGATCTGGAAGTTAGACCCAGGCAGCTGTTCTTTTATACTTGAAATTATTTTACACTGCTGTAAACACGACCTGAGTTCATGTTTGACGCATCGTATCTCTTCCGTCTTACGTCGGAATACAGTGATTCTTTTTTTGTTGGAAAGATTGAGTTTTCTGTTTTATGTTTACGAATTTTCAGCTTCATGCGAGGTCATTTGATCCTCTGTTTCTCATTTGGAAGTTAGACCCAGGCAGTTGTTCTTTTGTACTTAGAAATTATTTTACACTGCTGCAAACATGGCCTGAGTCTATGTTCGTGACATCGTAACTTTTCTCGTCTCTTGTCCAAAACAAGTGAATCTTTTGCAGTTTAAAATACAAGTTTTGATCTTTATTCATACCAAATTTCAGACCATTTTGATCTCGGTAGCACATAGAATTATATTGTTAAACTTTGACGCATGACATGTTTTATTTGTTGCTATGTTGAATGTTTTGATTTGATTTCATCGATTTCTGTTATCAGCTTTGATCGTTGAATTCGTGCCGATTTGTTTTGCTTGGATTCGTTACTCAATCTCTATGTCCGTATCAGTGTGCGTATCCGTGTCATCTTCTCGTGCATCTCTAGCTTCGAAAGGTGAGCAATCACTCACGATTAATGTTCTTATATTTATTAAATTTGATTTCAATTGAAATGACAATTGAAATATGCTGCTGTTAGTTATTTATATTGCTATATCTATGCCATCATCTGTATCTGTTCACCTGTGACACCTGACATCATTATCTGATATTTATATTGATATATATATGCCATCATCTGTATCTGTTCACCTATGACATCTGACACCCTTATCTGTTATTTATACTGATGATATATGCCTGTTATCGTTGTTATATTATTATCATATCTGTTATCACTCTACAAGTTCCCTGTTAATATAGAATCACTATGGGTTGAAATGATACATACCCGAACGGACTTTAGAATAGGAGAAAATCGTTATGGGTTGAAATGGTAAACCCAAGCGATTTTCAAAATAAATTGAATTTGGGATTTCGGGTTGAAAAGATATATACCCGAATATATTTTAAATTGCGGATTGAAATGATAAATATCTGGATCACTTGACCATAGAATAGAAAATTATATACAGACACTGTTGGTCTATATATAAATGTTTTGAAAAACATTTCTACGGTTTTGAAAGAAATGTATGGTTTTAATAAATAATGATTTTAAAGATTTATTAAAGTTGATTTAATAAAGTTGATTTGAATCAATATGAAATATGTTTAAGTATTTATGTAAAATTTATATTTTTAAATAAAGAATTTATAATGTTTCAGGTTGAAAGATAAATTTGAATTGATTTGGAATTTTTAATTATTTAAGAATTATACTTAAATAAGTTGATTTGAAATCTATTAAATTTGAAATTTTAAGATATGTTTTATAACTTGAATTAATTAAGAAGTGGCTTAAATGAATATTTCAAACTTATATAAATTTAAATGGGATATTTTGTCTATATAAATTTGTAAATTGAAGTTGTATTTTGATGTATTGAAATGATTAAAGAAATACTTCAGAAACTAAATGTAATGAAATTAAATTGGGACATAAATTGAATTATCGGATTTAGTTTTGAAATGTCGAATATTTAAACTTTGAAATATATTAAAATTGAAATGGTTTATTTATGGTTCAAATAGGCATTTGAAATCGATAATTTGAAAGGGTTTATTGAGAAACTAAATTGAATTGAGATTGATGATTTGAGATTTAATTAAATTTTAATTTTGGAATTCGAGTTTATGTGAATTGATTTGTGAAATTTGAGGAAGCTATTTTATATAAAGTATTTAAACTATATCTAAAACTATTTATATTTTACTTTATAAATTTTAATATAAATTAATTTAATATAAATCATTTTCAATATAAATTATTTTATTTTAACTTATAACTATTTTATATAAACTATTTTATTTTATAAACTATTTTTCTATATATACCAATTTTAATATCTAAACTGTTTAAGAGGAAAGTGTTAGGATTTCAAAGTGTTATGAATTTCAAGTTTTGATTTCCAAAGTGTTATGATTTTAAAAGACTTATGATTTCGAAAGCAATATAACTTTGGAAAGTGATATTATTTTGGAAATGGATTTATTTGAAGTGAAAGTGATATCGTATTGATATGGTTTTGAAATGGCAATGATATGTCGGTTTTGAAATATAACTATTTTGAAATTTTATTAAATGACCATCGGTGTAATAATACGTAGTTATTAAAGAGACCGGGATCGGATATGGACATACTCTCTATCGATACCGAAACCACTTTAATAACTAATATACACAGAGTGTTGATCCAGAATGAAGTGGATGGTTTGGTGAACGCGTTGACTGAAGAAAGAGAACGATTTTGGATGACCCCTGACATGACTAAAACAGGAGCCGCGCCGGGCCATTGAGGATCGCCATCTCTAGCGGACACACTTCTTCGATACCTTATCTATTACTTTTGTGATTCGATTTGGGTGCACCTCTTGATTTGGGAGTGTTGTTTTGCGGTGTTGGGGTAGTAGCTGCTATGCCCAACATCAGTCCGGATCAGGCAACTACTAGTATCCTAGTTGGTATCGCCTCATGTACCTTGGAGCACTGATTATCCTATTCGCGACCACTACGTTTTGGTTTGTACCTTTAGTATATGGATTGCCATCTGGTGACTTCCGGTTTTGGGGAAACTACGGTCTTGTATATGCTCTTGGGAATAAAAATGTGTTAAGGGGGATTATGGTAACGCCTTAACGCTATTTTGATATCGTACTTTACTGATTAGACATTATCTACTTAGCGTACACTATTACATAGTAGATAGTTTAACGGATCCTTAGAGGATGGTTATCCCAAACATCCTTTGAGTTACTTGTATTTCAGTTGATATTTCACTTGAGTTGGATTTATTGATATAAGAATGTTAATCCTGACTCGAGTGTTTTGTGTTTCCTTTACGCTCGGGTCAGACTGAGTATACCAGTATTCGAGACTCACCTTTGGAGTTGGAGCTTCGCTTGGAGATCCAGCTATCTCTCCAGCTTTCAGATATTCAGTTTATTCCAGTGATGTATTCTGATATTGTATTTGTCTATTGTATTCGAGACTTCTGTTGTATCTTGTATAACTCTGTTTTATATATATAGTAGCTTCATGAACTACTATTCTTTTGTTTCCGCTGCATTATTGTTATATTACTCTGTGTCTGTGATCTGTGATTATTTATTTATTGTATATGCAAAGTTTTGCCAAATTTAAATTAACAATCTATTATTTTGAATTATTCAAGTCTGACATGTGTGGATTATTGTCGATTTGAATGGTCCAAAATAGTGGGTCGTTACAAGTGTTATCAGAGCTTTGGTAGCTCTAGGCAAAACTTAACATATAGGGTAAATGTATTTACAGAATCACTCTCATTAGAGTTTCAACCTCTTCCTTTTGACTTGATTCCTTTGAATTTTGGAACGTTCCCTGCGATTCCAAAAAAAAATTCATTCGTGTCCCTCACTATTAGTCTTCTTTCAATTCTGGAGCATCCCATAACTCCACTTCGAATGGCCCTTATAATGAATCGGCGCTCTCACCAATCTTCGAATAATTTGTAAAGGGGTGAAATTCCTTTACAATAGGCATTGATTTACCGGAGATTTCTGTATCCTCGGTTTACGATGCTATCTATCTCCTGCTATACCTGAATTCTATTTCTTGAGATCGAATGTCAATTTACCTTGGAATTCCACATCGATCTTATTCTTGAAGTCACGGTCGACCCGGTTATGGTTGCCCGCGATTTATATAAGATTATCTATTTCCTTATTCGGTTAAATAATCATCTTATCTTTCGTTCCAACTTATTCTCAAATAAAAATTTTCTTTGATTGAATTAATCAAATTTGAATCGCTGTCCTTGCTTTGAAAATTTATTCTTGGATAGAGTATTTGTAAATCTATATTTAAATGTTTTAAAATATATTGTGTTGTTTGAGTTGTTGATGTTGATTTGGGTTTCCGATCGATTCGTCTGATCAACGCTATCGATAGGATTTCCAAAACACTTGAGCAGAGAAAACTGACACAATATTGTTTTCAAATTTGGTAAATGAAATAATTTTGTATGATTATATTATAAATATATAAGTAAAATTTTCTGGAATTAAATAGTTAATTAAATTGGTTGTTGAAATGATAATATTTGATTATCATTTATTGTTTTAAATGAATTTATAAACATGGTTTATAAATTGATTTGGAATTGAAATGAATTTAAATCAGAAATTTGAGAATTTAATTTCCGATGATTTCAAACTTTCGTTTTAAAGTTTTAAATGTGTATAATTTAAAGTATTTTCGAATATAAATGATTTTCAAAAAAAAAATTTAAATAATGTTGAAATCAGTGCTATTCTCTTTGTCGCTGTAAAATAATTTCGGTAATGGCGGCCGCATCATCGACATTCATTTTCGAGTTTCGAAGTGGAGAAGCCATTCTGTAGCTTTGCTACGGTTTTGTTTTGGAAAAAAAATATTTTTGATTTGAATTTCTTAAGTATGACTTGATTTATATATATATATATACATATATATATATATATATGGGTATATTATTTTAAATTTAATTTGATTTAATATATATAATATATACATAATTATTTCTAAAGGGTTTGAAATAAAACGGAAATTTAATTCTTAAAAATCATGTTAAAAGACGTTTTCAATTATATATAAAGCTAAATTTTGAATAAGAATTTAAACTTGAAATAATTGAATTTGAAAATTTTATTGGTATAGTATTAAATTGCATTTAAATATAACTTACCTAAATTATTCAGAAGTTAAAATGTGATTAGATAATATACAATATAAAATGATTTTATAAATAAAATTTGAGTGTTTATAATAAATGTTATACACTAAATTTTGATTATAAAGATGTTAATAAAGTTAGATGGATAATAAGTAAAACTCAGTTAATAATGAAATAAATTTGTTTTGAAAGAATTAATAAATTTGTTTTGAAAGAATTAATAAATTTGTTTTGAAAGAATTAATAAATTGAAATTTGATCAACTTATGAAAATACCTTGAACTTAAAAGCAATTAGTAAATATAAATTAATTTAAATCAAAATTTTTATGGTTTAAATTAATTTATATGGGTTAAATATATATGATTAGATATATATTAAGTAGAATAAATTTAACAATAATTTGGAATAAAGAGGAATTGAAATTGCTGGAAAAAAATATGATTATAATAAAAGACTATTCAAATTTATGGTTTTAAAAATTGTAAATTGAAGATAATTGGATAATAAGATAATGAATTTAGAAATAGTTGAGATTGATTTTAGTGAAATCAAATAGATTAAATCAATTATTGAATATCAATTAATTCAAATTTGAATTTATATGGTTTAAAATAATTGTTATTTTGTATTTCAAATTTGTTTTTCTTTCTGGTTGTTTCTATTCTCCTACCTCGTTCCTTTTCGGGGACGAAAAGTTTTGAGTGGGGGAGAGTGTAACGACCCGTAAATTTCAACTGTTTTAATAACGTAATTAATTAAAATTTTGTGAAATTTTAAACGATTAAATTTTGAAATATAAATTTGATATTTGGAATGCGTTTAGTTAAACATAGCAACTGGAAAATTTTCGTCCGAAAATATGAAAGTTTATTTCGCGCGTAAATTTACTTCAATTTAATCAGTTAAAAAAAACGATGAAAATAAAATGCTTTCGGAACATAAATATTTTTACATAGAAAAATTCTAAAACATCTTCTGAGCAAGATGTCAATTTGTCGTTTTTCAAAATTCGGACATCTTTAGCTCCGTCGATCTTATTTTCTTACGTTTTTCTCGCATTTTCCGCTGGTAGAAAATTCGAATTTTTTATAATTCAATCATACCACTGATATCTGTATACCGTTTTGATCGTCCCACCATACTGATCTCTACGGTATATTCACTTCTGTGTTTTGAAGTACGGAACGCAGCGGAATTCGGAAAACAATTACCCATATCGGTACCGTTTAAACCTTTTTATCTACCGTGGCCATTCATTTTCCATGATACAAAGCTGTATAGCTTTTACTTTTCCCAGAAATTCTATAGGGTGGCTGTCACTATTCCCATTGCTGCGTTGGATAAATTTATTGGTTAGTCTATTCGTTTGAAAGCAAAGAAATAAATAATATAACTTATGTTTCTGTTTATCAGTTCATATTCTTTAAAATTTCTTTCAAGGCTTCAAGCACCACACGTAAACAACCATTCTCCACTTCTTCCCTCTCCATTTTATTTCCTTCCCATGCCTGCTCCTATTCGTTTGCCAAAACTTTGCAACCTATGTTCCAACAGCCCTTCCCCCTTCCCGCATGCTAACCCGTGCCCATCACCGGCCTACCCAACATCGGCCACAACCACCGCCCTAGCGCCCGCCACTGCCTCCACCTGAAGCCAGATAGCGCGAGACACCCATCCTCCTTGCCTCGGCGTGAAAACCACCTCCGACCGTGCCTTCCCATCTCATTCGCCGCTAGCTCCGCCGAACCCACCGGACCTCACAGCTTCCGCCACGACATGCCTTCCCCCACCGCCCTTGCCTTCCCTCTGCCTCCATCTCATGCCGGCCTTCACCTTCCCCGACCACCATAAAAGCTTCCTCCGCTCCAACCCTTACAGCCCAGACCCAGCCTCGGTCACGCGTCAACCATACTCGAACCCACCACCGTGACAGCCGACAGCCCATGCCTCACAATGTCCACCTGCCATCTAACACCCTAGCACCCTCTGTCTGTTCTTTTTATTTTTGTTTTATACCTTTCCAATTATTTTAAAAAGGTGAGTTTTATGATTTTGTTTTATATTTACAGTTTATAAGTTCAAATGGATACACGAATTTAGATATACATACTGTTTTGGAAAAAATGGAGATTTGAAATATATAAGCTGTTATGTTTTGTTTCCTAAGAACCTTAACTGTTCTTGACTTCTTCAGCTCCTCAGTTTTTCTTTTTCTTTTTTTTTGTATAAAATACAAGTTATTTGATGCTATTATATATAGTCAATAAATTACTTTAATACTAAATTTTATGTTGTTCGTATATATCAGTATGTAGAGGTTTATATTTTGTTATATGTGTATTGTTGTAAAAGCTTTTATAAATTATATAACATGTTTACTGGTATGGATATAGCATACTATAGTACTTATTTAAACTTATGTTAGTACTTTAATATAGATTTTGTTGGATATCGGTTTTAAAGATATATGTATATACATAAGTTTTATATATATCTATTTATGTAATCTGTTCGTTGTATGTTTCTATTTGGTATGAGTTTATAAATATAGTTTTCTTTTCTTTCAACAGTTTGCAGTTGATAAGGCTTCAGATTTTATATCATCTATTTTAAATTTTTGCTTTTTATTTGTTTGCGTATGTGATAACATGAGTTTATATGTATAGTTTTCGAAATAACAGCAGTTAGACTACATGTTCATGATATCATATCTCACTCATGTTTTATCGGAATGGGTTGATTTTATTTTTAAAAAGAGTCGAAGTTACCTAGTTTATGCCTGTCAAATTTTAGCAAAATCCGACATCATTTGATTAGTGGTCGAGGATCTGGAAGTTAGACCCAGGCAGCTGTTCTTTTATACTTGAAATTATTTTACACTGATGTAAACACGACCTGAGTTCATGTTTGACGCATCGTATCTCTTCCGTCTTACGTCAGAATACAGTGATTCTTTTTTTGTTGGAAAGATTGAGTTTTCTGTTTTATGTTTACGAATTTTCAGCTTCATGCGAGGTCATTTGATCCTCTGTTTCTCATTTGGAAGTTAGACCCAGGCAGCTGTTCTTTTGTACTTGGAAATTATTTTACACTGCTGCAAACATGGCCTGAGTCTATGTTCGTGACATTGTAACTTTTCTCGTCTCTTGTCCAAAACAAGTGAATCTTTTGCAGTTTAAAATACAAGTTTTGATCTTTATTCATACCAAATTTCAGACCATTTTGATCTCGGTAGCACATAGAATTATATTGTTAAACTTTGACGCATGACATGTTTTATTTGTTGCTATGTTGAATGTTTTGATTTGATTTCATCGATTTCTGTTATCAGCTTTGATCGTTGAATTCGTGCCGATTAGTTTTGCTTGGATTCGTAACTCAATCTCTATGTCCGTATCAGTGTGCGTATCTGTGTCATCTTCTCGTGCATCTCTAGCCTCGAAAGGTGAGCAATCACTCACGATTAATATTCTTATATTTATTAAATTTGATTTCAATTGAAACGACAATTGAAATATGCTGCTGTTAGTTATTTATATTGCTATATCTATGCCATCATCTGTATCTGTTCACCTGTGACACCTGACATCATTATCTGTTATTTATATTGATATATATATATATATATATGCCATCATCTGTATCTGTTCACCTGTGACATCTGACACCCTTATCTGTTATTTATACTGATGATATATGCCTGTTATCGTTGTTATATTATTATCATATCTGTTATCACTCTACAAGTTCCCTGTTAATATAGAATCACTATGGGTTGAAATGATACATACCCGAACGGACTTTAGAATAGGAGAAAATCGTTATGGGTTGAAATGATAAACCCAAGCGATTTTCAAATTAAATTGAATTTGGGATTTCGGGTTGAAAAGATATATACCCGAATATATTTTAAATTGCAGATTGAAATGATAAATATCCGGATCATTTGACCATAGGATAGAAAATTATATACAGACACTGTTGGTCTATATATAAATGTTTTGAAAAACATTTCTACGGTTTTGAAAGAAATGTATGGTTTTAATAAATAATGATTTTAAAGATTTATTAAAGTTGATTTAATAAAGTTGATTTGAATCAATATGAAATATGTTTAAGTATTTATGTAAAATTTATATTTTTAAATATAGAATTTATAATGTTTCAGGTTGAAAGATAAATTTGAATTGATTTGGAATTTTTAATTATTTAAGAATTATACTTAAATAAGTTGATTTGAAATCTATTAAATTTGAAATTTTAAGATATGTTTTATAACTTGAATTAATTAAGAAGTGGCTTAAATGAATATTTCAAACTTATATAAATTTAAATGGGATATTTTGTCTATATAAATTTGTAAATTGAAGTTGTATTTTGATGTATTGAAATGATTAAAGAAATACTTCAGAAACTAAATGTAATGAAATTAAATTGGGACATAAATTGAATTATCGGATTTAGTTTTGAAATGTCGAATATTTAAACTTTGAAATATATTAAAATTGAAATGGTTTATTTATGGTTCAAATAGGCATTTGAAATCGATAATTTGAAAGGGTTTATTGAGAAAATAAATTGAATTGAGATTGATGATTTGAGATTTAATTAAATTTTAATTTTGGAATTCGAGTTTATGTGAATTGATTTGTGAAATTTGAGGAAGCTATTTTATATAAAGTATTTAAACTATATCTAAAACTATTTATATTTTACTTTATAAATTTTAATATAAATTAATTTAATATAAATCATTTTCAATATAAATTATTTTATTTTAACTTATAACTATTTTATATAAACTATTTTATTTTATAAACTATTTTTCTATATATACCAATTTTAATATCTAAACTGTTTAAGAGGAAAGTGTTAGGATTTCAAAGTGTTATGAATTTCTTGTTTTGATTTCCAAAGTGTTATGATTTTAAAAGACTTATGATTTCGAAAGCAATATAACTTTGGAAAGTGATATTATTTTGGAAATGGATTTATTTGAAGTGAAAGTGATATCGTATTGATATGGTTTTGAAATGGCAATGATATGTCGGTTTTGAAATATAACTATTGAAATTTAATTAAATGACCATCGGTGTAATAATACGTAGTTATTAAAGAGACCGGGATCAGATATGGACATACTCTCTATCGATACCGAAACCACTTTAATAACTAATATACGAGGAGTGTTGATCCAGAATGAAGTGGATGGTTTGGTGAACGCGTTGACTGAAGAAAGAGAACGATTTTGGTTGACCCCTGACATGACTAAAACAGGAGCCGCGCCGGGCCATTGAGGATCGCCATCTCTAGCGGACACACTTCTTCGATACCTTATCTATTACTTTTGTGATTCGATTTGGGTGCACCCCTTGATTTGGGAGTGTTGTTTCGTGGTGTTGGGGTAGTAACTGCTATGCCCAACATCAGTCCGGATCAGGCAACTACTAGTATCCTAGTTGGTATCGCCTCATGTACCTTGGAGCACTGATTATCCTATTCGCGACCACTACGTTTTGGTTTGTAACTTTAGTATATGGATTGCCCTCTGGTGACTTCCGGTTTTGGGGAAACTACGGTCTTGTATATGCTCTTGGGAATAAAAATGTGTTAAGGGGGATTATGGTAACGCCTTAACGCTATTTTGATATCGTACTTTACTGATTAGACATTATCTACTTAGCGTACACTATTACATAGTAGATAGTTTAACGGATCCTTAGAGGATGGTTATCCCAAACATCCTTTGAGTTACTTGTATTTCAATTGATATTTCACTTGAGTTGGATTTATTGATATAAGAATGTTAATCCTGACTCGAGTGTTTTGTGTTTTCTTTACGCTCGGGTCAGACTGAGTATACCAGTATTCGAGACTCACCTTTGGAGTTGGAGCTTCGCTTGGTGATCCAGCTATCTCTCCAGCTTTCAGATATTCAGTTTATTCCAGTGATGTATTCTGATATTGTATTTGTCTATTGTATTCGAGACTTCTGTTGTATCCTGTATAACTCTGTTTTATATATATAGTAGCTTCATGAACTACTATTCTTTTGTTTCCGCTGCATTATTGTTATATTACTCTGTGTCTATGATCTGTGATTATTTATATATTGTATATGCAAAGTTTTGCCAAATTTAAATTAACAATCTATTATTTTGAATTATTCAAGTCTGACATGTGTGGATTATTGTCGATTTGAATGGTCCAAAATAGTGGGTCGTTACAAGTGTTATCAGAGCTTTGGTAGCTCTAGGCAAAACTTAACATATAGGGTAAATGTATTTACAGAATCACTCTCATTCGAGTTTCAACCTCTTCCATTTGACTTGATTCCTTTGAATTTTGGAACGTTCCCTGCGATTCCAAAAAAAAAATTCATTCGTGTCCCTCACTATTAGTCTTCTTTCAATTCTGGAGCATCCCATAACTCCACTTCGAATGGCCCTTATAATGAATCGGCGGTCTCGCCAATCTTCGAATAATTTGTAAAGGGGTGAAATTCCTTTACAATAGGCATTGATTTACCGGAGATTTCTGTATCCTCGGTTTACGATGCTATCTATCTCCTGCTATACCTGAATTCTATTTCTTGAGATCGAATGTCAATTTACCTCGGAATTCCACATCGATCTTATTCTTGAAGTCACGGTCGACCCGGTTATGGTTGCCCGCGATTTATATAAGATTATCTATTTCCTTATTTGGTTAAATAATCATCTTATCTTTCGTTCCAACTTATTCTCAAATCAAAATTTTCTTTGATTGAATTAATCAAATTTGAATCGCTGTCCTTGCTTTGAAAATTTATTCTTGGATAGAGTATTTGTAAATCTATATTTAAATGTTTTAAAATATATTGTGTTGTTTTAGTTGTTGATGTTGATTTGGGTTTCCGATCGATTCGTCTGATCAATGCTATCGATAGGATTTCCAAAACACTTGAGTAGAGCAAACTGACACAATATTGTTTTCAAATTTGGTAAATGAAATAATTTTGTATGATTATATTATAAATATATAAGTAAAATTTTCTGGAATTAAATAGTTAATTAAATTGGTTGTTGAAATGGTAATATTTGATTATCATTTCTTGTTTTAAATGAATTTATAAACATGGTTTATAAATTGATTTGGAATTGAAATGAATTTAAATCAGAAATTTGAGAATTTAATTTCCGATGATTTCAAACTTTGGTTTTAAAGTTTTAAATGTGTATAATTTAAAGTATTTTCGAATATAAATGATTTTCAAAAAAAAAATTAAATAATGTTGAAATCAGTGCTATTCTCTTTGTCGCTGGAAAATCATTTCGGTAATGGCGGCCGCATCATCGACACTCATTTTCGAGTTTCGAAGTGGAGAAGCCATTCTGTAGCTTTGCTACGGTTTTGTTTTGGAAAAAAAATATTTTTGATTTGAATTTCTTAAGTATGACTTGATTTATATATATATATATATATGGGTATATTATTTTAAATTTAATTTGATTTAATATATATAATATATACATAATTATTTCTAAAGGGTTTGAAATTAAATGGAAATTTAATTCTTAAAAATCATGTTAAAAGACGTTTTCAATTATATATAAAGCTAAATTTTGAATAAGAATTTAAACTTGAAATAATTGAATTTGAAAATTTTATTGGTATAGTATTAAATTGCATTTAAATATAACTTACCTAAATTATTCAGAAGTTAAAATGTGATTAGATAATATACAATATAAAATGATTTTATAAATAAAATTTGAGTGTTTATAATAAATGTTATACACTAAATTTTGATTATAAAGATGTTAATAAAGTTAGATGGATAATAAGTAAAACTCAGTTAATAATGAAATAAATTTGTTTTGAAAGAATTAATAAATTTGTTTTGAAAGAATTAATAAATTTGTTTTGAAAGAATTAATAAATTTGTTTTGAAAGAATTAATAAATTGAAATTTGATCAACTTATGAAAATACCTTGAACTTAAAAGCAATTAGTAAATATAAATTAATTCAAATCAAAACTTTTATGGTTTAAATTAATTTACATGGGTTAAATATATATGATTAGACATATATTAAGTAGAATAAATTTAACAATAATTTGGAATAAAGAGGAATTGAATTTGCTGAAAAAAAATATGATTATAATAAAAGACTATTCAAATTTATGGTTTTAAAAATTATAAATTGAAGATAATTGGATAATAAGATAATGAATTTAGAAATAGTTGAGATTGATTTTAGTGAAATCAAATAGATTAAATCAATTATTGAATATCAATTAATTCAAATTTGAATTTATATGGTTTAAAATAATTGTTATTTTGTATTTCAAATTTGTTTTTCTTTATGGTTGTTTCTATTCTCCTACCTCGTTCCTTTTCGGGAACGAAAAGTTTTGAGTGGGGGAGAGTGTAACGACCCGTAAATTTCAACTGTTTTAATAACGTGATTAATTGAAATTTTGTGAAATTTTAAACGATAAAATTTTGAAATATAAATTTGATATTTGGAATGCGTTTAGTTAAACATAGCAACTGGTAAATTTTTGTCCGAAAATATGAAAGTTTATTTCGCGCGTAAATTTATTTCAATTTAATCAGTTAAAAAAAACGATGAAAATAAAATGCTTTCGGAACCTAAATATTTTTACATAGAAAAATTCTAAACCATCTTCTGAGCAAGATGTCAGTTTGTCGTTTTTCAAAATTCGGACATCTTTAGCTCCGTCGATCTTATTTTCTTACGTTTTTCTCGCATTTTCCGCTGGTAGAAAATTCGAATTTTTTATAATTCAATCATACCACTGATATCTGTATACCGTTTTGATCGTCCCATCATACTGATCTCTACGGTATATTCACTTCTGTGTTTTGAAGTACGGGACGTAGCGGAATTCGGGAAACAATTACCCATATCGGTACCGTTTAAACCTTTTTATCTACCGTGACCATTCATTTTCCATGATACAAAGCTGTATAGCTTTTACTTTTCCCAGAAATTCTATAGGGTGGCTGTCACTATTCCCATTGCTGCGTTGGATAAATTTATTGGTTAGTCTATTCGTTTGAAAGCAAAGAAATAAATAATATAACTTATGTTTCTGTTTATCAGTTCATATTCTTTAAAATTTCTTTCAAGGCTTCAAGCACCACACGTAAACAACCATTCTCCACTTCTTCCCTCTCCATTTTATTTCCTTCCCATGCCTGCTCCTATTCGTTTGCCAAAACTTTGCAACCTATGTTCCAACAGCCCTTCCCCCTTCCCGCATGCTAACCCGTGCCCATCACCGGCCTACCCAACATCGGCCACAACCACCGCCCTAGCGCCCGCCACTGCCTCCACCTGAAGCCAGATAGCGCGAGACACCCATCCTCCTTGCCTCGGCGTGAAAACCACCTCCGACCGTGCCTTCCCATCTCATTCGCCGCTAGCTCCGCCGAACCCACCGGACCTCACAGCTTTCGCCACGACATGCCTTCCACCACCGCCCTTGCCTTCCCTCCGCCTCCATCTCATGCCGGCCTTCACCTTCCCCCACCACCATCAAAGCTTCCTCCGCTCCAACCCTTACAGCCCAGACCCAGCCTTGGTCACGCGTCAGCCATACTCGAACCCACCACCGTGACAGCCGACAGCCCCGGCCTCACAATGTCCACCTGCCATCAAACACCCTAGCACCCTCTGTCTGTTCTTTTTATTTTTGTTTTATACCTTTCCAATTATTTTAAAAAGGTGAGTTTTATGATTTTGTTTTATATTTACAGTTTATAAGTTCAAATGGATACACGAATTTAGATATACATACTGTTTTGGAAAAAATGGAGATTTGAAATATATAAGCTGTTATGTTTTGTTTCCTAAGAACCTTAACTGTTCTTGCCTTCTTCAGCTCCTCAGTTTTTCTTTTTCTTTTTTTTTGTATAAAATACAAGTTATTTGATGCTGTTATATATAGTCAATAAATTACTTTAATACTAAATTTTATGTTGTTCGTATATATCAGTATGTAGAGGTTTATATTTTGTTATATGTGTATTGTTGTAAAAGCTTTTATAAATTATATAACATGTTTACTAGTATGGATATAGCATACTATAGTACTTATTTAAAATTATGTTAGTACTTTAATATAGATTTTGTTGGATATCGGTTTTAAAGATATATGTATATACATAAGTTTTATATATATCTATTTATGTAATCTGTTCGTTGTATGTTTCTATTTGGTATGAGTTTATAAATATAGTTTTCTTTTCTTTCAACAGTTTGCAGTTGATAAGGCTTCAGATTTTATATCATCTATTTCAAATTTTTGCTTTTTATTTGTTTGCGTATGTGATAACATGTGTTTATATGTATTGTTTTCGAAATAACAGCAGTTAGACTACATGTTCACGATATCTTATCTCACTCATGTTTTATCGAAATGGATTGATTTTATTTTTAAAAAGAGTCGAAGTTACCTAGTTTATGCCTGTCAAATTTCAGCAAAATCCGACATCGTTTGATTAGTGGTCGAGGATCTGGAAGTTAGACCCAGGCAGCTGTTCTTTTATACTTGAAATTATTTTACACTGCTGTAAACACGACCTGAGTTCATGTTTGACGCATCGTATCTCTTCCGTCTTACGTCGGAATACAGTGATTCTTTTTTTGTTGGAAAGATTGAGTTTTCTGTTTTATGTTTACGAATTTTCAGCTTCATGCGAGGTCATTTGATCCTCTGTTTCTCATTTGGAAGTTAGACCCAGGCAGCTGTTCTTTTGTACTTAGAAATTATTTTACACTGCTGCAAACATGGCCTGAGTCTATGTTCGTGACATCGTAACTTTTCTCGTCTCTTGTCCAAAACAAGTGAATCTTTTGCAGTTTAAAATACAAGTTTTGATCTTTATTCATACCAAATTTCAGACCATTTTGATCTCGGTAGCACATAGAATTATATTGTTAAACTTTGACGCATGAC
Organism: Allium fistulosum; assembly: GCA_030737815.1. NCBI lineage: Eukaryota > Viridiplantae > Streptophyta > Magnoliopsida > Asparagales > Amaryllidaceae > Allium > Allium fistulosum. The sequence goes on along the minus strand of CM060907.1, from coordinate 898,444,351 downwards.
ATGTTTTATTTGTTGCTATGTTGAATGTTTTGATTTGATTTCATCGATTTCGGTTATCAGCTTTGATCGTTGAATTCGTGCCGATTTGTTTTGCTTGGATTCGTAACTCAATCTCTATGTCCGTATCAGTGTGCGTATCCGTGTCATCTTCTCGTGCATCTCTAGCCTCGAAAGGTGAGCAATCACTCACGATTAATGTTCTTATATTTATTAAATTTGATTTCAATTGAAACGACAATTGAAATATGCTGCTGTTAGTTATTTATATTGCTATATCTATGCCATCATCTGTATATGTTCACCTGTGACACCTGACATCATTATCTGTTATTTATATTGATATATATATGCCATCATTTGTATCTGTTCACCTGTGACATCTGACACCCTTATCTGTTATTTATACTGATGATATATGCCTGTTACCGTTGTTATATTATTATCATATCTGTTATCACTCTACAAGTTCCCTGTTAATATAGAATCACTATGGGTTGAAATGATACATACCCGAACGGACTTTAGAATAGAAGAAAATCGTTATGGGTTGAAATGATAAACCCAAGCGATTTTCAAATTAAATTGAATTTGGGATTTCGGGTTGAAAAATATATACCCAAATATATTTTAAATTGCGGATTGAAATGATAAATATCCGGATCACTTGACCATAGGATAGAAAATTATATACAGACACTGTTGGTCTATATATAAATGTTTTGAAAAACATTTCTACGGTTTTGAAAGAAATGTATGGTTTTAATAAATAATGATTTTAAAGATTTATTAAAGTTGATTTGAATCAATATGAAATATGTTTAAGTATTTATGTAAAATTTATATTTTTAAATATAGAATTTATAATGTTTCAGGTTGAAAGATAAATTTGAATTGATTTGGAATTTTTAATTATTTAAGAATTATACTTAAATAATTTGATTTGAAATCTATTAAATTTGAAATTTTAAGATATGTTTTATAACTTGAATTAATTAAGAAGTGGCTTAAATGAATATTTCAAACTTATATAAATTTAAATGGGATATTTTGTCTATATAAATTTGTAAATTGAAGTTGTATTTTGATGTATTGAAATGATTAAAGAAATACTTCAGAAACTAAATGTAATGAAATTAAATTGGGACATAAATTGAATTATCGGATTTAGTTTTGAAATATCGAATATTTAAACTTTGAAATATATTAAAATTGAAATGGTTTATTTATGGTTCAAATAGGCATTTGAAATCAATAATTTGAAAGGGTTTATTGAGAAACTAAATTGAATTGAGATTGATGATTTGAGATTTAATTAAATTTTAATTTTGGAATTCGAGTTTATGTGAATTGATTTGTGAAATTTGAGGAAGCTATTTTATATAAAGTATTTAAACTATATCTAAAACTATTTATATTTTACTTTATAAATTTTAATATAAATTAATTTAATATAAATCATTTTCAATATAAATTATTTTATTTTAACTTATAACTATTTTATATAAACTAATTTTCTATATATACCAATTTTAATATCTAAACTGTTTAAGAGGAAAGTGTTAGGATTTCAAAGTGTTATGAATTTCATGTTTTGATTTCCAAAGTGTTATGATTTTAAAAGACTTATGATTTCGAAAGCAATATAACTTTGGAAAGTGATATTATTTTGGAAATGGATTTATTTGAAGTGAAAGTGATATCGTATTGATATTGTTTTGAAATGGCAATGATATGTAGGTTTTGAAATATAACTATTTTGAAATTTTATTAAATGACCATCGGTGTAATAATACGTAGTTATTAAAGAGACCGGGATCGGATATGGACATACTCTCTATCGATACCGAAACCACTTTAATAACTAATATACGAGGAGTGTTGATCCAGAATGAAGTGGATGGTTTGGTGAACGCGTTGACTGAAGAAAGAGAACGATTTTGGATGACCCCTGACATGACTAAAACAGGAGCCGCGCCTGGCCATTGAGGATCGCCATCTCTAGCGGACACACTTCTTCGATACCTTATCTATTACTTTTGTGATTCGATTTGGGTGCACCCCTTGATTTGGGAGTGTTGTTTCGCGGTGTTGGGGTAGTAGCTGCTATGCCCAACATCAGTCCGGATCAGGCAACTACTAGTATCCTAGTTGGTATCGCCTCATGTACCTTGTCATACTGATTATCCTATTCGTGACCACTACGTTTTGGTTTGTACCTTTAGTATATGGATTGCCCTCTGGTGACTTCCGGTTTTGGGGAAACTACGGTCTTGTATATGCTCTTGGGAATAAAAATGTGTTAAGGGGGATTATGGTAACGCCTTAACGCTATTTTGATATCGTACTTTACTGATTAGACATTATCTACTTAGCGTACACTATTACATAGTAGATAGTTTAACGGATCCTTAGAGGATGGTTATCCCAAACATCCTTTGAGTTACTTGTATTTCAGTTGATATTTCCCTTGAGTTGGATTTATTGATATAAGAATGTTAATCCTGACTCGAGTGTTTTGTGTTTTCTTTACGCTCGGGTCAGACTGAGTATACCAGCATTCGAGACTCACATTTGGAGTTGGAGCTTCGCTTGGAGATCCAGCTATCTCTCCAGCTTTCAGATATTCAGTTTATTCCAGTGATGTATTCTGATATTGTATTTGTCTATTGTATTCGAGACTTCTGTTGTATCCTGTATAACTCTGTTTTATATATATAGTAGCTTCATGAACTACTATTCTTTTGTTTCCGCTGCATTATTGTTATATTACTCTGTGTCTGTGATCTGTGATTATTTATTTATTGTATATGCAAAGTTTTGCCAAATTTAAATTAACAATCTATTATTTTGAATTATTCAAGTCTGACATGTGTGGATTATTGTCGATTTGAATGGTCCAAAATAGTGGGTCGTTACAAGTGTTATCAGAGCTTTGGTAGCTCTAGGCAAAACTTAACATATAGGGTAAATGTATTTACAGAATCACTCTCATTCGAGTTTCAACCTCTTCCTTTTGACTTGATTCCTTTGAATTTTGGAACGTTCCCTGCGATTCCAAAAAAAAAAAAATTCATTCGTGTCCCTCACTATTAGTCTTCTTTCAATTCTGGAGCATCCCATAACTCCACTTCGAATGGCCCTTATAATGAATCGGCGGTCTCGCCAATCTTCGAATAATTTGTAAAGGGGTGAAATTCCTTTACAATAGGCATTGATTTACCGGAGATTTCTGTATCCTCGGTTTACGATGCTATCTATCTCCTGCTATACCTGGATTCTATTTCTTGAGATCGAATGTCAATTTACCTCGGAATTCCACATCGATCTTATTCTTGAAGTCACGGTCGACCCGGTTATGGTTGCCCGCAATTTATATAAGATTATCTATTTCCTTATTCGGTTAAATAATCATCTTATCTTTCGTTCCAACTTATTCTCAAATCAAAATTTTCTTTGATTGAATTAATCAAATTTGAATCGCTGTCCTTGCTTCGAAATTTATTCTTGGATAGAGTATTTGTAAATCTATATTTAAATGTTTTAAAATATATTGTGTTGTTTGGGTTGTTGATGTTGATTTGGGTTTCAGATCGATTCGTCTGATCAATGCTATCGATAGGATTTCCAAAACACTTGAGCAGAGCAAACTGACACAATATTGTTTTCAAATTTGGTAAATGAAATAATTTTATATGATTATATTATAAATATATAAGTAAAATTTTCTAGAATTAAATAGTTAATTAAATTGGTTGTTGAAATGATAATATTTGATTATCATTTATTGTTTTAAATGAATTTATAAACATGGTTTATAAATTGATTTGGAATTGAAATGAATTTAAATCAGAAATTTGAGAATTTAATTTCCGATGATTTCAAACTTTGGTTTTAAAGTTTTAAATGTGTATAATTTAAAGTATTTTCGAATTTAAATGATTTTAAAAAAAAAATTTAAAAAATGTTGAAATCAGTGCTCTTCTCTTTGTCGTTGGAAAATAATTTCGATAATGGCGGCCTCATCATCGACATTCATTTTCGAGTTTCGAAGTGGAGAAGCCATTCTGTAGTTTTGCTACGGTTTTGTTTTGGAAAAAAAATATTTTTGATTTGAATTTCTTAAGTATGACTTGATTTTTATATATATATATATGGGTATATTATTTTAAATTTAATTTGATTTAATATATATAATATATACATAATTATTTCTAAAGGGTTTGAAATTAAACGGAAAATTAATTCTTAAAAATCATGTTAAAAGACGTTTTCAATTATATATAAAGCTAAATTTTGAATAATAATTTAAACTTGAAATAATTGAATTTGAAAATTTTATTGGTATAGTATTAAATTGCATTTAAATATAACTTACCTAAATTATTCAGAAGTTAAAATGTGATTAGATAATATACAATATAAAATGATTTTATAAATAAAATTTGAGTGTTTATAATAAATGTTATACACTAAATTTTGATTATAAAGATGTTAATAAAGTTAGATGGATAATAAGTAAAACTCAGTTAATAATGAAATAAATTTGTTTTGAAAGAATTAATAAATTTGTTTTGAAAGAATTAATAAATTTGTTTTGAAAGAATTAATAAATTGAAATTTGATCAACTTATGAAAATACCTTGAACTTAAAAGCAATTAGTAAATATAAATTAATTTAAATCAAAACTTTTATGGTTTAAATTAATTTATATGGGTTAAATATATATGATTAGATATATATTAAGTAGAATAAATTTAACAATAATTTGGAATAAAGAGGAGTTGAAATTGCTGAAAAAAATATGATTATAATAAAAGACTATTCAAATTTATGGTTTTAGAAATTGTAAATTGAAGATAATTGGATAAAAAGATAATGAATTTAGAAATAGTTGAGATTGATTTTAGTGAAATCAAATAGATTAAATCAATTATTGAATATCAATTAATTCAAATTTGAATTTATATGGTTTAAAATAATTGTTATTTTGTATTTCAAATTTGTTTTTCTTTCTGGTTGTTTCTATTCTCCTACCTCGTTCCTTTTCGGGGACGAAAAGTTTTGAGTGGGGGAGAGTGTAACGACCCGTAAATTTCAACTGTTTTAATAACGTAATTAATTGAAATTTTGTGAAATTTTAAACGATAAAATTTTGAAATATAAATTTGATATTTGGAATGCGTTTAGTTAAACATAGCAACTGGTAAATTTTCGTCCGAAAATATGAAAGTTTATTTCGCGCGTAAATTTATTTCAATTTAATCAGTTAAAAAAACGATGAAAATAAAATGCTTTCGGAACCTAAATATTTTTACATAGAAAAATTCTAAACCATCTTCTGAGCAAGATGTCAGTTTGTCGTTTTTCAAAATTCGGACATCTTTAGCTCCGTCGATCTTATTTTCTTACGTTTTTCTTGCATTTCCCACTGGTAGAAAATTCGAATTTTTTATAATTCAATCATACCACTGATATCTGTAAACCGTTTTGATCGTCCCATCATACTGATCTCTACGGTATATTCACTTCTGTGTTTTGAAGTACGGGACGCAGCGGAATTCGGGAAACAATTACCCATATCGGTACCGTTTAAACCTTTTTATCTACCGTGACCATTCATTTTCCATGATACAAAGCTGTACAGCTTTTACTTTTCCCAGAAATTCTATAGGGTGGCTGTCACTATTCCCATTGCTGCGTTGGATAAATTTATTGGTTAGTCTATTCGTTTGAAAGCAAAGAAATAAATAATATAACTTATGTTTCTGTTTATCAGTTCATATTCTTTAAAATTTCTTTCAAGGCTTCAAGCACCACACGTAAACAACCATTCTCCACTTCTTCCCTCTCCATTTTATTTCCTTCCCATGCCTGCTCCTATTCGTTTGCCAAAACTTTGCAACCTATGTTCCAACAGCCCTTCCCCCTTCCCGCATGCTAACCCGTGCCCATCACCGGCCTACCCAACATCGGCCACAACCACCGCCCTAGCGCCCGCCACTGCCTCCACCTGAAGCCAGATAGAGCGAGACCCCACATCCTCCTTGCCTCGGCGTGAAAACCACCTCCGACCGTGCCTTCCCATCTCATTCGCCGCTAGCTCCGCCGAACCCACCGGACCTCACAGCTTCCGCCACGACATGCCTTCCACCACCGCCCTTGCCTTCCCTCCGCCTCCATCTCATGCCGGCCTTCACCTTCCCCGACCACCATCAAAGCTTCCTCCGCTCCAACCCTTATAGCCCAGACCCAGCCTTGGTCACGCGTCAACCATACTCGAACCCACCACCGTGACAGCCGACAGCCCAGGCCTCACAATGTCCACCTGCCATCTAACACCCTAGCACCCTCTGTCTGTTCTTTTTATTTTTGTTTTATACCTTTCCAATTATTTTAAAAAGGTGAGTTTTATGATTTTGTTTTATATTTACAGTTTATAAGTTCAAATGGATACACGAATTTAGATATACATACTGTTTTGGAAAAAATGGAGATTTGAAATATATAAGCTGTTATGTTTTGTTTCCTAAGAACCTTAACTGTTCTTGCCTTCTTCAGCTCCTCAGTTTTTCTTTTTCTTTTTTTTTGTAAAATACAAGTTATTTGATGCTGTTATATATAGTCAATAAATTACTTTAATACTAAATTTTATGTTGTTCGTATATATCAGTATGTAGAGGTTTATATTTTGTTATATGTGTATTGTTGTAAAAGCTTTTATAAATTATATATCATGTTTACTGGTATGGATATAGCATACTATAGTACTTATTTAAACTTATGTTAGTACTTTAATATAGATTTTGTTGGATATCGGTTTTAAAGATATATGTATATACATAAGTTTTATATATATCTATTTATGTAATCTGTTCGTTGTATGTTTCTATTTGGTATGAGTTTATAAATATAGTTTTCTTTTCTTTCAACAGTTTGCAGTTGATAAGGCTTCAGATTTTATATCATCTATTTCAAATTTTTGCTTTTTATTTGTTTGCGTATGTGATAACATGAGTTTATATGTATAGTTTTCGAAATAACAGCAGTTAGACTACATGTTCACGATATCATATCTCACTCATGTTTTATCGGAATGGGTTGATTTTATTTTTAAAAAGAGTCGAAGTTACCTAGTTTATGCCTGTCAAATTTCAGCAAAATCCGACATCGTTTGATTAGTGGTCGAGGATCTGGAAGTTAGACCCAGGCAGCTGTTCTTTTATACTTGAAATTATTTTACACTGCTGTAAACACGACCTGAGTTCATGTTTGACGCATCGTATCTCTTCCGTCTTACGTCGGAATACAGTGATTCTTTTTTTGTTGGAAAGATTGAGTTTTCTGTTTTATGTTTACGAATTTTCAGCTTCATGCGAGGTCATTTGATCCTCTGTTTCTCATTTGGAAGTTAGACCCAGGCAGCTGTTCTTTTGTACTTCGAAATTATTTTACACTACTGCAAACATGGCCTGAGTCTATGTTCGTGACATCGCAACTTTTCTCGTCTCTTGTCCAAAACAAGTGAATCTTTTGCAGTTTAAAATACAAGTTTTGATCTTTATTCATACCAAATTTCAGACCATTTTGATCTCGGTAGCACATAGAATTATATTGTTAAACTTTGACGCATGACATGTTTTATTTGTTGCTATGTTGAATGTTTTGATTTGATTTCATCGATTTCTGTTATCAGCTTTGATCGTTGAATTCGTGCCGATTTGTTTTGCTTGGATTCGTAACTCAATCTCTATGTCCGTATCAGTGTGCGTATCCGTGTCATCTTCTCGTGCATCTCTAGCCTTGAAAGGTGAGCAATCACTCACGATTAATATTCTTATATTTATTAAATTTGATTTCAATTGAAACGACAATTGAAATATGCTGCTGTTAGTTATTTATATTGCTATATCTATGCCATCATCTGTATCTGTTCACCTGTGACACCTGACATCATTATCTGTTATTTATATTGATATATATATGCCATCATCTGTATCTGTTCACCTGTGACATCTGACACCCTTATCTGTTATTTATACTGATGATATATGCCTGTTATCGTTGTTATATTATTATCATATCTGTTATCACTCTACAAGTTCCCTCTTAATATAGAATCACTATGGGTTGAAATGATACATACCCGAACGGACTTTAGAATAGGAGAAAATCGTTATGGGTTGAAATGATAAACCCAAGCGATTTTCAAATTAAATTGAATTTGGGATTTCGGGTTGAAAAGATATATACCCGAATATATTTTAAATTGCAGATTGAAATGATAAATATCCGGATCACTTGACCATAGGATAGAAAATTATATACAGACACTGTTGGTCTATATATAAATGTTTTGAAAAACATTTCTATGGTTTTGAAAGAAATGTATGGTTTTAATAAATAATGATTTTAAAGATTTATTAAAGTTGATTTAATAAAGTTGATTTGAATCAATATGAAATATGTTTAAGTATTTATGTAAAATTTATATTTTTAAATATAGAATTTATAATGTTTCAGGTTGAAAGATAAATTTGAATTGATTTGGAATTTTTAATTATTTAAGAATTATACTTAAATAAGTTGATTTGAAATCTATTAAATTTGAAATTTTAAGATATGTTTTATAACTTGAATTAATTAAGAAGTGGCTTAAATGAATATTTCAAACTTATATAAATTTAAATGGGATATTTTGTCTATATAAATTTGTAAATTGAAGTTGTATTTTGATGTATTGAAATGATTAAAGAAATACTTCAGAAACTAAATGTAATGAAATTAAATTGGGACATAAATTGAATTATCGGATTTAGTTTTGAAATGTCGAATATTTAAACTTTGAAATATATTAAAATTGAAATGGTTTATTTATGGTTCAAATAGGCATTTGAAATCGATAATTTGAAAGGGTTTATTGAGAAACTAAATTGAATTGAGATTGATGATTTGAGATTTAATTAAATTTTAATTTTGGAATTCGAGTTTATGTGAATTGATTTGTGAAATTTGAGGAAGCTATTTTATATAAAGTATTTAAACTATATCTAAAACTATTTATATTTTACTTTATAAATTTTAATATAAATTAATTTAATATAAATCATTTTCAATATAAATTATTTTATTTTAACTTATAACTATTTTATATAAACTATTTTTTTATATATACCAATTTTAATATCTAAACTGTTTAAGAGGAAAGTGTTAGGATTTCAAAGTGTTATGAATTTCATGTTTTGATTTCCAAAGTGTTATGATTTTAAAAGACTTATGATTTCGAAAGCAATATAACTTTGGAAAGTGATATTATTTTGGAAATGGATTTATTTGAAGTGAAAGTGATATCGTATTGATATGGTTTTGAAATGGCAATGATATGTCGGTTTTGAAATATAACTATTTTGAAATTTTATTAAATGACCATCGGTGTAATAATACGTAGTTATTAAAGAGACCGGGATCGGATATGGACATACTCTCTATCGATACCGAAACCACTTTAATAACTAATATATGTGGAGTGTTGATCCAGAATGAAGTGGATGGTTTGGTGAACGCGTTGACTGAAGAAAGAGAACGATTTTGGATGACCCCTGACATGACTAAAACAGGAGCCGTGCCGGGCCATTGAGGATCGCCATCTCTAGCGGACACACTTCTTCGATACCTTATCTATTACTTTTGTGATTCGATTTGGGTGCACCCCTTGATTTGGGAGTGTTGTTTCGCGGTGTTGCGGTAGTAGCTGCTATGCCCAACATCAGTCCGGATCAGGCAACTACTAGTATCCTAGTTGGTATCGCCTCATGTACCTTGTCATACTGATTATCCTATTCGCGACCACTACGTTTTGGTTTGTACCTTTAGTATATGGATTTCCCTCTGGTGACTTCCGGTTTTGGGGAAACTACGGTCTTGTATATGCTCTTGGGAATAAAAATGTGTTAAGGGGGATTATGGTAACGCCTTAACGCTATTTTGATATCGTACTTTACTAATTAGACATTATCTACTTAGCGTACACTATTACATAGTAGATAGTTTAACGGATCCTTAGAGGATGGTTATCCCAAACATCCTTTGAGTTACTTGTATTTCAGTTGATATTTCACTTGAGTTGGATTTATTGATATAAGAATGTTAATCCCGACTCGAGTGTTTTGTGTTTTCTTTACGCTCGGGTTAGACTGAGTATACCAGTATTCGAGACTCACCTTTGGAGTTGGAGCTTTGCTTGGAGATCCAGCTATCTCTCCAGCTTTCAGATATTCAGTTTATTCCAGTGATGTATTCTGATATTGTATTTGTCTATTGTATTCGAGACTTCTGTTGTATCCTGTATAACTCTGTTTTATATATATAGTAGCTTCATGAACTACTATTCTTTTGTTTCCGCTGCATTATTGTTATATTACTCTGTGTCTGTGATCTGTGATTATTTATTTATTGTATATGCAAAGTTTTGCCAAATTTAAATTAACAATCTATTATTTTGAATTATTCAAGTCTGACATGTGTGGATTATTGTCGATTTGAATGGTCCAAAATAGTGGGTCGTTACTATAACCCTCCATTTCTTCTATATATTTCTTATTTTATTTTGGTTAAATTCAACAACAATGAGAATGATCGCATATGGAAACCAAGTTTTGTATACTTATCACGTTTTCGATCTTCTCAAATCAACTATTTCTCGGCCAAGAGCGAAGCCAATAGGTTAGAGTACTATTGCTTCTACACCCTACTCCAATATCAATTTTAACTCTTACAGGTAGAACAAGCCTACTTTGTCGGCCTTTAATGCTAAGTACATGACTAATAACTTTCCATTAACAAGTAAACACACAAAAAATTATTAAGTCACATAAAGCAGGTCTAAGTCACATAAGCGAATTCTAATCCCCTTTTTATTTAATTAATTCTTTCATTAATTAAAACCTCTTTGATTAGTAAAACTTCTTTTATCTGATAAAACTCCGTCCATCAATTACTACTATTCCACTATTCTTTTGTACTCTTTTAATACCACAAAAGTATTCATGTACTTGTCTTAAATGGTATAAATATATTCACAAATCATTAACAAGAATTCTTATTTTAAAATATAATCAAAGAGGTTAAGAATAATTGTTACTTAAACATTATTACTATAAACCCTTTCTCTTTTATAAGTTAAACTTTACTTTTTATATCTTTTTTCAAAAGATTCCATACTTGTCATTATCTTTAAAATATCCTTTATAAAGATCTAAGTACATTCACAAATCTATTTCAAATGGTTTATGACAAATTTTACATAAACATTTTCACTACAAACCCAAAATCCTTTGACTTATAATTATCTTTAAAAAATTCTTTTCAAAGATCTAATTATGTTCATAAGTATAATCGAAACAATTAAAGACAAATTTTATTAACACATTATCACAACAAACCCAAAACCATTTATACTTAACATTATCTTTAAAACATTCTTTTCAATGATCTTGGTATACCTGTTAACAAGACAATATACTTTTAATTAATTTCCCAAACCATTCATTATAAACATGCATACTTTAAAAATACTTATAAATAGGTTTTAAATATCTATATAAAATATTAGCTGAAAATAACACATTTTAGAACTTTAACAAAAATCAATAAAAAGCATTTTTTTCATTTCAAAACCCTTTTACTTTAAAAATTTATAAATAATTAATGAAAATATATTTAAACTCAGAACCACATTTAAAGTACTCTGACTGCTTTTATTAAACGCACCTAAAAATATGGTAGAAAAATACTAAATTTTAAAGTCTCACAAACCTACTACAGCATTTACAGAAGTGCTATCTAAAGTTTTGAAACACTTAAAACCATTTAAAGTTTCCAACAGCAAACAGTAGCATTTATAGAACTTCTTTCTAAATTTCCATTTTTTTTAAATTAAAATTTAACTATTAAAAATAAATTTAAACTTCTAATCTTTTTTTAATACTAAAACCCATGGTGTTAGACTTCACTAAAAAGATTTCAAAAACCATAAAAGAAACCCGTAAGGATATCTTCCAAAATCTTATTAAAAATTCCTTAAAAGAAGGTATTTTCGAAGTGCTCATATTGCGACCATAAAGCAATAGTATTTACAGAACTACTATCTAAAGTTCTATTTTCTTTAAAAATTAATATTTAATTATCAAAAATGAATTTAAACTTCTAATCATTTTTTCATATTCAAATCCATATTGTTAGACTTCACTAAAAAGATTTCACGAAAATAATAATTTATAAACTATTTAAATCATGAGAAACTTGTCAAAATGTTGCATTTTTGGAATGAATAATGCAACAATCCCAGAAGTGCCGTCGTAGACCAAATACAGCATTTATAAATTCTATCAAAAGTTTTGGACATAGAATAACATAAATACACGATCTTTGTGGCCAATTTTGGCCAGTTAAACAAATGATTTTTCATCCAACTTTTTACACTACCTATTGTCTTAGATTATTTAAAACTAGTGAAAAGAAAACCTTAAGGATATCTTCCAAAATCATATTAAATTTTTTGAAAACAAGGTATTTTCAAAGTGCTCAGACCATTCGCGCTATAACTTTTGCCACTTCACTTAACAAATTCTATAACATTTTAAACCTTGATATTTTTATAGTAAGTAAACATATTTTTCTTGTTAAAATAGCAAAGAAACCACTAAGGATGTCTTTCAAAATTGACTTTAAAAATCGTCGAACATAAGGCATTTTCAAAGTGCATCTATAGCGACTTTTTCGCTTCTAAATTTCACAACTATTTTTCACTAGTTTTACAACTTTCAAAACCTTTTCTTTATAGTACCATACACCAAAATATGTGTAGAGAATAACCAAAATTTATTATGTCACAACATATTAACATATCACCAATTTGAATAAGTTTAAAGTAAGGGGATTTCAAAGTGCGCTTGTAACTACTATTGCTATACAAACACTTTTCATATTCACATCAATTAAACACACAGGCCAACCAAACATGTAAACACAAAGCCTAGGCCACGATACATGTTTTACAGGGCATTAGAACTGAATATATACAATACAAAGTGGTCCTTTGCTCTCAAAAGGAAATAAGGTCCAAAAATTATAACTTTAATTACTTAACTTTAACTTTTATATCATGGTGAGTAAATTCACATAGATCCATGCCAAAACCAAGAAAGTAACCAAGAACCACTTCCTACCATCACCAAACTTCCAAAGCTATCTCCTTTTGCTTTTACAAGCTAAGCCAACACTCCTCTTTCCTCGCAATGCTCATAGCCCAAAGTGGTTTGGGGTTTGTGCTCCACTTCTTCCACTTTTGACTTCCTAATGTATTCCGAGACATCGATTATAGTTTGGAAGGATTTGGAGTTGATTTGATATGAGTTTAGAAGATTAAAGAGAAGAAAGAAGCTTATGAACACATAGGAATTTTTGCATAGAACTTAAGAAAAAATATAATGAAACAAAGGAGATAAGTTACAATGACTTAGCAAGTGGAAAATGACCTCAAATGCCTGTAGAATGGACGACCAAAACGCCCCCACATGCTTTTCCCATGTGCAAATCATTTCACCTTTCCACATTTACATCTCTTACATAACCATTAAGACTTTCCATAAATGCTCATTTTCCAAAATATCTTTCTTATCTTGTTCCCCACCTCATTTTAGTTAACTTAAACTATCAAAATATTTTTATTTTATAATTAATTACACATTAATATATTAGGAAAGCACGGCACATTCGAACAACTTCTATTGAGTAAAAAGCTGTTTATTGATTAAACGATTTTCGGTCACATTATCGATATTTCTTCAAACTATTTATTTTTGTTAACATTTTTTTAAAACAAGTTTACCCTCATTAGTTATTAATGCAAAGTGGGTTAACCGGATTATTTAGTCACTTTTATCACATTAAATTCAAGATTCAAATATTTAAATAATTTAGATATACAAAGTGTTAGAAATTCTGGGTCGTTACAACTCCATTCCGGTTATGATTTTTACCCGAACAAGAAATGGAACTGGGGTTTTATGAGTGGCTTTTGGTTTGCTTGAGAGGGAATTCACGTTTACTTCAAGTCTCTTCTATGGCCACTTTGGGGTCATTCTTGAGGCAAGGGCGTACGACTTTAGGATGACTCAAGGCGACTTTGGGTTTTGTGTGCCGACTAATGAGATGATGGCATGATGCTTTGACATGATTACTTCAGAACCTTAGTATGATTGCTCAACGACTTATAATGGGTGTCTAGAGGTGTTCTGACGATAATGACTCGATGATGGGATATGTGATGATGTTTCGTAAGGGCAAGTTCACCGATGAGGACTTGTGAGTAGAAATTGTTACTGTGTTCTACTATAGAGATAGCAGGAATAAAATAACAATTGAGTTCCACTATAGAGGTGCATGGAAAGGGATCGTTGATAACTCAGAGATTTCTAGTTTGATTATATAGAAGGGGTACATGGGGACCCCCAATTGGATCTGCAATCGTATCCAAATCTTACGACTGTGGATTACCTTGGACTTTTGTGATTATGAGTCTTATTCCTAACCTTACAAAGTGGCTTAGATTCAAGCACCAAGAAACTGGGATTTGATTAATTAAGTCCCTGGTTTGCGATCGTGTCATACGAGTTATCATATATCCAATGCAAATGAGTGATGGCGAGGATTTTTTGATGGATGCTATGTTTTCCATGGTTGTTTACCACTCTAGGGTGTCACATGATGTATGTATTTTCGACTGTATACCTAGACACCAGTTATTGTACTTTAATTGTAGTACACTCATATAATGATGATAATAGATTAGCACATATCGATTGTTGTGTGCTAACTCTTTGGATGTAGGGACAAGTCAGGTATGATTCCATATACCATATGCCTTTATTACCATATATGATTTTCATAGTATTTTGAGATGATGTTTCGCTCACACCAGACTGTTGTCTAACCCAAGGTATTATATTTTGCTTCTTATTATCTTGGGTACTCTTAATTGAGTAGGTTAGGTATAATAGGTCTAGATAGCACATGGAGATATACGGGTATGAGTGGGAGGCTACACTTTCATGTATCTATGCTTTGGAGCTTATTATCGCTTATATTCCACCATGCAGTACTATGAAGGTATCAGTAGTTATATTCTCAAGAGACAATTATAGAGGTTATTTTGGATATTTAGGATGTATAAACTCTTTTATTTTATGTTTTGTATAATATATGAACTTATTCTGCTCAGATGTTCCTATTTATGGTTCATTTGATTATATTAGTGTCTCAAATGTTTTACATCTATCTGACTATTATATTTTTCTTATGCATTATGAGATGTTCTATAGGTTCCATGTTTGGATTGTCATTACTTTACACTCTTGACTATCGTCCTGCACAAGTCTGGTACCTCTACAGTGCACTATATAGGTATATTGGATACCAAAGGTGTAGGGTGGTCATCACATTTGGTATCAGATCTTAGGTTGAGAGATTCCGACTTAGGTCTACTCACTAAAGCCTAAGTTGATACTTAGATCCAATAGAGATAACGTAAGAGCTATCGCATTAGAATGGATCAAGCGATATATGGGGGAGCATACTTGTTGAATTTTAGTTTCCAAAACCGTATTAGTAGTATATACAATATATAAGTTGCATTACATTCACAGATGCCACTTATTCCTTTTTGAGAGACAGACCATTCTTAATACTGCTTATAAGAATGAGTCGACGACAAATGTCACTAGGACTTCAACTTCTAGCATAGAGCAGGGAGCGAGTGATGGGGCAGCTATAGATACTTATATGTAGGCTATGTTCAATTAAATGATGAGGAACATGCTGCATAATGTCCAAGGAGTTGCTCCTACTGTGGTTGTTGGTGGTAGTGCTTTGGTGCAGGTGCCGAGGCTGACTTTACCAAGTTGAACGAGGATTATTTTATCGTAGGTGGCAAACCATTTCTTGGAACGGAATCAACCGTCGATGTGCAGGATTAGTTAGACAGCTATAAACACATCTATAAGGGTATGGAGTTGGAGGATGCAATGAAGCTGGCCTCTAGACAGCTTTAGGGATGAACGATAGGGTAGTGGAATGCCATTAAGATTACTACTCCCGAGGATCAGATACCTAAGTGCAGTTTAAGATGAGATTCTAGGAGAAGTATATACCAGTTACTTAGAAGTATGCTCTTTCGGAAGTTTGTTATTTTGAGGAAGAGGAAGATGTCTATGTTGGAATATGTGGTCGAGTTCGATAAGCTGTTGAAGTATAGCTTATCTTTTATTGATACTCCACTCAAGAAGAATGAAAAGGCTATTATGGGCTTGGATGAGTACTTAGGAGAGAAGTTGGTAGGACATATTGATAAGTCCTTTGTGAAGCTAGTGGAGAAGGCTCTTTGACACAAGAGTCTGTATTCAAAGTCTAGGAATGTTATTATTTCCAAGGATGAGCCAAAGCCGCAAGCGGATGGGGGAAGCAAGAATAAGCGAAACAATAATAGTAAGAGGAAACAACTACAAAATAAAGGTGGCCAAAAGAAGGGTAAGTGAGAGCCTACTTGCTATAATTGTGGGGAGAAAGGTCATTTTATTAAAGACTATAAGGCAAAAGCCAGGAAGTGCTACAACTGCAACAGGCCTGGGCATATCGAGAAAGACCGTTCATAACCATCGAGGAATAAGCAGGTTGTGTCTGCTTACACTTTGAATGCTGCTTTAGCTTCGTCGAA
The DNA here is from genome assembly GCA_030737815.1 of Allium fistulosum. Lineage (NCBI taxonomy): Eukaryota > Viridiplantae > Streptophyta > Magnoliopsida > Asparagales > Amaryllidaceae > Allium > Allium fistulosum. Next base: position 898,427,582 of record CM060907.1, on the reverse strand, counting down.
TGCTCCATTGACGAAAGAGAATGGGAAGAGCGTTGTTATGTAAGGTATGCTTTCTATTTCCGATACACCTGTAAGTGTTTTATTCGAAACCGGAGTTTCACATTCCTTTATATCTAGTGATTTGGTAGATAGACTAAGATTGAAACTTTAGGTAGTTGAGCGATCTTTGATTATTACAAACCCAATTAGAGGATCGACTAGCCTTTGCATGGTTTGTTGAGACTTAGCCTTATCGAGTCATAGATGTTTGCTTGTTTGTGATTATTTGCTTTAGGTTTTGTGGGGTTCAGTATTATTCTTAGGATGGACTGCCTACAAAAGTACGAAGTAGTGGTGGATTATGAGAGGCCGTTGGTGATGATAGGGATGGATGATGGGTGTATATTGGAGATTAGCCACCTAACCAACGATGAGGTGATGGTTAGAATTTTGTATTCGCTTGAGATCTCGCACGATAAGTTGTCATCTATGCCTATAGCTAGGGAATATCTAGACATATTCTAGGAGATGATAAAATTACTACCATATAAGGAGATAAATTTCCATATAGATTTACTTAAGGATGCTAAACTGATTGTTATTCCATTGAGGCACATGGTGCAGAAAAAGCGGAAGGAACTAGAAGTGCAACAGAATGAGCTATTGCGACGAGGGTTCATTCGATGGGGTATGTCTAGGTGGAAGCACATGTAGTGTTCACCACTAAGGCAGACGGCTCTATGAGATTATGTGTTATTTACCATGAGCTAAACAAAGTGACGAAGAAGAACAAGTATCCACCCCTATGTATTGATGACTTGTTTGATCGGCTCCATAGTGCTAGAGTGTTCTCTAATGGGGTTTCACCAACTAAAAGTAATGAATGAGAGTGTGACGATTACAACGTTTCAGATGCCGTCAGGCTTCTATGAGTGGTTGGTTATACCGTTCGAGATAACCAACACACCGTCATACTTTATTGACCTTATGAACCGCGTCTTCAAGGACCAACTAGATAAGTTTGAACTTGTGTTCTTGGATGATATCCTTTTATATTTGAGGATGGAGAAAGAACTTAAGGAGCACTTGAGGAATGTGCTCGAGATGTTGAGGAGGAACCGATTGAAGGCGAAGTCATCGAAGTGTCACTTTTGGAGGAGGGAAGTGCAATTTTTGGGTTACGTTGTTTCTGAGCAAAGCATTGTAGTAGATCATAAGAAGGTGGCAGCAGTACATGATTGGGATCGACCCAAGACTGTTACCGACGTGAGAAGTTTCCTTGGACTAGAGGGATACTATAGACACTTTATCAAGGACTTCACTAATGTAGTGGCCCCATTCTCTAACTTGATGAAGAAGACTCGGACTTTTGTTTGGGATGCGAGGTGGAACCTATGTAGTTAACGCCCCACTATTACCCCGCCTTAACCCTGCTATATCTCATAGCGGATTTCTACTGCTACGATTTTTCCATATAGCCCCAAATATAGCTTTTCCACTTTAAGCCCCGCTATATCCCGTTATTCCCGCTATATTTTGTTATTTCCGCTATATCTTCTTTAAAAGAAATAAATTGAAAAATGACATTTATACATTATAAAAATTATGAAATTAATTTATTTAATTGAAATTTTAATGTATTTTCAGAAATGAAAATACTCTAATATTCTACTAAATTCAATTATGTTATATAATAGTTTTACATTTATTTACAGTATATTCATACATGTTTTTATTTAAAAGTATTTATGTATTAATTATAATTCAATTGAGTGTTAATTTTTCACTTAGTTACCATTTATATATCTGTAAAAACATTAAGTACGAGTTTATATCCTTGGTGTATCCCCGCTATGACATTTTACACCTCCGCCACATTGAATCTACCGAGCGCTTTAACTGCACAGGGTGGAACACGCATTCATGAGTCTGAAAGAGAGGTTAACGAATTTACCACTATTAGTCATTTCAAGTGGGAATAAAGAGTTGACAATATACGTAGATGCCTGTAGTACTAGACTAAGTGTCATGTTGATGCAAAGGGGAAAGATATGGAGTTGGTGAGATAGTATTTTCTTTAAAGATATGGAGGCATGTTTGTTTGGAGAGAGATTCGAGTTGTATATGGACCATAAATCGTTGAAGTAAATCTTCTCCTAGAAGGACCTTAACCTTCGTCAGTAGCGATGATTAGAGTTCCTGACCTCCTATGACTTTGACATTTCCTATATGATGGGTAAGGGAAATGCAGTCGCTGATGCTTTGACTAGGAGGCACGTCGTTTTAAGAGAGATGTTCCTAGAGTGGAAGTAGCATCAGTTTATTGCTGGTTACAACTTAAGACCTCGATTGAGATAGAGTCGGATGTGTTGGTGAGTTTGACGATCAGGTCTACTTTAATCGAGCAGATCGGTACTGGTCAGAGGTGAGATGTTGGACTAGCAGAGATCATGGAAAAGATAGAGGAAGGAGTAGAGTCTAAGGAGATGAAGTAGTGCGGTCTCGACCAAAATGGTTGGCTCCATAAAGATGAGAGGTTGTTTGTGCCTAATATCAATAGGTTGAGGGATTAGGTGCTATGAGAGTGCCATCATTCGAGATTGACTATACATCCCGACAATGATAAAATGTTCTGTGATATGAGATAAACATTTTATTGGGAAGGGATGAAGAAGGACATTAGCGAATTCATCTCAAAGTGAATGAATTTCCATCTATTTAAATCTGAGAAGACGAAACTGAATGGTTTGCTGCAACTGCTCGACATTCCAAAGTCGAAATGGGAACAAGTTTCAATGGACTTCATTGATGGATTGCCGAGGACCAGAGGTAGGTACGATAACATTTGGGTCACAGTCGATAGATTGGCGAAGAGTGATAGATTTATACCTGTGAAGTATAGTAGAAATACATTCAAATTAACCGAGTTATATGTGAAGTGGGTTATGCGATTTCATGTGTGCCAAAGAGCATCGTAAGCAACCGAGACCCTTTGTTCACTAGTGGGTTTTGAAAAAGTTACAAGAGGCATTGGGGACAAAGCTGCATCTAAGTATGACTTATCACCCACAAACTGATGGAACACCGAGAGGGTAAATTGTATCTTGGAGGATTTCTTGCGAGCTTGCATTCTCGATTTACATGGCCCGTGGGATGATCATTTTCATTTGGTAGAGTTTCCATACAGCAATAGTTATCAGTCCAGCATCGGTATGGCACTATTTGAGGCGTTATATGGCCGACCGTGCAACACTTATTCATGTTGGTAGGAAGTGTGCGAGAGACTGATAGCAGGGCCAGATATGATCAAGGGAGACTTCGGTGAAGATCGAGATCATTTAGCAATGAATGAAAGCTGCTCGGGATGGAAAGAAGAGCTACACTAATAAGAGAAGATGTGATTTAGAGTTCATTGTTGACGATATGGTGTTTGTCAAGATCTCTCTGTTGAAGAATGTTGTTCGATTCGGTACTAAGGGGAAGTTGGCACCGAGATACGTTAGTCCTTTTTTGAAACTTAGCTTATAGAGTCGACTTACCTCAAAAGATAGAGGGTGTGCAGAATGTGTCCCACATCTCTTATTTGTGGAAGTTTTTGCACGGCTCAGGCATGATTGTTGAATTGAATTAACTTGATGATATAGAGATTGAACCAGAAGCTTCGAGAACTTGTAGGCCTATTCATATCATCAAACGTGATACAAAACAACTATGGAGGAAGACGGTAGAATTAGTGAAGGTTCAATAGGGTGAAGACAAAAGCAATTGCACTTTGGAGATCGATAAGAGCATGAGGACTGCTTATCCAGAGCTCTTTACTTGGTGAAACTTTTTTTTTATCGCATTTACTTTCACTTATGATATCTTATAGAGTTGATAAGTATCCTGCATGCTAGGATAGGCATATGTTATATTTCTTGATTATCTATGCATGGTTGTTGTTTGATATGGTTTCTCATGATTGTTAAGCATGCGAGGTAACTATGTTTGACTTTACCTTAGTTGTATTGGGAATTTCGGGGGCGAAATTCCTAAAGGGACAGAAGAGTGTAATAACCCATATTTTATGTATTAAAGGGTAGTAAAATATTATTTTTAAATTCATATTGGGTCGCACGGAACTATAACTTTAGGAAATGTTAAGAAATAGCATTTTTGACCCCAACAAATTTTATCAGACCATTTTACCCCTGAAATCTTGTAATGGCTATAACTTTTGATAGAAGCCGAATTACAGCCCGAGACAACTTCCATTCAAAAGGTATGATGGTTTCCCTTTCTATAGACTGGTCATAATAACGATATGGGATTACTTTTTGGGAGATATGGCTATTTGAATTTAGACATATTTTGGAATAGCTTAGTGAGTAATTAGTTTGGAGTAGGCCCAATAGCTCATTTCGGGTTTAGGGGTTCCATGGCTGAAATAAACATTCCCACTTCATTTTCCTTCATCCCAAAATAGGTCTAAACCTCCGCTAACATTCTTTTAGCTAAACCCTTCTCCTTTCTCTTCCAAATAAAGTTTAAATCATAGATTATAGCAAGGGGATTAGCTAGAGACATTCAAATCGACATTTTTGAAGAGGAAAATTTGAGGCATTGCTGCCTATTTTCGGATTTGCCTCATTTTTCGTGCAAAACTTGGATTTTTGGGTGTTTGTAAATGATTTATCATCTCACATCTTATTATATATCTATAGGTTTTAGTATGTTTTGGATCCATTTTTAAAGTCAAAACCATGTTTTTATGCTATTTTAAAACCGAACCTGAAGTAAAAACGAGAATAAAATGATTTAAAGTGTATTAATCATGTTATCTTGATGTATGATTTCCTCTATGTGTTTTAGGCTATGTTATAGATACATGATATGATGATTTGCCATTGATTTGATGTATGTTTGGATGTTGACTTATGTATGTATGGTGTTTGTTTGTATGCAAATGATTCAAACTGCTCATCGGAGCTAACTAGAGTTAGTAAAACATCGAACCAGATTTTAAAGGATCGCCTCTGGGAAGATAAGAGTCGTATCGATGCATAGGGAATGCACGTGGATTGAAGTATGGAGCGTAGCGATTGAATTGGCGCAAAATTGGAGTTTGGAGATATTACAACATTTCTATTTGGTAGCGCTTGTCTGATGGTTGCTTTTTTGGGTTCAACTTGGGGTTCGAGCTAGTTTGCTCAGGGTGTTCTTCGGGTGCGGCATTGGGAAGACTTAGATAATAAACGCTGTTTGGTGGTGCTGCGGTTCAAGGCGCGGGCAGAGGATTTAGTTTGGGGTAGTAGTGGTGCAGTGCTTCGGGTCTGTCTTCGGGACAATAGGGGTTTGGCTCCGGTCCGGTTATGAGTTTTACCTGGACAAGAAATGGAGTGGCTTCGGGTTAGCTCGAGGAGGACTTCTAGTTTGCTTTAGGTGTGCTTTGGGTCTTTCCTAGAGCCACTTCGGGGTATTCTTGGGGTAAAGGCATATGACTTCGAGATGTCTCAAGGTGACTTTAGGTTTTATGTGCAGACTAATGTGTCGATGGCGTGACGCTTCGACATGATGACATGGAACCTTCATACGATTGCTCTATGGCTTATGATGGGTGCCTAGAGGTGTTCCGATGATGATGATTTGACGATGGAAGTTGTGTCGATGACCTATAAGGATAACTTTAACGATGAGGACTCGAGTAGAATTTGCGATTATATTCTACTATGGAGATAGCCAGAATGGAATAACAATTGGGTTCCACTATGAAGACATGTGCAAAGAGATTATTGATAGCTAGGAGGTTTCTAGTGTGCTCGTACAAAAGGGATAAGCATGGGTGTCCACCTGGATTTACAGCCGTATCTAGATCTTACGATTGTGGGTTACCTTGGACTTTTGCGATTGTGTCCAGTTCCTAGTCTTTCGAAATGGCATGGATTCGAGCACCAAGAAACTAGGTTTTGATTGAGTCTCTTGTTTATGCTCATGCCATACGAATTATCATATACCAACGAACATGAGTGATGATGAGGATTATTTGATGGATGCTATGTTTGACATGGTTGTTTATCACTCTAGGGTATCACACAATGTAGGTATTTTCGACCATATACCTAGACGCCAGATATTGTACTTTGATTGTAGTACATACATATGATGATAGTAGATTAGCACCTTTCGGTTGTTGTGTGCTAACTCTTTGGATGTAAGGACATGTCAGGTATGATTTTACTACCCTATGCCCCTATTACTATATACGATTTTTATATTATTTTTGAGATGATGTATTGATCACACCAGAATGTTGTCTGACATGAGGTTTATGCCTTACTTCTTATTATCTTGGGTACTCTTAAATGATTATATTAAGGAAACAGGTCTAGATAGCACATGGAGTTGTACAAGATACGAGTAAGAGGCTATGCTTTCATATATCTATGCTTTGGAGCTTATTGTCGCTTATATTCTGTTGTGTAGTACTGTGGAGATATATTAGTACTTGTATTTTTGAGAGATGGTTATAGAGTTTATTTTGGAAATTTGGGATATATAATCTCTTTTATTTTTATTTTTGTATAATCTATGAACCTATTGCACTCTGATGCTCCTATTTATGGTTCATTTGATTATATTACCGTCTTGCCTATTTTATATCTATTTGATAATTATATTTCGTCTATGCATCATGAGATGTTCTATAGGTTCTATGTTTGGATTCCATTACTTTACACTCTTGACTATTGTCTTGCACCGATTGGGTACCTACACAGCACCCTCTACAGGTATATAGGGTAACGGAGGTATAAGGCGGTCGTGATAGATAATTCACAAGTGACTCTAATGTGATTTATAATGGATCTTAACCATGCACGTTCATGAACCATTTTATGCGATGCTAACATCCCAAAATGACTAGACGATGCAGCAACTAATGTTTGCATTATGGATTTATAAAAAATAGTCATTGCTCTACGCATAAATGCATAGCCAATTCACGATTATGCTTTATCGGATTGGAAAGGTATATTGCTTTGTCATAACCTATTATTAAAATGGTGGATTCTTTAAGTAGAATAATATCATGTTGACTATTCCATGAAAATAATGCATTGATTAAATTCAATGTCATTTAATTGATTTCAAACTAAACCTTGCTAATAAGTTAATCAAAAATGTAATATCATGTCTAATATACATTTCTAAGTATAACAAAGCACTAATGTGATACCCCACTATTCTTAGAGTCTAAAGTTAATATCAATCACCATCAAATAATGGTTTCACCCTAATCTTAGATGTGAAATGTAGTAGGTTGTTGGGTTTATAATGTAACGATCCACCATTCATGACACCCCATAATTCATGCACTAATGTATCCAGATTCCTTAGGCATCACGGATGGCGGTTTGTAAGGTAGTATTTAAAACAAATAGAGAACATCTACCACTATATATATATATCTATGTGTGTGTGTGCGCGCGCACGCGCGCGCACGTGTATATATTAACTATTTCACATAGGAAGTAATAAATATAATATCAACATGAACACGTGATAAACTAAAATGCATATCATATAAATGAGATAAGATTCAACATCATAATCCCCGATCAAATGAATTTTAAATAATACATCTAATCCATATGCAACTCATCTCATAATACTAATAGTTTAACATGCTAATAACCCAAAAATACCGAATAGATATGATAATAACGATAATGGTTATAACTCTAATACTTAGCTCCAACTAGCAGTATCCCTTCTATAGGTAAACCTACTTAAGGAATATATAACAAAAGAGACAACATAGAGAGGTCAAACATAAAGTCTGATGAAAGAAAAATATCAATAACCTGCATGATTACTAATATGCTAATATCTCATGTATAACAACAAATGGTATAATACGAGGCTATGAAACATTACCTCAACTTGCATCTTCGACCGCGTCCAACAAGTTAGCATGTTTCTACTATAGTGCTACGTAATGTGACAGGTCTACAAACTACTAATCATCGTGGTAACAAAACGTGACTTAAATGCCACACACCAAATTATGGACTTCAGATCTCCCAGTTAGGCCAAGAACCACAAAGTATGGTCAACAATATAACAACAATACAACGAAACTTTACTTTATCATCAACATCTATAATTGTATCGAACATGAATTGATATATATGTACCCAACTGCTACCATTTTTTATACCAAAAGGACTTGGCACAAGTAACCTATGCCAATAATCCTTGCTACTAAGTAGCCTACGATCTCAATGTTTCCAAGATAGAATGTCTCATTTCTTCAAATCGATGTTGCCTAACATGAGCAACAGAGATAACAACATAAAATTTTACAAATGGTCTATAAATATCATATCCTACAACCATAGCCAAAGGAAACAGACTTACTCTGTATACGCAGGAATTGTATATCGCAATACTCTAGTCTTTTAGTCTTGAAACCTTTGGACAACTCTATAAAATCCTATACCAATCGAATTGCATCTTGAGTTATCATCCTAATCTCTATATCACTTAACATCCGTCACTTGTTTCCGAGACTTGGTGCACCATCCCCGAACTCATCATTTGGCATTTTCGTTACTATGGACCTTCGAGCACCAAACGGTTCGACGATGCGAACATGAACTCCCGAAATGTCAACATTTTAAAATCTAACCTAGCTATTTAATTTATAAGTAGTTCAGATGTCTAAATAGGTAAGTCTAGTGTCCAAGTTCTATTTAAAACATAACATTGATCTGAATATCTCAATTTCCTATATTTATAATGAAATATTACGAGAATCATATTTCTAAAAATCGGACATCTTAATTTGGCATTCAGACGTCTGAATGCATGTTGTGGCCGAGAGTTTGCTTTGATAAGAAATTCATACCACCATATTCTATTTCTCTCATTTGTCATTCTTCCCTTCTCTTTGATGTTTTCATTCGTGTCACCGAGACACTTTACAATTACATCTCTCTACTCGAATTCGTGCATTCTTATAAGTTGTTCACCATTCAGACGAGTACTGGTTCATACTTGACAAACTTTGAGGAGATGAATATCATACAACAATCTATTGAGTTTACCTAATCAAGTTCCATTCTAACATCTGGACTCATCCAACAATATCATTCCCTAAAAGTCGTAACCCACTCTCTACTCGTAAAACGATCAATACGATAGACAACAAACACAACAATATACTATATTAAACAATGTCATTTCTTAAGTGTTCTAATAAATTCATATTATAATTAGACATAGATAAATACTCATTCAATATGATTATCGTCTCAAAAATACCAACACATCTATTCATCAAATTCCTAACTCAATTATTAGCATTTAACAATAATATATAACATATTTTATGATAAAAAGGTATAAAAAATAACACTCACTCGCCAAATCGAAAGAAATCCAAGCTTCAAACTAGCACACTCTTGAAGATTTCTTTATTTCAAAATCCATGCTCAATCCTGACCAAAATGTCAATTTGAATAGCTTGATTTTTAGAGAATCTTCTAACTCGAATTTAGATAATATATTTGTAATTATTTGTTAAGAAATGAGGAAGTTATCCAAATTATAAGATTTGAAAGTCAAATCTCTTCTTTGTGGAGGAGAAGAAAAATAAAATAAATGAGAAACGAACCATTTTCCCCTGTCTCATTTTACATATTATCCAATTTTGACATACTCTGTATGTTTTCTATATATAGATGACATTATGAATTCAATGAAATAGGTCCTAGATCCTATTCATTCATCTTTAAAATCCACTTTCTAAATCATTTGCTCTACCAAGTCACTTAATTCAATTAAACCAATTTTGAATCTTAGTTACTAAGTGTTTGAAATACGGACTGTTACATTCTCTCCCTTAAAACGATTTTCCCCTCAAGTCACCAAAAAGCAGAACAATGTATCGTATCTACTCCACATACACAATGTCATTAACACTTAGCATTAAAATATCGAAAATAACATATTAAACGTAACAAACAAAGAAACTCTTATACTAGCATTCAACTTCAGCCAACTATATTGAAACAAAATTTGCTTAGAGCAGATGGTACTGTAATGACCCGTAATTTTGCTACTTCGAAAATGAGGGATTTTGTTTATTTTAAATTTAAAAGGGTTTAAACTTAAATAAATATGTTATATATAATAAAAAATAATAGAAAAATTATTTATTCTTATAGTTAATAATTAAAAAGGATGAAATTTGAATTTTTGAACCAATCAGCAAAAGTTAAGTTTTGTTAAAAATAAATAAATAAATATGATTAAATATTTATTTGAAAAGATAAATCTTATTAAAATCACTTAATAAAGATAATAGAAGTATATTAAAGGGTTTAAAAATAGGTTTATAATCTTTTTACAAAAATATTCAAAATTTGTCACATTTTGTCAATGCAACTTCAAAATTCAATATTTTGATATTAACCCTAATGATATAGGATTTCAACCTAGATAGACTTGTTTTAATTCATTTAATATAATAGGAAATCAATTATTAAGTTTGGTTTACTTAAATATATAGTTTAGCAAAACGTCAAATTTTGACTGTAAAACATGTCAATAAAAACACTGTTTTTGTCCGAAACAAATTGTCACAATGTTTTGACAAAATGGTCACTTTATTAACCTATATAATTCATATTAACAAACTATGCACACTTTAGATTTCCATTTAAATACAATTTCATTTTGAAAAGTCAAAATTTAAAAATAATTCAAAAAGTAACATGATTTGACAATTTATAATTAAAATTAAATTACTATACATAATCATTACAAAAAGGACTTAACCACTCTTTTCTCATTAATGCTCAAGTCTTATCAATTATGGAAAAGGAGCAAAATGGTATTGAAGTATTTTAGAAATTAAGAAAAAGAGGCATAATCATTTCATAAGTGCACGAATCAAATCCTACCATCATATCCACCATTAATGCACTTCTTATCATGCTTAACCAAAGTAAAAAAAGAAGTAAAAAGGGTATTGTAGTCATTTTCCATCCAAAGTTCAAGTATAAATAGCCTACACCATTCACTTCATTTTTCACAAATCCAGTATCTCATTCTCTTCACTTCCTTAAGCTCTTCTCTTCTATTTTCTTCCACCACCTCAACCAAGCACGACTACACCATCACCACACCACCTCCATCACCACACCACCTCAACCCAACACCCCTTCCCCAAGCTGTACCCACCTCTCACACCGAGCTACACGCCACCACACCCACATACCCGAGCCTACCACACCTCTAAACCCACGACCGAGCCCTACAAACCCACACCCAAACCCGAGCACCTAAGGTAGTACCCTCCTAGCAAGGCCACACACCTCCCTAGCCGAGCCTACACCCCCCTCCAAAGCTCACGCACCCTCCTCTTATAAAAAAAGAAAAAGAAAAAAAAGAAAGAGAAAAATAAAAGAAAAGAGAATAAAATGAAATCGGGAATTCAAGACGTTCGAGAAAGAGCACGCTAGTTCACGTAAAGTTAAACGGAGTGGAAATGAAGGTGAGAAATTCTCATCGCTATTTAATTATATTGATTATCAAGTTTAATTGTTATGTTAGATAATCACCGTTTGATGATATGGACGTTTGAATGATTGTTTGAATATGTTGGATGAATAGTAGAATTATGTAATATACACACTTATTGATAATCACTATGCTATGAGAATGGATGTTATGTTAATGATGAATATTGGAAGTAATTATGCTCATTATTGATTAAGTAATCCCTTTTAAGTATGACCAATTTTGTTAATATGGTATATTTTGGAATTATTAAGCCTCTTCGTGAATGGTGGAAAAAATCAAATTTGGATTTTGAAAATAAAGTCAAATTGCAATTGAAGTATAATTGAAATTGAAATCGGAATCAAAATCAAAATTAGAATTAGATTTGAAGTGAAAAGTGAAATTGAGATGAATAATAAAATTGAAATTGAAACCGATTTTGAAATTTAAATCGAGATTAAGGTTGAAATTTGAATTGGAATTGAAATTAGATTTGAAATCTAAGTTTAATTTGAAGTTAGAATTGAAATCGAATTGAAATTGGATTTTAAAATTTAATATTAAAATAATATGAATATAATAATATTATAATAAGGAAATATTTAAAATACACCTTAAATACTTTAAAAATTAAAAATATCGATTCAATATGATTTGTAACGGTTTTATAAGTAATTATATTCAATTTAGATAATTTATTTCAAATATTGCAAATCAAGTTAAAACTAGGCGCGTCACATAACGATAGTTCGCGCCAAAAAGTTCAAATGAGTGTATAGAGTGAAGTATAGCTCAGATTTCTTCGAAACAAGAAATGTCTGGTCTACTATAACCATAATTTTCAAATGCAAAAAGAAAATCAAGATTTCGTCTAGTAGATTTTGAATTATGTCCAAATCAATTTTCTAGAAAAATCGCGCTTGTGTAGTTAAGTGACCATAACGGGAAATCTTTTTAAATGGACGTTTTTAATTAGGGAAAAATATGAAATAAATTTGATAAATCTATTTAAATAGTTTAGAAGAGATTTAAAGTGGAAAATATGAATTTTCAAATATTAAAAAGTTGTTTAAATCAATAAGCTTATAAAGCACTTTTTGTAGCACTTTTCTGCTGCCGTTTCTACGACTTTTTTTAAAGAAGGTTTAAACTTAACGAATTTTCCTAGAATCAATTATGAATGTTTTTAAAAGGATAATTAAGTGTTTAAAAGATAATTTGGAATCTTTATAATCAATTCCAAAGTAAAAGCTAGTAATTGAGTATGCGGAAACGACAAGTACATTTTTCCCGCTTGTGAGATCTGGAAGATAAAACAAGGTGTTTAACTAAGGTTAGGAATGGAGCAACCAGTGCCCTGAACGTACCTGGCCTATATTTTCTCTTCTTAGGCGAGGAGTGGAACAGATCGAAAGGAAAACCTGGATGCTCTAAAAAGATTATATTAAGTTTTTCCAAAATAAAAGAAGATTAGTATTATCCAAAATTTAAGCAATCTCCAAATTGAATAAACTACAACTTGGATTGCATAGAGATAATTTTCTTATACTTGGTATTAAATTCCGAAGAGGCAACTCGTCCTAATCGTGGAATTTAAAAGGTGATTTCACCATTATTCCGCCCATAGCACTTGTTGAATACAAAAATTGATATTGAGTAAAATTAGAATGATTTCTATGATCCTGTTTATTCAATAATGTTTCCTAAGATTAATTTAGGGTTTACAGTAAACAATGTCTTAAATAACATTGTTTTTGACCCATTTAAAAGTTAAGAAATTATGGATCGATGATAAGCAAGAAAATAGGAAATGTTTTCCTAAGTAATAAGTGAATTAACTTAGAATTACTCTAAGATTAAAAAGGGTTTTGTAATTAACCAAAAGAATTATAGTGAAAAGAGGTTTAATAAATCCTGTGTACTCATATTTACTTGTTTTTTTCGAAGATTGGATTTCGAATGAACTGGGATCGGATTTGGGTGATTCCTATCTGAAAATCACTTGGAACCAATCCACGTGTTCGAAGAATGAAGCTGTGTTAAAGATGGAGATATTGAAATGAATAATAACGAAGGACTACTTGTTGATTAATTGGGGATAAACTCCCGATTTACTTATTGTAGTAGTGGTCCCTTTATTATGAAAAATCTCAAAACCACAAGGACTTCTCGCCTAGTAATGGTCGAGGAAAGTACCTTCGGTTTCGTTCAATCCCAGAATGAACTTGTATGGACGAGTGTCTGACCTTGCATTCTAATCACATTGAGTGATCTCTATAAAATGTATATTAGTCGGCGGCGGAGAAGACACATTCTCTTAGCTTAACACCCTTTCCTGAGAAATACAAGCTCAGAAAGTTATATATTTATAGAGACCAGTCATGTGAATATGGAATGGAAATGTGGCATTCAAAGTGGAAGGAATTTGTGCTATGTGAAAAGGAAATCGCTACCTCAAGCCTCATCAGCCAGAAATGACCGAAACAGGGTAGATGCAGCAAGGCTAAGTGGGTCATTCCCATTAGGGTATGATTATCCCCTTCTAGATATATTTCTACCCGCTATGACGTTTGGGTTTAAATTAATGTGGATGTATGCTAGAGCGCGCTCGATTAAAGGTCGGTAACGATTGGGGGATGACATATTCAGTACTATCTAGTTATAGAGGTAGGCCGATCTTGTGCTGGTAAGGGAGCAAATGTTCGGTGGTCCTTGAGACATCCATCTAGAGGTGTACCCATCGGAAGGTAGTCCGTTTACCTGGTCATTTTATGGAAATCCATTCTCCAATAAAAACTTGCGGTTTTGTTTGTATAGCCTTAAATGATTAGGCCTGGAATTTAATAATGGTAACAATTTCGGCTAAAACTAATAAGTTTATCTGCAAATGTTTTCAAAGCAATGTCATTAGAAATAATATCAAAAATTTTGATATATAAAAGCGATTTAGTTATCATAAGGGAAAAACCCGTCCGTGTTTATGTGCGGGCGTGGTCTTATGAGATACTCTTTCTTTTTAGAAGGATTTTATTTAAAGGCTGATATATGACACTGTCATTTATTATTAAGTTTTTCTCACGCTGGTTTATCAAGCCTGATACAGGTATTTTCAATGCTCAGACCCGAGTAGTTTTAGGTTTAGTTGAAGACGGTTTGAGTTTTCAGAGGAGCTGGAGATATTCATCTACGTATGGATGTATTCTATTATCCAATGTTGTTTTTTGATGTTTGTCAGCATTTGAAAGGACAGATCTTTATAACTTTCCAGGCTGAATCTAGGTAGACTCTAATATATGTATCTTAAAAAAATTTCCGTTATAAAGATATTTGTTCAATAATATATGTTATTCCACTCGAGTAAGATTTTGTTCTGTCTATTTTTCTTTATTATCTTTGATAATCCATTTTTTCGTCCAATTTGGGTTGGACATGTATGGTTTATTGTCGGCTCAAAGGGTACGGAATTGTGGGTCGTCACATTTGGTATCAGAGCTTTTGGTTGAGCGAACACCGAAGCCTGATAGGATATGTCTCATTAGAGATAGGATTAGTAAAATCCTATGATGAGTAAGTCATTAGAAATAGGGTTAGTAACACCCTAGAATGAGTTGAGAGTATTATATATGAGCACGTATATGTTAATTTTATAAAATTGGTTTTAAAAAAAGGTTGGTAAATGAAATAATTTTACCTAGGATTATATTTTGAATATAAAGAATATATTTTTGAAAAAAAATAAATGTTTGTTTGAATCATAGATTAAAAAACTAGAAGGTAAACATCTGTTGATTAGAATTGCACAATTTGACTATAAGATATTTGATAATAATATTGAAGCTAGAAGTTGTAATTAGAGAAAGTAAAAAGAAAATACACACTTGGAAAAATTCTTATCAACAAGATAGAAAAAGATAAGCCTAAATTGAGACTTTAGGTAAATATAATGTAAAAGGGTAAGTTCTATAACTTATAAAGGAGATAAGATAATTTGAAATTTAGACACTTTGATTAGGTTAAAAATCAAAGTGAAATTTAGGAATAAGATATATAAGAAATATTATCCTAATATAAAACTTCGAATTAGTGATACATTTAGGGTAACATTTGTAATTCAAAATGAAGTATGATTGGAAGTGGATAGGTTAGAAAAAGTAAAATAAAGGGAAGTTCTGAATAATATGGTTAGTAGGTTGATTATTGGATGAAAATGTTTAAATAACAAATACCATGTTAATTAAGTTTCATAATTTGACTATAAGGTATTTGATGGATTTAAGGTTAAGAAATTTGATTTAGAAATGAATAGGTAAATAAGTTAAGTAGATAATCATAGAATTAGTAAGAAGAAAATGTACTCTTAGTAAAGTTGTCTTATTAATATATGGATAAGATAAATAATATTAGCTAAATTAAGACCTTAGGTAAATAAAACAAAGGATTAAGTTTTGTAACTTAATAATTTGAGATAATAGTAGAATTCCACGTTTTCTAAACACCCTAATTGAAGTAATAACGGTTTGAAGTTTGGGCATATGTATATATACTCTTAGGAAGTATAGGTATATTATACAAGTTTAAGTTATATTTGTATGCTTAAATAATAATGGATTTAATAGAAAGTAATGGTTGTGAAATGAACTTGGATTAATAGAAATTTTGAAGAAATTAGGTAAAAATGAATGTGAATAAATACGTAAGTTATACGTAGATCATTTCGACACACAAAATTTTGATCTAAGATTTGAGTACAGAACTTAAGGTGTTTACACCAATCCGAGAAAGGATTTATCATCCTATTCTTGACGGTGAACATTGATGAGGGTTTGTGATTATGTACTCAAGTTTTCTATTATGGTTGAGAGCTATGCAAGGAAAGCAATGGTTTATAATCAAGAAGCCTGATCAAAGTCCGCATTAGAAAATCGGGGGATTGATACTAGTTCGGAAGTAAAGTTGTGGATTCGAATAATAAATCGAATCAAATATCACATATAGTATGATGTTTTGGGTTTGTCTATATAGTAGTTGGATAGTTATCTTAAATAGTAGGCACTAAGATATAGGGGTTAGACTTATGTTTTGGTATGTATATATATAGACCTCAGGTGTAGTATATGCTCAGGTCAAGGGATAAGTTATGTTGGATGTGTTCATTTATGTTGATATAGTATCAGTTTGGTTGTTTTTGGATGTATAGTCTTGTTTGGTTATTGTATATATTATCTTAAGTGTGCAGTACGCAGTAGGATGGGTAGGATAGAAGTTTAACTTGATGTATGTATATATAACCTTAAGTACGTGATAAGTACTCAGGTTAGTGTGGGGAATCTCTGTATGTATGTTTGGTATCATTTGTTTTAGTGTTGTTATGGTATCAACCTTCTTTTTATATATGCATTTTCTTTCTATCATCAGTATAAATAAGTCAAAATGTTTGAGGATACGAGTATGAGATAGATTCATTTATCTAACTTTCATTTCGAGCATGAAATGTTTTTAAGTAGGGGAGAATGTAACGACCCGTAATTTCGCTACTTCGAAAATGAGGGATTTGTTTATTTTAAATTTAAAAGGGCTTAAAACTTAAATAAATATGTTATATATAATAAATAATAATAGAGAAATTATTTATTCTTATAGTTAATAATTAAAAAGGATGAAATTTGGATTTTTGAACCAATCAGCAAAAGTTAAGTTTTGTTAAAAATAAATAAATAAATAGGTTTAAATATTTATTTGAAAAGATAAATCTTATTAAAATCACTTAATAAAGATAATAGAATTATATTAAAGGGTTTAAAAATAGGTTTATAATCTTTTTACAAAAATATTCAAAATTTGTCACATTTTGTCAATGCAACTTCAAAATTCAATATTTTGATATTAACCCTAATGATATAGGATTTTAACCTAGATAGACCTGTTTTAATTCATTTAATATAATAGGAAATCAATTATTAAGTTTGGTTTACTTAAATATATAGTTTAGCAAAAACGTCAAATTTTGACTGTAAAACATGTCAATATAAACACTGTTTTTATCCGAAACAAGTATCGCAACGTCTTGACAGCATGATCACTTTATTAACCTATATAATGCATATTAACAAACTATTCACACTTTAGATTTCCATTTAAATACAAATTCATTTTGAAAAGTCAAAATTTACAAATAATTCAACAGGTAACATGATTTGACAATTTATAATTAAAATTAAATTACTAAACATAATCATTACAAAAATGTAACGACCCGGAATTTTTATTTATTTTTTATAACGTAACTAACTGAATTTTTGTGAAATTTTAAATAATAAAATTTTGAAATAAAAATTTTATTTTTGGAATACGTCTATTTAAACATAGCAAATGGTAAATTTTCATCAGATAATATGGAAGTTTATTTTATGATGTAAATTTTATTTAAATTTAAATTAGTTAATAAATTGATGATAATAAAATGTTCTCCAAACCTGAATATTTTTATACGATAAATTTGTAAATCATCTTCTGAGTGAGACGTCATATTTCATTTTGCTAAATTTGGACTGCTATTGCTCCGTCTATCTTATTTTCAACAAAATAGCAGCATTTTCGGTACTGATTATTGACTTTTAACCGGATGATCGTACCACTAATATCTATATACCATTTTGATCGTCTCGTCGTGTTGATCTCTACGGTATATTCAATTGTTAATTTCGAAGTCCGAAAGACGGCGAAATCTACGGAACGATTGCAATATCGGTTCCGCATTTGGACCTTTTAACTTCCATACCTTTCATATTTCACCGTCTATTAACCAAGCAGCCATTTGTTATTAATATTCTATGAATTCACGTGTTGGACTTTTACTATTCCTTGGTGTCAATTTACATTTTGGTTCGTTGATTTTTTTTTGCTGTCTGTTCCTTTCGCATTCGTTCTTCATTTATAGAAATGTTATTATATCGGTGCATTCTTATTTTAATTGCTCACCTCCCTCTTATATTAGCCGAGACCTGACACTGTCCATCTTCTTTATTGAATCTTTTACCTTCCAGCATTGTTTTTTTCCATTTTCCCTTCTGGCTTCCACCTATTCTCCCCACTTCCATGGCGACCCGACAACATGCGACCACCAAGCACGGCCAAAGGCACAGTCACCAAAGGCCGACATTCTCTTCCCACTCCCGTATGCTCATCCTCCTCATTCGACTCGCCAGCTACAACACTCCGCCTAGATCTGGCCGAACACGGCCCATTACCATTGCTCTGCCTCCTTCACCTCTCCTTGCTAAGGTATTATAAATACAAGTATGGTGGCACGTCCGTTGGACGTGTGCGTAATAGGGAGAGAGCAAATTTTATATTTGTTATAGTTGTCGTTAGAGTGTATGGTAAAGTGTTTGGTAGTGGTGGGGAAAAGAAGGAAATGATTTGGCAACCAAGCAGAAATAAAGGATGAAATTTGACACGTGCGATGCACGTGCGCAAGAGTAACCGGTGTTAAAACCCATCATTTGCGAGCTTTCATGGATCTTATAACATGAATTTGAAGTATACATACCTTTATATATTTTTATATAGAGTTCAGATCCACTCTATAAACGTGTGGTTGAAATCAAAAGGCCAGGTGATGATGCTAAATAAGAGGACTGTTGATCCTAGCTCTTATACACACTCACAAATCAACTGTTTATCGAGACAGTACTAAAGACCAACTTATTTTAAAAAATAGTAACACAGGGAAAGAAAGTAATTAATTAATATATCAATATTTTGAAAAATGCAAACTGTTAGTGCTAAGTAGTGCAAATCAATACACTAATTTTACAAAACTAAAATCTCCAATATTTTGAAATGACAAAAATTATTCAAAGCAACATCAAAAGGCGGTAAACATAATCTAATACATAAAACAAACTTCTAAAACAGAATATTATTGAGAACAATGTAGCCCAACACATACAAAAACAAAGTTGTCAAGAAATAGAATATAACATGACATTGAAGAAATTAATAGCTCCAAGCATCCAGCAGCATAATGAAAGCCCTTCCAGGCTGACGGTTGGTAAGAGGGCCGTAACATCCTATCAGCTGAATACAAAACAAATAGTGCATTAAACATAGTAAAAATATGAGAAACTGCTCATATTGTTTGGTATATATTTATTTAGGTTGAGAATTTCAGGCACAACATTGTATTTATGATAGTTTATAAGGTTAAGGTATTGTACTAATGAGAGTGTGCAGTTTCAAGAGATTTACTAAATTGTGGAGTAAGTAAAAGTTTAGAGAAAACTTTGCATGTTGTCTGTAATGACCACTGATAATAGTGGAAAGATTCACTGGCTAGCTGAGAGTGTTACTTTCAGTTTCGCCTAGGAAAGCATAATATCCAAATCTTAAAGGGGAATAAAATGTGTTCATATCGTACATGAATATTATTATTCCTGTAGAATAATTGTACTTATTTTTTCAAGCAAGAACAATGTACTAAGAGCCACGTAATGATGCAGAGACTTTTGATATTGTTGTTTAGTTATTACAAAAAGGAGTCGCAATGATATTTTCTGTCAGGTGGATGTCGATTGTATGACAGCATGGTCAAAAACTGAAAATAAGACATATTCTAACAATGTCTTAATGGTACAAAACGGAAAAAAACCTGAGTGAGCTTCTATTTCATAGCACAATCAACTACAATTTTGTATGCTTGCATTTACTTGTTGATCTGCTGAACTCACTAACTGTAGTTCCAAAAATTAGGTTTAGTTCGTATTTCATTTTCATTATCCAAAAATTATAGTTTCAGAAGATTACAATTTTGCATGCTGTCATATTTCTTCATGGAAGAAGTATAGTCACTTTTATACTCGTATAATAGCTTAATAATATTGATTGTTCAAGGAACCATAGATTTTTACATCACATGCATGGGTGTTCAATTCATAAATGTAAAAAAACCAATATATAAGTAAACAATGCGCGCACACACACCCACCTCTACTTAGGCATGTCTCGGACATCTTCAAATATTTTCTATGTTTCAAGATAATGAGTATATATTTGGTATTGTATGTAAATAAGTATTGAATTACACACATATGATGAGAAAACGGTTCTGGACCAACTGTATATTGCACTGCTAGGGAAAATTCTCACATTATTTGTTTGGTAAAAGGTCACTTGATGTAAGTTGTAACTATTTTCTAAAACACCTTTTTGTTTCTAGTTTACATTCATAAAAAAGAAGTGACCTGCATGAAAAACGTTTATAACTGGAATTTTAAAATAGTTTAGAAAGGTATTTCTCAATATTAAGACATGGTAATAGTCTTTGACCTACAGGCAAAAAAAAAGGTACTGACCACTCATATCTGGAATTGTTACTAAAGAAATGGTAATAGTCTTTGACCTGCAGGCAATAAAAAAATCTTATAGCCATCGACCTGCTGGTAGTTTTGATAATAAAATCTTACAGTTTAAAACTCATGAGAAATATAAAAATGAATATGATAGTGCATGAAAAACTATTAACACTAATACTTTTTGAAAAATTTTCAATGCATTTCTGTACAATTATTAATTAAAACAGTAATGGAAATAATGATCAAATCAAATGTGCATATATAAACAATAATAATTTTAGGTAAAATAATCAAAACAGTACCCGATTAAAACAGTATCTGATTTGCAACCGCTAAAACGACGGTAATAGTAGAAGAAATTAAAATTCTTCCCTCGATTATAAACTTGGTTTCTCCCATTCCTCTGCAATCACGTTTGTCTAGTAGTTGAATATTAAATTATTATTTTAATTTCATTTACAGCCAATAGAGTGTCCTCTAGAATCGAAAAATTCATCTCAATTTCAAAAGTTAACAGAGCAAACCATATTTGTTACGATTAATGTCAAAAGAACGCAGTAAGCAAAATTTCACATTTTTATGAATTTACCTGAAAACAGTGAAGTGCTTAGTCCCATCTTTCATCTTCTTTTACCGGACACCGCTCATTCGTCTGCATTTCATGAAACATCTAATATGATGGCAGGTCCAGGAAACATAGCAATGAATACAAAGCACAATGTTATGAAAATCTGTAAATTCGTTTAAAAATATGTATAATAGCAAGTACAACATTAAAGTCCTTCCCAAATTACCTCGTGCAGACATCCCCAAAGCAACACCAATGGCCGGTAGAAGACCAATAGCCATGAAGCATGACTTCAGAACTGCCAGCATTTCTTTGGTAACAATTCCAGCACGATTTCTTATATATAAAATTGAAAAATATACTGCCACATACCTGCAAAGAAATCATCATGATATAAACAAACCTCACACTATGGATAAAACCATACAAAATACATGTATTAGAAAAATGGATGCATATCGATATCTTAGAACTAATGTATAGACATAGAGTAATTACATATACAAAATGACATACTGATATTTCTCAAACAGTAATATTTATATGATCCCAATCAACGAATTACATGACTAAATATACATGCAAGCCAGTATATTTTGTACAATTTATGACATAAAATGGAGTGAAAATACCATAAAGCGATAATTAAATCAGGCAGTTAAGGGAAGTTAAGAGCCATCAAGCACAAAAGGCAAAACAAAAAAACAAACCAAAAATAAATACAATAGGCAGAATATCCCAAACAGATGAACACCCCTAAAAGACTTTCATTTGCAGTTAAGTCTGCATTAACATTGACTTCTACTTGATTCAGCTAATATTGTGATAATTAATATTAGGGGGTCTATACAGTAAAATCACAAACTTCAATGTTAGTTTCATTCTAAATCAATTTTCCAAATTCAACAAATAAAATTAACTGCAGTATTTTCCAAATTCAATTTTAGCAGAAGAAAGAGAAGGGAGAATTTTCACAGTTTTTCGATGGGTTTTGAGGGGATCAAGGCAACCTTTGGCTCTACCTCCCAATTATGAATTCAATAAAGCTTCACACCTTAGTATTGAATAATTCCAAACTGATGCAGTATACTGAATTAACCGTTTAAAATAGCAAACCTTTTATTAATATTCAATAAATTAAAGCTATAAAATCCAAATTTCACAATAACACACCTTATCAAACATATAAAATGCTACTAACATTGTGTTTTTAGTGCTTCTACATATTTAGATTAATGATGTATGTTGTGCATATCTATGTATCACCATAAGACAAAATGAAGTGTTTATGGTATGCTTGTGGCTGTGCTTAACTATAGTTTGCAAAATCAAATCCATGAATCAGTGACAAACTCAGTAAGTAATAATTTCGATGAAAAATCAAATCCAAAATGAAGATATATTTCCATTAGAAAGAATAGCCATAAAAGTTCAATGTATAAAATCAAATTAGTCGCATAAAAATTCAAAATAGTCTAACTAAGAAACTTATTTAACAAAAACGGAATTGGAATAATTCATATATTGACTGTGAGAATAAGTGTTAAGACTATTTTTGCAATACCATGAGAAGTAGAAAGAAACCTTCAATTGGAAACTCTCTTTTTATTCTTAGTATTATTAGTAGGCATATCATCAGGTACCTCTGTATTCTTGATTATTCGTAGTATTACAGTACAAATGTTGTTTCAAAGGAAAAAATAGATAAAGAAGTGATGCTGGACTGGGATGGAAGCAAGCTTGACTGAACTAAAATCAGCATTGATGATATAATGTATGAGTAAATGTCCATAACATTATCACAATAAAGGAAATAAAATTGTAAGAGAAAAAATTAAATACATGATTGAAAGATGTAACAGACAAAAATCTGATTCATTCAAATGTTGACTTTAAAAAACCGACTTTCAGGTGGAAGCGGACAACGGTTAGAATAAATTAAATAAATAATGAAAAATATGCTTCCAATGTCCGAAAGCATTTTAAACGTAAAAGAATGAATTGCTATGGAAAAGGGATTGTAGATAAAAGGTAAACATCAAAGAAATAATTATCAGTATATATCTGATATAGTTAAATTTGATTCCAGTAGTTAAGATACGGAGGTTTCTTGTGAGAAATAGTAAGGAATTAATAGTTAATAAATTGAAAAGGTTGCATTTAAAGTTAGTAGGGAGCCAACGGATAACAAAAAATAGCACCACAAAATAAGTCAACCTTCCTTTTTGAGGCGGTGTTGATCGCAAAAGGAGAGGTTGCTTTTATGCTAAAGAATCTCATCTTTCACATTATTCAACCATGTAGTGTAAAATGGGTAGATAATTAAATTCTTAATTGCCTTCATTATACAAAAGTGATACTAAAATTGCATGATTAATATTTCATTTGATATTATAATCAAGGATGGTGCATGTCATTTAGGAACCAATTTTATACAATGAAAAATCAATCCAAAATAAAGATATATTTCCATAAAAATAAATCTAAAACAGCAACATATAAAATCAAATTAGCCACATAAAACCCAAAATAGACCAACTGAAAAACTTTTTAACAAATAAACAACTTGGAAAACCCGTCTACTGACTGTCCAAAGTAAGTGGTGAAAAATATTTTTTGAAATGTTATATTTATACGTGGACGTCAAGTACCAATGCAGTATAGTAAAAAAATTAATTACTTATTAATTACATGTATTTGTAATTGGATTTCCCAAACATGATGAAAGGCGGATATAAAATTAGAAAATACTATAACGTTATCAGTAACAAAGAGAATAGTGAATGCTTAAATACCATTCATTTTGCATGATCAAAGTCTATGAAAAGTACAGTACAAAGGTGCACATCATTTAAGCAAGCAATTTATAGTCAAAAACAGCGAATGAAGTATGAATTAAAGTTTTTTGATAGTCGGACTAAAAATAGGTAGAATAATGTAATAATACTCGTCATATAAATCTACAGATGCAGATGAATAAGAATTTTTTTTAAGCAGAATCAAATAAAGAAGGAGATACCCAAATCGTTGTAGACACTAATCCATTCACATCTTTGAGTTATTATTTTTCAGTTTCTTCTTACTTTCTGACAGGATCTTGATGGTAGCTTCAACTGTAAATGATTTTTTGATTGTAAATGCAGTATTTTTGGCAATGAACGAAACACAAACCGTAGTAGTGAAAAAATAGTACCTTAATTTCGTATATATCTCTCTCCATAGACTGGTCGTCATCCGCTCCTGCTGTAGAGCCATCTGAATCACAGTTTTTCTTGTAGAAATAACATCGATGAAATAGAGTTTTAAAATAAACAAATGAAGACTAAAGAATAGAAAATCGATACCGTGAGTGACGATTTCCTGGTGCGCCATCGTCTTCGCCGCTGTGCTCTTGTCCGTGGACCGTCTCCTTCTGTAGATCCAACTGAATCACTGTTTTGTGTGCGGAAATAACATCGTTGAAATAGAGTTTTAAAATTAAAAAATTAACAGTAAAGAGTAGAAATTGCAGCTGAATTAGAAAATCTATACCGAGTGAGTATGACCAAGGGCGCCATCGTCTTCGCCGCAGTGGTCTTGATAATGGATCGTCTAATGAAACCGTTGAACCTTTCGAGGTGGATATCGCAGTGGTCTTTGCAATTGGGGAAGGGGAAGTAAAGCGGTTTCCAACCGAGAGGAAAGGGAAATGGGGGAAACGTGGGAAGTTCAGTCGGTAAAACGTGGATGACATGGTGTTTAAAATACAAAAGTACCCATAAAGTTTTCTTCATTTTCCACTTGCGCGGTGAGGGTAATTTGGGCATTTTAAAAAAGGCTTCACTTTGACCGGTTTGACCAGGTATTTGCATTATAGTATAGATATATTTTATATCTTTATGTTTGTGTTGATTATAATTTCAAGGTCTATATGTATATATATTTTGCAAATGTTTATAATAATATAAATTGTTTTACTAGCTTATATTTATAATATGTTAAAAGTATTATTATATATATCGTAACAGAGATGTACATGTCATTGCAGTTTTATATATTATAAAGTATATAAGTATATTGTTTTGGATAGGCATTGATCTTAAAATATAAAATGCATATATATAATATGTCAAACCACTACTTAAACTATACTGTATTGAAAGACAGTTTTAATAAAATAATATGTATGTATAATTATAATATGACAGCTTTTACATGTTTAAAATAATGTAAACTATACATTAGTTTTATATAAAATCTGTTGCTTTTATATATAAGAATTTATACAAGTTCTATATCATTTTTGTTGGTCATGTATAGATTTATATAGGTCGTACATTATCTGGTTAGTTGTATATATGTTTATATATATTAATTGATATGATAGATTATATTAGTTTTGGTCTGTTTATATGTAAAAGCTATATAAGTTTGTATATATAATTATATATGTATTTTACAGTATATATTCAAGTATATTTGAGTTATATATTAATATATTAAGTTATATATTAATATATTAAGGTATATATCCATATATTTTTTTATATATATTTATATATAAATTTTCAGTGTTTAAGTCATATTAGCACATATGTGTTAGTCTGTACAAGTTTAAACTATCTGTTAAGTTATAATATATAGGTTTACATAAATTTTATCTGATCTGTTGAGTAGTATATGTATGTTTATAAACAAGTTACAGTAATTTAAAAATAAGTATCGTGTTCTTTTCCAATATATTCTATATATACATCCATAATGTTATATATGTATGCGGCTATAAGGCTTATACTAGTATATTTGTTTTAAGTATGGTTTTATAAAGAGAATATACACGAACTTTTAATGGTTTTGTACTGAATTGATCTTTATATTATAAGTATGCAATTTATTTTAACTATATATATATATATATATTTAATTTAGATGAAAATATTGATTTTAATAAAATAACAAACATTTTCCGTATATATCAAACTGATTCTGATTCAGTTCATCAATTCTTGATTATCATCCTTGTTCGTCCAATTCGTGCCAATCTTGCTTTACTTTGGAGTTCGTGGTTGGATTCATAACTCATTTCATTGTCAAACTACTCAAGCCCTAAAAGGTGAGCAATCACTCATGATTAACGTTCTTATATTTATTAAATTTGATTTCAATTGAAACGATAATTGAAATATGCTGCTGTTAGTTATTTACATTGCTATTTATATGTTGTTATCTGTATCTATTCACCTGTGACATCTGACACCATTATCTGTTATTTATATTGATGATATATGCATGTTATATTATTATCATATCTGTTATCACACTGCAAGTTCCCTGTTAGTATAGATTCCCTATGGGTTGAAATGATACATACCCGAATGATCTTGTAGAATAGGAGAAAATCGTTATGGATTGAAATGATAAACCCAAGCGATTTTCATTGAATTGAATTTGGGATTGCGGGTTGAAAAGATATAAACCCGTATATATTTAAATTGCGGGTTGAAATGATATATACCAGTATATATTTAAATTACGGATTGAAATGATAAATATCCGTATCACTTGACGATAGGATAGAAAATTTTATACAAACACCGTGGGTCGATATATAAATATTTTGAAATGATTTCTATGGTTTTGGAATGAAATATATGGTTTAATAAATATTGATTTTAAGATATTATATATATATATTATTTTATAAAGGCTAAAATTTAGATTTTTAAAATTTATATGTTTGAAAACCTTATTGGTTATAAGTTAGTTTTGAAATTATATTTTAAAATAGATTTTTATAATGATTTTTATAAGTTATGGTTGGGAAGATAAATTTGAATTTATTTGAAATTGTATTAAATTAAGAATTTCGATTTGAAACTTGTTGAATTTGAGATTCTTAAGAGGTATGATTTTATAACTTGATTTTGGTTTGAGGTGATTAATGAATATTTCAAGTTTAAATAAATTGAAGGAAATATTTAGGTTATTTGTAATTTGGGGTTTTATTTAAATGATATTGGATTTATTAAGTAAATATTTCAAAACTAAATTATAGTAAAGTGAATTTGATATATATATATATGAAATTATCGAATTTAGTTTTGAAAATGTTGAATATTTAAAGCTTTGGAATATATTGAAATTGAAATGGCTTATTTTATGGTTCAAATATGTATTTGAAATCGATAATTTGAAATGGTTTATTGAGAAACTGAATTGAGTTGAATTTGATGAATTGAGATGGAATAAAATTTAAATTTTGGAATTCGAGTTGATTTGAATCGATTTGTGAAATTTGAGGAAGCTATTTTATTATATAAAGTATTTTTAAATTTTATTTAAACTATTTATATATTTTACTCTATAAATTATTTTTAATATAAACTATTTGTAATATAAACTATTTTAATATAAACTGTTATCACCAAAATTGGTCACTAACCTCGTTGAGAAAGATTGTGAAGAGATATAAATGATGAAGATAAATTAAACAAAGAAGAAAATGCTAATTCGAATGTAGAAAGTAAGAACACCGGATTTATGGTGGTTCAGCGTAATTGCCTACGTCCACTTTGAGGTTAAACTTTATTGATCTTCTTAATGATTGATTACAAATAAAATTCGTAGATCAAATGCTTGAATGAAGTTGCTAAGTAAAGAAGATGAGTTTGAAAAATGGCAGAGTCTCCCCAGTGTTCCCGGAAAAAAGGTCCTTTTCACTGTGCCCCTGCCCCTCTATTTATAGACAAAGATGGGTTGGACTTCCCAGGTAGGCTCGGCAGCCGGACGTCTTGGCCCAAATGGAATGGTCGCCGCATGCCGAACCAAATAGGCCGACCACTTGGATGCCGAGTACTACTAGATGCCGAGTGCTACTGAATGCCGAGTACTCCTGGACGCCGAGTACTCCTGAACGCCGAGTACTACTGAATGCCGAGTACTCCTGGACGCCGAGTACTACCCAATGCTGAGCACTCAGTTGCCTGGTCAAATCTTCAGGCACATCTGGGATTCAAATTAAATTGAATCCATACTTTAAATTTTGTTTTAAAAATGGATTTAAATCTTGCTTTTAAATTTTAAAATAAGTTTTAAAATCCATTTTTAAAACAAAATTTAAAGTATGGATTCAATTTAATTTGAATCCCAGATGTGAAATAAATAAATTGTATTAAAATGTTTAAACATTTTAAAGATGTTTAAACATTTTACTTTAAAAGTTTCTTTTTAATTCATTTTAAATTAAAGATTTAAAATAAATTACAAATTTAACTTTAACCATACTTGCCCCCCAAAGTGTATTACGTGACTGAACGTGATACGCTTTGAGTTCTGCAACCTTCACGTTTCGTTTTAAACCCTTGATTAATTTCGAATGGAGATGCCCTTTTGAGTATATCAGGGGTTGTGTTGTGTGCGTGCTATGGGATGAATGCCGATCAGTACGCTCGAAGCCGAACGTCCCTTACGTGTCGAACAATCCTACGTTTTGAAGCCGAACGATACAGCTTTGACCGGTTCTACCGGATATAGCCCCTTCGACTTCCACCTTTTTCCCTTATAAAACCAGGTCCTCCCCCTCTTCTCTCCTTTACTCTTTTACTTCTGCCACTCTTCAAAGATTTGCAATTCTCGCCAGCCGATCAGATTCAAAACCTAACTACTCCTTCCTAAGCTCCAATCTGTAAACTAGGTATTATTCCTTGTACGATTCGAATAGGTTTCAAATGAGATGGCCGAGTGAGTCATGTAGAAAGCTTTCAAGTAGGTCGTCTTTACTGCTGAACGATGATGCGAGGCGAGGAGGAATGATTTGGAGTGTTTGCACATATGACCATTGGACTTAGCTTCTTCGTGTCGAACCGAAGTTAAAAAAGAAGAATGAAAGTGTTGGAGGTGGTAAGGGTGTTGGATGGCATAGCTCTGGTTTGGCGTATGTTGTCATGCGCCGGACGGTGAAATGGAGGGCTGCCGAACAGTAGTTTGGCCGAACAAACCAAGGCTGAACACTCATTAAAATGCCGAACAACAACTTAGCCGAACAAACCAAAGCCGAACACTCATTAAAATGCCGAACAACAACCAAGGCCGAACACACTTAAATGCCGAACCATATCAAGGCCGAACAATACAAATGCCGAACAATCATAAACGCCGAACAATACTTAGGCCGAACACCACTTAAATGCCGAACAGTATCTTAGCCGAACAGAACAAATGCTGAACCAAACTTAAGCTGAGCAAACATAAACGTCGAACTACGCTGGACCATGACGAACCAAACCTTGGCCGAACAAACAATACTTAGGCCGAACAATTCAAATGCCGAACCAAACCTTGGCCGAACAATTCAAATGCCGAACCAATCCTAGGCCGAACGATACAAATGCCGACCAATTGTAAATGCCAAACAGCATGAATGCCGAACCATTCTAAGGCCGACCAATACAAATCCTGAACTATACTTAACAAAACAGGGACAAGGACCCAAGCGTGTCAGCATATGAGACTGACCTGGATCATTAACTCTCTGGTTTTTACAGACATAAATCTGAACTTAGATTAACACACGTTTTCTGAATCTGGAACTGTAATTACCATAAGGCGATCTTTTTGAGACGGTCAGCGATGACGGTCTTCGAAGGCGACGATTCGAAACTCGTTTTCGTATCTTCGTAATCTCTAGATTCTCATTGCTTATACACGATTGCTTGCACTAGTTTACACACCACGTGGGGGGAATACTCGTATTGTTAATTCTAACATTCAACGTTTTTCAAGTATAGTTTTCACAGGCACTTAGACAGATTCATTATTTATTGGGGATGCCTAAAAAGTCTAGCTCCGCCACTATATCTGATAGGCCTGGGCCGTCATCAAGGCAAGAAGCCGCTGATACTTCAAATCCATCGACTTCCCCTGCCCATAACTTGGCTCCTGATGCCCTGGAGGCAACAATTCTCTTAGACAATCCGATCGACTCACAGGCTTCGAAGATTAATGAAGTCGCACTTCGACGAATATGCTCCATCCATGGGATTCCTTTCGCCGATGTGTTGGTCCCGTCGCGACACGATCGTCCTCACCTGCCCCCAGTCGGATATACCACCTGCAACAAGTTCATGTGCTGGATGGGCAGCGTGCCTCCATTCAATTTATTTCTTCGGGACGTGTTGTAGTACATAGACATTGCCCCATCGCAGCTGCATCCAAATGGTCACGCATTTATATACGGGACCTATCTACTCTTCATGGTCGTCTTCTCTAGGCCTCCAACTTCTGGCGACATCAGATACATTTATATGATCAAGAAGCGGAAAGATAGTCCCTCCTTCATGTTCCTCGAGCCGTACCACAAATGCCAAATCTTGACAGGAGCATGTAGCAAATTTGCCCTGTACAAACAGGAATGGTTTTATGTGCGTTGCCCTCCTGGTTTTGCGAGGAGATGGGTTGAAGGCAGTAAGTCTCTTTGCTGAGTCATCATTCGTGTTTAATTGGAGTTATGCTTTTCCTAACTCCTCGTTTCATCTTTTCAGGTATTAATCAGCGGCCGGAGGGCCGAGGATATTCTGAGGCCGCCGAAGCCATTAGAGCTCTTCCTGCCGAGGAACGAGACATCCGAACCATTATTTCAAACGAATCATTGTCGAGGTTCGGCTTGCTAGCCCCTGGCCGTCGGATTAGCCTTCTGGAGGGCGTTTCCATTCCCAAGCCAGCATCCGGTAAAGGGAAAAAACAAGCTGGGTCGTCATCACGCCACACTCCCGATGCGCACGAAGAGGGTGAGCATAAGGAGGATGAAGCTCCCGAAACCCAAGGCGAGAATGTGGGTCCCGCTTGGAATCCGGTGGTCGAAGTTCATGACATTGAAATGTCATCCTCCCCTTCAAAGGGAAAGAAGAAGTTAAAATACAAGATACGGAAGGAGAAAGTTGGCGGAACTTCAAAATTTACGCTCATCCCGCCAGAGAAAGAGGCTTCCTCACAACACATGGAAAGTTCTCTAAGGGGATTGTCGAATCTTTCCATCCCCGACGATATACTTAATTACGGGTTTGACGATCCTGAAGCCCTCAAGTTTTCTTAGCCCGCTAGAGGCAATGCGGGAGTTCAACTCCCAGTCCAGGGAGACAATACTCCGATTAGTAAAGATAAAAGAACTGGTCCGTCGGGGGGAACACTAGGACACACACGCACATACGCATTCCATCATACACTTCAATTTTTTTCTTACTTCCCAGATTTTTCTTAACTCGTTGTTATCTTTATTCTTTGTAGGTGACATGAGGCGCTCTCACGGACTCGATCTCCTTCACAGCTCTTCCATATTCCATCGTCCCGGACGAGATTCAGGTTCGGGCAGACGCAGGGACAGAGATGATTACGAAGATAGAGACAACCGTCCTCGCGATTCGTCTTATCGTAAGAAGGCATATTCCCAATCTTCACAGTCCCGTGATCCTCTTCCTCCAACTGAGTCGGATAGAGAGAAGTCTTCACAGAAGGGGTCCCAACCCGATGCTTCTCGAGAACAACACTCCGGTTCGTTGAGTACAAGGCAAATTCGGGAGCAACGAAAAAGAGCGGAACTTTCAAAGCCTCCTCCCCCTACTCCCGCGGTTGACCCAACTGTAGCAGAGAAGATGGTCGATCTTAAGGCAAAATTCCCAAAAAATTGTTTTGATGGTCTGAAATTCCTCCCAGCTATTCATTATATCCCTGGGCACGTGAAGCAGAGTGCCATTGCCTGTAACAACGACGTCTATGTTCAACATGACGTGTTTGTACACTTGGTTGAAACGATCTCAGAGGTGTCTGTTGAGCGACAATATGAAATTGATCGTCTGAAATTGGAGGCTGGCTGTGACAAGAACATCATCAGGCATCAAGATGAAGAGCTTGCTTCGTATAAGTCGAAGCTGGAAGCCGCTGAGCAAAGTGCAAAAGATACTGCTGAGGAAGTCACTCATTTAGAGATGGCTCACAAGAAGGAACTTGATGAAGCAGTCCAACGTAGCGGTGCCCTTGCCTTAGAAAAAGATTCTATCCAAAAAGAAAGGGACGCGCTCGCCATACAAGTCAAAGAGTTGAAAGAATTACTCTCCAAGGAGAAAGAGGACAAAGTAGCTGCTCAAGAAGAGTCACAACGATACTGTGATGAAATCGTTGCTACTCGGCTCTTGAAAGTGAAGCTCGATGACGAACTTGCTGGGGTTGAAAAAATGAAAGACGAAGCCCGTGAGGAGGGCAAAAGAAAAGCTGTAGAGGAGATTGACTCTCACCTCGAGGCGGCCGCAGAAGCCGGCAGGGAAGAGGTTAAGTGTATGTTTGACCCGTTGATTGCTGAGTATGGTGCCCGCGTCCTTATGCATCGCGACTTAACATTCTTGGGCGAGGGCTATCTCGAATCCCTAGCCGAGGATTGGGAAACTTTAGTGAAGATTAGGAAAATCGAGTCAGGCTCTGAGGAAGTCGATGAGGATGCCCTGGTGAAGGAGTTTCTTAGAGGGAACGAGCCAGCGGATTTATCAGCAGCCTTGGCGCTTTATAGCAAAGGCTCTCCCCTTCCAAAAGAGAAAAGTGATGAAGCTGGCCCATCTAGAGCTAAGACTACGGCTCCTCATACCGCTGCTCCTCCTACTACTCAACCGGCCGATCGGCCGACACTGGACCCATTCGAGCAGCATGCCGGCTACGATCCTAAAGATCCCGGGCTCGGCGTTTATGTGTTATCTCCTATTCTGGAGGGTGAAACTCCACGCGCAACTGATAGCCAGCCAGAACCCGGTAGGAAACTCTTCTTTTTTAGAAGTTAAAAGATTTGTCACTTTCCAGCAGTGGTTATTCGTTCTAATGTTCATTCTTTATGTTTTCATGCAGGCTGCTCTGACCCCGAGCCAACTCCGAGGAGCGATGATGCCAAGGAGGAGGCAGAGAGAGCAAGCGACGTTGCTCATGCCGGAGTAACTCCTGGCTCTGACGCTCAAGTGATCGGGGTGCTAGATGATGATAAGTTTGACACTTCATCTCCTGCCGAAGGAAGCTATGAAATCGAGATCACTGGCGCCTCCGAACATACTTCGAAGATGAGCATGAAAGAGCGTCTCGCCGAAGAGGAGAAAAAGAAAGTCGAGATCAAAGTTGAGCCTGAAATTCTGGAACTTACCGACCCGTGGAATAGACCTTTGAAGATCATCCTCCCTGGCAAATCCAAGCCGCTGAATGTTCCTTCTCCCACTCCTGACTCCGCTTCTTTAGCAAGCAAGAAATCCAAGAAGAAGCGTGAGGGAGAGGAATCGTCCGAGAAAACAAAGGAAGACAAGAAGAAGAAACCAAAGAAATAGTCGTTAACCTCGTTCAACGAGATTATGCTTAAGTCTTGTAACTACTTTCATCTTTTGTTTCCGAAGTTTAGGTAGATAGGTTATTGATTCCAAGTTTTGGATGAATAATTGTGTAACCTCATTTTGGACTGTTAAATAAAGTTTAGTTCCTTAGTCGTTTGAACGATTCTTCGGAGTGACATACTTCTTGTTCTACATTTCCTGAGTACTTAGAATTTTTTTCTAAAGTCGCGTTCCAGGGACTCATAGTAAGTTGATCCGCATTCAGGGGATTCGGAGAATGAGATTGTTTATGCTCTAGTCCGCACTCTGGGGACTTAGCGTACTCCGGTCCGCACTCCGGGGACTCGGAGATTGAAATCGTTTACTCTAGTCCGCACTCTGGAGACGTCTAGTCCGCGCTCCGGGGACTTAGAGTACTCCGGTCCGCACTCAGGGGACTCGGAGATTGAAATCGTTTATACTCTAGTCCGCGCTCCGGGGACTTAGAGTACTCCGGTCCGCACTCGGGGGACTCGGAGATTAAAATCGTTTATACTCTAGTCCGCGCTCTGGGGACTTAGAGTACTCCGGTCCGCACTCGGGGAACTCGGAGATTAAAATCGTTTATACTCTAGTCCGCGCTCCGGGGACTTAGAGTACTCCGGTCCGCACTCAGGGGACTCGGAGATTAAAATCATTTATACTCTAGTCCGCGCTCCGGGGACTTAGAGTACTCCGGTCCGCACTCGGGGAACTCGGAGATTAAAATCGTTTACAGTCTAGTCCGCGCTCCGGGGACTTAGAGTACTCCGGTCCGCACTCAGGGGACTCGGAGATTAAAATCGTTTATACTCTAGTCCGTGCTCCGGGGACTTAGAGTATTCCGGTCCGCACTCAGGGGACTCGGAGATTAAAATCGTTTATACTCTAGTCCGCGCTCTGGGGACTTAGAGTACTCCGGTCCGCACTCAGGGGACTCGGAGATTAAAATCATTTCTACGAGTTCGTACATCGTACAGGACAATGTAGTTCTAGTAATTCGTCACCCGACTATGAGATATAGAAACATTAGTAATTCATGGAAAATACGGCTTCAAGCCTTTATTAATGAAAAACAACTAAACTGCTTGATTACATGGCTAAAAAGAAACTAAGTTACAACTGAATGAAAACATACAGGAAATAACTGTGCCTAAAACAGGAAAGAGACATGCTAAATGTAATAATGTCGCAAATGTTCACTGTTCCACGCCCGGGGGAGTGTCGCGCCATCAACGGTCGCTAGCTTGAATGTTCCCTCTCCAAGCTTCCGTTCAATGACGTACGGACCTTCCCAGCTAGGATTCATACGCGACGGTACCGGGAAAACTCATTTCAAAACGAGATCACCCACATCAAAAATCCTTGGGCGGACTCTGCCATCGTAGTAGCGCTTTACTCGGTGCCTATGTGCTGCCGCCCTTAATTCGGCCTCTTCACGTTTTTTTATCGATGCAGTCCAGCGATTCCAACAAGAGGTCCTTATTCATCTTAGGATCATAATATGTCACTCGATGTGATGGAACTTCAAGTTCCACGGGTATAACGGCTTCCGAGCCGTATGCCAAGGCGAATGGAGTGTGGCCGGTCGCGGACTTGTGGGTAGTTCTATAAGCCCATAATGCCGTCGGGAGCTCATCTACACA
The DNA here is from genome assembly GCA_030737815.1 of Allium fistulosum. Lineage (NCBI taxonomy): Eukaryota > Viridiplantae > Streptophyta > Magnoliopsida > Asparagales > Amaryllidaceae > Allium > Allium fistulosum. The sequence goes on along the minus strand of CM060907.1, from coordinate 898,392,142 downwards.
CTTGCCTCCGACCTTCTCCAAACGCTTCTTCAGTATGGACTTGATTATTTTGTTAACGGCCTCGACTTGTCCGTTAGCTTTTGGGTGTGCAACGGTGGCGAATTTCTTCTCAATGCCATACTTTAAACAGAACACTTTGAATTCTCTGCTTTCAAATTGCGTCCCGTTGTCTGTAATGATGGTGCGAGGGAGGCCAAAGCGGCATATAATTTTTCGTACAACGAAGTTAACGACCTTCTTAGAGGTGATTGTAGCCAAAGGTTCTGCCTCAGCCCACTTTGTGAAGTAGTCGACTACAACTATCGCGTATTTCGCACCACCTTTGGATATAGGCAAAGAGTCGATTATGTCGATTCCCCAGATTGCGAATGGCCAGGACTAACCATTTGTGTGAGTTCTGTTGATGGAGTCCTCGGGATTTTTGCATATCTTTGACACTTGTCACATTTCCTTGCGTAGTCTGCAGCGTCCCGATTTACGGTCGGCCAGTAATACCCGTAGCGGAGGATCTTTTTTGCTAGCGTTTGCCCCCCAGTATGGTCACCGCATTCTCCCTCGTGTACCTCCTTCAAGACCCATTTTGTCTGATCATGAGCGATGCATCGTAATAAGGGGACTGAGAACCCCTTTCTATACATTAATCCATCCTGCATCACGTATCGCGCGGCCTTTCGAAGAATCTGTCGTCTTTCGCTCCTTTTCTCTGGTAAAGCCCCGGTTGTTAGGTATAGTTTGAACGGGGTTATCCACGATTCCCTTTCGATTCCTGTTTCCATCACAAAATCAACTTTCATTGCGTCTATACTTGGGGAATGCAATGCCTCAACGGGAAACAGTCCCATTTGCTGAGCATCGCCAGTGCTTGCGAATTTTGCCAATAGGTCGGCTTCTTTGTTCTGTTCACGCGGGACATGCGAAATGTCATAACGCTCAAGGTTTGACAGCAGTTCTTGAACCAGAACAAGGTACGGAGCAAGCTTCTGTCCCTTTGCTTGATAATCTCCTCGCACCTGGTAGACCACCAACTGTGAGTCACAAAAGATTTCAACTGATTTTACCCCGAGTTCTCCAATGAGTTTTAAGCCCGCAATTAGTGCTTCATATTCTGCTTCGTTATTTGTAGCTGGGAAATCGAGCTTCAGAGCATAACAAACCGATCGATTTTCCGGAGTTACCAGGACTACGCCAGCACCAGAGCAACGGTTGTTTGATGCTCCATCGGTGTACAATTTCCATCGAACAAGGGGAATGACATCGTGATTATCTGGTTCGTTGGATATGGTAAACTCAGCGATGAAATCTGCTAACGCTTGCCCTTGTATGGCTCTTCGTGGCAAGTAGGTGATATTCTCAATTTAATGTTCCATTTTAGCAATCTTCCAGAAGTTTCTGGTCGTTGGAGTACCTACCGTAGGGGTTGATTGGTATAAACACTGATTGAGTGTGCTTGAAAGTATGGGCGCAGCTTACGTGATGCAATCACCAATCAATAGGCCAATTTCTCGATTTTAGGGTAATTTTTTTCTGCCCCCGTTAAACTCTTGCTGACATAATACACCGGCTTCTGGATTCGGTCCTCCTCGCGGACTAAAGCCGCACTTATCGCATGTGGGGATACAACCAAGTATACGTACAACATCTTGTGGTCTACTAGTTTTGACAGCACTGGTGGACTCTCCAGATGCCTCACCAGATCCCGGAATGCTTCCTCACAACTAGATGTCCATTCGAAATTCCTCTTCCCTTTCTTTATTATATCAAAGAAAGGAATGCACTTGTCCGTGGCTCAGGATATGAATCGACTCAGTGCAGCCACTTTTCCATTCAAGCTTTGCACCTGTTTTATGGTTCTGGGGACCTGCATATCTTGAATAGCTTGAATCTTTTCTGGGTTGGCTTCAATTCCCCTAGCATTGACAATGAATCCCAAAAACTTTCCCGACGCAACGCCGAAGGAGCACTTTAGAGGGTTGATCTTCATCCCATAATATCTGAGTATGTCAAACATTTCAGCCAAGTCTCGAATGTGGTCGTTTGACTGTCGTGACTTCACGAGCATGTCATCCACATAGACTTCCATTATTCTACCAAGTTGGTCTTTGAACATTCGATTCACCAAACGCTGATAAGTTGCTCCTACGTTTTTCAGTCTGAAGGGCATCACTACATAGCAATATAGCCCAACGTCTGTGACGAAGCTGGTGTGTTCTTGGTCTGGAATATGCATTGGGATTTGATTGTAACCCGAGTACGCATCCATGAATGATAACAGCTCGTGTCCTGCAGTAGAGTCGACCAACTGATCAATCCTAGGCAACGAGAAACTGTCCTTGGGGCATGCTTTGTTCGGGTCGGAATAATCTACGCAAGTTCTCCATTTCCCATTCGCCTTTTTCACCAACACGGGATTCGATACCCATTCAGGGTAGAGGGCGTCGCGGACAAACCCATTGGCTTTGAGTTTGTCCACCTCCTCTCTGAGAGCAGCGGACCTCTCTGGGTCCATTCCTCTCCTTTTTTGTTTAACTGGGACGTGTTTCTGGTCTATGTTCAACATATGACTCGTAATGGCGGGAGAAATCCCGCACATATCAGAATGCACCCAGGCAAAAACATCAAGATTTGCCCGGTGGAAATCACTAAGGTCTTCAGTCATTACGGGGCCGAGTTGTGATCCGATATTCAGCACTCGCGATGGATCGTCTCGGCTGACTGAAATGTCAATCGTTAATTCAGCCGGCGCTGCCTTTTCTTCCCTGAGTTTCTCATCATCATCTCTCGGATCTATGTCTCTGAAGATCCGAGACTCATGCCCGAGCCAGGGCTCGGGCACTACTTGTCAATCATCATTATTAAGGATGCGGACAGGAACGCCCGCAACCTTTCCTTTCTCCCTCCGATGGGCCTCTCTGAGCTCTGCCACATAACATGCCCGATCGGTCGCCTGGTCGCCATGAACAACTCCTACTCCTTTGTCAGTCGGGAATTTCAAAGTCAAACACCACGGGGCTAATGCCGCCCTAAACTCAGTCAGGGCCGGTCGGCCCAAGAAAACATTATACGGAGAATCCACATCCAAAACTACGAAGGGTAAGATTCTCACCCTCCGACGTTCGCCTTGTCCCAGTTCAACTGGTAACTCGACATACCCCACAGCATCGGTCGCTGCGCCATTAAAGCCGTGTATACGGGCTTTGGACGGTTTCAAGTCCTTTGTTTCCATTTTCATCTGGTCATAAGCCTTCTTGAAGATGATGTTGACAGAACTTCCACAATCAATCAGAATCCTTTTCACATAAGCTGGTCTGATTGTCGCAGATATGACCATCGGGTCAATGGTTAGGGCCTCCACTTGGTCAGCATCTCTGTTTCTGAACACTATATCGTCTGTCATCACGCGCAGCTGCTTAGCAGGGGTCCCATCCTCCGTGTTCGAACAACATTCGAAATCTGCATGCTTCAGGGCACTAGCGTACCGCTCCATCTCCTGCTAGTTCTTATCCACGGGGTGTGGTCCGCCGATGATCGTGTTTATGACTAGTCTGCCCACAGTCCGGGCAGGTTCATCGGAATGACGTGGAACTGGAGCACGACCTGGGTTGGATGTTCCCTGTCCTCCTTCCTGAGGATCCTTCACAAATTCCTGCAACTTCTTCTGCCTGATCAACTTCTCTATGGCATCGTGTAGGTGTTTGCACTCTTCCGTATTGTGCCCGTAGGTCTCATGGAAGCGGCAGTATTTTCCAGTCCGTTTCCGTTCCTCGGTTGACTCTTTTAGACGTGGATTTCTGTACTGAAAGGTATTGCAGGTTGAGAGGTAAATATTCTCAAGAGACGCATTCAGCGGGGTATACTCGTTGTAGCTCGGGATTCTCGGCTTCCACTTCCCCGCTTCTCTCTTCTTCCCTTGATTTCTTCCTCCGGATTCCTTAGGCTGCCCAGGCTTGTTCTGGACATTGACTTGTACCTTTCCTGTGTTGTCTCCGGACTGCTTCACAGCAATGTTTCTTTTCACGGATTCTTGGACAGGTCCTGGTGCCTTATCTCGCCTTACCCACCTAGCTTCCTCTCTTCTTATGAACTGATGTGCCTTTGAGTAAAAATGTTCTAGCGTAGTCGAAGGTTTTCCTACCAACCAGTCTCCAAATTCAGAATCCGGATCCACACCTCTCATTACAGCCATTAGAATTGCATGATCATTGGGATCACTGACTTCAGTTGCCGCAACATGGAATCTTTGTAAATATTCTTTCAATGACTCCCTGGGATTTTGGATTACACTTGACAGAGACATTACGTCCTTTGGACGAGTAGTGTATATTCTGAACTGCTCAATAAACTTCTTTGCCAACTCCTCGAAATTGGATACGGACCGCGGAGGAAGTCGGGTAAACCACATAGTAGCGATCCCAGATAGAGTGATCGGAAAGCATCTACACTTGGTGGCATCATTTGCTCTAGCTGAATCCATCATCCACTCGTACCTCATGACATGCTATCTGGGGTCAGCCTTTCCCTCATACGCAGGGATAGTAGGCATACTAAACTTCCTGGGATACGCCGCCTGCAGCACAACATCTGTGAATGGAGTATGACTTCTTGATACTCCCCAATCATCATTCGATAAGCCTTGATTTTCTTTCATCAATTGCTTGACCATGGCTGTCAGATCTGGTGTTTGTATGGAAGGTGGAAGGTTGGAGTCTGTTCTACGTGACTGGCCAGGCTGATGCCTCCTCTCCCAGCGATCTACCAAACGTGCATCTTGAGGTTCGACATCGTTGGCATTTTGATGGTCTGGGCCTCCAGCCTCTACCTGCACTCCAGTTCCTAGGTTTCCAGCTCCGGCTTGGTCACGGTCTCCAACTGTCTGAACAGCAGCACCTGCCCGTGCAGCTTCAGTCTTACGACGTCTGTGCCTGGGAGGTTCATCAGAGGAAGTTGAGCTGTCGGATGAGGAATAAGGAGCGGGATTGCCCCCAGCATTCTGTTGCTGCTGTTGAGTGAGTTGTGCCATCAGGTTGGCGTTAACTTGCATCTGCTCTCCTAGTTGTCTCCTGCTTTCCCTGAGTTCTCTCATCAAGTCGTTGAACTCTATTCTGGTGACAACTGGAGTCTGGTCCTGGGCGGCAATTCCTACACCCGAAATCGCTGGCTGATTGCTGGGTCCTGCTTGTTGCACGCTAGCAGTCTCATGGGCATCCGCATTATGAGAAGCTGACCTGGTACGTGGTCTTGCCATTGTAGAGTTATTGGTATGAACTCTGAGTAGAACCAACGGATGTCCTATCAATGAGTCGGATCTTCTTTGGGGGATTTGTACAATCCAGTAGCTTTAAAGCAGATCCTTGAGGTCTGAGAATTCAATTCTCAATGAAAGCACCAAAGTGTTAGCACCAAAATTGGTCACTAACCTCGTTGAGAAAGATTGTGAAGAGATATAAATGATGAAGATAAATTAAACAAAGAATAAAATGCTAATTCGAATGTAGAAAGTAAGAACACCGGATTTATAGTGGTTCAGCACAATTGCCTACGTCCACTTTGAGGTTAAACTTTATTGATCTTCTTAATGATTGATTACAAATACAATTCGTAGATCAAATGCTTGAATGAAGTTGCTAAGTAAAGAAGATGAGTCTGAAAAATGGCAGAGTCTCCCCAGTGTTCCTGGAAAAAAGGTCCTTTTCACTGTGCCCCTGCCCCTCTATTTATAGACAAAGATGGGTTGGACTTCCCAGGTGGGCTCGGCAGCCGGACGTCTTGGCCCAAATGGAATGGTCGCCGCATGCCGAACCAAATAGGTCGACCACTTGGATGCCGAGTACTACTAGATGCCGAGTGCTACTGAATGCCGAGTACTCCTGGACGCTGAGTACTCCTGAACGCCGAGTACTACTGAATGCCGAGTACTCCTGGACACCGAGTACTACCCAATGTCGAGCACTCAGTTGCCTGGTCAAATCTCCAAGAAACATAAACTATTTTAAACTAAACTATTTTATTATAAACTATTTTAAGTTATAACTTTTTTTTGAGTTCATGGGAAACCTTAAGATCATGGTATTCATTGATAACTTATAACTATTTTATATAAACTATTTTATTTTATAAATTATTTTATTATATATACTATGATTTTGGAAGTGAATATATTTGAAATGGAAATGATATTTTGGTTTTGAAGTATAAACTATTTTGAAATGACCACGGTGTCATAATAACGTTTGGTCGTTAATAGCGTATATTACTACATAGCAGATAGTTCCATGGATCCTTAGAGGATGGCTATCTCAAACATCCTTTGAGTTACTTGTATTTCAGTTGATATTTCACTCGAAGTTGGATTTATTGATATAAGAATGTTAATCCTGACTTGAGTGTTTTGTGTTTTTCTTTACGCTCGGGTTAGACTAAGTGGCATAGTGTTCGAGACTCACCTTTGTAGTTGGAGCTTCGCTTGGAGATCCAGCTATATCTATTCAGCTTCCTGTTATTCAGTTGACTCTAGTGATGTATTCAGATTTTGTTATTTGACTATTGTATTGAGAGTTCTATGTATTCGAGACTTCTGTTGTATTTTGTTTAACTCTGTTATATATATAGTAGCTTCATGAACAACTATTCTTTTATTTCTGCTGCTTATTGTTTTTACTCTGTGTTTGTGATTTGTTTATTTACTATATATGCTGAGTTTTGCTAAATATAAATTAACAATCTGATATTTTGAGCAATTCAAGTCCGACATTTGTGGATGCGAATGGTTGAAAATATCAGGATGTTACATGATGTAGCAAAGCCAGATTTTAGGCAAAACTCAGCATATATAGTAAATTCAATTACGTAATCACTTTCCTTCGAGCGTGAATCTCTTCCTCTTCGGTTTGGATCTCCTTTGAATTCCGGGACTCCCATTTTGTTCAGGAATCCATCTTTGTCTTCCTATTCATGTCCTTTTGATTTTAAAGTATCCCATAACTCCACTCCTGTTGATCCCTATAATGAATCGGCGGTCCCGCCAATCTTAGAATGATTTGTAAAGGGGTGAAACTCCTTTACAACGGGCATTGATCCACCGGAGATTTCTGTATCCTCGGTTTAGATGTTGTTATCTTTTGCTATTCCCTAATTCTATCTCTTGCGATCGAATGCTGATTTGCCTTAGAATTCTGCATCGATCTTATTCTTGAAGTCATAGTTGACCCGGTTAAGGTCACCCACGATTAATATAAGGCTATCCATCTTCATCGTTTGTCATTTAATTATCATATCTTCCTCCCGAGTCTGTTTTCGTAATTTGAGTTCTCTTTGATTTGGACTCCTCTAATTTTGAATCTCATATGGCTTTTCATACAACGAAATTGATTTTGGAAATTTTTTTTTGCCTCTTGAATAAGACGGACTTTATATAAGTATAAGATGATTTTTAAAACTATTGATTTTGGAAGGTATTCGATTTGAACAGATAAATCTTATATATAACAGAATTTATATAAGAATGATTTGATATATTCGAAATTATTGATTTTGGAAAGTACTTTGTCTAAAATGAAATCTTATATATAATGGAATTTATATAAGTTTGATATTTGAAGCTATGATTTGAAAGGGTACTATATGGTATATTATATTTTGAAGTAAGAGGTATGGGGAAGTACCCTCCGCGAAGAAGTATAGTATGATATGCTTCGACCCAGATGGACTTGAGGGAATCCAGGAATGGATTCGACCGATAAACCCTAATATACTTGGGTGAATTCAGAAATGGATTCGAACCGATATGGTTGTCCGGACTTAAACTCATGAGTTCCTCAATTTTTTTCAAGGTAGATGGTTCTTTAGTTTACCCAATTGAGGCACTTTCGATCCTGGGATCTGTTGTTTATGGATCTTCCAGGAAGGAAGTGCATCCATTGCGTAAATCATTGAATCAGCAGTTACCACTACAGCAGGGGTCGATGGTCCCTTGTTTACGAAATGGCTACGATATTTTTCTAGAATCCGGAAGGTGGAAGGATCTTCTGGAAAGTTTTGTGTCCATTGCGTAAATACTGGATCAGCAGCGGGCCACCAGTATCTTATTATCATCATTTGACATTGGATTTTGAGCGGTACTTCTCATACCTATTTTTAAGTATTTTTCACTGGGTGTTGAAACGGGTCTACTAAGTACTTGGAGAATTCTAGCCTTGCGCCTGATCAACGCATGGCCAGAGTCTGCAAGAATGAGGATAAACCTGTTAAGGCATCGAGGTATAAAAGTATTTTGATAAAGTATTATATAAAGGATATTTTGATCATTTTTCTTTCTAAATAATTTAAAATGTTTAAAATATTGTTTACTTATATACTACATGGTTTAATAGTAAATTATTAGTGTTGAAAATATTTTAGAAGTTATTAATTAAATAAAACATATTTAAAGTAAATGATTATTGATTTATTAATAATGTTTGAAAAGTATCATGAGATAAAATTATTAAATTTATGGATTATGGATTTAATGTTTTCAATAGCTTCTTTGTAAATATAAGTAGTGATGTAAATAATTGATTTCAAATAGTTTACATATATTTATAAAGGTGTTATTTAAAAATTTAAATGACATTTATAAATGAAGCAAGAAATTTTATAAATGAGTTTTGAAAAGTATTAAAGTATTAAAGATAATTGATTTGCAAATAAAGCTTTCAAATGAATATGTCAAGTAAAATTTGCATAAGTTTCTTTGAATATATAATTAAAACATATTATATAAATGGGAAAATTTTGATTTGCGAAGTTTATTTATAGTAATACACTTGACAAATAAAATATAATCTCTATTTTGGAAGTATAGTTTGGAATATTTACTTGATTTCGAAGTACTAATAGTAAATTCATTGGTTTATTTACTGTTTGAAATTTTGTATTAAACCATAATAATTGTTTTTCCATAATTTGAATATTCATTTTTAAACAAGTGTGTAAAATTAGTTATGAAGATATGAAATTTTATATTTTGATTTATAAATTTAATGTAAGATTTGAAGTATACTATTAGTTTCAGTTTAATAATCTCGAGTTTATACTTAATTTAAAAATAATGAGTCTAATAAATTATTGGATTTAAGGAACTTTATTTTAAAACTTATTATAATGTTTTGATATAAATTTATAACATTGTTTTAGACTTTTGAAAAATCTTTGCATAATGCTATGAGGATGTTTTAAATATATCTTATATTTTACTAAGTGAATGGAAATCAATTTAAAAACTAAATGAAAGTTATATAATTTGAATTGACAGTTTGAACTAACAAATTTGAATTGAATGACTATTTATTTAATAAAATGGATTAAACCAAATTGTTGAGTATAAATAAATTTAAATCTATATGGATTTAAATTAATTGTTTTATTTTGTTTTTTAATCTATTTTCTTCTGGTTGTTTCTATTCTCCGACCTCGTTCCTTTTCGGGGATGAAAAGTTTTGAGTGGGGGAGAGTGTAATGACCTGGAAATTTTATTGATTTTTTTATAACGTAATTAACTGAATTTTATGAAATTTTAAATAATAAAATTTTAAAATAAAATTTTTATATTTGGAATACGTCTATTGAAACATAGCAAATGGTAAATTTTCATCAGATAATATGGAAGTTTATTTTATGGTGTAAATTTTATTTAAATTTAAATCAGTTAATAAATTGATGATAATAAAATGTTTTCCAAACCTGAATATTTTTATACAATAAATTTGTAAATCATCTTCTGAGTGAGACGACATATTTCGTTTCGCCAAATTTAGACTATTATTGCTCCGTCTATCTTATTTTCGACAAAATAGCAGAATTTTCGGTACAAATTATCGACTTTTAACCGGATGATCGTACCACTAATATCTGTATACCATTTTGATCATCTCGTCGTGTTGATCTCTATGGTATATTCAATTGTTAATTTCGAAGTCCGAAAGACGGTGAAATCTATGGAACGATTGCAATATCGGTTCCGCATTTGGACCTTTTAACTTCCATACCTTTCATATTTCACCGTCTATTAACCAAGCAGCCATTTGTTATTAATGTTCTGTGAATTCACATGTTGGACTTTTACTATTCCTTGATGTCAATTTACATTTTGGTTCATTGATTTTTTTTTGTCTATTCCTTTCGCATTCGTTCTTCATTTATAGAAATGTAATTATATCGGTGCATTCTTATTTTAACTGCTCACCTACCTCTTATATTGGCCGAGTCCTGACACTGTCTATCTTCTTTATTGAATCTTTTACCTTCCAGCATTGTTTTTTTTCCATTTTCCCTTCTGGCTTCCACCTATTCTCCCCGCTTCCACCGCGACCCGACAACACGCGACCACCAAGCACGGCCAAGGCACAGTCACCAAAGGCCGACATTCTCTTCCCACTCCCGCATGCTCATCCTCCTCATTCGACTCGCCAGCTACAACACTCCGCCCATATCTGGCCGAACATGGCCCATCACCATTGCTCTACCTCCTTCACCTCTTCTTGCTAAGGTATTATAAATATATATTTTATATCTTTTATGTTTGTGTTGATTATAATTTCAAGGTCTATATGTATATATATTTTTCAAATGTTTATAATAATATAAATTGTTTTGCTAGCTTATATTTTAATATGTTAAAAGTGTTATTATATATATCATAAAAGAGGTGTATATGTCATTGCAGTTTTATATATTATAAAGTATATAAGTAAATTGTTTTGGATAGGCACTGATCTTAAAATATAAAATGCTTATATATAATATGTAAAACCACTACTTAAACTATACTGTATTGAAAGACGGTTTCAATAAAATAATATATATGTATAATTATAATATGATAGCTTTTACATGTTTAAAAGAATGTAAACTATACATTAGTTTTATATAAAATCTGTTGCTTTTATATATAAGAATTTATACAAGTTCTATATCATTGTTGTTGGTCATGTATAGATTTATATAGGTCGTACATTATATGGTTAGTTGTATATATGTTTATATATATTAATTGATATGATAGATTATATTAGTTTTGGTCTATTTATATGTAAAAGCTATATAAGTTTGTATATATAATTATATATGTATTTTACAGTATATGTTCAAGTATATTTGAGTTATATATTAATATATTAAGTTATATACGCATATATATATATATATATTATATTTATATATAAATTTTCAGTGTTTAAGTCATATTAGCACATATGTGTTAGTTTGTACTAGTTTAAACTATATGTTAAGTTATAATATATAGGTTTACATAAATTTTATCTGATCTATTGAGTAGTATATGTATGTTTATAAACAAGTTACAATAATTTAAAAATAAGTATTGTGTTCTTTCCAATATATTTTATATATACATCCATAATGTTATATATGTATGCGGTTGTAGGGCTTATACTAGTATATTTGTTTTAGGGGCATTTCACTAGAAGGACAAACTTTGCAGTCCAATTAGTTTGTAGGACACACATTCAAAGAAATTACTTTCAAGGCCAAAATCAGCAGAATAATTACTTTCAAGGACAAAGTCAGCAGTCCAATTACTTTCAAGGACATAATTTCATAGATTTTTAGGCCCTACAAACTAATTATTTTACGTTTTGTCCTTGAAAGTAATTATTTGAATTGTGTGTCCTAGAAAATAATTCCACTTGCTAAAGAGGCCCTTGTGGCTAATTTCCACTTTGTTTTAAGTATGGTTTTATAAAGAGAATATACATGAATTTTTAATGGTTTTGAACTGAATTGATCTTTATATTATAAGTATGTAATTTATTTTAACTATATATATATATTTAATTTAGATTAAAATATTGATTTTAATAAAATAACAAACATTTACTGTATATATCAAACTGATTCTGATTCAGTTCATCAATTCTTGATTATCAGCCTTGTTCGTCCAATTCGTGCCAATCTAGCTTTACTTTGGAGTTTGTGGTTAGATTCGTAACTCATTTCATTGTCACACTGCTCAAGCCCCGAAAGGTGAGCAATCACTCACGATTAACATTCTTATATTTATTAAATTTGATTTCAATTGAAACGACAATTGAAATATGCCGCTGTTAGTTATTTACATTGTTATTTATATGTTGTTATTCGTATCTGTTCACCTGTGACATCTAACACCATTATCTGTTATTTATATTGATGATATATGCCTGTTATATTATTATCATATCTGTTATCACACTGCAAGTTCCTTGTTAGTATAGAATTACCTATGGGTTGAAATGATACATACCCGAACGATCTTGTAGAATTGGAGAAAATCATTATGGGTTGAAATGATAAACCCAAGCGATTTTCATTGAATTGAATTTGGGATTGCGGGTTGAAAAGATATAAACCCGTATATATTTAAGTTGCAGGTTGAAAAAATATGTACCAGTATATATTTAAATTACGGATTGAAATGATAAATATCCGTATCACTTGACCATAGGATAGAAAATTTTATACAGACACCGTGGGTCGATATGTAAATATTTTGAAATGATTTCTATGGTTTTGGAAAGAAATATATGGTTTAATAAATATTGATTTTAAGATATTATATATATATATATATATATAATTTTATAAAGGATAAAATTTAGATTTTTAAAATTTATATGTTTGAAAACCTTATTGGTTATAAGTTAGTTTTGAAATTATATTTTAAAATAGATTTTTATAATGATTTTTATAAGTTATGGTTGAGAAGATAAATTTGAATTTATTTGAAATTGTATTAAATTAAGAATTTCGATTTGAAACTTGTTGAATTTGAGATTCTTAAGGGGTATGATTTTATAACTTGATTTTGGTTTGAGCTGATTAATGAATATTTCAAGTTTAAATAAATTGAAGGAAATATTTAGGTTATTCGTAATTTGGGGTTTTATTTAAATGATATTGGATTTATTAAGTAAATATTTCAAAACTAAATAATAGTAAAGTGAATTTGATATATATATATATATGATTTTATCGAATTTAGTTTTGAAAATGTTGAATATTTAAAGCTTTGGAATATATTGAAATGGCTTATTTTATGGTTCAAATATGTGTTTGAAATCGATAATTTGAAATGGTTTATCGAGAAACTGAATTGAATTGAATTTGATGAACTGAGATGGAATAAAATTTAAATTTTGGAATTCGAGTTGATATGAATCGATTTGTGAAATTTAAGGAAGTTATTTTATTATATAAAGTATTTTTAAATTTTATTTAAACTATTCATATATTTTACTCTATAAATTATTTTTAATATAAACTATTTGTAATATAAACTATTTTAATATAAACTATTTTAAACTAAACTATTTTATTATAAACTATTTTAACTTATAACTATTTTATATAAACTATTTTATTTTATAAATTATTTTATTATATATACTATGATTTTGGAAGTGAATATATTTGAAATGGAAATGATATTGTATTGTTATGGCTTTTGAAATGGAAATGATATTTTGGTTTTGAAGTATAAACTATTTTGAAATGACCACGGAGTTATAATAACGTTTGGTCGTTAATAGCATATATTCCTGCATATCAGATAGTTCCACGGATCTTTAGAGGATGGCTATCCGAAACATCCTTTGAGTTACTTGTATTTCAGTTGATATTTCACTCGAAGTTGGATTTATTGATATAAGAATGTTAATCCTGACTCGAGTGTTTTGTGTTTTGCTTTACGCTCGGGTCAGGCTGAGTGGCATAGTGTTCGAGACTCACCTTTGGAGTAGGAGCTTCACTTGGAGATCCAACTATATCTATTCAGCTTCCTGTTATTCAGTTGACTCCAGTGATGTATTCAGATTTTGTTATTTGACTATTGTATTGAGACTTCTATGTATTCGAGACTTCTGTTGTATTTTGTTTAACTCTGTTATATATATAGTAGCTTCATGAACTACTATTCTTTTATTTCCGCTGCTTATTGTTTATTACTCTGTGTTTGTGATTATGTGATTTGTTTATTTACTGTATATGCTGAGTTTTGCCAAATATAAATTAACAATCTGATATTTTGAGCAATTCAAGTCCGACATGTGTGGATGCGAATGGTTAAAAATATCATGATGTTACAAAAAAAGACTTAACCTCTCTTTTCTCATTAATGCTCAAGTCTTATCAATTATGGAAAAGGAGCAAATGGGTATTTAAGTATTTTAGAAATTAAGAAAAAGAGGCATAATCATTTCATAAGGACATGAATCAAATCCTACCATCATTGTAACGACCCGTATTTTTACGGATCGAATGTTTGTAACTATTGTTGTTAGGTCGTTAAGCCGTGTGTAGCTTAGGTCGTTTGGGAGATGAGTCGTGTGGTGGCTTAGGTCGGGTAGTAGGTTAGGTCGAGTGAACGGCTTAAGGATTGGAGGAACCTACAGGAATTGGCGACCTAAGGAAGTTGGCGACTTAAGGGAAGCGGCGACTTAAGAGTTAGCGGCTTAGGGGAGTTAGCGACCTAGGAGGTTAAGCGGGGTTAACGACTTAAGGAATATGGGATAAGTCATTGAAGTTTAGGTCGAAAGACCCTATGTGTGTAGTTAGGTCGTGGACGAGATAAGGCTTAAGTCGTTATAGTTAGGTCGTAAGCCGTTGAAGAACCTGTGATGGAGTTAGGTCGTAAGTCGTTGGGGCTTGGCTTAGTGTTAGGTCGTTAGACGACCCAAAAGTGTTAAGTCATGAGTCGTTAGGTTGCGTAGATGTTAAGCCGCATCTTTGTTAGGTCGGAGCTGTTAGGTTGGCAGCACAGTTAAGTCGGGTAGCGCTAAGTCGCGCATTAGCGTTGAGTCGTTGAGTCGTCCAAACGACTTAGGTAGAAATGCGGCAGTAGTTAAGTCGTGGGATCTGTTATGTGTTAAGTCGCGCACGTGCTAGGTCGGAAGGTTTGTTAAGTCGCGCAAGTGCTAGGTCGTAGATTTGGCTGAGTCGTGAGTCGTGAGTCGTGAGTCGTGGGGTTTCATGAGTCGTGGACGACTTAAGGAGGCGAATGACTTAGGGATCTGCCTATAAATACACGTCCATTTCCTCACTTTTTGGGATCCGGATTTTGAAGCGACGAAGTGCTGCTATTTTGAGAGCTCGAGTTCTACACTTCTTCACTTCTTTTCTCCACTTTAATCTTGTGATTCCTTCCATCCAAATTGAAGGTCAAATCGAAGATCCAAGAGCTTAGATTGAAGATCTACATTCTTCGAAGAGAGATGTCATCGTTTGAAGCGGAATTTTGGAGAATCGAGTTAGATCCTTCGTTGTCCAGATCTGAAGTGTGTTGCTTTTGAGGTGTTTAGGTGATTTGGTGAGTGGTGGTTATCTCTCACACGGATCCAAAGGAGTATATCGGATTGGTGGTTTGATTATGTGTTAAAATAGTGATTTCCATGCATTTTCATAAACTGAAGTGTAGATCTATTGTTCATGATGATTTGACATCCATTTTACTACATGTTAATCTATGCAAGTTCATTCATTAAGTTGTAGAGATATTGCTCATGATTCATGCTTGTTAGATTCAGACTCTTTATCTACAAGATTGCCATTATTGTTATAATCGTTTATTTGATCATGTTTAAATGCTTGATTACTTGGATTAATGTTTGACTTGATTGATTGTTGTAAATTAGTTGATTGATGATTTTATTTAGACAAGATGGTCGAAGATGATTCAAAAGCTAAGGGAAAGGCTCTTGAATTGGAAAAGCTGCTCGTGGCATATGTGGCGGTTGATGAAGCTCATATGGATAGATTTGATGATGATGTTGAGATGAGGCTTTGCTATGATGAGATGAAGCGAGGCATGGTATGAGATAGCCTTGGTTTAATCCAGACGGGATCATTCCAAGCATGTTGATAACTTGGTGAAATGGTTCGGGTTTGAGGATAATGGTTTGCTCGAGAGGCACTTGAGCTAGTATGGAAATAGTCGTCGAGGAGGATGACTAGAAGGTTGAGGTTTCATCGTTATTGAAGGTTCTAGCAGACTCAAAGCAAGAGTACGCTGGGCAGATTCGATAGTCCCTAAAGACTATGATTGTAGTCGAGTACTCTGGGCAGATTCGATAGTCCTAGGCACGGGCTGCGACGACGTGCGGAGTTCTGTCTAGAACCGGGGTTGCCATTAACCCTTGACGGACGGCTGAAAGAATGTGCCGGTCATTCAATTAACGGTGGTATCGAAGCAAAGATAACAGTGATAGCCAGAGTCATGGATGTTTGGTTGTATCGTCATTCGGTCTCAAGAGCAATGTTTTCTAGGTTCTTATCTGATCTCGGTTTAGGCCTTGGGGGTTTGTACTTGGAAAATGTTGACCTTGACTCGAGTGATAATTGCTTTACTTTAACTGTCTGCTTTGCTATGTTTACTTCTGCTTAGTGTGTCTGGGGGATATCACTGTAGAAAGAGGTGGAGTGGGAGGGTTGGATTCCTATTCCTTTTTCCTTTATGCTCTTTTGGTATGTTGTTAGTTAATTTACCGCTCACTAAGACTGTTGTCTGACTCAAGGCTTTATGTTTAACTCTTATTGCCTTGGGCTGTTCATCCGCTTTGGGATGGGCAGACTAGGTAGCAGGTGACAGGTGCTGTTCTTAGTTTCCGACGATGCTGATGACGAAGACGAGCTGGAGGCTTGCATATTTTTTTCTTACTATATGTACTGGATGTTCCGCTGCTTTGTATAATTCTCTGAGTGATATGTAGTGAGGCTTGATGTATTGACTATTCAGATGTTTGTATTCAACTATTATGAAGCTTAGTTGATGAGATTCTATTTTGAGATGCTTCACTATATATATTCTCTATTGTATTTTATCCATGCGCTGTGAGTAATACGATAGATTCTGCTGTTTTAATTTAACCTTGGCAATCGTCCATGGCTGCCTGGCACACTTTACAGCGCACTATTTCCATGTTCAGTGCAGGGGTCGTGGGCGGTCGTCACATTTGGTATCAGAGCTTTGGTTAATCGATTTTACCCAACGCTTGCTGACGTAACTACGTATGAGAGACGTAATTGTATTTTGATGGATGATTACTATATATAATATAGTAGCTTAGAAGGATTTGAGCCCTTTATGCAGTTGTTTCTCAAGGTGTATTAATCATTCCTTTTTATAGATATTAAGAATGAATCGAAGAGGGAGACCAACTGCTAGGGAAGGCCGTGTTGCTGAGGGGGCTGCTGATTATGCAGCTATGTTCGAAGCTATGATGACTTCGATCATGAGGAGGATGCCAGCTCCAGGGTCAGCAGTAGATGTTGGAGTTCAAGTTCAAGCTCCAAGACCGGTGGATTTTGCTAAGCTGTGTAAAGACTATACTGCTCTTGGAGGAAAGGTTTTCATGGGAACAGAGTCGACCATTGAAGTCCAGAGATGGATAGATGCTTGTAGAAGAATCTTTGGTGATTTGGGAATCGAGGATGCAACTAAAAGGAAGCTTGCATCAAGACAGCTTCAAGGAAGAGCTTCTGATTGGTGGAACTCTATCACCATTGATACTCCAGAGGAAGAAATTACTTGGGAGCAATTCCAGGCCAGATTTGAAGCTATGTTCATTTCTACAGCTCAGAAATCTGTTCTGTTCAAGAAGTTTGTGGAGCTCAAGCAAGGTGGAAGACCAGTTCTTGAGTATGTTTCTGAGTTTGAAGCTTTGTCCAAGTATGCTCAGTCGTATATTGAATCTTCATATCAGAAGAACGTGAAGTTTGTGACAGGCTTGGACAGTTATCTCGGGAGACAGTAGGTGGATCATTTGGACGATTCATTTGAGAAGCTTGTAGAGAAGGCTCTCAAGCACGAGAATCTGTTTCCTAAAGAAGGATATGTTGTTGTTGTGACCAAGGAGGAGTCTAAACCACAGCAGGGTGGAAACAAGAAGAGGAAGTAGCAGTAGCAAAAGGGTAAGGATGGTCAGAAGAAGCCGAAGGGCGAAGTGACCTGCTACAATTGTCAGCAGAAGGGGCATTTCTCTAGAGATTGCAAGAATCCAAAGGTGCCGGTGAAATGCCACAACTGTGACAAGCCGGGGAATGTGAAGAGGAATTGTCCAAAACTGCGAAAGGACAAGCAGATTGTGCAAGCTTATGCTTTGGGGGTTGTTCCATCATCTTCAAAAGCCTCTACCGCTGAAGAGAAAGGAAAGGGTGTGGTGGTTCAAGGTACTCTTTCCATATGTGGTGTTCCAGTTAGAGTGTTATTCGATACTGGGGCGTCGCATTCTTTTGTTTGTAATGAACTTGTAGGCCGATTGGGTTTAGAACCGGATATCATTGATAGGCCATTGGTTGTGACTAATCCAGTTGGGAGTTCGTCTTGTCTATGTATGCTATCGCGTGGTCTGATTGTATTGAGTCATGATTGCTCTTTTGTTTGTGATTATTTTGTTTTGAACTTAGCGGGGTTCAGAATTATTTTGGGTATGGACTGACTTAGGAAGTATGCGACAAAGGTTGATTGTGAAAGGATGGAGGTGACAGTCGAGAATGTGGAAGGGCGAAAGGTTGTGATACGATGTAAGCATGAGGAAGGCATCTTCATGAGCTTCATGTATTCGCTGGTTGTTCCACGGGATGGACTGTCATCGGTGCCAATCGCTAATGGATTTGAGGATGTCTTTAATGAGGTCGAAGGGTTACCGCCGCATAGAGAGATCGAGTTTCATATCGATTTAGTTGAAGGAGCCAGACCTGTTGTGATGCCTCTTAGGCGGATGGCGCCTAGGGAACAGCAAGAGTTGAAGGTGCAAGTTGAGGATCTTTTACAGAAAAATTCATTCGGCGTAGTGTGTCCGAATGGGGTGCACCAGTTGTGTTTGTAACCAAAGCAGATGGATCGTTGAGGTTGTGTGTGGATTATCAGCTGAATAAAGTGACTAAGAAGAACAAGTATCCATTGCCGAGAATAGATGACTTGTTTGATCAGCTTCACAAAGCTAAGGAGTTTTCTCAGATGGATTTGGCAACGGGATTTCACCAGTTAAGAGTGGCTAAGGATAGTGTGCCGAAGACTGCTTTCAGGACACCATCCGGATTCTTTGAGTGGCTGGTAATGCCGTTTGGATTGACCAATGCGCCAGCATATTTTGTGGATCTTATGAATAGAGTGTTCAGAGATCAGTTGAACAAATTTGTATTAGTGTTCGTGGATGATATTTTGATTTATTCCAGAACTGAAGAAGAGCACAAGATGCACTTGCGTATTGTTTTGGAAATCTTACGGAAACATCAGCTGAAGGCTAAGTTTTCGAAGTGTCACTTCTGGAAGAGTGAGGTGAGGTTCTTAGGCCATATTATCTCTGGAAATGGAATAGCGGTTGATCCCGCTAAAGTGGCAGCAATCCAGGATTGGGTTAGACCTAAGAATGCATCTGATGTGAGAAGTTTTCTTGGATTAGCAGGATACTATCGTCGATTTATCAAAGACTTTTCCAAGGTAGCTGCACCATTGTCAGGATTGACGAAAAAGAATCGAGTATTCAGATGGGATGCTAAGTGTGAGCAAGCTTTCGGAATATTGAAAGAGCAACTGACAAGTGCTCCTATTTTGACTATTCTAAGTGGAAATGATGAGATGGTGGTTTACACCGACGCATGTGGTACTGGAATTGGAGCAGTGCTGATGCAGAAGGATAAAGTTATTGCGTATGCAAGTCGACAACTGAAGCCGCATGAAAGGAATTATCCGACTCATGATTTGGAGTTAGCGGCAATTGTTTTTTCTCTGAAGATGTGGAGACATTACTTATTGGGAGTTCGATTCGAGTTGTTTACAGATCATAAGTCATTGAAGTATCTTTTCTCCCAAAAGGATTTGAATCTTAGGCAGCAACGATGGCTAGAGTTTTTGGCATCATATGATTTTGGTATAGCCTATACTCCGGGAAAGGGTAACACAGTGGCAGATGCGTTAAGTCGAAGACATGCAGGATTGGGAGCCATGTTTTCAGAATGGAAGAGTCTCGAGTATTTAGCTGGATTTGACTTCAGGCCCAGATGTGAATTGGAACCTGAGATGTTGGCAAACTTATCGATAAGACCGACTCTTGTGGAAAGGATTGGCGAGAGCCAAAAGCGAGACGATAAGCTTGTCAAGATTATCCATGATTTGGAATCTGGATTGGACCTAGAGAAGGATAAAGGATTCGAGGTCGATCGAGAGGGTTGGCTTCGGAAGTAAGGACGACTAGTTGTTCCCGATATAGATGAATTGAGAAATGAAGTTCTGAAGGAAAGTCATCACTCGAAGTTGACAATTCATCCAGGTGGAAATAAGATGTATCGGGATATGAAGAGAACCTATTACTGGGAAGGTATGAAGAAGGATGTTGGAAATTTTATTTCCAAATGCATGAACTGCCAGTTGGTAAAAGCCGAGCAGAAGAAGCCTAGTGGATTGCTTCAGCCATTAGAAGTTCCTACATGGAAGTGGGAGAAAATATCGATGGATTTTATCGATGGACTACCTAGAACCAGAGCGGGAAATGAGGGGATTTGGGTCATCGTAGATCGTCTGACTAAGAGTGCAAGATTCATTCCTGTTCGATCAACCAGGACTGCATCAAAGTTGGCCGAGCTGTATGTTAAGTGGATAGTTTGATTCCATGGTATTCCGAAGAGTATAGTGAGCGATCGAGACCCATTGTTCACTAGTGGATTTTGGAAGAGCTTCCAGGAAGTTTTGGGAACCGAGTTGTGTTTGAGTACAGCTTATCACCCCCAAACAGATGGTCAGACCGAGAGAGTCAACCGAGTTTTGGAAGATCTCCTCAGAGCTTGTGTTTTAGATTTCGGAGGATCATGGGAAGATCATCTTCATTTGGTGGAATTTTCGTATAATAACAGTTACCAGTCAAGCATTGGTATGGCACCGTATGAAGCATTGTATGGAAGAACGTGTAACTCTCCGACATGTTGGTTAGAAACAAGAGAAAAGCTGATACTTGGGCCAGAAATGATTCGACAGACTTCAGATTGCATAGAAATCATTCGGCAACGAATGAAGGCAGCCCAAGGCCGTCATAAAAGTTATGCCGATAAGCGTCGTAAGGATTTGGAATTCGACGTAGGTGATAAGGTTTTTGTGAAGATTTCTCCACTGAAGAATGTTATTTGATTCGGGAAGAAAGGAAAAGTGACTCCGAGATTTGTTGGACCATTCCCGATCATCGAGCGAATTGGAAAGCTCGCCTATAAATTGGAGTTACCAGAAAAGATGGCGGGTGTGCACAATGTTTTTCATGTGTCATATCTACGGAAGTATGTGCACGACTCGGATACAGTGGTTTCTGCATATAGCTGTGAAGATTTTGAGATTGATCTAGTCGGTAAGAGACCTCGTAAGCCGCTTCACGTTGTGGGTACTGACACGAAACAGCTTAGGAGGAAGGTAGTTAGGTTGCTCAAGGTACAATGGAGTGATGATGTTAACGACTGTACATGGGAGGTGGAAGAGAGGATGAAGGCAGCTCATCCAGAACTCTTTGAGGTATGGCCATAAGGTGTCGTGTCATCTCACGACATTGTAACTTGTCTAGTTTTAGAATTCTGCATGCTAGGCTAGAATTGGATGCATGGTTTGTTGATTACTATGGATGGTAGGCATGCGGAATAGTTTTGATTGCTCTTGTTTGTTTGGAATTTCAGGGGCGAAATTCCAAAGGGGGAGAGAATGTAACGACCCGTATTTTTACGGATCGAATGTTTGTAACTATTGTTGTTTGGTCGTTAAGCCGTGTGTAGCTTAGGTCGTCTGGGAGATGAGTCGTGTGGTGGCTTAGGTCGGGTAGTAGGTTAGGTCGAGTGAACGGCTTAAGGATTAGAGCAACCTACAGGAATTGGCGACCTAAGGAAGTTGGCGACTTAAGGGAAGCGGCGACTTAAGAGTTAGCGGCTTAGGGGAGTTAGCGACCTAGGGGGTTAAGCGGGGTTAACGACTTAAGGAATATGGGATAAGTCGTTGAATTTTAGTTCGAAAGACCATGTGTGTGTAGTTAGGTCGTGGACGAGATAAGGCTTAAGTCGTTATAGTTAGGTCGTAAGCCGTTGAAGACCCTGTGATGGAGTTAGGTCGTAAGTCGTTGGGGCTTGGCTTAGTGTTAGGTCGTTAGACGACCTAAAAGTGTTAAGTCATGAGTCGTTAGGTTGCGTAGATGTTAAGCCGCATCTTTGTTAGGTCGGAGCTGTTAGGTTGGCAGCACAGTTAAGTCGGGTAGCGCTAAGTCGCGCATTAGCGTTGAGTCGTTGAGTCGTCCAAACGACTTAGGTAGAAATGCGGCAGTAGTTAAGTCATGGGATCTGTTATGTGTTAAGTCACGCACGTGCTAGGTCGGAAGGTTTGTTAAGTTGCGCAATTGCTAGGTCATAGATTTGGCTGAGTCGTGAGTCGTGAGTCGTGGGGTTTCATGAGTCGTGGACGACTTAAGGAGGCGAACGACTTAGGGATCTGCCTATAAATACACGTCCATTTCCTCACTTTTTGGGATCCGGATTTTGAAGCGACGAAGTGCTGCTATTTTGAGAGCTCGAGTTCTACACTTCTTCACTTCTTTTCTCCACTTTAATCTTGTGATTCCTTCCATCCAAATTGAAGATCAAATCGAAGATCCAAGAGCTTAGATTGAAGATCTACATTCTTCGAAGAGAGATTTCATCGTTTGAAGCGGACTTTTGGAGAATCGAGTTAGATCCTTCGCTGTCCAGATCTGAAGTGTGTTGCTTTTGAGGTGTTTAGGTGATTTGGTGAGTGGTGGTTATCTCTCACACGGATCCAAAGGAGTATATCGGATTGGTGGCTTGATTATGTGTTAAAATAGTGATTTCCATGCATTTTCATAAACTTAAGTGTAGATCTATTGTTCATGATGATTTGACATCCATTTTACTACATGTTAATCTATGCCAGTTCATTCATTAAGTTGTAGAGATATTGCTCATGATTCATGCTTGTTAGATTCAGACTCTTTATTTACAAGATTGCCATTATTGTTATAATCGTTTATTTGATCATGTTTGAATGCTTGATTACTTGGATTAATGTTTGACTTGATTGATTGTTGTAAATTAGTTGATTGATGATTTTATTTAGACAAGATGGTCGAAGATGATTCAAAATCTAAGGGAAAGGCTCTTGAATTGGAAAAGCTGCTCGTGGCATATGTGGCGGTTGATGAAGCTCATATGGATAGATTTGATGATGATGTTGAGATGAGGCTTTGCTATGATGAGATGAAGCGAGGCATGGTATGAGATAGCCTTGGTTTAATCCAGACAGGATCATTCCAAGCATGTTGATAACTTGGTGAAATGGTTTGGGTTTGAGGATAATGGTTTGCTCGAGAGGCGCTTGAGCTAGTATGGAAATAGTCGTCGAGGAGGATGACTAGAAGGCTGAGGTTTCATCGTTATTGAAGGTTCTAGCAGACTCAAAGCAAGAGTACGCTGGGCAGATTCGATAGTCCCTAAAGACTATGATTGTAGTCGAGTACTCTGGGCAGATTCGATAGTCCTAGGCACGGGCTGCGACGACGTGCGGAGTTCTGTCTAGAACCGGGGTTGCCATTAACCCTTGACGGACGGCTGAAAGAATGTGCCAGTCATTCAATTAACGGTGGTATCGAAGCAAAGATAACAGTGATAGCTAGAGTCATGGATGTTTGGTTGTATCGTCATTCGGTCTCAAGAGCAATGTTTTCTGGGTGCTTATCTGATCTCGGTTTAGGCCTTGGGGGTTTGTACTTGGAAAATGTTGACCTTGACTCGAGTGATAATTGCTTTACTTTAACTGTCTGCTTTGCTATGTTTACTTCTGCTTAGTGTGTCTAGGGGCTATCACTGTAGAAAGAGGTGGAGTGGGAGGGTTGGATTCCTATTCCTTTTTCCTTTTTGCTCTTTTGGTATGTTGTTAGTTAATTTACCGCTCACTAAGACTGTTGTCTGACTCAAGGCTTTATGTTTAACTCTTATTGCCTTGGGCTGTTCATCCGCTTTGGGATGGGCAGACTAGGTAGCAGGTGACAGGTGTTGTTCTTAGTTTCCGACGATGTTGATGACGAAGACGAGCTGGAGGCTTGCATATTTTTTTCTTACTATATGTACTGGATGTTCCGCTGCTTTGTATAATTCTCTGAGTGATATGTAGTGAGGCTTGATGTATTGACTATTCAGATGTTTGTATTCAACTATTATGAAGCTTAGTTGATGAGATTCTATTTTGAGATGCTTCACTATATATATTCTCTATTGTATTTTATCCATGCGCTGTGAGTAATACGATAGATTCTGCTGTTTTAATTTAACCTTGGCAATCGTCCATGGCTGCCTGGCACACTTTACAGCGCACTATTTCCATGTTCAGTGCAGGGGTCGTGGGCGGTCGTCACAATCATATCCACCATTAATGAACTTCTTATCATGATTAACCAAAGTCAAAAAAGTAGAGAAGGGTATTGTAGTCATTTTCCATCCAAAGCTCAAGTATAAATAGCCTACACCATTCACTTCATTTTTCACAAATCCATTATCTCATTCTCTTCACTTCCTTAAGCTCTTCTCTTCTATTTTCTTCCACCACCTCACCGAGCACCATTACACCTCCACCTCGGCCCAACACCCCTTCCCCAAGCCGTACCCACCTCACATACCCACCTACATACCTCCACATTCACATACCCGAGCCTACCCCACCTCTAAAACCAAGGCCGAGCCCTACAAACCCACACCCACACCCAAACCCGAGCACTTAATGCCATATCCTCCTAGCAAGGCCACGCACCCCCCCTAACCGAGCCTACACCCCCCTCCAAAGCTCATGCACCCTCCTCTTATAAAAAAAAGAAAAAGAAAAAAAAGAAAGAGAAAAGTAAAAGAAAAGAAAAGGAAATTGGGAATTCGGGACGTTCGAGAAGGAGCATGCTAGTTCACGTAAAGTTAGACGAAATGGAAATGAAGGTGCAAAATTCTCATCGCTATTTAATTATATCGATTATTAAGTTTAATTGTTATGTTAGATAATCACCATTTAATGATATGGATGTTTGAATGATTGTTTGAATATGTTGAATGAACAGTAGAGTTATGCTAATATTCTCACTTATTGATAATCACTATGCTATGAGAATGGATGTTATGTTAATGATGAATATTGGAAGTAATTATGCTCATTATTGATTAAGAAATCCCTTTGTTAAGTATGACTAATTTTGTTAATATGGTATATGTTGGAATTATTAAGCTTCTATGTGAATAGTTGAAAAAAAATCAAATTTGGATTTTGAAAATAAAGTCAAATTGGAATTGAAGTATAATTGAAACTGAAATCGAAATCGAAATTGGAATTAGATTTGAAGTGAAAAGTGAAATTGAAATTGAGATGAATAGTAAAATTGAAATTGAAACCGATTTTGAAATTTAAATCGAGATTAAGGTTGAAATTTGAATTGGAATTGAAATTAGATTTGAAATCTAAGTTTAATTTGAAGTTAGAATTGAAATCGAATTGAAATTGGATTTTAAAATATAATATTAAAATAAAATGAATATAATAATATTATAATAAGAAAATAGTGAAAATACACTTTAAATACTTTAAAAATTGAAAATATCAATTTGAAATGATTTGTAATGTTTTTATAAGTAATAATATTTAATTTAGAGAATTTATTTCAAATATTATAAATCAAGTTAAAACTAGGCGCGTCACGTAACGATAGTTCGCGATTTCGCACTGAAAAGTTTAAATGAGTGTATAGAGTGAAGTATAGCTCGGATTTCTTCGAAACAATAAATGTTTGGTCTATTTTAACCATAGTTTAAAATACAATAGGAAAATCAAGATTTTGTCTTGTAGATTTTGAATTATGTCCAAATCAATTTTCTAGAAAAATCGCATTTGTAGTTAAGTGACTATAATGGGAAATCTTTTTAAATGGACGTTTTTATTTAGGGAAAAATATGAAATAAATTTGATAAATCTATTTAAATAGTTTAGAAGAGATTTGAAGTGGAAAATATGAATTTTAAAATATTAAAAAGTTGTTTAAATCAAATAAGCTTATAAAGCACTTTCCACAACACTTTTCTACTGCCGTTTCTACGACTTTTTTTAAAGAAGGTTTAAACTTAACGATTTTTCCTAGAATAAATTATGAATGTTTTTAAAACGATAGTTAAGCATTTAAAAGATAATTTGAAATCTTTATAATCAATTCCAAAATAAAAGCTAGTAATTAAGTATGCGGAAACGACAAGTACATTTGTCCCGCCTTTGAGATCTGGGATGATAAACAAGGCGTTTAACTAAGGTTAGGAATGGAGCTACCAGTGCCCTGAACTTACCTGACCTATATTTTCTCTTCTTAGGCAAGGAGTGGAACAGATCGAAAGGAAAACCCGGATGCTCTAAAAAGATTATATTAAGTTTTTTCAAAATAAAAGAAGATTAGTATTATCCAAAATTTAAGCAATCTCCAAAATGAATAAACTATAACTTGGATTGCATAGAGATAATCTTCTTATACTTGGTATTAAATTCCGAAGGGGGAACTCGTCCTATTCGTGGAATTTAAAAGGTGATTTCACCATTATTCCGCCCGTAGCACTTGTTGAATACAGAAATTGATATTGAGTAAAATTAGAATGATTTCTACGATTCTGTTTACTCAATAATGTTTCCTAAGATTAATTTAGGGTTTATAGTAAACGATGTCTTAAATAACATTGTTTTTGACCCATTTAAAAGTTAAGAAATTCTAGATCGATGATAAGCAAGAAAATTGGAAATGTTTCCTAAGTAATAAGTGAATTAACTTAGAATTACTCTAAGATTAAAAGGGATTTTGTAATTAACCAAAAGAATTATAGTGAAAAGAGGTTTAATAAACCTTGTGTACTCATATTTACTTATTTTTTTTTCGATGATTGGATTTCGAAGGAACCGGGATCGGATTTGGGTGATTCCTCTCCGAAAACCACTTCGAACCAATCCACGTGTTCGAAGAATGAAGTTGTGTTGAAGACGGAGATATTGAGATGAATAATAATGAAGGACTACTTGTTGATTAATTGGGGATAAATTCCTGATTTACTTATTGTAGGAGTGGTCTTTTTGTTATGAAAAATCTCGAACCACAAGGACTTCTCGCTTAGTAATTGTAACAGCCCACAAACCCGTATCCCTTGAATCGACACTATTCTCCCACATATCAACTCAAAGTGAGCGGAAATACGGACCATTATGGTTAAATACGAAGAAGGTAGAAGAAGAAAAAGAAAACCACATCAGAATCTCACAAACGCAACGGAATAAAATATAATAGATAATAACTGATCTTTACACAAAAGAAAACTATATTTGTTTATACTTTACATCTTTAGAATACAACATCAGAGTTCAACAACATCTAACACACAAATGTATAGTAATCACTACATGTCCTCACAAAACTGAATACACAGTACACACAACACAATGGAATACATCAAGTACGAGTGATACGTCTCGCCATCCAGCTCGTCCCCTGAGCTCCACAGCATTCTATTATGTATCTGTAATACTCGGTCTGACCCGAGCATTATAAATAAATAACACCCGAGCCAGTCTGGAAAACCAGCATGAGAAAACACCCTCAATTGGATTATTAAAGTTTTCCAAACCCTTTGAAATAAAAAGCATCCCGTAAGACCACGCCATAAATAAACATGTCGGGTTTTTACCTTACGATAGCCAAAACACTTTTTATCAAATTCTTCTAATATTATAATAGTGTCTATAGAAAGTAAAATAGAATCTAGCTAAAATGCTTGCATCTTACGATTCAGTAATAGTTGGGCACAATCAAAACCATACAGGCACGTAGGGAGAATGGATTTCCAACGAATGACTAGGCACTGGGGTACCACCTGTCACAGTACCTAGTCTAGATCAGCGTACCATGGACCACGCCCGATCCCCTGCAACACAAGGCCGGAACTACCCCTTACTTCTGAGTAAGATCACCCCACGGTTGGGATCAGCAACCGCACCACTAAGCCGAAATAAAAAGGGACATCTAGACAGGGATGACCTCACCCTAATGGGTGCTACCCACATAGCCTTGCTGCATAACCCATGATTTTCAGTCATTCCCGGTTGATGAGGTTAGAGGCTAAGCGTTACCTTTTTAGAACGTTTCACTTAGAATGCCCATCGTCTACCTGACGATGTTCCGAAAGCATTCATCCATACAAGTCCGTTCCGGGTCCGAACGGAACCGAAGGCACTATTCCTACTACATCCATTTTGGAATCATCCTCAGGATTAGTAGCGATTAGCCCTTGCACTACACTGTACCATCTTCGACTCCGCACTTGTTTTTCCACGAAAACGTACAAACCGGATCGAAGTGGTTTTCGGAAAATAAATCCCGATCCTGGTCTCTTCGAAACGATCAGCGCATTGGCCAATATTGATAGTCGGTGATTTAACTATCAATTAACATTCACAAACATCCATCAAACAATAGATAATTTTCCAAATTATTTATTTACCTCACAAATATCTTCGCAATATATATTTCCATTTCAACCCTTTTTGAAAACAATTTTTTAACCACACTCTTCTCATGAAATGAATTTCCAAATATTTATTTCCACTGAAAACACCAAGTACAAAAACTTTAGATTTTTAAAATAATTTAGAACACTTTATTATAAAATATACTTTAACATTTAAATTGAAAACTACTTCAATACTCAGCCGAAAATATACTTTAAGAATATTTAAAATAAAGCTTCTTAATAAAATTTAAAACTAAATTTTTATCCTTTAAAACAAATACCAAGTCACTTTTAATATTTACTACTATAATAGATTTGAAAAATCCTTACTTTAGAATTTAAACATTTTGAAATAATAAATTTCTAAAACATGCTTTTTTAAACAACATTAAAACTTTTAACTTATATTTAAAATTTTGCTTTGAAACGTACTTGGCTATCCAGGGAAATACGCTTCGCTTTCACATCTTTTAAAAAAAATCACCATTTATTTTTAAACAAATTTACCCATTCCATTAATAAATTCCCACCGTGAATTTATTCCTCCAAATATCCACTGATAATTCCTTCACTTTTATAAACCCAGTTTATAAATCAAAATCTCACTTCTCTTTTAAAAATCCCGGTTTAAACACTTAAATCAACTCCCAAATTGATTTCCAATTTACTTCACTTCTAAATAAATTTCCTTACTTACTCCATTTATTTCAAAATCCATTAACGTTAAATTTCATTTCTTTATTATGATTTAAAAATCTATTTTAACTGAGAATACCAATTTAGATTTCCCAAATTCCTTTCTTATTTTTTTAAATAAATTTAACCCTTGAATTTTTAAAATAAATTCTTTATTTCCTTAAAATAATAATGCTTGAGTTTTAAAATTCATTATTTCTCAGTTATTTCAAAATCCCTTTTCCATACTCGAAATTAATTTACTAGAATTTAAGAATCTCTTTTATTCTTTTCCAATTCATTCCTGAATTTATCCAAATTCTTTATCATTATCTACTTAAAAATCTTCTCTTATATTTCCTTTTTAAAAAATCCGATATATATATATTTTTGGTAACCCAGTATACCCAAATATATTCAATCAACCCGTTGCATCCAACATTCCAATCATCAATATAATTCATCATAGGATATCAAATAATCATAACAGAGAATATTAAACATTCTAAATAAATTTTGAGAAATCCAGTTGGATCCCTCCAACCTGTTTCCCTGCATCCATAGATGTTAGCACAATACCAATTCCACTTCGAGGTGGAATATCGTGGTATATGGGTTTATAAAATATCATCCGCTATTATGTGGCACATAGTGTAATAGCCTGGGGTTTTATGACAATTTATAATCGTCATTTAGCAATTAATGTGATAGAAAATTGCTATTGAAGTTTATCGAGTTAAAATCCTTTAATAAAATAATTGGTTAAATGTGGTTGGGCTTTTGTAATGGATCCAAACCCTAGTTTCGTTTTGTGCCGAGATGATTATCTAAGACCTACCCGTTCCCCCTCTCTCATTTTTGATTCATTCGTAACCCTAAGCCAAAAGCAATCGAACGAGAAAAAAATGGCGACCTTGTGATTTTCTTTCGTTCGTTCCTCCTGAAAAATTAGGGCTTTGATCGATTTTGGCCGCCACAGCTTCAAGTTTTCTTTGCTTGTTCCTCACCATCGCGTCGCAGACTCGTTCAACCTACTCTTTGATCAATGGCGATTTGCCTGACTTAGTTCGATTTTTGCTTCGGCTACTTGAAGGGATTTGTCCTTGCTCCGTTTTGGGCTTCGTGCAAAGGCGAGCAATAAGGGATGCTGGCGGTTACGAGTGGGTTTTGATTCTTCGTCTAAGGTGAGTAAATCTATTTGCTCACATCTAGTTCTTTCTTAGTATGGTGCATTTGCAATTCGATTTTCTTCGATGTTGGTTTATCTCGGCTATTTGCTTTCGTTCGATGTTAGTAATTCTCTGTTGGCATCGTTTTCAAAACCGACTTTGATGTTGAATTGCATATTTCTTTTTGGCTTTTGCTTTGAAACGTTTTCAATGCTCGGCCCACTGCAGTTCCATTATCTCTTTGGCATTGCTTTATATATATATATATCCATTCATGTATGTATATACACGACTGATTGTTACCCTATTTCATTTGATATAGTTATATAGATGTATGTTCGAATTTTATTGCTTGCCTCTGACTTGTGTAATTGTTCATGGTTAAGTTGAATTTTGATATGAAACTGACTTTGGGTTGAATTCGTTGGATTGAATCTTCGGTCGTTTTTAAAGTAATTTCGAGAAGACAAAACTGCCTTTGATCCAGACAGCTACATTGAAACTTGCTTCTCAAATCAGTTTTGAACTGTCGTTTCTTTTTGCTCATCACTGTTTGAGTTTGATTTAGACGATATTGATTTCGTCTCTGTGACCTCGACTGTTGCCTTGATTTTAGTTCGTACCAAAATTTAAATTGAAATCGCCTCTGTTGGATTTTGCAACTCGCTGTTTATTTATGTTGGGAGACTTCATATGTGTTCATACATACTGTTATATGTGTGTATACATGTAAAGTCGAATTCGCACTACAATTATCTTTGTTCAAAACTTCTTCTTTGAATTCTCTCTTGATTCTGGTTGAAGTCTGGTTGTGTAGAATTCCTTCAACTGTGCATATCTGCGGTTGATAATCAGGTCTGCATTTGACCATATATGTTGTTTACATTTTCCAATGTCATTTAGTTGACTCTGTTTCGACTTCACTTCATGTATATACTTTGGGCTATGGTTGCATCCCACATTGAACTGGTTCATACTTCTCGTACTTGTGATGCATTGCATTTTCTTGTGTCACTGTGCCTTGTCTTTGAAGTTGGTTCATTTATATTTTTGCCCATGTAAAGTTACTTGTATGAAAAAAATAATAGTGTCCAGACTAATTTATCAACTCCTTTTCGTATAAATGTTGAAACATTCGAAACTTAGTATTTGCATGAAAATTTCCCTTGCCATCATTTCCAGTAAAACCCGAAACTAACCCAGGTCCAAGTTAATTAGTTTGGCAATTTCTTGCGTGCGTGTACTGCGTTTCCTGAGTACTTCTGTTTCACCGTTTGACTTGAAATATAATACCTCACCATTTACCAGTTCAGGGTAACTTTGGACTTTGGTGTGTAGTTGTTCGTACTTGCCTTGGTTTTGGAGTTTGGCATTTCCTTAGCATACCTGACTTTGGCCTATTGCTTAGAGTTTGTTGACTTTGATACATTAGTCCTGTACCACTCGGCTTCACACAGATGCTTCACTTGTTCTTCACTTACCTGTTGGATACATTGCTGTTGTAGATGTTGATGTTGTTACGGCTTGATCTATTGTTGTCATTGGTGTACTTGAGTCAATGGTTTGCTTCATTATGTACTTTAGTCTGATACTTGTGTAAGTGCTTGTATTTGGTTGTCTGCATATAAATGTTGGAGCTCTTAATTCTGGTCTGGTGGTAGTTTTGCATTCATGTTAAGTTGACTGGTTTCATTTTGTATGCTGCTTTGACTTTGGCATTTGATATGCTGTTTTACTGGTGCATCCTTGTTTCAGTGATGTGATTCTTTGTTTTGGATTGTTGCTTTTGCCTTGAGTATTTGTATACTCCTGCAGCTTTGTATATGGCTATTCTTTGGTCTGCCTGGTCTGGATTTGTGTTGATTGTATGTAGCTGTCTTGATGCATTCGAATTTGATTTTCGAATTACACCTGAGTTGAATCCGGTCTCAAAGACCCGGGTTTGACCCTGTCAGTTTATTTATGTTGACTTCTACAGTTTTGATTGCTGTTAGTTTTCACCGTCCTGATGATTTCCAGTACTGTGTGGCGAGGCAGTGCACGCGTGCGTGTACTGCAGCCACATAGAAATTTGATTTGATTGATCTTTTGAGATTGCTGATTTGCTGATTAACACTATTTAGTGTTATATTTATCGTTATCCAATTCTCGTATCGAGAGTTGGATATACGAGATTTCTGTGATTATCGTCTATTGACTATCTGATTATTATTGCTGCTATGCACTAATAACTGAGTTTGAATTAGACTGACCCGTGTATTATTTTCTTTTGAATGTAATACTCGGGTCAGACCCGAGTTATTTCAGGTCGTAGATTTTCTACTTTGAGTTGCTGTTCAGGATTTGAAGACTTTTCACACCTTCTGAAGTTATCAGTGTCATTTTGTAGTAGTCGTGTCATTGTATAGAACGATATGTATTCATGTATATTAGTCGATAATGTACTTGTATATATAACTTCTAGAGTCGACAGTTGTAGTTGTATCATATGGATCGTGTCAACTATGTATTAACTGACATCAGTTATATATATATATATGAGACTTTTGTTTTTATCTGTGTTCCGCATTTATATTATCTGTGTTATTGTTATATCTAATGTCCTAAACTATTATGAACCGTCGTAGTTCGTTTTATACTAGTATTGGGTGTGTCGATGGGAGTAAATAAATAATAGAAGAAAAATGAAAAGTATGTACCACTCCTATCGAGATAACCAATATTAGTGTAAGGCCAATTACGGATGGTCGCTCCTATCCAGCCTTATTCTTCGTAATAATAGACAGTATTTCCTTTAATACTCTTTGTTATTATGAGCATAGAGGTGGGGCGTCACAGTTGGTATCAGAGCTTGGGGTTTATGGACATAAAATAAAACATAACTGGGATGGAACATATGTTACAACTATTGGTCGATGTTTTATTTGTGCTGGAGTCAAAACTAAAGTTTTGAAATTTGGATGAAATTTTTAAATAACTTTATTTAAAAATAATAGTGAAATTGTGTTCTGATGATTTGATTGATTTGTGTTCTGTTTATCAGAGTGCGCAGCGGAAACAGTGAAACTGTCTTCGCTGAGTACAACTAATAATCTTCTTGATTTAAAAATCAAAATACGAAATTGATATGAATTTCATTTGTTGTTTACATAGCTGTAATTATTTTATTTCTTTGAGAACTTCGAATCCGAATTGAGGATTCGAAGAAATTGCAGATATGTGATTTTTGTTGAAATTTCCGTTGGCTTTCTTTTGTACTAATCATCTATTGATTAGATTTTTGCTGTTTTGAATTATCTTCATTGAAGATACATTTGAATGATTTCTTTGTTCATTCTGTAGTACGTGCAAAAATTTGAATTGCACGTTACTGCATTTATTTACGTTGAACCGATGCTTGGTTATGAGACGTATTTTGTTGCCGTTATTTTTGTAACGGGATTTTTACACCAATGCTAGATTTTTGAAGCACAGTGTTTTGTTGACAATTTTAATGAATGAAAATTCACTGATGTCACATTTAGATGTGAATTATTTTGATGAGATATTTGATGTTTTAAAATTACTGTTGCTTTGACTTCAGTAACAGTCAAACTTTTAAAGGTGGATTTTCAAGCGGTTATACCGCAATGCTGATTTGTAACCGTTTTTACGGTATTTTGAGAAGTACAATTTCCTTATCGAAATTGTTACTAATTTGCTGCTTTAATCACGTGATTGGAAAATCGTTTTAAAATGAAAATTGTTTTATAAATTTTTAACAGTTTACATTTTCAAAAGAATGAGAAAGCGACTTAAACGATTCAGCAAAATCGAGGATTATGACCCCTTTCTTTTACTGTTTCGCTTAACTCCGGACTTGTCCAGTTGAGAATGTGAATTGTTATTTTTACAAAATAAATAAAATTGTTTTCAGAAATTTTAACAGTTTACGCTTTCAAAAGAATGAGGAAGCGATTTAAACGTTTCAGCAAAATCGAGGACTATGACCCCTTTCTTTTACTGATTCGCTTAATTCCGGACTTGTCCGTTTGAGAATGTGAAATGTATTTTTACAAAATACACAATTTTGCACTTTCAAGGAAACGATGAAGAGAATCAAACGATTTAGTAAAACACGTGGTATGGGACATGTGCGTTTGCTATTTCGGTTAATTCCGGACTCGTTAATTGAAATATTTGATGATTTCGTGTGCTTTCGAGCCACTATGAGGACCTTCGGGTCATTTGTTGGGCTTTCGGGCCACTCTGCGGACCTTCGGGTCAAATACCAGTACTAGACCTTCGGGTCACTCTGCGGACCTCCGGGTCAATCTGATGGGCGCCAAAATTATGTTGAGTACTTGGTAGGCTTCGGCCATTTGTTGTTGCACGTGCGGCGAACTAAAAACTCGCCATCTGATGGGATCGATCCAAGCTTTTATGTTGATTTTCTAGTCTTCTTAATTGATTTCTAGATATTTGTTGCTTCCAATTATCTGCAGGTAATTGGATATTTGTTGATATGAGTTCTGATTATCGTTTTTGATAATCAGATATTTGTTGTTTCTAATTATCGCTTGTGATAATTAGATATTTGTTGATATGAGTTCTGATTATCGTTTTTGATAATCAGATATTTATTGTTTCTAATTATCGCTTGTGATAATTAGATATTTGTTGATATGAGTTCTGATTATCGTTTTTGATAATCGGATATTTGTTGCTTTTAATTATCACTTGAGATAATTAAATAATTGTTGAATTGTTGTTTTAATTATCGCTTTAGATAATTAAATATTTGCTGATTTCGAATTTAATTATCGCTTTAGATAATTAAATATTTGCTGATTTGAGATTTAATTATCGCTTTAGATAATTAAATATTTGCTGATTTGAGATTTAATTATCGCTTTAGATAATTAAATATTTGCTGATTTGAGATTTAATTATCGCTTTAGATAATTAAATATTTGCTGATTTGAGATTTAATTATCGCTTTAGATAATTAAATATTTGCTGATTTGAGATTTAATTATCGCTTTAGATAATTAAATATTTGCTGATTTGAGATTTAATTATCGCTTTAGATAATTAAATATTTGCTGATTTGAGATTTAATTATCGCTTTAGATAATTAAATATTTGCTGATTTGAGATTTAATTATCGCTTTAGATAATTAAATATTTGCTGATTTGAGATTTAATTATCGCTTTAGATAATTAAATATTTGCTGATTTGAGATTTAATTATCGCTTTAGATAATTAAATATTTGCTGATTTGAGATTTAATTATCGCTTTAGATAATTAAATATTTGCTGATTTGAGATTTAATTATCGCTTTAGATAATTAAATATTTGCTGATTTGAGATTTAATTATCGCTTTAGATAATTAAATATTTGCTGATTTCGAATTTAATTATCGCTTTTGATAATTAAATATTGGTTGATTTGGGATTCGATTATCGTTTTTGGTAATTGAATAATTGTTGATTTGTGGTTTGATTATCGTTTTAGATAATCGAATATTTGTTGATTTGAGATTTGATTTTCGTCTTTGATAATCGACTATTGGTTGATTGCTAATTTCGCTGATTTTGAGATTTTCTAGTCTCCAATTGATTCTAGGGTATGCTGATTTTATTGAATCGCTATCTTCTATCTATTTTTGGTAATAGTTAGAGTTTGTTGATCATGGAATTTATGTTTTCTAGTTAATTGTTGGATAACTAGATAATTGCAGTTTTGCGAATTGTGATTTGTGTATTATAATTATCCTTGTTGATAATTAGATATTGCTATTTTGTGATTTCTGTATTTCTGATTATCTAATTGATAATTGAATGTGGCTGATAATTGTATTTATTCAGTTCTGCTGTTTTCTGATATCTATTTGATAATCAGACTTTGTTGAGAATTTGTGAATTTCCTTTATGAAATTAAAAGATTTCTTTGATGTTTGTGTTCTCGATCCTTATTTTTCTAGCTTAACCAGTTATGTTAGAAGAATAATCGTTATAGACGACTTTAAGTATGAAATTTGCGGGGACGCAATTTTTATAAGGAGGGGAGTCTGTAACAGCCTGGGGTTTTATGACAATTTATAATCGTCATTTAGCAATTAAAGTGATAGAAAATTGCTATTGAAGTTTATCGAGTTAAAATCCTTTAATAAAATAATTGGTTAAATGTGGTTGGGCTTTTGTAATGGATCCAAACCCTAGTTTCGTTTTGTGCCGAGATGATTATCTAAGACCTACCCGTTCCCCCTCTCTCATTTTTGATTCATTCGTAACCCTAAGCCAAAAGCAATCGAACGAAAAAAAATGGCGACCTTGTGATTTTCTTTCGTTCGTTCCTCCTGAAAAATTAGGGCTTTGATCGATTTTGGCCGCCACAGCTTCAAGTTTTCTTTGCTTGTTCCTCACCATCGCGTCGCAGACTCGTTCAACCTACTCTTTGATCAATGGCGATTTGCCTGACTTAGTTCGATTTTTGCTTCGGCTACTTGAAGGGATTTGTCCTTGCTCCGTTTTGGGCTTCGTGCAAAGGCGAGCAATAAGGGATGCTGGCGGTTACGAGTGGGTTTTGATTCTTCGTCTAAGGTGAGTAAATCTATTTGCTCACATCTAGTTCTTTCTTAGTATGGTGCATTTGCAATTCGATTTTCTTCGATGTTGGTTTATCTCGGCTATTTGCTTTCGTTCGATGTTAGTAATTCTCTGTTGGCATCGTTTTCAAAACCGACTTTGATGTTGAATTGCATATTTCTTTTTGGCTTTTGCTTTGAAACGTTTTCAATGCTCGGCCCACTGCAGTTCCATTATCTCTGTGGCATTGCTTTATATATATATCCATTCATGTATGTATATACACGACTGATTGTTACCCTGTTTCATTTGATATAGTTATATAGATGTATGTTCGAATTTTATTGCTTGCCTCTGACTTGTGTAATTGTTCATGGTTAAGTTGAATTTTGATATGAAACTGACTTTGGGTTGAATTCGTTGGATTGAATCTTCGGTCGTTTTTAAAGTAATTTCGAGAAGACAAAACTGCCTTTGATCCAGACAGCTACATTGAAACTTGCTTCTCAAATCAGTTTTGAACTGTCGTTTCTTTTTGCTCATCACTGTTTGAGTTTGATTTAGACGATATTGATTTCGTCTCTGTGACCTCGACTGTTGCCTTGATTTTAGTTCGTACCAAAATTTAAATTGAAATCGCCTCTGTTGGATTTTGCAACTCGCTGTTTATTTATGTTGGGAGACTTCATATGTGTTCATACATACTGTTATATGTGTGTATACATGTAAAGTCGAATTCGCACTACAATTATCTTTGTTCAAAACTTCTTCTTTGAATTCTCTCTTGATTCTGGTTGAAGTCTGGTTGTGTAGAATTCCTTCAACTGTGCATATCTGCGGTTGATAATCAGATCTGCATTTGACCATATATGTTGTTTACATTTTCCAATGTCATTTAGTTGACTCTGTTTCGACTTCACTTCATGTATATACTTTGGGCTATGGTTGCATCCCACATTGAACTGGTTCATACTTCTCGTACTTGTGATGCATTGCATTTTCTTGTGTCACTGTGCCTTGTCTTTGAAGTTGGTTCATTTATATTTTTGCCCATGTAAAGTTACTTGTATGAAAAAAATAATAGTGTCCAGACTAATTTATCAACTCCTTTTCGTATAAATGTTGAAACATTCGAAACTTAGTATTTGCATGAAAATTTCCCTTGCCATCATTTCCAGTAAAACCCGAAACTAACCCAGGTCCAAGTTAATTAGTTTGGCAATTTCTTGCGTGCGTGTACTGCGTTTCCTGAGTACTTCTGTTTCACCGTTTGACTTGAAATATAATACCTCACCATTTACCAGTTCAGGGTAACTTTGGACTTTGGTGTGTAGTTGTTCGTACTTGCCTTGGTTTTGGAGTTTGGCATTTCCTTAGCATACCTGACTTTGGCCTATTGCTTAGAGTTTGTTGACTTTGATACATTAGTCCTGTACCACTCGGCTTCACACAGATGCTTCACTTGTTCTTCACTTACCTGTTGGATACATTGCTGTTGTAGATGTTGATGTTGTTACGGCTTGATCTATTGTTGTCATTGGTGTACTTGAGTCAATGGTTTGCTTCATTATGTACTTTAGTCTGATACTTGTGTAAGTGCTTGTATTTGGTTGTCTGCATATACATGTTGGAGCTCTTAATTCTGGTCTGGTGGTAGTTTTGCATTCATGTTAAGTTGACTGGTTTCATTTTGTATGCTGCTTTGACTTTGGCATTTGATATGCTGTTTTACTGGTGCATCCTTGTTTCAGTGATGTGATTCTTTGTTTTGGATTGTTGCTTTTGCCTTGAGTATTTGTATACTCCTGCAGCTTTGTATATGGCTATTCTTTGGTCTGCCTGGTCTGGATTTGTGTTGATTGTATGTAGCTGTCTTGATGCATTCGAATTTGATTTTCGAATTACACCTGAGTTGAATCCGGTCTCAAAGACCCGGGTTTGACCCTGTCAGTTTATTTATGTTGACTTCTACAGTTTTGATTGCTGTTAGTTTTCACCGTCCTGATGATTTCCAGTACTGTGTGGCGAGGCAGTGCACGCGTGCGTGTACTGCAGCCACATAGAAATTTGATTTGATTGATCTTTTGAGATTGCTGATTTGCTGATTAACACTATTTAGTGTTATATTTATCGTTATCCAATTCTCGTATCGAGAGTTGGATATACGAGATTTCTGTGATTATCGTCTATTGACTATCTGATTATTATTGCTGCTATGCACTAATAACTGAGTTTGAATTAGACTGACCCGTGTATTATTTTCTTTTGAATGTAATACTCGGGTCAGACCCGAGTTATTTCAGGTCGTAGATTTTCTACTTTGAGTTGCTGTTCAGGATTTGAAGACTTTTCACACCTTCTGAAGTTATCAGTGTCATTTTGTAGTAGTCGTGTCATTGTATAGAACGATATGTATTCATGTATATTAGTCGATAATGTACTTGTATATATAACTTCTAGAGTCGACAGTTGTAGTTGTATCATATGGATCGTGTCAACTATGTATTAACTGACATCAGTTATATATATATATGAGACTTTTGTTTTTATCTATGTTCCGCATTTATATTATCTGTGTTATTGTTATATCTAATGTTCTAAACTATTATGAACCGTCGTAGTTCGTTTTATACTAGTATTGGGTGTGTCGATGGGAGTAAATAAATAATAGAAGAAAAATGAAAAGTATGTACCACTCCTATCGAGATAACCAATATTAGTGTAAGGCCAATTACGGATGGTCGCTCCTATCCAGCCTTATTCTTCGTAATAATAGACAGTATTTCCTTTAATACTCTTTGTTATTATGAGCATAGAGGTGGGGCGTCACACATAGGGTCTCATCCGCTATATAATGCGGGAAATCAATCACTCCAAGATATATATACTACTATATATAATATACCACATCCAATCAATTCAATCATTCAATCAAAATTTAAATTTAACCATTTAAATTTAAATAACACAGATGAATGAGATTAACTCACCTTTGATTTTTAATTTGCAGTCCATCCAAACAAGCTTGATGTCTTCATGATTTTAGACCTTGTATAAATATTAGATGATTTATTAATATTTTAAACAATCGAAAAATTAATTTCCACTTAATAGATTTAATTAACTAATGATTTAGTTTTAAACAAATTTTCTTTTAATAAATTATTTTCTAGTTACCAAAATAATTACATAAGTTAATTAAACAAATTAATCACTATAATAAATTAGTAAATTGTATTTTATTTTTATTTTCCATTTTCAAACTGCATAAAGAAATAATCCACGTAGGTTTTAAAAATCAAATTTTTATATAAAACCTTATACTTTCCAAAATCTTATATATTCATATATTTACTGTTTCCTATGCATATATGTATATATATATATTTAAAACATAACTGTTTTGTATTTCTTACTGTATACGTCTGTAAAAATAGAAACTTCCTTCCTCTGTATACATTTGTAAAAATAAGAAATCTGGTTTTAAAATCCTTCTCTGTTTATAATATACTATTATATTTCAATTGAAAAGAAAATAAATCGAGTATATACCTTCACTGCCCCCTATTGACGGAACCCTAGCCTCGAACCTCAGCTTCCATCACCGACTAGTGTTCGCCTCGCCATCGCAACCTCCAACCGATCGCGACCATCTCCACTCGCGCCTCCATCACGTCGCTCGACCACCCACCGCCCAAACTCTACGCATTTGCGAGTCCTCCACCTCCCTCTGATCGCCCAGTCTCCTACAAGGCTCGCGACGCGGCGCCTGACTTCCCCTCGAGGCTGTCGCCTCCTTGCGCGCGTGCGACATCTACCGCCATCCCAAGCGCGTTGCTGCTTCGCCCAAATCGCTTGCACAAACCCTACTCGCCTTCGAGATTCGACCACGATGCCATCACTTAGCTCACCTCGGAATCGACGCTCGCGATTTAGATTTGATCGATTCGAATCGGAAACGAAGAAGAGGAAGGCGCGGATTTTATTCGATCGATCGGATTCCTTTTTTTTAAAAAATAATTTCATTACTGATTGAGGAGGGAAAGGATGAAGAGGGGTTCGGCCATTATATTTTTACTTTATCTTTTTGAACGAACTAATTTCCTTCATAGCTGATTTTAAAAAGAAAAGAGGAGATAAGGATGAGATGGTTGCGTGCCAAAATGAACAAGCTACAGTATTTTGAAGTGAAGGGGAAAAACACTAATGTGAAGTTATTTCAACTGATGGTTGACCGGTGTACGAGAATATATATATATATATATATGTATGTATGTATGTATGTATGTATGTATGTATGTATGTATGTATGTATATAATTTCAATTTTCAATCGTCTCGAGTCCGTAACTAAAAGTCTCAATCCCCTATCAAGGCCTGCCGCCAGGCGTTCATAATGTTATACCCCTATTCCGATCGCAATGGAAAAGGTTTCGAGTCCTAATTCGATCGTATGGAGAAGATAGCTTTTTGGACCCAGTTATTATATCAAATTTCGATATAAATTTCAGCACGTTTATATATCGTGCGCTCATACAACCACTCCAATCACTACGAAAATTG
The DNA here is from genome assembly GCA_030737815.1 of Allium fistulosum. NCBI lineage: Eukaryota > Viridiplantae > Streptophyta > Magnoliopsida > Asparagales > Amaryllidaceae > Allium > Allium fistulosum. Next base: position 898,350,598 of record CM060907.1, on the reverse strand, counting down.
AAATCCGATAATAATACACTATTACAGATCCAATGGAACTGGTTTCGTCGAATTCCGAGACTGTGCCTCGGAAGGCTATTTTTAAATATCGATTTGAACGATATAATTTCAAAACTGAACAAAACACTTTTAAATTCAATTTTAACACTTTTACTATCTTCAGTATCAATATAAATTTTACAAGCCTTTAAATTCATTTTTAACAGGCCTAAAACTCCAGATTCAACATTTTACCCAATTTTTTTAATTGTTTAATTCAATAATTAATTATCCAATAAATCGTGATATTTGAAATTCAAGTTAAAAATTAAATTTCAAATATTTAAAATCAATTAAATATTCCAATTTCAAATATCCAAAATTTACGGGTCGTCACATTCCTCCCCCCTTAAAAGAATTTCGTCCCCGAAATTACTAGTTAAGAGGAATGGTCCATAACCCGTTAACCTTTCTCCCAAAACCAAATGGTTTTAACAACTTTCCAAAGCAATCTTTTATTAAAGACACAATATTCCCCTTATTAACTTTTCAAACTTATCCACAAGTCCCAAACAACATTACTTACTTAACAATTTAAATTTTAAATTCAAAACCAAATTTTGAATTATCAAAAATTTTTTTTCCAAAATTTTTCTAACTTCCTAAAATTTTGAAATTTTTTGCCAGCATCTCCTTTGCGCGGTTAGCTCGGAACAACTACAAAATGCCTCTACAGGCCCCCAAATTTCAAAGGAAACAAAAAGCCAAGTGGCTAGATCAAAAACCCAATCAAATTTCATATTTTAAATACATACATTATTGTCAAGCAAATTCAAATTTATCTTCTAAATAAAAATCCAATTCCATTTTCCTATAGCCTTTATAATCCCTGTATACTTTACTTAACAACAATGTCCAAATTTACTTAGTGAATTCCCAATACAAATTTACTTAAGAATTCCACCATTCATTTCTTAATTTTAATATAAGCATTTCATATACTCATATTATTACTCTACCATTTGGTCTTTATATCCACTTATTTTAAAACTGGATTTCCAATTTCATATGAATTCAATTTGCTTCATTTTAGATATTGAATTCTATTTACCTTATCTCAATTTCAAATTTGAAATCATTTGTCGTTACTGAAAATTTTCAAAAATTCCAAAAAAAGTTCTAACTCCCAAAATTTTCGAAAACTTTTGGCAGAGTCTCCCTTGTACGGAGGAGCTTTTGCAATTTGACAAGAGATACAAATATATATACATCGACCCACACGGTCGGAAAAACAAAAACAGTTCATATTCCCTATTTTTATTGCATAGGCGTACCTTTATTTAGCATTTTAAGCAAGCGGCTTATTATTTTTAGCAATTAGCGTGACTGAATCCAGTCACACGGGTTCCTTGAACCTGCACTTACTCAATTTAAATATGTAAGTGACAAAGATATGCAATTTACTAGCAATTCACTTATATTCAAATAGCTAACACATAGATTTCATAAGTAATGCATGTGGTATACATTCATAAGCATATATGCAAGGTTTCGACACTAGTTTTAAATTATTTGCAACCAAATCACATACCATTCCATTCAATTCGAATAGTTTCCAACTTAATTTCTTACATTCAATTCATTTTTTTAAACGATACGAACTCAAATTCATTTCAATTGATGCCAAAATAAAGTTATTAAACCTTTATTGATTCGTAAAATTTTATTTACTTCCGTTTACGTCGAACGACCAATTTTCTTACACAATTCGACAATATTCATTCGAATAAACCATTGCTTTAGTTCATAACCATTTTAAATTGATTCCAACTCAATTTATACAATTCCATTCCAATCTAACTTATTTACAAACCATATAGTTGCATTCCATCCCGTTTCACATTGGTTTTGTTCAAAACCACTTTATTATGCTCGACATCATCTATGCTTATATATTAATAACCATTTTCAAAATTTATATAAGCCCATGCTTCTATTAACTTTAAACTTAAGTCAATTTACTTTAATTCACTCCCATTTCATAACTTAAGTTCATTCTCATTTTAATTTGATTGTCATTTAATCAAATCCCGTTAAATTCAATTAGCCATTCACTTAATCCATTTTAAATTTTAATTCACATTCATTAAAATAATATCCAAAGCCATATTTAATTTATTCATACTCGAATTGGATTTATTTTCATCTCAAATCATTTTTATTTTAATCCAATTCCATACAACTTCAATTCCTATTTACTTCACTTACAATTCCAAGTTGAATTTCAATTTATAACTCAAGCTTCATTTCCAAACTCTATTATTTATTCACAATTCAACTTTAAATTAACAATTTCGAGTTCCATTTCCATATTTCATTAACTAATTCATTCCAAATTTAGTTTATTTCCCACTTTTAATTCAATATTTGATTTTTATCTTCAAAAATCACTTTATTACTTTACTTGAATTCAATTATATTTTGTAATTCAAGATTGGATTTTTATTTTATTCACCAAAATGTCAAACAATTCTATTTTGGCCTTTATTTCTCTCTTTTTCTCACTTATAAGTCATACACTTATATTCCCATACTTCCTTTCATTTTAGCACAAATATATTCACTTTCCCATCTTTATAAGACACACTTATATTCTTTTCATAAATTCCAACTTTTATAAGCCATAAGAATTTATTTATTCCAGTTCAAATTTTTATTTAACTCGTTTCCAGTTAAATCTAACTTCTTATCATTCTTTTAAGTTCATTTGAATAAGAATTCAATTCTATTTTATTTAATTTAACTTCAGTTTAATCTAGCATTATACTATTCTCTTTAATCCACCCAATCACTTGATTTTAATTAAGTAAGGGCTTACTTTCACTTAATGTCATCTACGTTTCAATTTATTTCATTTCAATTCGATTTCAACTTAATTCAAATACAACTGGATTTTGTTCCAGTTTAATTCAATTAATCTCAATCCAAATTTAATTTCTATTTTCCCATTCCAATCACATTCAAAATTTACCGATTTGTTTCTTCCAAGCATTAATTTTTATTTCAAAGTTTAATCTTAATCCAAGTTAAACTCTCATTTTTACTTTCACCTTTAATTTCAATTCCAAAATCCAATCCCCATATTCCTCATCAAAATCATTCACCATTTATAAGTTTATAACTTATCTCCTGATGATCTTTAAATTATTTAAATAAGGATTTCAGGATTTTTAAACACCCGGCTATTGTTTCAAATCATTTCGAAATCACCAATATCTCAAAATCACACTTCTTAGATTTTTAAACCAATCTTGGCTTTATTTCCGACAAATTTCCTTCGAAATTTCAAAAACAAAACTAATTTTTCTGAACAAATCAATTTGGCAGCAGTCCGTCACTTAGAAACTCGAAAATGAACATCGATGATGCTGCAGTCATCACCGAAGTTATTTTCCAGCGACTGAAGTGAGCTCAATGCTATATCCTTTCTCAAAATTTATTTGAAACAATTTCTCTTCAGAAATACCTCCCAAAATAATAATGTTATTATTTATCTTCAAAACACTTCGAAAAACACTACCAAAATCTCCAGGATTTTAAACTTTCAGATTTTGACTTAAATCAAATTTTACCTATAATTCATTTGTATAATTTATGCTTATACAAATTCCCATTGGTTATACAAATCATTCCAATTTTTTAATCTTATTTGTTTAAAATACTATCATCCAAACATCCAAGTTATATAACAATTTAAAGAAATATTTCTTTTATATCAAAATACATTTTTTGGGTAAAATTATTTCATTTACCCGCTTTCGAAAACAATATTGTGTCGAATTGTCCTATTCAAGTGTTTAGAAACCCCTTCGATACAGTTGTCCAGACTGTGCCAACGAAGGTTCATATGCCACTCAATAAATCAATCAACACAATATAAAACAATTTTATATCCACTAACAAATAATCGCTCATATCTATTAATACACACAAACTCATTCTAGAGTACTATAGACTCTATCTCTAATGAGTAATCCCCACCAGAGCCAAGGTTTTCGCTTAACCTTTCAGCTCTAATACCACTGTAACAGCCTGCAAACCCGTATCCCTTGAATCGACACTATTCTCTCACATATCAACTCAAAGTGAGCGGAAATACGGACCATTAAGGTCAAAGAAGAAGAAGGTAGAAGAAGAAAAAGAAAACCACATCAGAATCTCACAAACGTAGCGGAATAAAATATAATAGATAATAACTGATCTTTACACAAAAGAAAACTATATTTGTTTATACTTTACATCTTTAGAATACAACATCAGAGTTCAACAACATCTAACACACAATTGTACAGTAATCACTACATGTCCTCACAAAACTGAATACATAGTACACACAACACAGCGGAATACATCAAGTACGAGTGATACGTCTCGCCATCCAGCTCGTCTCCTGAGCTCCACAGCATTCTATCCTATATCTGTAATACTCGGTCTGACCCGAGCATTATAAATAAATAACACCCGAGTCAGTCTGGAAAACTAGCGTGAGAAAACACACTCAATTGGATTATTAAAGTTTTCCAAACCCTTTGAAATCAAAAGCATCTCGTAAGACCACGCCACAAATAAACATGTCGGGTTTTTACCTTACGATAGCCAAAACACTTTTTATCAAATTCGTCTGATATTATAATAGTGTCTATAGAAAGTAAAATAGAATCTAGCTGAAATGCTTGCATCTCATGTTTCAGCAATAGTTGGGCAGAATCAAAACCGTACAGGCACGTAGGGAGAATGGATTTCCAACGAATGACTAGGCACTGGGGTACCACCTGTCACAGTACCTGGTCTAGATCAGCGTACCGAGGACCACGCCCGATCCCCTGCAACACAAGGCCGGAACTACCCCTTACTGGATAATTCCGAGTAAGATCACCCCACGGTTGGGATCAGCAACCGCACCACTAAGCCGAAATAAAAAGGGACATCTAGACAGGGATGACCTCACCCTAGTGGGTGCTACCCACATAGCCTTGCTGCATAACCCCTGATTTTCAGTCATTCCCGGTTGATGAGGTTAGAGGCTAAGCGTTACCTTTTTAGAACGTTTCACTTAGAATGCCCATCGTCCACCTGACGATGTTCCGAAAGCATTCATCCATACAAGTACGTTCCGGGTCCGAACGGAACCGAAGGCACTATTCCTACTACATCCATTTTGGAATCATCCTTAGGATTAGTAGCGATTAGCCCTTGCACTTCACTGTACCATCTTCGACTCCGCACTCGTTTTTCCACAAAAACGTACAAACCGGATCGAAGTGGTTTTCGAAAAATAAATCCCGATCCCGGTCTCTTCGAAACGATCAGCGCATTGGCCAATATTGATAGTCAGTGATTTAACTATCAATTAACATTCACAAACATCCATCAAACAATAAATAATTTTCCAAATTATTTATTTACCTCACAAATATCTTCGCAATATATATTTCCATTTTCAACCCTTTTGGAAAACAGTTTTTTAACCACACTCTTCTCATGAAATGAATTTCCAAATATTTATTTCCACTGAAAACACCAAGTACAAAAACTTTAGATTTTTAAAATAATTTAGAACACTTTATTATAAAATATACTTTAACATTTAAATTGAAAACTACTTCAATACTCAGCCGATAATATACTTTAAGAATATTTAAAATAAAGCTTCTTAATAAAATTTAAAACTAAATTTTTATCCTTTAAAGCAAATACCAAGTCACTTTTAATATTTACTACTATAATAGATTTGAAAAATCCTTACTTTAGAATTTAAACATTTTGAAATAATAAATTTCTAAAACATGCTTTTTTAAACAACATTAAAACTTTTAACTTATATTTAAAAATTTGCTTTGAAACGTACTTGGCTATCCAGGGAAATACGCTTCGCTTTCACATCTTTTAAAAAAAATCACCATTTATTTTTAAACAAATTTACCCAAACCTTTAATAAATTCCCACCGTGAATTTATTCCTCCAAATATCCACTGATATATTCCTTCACTTTTATAAACCCAGTTTATAAATCCAAAATCTCACTTCTCTTTTAAAAATCCCGGTTTAAACACTTAAATCAACTCCCAAATTGATTTCCAATTTACTTCACTTCGAAATAAATTTCCTTACTTACTCCATTTATTTCAAAATCAATTAACGTTAAATTTCATTTCTTTATTATGATTTAAAAATCTATTTTAACTGAGAATACCAATTTAGATTTCCCAAATTCGTTTCTTATCCTTTTTAAATAAATTTAACCCTTGAATTTTTATAATAAATTCTTTATTTCCTTAAAATAATAATGCTTGAGTTTTAAAATTCATTATTTCTCGGTTATTTCAAAATCCCTTTTCCATACTCGGAATTTATTTACTAGAATTTAAGAATCTCTTTTATTTTTTTCCAATTCATTCCTGAATTTATTCAAATTCTCTATCATTATCTACTTAAAAATCTTCTCTTATATTTCCTTTTAAAAAAATCCGATATATATATTTTTGGTAACCCAGTATACCCAAATATATTCAATCAACCTGTTGCATCCAACATTCCAATCATCAATATAATTCATCACAGGATATCAAATAATCATAACAGAGAATATTAAACATTCTAAATAAATTTTGAGGTATCCAGTTGGATCCCTCCAATCTGTTTCCCTGCATCTACAGATGTTAGCACAATACCAATTCCACTTCGAGGTGGAATATCGCGGTATATGGGTTTATAAAATATCATCCGCTATTATGCGGCGCATAGGGTCTCATCCGCTATATAATGTGGGAAATCAATCACTCCAATATATATATATATACTACTATATATAATATACCACATCCAATCAATTCAATCAAAATTTAAATTTAAATAACCCAGATGAATGAGATTAACTCACCTTTGATTTTTTAATTTGCAGTCCATCCAAACAGGCTTGATGTTTTCATGATTTTAGACCTTGTATAAATATTAGATGATTTATTAATATTTTAAACAATCGAAAAATTAATTTCCACTTAATAGATTTAATTAACTAATGATTTAGTTTTAAACAAATTTTCTTTTTATAAATTATTTTCAAGTTACCAAAATAATTACATAAGTTAACTAAACAAATTAATCACTATAATAAATTAGTAAATTTTATTTTATTTTTATTTTCCATTTTCAAACTGCATAAAGAAATAATCCACGTAGGTTTTAAAAATCAAATTTTTATATAAAACCTTATACTTTCCAAAATCTTATATATTCATATATTTACGGTTTCCTATGCATATATGTATATATATATTTAAAACATAACTGTTTTGTATTTCTTACTGTATACGTCTGTAAAAATAGAAACTTCCTTCCTCTGTATACATTTGTAAAAATAAGAAATCTGGTTTTAAAAACCTTCTCTATATATAATATACTATTACATTTAAATTGAAAAGAAAATAAATCGAGTATATACCTTCACTGCCCCCTATTGACGGAACCCTAGCCTCGAACCTCAGCTTCCATCACCGACCAGTGTTCGCCTCGCCATCGCAACCTCCAACCGATCGCGACCATCTCCACTCGCGCCTCCATCACGTCGCTCGTCCACCCACCACCCAAACTCTACGCATTTGTGAGTCCTCCACGTCCCTCCGATCGCCCAGCCTCCTACTTGGGTCGCGACGCGGCGCCTGACTTCCCCTCGAGGCTGTCACCTCCTTGCACGCGTGCGACATCTGCCACCATCCCAAGCGCGTCACTGCTTTGCCCAAATCGCTTGCACAAACCCTACTCGCCTTCGAGGTTCGACCACGATGCCATCACTTAGCTCACCTCGGAATCGACGCTCGCGATTTAGATTCGATCGATTTGAATCGGAAACGAAGAAGAGGAAGGCGCAGATTTTATTCGATCGATTGGATTCCTTTTTTTTAAAGAATTTCATTACTGGTTGAGGAGGGAAAGGATGAAGAGGGGTTCGGCCATTATATTTTTACTTTATCTTTTTAAATGAACTGATTTCCTTTACAGCTGATTTTAAAAAGAAAAGAGGAGATAAGGATGAGATGGTTGCGTGCCAAAATGAACAAGCTACAGTATTTTGAAGTGAAGGGGAAAAACACTGATGTGAAGTTATTTCAACTGATGGTTGACCGGTGTACGAGAATATATATATATATATATATATATATATATATGTATGTATATAATTTCAATTTTCAATCGTCTTGAGTTCGTAACTAAAAGTCTCAATCCCCTATCAAGGCCGCCGCCGGGCGTTCATAATGTTATTTCCGATCGTAATGGAAAAGGTTCCGAGTCCTAATTCGATCGTATGGAGAAGATAGCTTTTTGGACCCAGTTATTATATTAAATTTCGATATAAATTTCAGTGCGTTTATATATCGTATGCTCATACAACCACTCCAATCACTACAAAAATTGAAATCCGATAATAATACACTATTACGGATCCAATGGAACTGGTTTCGTCGAATTTCGAGACTGTGCCTCGGAAGGCTATTTTTATATATCGATTTGAATGATATAATTTCAAAACTAGACAAAACACTTTTAATTCAATTTTAACACTTTTACTATCTTCAGTACTATCAATATAAATTTTACAAACCTTTAAATTTATTTTTAACGGGCCTAAAACTCCAGATTCAACATTTTACCCAATTTTTTTAATTGTTTAATTCAATAATTAATTATCCAATTAATAGTGATATTTGAAATTCAAGTTAAAAATTAAATTTTAAATATTTAAAATCAATTAAATATTCCAATTTCAAATATCCAAAATTTACGGGTCGTCACATTCCTCCCCCTTTAAAAGAATTTCGTCCCCGAAATTACTAGTTAAGAGGAATGGTCCATAACCCGTTAACCTTTCTCCCAAAACCAAACGGTTTTAACAACTTTCCAAAGAAATCTTTTATTACAGACACAATATTCCTCTTATTAACTTTTCAAACTTATCCACAACTCCCAAACAACATTACTTACTTAACAATTTAAATTTTAAATTCAAAACCAAATTTTGAATTATCAAAAAAAAAGTTTTCCATAATTTTTCTAACTCTTTTAAATACATACCTTATTGTCGAGCAAATTCAGATTTATCTTCGAAATAAAAATCCAATTCCATTTTCCTATAGCCTTTATAATCCCTGTATACTTTACTTAACAACAATGTCCAAATTTACTTAGTGTATTCCCAATACCAATTTACTTAAGAATTCCCCTATTCATTTCTTAATTTTAATATAAGCATTTCATATACTCATATTATTACTCTACCATTTGGTCTTTATATCCACTTATTTTAAAACTAGATTTCCAATTTCATATGAATTCAATTTGCTTCATTTTAGATATTGAATTCTATTTACCTTATCTCAATTTCAAATTTGAAATCATTTGTCGTTACTGAAAATTTTCAAAAATTCCAAAAAAATTCTAACTCCTAAAATTTTCGATTTTTTTTGGCAAAGTCTCCCTTGTACTGTGACGCCCCACCTTTATGCTCACAATAACAAAGAGTATTAAAGGAAAATACTGTCTGTTATCACGAAGAATAAGGCTGGATAGGAGCGGCCATCCGTAGTTGGCCTTACACTAGTATTGGTTACCTCGATAGGAGTGGTATATATTTTTCACTTTTCATCTCTTATTTATTTACTCCCATCGACATACCCAATTACCAGTATAAAATGAACTACGATGGTTCATAATAGTTTAGGACAATATATATAATAATAACACAGATACAAAAGAATGCGGAAGACAGATAACAAAAAGTCTCATATATATAATAACTGATGTCAGTTACAATACAGTTGACACAATACATATGATACAACTACAACTGTCGACTCTGGAAGTTATATATACAAGTACATTATCGACTAATATACATGAATACATATCAACCCTAAAGAGACACACTGACTACTACAACAAGACGAAGACCACTTCAAAAGATGTGAAAAGTCTTCATAGCTCAAACAACAACTCAAAGCAGGAAATCTACAACCTGAAATAACTCGGGTCTGACCCAAGTATTAAATTCAAAAGAAAATAATACACGGGTCAGTCTAATTCAAACTCAATTATTAATGCACCGAAGCAATAATAATCAATATCAAATAGACGATAGTCACAAAAATCTCGTATATCCGACTCCTCGATAAGAGAATCGGATAACGACAGATATAACACTAAACAGTGTTAAACAACAAATCAGCTAATCCAAATCACCAACAAAGATAGATAAAAGATTACCAATGCAGATAATTCAGAAAACAACAGAATTGCCTAAACTGCAATTTACACAAAATCCAATTATTAAATAATAATTAGAAACTCAGAATCTAATTGTCGAATAGATAATTAGACAATCTCAAAATGATCAAATCAAATCAAAACTCTGTGTGGCTGCAGTACACGCACGCGTGCACTGCCTCGCCACTACAGTACTTCGAAACTGCAACGGTCAATATAAATGAACCAAAAACAACTGGTACTAACTCGAATCAAAATGACAAATTACACCCGAATGCACAATGAAAGTTTACATTCGAGTATAGGGTCAAACCCAAGTCTTTGAGACTGGATTCAACTCACTGTAAAATCTCAAAAATCAACCTGAAATAATCAAGAACCAACAAACCAAGCTCAACCAATTCAAGTAAATGGAAACAGTGAACAAGTTCACTATCAAAGAAACAGCCGAAGTCAAGTGCTACAGGTTACTGCATATCAAGTATGCAAACCAAAGTTGCAGTAAATCAACAAAAGAAAATGCTCAAATGTCTGCATATTAAATATGCAAATCCAAAGTTGTAGTGAACAACAAAAAAATGCTCAAGTGTCTGCATATTAAAAATGCAAACAAAAAGTTGCAGTGGGACTACAAAATACTCAAGTGTATGGAAACAAATACAAAGTAAATGTCACACTGAAACTACAGTTACTAACAGGTACAAAGACAAAGACAATGCACAGGTCAACTGCACATAAATGTGAAGGCAATGCTCCAACAACTGCAATAGTGCACAGTGAAGCGAAGACGAGCTAAAGAAGCACAACAAGCATGCAACTACCAAACTGGGTCAAGCAAGTGAAATATGCAACATACCAGTAAATGCAACAGATATATGGTGATGCACAAGCAAGAATATGAATGCAATCATATACACTGCGGTGAAGCATTCATACATGAAACATAAATGCAAACTAAATGACTCAAGTGATACTAATTATATGCTCTGTGCACACCGAAACTCAAGTGATACAACTCAAAGCAATGCACCAAGTTCATATAATAGCACAAGTGCATAGGGGCAATGAAATGGAGACTATACTCAGGTGGACAGTGCTACAACACAAAAGCTCTCAAGTCAGTTACAAAATGACATCACAAAATGAATATAGGAACTAGACTCGAGCACGCATGAAGTTCAAGGTGAACTAGACTAATACAACACTATAGATTATCAACATACTTAAGGATATCAAGTGGACATATCAACATATGATCAGTGGCATGCAAACAGTATGACGTACACAACAGACTCAAGTCTACAACTCAAGACCAGAACTTCAAAAAGGGTGCCAGACTACGAGATGAATGAACTAAACAATATAGGACAGCAGCTACAACACAAATGCAACAGTGAAAATATACATAGGCAGTGCCACTATAAACAGGTATAACTACACATTGTATAGTGACACAGAAATGAGCAGTCGACAAGTACAAACTGCACATGAGACCCCAAACTACAAAAAGGGTTCAGGGTGAAGTCAACATGGATTTCAAGGTAAATACAACTATCAAATGAAGACTCAAATGTCAATGGCACTACTGTCTCCTAAAACAATATAAGTCATAGCAGTTTCGAACAAAGACTGGGGGATTGCAAACTAGCGGTGGAATTGCCGAGGTCAACTAGAGAAAGTTCGAACAATTCAAAGTCCATATTATCACAAAAATGCAAATCAAAGCCATGGATAACACGAATATGATGAACAAGTCGAAGTCAACTATGCTACAGCAACAATTTCAATCGAAACCGAAGTCAACATCGAACCAATCAAAACACTGATCAAAGGATAAGCTGAACGAGTCAGAGACAAGGTTGTCAAGAATCGAACAGCTCAAACCCGTGTGTATCAAGTATCAGGTTATACAAAATTGAAAAAATTAAAGAAATCACCAACATCCAGCAAAATCGAACCAAATCCCAAAAGGAAATTCACGTAGTAGTTGTTTTATTTTCAAAGCCGATAAATTTCAACCAAAAATCAAAACTGAAGTTGTTACTAAATCGAGTTATTCACGAAGTCGATAAATCACTCAAAACGACAGTTCAAAATCAATTCGAGAAGCAAGTATCAACATATACGAATTTGATTACGTAAGAGAAAATATCAGCTTTGAAACGAATCGAACAGTCGAAGTATAGCAACTAGGAAGAATTAGATGTGAGTGATAATTCACTCACCTGGTTTTCGAAGAATCAAACCCAGATTCGCAGCCGAAGGCGAAGATTAAGCCACCGGAATCGAAGCGAGGCACCTCGAAGTCAAACGAAACCCTAATCTGATTCGAACGGTGAAAAGATCGAGCCGCCACCATTTTTTTCTTTCGTGCTTTTTAGGGTTGCCCAAAAAGAAAATGGGTATTGGCCTTAGATAATTATGTCAACCCAAAACAAATGAACGTGGGCCAAGGTCCAATTGAAGCCCGCAAAACATTTCAACAAATTTTTGAAAGGAATTTCATTGATTTAAAAACTCCATCAACAAACAGCTATTAGCCAGCAGAAATAAATCGTCTAATGACGATAATAAATTAGCAACCAAATTAAGTCGTCTAATGACGATTATAAATTTGTTACAAAACCCCGGGTTGTTACAGACTCCCCTCCTTATAAAAATTGCGTCCCCGCAATTTTCATACTTAAAGTTGTATATAACAATTATTCTTCTAACATAAACTGGTTAAGCTAGAAAAATAAAGATCGAGAACACAAACACCAAAGAAATCTTTTAATCCCATAAAAGAAATTCACAAATTCCTCCACAAAATCTAACTATCAAATAGATAATCAGAAAACAGCGAAACAGAATAAATACAATTATCAGCAATATCAAATTTTCAATTGGTTAATCAAAATACAGAAAATCTCACAACAGCAATATCTAATTATCGATACGATAATTGGAAGACAGCAAAATCTAATTATCAACAAAGATAATTAGAAAACACGAATCACAAAACTGCAATTATCTAGTTATTCAACAAATAATTAGAAAACACGAACTTCATAATCAACAAACTCTAACTATCAACAGAGATAGAGATAGATAGAAAACAACAATCCAATAAAATTAGCATACTCTAGAATCAATTAGAGACTAGAAAATCTCATAATCAGCAAAATTAGCAATCAACCAATATCTAATTATCACGACGATAATCAGGAAACATCAAATCATCAATTATCTACTTATCAAAAACGACAATCAGATTTCAAATCAACAAATATTCGGTTATCAAAACGATAATCAAATTTCAAATCACAAATATTCAATTATCAAAAACGATAATCAAATTTCAATCAACAAATATTTAATTATCAAAAGCGATAATTAAATCTCAAATCAGCAAACATTTAATTATCAAAAGCGATAATTAAATCTCAAATCAACAATTATTCGATTATCAAAAACGATAATCAAATTTCAAATCAACAAATATTCGATTATCAAAAACGATAATCAAATTTCAAATCAACAAATACTCGATTATCAAAAACGATAATCAAATCTCAAATCAACAATTATTCGATTATCAAAAACGATAATCAAATTTCAAGTCAACAAATATTCGATTATCAAAGACGATAATCAAATCTCAAATCAACAAATATTCGATTATCAAAAACGATAATCAAATCTCAAATCAACAAATATTCGATTATCAAAAACGATAATCAAATCTCAAATCAACAAATATTCGATTATCAAAAACGATAATCAAATCTCAAATCAACAAATATTCGATTATCAAAAACGATAATCAAATATCAAATCAGCAAATATTCGATTATCAAAAGCGATAATCAAATCTCAAATCAGCAAATATTCGATTATCAAAAGCGATAATCAAATCTCAAATCAACAAATATTCGATTATCAAAAACGATAATCAAATCTCAAATCAACAAATATTCGATTATCAAAAGCGATAATCAAATCTCAAATCAGCAAATATTCGATTATCAAAAACGATAATCAAATATCAAATCAACAAATATTCGGTTATCAAAAACGATAATCAAATCTCAAATCAACAATTATTCGATTATCAAAAACGATAATCAAATCTCAAATCAACAAATATTCGATTATCAAAAGCGATAATCAAATCTCAAATCAACAAATATTCGATTATCAAAAACGATAATCAAATCAACAAATATCTAATTATCACAAGCGATAATTAGAAACAACAAATATTTAATTACCGATACGATAATTAAATCTCATAACATCAGATATCTAATTACCTGCAGATAATTAGAAACAACAAATATCTAGAAATCAATTAAGAAGACTAGAAAATTAACATAAAAGCTTGGATCGATCCCATCAGATGGCGAGTTTTTAATTCGCCGCACGTGCATCAACAAATGGCCGAAGCCTACCAAGTACTCAACATAATTTTGGCGCCCATCAGATTGACCCGAAGGTCCGCAGAGTGACCCGAAGGTCTAGTACTGGTATTTGACCCGAAGGTCCTCATATGACCCGATGGTCCATCATAGTGGCTCGAAAGCACACGAAATGAACGTGGGCCAAGGTCCAATTGAAGCCCGCAAAACATTTCAACAAATTTTTGAAAGGAGTTTCATTGATTTAAAAACTCCGTCAACAAATTGCTATTAGCCAGCAGAAATAAATCGTCTAATGACGATAATAAATTAGCAACCAAATTAAGTCGTCTAATGACGATTATAAATTTGTTACAAAACCCCGGGTTGTTACATGTACGGAGGAGCTTTTGCAATTTGACAAGTGATATAAATATATATACATCGATCCACACGGTCGGAAAAACAAAAACAGTTCATATTTCCTATTTTTATTGCGTAGGCATACCTTTATTTAGCATTTTAAGCAAGCGGCTTATTATTTTTAGCAATTAGCGTGACTGAATCCAGTCACACGGCTTCCTTGAACCTGTACTTACTCAATTTAAATATGTAAGTGACAAATATATGCAATTTACTAGCAATTCACTTATATTCAAATAGCTAACGCATAGATTTCATAAGTAATGCATGTGGTATACATTCATAAGCATATATGCAAGGTTTCGACACTAGTTTTAAATTGTTTGCAACCAAATCACATACCATTCCATTCAATTCGAATAGTTTCCAACTTAATTTCTTACATTCAATTCATTTTTTTAAACGATACGAACTCAAATTCATTTCAATTGATGCCAAAATAAAGTTATTAAACCTTTATTGATTCGTAAAATTTTATTTACTTCCGTTTACGTCGAACGACCAATTTTCTTACACAATTCGACAATATTCATTCGAATAAACCATTGCTTTAGTTCATAACCAATTTAAATTGATTCCAACTCAATTTATATAAATTCCATTCCAATCTAACTTATTTACTATCACGATCCTGACTCGGCCTTCGAAAATTGGCACCCGTACTTCACTTGTACTCGAATGCCGCAGATTCAAACGCCGAATCTGGCTCGCCGGAGCTTATAACACAGCAAGTATAACAACACATCGGAAGAAAGAAATGAATGATATCATATACAACTCCAACGAATACAATATCTAGAATGATATACAACAATGATATCTATATGATACAAGAATGTCAAAGACAAATAATAATGTTACAGCGGAAACAACAGAACTGATAACTCCAAATGATCTTTAAAAAGAATGAGTCCAACAACACCAACATCAAGCTCGAACCCCCATCACGTTCCACAAAGATAAGCAAGTGCAGTCATTCGTGAACTCCAAAAACTGAACTAGCTCCAACTAATCTACTAAACCTGATTATCTGAAAAACCCAACTCTAGACTGCCCGTGTGGAAAGTTGTGGGCACCTAGAGTTTAGGAAAGGAACAATAAACTCCAGGTCAGTCATGGGACTGGTGTGAGCAACAAAAACATTTTATCTTTAAAACAAACAACAAAAGAATTTTAAACATTGAAATCCGCAATGATTTTTGAAAAATGAAACAACCATAAGACCTCCCACCACACACACAATGCAATCGCAGACTTGGAGGAGATTTCTTCTTATGATAGTCAAATATGCTTACTACGAGAAAACTCTTTTTTTTATATTATTAATAGTGCATAGTGTACAAAATCATTTCGAAAATACAATATTAATCTTAGCCAGCATAGGTACCATTATATTATGCCTGCTATAGCTGCCGCCTGAGGAGACAGGTTATACAACTGCAATCGTAAATGGCTCGTATTGTTTCTTTGGATTTTCCAACAAATGGTCAGGCTAAGGAACTTCCTACTGCCACAAGGGTACGCCTCTGGAGGGACGTCCCGAGAACCTACCCTGCTCTCTGCCAACACAAGGCCGGGTTACCTCTGTAACTAGGTAACTACTACTCGAGTATGCCACCCCCCGGTCCTTTGGAACCTTTATCCGAGGATCCTCGATTACAAAACAACAATCACACAGTAAATGAGATTGATGCAACCACACAGATAAAGCATCTGGGCTCCATACCATTATACCACCTTTTTCAGAAGGAAATGACATACCCTAAAGGGAGCGACCCTCATAACCTTGCCGCATCTTTCCTGTTTCGACCATTTCCGATTTGTGAGGCTCGATGAGGTCTCGTCCACAAAGCTACGCTTTTTCACAAAGCCATGCTTTGATCAACAAATGATCAGCAACACACAGCAACACTTAGCATGCCACACTACCAAACTGGGAGTATATCACTAATAACCTTCAACTACATAACCTCTGAGCTCGTACGTCTCAGAGAAGGGTGTTAAGCTAAGAGAATAAATCTCTGCCACCAAACAGAAATGTATTTGAAAGAAATCAGCTTTATATCTCAAAGTGTAATGTCAGACATACATCCATACAAGTCTGTTCCGGGTTCGAACAGAACCGAGCACTTCCAAAGAAGCCCTTGCAATCCGGGTATTCACAATCCCGATCGGACTTCCCATCACTTAGAAAATCTCTAAACCGGAGCCACTCAGTGCAGAGACAATCGATAGGTTATCCTATCATTCTCGCAAACACTCGGTCTTCAACACCGGTCTTCAAATGCTATCCATTTACGTCGTATCACTATTCAGAATGGGTTATATGACACAAAGTCCTCTCCCGGCTAAACCGAATAGTGAGCGCAATATTTCAAAACATATGGATATTGGGATTTCAGTTAAGTCACAACTTATTACCCAAAACTTTTCTTCAAATGGTTTAAACACATTACCATTTTAATCTTTTATACAAAAAGATTCATCTCACAAAGTTCACCCAGTTTCACCTTTACCAAAGCTTTAGCCTTTAACCCAAATCCATTTCCAAAATCAATTGAATTTAAAATTTCAATTTTAAAAACATTAAACTTAAATCATCTATGACTTAATCGATTTCCTCGTGAAATCCATATTTGTGTGTGTAAAAGTGTGGTCCAGGGGTTTTACACAATAGTGCAACATCATTCAATCATCACATATTCAAATACAGCAATATATTTGATAAGCAGTATAAACTATAATGCTTATCCTCATTCACAGATTCACAGATAAAATCAATTTATCAATCACAAGGATTCATCATTACGATTCGATGTGGGTTTCGGATAACAAACTGGAATCCGACTCCCTGTCGCATCGAAATTCAAGTGCCGTTTTATGGGTCCAAAGGGTTTTCATATTCACACAGAAATATATATCATAGAAACATAAATCACAGCTCAGCACAAAGTAATGTATATCACAAAACATCACAATCACAAACAGGGATATCAAACTGCTCAAAGCATTTCAATAATAATCAATCATCTAACAATTAGATGAATTAACAGTGTGATTATAATCAATCTATCACATAATTATATATATATAATTATTATTTTTATCTTTCATTAATGATTAATTATCCTTAATTTTAAATTAATTAATCCTTAATTATTAATTAATTAAATCTTAATCACCTTCATAGATTAATTATTTCTTAATTAATTACCTTAATTAATTTATCTTTGATTAAAAATTAATTAACTTAAATTAATAATTAATTACTCTTAAATTTATTATTCTGTAACTATTAAGTAATTATAATTCATCCATCATTTAATCAACATTAACAATACATTAATTGAATTACTTTTAAGTTAAGTTAAAAATGTAAAATATTTAATCATCTCCTTAATTACTTTGTTAAATTTTGTTAAAAATAAACTTTTGAAAATATAAGTTTAAAATACTCTTAACTTAAATAATTTAAAATATTTTATTTTAAAACCTTTGATTATCATTTTCAACTTATCAACAATCATTCATTTGAAATGAATAGTTTTAAAAATCAATTTTGACTTAGATTTTAAAGTTTAAAACTGAAAAACGTTATCACCCTAGAGCTGCTTCGAGTAACACCCGAGTCTTTTTCTAACTTGCTTCGAGTTTCCCCAAAATCAACTCGATAGCTTCAGTTTTTTTTTTAAAAATTTTGTTTAAGAAGCAACCCGATGTATAGCCAGAATTACTCGACCCTAGCTTCGAGTCATCATCCCTGAACCCCGAGTGGCACTTCGAGTCGAACACCTCCTTCCACAAAACAAACAGCTGACACGAGCTTTGGTGCCGTGCAGATGCACACCCAATCCAACCCCTTCCGATCAACATTTCGATCGTCAGTAAGTCGCCGACCACCTCGCCTAGACTTCCGGCCACCCAGACTGATGAATCACCGATAAACTCAAAATCGAGTTATTCGACTACCTTCTGGAACCAATTCGATCACCTACAAACGCCACATCCCATCGCCTCAGGCCATCAGAAATGTCGAAACACCGGCCAGAGCTTCGTCTACCCCTCTTCTTTTGATCGCCATGGGTGCGATCGATTCCGGCGCTACGACGAAACTACAGCGATGCAAATTTCGATCGTGACTAAAACAAGGGTTAAAACCCTATATCTTCATCGTTTCACCACACCGAAGATTAATAAATTCAATTAGCATTTTTTCCCCAACTCCTCTACACACAAGCTATCTTCGACCTAAGCCTTGATCTATGAAATGTCGCCAATCGACTGAATTTGACAATAATGTGATTTTCGTTCAACTCACTTTTTCTCACAATTTAATACATTAAAAATCTTGAAATAACTTTCAAAAATCATATTTTGTAAACACAAATCTATTTATATAACCAAAACTTGAAAATAAAATCATTAAATTTTCAAGTTTGAAAAGATCTCACTGTAATACCCAAACTTCTAAATATTTTCTAGATATAAATATATGAAACCATTTTTAATACAAATATCTTGTTGATTCAAACATTTTTCATTCATATATCTAGGCTTATAAGTGAAAGATTTAGGAGATTTTGGTTTTTATTTGTTTCTAGCCTGTAACAGAGAGACAGGTACATATACCTGTATCTACATATTTAAGTTTACAGATATACATACATATATATATATATATAGACATACGAATATAATTTCATTCTATACAACATTATTCCATAACATATATCCAGTATAGATCACATGCAAACCAGATCATATATATATACGTAAAGGTTGAAGAGTTTGCTCACTTTGATTTCCAGAATGAACAGAGCTTCTTTTGGAAATAGGCCTTTGAAATTGCCAGCTGAATCCTTTGATCTCTGATTTGTTTTGATTATATTGTTGTTTATATTGAAGTTTTGTTCAAGTTTGAATGATATTATTTACTTCAGATTTTTGTTTCCAGCTTGGAATGGACGAAGTAAAATGAAAAGGCTGATAAAAATGAGTTTACAGGTGAAAAATTTGTACAGGGTGATGATATTATTTTGTACAAGGTAATATTAATGCCTTGTACCATATATCAGAGATTTTTTCTCTTGGGGCTGACATGATTTTGTTGTGGTGGCTTATTCTATAGGCTTATACTTATACTTATCCATTGTTTTTTTTTCACCCTTTTTTTTCTTTCATATTTATCCTTTGCAAGCCAAAGATATTTTAATTTTTTTCTTTCTTTTGTTGATACTTATCCATATTTGTACATAGATATTTATATTTTTTTCTTTTCTTTTTATAAGTGTATATTTTTTATACTTCATTTGTTTCATATATACTTTTATTATTTGAATGTATTTCTTCTTATACTTATTAATTTATAATAAAAGTGAACTTCTATATTTTATTTTGTTGTGAAAATTTTTAGCAAACGTTCTACTTTCTATTTTTATTATAATTTATCTTATATTTATTTCTAACCCATTTATTTAAGATTTAAATTCAAATTCAATGTATATATATATATATTCAAATTTACTCATATATGCCCATATACATATATATTCACATATATACATATATATACAATATTTAAATTTTAAATGATTTAACATAGAATTTATTTGAACTCGGGGAAACTCGCTTCAATTTACAATTAATTTTACAATTTTAATTCAAAAATTCAATTAATTATCAATTTAAATATATATAAAATCCAGGATCGTTACATTTACAAACCATATAGTTGCATTCCATCTCGTTTCACATTGGTTTTGTTCAAAACCACTTTATTATGCTCGACATCATCTATGCTTATATATTAATAACCATTTTCAAAATTTATATAAGCCCATGCTTCTATTAACTTTAAACTTAAGTCAATTTACTTCAATTCACTCCTATTTCATAACTTAAGTTCATTCTCATTTTAATTTGATTGTCATTTAATCAAATCCCGTTAAATTCAATTAGCCATTCACTTAATCCATTTTAAATTTTAATTCACATTCATTAAAATAATATCCAAAGCCATATTTAATTTATTCATACTCGAATTGGATTTATTTTCATCTCAAATCATTTTTATTTTAATCCAATTCCATACAACTTCAATTCCTATTTACTTCATTTACAATTCCAAGTTGAATTTCTATTTATAACTCAAGCTTCATTTCCAAACTCTATTATTTATTCACAATTCAACTTTAAATTAACAATTTCGAGTTCCATTTCCATATTTCATTAACTAATTCATTCCAAATTTAGTTTATTTCCCACTTTTAATTCAATATTTGATTTTTATCTTCAAAAATCACTTTATTACTTTACTTGAATTCAATTCTATTTTATAATTCAAGATTGGATTTTTATTGTATTCACCAAAATGTCAAACAATTCTATTTTGGCCTTTATTTCTCTCTTTTTCTCACTTATAAGTCATAAACTTATATTCCCATACTTCCTTTCATTTTAGCACAAATATATTCACTTTCCCATCTTTATAAGACACACTTATATTCTTTTCATAAATTCCAACTTTTATAAGCCATAAGAATTTATTTATTCCAGTTCAAATTTTTATTTAACTCGTTTCCAGTTAAACCTAACTTCTTATTATTCTTTTAAGTTCATTTGAATAAGAATTCAATTCTATTTTATTTAACTTAACTTCAGTTTAATCTAGCATCATACTATTCTCTTTAATCCACCTAATCACTTGATTTTTAATTAAGTAAGGGCTTACCTTAATGTCATCTACGTTTCAATTTATTTCATTTCAATTCGATTTCAACTTAATTCAAATACAACTGGATTTTGTTCCAGTTTAATTCAATTAATCTCAATCCAAATTTAATTTCTATTTTCCCGTTCCAATCACATTCAAAATTTACCGATTTGTTTCTTCCAAGCGTCAATTTTTATTTCAAAGTTTAATCTTAATCCAAGTTAAACTCTCATTTTTACTTTCACCTTTAATTTCAATTCCAAAATCCAATCCTTATATTCCTCATCAAAATCATTCACCATTTATAAGTTTATAACTTATCTCCTGATGATCTTTAAATTATTTAAATAAGGATTTCAGGATTTTTAAACACCCGGCTATTGTTTCAAATCATTTCGAAATCACCAATATCTCAAAATCACACTTCTCATATTTTTAAACCAATCCTGCCTTTATTTCCGACAAATTTCCTTTGAAATTTCAAAAACAAAACTAATTTTTCTGAACAAATCAATTTGGCAGCATTCCGTCACTTAGAAACTCAAAAATGAACATTGATGATGCTGCAGTCATCATCGAAGTTATTTTCCAGCGACTGAAGTGAGCTCAATGCTATATCCTTTCCCAAAATTTATTTGAAACAATTTCTTTTCAGAAATACCTCCCAAAATAATAATGCTATTATTTATCTTCAAAACACTTCGAAAAACACTACCAAAATCTCTGGGATTTTAAACTTTCAGATTTTGACTTAAATCAAATTTTAACTATAATTCATTTGTATAATTTATGCTTATACAAATTCCCATTGGTTATACAAATCATTCCAATTTTATAATCTTATTTGTTTAAAATACTATCATC
This sequence comes from Allium fistulosum, assembly GCA_030737815.1. NCBI lineage: Eukaryota > Viridiplantae > Streptophyta > Magnoliopsida > Asparagales > Amaryllidaceae > Allium > Allium fistulosum. The sequence continues at coordinate 898,327,924 of CM060907.1, read as the reverse complement.
CAAACATCCAAGTTATATAACAATTTAAAGAAATATTTCTTTTATATCAAAATACATTTTTGGGTAAAATTATTTCATTTACCCGCTTTCGAAAACAATATTGTGTCGAATTGTCCTATTCAAGTGTTTAGAAAACCCTTCGATACAGTTGTCCAGACTGTGCCGACGAAGGTTCATATGCCACTCAATAAATCAATCAACACAATATAAAACAATTTTATATCCACTAACAAATACGCGCTTATATCTATTAATACACTCAAACTCATCTAGAGTACTATAGACTCTATCTCTAATGAGTAATCCCCACCAGAGCCAAGGTTTTCGCTTAACCTTTCAGCTCTGATACCACTGTAACAGCCCGCAAACCCGTATCCCTTGAATCGACACTATTCTCCCACATATCAACTCAAAGTGAGCGGAAATACGGACCATTATGGTTAAATACGAAGAAGGTAGAAGAAGAAAAAGAAAACCACATCAGAATCTCACAAACGCAGCAGAATAAAATATAATAGATAATAACTGATCTTTACACAAAAGAAAACTATATTTGTTTATACTTTACATCTTTAGAATACAACATCAGAGTTCAACAACATCTAACACACAACTGTACAGTAATCACTACATGTCCTCACAAAACTGAATACACAGTACACACAACACAACCGAATACATCAAGTACGAGTGATACGTCTCGCCATCCAGCTCGTCTCTTGAGCTCCACAGCATTCTATCTTGTATCTGCAATACTCGATCTGACCCGAGCATTATAGATAAATAACACCCGAGTCAGTCTGGAAAACCAACATGAGAAAACACACTCAATTGGATTATTAAAGTTTTCCAAACCCTTTGAAATCAAAAGCATCTCGTAAGACCACGCCACAAATAAACATATCGGGTTTTTACCTTACGATAGCCAAAACACTTTTTATCAAATTCGTCTGATATTATAATAGTGTCTATAGAAAGTAAAATAGAATCTAGCTGAAATGCTTGCATCTCACGTTTCAGCAATAGTAGGGCACAATCAAAACCGTACAGGCACGTAGGAAGAATGGATTTCTGTAACAACCCATAAATTTAGATTGGTTTAATAACGTATTTAACTGAATTTTGTGAAATTTTAAATAATTGAATTTTGAAATAAAAAATTTTATATTTGGAATACGTCTATTTTAATATAGCAAATGGTAAATTTTCATTTGATAATACTGAAGTTTATTTTCTTATGTAGTTTTATTTAAATTTATATCAGTTAATAATTGATGGTAATAAAATATTTTCCAAACCTAAATATTTTTATACAGTAAATTTCTAAATCTCCTTCTGAGTGAGATGTCATCTTTCGTTTTTCCAAATTTGGACTTCTACTACTCCGTTTATCTTAATTCTGGCAAAATAGCAGCATTTCTAGTACCGATTATCGACTTTCAATCGGATGATCGTACCACTAGTATCTGTATACCGTTTGGATCGTCCCGTCGTGTTGATCTCTACGCCATATTTATTTCTGCATTTTGAGGTCCGGTACGCGACGGAAGCAATAAACCGTTCGTTGTAACGGTACCGTAAATTGTGACTTTATTTCTTCCTTCGGTTTCAAAATTTGAAACGTACCGTTCAATCAACCCATTAATTGCTTTAATTATTCAGCTAAAAAGATATGTGACCGTTGTCATTTCTTTGACTCTACTATTTACTTTATTTTTCAATACAATCCATTTCACCCTCTCTCTTCGTATTCTTTCCTCTATCTATTTAAAAATAGTAATATATATTCCTCTTTCACTGTTCACTTTTTAAAACTGCTAGAAATAATGTTCATTCTTCAACCGTGCTCTTCCATAGTGATTTATTACATGTCGGTTCATTTATTCACTTGGGTCTCTTCCTTTTCCTTCGTTCAAAATTTAAGTATAACTTATAGCAGAGAATACCCTTGCTACACTTTCCTGAGCCACTCCACCTCATTTCTTCTTTTGCTCCAGCAAACTTTCGTTTTTTTCTCTAAACATCTCTACCCATCGCCCAATACCACAGCCTCCTCTCCCCTCCGTCCACTTTCTCCGCCTCCGACGAAGCTTCAGCATCCCGCCACATCAGCCCTACGGCCCATTCCCTCCGCCCTCAAACCATGGAACCCGAACCCCAGGCAACCACCACCCCTTGCCGTGAGCCAGCCCCAACCGAACCCCATGGCCGAGCTGCCTTCATCTTCCCTCCTCTCTTCCCCTTCACTCCAGCAATCCCACAAGCCTCGTCTCCACCAACCACCAGCCGTCGTTCGCCTTCCAGCGCCTGCCCTTTGCCCACCGCCACCTGAGATCTCCGCAAACAGCCGAAGTATCTCTCCCCTGCATCCGTGCTCTGGCCACCTGGCCATGCTCCCTCCTCCTCTTCAAACTTCGGCCGAGTATTCTTCTTTTTTCTCTTCTTGTGAGGTATATAGATCTGTTCTATATATATGTTAGTTTGTGTTCTGGTTTTGATATAAAGGGTTAGTATTATATTATTATATAGTTTTTTTTTGTTTTTTTGTTTTTTTTGTTTTGTTATATACAGAGGGAGGCAGAAATGTGTAAGTCTAGATATATCAAAGAAGTATATATATGAGTTAGTATATATACGTGTACTTGTATATTTTATTTAATACTTTAGAGTATAAGTTTATACATATGTAATAGACCGGTTAGTATATTTATAAATGCAAGTTCATAGTTCCTGTATATTGTTTATAGTTTATCTCCATACAGTAATATGTATATGTAAAGTTTATATAGATATCAGTTTACACATCTAATATATAATGTAAATATGTAGTAAGTTTATATGTATTATCATTAAAGTATGTTATATAGGATCTGTTACTTGTATTTACATTAGCCTATGCATCGTTATATATAGAGTTTGGTAAATTCAAAAAAAAATATGATGTTTTGTTGTAGGAAAGCATAGTTATTTGTTAATAGGTCACTTCATATTTTAAGTTGTATAAATGAGTTAGGTTCGTATATTTTAGTGGCATTGTTCTGATATATTATATACGTATGCATATAGGTTAGCCGTATATATTATAAATAGGTTAGTAAATAGACTTTGACTTGGATATATACATATATAGTTTGATAAAATTTGTAAACTGCTTTGTATTTAAACAGATTCTTGTAATATTAACATATATTGGTTTAAATTATAGTTTTGATGATGTTCTTTCCGTATATATAATTTGGACTTGTCGAAGCCTGTATATAAGTATTTGTTGCTCAATAAGTATATATATAAAAGTGGATTTTGTCAGTTATATATTTAATTCAACCTGACTTTTACATATATGATTTTATAAATAAGGGTGTTTATATATATTTTGTACTTATATTATATTATATATATACTAGTCGGTTTGTTCAAGGGCTATGCTATATACTAGTTTAAACAAATTCAGGTACTGTTAAATGCCAGATGTTTGTATATATATTAATTTTAATATAGGTGTTAATTTGAAGAAATGGATTTTTAAATACGTATATATTTAAATATTAACCATGCTTGAATTTAGAATACGATTCTTTTCATTATACATATAGTTATATATGAATTCACTTATGTCATTTACCATCATCGATTCAGTTCTGATTCATTTTATCAATTCTTGATTATCAGCCTTGTTTGTCCATTTCGCGTTCGATCTTCCTTTGCTTTGAAATCCGTGTCTGGAATCATAACTCACTATATCGTAGAATCTCTCTCTAGCCTCGAAAGGTGAGCAATCACTCACGATTAACGTTCTCTTATTTATTAAATTTGATTTCAATTGAACGACAATTAAAATATGATGTTGTAGTTATTTAAATTGTTATATATGCTATTATCTGTAACTGTTCACCTGTGAGATATGACACCATATCCCGTTGTTTATATTATATTGTTATTGATGATATATCTATGCCTGTTATATTATTTCTATATCTGTTATCACTCTGCAAGTTCCCTATTAGTATAGAAATCACTATGGGTTGAAATGATACATACCCGAACGGACTTTAGAATAAGAGAAAATCGTTATGGGTTGAAATGATAGACCCAAGCGATTTTCATTTGAATTGAATTTGGGATTGCGGGTCGAAATGATATCTACCCGTATATATTTAAAGTTACGGATTGAAATGATAAATATCTGTATCACTTAACCATATGATAGATATATACAGACACCGTTGGTCCATATATATGAATATTTTGAAATAAATCCTATGGATTTGGGAAGAAGTATATGGTTTTAATAAATGTTGATTCTTAAATTATTATATATAAATGGTAATGATATATATAGATTTGATAATGATATTTAATTTAATTAAGATGGATTTAATTCATATAATATGTTTAAGTATAAAATTTATATTTCAAAATAGATTTTGGTAATAATTTGAATTTAGTGAAATTGTATTCATTAAAGAATTTTATTTAATTAAACCGATTTGAAACTTATGGAAATTGAGATTTAAGATAGGATTTTTACTTGGGTTTAATTTAAATAATTTAAAGAATATTTCTTATTTAAATAAATTTAGGGAAATATTTAGTAAAAATGAAATTTAAGGCTAGTTAAATGATATTGAATTTATTAAGTGAATATTCCCTGATTAAATAATAATAAAGTTAAACCAAGAGCTATATGAAACTGTTAAATTTAACTTCGAAAATGTTGAATATTAAGGCTTTGAAATATATTGAAATTTAAATGGTATATTTAGAACTAAATTGAATTGATGAATTGAGCTTTGAATAAATTTGAATTTGGAATTTTGGTGGATGTGAAGCAATTTGTAAGACTTAAGGAAATTATAAATACCTTACTTTTAAATTATTTAACCTAGATATATTATTTAGGAAAATAGATATTTGAAATGGAAATGATATTTTGGTTTTGAAGTATAAATAAAATTGAAATGACCACGGTGTTATAGTGTATATCTCCACCTTATAGATAGTTCCGCAGACCCTTAGAGGATGGTTATCCCAAACATCCTTTAAGTTACTTGTATTTAAGTTGATATTTCACTCGAGTTGGATTTATTAGTATAAGAATGTTAATCCTGACTCGAGTGTTTTGTGTTTTGCTTTACGCTCGGGTCAGACCGAGTGATACATCAATTGAGACTCACCTTGGAGTTTGGAGCTTCATTTGGAGATCCAACCATCGATTCAGCTTTCAGCTTTCCAGTTGATTTGTTCAGAGAGGTCATCTATTCGTACTGAAGACTTCACTGTATTTGAGATATTCTGTTGTATTTTATTTTAACTCTGATGTTTATATAGTAGCTTCATGAACTACTATTTTATCTATTCCACTGCGTATTATTGTATTACTCTGTGTCTGTGATTCTGTGATTGATTTATTTACTGTATATTCTGAGTTTTGCCAAATTTTTATTACAATTTGTTATTTTGAATTATTCAAGTCAGACATGTGTGGATTATTGTCGATTTGAATGGTCCAAAATAAGCGGGTCGTTACAGTTGGTATCAGAGCTTTGGCTCTAGGCAAAACTTATCATATATGGTAAATTTATTTACTGTAATGACCCAAGATTTTAGGAATTTATTCTGACAAATATAAATGAATTCAAAATAATTTTTGAATAAATTTTGAAAGGGGATTGATATAGCTTGATAGTGTATCAGTATGTGTGTACATGTGTGCACAGGAAATGCACATGAACTAAAGCTAAAAATCTCTGAACTTTAAGGATGAATACATATTGATATGTATGGGAATATATATATAGATTAAATCCTTAAAAGTTGAATGCATGAGTAAATATAAATATATGGATGCTACTGAATATTTTTGAGTATACATGTGCATGTGTGTGTCAATACAGAATGATGTATAAATATATATATATATATATATATATGTGTACTAATTATTTCAGTAAGACTTATATAAATATATATGTGTTAATAAAATTACTAGAGTTCAATTCAGCAAAATAAAACATACCAATATATTTTATAGATAGGCAGAAAGAAAGAAAGAATGAAGATATAAAAAGAACTAATCCTCTTATAAATAAATAAAGGAAGTACATGCCATTTACATGAAAGCTAAAAATAGAAAAAAATAAGATAAAACAGAGAAATGTTTGCTATAGGCAGAATTAGGAAGAGTATTTGATAAATAATAAAATCAAGTCACATTTTTGGCATGATTGTAGACAAAGGAAAAAGTATTTTCTGAAAAGCAAATTTCTGAAAAAAAAATGTAACCACTTTTCTCTTCACCTAAATTAAGCCGGGAAGGGTAGAATTTTGGGTTCAAGAAAATACAGATAACATGATTTTTCTGGTGGGCAAAAATGGCTTTAGCCAATACCCAAAACCCTAAGGAAGACCCTGTATATATACATGTATATGCAGCAGCCTCGTCTCCTTCTCAGAAAAGAACTTTGAAAAAAAAACAACACCATAGAAATCATAAGACAAGGGAAGGAAGAGAGCTTGAGGCTAAAGGCAGAAGTTCATCAATTAATTAAGGAAGCAAAGAAGAGAGCTAGGTGAGAAAACTCACTCAAAAATCTAAGGCAATAAGTCCTAATGTAGGCAGCCAGTTATAAGTAATTTTCTTAAAAGAGTATTTTCATATATGAATGCTTATCTGTGAATTTAAATCTGAAAATGTTTTGATCCTCTTTGGTTGTTTTACTTGTTTATTTATAAGAAAGTTTTATGTGTAGTTAGTATACATATATGTTTTATAAATCCAGATCTCTGATATGTTAATGTTTAGGAACATAAACAAATACCCAGAAAATAAAATGTTGAAAATAGGCAAGTAGTATTGGTTTTGTCTCAACCCAGAAAGATGTAAACAATGTTGAGCTGCAATATACTCATGTATAAGTGCTGAGGCTTGAGACAAAAAGGAATTAGGGGTGCAATAGGGTTGCCTATGTGCTGATGCTCCTGATTCAATGAAAATATATATATATATGTTCATATGCATAGCAAACAAAATTTTGTGATTTAGTGAAACCAGGTCATTCTGAGTTTAACTCAAGCACAAATGTTTGCAAAAGGAAAAACTCTCTCAAAAGCCATAAGCCAATGTTAGTTGCCTATACCCTTTTAAAATTACCAGAATGTGTACATATACATACAGAACCTTATTTATTTAGTCACCAATGGTTGTTTGCTTGCTTGTCTTTGTATGGTTATGAATAATATGAGATGCCATGATATGGATGTTTTTAGTTAGTGAAATGGATCACTGAATGGTTTAGTCATGAAAAATCAAAAGAGTTAATATTATTAACTTAAACCTGATTAGGAAATTGGGGTCAAGAACACTACAGGAATGACTTGTGTTCTTGAGTAACACAAGTTGACACATGGCTTGTTTAAGTCCTGAGATCTTTATGTAATGGAGTGAATTAGTTCATTACAGTGTGTCCATTGATTCATAAATATTGCAGATGAGACCAGGATAGATAAATATACCAAGGGAATAATATTTGAGATGATGAGAAAACTAGAGTTTTTCCCAGATTTGAAATATGAGGATTGAACAAATGATTTAACTCATATTGGTTATTTTCCTGTTGGTGTGAATGATTGGTTGATTATGACTGAATTGTATGCTTGAATGTATGTGCCATATTTATATATATATATGGAGTCTCTGGAAAGAAAAATTAAAGTGTGCACATGCACAATGACACAGAGCATGCACACAAGTATGATCTGATTCTAAAGGGCAGAATTTTATGTATATGTATTTAATTTGATTTTAACCTAATTAACTAATTGCTTTTGTGAATTTTCTCATACCAGACATGTGTCTGACCCTAGTGTGCTAATGGCATCTGGGGTGTCTCATTTAAAATGAGGCAGTTTCAAATGCTTTTTCAGGGATTGCAGCAACTAAGTAGGAGTAGGAGCAAGGCTTTGAGAAGAAGATTATAGCATGCTAAACTTAGTTAGATAAGAGCCTAAATGATGAAATCTGCATGTATAATGATTTAAACTGTTACTTGTATCAAGTGTTGAACATGGGATGGATATTTTGTTAAGTATTTTATTAAGGGATTGACTTGTATCTGGAAATTTATAAATCTAGTTAATATCTGATACTAAAGAAGTTAATCAAAATATTGTAAGTGGATTTAGTAAGAACACCATGTTGAAAACTGAATGATTACATTTTATAAATGTATTAGTCAATTTTGAGTCTTTAGAAAGGATTTAAGTTTTGGGAAATCTGGATAGTTGATTCTCAGAAAAATTAAATGGTTTTATCTTTCAAACATGGTAAGTATATACAAAAGATAATAGGCATAGGTTGAATGCTTTTATATGACTGCAAGGTTCCCATAATCTAACTTGTTTCATACAAATGTTTCATGTCTTATTTTTAAGTAAAGGAAGGATCTGTAATAAGGGAATTGAAAGCCAGATCCAAATAGTTGCAGTTATATATGCACATAAACATGTTTTGTGCAAATATTAACACACCTTTTCCTTTGTATCTGTAATAGGAATCTGAATTTTCATTCAGATTTTAACCAAATGCATTTTAAATTCCAGACAGATTTTATAAGAAGAAAATCAAACATGAATGGAATTTTTATTGCATATAACACTGTACTATGTGTGGATTGATTAAATCCAATCAATCCAATCTCCTCTTGTTTTCCAGAACTCTGATTTAAACAAGAGAGGCATATACATCCTCACATGTATGTGCTTATCTTTGTGAAAGTACTGATATATTTATATTGGTTAATTGTTTTGATCTTGGATATATTTTGGTTTATTGGAAAAAGAAAATGACCCTGGAAAATATAATTGTAATAAATGATCAATCTACATATCATCTCTGATAGTTCTAAGGAAGTTTAAATCGAACTTAAAAGTGTAAATGAATGTAGGTGGACATCCAGACACATATAAATTGAATGTGCATATGCATGTACATAGAAATCGAATTTAGACATCAGTCTGAATAATTTAGACGTCTGAGATTAAACTTAGACGTCAGTCATAATAATTTAGACGTCTGAGGTTAAATATAGACGTCTGTCACAAAAAAAAATTAGATGTCTGAATTCAGTTCAAAATGTCTTTTTCTCTCTGTTTCAATTTTTGATCTCTGAGCCGTCTGTCATAATTAGATAGACGTCTGTAATTAAGTTTAGACGCCTGTCATAAGAATTTAGACGTCTGAACTGCTGATTTTGCCTAATTTGCCTATTTAAAAAGAAACAAGTGGCTATGTCAATAACTTGTATGGCATCTTGATTTCTATTTGATTTAAATTCCCTTTGATGAAGAAAAAAAAAATCCTTATGAAATTAGGGTAGAAATAGGAGGGTCATTTCAGTTGGTATCAGAGCTATGTTATTCAACATAGTAGAAGTAATGATCAAGTTCTTAGGTAGAAATAAAATTTAAAGGAACTAAATATATATATCAATGTTTTCAGTGTGAAAAAAAAACCACTGAAATAATAAAATTACCAATCAAACTAACCAGCTATGTAAATTATTATTAGCAAACTATGGTAGGGAGACCACTAAATCAAGGAGCAGGATCTTCCCATGCACCACCAATGGTCAATCTGCAAGACTTGGTGAGAGCATTTAGGGATGGGGCAGGACAAAGGCAAGAAAATCCCTATGAAGAACTCTCAAAATTACTTAAGACATATACTCATTTAGGAGGCAAAAGCTTTGAAGGGACAGAGAGTATCATGGAAATTCAAACATGGTTAAGAACATTGGAAAGAATTTTCAATGACATGCAACTTGATGATCAAAGAAAGAGGCAAGTGGCTTCAAGACAGCTAAAAGGAGTAGCTTTAGGCTGGTGGGAAGTAATCATTGCAGGAAGGAATGAGAATGAAATCACTTGGAATCAATTCAAAGAGATGTTGGAAGCAAGGTTTGTACCAGCATCAGCAAAGACTACCTTGCTAGAAGAATTTATTAGACTTAGACAAGGAACCATGACTGTCACAGAATACACTCAAAAGTTTGAGGGACTTTCCACATATGGAGCAATGCTTGTGGCAGATGAGGCATCCAAAAATGATAGGTACATAAAAGGGTTGAACCCAGGACTTAGCAGAGCCATGTTACCCTATGCAGACAAGACTTTTGACCATGTGATAGACTTAGCTTTGAGGTTGGAACAGCATGACAAGGAAAGGGAGAAGTTCAGAAATTTTAAGAACAATAATACCAAGAAGGGTAAGGGGAAGTATCACCCTTATGATAAGAAGAAGGAAGAGGCCAGTAACAAAGGCACTGGAGATGTCAAAGCTAAGGAAACCAAGAAGAAAATTGTGTGCCATCAGTGTGGAAAAGAAGGACATATCAAACCAAGATGTCCAGAATTGAAAGGAGGAGCTTTCAAGTGCTATCTATGTGGGAAAGAGGGGCATATGAAGAGGAATTGTCCTGAGTACAAACAGCAAGGAAAATTGGCAAATTTGGAAGGAAAAGGCAAAGCCACAGTGGAGATTAACACTAAAAACCATAGCCAAGTGGAAGGTACATTACTTATTTGTGCCATACCCATAGCAGTAGTATATGATACTGGGGCAACTCACTCTTTAATTTCTTATGAACTAGTTAAAATGCTAAAACTGAATTGCATATTGGTTGAAACCCCATTGCATATACAAAGTCCACTGAGGAGTTCTAGTGTTTTAAATATGATTTGTGTGGATGTGGAATTAAACATAGGAGGAAATATTTTTATTTCCAATTTATATGTTTTGAATTACCCAAATATAGGTGTTATATTGGGGGTAGACTGGTTAAGGCAATTTAAAGCCATAATTAATTTAGACTCATCCACCATATCATTGCAAAATTCTAGAGGTCAAAGAATCACAGTTTTGTGTGAAGTAGCTAAGGAAGGAAAACTATATCATTTAGTTGACTCAGAAAAAGATTTCAGTGAACTAACCATTGAAGAAATTCCCATAGTCAATGAATATTTGGATGTGTTTGGTGAGGTCAAGGGTGTTCCACACCATAGACCAGTAGAGTTCCAGATCAATCTAGTTCCAGGAGCAAGCCCAGTGATTAAAAAGCCAACTAGAATGGGGCCAAATGAACTAAAAGAATTAAAGAAACAGTTAGAAGAACTGGAAGAAAAGGGTTTTATAAGACCAAGTAATTCTTGCTGGGGAGCACCAGTGGTATTTGTTAAGAAGCAAGATGGCTCCTTAAGACTCTGTATAGATTATAGAGAATTAAACAAAGTAACTATTAAAAATAAATACCCATTGCCAAGAATAGATGATCTTTTTGATCAATTAGCAGGGGCAAAAGTATTTTCTAGACTAGACTTAGCATCTGGTTTTCATCAAATGAAGGTGGAAGAATCAAGCATCAAGTACACTGCCTTTAACACTAGGTATGGGTTGTATGAATTTTTGGTTATGCCATTTGGCTTGACCAATGCACCATCATACTTTGTGGATTTAATGAACAGAACCTTTAGAGATTGTTTAGACAAGTTTGTGCTTATTTTTATAAATGACATTTTCATTTATTTCAAAACAGTGGAAGAACATAAGCATCATTTGCACCTAGTTTTGTCTAGGTTAAGGGAAAAAGATTTAAAGGCAAAATTTTCAAAATGTGTATTTTGGAAAGAGGAAGTACATTTCCTTGGCCATGTTATATCTGCTCAAGGAATTTCTGTGAACCCCAATAAAGTAGTGGCTATTCAAGCATGGAAGAGGCCAAGCACTGCGAGTGAAGTGAGGTCATTTATGGGGATGGCAGGGTATTATAGGAGGTTTATAAAAGATTTTTCAAAAATTTCTACACCACTCACTAACCTAACCAGGAAGAACCAAGCTTTTGTTTGGTCAGAAAAATGTGAAAAGTCTTTTGAACAGTTGAAGGAGGCATTGGTAAATGCTCCAATTTTAAAGGTACCTCATGGAAATGAAGAACTAGTTGTATACACTGATGCTAGTGGATTTGGCTTGGGTGCAGTGTTGATGCAACAAGGCCAAGTCATTGCATATGCATCCAGACAACTTAAACCCCATGAAGTAAGGTATGCCACACATGATCTCGAATTAGCAGCTGTGATCTATGCTTTAAAACTTTGGAGACATTATTTGTTAGGCACAAAGTTTGAACTGTACACCACAAGTCTCTGAAATATTTATTTTCACAAAAAGATTTGAACATGAGGCAACATAGATGGGTGGAGTTCTTAGCTGCCTATGACTTTGACATACTCTATACACCAGGCAAAGCAAACAAAGTTGCAGATGCTCTAAGTAGACAGCATGCTAAATTGGCTATGATGATGATAGAAGAATTTAAAGACTTGTCTTTGCTATCTGAGTTAGAAATTGGGGAGAATGGTTGTGTGCACATGGATGAGCAGATGCATGGTGCACAAGAAGATAAAGGGAAGTTAAGCTTAATGACACTTCAACCAGATTTAATTCTGAAGGTAGGAAAAATGCAAGAACAGGATGCCAACTTATTAGAGAAGAAAATGCTCCTCTCAAAAGGGGAGGAAGTAATGAATCACCATATTGATAAAAATGGTTATATGAGATACCAGAATAGGATGTGTGTACCAGAGGACACAGAATTGAAGAAAGAGATATTGAATGAATATCACAGAAATAAATACTCCATACACCCAGGCAACACAAAAATGTACCAAAATTTGAAAAGAGACTTCTGGTGGAAGGGGATGAAATCTGATGTAGCTAAATACATTGCCAAATGTATGACTTGCCAACAAGTCAAGGCTGAAACCCAAAGACCATCAGGGTTGATGCAGTCTCTTAGTGTACCATAGTGGACGTGGGAAGATATATCTATGGACTTCATAGATGGACTGCCTAGATCTAAGAGAGGTAATACAAGTATATGGGTGATAGTTGATAGGCTAACCAAGGTAGCACACTTCATCCTAGTCAAATCAGAAAGGACAGCACCAAAATTAGCTCAAATTTTTATAAAGGAAGTGGTAAAGTTACATGGCATTCCCAAAACCATTGTGAGTGATAGGGATACCATCTTCACTTCAAAATTCTAGAGAAGCTTTCAAGAAGCAATGGGAAGTGAACTATGTTTAAGTACTGCCTACCATCCTCAATCAGATGGGCAGACTGAGGTAGTAAACAAAGTTTTGGAGGACATGTTGAGGGCATGTATACTGGATTTTGGGGGCAACTGGGAAGATTATCTTCACTTAGTTGAATTTACATACAACAATAGCTACCAAAGCACCATAGGAATGGCTCCATTTGAAGCCTTATATGGTAAACCCTGTTTGTCACCTGTTTGTTGGGTAGAAGCAGGAGAAAGGTCTATTTTAGGACTTGAGTACATACAAGAAACTAAGGAGAAAATTGAGTTGATAAGAAGAAGAATGGCAGCAGCTCAAGATAGGCAAAAGAAATTTGCAGACATGAGAATAAGGCAGGTAGAATATGAAGTGGGAAATTTTGTTTTCATCAAAATCTCACCTATGAAAAATGTGCTGAGGTTTGGAAAACAAAGCAAATTAACCCCAAGATATATTGGACCATACAAAATTCTGGAGAGAATTGGTCCCTTGGCATATAAGTTGGAATTACCAGAAAACATGCAAGGTATACATGATGTTTTTCATGTATCACAATTGAGAAGGTGGGTCCATGACAAGGCAGTAATTCTTGAGATCCCAACCCAAGTGCAGATAAATTCTAATTTGATTTATGAAAAGGATCCAGTGGGGATTTTGGCAAAAGATGTGAAGAAGTTGAGAAATAAATCTTTGAAACTTGTGAAGGTACAGTGGAGTCTTGATCCTAGTGATTGCACATGGGAATTAGAGGACAAAGTTAGGATGAATTATCCTAAGCTATTTTCAGATTAAAGGTAATTCTGATCTTTGATTGTTTTCTTTTTAGATGCATATGTTTTTAGTTATTATAGAACTAAAAATTTATTTGGTTGAGAATGTACTTGTTCTCTGAATTAAGTTTAAAATTTATTTTAAGCTTAGGTAAATTGTGGGACACAATTTCTAAAAGGAGGGGTGTATGTAATGACCCAAGATTTTAGGAATTTATTCTGACAAATATAAATGAATTCAAAATAATTTTTGAATAAATTTTGAAAGGGGATTGATATAGCTTGATAGTGTATCAGTATGTGTGTACATGTGTGCACAGGAAATGCACATGAACTAAAGCTAAAAATCTCTGAACATTAAGGATGAATACATATTGATATGTATGGGAATATATATATATAGATTAAATCCTTAAAAGTTGAATGCATGAGTAAATATAAATATATGGATGCTACTGAATATTTTTGAGTATACATGTGCATGTGTGTGTCAATACAGAATGATGTATAAATATATATATATATATATATATATATAGGTGTACTAATTATTTCAGTAAGACTTATATAAATATATATGTGTTAATAAAATTACTAGAGTTCAATTCAGCAAAATAAAACATACCAATATATTTTATAGATAGGCAGAAAGAAAGAAAGAATGAAGATATAAAAAGAACTAATCCTCTTATAAATAAATAAAGGAAGTACATGCCATTTACATGAAAGCTAAAAATAGAAAAAAATAAGATAAAACAGAGAAATGTTTGCTATAGGCAGAATTAGGAAGAGTATTTGATAAATAATAAAATCAAGTCACATTTTTGGCATGATTGTAGACAAAGGAAAAAGTATTTTCCGAAAAGAAAATTTCTGAAAAAAAAATGTAACCACTTTTCTCTTCACCTAAATTAAGCCGGGAAGGGTAGAATTTTGGGTTCAAGAAAAATACAGATAACATGATTTTTCTGGTGGGCAAAAATGGCTTTAGCCAATACCCAAAACCCTAAGGAAGACCCTGTATATATACATGTATATGCAGCAGCCTCCTCTCCTTCTCAGAAAAGAACTTTGAAAAAAAAAACAACACCATAGAAATCATAAGACAAGGGAAGGAAGAGAGCTTGAGGCTAAAGGCAGAAGTTCATCAATTAATTAAGGAAGCAAAGAAGAGAGCTAGGTGAGAAAACTCACTCAAAAATCTAAGGCAATAAGTCCTAATGTAGGCAGCCAGTTATAAGTAATTTTCTTAAAAGAGTATTTTCATATATGAATGCTTATCTGTGAATTTAAATCTGAAAATGTTTTGATCCTCTTTGGTTGTTTTACTTGTTTATTTATAAGAAAGTTTTATGTGTAGTTAGTATACATATATGTTTTATAAATCCAGATCTCTGATATGTTAATGTTTAGGAACATAAACAAATACCCAGAAAATAAAATGTTGAAAATAGGCAAGTAGTATTGGTTTTGGCTCAACCCAGAAAGATGTAAACAATGTTGAGCTGCAATATACTCATGTATAAGTGCTGAGGCTTGAGACAAAAAGGAATTAGGGGTGCAATAGGGTTGCCTATGTGCTGATGCTCCTGATTCAATGAAAATATATATATATGTTCATATGCATAGCAAACAAAATTTTGTGATTCAGTGAAACCAGGTCATTCTGAGTTTAACTCAAGCACAAATGTTTGCAAAAGGAAAAACTCTCTCAAAAGCCATAAGCCAATGTTAGTTGCCTATACCCTTTTAAAATTACCAGAATGTGTACATATACATACAGAACCTTATTTATTTAGTCACCAATGGTTGTTTGCTTGCTTGTCTCTGTATGGTTATGAATAATATGAGATGCCACGATATGGATGTTTTTAGTTAGTGAAATGGATCACTGAATGGTTTAGTCATGAAAAATCAAAAGAGTTAATATTATTAACTTAAACCTGATTAGGAAATTAGGGTCAAGAACACTGCAGGAATGACTTGTGTTCTTGAGTAACACAAGTTGACACATGGCTTGTTTAAGTCCTGAGATCTTTGTGTAATGGAGTGAATTAGTTCATTACAGTGTGTCCATTGATTCATAAATATTGCAGATGAGACCAGGATAGATAAATATACCAAGGGAATAATATTTGAGATGATGAGAAAACTAGAGTTTTTCCCAGATTTGAAATATGAGGATTGAATAAATGATTTAACTCATATTGGTTATTTTCCTGTTGGTGTGAATGATTGGTTGATTATGACTGAATTGTATGCTTGAATGTATGTGCCATATTTATATATATATGGAGTCTCTGGAAAGAAAAATTAAAGTGTGCACATGCACAATGACACAGAGCATGCACACAAGTATGATCTGATTCTAAAGGGCAGAATTTTATGTATATGTATTTAATTTGATTTTAACCTAATTAACTAATTGCTTTTGTGAATTTTCTCATACCAGACATGTGTCTGACCCTAGTGTGCTAATGGCATCTGGGGTGTCTCATTTAAAATGAGGCAGTTTCAAATGCTTTTTCAGGGATTGCAGCAACTAAGTAGGAGTAGGAGCAAGGCTTTGAGAAGAAGATTATAGCATGCTAAACTTAGTTAGATAAGAGCCTAAATGATGAAATCTGCATGTATAATGATTTAAATTGTTACTTGTATCAAGTGTTGAACATGGGATGGATATTTTGTTAAGTATTTTATTAAGGGATTGACTTGTATCTGGAAATTTATAAATCTAGTTAATATATGATACTAAAGAAGTTAATCAAAATATTGTAAGTGGATTTAGTAAGAACACCATGTTGAAAACTGAATGATTACATTTTATAAATGTATTAGTCAATTTTGAGTCTTTAGAAAGGATTTAAGTTTTGGGAAATCTGGATAGTTGATTCTCAGAAAAATTAAATGGTTTTATCTTTCAAACATGGTAAGTATATACAAAAGATAATAGGCATAGGTTGAATGTTTTTATATGACTGCAAGGTTCCCATAATCTAACTTGTTTCATACAAATGTTTCATGTCTTATTTTTAAATAAAGGAAGGATCTGTAATAAGGGAATTGAAAGCCAGATCCAAATAGTTGCAGTTATATATGCACATAAACATGTTTTGTGCAAATATTAACACACCTTTTCCTTTGTATCTGTAATAGGAATCTGAATTTTCATTCAGATTTTAACCAAATGCATTTTAAATTCCAGACAGATTTTATAAGAAGAAAATCAAACATGAATGGAATTTTTATTGCATATAACACTGTACTATGTGTGGATTGATTAAATCCAATCAATCCAATCTCCTCTTGTTTTCCAGAACTCTGATTTAAACAAGAGAGGCATATACATCCTCACATGTATGTGCTTATCTTTGTGAAAGTACTGATATATTTATATTGGTTAATTGTTTTGATCCTGGATATATTTTGGTTTATTGGAAAAAGAAAATGACCCTGGAAAATATAATTGTAATAAATGATCAATCTACATATCATCTCTGATAGTTCTAAGGAAGTTTAAATCGAACTTAAAAGTGTAAATGAATGTAGGTGGACATCCAGACACATATAAATTGAATGTGCATATGCATGTACATAGAAATCGAATTTAGATGTCAGTCTGAATAATTTAGACGTCTGAGATTAAACTTAGACGTCAGTCATAATAATTTAGACGTCTGAGGTTAAATATAGACGTCTGTCACAAAAAAAAATTAGATGTCTGAATTCAGTTCAAAATGTCTTTTTCTCTTTGTTTCAATTTTTGATCTCTGAGCCGTTTGTCATAATTAGATAGACGTCTGTAATTAAGTTTAGACGCCTGTCATAAGAATTTAGACGTCTGAACTGCTGATTTTGCCTAATTTGCCTATTTAAAAAGAAACAAGTGGCTATGTCAATAACTTGTATGGCATCTTGATTTCTATTTGATTTAAATTCCCTTTGATGAAGAAAAAAAAATCCTTATGAAATTAGGGTAGAAATAGGAGGGTCATTTCATTTAAAGAATCACTTTCGTTCGAGTTGAATCTCTTCCTTTTTGACTCGATTTCCTTTGAATTTTGGAATGTCCCTCGGTTCCGAAATTCATTCTTATCTCTCTCTATTTGTATTCTTTTGATTCTGGAGTATCCCATAACTCCACTTCGAATGATCTCTATAAGAATAGGATCCCACCAATCTTTGAATGATTTGTGAAGGGGTGAAACTCCTTTACAATTGGCATTGATTCACCGGAGATTTCTATATCTTTGGTTTAGATGTCGCTATCTCTTGCGATCGAATGTTGATTTTTCTTGGAATTCTGCATCGATCTTGTTCCTGAAGTCACGGTTGACCCTAGGGTCATCCGCGATTTATATAAGTATATTCATCTTCTATTTTGAAATTTAATTATCTCATCTTCGTTCGAGCTTATCTTCGAATCATAATTCTATTTGATTAAGAGTTCCTCTAATTTGAATCTCTATCTTTGTTTGAAATCCATTCTTAAATCATCCTTTGAAAATTGGGTTTGTTTGTATTCTAGAAATTGTTTTCTAAACCGAAATTATTATTTTGATAAGTATGATTATATTCTATATATAAAAGTGAAATGTTTTCGATAAAGATTATATACCCTTTGTAAAATGAGAATTTGAGGTTTCGAAAGGATTTGTAATTTTGAAAAATTATATAAGAAATTTGATTTATCTAAAAATGATTTATAACTGAAGGATTTTAAATTTGAAATTCGAGAATTGAACCCCGGTGTTTTGAAATTGGTTTTAAGATTTTGAAATATATAATAATAATATGATTTAAAAGTTATTTTCCGAATATGAAATGTTTCAAATGATTTTAAAGAGTTTCGAATGATTTCGAAGAAATTTCAAAAGAAGTTTGAGAAAATAGAAGTCCAGAACTCACTTATGTCGCTGGAAAATAATTTCGGTGATGAGTGCACGCATCATCGATATTGATTTTTGAGTTTCAGAGTGGGGGATAGGCCACTTCAGTAGCTTTGCTATGCGAGTGACTTTGTGAAACCATTTTGATTTCAAATTCCGAAGTAAGATTTGATATTCGAAAGATATATGTATATATATTTGAAATGATTTGATGTAAGCCGGTGTTCAGTCCTTTAGTTTCGGATTTGAAACCTATCTTTTGAAATTGATTTACTGATTTGTTGATTTCCAACTCTTGAATTTGAAAATGATTTCTTCAACTATTTCGAAGGTTCGAGCACTTCCAAATCAAGGTTAACTTTTCAAAGCTGAGAAATTTTAAGAAGTATAAAGTATATAAGTTCGGTATGTATGTTTAAAGTGTGCAGTAATATGATTTAAATAAGCTGAAACTGTTTTGTTAAGTAAATGAATAAGGCTCTTTTTAATTTTTCTAATATGAAATTTAGATTTGAAATGCTTTGAAAAGAATTTGGTCTTCAAAATATTTTGAATAAAATTTAGTTTAAATGTTTTAACTGGGTAACATCTTTATGAAACTATATATTTAACAAGTTGGAATAAATATATAATTTGTACGTATGCTGTTTTATTCGCATAATTAATTTGATCCAGGTTTGAGTACACAAGTTCGAGGTGAATTACACCATTTCGTGTTAGGATTTTTCATTCGATTCTTGATGGCGAATATTTGATATGGATTTTGGGCTTGATTCTAGAATTCTCTATCGTAGTATATGGCTATGCAAGGAGACTGATGGCTTCTAGTCGAGAAACCATATCGAAATCCGCATTAGGGAAGTCGAATGGACAATACTAGTTCGAAAGCGAACTTGTGTGATCGAGCGAGCGATCAAATGTGATTTTTGCGAAATAATGACTTATGTACATCTTATATTCTAATATCATTGATATATTTTGACGCTGAAATTGAAAGCTGTCGGGTTAGAATATCTTTGCTTACTAAAAGAAAATTTCCAATTTAAATTACAAAGATATATAACCCATAAAAGCAAAGATATTCAATCCCATATGGCTATTCATACAGCAAAAATTTATTTTGTAAAATTTGATCCTGATATAAGATGGACCTTATGTAAATATAAGATTGATTTTGAAAACCATTGATTTCGGAAATGAATTGGTTGACTTAAATGATATTGATTTAGAAATTTGGATTTATTTTCTAAATTTATTATTTTGGAAACTTTGGAACTGAAGATATTTAATTTGAGAAGAAATAATTTTGGTGGAATTGTATATGATTTTGAAACTGAACTGATATTGAAACAAAATTGAAATTTGAGAACCTTATGTTACTAAATACTTGATTTGGGAGTTATCGAACTTATATAAAAATTTGGTTTGTATAAGTATGATGTTGATTCGAAAACTATGGATTTGAAAAGGTACTCAATTTGAAAAGTGAAATCTTATATAATTGAAGTCTATATATGTATGATTTGATATACTTTTGATTATGGAAAAGTATTTTATTTGAAAATTAAATCTTATATATAATGGATTTTATATAAGTACGATATTTGAAAGTGATTTGAAAAGGTACTATATAATACATATTTTCGAAGTAAAGATATGGAAAGTGCCTTCTGCTTGATATCCGATTTGTGGCCACATCTTTGATTCATTCTATCGATATTTCTCTGATTTTTGGTTTTCCGGATATGATACTCGAGTGTCCTTCGAATTCCATGGCGTTACCCATGGTCTTACGAGCGCGGATGCATAGCGCAACTGCCTGGCTGAGTCTTGTCTAGGGGTACGGATTGTTTCCTGGGGGATCCAGGCGTAATCATTGTGTATCCTGCATCTATGTAGGTCGCGAATAGTAGCGCAACTGCTTGGCTAAGTCTTGCCTGGGGGTACGGATTGTTTCCTGGGGGATCCAGGCGTAACCATTGTGTATCTTGCATTCTACTAGTCATCATGGAGTAACACACAGGGCCGAGAAAGCTTACGGATATGGATTGTTTCCTGGGGGATCCAGGCATAACCATTGTGTATCTGCGAACCATGGTTAGACAAAGGTTTTGTTTGTTTTTTGTTTGGATTGTACTTTCCATATCTGTTTTTAAAAGTTTTTCCAGTATTTTCACTGGGTGTTGAAACAAGTCTACTAAGTACTTGGAGAATTCTAGCTTTGCGCCTGATCAACGCACTGCCAGAGTCTACAGGAACGAGGATAAACTTGTTAAGACATCGAGTTAAAAAAATATTTTCGAAAGGAAATTTGTTTCGACTATAAAGGTATTTTATTATAAAAGTATTTCCAACAAAGAAATTTTGTATTAATATTTGAAATTGAAATTCTTATGGTTTGAATTAATTATTTGTGCCCGATGCTATTATTTTGAATCTGCCTTATCTGCTCAGCTTTATTTATTCATCTATATTCTGTTTTTCCAAATCCTCCTTCTTTTCCTCGTTGACTATATCCTTTTAAATATTGTTTATTTATATACTATATGGTTTAATAGAAAATTTTAATGTTATAAATATTTTAGAAGTTATTAATTAAATAAAACATATTTAAGGTAAATGATTATTGATTCATTAATAATATTTGAAAAGTATCTTTAGAAAAAAAATTATGAATTATGGATTGAATGTTTTCAATAACCTCTTTGTAAATATAAGTAATAATGTAAATGATTGTTTTCAAATAGTTTTCATATCTTTATAAAGGTGTTATTTAAACATATAAATGGTATTTATAAAGAAAGCAAGTAATTTTACAAATGGGTTTTGAAAAGATTTAAAGTATCAAAGATAACAGAACTGCAAATGAAGCTTTAAAATGAATATTTCAAGTAAAATTTATATAATTTTAAATTAATTGTTTATCCTGGTCTTCAATCTATTTTTCTTTCTGGTTGTTTCTATTCTCCTACCTTCTTCCTTTTCGGGGACGAAAAGTTTTGAGTGGGGGAGAGTGTAACGACCCATAAATTTTGATTGGTTTAATAACGTATTTAACTGAATTTTGTGAAATTTTAAATAATTGAATTTTGAAATAAAATTTTTATATTTGGAATACGTCTATTTTAATATAGCAAATGGTAAATTTTCATTTGATAATACCGAAGTTTATTTTCTTATGTAGTTTTATTTAAATTTATATCAGTTAATAATTGATGGTAATAAAATATTTTCCAAACCTAAATATTTTTATACAATAAATTTCTAAATCTCCTTCTGAGTGAGATGTCATCTTTCGTTTTTCCAAATTTGGACTTCTACTGCTCCGTTTATCTTAATTCTGGCAAAATAGCAGCATTTCTGGTACCGATTATCGACTTTCAATCGGATGATCGTACCACTAGTATCTGTATACCGTTTGGATCGTCCCGTCGTGCTGATCTCTACGGCATATTTATTTCTGCATTTTGAGGTCCGGTACGCGACGGAAGCAATAAACCGTTCGTTGTAACGGTACCGTAAATTCAGGATTAGTAGCGATTAGCCCTTGCACTTCACTGTACCATCTTCGACTCCGCACTCATTTTTCCACGAAAACGTACAAACCGGATCGAAGTTGTTTTCGGAAAATAAATCCCGATCCCGGTCTCTTCGAAACGATCAGTGCATTGGCCAATATTGATAGTCGGTGATTTAACTCTCAATTAACATTCACAAACATCCATCAAACAATAAATAATTTTCAAAATTATTTATTTACCTCACAAATATCTTCGCAATATATATTTCCATTTTCAACCCTTTTTGAAAACAGGTTTTTAACCACACTCTTCTCATGAAATGAATTTCCAAATATTTATTTCCACTGAAAACACCAAGTACAAAAACTTTAGATTTTTAAAATAATTTAGAACACTTTATTATAAAATATACTTTAACATTTAAATTGAAAACTACTTCAATACTCAGCCGAAAATACACTTTAAGAATATTTAAAATAAAGCTTCTTAATAAAATTTAAAACTAAATTTTTATCCTTTAAAACAAATACCAAGTCACTTTTAATATTTACTACTATAATAGATTTGAAAAATCCTTACTTTAGGATTTAAACATTTTGAAATAATAAATTTCTAAAACATGCTTTTTTAAACAACATTAAAACTTTTAACTTATATTAAAAAAATTCTTTGAAACGTACTTGGCTATCCAGGGAAATACGCTTCGCTTTCACATCTTTTAAAAAAAATCACCATTTATTTTTAAACAAATTTACCCATTCCTTTAATAAATTCCCACCATGAATTTATTCCTCCAAATATCCATTGATATATTCCTTCACTTTTATAAACCCAGTTTATAAATCCAAAATCTCACTTCTATTTAAAAAAATCCCGCTTTAAACACTTAAATCAACTCCTAAATTGATTTGCAATTTACTTCACTTCTAAATAAATTTCCTTACTTACTCCATTTATTTCAAAATCCATTAACGTTAAATTTCATTTCTTTATTATGATTTAAAAATCTATTTTAACTGAGAATACCAATTTAGATTTCCCAAATTCCTTTCTTATCCTTTTTAAATAAATTTAACCCTTGAATTTTTAAAATAAATTCTTTATTTCCTTAAAATAATAATGCTTGAGTTTTAAAATTCATTATTTCTCGGTTATTTCAAAATCCCTTTTCCATACTTAGAATTTATTTACTGGAATTTAAGAATCTCTTTTATTCTTTTCCAATTCATTCCTGAATTTATTCAAATTCTCTATCATTATCTACTTAATCATCTTCTCTTATATTTCCTTTTTAAAAAATCCGATATATATATTTTTGGTAACCCAGTATACCCAAATATATTCAATCAACCTGTTGCATCCAACATTCCAATCATCAATATAATTCATCACAGGATATCAAATAATCATAACAGAGAATATTAAACATTCTAAATAAATTTTGAGGAATCCAGTTGGATCCCTCCAACCTGTTTCCCTGCATCCACAGATGTTAGCACAATACCAATTCCACTTCGAGGTGGAATATCACGGTATATGGGTTTATAAAATATCATCCGCTATTATGCGGCGCATAGGGTCTCATCCGCTATATAATGCGAGAAATCAATCACTCCAATATATATATATATATACTATATATAATATACCACATCCAATCAATTCAATCATTCAATCAAAATTTTAATTTAACCATTTAAATTTAAATAACCCAGATGAATGAGATTAACTCGCCTTTGATTTTTAATTTGCAGTCCATCTAAACAGGCTTGATGTCTTCATGATTTTAGACCTTGTATAAATATTAGATGATTTATTAATATTTTAAACATTCGAAAAATTAATTTCCACTTAATAGATTTAATTAACTAATGATTTAGTTTTAAACAAATTTTCTTTTAATAAATTATTTTCTAGTTACCAAAATAATTACATAAGTTAACTAAACAAATTAATCACTATAATAAATTAGTAAATTGTATTTTATTTTTATTTTCCATTTTCAAACTGCATAAAGAAATAATCCACGTAGGTTTTAAAAATCAAATTTTTATATAAAACCTTATACTTTCCAAAATCTTATATATTCATATATTTGCTGTTTCATATGCATATATGTATATATATATTTAAAACATAACTGTTTTGTATTTCTTACTGTATACGTCTGTAAAAATAGAAACTTCCTTCCTCTGTATACATTTGTAAAAAAAAGAAATCTGGTTTTAAAATCCTTCTTTGTATATAATATAATATTATATTTAAATTGAAAAGAAAATAAATCTAGTATATACCTTCACTGCCCCCTATTGACGGAACCCTAGCCTCGAACCTCAGCTTCCATTACCGACCAGTGTTCGCCTCGCCATTGCAACCTCCAACCGATCGCGACCATCTCCACTCGCGCCTCCATCACGTCGCTCGACCACCCACCGCCCAAACTCTACGCATTTGCGAGTCCTCTACCTCTCTCCGATCGCCCAGCCTCCCACTTGGCTCGCGACGCGGCGCCTGACTTCCCCTCGAGGCTGTTGCCTCCTTGCGCGCGTGCGACATCTTCCGCCATCCCAAGCGCGTCGCTGCTTCGCCCAAATCGCTTGCACAAACCCTACTCGCCTTTGAGATTTGACCACGATGCCATCACTTAGCTCACCTCGGAATCGACGCTCGCGATTTAGATTTGATCGATTCGAATCGGAAACGAAGAAGAGGAAGGCGCGGATTTTATTCGATCGATTGGGTTCCTTTCTTTTTAAAGAATTTCATTATTAATTGAGGAGGGAAAGGATGAAAAGGGGTTCGGCCATTATATTTTTACTTTATCTTTTTGAACGAACTGATTTCCTTCACAGCTGATTTTAAAAAGAAAAGAGGAGATAAGGATGAGATGGTTGCATGCCAAAATGAACAAGCTACAGTATTTTGAACTGAAGGGGAAAAACACTGTTGTGAAGTTATTTCAACTGATGGTTGACCGGTGTACGAGAATATATATATATATATATATATGTATATGTGTATATATATATAAGTATATGTATATATATGTATATATATAATTTCAATTTTCAATCATCTCGAGTCCGTAACAAAAAGTTTCAATCCCCTATCAAGGCCTGCCGCCAGGTGTTCATAATGTTATAACCCTATTCCGATCGCAATGGAAAAGGTTCCGAGTTCTAATTCGATCGTATGGAGAAGATAGCTTTTTGGACCCAGTTATTATATTAAATTTCGATATAAATTTCAGCGCGTTTATATATCGTACGCTCATACAACCACTCCAATCACTACGAAAATTGAAATCCGATAATAATATACTATTACGGATCCAATGGAACTGGTTTCGTCGAATTTCGAGACTGTGCCTTGGAAGGCTATTTTTATATATCGATTTGAACGATATAATTTCAAAACTGAACAAACACTTTTAAATTCAATTTTAACACTTTTACTATCTTCAATACTATCAATATAAATTTTACAAGCCTTTAAATTCATTTTTAACAGGCCTAAAACTCCAGATTCAACATTTTACCCAATTTTTTTAATTGTTTAATTCAATAATTAATTATCTAATAAATAGTGATATTTGAAATTCAAGTTAAAAATTAAATTTTAAATATTTAAAATCAATTAAATATTCCAATTTCATATATCAAAAATTTACGGGTCGTCACATTCCTCCCCCCTTAAAAGAATTTCGTCCCCGAAATTACTAGTTAAGTGGAATAGTCCATAACCCGTTAACCTTTCTCCCAAAACCAAATGGTTTTAACAACTTTCCAAAGCAATCTTTATTAAAGACACAATATTCCTCTTATTAACTTTTCAAACTTATCCACAAGTCCCAAACAACATTACTTACTTAACAATTTAAATTTTAAATTCAAAACCAAATTTTGAATTATCAAAAAAAAAATTCCAAAATTTTTCTAACTCCCTAAAATTTTGAAATTTTTTGCCAGCGTCTCCTTTGCGCGGTTAGCTCGGAACAACTACAAAATGTCACTACAGGCCCCCAAATTTCAAAGGAAACAAAAAGCCAAGTGGCTAGATCAAAAACCCAATCAAATTTCATACAGAAATTTTAAATACATACCATATTGTCGAGCAAATTCAAATTTATCTTCGAAATAAAAATCCAATTCCATTTTCCTATAGCCTTTATAATCCCTGAATACTTTACTTAACAACAATGTCCAAATTTACTTAGTGTATTCCCAATACCAATTTACTTAAGAATTCCACCATTCATTTCTTAATTTTAATATAAGCATTTCATATACTCATATTATTACTCTACCATTTGGTCTTTATATCCACTTATTTTAAAACTGGATTTCCAATTTCATATGAATTCAATTTGCTTCATTTTAGATATTGGATTCTATTTACCTTATCTCAATTTCAAATTTGAAATCATTTGTCGTTACTGAAAATTTTCAAAAATTCCAAAAAAAATTCTAACTCCCAAAATTTTTGAAAATTTTTGGCAGAGTCTCCCTTGTATGGAGGAGCTTTTGCAATTTGACAAGAGATATAAATATATATACATCGACCCACACGATCCGAAAAACAAAAACAGTTCATATTTCCTATTTTTTGTTGCGTAGGCGTACCTTTATTTAGCATTTTAAGCAAGCGGCTTATTATTTTTAGCAATTAGCGTGACTGAATCCAGTCACACGGCTTCCTTGAACCTGTACTTACTCAATTTAAATATGTAAGTGACAAATATATGCAATTTACTAGCAATTCGCTTATATTCAAATAGCTAACACATAGATTTCATAAGTAATGCATGTGGTATACATTCATAAGCATATATGCAAGGTTTCGACACTAGTTTTAAATTGTTTGCAACCAAATCACATACCATTCCATTCAATTCGAATAGTTTCCAACTTAATTTCTTACATTCAATTCATTTTTTTTAAACGATACGAACTCAAATTCATTTCAATTGATGCCAAAATAAAGTTATTAAACCTTTATTGATTCGTAAAATTTTATTTACTTCCGTTTACGTCGAACGACCAATTTTCTTACACAATTCGACAATATTCATTCGAATAAACCATTGCTTTAGTTCATAACCATTTTAAATTGATTCCAACCCAATTTATATAAATTCCATTCCAATCTAACTTATTTACAAACCATATAGGTGCATTCCATCTCGTTTCACATTGGTTTTGTTCAAAACCACTTTATTATGCTCGACATCATCTATGCTTATATATTAATAACCATTTTCAAAATTTATATAAGCCCATGCTTCTATTAACTTTAAACTTAAGTCAATTTACTTCAATTCACTCCTATTTCATAACTTAAGTTCATTCTCATTTTAATTTGATTGTCATTTAATCAAATCTCGTTAAATTCAATTAGCCAATCACTTAATCCATTTTAAATTTTAATTCACATTCATTAAAATAATATCCAAAGCCATATTTAATTTATTCATACTCGAATTGGATTTATTTTCATCTCAAATCATTTTTATTTTAATCCAATTCCATACATCTTCAATTCCTATTTACTTCACTTACAATTCCAAGTTGAATTTCTATTTATAACTCAAGCTTCATTTCCAAACTCTATTATTTATTCACAATTCAACTTTAAATTAACAATTTCGAGTTCCATTTCCATATTTCATTAACTAATTCATTCCAAATTTAGTTTATTTCCCACTTTAATTCAATATTTGATTTTTATCTTCAAAAATCACATTATTACTTTACTTGAATTCAATTCTATTTTATAATTCAAGATTGGATGTAACAACCCTACATTTTAGGCTTATTTTATTTTATATTTTATTTCTATTAAATTGAATTTCCTGATTGAAAAACTTTATTTTAATTTGAAATTATTTTAAACTTGTTTTGTTTCAAATATTTCATTTCTAAATATATATTTTGATTATTATGTAAATTATAATTTCAAACTGGTAAAAAATTGGATATTTTACTGTAAAGTGAATTTCTATTCAAACTGGTCAAACTTTGACTTTTAAACTTTAAATTTAAATATTTAAAATTCTTAAATTTTATCTTTTATTAT
Source organism: Allium fistulosum (assembly GCA_030737815.1). Classification (NCBI taxonomy): domain Eukaryota; kingdom Viridiplantae; phylum Streptophyta; class Magnoliopsida; order Asparagales; family Amaryllidaceae; genus Allium; species Allium fistulosum. The sequence goes on along the minus strand of CM060907.1, from coordinate 898,299,538 downwards.
GAAAATAGATTTAATTCCATGAATACTGCTTTTCGTTTCGTTGAAAACGGACTTATATTGTAGAAGTTATGTAATTTTCAATTTTGTGTATAAACTGTTTATTTTGCAATATTATTTATTTTAAAACATATAAATTATATTTTATTTGTCATATTTTGTTCTAATATATGTTAATATTTTATTTTATGTATAATTTTGTCTTTTAATAATTTTAAAGTGATTATAAAATTTTTCCAAAGCTTGTTGAATTTATTTTGTAATTTTAAAGCCTAATTTCTATTTTCTTTGCTATTTTCTTAATTTAACTATATATAATTAAAATTTATTTATTTATTTTATACATTCACTTTATTTTCTTTGTTTTACTTTATTAATATTCACTTTGCATGTATTTAGATTAGAATAGATTTTTCCAAAGATTATTTGAATTTGTTTCAGTTTATTTAACCTAGTTTGTATATAGTGTTATTTTTCTTCATTTAATTTAATTAATATAAAATTTATTTATTTACTTTTCTTATTTACTTTATTTCTGAGTTTATTTATATTTAATTTCAGCTATTTTCATATTTATAAATATATATAAATATATAATGGAAATTTGAAAAGGTTTGTGTCTTTTTAGTTGCTTTTGTCCCTTTGTTTTCCCGTCTCTTCAATTTCCTAAGTCTTTTCATTTGCCTTGAGTTGGCCGTGCATTTTCATTTGATAGCCGTGAGTTTTAACTCATTTTCACGTGAGAAAAGCACCATTCCTCATTTCATTCATGGCTACAAAGATTTGTAATGGCCTCCCCTCTCTTTTTCACTTTTCTCTTCATTTTTCCTTTTGATTTTGCCTTGATTTTTGCCTTGTTTCTTCTTGCTTGGTTCGGCCATACACCTCCACATCTTCACCAACCACCACCATCCCTTCTTTCCCACTTCATCCACGGCCAAATCATCCCCCTCCTCTGACCTGAAGTTGCCTTGACCATCTCATGTTGCAAACACCACAAAAAAACATTGCTATACTCCAAAACATTGCCTACCCGAGCACATATCACCTCACCACCTTCATTGTTGACCATGGCCACCCCCTTAGCCACCACCACCAGCTTGTTTACCACCTCTTAACATCACCCTCCCCTCTGTCCAGATCTGACCTGACCAATAGACCCTATGGTCGAGCCTAAGGGTTGAACCAAAAACTCCATTTTGCCTTGTCCCTTTGCATTCTAGGCTTGCAAACTCCTTCCTCTTCATATTCTTGACTTAGCCGTGCCATTTGTGGTCCAAACCTGATCCATTTCAACCTAAAAACATGTTGAGGCCGAACCTAATACATGTATGGTCGAGCAAAAGTTGAAGCAAGATCAAGCAAAGTTGATTTAAAGACTTGGTGATGTTCACTTATCCATTCTATCTCAATTTTGTTTCAACACTTTGGTATTGTAATTATTTATATGGTGCTTTGTTTTGTTTTTGTATACAAGAGTAACATCTTGGTTCTCATCCACTTGAATCCATCGTTGTGCCATATCGTGCTTCCTGGAATTCGTTGTGTCATTTGATTTGCAAACTCCAGCTTGAAACAGGTGAGTTATTCTCACCAGACAATATGTACCTATATAACTAGTAAATTGACACCCTGTGAATCTGTAGAAATATATTATCATGTTATATATGCCTATATTATTATCATATGATGTTCACACCTGTTATTACACCTGTTATATCATATGTTACTGTTATTTAATGTTATTCTGTTATTTATATCTGTTATCACCATTGCAAGTTCCCTGTAGACTAGAATCACTATGGGTTGAAATGATACATACCCGAACGGACTTTAGAATAGGGAAAAATCGTTATGGGCTGAAATGATAGGCCTGAATGATTTTTATTTAAATTATTTTAACTTGGGATTGCGGGTTTGAAATGATAGAACCCGGATTTTTCTTTTTTAACTGCGGATTGAAATGATACATATCCGTATCACTTGACCTAGGTTAGAAAATTTTATACAGGCCCGTGGTTATTTTATAAAGTGTTTTGAATATTTTTAAGTATTTTAAAAATATAAATTTATGAAATTTGATTTAAATAGATTTTGAAATGTTTAAAATAAAGAAATTATGATTTTTCTATGTGTTAAAAATGTAATTAATGAATGGTTTAACTGGATTTTTGAAATATAACTTAAGTTGGAAATTTGGAATTTGGTTAAAAATGATATTTAAGTTATATAAATAAAATGGATATTAAATTTTATTTGGAAATGGTAAATATGAAAATTTGATTAAATGTGAATTTAAGTGATATATTAAAGTATTATTGATTTTTCTATGAATTTAAGTGGTTAAATAAATAAATGTTTAAAAGTGATCTTTTAAAATATAACTTGACTTGGAAATGTGAAATTTGGTTTTAATTAGAGGTTTTAGTTAATTAAATAAGATTGGAAATTTAGTTAAATTTGTGAAATGGTAATTTAAATTTGAAGTGTTAAGTTATTTGTTGAAATGTGAAGAATTGGAAACTTTTACACTTAAATTTATTAAGTAAATTGTTGAAAATTGGATTTAATTATAAGAAATTTATTGTGAAAAAGATACATGTTAAATGATATGTAAATAAACATTTTAAATGTTAAATTATGATTTTTAAAATGTTTAAAGAGTTTAAAATGAAGTTATTTAATTGCTGGAAATACACTAAAAAGCTGGAAATCACTTTTAATAGCATTCAGAAATGCTATGGTTCTGAATTACACTAAAATTTGAATAAAAGGGCTACTACAGCATTTCTGAAATGCTGCAGTTGCTGCAGTTGAACTTATAGGCTAATATTGAACCCAGGTCTATTATAGCATTCTCTGGAAATGCTATAATGGTCTGCAGTCTTTGCTGAAACCAAATTTAACCCTTGTTTTGAAATCTGAACTACCGCAGCACTTCTGAATTGCTGTCTTTTCTGTTTTGAACTATAATTCAACTAAAACTGAGTTTTAACAGCAGTTTTAAGTGCTGTCTTTGCTGAATTAAAAATGTTTTCAAATATAACTTATAGCAGTTGTTTTAAATGCTGTGAAATGCTGAAATTTTAATAATTAGGGTTTTTGACTTAGTAAACGAACTCAGAATGGTTTGAAACTTTGGAAATTGAATACTTGATTTGAAAATATAATAATTACACTTTTAAAAGGTTTAAATGAATTATTTTGATTGGAATATAAACTATTTAAAGGTGATTTGAAATGATAGTAAATGAACGATATCTTTGAATTTAAAAGGTATTTAAAGTTGAATATTGGATTTGAACTGATAGGATATTTTATTTTATTAAAATGATTTGAAATGAAGTTTTGTAAGGATATGATATTTTATTATATTAAAATGATTTGAAATGAAGTTTTGAAATTATATGAAAATTTAAATATATGGAAATGGTTTGGAATTGATTTAATCTTTATTTTGATAAAGATATGGTTTGAAATGATATTTTATTTTGAAGTAAAGTATTGTTTTTAAAAGTTATAACCACGGGTTATAATAACGTTGGGTTGTTAAAGAGACCGGGATCGGATATGGACATACTCTCTGTCTTACCGAAAACCACTTTGGCAACCGTGTACGCGGTGGAGATTCCAGAATGAAGTAGGATGGTGGCGACGATCCTAAGGTATATACGTGGACCCAACTCCCGTGAGTTGGCATAAGGTGGCTAAAACAGGAGCGATTGACGGACCAATGAGGTAGCACCTCTGATCGGACACACTTCTTCGATACCATTCTATTACTTGTGATTGATTTGGTGCGCACCCTTGATTTAGGAGTGTTGTTCGAGGTGGGCGGTAGTGGCTGCTATGCGTCACCACCAGTCCGGATGCGTAATTGGTATATCTACCCTGGCATTGCCTAGTTGTGCCGTGTCACCTACCATATCGAGCTTTACTACGATTATGATTTTAAGATCCGACCGCGTTAAGGTTCTCCATCCCCTTAACGCTATTTTCTATATGATTATACTTTACTGATTAGACACTACTGTATATAGCGTATATTACTACATAGTAGATAGTTTAACGGATCCTTAGAGGATGGGCGGTCCCAAGCATCTTCTAAGTTACTTGTACCCTTATTACAGTTCGCTTGAGTTGGTTTACATTATATAAGTATATATTGTCCTGACTCGAGTGTTTTGTGTTTTGCTTTACGCTCGGGTCAGCCTGAGTTATTCACAGATTTGGATTTCCACTCTCTTGGAGATTTGAATCGCTGGAGATTATCTGCTTGTCATGTCCTATCTATTCCAGTTCCATTGTTCTACTCAGCTTGTACTTGGTTATTTTATTGAGACTTTTGTTGTACTCTATTTCTTCTGTTGTATCTTATGTAACTCTGATATATTTATATAGTAGCTTCATGAACTACTATTTCTTTTACTTCCGCTGCATTATTTTACTCTGTGTCTGATCTGTGATTATATTTATTTACTGTATATTCTGAGATTTGCCAAATTTTATTTACAACGCGGTATTTTGAGCAATTCAACTCCGGCATGAGTGTCTACCTATACACTTATAATGGATGCGAATGGTTGAAAATATCGGGTCGTTACAGTTGGTATCAGAGCTTTGGCTTTGAGGCAAAACTTAGAATGTATGGTAAATTTATTTACAGAATCACTTTCGTTCGAGTTTGAATCTCTTCCTTTGATTCGTTTTCCTTTGAATTTTGGAACGTTCCCTGCGGTTCCGAAATTCATTCTTGTCCCTCACTATTCATCATCTTTTGATTCTGGAGTATCCCATGACTCCACTTCCAATGATCTTTATAGTGAATTGGCGGTCTCGCCAATATTCTAATTTTCTTGTAAAAGGGTGAAAATTCTTTATAATCAGCATCGATTCACCAGAGATTTATATTTATCCTTGGTTTAGATGCTAATATCTTTTATTATTCCAAACTCTATCTCTTGAGATTGAAGGTAGATTTACCCTAGAAAATCCACATTTGATCTTATCCATTGAGTCACGGTTGACCCGGTTAAGGTTGTCCGCGATTTATCTAAGCTTACCCATCTCTCTACTCTGTTTAATCATCTTGTCTTTTGTTCCAATCTATCTTCCAAACATTTTGAACTGTACTTGTAAATTAATGTTTTGTTTTATATTGTGTTGTTTGAGTTGTTAATGTTGATTTGGGTTTCCGATCGATTCGTCTGATCAACGCTATCGATAGGATTTCTAAAACACTTTGACAGAACAAACTGACACAATATTATTTTAAAATTTGGTTTATGAAATAAATTTGGATATATAATTTTATGGAACTTAATAAATTGATAATTTGAAATGATAATACTTGATTTATCATTTATTGTTCTACAAATGAATTTATAAATAGTTGTTTATAAATTTATTTGGGAACTGAAATGAATTTAAAACAAGAAAGTTAAAGAATTTAATTTCCGATGGTTTCAAACCTTGTGTTTAAAATTTTTAAAAGGATATTATTTAAAGTATTTTGAATAAAAATTTGTCTCTAAAGAATTTTAAAGTTTAAAAATTTAGTGCTCTTCTCTTTGTCGCTGGAAAATAATTTCGGTGATGACTGCAGCATCATCGACGTTCATTTTCGAGTTTCGAAGTGAAGAAACCATTCTGTAGTCTTGCTACAGCTTTGTTTTGGAAAATCTGATTGATTTGAATTTCTAAAATATGACTGGATTATAATATATATAAAGATATATGATTTAAATTTGATTTAACATATTATGTATATATAATTACTTATCTCCAAATGGTTTGAAGATGTTCGAAGATTCAAATTCTTAAATTTTTTTCTTAAAGAATAATTTCAATTATAAAAAGAAAAATCAAAATTTTGGATAAATGATTCAAACTTGAGATAATTGAATTGGATAGTTTTATTTGTATATTACAATTGCATTCAAATATAACTTACCTTAAATTTTTTTAGAAGTTAACAATGTAATTGGATAATATACAATATAAAAAGGATTTTTATACACTTAAATATTAGTTATAAAAGATTAACAGAGGTAAATAGTGAAAAAGGAATTTAAAGAGATTTTATTTAAATAACTTAATAATCAAATTGATTTAATATGGAACCTTAAGTCTAACCTAGGAATTTTAATAAAGGTTATTTCCTGAAATGAATATGTTGTATAATAAATAATGTATCTTTGAATAGATAAAATAAAATACATTTGAATTGGACTTTTGGTAATAAAGTTTATTTAACTTGAATTCGTAGTTTAATTGATGTCTAAATGAATAAATGTGTAAAGAAATTTGATTGTTATATTTGCTATATAAATGTTTATTTATGAAATAGATATGTCTTGGAAATTGAATAATTATGATTTAAATAGTTAAAATGTATTTTTACATCACTAAAATTTGATAATTGAAAATTTGGTTTTCAAATGGAATTTTAAGTGTAACTTATTAAAGGAATATCTATTTATGAAATGGGTATTTTAAATAAGTGTTAGGTTATGTGTTAAATTAAGAGCTAACTAAAATAGTGAGCTTTTGACTTAATAAATGAAGTATAGTTTATTTGGATATTTCATTCATAAAGGTTTGTTTTAATAAGTCATAAGTTAAATGATATCCAAATGAATATTTCTGAAATTAAACTGATTTGAAATATTAATATATCTACTGTAGCATTTTATAAGTGCTGCTGTTTTGAAAATACAATGTTTTGGAAATTTTATAATTGAATGAACTTAGAAATGTTACAGCTTTGAAATGAATATTATTTGACATTGGATTTAAATGGTTTAAATGAAGATTATTTTTAAAAGGGTGTTATGATTTTCAAAGTATTATGTTTTTTTTAGAATAACATTTCCAAAGTGTTATGATTTTAAGTAGTACGATTTCTAAATGATAACATCTCTAAATTGTTATGATTTCAAAACATTATGGTTACAAATCTATTATCTTATTTTGTTTTTCAAACTACCTTTTGGTTGTCCTTATTTCTCTTATCTTGTTACAGAATGGGAAGGCTATTGCTTATACTAGTCTGTTTAGAAATCTTTCTGTAATCTTTGATAACCTTTGTTACTCATCTGGATCTGAATACTGTTTTTCCATTCATAGACCGTCAGTCAAGTGAAAAGGGAGATTCAGACTCTAGAGGATCTTTTTCGTGCTTATATTCTTGATTTGATCACCTCCATCTTGTCAAACTTACCTATAACAATAGTTATCAGGTGTAATTCCAATCTTCTTATCATCTTGTCTTAATTCTATTTCATTTTTTTTCTTTTTCTGTGCTTTCCTGTACCTCATTCCTTTTCGGGGACGAAAAGTTTTGAGTGGGGGAGAGTGTAACAACCCTACATTTTAGGCTTATTTTATTTTATATTTTATTTCTGTTAAATTGAATTTCCTGATTGAAAAACTTTATTTTAATTTGAAATTATTTTAAACTTGTTTTGTTCCAAATATTTCATTTCTAAATATATATTTTGATTATTATGTAAATTATAATTTCAAACTGGTAAAAAATTGGATATTTTACTGTAAAGTGAATTTCTGTTCAAACTGGTCAAACTTTGACTTTTAAACTTTAAATTTAAATATTTAAAATTCTTGAATTTTATCTTTTATTATGAAAATAGATTTAATTCCATGAATACTGCTTTTCGTTTCATTGAAAACGGACTTATATTGTAGAAGTTATGTAATTTTCAATTTTGTGTATAAACTGTTTATTTTGCAATATTATTTATTTTAAAACATATAAATTATATTTTATTTGTCATATTTTGTTCTAATATATGTTAATATTTTATTTTATGTATAATTTTTTCTTTTAATAATTTTAAAGTGATTATAAAATTTTTCCAAAGCTTGTTGAATTTATTTTGTAATTTTAAAGCCTAATTTCTATTTTCTTTGCTATTTTCTTAATTTAACTATATATAATTAAAATTTATTTATTTATTTTATACATTCACTTTATTTTCTTTGTTTTACTTTATTAATATTCACTTTTCATGTATTTAGATTAGAATAGATTTTTCCAAAGATTATTTGAATTTGTTTCAGTTTATTTAACCTAGTTTGTATATAGTGTTATTTTTCTTCATTTAATTTAATTAATATAAAATTTATTTATTTACTTTTCTTATTTACTTTATTTCTGAGTTTATTTATCTTTAATTTCAGCTATTTTCATATTTATAAATATATATAAATATATAATGGAAATTTGAAAAGGTTTGTGTCTTTTTAGTTGCTTTTGTCCCTTTGTTTTCCCGTCTCTTCAATTTCCTAAGTCTTTTCATTTGCCTTGAGTTGGCCGTGCATTTTCATTTGATAGCCGTGAGTTTTAACTCATTTTCACGTGAGAAAAGCACCATTCCTCATTTCATTCATGGCTACAAAGATTTGTAATGGCCTCCCCTCTCTTTTTCACTTTTCTCTTCATTTTTCCTTTTGATTTTGCCTTGATTTTTGCCTTGTTTCTTCTTGCTTGGTTCGGCCATACACCTCCACATCTTCACCAACCACCACCATCCCTTCTTTCCCACTTCATCCACGGCCAAATCATCCCCCTCCTCTGACCTGAAGTTGCCTTGACCATCTCATGTTGCAAACACCACAAAAAAACATTGCTATACTCCAAAACATTGCCTACCCGAGCACATATCACCTCACCACCTTCATTGTTGACCATGGCCACCCCCTTAGCCACCACCACCAACTTGTTTACCACCTCTGAACATCACCCTCCCCTCTGTCCAGATCTGACCTGACCCATAGACCCTATGGTCGAGCCTAAGGGTTGAACCAAAAACTCCATTTTGCCTTGTCCCTTTGCATTCTAGGCTTGCAAACTCCTTCCTCTTCATATTCTTGACTTAGCCGTGCCATTTGTGGTCCAAACCTGATCCATTTCAACCTAAAAACATGTTGAGGCCGAACCTAATACATGTATGGTCGAGCAAAAGTTGAAGCAAGATCAAGCAAAGTTGATTTAAAGACTTGGTGATGTTCACTTATCCATTCTATCTCAATTTTGTTTCAACACTTTGGTATTGTAATTATTTATATGGTGCTTTGTTTTGTTTTTGTATACAAGAGTAACATCTTGGTTCTCATCCACTTGAATCCATCGTTGTGCCATATCGTGCTTCCTGGAATTCGTTGAGTCATTTGATTTGCAAACTCCAGCTTGAAACAGGTGAGTTATTCTCACCAGACAATATGTACCTATATAACTAGTAAATTGACACCCTGTGAATCTGTAGAAATATATTATCATGTTATATATGCCTATATTATTATCATATGATGTTCACACCTGTTATTACACCTGTTATATCATATGTTACTGTTATTTAATGTTATTCTGTTATTTATATCTGTTATCACCATTGCAAGTTCCCTGTAGACTAGAATCACTATGGGTTGAAATGATACATACCCGAACGGACTTTAGAATAGGGAAAAATCGTTATGGGATGAAATGATAGGCCTGAATGATTTTTATTTAAATTATTTTAACTTGGGATTGCGGGTTTGAAATGATAGAACCCGGATTTTTCTTTTTTAACTGCGGATTGAAATGATACATATCCGTATCACTTGACCTAGGTTAGAAAATTTTATACAGGCCCGTGGTTATTTTATAAAGTGTTTTGAATATTTTTAAGTATTTTAAAAATATAAATTTATGAAATTTGATTTAAATAGATTTTGAAATGTTTAAAATAAAGAAATTATGATTTTTCTATGTGTTAAAAATGTAATTAATGAATGGTTTAACTGGATTTTTGAAATATAACTTAAGTTGGAAATTTGGAATTTGGTTAAAAATGATATTTAAGTTATATAAATAAAATGGATATTAAATTTTATTTGGAAATGGTAAATATGAAAATTTGATTAAATGTGAATTTAAGTGATATATTAAAGTATTATTGATTTTTCTATGAATTTAAGTGGTTAAATAAATAAATGTTTAAAAGTGATCTTTTAAAATATAACTTGACTTGGAAATGTGAAATTTGGTTTTAATTAGAGGTTTTAGTTAATTAAATAAGATTGGAAATTTAGTTAAATTTGTGAAATGGTAATTTAAATTTGAAGTGTTAAGTTATTTGTTGAAATGTGAAGAATTGGAAACTTTTACACTTAAATTTATTAAGTAAATTGTTGAAAATTGGATTTAATTATAAGAAATTTATTGTGAAAAAGATACATGTTAAATGATATGTAAATAAACATTTTAAATGTTAAATTATGATTTTTAAAATGTTTAAAGAGTTTAAAATGAAGTTATTTAATTGCTGGAAATACACTAAAAAGCTGGAAATCACTTTTAATAGCATTCAGAAATGCTATGGTTCTGAATTACACTAAAATTTGAATAAAAGGGCTACTACAGCATTTCTGAAATGCTGCAGTTGCTGCAGTTGAACTTATAGGCTAATATTGAACCCAGGTCTATTATAGCATTATCTGGAAATGCTATAATGGTCTGCAGTCTTTGCTGAAACCAAATTTAACCCTTGTTTTGAAATCTGAACTACCGCAGCACTTCTGAATTGCTGTCTTTTCTGTTTTGAACTATAATTCAACTAAAACTGAGTTTTAACAGCAGTTTTAAGTGCTGTCTTTGCTGAATTAAAAATGTTTTCAAATATAACTTATAGCAGTTGTTTTAAATGCTGTGAAATGCTGAAATTTTAATAATTAGGGTTTTTGACTTAGTAAACGAACTCAGAATGGTTTGAAACTTTGGAAATTGAATACTTGATTTGAAAATATAATAATTACACTTTTAAAAGGTTTAAATGAATTATTTTGATTGGAATATAAACTATTTAAAGGTGATTTGAAATGATAGTAAATGAACGATATCTTTGAATTTAAAAGGTATTTAAAGTTGAATATTGGATTTGAACTGATAGGATATTTTATTTTATTAAAATGATTTGAAATGAAGTTTTGTAAGGATATGATATTTTATTATATTAAAATGATTTGAAATGAAGTTTTGAAATTATATGAAAATTTAAATATATGGAAATGGTTTGGAATTGATTTAATCTTTATTTTGATAAAGATATGGTTTGAAATGATATTTTATTTTGAAGTAAAGTATTGTTTTTAAAAGTTATAACCACGGGTTATAATAACGTTGGGTTGTTAAAGAGACCGGGATCGGATATGGACATACTCTCTGTCTTACCGAAAACCACTTTGGCAACCGTGTACGCGGTGGAGATTCCAGAATGAAGTAGGATGGTGGCGACGATCCTAAGGTATATACGTGGACCCAACTCCCGTGAGTTGGCATAAGGTGGCTAAAACAGGAGCGATTGACGGACCAATGAGGTAGCACCTCTGATCGGACACACTTCTTCGATACCATTCTATTACTTGTGATTGATTTGGTGCGCACCCTTGATTTGGGAGTGTTGTTCGAGGTGGGCGGTAGTGGCTGCTATGCGTCACCACCAGTCCGGATGCGTAATTGGTATATCTACCCTGGCATTGCCTAGTTGTGCCGTGTCACCTACCATATCGAGCTTTACTACGATTATGATTTTAAGATCCGACCGCGTTAAGGTTCTCCATCCCCTTAACGCTATTTTCTATATGATTATACTTTACTGATTAGACACTACTGTATATAGCGTATATTACTACATAGTAGATAGTTTAACGGATCCTTAGAGGATGGGCGGTCCCAAGCATCTTCTAAGTTACTTGTACCCTTATTACAGTTCGCTTGAGTTGGTTTACATTATATAAGTATATATTGTCCTGACTCGAGTGTTTTGTGTTTTGCTTTACGCTCGGGTCAGCCTGAGTTATTCACAGATTTGGATTTCCACTCTCTTGGAGATTTGAATCGCTGGAGATTATCTGCTTGTCATGTCCTATCTATTCTAGTTCCGTTGTTCTACTCAGCTTGTACTTGGTTATTTTATTGAGACTTTTGTTGTACTCTATTTCTTCTGTTGTATCTTATGTAACTCTGATATATTTATATAGTAGCTTCATGAACTACTATTTCTTTTACTTCCGCTGCATTATTTTACTCTGTGTCTGATCTATGATTATATTTATTTACTGTATATTCTGAGATTTGCCAAATTTTATTTACAACGCGGTATTTTGAGCAATTCAACTCCGGCATGAGTGTCTACCTATACACTTATAATGGATGCGAATGGTCGAAAATATCGGGTCGTTACATTGGATTTTTATTTTATTCACCAAAATGTCAAACAATTCTATTTTGGCCTTTATTTCTCTCCTTTTCTCACTTATAAGTCATACACTTATATTCCCATACTTCCTTTCATTTTAGCACAAATATATTCACTTTCCCATCTTTATAAGACACACTTATATTCTTTTCATAAATTCCAACTTTTATAAGCCATCAGAATTTATTTATTCTAGTTCAAATTTTTATTTAACTCGTTTCCAGTTAAATCTAACTTCTTATCATTCTTTTAAGTTCATTTGAATAAGAATTCAATTCTATTTTATTTAACTTAACTTCAGTTTTATCTAGCATCATACTATGCTCTTTAATCCACCCAATCACTTGATTTTTAATTAAGTAAGGGCTTACTTTCACTTAATGTCATCTACGTTTCAATTTATTTCATTTCAATTCGATTTCAACTTAATTCAAATACAACTGGATTTTGTTCCAGTTTAATTCAATTAATCTCAATCCAAATTTAATTCGATTTTCCCATTCCAATCACATTCAAAATTTACTGATTTGTTTCTTCCAAGCGTCAATTTTTATTTCAAAGTTTAATCTTAATCCAAGTTAAACTCTCATTTTTACTTTCACCTTTAATTTCAATTCCAAAATTCAATCCCCATATTCCTCATCAAAATCATTCACCATTTATAAGTTTATAACTTATCTCCTGATGATCTTTAAATTATTTAAATAAGGATTTCAGGATTTTTAAACACCCGGCTATTGTTTCAAATCATTTCGAAATCACCAATATCTCAAAATCACACTTCTCATATTTTTAAACCAATCCTGGCTTTATTTCCGACAAATTTCCTTTGAAATTTCAAAAACAAAACTATTTTTTCTGAACAAATCAATTTGGCAGCAATTCGTCACTTAGAAACTCGAAAATGAACATCGATGATGCTGTAGTCATCACCGAAGTTATTTTCCAGCAACTGAAGTGAGCTCAATGCTATATCCTTTCCCAAAATTTATTTGAAACAATTTCTTTTCAGAAATACCTCCCAAATTAATAATGCTAATATTTATCTTCAAAACACTTCGAAAAACACTACCAAAATCTCCGGGATTTTAAACTTTCAGATTTTGACTTAAATCAAATTTTAACTATAATTCATTTGTATAATTTATGCTTATACAAATTCCCATTGGTTATACAACTCATTCCAATTTTATAATCTTATTTGTTTAAAATACTATCATCCAAACATCCAAGTTATATAACAATTTAAAGAAATATTTCTTTTATATCAAAATACATTTTTGAGTAAAATTATTTCATTTACCCGCTTTCGAAAACAATATTGTGTCGAATTGTCCTATTCAAGTGTTTAGAAACCCCTTCGATACAGTTGTCCAGACTGTGTCGACGAAGGTTCATATGCCACTCAATAAATCAATCAACACAATATAAAACAATTTTATATGCACTAACAAATACGCGCTCATATCCATTAATACACTCAAACTCATTCTAGAGTACTATAGACTCTATCTCTAATGAGTAATCCCCACCAGAGCCAAGGTTTTCGCTTAACCTTTCAGCTCTGATACCACTATAACAGCCTGCAAACCCATATCCCTTGAATCGACACTATTCTCCCACATATCAACTCAAAGTGAGTGGAAATACGGACCATTATGGTTAAAGAAGAAGAAGAAGGTAGAAGAAGAAAAAAAAACCACATCAGAATCTCACAAACACCGCGGAATAAAATATAATAGATAATAACTGATCTTTACACAAAAGAAAACTATATTTGTTTATACTTTACATCTTTAGAATACAACATCAGAGTTCAACAACATCTAACACACAACTGTACAGTAATCACTACATGTCCTCACAAAACTGAATACACAGTACACACAACACAGCGGAATACATCAAGTACGAGTGATACGTCTCGCCATCCAGCTCGTCTCCTGAGCTCCACAACATTCTATCATGTATCTGTAATACCCGGTCTGACCCGAGCATTATAAATAAATAACACCCGAGTCAATCTGGAAAACCAGCGTGAGAAAACACACTCAATTGGATTATTAAAGTTTTCCAAACCCTTTTAAATCAAAAGCATCTCGTAAGACTACGCCACAAATAAACATGTCGGGTTTTTACCTTACGATAGCCAAAACACTTTTTATCAAATTCGTCTGATATTACAATAGTGTCTATAGAAAGTAAAATAGAATCTAGCGGAAATGCTTGCATCTCACGTTTCAGCAATAGTTGGGCACAATCAAAAACGTACAGGCACGTAGGGAGAATGGATTTCCAACGAATGACTAGGCACTGGGGTACCACCTGTCACAGTGCCTAGTCTAGATCAGCGTACCGAGGAGCACGCCCGATCCCCTGCAACACAAGGCCGGAACTACCCCTTACTGGATAATTCCGAGTAAGATCACCCCATGGTTGGGATCAGCAACCGCACCACTAAGCCGAAATAAAAAGGGACATCTAGACAGGGATGACCTCACCCTAATGGGTGCTACCCACATAGCCTTGCTGCATAACCCTTGATTTTCAGTCATTCCCGGTTGATGAGGTTAGAGGCTAAGCGTTACCTTTTTAGAACGTTTCACTTAGAATGCCCATCGTCCACCTAACGATGTTCCGAAAGCATTCATCCATACAAGTCCGTTCCGGGTCCGAACGGAACCGAAGGCACTATTCCTACTACATCCATTTTGGAATCATCCTCAGGATCAGTAGCGATTAGTTCTTGCACTTCACTGTACCATCTTCGACTCTGCACTCGTTTTTCCACGAAAACGTACAAACCGGATCGAAGTGGTTTTCGGAAAATAAATCCCGATCCCGGTCTCTTCGAAACGATCAACGCATTGGCCAATATTGATAGTCGGTGATTTAACTATCAATTAACATTCACAAACATCCATCAAACAATAAATCATTTTCCAAATTATTTATTTACCTCACAAATATCTTCGCAATATATATTTCCATTTTCAACCCTTTTTTAAAACAGTTTTTTAACCACGCTCTTCTCATGAAATGAATTTCCAAATATTTGTTTCCACTGAAAACACCAAGTACAAAAACTTTAGATTTTTAAAATAATTTAGAACACTTTATTATAAAATATACTTTAACATTTAAATTGAAAACTACTTCAATACTCAGCCGATAATATACTTTAAGAATATTTAAAATAAAGCTTCTTAATAAAATTTAAAACTAAATTTTTATCCTTTAAAACAAATACCAAGTCACTTTTAATATTTACTACTATAATAGATTTGAAAAATCCTTACTTTAGAATTTAAACATTTTGAAATAATAAATTTCTAAAACATGCTTTTTTAAACAACATTAAAACTATTAACTTATATTTAAAAATTTGCTTTGAAACGTACTTGGCTATCCAGGGAAATACGCTTCGCTTTCACATCTTTTAAAAAAATAAATGTAACAACCCTAGATTTTGCATATATTTTAATTTTGACTTTATTTTTATTTTAAATTATTTAAACTTGTTCTATTTCAAACATTTAATTTTTAATATAAAGGTTGATTATTAAGTGATTTATAGTTCAAACTAGTATAAATTGGATATTTCACTGAAAGGTGAATTTCTATTCAAACTGGTCAAACTTTGACTTTTGAACTTTAAATTTAAATATTTCACATTCTTAAATTTTATCTTTTATTATGAAAATAGACTTAATTCCATGAATACTGCTTTTCGTTTCGTTGAAAACGGAGTTATATTGTAGAAGTTATGTAATTTTCAATTTTGTGTATAAACTGTTTATTTTGCAATATTATTTATTTTAAATCATATAAATTATATTTTTATTGTCATATTTTGTTTTAATATGTGTTAATAGGTTATTTTATGTCTTTTAATATTTTGAAAATGATAATATAATTTTTCTAAAGTATACTTGAATTTATTTCAATTTATAAAGCCTAGTTTCCATTTTTCTTCTATTTTTCTTCATTAAATTATATTTAATTAAAATATATTTATTCATTTTGTGAATTCATTTTTATTTTGTGATCTTATCTTTATTTATAAATATTTTTCAAGTACATAAAGATTTTCTAAAAGTTCATTTGAATTTGTTTCAAATTTATAAAGCCTAGTTATGTATATATTGCCATTTTCTTTATTTATTTGATTTTTATTTAAATTAATTTATTTTCTTTTCTTATTTATTTTATTTTCTGAGTTTATTTATCTTTATTATCAGCCTTGTTATGTATTTTTAAAATTAAAATGAATTTGTGGAAATTTGAAAAGACTTGAAACTCTTTATCTCCTTTTGACTTTTCCTCTTCCGCCTTTTCATTTTCCAACCTACATCTCATTAAAAAAATTTGGCCGTACAATACTTTTCTTTTCCAGCCACATATTCCTCATTTTTTATGTACTCTAACATTCCCCTAACCACAAAAAAATTCATGGCAAAGTTATTCTTCCTTGATCAAAAATTTGGTAATGTTTTCTTCTTCTTCTCTTGTTTTACTTTGATTTTCTACTAACCATTGCCATTGCTTTCAACTATATGTAACCGGCCCCACCTCCTCCAGCAGCTAGGCTGACCCCACCACCACCACAACCAGCCACCACCAACTCCAGATCACCATCCCATCAGGCCGAACATCCCTAGGCTAGAGCACCATCCCTTATTTACTCAAACCATCACCTTATGTCAAAACCGAGCACACCCTTCCTCATTCACCACTTCCACCACCTTTGCCACCACCTCCTCCACCACCCATTGCTCTGACCTGACCACCACCCACTGCCACACCACCCACCACCACCTGAGCACCAGGCCGAACCCATAGGACCCCTTGGCCGAACCCATTTTGGCTTGAAAATGTTGATTGTTGCCTTGTAGTTGTAGATCCAAGCACCTATATATTGCACCATCTTTTAAATCATGTTAGGACGACCATATAGACCCAAGACCAGATCCAAATTCAACCCTTAACAGTACATTTCAGACCTGTAACTGAAGTATAGGAGGTTGAAAGCAAGTGCAATGTTTTGGAGTCGTTTTATACAATCGTTTCTAGCATTGTTTATTGATTTTGGGTTGAAATCTTATGTATATATGCATTGTTTTATGTAAATGAATTCAAGGTGTACAGCTTTGGCTCTCTCCACTCTCTTGTCATATCCATGTTTTCGTTCCATAGTGCTTTTGAGGATCTCAGTTTGTGCTTTTGATCGTTTTCTCCAGCTTATACAAGTGAGTAATTCTAACCAGACGATGTGTACTTATATAACTAGTAAACTGACACCATTTGAATCTGTAAAATTTTATCATCCTGTTATAACTGTTATATTATGATCATATAATGTTTACCCTTTTATTATATATGTTATATCATCTATTACTGTTATTTCATGCTATTCTGTTATTTTATCAGTTTATCACACTGCAAGTTCCCTGTAGATTAGGTTCACTATGGGTTGAAATGATACATACCCGAACGGACTTTAGAATAGGGAAAGATCGTTATGGGCTGAAATGATAAGCCTGAGAGACTTTTTATTTATTTTATTTAACTTGGGATTGCGGGTTTGAAATGATAGAACCCGGTTTTTCTTTGTAAACTGCGGATTGAAATGATACATATCTGTATCACTTGACCTAGGCTAGAAAATTATATACAGACCCGTGGTTTATATATTTTTCTAAAATTTTTAAAATATTTTAAAAATGTAAATATTATGATATTTTGATTTAAACTTTATTAAAATGATTTCTATAAAATATTTGTGATTTTCTACAAATTAAAAAAGTGAATTAAGTAAAGGGTGAAGTAGAATTTGAAATATAAGTTAATTTTGGAATTTATGATTTTGTTTATAAATGGAATTTATGTAAAGTAAGAATATATGACAAATTTGATTTAAAAATGAATTTAATGATTTTATTAAGAAATAATAATTTTTAAAAGTGTTAATGATTTTGTATAAATTAAAATATGAAATAAATGAATATTTAAGCTGAATTTTTGAAATATAACTTAAATTAGGAAATTGTGAATTTTGTTAAAAGTGAAATTTTAATTAAGTAAAATAAATGGAAATAAGTTATATTTTGGAAATTTAAACTTAGTTGTTAAGTTAAGAATTTAATTAAAGAAATGAAAATTTAATTGTTATTTAATTTGATTTTTGTATTGAAATTTGACTTTATAAAAATCATAGGAATAAAGGTATTTAAATGATTGTTTTTAAATGTGAAAATATATGATTTTATAAGTTAATATGATTTATATTAAAGGTTAATTATGTGTGAAATTGTTAATAAAACTCTGAATTTGATTTGACAACATTTTTGAAATGTAATGTAAAGATATTACAACATTAGAAAATGCTGTAGTTGTTTTAAATGAACCAAATAGCAAATTTGAACTAAAGGTTATTATAGCACTTTGTTAGTGCTATAGTTGTTAAATTTAACTAAAATTTTAATTGAAACTAAATTAAGATATTACAGCATTTTAAATGCCGTCTTTTGTTAATGAACTGTTTTTAAACATAACATTTCATAGCATTTTCTAAGTGCTGCGAAAGTTGAATTTTCTTTGTTTAATAAATTCAAATGAATAAATGATCTTTGAAAAAGATTAAATTTTGGAAATTAAATATTTAATTATTAAATATAATGAATTGACTTTAAATGATTTAAATGGAATAGTTGATTTGGGAAATACAACTATTTTGAAATGTGATTAAATGGTATTTAAATTTAAATTAAATAAATGATGTTTTGAAATGATATTTTGATATTTTGAAATGAATTTGAAATGATATTAAATCTTGGAATGAATAATTGAAGTTTATATTAGTATGAAAAATATTTGGTTTACTTGTAATTTGAATCTATTTAAAATATATTGGACGTATGAAATATATGATATTAAAGCTTTGGAACTTATTTTATAATTTGAATAGTTATTTTGTGGATTAAATCTATATTTGAATTTTATAAGATTTGAAATGGTCTATGGAAATTTAATTGAAATAAATGATTGAATTGAATTGAAACTTTGGAAATTTTAATACTTGATTTGAAAGTATAATTATTTCACTCTTAAATGGTTTAAATGAATTATTTTGATTGAAATATAAACTATTTAAAAGGTGACTTGAAATGATAATAAATGAATGATATCTTTAAATTTTAAAAGTATTTAAAGTTGAATATTTAGATTTGAACTCAAACGATATTTTGGTATATTAAAATGATTTGAAATGAAGTTTGAAAGGATATGATATTTTGATATATTAAAATGAGTTGAAATGAAGTTTGAAAGGATATGATATTTTGATATATTAAAATGATTTGAAATGAAGTTTTGGAAAGATATGATATTTTGATATATTGAAATGATTTGAAATGAAGTTTTGAAATGATATGATATTTTGATATATTAAATGGTTTGAATATGATTTGATCTTTATTTTGATAAAGATTTGGATTTGAAATGATATTCTATTTTGAAGTATAAACTGTTTTTAAATTATAACCACGGGTTATAATAACGATTGGTTGTTAAAGAGACCGGGATCGGATATGGACATACTCTCTGTCGATACCGAAAACCACTTTGACAACTGTGTACGCGGCGGAGTTTCCAGAATGAAGTAGGATGGTGACGACGATCCTAAGGTATATACGTGGACCCAACTCCCGTGAGTTGGCATAAGGTGGCTAAAACAGGAGCGATCTCGGACCAGTGAGGTAGCACCTCTTATCGGACACACTTCTTCGATACCATTCTATTACTTGTGATTGATTTGGTGCGCACCCTTGATTTGGGAGTGTTGTTCGAGGTGGAGCGGTAGTGGCTGCTATGCGTTTCCATCAGTCCGTGTGCGTAATTGGTATATCTACCCTGGCATTGCCTTGTGTGCCGAGTCACCTACCATATCGAGCCCACTACGATTTTGATTTAAAGATCCGACCGCGTTAAGGTTCACCATCCCCTTAACGCTATTTTCTATATGATTATACTTTACTAATAAGACACTACTGTATATAGCGTATATTATTACATAGTAAATAGTTTAACGGATCCTTAAAGAATGGGCGATCCCAAGCATTCTTTAAGTTACTTGTACCTTATTACAGTTCACTTGAGTTGGTTTACATTATATAAGTATATATTGTCCTGACTCGAGTGTTTTGTGTTTTGCTTTACGCTCGGGTCAGCCTGAGTTATTCACAGATTTAGATTTCCACTCTCTTGGAGATTTGAATCGCTGGAGATTATCTGCTTGTCTTGTCCTATCTATTTCAGTTCTGTTGTTCTACTCAACTTGTACTTGGTTATTGTATTTAGACTTCTGTTGTACTCTATTTCTTCTGTTGTATCTTATGTAACTCTGTTATATTTATATAGTAGCTTCATGAACTACTATTTCTTTTACTTCCGCTGCATTATTTTACTATGTGTCTGTGATCTGTGATTATATTTATTTACTGTATATTCTGAGATTTTCCAAATTTTATTTACAACGCGGTATTTTGAGCAATTCAATTCCGGCATTAGTGTCTACCTATACACTTATAATGGATGCGAATGGTTGAAAATATCGGGTCGTTACAATAAATCACCATTTATTTTTAAACAAATTTACCCATTCCTTTAATAAATTCCCACCGTGAATTTATTCCTCCAAATATCCACTGATATATTCCTTCACTTTTATAAACCCAGTTTATAAATCCAAAACTCACTTCTCTTTTAAAAATCCCGGTTTAAACACTTAAATCAACTCCCAAATTGATTTCCAATTTACTTCACTTCTAAATAAATTTCCTTACTTACTCCATTTATTTCAAAATCCATTAACGTTAAATTTCATTTCTTTATTATGATTTAAAAATCTCTTTTAACTGAGAATACCAATTTAGATTTCCCAAATTCCTTTCTTATCCTTTTTAAATAAATCTAACCCTTGAATTTTTAAAATAAATTCTTTATTTCCTTAAAATAATAATGCTTGAGTTTTAAAATTCATTATTTCTCGGTTATTTCAAAATCCCTTTTCCATACTCGGAATTTATTTACTAGAATTTAAGAATCTCTTTTATTCTTTTCCGATTCATTCCTGAATTTATTCAAATTCTCTATCATTATCTACTTAAAAATCTTCTCTTATATTTCCTTTTTAAAAAATCCGATATATATATTTTTGGTAACCCAGTATACCCAAATATATTCAATCAACCCGTTGCATCCAACATTCCAATCATCAATATAATTCATCTCAGGATATCAAATAATCATAACAGAGAATATTAAACATTCTAAATAAATTTTGAGGAATCCAGTTGGATCCCTCCAACCTGTTTCCCTGCATCCACAGATGTTAGCACAATACCAATTCCACTTCGAGGTGGAATATCGCAGTATATGGGTTTATAAAATATCATCCGCTATTATGTGGCGCATAGGGTCTCATCCGCTATATAATGCGGGAAATCAATCACTCCAAGATATATATACTATTATATATAATATACCACATCCAATCAATTCAATCATTCAATCAAAATTTAATTTTAACCATTTAAATTTAAATAACCTAGATGAGTGAGATTAACTCACCTTTGATTTTTAATTTGCAGTCCATCCAAACAGGCTTGATGTCTTCATGATTTTAGACCTTGTATAAATATTAGATGATTTATTAATATTTTAAACAATCGAAAAATTAATTTCCACTTAATAGATTTAATTAACTAATGATTGAGTTTTAAACTAATTTTCTTTTAATAAATTATTTTCTAGTTACCAAAAGAATTACATAAGTTAACTAAACAAATTAATCACTATAATAAATTAGTAAATTGTATTTTATTTTTATTTTCCATTTTCAAACTGCATAAAGAAATAATCCACGTAGGTTTTAAAAATCAAATTTTTATATAAAACCTTATACTTTCCAAAATCTTATATATTCATATATTTATTCTTTCCTATGCATATATGTATATATATATATTTAAAACATAACTGTTTTGTATTTCTTACTGTATACGTCTGTAAAAAATAGAAACTTCCTTCCTCTGTATACATTTGTAAAAATAAGAAATCTGGTTTTAAAATCCTTCTCTGTATATAATATACTATTATATTTAAATTGAAAAGAAAATAAATCGAGTATATACCTTCACTGCCCCCTATTGACGGAACCCTAGCCTCGAACCTCAGCTTCCATCACCGACCAGTGTTCGCCTCGCCATCGCAACCTCCAACCGATCGCGACCATCTCCACTCGCGCCTCCATCACGTCGCTCGACCACCCACCGCCCAAACTCTACGCATTTGCGAGTCCTCCACCTCCCTCCGATCGCCCAGCCTCCCACTTGGCTCGCAACGCGGCGCCTGACTTCCCCTCGAGGTTGTCGCCTACTTGCGTGCGTGCGACATCTGCCGCCATCCCAAGCGCATTGCTGCTTCACCCAAATCGCTTGCACAAACCCTACTCGCCTTCGAGATTCGACCACGATGCCATCACTTAGCTCACCTTGGAATCGATGCTCGCGATTTAGATTCGATCGATTTGAATCGGAAATGAAGAAGAGGAAGGCGCGGATTTTATTCGATCGATTGGATTCCTTTTTTTTTAAGAATTTCATTACTGATTGAGGAGGGAAAGTATAAAGAGGGGTTCGGCCATTATATTTTTACTTTATCTTTTTGAACGAACTGATTTCCATCACAGCTGATTTTAAAAAGAAAAGAGGAGATAAGGATGAGATGGTTGCGTGCCAAAATGAACAAGCTACAGTATTTTGAAGTGAAGGGGAAAAACACTGATGGGAAGTTATTTCAACTGATGGGTGACCGGTGTACGAGAATATATATATATATTGACCGGTGTACGAGAATATATATATATATATATATGTATGTATGTATGTATATATATGTATATATATAATTTCAATTTTCAATCGTCTCGAGTCTGTAACTAAAAGTCTCAATCCCCTATCAAGGCGTGCCGCCCGGCGTTCATAATGTTAGACCCTTATTCCGATCGCAATGGAAAAGGTTTCGAGTCCTAATTCGATCGTATGGAGAAGATAGTTTTTTGGACCCAGCTATTATATTAAATTTCGATATAAATTTCAGCGCATTTATATATCGTACGCTCATACAACCACTCCAATCACTACGAAAATTGAAATCCGATAATAATACACTATTACGGATCCAATGGAACTGGTTTCGTCGAATTCCGAGACTGTGCCTCGGAAGGCTATTTTTAAATATCGATTTGAACGATATAATTTCAAAACTGAACAAAACACTTTTAAATTCAATTTTAACACTTTTACTATCTTCAGTACTATTAATATAAATTTTACAAGCCTTTAAATTCATTTTTAACAGGCCTAAAACTCCAGATTCAACATTTTACCCAATTTTTTTAATTGTTTAATTCAATAATTAATTATCCAATAAATAGTGATATTTGAAATTCAAGTTAAAAATTAACTTTTAAATATTTAAAATCAATTAAATATTCCAATTTCAAATATCCAAAATTTACGGGTCGTCACAGTAATGATCGAGGAAAGTACCTTCGGTTTCGTTTAGTCTCAGAACGAAGTTGTTGTAGGAAATGCGGACTACGGATCTTAAGGCAAAATTAACACTAGAGGGGGGGTGAATAGTGTTTAATTAATTTTATGAATCATTTTGAAATCTTTTCAAATTAAACCCAAACAGATGTAATTCACAAACACAGAGATAATCACAGAACCAGACACAGATGCAAATAGTAAATAAAAAACAGTAAAGGAAAGAATACACCGGAATTTTATACTGGTTCCGAGTTACCCTACATCCAATCCCACACAATTTCTTGTGCAGATTTCTTTTCAAATATAATGTCGATATTACAACCTCAATTTCAAGGCCACGAGATACACCCTCCTGTCTTCGAGTCCAGGGCAAACTCTCTTGATTTAACCAGGCTAAAAGATTACCTAATTGATTTACGGGCTACAATCACACCCAATTATTTTACGGGCCACAATCACACCATTTCCAATCACACTTTGATAGAGAGAGACTCAACACACTTCGATCTTTCGATCTTTGATTACAAATGATCCTATAACTCTGAATAGCACCGAGATCTTTGAGATAGATGATGTGCACGTAAATGTGCATATTTTACCACCATATTTAATCTATTTAAATCAAATAAATGATCATATCGGGTATTTTAACTTGTTTAAACCAAAATTCAAATTATTTCAAATTGTCACATATTCATCTTCATCCAAGGGCAAAATGGTCATTTTTGTGCATATATTAATTTTCTAAAATTTAATTGAAATTTTTTATATTGTTTTGTAGGAATTTGAATTCATATACAAATGGTTTCATGATGATATATGCATGCACAAGAGTGAAGAGAACAAATGAAGATGGAAATAATTCAAAGTGAAGATAATGGAGGACCCCACCTACCCACCTACCTTAATGTACAAATTAGAGGCTAATGCACATGCTTATGGAATTAATGGCTTCATGTACACTTAAATGATGATTAGTAGAAGCTAATGATTACTTGGTCTCCACACTTTCTCAAGGGTATTTTGGGAACTCCCCAAAAATATGAATTAGGGTTTAACACAAGTATAAAATCCCCTTATGTTTCATGTAACCCCTCCTCCTTCTTAGTCTCTCTTAGTTTAGTTTAGGCTCAAAAATAAAGAAAGCTCTTCTCCTTTTCTTTTCATGGCTACTTAGCCATTTCTTCTTTTCATGTAACTTTTTTATGCAATTCAATACATGTTCTTTTTCTTTTCTTGTTTATTTCCTTTCATGTTGTAGTGTAGATTTACTTTCATGCAAGTAGTTAGTTTTAATTCTTGTTAATTAGCTTCTCTTTTCCATTAGTCTTCATTTTCCTTTCTTTTTTCTTTCATATTGCTTGCTACATTTGTTCATATGATAACAAATATGAGAGGCTAATCCCTACAATTTAGGGGTAATGAAGCTCTCTAGTATGTAGATGCAACATTTTGATGTTTATGCTCTCTTTTTGTGCTTAATGAATCATTTGAAGTGGTTTAACTTGTTGTTTTTGATGTGAATTTGATAGCCTATATTGTTGACACCAAATAGGTTATGCTTAAACAATCACAAACAATGATTACCTCTTCATCTACATATGATGATGGTAATGAAGTGATTGTTGAAATTAAAATTTGATGGCCTATATTTCTAAACAATAGTTAATAGGCCATGCTTAAAATAGATTTTGTTTTCAATTTTGTTGTCATATTTCATAGGAGATAAATGTGTATTAGTGGTTGTGTTATAGTTTGATGGTTTATATTATGCTAATTAATAGCACAAATATACCATACTTATGATAAGCACATCAACTAATTACACTAATGACAAGAAAAGAGAGATCATAACTTCATTTTGTTGATTTATGTGATCTAGAGAGTGGAAATTGCCTCTAAATTGCCTTCACACTCTCATATTTTTATTAATTTTCTTTTGCTAGTTTTCTATATTTTTAGCTAATCACATTTTCAACTTTCGTTAATTTGATTGAATAGAGATTTAAAATCATCGATTCCCTGCGGATCGACCCGTATTCGCCATGTACTACAAGTGTACGCCGTGCGCTTGCGGTAAAATTTATTTCTAATTTCGTTCAGCGGTTTTCTAAACCGATAGAAAATCCGTCGACGAACAATAGAGTGGCAGAGAATCAAACTAGAGATGATCGAGTTTGATTCACTTAGGATTTCGGCAGAGTTTTGTTAAAGCATTTGAAATATAAGAGAATATTTGAGTGGAGAAGAATGAGTGAAGAAATGAAGAAAAACTAACTTAAAATTCGTTGAAAACACCTGGTATATATAGGAGAACAACGGTCAAGTCCATTCGCGAAAGGTTATAACGAATAGACACTTCTTTTGAAAATTTGAATTTTAAAATCTACGGCTACCATGTCGACATGGGGGTATATGCATGTCGACATCCCTTAGTATTTTTTGAAAATTTAATTTTGTTTTGAAAGAGATTTTCTTTCTAAAGTTTGAAACAATCTTAGAACTTTGTAAACTATTTTGAATACACTTTATGATTATAAAAACCTTTGGAAAGTGATCTTACGAAATATAAAAGTAATAAAAACTAAATATATAAATATTTTGAGATTAAAGCTAAAATATTAAAACCAGGAGAGTTTAAAAACAAGAAATGATTTTGAAATTAATATGATTAAAAATAGTTTTTGAATTAAGGCTAAAATATTTAAACCGAGAGAGAGATGTCTTTTTAAAAAGATAGTTTTGAAAAAAATCAAAAAATAAGTCATTTTGAAATTTTCATGGATTCCATTCCACTAGAGAAGGTCGTGGGTTCCATCCCACTATTAAAGCGAGAAGGTGGATTCAATTCCACAATTAAAATCTAAATAAATATTTTAGTGCTATTATGAAGTTTTAACATAAATCTAGACTCTATTACTTATATTGATATCTTGAACTCTTGATAATCTTGATACTCATGAGTCTTCAGACTTGATTTCTACAATCTTGAATTCGTCAGTCTTGAATCTCTATACTGTACAGTCTTCATTCTCAGTACCTGTGTATATATATATATATCATGCATATACATATATCTGACAAAGATATTAGTATTTATATTTTATAACAAGTCCTAAGGTTGTTGTCATCAAAACCATCATCTCAGGAACTAACAATCTCCTCCTTTTTGATGATGACAACCTATGTTTATAAAATATGCTCCCCCTTATTCCAACAACTCCCCCTTAATCCACTAACTCTCCATTAATCTATGCCTAACTAACAGCCTAACTATTCTATTTTATAATTCTCTCCCTTTGTCATCAACAAAAACTAAGCCTAAACTACATAACTCCCCCTTAAACTAATACTATGGAACTAAATGCTAATAATGAAGTATAATAAGCGAAACATAAATCTAATTTTATTATATACGATGTTACATTACACACACACACAGATATATATATATATATATATATATATGAAACATAGACACAAATATATACAAGCACACAAAATATGAAAACATTAATATAATAACAATCTAATGAGAGTCCTTGCAATTGGTGACTTATGAATCGAACAATTAGGGTAATGGAGACAAAAATTTCCATGTTATTCGACCAAATTACCATTTTTGTCAAAACAGACTTCTCCAACGCAAACAACATTATCGTCCTCGTCCATTTGCGCTTCTTCCTCTTCTTCTTCTCCTTCATCGTCCTCTAATGGATTATGAATACGTATGTTAGAGGAATCATCTTCAATCACAATAGGGTCTTCATGATTATCCATTAGAAATTTTTGTAAATTTCTAAGAATCTTGCCTTGTTTCTCTGGTTCCTTTGCCATCCTTATTTGCATGACTTGTAATTCAGTCAGCATTTGCAGAGAATCCTTCATAATTTCCTCGAACTTCATTACTCGAGCCAATGTAGTACGTTGGAATGGACCAAAATTAGGAGAAGGGATGGAAATGGTTGCATTTTGGTTGGATTTAAAAGAAGAGGCCATTACTTTGTATTTTCAGAAGTTTATTACAGAGAAAATGAAGTGAATTTGAAATATTGTGGTTATATAACCACCAAACTGATTTTAGAGGGAAAATCAAAATTTCAAATCTGACCGTTGTATGTCAACATGGGGGGTAAGGGCATGTCGACATCCCTTTGAAAATTTGGACAATTTTGTTTTTCTCTATTTATTTAAATATATATGTTACTATATCTATATTTTATATCTCAGTTATAGAACAAATATCTAGTTCTCTTCTTAATTTAGTAAAGGTTGATTGATTCAAAGGTTTGGTCAGAATATCAGCTATTTGATTCTCAGTGTTGATAAATTCAAGAGAAATAATCTCTTTGCTTATATTATCTTTGAGAAAATGATGTCTGATATCAATATGTTTGGTTCTGGCATGATGAGTAGGATTTTTGGATAAATTTATTGCACTTGTATTGTCACAATAAATTGGTGATTTTGAAATATTTAATCCAAAATCCTTTAGGGTCTGTTGCATATAAATAACTTGAGAACAAGTCAAAGCAGCAGAGATATATTCTGCTTCAGTTGTTGATAGTTAGACAGTATTTTGCTTTTTACTAAACCAGGAAACCGGAGAATGTCCTAAAAAGTGACAAGTTCCACTTGTACTTTTTCAGTCTGATTTACAACTAGCATAGTCAGCATCACAATATGAGATTAAATCAAATGAATCATTTTTAGGGTAAAATAAGCCATAGTCTAAAGTGTGTTTAACATATCTTAGGATACATTTAACAGATTTTAAATGGGTTTCTTTGGGTTGAGATTGGTATCTTGCACAAAGACAGACACTATGCATGATATCAGGCCTACTCGTAGTTATATAGAGTAGCGATCCAATCATTCCCCTGTATAGTTTTTTATCAACGTCTTTTGACATGTCTTCTTTATTCAAGGCTTCATTGGTTGCCATAGGAGTAGGTTTTCCACTTGCAGTGGTCATACAAAACTTACTAACTAGATCCCTAACATACTTTTCTTAACTAATGAAAATACCACTATCTAATTGTTTTATTTGCAATCCTAAAAAGAAAGTAAGTTCACCCATATGACTCATCTCAAACTCTTTTGTCATTATTTCAGAAAACTCTTTGTTCATTTCATTGTTTGTTGATCCAAAAATGATATCATCTACATAAGTATGTACTAATTGGATATCATTTTTGTTTCTTTTAATAAAAAAAGTTATCTACTCTACCAATTTCAAAATTTAATTGTAATAGGTAAGATCTTAGTCTGTCATACCAGGCTCTAGGAGCTTGTTTCAGACCATATAAAATGTTCTTTAATTTGTAAACATGATTTGGAAACTTTTCTTCTTCAAAAAGTGGAGGTTGTTCAACATAAACATCCTCTTTAACAAAACCATTTAAAAAGGCACTTTTGACATCCATTTGAAATAATTTGAAATTGTTGTGGTTTGCGAAAGCATGTAGAATTCTAATGGCTTCTAATCTTGCTATGGGTGCAAAGATTTCATCAAAGTCTATTCCTTCTTCTTGACAATAACCTTGCGCGACTAACCGAGCTTTATTTCTACCGACCTTGCCTTGTTCATTCATTTTATTTTTATAAACCCATTTAGTTCCTATTATAGTTTTGTCCTTAGGTCTAGGAACAAGTTCCCATACATCATTTTTGGTGAATTGATTCAGTTCTTCTTGCACAGCAAGAATCCATGAATCATCAGATGATGCTTCCTTTGGATTTTTGGGTTCAATAGTTGATATAAAAGCTACATTACTTATCTTATTTAATTGATTTATATTTTTAACAAAAGATTCAAAATTTCCTAGTATATTTTCTATAGGATGATCTTTTAAAAGCCTGATCCTTTTATTAGGAACGTTTTCACAATTTGTTTCATTTGATTCATTATTTAAAGTAACAAAATCATCTTCATCATTTATTTGATCATTTATTAGATACATGCATTGTTTCTTTAGTGGTGTTAGTTTTTAAATTGAAAACTCTATATGCTTTACTTCTATTAGAATATCCGATAAAGATTCCTTTATCGGATTTTGGATCAAATTTATCCAAATTGTCCTTTGTATTTAGAATAAAGCATTTACTTCCAAAAACTTTAAAATAAGATACCTTTGGTTTCTTATTGAAAAGAAGTTCATATGGTGTTTTATTGGTTAGAGGTCTAATTAAAATCCTATTCAAAATGTAATAAGCTATAGCGACTGCTTCAGCCCAAACATTTCTTGGTAATTTACTATCTGAAAGCATAGTTCTTGCACACTCTCGAATCGTCCTATTTTTACGCTCTACCACTCCGTTTTGTTGTGGAGTTCTTGGAAAAGAAAAATTATGAGTTATTCCTTTTTTATTATAGAAATTCTTAAAATTTTCATTTTCAAATTCTCCACCATGACCACTACGAATAGTTTTGATTTTTAAAGAAAGTTGATTTTGAATTCTTTTTGCAAAAGTTTTAAATAAATCAAAAGCATCACTTTTATGTTTCAGAAAAATTGTCCGTGTAAACCTAGAATAATCATCTACAATTACAAAAACATATTTACTGTGATTTATTGACTGAATTTGAGATGGATCAAACAGATCTAAATAAAGTAACTCAAGAGGTTTTGAAGTTGAAATCATATCTTTCAATTTGAATGAACTCGTCCTAAGTTTTCCTAATTGACAAGCATCACATATACTATCTACTTTAAAATCCATTTTAGGAAGACCTCTTATTATATCAAGTTTTGAAAGTCTAGATAAGTGTTTGAAATTCAAATGCCCAAATCTTTTATGCCAAATCCAAGCGTCACTTGTATTAGCCAAAAGACATAGGTTATCATTTGAGATTTTCATACTGAGAATATAAATATTTTTCTTCCTAATTCCTTCAAAGATAATATTTGATTTATTATCTTCGATGTGACACTTATCCTTTTCAAATTTAATTTTGTAGCCCTTGTCACATAGTTGAATTATGCTAAGTAAGTTGTGCTTTAGATTCCTAACTAACAGAACATCAGAAATAGTAGGAGTTTTAGAGTTACCGACATTGCCGATGCCAATCACATATCCTTTTGAATTGTCTCCAAAGTTGATCATTCCTCCATCTTCATAAATTATGTCATTCAGTATCTCCAGATTACCAGTCATGTGTCTTGAACATCCACTATCAAGTATCCATTTGTTTTTCTTGATTTGCA
This sequence comes from Allium fistulosum, assembly GCA_030737815.1. Classification (NCBI taxonomy): domain Eukaryota; kingdom Viridiplantae; phylum Streptophyta; class Magnoliopsida; order Asparagales; family Amaryllidaceae; genus Allium; species Allium fistulosum. Next base: position 898,268,458 of record CM060907.1, on the reverse strand, counting down.
CCATTTGTCCATTGAGTGTTGATTCTTCAAAAACCATATAACACATATGTTCCTGCACAACACGCCAATTCGATAGATAACTTGATTTTCTATAATAACAATATGCAGACTTATGAGACAATGATGATTTGGACAGTTTTGAACTAGTGTTAACAGAATCTCCAAAAAATTCCATTTTAAAATTTTTCAAAATTCAGATTATGATAACTTTGAAAATCAATGTTGTGATACGAAATGTAGGAAATGAGGATTACGGATCTTAAGGCAGAATTAACAATAGAGGGGGGGTGAATAGTGTTTAATTAATTTTATGAATCTTTATGAAATCTTTTCAAATTAAACCCAAACATATGCAATTCAAAAACAAAGAGACAATCATAGAACTAGACACAGATGCAGATAGTAAATAAAAGTAGTAAAGGAAAGAACACATCGGAATTTTATACTGGTTCGAAGTTACCCTACATCCACTCCCACACAATTTCTTGTGCAGATTTCTTTTCAAATATAATGTCGATATTACAACCTCAATTTCAAGGCCACGAGATACACCCTCCTATCTCCGAGTCCAGAGCAAACTCTCTTGATTTAACCAGGCTACAAGATCACTTAATTGATTTACGGGCTGCAATCACGCCCGATTGATTTACGGGCCACAATCACACCGTTTCCAATTACACTTTGATAAAGAGAGACTTGATACACTTCGATCTTTGATTACAAATGATCCTATAACTCTGAATAGCACTGAGAACTTTGAGATAGAGTGGCAGAGAATCAAACTAGAGACGATCGAGTTTGATTCACTTAGGATTTCGGTAGAGTTTTGTTAAAGCATTTGAAATATAAGAGAATATTTGAGTGGAGAAGGAGTGGAGAAGGAGTGAAGAAATGAAGTAAAACTAACTTAAAATTCGTTGAAAACAACTAGTATATAGGAGAACAATGGTCATGTCAATTCGCGAAAGGTTATGACGAATAGACACTTCTTTTGAAAATTTGAAATTTAAAATCTACGGCTACCATGTCGACATGGAGGGTATAGGCATGTCGACATCCCCTAGTATTTTTTGAAAATTGAATTTTGTTTTGAAAGAGATTTTCTTTCTAAAGTTTGTCGAAACAATCTTAGAACTTTGTAAACTATTTGAAATATACTTTATGATTATAAAAACCTTTGAAAGTGATTTTACGAAATATAAAAGTAATAAAAACTAAATATATAAATATTTTGAGATTAAAGCTAAAACATTAAAACCAGGAGATAGGTTAAAAACAAGAAATGATTTTGAAATTAATATGATTAAAAATAGTTCTTGAATTAAGGCTAAAATAAATAAACCGAGAGAGAGATGTCTTTTTAAAAAGATAGTTTTGAAAAAATCTAAAAAGAAGTCATTTTGAAAATTTCATAGATTCCACTAAAGAAGGTCGTGGGTTCCATCCCACTAAAGAGGTCGTGGGTTCCATCCCACTATTAAAGCGAGAAGGTGGATTCCATTCCACAATTAAAATCCGAATAAAGATTTTAGTGCTATTATGAAGTTTTAACATAAATTTAGACTCTATTACTTACCTTGGTATCTTGAACTCTTGAACTCTTGATAATCTTGATACTCATGAGTCTTCAGTCTTGATTTCTACAATCTTGAATTTTTCAGTCTTGAATCTCTCTACGGTACAGTCTTCATTCTCAGTACCTGCATATATATATATATCCCGCATATACATATATCTAGACAAAGATATTAGTATTTATATTTTATAACAAGTCCTAGGGTTGTTGTCATCAAAACCATCATCCCAAGAACTAACACTTGTATGGATGACGACCTTGCATTCTAATCACATAGAGTGATCTCTATAAAATGTATATCAGTCGGTGGCGGAGAAGACACCTTCTCTTAGCTTAACACCCTTTCCCGAGACATACGAGCTCAGGAAGTTAATATCTGTAGAGACCAGTCATGTGAATATGGAATGGCAATGTGGCATTCAAAGTGGAAGGAATTTGTTTTATTTGAAAAGGTAATTGTTGCCTCAAGCCTCATCAACCGAAAATGACCGAAACAGGGTATATGCAGCAAGGCTGAGTGGGTCATTCCCACTAGGGCATGATCATCCCCTTATAGATATATTTCTACCCGCTATGAAGTTCGGGTTTAAATTAATGTGGATGTATGCTAGAGCACGCTTGGTTAAAGGTCGGTAACGACCGGGGGATAACATATTCGGTACTATCTAGTTATAGAGGTAGGACGGTCTTGTGTTGGTAGGGGAGCAGATGTTCTGTGGTCCTTGGGACATCCATCTAGAGGTGTACCCATCGGAAGGTAGTCCCTTCACCTGGTCATTTGTATGGAAATCCATTCTCCAATAAGAACTTGCGGTTTTTTTGTATAGCCTTAAATGATTAGGCCCGGAATTTAATAATGGTAACAATTTCAGCTAAGATTAATAAGTTTATTTGCAAATGTTTTCAAAGCAATGTCATTAGAAATAATATCAAAAGTTTTGATATATAAAAGCGATTTAGTTATCATAAGGGGAAAACCCGTCCGTGTTTATGTTTGGGCGTGGTCTTATGAGATACTCTTTCTTTTCAAAAGGATTTTATTTAAAGGCTGATATACGACACTGTCATTTATTATTGAGTTTTTCCCACGTTGGTTTATCAAGCCTAATCCGGGTATTTTCAATACTCGGGTCAGATCTGAGTAGTTTCAGGTTTAGTTGAAGACAGTTGGAGTTTCCAGAGGAGCTGGAGATATTCATCTACGTATGGACGTATTCTATTATCCGCTGCTGTTTTTTGATGTTTGTCAGCATTTGAAAGGACAGATGTTTATAACTGTCCAGGCTGAATCTAGGTAGACTCCGGTATATGTATCTTAAAAAAATTTCCGCTGTAAAGATATTTGTTCGATGATATATGTTATTCCATTCGAGTAAGATTCTGTTATGTCTATTTTTCTTTATTACCCTTGATAATCCATTTTTCCGTGCAATTTGGGTTGGACATTTATGATTTATTATCGGCTCATAGGGTATGGAATTATGGGTCGTCACAGGTACCGTACCCATGAAAAGTTCCGGACAGGAAGCACACATCCTATCTTACAGCTGCAATGTTTTGTTCATGGAATCCATGCCCATTTGGATGCGAACAAGTTTATCAACCTTGTTCCGAAGTCACATGACCCTACTATCAACAATAAGAATAAGTCCTCTATCCATCAACGCTTTCAGTTCAACATCAACTTCCTCTAATTGAGTTGGTTGTGCCACTATACTCGATTCATGTACATGCTTCCATAAGTGTGAAACATGAAATGCATTGTGTACTCCAGCCATCTTTTAAGGAGATCAACTTTATATGTAAGCTTTCAGATCTGTTCCAAAATAAGCAATGGTCCTACGAATCTTGAAGCTAATTTCTCTGAATTGCCAAATTTAACTCTCTTAGATGGTGATGTTTTTACAATACCATGTCACCTACTTCAAACTCTATCTCATTACCTCTTGTGACATAAGACTTTTATTGAACTTGAGAAGCTTTCATCCTTTTCTAGATTAACTCAACTTTTTTCAAAGTTTCATGGATCCTATCCAAACCAAGCATTACATTTTGTTGTTCACTAACTTGTAGGCGATTTACAAGATTGGCAACAACACTTCAAATGGTGTCATGCCTATACTAGCTTGACAGCTATTAACGTATGCAAACTAAATAAGAGGCAAATCATATTCCCATGGTCCTCCAAATCAAGTATACAAGTTGTAAAGACCCTAAATTTTTAACGTCCAAAATTAGTTTTAAACTCGGAGAAAATGAACTGATGCCCTAATCTCAGTTGTTAAAACCTTAGGCCTTTGGTTGAATAATTTAAAGTACTAATTCTAAATAAAGTTAATTTAACCTTAAGCAGAAACAAATATATTCTATCACTTCAACAATGTACAATATAAAATAACAATATAAACAATAGAATATTATAATCATACTTATACTCAATTACATCAATCATCTCTAGGTTACAAAACAATGCTAATATCATATAAAATGAACGTAATAAATAATCCACCTGTAGTTACTGTCCATCTCAAGCTTCCATACCCTTTTCTTTTATTTTCACATGTAAACATGAAGATACATAGACGTATAAAAGTAAAGGAGAAAATGATGTCTGCTGGTTTGGGTTATGCCTAACTCTATACACCACAACCCAACCTAAGGGATCCACTGACTATTGTATAGAAAAAGACTGCCTACATACCTTTTCAAGATCAAGCTTATGTAGTTTTATTTTCCATACCTTAACCAGCTCTTATCCTGCAACCATAAATGTTATTAAGTGGAAATATCACTAAAACATTAACTCAATCATGTATGTGCATCCATCATATCATCCACAATATGGCTCTTTAAAATTGGTAATTATATCTTAACATGCATACACATGCAAAGGCCATCAAATCCATATTCCTAGTATATCCAATCAAGTGTCAACAAACACAATTATACAGTCATATAAGTGGCTATATAAATTTGCAAACTACAATTATTATAGTCACACATGAATTAATGATAACGACCATCGGTGGTACCAACAATCATAAATGAAATCTCAATAATCACATGTACACTATCATTGTATAAATATCAGTAAATAGTGATTATCCATCCAAATGCTAACGAATTATTATCATATCCTAAATGGCATGTCTATTATGATATAGATCTAATCACATGAAATATAACCCATAATAAGTTTTATCACCTCATTCCCAATACAACAAGTCATTTTATTATAATTTATGACTTCTTCTCAACAATATCATTACCACTCTCTCAACAGTAGTAATAACGAACATAATGTTTTACGTTATATTTTCAGAGTTTAAGTTATTAATAATATCTTGTCAAAGATACTAATCCCCTTTAAAGCTCAGTTGTTAGTAAATAAATCATTTATTTCGTAATAGTCCATTTAACTTACTTGAATGTATTTAGTATTATATATTTAATATATATATGATCTTTTCACTTATAAAAAGCCCATTTTATTATTCTATTATCTTTTTCTAATAGCTTATAATATAGAACATTAACTTATACCTAATAAATATTTATTTATAAATTTCCTCCAAAAATTCATAAATAATAATACTAGAAAAACTTAATATTTAAATATCCTTACTTTAAGCGTTATTTATAGATAATTATATATGGTTCTTTATGTGATAGTTTTACGTATATATTCAAATAATCAATCACCGGTTTATAGGGTATGTAATATACTAACTAGCAAATACACCATACTATGACTATCACATATAATTGTACAATTTTAATTATTTAATAGTTCAATATATAAATATTCATCCAATCAATATAACAATTAAATAGTAAACAATACAATCGAAACCAATTAAATCATATTTCATAAGAAAGTATTAAAATATACAAACCATCATCAAATGAACATGATTACGTACCAACTGGATATATATTAATAATGCAAATTTATTTAATATTTTAATGTTTAAAAATGTAGGTACTTCCGACCTTTGAAATTTGTTGATACACTTTAACTAGTAGCCTCAGAACCCAGCAAATCTTATGTCAAAATGTCTGAAATCTTGCCGCAAACTCAATGCAACAAATCGCACATAAAACAGATGTCGTATGGAAAAGTTATAGTGATTAGAAGTCTAAGGTTTAATTTATGATGAATAGATATATGTGGACTTGAGTGCAAAAATGCCACCTTGTACATTAGTTGCTGAACCCGTTCCTTCCCTCCAAGTCAACCTTTATAGGACTTTGCCGCAGCCTTACGCCTCCTTTGGTCGATCACCACCCAACACCGTGATCAATGCCTCGAGCTCCGCCTTGCCAACCAACTCCAAACTCCTCTAGTGTCACCATCATTGCACCCAAACCCACAGCCAAATGGCTTTAAATGCCAATCCTAGCCAAATTTTAATCGATTCATGAAATTGAAACCACCCTAAACTCCTCGTGTCGCCTTGTCGAGATCTTCGACTTGATATATTATAAGATAGGGACACTCTAAATTTCGCGGTTAATTTGTAATTAGTGAATTTAACCTGCAATTAAACTGAGATTAAAGGAATTTCAGGATTATAGAAGAAATTTTGAAGTGATTGTTATTCCTTATGGTTTTGTAACTTCATTTATATAGACAACTATGTAGGCTTGGTTTATTATAACGGCTTGACATAAAAGAGGTTACTACCCTATTTTAACACTGTAACATCATTATTTCACAAACTGTAACTTCTAGTCTATTAAACTTCTACTATAAACCGATCATCTCAAAAAGGTCCACGCAGTAATTATAAATACTATACCCAGATCATTCAATCGTTAAAAGTCTATTTCGATTAATTTCAATTAATTATATGCAATTTGTGAGTTGTTACATTCTTCCATCTTAACGGAATTACATCCCTGCAACTCATCCAAAGAATAAACCATCAATTCAACATGTAAGATATCAAACCATATCATATATCCAACCATATAATCATACTCAAAGTATATGGGGATATACTGATCATAGTTTACTATTTCAATATATCACATAACATCGCATGACATAATCATCCATGTCAAAGTCCAAGCTTATATTTACAACGAGAATACAAATTTTCATACACACACATTATACACAATTTTTTAACTATGCAACCAAATCTAAAGCATGTGGAAGCAACATTCATGAATCATAACAATCAATTCTGGGTCATATCTACTGAATACGTTCCATTTATTATAACAATTCATCAATAAGAGTTCATAGCAAAATTACTCAACAAAGCATACATTTTACACAATACTATGTATCATTCATCACAATACAATATGTAGATCAATGTGCTATTAAATCATCATTATAGACCATCACTACATTTACCATTTTCAGAGTTACCCATCTTTATCAATTTAGCTTATCACTCATAGCATTTTAATGGTATTATTCTACTGACCATAACATATAACAAAATTTTCATATAACATCAAGACTGTACATTTTACAACAATTTAACATATCCTGTTATCTTTATTCTCCTGTTGTTACGCTTTACAACATTAGTGCACCCTCACGGTTTTATTTTACCGTTGATACGCTTTACAACTATTTAACATATCATATTCCGGTTGATATGCTTTACCTATTTACATACCCTTACAACTTTACTTTTCGTTTCAATATGCTTTACAGTATTAACATACCCTAATCTTGCTGATATGCTTTACAACATCAACATACCCTACGATTTTACTTTTTCCTTCGATACGGTTTATAATAATAATGTATCTTGATCTTGCTGATATACTTCACAATATTAAATACCCTCCCATATTACTTTTCCCTTCAATATGCTTTACAATATTAACGTATGCTAATGCTGCTGATTTTCTTTACAATGTTAACCAACCCTTACAACTTTATTTCCATGTTACTTGTATTGATATGTATTCAAAACAATCACCAACTTGTGTATTACTCTTTACATATATGTGTTCACATTAATCATCAAATTAACCTTTCCAAGCATATACATTACCTCCATATATATATATATATATATATATTTATTTATTTATATATTTCGGGGTCCAGATTCAACATGGTCTTACTTCAAATATTCAAACATCCGACCGACCTACTAATCCAATCATGTTATAGACGTGTAAATGTCAAGTTTTCCTTAAACTACACTACAAGCTTTCGAACTTTTGTTGTATAATTCAGACATCTATTGACAATATATCTATACTTTTTGTTAGAAATGAATGAGTTAGTGGAGAGATTTGGGAAGAAGAAAGCATTATACAAAGTCCCACATCGGGGAATATTTGTACCAATTCCTCTATATATACTACAATCCAACATAGTATATCAAACAAAAGGAGAATGAGGACAAAGTGTGGAAGGGATAAGGCAATGTGGCATGTAGGCCTTCATATTAATATTAATATGTCAAAGATAGGGCCTTGGGCCTTGGGGCTCTTGGGGTCTCGTGACTAAATGGGCTACCGACTGCCGCGTGGGCCTACATGCACCAAAACGGCTATTTTCCGATCGGATGTGTCTGTTCGGTCACTACTGTTGGTTTAAGGGTCACAACCTTTCCAACAGTCACGACCGCTCCGAATAGGCACCTCCTCCAGCCTATAAATAGGCGGCCAAAATCCAAGAATAATTCATTCAATTTTTTTTTTCAATTTTTCTTCGATTTCTGTTCCTTCTTCCTACAAGATCTCTGTTCTAGTTGCTATAATCTCTTCAGTTCGTCGGTGCTCCGTCTGCAACCACTATGCTGCGGGGCTGGTCTGTTTCATCCTGGAAAACAAATTGCTAACACCCATGAACTACGTACGGCGGCAATATTGTTTCAAGGAAACCGTTTCTACTGGACTCGGACGCTTTTGTCGGTAATGCCTTTCATACAGATCTAGTCACGCATTTTGGTGTTACAATTTCTCAGAATTACTTAACAAATTAGTGACAATTTTTGCCGTTACTATTTCTGCATTGTTTTGTAACTGTTATTGAAGTTACAATTGGTTTCGTAACACTTTCTGGTAGTTGTGGATAACAATCTTGAAACAATATTTGATTGTTGTAGACGACGATGTCGGAGAATAGCAACAATAACTCTGCACCAACACAAACGGTGAAAAAATCTCAGCCTGCGCCTGTGATTCCAACAATGGAAATATCTCATGGAGAAAGGCCAGAGAAGTTCAACGGCATGGATTTCAAGTGTTGGCAACAGAAAATGTTGTTCTATTTAACAACATTAGGACTCGCCAAGTTTCTGACTAAAGATGCTCCTGTGGTAGGCGAACTCGAACCCGATGCAACAAAAGTAGAGGCATTTAATGTCTGGAAAAACTCAGATTTTATGTGTAAACTATATTCTGAATGGTCTAGATAATAGCCTCTACAGTGTATACTGTACTGTAGCAACATCTAAGGAACTATGGACGGCCTTGGACAGAAAGTACAAAACTGAAGATGCAGGCATGAAGAAATTCATCGCTGGAAAATTTCTTGACTTCAAAATGGTAGATTCAAAGACTGTGATCAACCAAACTCAAGAACTACAACTCATCATTCGTCAACTAGAAGATGAACGGATAACTCTTAGCGAATCCTTCCAGGTTGCCGCAACCATTGAAAAACTTCCTCCATCTTGAAAGGACTTCAAGAATTACATTAAGCACAAGCGTAAGGAAATGACAATGGAAGAACTCATAGTTCGGCTAAGAATTGAGGAAGATAACAGAAATTTTGAGAAAAAGATTTCTCAGAATATGGCGGCCAAAGCAAATGTAGTTGAGTCAGACAAACCTAATAAGAGAAAACGCGAGAATGCGCCTAAGAAGTCGAAGAAATTTCAGGGTTCTTATCATAACTATGGAAAGAAAGGACACAAAGCTGCTGAATGTCGCGCACCAAAAAAGAAGAAATCAGAAGCTAATATGGCTGAAGCGTCAGATGGCGTTTCTGATATGGATTTATGTGCGGTAATATCAGAATGCAACCATGTTGGTAACTCAAAGGAATGGTTTATAGATGTTAGCGCCAAAATTGGTCACTAACCCCTAAATGCAAATGAAAGCACCAAATAACAATCACCGCTCACATATAGAATGTATGTAGAGGATGTTAATATGAAGAATAACAGAAATTAAAATGAAAGCAGTAAAGACAAAGAATTTATAGTGGTTCGGCTGACTCCAGCCTACGTCCACTCTAGAAATTTCCTTTTTATTGATGTTCGAATCAATTACAGTTACAAACTGGTAGGATAGCCTTAGCCTTAGGAAATAGAAAGTTAGAGAGTAGGAGAGAGGATCCCCTTTTACTGTGCCCATGCCTCTCTATTTATAGACAAAGATGGGTTGGACTTCCCTGGTGGGCCTGGTAGCCGAGTACCTCAGCCCAAATGGAGTGGTCTCCATATGCCGAACCATGGATGCCGAACGCTGAATGCCGAACGTTGGGAGGTGCGAGGTACCGAGGTATGGAGGTGCGAGGTACTGAGGTATGGAGGTGCGAGGTGCAAAGGTGAGCGATCCTTAGTGCCGAACCTCCATCATGCCGAACGTCTCCAGATGCCGAACGATACTGGGGTGAGGTATGCCGAACGGTCTTGGAGTGGAGGTATGCCGAACGACATTAGAGTGAGGTGTGCCGAACGATACTGGGGTGAGGTATGCCGAACGGTCTTGGAGTGAGGCCGGACGCTCTGCATGCCGAACGACCTTAAATACCAGTTGACCCATTCGTGTCGAATCGTAGAATAGCCGAACGTTCATGGATGCCGAACGTTCCCCATATGCCGAACAAAGCAGTTGTGCCGAACGTCATTTGAGTGAGGTGTGTCAAGCGACACCCGGGTGAGGTGTGCTAAGCAACACCCGAGTGAGGTGTGCTAAGCGACACCCGAGCGAGGTTGATTCCTGAAATTTGTATCGATCATAACTTGAGCATATGAAGTCCGATTGACTTGAAACTTGCAACTTTGGCTTCCTCCTCTTTGATCGTCATGTCATATCAATTCTAACTTGATTTGGACTTGGACAAATATCATCGATGTCCATAGTGAACCTGCGGTATACAACTAATATTCGGAACAAGTAATCATTGATTTTTTGCTAATTCCTTGATATCTCGACCTTGCCAAAAAGTGGGTTAACACTTTGCCCCCCAAAACATGCCTTTTGGTAAAAGGCGTGTTTTGAATAGCTTCAGATCGAATGCAGTGAGCTTATGTTCTATTTATTTCTTTAGTATTGTCAATCAGATTTATGGCTGTTCGAAGCCGAATCAGTATCTACTTCCACTTACGGAAGTCAGTAACCAAATTCTATAGCCTCTCTGAACTATCGATGGTCACTCCGGACCCTTGCTAAGTCCATTCCAGACTTAACGATTGAATAGAAAGATCATGTTGCACTCCGGCGTTGCTTTCTATCCCTTGCACTCCGGCCCCAGTTAGGGCATATAACGATGTCTTGGTTGTTCTAAACCGATCATAGCCTCTTCGGGCTCTTGCTGGATCCCATCCTGTCACTCTCCGGTGAAGGGGAAACAACGTTGAGTGAGCCGATCCTGTCGCTTTTCGGCGAAGCGACTCACTTCTTGCACTCTGGTTCAGTGTGTCTGAACATTAAGCGATATCTTGGCCTAAATCGTCGGCCGATCATAGCCTCTCCGGGCCCTTGCTGGATCCCATCCTGTCACTCTTCGGTGAAGGGGAAACAACGCTTAAGCAAGTCGATTCTGTCGCTCTCCGGCGAAGCGACTCACTTCCTGCACTCCGGTTCAGCGTTTCTGAGCATTAAGCGATGTCATAGCCAGAATCGTTAGGCCGATCATAGCCTCTCCGGGCTCTTATCGAATCTCGATCCAATCACTCTCCGGTGAATGAGAAACGATGCTTAAGTGAGTCGATCCTGTCGCTCTCCGACGAAGCAACTCACTTCTTGCACTCCGGACCCCGTCTCTCAGGGTAGGGTCATAAAGCGATCGTCATTTTGTATTAGTACGTAATATTCGTCCTTTAACTCTCCGGTCAAAGGCTTATTCAGGAAATTCAAGTTTATTTATTAAATTCAGACCCTAGATGTTCAATCTCAAACATCAGGGAAAAACTAAACAACGCCTCTCCGGGCTGAACGGTCTATACCATCTCAGAGCATGCCTAGGGATCTCTCTGGTTCCCATACATGAGTGAGTGGAATAGCCGTTTTATTTTGAAAGCAAATCTAAGAAAAGTGATTGACCAGAGTTCATATCTTGAACTTGGCCCTTGCCATCATGATCAGTTGATGACGAGTCGTGATCCCGATCCTGGATCGTTCCTGTTACGTGGAGGCGGTGGCTGTTCAGGCCTTACCGCTGCTGTCGGTTCTCTGACATATTGTGGCAATCTACCACTCCTAGCATGTTCTTCCAGCTCATCCTTTAGGTGGCGGCATTCATCGGTCGTGTGCCCATCCAGCTCATGGAATATGCAATATTTTCCAGTTCTGCGTTCCCGCTCTGTGGGATCTCTTCTCGGCGGCTTTCGATAAGGGAGCTGCCCCCGAGTTTCAGTGTAAATTCGTTCCAGGCTTGCCGTCAAACCGGTGTATTGCCTGAATCTGGGTTCCCGGAATTTCTTCCGTTTATCAGGACCGTCCTGTGCATCGTCCTGCTTTCTCTTTCCTTTGTCTGCTCCAGACTGTCCTCCTGCGGTTCCTTCGCTTCGTGTAGTGTTTATTTCCTGCCTCTCGGCTCGTGATTCCTCTAGTCGAATGAATTTTTCAGCTTCATGATAAAACTCTCCTAGATCTTGCGGTGGGTCTCTAGTCGGAGAATCTTTGAATTCGGTGCCTTCTGCAATTCCTGCTACTACTGCCATCAAAATCATTGATGGATCCGGGCGATCTACAGAAGCCACCGTTGCATTGAATCGCAATAGAAAATCTTTTATGGACTCTCCGGTCCTTTGCTTTATCGAGGCTAAAGTCATCACACTCTTGGGTCGCGTCACATGGACCCTAAACTGTCTCATGAAGCATTCCACTAGCTCACCCCATGTCCTGATTGATCCAGTCTCTAGTTGTCTGAACCAAAGCGCAACCAAATCTGATAAAAATAAAGGGAAGCATCGTGCCATCACTTCCTCGGATGCCCCCAGCACTTCCATATGCCTGATGTATCTGGTAACGTGCATGGTCGGGTCTGACTTTCCGTCATAAGTATCCAGCGTGGGTAACCTGAACTTTGGAGGATTCCTCGCATTCCTGATATTCGGAGTGAACGGGCTCCGACTGACATCCTCTAAGCCTCCGCTTGACAATCCTCCTCTCATTATTCGCTGCACTAATCCAGCCATCCTTTCATCTTCATCAAGGGGTTGTCCCCTCAACATGCCTCTATCCTGCCCCCCAGGTCTCGAAGGGTATTCTGGGTAATATTCTTCATGTGGTTCATTAATGTTGGCGTTAGCTCTAGCCTGCTGAGCTCCGTCCATGGGTCTTCCAATGTTAGATCCTGAGGGTCTGCCCCCAAGCCCTTGTTGATTATTCTGTTCTTGGTTCTGACCTTCAGCGTTCTCTGTAGCTCTAGTCTCCTGCCCCATATCGGCAGCAACTGCAGCCGGTCCTAAGTTCTGTTCTCCGGCTGTTCTCATCTGTTCAAAGAAGCTCTGCATCGCTTCTTGTTGGCTCTTCATCAATCTTTCGTGAATCGAGTCCATCATTGTCTCCATTTCGTTTCGAGTGATGTAGATCGAGGCTCGGCCCTCTCCAGCTCCAGAGGAAGCTTCTTGACTCCCTTCCTGATTGCTCCTTCCTGTCGCTTGCTTCCTAGTTGATGGCCTGGCCATTGCTTTCTAGAATCCAAGTTCCTAGCTCCAAAATTCCCAAGTGTTTGCGCTCTCAATGAAAGCACCAAAGTGTTAGCGCCAAAATTGGTCACTAACCCCTAAATGCAAATGAAAGCACCAAATAACAATCACCGCTCACAGATAGAATGCATGTAGAGGATGTTAATATGAAGAATAACAGAAATTAAAATGAAAGCAATAAAGACAAAGAATTTATAGTGGTTCGGTTGACTCCGGCCTACGTCCACTCTAGAAATTTCCTTTTTATTGATGTTCGAATCAATTACAGTTACAAACTGGTAGGATAGCCTTAGCCTTAGGAAATAGAAAGTTAGAGAGTAGGAGAGAGGATCCCCTTTTACTGTGCCCATGCCTCTCTATTTATAGACAAAGATGGGTTGGACTTCCCTGGTGGGCCTGGTAGCCGAGTACCTCAGCCCAAATGGAGTGGTCTCCATATGCCGAACCATGGATGCCGAACGCTGAATGCCGAACGTTGGGAGGTGCGAGGTACCGAGGTATGGAGGTGCGAGGTACTGAGGTATGGAGGTGCGAGGTACTGAGGTATGAAGGTGCGAGGTGCAAAGCCGAGCGATCCTTAGTGCCGAACCTCCATCATGCCGAACGTCTCCAGATGCCGAACGATACTGGGGTGAGGTATGCCGAACGGTCTTGGAGTGGAGGTATGCCGAACGATACTGGGGTGAGGTATGCCGAACGGTCTTGGAGTGGAGGTATGCCGAACGACATTAGAGTGAGGTGTGCCGAACGATACTGGGGTGAGGTATGCCGAACGGTCTTGGAGTGAGGCCGGACGCTCTGCATGCCGAACGACCTTAAATTCCAGTTGACCCATTCATGTCGAATCGTAGAATAGCCGAACGTTCATGGATGCCGAACGTTCCCCATATGTCGAGCAAAGCAGTTGTGCCGAACGTCATTTGAGTGAGGTGTGTCAAGCGACACCCGGGTGAGGTGTGCTAAGCAACACCCGAGTGAGGTGTGCTAAGCGACACCCGAGCGAGGTTGATTCCTGAAATTTGTATCGATCATAACTTGAGCATATGAAGTCCGATTGACTTGAAACTTGCAACTTTGGCTTCCTCCTCTTTGATCGTCGTGTCATATCAATTCTAACTTGATTTGGACTTGGACAAATTTCATCGATGTCCATAGTGAACTTGCGGTATACAACTAATATTCGGAACAAGTAATCATTGATTTTTTGCTAATTCCTTGATATCTCGACCTTGCCAAAAAGTGGGTTAACAATAGACATGGGAGCCACTTGACATATATGTGCTAATAAGTGGATGTTTACAAACTATAAAACTGCAACTGATGATGAACAACTTTTCATGGGAAATTCATCTGTATCAAAGGTCGAAGGCAAGGGAAAGGTTGTGCTGAAACTAACTTTTGGAAAGGAACTTACTTTAAGTGATGTTCTCCAGGTTCCAGAAATTCGCAAGAACCTGATTTCAGGGTCGTTACTCAACAAGCATGGATTCAAATTAACTTTTGTGGCTGATAAGTTTGTATTATCAAAGAATGGATTATGTAGGAAGAGGATATGTGTGTGAGGGTTTATTTAAAGCAAATATAACCACTATTGTACCAAACACTGATATGAATAAAAGTGAATCTTCTGCTTATATTGTTGACTCTTCTAACATATGGCATTCTAGATTAGGGCATGTAAATTTTGATACATTGCGAAAATTAATTAATCTAGATTTTATACCAAAATGTAACATAGACTCCAACTATAAATGTCAAATTTGTGCATAAGCAAAATTGACAAGAACCTCGTTTCATCATGTTGAACGAGAACTGAACCTCTAGATCTAATACACACAGATGTATGTGATTTGAAAATGTGTCAAACTAGAGGCGGAAAAAGGTATTTCATTACCTTTATTGATGATTGTACTAGCAACTGTCATGTGTATCTCCTTAGAAGCAAGGATGAAGCATTCGATATGTTTAAACAGTATAAAGCAGAAGTTGAGAATCAACTCAACAAGAAAATTAAAGCTTTGAGAAGTGATAGAGGAGGAGAATATGAATTTCCTTCTGAAGAATTTTTCGCTGAGCATGGCATTATACACCAAACTACAGCACCATATTCTCCTCAATCCAATGGTATAGCCGAACGGAAAAATAGAACTCTTAAAGAAATGATGAATGCTTTATTAATAAGTTCTGGACTGCCAGATAACTTTTGGGGAGAAGCTATTCTTTCGGCAAATCATATTTTAAATAAAATACCACGAAAGAAAACATCCAAGTCTCCTCATGAACTTTGGAAAAATAGACCACCGTCCTACAAATACTTAAAAGTGTGAGGGTGTCTTGCTAAAGTAGAGATACCTAAACCAAAGAAGGTCAAGATAGGACCAAAAACAATTGATTGTGTATTCATTGGATATGCACAAAACAATGCTGCTTATCAATTTTTAGTACACAAATCTGAAATTGATGATATTCATGAAAATACCATCATTGAGTCGAGAAATGCAAGATTTTTCGAACATATATTCCCTTTAAAGCAGGGCACTGACAGTGATACTCATAAGAGACCAAGGGCAGATGAAATCTACAATTCTCTTGAGGATACTGAAGATAACCTTCAGCAAATTAGTGCTGATCAACAAGTGGAGGAACCAAGAAGAAGTAAAAGGTCTAGAACCTCAAAAACCTTTGGACCAGACTTATATACCTTTATGTTAGAAGATGATCCATTGACATACAAACAAGCTATGTCCTCCAACGATTCCCCTTACTGGAAAGAGGCTATTAACAATGAGATAGAATCCATTATGGCTAATCATACCTGGGAGTTAGTTGATTTACCTCAAGGATGCAAGACCTTAGGTAATAAATGGATATTTAAAAAGAAATTGAAACCTGATGGTTCAATAGACAAGTACAAAGCTCGTCTTGTAGTCCAAGGATTCAGACAAAAGGAAGAACTGGACTATTTTGATACATATTCACCAGTGACGAGGATAACATCAATTAGATTGCTTATTGCAATCGCATCCATACTTGATTTAGAAATACATCAAATGGATGTAAAAACTGCATTTTTGAATGGTGAACCAGAGGAAGAAATATATATGAAGCAACCTGAAGGGTTTCTGAGCTATGGAAAGGAAAATAAAGTATGCATATTAGTAAAGTAGCTCTATGGCCTTAAACAAGCTCCAAAACAATGGCATGAGAAATTTGATGAAACTATGTTATCGAATGGATTCACAATAAATGAATCAGATAAATGTATCTATATGAAACACACACATTTAGGATATGTCATTGTTTGTCTTTATGTTGATGACCTGTTGATCCTATGAAATAACAAGGCCATAATAACATCTACAAAGGAAATGTTATCCTCTAGATTCGATATGAAAGACCTAGGATTGGCTAGTGTGATATTGGGCGTCAAAATTTTGAGAACACCACAGGGATATGCATTATCCCAATCACATTACATCGCCAAGATACTTGAAAAATTCAAGCAATATAATATAACTATTGCAAAATCACCAGTAGATATGAACCAAAATTGGGTGAAGAACACTGGTGATGGCATCTACCAGCTTGAATACTCTCGTATACTAGGAAGTATCATGTATGTTATGAACTGCACTAGGCCAGACATCGCATACGCTATAAGTAAGCTGAGTAGATTTACCAGCAATCCTGGTAAACATCATTGGAAAGCGATAATCAGAGTTCTAGGATACCAAAAGTATACACAGAACTATGGTCTACACTATACAAACTATCCTTCAACAGTGGAAGGATACAGTGATGCAAATTGGATAACTGGATCACATGATACAAAATCTACAAGTGGATATGTGTTCACATTAGGAAATGGAGCAATATCATGGAAATCATCCAAACAGACTTGTATAGCTAGATCTACGATGGAATCAGAGTTTATTGCACTAGATAAGACCGCAGAAGAAGCAGACTGGCTTTGAAGTTTCTTGGAAGATATTCCAAATTGGAGCAAACCTGTACCTGCAATATTTATACATTGTGATAGTCAATCAGCAATTGGAAGAGCTAATAGTACACTATACAAAGGTAAATCTAGGCATATTCGTCGTAGACATAAAACAATAAGACAACTATTCTCTAATGGAGTTATCACTATAGACTACATAAGGTCTAAAGATAACATAGCGGATCCACTAACAAAAGGCTTGCCAAGAGAGAAAGTTCAAACCTTATCGATGGGAATGGGGTTAAGGCCCATAAACTAAAAAAATTTCTAAAATGGAAACCCCGCCTAGTTGACTGGAGATCCCAAAATCTAGGTTCAAAGGGACAACTAAGTTTAAGAGAAACTTGATAGCACCGTTACACTCAAACCATTCCTATGATAAGTCAGTTCTTTATTTGTTGGAAAATATGATAAGTATTGATACTTTTAATGATGACTGTACTTGAGGAATTGTGAATTCCGTTTACAGAATCACCTACGTAAAGTGCGAAGGCGCCGCTTCAAAGAGAATTATGAGGCCAAATTCTCTAAGCACTTATGAGACCAGGCAGGTGTTCAAGGCAAAAACGAACACATACAGAGAACGAAGGATTATAAGAAACATTTGTCGTGTGTTACCTATTGTAGAATTACACAAAAGGCTTACAGTTCAAGGACATTCTATGTCTACTGATTCGCCTATTGTAAGGATCCGATTCTTCGACTTCCGAATATCGACATCAATACGTCCACTGTATCGACTGCCGAGCCATCGAATGCCGGAAAACCGAATACTTAGGGTTTTAAGAAAGAAGAGGTAGAAGAAAAGAAAGAAGAAAAAGAAAGAAGAACAACAGAACAACATCAGAAACAGAAACAATATCAGAATCTCACATTCGTAGTGGAACAACATATAATAGATAAATGAATAATCTTTAAATCAAAGAACTATATCATTTTATACATTACATCAACATCAGAGTTTACAACAACAATACAACACTGGACAGTTATATATACTTGTCCTCATACAGAATACACAGCGGAATAAATAATATCATATACAAGTGATACGTCTCGCCATCCAGCTCGCCACTAAGCTCCACAGCATCCCGAATCCAGAATGACCTGATAACCTAACTTTAGACTGCCCGTGTGGAAATTGGTGGGCACCCAGAGTTTAGGAAGGAAACAATAAACTCCATGTCAGTCAAGGTGACTGGTGTGAGAACTTAAAACAATTTATCTTTAAAACAAACAACAGGAAGATTTTAAAGTCAATTTCGCAATGCTTTTGGAAAATGAAACTATTATAAGACCTCCTGCCACACACATAATGCAAACGCAGAATTGGAGGAGATTTTTTCTTATGATAGTCAAAGATGCTTACTACGCAAAATCAAATCCTTTTTGATATCATTATTAGTGCATAGTGTAGAAAACATTTCGAAAGTATAATATTAATCTTAGCCAACATACGACCAGTATCGTATGCCTACTATAACTACCATGTTCAATAGCAGGTTACCGCCACATTCCACGGCAGGTAATACAACTAAAACCGTACAAGTCACGTATTGTTTCTTTGGATTTCCAACAAATGGTCAGGCCAAGGAACTTCCCATTGCCACATAGGTACGCCTCTGGAAAGACGACCCGAGAACCAAACCAGATCTCTACCAACACAAGGCCGGGTTACCGCTAACTGGGTAACTACTGACACGAATATGGCATCCCCCGATCGTAACCGATCTTTCCGAGGATCCTCGATTCCAACAACCACATAAGAATAATAATGCAGCAACAACATAGGTTAAGTATCTGGGCTCCATACCATGATACCACCTCTATCCAGAAGGAATGACATACACTAAAGGGGCGCTACCCCCTAATAACCTTGCCGCATCTTTCCTGTTTTGACCATTTCCGGGGTGTGAGGTCCGACGAAGTCTCGTCCACAAAGCTACGCTTTGGTACAAAGCCATGCCTTGGGTCAACAAATGATCAAAGTAATGATCACAAAGATAAATGATCAAACAAATGATCATATCACAAATGATCAAACACTGATCATTTCACAGCAACACTCAGCATGCCACATTACCAAATTGGGAGTATATCACTAGTAACCTTCAACTACATAACCTCTGAGCTCGTACGTCTCAGAGAAGGGTGTTAAGCTAAGAGAATAAATTCACCGCCACCAACAGATATGTATTTGAAAGAAACCAGCTTTATATCTCAATTTGTAACGTCAGACATACAACCATACAAGTCTGTTCCGGGATCGAACAGAACCGAAGGTACTTCTCACGAAGCCCTTGCAAATCCGGATAATTTTCTAATCACGTCCGGACTTCCCGTCACTAAGGGTGATAAAACCTCTATATCGAAGATCAGCCGATGCAGAGTAACTCGACGGTAATCCTTCCGTTTTCAAAAATATCTGGTCTTCAACACCGGTCATCAAATGCAATCCATTACGACGTATCACATATTCAGAATGGGTTATACGACCCAAAGGTCCTTTCCCGGCTAACCCGAATAGTGAGCGCTTATTCAAAAATAAGTGTGGCATTCAAATTCAAGCAAATCACAACAAATACCCATTCAAGGTAATTATTGAATGTCGGTTATTTAACTATCAATAGGTCTGCACAGCATCATCAGATTCCAAATAATTTTCCAAATTATTTATTTTCCAAAAATATCTTTACAAGATATATAATTTTCCACACTTAACCATTTGAAACAAATTTCAAATATTCACTTTTCAATTTATCTTTAAAAGATAAAATTTCAAACCTTTCATTTCATATTGGAAAAGCATTTCCATACTTATTTGATAATAAGTAATTCACAAATCATTTATTTTAAACGCTTGGAAGATATTCGATATACTTAAATCAAAATTAAGTATATATTTCATTCTTTAAGGAAATCATTCTCTTTCACAAATTTTATTTGAGTCAAAAGGAATGTTACGTAAAACATCGTTACGACAACTCAAAATCACTAGTATAGGGATTCGAAATTTAGATAGATATATAAATCCCAATACTATATAAAACATTTCCTTTCGGAAACCATTTACTATAACAACAGTGTTATAGTCCACCATTTCCTTATTTCTCGAAAACGTCTATTTCAACAATGAATGTTGAAATCTATGTATTCGATACATAACACGTTTTAAAACATCTTTAAATCATTTTCATTCTATTCCAATATCACTTTCCCAAAACAGATCCATTTTATTTAATAATATATTCACTGTCCAAAAATCGTGAATATAATTCATTATCCAAATTCAACATTTCTACACTTTTTTATTTAAAAGATTATCCATTGTCCAAAATCGTGGATAAAATTCCCAACCAAACTCTTATTATTACAACATTAAACTTAAAGGATAATTCGCTGTCCAAAATCACGAATATATCTCCTTTATTATCTAATTCAATTTATATAACTCAATTATATACCGGAAGTCTATATTATAAGTTAAGAACTTATAATCCATTTATTTACAACATCTATTCATTTTATAACTTCACAAATTATATGTCTATAAATTTCGTTCACTTATGAAATCCATTTTTTTTCCATTTTAACACTTATAAAAAGTCGTTTTATAATTCCAGTATTCTTAATTTATAAAATATCAATTTTATACATCTTTTATATAAACCGTTCATAATAATTCAAAAATCCCAATTTAAACCATTTTATAAATTAATCAACTATTTATTTCAAAAATCACTTTTCGCTTATATTTCACAAATCTCATAATTTTCATAACACGAAAATTATAACATTTATTTATTTAAAATGAATCAATTCCAAATTTTAATAAAACGTATACTTTCAAAAATCACTTTTAAAAATTCTTTATAAATCAATATCGTTATTTTTAAACTTCAAAAATGGATCTGATGATGCAACAGCACCAAACATCAATCACGATAATCAAACATCACATATCATCATATGATAACAGAATATATCACAATATCTGTAAATAAATCAATACGGTGAGGAATCCAGTCGGATCCCTCCAACCTGTTTCCCTGCATCCACAGATGTTAGCACAATACCAATTCCGCTCCAGTACGGAATATCGCGGTATATGGGTTTAATAAATATTATCCGCTATTATACGGCGCAATAGGGTCTCATCCGCTATACAATGCGGGAAATCAACTCCAATATATACATATTCCAATATATATATATTGCTATATACATAAATAATACCAATTTCACTTCAATGTGAAATTATCGCGGTATATGTTTTTAATAAATAATCTCCGCTTACTAATGGCGTATAATGTCTATTTTAATCAACAGAAAGCAATCATCATTCAAACATACATTCAAGCAATTTTAAATCTAACTATTTAAAATTTAAATCGAACTATTTCGATTGAGTGAGAAGTTCTCACCATGAATTTCAATTCAGTTTCAGCGTTTATTTCGAATAAAATTAAATGGACGTTTAATTTCACTCAAAATTTTCACTGACTCCAATCGCTTCCAATCAAGTTTCATAGCGTAGTTCTCGACGATACGATTCCAACGCAACTGGTTTCGTGCGTTTTTGACCTCGTACGACAAAGTTATACATTTTTAAAGTCCGTACACATTTAAATATAAATATTTACAATTTTATTTTTATATTTTTATACCCAGAACTCAAATCTGCCGTTGATCCTTTTAGCCCTAGATCTGGCCCGCACGCACATTTTCCTCCCTCCCCTTCATTCACGTTCGTGAAACAAGAACCCATGCCGCCTCTTTGATCCAAATTTTCGCAACTACCCTGCTGCATTTGGCGACGATAAGGCGCCGGCGTTTGAACGGCCACCACGCAAGCTCCTCACGGCCCAAACACCTCGAAGCTCGGCCTCACAAGGCTCTAGAAAAACGCATGTGAACCTATGACGAACGCGACCGTTTCTTGCCTCCAAATGACGATCATTGCTCGAATCCACCGTTGGATATCTTCGTCTCGACGAGATCTATACTTTTCTAGTTAAGGCCGTGGCCTGATATCGTGTGGATTGAAAGAAATTTGAGGGGGAAGTTGATAGTTTTTCGACCATTCATTTTGTTGCTGGCGGCTCCTGTTAAAACCCTAGCTAGGTTTATTTCTTTTGCAAAGGTGAATTGTTGAGGTGCTTATATAGAAAGAATCCCAAATTACTATTCATCCGGAATTTCCAAACTCCGAATCTCGCGCGGTGACCGGCGTTTCTAAGGTTTATCCCGCATTCCGAACACAATGGAATAGGTTTCGGAAGCTAATTCTATCATCTGTGCAAGTTACAACAATAAACGATCAAATTTAAATTAAACTGATTTAAACCGATTTCGAGACGTTTTCGCTCGCCCCGGATAAACGGTAAATCCAATTGACATGAAATTTGAAACCATACAATAATATCACATTACGGATCCGATGAAACTGGTTTCGTTGAAATCCGAGACCGTTTGAAAAATGACTATTTTTAACTCGCCAAATTAATATTAAAACAATTTCGATGCGTTTGGAACTGCCACGGTCAAAGGACATCTCCGATGGCTACGAAAATTGAAATCCAATAATAACAAACTATTACGGATCCAATGGAACTAGTTTTGTCCAATTCTGAGACTGTTCGAAAAATGGCCAATTTCACTAGTCGATTAAATATTAAAATATTCAATTTTCACAGATTAACTTAAAATTCAATTTTAAAAGTTCTATAACATCTCTATAACTTCAATATGATTTATTATAACTTTATAAATCATTTTCAATCACATTAAACCCAATTTTCAATTATTTCTGGAATTTAACTATTAAATTATCGATTTAATTATCCAATTAAATCCAATTATTTGAAAAATAAATTATTCGACTTATTAATTTCACTTATTAATATTTAAAATCAATTAAATATTCAAATTTTAATAAATATAAATTCTGGGTCGTTACAAATTTCCCCCCTTAGAAGAATTTCGTTCTCGAAATTACCAAGTAAGAAGAAGATACAAAATCTATTAACTTTTCAAAACAAACCATTCAAATTAGATTTACAAATCTCTTAAGTGTTTAACTTTTCCAAAATTCATAGTTAAACTTCTTACAAAATCTTTACTAAGTTTCCAAAATTTTCAAATTTTCCAATTTTCTCAAAAATATTCTATCGCCTTAAATTTTCAGAAAATTTCGTCATAGCCTCCTTTGCGCGGCTCGATCCGGAAAAAAAATGACAGTGTATATACATCACAAATATACATCTCATCAAGTGATGAGGCATCCCGTAGGGAAAAAAAGTGTAAAAGTACGATATTTAATCCAAGATATGTACCTTATATATTATTAGCGAGCGTATACGGCTATTATAGCGCGAAAGCGAGCTCCAAATGCGAAGCAAACGCCATCCGCACCTACTAAACACTCAATTAAACAAATGAGAACATGTAGATATGAAATAATATCGATATACATCATATAGCAACATAATAACTACATGTGCTAACATAGCAATTGCAACTAAAGCAATAAATGCAACCATCAAACAACTATCATCCAATAAACATCCAACGAATCAATGTCTATCAAAATCAATTCATAACCAAATCCATATAGATTCACTTCTCATTAATATTCATTGAATTGGTTTTCAATTTTAAATCATGTTTGATTCATTTACATTGGATTTTGTCAACATTCTTTTTCAATTCAATTAGTTTACATTCACTAATTTACATTCAAGTTGGTTTACTTTCAATTCAAATTGAATTCAATTCTATTCAAATTTACATACTATCAATTTGAATTCAATCACTTTAGCTTCCAAATTCGCTAATTCAATTTCATTAACACTTAATGAATTTATATACAATCAACCAACATCCATATAACAACCAATGTCATTCAACACAACCAAATTATTAAATTTACTTTCAATTTGGTTCAACACCTTTAATTCAATTGGTTGATATTAAATTGACTTACATTCAATTATTCAACTTCCAATAACATTAGCTTTTTAATGAATTAACATTTATATTCATTATTTCATATCAATTAATTTACATTAGATTGATTCCTATCCAATTCATTAATTCAATTGCTTATTCATTCTGCAAATAAGGTTGAATTTCATATATATAATTCAAGTTCATATCCTTAATGACTTCATTTCATTAATTCACTTTATTATTTCATTTTGATACCAAAATCAACTTTATTCAACATCACTTAAGTTATATTCCATTTCAAACATCATTTGTTCAAATTAACTTAAGTTTCCACTTATAAATTAAATTTAGATTCCCATTCTAAATAAATTCTATTCAACTTTTACCAAAGTTAATTTTATTTCATATTATAAGTATAGACTTATTTCACTTATATTTATCAACTTCAACTTGGATTTTAAATCAAATCTGTTTATCACAACAAAACTTCAATTTCCAATTTACTATGGGTAGCAAATCAATCACATAGAAACTCGAAAATGATACTGATGATGCTGCAGTCATCACCGTACTATTTCCCAGCAACAATAGTGAATTCAGTGCTTTAAATTCTTTCAAAAATCTTCCTTGATTTATAAATCTCATTACAAACCTTTTACTTATAAAATTTCACTATTTATATATAAGATTATTTTACCATTGTAAATCATTTTAATTATAATTCCATAAATTATAATTCATTTGCTTATACAATTTATTCTTTTTCAACTGTGTTTTCATTTACTTATTCAAACAACTTTCATTAACTTATATATATATATACACATTTTTAACAAACAAACAATCAATTATATACTCTTTAACAATTTCTGGAAAATTATTTCTTTATATACAAAACATAATCGAGGTAAAATTATTTCATTTACCCAATTTTAAAACCAATATCGTGCTGAATTGTTCTATACAAGTGTTTAGAGATCCCTTTCGATAGAGTTGTACGGACAATACCGACCAGAATCCATATACCACTCAACAAACCAATCATCACAATATAAAACAATTTTATATTCACTAACAAATACGCGCTCGTATCTATTATTACACTCAACTCATTCTAGAGTACTACTGACTCTATGTCTAATGAGTAACACCCAACAGAACAGGGTTGTCGCTTAACCATATGCTCTGATACCACGTTGTAAGGATCCGATTCTTCGACTTCCGAATATCGACATCAATACGTCCACTGTATCGACTGCCGAGCCATCGAATGCCGGAAAACCGAATACTTAGGGTTTTAAGAAAGAAGAGGTAGAAGAAAAGAAAGAAGAAAAAGAAAGAAGAACAACAGAACAACATCAGAAACAGAAACAATATCAGAATCTCACATTCGTAGTGGAACAACATATAATAGATAAATGAATAATCTTTAAATCAAAGAACTATATCATTTTATACATTACATCAACATCAGAGTTTACAACAACAATACAACACTGGACAGTTATATATACTTGTCCTCATACAAAATACACAGCGGAATAAATAATATCATATACAAGTGATACGTCTCGCCATCCAGCTCGCCACTAAGCTCCACAGCATCCCGAATCCAGAATGACCTGATAACCTAACTCTAGACTGCCCGTGTGGAAATTGGTGGGCACCCAGAGTTTAGGAAGGAAACAATAAACTCCAGGTCAGTCATGGTGACTGGTGTGAGAACTTAAAACAGTTTATCTTTAAAACAAACAACAGGAAGATTTTAAGGTCAATTTCGCAATGCTTTTGGAAAATGAAACTACCATAAGACCTCCCGCCACACACACAATGCAAACGCAGAATTGGAGGAGATTTCTTCTTATGATAGTCAAAGATGCTTACTAACGCAAAATCAAATCCTTTTTGATATTATTATTAGTGCATAGTGTAGAAAACATTTCGAAAGTATAATATTAATCTTAGCCAACATACGACCAGTATCGTATGCCTACTATAGCTACCATGTTCAATAGCAGGTTACCGCCACATTACATGGTAGGTAATACAACTAAAACCGTACAAGTCACGTATTGTTTCTTTGGATTTCCAACAAATGGTCAGGCCAAGGAACTTCCCATTGCCACATAGGTACGCCTCTGGAAAGACGACCCGAGAACCAAACCGGATCTCTGCCAACACAAGGCCGGGTTATCCCTAATTGGGTAACTACTGACACGAATATGTCATCCCCCGATCGTAACCGATCTTTCCGAGGATCCTCGATTCCAACAACCACATAAGAATAATAATGCAGCAACAACATAGGTTAAGTATCTGGGCTCCATACCATGATACCACCTCTATCCAGAAGGAATGACATACACTAAAGGGGCGCTACCCCCTAATAACCTTGCCGCATCTTTCCTGTTTTGACCATTTCCGGGGTGTGAGGTCCGACGAAGTCTCGTCCACAAAGCTACGCTTTGGTACAAAGCCATGCCTTGGGTCAACAAATGATCAAAGTAATGATCACAAAGATAAATGATCAAACAAATGATCATATCACAAATGATCAAACACTGATCATTTCACAGCAACGCTCAGCATGCCACATTACCAAATTGGGAGTATATCACTAGTAACCTTCAACTACATAACCTCTGAGCTCGTACGTCTCAGAGAAGGGTGTTAAGCTAAGAGAATAAATTCTCCGCCACCAACAGATGTATTTGAAAGAAACCAGCTTTATATCTCAATTTGTAACGTCAGACATATAACCATACAAGTCTGTTTCGGGATCGAACAGAACCGAAGGTACTTCTCACGAAGCCCTTGCAAATCCTAATAATTTTCTAACCACGTCCGGACTTCCCATCACTAAGGGTGATAAAACCTCTATATCGGAGACCAGCCGATGCAGAGTAACTCGACGGTAATCCTTCCATTTTCAAAAATATCTGGTCTTTAACACCGGTCATCAAATGCAATCCATTACGACGTATCACATATTCAGAATGAGTTATACGACCCAAAGGTCCTTTCCCGGCTAACCCGAATAGTGAGCGCTTATTCAAAAATAAGTGTGGCATTCAAATTTAAGCAAATCACAACAAATACCCATTCAAGGTAATTATTGATAGTCAATTTTTTAACTATCAATAGGTCTGCACAGCATCATCAGATTCCAAATAATTTTCCAAATTATTTATTTTCCAAAAATATCTTTACAAGATATATAATTTTCCACACTTAACCATTTGAAACAAATTTCAAATATTCACTTTTCAATTTATCTTTAAAAGATAAAATTTCAAACCTTTCATTTCATATTGGAAAAGCATTTCCATACTTATTTGATAATAAGTAATTCACAAATCATTTTTTTTCAACACTTGGAAGATATTCGATATACTTAAATCAAAATTAAGTATATATTTCATTCTTTAAGGAATCATTCTCTTTCACAAATTTTATTTGAGTCAAAACGAATGATACGTAAAACATTATTACGACAACTCAAAATCACTAGTATAGGGATTCGAAATTTAGATAGATATATAAATCCCAATACTATATAAAACATTTCCTTTCGAAAACCATTTACTATAACAACAGTGTTATAGTCCACCATTTCCTTATTTCTCGAAAACGTCTATTTCAAAAATGAATGTTGAAATCTATGTATTCGATACATAACACGTTTTAAAACATCTTTAAATCATTTTCATTCTATTCCAATATCACATTCCCAAAACAGATCCATTTTATTTAATAATATATTCACTGTCCAAAAATCGTGAATATAATTCGTTATCCAAATTCAACATTTCTACACTTTTTTATTTAAAAGATTATCCACTGTCCAAAATCGTGGATAAAATTCCCAACCAAACTCTTATTATTACAACATTTAACTTAAAGGATAATTCGCTGTCCAAAATCACGAATATATCTCCTTTATTATCCAATTCAATTTATATAACTCAATTATATACCGGAAGTCTATATTATAAGTTAAGAACTTATAATCCATTTATTTACAACAACTATTCATTTTATAACTTCACAAATTATAAGTCTATAAATTTCGTTCACTTATGAAATCCATTTTTTTTCCATTTTAACACTTATAAAAACTCGTTTTATAATTCCAGTATTCTTAATTTATAAAATATCAATTTTATATATCTTTTATATAAACCATTCATAATAATTCAAAAATCCCAATTTAAACCATTTTATAAATTAATCAACTATTTATTTCAAAAATCACTTTTCGCTTATATTTCACAAATCTCATAATTTTCATAACACGAAAATTATAACATTTATTTATTTAAAATGAATCAATTCCAAATTTTAATAAAACGTATACTTTCAAAAATCACTTTTAAAAATTCTTTATAAATCAATATCGTTATTTTTAAACTTCAAAAATGGATCCGATGATGCAACAGCACCAAAACATCAATCACAACAATCAAACATCATATATCATTATATGATAACAGAATATATCACAATATCTGTAAATAAATCAATACGGTGAGGAATCTAGTCGGATCCCTCCAACCTGTTTCCCTGCATCCACAGATGTTAGCACAATACCAATTCCGCTCCAGTACGGAATATCGCGGTATATGGGTTTAATAAATATTATCCGCTATTATACGGCGCAATAGGGTCTCATCCGCTATACAATGCGGGAAATCAACTCCAATATATACATATTCTAATATATATATATTTCTATATACATAAATAATACCAATTTCACTTCAATGTGAAATTATCGCGGTATATGTTTTTAATAAATAACCTCCGCTTACTAACGTCGTATAATGTCTATTTTAATCAACAGATAGCAATCATCATTCAAACATACATTCAAGCAATTTTAAATCTAACTATTTAAAATTTAAATCGAACTATTTCGATTGAGTGAGAAGTTCTCACCGTGAATTTCAATTTAGTTTCAGCGTTTATTTAGAATAAAATTAAACGGACGTTTAATTTCACTCGAAATTTTCACTGATTCCAATCGCTTCCAATCCAGTTTAATAGCGTAGTGCTCGACGATACGATTCCAACACAACTGGTTTCGTGCGTTTTCGACCTCGT
This sequence comes from Allium fistulosum, assembly GCA_030737815.1. NCBI lineage: Eukaryota > Viridiplantae > Streptophyta > Magnoliopsida > Asparagales > Amaryllidaceae > Allium > Allium fistulosum. Next base: position 898,238,961 of record CM060907.1, on the reverse strand, counting down.
ACGACAAAGTTATACATTTTTAAAGTTCGTACACATTTAAATATAAATATTTACAATTTTATTTTTATATTTTTATACCCAGAACTCAAATCTGCCGTTGATCCTTTTAGCCCTAGATCTGGCCCGCACGCACATTTTCCTCCCTCCCCTTCGTTCACGTTCGTGAAACAAGAACCCATGCCGCCTCTTTGATCCAAATTTTCGCAACTACCCTGCTGCATTTGGCGACGATCAGGCGCCGGCGTTTGAACGGCCACCACGCGAGCTCCTCACGGCCCAAACACCTCGAAGCTCGGCCTCACAAGGCTCTAGAAAAACGTGTGTGAACCTATGACGAACGCGACCGTTTCTTGCCTCCAAATGACGATCATTACTCGAATCCACCGTTGGATATCTTCGTCTCGACGAGATCTATACTTTTCTAGTTAAGGCCGTGGCCTGATATCGTGTGGATTGGAAGAAATTTGAGGGGGAAGTTGACAGTTTTTCGACCATTCATTTTGTTGCTGGCGGCTCCTGTTAAAACCCTAGCTAGGTTTATTTCTTTTGCAAAGGTGAATTGTTGAGGTGCTTATATAGAAAGAATCCCAAATTACTATTCATCCGGAATTTCCAAACTCCGAATCTCGCGCGGTGACCGGCGTTTCTAAGGTTTACCCCGCGTTTCGAACACAATGGAATAGGTTTCGGAAGCTAATTCGATCATCTGTGCGAGTTACGGCAATAAACGATCAAATTTAAATTAAACCGATTTAAACCGATTTAAACCGATTTCGAGACGTTTTCGCTCGCCCCGGACAAACGGTAAATCCAATTGACACGAAATTTGAAACCATACAATAATATCACATTACGGATCCGATGAAACTGGTTTCGTCGAAATCCGAGACCGTTTGAAAAATAACTATTTTTAACTCGCCAAATTAATATTAAAACAATTTCGATGCGTTTGGAACTGCCATGGTCAAACGACAACTCCGATGGCTACGAAAATTGAAATCCGATAATAGAAAACTATTACGGATCCAATGGAACTAGTTTCGTCCAATTCTGAGACTGTTCGAAAAATGGCTAATTTCACTAGTCGATTAAATATTAAAATATTCAATTTTCACAGATTAACTTAAAATTCAATTTTAAAAGTTCTATAACATCTCTATAACTTCAATATGATTTATTATAACTTTATAAATCATTTTCAATCACATTAAACCCAATTTTCAATTATTTTTGGAATTTAACTATTAAATTATCGATTTAATTATCCAATTAAATCCAATTATTCGAAAAATAAATTATTCAACTTATTAATTTCACTTATTAATATTTAAAATCAATTAAATATTCAAATTTTAATAAATATAAATTCGGGGTCGTTACACCTGTAATTCAAATAGGTAAACACTAGGAAAGTTCAAGGCCCCTGTGCTACTTTAACCAATACGATAAATGGTTCGTGAAACTAAGAACAACTGCTCATTCATGTGGGGGATTGTTAGAAATGAATGAGTTAGTGGAGAGATTTGGGAAGAAGAAAGCATTATACAAAGTCCCACATCGGAGAATATTTGTACCAATTCCTCTATATATACTACAATCCAACAAAGTATATCAAACAAAAGGAGAACGATGACAAAGTGTGGAAGGGATAAGGCAATGTGGCATGTAGGCCTTCATATTAATATTAATATGTCAAAGATAGGGCCTTGGGGCTCTTGGGGTCTCGTGATTAAATGGGCCACCGACTGCCGCGTAGGCCTGCATGCGCCAAAACGGTTATTTTTCGATCGGATGTGTCTGTTCGTTTGAACGGTAACCAGATGCGGCCATTTCCTTCCAAACGCGCTCACACAACGGTCACTGCTGTTGGTTTAAGGGTCGCAACCTTTCCAACAATCACGACCGCTCCGAATATGCACCTCCTCCAGCCTATAAATAGGCGGCCAGATTCCGAGAATAATTCATTCAATTTTTTTTTCAATTTTTCTTCGATTTCTGTTCCTTCTTCCTACAAGATCTCTGTTCTAGTTGTTATAATCTCTTCAGTTCGTCGGCGCTCCGTCTGCAACCACTACGCTGCGGGGCTGGTCCGTTTCATCCTGGGAAACAAATTGCTAACACCCGTGAACTACGTACGGCAGCAATATTGTTTCAAGAAAACAGTTTCTACTGGACTCGGACGCTTTAATCGGTAATACCTTTCATACAGATCTAGTCACGCATTTTGGTGTTACAATTTCTCAGAATTACTTGACAAATTAGTGACAATTTTTGTCGTTACTATTTCTGCATTGTTTTGTAACTATTATTGAAGTTACAATTGGTTTCGTAACACTTTCCGGTAGTTGCGGATAACATTTTTCACCATTTTTTAATTTTTTTAGTCAAGTATATACACAAATCTTCACTTAGTTATGCCTATATTTTATGATGTATTATTCAAGTGTGCCATAAATCTTTATCGATATATTTCATAAATTATATGTAATACCCATATCCAGTTCACCATAATTATAATCATTATAGTACCTTCTTTTACTCTACATTATTTTTCCTTCATCTTTCTTTGTCACCTTATTATAATGGTTGTTTAAATATAGCGATCAGTTTATTTTTGTACTAACTTCAATATCAATCTCTAAATTTTTAAGCGTTTGTCAGCATGTGCATATATACTACAGAAGGCTACTGCTTAACATAAGCCATGATCGGTGAATAAAAAAGTATATTCTTGTTTATCTTAATTAATAGTTTCCATACATTTATATAATAACCAGTATCCTTATTATTCACTAAATACAACAAATTATTTATAAGAGTCAAATACTTTCAATGATCCCTTACTTAGTTCAAGTATAGTCTGAAAATATAAAGGGATGTAAAATATTTATAGCAAAATTTAAGGTTTCATTTCCTAACTTGTCAAATTTAGTAAAATCAATGGTAAACTTGTTTATTCATCTTCAGGTTAGTGTAAAATATCATATTACTAAATTGTACAAATTAGGGTATGTGGGAAAAATAATGTTTCAAGTGTTAAACTGACTAACAACTCCAATTTATAAGTTCATGGAGGATATGTCATGTTGATGGGAAGTTGTTAATTCGGTAATCCCTGAATTTGGACGTGCTTATAAATCATATTATTATTCATTCATATTTAATTGGTTTTTTAAAACGTGAAACATAGTCAAATAAATTCTTAACTAGATTTCTTAATCTATTGAAGTGAATATTAATTGTTGTATGGCGTAATAACCAGACAAACATCTCAATGTGGACATTCGTTGTATAACAGATAGTGTAACAATATACGAATTAATTTTTTTTTACTAATATATACGAATGTGAGCATGCATTGACAGCAATAAATATAGAGCAGGTGTTCTCTATCTTCGTCATCTTAATTCAACAACGTATTTACCCTCAACCATCTTTTAGGAACCCTATGATATAGCTAAACTAATCAGAATACATAGTCTTTCTCATCTTGTGAATTTATGTCATATCATTATGACTATATAATATTTGTTCTTTTAACTCCCCTTAATTTTTCAAATGCATGCCATAATGAAAGAATTTTTTTAATAGCCATCGCACCGCATAATTAACATAAAAAACAGGCAAATAATCTTGACATATAGGGAAAACGATCATGGCAAGATAACCAACAAAAATATCGGAAATAAGAACATAATCAACAAGCAAACAATAATAAAGCAACGTAAACAAATTAAATCAACAAAACAAGACCTAAATTATAAAAACAGAAAATTATTGTAAAGGACAAAATTTCTCAGCATTTTAGCCTCAAGGACAGACCTTCAGTATTTTAGTCTGAAGGACAACTTTCTTTAGGTATCAGTTTTTAGTTATTGATAGCAGTTTTTAAGTATCAGTTTGTAGTTATCGGTAGCAGTTTTTAGGTATAGTTTTTAGTTCGGTAGCAGTTTTGAAAAAGTGTTTGTTCTTATGAATAATTTTGGAAGAATGTTTGTTCTTATGAATAATTTTTAGAAGAATGTTTGTCTTGTGGTTAAAATATCGAGGTCGCGTCCTTGAGGCTAAAAATATACAAATTTTTTTCTTTTTAAATTAATTTCCCGAAATCTACCTAACCAATACAAGAAAACGAAATCCATCCAAGTGCGAAATCATATCATCAATATAGTTCTATACATAATAAATCAATTATAACGCCTACCTAAAAATGAATCTATTCATAAGAAGACAAATACACAGTGTAGCCCATAGATTAATTAAATTACTATTTGCGCTTATCCTACTACCATGTCATCAGCCTTTCCCCTGCATCTGACTTATTATAGCTATTACAAGTTTGGATCGTATTCCTATCACTCGAGACCTTGATGACTGATCCAGACAACTTATTACCTACCATTACCCATATATACAGATGTCTCTACCTCTCTCCTCTATAGTATCAGCAATGCCCATTGTACATTTTAGCTCGGTATACAACTTATTTCTTAACTCATTCTCATTAGGTGTAACATTCATTACTGCACTTTAATTAGGTGCATCATAGCATACCATACTATTTTGTAATTTCCAACAAGGTTAAAAACACTTCCCTATGATTCTTTTTTTTTTTAAATGTTTCCTACAAATAATTACACAAAGAAAAATACATATGAATAAAATAGTCTTAATCTAATATTTAATAACACTAATTTCTTTCTGGTAAAGTTTATTTTCTCAACTCAAAACATCTTTAAATAATTTCTATGGTAAAATATTTTCCAAAATATCTTTCCAAATAATACAACGATATTATCCTTCCAAATAAAGCAAAGTACATTCCTTTCAGAACTTTCTTGAAACTACATTTCTCATATGTAATACAATATTCTTACAAAGTATCTCCAAATAAAAGAATTCTCTTTTTCAATAAGATGTTTTCCAAATTACTTTAACAAAAATGCTTTAAACCAAATGTCCAAAATCATATTATTTTCCAAACTTTCCAAACCCGGTGTGTGTATAAACACACGCACATATATTACAAACTGTTCTTAAATATGATATTTCATAAGTCAAACACTTTCCCCAAATAACTTTGTACAAAAAATATCTTATTCACCAAATTAAATACTTTTTCTTTAATTTAGAAATAAAATCTCTTTACCAAGGATTCACTTTAAATTCAACTATATGTATATATCTTAATAAATCAACTATTATTAATCCTTTTGTGAAATTTAATTTTATGTGTGTCTGACCCAAAATATAATTAGGACCCAACCCCTCCTATAAGTGTCTATTCTACCCCCACTTTTATTTTTCAAACATAGGTCATCATAAATAAACATCATCTAAGTGTGGAGAAATAAGGTATTGTAGCACCAAAGCATACAAAAATAATCAAGTATGCGCAATTTCATATTATGTATAACCTGATCCAGATTATAAATTTATCTTTTCCAAATAGTTTAAACCTACCCAAGACATAGGAAATCGTGATCTAAGCTATGATACCAAACGTAAAAACACTAAAATATATTAATGCCAAAATTATTGTCAAACTAGGATAAAATAAACTCAAGCACTAATCTCAGTCGTTAAAACCTCATGTCGTTGGTTGAATAATTTGAAGTACTAATTCCAAATACAGTTAATTCAACCATATATTGAAATAAACAATATTCCATTACTTCAATAATGTATAATGTAAAATAACAATACAGACCGTATAATATCCGCAATCATACTTATACTTAATTACACCAATTATATCTAGGTCGGTAAAACAATGATATTTATGCTAATATCATGTACAATAAACATAGTAGATAATCAACCTATAGTTGTTATCCATCTTAAGGTTCCCTCCCATATTTTGTCACTTTCACTTCTAAACTTTTTTTTGAATTTGTTCAGGGGGGAAACCGACCGGAGTCGTAAAACCCCCCCTAGTGCACCTAGCCTGGTCCGCGAGCACCACATAAGTGGCTGATCTAAGCGTATGCACATGGTAAGCTCTAGAAAGGTAAGGGGAAAAGGTGTCAACTAATAGACTGTGCCTAACACTATACATTCCAACTTAACCTAAGAGATCTAGTGGCTATTGCATAGAAAAAGACCGCTAATGTACCCTTTCGGGATCAACCCCACATGGTTCTATTTTTCCATACCGGAACTTGCTCTTCTTCTACAACCATATCGTTAGTACATGGTGATATCACTGACACATCAACACATTCATCATATCACTACAACAAAACATACTTTTAATAGCATTTAAGAAACGCTATTAAAGCCTTTTATAACGTTTTTACAAACATTGTGGAACAACATGCTATAATATGTCTGTGAGACATAATAGCATAGGAAAACCGCTATAAAAGGACTTTAGTAGCGTTTCAGAAATGCTAAAATATTTTTCTAGCGTTAACAAATGGTGTGAGACAACATGTTATTATATTTCATTAAGAAATGACATTAAGAAATGACAGCGTAGAGAAAATGCTATAGAAAACATCTAAAACGACCCGCCCTTTCGACCTCTAAATGTCGACACTAATACATTCATGGTATTCATGTACCAAGCACCCAAGTGCTGGAAAGATGAATTGTTAGGGTACAAAAAAGAAAAAGAAAAAGGAATAGAACAAGAAAGAAGAGAACACAACATTAGAATCTCACATCAGAATGATAATATATAATATTGAAACAATAGTACAAAGGGTAACTCTGATATAGAAATTTCGGAGTTAATAAACCTAAGTACCATCATTAGCCTTGTAACGACCCGAATTTTTCGACGGTTAATTTTGAATATTTAAATGGATTTAAATATTGGATTTGAAATTATAATTGAGTTAGAAAGGTTTAAAAACTGAAATTTCAAGCGATTTCGTAAATTTTTGAAATCGTCGATTTAATCGGCACGTTAAAATAGCGATCCAGGGCACAGTATTGGAATTCGACGAAACTAGTTCCATTGGATCAGTAATAGTGTATTATTATCGGATTTCAATTTTGTAGCTTTTGGAGTTCCCATTTGGCCGTGCGATCTGAAAACGCCTAGAAATAATTAGATTTAATTTAATTTAAATAGTCGGTTTAAAAAGCTATCTTCTCCATATGATCGAATTAAGTCCCAAAACATGTTCCCTTGCGTTTAGAATAGGGATATAACATTAGGAACGCCATGCGTCCCGGCTCGATCGGGGTTTGGATTTTAATAGCTTGGTATTTTGAAATTACATAACATATAGTCATGATTTAATCCCTTCAGTCAGTTTCTTTCATTTCAAAGCCACCCTAGAATAAAACGAGCCTCACCCTACCATTCTCGTACCTACCTCTTCTTCTTTTTAAACGTGCCTCTCTTCGTTTTCTTCAATTCGAAAATCAGAGAAAGAAAAAAAAATACTAATCGCGATCAAGCCTCCCCAGCTTTAATTCGTGATCGAGCAAATTCACGGCGCTCGTACAGGCGCGCGTAAGGAGGAGGGTGGCGTGCAAGGAGGTGGTCAACGAGGCTGAGGAGGGCGATGGGTTGGTGATCTCTGATGGAGGAGGGCGATGGGTTGGCGATTTCATCATAGGGCTGTCGATTTGGGGAAAGTCGCGTCGCGTGGGTGTTGGATGGAAAATGAGGGCGTCGCGATTAGGATAGTTTTTTGGTGGCAGTGTATGGAGACGCGCATATTGAATCTCACGTTTGTTGATTTATCCATGCGAGGTTTGGTGATCGAAGTGGAGGAAGGCAAACTGGGGAACTGGAATGTGAACGAAGGAGGCGGAAGGCAGGGGACCGGAGCTGGGGTTGCGTAGGGTGGTGGTGCACTCACGGTGGCTAGATGATGACCTCCGACCATCTTGGAGAGGCATGCGACGTGGATAATGCTGGGTTCAATTTGGTCTCGATTAGCAGAGGAAAGGTTAGGGTGTAATTAACTTATAATTAAAGTAATTAGTGAAAAAAAATTATGTTTAAAATTCCATTATCTTAAAAATGCTATTTTTCGTTCATACGAGGTCAAAATCAGATGGAATAAGTTGCATTGCGCTCGTAGCATTGAATACTACGCAGCAAAATTGGTTTGGAATTTTTCAGAGTCGGTTGGAATTTTAGATTAAATCGGACGTTGTTCGATTTAATTTAAAATCTGGGTGTTCGGCAAATTTAAAAATCAAGGTGGGTAAATCTCACTCATTTGGATTGCTAGTTTTTAATTTGAAATATTAAAAATCATTTATTGATCGATTGGATGAATTGATGATTATTATTATCAGTTGGATGTTATATTATATTTTATATATATAGTAGTGTATATATATATTAGTAGTTGGAAATGTTCCCACCGATTGGAGCAGATGAGACCAAATACGCCCTGCATAATAGCGGAAGACCCTATATTACCGCGGTATCCCCTTCGAAGTGGGATTGGTATTTTATGTTGTCTAACCTCTGTGGATGCAGGGAAACAAGTTGGAGGGATCCAACTGGATTCCTCAAAAATGTTGATTTTAATTTCAAATATAGCGATATATGATTTATGTGAATAATCTGATATAGATATTGTTGTGATTGAAGTTTTGGATGCTATAGTAGCACTGGCCATAATTTTGGTATTTTAAATACCATAAAATATTATTTTTTAATTTGGAAGAATTTAAAAGGAGATTTTGAATATAAAAATATTTATATCGAAATTTGGATTATTTGAAGAAATTGATTTGGATAAAACAATAATTGATTTTGGGTTGTACTTAACTATTCGTAAAAATATTTCAAATAGAGATTTTAAAATAATTTACATAGAGGATTTTTAACAATGGATTTTAAAACGATATTGCTCGAAAAAATATGGAAAAGAAGTTAGGATCGATATTTAAAACAGATTTGAAAAATAAGTGGGATTTATAAAGAAATGGATTTGTAAAATGAAATTTTATAAATAAGATTTGTTTTTATAGACAAGTAAAATCCTAAGGAGTTATAAAAATTTATAAATGATGTTTATAAATAAGGGAAAACGATAGCAGTTGCTAAATTGGGAATATAAAATTCATAGGGTGAATTTATATTAGAATATGGAATTAGGGTTGTGGAAAATAGTGGATACTATTTTTGAAAAGTGGAAATGGTTTGGAGAATCAGAATGAAATCGATGGGTTGTGAATCGAGAGGAATCTATAAATATATTTTATTACTAAGAAATTAAGTTGTTTTAGAAAGGGAAGTTTTATTTATCAAACTATGTAATTTTGAACTAGTAGAATTGAAATACATCGAAAAGTGAATTTTTCAAATACTTAATATTTATTTTAATAAATCCTAACTTTTAAAATCAGCTTTGAAAATTGATTTTTTTATCTAAAAATGAGTTATTAATGTTTATAAAAAGAAATTTGGTATTTTAAATAATTACTTGAACATGTTTTAAAAATAAATTACTATTCTTTAAATACTTATTTTATATAAATATATATATATAGAGTTTTGTAATGACTTAAATTTATTTATAAATCTTCTCGAAGTTTGGAAACGGGGTTTATTCAGTAGATGGGGTTTATAAAAGAAATTCTCAACATGGAATTTGGGGAAATGTAAGGAAAATTTCCGAAGTATTTAAATAAAAGTGAACTTTGAAAAATGAACTAGGATTCATAAAAGAAGTTAGAAATGGATATTTAGAATTATAGATAAGTGTTTTGACTTTGGAAATATTAAAGGAAATTAATTAAGGAACCACGGAACTTATAGAATTCGTTAAACGAGTTAAGGAATTTACAATTTCAATTGTGAAGGATTTTGAGAAAAGAGAAATAAATGGAACTTTCATAAGTGTTGAGAAGTAAAGGGTTTAGAAAAATATATTTTTAAATATTTTTCTAAGAGTTGAAATAAGAGATGGTTTGAAATATCCTGATATGGATATAAGTATTTGAGTTGTCTCAAATATTGAAAATTTGGAAGGGATTTGAATAGATATCTTATAAAGATATTTTAAAAATAATTGTTGGAAAATTATAATATGGGCCTAGTGACTGCTTATGGATGTTATATTGATAGTTAAATAACCGACTATCAAATATTGGCCAATTTCATTATTCGTTTCGAAGAGACCGGGTTCAGATTTAATTATCTGAAAACCACTTCGATCTGATTTGAGCGTTACGAATGGATATCGTGAAGGTAGTGATGATGATGATTCAGTTTGTCCAGACCTAGGACAACTTGTATGGACGAATGCTATCAGAACATTGTCATTGGAGGACAATGAGAATTCTAAATGGAATTGTTCTTGAAAGGTAAACGTAGCCTCAAGCCTCATCAACCGGGAATGACTAAAATAGAGGAGATGCAGCAAGGCTAAGTGGGTCACACCCAATTAGGGTATGTTATCACCTTTCTAGATACCCTTGGATATATAAATTTTTTGGATATGGTTGTGCACGGAAAAGAGAGCGCTCGATAAGGTTGGGAACACCCGGGGTGATAACATATTCGGTACTACCCAGGTTAGGGGTACGCCGACCTTGTGTTGGTAGGGGATCCAAGCGAAGTCCTCGGTACATTTTTCTAGAGGTGTACTATGACGGGCAGTACCACAGTAGCCCAATCATTGTATGGAATTCATTCTCCACTAAGCGCCGTACGGTTTTGATTGTGCCCAACTATGCTGAAACGTAAGATGCAAGCATTTCAGCTATTTTCTAATTTACTTTCTATAGACACTATTATAATATCAGATTATTTTGATATCAAATGTTTTGGTTATCGTAAGGTAAAAACCCGTCGTGTTTATGTGTGACATAGTCTTACGAGATACCTTTGCTTTTCAAAAGATTTTGATAACTTTAATAATTCAAATTGAGTGTGTTTTCTCATGCTGGTTTTCCAGAATGACTCGGATGTTATTTTATTATAATGCTCTGGTCAGACCGAGTATTACAGATTTAGGTTAGAATACTATGGAGCTCAGGAGACGAGTTAGAGGAGACTCAGGCGTATTCCACGTATTTGATTATATTTCGCTATGTATGTAGACTGTACAGTCAGCATTGGTAAGGACAAGTTATAATAACTATCCAGATTGATTGTTGATTGTTGTACTCTGATTATTGTATATATATATATATTAACAGCTACAGATTCTTTTGTATAAAAATCTATAATTATATATTATATTTTGTTCCGCTGTGATTGTGAGATTTTGTGGTGTTGTTTCTATTTTCTTCTACCTCTTTCTTCTTTACCCCTAACAATCAGTATTTCCAGCATTTGAATATTCGGTATGTTATACAGTGAACGTATTGATGTCGATTTTCGAGGGTCGAAAATCCCAGGTCGCTACACTTGGTATCAGAGCTGAAGGTTAAGCGAGAACCATGGCTTTGGTGGGGATTACTCATTAGAGATAGGGTCAGTAGTACCCTAGAATGAGTTTGAGAGTATTAATAGATATGAGCGCGTATTTGTTAGTGAATATAAATTGTTTTATATTGTGTTGACTAATCTATTGAGTGGCATATAAATTCTGGTCGAGTAGTGGAATGCCAGTAAATCGATAGGAGATTTTAAATACTTAAATACGGTAAACTAACATAGTATGGTTTTGGAAGCGAGTAGATGAAGTAATTTTACCCAACTATATTTTGATATAAAGGAAATAATTTTCTAAAATTATTATAGTATATTGGTATGTTTGGTTGTTATTATATAATCAAAACAAAGTTATAAAATTGAAAATGGTTTATAAAAAAACAAATTAAATTGTATAATTATGAATTATACAAATGAATTTTAATAAAAATGGATTCAAATTAGAATTCAGAAATTTAAGTCCCGAAAGGTTTGGAAAATTTTTTAGAAGTGTTATGGAAACGAATTGGTGTTATTTTGGAAATATTTTTGAATTACATAATGGTAATATTATTGTAAATTGTTTTTTAAAAGAAAATTGGTTTTAAATGGATTTTTGGAAGTGATGAAGTACTGAACTCACTACAATCGCTGGAAAATAACTCTGGTAATGACGGCCACATCATCATTGTCCATTTTTGAGTTTCTAAGTGACGGATTGCTACCGGAATAATTTGATATGGATATTTTTGTTTGGAAACAAGGTTGTTTGGAAATTCCAAGGGGAAATTATTTTGGAATGGAACCAAGTGGATTTTGAAAATTCCAAAGGAATGGTTTGTTAAACCAAAAGGGCTATACATCTATCTTTCAAAATGATTTGAAATAAATACTGTGTGTTTGAATTCTAGAAATCCTTATTTAAATGTTTTAGGAAAATATCAGGAAATAAGTTTTGAACTTATAAATTGAGAATGATGTTAATAAGGAAACAAAGTGTGAAAAATTGAATGTGGAATTGAACTTTAACTTAAGTAAGTCAAAAAGAATTTTATGAATTGAAATTTAACTCAAGCTAAGTTAAATAAAATTGGACTGGATTAGAAATGATATCGAATGGAATTGAATATAAAATTTGAGTTGTAAAATGACCATATAACTATAAGTTATAAATTTTGTATGGAATAAAATTTAAGTGGAAATTGTTGGAATTGTGAATAAATAGGTTTGAATAGCCTACAAAATTGGAATTAGTGGAATAAATATATATATACACACACACACATATATATATAAACTATAAGTGATGTATAATCTTGAGTTAAAAATAAAATGTGAATATAATCGAGTGTAGAATTGATGGAAATGTGAAAAATAAGTTGTGTAACTTATAAAATTGAAAAGTGAAATAGAAAACCCAAACTAAAATTGTTTGATATTTTGGTGAAGGAAATAAAGTCCAAACTTGAATTATAAAAATGAATTTGAACTCAAGTAACTTAAATGAAGTGATTTTTGAAATAAAAATCGAGTATTGAATTATAAATTGGAAGTGAACTAATTAGATGAATTAATTAGTTAATTGAATATAGGAATGAAACTTAACTTGGTTAAGTAAATTGGATTGGGATTTAGATTGAAGTTGAATGTGGAACTTGGTTTATAAATAAAAATTCGACTTAAATATAAGCGAATTAAATATATTTCGAAATGTGTCGAATAAAATGGAATTGGATTAAAATACTAATGACTTGAATTATAAATAAATTGAATTTAAGTGTAAATAAATTGAATATGGTCTTGGATGTTGTTTAAATAAATTCGAGCTTGAAGATAAGTTTTGAAGTGGATTGAGTGAATGAACTAATTAAATTAATTAGTAAATGGAATGGAATTTGATTGAATAAGAATCAGTCTAAAGTTGAATTGGATTTGGGTGCAAGGGTAATAAACTTAAGTTATATAGTTGAATTAGTTAAAAATAAACGGGTTAACATAAGTTAATATTTTTGGATGGAAGCTTGGCTCAAATTAAATTGTGAAATGGTTATTTAATAAATTAGCATGGAATGATTCCGAGCTTAATAAAATGGATTTGAATATAATGAATGTGGATATGAATGGAAGGCAATTGAATTAATCGAGAATAAATTGAATACAAATTTATTTGGAATCAATTTAAAATAGCTATAAGCTTAAGTGGTTATTTTATTAAATGAATATCACCGAATTTACATGAAAAATTGTCGTTTGACGTAAACGAAAGTAAATAAAATTCAGTGAATTAAAAGAAAGTGAATAAATTGATTTTTAATCAATTTGAAATGGATATGAATTTGTTAGGTATAAATGTGAATTTAATGCAAGTAAATTTGGTTGTAAATCATTTAGAAATTGAATGAAATGGCACATGGATCGATTGAAAGTAATTAAATGAGTTTCGGAACCTTATAATTGCTTGTAGATACATGTTTAGCATGCATTGCTTATGGAATTTATGTGTTTAACTAGTTAAATAAAGGAAATGTTATTAAATTTCATGTTTTTGGTACTTACGTATTTAAATTGAGTAAGTACAGGTACAAAAAGACCATTTGTGTAATGACCCGCTTTTCCGTACCCCTTGAATAGACACTAATCTCCATCTATTTACTCAAGGTGAACGAAAAACCGATCCATTAGGGTTTTTTTTAAAAGAAGAGGTAGAAGAAAAGATAGAAGAAAAGAGAAAGAAGAAACAAAAGAACAACATCAGAAACAGAAACAATATCAGAATCTCACATATCGCAGCGGAACAATATATAATAGATAATTGCATAATCTTTAAAACAAAGAATTATATCTGTTATTACATTACATCACATCATATCATCAGAGTTAATAAACAACAATGGACAGTTATATAAACTTGTCCTCATACAGAATACACAGCGGAATAAATATATCAGATACAAATACTACGTCTCGCCATCCAGCTTGCTTCCAAAGCTCCAGAATATCCAGAATATCCTGATAATATAACTCTAGGCTGCCCGTGTGGAAATTGGTGGGCACCCAGAGTTTAGAAGGGAACAATAAACTCCGAGTCAGTCATGGTGACTGGTGTGAGATCGTAAAACAGTTATTCTTTAAAAATAACAGCAGAGAATTTTAAAGTCAATTCGAAATGCTTTTGGAAAATGAAACTACCATAAGACCTCCCGCCACACACACAATGCAAACGCAGAATTGGAGGAGATTTCTTCTTATGATAGTCAAAGATGCTTACTACGCAAAAATCAAATCATTTTTGATATTATTATTAGTGCATAGTGTAGAAAACATTTCGAAAGTATAATATTAATCTTAGCCAGCATAGACATTTCGAACTATGCCTACTATAGCTACCATCTAAACAGTGGGGCGCCACCATAAGTAAATGGCAGGTTCTACAACTAATACCGTACAAGTTCCGTATTTGGAAGATGGATTTCCAACAAATGGTCAGGCTAAGGAACTTCCTTTCCTTCTGCCGAATAGGATCGCCTCTGGCTGGACGTCCCGAGAGTCAAACTGCTCTCTGCCAAACAAGGCCGGGTTACCCCTGTAACAGGTAACTCACGAATATGTCATCACCCGGTCCTTTGGGACCTTTATCCGAGCGCTTGATATCCAACATCACACATCATAAAGAAAGTGTATCCACATGAGTAAGTATCTGGGCTCCATACCATGATACCACCCCTTTCCAGAAGGAAATGACATACCCTAAAGGGCGCGACCCTCATAACCTTGCCGCAACATTCCTGTTTCGACCATTTCCGGGGTGTGAGGCTCGACGAAGTCTCGTCCACAAAGCTACGCTTTCTCAAAAAGCCCTGCTTCGGGTCAAACAAAATGATCAACCTATGATCATTAAGATATAAGATCAAACAAATGATCATATCACAAATGATCAAACACTGATCATTTTACAGCAACACTCAGTATGCCACGTTACCAAATTGGGATATATTGCTGATAAATTTCAACTACATAACCTCTGAGCTCGTACGTCTCAGAGAAGGGTGTTAAGCTAAGAGAATAAATTCTCCGCCACCAACAGATATGTATTTGAAAGAATTCAGCTTTATATCTCAAATTGTAACGTCAGACACACAATCCATACAAGTCTGTTCCGGGATCGAACAGAACCGAAGGCACTTCTCACGAAGCCCTTGCATTTCCGGATAATTTCCAATCACGTCAGGACTTCCCGTCACTAAGGGTAATAAAACCTCTAAACCGGAGATCAGCCGATGTAGAGTAACTCGACGGTAATCCTTCCGTTTTCAAAAATATCCGGTCTTCAACACCGGTCTTCGAATGCAATTCATAACGACGTATCACATATTCGGAATGGGTTATACGACCCCATGGTCCTTTCCCGGCTAACCTGAATAGTGAGCGTTTATTTAAAAACAAGTGTGGCATTCAAATTCATCCAATTCACAACAAATACTTATTCAAGGTAATTATTGATAGTCGGTTATTTAACTATCAATAAAGATGCGCAACATCATCAAATTCCAAATAATTTTCCAAATTATTTTATCTTCCAAAATATCTTTTACTAGATATAAAATTTCCACACTTTAACCATTTGAAAACAATTTGAAATCAATTTCCACATTTCAATTTATCTTTAAAAGATAAAATCTCAAAACAGTTCATTTCATATTGGAAAAGCATTTCCATACTTATTTTAAAAATAAGTATTTCACAAATCTTTATTTTCAACATTTGAAAATATTCGATATACTTAAATCAATATTAAGTATACATTTCATTCTTTAAGGAAATCATTCTTTAAACACATTTTATTTGAGTCAAAACGAATGTTACGTAAAACATCGTTACGACGACTCAAAATCACTAGTATAGGGATTCGGAATTTAGATAGATATATAAATCCCAATACTACATTAAAACATTTCCTTTCGGAAATCATTTACTATAACAACAGTGTTATAGTCCATCATTTCCTTAAATTCCTCGAAAACGTCTATTTCAACAATAAATGTTGGAATCTATGATTTCGATAATTCACACGTTTTAAAACATCTTTTAAAACAGTTACTTCATTTTATAATATCGCTTTCCCAAAACAAGTTCATTTTACTTAACAATATATTCACTATCCAAAATCGTGAATATACTTTACTATTTACATTTCACTATTTTCTACACGTTTTATTTCGATAATAATTCGCTATCCAAAATCGCGAATATATCTCCTTTGATAATCTTCTATATTTAATTTATCAAACCCAATTGATCTCGAATTTATAAAACAACGGTTATAAATTCTATTTCTGTTTTTTAATAACAACTTCAACTTGCAAATCTTCTTTTTAATAATTCGATAAATATTCCCTCTAAAGGTAAGAATCCAATTTATAAGTTAATCTCTTATAAATCTTTTATTCTACAGTTTCATCCATTTTACAACTTCACAATTTATAAATCTATAAATTTCATTTTTAACACTTAAAAAATTCGTTTTATAAGTCCAATATTTTGATTTATAAAATATCAATTTTTATAAATCTTTCTATACAAATCGTTTATAGTTATTCAAAAATCCCAACTTAAACCATTTTATAAATAAATCAACTTTTGTTTCAAAAACAACACTTCGGTTATATTTCACTAAAAATTATAACTTTTATAACTTTAAAATTTTACGTTTATAAATCGATTCAAAAATTCCATAAAACGTATATTTTCAAAAATCACTTTAAAAATCCTTTTAAATTAAAAGTCGTCATTTTTACATTTCAAAACTGAATCTGATGATGCCACAACACCAATCAGTCCATCACAACAGTCAAATATCATATATCATCATATGATAACAGAATATATCAAAATATCTGTAAATAATCAATACGGTGAGGAATCCAGTCGGATCCCTCCAACCTGTTTCCCTGCATCCACAGATGTTAGCACAATACCAATTCCGCTCCAGTACGGAATTATCGCGGTATATGGGTTTTTATAAATCCGCTTACTAACGGCGCAATAGGGTCTCATCCGCTATACGAGGCGGGAAATCAATCAATCCAATATATACATATGCCAATATGTATATATCGCTATATATATATAGATATATCCTATCATATCTAATAGCACATTCAAACAGTCAATCATCAATCAATAACTGTAAATAATTCCACATTCAAATTTGAGTGAGAAGATCTCACCGTGATTTTAAATTCCGTTCCAGCGTTTATTTTCGAATAAAATTAAACGGCGTTTAATTTCATCCAAAATTTTCACTGACTCCAATCGCTTCCAAATCAGTTGCATCGCGTAGTGCTCGACAAAACGATTCCAACGCTTTTCGTTTCGTCAATTTCTGATATCGTATGACGAAGTTAGGGTATTTTAAACTTTATACAATTTTAATATAATTAAATAAACAATTTTTATTTCAATTTTTATACCCCTTTTATCTAGACCGTTCGTTTTGATTTGTGAAAATCTCGGCTGCCAGCTTCATCTTCCCCCACGCGCGACATCCCCAGGTTCGAACGAACCCATGCCGCCCCTAAACCCTAATTCGTGCCTCCCCTACGATGACTTCTACGATGATCAAGAACCACCACCAGCTCCCCCTTCACGTGCACCACCACCGGCCTAGGACCGGTCAGACTCGGTCTCGTGCCCATCGAGAAAAACGCGTGTAAACCCATGACGAACGCGACCATTCCTTGCCTCCAAACGGCGATCATTGCTCGAATCCACCGTTGATCTTCTAGTACTCGTTGCCCTCTACGTTTTTGCAGTTGAAGATTTCTTGAAATAATGTGTGGATTGCAAGAAAAACGAGGAGGAAGCTTAGTGTTTTTCGGCCATTGATGAGTGGAGATGGCGGCTGTAGAAGATAAGGGTTTCGTTTGTTTTATAACGAGTATATATACACGTATATATATAATAATATTAAATTCATTTTAAACGACTTTTCCAAACGATCTCCAAATCATACGTGCCGTCTGGCGTTCGTAAGGTTTACCCCACATTCCGAACGCAATGGAACAGGTTTCGGAAGCTAATTCGATCGTCTGCACGAGATACGGAATTAAACGATCAATTTAAATTAAACCGATTTAAATCAATTTCGAGGCGTTTTAATTTGTACCGGACAAATGGTAAATCCAAAAATTACGAAATTTGAAATCTTACAATAATATCACATTACGGATCCGATGAAACTGGTTTCGTCAAAATCCGAGACCGTTTGAAAAATGACTATTTTAACTCGACGATTTAAAATTAAAAAGATATCAATGCGTTTCGAGCTGCCACGGTCAAACGACAACTCCGTTTGCTACGAAAATTGAAATCCGATAATAACTAACTATTACGGATCCAATGGAACTGGTCTCGTTCAATTCTGAGACTGTTCGAAAATTGGCTATTATTACAGTCGATAATTAAATATTAAAATATTCAATTTTCACAATTTAACTCCAAATTCAATTCTGAAAGTTCTAAAAATATTTCTATAACTCCAGTATGATTAAATAAAATTTTACAAATCATTTTCAATCATATTAAACTCGTTTTTTTCAATTATCTCTGGAATTTCACTTATTAATTTATCGATTTAATTATCAAATTAAATCCAATATTCGAAAAATAAATCATTCGACTTCTTAAATTCATTTATTAATATTTAAAATCAATTAAATATTCGAATTTTAATTATCAAAAATTCTGGGTCGTTACAATTTGACTAGATTTTGGTCATGCAAATTGCATATAAAATAAGCCGCTCGCTTAATAACGCTAATACAACAGTACGCTTTAGGATTAAATACAGAAATGAAATAAATATTGCTATATATTGTGTTTCCGACCGTGTGGGTCGATGTATATATTTTTATCATTTTTGTCATATTGCAAAAGGCACTCCGTACAATGGAGAATCTGCCAAAAAATTTCGAATATTTAGGGTGTTAGAAATTTTATGAAAATTTTTGGAAAATTTTTGTTAACAAAAAATTTAATTTTTGAATTGAAATTGAAATTGAAATAAGGGATTTGAATAAGAAATGGAAACTAAATGTTTGGATGAAACTAAAGGGTTTAGAAACGTGAATGTCGAGTTTAACTAAGCGGGTTTTGTTAAGTTAATGGGTTTGGATCATTTGTCCCACCTTAGCAATTTTGAGGACGAAATTCTTTTATGGGGAAGGAATGTAACGACCCGGATTTTTCGATAGTTAATTTTGAATATTTAAATGGATTTAAATATTGGATTTGGAATTATAATTGAGTTATAAAAATTTTAAAACTGAAATTTCAAGTGATTTCGTAAAATTTTGAAATCATCGATTTAATCGACGCGTTAAAATAGCGATCCGGGGCACAGACTCGGAATTCAACGAAACCAGTTCCATGGGATCTGTAATAGTGTATTGTTATCGGATTTCAAATTTTGTAGCATTTGGAGTTCCTATTTGGTCGTGCGATCTGAAAATCCTAGAAATAATTAAATTTAATTTAATTTAAATAGTCGATTTAAAAAGCCTTCTCCATACGATTGAATTAGGTCCTGAAACTTGTTCTCTTGCATTCAGAATAGGGATAAAACATTGGGAACGCCAGACGGCACGGCTCGATCGGGGTTTGGATTTTAATAGCTTGGTATTTTGAAATTAAATAACATATAATCACATTGATTTAATCCCCTCAGTTATTTTCTTTCATTTCAAAGCCACCCTAGACTGAAACCAGATGCACCCTACCATTCTCGTACCTACCCCTTCTTTTTTTCAAACGCACCTCTCTTCGTTTTCTTCAATTCGAAAATCAGAGAAAGAAAAAAATATACTAATCGCGTTCGAGCCTCCCCAGCTTTAATTCGCGATTGAGCAAACTCACGGTGCTAGTATACGCACGCATAAGGAGGAAGGTGGCGTGCAAGGAGGTGGTCAATGAGGCTGAGGAGGGCAATGGGTTGGTGATCTCCTATGGAGGAGGGCGATGGGTTGGCGATTTCATCCTAGGGCAGTCGATTTGGGGAAGCTTGCGTGGGTGCTGGATGGAAAATGGGGGGGGGGTCACAATTGGAAAAGTCTATTGGTGGTAGTGTATGGAGGCGCGCGTATTGAATCTCACGTTTGTTGATTTATCCATGTGAGGTTTGGTGATCGCGGTTTGGTGATCGAAGTGGAGGAAGGCGAACTGGGGGACTGGAACACGAACGAAGGAGGCGAAAGGCAGGGGACCGGATTTGGGGTTGCGCAGGGTGGTGGTGCACTCACGGCAGCAAGATGATGACCTCCGGCCATCTTGGAGAGGTATGCGACGTGGATAATGCTGGGTTCAATTTGGTCTCGATTAGCAGAGGAAAGGTTAGGGTGTAATTAACTTATAATTAAAGTAATTAGTTAAAATTTATTTATGTTTAAAATTCTGTTATCTTAAAAATGCTATATTTCGTTCATGCGAGGTTAAAATCAGATGGAATAAGTTGCGTTGCGCTCGTAGCATTGAATACTACGCAACAAATTCGGTTTGGAATTTTTCAGAGTCAGTTGGAATTTTAGATTTTAAAATCTGGGTGTTCGGAAAATTTAAAAATAAAGGTGAGTAAATCTTACTCATTTAAATTGCTAGTTTTTAATTTGAAATATTAAAAATCATTTATTTGATTGGATGAATTGATTATTATTATTATAAGTTGGGTATTATATTATATTATATATATAGTAGTATATATATATTAGTAGTTGGATATGTTCCCACTGATTGGAGCGGATGAGACCCTATATACCCCGCATAATAGCAGATGACCCTATATTACCATGATATCCCCCTCGAAGTGGGATTGGTATTTTATGTTATCTAACATTTGTGGATGTAGGGAAACAGGTTCGAGGGATCCAATTGGATTCCTCAAAAATGTTGATTTTAATTTCATATGTAGTGATATATGATTTGTGTGAATAATCTGATATAGATTTTGTTGTGATTGAATTTTTAGATGCTATAGTAGCACTGACCATAATTTTGGTATTTTAAATATCATAAAATATTATTTTTGAATTTGGAAGAATTTAAAAGGAGAATTTGAATATAAAAATATTTATACCGAAATTTGGATTATATAAAGAAATTGATTTGGATAAAACAATAATTGATTTTGAGTTGTACTTAACTATTCGTAAAAATATTTTAAATACAATTTTAAAATAATTTACATAGAGGATTTTTAACAATGGATTTTAAAACGATATTGCTGGGAAAAATATGGAAAAGAAGTTAAGATCGATATTTAAAATAGATTTGAAAATTAAGTGGGATTTATAAAGAAATGGATTTATAAAATGAAATTTTATAAATAAGATTTGTTTTTATAAACAAGTAAAATCCTAAGAAGTTATAAAAATTTATAAACAATGTTTATAAATAAGGGAAAATGATAGCAGTTGCTAAATTGGGAATATAAAATTCATAGGGTGAATCTATATTAGAATATGGAAATAGGATTGGGGAAAATAGTGGATACTATTTTTGAAAAGTGAAAATGGTTTGGAGAATCCGAATGAAATCGATGGGTTGTGAATTGAGAGAAATCTATAAATATATTTTATTACTAAGAAATTAAGTTGTTTTTAAAAAGGGAATTTTTATTTATCAAACTATGTAATTTTGAACTAGTAGAATTGAAATACATCGAAAAGTGAATTTTTCAAATACTTAATATTTATTTTAATAAATCCTAATTTTTTAAATCAGCTTTGAAAATTGATTTGTTTATCTAAAAATGAGTTATTGATGTTTATAAAAAGAGTTTCGATATTTTAAATAATTAATTGAACATGTTTTAAAAATAAATTATTATTCTTTAAATACTTATTATATATATATATATAGAGTTCTGTAATGATTTAAATTTATTTGTAAATCTTCTTGAGGTTTGGAGACGGGGTTTATTCAGTAGATGGGGTTTATAAGAGAAATTCTCAACATGGAATTTGGGGAAATGTAAAGAAAATTTCTGAAGTATTTAAATAAAAGTGAACTTCGAAAAATGAATTAGGATTCATAAAAGAAGTTAGAAATGGATATTTGGAATTATAGACAAGTGTTTTAACTTTGGAAATATTAAAGGAAATTAATTAAGGTACCATGGAACTTATAGAATTTGTTAAACGAGTTAAGGAATTTACAATAAAAATTGTGAAGGATTTTGAGAAAAGAGAAATAAGTGGAACTTTCCTAAGTGTTGAGAAGTAAGGGGTTTAGAAAAATATATTTTTAAATATTTTTTAAGTGTTGAAATAAGAGATGGTTTGAAATATCCTGATATGGATATAAGTATTTGAGTTGTCTCAAATATTGAAAATTTGGATGGGATTTGAATAAATATCTTATAAAGATATTTTGAAAATAAATGTTGGAAAATTATAATATGGGCCTAGTGACTACTTATGGATGTTATATTGATAGTTAAATAACCGACTATCAAATATTGGCAAATTTCGTTGATCGTTTCGAAGAGACCGGGATCAGATTAAATTATCCGAAAACCACTCCGATCTGATTTGAGCGTTACGAATGGATATCGTAAAGATAATGAAGACGGTGATTCGGTTTTTCCAGACCCAGGACAACTTGTATGGACGAATGCTATCATAAAATCGTCATTGGAAGGCGATGAGCATTCTAAGTGGAATTGTTCTTGAAAGGTAAACGTAGCCTCAAGCCTCATCAACTGAAAATGACTAAAACAAGGGGAGATGTAGCAAGGCTAAGTGGGTCGCACCCAATTAGGGTATGTTATCACCTTTCTAGATACCCTCGGATATATAATTTTTTTGGATATGGTTATGCATGGAAAAGAGAGCGCTCGATAAGGGTGGGAACACCCGGGGTGATAACATATTCGATACTATCCTGGTTATGGGTAGGCCGGTCTTATGTTGGCAGGGGATCCAGGCGAGGTCCTCGGTACATTTTTCTAGAGGTGTACTGTGACGGGCTGTACCCCAATAGCCCAGTCATTGTATGGAATTCATTCTCCAATAAGCGCCGTACGGTTTTGATTGTGCCCAACTATGTTGAAACGTGAGATGCAAGCATTTCAGCTATTTTCTAATTTACTTTCTATAGACACTATTATAATATCATATGATTTTGATATCAAATGTTTTGGTCATCGTAAGGTAAAAACCCGTCGTGTTTATGTGTGACGTGGTCTTACGAGATTCCTTTGCTTTTCAAAAGATTTTGATAACTTTAATATTTCAATTTGAGTGTGTTTTCTCACGCTGGTTTTCCAGACTGACTCGAGTGTTATAATGCTTGGGTCAGAATGAGTATTATAGATTTAGGTTAGATGCTATGGAGCTCAGGAGACGAGCTGGAGGAGACTCAGGCGTATTCCACGTATTTGATTATTTTCCACTATGTGTGTAGACTGTACAGTCAGCACTGGTGAGGACAAGTTATAATAACTGTCCAGATTGATTGTTGATTGTTGTACTCTGATGATTGTATATATATATTAACAGCTACAGATTCGTTTGTATAAAAATATGTTATTATATGTTATATTTTGTTCCGCTGTGATTGTGAGATTCTGTATTGTTGTTTCTATTTTCTTCTACCTCTTTCTTCTATACCCCTAGCAATCAGTATTTCCGGCTCTTGAATATTCGGCATGTTATACAGTGAACGTATTGATGTCGATTTTCAAGGGTCGAAAATTCCGGGTTGCTACAAGCCTGGACAGTTATAACTGCCTGCCCTCACAAATGCTGATATGTACAATATAGTAATGCAACGGAAATAAGAGTACCACGATAGGTGAAACATCCAGCTCGTCTTCTCAAACTCCAATGAACATCAACGAAATCCTGCCTTTTTCAGACTACTCGAAATAACACATGAGTAATTTAAGGAAAATAAAACCACATGCTAGACATAAGTCTGGTATACGAAACTCAAGAAATATGTTATTCACATATAATAATACTTTTGAGACCGCATGGAATGCCATAAACTTTATCCCCTCAAAAGAACTACTATCTAATAAGTACATAAGGTGATATAGTAGATAACCTCTAGGGTGTAGAATGTAAATATAAACATAGCAAGAATGGTTGTATTGGTTATATTTAACAAAATATTAAAGGGTACAATCAAAACCGATAAGGAACGTTCGTATAATGGATTTTCCATGAAGATCTTTCCAGCGAAGCTGGATCCGAACTCCATGCACAAGGATCAGAAGATACCTCCGAGCATTGTATATCTCTAGATAAAATATACCATAAGGAAAAAACAAAGGTGCATGCCCAAACACAAACATGAACCACGTGGAACCAAATACCATCAACTCCTGCGCGCAACATCGATAAGCATACTCTAGATATGGAGTTGTCAATATGATTTTGCTCACAAAATTATTGCCCGTATGGTTTTGAGATTTAGGACATTTACGTGGAAATAGAATTCTAAATAATGAGTTAGAGTGGACTGTTTACAAATAACAACTAAAGTGTCTCACTATCAGTGGGAGTAATACTGAATTTGTGGGTTTCTAATATGATCCAAGCACTAATACAAATGTATCATCTGACAAGCATCATAATTGAGCAAATATTATAACAAAGAAATCAAATTGCTTGATATTCATTCAAAACAAAAGAATCGTGTGTCTATAAAAAAGAACATTAAAGGTACTAAAATATTTCTAAAACTATATGTAAACGACAAAATTATAATTGTTAACGATGTACGCATGTTAAAACCAATTTATTTTGGTTGTTTAATACTCGACATTGGATTTGAAAATGGTATCTTTTATAATCAACATAAATGGATGTTGGGATTGCCCCAAATAATATAAAAATGGTAGTTAAAAGTATTGTTTATAGAAATAACAAACTCCTTATGAAGGAGTATTCAGACTCGACTTCATAAATGATTTTTAGTAAAAATATGTTAATACTAAATTCATGTTCAACCTAGTTTAGGAACTTTAAGATGGTAATGTATCAAATGAAAGATTATGGAAGATTCAACCCAAAAGCTAAGTACATCACCTTCAGGAGGGCTACAACAAAGTGTATATAAATGATGCACACATTTATAACTGAGCTAGGGGTGATTCCAAATGTTGAGAATCGCATTATATTGCAATGTGATAACAATGTTGCAAGACAGATCACGAAAAAACTTACAACTCGCTAGAAGTCGAAAGACATACTTCGAAAAGTTCCATATGATAAATGCAGTTTATCAATGTCAGAGAGAGTTGATTGATGGAGTAGATAACTTAGACAATATAGCATATCCATTCACAAAGAGACAGTTTGATCGTTTTGTGAAACTAATCAAAGAAATGGGATTGAGATTCAATAATTGACCCCAAGTGCAAGTAGGAGATTGATAGAGTTAAAGGTATGCCATATGGGCAATTATGTAATTTGTTATATATATCTAACTCTGTGACCAATCTTATTCATAAGAAAGGTGTTTGATTTCTATTATATACTTTGTTACATAGTGATATAATTAATTAAGTGATATAATTAATTAAGTAATTAATCTAAAGTATATAAATAATAAAACACTTAAATGGAATGTTATGTGATTGTAGTTGCAAAATAGATGCAATCGTGTGTAATTAATCATAATGTAAAATAACATTTTACTTTTAATATTCTTGGTCAAGGTGTTTAGAGAAAAGATATCAATAGGTTCGATGAGACCAGAGTACCTAACACTCTTCAAATGTTGGGCAATGTATTACTCATAGCTACTGAGGACACTAAGGGGTTACGTAATGATAGTTTTTGGATAACAATGGAATGACTATAACACCCTGTAAAATCAACCATAAATGAAGTAAGTGAATTAAATTAAACAAGGAAAGGTTGATGATGTAAATTTTATAAATTTTGGAATTTTAACACGAAAGTTATTCCACTGCATTTGTGGCGAAATTATGATCTGTTTCCATATATAATATAATGAAAATGGAGCTCAAACGAAGAAATTACGAGCGTTTGATGTTTTCAGATTTAAATTAATTTAGTTTGGATTCAAATTCAAATGAGTATTTAAATTTAGGGTTTGAATTTCATAAATTAATTGTAGGTTTACTTGGGGGTTCAGTAACTGTTAAGTTAAATAATTAATGTTAAAAGTTAATTACGGAATAAAATAAACAAGCAACGAAAACAAATTGGCGCACCCGAAATAGGAGTAGAGGTCGACACCTCCGACCTCAAGCGGTCGTCCCCTAGCGGTCGATCGGTTTATGAGGGGTTGTCGACCCCTATTCAGGGTATCGATTAGGGTTCTTCAGCATTTAAACGATCCAGATTTACGTGTTTTTCACCTAACTCCATCCTACGGTTCTTGTGCGTTTCAACTCCCATAAATAGGACCCTATCCTTTCCACTTTTTATTCATAAATATTTGAGAAATACCTCGAACCTCTGCCATTTTCTCTCTTCAATTAGATTCAAAAATTCAATTAAAAATTCAGGTAAGGATTCTAATCCTTTTCTAGTTATTCTTTTAATCTATTTCCTTCTCCTTCAACCTCTTTGTATCTAACAAAATTATACATATATACCTATCATTTGCTGTGTGTATATATCAAAAGAAGGAGATCTAGAAAAGAGTTGCTTTGCCATTGCAAATCTATAAAAGAGAAGCTAAGGATAATTTGTGAGTGGAAACCTTATTATTTTTATTTCAGCAATTAATTAGTATATATCTATGGATTTGAATATGCCTTAGAGATTTTGGGATTATGAAAACAAAATAGATAAAATCCCCCAAAATTCCTTTTTATTTGAAATGTTAATTCTGGATGAAGATTCTAAATTATTTATGTTAAGTTGATGGAATTTATATTTTTCTGCAATTTTTGATAATTTCATTTCCTCCTTTGATTCAAATCATGAGTTTTCAATAATGAAATAAGGGTGTAGAGCATGAATCCTATTCATAGTTTACACTACTTATTCCAATCAAATTCCTTCGTTTATTTCTTTGTAAAAGAGGAGTTGAATAGAATATGAAATTAGAATTGCAGTTCCTAGTGTTTAGGATATTCCGTTTAAATGATGTAATAAATTGGGTTTCTATTTCTATTTACAAGTCTATTTATTGCAGTTTTGGTTATGGATATTTCATTCTTGTTATGAATATTAGAATCCATTGTTATGGATATTGAAATCTTAGGAATTTGAAGGAAAAGGACTTGTATTAGTATCATGGTTAAAGGAATTGATGGCGTATAAACTGTACGCTAGAATTGTTTAGGCGCGAAAATATATATTTATTTCTATTAGCATAATAAACGTATAGTTATGATGTATTATTATGTAGTTAATTAGGTAGCAATCGCCATTAATTTCTACTTTTAGGAAGGTAATTGATATTTTGAGGCGTAATAAGGAAGATTCCTTATAAGGCCTTATTTATGAAATGGTGAGATGAGTATTACATATATAG
The DNA here is from genome assembly GCA_030737815.1 of Allium fistulosum. NCBI lineage: Eukaryota > Viridiplantae > Streptophyta > Magnoliopsida > Asparagales > Amaryllidaceae > Allium > Allium fistulosum. The sequence goes on along the minus strand of CM060907.1, from coordinate 898,211,105 downwards.
AGAATATTTAAATTACGGTTAAGTCATAGGGATATAGGATTAGTAGAGTTGCACGATAGAAGTCTGTCCTTCACTTTGAGGCTACAGCAGTTGTGTACACTTCATATTGATGTGAGACATCTCCTATGATAAATATTTGTGATGACGCGAGGTTAGCCCCAAATTATGTAGGGTAAACCTGTCCAGTTAATCTGGCTACCATTCCTACGAATAGTTGGACTAACGTGAGAAGTCATTATGAGTATGGGTCATAATACGAAGGGTCTGCTTCGAGGTCTTGAGGTATTAAGTGGTTGTTTGAGGGCCTATCTCTTTTCCCTAAATCAAGTATTAAATGGTGAAGGGGCTAGTTATTAGGCATGATAGGTGGTATATTGATAGGGATCTGCTTCATAATAAGGTCTTAAGTGACTGACTGAGGGTCTGCCTTTCCATAAATAATTATTAGTTGGCTTAAGAAATTCCATGCGATGTCAGCTAGATAGTCACCTTTGAGGCGTCGGCTTAGGGAATAGATATTAAATGATGGGGTCTGCCTCAATTGAGGTCTAAAATGGTTAGAGTCTGCCTATTTTCCAATAAAAGGTATTAAGTGGCTTGGGTACTATCTCTTGTGTTGTTAAATATTAAGGATGTGGGATTTGGGTTATGCGATTTAGAAACCTGCTTCGGAAAGGAAGGTATTAAGTGGTTGATTGTGGACTCGCCTCCTTTTCTTATAAGAAGTATTAAATGGTTTAATGTTCGTAGACATATTCTTATTTTGAAATATACTGCCCAAGTACTGAAATGGTAAGACTCGAGATTTTTATTCACCGGACATTTTGTAACAACCTGCCATTTCGAACCATTCAAATCGACAATCATCCACACATGTCAGACATGAATTTCTCAAAACAACAGATTGTTAATTTATATTTGGAAAAACTTAGCATATACGTAAATAAATCAATCACTGAATCACAGACACAGAGAAATACAACAATAAGCGATCGAATAGATAAATAGTAGTTCATGAAGCTACTACAGAACATCAGAGTTTAAAACAAAATACAACAGGAATCCTGAATACATAAAAGCCACTAATACAAAAGCTACTGACAAGTTTGAACATAAACAACTGAAAGCTGATCAGATAGAGATGGATCTCCAAGCAAAGCTTCAAGCACCAAATGTGAGTCGCAAATGCTGTGACACTCAGTCTGACCCAAGCATAAAGAAAAACATAAAACACTCGAGTCAGGATTAACATTCTTATGCAAGTAAATTAACTCAAGTGAAATGTCCAAGTGAAATGCAATATAACTTAAAGGATGTTTGGGATTCCCATCCTTTAAGGATCCGTGGAACTATCTACATACATAGTATAATACGCTACATAGATAATGTCTATAGTAAAGTAAACTATTAAAATAGCGTTAAGGCGTTACCCATATCCCCCTTAACACATTTTATATAAATGTCGTAGTCTATACAATACTGTAATTCCTCCGTAAACTTGAGGGCCATCAGAAGGCTCTCCATAGTGTACGACACAAACCAAACTCATAGAGGGCGCGATAAGGCATGTGACAAGGCACGCGAGGCAATGCCCATGGTAGGATACTACCGTTTTGCAGATCCGGACTAGTGGTAACGCATAGCAGCTACTACCGCCAACCTCGAAACACACTCCCAAGATCAAAGGTGCACCCAATCAAATCACAAAGTAATAGAATGGTATCGAAGAAGCATGCTCGATCGGAGATGCAACCTCACTTGGCCCGGCGTGGATCCTGTTTTAGTCACATCAAGCTGACTTGCGGGAGTCAGGGATGCGTTCATATCTCATATAGACGTTGCCAAACCATTCTACTTCGTTCTGGATTCTCCACCACGTACACAGTTTTTAAAGTGGTTTTCGGTATTGGCATAGAGTATGACAATATCCGATCTCGGTATCTTTAATAACCAAACGCTTATTTCACACCGTGGTCATTTTACATTTCAAACAGTTCATACTTCATATCAAAATATCATATTCATTTCAAAATCATATCACTTTCGAAATCATATTTGCTTTCGAAATCATTATTCACTTTAAATCATATTCATTCCAAAATCATAATAGTTCCAACTTAAACAGTTTGAATATTGAAAGTAGTTTATATATATTGGAATAGTTATACATTAAAAATAGTTTATATTTAAAAATAGGTTATTGATTAAAATAGTTTATATATATATATATAAAAGTAGTTTATATATTAAAATATATGTGTTTAAAATTGTTTATAAATTTAAAATAATATATATTAAAATAGTATATATATTTAAAAGAGTTTATATCGAAATAGTTCCAAATTAGAGTGGTTTCTTCCAATTTACAAATCAATTCAAATCAACTTTAGTTCCAAAATTCAATTTAAATCAATCTTAGTTCAAAAATTTCAATTAAAAGGTTAAAGGTTCAATTCAAATTCTCATTAAACCATTTTTAATTTATATCGATTTCAAATCCAGGTTTGAACTACAAATTTAAACCACTTCCAATTCGATAGGTTTCAAAGTTTAAACATTCAAACACTTTACAATAACTCAATTTGATAAAATTAAATTCAACTTTAATTTTATTTAAATTTGAAAATATTCACTTAATCCTTTTTTAATAACCATTTAAATAAATTCTCAAATTACAATTTAAATCAATATTAAATATTCAATTTTAATTTTATTTAAATTTGAATATACTCATTTAATCACCTTTAATCAAAATCCAGTTATCAAGTTATAAAAATCATATCTTTAAAATCTCAAAATTAATAAGTTTCAAATCAATTTTTTTATTTAAATACAATTCTTAAACAAATTAAATTACAAGTCCACTTTAACTTATCTTTCCAACCTTTATTTATTTAAGTTATTACAAAATTTATTTAAAAAAATAATAATAACATAAATCCAAATAAATATGTAAACATATTATATATATATATAAAGGTTATTACAAAAATCTATTTTTTAGAATATTAATATAAATTGTAAATAAAAATTTATAACATATTATATATAAATAAAAGTTAAATTAAATTCTTATTAAATTTATTATATTAAATTTTGTTAAATCTATTTTAAATCTTAATTATATATTTTAAAAATAATAAAGTTATAAGTAAAATTTTATAATTTATATTTTCAAAATTAACTTAAAACTTTAAAATTTCCAAAACATATAACTTAAAAGTCTAAACTTTTACACGCATTTTAAAATAAAACTTTTATATTGTATTTTAAAAATCAATACTTATTAAAACCCATCTATTTCCTTTCAAAACTTTGGAAATCATTTTTCAAAATAGACCAACGGTGTCTGTGTATAGTTTTCTATCCTTTGGTCAAGTGATATAGATATTTATCATTTCAATCCGCAATAATTTAATATTTACGGGTATATATCATTTCAACCCGCAATCCCAAAATTTCAAAATCAATAAAATCGCTTGGGTTTATCACTTTAACCCATAATGATTTTCCCTTAATTTATAAGATCGTTTGGGTATGTACAATTTCAACCCACAGGGATTTCCTAAACTAACAGGGAACTTGCAGTGTGAGAACAATATCATAATAATATAAATGGTATAACATATCCATCTCATAAGTAATAATTTAAAAACAATATATATACAACATGTTATGGTGTCATATGTCATTGGTAAACAAATTAAAATATTAACATATCATATTCAAAATTAAATAACTAACAATTCAGATTTAACAACATATTTAAATCGTCATTTCATGTGAAATCAATTTACTAAACATTAGAATGTTAATCGTGAGTGATCGCTCACCTTTCGAGGCTATGGAAACAATGACAGCGAATAAAGTGACATGGACACGCACACGGATAAGCGACAAAGCTAGAAAATTGCTGCTATAATCTCCAAATAGCGGTGAATCAAAACAAAGCTAGAATATTGACGAGCAAAGAAGAAGATATTGGCTGCAGCAGTAGATATACGGACATATATTTTTTTGGTCGAATTGAAAAGGATATAATGAAATAAAATGATCAAAAAATCATATATTTATTTTATTTAAATTAAAATGGGAAATAAGAACCTAAAGAAAAAAAATGGAGTTGCTTGCTCAAGGAGATGGTCGGCAAATGGGTGAAGTGGCTAATGGAATTCGGTTGTGGTGGAGGGAAGGCTGCCGGAAAGAGATAGGCGGAGTGGGTTGGTAGTGGGCATTGCTGGAGTCGGCTGGGGTGCGGCTGATGATCAAGGCAGAGGCAGAGCAGCGGGTGCGTGCTGATGGAGGGACTGGCAGAAATGGCTGCAGAGGGGGAGGTAGTGAGGGGGTTTGTGGGTTATTGGGTTTGGCTGTGGTGATGGGACCAGAGTGGGTGATCGACAACTGGAATGGTGGGGAGGAGATAGCGGCTGCTAGGTGGCTGACTTGGTGGTGGACGACAGTAGCAAGGGAGGTTGATGGCGAGGAGTGTCGGGTTGCGGAAGCTTTCGGATGGGTGGACGTGGGTTGAGCTGCTGCGTGATGGCTCCACATGCGGAGGGGAGAGGTTGACGAGTTTGGAAGGTGGCTGCTGTGACTATGGGCAAAGGGTGGCTGGGCGGATCTGGAGTGGTGGAAGCAGGTCTGGAAATGGGTCGAAATGGAGAGAGTTCGGCAAGGCCAAAGAAAATTGGAGAGGGAAGGAGACGATCTACTATCTCAGGAAAAATATATTTACAACATATTTTTTTTATAAACCAAAGCATAGCTGAACAAAAGAGGAAACGAAAGAAGAAATGGCAGGAGAGAAATGAACCAGTGAAGCAAACGAACAATTATACTGAATGGTAGGAATAGTAATAGTCAAATATTAAATTCAGGGAATATAAAAGGCTAGTGTTTATTAGCTACAACCGATAGACAAATGAATGGACACAGAACACTCAAGAGACTTAAATGGGTACCGATATGGCTAACCGTTTCGCAGATTTCGCCGCGTACGGACACCGAAATGCACAAATGAATATACTGCGGAGATCAACACGATGAGACGAACAAAATGGTATATAGATATCAGCGACCAAGCTATCAAAACTCGATATTCGCTGCCAAAAATGCTGCTAAAACGTCGTAAATAATATAAACCGAGCTTGAGCAGTCCAAATTTGGCGAAACAAAATATGACGTCTCACTTAGAAAATGTTCAACATTTTTACTATATACAAATATTCAGATTTCGAAAATATTTAATCTCCAGCAAATTTGACTAATTTAAATTTTAAAATTGAAATTTCACTAGCAAACAAACTTACATATTTTCTGATGAAAATCTGACACTTGCTACGTTTAAATTGACGTATTCCAAATATCAAATTTTCATTGCAAAAATTTTATTATTTATTTTCATGAATTTTTTTTGTTAATTACGTTATTTAAATCGTTAAAATTTCCGGGTCGTTACACTCTCCCCCACTCAAAACATTTCATCCCCGAAAAGGAACGAGATAGGAGAATAGTGGCAAACATGAAGATAAGATAGATTTGAAATACATATTACCAGATACAACGATTAATTTAAACCCATATAAATTTCATTTATTATATTTCATTCACATAGTATATTTCTTTTAATGTTAATATCACTTAATTTACCCTTCAACAAATTTTTTAAGTTTAATATTAACATTCCATATTTTCTTTTGCTTAAGTTCATTTTTTTCCAAAATAAATTTTGTTTAATTTAACTCATTTATTTAATCCATTTGACTTCACTTAATTTAATTTCACTTCATTATTCAATTTCAACTATTCTTTGTAATTTACCTTTTATTTACAACATTTCTATTAAGCAAAAATTTAGTTTGAACATTTTTATTGCTTAAGTTTTCTCTTGTATAACATTCAATTACATATTCACATTACATTTTAACTTTTTGAATATTTTAGGTTAGTTATATATGTTTTAGAATGCAATTGAGTATTATACAAATCAATTTTCCTAGTTTAATTGTTTCAAGTTGTTCAATTTCATTTCTCATTTTAAACACTCTAATTATTCAAAGATTTTGCTTCATTTCAATAATTGAAAATCATTACATAACATAAAACTTAAGAGTTAAATTTCCAGTTTCACTTCAAACCATTTCAATATATATATATTTTATACATCAAATCATACTCAAGAAATTCAAATCAAATCCATTTTCCAAAACAAAAGTGTAGCAAAGCTATTAAGTGGTCTCCCTACTTTGAGACTCGAAAATGAATGTCGATGATGCTGCAGTCATCACCGAAATTATTTTCTAGCGACAAATGAGGAAAGTATTGATTTACTTCTTTTAAAATTCTTTGGAAACAATTTCCATTCGAAAATACTTTCAAATAATATTTTTTTCAAAACTTTGAAAATCCAAATTTTGAAAAGCACCGAAAATTAAATTCTCAAATCCTTAATTTAAATTCATTTTATTTGCAAATTAGATTTATAACCCATGTTTTAAAAATTTCATCTTCTTATAACATACAACAAAAGTTAGTGGTTTGGGAATGTTGACAAAACAATAAATGAAAATCTAGTACTATCATTTCGAACAACCAATTCGTTTAACTATCTAATTTCAGAAAATTTTACCTTTATATATAAAATATAATCATACATAAAATAATTTCATTTACCAATTTCGAAAACAATATTGTGTCAGTTTGCTCTATTCAAGTGTTTTGGAATTCTTATCGATAGCATTGGCCAGACGAATCGATCGAAACCCAAAATTCAAACTTAACAACTCAAACAACACAATATAAAACATTTTTATATCAATTACAAATACACTCCAGGATGATTCAAGAATGGATTTTAGAACAAGGATAGAGATTAAAATTTAGAGGAACTCTAATCAAAGAGAATTTAAACTAAGAAGGTAGGCTCGAAAGGAAGATAAGATAATTAAATTACAAAAGAGGAAAGATGAATAAACTTATATTAATTGCAGCGACCTTAACCGGGTCAACTGAGACTCCATTTTCAGAAAAAATGTGCCCAAGGAATCGGACAACATCTCTCCAGAAATGGCATTTAGAAGATTTGGCTTCAACTGATGACTCCTAAGAGTTTCCAGCACATAGCCCAAATGAGATTCATGCTCCTTCTCAGACTTAGAAAAGAGGAGAATAACATCAACGAAAATGGGGACAAACTTGTTGAGATCGACGAAGAAGGCAGGATATCGGTTAATCCAAAGGGCATGAATAACCATTCATAGAAACCATTCATCTAGAAGGAAGGACAACAGGTAGAGCTCCAGGAATAAGATCGATGCGACATTCAATTTCCTGCTTTGGAGTTAGAAGAGTGACTTCACTAAAACATCAGGATAGTCCCTAACTATCGGGGTGGAGTCAAGATCAATAGGTTGAGAATCAGGCGAAAAGATAAACTGCATGCATAGTCTTAAGGCAATTGATATCCGATCTCAAGAGAATTTCTCTAATCATCTACTAGCGAAACGGTTCGGGCTTTTCAAAAGATAACAGCATCAAAACCAAGGACATAGGAATCTATGGTGAATCGATGCCTGTTCTAAATGAGTTTCACCTTTTTATAATAATATTAAGTTTGGTGGGACCGCCGATGGAATTAGTCACACATAAGGTGAAGTTGCCAATTAAGGTTGCAAGATGTGCTCAAATTTATTACATAGATCAACATAAATGAAGCTATGGGATGCTTCAGTATCAAGAAGAACACGAAAAGAAAAAGACAAAGATGGATTTTAGAACAAAGGGAGAGTTCCAAAATTCAAAAGAAATCCAAATCAAAGAGGACCCTAACAAATAATTTCAAGCTCGAACGAATATGATTCTGTAATTAATTTTTACTCATTCTAGGGTATTACTACCCTATCTCTAATGAGTTTTTACTCCATATTCTAAGTTTGCCTAAACCAGAGCTCTGATACCACATGTAACTACCTGCCATTTCGAACCATTCAAATCGATAATCATCCACACATGTCAGACTTGAATTGCTCAAAACAACAGATTGTTAATTTATTTTTGGAAATACTTAGCATATGCGGTAAATAAATCAATCACAGAATCATAGACATAGAGCAATACAACAATAATCAGCGGAATAGGTAAATAGTAGTTCATGAAGCTACTACAGAACATCAGAGTTTAAAACAAAATACAACAGAAATCCCGAATACATAGAAGTCACTAATACAAAAGCTACTGACAAGTCTAAACATAAACAATTAAAAATAACTGAAAGCTGATCAGATAGAGATGGATCTCCAAGCAAAGCTCCAAAGGTGAGTCTCAAATGTTGTGACACTCAATCTGACTCGAGCATAAATCAAAACACAAAACACTCGAGTCAAGATTAACATTCTTATCCAAGTAAATCAACTCAACTGAAATGTCCAAGTGAAATGCAATACAACTTAAAGGATGTTTGGGATTCCTATCCTTTAAGGATCCGTGGAACTATCTACTTACATAGTACAATACGCTACATAGATAATGTCTATAGTAAAGTAAACTATTAAAATAGCGTTAAGGCATTACTCATATCCCCCTTAACACATTTTATATAAATGCCATAGTCTATATAGTACCGTAATTCCTTCGTAAACTGGAGGGCCATCAGAGGGCTATCCATAGCATACGACACAAACCAAACTCGTAGAGGGAACAATAAGGCATGTGACAAGGCACGCGAGGCAATGCCCAAGGTAGGATACTAACGTTTTGCGGATCCAAACTGGTGGTAACGCATAGCAGCTCCTACCACCCACCTTGAGACACAGTCCCATAATCAAAGGTGCACCCAATCAAGTCACAAAGTAATAGAATGGTATCAAAGAAGCATGCTCGATCGGAGGTGCGACCTAACTTGGCCTGGCGTGGCTCATGTTTTAGTCACATCAAGCTGACTCACGGAGTCAGTGCTGCGTTCATACCTCATATAGACGTCGCCAAACCATCCAACTTCGTTCTGGATTCTCCACCACGTACACGATTGATAAAGTGGTTTTCGGTATTGGCAGAGAGTATGACAATATCCGATCCCGGTCACTTTAACAACCAAATGCTTATTTCACACCGTGGTCATTTTACATTTCAAACAATTCATACTTCATATCAAAATATCTTACTCATTTCAAAATCATATCACTTTTGAAATCATATTCGCTTTCGAAATCATTACTCACTTAAAATCATATTCATTTCTAAAATCATAACAGTTCTAACTTAAACGGTTTGATATTGAAAGTAGTTTATATATATTGGAATAGTTATACATTATAAATAGTTTATATTTAAAAAAAGGTTATTGATTAAAATAGTTTATATATATAGAAAATAGTTTATATATTAAAATAAATTTGTTTATAAATTTAAAATAATATATGCTAAAATAGTATATATATTTAAAAGAGTTTATATCGAAATAGTTCCAAGTTATAGTTGTTTCTTCCAATTTACAAATCAATTCAAATCAACTTTAGTTCCAAAATTCAATTTAAATCAATCTTAGTTCAACAATTTCAATTAAAAGGTTAAAGGTTCAATTCAAATTCTCATTAAACCATTTTTAATTTATATCGATTTCAAATCTAGGTTTGAACTACAAATTTAAACCACTTTCAATTTGATAGGTTTCAAAGTTTAAATATTTAAACACTTTACAGTAACTCAATTTGATAAAATTAAATTCAACTTTAATTTTATTTAAATTCGAAAATATTCACTTAATCCTTTTTTAATAATCATTTAAATAAAATCTCAAATTACAATTTAAATCAATATTAAATATTCAATTTCAATTTTAATTAAATTTGAAAACATTCATTTAATCACCTTTAATCAAAATCCAGTTATCAAGTTATAAAAATCATATCTTTAAAATCTCAAAATTAATAAGTTTTAAATCAATTTTTTTATTTAAATAAAATTCTTAAACAAATTAAATTACAAGTCCACTTTAACTTATCTTTCCAACCTTTATTTATTTAAGTTATTACAAAATTTATTTAAAAAAATAATGTTTGTACCAAAAATGGGCACAACACTCTTCGGAAGTCTTTTGAAGAGATAAACGCGAAGAATGAAATTTAACACTGAGGATTATCTAACAAAAACTCCAAATAACAGAAAGGTAAAGTGCAAAGACAAGCGATTTAGAGTGGTTCGGCGTTTTAGCCTACGTCCACTATGAAGTTTGATGATTTTATTGCTCGACACTCAAAGATTACAATTTCTTATAACGCAGTACAACTGGTTTTGTGAGCTAAGTCTGAATTTAAGACAACCGTGGTGATTCTGAGTAAATCTGGCAGAGTCTGGGCGCTCTTTAGCTCTTAGAATTATCCGACCCCCTTTTCTGAATGACCAGGGGCTCTATTTATAGGTGTAGGAGGCTGATATTTTGCCTAAACTGAAGGGAGACCAGTTCCAGTACGTCAGGGGGCCCACATGCCCGCTTTCTGGAAATCCGGGCCCACTTTGGGATCGATTCGAAGCTATGTTCGAATCGATCAAGAAATCGTCCAATCGAGCTGAAATTTGGTGAGAACATTCTTCAATGTGTATGTAAGCTTCTGTGAAAATTTCATAGCATTTGGACTTGTGGATCTCGAGTTATGATCGATTTAAAATTGCATTTCAGATGGACACCCTTGCTTCGAATCGATCCCTTCAACTCGATAGGGTCGAATCGATCGTTTGAGCATGTGCTTGGTGACGTGGCTCGTGCGTTTCTCGGGTCAAATCGTCTTTTCCTCCGAGTTTTACTGGGTCGAACCCATCGTTTCAGGTGCTTCGACTTAGTGGATTCGAAGTGATGGATTCGAAGGAATGCTCCTTCGAATCAATCGAATGGGTGCCCTTCGAATCGATCCGACTGGTGGATACGAAGCTATCTTGACAGGGTGGATTCGGAGGTCTTCAACATGGTTGATACGAAGTGAAACAAACCCGTGGACTCAAAGCATTCTGTCTTGATGGATTCAAAATCACTCATGGGATGGAGTCGAATTGAGTCCAGTTTATGGATTCGAACGTTGATGGTGTTTTGATGGAGTCGAAGCAATGGTACTTCTCATGGATTCGAAGTAATGCAGGGACGATGGATTCGAGCTAAGGGTTTGTTCGATGGATACGGAGCTCAGCAACCCGATGGAGCCGAACATAGGCTTCGCCTATGGATTCGAACTAAGGATTTGTTCGATGGATACGGAGCTCGACAACCCGATGGAGTCGAACATAGGCTTCGCCTATGGATTCGAACTAAGGACCGGCTACCCCACATCTCGTCGGTGATATCTTGAGTATACGAACTCGGATTGCCTCGAAATTTGGAACGTCGGTTTCCACAGCTTCACTTGTCGTGTCTTATCAATTGTAGCCCGAGCTAGATTCGGACAAAATTCATCGATATTTGTAGTTGCCCAACAATCATTTGAAGTTGAAGACGTGTGATCCTGTTTCTTTTTCAGTTAGTTCCTCGGTATCTCGGCCTTGCCAAAAGGCGGGATAACAAATAATACTAACATAAATCCAAATAAATATTTAAACATATTATATATATATAAAGGTTATTACAAAAATCTATTTTTTTAAATATTAATATAAATTGTAAATAAATATTTAAAACATATTATATATAAATAAAAGTTAAATTAAATTCTTGTTAAATATATTATACTAAATTTTATTAAATCTATTTTAAATCTTAATTATATATTTTAAAAATAATAAAGTTATAAGTAAAATTTTGATAATTTATATTTTCAAAACTTAACTTAAAATTTTAAAATTTCCAAAACATATATCTTAAAATTCTAAACTTTTACACACATTTTAAAATAAAACCTTTATATTTTATTTTAAAAATCAATACTTATTAAAACCCATCTATTTCCTTTCAAAACTTTGGAAATCATTTTTCAAGATAGACCAACGGTGTTCGTATATAGTTTTCTATCCTTTGGTCAAGTGATACAGATATTTATCATTTCAATCCGCAATAATTTAATATTTACGGGTATATATCATTTCAACCCGCAATCCAAAAAAATTAATAAAATCGCTTAGGTTTATCATTTCAACACATAACGATTTCCTCCTAATCTATAAGATCGTTCGGGTATGTATCATTTCAATCCATAGGGATTTCCTAAACTAACAAGGAACATGCAGTGTGAGAACAATGTAATAATAATATAAATAGTATAACATATCGATCTCATAATTAACAATTTAAAAACAATATATATACAACATGTTATGGTGTCATATGCCATAAGTAAAAAATTTAAAATATTAACATATAATATTCAAAATTAAATAACTAACAATTCAAATTTAACAACATATTTAAATTGTCATTTCATGTGAAATCAATTTACTAAACATTAGAATGTTAATCGTGAGTGATCGCTCACCTTTCGAGGCTATGGAAACAATGACAACGAATAAAGTGACACGGACACACACATGGATAAGCAACAAAGCTAGAAAATTGCTGCTGTAATCTCCGGACGGCGGCGAATCAAAGCAAAGCTAGAATATTGACGAGCAAAGAAGAAGATATTGGCTGCAGCAGTAGATATACCGACTTATATATTTTTTCGGTCGAATTAAAAAGAATATATTGAAATAAAATGATCAAAAAAATTAGATGTATATTTTATTTAAATTTAAATGGGAAATAAGAACCTAAAGAAAAAAAATGGAGTTGCTTACTCAAGGAGATGGTCGGCAAATGGGTGAAGGGGCTGATGGCGTTCGGTTGTGGTGGAGTGAAGGCTGTCGAAGGGAGATAGGCCGAGTGGGTTGGTAGTGGGCGCTGCTGGAGTCGGCAGAGGTGCGGCTGATGATCAAGGCAGAGGCGGAGCAACGGGTGCATGCTAATGGAGGGACTGGAAGAAATGGCTGCAGGGGCGGAGGTAGTGAGGGGTTTGCGGGTTATTGGGTTTGGCTGTGGTGATGGAACTAGAGTGGGTGATCGGCAACTGGAATGGTGGGGAAGAGATAGCGGCTGCTAGGTGGCTGACTTGGTGGCTGACGGCAGTAGAAAGGGAGGTTAATGGCGAGGAGTGTTAGGTTGCGGAAGCTTTCAGATGGGTGGACATGGGTTGAGCTGCTGCGTGGTGGCTCCACAGGCGGAGGGGAGAGGTTGACGAGTTTGGAAGGTAGCTGCTGTGACTATGGGCGAAGGTTCATTGGGCGGATCTGGAGTGGTGGAAGCGGGTTTGGAAATGGGTCGAGAGGAAGAGAGTTCGGCAAGGCCAGAGAAAATAGGAGAGGGAAGGAGACGAGCTACTATCTCAGGCAAAATATATTTACAACATAATTTTTTTATAAAACAAAGCATAGCTGAACAAAAGAGAAAAGGAAAGAAGAAATGGTGGAAGAGAATTGAACCAGTGAAGCAAACGAACAATTATATTGAATGGTAGGAATAGTAATAGTCAAATATTAAATTCAGGGAATATAAAAGGCTAGCGTCTATTAGCTTCAGCCGATAGACAAATGAATGGACACAGAACACTTATAAGACTTAAATGGGTACTGATACGGCTGACCGTTTCGCAGATTTCGCCCGTACCGGACATCGAAATGCACAAATGAATATACTGTGGAGATCAGCATGACGAGATGAACAAAATGGTACACAGGTATCAACGATACGACCAAACTATCAAAACTTGATTTTCGCTGCCAAAAATGTTGCTAAAACGCCGGAAATAATATAAACGGAGCTAGAACAGTCCAAATTTGGCGAAACGAAATATGACGTCTCACTTGGAAAATGTTCAACATTTTTATTATATACAAATATTCAGATTTCAAAAATATTTAATTTCTAGCAAATTTAACCGATATAATTTTAAAATTGAAATTTCACAACCAAACAAACTTACATATTTTCTGATGAAAATCTGACACTTGCTACGTTTAAATAGACGTATTCCAAATATCAAATTTTCATTGCAAAAATTTTATTATTTATTTCATGAAATTTTTTGTTAGTTATGTTATTTTAATCGTTAAAATTTCCAGATCGTTGCACATTTGTTGTTCTGACTCCCTCCTTATTACAACATAGGTTAAGGACGAAGGGATGACGATGATGATGCTTGAAGGTGTGGTGGTTTAAGCTTGTGGCATTTATTATTATCCTTTATGATATTTTTATGTTGTACCCATATATTTGTACAAATGATGTAACCGATCTTATATGATAGTTTTATGATGTTTTGTATTATGACATTTCAAATGGTTTTGACATAAATAGGTACAATCACTAAAATTTATAATATATTCCAAATCTTCTGCAATTAGAAATATTGTATCACCAAATCTTACACAATTTACATGTTAATTAAGTACAAACATGATTATATTTAGTCAATTTGTTATTTTCGGCTATATAATTTATTCTAGATTCAGATCCTAAATGTTCTGAATTATTCAAAGGAAATAAGTTTATGTTTTATATTTAATGAGGTTTAACTGCAAGCATTATAGTTTTTAATAATTAATTTCGTCTAAAAATAGAAGGGAGCATCAGGAAGGGGAGTTCGGCCAAAAGATAGAAGGGAGCGAGCTCTAATTACAATTTAAAATTTTATGTGGAGGCTGGTCTACTTATAGCCATCGACTATCGCCTTTTTCTCCTCCTTTTCTTCCAGATCGGGAGACTAAGCAAAGCCCCAAAAGATCCCTAAAATGGCTAGCCATAGAGTTTGACCAAGCATGGTCAATCACCCCTTTGTCTCCTCCTAAATCATTATATAATTAATTAATTTCTAACTCCAAAATTGATTGAACGGTAGTATAAATTTTGTATATTATTTTGTCCAATTTTAAGCCTAAAACAAGTAATTAAAATTATCAATTTATATAATACATTATTTGTATTAACTTATTATACTTATAAATTAATTTTATCCTTGGTCGAATTTAGAAATAACTGGCAATGCAAGTGTATTGCCTCTTTGGTGCGAACACTTTCCATAGTTAATATTTAAATAATTTAAATATCAAGCTATGTACAGACTTTGTTGAAGTATAATATAGACTCAAGTTTAAGACTTACGAATCATTTTGATAAATTTGTATTTCTAATCTAATATAGGTTCATCCAGTAACGATAGTTTGTATGTGTATTCATTTCATCATCACTGTATCATTTAGATATATAGAGTTTGGTCTACAGTCATAAACTCTATTAACATTCATAGTAATATTGTAGGTCATTTAAAGTCTTTGGTCCGATTAGATAACATTTATCGATTAATTGATTTATTTTGGCTAGAGATTTTGACATTAAGTTGACTTACCAATTACGGTGATACCGACTTGCTATAACAACGGAGATGAATCCGCTCTTAAGTAGTGTTTCACTTCAACCAGTTCAACATATACCCAATTATGATTATGGTATAGTCATTATGCTAACTACTAAACCATAGTCAAAGTACTAGCCTAAGTACTTAAGATCAACATTACACTTAAGTTAGAAGATTGTTATATATCGTCATCTTAAGATCTTCTATTTTGATTATGTTATATTATTCTATAAAATACTTTCATTGAGGCTATTTGTGATTGTTTTAAACAACCACAAGTACGTAACCCCTTGGTGCCTCCAACAGTCATAAGTAAATCACCGTCCATCACATGGAGAGTGTCACTTACACTAAACTCAACGTATGTATCAATATCCTTTTCTCCAAACATCTTGACCAGGAACATTTAAGGAGTAAATATTTTTGTGTGTGTGTATCCATTCAATACTCACGATTATAAACATATTCATAACCACAATCGATAAAATACTTCATCCAAGGATTTTATACTTATATATGTTTAATTTCTTTAGTTTATTATTCATATCTATATACAATAATATAGAAAAGAAAATAAAACCAGATGCTTACATCATTTCGAATGATTTTCTCTTATAAGAGTTAAGCTATGTAATAAATTACATATGACTAGGGATACACATAGCAGAGATGGTAGGAATATAAATCGTGGCAAGAGCATAAGTGTTAACTGGCACCTTGGCCCAACTACAAAACGACAGTTGAAGATATTATTATTAGCACTAGACAAGATTCTGACCAAGAAGAACCTGAAGATATAAGGGTTTGATGCAATCGACATGTTTTGGATTTTATGTGCGGTTCGGTAGGTACGGTTTGACACACCCCGTTCGACATCTACCCTCATTTGGGAATCCAAGCCTCGTCCGGCATAGAGCACCGTTCGGCATCCAAGCCCCGTTCGGCATCTAGCCTCGTTCGGCATCCAAGCCTCGTTCGGCATAGCAAGGTCGTTCGGTATTTCTCCTCACAAGGTATAGCGAGGTCGTTCGGCATCTCCCCTCGACCGGCATCAGGTCTCGTTCGGTCTACACTCCTCACTCAGCACACTGACTCGATCGGCATTTCTTCCTCGGTCGGCATACGAATGCCGTTCGGCCCAGATATGTCGTTCGGCAATTGCCATTTGGCAATGATGGCTCGGCATACAGAAGTCATTTACTACGGGCTGAGGCATCTTACTCCTAGGCCTATGAGGGAAGTCCAACCCATCTTCTTCTATAAATAGAGGGGCAGGGGTGCAGTGAAAGAGACCTTTTTTTCGAGAACACTGGGGAGACTTTGCCACTTTCAAGACTCATTCTCTTCACTTAGCAATTGTATTCAAGTAGTTGGTGTACGGATTGTATCTGTAATCAATTATCAAGTAAAGAAATAAAGATTAACATCAAAGTGGACGTAGGCAGTTACGTCGAGCCACTATAAATCCGATGTTCTCGTCTTTGCATTCAATTTAGCATATTGCTCTTTGTTTAAATTTATTTTATCATTTATCTCTCTACACAATCTTTCTCAACGAGGTAAGTGACCAATTTTGGTGCTAACACTTTGGTGCTTTCACTGAGAGTTGAATTCTCAGCTTGATTGGATCTCATCGTCTACTAGTGGATTTCCATATTTGCGAGATAGATCCAGTTGTTTACAAGGAAACTTCCTATTCTACTCAGATTTGAAAGAAATCTAAAGGAAGCTGATAGCCGTAGTCAGAGAAACCAAGTCTACGCAAGACCGCTCCAGAAAAAGTCTATGCCGAGCGATATATGCCAAATGGCATCCAGGCCGAGCCACTCCAGCACCATGCCGATCCACTCCAGCTCCAGGCCGAGCCGCTCTAGCTCCATGCCGAGCCGCTCCAGCTCCAGGCCGAGCCACTCCATGCCGATCCACTCCAACTCCATGCCGAGCCGCTCCAGCTCCATGCCGAGCAACTCCAGGCCGAGCCACTCCATGCCGATCCACTCCAGCTCCATGCTGAGCCGCTCCAGCTCCATGCCGAGCCGCTCCAGCTCCATGCCGAGCAACTCCAGGCCGAACCACTCCATGCCGATCCACTCCAGCTCCATGCCGAGCAACTCCAGGCCGAGCCACTCCATGCCGATCCACTCCAGCTCCAGGCCGAGCCGCTCCAGCTCCATGCCGAGCCGCTCCAGCTCCAGGCCGAGCCGCTCCATGCCGATCCACTCCAGCTCCAGGCCAAGCCGCTCTAGCTCCATGCCGAGCCGCTCCAGCTCCAGGCTGAGCCACTCCATGCCGATCCACTCCAGCTCCATGCCGAGCCTCTCCAGCTCCATGCTGAGCAACTCCAGGCCGAGCCACTCCATGCCGATCCACTCCAGCTCCAGGTCGAGCCACTCCAGCTCCATGCCGAGCCGCTCCAGCTCCAGGCCAAGCCACTTCATGCCGAACGACCCAGTGTATGCCGAGCGATCCAGTGTATCCCGATCCCTCTCTCAAAAAACAATCTGACCGGTCCCTATTCCAAGAAAAAATGTGGATCGGGTACGACCCCTATTTTAAAAAATATATACTTTCGGGTACGACCCAAATTTCCGAAAAAGATATAATTTCGGGACCGAACCCTAGTCGCAGCGCAGTGCCTCCGGATAGTGAATTCAAAACTCAACTTAATAAAGGAACATTCTATCCACTTCCCTAACATCCCATGATCGACCAGGGCATAGAGGATCTAGCGGCAGCTTATGAATGGCAACAAGGGAACGGACAAGCAACCGCTACTCAAACGATACTCCCAAAGGTTGGGCAACATAGATGATATGACTCTAGGCAAGCGCCAAGACGACTCCACGCACAATTCTTCACTGACCCAGCACTTCGAATTTAGTGACTCCAAGCAAACCAATGTTTGACTCTAAGCAATTTGTTCCAAATGCTAACTAGGATATCATACTGATCGCTCTCGAAGGGAGTCAACCTCCAAATATATTTTAGCATCTAGTTAGCTGGAGAGCCTCCTATGACCATGGATCATTTCTTTTACAAAATGAATTGGAACCAAAATGAGGAGGAGTGGAGTAGACTAGGAAAAAATAGCAATGCAGGCCCATCGGCTAAAGTCACTGATTCCAGTAGAAAAAATAAGATCACAAAATTCGACTCATATGCTCTTTGAAAGATTCGATCGAGAGCCTCTACTTGGAGACTCGTGACTCAGAATGGTACTGAATACCAACCTCGGGAGAGTCCACTGAAGTCCAGAGAAAATCAGGGGAATGTTGTATATTCCAAGACGCACACTGATCCTAACACTGACGATTACAAACACCTCCGAGGTTTGATCGAAAAGATGATTTGGAAAGGAAAGATTCAATAGTATATGCAAGCCTTGCAGAATGGCAAGCCAGGACTTTGGATCCCCATCAATAAAGAACTCTAATTAATAATTGAACCGTTGGTAGTCGACATCCCGCTAGAAGGGGCTAGAGGCAGAGTTGAAAAGCACACAATGCTGCTCCACTTATCAATGAGATTTATACCAATCTTCTTTGGATTATTTCTATTTCAATTTCAATTGTGCTTTAAATTATGACCGACTTAAACTAAACTTTTTCCAAAACGATGCAGGTGACCAAGTACTCAGAGTTGGCCGCCAACCAATCCACGCAAACCTTAATCGAATTTGTGGAGTTTCATCAAGACGAGCATGATTCGATTTCTCATCATCAACCATGTGCCTTTGATTTGGGGCCAAGGACTAGAGATTGAAAAGCTTATCACGGTCAGAGCCCAACACAAAGCCAACATGACTGACCATCCATTCATCGAACTCCACATTTGCCTTGGAGACCTAAACAAGGCTTGGAATGAATATGGCCCGATCATCAACTCCAATCGAGTCATAGAACAAAGTTGGACAAACTATAGATGCCTCTCCTGAAGCTCAGTGACGTCGGGATCTGTCTAAAGTGGACGTGATTTGATCATCTACACATCAAATCCTACCCTGAACACAAAAGGTGGTTCGAAAGCCCGACTTGAAGTAGCTGCGATAGACTGCCTACTCGTTAACCTTCGCTCTCAATACATGGATGCGACTGCACCGTGAAACATATGCAACTTACTTTGTCTACCCAGTAATCCATCATCCTCGTTTTTTGGAAAGAGATACGAAGCAAATTGTGTGAGGCTTGATTATTCAACCCCAGCATGGATGTGATCCAACTATATGTCATATACCTCCTTCCTTGACTTGATTGGAAGAGCTACAATCACCAAGCGGACGAGAATCGACCGTCCATTTTTAAAGTTTCATCCTTGATGCTGGGGGCAGAGTCCTATTCCATGAGCAAACATGGCCTGATCATTCATTCGACAACATTAGCCTCGATATGGTAAATGAAATACAAATCGAACGGGTGGAAATACAACTGCTCTTCATAAAAATCTCTAAGTCCCTGAAGCGGACTAGAGTACTCTGAGTCCCCAGAGCGCGGACTAGAGTATAAACGACTTGAGAAAAATCTCTATGTCCCTGAAGCGGACTAGAGTACTCTGAGTCCCCAGAGCGCGGACTAGAGTATAAACGACTTGAGAAAAATCTCTACATCCCTGAAGCGGACTAGAGTACTCTGAGTCCCCAAAGCGCGTACTAGAGTATAAACGACTTGAGAAAAATCTCTACGTCCCTGAAGCAGATTAGAGTACTCTGAGTCCCCAAAGCGCGGACTAGAGTATAAATGACTTCAGAAAAATCTCTACGTCCCTGAAGCGGACTAGAGTACTCTGAGTCCCCAGAGTGCGGACTAGAGTTTAAACGACTTCAGAAAAATCTCTAAGTTCATGAAGCGGACTAGAGTACTCTGAGTCCCCAGAGCGCGGACTAGAGTATAAACGACTTGAGAAAATCCTCTACGTCCCTGAAGCGTACTAGAGTACTCTGAGTCCCCAGAGCATGGACTAGAGTATAAACGACTTCAGAAAAATCTCTAAGTTCCTGAAGCGGACTAGAGTACTTTGAGTCCCCAAAGCGCGGACTAGAGTATAAACGACTTCAGAAAAATCTCTAAGTTCCTGAAGCAGACTAGAGTACTATGAGTCCCCAGAGCGCGGACTAGAGTATAAAGGACTTGAGAAAAAATCTCTATGTCCCTGAAGCGGACTAGAGTACTCTGAGTCCCCAGAGCGTGGACTAGAGTATAAGCGACTTGAGAAAAATCTCTACGTCCCTGAAGCGGACTAGAGTACTCTGAGTCCCCAGAGCGCGGACTAGAGTATAAACGACTTCAGAAAAATCTCTACGTCCCTGAAGCGGACTAGAGTACTTTGAGTCCCCAGAGCGCGGACTAGAATATAAACGACTTCAGAAAAATCTCTGAGTCCCTGAAGCGGACTAGAGTACTTTGAGTCCCCAGAGCGCGAACTAGAATATAAACAACTTCAGAAAAATCTCCGAGTCCCTGAAGCGGACTAGAGTACTCTGAGTCCCCAGAGCGCGGACTAGAGTATAAATGACTTGAGAAAAATCTCTATGTCCCTGAAGCGGACTAGAGTACTCTGAGACCCCAGAGCGCGGACTAGAATATAAATGACTTTAGAAAAATCTCTAATTCCCTGAAGCGGACTAGAGTATAAATGACTTGACAAAAATCTCTACGTCCCAAACTGTGGACTAAAGCATAAACCATTCGACAAATCTCTACGTCCCCGGAGCATGGACCGAAGCATGAACACAAATTGGGCACGAGCCGACCGAGGGAAGAATAACTCTAAGTCACTAGAATGCAGAGAGGCGTATAAACTTTAATAAATAGATGAGTGGATTCCGACCGTTCTCTATTCTGCAATCTTTGGCCTAAAATCGACGGGAGGAGTATAAACTTGCTAGGGATGGAGTTCGACCATCCGACTTGTGGCTTGGCCAAATCAATGTATGAAGCAAGAGTACAAATCACTAAAAGTTGAATACGACAGCTCATTGCAGCTCTAGTCTGGCATTCTTTACAACTTAAGGCAACAGCTGCAAGGAAACCTCAATACAAAGCCAATCGGAACGGCATCCAAAGCTACGAACGACCGACTATATCATACCTCAGGTCTATGGTCAATATCGATCCACACCAAGCACATACGAATGTGATTCGAATGTCCCTTGAAAAACTTTGACCACCAGAGTGTGGAAAGGAGAGTAAACCATGAAGACTTGGTCATTAATTCTCCAGCACCCATCTTCGATCCATCAGGAGGAGTATGAAACTGGATGAACATGACCCGATTGCTCTTGAGGCAACTTTACCCCAAGATCTGATTATAGAACATGAACCAAAGTGGACGTGGCTGACCGTCCAATATCCAACTTACGCCCATAAACTGACAACGCATCGGAGTATTCCCCTTGGACTGAAAAACCATAATACAATCCAGCATAGGCGAGACTCAGCCTTTCATCAGCTAACCTGATCCTACAATTCAAGGGGAAAGAGAGTAAAGCTAAAGATGGCATGGTTGGCCTTCCTACTTATCGGTATATACCCCAGGCTTAAGGGCACGAGTGAGAAGTAGGATGAATGTGAACCGGCTATTCGCCGATCAACTCTATGTTTTTGGAGTTTAGGTGGGAATATAAACATAGCTAGGGCGAGACTCAACCGTCCACGCAGCACATTTGTCAACCCGAGACTGGGAGCAGAAGCGTGATCATCCAAAGACTAGCTACTATAGCTCAATATTGAAACTTATATATAGTGCTTACAGTTACTCAAGGCTACGACCAAAAGAATGCCTAGAGAAAGAATCATTAAATCGATGCCAAAGCTCATGGGAAACTGACTGTCGCTCCAACCCGAAGGGCGAGTGAAGGATCATGAATGCATTGAATAGAAAATGTGTTACCCGAATGTACAAGCAAATTCAAACTCATAGCAAGATCCAGCTATGCAGTTGCACGCTACTCGAGGCTGACCCCTACTCGACATTTCCTTCAACGTGCTTTTAAGCCTGATCTTTGGCCATTTGCAGATAATCAATTAGAGCATTCAGAGCCCTTCATTATTAGACTTAACAACTCATGACAAGACTCTAGGATTCAACCAGAGTAACCATCAACATTGACCGTCCCAACCATATTTCACATTGAATGTTATGCAAAATAGTTACATCTAAACTCAAAGAATCCGGGATTACACCCACTAAGCTGACAGTCGACATTACAGCCAGCCATGGTGACCCTTTTCGGTCGCTGAATACCGGATCACAGCTCAGTGCAAGGATGATAAAAGAATTAGTTGGATTTTTCTAAATAAATGATGATATATTCCCTTGGACCCATTCTGACATGCATGTGTAATTTCACCGACTATCGCGAGCCATGCATTGGATACCGACCCGAAGCTACAAAAGCTAGCGCAATGTCTATTGATTTCATCATGAAATCTCCACTCTTACTTTTAGGCTCGCCCCATCAACGTCTATGCCTACCAGCCATTACGACAGGGCATACAATAACCTGAGACGTCTGAAAGACTACATAAATAGAATATCGAACTAAGCTAATTCGATATCACTTATTTCCTTCGAAAGGCTATCCAAGGACGGAAATTAGCAGACCTCATACCCGAATTCACTACATCAGATGACTACTCGACAAGTAGTAGAGAGCCAACCAACAGAGGAAAAATGTACGCGGATGGAGCATCCAGTGATCAGTGTTATGGCGCAGAAGTCATGTTAATGACTCTTGAGGAACGATCGATCTGCTACGTCCTGAAACTCGATTTCCCTGTAACGAACAACGATGCTTAGTATGAAGCCTCGACCACCAGCCTCAAACTTGCCAAAGGCTTGGAGTGGAAATTTTATATATCTTTTGTGATTCCTGATTAGTAGTATGCAAAGTAAGGAAGTTGATCTTGCTTGGGGGCATTGTCTTGCTCCTTATCTCGACCAGGTCCAAGAGCTACTAGCCATGTTAGCCAGTTTCAGGGACGCGCAACGGACATACTTTATTTCGATTGAAATACTTAATATTCCAAGCATTGACGGATAGAGATCGGCTAGATCTTGGAGACAGAGCCAGAAAAGGGGTCATCGTTGACTTTTATTAAAGACTATCTACAATGAGGAATTCTTACTGAACGGAGGAATGGAAAACGACAAATCCTCCTCAAAGCTTCACGCCAAATCATCCAAGAAGAAGTCAAGTGTAGAAAGAAGTTTATCCATTCCCATGCTTCGATGTATCACCCATGATGATATCAAATGAGTCTTGAGCGAAGTCTATGAAGAAAGATGTGGCGATTACATCAGGGGGGAAAACCCTGATAAAGAAAATACCCTGCAACGGGTATTACTGGCCAACTATCAATCTAGATGTGGTTGATCATGCTAGACAATGCGACAAGTGCAAGATGTTCGCAAAAAATCTAGGAGCCCTACCGATGGAAATTACTCAAATGGCTAGACCATAGCCGTTTGCCACTTAGAGGCATTGACATCATCTTCTTACCGATCCTAAAGGTGGTGTGAAATACGCCATCATAGCAATTGATGCTTCACCGAATGGGCAGATGAAGAACTTTTAGCCACGACCAAGATGAAAAAAATAATCAACTTCATTGTCCGTAACATCATCTGTCCTTATGACCTTCCATGATCCATTATAACTGCAAATGGAAAGGTTGAAACTGTGAACAAAATCATAAAGTTTGTTCTGAAGAGAGGTTTGGAAAAGGCTAGAGGTAAATGGGTGCATGAACTCCCAACAACATTATTGGCTTATAGAACTACCCATGATTCTTTGACTGGCTGTACTCCATTCACCCTTGCTTACAACTCTGAGGTCGTCATCCATGTAAGACTTGAAGTCCCTTTCATCAAGTGGCTGATTAAAACCCTTATTTCATAGAAAATACAAACAAGGAATCGCAATTGAATTGCAATTAAACTAGGCGGAATTGGTGATGACTTATGAGCATATAAGACGCATCCGAGAGCCAATGACAAGAAAAAGTACACGAACATGCATGTGTACATCCGGAAAAGTCTGACTTCTTGAAATCATCAGAAATTGAATTCTCACTTAAGGTTATTGCGAAAAGACTGGATCAGATAGCCAAAGCTTACTAGCCCTGAAGAACTGGACACGGATGGCCACTGATGAACTACAACCCTGAATTTATACTATTGGGAATCGATCGACCAAGCGTCATGATGACCAGAGAAGGATACGACACCTTGGGAGGATAAAATTGAAGGATAATGACTATTCAGAAAACATGGTGGATTTCTTTCTGGAAACAAGGAGTACTCGCTGATTCAAATCGTGTCGTGTTGCATCACACGACACACTTTGGGGGGCAAGTGTTAACCGACACCTTGGCCCAGCTACAAAACGACAGTTGAAGATATTATTATTAGCACTAGACAAGATTCTGACCAAGAAGAACCTGAAGATATAAGGGTTTGATGCAATCGACATGTTTAGGAGTTTATGTGCGGTTCAGTAGGTACGGTTCGACACACCCCGTTCGGCATCTAGCCTCATTCGGCATCCAAGCCTCGTCCGGCATAGAGCACCGTTCGGCATCCAAGCCCCGTTCGGCATCTAGCGTTGTTCGGCATCTAGCGTCGTTCGACATCCAAGCCTCGTTCGGCATAGCAAGGTCGTTTGGTATTTCTCCTCACAAGGTATAGCGAGGTTGTTCGGCATCTCCCCTCGACCAGCATCAGGTCTCATTCGGTCTACACTCCTCACTCAGTACACTGACTCGATCGGCATGTAGATACCGTTCGGCATTTTTTCCTCGGTCGGCATACGAATGCCGTTCGGCTCGGATATGTCGTTCGGCAATTGCCATTTGGCAATGGTGGCTCGACATACAGAAGTCATTTACTATGGGCTGAGGCATCTTACTCCTAGGCTCATGAGGGAAGTCCAACCCATCTTCTTCTATAAATAGAGGGGCAGGGGTGCAGTGAAAGGGACCTTTTTTTCGAGAACACTGGGGAGACTCTGCCGCTTTCAAGACTCATTCTCTTCACTTAGCAATTGTATTCAAGTAGTTGGTGTACGGATTGTATCTGTAATCAATTATCAAGTAAAGCAATAAAGATTAACCTCAAAGTGGACGTAGGCAGTTACGCCGAACCACTATAAATTCGGTGTTCTCGTCTTTGCATTCAATTTAGTATATTGCTCTTTGTTTAAATTTACTTTCATCATTTATCTCTCTACACAATCTTTCTCAATGAGGTTAGTGACCAATTTTGGTGCTAACAATAAGAATATACCAATTAAGGTGGAGAAGTGAACCATAACGGAGCATGGCTCTTGTGGGAATGTGAGCTCTTGGAATGATGGGGGGAAGACAGATAGCTAGAATGATATGAGATGGAGTCATGGGGTGAGTGTGGATGCTTATAGTATTGTCGGTCATGCTCCTAGAACTCAAACCATATCAGCGGTCCTTTTCCTCTCTCTTGCAACAGGGGTCGTTGGAATGGTGTTGATCGATATACCTATAAGACTTGTAGAGAGTTGCATTTGGATGTCTTTTAGCCATGAGCATTAAAGTAACTGAATTTTCATATATACTTGAAATGTAAAAGATATAAAAATTGCTACTGGAAACTAGAAACGGAGGACGTGTGAAATGCACATGAACCTATATGGTTAAAGTCCTATAAAATCATCGCTATATTGCGTAGCACTCTTCAATCGCTACACTTTTTCAGTTTAACGCTGTTAAACAGCAGATCCGCTTTAAGCCCTGCTTGTTTCCACTACACCCGCTATATCAAAGCTTTTTTGCATCCACTTAACAATATTAATATAAAAAAGGTTGATTTGACTAATTCTCTTTTAAACCAAATTCACAAAGTTAGCATAAAGGCGTAATTTTAAAGCACAAATGCTCAACATAAGTTAGAAATGTATTATATTAACCAAATCTCAATTGTGTAAATTATGGTATTCTTCAGTTTCGTTATATAAATTTAAAGAATATTTCTTTTTCCTACACATATGACATGAGAATGAGAATAATTAATGTTTGCGCCAAAAATGGTCACAAACCCCGAATGTTGTGAAAGCACCAGTGTATGAATACAAATCAGCAATATTCAAACACAAATCTCAGATCTAAACAAACAACAAACAGCAATCTAGAAATAATGAACAAAAACACGAGATTTATAGTGGTTCGGCTATCTCCGGCCTACGTCCACTCCAAAGTTTTTATCTTTTATTGATCGATGCTTGAAGATTACAATTTCCTATCGCGTAGTACAACGGATTTTATGATTATAATCTGAATCTAAGGCAGCAATGGTGATCTGGAGTAAATCTGGCAGAGTCTGGGCGCTCCTTAGCTCTCAAAATTGTCCGACCCCTTTTCTGAATGACCAGGGGCTCTATTTATAGGTGTAGGAGGCTGATATTTCGCCTAAATTGAGGGGAGACCAGTTCTGGTACGTCAGGGGGCCCACATGCCCGAATACTGGGAATCCGGGCCCACTTTGGGATCGATTCGATCCTTGCTTCGAATCGATCAAGATTTGTTCCGATTGAGATGAAATTTGGCATGAACATTCCTTAGGTTGCCAATAAGCTACTGTGAAAATTTTATAGCATTTGGACTTATAGATCTCAAGTTATGATCGAGTCAAGATTGTAGTATCTCGGCAAGCACTCTGGTTCGAATCGATTACTTCGAATCGATCACTTCGAATCGATCAAGCCTGCGCTCCTGCGATGGCGTGTCGCGAATTCTTAGAGTCGATCCACCTTTGTCGCCGTGTTGAACGAGTCATTCCAGATATTTCTCTGTGTTGAACTCCTATTCCCTTGCTTCGGACATACAACCAGTTCGTATCCTCCCGTTCGTATCGCTCTGATCATTTCCTTCGTATCGATCGATTTGAACACGATCGATACGAACATTGTCCTTGAGTTCTTCGAATCCATGCACTCACCCATCCTTCGTATCGATCTTTTACATCCAATTCGAATCCATAACTCCATGCTGCTTTAATCATTTCCCTCGTATCCATGACTTCGTATCCACGAAGCCAACTCCCAATGTATCCATCTCGAACGCCTCCTTCGTATCGATTGGTACGAATCCAGAATCCCAAAACTGCTACTTCCTTTTCGTATCGATCCAACGCTGATCGATATGAAGAACTTCTGCGCATCCATTCCATTATTCTACAATGACGCAAAGCGCACCGATTCGAAGCAAGCACCTACATTCCCTCTTGATCGATACGAACTATATAGATGCGAAGCCTGTAGCTTGAATCCATCCTGATCGATGCGAACAACATCGATTCGAACCAATATCCATCGATACGAAATGCGTCGATACGAACCAGTTTTCACATAATTTGACCCATCCATATCTCGAGCATACGAACTCCGATTAACCTGAAACTTGAACCGTAGCCTCTCCTAGTCCTCATCATCATCTCCAATCGATTCCGTCCTGATCGGAGCTCGGCCAAATTTTGACGATATCCATTGCAGCCTTGTTTCCAATTGAACTCCAATCCTGATATCCATCCTTTCTTGTCGATTTGTTTGATATTCCGGCTTTGACCAAAAAGCGGGATAACATTTGCCCCCCAAAACATGCCTTATGATAAGAAGGCGTGTTTTGAATAGTTCTGTATCCGATATCCAAAGTCCATAGCCACATCATCGAAGTGCATCATCCTTGACTGCTCAGAGTCGATGCCCAATTCCAAACCCAATAACCAAAGCCTTAGCCAAATCCATATCCGTTTGAACCCGGCAACTGAATCCTAATCCATCCTTATCCAACAACCAAATTCAGGACCTCTTCGGGTCGATATCCAAATCCATAACCTCTCTGGGCTCTTGCCAAGCGCAATCCACACCTGACGACCGTGGTCTAGTGTCCCTGGACGTTGAGCTAACCTCTCCGGGTTCTTGTCAAGCGCAATCCACACCTGACGACCGTGGTCCAGTGTCCCTGGACGTTGAGCTAACCTCTCCGGGTTCTTGCCAAGCGCAATCCACACCTGACGACCGTGGTCCAGTGTCCCTGGACGTAAGTAATTCCATGGCTTAAGTCCTAAGCCGAATCCTGGTCGCTCCGGACCCTTACTGAGCATAGTCCATACTCAACGACCTGAAATAATAATCGATAATAGGGGGCCTAAGTCCTAGGCCGAATCCTGGTCACTCCGGACCCTTGTCGAGCATAGTCCATACTCGACGACCTGAATGAGTCAATTTACCACGTTTGGGCAAAAAGACTCACCCCTTGCCAGGCATAATCCATACCTGACGACCGTTTATCGAAAACCAAAAAGAATCCAATCAAAATCCAATCAAAAATCCAATCCAAAATCCGAATCAAATCGGAAAACTAAAAATCAAAATCATCATCCAAAACGGAGAACAATCATTCGAATGAATGCCAAAACCAGAAAAGCAAGCAAAATCAGGAGTTCAATCCAAACTCCAAAAACCAAACCAGAAAACCAAGTGTCCAATCCAAAAACAAAAAACAGATTTCGCAAACCATGGCTTTGCGGTTTATCATCATTCAGAGCATGCCTAGGGGCTATCTCCGACCCCATACATGTGTAAATGACTTGGTTGCTCGTCAATGGTTTGTTACTTATTTCAAATTATCCTGATCAATTGATGACCAATCGACCATTATTCCTGTGCCTCATATCCTCATGGTTTGAGGTAGACGGTGGTTGCTCCTGCTCCACCGCTGCATTCCGAGCCCCAACATACTGCCTCAACTGTCCATTCCTCACATGCTCCTCAATTATGTCCTTTAGGTGCCTACAGCTATTGGTATCATGCCCGTCCAAATCATGGAAGAGACAATGCTTTCCCGATGCCCTCTCCCGCTCGGATGGTTCTCTCCTAGCCGGCCTCCGGTAAGGAAGGCGATTCCGAGTTTCCATGTATATCCGCTCTAGTGTCTCGTTTAATTCTGTGTATGTGGAAAACCTTGGATCCTTCCATCGTTTCCTAGCTTTTTTAGAGTTTTCGTCCAGCTTTCTTTTTCCTTTATCTTTATCCGAGCTTCCGTCGGATGGTCCTCCACCCCCGGTCACATTCACCTCCTTTAACTTTAAATCAGTACATGCGTCTTCTTGCCGAAGGAACCTTTCAGCTTCATGGAAGAATTCCCCAAGATCCAGTGGTGGGTCTCGTACTAAAGATACCTTAAAATCTGAATCCTCTCTGACTCCCGATACTGCCGCCATCAAAACCATCGACGGATCCGGCCGATCCACCAAAGCAACCGCCGCATTAAATCGAGTTAAAAATGCTCTAAGCGATTCATCCGTCCTTTGCTTTACCGATGTTAACGTCATCACGTTCTGAGGTCTTTTGATATGAACCCGAAACTGTCCCAAAAAGCTGTCCACCAACTCCCTCCAAGTCCTTATAGATCCTTCTCCCAACTGTCTAAACCACATCGCAGCTAGATCTGTCAAATACAACGGAAAACATCTGGCCATCACTTACTCCGATGCCCCCAGCACTTCCATGTGTCTAGTGTATCTCATCAAGTGATCAGTTGGGTCAGCCTCGCCATTATATACTTCCACGCTAGGTAACTTGAACTTAGGTGGATTCTGAGCTATCCTGATTTCCCGAGCGAACGGACTCCTGTTCACTCCTTCCAAATCTCGATTGGTCAAACCTCCACGCATAGTCTTCCTAATGATTTCCATTAATCCAGCGTTTCTTGTTAGGGGTTGCCCTCCATGCTCCCGAGGGAACTCCGGCACATATTCTTCATGTGGCTTATTAGCCGCAACGTTGGCTCTAGCCTGCTGAACTCCTTCCAAAGGTCCTTCTGCATTGGATCCTGCGGGCCTGCCCCCAAGCCCTTGTTGATTGCCTTCCGGTTCTATATTCTGTCCTCCATTGGGTTCCGCAACCCTAGTTTCTTGTTCCACATTAGCAGTCGCTATATTTGGTCCAAGGTTCTGTGTTCCTGCGGCTCTCATCTGCTCGAAGAAAGTCTGCATCATATCCTGTTGACTCTTCAGCAACCTCTCATGCAATGAATTTGCCATAGCTTCCATTTCGTCTCTGGTAATGTAAATCGGAGCTTGTCCTTCTCCAGCTCCGGAGGATGCCTCTTGACTTCCTCCCTGTTGGCTTCTCTCAGCTCTTTGTCTTGTTTGTCGAGTCATTGCCGAGTCAATCTGAATCCTTCAAACTTTCAAATCTAAACTTCAATCCGATGTAGCGGGTGCTAGTCCTTCTCAGTGAAAGCACCAAAGTATTTGCGCCAAAAATGGTCACAAACCCCGAATGTTGTGAAAGCACCAGTGTATGAATACAAATCAGCAATATTCAAACACAAATCTCAGATCTAAACAAACAACAAACAGCAATCCAGAAATAATGAACAAAAACACGAGATTTATAGTGGTTCGGCTATCTCCGGCCTACGTCCACTCCAAAGTTTTTATCTTTTATTGATCGATGCTTGAAGATTACAATTTCCTATCGCGTAGTACAATGGATTTTATGATTATAATCTGAATCTAAGGCAGCAATGGTGATCTGGAGTAAATCTGGCAGAGTCTGGGCGCTCCTTAGCTCTCAAAATTGTCCGACCCCTTTTCTGAATGACCAGGGGCTCTATTTATAGGTGTAGGAGGCTGATATTTCGCCTAAATTGAGGGGAGACCAGTTCTGGTACGTCAGGGGGCCCACATGCCCGAATACTGGGAATCCGGGCCCACTTTGGGATCGATTCGATCCTTGCTTCGAATCGATCAAGATTTGTTCCGATTGAGATGAAATTTGGCATGAACATTCCTTAGGTTGCCAATAAGCTACTGTGAAAATTTTATAGCATTTGGACTTATAGATCTCAAGTTATGATCGAGTCAAGATTGTAGTATCTCGGCAAGCACTCTGGTTCGAATCGATTACTTCGAATCGATCACTTCGAATCGATCAAGCCTGCGCTCCTGCGATGGCGTGTCGCGAATTCTTAGAGTCGATCCACCTTTGTCGCCGTGTTGAACGAGTCATTCTAGATATTTCTCTGTGTTGAACTCCTATTCCCTTGCTTCAGACATACAACCAGTTCGTATCCTCCCGTTCGTATCGCTCTGATCATTTCCTTCGTATCGATCGATTTGAACACGATCGATACGAACATTGTCCTTGAGTTCTTCGAATCCATGCACTCACCCATCCTTCGTATCGATCTTTTACATCCAATTCGAATCCATAACTCCATGCTGCTTTAATCATTTCCCTCGTATCCATGACTTCGTATCCACGAAGCCAACTCCCAATGTATCCATCTCGAACGCCTCCTTCGTATCGATTGGTACGAATCCAGAATCCCAAAACTGCTACTTCCTTTTCGTATCGATCCAACGCTGATCGATATGAAGAACTTCTGCGCATCCATTCCATTATTCTACAATGACGCAAAGCGCACCGATTCGAAGCAAGCACCTACATTCCCTCTTGATCGATACGAACTATATAGATGCGAAGCCTGTAGCTTGAATCCATCCTGATCGATGCGAACAACATCGATTCGAACCAATATCCATCGATACGAAATGCGTCGATACGAACCAGTTTTCACATAATTTGACCCATCCATATCTCGAGCATACGAACTCCGATTAACCTGAAACTTGAACCGTAGCCTCTCCTAGTCCTCATCATCATCTCCAATCGATTCCGTCCTGATCGGAGCTCGGCCAAATTTTGACGATATCCATTGCAGCCTTGTTTCCAATTGAACTCCAATCCTGATATCCATCCTTTCTTGTCGATTTGTTTGATATTCCGGCTTTGACCAAAAAGCGGGATAACAATTAACTATAAGTATTTGGTTTTATAGCCAATGAAGCTTTTTGCACCTTCGCTATTTTCCACTCTATCCTCGCTAAAACTTTTGGCACTCCACCGCTATAGAACCACTAAACACTTTAACTATACAAACATGAACATGATCCTAAGTGGTATGGGTGTAGTGTAATCTTATATATCCTACAGGCCATGCTCGGTTGGCAGGGAAGAGGGAGCGGTTACACCCTCAAATGGAAGGGAGTGATGTCATGTTTAACGATGAATTTTCTATCGAATTAGAAAATCGCCGAAAAATTATGTGATAAAAATTAGCCACAAGCGCACGGCGTACAATTCTAGTACGTGGCGAGTACGGGTCGTTCCGTAGGGAATTTAAACGGTTTAAAAATTCTACTCAATCGAATTAAACCAATGAGTTTGAGATTGTTTAAACTAAAATGAAATGCAAAGACTAACTAGAAATAAAAGTGATTAAAAATATAAGATTAGAAAACAATTTAGAGGCAAATCCACTCTCATATTTTTACATAAATCAACACACAAACAATCTATGATCTCTCTATTTTGATCTTAAGTGGAATTAGTGATGTATTTATCATAAGTATGGTCTATTTATGTTATTAACTAACATAATTTAAACCATCAAACTATAATACAACACATAAAACCACTTATCAATTGTAATGAAAATGAAGTCAAAGCAAAAGCTATTTTAAGTATGATCTATTTAATATTGTATTTAGTAACATAGATCATCAAATTTTGATTCTACTTTAATTTCACAATCAAAAATCACTTAGTTAGTCAATGATGTAAATTGTGTTTATGTTTGAATAAGAATAGCTTATTTGTGATAACAATGTAGACTATCAAATTCACTAATAAACTTACATCGTAAACTAACTTTTCACGAAGCATAAAAGAGATCATAAATCACACAATATGTTGAATTTACATAATTTTAGAGAGCTTCATTACCCCTAAATTGAAGGGGTTTAGCTACTCATTTGTGTTATCATTTCAACACATGTAAATTTCAATATATAAAAAAAACAAGGAATTGCAAGCTAATAAAAATAGGAAGAACTAACTACTTGCATAAAAGTAAAACTAAACTAAGTGCATAAAAAGAAGAAAGCTAATCTACTAACATGAAAATGAAGAAAGCATGTAAATAGAAAGTGAACATAAAATAAAATAAAAGCAAAGAAGAAATAGAAGAAGAGGCTTAGGAAGCCATTTTTATTTCTCTTTTAACTTGTGGCTACAACTTGCATGATAATGTAAAAACTAAAAAACTAATTACATGAACATAAGAGGGGTATTTATACAAGCCTAAAACCCTAATCCATATTTTAGGGAGCTACCCAAAATACCCCTTAGGAAGTGTGGCCACCAAGTTATCATTAGCCTCTAAGTAATCCTCCATTAAGTATGTATGTAACTTTAATCTCCACTAACATGTGCATTAGCTCATAATTGTAGATCCAAGTACGTGGATAGGTGGGGTCTTCAATGCTGCATGAATTGATCTATTTCTTTATTCCTTTGTTTCCATCCTTGTGCATGCATATTTCCATGAAAGCTCCTTCATATTTTCATCCAAATTCCTACAAATAAAACTAAAATGTACAAATGAATATTCTCAAAATTAATACATGCACAAAATTACTATTTTCCCCCCAAATTGATACATGAATGATGACTTGAAAGCATTTTTGAAATTTGGTTTTAAACATGTAAAAATACCGAATTATGACATTTATTTAAAATAAAAGTAGATTAAATACGGAAGTAAAAATATGCACATTTACATGCACATCACGTCACCATCTCACATACATCTCATCGACCTTGATTTGGTCAAAGTCAAGATTTCAAAGACCCTTGGGTTCGTGATTGGAAGATGGGCCAATTACTTCATTGTCCTGATGGGTGGGGTTGCATCCTCATTTCGATTGAGGGTTAGACTAGGAGTAGGCTTAGAAAGTCCCATCCTTAAGCGCTTGAACCAAGGCCAAGAATGGAAATGCCTTCCTTTCAGCTTCTTCCCCATGGATTCTACATTGAATTCTTCTTCATCGTCTTGAGCCTCCTCTTCTTCAACTTCTTCTTCTTATTCCTCTTCATCTTCTTTGGACCCTATATTGATGAACTCATATAATTCTTTATCATCATCAATTACTCGACGGTGGGTTGGAGCTTGACTACACCTATCTCAACTTATGGATGAGCATGTGCCCTAACCTATCGTGCACCAGGAGTAGGGAGCATGAAGAAGACTCGACGACCATTGTATAAGAATAGTGATATCGACATAAATCAATTAGTAAATGAGTGGTGCTACGTTCCTCCTTTGTAATAGCTTAAATCGAAGCAACTATGCATTTTAAGTCACCGCTATCTATCCTTGGAGGAAAAACTACAATGAATTAAGTGCATATTAAACTATTTGGAAAAATTGAATCGAGGTAAGGTGAAAACTGTAATTAGGAGTGCAAAACTTACATCTAGATAACCATTTTTCAAAAGGGCATTGGAAGAAGAAACTCTTCTTTGAAGTAAACACACTTGTTATGCAGGTCAATCACCACTTTGCAATCACTGAATGCTTCAAAGAATATTAATGAAGGATTGGAGGAGCAGTACTTGATGTTATAATGATATCTAATATCAACTAGCCCTGGTTCCCTACTTAGATGGCAGACAAAGTTCATGTAGAGTCTCAAGAGGACTGCATAAAAATTTGGATGCAATTGTGACAAAGTAAGCCACATCGACTATAGAATATGATGGAGAAACGGATTAATAGGCGGCACCTCCCCAGAAAGACACATGCGCCAGTTGCAGGTAGTATAACAGGATAGAGGATTATGGGCTCTATCATGTGGTAATGGGATCCTGACTTTATCAAGAGGAATGTTCTGCCTATTGCAAATGCACTAGAGCTCAATGACAAATAGATGAGAAGAAGGTGAGCCAGGTGAATTTTCCAAAATCATAACCCCTTTAAAGTTAGCATCAAGAGGAATCCCATTGTGTTACTATTAGATAATCATTAGTGAGCTACATCAGTGGAGATCGATAAGAATGGTGAGGACGATAAGAGCCTACAGTAGTAGGAGTGGGTGCCGACATAGAGCTAGAAGCCATCACAGGTGATGTACAAGCAGAACCACTGCTGTAGTTGTGAAGAGACGTAGAGAGAGTCTATTGGATTTCATAACTTAATTAGAAATCTCATATGATGAGCATGGTCAAGTAAATTTTATTTACTCAATTCTTATTCTAGTGTATACTTGTATCTATCCCCAATGTATAACATCTAATTAACATTGACATGTGTCGATCCATTGGATTATGTACATCAACTGTGGTAGTATTTGTGTCCAACGCAGTGTGTATATCCTACGTCTTGTGCATGGTGTACAAAAGCACTATAACAATCATACTTTTTACATTCTTGTAATAAATTATTTTTAAATTAAAATATAACATTCAAGTTCAACATTTGAATAATTTTTATTTTTGAAAATATATTTTACTGAATTAAAGATTATGTGATAAGAGATTTTTTTAAATTAATTAATAAATTCATTTTTAGAAAATATTTTGAACTCGAATAAAATATTTACAATAGGTATAAAATATTTGAATGAATATATAATATTTTTATTATGTAAGTGATTTTCATTTGGTTTAAAATAAATGAAAAGAGATTTTGTTTGATATAACTAAAATTAATGAAGATAAAATAATTATTGAATGTAAATATCTTGTGTAATCTGTTGAGATATACTTTATAGAAATATCAATTTTAATTTAATTGAAAATATATTCATAAATATTTGATAAAATTATTTATATGTGAATGTAGAAGTTTAATTTGCAATTAGAAGTGGCAAGTTGAAATATATTTAATATAAAGGACTTGAGTGAAAAATGAAGAAAGGAATAGTAATAACAAATATAATTAATATGTTCCTTCTCTCTTTTATTTTGGATAGATCTCATTTGATCTCTACTTTTCTTTCTCTTTTCTATCTTTAAACCCTAGCTTAGTACTCTCCCAAAATCAATTCATGTGAACTAAAACGAAAAAATAGCCTACACAATTTTTAAAAAAATCACATAAGCACGTGGGCATGCGATGCCAGAGAGGGAGAAGCAGCAACGAAAATTTGGTGGTCGCGCAAGATTGGGATATGGGAGGTTGGAGTGAGGCATAAACCTAACAGCGACATGGTTGAGCATTGCAACCGCAATGATGATGCGCAACAAGTAGAGAGGAGAGGGGCTAGGAAAACGCACATGCAGTTGAGGAGGCTAACGACGTGGTAGAGCTGGTGACATGCGCAGTCATGGATGGTTTGAGGAGGGCTATGCGATGCAAGATACTGGTTAGGGCTTGGAGTAGTGTTGATTTTAGGAATTTTGGATGCTTGTTGGAGAGAAGAGGAAGCATAAATAAGATGAGTTATCTCTATAGCTCACAACTTTTGTGTAAATCCCTATCTTTGATTTTATTTGAATTTTGTGTGATTGTTGATGGTTGATATAGATTGAGTGGATTGCAATTGTGTATAAACTATTATTTTACTCGTGGTTAGGATGAAAATTGGTTAATTGTTGAACACATATATACGTTATATGTTTTACACAATAAATAGATGCATTTATAGCCGGACATGACACTAGAAATTGATTGGAATGGAATAAATGAATTAAAGTTAGAAGATTTAAATGATATAAAATATTTTAAATATAAATAGTGATTTTAGAATGAGTTATTTTATTTAATATTAAAATTTTATCATTAATAAAAAATATAAGTGGAATAATGTTGACAACTGTTTGAATAAAAATTATTTGGAAGTAATGATTTCTCGGATATGATTAAATAAGTGAATTTTGAATATTTACATTTATATTTATTTACTGATAATTATTAAAATAAAGGATATTTATGAAATGATATTTAAAATCTATATTTTAAAGTGATAATTTTTTTTTTTTTGGATTTAATAATTAGAAGTTTATGAAATAATATTTTGTAGTGATAGTAAGTTGAATGCAATTTATTTATTAAATGGAAATTATCATTTATGGGATTTATTATATATATTGTCAAGTGGATTTTAGAAGTATTATATTTTTGTGTTTGATTATTTTTATATAAAAGGAATTGGATTATTTTAGTAAGGTATTATATAAGATAAAATTTTGATTTGATAAATTACTTCTTAATAATAATAGTTTTAAAAGGATTTGAAAAGTAAAAGCGAATCTTAAACAAATTGGTTATGGAATTTTATATTATAGCTTTAGGAAATTATTTTAATTGAAAATCCCTGTTAGGAATATGGAATTATTTAAATTTTAAGGAAATTATAAATTATAAACTTCTTTGGTATTATTAGTTTAAAATATCAAAGAAGAAGTTCAAAGTTATGAATTACTTTTAGGAGTTTAATGGATTTGAAACTAAATGAATTTTTAAAAATATAGATTTCCTTCCGATTATATAAAAGGTTTTTAAATAAAGATTTAGAAAAGAATAAGATATTTTATTTAAATGTAACGACCCAGAATTTTGAACGAATTAAATTTGAGAATATTTAATTAATTTTAAATATTTAAACGATGATTTAATTTGTGTCCCCGATATAATTTTGAAATCCGCAATTAAATGATAAAATTTAATCGATTGAAACTGGATAAAATTTTGAATCTTTAATTTTAAGCCGAAGAAAAATATTTCAAACGCTTGTAAAATTCGTATTGGTAATACCGAAGCTAATCGAACTGTCAGGATTGAATTTGAAACTGTTCTGTTCAGTTTTGAATTTAATTGTTCGAATCGATATTTAAAATAGTCAATTTTCAGACTGTCTCGGAATTCAACGAAACCAGTGCCGTTGGGTCCGTAATATCGAATTATTATCGGATTCCAAATTTCGTATTTTTCGGAGTTCGTATGTGAGGATACGACACGAAAACGCATTGAAGTTTTTATCGAGATTTAAATTTAAATTTTAAATTTTTAATTTATGGTCAAAATCATCACCCCGTTTTCTTCCCCTGATTTCAGCCGAGAATCACGAGAATAATCGTGCACCCCATCACGTATACTCGTCCCTTTCCCCTTTTCGTTCCTTAAACAAAAAAAATCATCTCGTTCAAATATAATGGCCGCAAATTCTCTGTGACATTAAATCAAAACCAAACGAAACATTTTCGTTCAAATTCAAAGAACAATGGCAGAACAAAAATCGAGCCACTTCGTCCCCAAATTCAAAAGCAAAGACGAGGCTGCGATGTTTCTCCCTCGTTCAGATTCGAAGGAGGGGGATGTTGTAATCGATAGGGTTTCGTGAGCTGGTTGGCGGCGGCGTCTAGGGCAAAGGTGAGGATGAAGTCGCGTGCAGTGGTCTGGGGTTCGCGATCGATGGGCGCACGTATTTGGGCAATCGCGAGCAGGTGGGGTCGCGAAGGTCGAGCGTTCGATTTGGGGGGTCACACGCGTTCGTCGACAAGGCCAGGGCGACAGTGGCACGCGAAATAGGATGGCGTCAGGAGGTGGTGTGTCGCGTTGTGGTGGAGCTCGAACCTGAACAGGGCAAAGTCGCGAGTCCAAGTAGCTCGAACTCGAGCTGGTAGCGCACGCGTGGAACTGGCAGTGGATGTCGAGGCAAATGGTGGTGTGGAACGAAGTCGAGCGTGACGAGTAGATGAGGTACAACAATTTAAAGTTTAGATAATTTTAAAGTTCTATTTTCATCTGGAAGCATGTATATACAGTAAAGAATTTATACCAATTTTTAATCTATATATATATACCGAAAGAAAAAGAAAATGAATATAAAAGAAAAAGGAATTTTTGTTTGAGATTTAAAAATATTTGTTTAAAGTGAAATTTTATTACAATGAATATATTCATATATAGATAAACAGAAAATACAATTATTACCATAAGGTAGTTCTAGTTTATCTACAAAATTATATATATACATATATATATACGGCTTTGATTTGATTTTGAATATATATAGTAAATGAAAGTAATAAAGATAGATTTAAATTAAATTGGATTGATTTAAAAAGAGAAATTTAATAATTAGTTAAATAAATTTGTTAAAGAGAACTAGTTTGAAATGTTAGTCAAATAAATTTATTTAAAAGAAATCATTGGATAATTAAAATTTCTAAGCGAAGAATTTATTTATTTGATTTGTTCAAATAGTAATAAGATTATGTAATTGTTATACAAGGTTAAACTGTGAAGAAAACAATCTGGAACGAAAACGGGATTGCAAATAAAAAGCTAAGGTGAGATTTTCTCACTCGAAGGAAATTTGAATTTACAGTTATTATTGATTGATGATTGTTATTGGATGTGCTATTAGATATGATAGGATATATCTATATATAGCAATATATACATATTGGCATATGTATATATTGGATTGATGATTTCCCGCCTCGTATAGCGGATGAGACCCTATTTCGCCGTTAGTAAGCGGATTTATAAAAACCCATATACCGCGATAATTCCGTACTGGAGCGGAATTGGTATTGTGCTAACGTCTTTGGATGCAGGGAAACAGGTTGGAGGGATCCAACTGGATTCCTCAACTGTATTTATTCATTTACAGATGTTGATATATATTCTGTCATCATATGATGATATATGATGTTTGATGTTGTGATGGACTAATTGATGCGTTGCATCATCGGGTTCAATTTTAAGGTTTAAAAATAAACGATTTTTACTTTAAAAGGGAAATTGAAGTGATTTTTGGAAAATACACGATTTATTAAATTTTGGAATTTATTTATCTTAAATAAATGAATGTTATAAATTTAAAGTTATGAAAATTTTAAATTGTGAAATATAACTGAAAAGTGATTTGGAAATAAATAGCCAAGAAATTTATAAAATAGTTTAAGTTTGGATTTCTTTTGAATTACTAAAAATGATGTATATAAAAGATGTACAGAATTGATATTTATCAATTTAAAGTGTTGGAATTTTAAAACGAGTGTTTATAAGTGTTAGAGATTTGTAGAATTATAAATTGTAAAGGCATGAGATTTATAGAATTATAAATTGTGAAAAATATGAATTTTTTTGATTTATAAAGTATGAAGTTATAAAATGGATGAAACGGTAGCATAAAAGATTTATAAGAGATTAACTTATAAATTTGATTTTTTGCCTTTAAATGGAATATTGATCGAATTTGTAAATAAAAGGAGATTTATTAAATCGAAGTTGTTACAAAATAGAAATAGAATTTATAAACGTTGTTTTATAAATTCGAAATCAATGGGATTTGAGAAATTAAATATAGAAGATTTTTAAAGAAGATATATTCACGATTTTGGACAGTGAATATATTGTTAAGTAAAATGGATTCATTTTTGAAGAAGAAATATTTTAAAAATGAAGTTAAACATTTTGAAGGTGTTTTAAAATGTATTGTGAATCGAAATCATAGATTTCAACATTCATTGTTGAAATAGACGTTTTCGAGAAATAAGGGAATGGTGGACTATAACACTGTTGTTATAGTAAATGATTTCTGAAAGGAAATATTTTATATAGTATTGGGATTTATATCTCTATCTAAATTCCGAATCCCTATACTAGCGATTTTGAGTCGTCGTAACGATGTTTTACGTAACATTCGTTTTGACTCAAATAAATGTTGTTATAGTAAATGATTTCCTTAAAAAAATGAAATATATACTTAATTTGATTTAAGTATATCGAGTATTTTCAAACGTTGAAAATAAATAGATTTGTGAAATACTTATTATTAAGTATGGAAATGCTT
This sequence comes from Allium fistulosum, assembly GCA_030737815.1. Classification (NCBI taxonomy): domain Eukaryota; kingdom Viridiplantae; phylum Streptophyta; class Magnoliopsida; order Asparagales; family Amaryllidaceae; genus Allium; species Allium fistulosum. The sequence continues at coordinate 898,170,060 of CM060907.1, read as the reverse complement.
TTCCAAAATGAAATGAAAACGTTTGAGAATTTATCCTTGTAAAGATAAATCGAAAATGAATATTGAAAACGATTTGAAAATCGTATATCAGAAGATATTTTTGTGAAATATAAATTCACTATGGAATTTATAAAAGAAAGGGAATCTGTTTAAAGATAAATATTGATTTAATTTTGAAGTGTGGAAATTTTATATCTAGTAAAGATATTTTTGAAGATGAAATAATTTGGAAAATTATTTGGAATCTGATGATGTCGCGCATCTTTATTGATAGTTAAATAACCGACTATCGATAATTACCTTTAGGTAGGTATTTGTGGTGAATTGGATGAATTTGAATGCCACACTTATTTTTGAATAAACGCTCACTATTCGGGTTAACCGGGAAAGGACCATGGGGTCGTATAACCCATTCCGAATATGTGATACGTCGTTATGAATCGCATTTGAAGACCGGTGTTGAAGACCGGATATTTTTGAAAACGGAAGGATTACCGTCGAGTTACTCTACACCGACTGATCTTCGGTTTAGAGGTTTTATCACCCTTAGTGACGGGAAGTCCGGACGTGATTAGAAATTTATCCGGAAATTCAAGGGCTTCGTGAGAAGTGCCTTCGGTTCTGTTCGATCCCGGAACAGACTTGTATGGATTGTGTGTCTGACGTTACAATTTGAGATATTGAGCTGATTTCTTTCAAATACATTTTTGTTGGTGGCGGAGAATTTATTCTCTTAGCTTAACACCCTTCTCTGAGACGTACGAGCTCAGAGGTTATGTAGTTGAAATTTATCAGCGATATATCCCAATTTGGTAACGTGGCATACTGAGTGTTGCTGTGAAATGATCAGTGTTTGGTCATTTGCGATATGATCATTTGTTTGATCTTATATCTTTGTGATCATAGGTTGATCATTTTGTTTGACCCGAAGCAGGGCTTTTTGAGAAAGCGTAGCTTTGTGGACGAGACTTCATCGAGCCTCACACCCCGGAAATGGTCGAAACAGGAAGAATGCAGCAAGGTTCTAGGGAGTAGCGCCCCTTAGTGTATGTCATTCCTTCTGGATAAAGGTGGTATCATGGTATGGAGCCCAGATACTTAACCTCTGTGGTTACTGCATTATTATTATCTATGTGGTTTTGTTGGAATCGGGGATCCTCGGGAAGATCGGTGACGATCGGGGGATGGCATACGCGTGTCAGTAGTTACCTATTTTTGCAGAGGTAACCCGGCCTTGTGTTGGCAGAGATCTAACCGTAACGTTAGATTCTCGGGTCGTCTATTCCAGGGACGTACCCATCGTGGATAGGAAGTTCCTTAGCCTGACCATTTGTTGGAAATCCAAAGAAACAATACGATCTTGTACGGTTTTAGTTGTAGAACCTATCATTCACTTATGGTGGTCACCACTGTTTGGATGGTAGCTATAGTAGGCATAAGTGCGGAATGCCTATGCTGGCTAAGATTAATATTATACTTTCGAAATGTTTTCTACACTATGCACTAATAATAATATCAAAATGATTTGATTTTGCGTATCAAGCATCTTTGACTATCATAAGAAGAAATCTCCTCCAATTCTGCGTTTGCATTGTGTGTGTGGTGGGAGGTCTTATGGTAGTTTCATTTTCCAAAAGCATTGCGAATTGACTTTAAAATTCTCTGCTGTTTATTTTAAAGAATAACTGTTTTACGATCTCACACCAGTCTTGCTATATTACAGCATGATAGGGGATTCTCGCTTCGCAGTTTGGTGGCGAACGGGAGACTCTTACCCCTACATGTCCCTGAGAGGGATGGGTTGGTTAGGCAGAGGCCGTGACAGTCGAGAGGCTGGCCGTAAAAGCAAGTTTGGGGTACCATTGTCAGCCACGGTGGGGCCGGGATGGTTGAAAAGCCTACCGGTTGTGACCGCTTCTTTCGGTATGTGACAAAGTGGTATCAGAGCATATGGTTAAGCGACAACCCTGCTCTGTTGGGTGTTATTCATTAGAGATAGAGTCAGCAGTACTCTAGAATGAGTTGAGTGTAATAATAGATATGAGCGCGTATTTGTTATTTGAATATGAAATTGTTTTGTATTGTGTTGACTTATCGGTTGATTGTTTATGGATTCTGGTCGGTGCAGTCTAGCTAACTGTAATCGATAGGGGTTTCTAAACTCTAAACAAGATAAACCGACACAGTATTGTTTTAAATAGGGTAAATGAGATAATTTTGCCCAAAACTAATTTTGTATAAAAAAGAAATGATTTTTCTATGAATTATCATAGTATATGGATGTTTGGTTGTTAAGAAATAATAACATTGAATTATTATCATTGTTATATGAAATGGAATGAGAAATTAAAATAATAACCAAAGATTGAAGATAAATTCATATACTAATGAAATTTAAAGAAGGTAAATTATAAATGTGAATTTGTAATTTAAAATGAGATTCCAGAGAAGTTTTTGGAAATGTTTTGAAAGGAATTCGTAAATTTTGGAGATTCGAAAAGTTTAAAATCTTTTTGGAGTTGGAAATGTATTTCAAAGGTTTTGAAAAGTATTTTTGAGAGATGAAAAGCTCTAAACTCTTTTCGGTCGCTGGAAAATAACTTCGGTAATGACTGCAGCATCACTGATGTTCATTTTCGGGTTTCCAAAAGAGAAATTGCTGCCCAATTTGTTTAAATAAAAGTTGTTTTGCGAAGTTGGATTTTGTTTTAGAAAATTCAAGGGATAATTTGAATTGTTTTCAGAAATGGTTTTGAAAATGTTGGTAAGATTCTGGAATACCATATGAAAATATCTATGAATATTATGAAGTTGAATTAGATAAATTGAGACTCGAATTGTGAACTAAATAAAAGAATGATTCGAATTTGCAGATAAATTCAAGTAAGTAGAAATAAATTTCTGAATGAATGGAATTTACAATTGCAAGTAAATGAAATTAAAGATGAATGTTAAACTCTGTTTTGAATTTGTTAGAAATTGTAATTCAAGCTGAATATTGGAAATTGGGAATTGTAATAAATTAGTAAATGAAACTAATTTGAAACAGTGCAGTTATAAAAGAAAGCCGATGAAATTCAATATTTCAGAATTGAAGATGAATGGAATTCAAATTGAATTGAAATCGTGAATTGAATTCAAATGAATGTGAATTGTAAAATTGAAGGAAAATGAATAGGTGCAACTTCAACAGTGAAGTAAAAATGATATAAGCAGTTATATTGAAAATTTTGTAATTGAATGTACAAAATTGGTTTGAATGTGTAACTAGATATTATGGCTAGTAGGATATACAGATATAAAGGAATTGGAATTTTGATTTCAAAGATAAATTTGAATTGCTCGAAAAAGGTACGTATTTTAATTTCTATATGAGTTTTTGATGATTTCTCTCTAGCCGCTTGGCTTTTTCTTTTTCTTTTTGAAATCTGAGAGTCCGTAGGGACGTTTTGTAGTCGTGCCGTATTAGCCGCGCAAAGGAGACGCTGGCGAAATTTTTCGAAAATTCCGAGTGTTAGAAAATTTTTGAGAAAATTTTGAAGTTAAAATTTGAATTTAAACTCGAATTTGAATTTTGAAGTTAAACAATGTTGTTTTGAAACTTAGAGTTGAAGTTGAAATGTAGTTGATTAATAACGAATCTTTAATAGAAAGATTTGTCTTGGAAAATTGATAAAACTATTTGAATGTGGAAAGATAGTAGACGAATTAAGGACCATTTTTCCTAACTTGTAATTTCGAGGACGAAATTCTTTTAAGGGGGGAAGTTTGTAACGACCCAGAATTTTGAACGAATTAAATTTGAGAATATTTAATTAATTTTAAATATTTAAACGATGATTTAATTTGTGTCCCTGATATAATTTTGAAATCCGCAATTAAATGATAAAATTTAATCGATTGAAACTGGATAAAATTTTGAATCTTTAATTTTAAGCCGAAGAAAAATATTTCAAACGCTTGTAAAATTCGTATTGGTAATACCGAAGCTAATCGAACTGTCAGGATTGAATTTGAAACTGTTCTGTTCAGTTTTGAATTTAATTGTTCGAATCGATATTTAAAATAGTCAATTTTCAGACTGTCTCGGAATTCAACGAAACCAGTGCCGTTGGGTCCGTAATATCGAATTATTATCGGATTCCAAATTTCGTATTTTTCGGAGTTCGTATGTGAGGATACGACACGAAAACGCATTGAAGTTTTTATCGAGATTTAAATTTAAATTTTAAATTTTTAATTTATGGTCAAAATCATCACCCCGTTTTCTTCCCCTGATTTCAGCCGAGAATCACGAGAATAATCGTGCACCCCATCACGTATACTCGTCCCTTTCCCCCTTTCGTTCCTTAAACAAAAAAAATCATCTCGTTCAAATATAATGGCCGCAAATTCTCTGTGACATTAAATCAAAACCAAACGAAACATTTTCGTTCAAATTCAAAGAACAATGGCAGAACAAAAATCGAGCCACTTCGTCCCCAAATTCAAAAGCAAAGACGAGGCTGCGATGTTTCTCCCTCGTTCAGATTCGAAGGAGGGGGATGTTGTAATCGATAGGGTTTCGTGAGCTGGTTGGCGGCGGCGTCTAGGGCAAAGGTGAGGATGAAGTCGCGTGCAGTGGTCTGGGGTTCGCGATCGATGGGCGCACGTATTTGGGCAATCGCGAGCAGGTGGGGTCGCGAAGGTCGAGCGTTCGATTTGGGGGGTCACACGCGTTCGTCGACAAGGCCAGGGCGACAGTGGCACGCGAAATAGGATGGCGTCAGGAGGTGGTGTGTCGCGTTGTGGTGGAGCTCGAACCTGAACAGGGCAAAGTCGCGAGTCCAAGTAGCTCGAACTCGAGCTGGTAGCGCACGCGTGGAACTGGCAGTGGATGTCGAGGCAAATGGTGGTGTGGAACGAAGTCGAGCGTGACGAGTAGATGAGGTACAACAATTTAAAGTTTAGATAATTTTAAAGTTCTATTTTCATCTGGAAGCATGTATATACAGTAAAGAATTTATACCAATTTTTAATCTATATATATATACCGAAAGAAAAAGAAAATGAATATAAAAGAAAAAGGAATTTTTGTTTGAGATTTAAAAATATTTGTTTAAAGTGAAATTTTATTACAATGAATATATTCATATATAGATAAACAGAAAATACAATTATTACCATAAGGTAGTTCTAGTTTATCTACAAAATTATATATATACATATATATATACGGCTTTGATTTGATTTTGAATATATATAGTAAATGAAAGTAATAAAGATAGATTTAAATTAAATTGGATTGATTTAAAAAGAGAAATTTAATAATTAGTTAAATAAATTTGTTAAAGAGAACTAGTTTGAAATGTTAGTCAAATAAATTTATTTAAAAGAAATCATTGGATAATTAAAATTTCTAAGCGAAGAATTTATTTATTTGATTTGTTCAAATAGTAATAAGATTATGTAATTGTTATACAAGGTTAAACTGTGAAGAAAACAATCTGGAACGAAAACGGGATTGCAAATAAAAAGCTAAGGTGAGATTTTCTCACTCGAAGGAAATTTGAATTTACAGTTATTATTGATTGATGATTGTTATTGGATGTGCTATTAGATATGATAGGATATATCTATATATAGCAATATATACATATTGGCATATGTATATATTGGATTGATGATTTCCCGCCTCGTATAGCGGATGAGACCTTATTGCGCCGTTAGTAAGCGGATTTATAAAAACCCATATACCGCGATAATTCCGTACTGGAGCGGAATTGGTATTGTGCTAACGTCTTTGGATGAAGGGAAACAGGTTGGAGGGATCCAACTGGATTCCTCAACTGTATTTATTCATTTACAGATGTTGATATATATTCTGTCATCATATGATGATATATGATGTTTGATGTTGTGATGGACTAATTGATGCGTTGCATCATCGGGTTCAATTTTAAGGTTTAAAAATAAACGATTTTTACTTTAAAAGGGAAATTGAAGTGATTTTTGGAAAATACACGATTTATTAAATTTTGGAATTTATTTATCTTAAATAAATGAATGTTATAAATTTAAAGTTATGAAAATTTTAAATTGTGAAATATAACTGAAAAGTGATTTGGAAATAAATAGCCAAGAAATTTATAAAATAGTTTAAGTTTGGATTTCTTTTGAATTACTAAAAATGATGTATATAAAAGATGTACAGAATTGATATTTATCAATTTAAAGTGTTGGAATTTTAAAACGAGTGTTTATAAGTGTTAGAGATTTGTAGAATTATAAATTGTAAAGGCATGAGATTTATAGAATTATAAATTGTGAAAAATATGAATTTTTTTGATTTATAAAGTATGAAGTTATAAAATGGATGAAACGGTAGCATAAAAGATTTATAAGAGATTAACTTATAAATTTGATTTTTTGCCTTTAAATGGAATATTGATCGAATTTGTAAATAAAAGGAGATTTATTAAATCGAAGTTGTTACAAAATAGAAATAGAATTTATAAACGTTGTTTTATAAATTCGAAATCAATGGGATTTGAGAAATTAAATATAGAAGATTTTTAAAGAAGATATATTCACGATTTTGGACAGTGAATATATTGTTAAGTAAAATGGATTCATTTTTGAAGAAGAAATATTTTAAAAATGAAGTTAAACATTTTAAAGGTGTTTTAAAATGTATTGTGAATCGAAATCATAGATTTCAACATTCATTGTTGAAATAGACGTTTTCGAGAAATAAGGGAATGGTGGACTATAACACTGTTGTTATAGTAAATGATTTCTGAAAGGAAATATTTTATATAGTATTGGGATTTATATCTCTATCTAAATTCCGAATCCCTATACTAGCGATTTTGAGTCGTCGTAACGATGTTTTACGTAACATTCGTTTTGACTCAAATAAATGTTGTTATAGTAAATGATTTCCTTAAAAAAATGAAATATATACTTAATTTGATTTAAGTATATCGAGTATTTTCAAACGTTGAAAATAAATAGATTTGTGAAATACTTATTATTAAGTATGGAAATGCTTTTCCAAAATGAAATGAAAACGTTTGAGAATTTATCCTTGTAAAGATAAATCGAAAATGAATATTGAAAACGATTTGAAAATCGTATATCAGAAGATATTTTTGTGAAATATAAATTCACTATGGAATTTATAAAAGAAAGGGAATCTGTTTAAAGATAAATATTGATTTAATTTTGAAGTGTGGAAATTTTATATCTAGTAAAGATATTTTTGAAGATGAAATAATTTGGAAAATTATTTGGAATCTGATGATGTCGCGCATCTTTATTGATAGTTAAATAACCGACTATCGATAATTACCTTTAGGTAGGTATTTGTGGTGAATTGGATGAATTTGAATGCCACACTTATTTTTGAATAAACGCTCACTATTCGGGTTAACCGGGAAAGGACCATGGGGTCGTATAACCCATTCCGAATATGTGATACGTCGTTATGAATCGCATTTGAAGACCGGTGTTGAAGACCGGATATTTTTGAAAACGGAAGGATTACCGTCGAGTTACTCTACACCGACTGATCTTCGGTTTAGAGGTTTTATCACCCTTAGTGACGGGAAGTCCGGACGTGATTAGAAATTTATCCGGAAATGCAAGGGCTTCGTGAGAAGTGCCTTCGGTTCTGTTCGATCCCGGAACAGACTTGTATGGATTGTGTGTCTGACGTTACAATTTGAGATATTGAGCTGATTTCTTTCAAATACATTTCTGTTGGTGGCGGAGAATTTATTCTCTTAGCTTAACACCCTTCTCTGAGACGTACGAGCTCAGAGGTTATGTAGTTGAAATTTATCAGCGATATATCCCAATTTGGTAACGTGGCATACTGAGTGTTGCTGTGAAATGATCAGTGTTTGGTCATTTGCGATATGATCATTTGTTTGATCTTATATCTTTGTGATCATAGGTTGATCATTTTGTTTGACCCGAAGCAGGGCTTTTTGAGAAAGCGTAGCTTTGTGGACGAGACTTCATCGAGCCTCACACCCCGGAAATGGTCGAAACAGGAAGAATGCAGCAAGGTTCTAGGGAGTAGCGCCCCTTAGTGTATGTCATTCCTTCTGGATAAAGGTGGTATCATGGTATGGAGCCCAGATACTTAACCTCTGTGGTTACTGCATTATTATTATCTATGTGGTTTTGTTGGAATCGGGGATCCTCGGGAAGATCGGTGACGATCGGGGGATGGCATACGCGTGTCAGTAGTTACCTATTTTTGCAGAGGTAACCCGGCCTTGTGTTGGCAGAGATCTAACCGTAACGTTAGATTCTCGGGTCGTCTATTCCAGGGACGTACCCATCGTGGATAGGAAGTTCCTTAGCCTGACCATTTGTTGGAAATCCAAAGAAACAATACGATCTTGTACGGTTTTAGTTGTAGAACCTATCATTCACTTATGGTGGTCACCACTGTTTGGATGGTAGCTATAGTAGGCATAAGTGCGGAATGCCTATGCTGGCTAAGATTAATATTATACTTTCGAAATGTTTTCTACACTATGCACTAATAATAATATCAAAATGATTTGATTTTGCATATCAAGCATCTTTGACTATCATAAGAAGAAATCTCCTCCAATTCTGCGTTTGCATTGTGTGTGTGGTGGGAGGTCTTATGGTAGTTTCATTTTCCAAAAGCATTGCGAATTGACTTTAAAATTCTCTGCTGTTTATTTTAAAGAATAACTGTTTTACGATCTCACACCAGTCACCATGACTGACTCGGAGTTTATTGTTCCCTTCTAAACTCTGGGTGCCCACCAATTTCCACACGGGCAGCCTAGAGTTATATTATCAGGATATTCTGGATATTCTGGAGCTTGGAAATAAGCTGGAGGACGAGACGTAGTATTTGTATCTGATAGTATTTATTCCGCTGTGTATTCTGTATGAGGACAAGTATATAACTGTCCATTGTTGTTTATTGACTCTGATGATATGATGTGATGTAATGTAATAACAGATATAATTCTTTTGTTTTTAAATGATATTCATTTATCTATTATATATTGTTCCGCTGCGATATGTGAGATTCTGATATTGTTTCTGTATCTGATGTTGTTCTTTTTTTTCTTCTTCTTCTTATTTTTTCTTCTTTCTAAAACCCTCACTATTGGAGTTTCCGGTGTTCGATTTCTCGGCAGTCGATAAAGTGAGTATCGATGTCGAATTTTCGAAAGTCGAAAATTTCGGTATGTCGAATTATTTAAATTTTAAGGAAATTATAAATTATAAACTTCTTTGGTATTATTAGTTTAAAATATCAAAGAAGAAGTTCAAAGTTATGAATTACTTTTAGGAGTTTAATGGATTTGAAACTAAATGAATTTTTAAAAATATAGATTTCCTTCCGATTATATAAAAGGTTTTTAAATAAAGATTTAGAAAAGAATAAGATATTTTATTTAAACCTCTTTGTAAATTAATATTGTTCTTCTCAAAATCAAATCGAAGTTTTTGAAAACGGAGTTTTATTATATATCCTTTTGAATCAATAAATAATTGAAGTGTTTGATTTGTGTGGAATTCTATATAGTGAGAATTTTTAGTAAATGAAATAGTAATACCGAGCGGTATGAGACGTTCAATAATATTCTTTTGACTACTCTTTTGATAGTTGTATTGAATAATTGTATGATGTTAATGTAGTTTACGAGCATTGAGTAAATGGGCGAGTAACACTTAACTGATATGGGACGCCTAAGTTGATATTTGTTCGATTACTTTTTGTAAGTAAATGTCGCTTATATAGGAAAGTACAGGGTATTATATGAGATTATTGCACAGTGGTAGCCTATTGAGAGTTGGTAGGCTAAGAGGCTTTGTGTATCTATTGATTGAGTAGTATGCTCCAATTATTTGGCGAGGAGTAAACCAGAATAGGATAGTATCCATCCTAGCAGTCTGATCGTGGGGTCACTCCCCGAATCCATGACATACCTTTTTGATATGTATGGCCGAGAGCCAAGACTGAGAGCCATAGCCTTGTCACGTAGGTCCACAGTCTATTTCCAATAGGGCACTTGTAGGGTCAAGACCATTGCATAGTGTAGACTTGCACCCGATGGATATTGGGTTATGATAGGCATCGAGGTAACTAAATACTACAGGAGTTGCGCTAAGAGCCTTTTAGGAAGGCTCCTGAAGCAGGTTGAGAGTTGTCAATCTCCCATCTTGTCATGGTGCACATATGATACTACGAATATACTTCTATCGCACGATTATTATTATGTGTGGATGAGAGCTAGTGTATGGATTCATGAGGCTGAGAGTCACATGACCAACTATGCAGTTGGAAGTCAAGATGAGTTCCTACGCGATTAAGGGTATTCATGAGAGTAAGAATTTATGAATTTATGTTACCATATATATACCTTTTATATGGTTATTTGAGAGATAACCCGACTGTTGAGAGCATGCCTTGTTCGTATTATATATATATATATATATATTTGTATATATATATATATATATTTGTCTTGGACATTTGTTAGTTATTTATTTTATATGCTGAGTATGAGAGATCTTGAGTATGTCTACTGTATGATTATCTGAGAGATAATCTTGGCTTTGCTGAGCGCATCTCATGTAGTATTGGATGATATGTATGTGTTTTGTTTTTTGGTTGTATATTGCTTCACTCACTTGATTATATACCATTTTATGTGTTACTCGATGTTGCTTTGTTATGAGTGAAGATATGTACGTGGTTAAAGATGTGATGTTATATTTAGGTTGTTCATATACCGCTATGAGTTACACTTGATTATAATAAGCTAATTGTTATTATATAGTGTCATCCACATTTAGACATAGTTTGACTCGTGTGTCATTTATATAATACTGGGGCCAGTCCAAGATATTTTAAGTTCAGGGACGAAGTAACCAACTTGTGATTGTAGGGCATAGTTGGAGATTAGTTTATTAGTTGACTAATGTATTATTATTTATTCATGTAGCCTCATATATGTTGATGATAATGAGTTTGTATGTATTGGATATATATATATATATATTGTATTTTTTTGATAGATAGTGGGCATTTGACTATATTGGTAGACCTACTTGGACTTGTATATTTATTGTAACGACCCGATATTTTCAGCCATTCGCATCCATTGTAAGTGTATAGGTAGACACTCATGCCGGAATTGAATTGCTCAAAATACCGCGTTGTAAATAAAAATTTGGCAAATCTCATAATATATAGTAAATAAAATCACAGATCACAGGTACATAGTATATAATAATGCAGCGGAAGTAAAAGAGATAGTAGTTCATGAAGCTACTATATAAATATATCAGAGTTAAACAAGATACAACAAAAGAAATAAAGTACAACAGAAGTTTCAATATGATAACCAAGTACAAGCTGAATAGAACAACCGAACTGAAATAGATAACACTACATAAGCAGATAATCTCCAGCGATTCCAATCTCCAGAAGGTGGAATCCAAATCTGTGAATACTCAGGCTGACCCAAGCGTAAATAAAAATACAAACACTCGAGTCAGGACATACATACTTATACAATGTAAACCAACTCAAGTGAACTGTAGTAAAAGTACAAGTAACTTAGAAGATGCTTGGGACCGCCCATCCTCTAAGGATCCGTTAAACTATTTACTATATAGTAATATACGCTATATACAGTAGTGTCTAATCAGTAAAGTATAATCATATTGAAAATAGCGTTAAAGGGATGGTGAACCTTAACGCGGTCGGATCTTTAAACCAAAATCGTAGTGGGCTCAATATGGTAGGTGACACGGTACACAAGGCAATGCCAGGGTAGATATACCAATTATGCACACGGACTGATGGAACGCATAGCAGCCACTACCGTCCACCTCGAACAACACTCCCAAACCGAAGGGTGGCCACCAAAAATCAAAAAGTAATAGAATGGAATCGAAGAAGTGCGTCCGATAAGAGGTGCTACCTCACTGGTCCGAGATCGCTCCTGTTTTAGCCACCTTATGCCAACTCACGGGAGTTGGGTCCACGTATATACCTTAGGATCGTCGCCACCATCCTACTTCATTCTGGAAACTCCACCGCGTACACAGTTGTCAAAGTGGTTTTTCGGTATCGACAGAGAGTATGTCCATATCCGATCCCGGTCTCTTTAACAACCAATCGTTATTATAACCCGTGGTTAAAATTTAAAAACAGTTTATACTTCAAAATAGAATATCATTTCAAATCCAAATCTTTATCAAAAAAAAGATCAAATCATTTCCAAACCATTTAATATATCAAAATATCATATCTTTCCAAAACTTCATTTCAAATCATTTCAATATCAAAATATCATATATTTTCAAAACTTCATTTCAAATCATTTTAATATATCAAAATATCTTATCTTTCCAAAGCGTTATTTCAAATCATTTTAATATATCAACTTATCTTATCTTTCCAAAGCTTCATTTCAAATCATTTTAATATATCAAAATATATATCAAATCATTTCCAAACCATTTAATATATCAAAATATCATATCTTTCCAAAGCTTCATTTCAAATCATTTTAATATATCAAAATATCTTATCTTTCCAAAGCTTCATTTCAAATCATTTTAATATATCAAAATATCTTATCTTAAACACCCCTCTAAATTCAAAGATAACATTCATTCATTTTCGATTCAACCCACCTTTTAATTGATTCATATTTCAATTAAATTACTTCATTTACCCTTTAAAAGTATAATTATTATTCTCTCAATTCAAGTATTCGGTTTCCAAAGTTTCAAACCATTCTGAGTTCGTTTACTAAGTCAAAAACCATAATTATTAAAATTTCAGCCTTTCACAGCATAAAAAAAACTGTTATAAGTTATACTTGAAAACATTTTTATTCAGCAAAGACAGCAATTTAAACTGCTGTTAAAACTCAGTTTTTAGTTAAATTATAGTTCAAAACAGAAAAGACAACATTTCAGAAGTGCTGCGGTAACTTAGATTTCAAAACAAAGGTTTTATTTGATTTCAGCAAAGACTGCAGACCACTATAGCTTTTCCAGAGAATGCTATAATAGACCTGAGTTCAATATTAGCCTATAAGATCAACCACAGCAACTACAGCATTTCAGAAATGCTATAATAGCTCTTTTTACATAATTTTAGTTCAATTCAGAAACTATAGCATTTCTGAGTGCTATTAAAAGTTAATTCCAGATTTTAGTATATTTCCAGCAAATAATAAACTTTATTTTAAATCATTTAAACATTTCAAAATCATATTTTTAACATTAAAAATGTTCATTAACATATCATTTAACATATATATTTTTTCACAATAAATTTCTTATAATTAAATCCAATTTTCAACAATTTACTTAATAAATTTAAGTGTAAAAGTTTCCAATTTTTCACATTTCAACAAATAAACTCAACACTTCAAATTTAAATTTCCATTTCACAAATTTAACTAAATTTCCAATTTTATTTAATTAACTTAAACCTTTAATTAAAACCAAATTTTACATTTCCAAGTCAAGTTATATTTTAAAAGATCACTTTTAAACATTCATTTATTTAACCACTTAAATTCATAGAAAAATCAATAATGCTTTAATAATTTGCTTAAATTCAAATTTAATCAAATTATCATATTTACCAATTTCCAATATAATTAAATTTCCATTTTATTCATATAACTTAAATATCATTTTAAATCAAAATTCCAAATTTCCAAACTTAAGTTATATTTCAAAAACCCAGTTAAACCATTCATTAATTACATTTATAACACATAGAAAAATCATAATTTCTTTATTTTAAAACATTTCAAAATCTATTTAAATCAAATTTCATAAATTTATATTTTTTAAAATACTTAAAAATATCCAAAACACTTTATAAAATAACCACGGGCCTGTATATAGTTTTCTAACCTAGGTCAAGTGATACGAATATGTATCATTTCAATCCGCAGTTTAAAAGAAAAATCCGGGTTCTATCATTTCAAACCCGCAATCCCAAGTTAAATAAAATAAATAAAAATCGTTCAGGCCTATCATTTCAGCCCATAACGATTTTTCCCTATTCTAAAGTCTGTTCGAGTATGTATCATTTTAGCCCATAGTGAATCTAATCTACAGGGAACTTGCAGTGTGATAAACAGATATAAATAAACAGAATAGCATCATATAACATTAACAAATAAGATGACAGGTAAATTAACAATTTAACATCATATATAAATGATCACAGGCAGTTATAACATCACATAATAGTCCTACACATTCAAATGGTGTCAATTCACATTTGTATAAGTATAAATGTCTGGTGAGATTTACTCACCTTTTTAAAGCTGAAGACCACAATTCAAACACAAAGATCAAACTCCGGAAAAACACAAGAGGCACGACAAAGCACGATCCAAACTTGAGTGATAGGAGAGCTAAGATTTCAACTTATGTACACAAACAAATACAAAATACATAAGTATATTTAATACAAAAGATTAGATGAAATAAACAATGAAAATGATTGAGATAAGATGGCATAACCTTGCTTTATCTTATGCAAGTGGTGATGGAGGTGGTGATGGGGTTAGCAATAGGAGGTAGAGGCCAAGCCTATTCATGAAGGAAACAAAGAAAGAAAAAGAAGAAAGAAAGAAAAGAAAAAAAGAAGAGGAAGAAGAAGCCATGGATATTTAGATCTATAATTTTTTTCTCTTAGGAAATAAAATGAGAATGAGATGTGAGATGAGAATATTTGTACGTGATTTGTAAGAGTAATAGGCGGCTAGGGTTATGGAAAAAACGTCTACGAGAATAAATGGTAAGAAATAATAAAGGGGATTTAATTCCTATTTAATAAAAGAAACGTATGCAAAGATCTTTAAATCAGAAGAGTCAAACAAGGAAGGAAATGATGGGAAATATTTTGCGCGAAATTTGATGGGAGTAATACATGGCTAAGCAAATGGTAAACGGCTAAATCAATAAAGAGGCAAGGCAATTTAAGGTAGGAGTTTTAATGGTTTGGGAAATAAAAAGGCAACAAATAACTTGATGTATTTATTAAAAAAAATTCCTTTTGTTTGCATGCAACGAAAAGAGGAGTTTGAGGAACAATACGTACGTGAATTATGAGAAGAATTCATGGTTAATGAATGTGGGAAGTAATTGGCTATGCAAATGGAAAGGCAAGGGAAAAGGAAAAGGCAACAAATAAACAAACAAGTAACCTATATCTCTTGCAATTTCTAAGCTATTATTAAAAAGAAAACCCTTCAAAAATCAAATGAATATATTCAAAGTTTATACAAATAAAAAAAAGTTAGGGAAATAAACATAGGAAAAATAAAATAAAAAAAATAAAATATAGAAATCATTTAAATCCAAACCCAAATCAATATATCATTTATTCCTAAATGCAAATGAAAAGACAGTGTTTTAAACAATGAAACGTATGCCTCTTAAATTTCTCCAAGCCATATATTTGCATACATTTCTTTCTAGAAATGAAATGTGAAGTAAATGTGTACGTGAATTATGAAGTGGTGTGGATGGCAAGAAAAGATTTGAACGACTAAAGAGGAGTAAATGAGGAAACGGTAAAAGAAACAACTTAGGAGGTGAAACAACTTTACGTTTCAAAAGCTTTTAAAACCTTTCAAATTTCCTTAATTTATTCATATAAGTTTACCTTACTGAAAATAATAATAATTTCAGTTACATATTCGAAAATATAACAAAATATAAAATATATATAAATATTTATTAATTATATAAGGTTAAAATAAGAAAATAGCGCAAAATTGCAAACCTAGTCTACAAAAATGGAAAATAAACAGAATGAACTTTGGACAATTTATATGGACTTGTAAAAATATTTATAACAAAGATAACAACATAAAAGTAAAAATGCATTCACAAATAAATATATAAATTTTAATTTAAATAAAACTTAAATGAAGAAATTAGCAGAAGAATAGAAAACAGCCTTTTAAAAATAGGGAATAATTACAGTAAATTTTGGAAAAATCCTATTATCATTTTAAAAATATTTGAAAGTTAAAATATTCATAAAATAACATATTGACCCAGATTAAAATGAAATATGACAATAAAAATATAATTTATACAATTTAAAAATAACAAAATTGCAGAATAAACAAATTGCAGTCAATATTGAAATATACATAACTTTCACTGTTTAACTCCATTTTCAACGAAATGAAAAGCAGCGTTCAAGTTATTACATCTATTTTCATAATAAAAGATAAAATTTAAGATTTTAAAATATTTTAAGTTTGAAGTTTAAAAGTCAAAGTTTGAATGGTTTGACCAGAAATTCACTTTCAGTAAAATAACAAATTTATACTAGTTTGAAATTATAGTTCACATAATAATTAACATTTATTTTAAAAATGAAATGTTTGAAATCATACAAGTTAAAAATAGTTTCAAAAATAAAATAAAGTCACATTTAAAAATATAGGCCAAAATCTAGGGTTGTTACATTTATATTCTATTATATGTTATCTTTGCGTTGCTAACTCTGTATTCTCTGTGATTTATTATATATTGTGTATTTTCCTATCCTAGAAATGCGTGTGATTATTGCTTTTTGTCGATACGGGATAAGTATAAGTGAGTAGTTTATTATTTTTAAAATACTTATCGGTTGTAGTCCAAGGGAATATCCATATGTGATAACCCAATATCGCCTTATTCTTCGTATTATCAGACGTTATTACCTAGTTTTACTCTTCGGTAGTATAAGTATAAAAGTGGGGTGTTACAGTTGGTATCAAAGAGGTTCAGAACAATACTGAGTATAAGAGACACGATTCTTCGCCTTAGATGAGACTTGGACTCCCTGTCTTGTGGGTGTGTGGTAGATTTTTGTATATACTTAAGTGACAATAGAAGAATACTATGATTGCTGAGGTAATCATCTGCCGATGTATTTGTTTTTTTCTTATATATTATATATTTCTTCTACCATTTTCTAAGTGCAAGTCTCTATATGCGATGTAAAGGAATTAATGGAGGTTGTGAAGGTAGTAGTAGTTTCTTCGATTAGTATTATTGACAATGATGATGAATATTAGACCTCTGTGTAGCTTTGAAAGTAGTAGCTTTCTTAGGGAAGATTTAAAAGGCTTAATTCAAATCTCGCACTTAGGGTATACCACGTAAATAAGTTATGATGAAGCAGTTGAGAATAAGGATTTAGTAGTGACCAAAGTGATACAGTGGAAGCCTATAGATTGATTCTCGCTAAGCAAATGTGTTTGTTTTGATTGATGTGTGTTATGTAGTGCAATAGTTAAATAAATATAAATATATATTATTTGACCTCAGTCTAGAGCGTGGAATTGAATAGGAGTATTCACTCAAAGCTATGAACCCACAAAAGTCTGGATGAAGCCAAAATATTTAGAGCCAGCGGTCTTACCAAAACCGTAAGGGAATAAGGAAACTATTTTATAAGGGAAAACAATGTGTTTGTGTTTACACACACACACACATATATAACACTAAAATATCGAATGAAAAAAAACTTTAAGTGAATGCTTGCTTGATGATGTGATTGAATGATCGATGTATGTTTGGTTGTAATGTTATTTTTGGGTGATTGGTTAATTATATTTATATTTAATACACACACACAGATATATATATAGAGTATGCTGTAATAAAAGCAAGTAAATGATTTTGATAAAGTAAGAAGATTATTTTTATAAATGTTTGGAAATAATTTTAGTGTTTTATTCGTGTTAAATTATCCGTTGGGTGCTTTAAGAATTTTGGTCGATGCATCTGGACAACGTATGATAGGGATTCCTAAACACTAAAATGGGGCATTTCAGCACAATGTTTTGAAAAAAAAGAATACAACGTTTTGAAAAGAATAAAATGCTTTGAAAAGAAATACAATATTTTGGAAAGAATACCATGTTTTGAAAAAAGAATAATTCTTTGAGAAATTTTATAAATAATATTATGAAATGAGAAATGTTTTAAAAGGAGTTAAATAATATTTTGGAAAGAGTAGTATTGTAACAACCTAGGATTTCAGTCATTTGAATTTGAAATATTTAATTGATTTTAAATATTGAAAAGTTAAGTTTATAAGTCAAACAATTTATATTTCAGATATAACGATTTATTTGATAATGTGAATTGTTAAATTTAATAATTAGAATTGTTTAAATAATTGAACCTTGAATTCAATTTGAATAGATGGATTCAGAAGATTGTTTAAATTCAATTTTTAAATAATAAATGGTCGGTGTAAACTTTAATTTATAATTAAGTGATTAGAATTGTTTTAATAATAATTCGTTTTAATTAACGTGTGAAAATAACCTTCTGGGGCACTATCTCGGATTTTGACGAAACTAGTGCCATTGGATCTATAATAGTGAATTATCGTATGTTAATGAATTTCATGGCGATCGAACGTATTGTTTAGTCTTGCAAGCTCATAACGTGTAGAAATTAATTATAGGAATTGAATATAATATAATTTGATTTTGAAAGCTAACTTCAGTATATAATGGAATTAGACCCAACACTAGTCCCATTGTGTTCTGATTGCGGGGATTTAGTATAGAATGCCAGGCGGCACGCTCGTTTAGAGTTCAAAATTTTAGAGTGTAAATAGTGTTTTGAAAATTTTCTATAAAAGGACCTTAACATTTTCCATTTTGCAGAACCCTAAAACAAAAAACACAGTCGCCATTAAATGTCCACAACCAACGGTTGTGGTTGATCTAGCCACTAGAAGCCGAATTAGTCATCGACCTCAACTAGGAAAGTGAGTGGCTAGGGGAGATGAGGTGATTGACTGGTAGGATTGGCCTAACATCGACATCGACGACGGCATTCCCTAAATGAATGGCACGACTTCCCTTGCCGTTTTTAGGCGAACGAAGGCGCTATGGAGGTCAGACCAGTGGGGATCAACGCGCCTGGGACAGGCTCGTCGGTATCGAGCTTGCGGCAGCGGTAAGAGGCATGAGGCAGCGGCTTTCGATCGAACAAATGTCACATCAAAGTTTGAAAAAAGAGCGGCTAGGTATGTAAACGAGGGTAATTCGCAAATTTAAACTTAATTAATTTACTTAATTATAATTTAATTATCTCTAAGTTCTAACGTCTATATTTTGTCCATACGAGATCGAATCTAGATGCGTTCGGTCATGTTATGCTTGTTACAACAAATACTACGTTATGGAATTGGATTGGACGGATTTGAAGCTAGTAGGAATTTATGTTAAAATTGAATGTTCATTCGATTTTAATTCAAACCGGAACGCCTTGGCAATAATTGAAATTTTAGTGAGTTAACTCACTTCATTGGACCCACTTATATTTTTATATAAGTGCAGATATTTTTATTGATGCTTGTTTGTTGCTTGTTTGGATGATTTACCGTTTTATCGGTTGGTTTGGATTTATCCCGCTTTTGGAGCGAATGACCTTTTTCTATATACTCGCCTAGTTGTGGATGACCCATATTATACGATTATATACTGTATGTGATGCAGGGGGACATGTTGGAGGGATCTACCGGATTTCTCACCACTTTTGATTTTATTTTTCCTATATATTGTGATATATGATTTGTTGGATGCCATATTTGATGACATGGACATTGATTTTGCTTATTTAGTGCAATAGTAGCACTTGGCCTTATTTGTGGGAATTTTGAAATAATATAAAGTGAAAATATTGATTTAAAAGGATTTTAAAGTGATTTTGAAATAATATATGTTTTTAATAATTATTATTGAATTATGAAAAGGAGTTTATTTTAAATAAAATAAAAGGTATGATTTTTTGTATTATAAATGATAGTTTGTGAAATATGTTAAATAAAGATTTTTGAACTATATTATAAAGGTTTTAAAAACTTAATAAATAAGCCTATCTTTTATTATAAAGGCAATACAGTTTTAAAGAAGATAAAAATAGTTTGAAACAAATATTTTTGAAATTGTTTATATAAAAGATTTATGAAAGTAATATTTTATAATTAAATTAATAGATTTATAAATGAAGTTTTATAAATATTAAAAATGGATTTGCAATTGATATTTGGTAAACAGATTTATAAATATAATTTTATAAATAAATGAGATTTATAAAGGAATGGATTTATAAATAGAATTTCGCAAATAAGGAGATTTCATAAAGGGAAGTTTTATAAAATAGAATGGAGATTTATAAACATTGTTTTATATATATGGAAATGATTTATGTTGAGATTTTAATATGGATTTTTACAAAGGGAATACATTCATGTTTTAAAAGTTAAAATAATCTTTTAAAGGAATGTTTTGAAAGTAGTATTTTTTGATGGAGTTAAATGGTTTTAAAAAGTGATTTAAAATGTACTAAGGGACGAAGATATAGATTTCAACATTTATTGTTGTGATAGATGTTTTTGAGAAAATAAGGAAGGCATAGACTATAACATTGTTGTTATAGTAAGTGATTTCCAAAAGGAAATGTGATGACCTATCTCCTCGACTTTAAAAAATCGACACTAACACATCCATGGTATTCACGTGCCATAATTCCAAGTGTCGGGGAGGTAGATTATCAGGGGTAAAATAAAAGATAGAAACACAAATTCTCAATATTGCATTTAATTATGTAGATAAATAATACATACAACCACTATCACCAGAGTACATCAGAGTTATGGTATAAACTAACCCAGCAAAGAACAGTTATAACTGCCTGCTCCCACACTTGCTGGTACAAAAAACTAGACACAACGAAAAATAAAAATATGGATGGATATCCACACAAGATGCTCTAGCTCCATGCTTCAAAAACTCCTCCCAAAATGCTCCTAAAATGACCCGGACTACTTGGCTGCCCAAAAAAATAGGGCACGCGGAGTTTAAGAGAAACGAAAATAAACTTCGGGTTAGTCATGGAACTGGTGTAAGAAAACTTAAAAGAGCATATACTTTTGAAATCAAATGTATCTCATAAGACCACGCCGCATATAAACACGGACGAGGTTTTTCCCTTATGATAACCAAAACATTTGCTACGTAAAATCATTTGATATAATTTATAATGATATTCTTTGAAAACACTTTTCAAGTAAATATATTCAAATAGCCGAAATTGTTACCATTATTAAATTCCAGCATACTAGGCTCAACAAATCAAAATGGCAGGCACGTATTGGGGAAAGGATTTCCAACAAATGACCAGGTAAGGGACTACCTTCCGGCAGTATATCTCTAGAGGAATGTACCGAGGCTACAAATCATCTGCACCTCTACCAACACATGGTCAGCCTACCTCTTCCTAGATAGTACTGAATATGTCATCACCTCGATCGTTACCGACCTATCTGAGACGTCTCTTAGCATACACCACAATAATTCAAACCTGAACGTTATAGCGGTTAGAAATATGTCTAGAATGGGATGATCAAACCCTAATGGTTGTAAACCACATAGCCTTGCCGCATTTACCCTGTTTTAGGCATTTTCGGGTGTGAGGCTTGAGGTAACAATTATCTTTCACATAGCACATCATCTTTCCTCTTTGAATGCCACATTGCCATTCCATAATCACATAACTGATTTCTACAAGCGTATAACTCCTTAGCTCGTACGTCTCAGGAAATGGTGTTAAGCTAAGAGAAGTTTCCTTCTCCGCCACCAAATATATGATACGTTTATAGAGATTAATCAACGTGATTTTAAAATACAATGTAAGACATTCGTCCATATAAGTTGTCCAGGAATAGGACAAACCAAAGGCACTTCTCATACCACATCCTATTTTGAGAATCACCCCTAGGATCGGTAGCAATTAGTCCTTGCAAATCAAAGATTTTCATAAGAGAGCACTACTGCCACCATAGATATATGATATGGTAATTTCCCCGAGGGTCTAGTGGCAAGTAGCCCTACATCATGAATATCCTCGACTTCAATGATCATATCTTCAACATGTTTTACTTCGGAACATAAAGTGGTTTTTGGATAGGAATCGCCCAAATCCGATCCCGATCTCTTTGAATCCAATTGTCGAAAAAAATGTTAAGTGTGGGTGATTAATAAAAAACATTTTCATTCGACGACATCTTTATATATATATATATATATATTCATTTTAGCTATACAGATTTGTTAAACCTCACTTTCAATCATTTTTTTATTCCTTGGAAATTATTTCTAAAGGGTATCTTTCCTTTTGGAAAAACTTAAACAGGATCTTTTTAGAGCATCCGGGCTTTCTCTTAGATCTGTTCCACTTCTAGCCTAGAAAGAGAAAGCAGAGGCCAGGTAAGTTCAGGGCACTAGTTGCTCCATCCCTGACCTTAGTTATATACCTTGTTTTATTTTTCTACATCTCATAGGTGGGACAAATGTACTAGTCGTTTCAGCATACTCCTTTTGTTATTACATTCAACGAAATGATTCAATTATATTGTTTAAGTGTCATAAACAATTCCTCTTAACAATCCATTTAAACTCTTATTGGAACTTCCAAATCATCTTTAAAATACTAAAATGTTTATTCAAATACATTTATAATAGATTCAGGAAAGAATAGTTGAGTTAAAATTTATGCTTCTAAAGTTTACTGAAACTGCTGTAGAAAAGTGCTGTTGAAAGTGTGTTAAAAACTTTTTTGATTAAAACAACTTTTATATCCTTTGGAAATCCATATTTATAACTTAAATCTCTTTTAAAACATTTTATCATATTTATCAAATTTATTTCATAGTTTTAAACATTTAAAAATATTCATTTTAAAGAATTTTATACTTTGGTCACTTAACTACAAAAGCGCGATTTTTTGAAAAATTGATTTGAACATAATTTAAATTCTTTTAAATGAAATCCTTATTTTTCATTTACATTTGAAAACTATAGAGGGAAGAGTCTGGGAAATTCTTATTTCGAAGAATTCCAATTTCAAATCAATTGTATAAATGGATTTAACTTTTGCGGCGCGAAATCACGAACTACCGCTACGTGACACACCTATTTCTAGTTGATTTTCAACTCTTTTCAAATCTTTACCAAAATAGGTTAAATACTTTTGAAATATTTCTAAGTCGTTTAAAGTCATTTTCTTATGTTTTTAAAGAGGTTCACAAGTCGTATACACTTTTTAATTCAAATAAGAAAGTGATTCCTTTTGTGATTTTTCGACGTGTAATTTATTGTAATGGCCCATTTTTTCATACCCTTTGAATCGACAATAAACCACACATGTCCAACTCAAATTGCACGAACAAGCGGATCATTAAGGGTAGAAAGAAAATAAAGACAGAACAGAATCTCACACGAATGGAATAACATATATTATTATTTCAATAATAATCTTTACAACGGAAAAATTTAAAATACAATATCAGAGTCTAACCTAGATTCAGCCTGGACAGTTATAAACTTCTGTCCTTACAAATGCTCAAAACAACAAAACAAATGCAATAGATGCAGCGGATAATAAAATACGTCCATACGATGATGAAGATCTCCAGCTCTCCCCTGGAAACTCCATCCATCTTCAACTAAACCTGAAACTACTCGAATATGGCCCGAATATTAAAAATACTCGGATTAGGCTTGATAAACCAGCATGAGATACTCAAAATTTTAAATGTATATATCATGACGATGTTATCAAAACCTTTGAAAAGAAGGGTATCTCATAAGACCACGCCCACACATACATACAGACTGGTTTTTACCTTATGATAACCAAAACACTTTATTACCAAAATAATTTGATATTATCTTTAATGACATTCTTTTGGAAAACACCTTTCAAATAAACTTATTCAAATAAGATATCAATACCCGGACTAAGTCTAAGGGAATATATCCGGACTAGGTCAAACGGAATATATCGGACAGAATATATGATACCAAAAAGGGGTAGCTGAAATGTTAGCAAAGCATTACAGTTATTTTGGGAATACAATCAAAATCGTAAAGCTCGTATTGGAATTGGATTTTCCAATATGATAGGGAACCTCGATAACCATGCATATCAACCGAAACCCGGTGGTTTTTCGTGCAAGGACTCACACACCACTATTCCTCATATTGCCACACTTCTTGATATCTGGTGGCTTCTCATGCAAGGACACGCACGCCACTATACCATACAATAAAAGTCTCGTCTGGACACATTGGTGACCTAGATCATAAGCCACCAATCACCTTGAGGGATCATATGCCACCCTCTCATACTAAGACTGAAATATGTAACATAGTTCCCGTATCATTTCCGAGATGTGAGGCTAGTGAGGCTGCACTTATAATTTCCACAAAGCCACACTTTACTTTTCACAAAGCACAATCCACTTAGAATGCCACATTTCCATTCCTTCGATCACTATTTGACTTCCATGAACATACAACCTCTGAGCTCATACGTCTCAAAGAAGGGTGTTAAGTTAAGAGAAGTTGCCTTCTCTGCCACCAGACAGATGTACGTTTGTAAAAGTCAATGTTTGTGACTAAGCAATACAATGTCACACACTCATCCATACAAGTTTGTTCTGGGACTAAACGAAACCGAAGGCACTCCTCCTACTACCAGTAGTAGAGAGTAGTCCTTGTAATCCGAAGATTTCAAAATACGATAGGACCACTACTATAATAAATGTCTCTATATTGGGAGCTACTCAGAGAATGTCAACAAGCAGTCCTTCCGCTAATGAAGATCTCCGGTCTTCAATAATCATCATCATGAACATGTCTTCACTTTCGAACATATACATTGGTTCGAAGTGGTTTTCGAATAGGAATCACCCAAATCCGACCCCGGTTCCTTCGCACCAATCATCGATTAAAAAGATGTTAAGTTCATATGTGATTATCAATCATCAATCAATTTAATTTATCTTTTTTATTCATTCATAAATATCTCTTAGAGATACATTTATTAAATAATTCCTTTATCTTTTTTCAGAGTATATGGAACCATTAAGCCTCATTTATCAAATCATTTGGTTTATTTAAACCTTTCTTAAATCTTGGAATAATTCCAAATTATTTTCTCTTCTACTTAGTAAAACATTTCAACATTATTTCTTTAAATCTTTCATTTAAAACTCCTCTTTAATCTTGGGAAATACCAAGTCATCTTATTTAAAATCACATTTAAACCTTT
Source organism: Allium fistulosum (assembly GCA_030737815.1). NCBI lineage: Eukaryota > Viridiplantae > Streptophyta > Magnoliopsida > Asparagales > Amaryllidaceae > Allium > Allium fistulosum. The sequence continues at coordinate 898,144,884 of CM060907.1, read as the reverse complement.
AATAAAGATTTTCTATTTCCAAATCCTCATTTAAATGGGTTAAAATTGATGTTATGTAAAACATCGTTACAGCAAACCCAAAACCATTTTATTCAATTCCTTGTTTAACTCTTGAAAAACTCTTCACTTTTTACTTTGGGAAAACATTTTTAGAGCATCCGGGCTTTCCTTTCAATTTGTTCCACCCCTCGTCTAAAAGAGAAAAGAAGGCCAGGTAAGTTCTGGGCACTGGTTGCTCCATTCCTAACCTTAGTTACATACCTTGTTTTACCGTTTAGATCTCACAAGCGGGGCAAATGTACTAGACATTTCCGCATACTCAGTTTGTTATTACATTCAAGGAAATGATTTCTATTTTATTGTTTAAGTGTTATAATAACCATTTATTTAACCTCTTTATAAAAGAATTATAAACTTCAAATTTATCTTTAAAACACTTAATTATTTATATAAAAACATTTATAAATGATTCTTGAAAGAATCGTTAAGTTTAAATCTTTATTTCAAAAGTTATAGAAACTGAGCAGAAAAGTGCTGCGAAAAGTGCTTAAAACAGCTTATTTAATTAAAACAACTTTTTTAATGTTTGAAAATTTTTATTTTCCAATTCAAATATCTTTCACACCATTTTAATAGATTTATCAAATTTATTTCATATTTTTAGTCATTTAAAAATGTCATTTATAAAGAAATTCCTTCTTGGATTCCGAACTGCAAAACCGCGATGTTTTTAGAAAACTATTTTGGACATATTTCAAAATCTACTTAATGAAATCTTGATTTTTTTCTTCTTTGGAACTATAGATATAATAGTCCGGAAAATTCTTATCCCAAAGGATTCTGAGCTATATTCCACTTTGTACACTTATTTAACTTTTATGACGCGAAATCGCGAACTACCATTACGCGACGCGCCTAATTTTGACTAAATTTTCATTTATCTTTCAAACTTCACCAAAACACTTTCATATGTTTATAAAATATTTATAAATCATTTTCAAACATTTAAACCAATATTTTTTCATATTAAATCTCTTTTTCACTTTTAAATCATTTCATAATATTATATTATTATAATATTCATTTTCAACCTTTTTATATTTCAAAACCATTAAGAGGTTAAATAAACTCCATACACATATTATTTGAATTCATTTCTATTAATTAACCATTTTATTATAATTTCTCATAATTTATCACAAACAAGTTATCAACCATATAATCAACCATATAATCATTCAAGTTATCAACCATTCATACAAATGATTAAGAGATTAAATGGTCATATTATCATACTTAAAAATAGTTATAGAGATAATTTATTATTAAATAAACATTGAGTACTCACCTTTAACCAAATTGATTAACTTCCTACCAATATCTTATCCAACCACACTTCACTAAACTAACCTACACTTCACTAATACATCCATAAACAACTCCACTACCTTGCCCATGCTCATGACCATCCTTCCTCCTCCACTTTGCTCTCGGCCCGAACCTTCCTCCCACCTCCATAGCTCACGACCATAGCCTCGCCATCCCAATACTCATGGCCTAAGGCCATTTAAAGAAGAGAAGAAGAAGAAGTGAATTAAGAAAAGGTTAGAGAGTAATTAGTGAATTGATGCTTAAGCACTTCACTATTTTTAACCCTCCTACCTCTCTTAAAAAAAGAAGTTATTAATGAGCAAAAGAAAGCTCAAAAATTAAGAAGAAGAAGAAGAAGAAGAATGAGAAGTGTGAAGAAAATGAGAAGAATGGATGGGTATTTATAGAAAAAGTAAGGAGTGGTGAATTATAAAATTAACCCTTTACAAAATTATCAAAATATCCTTACTTTATCTTACTTTTTCAACATTTACCATCACTTTGTCTCATCACTACTTTATGTCTTAATCACTTATAATGCATAAGGAAAATAAAGTAAATATTTTATTTGATTTGATATGACATGATTTTGTCCATTTATGTTTACTTTTTCTTAATGATTTTCTAGAAATTTCTAACCTTAATTAGCAAAAGTAAACTTTATTAATTAATTGTTAATACTTAACATATTTAAAAATGTGTACATGTATTTGTACATAAAGGTGCAACAACGTTGCGGCAACTTTTATTCGACAAAACGTTGATTTTCGACAAAATGTTTTATGGTCACATTTTGACGTTTTTGTTAAACTTAAAAATAAATTTCTTATCATCTTTAAATAATTAAAACGTGTGTATTTGACTTATAAAATAATATAAAACAATATCAAAATTCATTTACAACTATACGACCTTGGTTTTGTCAATGCGCGACGAAATTTGTCAATCACTATAACATAAGCATATATACAGTTATCAAATCTTTATCAACCAATTATATAATGATTTTAAAAGCAATTATTTATCCTTTAAAACAATTATTGGACTGTATATTCAATTTTATCGAAAACCGGCTTTTGTTAATTTTTTCAATGTTATGGTAAAAGTCTAAAATCTTTATTCAATTCTAAAATTAAGTTCACCATTCTTATTTATCATATAAAACATGATTATTTAAGTTTGAAATTTCTATATTTGAATATTTAAATACATTAAATATTTCATTTTCAAAGTGGTAAAATTACGGGTCGTTACATTTATCGTGACTTGTTATGATATCAACCAAACATCCATTCAACATCCATATAATATCCAAACATGATACTAAGCAATAAAATAAGTACAAAAGCATGTCATAACATAAGAGTAGAGAAGGGAATAGAGTTTTCTCACAATTTTGCTAACTTTGTCGCTACGGATTTAAATATAGCTTCGCTACTATTTCCCGAAACTTCTTGAAATCCAGCTATAACTCCGCTATCTAAGAAGTTAAGATGAATAGAGGTGGAGGTGGCTTCTAGGTGGGCACGGCCATGGGTGGAGGGATGGATGTAGCTTACTAACTTAAACTTGCTTTTGTCGATTATTTTGTCATAACTTTGTTACACTTTTGGAATATTTTTAGAGAGGCATGGAAGCCATTAAAACTTTAAGGAAGAAGAAGGAGAAAGCAAGGAAAGAAGTGGAATGAAGTGTGAAGAAATGAGAAGGAAGCTTGGGTATTTTTAACCTTGAATTACGTAAGGATTAAGCTTTGTTCTTTTACATTTTTACCACTCCCCATCAAATCATTTTGCACAGCCCAAGGCCACTCCATGTGCCTCCATCACTTCATGTCCTCTTTCCTTACTTCCTTAGCTCTTAAGAGATGCATTTGGATGGATTTATGGCTTAAAGTGAAGATTACATTGGTTTTGGTGAGATTTTATCGACTTTTGGTAAAATATCTTACTTTTCTTCACTTTAATTTTTTTTAAAGTGAATATTAGTTTATATATGTCATATATACATATTACTAAGTGTATTAGATGATTTAAAGTGTTTTAAATTTCAATGTTTCGGTATTTGAATACGACTTTTGATCGTTAAGCCGCCTTGAATCTAAAATCCAATTTCCGGTCACATTTTGAGTTTTTGTTAAACTATTTTTATTTGTAAACAAAAATTTGAAAATAAATTTGTATATTGTTATATAATAATAATAAGCCTTTTTTAAAAATTAAAATAATTTATTTAATCATTAAAACTTAATTTTACTTAATACTGACTTTTGTCCCTTTTTACCGATATAAGAAAAAGTTCCTATTTTTTGTGTAAAAATTTATCTTAAACTTTTGTATAATATTATTTGAGTTATAAAAACTTATGTTTTAATTTTTAAAATCCATTAAATATTATATCTTAGTGTGATCGAATCTTGGGCCGTTACATTCTCCCCTCCTTAAAAGAATTTCGTCCTCAAAATTTAAGGTAAGAAGAAGATGACTAAAAGGGAAATATATTTGATATGATGAAATTATAAAAAAGTATGAATAAGTGACTACACCACAGGCTATGAGTACACTATGATGATACGGTCTATACTGTCTATACATCAATCCTAAACTTAGGATATGTCTTCCTCATTCTATCCTCTGTTTCCCAAGTGCAATCCTCAACATCTCCACTCCATTGAACTTTGACTAACCTTACCACCTTCCTCCTTAATCGTTTTTCTTCATGATCAATAATTCGAACATGCCATCTAAAAACTGCCAAATTTGGTTCCACCTCCAAGTCTTCCTGAGCAGTCGTTTCTATGATTTGTTCTTTTTCATGCACATGTTTCCGCAAATGAGATACATGAAAAACATTGTGCACACCCGACAACCTTTCTAGCAATTGCACTCGATAAGCTAGTGGGCCGATTCGTTCAAGAATAGGAAAGGTCCAATATATCGAGGTGCTAACTTCCCAGCCCTTCCAAACCTTACTACTTGTAATGCCCCACCCCGAGACTCACATTAACAAAGAGAATTACATAGTAATTCTATCTGCTAGTGCGGAGAATAGGGCTGGTTAAGGGCGGCCATCATAGTCTTGCATTAGATAAGAGCTAAGTACGTCGGCTTTGGCACTTATTTTTTTCATTTCATCTCGAGAAAAACTGTCATACTTAGCTCTTATCTAATGCAAGACTATGATGGTCGCCCTTAACCAGCCCTATTCTACGCACTAGCAGATAGAATTACTATGTAATTCTCTTTGTTAATATAGGTATCGGGGTGGGGCGTTACACTACTCCTCTCATTGGAGAAACTTTCAAAAAACAAAATCTCCAACCGAGAATTCTAAATTTCTGTGTCTATGATCTGCATAACTCTTCTGCCTTCTTTGGGCTTCCTTTAACTTCTTTCTAACCATATCAGCTTTCTCTGAGGCTTCTCTTATCATGTCGGGACCAAGTATTAACCGATCTCCGGTTACTATCCAACATGCTGGTGACTTGCATGGACAACCATATAAAGCTTCATATGGTGCCATGCTGATACTGGCTTGATAGCTGTTAAAAGAACTATACCAAATGCAAATGATATTCCCATGAGCCTCCAAAGTCTAGAATACATGCTCTCAGAAGATCTTCCAAAACATGGTTGACTCTTTCTGTTTTTCCATCAGTCCGAGGATGATATGCAGTGCTTATACTCAGCTTCATTCCCAAAGCTATCTGTAATGCTTCCCAGAACTGACTAGTAAAGATTGGATCCCGATCGCTTACTATACTGCTTGGAACTCCATGTAATCAGACAATCTCCCTTATATATCTCTGCAAGGCTTGTAGTGGTCCTTATTGGCTTTACTGGAATAAAGTGTGCACTCTTGGTCAATCGGTCAATGATAACCCAAACAGCTTCATTTCCCTTCCTTGTTCGAGGTAAGCCATTAATGAAATCCGTTGATATTAGATCCCACTTCCAAGCTGGAATCTCTAGAGGTTAAAATAACCCTGCAATCTTCTATTAGTCGCTCTTAACTTGTTGAAAATTGGCGCATCCGCTAACATAAATGGATATGTCCCTCTTCATGCTTTTCCACCAAAATGTGTGCTTCATGTTTTTGTACGTTTATGAATTCCTGGATGAATGTTAAGTTTGGATTTGTGGCATTCAGTTAATACCTCTTGCCAAAGATTTCCCACATCCGAAATATAAATTCGTCCATTCAACCGTAATACTCCACAAATATCTACTTCAAAGCTTGAATTTCTTTCTTCTTCAGCTGCCTTAATGAATTTCACAAGTTATTTATCTTCTCTCTACTTGCTGGCTATTCTTTCTAGAAGAGTTGTAGTCATTACCAAATAAGCAATAACAACATACTTCCTGCTTAAGCATCGGCTACTATGTTGGCTTTCTCAGGTGTATATAGAATATCTAGATTATATGATGCGAGAAATTCTAATCAACGTTGCTGCCTCATGTTTAAATCTTTCTGAGTGAAAAGATATTTCAAAGATTTGTGATCCATGAAGAGATCGGACTTTTCACCCAGTAAGTAATGCCTCCATATTTTTAGTGCAAACACAATAGCTAGTAGTTCCAAGTCGTGTGTTGCATAATTCCGCTCGTGAGGCTTTAGCTGCCTACTTGCATAAGCGATCACCTTACCTTCCTGCATTAGAACTACACCAACTGCTTCCCTACAAGCATCCGTATAAACGGTTAACCCACTATTTCCATTTATAATTGCTAGGACTGGTGCGGTCATTAACCTTTTCTTAAGTTCCTGGAATGCTTCTTCACATTGAGGAATCCAGATAAATTTAACATCCTTCATTGTCAACTTTGTCAGGTGATAGGCAATCTTTGAGAAGTCTTGAATGAATCTTCTGTAATTCCACCAAACCTAAGAAGCTATGAATCTCTTTAAGAGTTTGTGGCTGCTTCCAATTTTGAACAGCTGCAACTTTTGCAGGATCTACTGAAATCCCGTCCCTAGACACTATATGTCCAAGGAATCTTACCTCCTTCTCCCAAAAATGGCATTTTGAGAATTTGGCTTTCAGCACATTATTCCTTAATATCTCCAATGCAATTTCCAAACGGCTTTCATGTTTTCTTCTGTCTTAGAATAGATAAGGATATCATCGATAAAGGCTAACACGAATTTATTGAGTACGTCTCTAAATACTCTATTCGTAAGGTCTACAAAATAAGCAGGTGCATTAGTTAGCCCAAAAGGCATAACCAACCACTCAAAGAAAGTATTAGGACCTTTAAATGTAGTTAAATGGATGCAATCTTCTATGATCATTAGTTGATGGAATCCCCTGGCTAGATCCATTTTCAAGAATACCCGAGCATCATGTAATTGATCAAACAAGTCATCTATTCGGGGTATAGGATACTTGTTCTTAATCATTTGTTTATACAGTTCTAGATAGTCTACACAAAGCCTCAAAGACCCATTTGACTTGGCAACAAAAACTACCGCTGATCCCCAACCCGAACAACTAGGTCTTATCAATCCTTTCTTCAATAGCTCCTGGGTTTGGATATTCAGCCAAGCTGTGACGCCCCACCTCTATACCCACGCTAACCAAGAACACTACGATGTAGTGCTGTCAATTAGCACGGAGAATAAGGCTGTTGAGGAGCGACCATCCGTGTAACTTCTTTGTGCGAGCACCGATATGTCAGATAGAATAGAATGCATATCTTTTAAAGAGGAAATCCAACATACCGATACAAACACAAAGCTATCACACGGTGGCTATAAATAATCTTCGGAAACAAATATAGAAATAAACATAACACACATCAGTCTCAGACAATTCATATCACAAAGGCAGAAGAAGATATGAATAAATATACAACACATGAAAGTGTACATCAGAGTAGTGGTCAAGTAAGATCCACGATAAAACAAAAGAATAGCAACATGTGCTATACAAAAGAATAAGTACACAATATAGAGTCTATATCTCAAATGCGTACAACCAAAAACTACTAATCTAAGTAGTGCCAAAAGTCAGAGTAGCAAATCCCGGGAGGGAGTCAAGCAGAAGCACCTGTAACATCTCGGTCTGACCCGAGTATTATTTATAAGAAAATAATAAACGGATCAGTCTAACTATAAATATCAGATGATATGGTATAAAGTAAATGGCATGACATGAACATGAAATAACTATTACGACATACTACTATAAGTATGTAAATGATAATCAACAAAAGATTAATCAATATCACAAGAATCTTCTCAAAGATAAGGTAGGGTATCATACCCTAAACTTGTATTCATAACAAATCAATAACACATGAATTCACCAATGCACAAAAACTGATATCATATCAATAAAAATCATGAAAATTGGTGAAGCACAAAATTCCAGAAATCATCACCAGAAATCCAGAAAACACATAAAAGGGGGGAAAGGCCTATGAGCCGCATGCTCCACGAATGGTCCGAAGACCTATGAGCCGAATGCTCCACGAATGGTCCGAAGACCGATGAGCCGAATGCTCCACGAATGGTCCGAAGACCGATGAGCCGAATGCTCCACGAATGGTCCGAAGACCGATGAGCCGAATGCTCCACGAATGGTCCGAAGACCGATGAGCCGAATGCTCCACGAATGGTCCGAAGACCGATGAGCCGAATGCTCCACGAATGGTCCGAAGACCGATGAGCCGAATGCTCCACGAATGGTCCGAAGACCGATGAGCCGAATGCTCCACGAATGGTCCGAAGACCGATGAGCCGAATGCTCCACGAATGGTCCGAAGACCGATGAGCCGAATGCTCCACGAATGGTCCGAAGACCGTAGGGTGCTACCCTAGAAATGTGATGGTGAAACATCACATGATCGGGGTATAGTCTCCCACGTAGACAAAGAGACATCGCTCAATCGCTAGTCTAAATCATAAAAATGATCGTCATGATCATAAGGAAGTGTCGATTACACTAAGCTAGTAAGTATAAGAGTTTAGCTTCATGTCCCATAACCACTTGCTTAACTCAAATATTTACGAACAGATTGTAGATCTCCACTAGAAAATTGTCACAAGAGATTCAATCGAACAAGTCCATAAATTAACCGACGAAGTAAACGCAAGCGTTTCATACCACTTGTTTTGCTAAGCCGTTTAATTATATTTTCTCATACGAATGAGGTAAAGGTTTGTATATACTAGTAGATTGAAAAACAGTTTTATAAACGAGTTTGATATTGAAAATAGAGTTGAAATCGTTTTGATGAAAGAGTTTTGATATTTACTACTAGTATTGAAACCTTTATATTTTTAAAGTGACAAGTCATAGAAGTGATTGTAGAAACAATCAATTATAAAAGTTCATATTCGAAGACGTGAATAAAATCCAAAGAAATCAATTCCCAAAACCATCAAAGTAAGAAGTTCGGTTGAATGGTTTTCGGATAAGATTGCCTACGCAGAGTAATCGGATAGTGAAGACAAGCGACCTAAGTTTAAAAAGGCGGGCGACTTAACAAAGTGGCCGATAATAAATGATAACAACAAAAAGGGAATCAACCCGATTTGATTAGAGATGGATATTCAAGCTAAAAAAACAACTAGGCAAAACACAGCAGATTCAGACGTCTGAGATCAAGAATTCAGACGTCTGAATCTGGAAAATAAACTATTTTCCAGAACAGAATTCAGACGTCTGAATCCTAGATTTCAGACGTCTGAAATAGGCACTTTTTAGCCTATTCCTTTTCTGGTTCAAAACGAACCAATTAAGACGTCTGAAATTTTGATTCAGACGTCTGAATGCTGGGAGAAGAAAATTCCCAGTATTCCATTCAGACGTCTGAACCATACGTTCAGACGGCTGAAACTGTTATTCAGGGCATTCCCTGAACCTAGGCCAAAAATGGCCAAACGACATCGATAACGATCGGTCGAGCAACAACGACTCAAGAATTGCACAAGGATAAGTGTTAGGAATTCATACCTAACAATCGAAGATAATTATTGACTTAGATGTGAGATAAAAATCTCACCTTTGAACCCAAACAAATGAAGAAGAAGCTTTGAAGCAATGGCAAGAGCAATCACTCTTCAATTCCAACTTAACAAGCTTGAATCTAAGCTAAAAGAGAAACATTTCCCGAATTTAGGTTTAGGAAATTTCTGAGATTGAAAGGAGAAAGAGTTGGAGAAGGAGAAGGAGATGCTTACCAATGGGTTCTCTTTGAATTTGGAGCTAGAACTTGATTTGCAAATGGAAACTAGGGCTTGGGAATTCTAATTTCCCATCTCTCCCACCATTGTTGCTCTAGAACTGAAATGAGGAGGAAGTGAGAGTGAGTGGAGAGGGGAGGTTCAGATTTGGGGGTTAAGTTGGCAAAGGGGCTGAACCCAAAACCAAACCCAAAGTGAAAATGGTCAAATTTTGACTAGCTCCAAACATATCGAAGTTTACACTCAAAAAGATCGCAAACGACATTTTGGACTCAATGGGGGTGGTCTCGAGTCCCAATTCGACCGTTTGCAAAAAGTAGCTTTTCGAACTAAAATCCGACGAACGATGTTATATTTAAATAAAATATTTAAATATAAAATCGACAAATATGCGGGTTGTTACATCATCCCTCTCCTTTGGAGCCATTCTTCGATCAGATTGTTTAATTGACCTTGCACACTGAATCAAGTCGATACGAAACTCGATTTCCCGATGTTGGGGTAAACTCTTTACTTCTTCAAAACGTCTAGAAATTCTATAATAATAGGTATTGTTTCTAGTCCTTCCTTGGATGATTCTAATGCATAAACAAAACTATCCCTCCTTGGACTAGGACCTTCACAAATTTCTATAAACTTCTCGAAGCTGGTCCATAAAGATATCATCCTTCCATCGCATTCGAGAACAGCTTTATACTTAGTCAACCAGTCCATACCGAGTAAAATTACAAATCCAATAAATCTAAGACAAATAGGTCACAAGGAAATTTATGCGAAGAATAGGAAATTTGGACCTTTTCACATTCATAGAAAGGTTAGTGGTACCACCTATAGGATTTGTTATGCAGATAGGGGTATCAACTAATTTAGGGACAACTTTTAATTCATCTACTGATTCTTTAGCAACAAAACTCCTTTTCTCTAACTCAAATATCTTTGATAAGAATATTTCCTTCCAAAACTCCTTTTCTCTGCACATCCTGAGAGGTTGAAGTTTCATCCTTTATAGCATAAACTCTGGCTTGTTCTCCCTTTTTCATCACTGGAAAATCCTTTATCATGTGCCCTGGTTGATGACAATTATAGCAAAGGCTATTTTGAACCATAGGAGAGACATAACTCTGGACTTTGGGACTCCTACAATCCTTCGCAATATGGCCCTTCCGCTTACAATTATTACAAGTGTAATCCTTAAAGAGGATCTCTTGAGATCCTTCCCTGGGTTTTCCTTGCCACTGCTACTTGCCATTTTAATTGAACTTCCTCTTTTTCCAGTTGTTGGTGTTGTTGTTAGCCTGAGCTACCATCGGAATCTTCTTATCCAATGTTTCATAACAAAATCCCATAACCAACAAGTCTACAAATGATCTTTTTACATAAGCAGTCATCTTATCCTGATACTTCTCCTTCATCCCAGCAATGAACATCTCATTTTTCTTTAGTGGCGTGTCTATCAGACCAGGGCCAAAACAAGACAATCCATTGAACTTACTTGCATACTCCTCAACAGTCATTTCACCCTGTTTGAGATCCATAAAGCTTCTGTAAAGATGAGATTTTCCGAGTGTTGGCATATACTGTTCCTCCAAGACTTCCTTAAACCTTTCCTATGAGAAATTGTCTTCCGATTCATTTAAGGTAATGGACTTCCACCTAGCCAGAGCCCCTTCTTGAAATTGCCAGGAGGCCACAAACCTTTTCTGCTCATCATTGATTTTAATCCCTTTAAGATTCTCTTGCACGATCTAATCCAAGCTTATACTTCAATGATATTTTCCATGCCTTTGAATGGTTTTCCCCCTAAGCTGGTAAAATATTTGCATAGGGTGGAAAAGTTAACTTGGGGTTGTACAGGAGCTACTTCTTCTACCATAGTAGGGGTTGGAGCTCGACCGTTGATTATTGTGGTGCTGCCATTTCCTCATCTTCGTCCTCTACAAGTGCTCATGTCTTACTACCTGAATATAGTAAGATAACTTTCGAATACAAAGACGAGATTATCTTAGGGAATGGGTATTTAAGCATAGCATAACTTGAGTTTGTTCAAATAAGGAATTTAAATGCCCACTCTTATAGATTAAACTCATTCTAGGGTATTACTAACCCTATCTCTAATGAAGCATACCCCACCAAAGCCAAGGTTCTCGCTTAACCTTCAGCTCTGATACCAAATGTGACGACCCATGTCCTCGACCTTCAAAACTCGACACTGATACATACACGGTATTCACATGCCGTAATTCCAAGTGCCGGAGAGGCAGTTTATCAAGGGTAAAATATAAAAACATAAATTCTCAATATTGCATTTAACTATGTAGATAAATAGTACATACAACCACTCACACCAGGGTACAATAGAGTTATGGTATAAATAAACCTAGCCAGGAACAGTTATAAATGCCTACTCCCACACTTGCTGGTACAAACAAACTAGACACAGCGGAAAATAAAATGATAGATAGGTATACAGACAAGGTGCTCCAACTCTATGCTCCAAAAACTCCTCCTAAAATGCTTCACCAAAATGCTCCTAAAATGATCCAAACTACTTGGCTGCCTAGAAAAATAGAGCACCCAGAGTTTAAGGGAAAAGAAAATAAAGTCTGGGTTAGTCATGGGACCAGTGTAAGAAAACTTAAAAGAGCGTATACTTTTGAAATCAAAGATGTCTCATAAGACCACACCGCATATAAACACGGACGAGGTTTTTCCCTTATGATAACCAAAACATTTCCTACGTAAAATCATTTGATATAATTTATAATGACATTCTTTGAAAACACTTTTCAAGTAAATATATTCAAATAGCCGAAATTGTTACCATTAAAAAATCCAGCATTCTAGGCTCTACAAATCAAATGGCAGGCACGTATTGGAGAATGGATTTTCAAAAAATGACCAGGTAAGGGACTACCTTCTGGCAGTATATCTCTAGAGGAATGTACCGAGGCTACAGAACATCTACATCTCTACCAACACAAGACCGGCCTACCTTTTCCAAGATAGTACCGAATATGTCATCACCCCGGTCGTTACTGACCTATCTGAGACGTCTCTCAACATACACCACAACAATTTAAACTCGAATGTTATAGCAGGTCGAAATATATCTAGAAGGGGATGATCATACCCTAATGGTTGCGAACCACATAGCTTTACCGCATTTACCTTGTTTTGGCCATTTTCGGTTGTGTGGCTTGAGGTAACGATTACATTTAACATAGCACATCATGTTTCCTCTTTGAATGCCACATTTCCATTCCATAACCAAATAACTAATTTCTATAAACGTATAACTCCTAAGCTCGAACATCTCAAGAAAGGGTGTTAAGCTAAGAGAAGTTGCCTTCTCTGCCACCAAATAGATGATACGTTTATAGAGATCAATCAATGTGATTTTAAAATGAAATGTCAGACATTCGTCCATACAAGTTGTCCAGGAACAGGATAAAATGAAGGCACTTCTTCAACCACATCTTATTTTAGGAATCACCCCCAGGATCAGTAGTGATTATTCCTTGCAAATCGAAGATTTTCATAATAGAGCACTACTGCCACCATAGATATATGATATGGTAATTTCTCCAAGGGTCTAATGGCAAGTAGCCCAACATCATGAATATCCTCGTCTTCAATGATCTTATCTTCAACATGTTTTACTTCAAATTGTAAATTGGTTCGAAGTGGTTTTCGGATAGGAATCACCCAAATCCGATTCCGGTCTCTACAAATCCAATTATACAAAAAATGCTCAGTGTGGGTGATTAGTAAACAACATTTTCATTCAGCAATATCTTTAGAGTATATATATATAAATTCATTTCAGCATATACGAATTTGTTAAACCTCTCTTTAAATCTTTTTTTTATTCCTTGAAAATTATTTCTAAAGGGTATCTTTTCTTTTGGAAAAACTTAAACAGGATCTTTTTAGAGCATCCTTGCTTTTCCTTCGATCTGTTCCACCCCTCGCCTAAAAAGATAAAACAGAGGCCAGGTAAGTTCAGGGCACGGTTGCTCCATCCCTAACCTTAGTTACACATATTTTTTTATCTTTCTAGATCTCACAGGCTGGATAAATGTACTAGTCGTTTCCGCATACTCCTTTTGTTATTACATTCAAGGGAATGATTCAATTGTATTGTTTAAGTGTTATAAAAAATTCCTCTTAACCATTCATTTAAACTCTTATTAAAACTTCCAAATCATCTTTAAAATACTAAAATGTTTATTCAAACACATTTACAAAAGATTCAGAAAAGAATAGTTAATTTTAAATTTATACTTCTAAAGTTGACTGAAACTGTTGTAGAGAAGTGCGGCAAATAGTGTTTTAAAAACTTATTCGATTAAAACAACTTTTCTATCATTTAAAAATCAATATTTATAAATTAAATCTCTTTTAAAAAAATTATCATATTTATCAAATTTATTTCATATTTTTAAACATTTAAAAATATTCATTTTAAAGAATTTTATACTTTGGTCATTTAACTACAAAAGCGCGATTTTTTGAAAAATTGATTTGAACATAACTTAAATTCTTTTGTATGAAATCTTTATTTTACTTTTACATTTGAAATATAGTGGGAAAAGTCCAAAAAATTATTATTTTGAAGAATTCTGATTCCAAATCCATTGTATAAATGGATTTAACTTTTGTAGCACGAAATCACGAACTACCGTTAAGTGACGCGCCTATTTCTAGTTGATTTTCAACTCTTTTCAAATCTTTTCCAAAATCATGTTAAATACTTTTAAAACATTTCTAATTCATTTAAATTTATTTTCTCATGTTTTTAAAGAGGTTCACAAGTCGTATACACTTTTGAATTTAAATAAGAAAGTGATTTCTTGTGTGATTTTTCGGCGTAGAATTTATCGTGACTTGTTATGATATCAACCAAACAATCATTCAACATCTATATAACATCCAAACATGATATTAAGCAATAAAATAAGTACAAAAGCATGTCATGACATAAGACTAGAGAAGAGGTAGAGTTTTCTCACAATTTTGCTAATTTTGTCACTACGGATTTGACTATAGCTTCGCTACTATTTCCCGAAACTTTTTGAAATCCGGATATAGCTCCACTATCTTAGAAGTTGAGATGAAATGAGATGGAGATGGCTTCTAGGTGGGCATGGCCTTGGGTGGAGGGATGGATGGAGTTTACTAACTTGAACGTGACTTAAGTGGTATACTTTTGTCGATTATTTTGTCATAACTTTGTTACGCTTTTGGAATTTTTTTAGAGAGGCATGGAAGCCATTAAAACTCTAAGGAAGAAGAAGGAGAAAGCTTAGAAAAGAATGGAATGAAATGTGAAGAAATGAAAAGGAAGCTTGGGTATTTATAGCCTTGAATTACTTAAGGATTAGGCTTTGTTCTTTTATATTTTTACCCATCCCCATCAAATCATTTTGCACGGCCCAAGTCCACTCCACGTGCCTCTAATACTTCATGTCCTCTTTCCTTACTTCCTTAGTGATGTGCACGTAAATGTGCATATTTTTACCACCATATTTAATCTAATCAAAATAAATAAATGATCATATTAGGTATTTTAACTTGTTTAAACCAAAATTCAATTTATTTTCAAATCGTCATATATTCATCTCCATGTAAGAGCAAATGGTCATTTTTGTCCATAAATTAATTTGTGAAAATTTACTTGGAATTTTCTATGTTTTTTTGTAGGAATTTGGCTTCATATACAAGTGGTTTCATGAAGATATATGCATGCACAAGAGTGAATACAAAAGAATGAAGATGGAAATAATTCATTTCATGGATCATGGAAGACCCCACCTACCCACCTTATTGTACAAATTAGAGCTAATCTACATGTTAAAAGGTCATTAAATCTTCATGAACACTTAATGGATGATTATTGGATGCTAATGGTTACTTGGCCACCATACTTCCTAAAGGGGTAGTTTGGGTAGTTCCCAAAAAATGAATTAGGGTTTCCAAACATGTATAAATACCCCTTATGCTTCATGTAACCTCCTCTCTTCTCTTAGGCTCTTCCTCCTTACTTTAGTTTAGATCAAATATAAAATGAGAGCTCTCTTTCTTTTCATGGCTACTTAGCCATTTCTTTTATGTACTTTTTTATGCAATTTAAATTCAAGTCTTTTCATGTTTATTTACTTTCATGTTAGTAGTATAGATCTTCTTTTCTTTTATGCAATTAGATTAGTTCTCTTTTCCATTAGCTTTCATTTTCCTTTCTTTTTAGTTTCATGTTGCATGCTACAATTGTTGATATGATAACAAATATGAGAGGCTAAACCCCTTCAATTTAGTGGTAATAAAGCTCTCTAATTATGTAGCTTCAACATTTTGATAATTATTGCTCTCTTTTTGTGCTTAATGACAATGCTTGAAGTGGTTTAACTTGTTGTTTTTGCTTTGAATTTGATAGCCTATATTGTTGAAACCAAATAGGCTATGCTTAAACAATCACAAACAATAATTACCTCTTCATCTACATATGATGATGGTAATGAAGTGAATGTTGAAATTAAAATTTGATGGTCTATATTTCTAATTAATAGTTAATAGGCCATACTTAAAATAGATTTCATTTTCAACTTTGTTGTCATTTTCATGAGAGTTAGTAAGTGGTTTAAGGGGTGTGTTATAGTTTGATGGCTTATGTTGAGCTAATTAATAGCACAAATAAGCCATACTTATGATAAGAGCATCAATTAAACTCGTTAATGACCAAAAAAGAGAGATCATAATTTTATATTTTGTTGAACCATGTTATCTAGAGAGTGGAATTATCTCTAAATTGTCGTTTAACTCTCATATTTTTTATCAAATTTCTTTTGTTAGTTAATTAGTTTATTTACATTTTTAGCTTCACACTCTTCAAATTCTTGGTTTAATTTGATTGAATAGAGATTTAAAATCTAACAATTCCCTACGGATCGACCCGTACTCACCACATACTATCATTGTATGCCATGTGCTTGAAATAAATTTTATTATAAATTCACTCAACGGATTTCTAACTCGGTAGAATTTCCATCGACGAATAAGTTTTTGGCGCCATTCCGGGGAATAGTTTTGATTTTAATTTTCCATTCTTCGAATTATTGTTGTTTGATTTTAGTGTGTGTTTGTTTTGTGTGTTAGTTTGCATTTAAAAAAAAGTGTTGTATGTTTGTTGTTTGATTTTTGTGTGCATTTGTTTGTGTGCTTGTTTTCTTTATATTTGTTTTGCATATTCATATTTAGAAAAAAACAAAAAAAATTACACAAATTTCATTTCTAATTGAAAAAATTTCCATTTCATTATTTTTACATTCATCACAGTTTGCATTTACAATTTAAAAAAAACGCTGTTTCATTATTGTGCACTGTGCACATTTCCTCTCTATTTTACAAAACTGCTTCAACGCATTTTATAGTGCCACTTCAATTTCCAGTGCACTGCCTTGCTTCTATCCCCAAACCTGAAACTTCACAACACAGTCTACAAACTACAACCACCAAACACCCCTCCACCTTAACACTGCAGCAGCAACAATCTCACTGTGCCATTGAAACACGGCCCATAACTACATACCACTCCATCCACTTCATACTACTTCCTACATTCACCATCATCAACCACTTCAGTTTCCACCAAACAGCACACTCAACTGCCTCACTGCTATCTTACCATTCATTTCCCACATCATTGTCCTGCTGTGCAATTGACCTCACACATGCACCATACTGCGTATAATATCATTCTACACCAAAACTGCTCCTCCTCTCCACTCAACCACACTTTGGTCAACTTGCTGAAACACTTGCTATGAACTACAACAACAACTACACGGCCTCAAACAAACTGCTTCACCACAGAATCATCTACCATCACTGCCTGCACATCATCACTGTGGTACCATACTTGCATACCTTCACCCATCTCCAACCAAAACCAGTGCATACCAAATAACATCATCACAACATCTCTCATTTCAGTCTTATTTTCCATCACTACATACTCATATCATCACACTAAAACTGCCTATCTCTTCCAGCGCTTACCCCTACCATTAACATCAATCTCTACCAGTATCCTTCCATCACCACTCATCCACCCTACATACACATCAATACAAAAACTACAACAACCATCTATGACCAACGAACTGCAGCTCCATCAAGCCTTCACAGCCATCACCTTCAATACAGCCATCACCAACATATACACACAGCCACAACTTCAACTCAATACAACATATACACACAGCCACCATCTCACCTGAACCACGACTTCGACCATCTCTACTGCATAAACTCACTGCTACTAATCAATCCATTTCAACAGCTGCTACCGAAACATCTTTTGCTTCCCACATCAACAATTCTTCCTCCCCCAACCACTAGTTTCAACTGCCACTGCCTACAATTCTTTACATCACTTGCTGTAGACAAGACCAGAAGCCAACTATTGCCAGTACCAACATCACCACGACCACTTCCACCACCGCACCGCAATTCACTAAACCACCAGTTGCCCTTTATCTCACCAAAATCATCCTCAATTCAAACCACTCGCCAATCGAACAGCCACGCCTAAATCTCATCAAGCCAATCAGCTGAAACCAAGTCGCCGCCGCCAGCATACGGTCGCAGATCTACTCCCCTAAAAAAAGAGAAGTTTTGGAATTGTGAAATTTGGTTTGAATTTACTAATTGAGGAGTAGCGTATGTTGATTGTCTGATTAATGATTTACGAAGAGTGTTCAATTCTTTTTTGTTTGCTGGGCCGAGTTGGGTAGAAGGCCTGAGTGAATTTAATTATTATTTTTAGTTTGTTTCCCTTGGTTTTAATTTGTTTAGTTTTCATTATTTTTAAAAAAAAAAGAAAAAAGAAAGAGAGAAGGGTTTTATTTGATTTAAATAATTAGGTTGAGTTGGATTTTCTTAAGTTCTTTTTTTTATTTGTTTTATTTTAATAGGTTTTGTTTTTCATTTATTTTTAGTTTCTTCTTTAATATATAAAAAAACTATATATATATATATATCTTGCTTTAATTTTCAGGTTGCCAGAGCAGAAAATCGGAAGGAGAAGAATAGCTTGCTGGAAACTGCCGCTTTGTTTGCCAAATAAATTGCTTGCTTATATAAAAAAAATTTGCACACTTATCTTTTTTTATTTGCATTGTTGGTTGCTTGCATTTGCATTTTTAAAAAAATCAGCAAAAACAATTTCATTCGTAGTTGCATCGTTAATTCATGTTTAATTTTAGTTTTGCATTTCATCTTAAAATTTGATTAATAATAACGATTAGACACTGATAACGCTTAATTGTATATTGACAATTTGTCCTTTTTCGACAATTTAATTTCTTAGTGTCTAGGCTATGACAGAGCAATAATCAGTTATAAATATTACGGTGATTCATGAATATCATACTGAATTGTTTCTCTGAAGGTACTTAAACCTTCGGTTGCATTGCTACGGTGATTCGTGGTGCACCGATAAATCCTGCTCATTACCTGGCTGAGAACTATCTTGTTGATTTAAGACAAAGTGTGATTATACAATTTTGGGTTAGGAGCTACTTAGGATAAATAATTTGTAATTAAACCATTGCATTCATTTAGTTGCATTAGTTCATGCATATATAAAAGAAAATTTTCAAAATTCAAAAAAACTAAAAAAATTGTAAATATTCCTTTTCCTTTGAAATTTTTAAATCCTTTTCCTTTGAAAATTTTCAAACTCAAAAATCCAAAAATCCAAAAAAAATTAGTTAGTTTTTTTTAGAAAATCAAAAAACAAAAAAATCCAAAGAGATATAAAATCCTTTCAAAAAAAATTAAAAATCCAAAAATTAAATTTCCCTTTTGAAAAATAAATTCCTTTTTGTAAATATTTTTCTTTTATAAAAAAAATCCAAAAAAAAACATTCTTGAAAATGTCTGAATTTCCATATTCACATGAATTTTACGATAGTTGTGAAAATCAATATAATCCATATAATTTCACTCCAAATTCTTTTGGATATTTCAACAACAGCTATTGTTCATACAATTTGGATTTTGCACAACAAAATTTTCAAAATAATGGTCAACCCTCAACTCTTGAAAGGTGTATTGAAAAAGTTGAATCTTTACTTGAACAGACACTTCAATTTAATGATTCGTTGAATTCATATCTATGCAACAATTCAAGTCAAAGTTTTCAAAATAATCAAAATTTGAATTCACTTCCGAATTCAAATGATTATAACCCATGCCAATTCAACTTCGAACTCCAAAATGAATTTCAAAATCACAATGAAAATGTGAATCATTTTTCAAATGATTTTGGCTATGGGAAAAATCTCGACTACGATGCGAGTGAAAATTTTTGTCCTCAACAAGTTCAAATTAAAAAAATTCAAAGTAATAATCATGAATTTGATTTAGTTGAACAAATGGAAAATGATCACACAGATTTGTTGATGAAAACATTGGAAAAAATTCATGAGAAACAAAACCAAATCCCAATGTGTGACGAGTCAAACGATAATCCATATTTTACCCAAATTGACGATTTTCAAATAAAAACTTTTGAAAGAGAAAACGACAATCTTAACGAAGTTGTTGAAAATACGGTAATTGAGTTGGATTTCAATTCTTTTGAGGGTGTGGAACCAAATTTAAAATTCGATCTTCCATTTCTCGATTTCAAAAATTTGAATACAATAACTTTGGATTTTGAACTTAATATATGCGATGAAGCTGTTGATAATCCAAATAAGGAAGAAGAATTCAATGAACTTTGGACTTTTCGAAAACGAGTTGTCGAATTCTGAAGGGGAAGATTTAAATCACCATTTTGATTTTGAAATCAATAATTCTGAATAATTTTTCAATGAAGAGCTTGAATTTCAATTTGGTGAAAATAAACTTGAACTTCAACCGATTGTTTTATCGATCCCAAAAATCATCGAAAAGGAAACAACTCGTAAGATTTTTAATAAAACGGCATTCGTTTTCCCAAATCAACATTCAACTTTGAAATCATTTATGGTTTGGTTTTTCGAGCTTAAGATGTGTCTCGCATACTTGATGAGACAACTGAATCGGTCTTTGGAAGACCGTTTCATTTACTTTTTGACGATATACTTTCTGATCTCGTGTAAATACCGTTCGTTTTCATGTAAATATAGGTCATCTTTTTATTTTTGTTTTATTTTTCTCCTTCCACTTGGGTTGACTATGGAGACACAGTCAAAATCAAGTGTGGGGGGAGACTCATCATCATTTTCGATTTTTCATGGTTTATTTTTACATTTTCTTTCCAATTTTTGTTTTCTAAAAAGAAAATCTCAAAAACAAAAAACAAAAATATGGTTTTTAAGCATTTTGATCTTTTTTTAAAGAAACACTATAGGATAAATATATGGTTTTGGTTAATTAAATTGAAATTTTTGAAAAATTTATTCGTCTCAAAAAAAATAAAAATGAAGTTTGATTATAATTAACGATGGTTTAACTAGTATATAGGAAGGTTCATACGTGTTAATTATGAAATATCCTATTCGGAAATCTTTGTTTTAAAAAGTGGTGAATTCAAGTAAAAGGATATAACATTTTTTTGTCTTCTAAGTTAAATGGTGCTAAGATGATTTTGCAAAACACTCTTCAAAAAAAAGAAAAAAAAATTCTTGTATATATGTATATATTTTCTTAGTAAACACCTAGAGTCATGTGTTCACACTCGTGTGTTCACTCGCCATGCTCCATACCCTTCTCACGTAAGCCAGAAAGGCAGTGCACGATCGGTATATCTGGCCTCAGTTTATCTGACTTAGGTGTGCGTATATAAAAATTCTTTTACTAATAACGCCTATTGTCTATAAGTGTTCACACTTGTGTGTTCACTCGCCACGCTCTGTATTCCCCTCACATCAGTCTACAAGGCAGTGCATGGGTATTATATCTGGCCTCAGTTTATCCGAGTTAGGCATATGTAAATATTGTTAATATCAATAAAATTTTCAAATAAGAGAGAGTAAGCAATTGAATCCAAGCACTATTTTGACTTGTTTGATTTGACTTGTTATTGAAAATAAATGAAAATACCACTTTGATAAACTTTGATAATCAACTAAGGATTTATTTCATAGTTATACTTTGTTATCAACCGAAACAACGAGTTAAACTATTGTCTATTTGTTATGATAACTTGATTTTTATTGGAAATTTTGACGATTAAATGACTTAAATTTTCATGACAATGACCAAAACTTATATTTAACTTATTTGTGTTGATTTAAAAGTAAATCCTTCATTTGTAAACATTTTCAAAAACTTACATTCACCTCTTTGTAAATAAATCTTGCATTTTGCAAATATTTTCATATCGCATTTGGATTTTGTGGGTAGTATCCGTTGAAAACCCTCACGAGACAACACTCATCCTACTGGGGACATCCAGAGGTTTGACGGCTTATTGCATATGCTCAATGCAATCGTGCTCCCTACAAAAACGGATTTATCTTAGTTTTTCTTTATTCGAGGACGAATAAAAAGATAAGTATATGGGTATTTGATGTGCACGTAAATGTGCATATTTTTACCACCATATTTAATCTAATTAAAATAAATAAATGATCATATTGGGTATTTTAACTTGTTTAAACCAAAATTCAATTTATTTTCAAATCATCATATATTCAACTGCATATAAGAGAAAAATGGTCATTTTTGTGCATAAATTAATTTGTGAAAATTTACTTGGAATTTTCTATGTTTTTTTATAGGAATTTGGCTTCATATACAAGTGGTTTCATGAAGATATATGCATGCACAAGAGTGAATACAATGGAATGGAGATGGAAATAATTCATTTCATGGATCATGGAGGACCCCACCTACCCACCTTATTGTACAAATTAGAGCTAATCTACATGTTAAATGGCCATTAAATCTTCATGCACACTTAATGGATGATTATTGGATGCTAATGGTTACTTGGCCACCACACTTCCTAGAGGGGTAGTTTGGGTAGTTCCCAAAAAATGAATTAGGGTTTCCAAACATGTATAAATACCCCTTATGCTTCATGTAACCTCCTCTCTTCTCTTAGGCTCTTCCTCCTTAGTTTAGTTTAGATCAAATATAAAATGAGAGCTCTCTTTCTTTTCATGGCTACTTAGCCATTTCTTTTATGTACTTTTTTATGCAATTTAAATTCAAGTCTTTTCATGTTTATTTACTTTCATGTTAGTAGTATAGATCTTCTTTTCTTTTATGCAATTAGATTAGTTCTCTTTTCCATTAGCTTTCATTTTCCTTTCTTTTTAGTTTCATGTTGCATGCTACAATTGTTGATATGATAACAAATATGAGAGGCTAAACCCCTTCAATTTAGTGGTAATAAAGCTCTCTAATTATGTAGCTTCAACATTTTGATAATTATTGCTCTCTTTTTGTGCTTAATGACAATGCTTGAAGTGGTTTAACTTGTTGTTTTTGCTTTGAATTTGATAGCCTATATTGTTGAAACCAAATAGGCTATGCTTAAACAATCACAAACAATAATTACCTCTTCATCTACATATGATGATGGTAATGAAGTGAATGTTGAAATTAAAATTTGATGGTCTATATTTCTAATTAATAGTTAATAGGCCATACTTAAAATAGATTTCATTTTCAACTTTGTTGTCATTTTCATGAGAGTTAGTAAGTGGTTTAAGGGGTGTGTTATAGTTTGATGGCTTATGTTGAGCTAATTAATAGCACAAATAAGCCATACTTATGATAAGAGCATCAATTAAACTCGTTAATGACCAAAAAAGAGAGATCATAATTTTATATTTTGTTGAACCATGTTATCTAGAGAGTGGAATTATCTCTAAATTGTCGTTTAACTCTCATATTTTTTATCAAATTTCTTTTGTTAGTTAATTAGTTTATTTACATTTTTAGCTTCACACTCTTCAAATTCTTGGTTTAATTTGATTGAATAGAGATTTAAAATCTAACAATTCCCTACGGATCGACCCGTACTCACCACATACTATCATTGTACGCCGTGCACTTGCGTTAAATTTTATTATAAATTTACTCGACGGATTTCTAACACGATAGAATTCCAATCGATGAACACTTAGCTCTTAAGGGATGTATTTGGATGGATTTATGGCTTAAAGTGAAGATTACATTGGTTTTGGTGAGATTTTGTTTGCTTTTGGTAAAATATTTTACTTTTCTTTACTTTAAAATTTCTTAAAGTGAATGCTAGTTTATATATGTTATACATATGTATTACTAAGTGTATTAGTATGTTTTAAAGTGTTTTAACTTTCAATGTTCTGATATTTGAATACATCTTCTGACCGTTAAGCGTTTTGAATCTGAAATCCGATTTATGGTCACATTTTTATGTTTTTGTTAAACTATTTATATTTGTAAACAAAATTTGAAAATAAATTTTTATATTGTTATATAATAATAAAAAGGCCTTATTTAAAAATTAAAATAATCTATTTAATCATTAAAACATAATATTACTGAAAATTGACTTTTGCGCTTTTTACAGGTATAAGCAAAAATTCCTATTTTTGTGTAAAAATATATCTTAAAATCTTATATAAGTTATAAAACTTATATTTTAATATTTAAAATCCATTAAATATTATCTCTTAGTGTGATCAAATCTTGGGTCGTTACAGGAAATGCTTTATATAGTATGCAGGATTTATATAAATATAAATAGTTGAGTCCCTATACTATTGTTTTGGGTTGTCGTAACAATGTTTTACGCAACATTCATTTTGACCCAATAAAGTGTGTTTTGAAAAAATATGAAGCTTTCCTCGAAATATTTGTAAATATACTTATTATGGATTTAAGTATATAGAGATATTTTCTAAGTGTTGAAAATGAAATGATTTGTGAATATACTTATACCATTGAGATAAGTATATGGAAATGTTTTCCAAATATCAAAAGGTTATAATTGTTTTTAGAATATACCTTTTTAAAGATATTTTGAGATAAATATTTGGAAAGTGATTTAATTAATAAAAGATTAATTAAACAGGCCTAGTGACTGCTTGTGTGGTAGATTGTATTTTTGGCCATTTTTGGTTACATCTTGATGTGGGACTAATTAGTCATGCACTTAATACGAGGCCAACTGAGTAGGCTTAATTATCGTTTGGTGATAAGAATGATGACTCGAGTTGTGCGGAGTGACTATGGTACTCCAATCCACTGAGCATCCTTTATGGCCGAAGGATAGCAAGTTGAGAGTTGAAAACGTGATAAGTCTACGAGAGTTGGTTTCCATATGAGGTTGGAGGCCTCTTATCGATTGTTGGCCCGGAGAGACCAGGATCGAATTTATTCAAAAACCACTTCAGACCAACATATGCATTCGAAATTGAAGACATGTTAAAGAAAATGAAGTTGAAGGTGGGGATCTTATAACGGAAGGACTGCTTGTTGATAATTTTGAAGTAGCTCCCGAGGTAAATAAATAGCAGTGGTCCCTTCGTTCTAGGATCTTCATATGCAAGGACTACTCATTACTAATCCTAAGGGTAATGCCAAACAGGATGTGGTAGGAGAGTAATTTCGGTTTGTCATGTTCCTGAACAACTTGTACGGATGGATTCCTGACATTGCATTTCTGAGATCACAGTGCATTGATCTCTACAAACGTGCATTTGTTGGTGGTGTAGGAGGTAATCCCTCTTATACTTAACACCCTTCTCCAAGACGTACGAGCTTAGGGGTTATACTTTAGTTGGAATCACTAGTGTGTTGTTGGAAATGGAAATGTGGCATTTTAAGTAAAAATGTTCTAAGAAAGGTAAACATTGCATCAAGCCTCACGCCGAGGAACTGTGAAACAGGGATTGGTTTAAGGCTAAGTGGTTCACAACCATTAGGGTATGATATCACCTTTCTAGATCTGTTTAGTTTTACCCGCTAGGACGTCGGGTTTAAATTACATGGTTTATGCTATGGGATCCCAGATTGGTCGGTAACGGCCGGGGTAATATCTTATTCGGTGCTATTCGTACCATCTTTTGGTCTCGGTAGGCCGATCTTAATTTGCAGAGGTTTCGAAGATGTCGATCCTCGGTATATTCCTCTAGAAATGTACTGTACGGGAGGTAGTCCTTTGCCTCGCTATTCATAGGAAATCCAAATCTCCAATAAATGCCTTCAGTTTTAGTTGTGAACATATTATGCCGTCAAATTTAACCAATGTAACAATTTCAGCTATGATTAATATGTATTTGTATCCTAGACACTATTATAATATCAGAGGATTTGATATAAAGTGTTTTAGTTATCGTAAGTTAGAAACCCGTCTGTGTTTATGTACGGTGTGGTCTTACGAGATACCTTTGTTTTTGAAAAAAATTTATAGCTATAAAATCCAATTGAGATGTGTTTTCTCACGCTGGTTTACCAGACTGATTGGGGCATTATTCCCTTCTAATGCTCGGGTCATATCGAGTATATTTACATATTCAGTTTGGATGCTTTGGAGCTTTCAAAGACGAGCTGGAGGTCTTCAAGTCATATTCATGTATATGTTTATTTTTCGCTACATTGGTTATTTAAATTATCAGCATTTGTGTGGACGGGTTGTTATAACAGTCTAGGCTGATGATTAGTGATTATTGTTGTACTTTGATGTATGTATATTATAGTTTCTCTTTTGTAAAGATCATTGATATTATATTATATGTTATTCCGCTGCGTTTTGAGATTATATGTTGTTTGGTTTTCTTTCTCTCTTCTCTCTTCTCTTCTTTCTTCTTTCTTTTCCTTAACTATTCGCTTTTTCATTCAATTCGAGTTGGACATATGTGGTTTATTGTCATCTTGAAATTGTGCGGAATTGTGGGTCGTTACAGTTGGTATGAGAGCTTTGGTTAGCGAACACCTAGGCTTTGGTGGGGTACTCATTATAGATAGGGTCATCAACACCCTAGAATGAGTTTGAGTGTGTGTATATAGATGAGTGCATATTTGTTAGTGTTATAAAAGTGTTTTATATTATGTTGGTTGATCTGTTGAGTACCTTATGGATTCTAGTCAATAAGAGTAATTAATTTTATTGATAGGGATCTCTAAACACTTGAACATAGCAATTCGACGTAGTATTGTTTTGAAATTGGGTAAATGAAATAATTTTGCCTTGATTATTTTTTATATATAAAGGAATAATTTTTCAAAAATTATTATAGTTATATATGGTATGTTGGTTGGATGTAAGGTGTAATGTTAATAAAAGTTGTTTATTATAATCTAAGCAAAGATAAACATTTGAAAAATGAGTTATATAAGAAAGTGAGAATATAAATGTGAATTATAGAGTATTGATTATAATTAAAATAATCAACATTTATGAAATGATATTATACGAGAAGTGAAATTATATAAGTATGATTTATAAATAAAAAGGAAAATGAAATTGAATAAGTATATTTATAACTATGGGTTATAAATAAAAATGGATTTAAAACAAGAAATTGCGAATTTAAATCTCCATGATTTTGAAAGTTGTTTTTCAAAGGTTTTAGAAGAAATAATAATAGTATTATTTTGAAAATATTTTGATTAGAAATATTTTAAAATGGAATATAAAAGTGATAAGAAAGCACTGAACTCATTTTGGTCGCTGAAAAATAATTCGAGTGATGACTGCAGCATCATCAGTATTCATTTTCGAGTTTCTAAGTGACGGATTGCTACTATAGTGATTTGCTATAAAAGTCGTTGGGTAAAATAAAGTCTGTTTTGGTAAACAAAGATTGTTTTAGATTTCAAAAGTATGATTTGATATGCAAAGGAGTTATGTATATATTATGATTTCAAAAGGTTTTGAAGAAAAAACTGAGTGTTTAAATTCTAAAAAATTTCATTTAAGTGTTTTGTGAAAATATAAGAAAATAAGTTTTGCAATTTATAAGGTAAAAATAGTAAGTTAAAACAAATTTTAAATTTGTTAAATATTCTGGTTAAGTAAGGCAAATTGGAAATTTTATACACTCTTAGGATGTAGAAGAGTGTGAAATGAATATACGTTGTAAAGTGATTATATAACCATAAGTTGTAATTATAGGACGTGGATGAACTTAAGTAAAGATTTATGAAATTATAAGTAGATAAGTTTATAACTTGTAAATTTGAGAAAATGGAAAGTAAACCCAAATTTTAAAAATGGTTAAACATTTTTGTTAACAAAAGAAAATCTAAAATTTAGCTATAAAATGAAATTTAACTTAGGTAAAGTTAAACGAAATTGATTGTGATTTAAAATGAATATGAACTTAAGCTTGGAAGTGATAATAAAAAAATAAGTTGCGTTATAAGATGTAATAAACTTAAGTAATGTCTTATGAAATAATTCATAAATGAATTTTAGTATTAAAGGGAATACATTAAATAATAGTGAATGTGATTAAAAAGAATTTGGTATGGTTAAGAAACCAATTGAAATAAATACATAAGTTGTACGTAGATTATTTTATTCGCATAACTGTTTGATCCATATTGAAGTACATGATTTCCAGGTGATTTACACCGGTCCGAGTTAGGATTTTTCACTTGATTCTTGACGGCGAACACTAAATATGGATTTTTGATTTATTCTGAAATTCTCTATCATAATATACTACTATGCAAAGAGAATGATGGTTTCAAATTAACAAACCGGATCAAAGTCCGCACTAGAGAAGTCAAGTGAGCTATACTAGTTTGTGTGATGACCCACATTTCGAAAGGTTTAAACCAACAATAATCCATGCATGTCCGCCTTAAACAATCCGGAACATAGATAATCAATGGGGTTAATTAAGAAAAATAAGAAAAGAAAAAGAAAACAAACACAAAAACTCACAGCGGAACGATAAAATATAATAATCAAATAAACAGTTCATGAAGTTGTTTGTATTATACATTTGATTATAATTTATACAACATTTATCAGAGTTATATATATACATCAGGGATAAATAAAGTAATGCAGGAGACAACATGATGCAGGAATAATAATAGTACTAATATACCAAATCTTCGTCTTCGTCCTCCAGAATAAATCTTCAATAAGCTGAAAACTCAGGGCTGATCCGAGCGTAATGAAAAGACAAAACACTCGAGTCGGGACTAAAACATTCTTATATGAGTCAAATCGATATCGCATATAACATGAGTGTCATGGCGTAAGAGATGTTTATGGGTTTCACATCTCTTATCCAGTGTATAATGTGCGCGCAATAACTCAAGAGATGTTACGGGATTTTCCATCTCTTAAGGATCCGTCAAAATATTTATATGTAGTAGAATACGCTACATATATAAGGTCTAATCAATAAAATAAATATTTTTCTTAGCGTTAAGGCTTTACATTGATCCCTCTTAACGCGTTTTTGAGCATTGTCGTACAGTTTGCATATAAAACACCAGTAAACCGTCGGTGGATAGGGATGCGCCGTGATATGAAAACACTAAACCAAAATCTTAGGGGTCTCGTATAGGGATAAAAGTATGACAAGGCACGTGAGGCAATGCCCAAGGTAGGATACTACCAGTTCGGGTCCCAGGGCTGGTGGTAACGCATCTTAGCCATGACCACCCACCGCGTCCATCCATCCCATATCGAGTCAAAGGGAGGCTATCCCAAATCAAGGTGCACCAATCGAAACCAACAAAAAGAGTAATAATATGGACCGAGTCCAAGAAAATTGAAGAACGAATGTCTGCTAGGGGTAATTAGCCCACTTGGCCCTATCAAGCCGTCCTGTTTTAGTCATTTCAAATGGGCACAAGTGTCGAGGTCTATCCATCGTCGTTCTCTTTCTTCTAATCCAGCAAACGATGCCAAATCCAACCACTTTATTCTGGAGTCTCCTCCGCGTACATAGTTGTTAAAGTGGTTCCAATATTGACAGGGAATATGCCAATAAGAGGCCCCAGTCTCTTTAACAACCAAATGTCATTTTACACACCGGTTGGTACTTTTATATTTTGAAAACAAGTCATACTTGATATCATAATATCATATTCACTCTGAAATCAATTTCATTTCAAAATCATCATATTTACTCTAAATATACAATTTCAATTCAAAATCATATCGCCTTAATATCTCGATTTCGCTTCCAAAATTGTTTCGAATTTCAATTTAGGTTATAACTTTATTTTAATCCAATTTCGCATTTAAATCCATGATTTAAATATTAACATTCCATCCTTTGATCAGTTTGAATTTTAGAAAATTGTTTGAAAAAAAATTGTTTAAAAATAGTATAAACAGTTTGATATTATAACAACCCGCAAATCCGTACCCCTCTGAGTCGACAATATTCTCCAACAGTTAAACTCAAGGTGGACGGAAATACGATTCATTATGGTAAAAGAAGAAAAGAGGTAGAAAAAGAAAATAGAAAACATCAGAATCTCACAATCGTAGTGGAACAATATATAATAGAAAACAACAGATCTTTATACAAAAGAAACTATAACTGTTTTTATACATTACATCATCAGAGTACAACACAATCAATAACACAATACTAGACAGTTATTCAAATCTGTCCTCACACAGGCTGACTATACAGCTTACACTGCACAGCGAAATACACATCAAGTACGTGTGATACGTCTTGCCATCTAGCTCGTCTCCTGAGCTCCATAGCATCTTATCATGTATCTGTAATACTCGGTCTTACCCGAGCATTATAATAAAATAACACCCGAGTCAGTCTATAAAACCAGCGTGAGAAAACACACTCAATTGAATTATTAAAGTTTTCAAAATCCTTTGAAAATCAATTGTATCTCGTAAGACCACGCCACAAATAAACATGTTGGGTTTTTACCTTACGATAACCTAAACTTTTTATCAAACCCGTCTGATATTATAATAGTGTCTATAGAAAGTAAAATAGAATATAGCTGAAATGCTTGCATCTCACGTTCCAGCATAGTTGGGCACAATCAAAACCATACGGGCGCTTATTGGAAAATGGATTCCATACAATGGCAGGGCTACTGGGGTACCGCCCGTCACAGCACCTGGCCTAGATC
This sequence comes from Allium fistulosum, assembly GCA_030737815.1. NCBI lineage: Eukaryota > Viridiplantae > Streptophyta > Magnoliopsida > Asparagales > Amaryllidaceae > Allium > Allium fistulosum. Next base: position 898,114,254 of record CM060907.1, on the reverse strand, counting down.
AGAGTATCGAGGACCACTCCTGATCCCCTACAACACAAGACCGGAGCTACCCCTTACTGGATAGTCCGAATAAGATCACCCCACGGTTGGGATCAGCAACCGCCACATAGCCGAGATCAAAGGGACTCTAGATAGGGATGACCTTACCCTAATTGGGTGCTACCCAGTTAGCATTGCTGCACCTCCTCTGTTTTAGCCATTCTCGGTTGATGAGGCTTGAGGTTAAGCGTTACCTTTTAAGACCGAATTTCACTTAGAATGCTCATCGTCCTCCAATGACGATGTTCTGATAGCATTTGTCCATACAAGTTGCCCTGGGTCTGGACAAACTAAATCACCGTCTTCATCATCTTCACGGTATTCATTCGCTACGTTCAAACCGGATCAAAGTGGTTTTCGGATAATTAAATCCAATCCTGGTCTCTTCGAAACGATCAGCGCATTGGCCAATATTGATTGTCGGTTATTTAACTATCAAATTAAACAATCATTCAACCAATTATTTTATTTCCACTGATAAACCCCAAGCCTAATTAAATTTAGATTTTAAATAAATTAAATCACTTTATCCAAAAATATACACTTAAAACATTTAAATTAAAACTACTTAAATCACTTTATTCAAAATAATAGTTATGAAATTCTATAATAATTTCCCAAGTAAAACTTTAGCCAAAAACTACTTTTAAAATAAAACTGTTATATAAGGTATAAATATTTAATAGTTATCCTTTAAATCATAATACTAATTTAACCTTTAAAATAATTACTACCAAAATTAACTTAATTAATATTTATTTTAAAAATTTTAAAATAACTAAATAATAAACTTTTCTAAAACATCTTTAAAATTTCTAATTTATACTTAAAAATCTTCTTTGAAAATATACTTAGCTTTTCAAGAAAATACCCTTTCCACTCCAATAAAACCGGTCTAACCAATTTAAATCCTTCTCGATTTATCTCCAATTTAATTTACGTCCCAATCCCGTAAATTTTCTTTCCCATACCTTTAAAAATAAAACTATCTTTAATTTTTAAAATGATTTACTCATCCCCTTATAAATCTCCACCGTGGATTTATAATTCCAAATTATCCACTGATAATTACTTCACTTTATAAAACTTCGTTTATAAATTCCATAGTCCCATTTTCCCTTTAATCACTATTTCAAAAATACTTAATCGATTCTCAAATCGATTTCCTGAATTAATTCCATTTTGAAATTTATTTCTTGATTTATCCAAATTTATTCCAAAGTCCATTAATCCCAGATTCACTCCTTTATTTTGATTTAAAACCTTATTTAAATCTGAAATATCAATTTCACACTTTATTTCAAAATTCCCCTTTTTATTTCTCCCAAACCATTTTAAATCCTGAATTTAAATAAATCCCTTTAATTCTTAAACAATATCGCTTAAGTCCTCAAAACTCTTTTATTCCCATTTTATTCAAAATCTCTTTTTCCCATACTCGGAATTTATTTAATAGGACTTTAAAATCAAATCCTTTACCTTTTTCCCAAATTCACTCTTTTTAATTTATCCACTTCGCTATAATATTTTACTTAAAATTTTCTTTTTATTTTCCTACAAAAATCCAATCTTTATATTTTTGATATCTTAAAATACCAAAATATATTCAGCCCAACCATAGCATTCAATAATTTCAATTTACACTATAATTTATCACAGATTATCAAATAATCATATCACTGAATATGAGAATAAATTTCAATATTTTTGAGGAATCCAGTTGGATCCCTCTAACCTGTTTCCCTGCAACCACAGATGTTAGGACAATATAAAAAATACCAATCCCACTTCGAGAGGGATATCGCGGTATATAGGGTCATCCGCTATTATGCGGGGTGCATAAGGTCTCATCCGTTATATAATGCGGGAATATCAATCACTCCAATATATATATATATATATACTATATATATAAAATATCACATCCAACTGATAATAATTACCACATTCAACCAATCAACCAATAATTTAAATTTTTAACCATTTAAATTAACCAGTAATCCAATTTAAGTGAGATTAACTCACCTTGATTCTTAATTGCAATCCATCCAAAATTTTAATTCCATCCCGTACATTTCCAGCTACAAATTTAAACGGCTGATCTCGTTTCCGCTTTAAACCTTGTACGAATAAATTATACGATATATATAAGCCTTTGATTTTCATTAAATGTCACTACCTTTAAATTTCAAACCTATTTATATGCTCTTTACAATAACAGAACTAATTAACTCCCTTTTTCTTCTTCTTTTTTTATAAGCTGGAGATAATTAAGTCTGAATCTAAACATTTATTTAATTTTAAACTTTTAAAAATTCATACCCAAGAAATAAGCTCGGCTCAGAAAGCTTCTTCCCCAAATTGTGTTCGAACCCTTGCTGCTTCCACTCTGCACTAGCACGCCTTCCCATTGGCCGATGCCGCCATCACAAACATCCCCAAATGTCGCTACGCCTTCCATCTCCGCAACCCACCTCACGCGACAGCCAATCAACTGCTCCTGCCTCCCACTTTGCTCGAATCGAATCATTCGACCACGGCCTCGGCTACACCGCTGTCGAACCAAGCTTCGACTAAATTCGAACGCCGACCCAAAGTCGCGGCGCCCAGACAGTCGAGCTGCTTGCTAAAGGCGAGCTCCTCCACTTGCTTCCTCCCAGAGCGATTTGATTCGGCCATTATTGGCTCTGGTTAGGACCTAAATCGAAGATTTAAGGATTGAAAGGGTGGAGCTTGCGAGAATTAGTGCCGAGAATTTGAATATCAGAAGGAACGAGAGGCACGATTTTTATTTTCTTCGTTCGTTTGAACTGAAAAGGAAAAAAGGAAGGTAAGCTTGCGATTTCTTTGAACAGCGGACATTATATATATTTTTTATTTCCTTATTTTTGAAATGATCACTGCGTGCATTTTAAAAAGGAATGAGGAGACAAGATGAGATGTTTAGCGTGCCAAAATCAACAAGCTACAGTGACATTTGAATTGAAATAAAAAAGTTCTGATGTGCTATAAATTCAGCTAAATGTTGACTAGAGTATATAAATATATACATATATTAACTAAATTTAAATTGCCTCGAAACCGTAGCTTTGATGTAACGACCCGTATTTTACGGATCGGAACATCGTAAAACAGTTGACAATTGGTTACATTATTGATAAGTCATTCAGAATTTTTCTAAGTCCTAAGTCGGTTTGGACGAGTTAAGAGAAGTCTGGGTCGAGTTGCCAACTTAAGAGATTAGCTGGGTTAAGGTGGTGACATATGAGTTTTAGGCAAAAATATGGCTAAGTCCTAAGTCGTTCACGACTTAGTATAAGTCGTAAGTCGTATACGACTTAGGGGATAGGAGCTACCCAGGGAAATGGCGGGTTAAGAGATTGGAGATAGGTCGTTTGGACGACTTAAGAGGTAGGCGCGACTTAAGGATAGTGGCGAGTTAAATTGTTACCGAGTTAAGTGTTTAAGTCGTTGCCAAGTTAAGTCGATTGGGTTAGTTAACGACCTAAGGGATAGACAACCTAAGGAAGTGACCGAGTTAAGAAACAGCGAGTTAGCAAGTTAAGTAATAGTGTGACTTAAGTGAGTTAGCGACTTAAGGAGGGTACGACCTATGGGAGTTAAGTCGTGGACGAGTTAAGGTGTTAAGTCGTAAGCGACTTATGTATGGGTTGTTAGGTTGCAGGGTATAGCTTAAGTGTTAGGTCGCGTGATTTCTAAGTCGTAAGTCGTGCACTTGTTAAGTCGTAGGTCGTGCGAGTTGCTAGGTCGCTGGGCTTTGGCTTAGTAGTTAGGTCGCAGTCCAGTTGTTTGCGACTTATGTTAGGTCGCGTGGTAGCTTAAGGAGTTAGGTCGTAATGTTGTTAGGTCGCTTCTCAATTGAGTCGTAGGCGCGCATGCTATAAGTCGTGACCGACTTAGGAGATAGCTGTTATGTCGTGAGTCATAGACAGGTAAGTGTTAGGTCGTAGGAGTTGGGGCGCGCGTGCATATCTGTTAGGTCGGAGAGGCTTAGGTCGGAAACGACCTATGGAGATAGCCGAGTTACGACTTAAGGAAATTTCTGCTATAAATAGGAAGGGTTTTTCTCACTTTTTGGGATCCGAATTTTGAAGCGACGAAGTGCTGCCATTTTGAGAGCTCGACTTCTACACTTCTTCACTTCTTTTCTCCACTCTAATCTAGTGCTTCCTTTCATCCAAATCGAAGATCAAGATTGAAGATTCAAGAGCTTAGATTGAAGATCTTCATCTTTTCAAGAGAGATTTCTTCGTTTGAAGCGGATTCGTGATAGATCAAGATTGATCCTTCGCTGTCCAGATCTGAAGCGTGTTGATTTGGGGTAGTTTAGGTGATTTGGTGAGTGGTGATTATCTCTCACACGGATCCAAAGGAGTAGATCGGATTGTTGGCTTGATTTGGTGTTAAAATAGTGATTTCTATGCATTTTTGTAAACCTAAGTGTAGATCCATGTAGATCCATTGTTCATGATGATTTGACAACCATTTTTGTATATGATTAACCTATGCAAGTTCATTCATCAAGTTGTAGAGATAATTCTCATGTTTTCATGCTTGTTAGACTTTCAACTCCTTAATTACGAAATTGCCATTATTGTTATAATTGTCCATTTTGCTTATATTTGAATGCTTGGTTAATTGGATTGATGTTTGACATGATTGATTGTTGTGAATTAGATGATTGTTGATTGGTTTTAGACAAGGTGGTCGAAGATGATTCAAAAGCTAAGGGAAAGGCTCTTGAATTGGGAAAGCTGCTCGTGGCATATGTAGCGGGATGATGAAGCTCTTATGCATAGATTTGATGATATAATGTTGAGATGAGGCTTTGCGAGGATGTGATGAAGCGAAGCATCATGTGATGAAGACTTGGTCTAATCCATACGGGATCATTCCAAGCACGTTGGTAACTCGGTGATATGATTCGAGTTAAGGGTAATGGATGCTTGAGAGGTGCTTGATCTAGTATGGAAATAGTCATCGAGGAGGATGACTAGGAGGCTTGGATAGCATCGTTGTTGAAGGTTCTAGCAGACTCAAAGCAAGGGTACGTTTGGGCAGTTGCGAAAATCCCAACGACAATGAATTGATGGTCGAGTACCCTGGGTAGTTGCGAAAATCCTTGGCACGGGCTGCGACGACGTGCGGAGTTCTGTCTAGAACCGGGGTTTCCATTAGCCCTTGACGGACGGCTGAAAGAATGTGCCGGTCATTCAATTAACGGTGATATCGAAGCAGTGATAACAGTGATAGCCAGAGCCATGGATGTTTGGTTGTATCGTCGTTCGGACTCAAGAGCGGTATTTTCTGGGTGCTTATCTGATTTAGGCCTTGGTACTTGGAAAACATCGCCCTTGACTCGAATGATTATTACTTTACTTTAAATGGTATGCTCTGCTATGTTGCTTCTGCTTAGTGTGTGTCTGGGGGCTATCACTGTAGAAAGAGGTGGAGTGGGAGGGTGTATTCCTATTCCTTTTTCTTTATGCTCTTTTGGTATGTTGTTAGTTAATTTACTGCTCACTAAGACTGTTGTCTGACTCAAGGCTTTATGTTTTAATTCTTATTGCCTTGGGCTGTTCGTCCATTTTTGGGACGGGCAGACTAGGTAGCAGGTGACAGGTGTTGTTCTCTTCTCACGATGCTGATATTGAAGACAAGCTGGAGGGTTGCATATTATCTTCTTATTATATGTACTGGATGTTCCGCTGTTTTGTATTCTCTGAGTGTTGTGTAGTGAGGCTTGTTGTATTGGCTATTTGGGTGCTTGTATTCAACTATTATGAAGTTTTATATGATGGCATTTTATTTTGTAAAGCTTCACTATATATATGTTCTATTGTATTTTGTCCATGCGCTGTGAGTAATACGATAGATTCTGTTGTTTTAATCTACCCTGACAATCGTCCATGGTCGCCTGGCACACTTTACAGCGCACTATCACTAGATTTGGTGCAGGGGTCATGGGCGGTCGTCACATTTGGTATCAGAGCATTGGTTAATCGATTTTACCCAACGCTCACTGACGTAACTACGTATGAGAGACGTAATTGTATTTTGATGGATGAATACTATATATAATATAGTAGCTTAGTAGAATTGAGTCCTTTATGCAGTTGTTTCTCTAGATGTTCTAATCATTCCTTTTTATAGATATTGAGAATGAGTCGAAGAGGGAGACCAGCTGCTAGGGAAGGCCGTGCTACTGAGGGGGCTGCTGATTATGCAGCCATGTTCGAAGCTATGATGACTTCGATCATGAGAAGGATACCAGTTCCGGGGGCGGCAGTTGATGTTGGAGTTCAGGTTCAGACTCCGAAACCAGTGGATTTTGCTAAGTTGTGCAAGGACTATACTGCTCTTGGAGTGAAGGTTTTCTTGGGAACAGAATCAACTATTGAGGTCCAGAGGTGGATGGATGCTTGTAGAAGGATCTTTGGTGATTTGGGAATTAAGGATGCAACTAAGAGGAAGTTGGCATCAAGGCAGCTTCAAGGGAGAGCCTCTGATTGGTGGAATTCTATTACCATCACTACTCCGGAGGAAGAGATTACTTGGGAGCAATTCCAAGTTAGGTTTGAAGCTAAGTTCATTTCTACAGCTCAGAAGTCTGTTCTGTTCAAGAAGTTTGTGGAGCTCAAGCAAGGAGGGAGATCAGTTCTTGAGTATGTTTCTGAGTTTGAAGCGTTGTCCAAGTATGCCCGGTCATATATTGAGTCTGCATACCAGAAGAATGAGAAGTTTGTGACAGGCTTGGACAGTTATCTTGGGAGACAGTTGGTGGATCATTTGGACGATTCATTTGAGAAGCTTGTGGAGAAAGCTCTTAGGCATGAGAGTCTGTTTCCTAAGGAAGGATCTGTTGTTGCTGTGACCAGGGAAGAGTCTAAACCCCAGCAGGGTGGAAACAAGAAGAGGAAGCAGCAGCAGCAGAAGGGTAAGGATGGCCAGAAGAAGCCGAAAGGCAAGGTGACTTGCTACAACTGTCAGCAGAAAGGCCATCTCTCCAGGGATTGCAAGAATCCGAAAGCGCCGGCGAAGTGCCACAACTGTGACAAGCCGGGGCATTTCAGGAAGAATTGTCCAGAACCGAGGAGGGACAAGCAGATTGTGCAAGCTTATGCTTTGGGGGCTGTTCCGTCGTCTTCGAAAGCTCCTACTGCTGAAGAGAAAGGAAAGAGTGTGGTTGTTCAAGGTACTCTTTTCCTATGTGGTGTTCCAGTTAGAGTTTTGTTTGATACTGGAGCGTCGCATTCGTTTGTTTGTAATGAACTCGTAGGCCGGTTAGATTTGAAGCCGGATATTGTTGATAGGCCATTGGTTGTGACTAATCCAGTTGGGGGTTCGTCTTGTTTGTGTATGTTATGTCGTGGTCTAGTTGTGTCGAGTCATGGTTGCTCTTTTGTTTGTGATTGTTTTGTTCTGAACTTTGCGGGGTTCGGAATTATTTTGGGTATGGACTGGCTTAGGAAGTATGCGGCAAAGGTTGATTGCGAGAGGTTGGAAGTGACAGTCGAGAATGTGGAGGGGCGAAAGGTTGTAATACGATGTAAGCATGAGGAAGGCGTCTTCATGAGCTTCATGTATTCGCGGGTTGTTCCACGGGATGGACTGACATCGGTGCCAATCGCTAATGGATTCGAAGATGTCTTTGACGAAGTCAAAGGGTTGCCGCCACATAGAGAGATCAAGTTTCGTATAGATCTAGTTGAAGGAGCCAGACCTGTTGTGATGCCTCTTAGGCGGATGGCGCCTAGGGAACAGCAGGAGTTGAGGGTGCAAGTTGATGATCTTTTGCAGAAAGGATTCATTCGGCGTAGTGTGTCCGAGTGGGGTGCACCAGTTGTGTTTGCAACCAAGGCAGATGGGTCGTTGAGATTGTGTGTGGATTATCGTGAGCTGAATAAGGTGACTAAGAAGAACAAGTATCCATTGCCGAGAATAGATGACTTGTTTGATCAGCTTCACGAAGCTAAGGTGTTTTCTCAAATGGATTTGGCAACGGGATTTCACCAGTTGAGAGTAGCTAAGGATAGTGTGCTGAAGACTGCTTTTCGGACACCATCCGGTTTCTTTGAGTGGCTGGTAATGCCGTTTGGATTGACTAACGCGCCAGCATACTTTGTGGATCTTATGAATAGGGTGTTCAGAGAACAGTTGAACAAGTTCGTACTTGTGTTCGTGGATGATATTCTAATTTATTCCAGAACTGAAGAAGAGCACAAGACGCACTTGCGTATCGTTTTGGAAATCTTGCGAAAACATCAGCTGAAAGCTAAGTTTTCGAAGTGTCACTTCTGGAAGAGTGAAGTGAGGTTCTTAGGCCATGTTATCTCTGGAAATGGAATAGCGGTTGATCCCGCTAAGGTGGCAGCAATCCAGGATTGGGTTAGACCTAAGAATGCATCTGATGTGAGAAGTTTTCATGGATTAGCAGGATATTATCGACGGTTTATCAAAGACTTCTCCAAGGTAGCTGCACCGTTAACAGGACTGACGAAAAAGAACCAAGTGTTCAGTTGGGATGCTAAGTGTGAGCAAGCTTTCGGAATCCTGAAAGAGAGATTGACGAGTGCTCCTGTTTTGACTATTCCAAGTGGGAATGATGAGATGGTGGTTTACACCGACGCATGTGGTACTGGACTTGGAGCAGTGCTGATGCAGAGAGATAAAGTTGTTGCGTATGCAAGTCGACAACTAAAGCCGCATGAAAGGAATTATCCGACTCATGATTTGGAGTTGGCGGCGATTGTATTTGCTCTAAAGGTGTGGAGACATTATCTATTGGGAGTTCGATTCGAGTTGTTTACAGATCATAAGTCGTTGAAGTATCTTTTCTCCCAAAAGGATTTGAATCTTCGGCAGCAACGTTGGCTAGAGTTTTTAGCATCATATGATTTTGGTATAGCTTATACTCCGGGAAAAGGTAACGCAGTGGCAGATGCGTTAAGTCGAAGACATGCAGGATTGGGAGCCATGTTTTCAGAATGGAAGAATCTCGAGTATTTAGCTGGATTTGACTTCAGGCCTAGATGCGAATTGGAACCTGAGATGTTGGCAAACTTATCGATAAGACCTTCTCTGGTGGAAAGGATTGGCGAGAGCCAAAAGCGAGACGATAAACTTGTCAAGATTATCCGTGAATTGGAATCTGGATTGGATCCAGAAAAGGATAAAGGATTCGAGGTCGATCGAGAGGGTTGGCTTCGAAAGCAAGGACGACTAGTTGTTCCCGATATAGATGAATTGAGGAGTGAAGTCCTGAAGGAAAGTCATCACTCAAAGCTGACAATTCATCCAGGTGGAAATAAGATGTATCGGGATATGAAGAGAACCTACTACTGGGAAGGCATGAAGAAGGATGTTGGAAATTTTATTTCCAAGTGCATGAACTGCCAGTTGGTAAAAGCCGAACAGAAGAAGCCAAGGGGATTACTTCAGCCATTAGAAGTTCCTACATGGAAGTGGGAGCAAATATCGATGGACTTTATTGATGGATTACCTAGAACAAGAACGGGAAATGAAGGGATTTGGGTTATCGTAGATCGTTTGACTAAGAGTGCTAGATTCATTCCTGTTCGATCGACTAGGACTGCATCAAAGTTGGCTGAGTTGTATGTTAAGTGGATAGTTCGATTCCATGGTATTCCGAAGAGTATAGTGAGCGATCAAGATCCATTGTTCACTAGTGGATTTTGGAAGAGCTTCCAGGAAGTTTTGGGAACCGAGTTGTGTTTGAGTACAGCTTATCACCCTCAAACAGATGGTCAGACCGAGAGAGTCAACCGAGTTTTGGAAGATCTTCTTAGAGCATGTGTTTTGGACTTTGGAGGATCATGGGAAGATCACCTTCATTTGGTAGAGTTTTCATACAACAACAGTTACCAGTCAAGCATTGGTATGGCACCATATGAGGCATTGTATGGAAGACCGTGTAACTCTCCGACATGTTGGTTGGAAACTGGAGAAAAGCTGATGCTTGGGCCAGAGATGATTCGACAGACTTCAGATTGTATAGAGGTCATTCGGCAACGAATGAAGGCAGCCCAAGACCGTCAGAAGAGTTATGCTGATAAGCGTCGTAAGGATTTGGAGTTCGACGTAGGTGATATGGTTTTTGTGAAGATTTCTCCACTGAAGAATGTTATTCGATTCGGGAAGAAAGGAAAATTGACTCCGAGATTTGTTGGACCATTCCCGATCATCGAGCGAATTGGAAAGCTCGCCTATAGATTGGAGTTACTAGAGAAGATGTCGAGTGTGCACAATGTTTTTCATGTATCATATCTACGGAAGTATGTACACGACTCGAATACAGTGGTTTCTGCTGATAGCTGTGAAGACTTCGAAGTTGATCCAGTTGATAGAAGACCTCGTAAGCCGCTTCGTGTTGTTGAAACCGACACGAAACAGCTTAGGAGGAAGGTAGTTAAGTTGCTCAAGATATAATGGAGTGATGATGATAACGACTGTACGTGGGAGGTGGAAGAGAGGATGAAGGCAGCTCATCCTGAACTCTTCAAGGTATGGCCCTAAGGTGTCGTCTCATCTCACAATATTGTAACTTGTTCTAAGTTTTAGAATTCTGTATGCTAAGCTAGAATTGGATGTATGGTTTGTTGATTGCTATGGATGGTAGGCGTACAGAATAGTCTTTGATTGCTTTGTTTGCTTGGAATTTCGGGGGCGAAATTCCTAAGGGGGAGAGAATGTAACGACCCGTATTTTATGGATCGGAACATCGTAAAACAGTTGACAATTGGTTACATTGTTGATAAGTCATTCAGAATTTTTCTAAGTCCTAAGTCGGTTTGGACGAGTTAAGAGAAGTCTGGGTCGAGTTGCCGACTTAAGAGATTAGCTGGGTTAAGGTGGTGACATATGAGTTTTAGGCAAAAATATGGCTAAGTCCTAAGTCGTTCACGACTTAGTATAAGTTGTAAGTCGTATACGACTTAGGGGATAGGAGCTACCCAGGGAAATGGCGGGTTAAGAGATTGGAGATAGGTCGTTTGGACGACTTAAGAGGTAGGCGCGACTTAAGGATAGTGGCGAGTTAAATTGTTACCGAGTTAAGTGTTTAAGTCGTTGCCAAGTTAAGTCGACTGGGTGAGTTAACGACCTAAGGGATAGACAACCTAAGGAAGTGACCGAGTTAAGAAACAGCGAGTTAGCAAGTTAAGTAATAGTGCGACTTAAGTGAGTTAGCGACTTAAGGAGGGTACGACCTATGGGAGTTAAGTCGTGGACGAGTTAAGGTGTTAAGTCGTAAGCGACTTATGTATGGGTTGTTAGGTCGCAGGGTATAGCTTAAGTGTTAGGTCGCGTGATTTCTAAGTCGTAAGTCGCGCACTTGTTAAGTCGTAGGTCGCGCGAGTTGCTAGGTCGCTGGGCTTTGGCTTAGTAGTTAGGTCGCAGTCTAGTTGTTTGCGACTTATGTTAGGTCGCGTGGTAGCTTAAGGAGTTAGGTCGTAATGTTGTTAGGTCGCTTCTCAATTGAGTCGTAGGCGCGCATGCTATAAGTCGTGACCGACTTAGGAGATAGCTGTTATGTCGTGAGTCATAGACAGGTAAGTGTTAGGTCGTAGGAGTTGGGGCGCGCGTGCATATCTGTTAGGTCGGAGAGGCTTAGGTCGGAGAGGCTTAGGTCGGAAACGACCTATGGAGATAGCCGAGTTACGACTTAAGGAAATTTCTGCTATAAATAGGAAGGGTTTTTCTCACTTTTTGGGATCCGGATTTTGAAGCGACGAAGTGCTGCCATTTTAAGAGCTCGACTTCTACACTTCTTCACTTCTTTTCTCTACTCTAATCTAGTGCTTCCTTTCATCCAAATCGAAGATCAAGATTGAAGATTCAAGAGCTTAGATTGAAGATCTTCATCTTTTCAAGAGAGATTTCTTCGTTTGAAGCGGATTCGTGATAGATCAAGATTGATCCTTCGCTGTCCAGATCTGAAGCATGTTGATTTGGGGTTGTTTAGGTGATTTGGTGAGTGGTGATTATCTCTCACACGGATCCAAAGGAGTAGATCGGATTGTTGGCTTGATTTGGTGTTAAAATAGTGATTTCTATGCATTTTTGTAAACCTAAGTGTAGATCCATGTAGATCCATTGTTCATGATGATTTGACAACCATTTTTGTATATGATTAACCTATGCAAGTTCATTCATCAAGTTGTAGAGATATTCTCATGTTTTCATGCTTGTTAGACTTTCAACTCCTTAATTACAAAATTGCCATTATTGTTATAATTGTCCATTTTGCTTATATTTGAATGCTTGGTTAATTGGATTGATGTTTGACATGATTGATTGCTGTGAATTAGATGATTGTTGATTGGTTTTAGACAAGGTGGTCGAAGATGATTCAAAAGCTAAGGGAAAGGCTCTTGAATTGGGAAAGCTGCTCGTGGCATATGTAGCGGGATGATGAAGCTCTTATGCATAGATTTGATGATATAATGTTGAGATGAGGCTTTGCGAGGATGTGATGAAGCGAAGCATCATGTGATGAAGACTTGGTCTAATCCAGACGGGATCATTCCAAGCACGTTGGTAACTCGGTGATATGATTCGAGTTAAGGGTAATGGATGCTTGAGAGGCGCTTGAGCTAGTATGGAAATAGTCGTCGAGGAGGATGACTAGGAGGCTTGGATAGCATCGTTGTTGAAGGTTCTAGCAGACTCAAAGCAAGGGTACGTTTGGGCAGTTGCGAAAATCCCAACGACAATGAATTGATGGTCGAGTACCCTGGGTAGTTGCAAAAATCCTTGGCATGGGCTGCGACGACGTGCGGAGTTCTGTCTAGAACCGGGGTTTCCATTAGCCCTTGACGGACGGCTGAAAGAATGTGCCGGTCATTCAATTAACGGTGATATCGAAGCAGTGATAACAGTGATAGCCAGAGTCATGGATGTTTGGTTGTATCGTCGTTCGGACTCAAGAGCGGTATTTTCTGGGTGCTTATCTGATTTAGGCCTTGGTACTTGGAAAACATCGCCCTTGACTCGAATGATTGTTACTTTACTTTAAATGGTATGCTCTGCTATGTTGCTTCTGCTTAGTGTGTGTCTGGGGGCTATCACTATAGAAAGAGGTGGAGTGGGAGGGTTGTATTCCTATTCCTTTTCCTTTATGCTCTTTTGGTATGTTATTAGTTAATTTACTGCTCGCTAAGACTGTTGTCTGACTCAAGGCTTTATGTTTTAATTCTTATTGCCTTGGGCTGTTCGTCCATTTTTGGGACGGGCAGACTAGGTAGCAGGTGACAGGTGCTGTTCTCTTCTCACGATGCTGATATCGAAGACAAGCTGGAGGGTTGCATATTATCTTCTTATTATATGTACTGGATGTTCCGCTGTTTTGTATTCTCTGAGTGTTGTGTAGTGAGGCTTGTTGTATTGGCTATTTGGGTGCTTGTATTCAACTATTATGAAGTTTTATATGATGGCATTTTATTCTATAAAGCTTCACTATATATATGTTCTATTGTATTTTGTCCATGCGCTGTGAGTAATACGATAGATTCTGTTGTTTTAATCTACCCTGACAATCGTCCATGGTCGCCTGGCACACTTTACAGCGCACTATCACTAGATTCGGTGCAGGGGTCATGGGCGGTCGTCACATTTGACATCCTATCGAGGCATGCCGCCAGGCGTTGATAATGTTATACCCCTATTCTGAATGTAATGGAAAAGGTTTCGAGTAAATATCCGATCGTATGGACAAGATAGCCTTTTGGACCCAGTTTATATTGAATTTCGATATAGATTTCAGCGCGTTTATAACCCGTATGACCAAACGACAACTCCAAACGCTACGAAATTTGAAATCCGATAATAATACACTATTACGGATCCAATGGAACTGGTTTCGTCGAATTCCGAGACTGTGCCTCGGAAGGCTATTTTTAAATATCAATTTAAACGATATATTTTTAAAACTGAACAAATCACTTCCTAATTCAATTTTAAAACTTCTATTATCTTCAGTATTATCAATATAAATTTTATGAGCCTTTAAATTATTTTTAACCGGCTTAAAACTCAAGATTCAATATTTTATCCAATTTCCAATTATTAAATTCAATAATTTAATCATCCAATAAATAGTTATATTTGAAATTCCAATCAAAATTAACCTTTTAAATATTTAAAATCAATTAAATATTCCACTTTCAAATATCCAAAATTTCGGGTCGTTACATTCCTCCTCCCTTAAAAGAATTTCGTCCCCGAAATTTCTAGGTAAGAAGAATGGTCCAATACCCGTTTACTATTTCCCAAAACCAAACAGTTTTTAACGACTTCCCAAAACAATCTTTTTATTACAGACACACTATCTCTCTTACCACTTCCCAAACTCATCCATCTGTTCCAAATAATATTACTTACTCAACCATTCAGATTATAATTTAAAACTAAATTTTAAATTATCAAAATTTTCTCAAAATTTTCTAACTCCCTAAATTTTTGAAAAATTTCGCCAGCGTCTCCTTTGCGCGGCTAGATCGGAACAACTACAAAATGCCTCTACGGCCCCAAATTTTCAAAAGAAAACAAAAGCCAAGTGGCTAGATCAGAAAATCATTAAATTTCATACGGTAATTTGAACACATACCTTTTTGTCGGCAATTCAAATTTATCTTCTGAAATCAAAAACACCAATTTTCTTTCGCTTTTAAATACTTGTATCCTACTAAGCAATAATATCCTATCACAGAATTCAAAATCATCTTATTCATTTCTTTTCAAAATTTTCAATATTTGCTTTACTTAAGCCCGTACGATATACAAATATCATCCGTACGCAATACCAAATCTGATCGCTCACTCGATCACACAATTTCACTTCCGAACTAGTATCGTCCACCCGGCTCCCTGGTGCGGACTCAGATCTGGTTCCTCGATCAAAAACCATCATTCTCCTTGCATAGCCATATACTATGATAGAGAATTTCAGAATCAATCAAAAATCCATATCCAGGGTTCGTCGTCGAAAATCGAGTGAAAAATCCCAACTCGGATCGATATAACTATCTCGAAATTCTGTGCTCGAGTCTGGATCAAATTGCTATGCAAATAAATTAACATACGTACATCTTACGTATTTATCTCAATTGATTATTAATTATATCAATTCTCTTTTTATTCACATTTATTTTGATTTCCATTTACTTATTCACAATTACCCTTTTTCACAACTTCCAGTTTAATCTCCATTCAAATATTTACTTGGTATATTTCCAATACCAAATTTTACTTAAGAATTTCACCCTCAATTTTCTTAAGTTTATTATAAATATTTTATACAACTTCTTGTATTTATTTTCCACTTCACCACTGAAGTTTATATCCATTTTTATTCAATTTACATTTTACATTTTCAATTCTATTTGAATTCAATTTATCCTCAAATTCTGAATATTGAATTTCATCAACTATCTTCCATTCATATCTGATCCATATCATTATTTTAAATTAGTTCCATTTACTAATTTATTTCAAATTCTAATAAATTTTAATTCCCAGAACTTTGTTCTTTTAATCCAACCCAAACTAATTTTTTTTTCAATTTCACTTTACTTAACATAATTCAAGTTAAACATTCCATTCCAATATTCAATCCCAATTCCATTTACTTATGATTTAAATTAGTTTGTTTATTCACAATTTTATTTCCCACTTTATAGATTTTATTTCAATGACCATTCCGTTTAGCCTATTTAGACTTGTTTCCTCAATGTTCACTTTTATTTAACTTGATTCAGTTAAATTCCATTTCCATTCAAATTTTTAAACTTCCATAAGTTTTTCAATCTTATTTCAATTCCATATACTAATCTTTTTAATTTACTTCATTTATTTCATTATCACACTTACCTTCATTTTACTTTTCTTAAGTTAGATTTTCCTAACAATTCCAAATTCTTATAAGATTTCGGACTTACTTATATTCCATAAACATTTTTAATTAAACTCCCAGAGTTTAAACAATTTTCTTAAACATTCAAAATCATTTTTGAAGTCATATACATCCCAAATTCAAATTATTCTTTTGCATTTTAAAATTAACCCAATTTTTCAAACAAACACCAATCCAAAACATCTAGCAGCCATTCCTCTCTTGGAAACTCGAAAATGAACACCGATGATGTCGCGATCATCATCGGAATTATTTTCCAGTGACCAAAGTGAGTTCAGTGCTTCTACTCTTTAAAAACATTTCAAATATTTTAAAATTCCAAATCTCACCAAATTTCATACCCAATTCAAAAATATTTCTGAATGATATCACTATTATTCCTCCAAAGCCTTTGAAAATCATTTCCAAACTCAAAGGAAATTAATTTTCCCAAATTTCGAATTCCAAATCCTTTCAATCTATATTCAAATATTACTCTGGAATTTTATTTCAAATTATAAATCCCATTTGTAACTCATATTTACAAATTCCATTATGTCATATGGGTTAATTTCTTAACTTTGGTTATAACATTATTTTCTTATTTCAATTTCCACACAAAATGGTAATGATTTAATATTATCACTTCCTAACGACCAAGCAACCATATATAACTATAATAATTTATGAAAATTATTCCTTTTATATACAAAAATAATTTGGGCAAAATTATTTCATCTACCCCATTTTAAAACAATACTATGTCAAATTGTTCCATTCAAGTGTTTAGAGATCCCTATCAATAACGTTAATTACTCGTATTGACCAGAATCCATAAACCACTCAACAAACCAATCAACACAATATAAAATAATTTTATATTCGCTAACAAATACGCGCTCATATCTATTAATACACTCAAACTCATTCTAGGGTGTTACTGACCCTATCTATAATGAGTAATCCCCTCCAGAGCCAAGGTTCTCGCTTAACCTTCTGCTCTGATACCAACTGTAACAACCCACAAATCCGTACCCCTTTGAGTCGACAATATTCTCCAATAGTTTAACTCAAGGTGGACGAAAATACGATTCATTAGGGTAAAAGAAGAAAAGAGGTAGAAGAAGAAAATAGAAAACATCAGAATCTCACAATCGCAGCGGAACAATATATAATAGACAACAACAGATCTTTATACAAAAGAAACTATAACGGTTTTTATACATTACATCATCAGAGTACAATACAATCAATAACACAATACTGGACAGTTATTCAAATCTGTCCTCACACAAGCTAACTATATAGCTTACACTGCACAGTGGATTACACATCAAGTACGTGTGATACGTCTCGCCATCCAGCTCGTCTACTTAACTCCATAGCATCTTATCCCGTATCTGTAATATTCGATCTGACCCGAGCATTATAATAAACTAACACCTGAGTCAGTCTAGAAAACTAGCGTGAGAAAACACACTCAATTGAATTATTAAAGTTTTCAAAATCATTTGAAAATCAAAGGTATCTCGTAAGACCACGCCACAAATAAACATGCCGGGTTTTTACCTTACGATAACCAAAACATTTTTATCAAACCCGTCTGGTATTATAATAGTGTCTATAGAAAGTAAAATAGAATATAGCTAAAATGCTTGCATCTCACATTCCAGCATAGTTGGGCACAATCAAAACCGTACGGGCGCTTATTGGAAAATGGATTCCATATAATGGCAGGGCTACTGGGGTACCGCTCGTAACAGTACCTGGCCTAGATCAGAGTACCGAGGACCACTCCCGATCCCCTGCAACACAAGACTGGAGCTACCCCTTACTGGATAGTCCGAATAAGATCACCCCGTGGTTGGGATCAGCAATCGCCACACAGCCGAGATCAAAGAAACTCTAGACAGGGATGACCTTACCCTAATTGGGTGCTACCCAGTTAGCCTTGCTGCACCTCCCCTGTTTTAGCCATTTATGGTTGATGAGGCTTGAGGCTAAGCGTAACCTTTTAAGACCGAATTTCACTTAGAATGCACATCGTCCTCCAATGATGATGTTCTGATAGCATTCGTCCATACAAGTTGCCCTGGGTTTGGACAAACCAAATCACCGTCTTCATCATCTTCACGGTATTCATTCGCTACGTTCAAACCGGATCGAAGTGGTTTTCGGATAATTAAATCTGATCTCGGTCTCTTCGAAACGATCAGCGCATTGGCCAATATTGATAGTCGGTTATTTAACTATCAAAATAAACAATCATTCAACCAATTATTTTATTTCAACTGAAAAACCCCAAGTCTTATTAAATTTAGATTTTAAATAAATTAAATCACTTTATCCAAAAATATGCACTTAAAACATTTAAAATAAAACTACTTAAATCACTTTATTCAAAATAATAGTTATGAAATTCTATAATAATTTCCCAAGTAAAACTTTAGCTAAAAACTACTTTTAAAATAAAACTGTTATATAAGGTATAAATATTTAATAGTTATCCTTTAAATCATAATACTAATTTAACCTTTAAAATAATTACTACCAAATTAACTTAACTAATATTTATTTTAAAAATTTTAAAATAACTAAATAATAAACTTTTCTAAAACATTCCTTTAAAACATCTTTAAAACTTCTAATGTATACTTAAAAATCTTCTTTGAAAATATACTTAGCTTTTCAGGAAAATACCCTTTCCACTCCAATAAAACCGGTCTAACCAATTTAAATCCATCTCGATTTATCTCCAATTTAATTTACGTCCCAAATACCGTAAATTTTCTTTCCTATACCTTTAAAAATAAAACTCTCTTTTATTTTTAAAACGATTAACTCATCCCCTTATAAATCTCCACCGTGGATTTATAATTCCAAATTATCCACTGATAATTACTTCACTTTATAAAACTTCGTTTATAAATTCCATAGTCCCATTTTCCCTTTAATCACTGTTTCAAAAACACTTAATAGATTCTCAAATCGATTTCCTAAATTAATTCCATTTTGAAATTTATTTCTTGATTTATCCAAATTTATTCCAAAGTCCATTAATCCCAAATTCACTCCTTTATTTTGATTTAAAACCTTATTTAAATCTGAAATATCCCCTTTTTCTTTCTCCCAAACCATTTTAAATCCTGAATTTAAATAAATCCCTTTAATTCTTAAACAATATCGCTTAAGTCCTCAAAACTCTTTTATTCCCGTTTTATTCAAAATCTCTTTTTCCCATACTCGGAATTTATTTAATAGGACTTTAAAATCAAACCCTTTACCTTTTTCCCAAATTCACTCTTTTTAATTTATCCACTTCGCTATAATATTTTACTTAAAATTTTCTTTTTATTTTCCTTCAAAAATCCAATCTTTATATTTTTGATATCTTAAAATACCGAAATATATTCAGCCCAACCATAGCATTCAATAATTTCAATTTACACTATAATCTATCATAGATTATCAAATAATCATATCACTAAATATGAGAATAAATTTCGATATTTTTGAGGAATCCAGTTAGATCCCTCCAACTTGTTTCCCTGCATCCACAAATGTTAGCACAATATAAAAAAATACCAATCCCACTTCGAGGGGGATATCACGGTATATAGGGTCATCGGCTATTATGCGGGGCGCATAGGGTCTCATCCGCTATATAATGCAGGAATATCAATCACTCCAATATATATACTACTATATATAATATCATATCTAATTGATAATAATTATCACATTCAACCAATCAACCAATAATTTAAATTTTTAACCATTTAAATTAACCAGTAATCCAATTTGAGTGAGATTAACTCACCTTGATTCTTAATTGCAATCCATCCAAAATTTTAATTCCATCCCGTACAGTTCCAGCTACAAATTTAAATGGCTGATCTCATTTCCGCTTTAAACCTTGTACGAATAAATTATATGATATATATAATCCTTTGATTTTTATTTAAATGTCATTACCTTTAAATTTCAGACCAATTTATGTGCCCTTTACAATAACAGAACTAATTAACTCCTTTTTTCATTTTTCTTTTCTTTTATAAGTTGGAGATAATTAAGTCTGAATCTAAACATTTATTTAATTTTAAACTTTTAAAAATTCATACCCAAGAAACAAGCTCGGCTTAAAAAGCTTCTTCCCCAAATTGTGTTCGAAACCCTGCTGCTTCCACTCTGCACTGGCAGCCTTCCCGTTGGCCGATGCCGCCATCACAAACATCCCCAATTGTCGCTCCACCTCCGCAACCTACCTCACGCGACAGCCGATCAACTGCTCTTGCCTCCCACTTTGCTCGAATCGAATCGTTCGACTCAGACCTCAGCTACACCACCGTCGAACCAAGCATTGACTAAATTCGAACGCCAACCCAAAGTCGCAGCGCCCAGACAGTCAACCTACTTGCTACAGGCGAGCGCCTCCACCTGCTTCCCCCTAGAGCGATTTGATTCGGCCATTATTGGCTCTGGTGAGGACCTAAATCGAAGATTTAAGGATTGAAAGGGTGGAGCTTGCGATTGAATTAGTGCCGAGAATTTGAATATCAGAAGGAACGAGAGGCACGATTTTTATTTTCTTCGTTCGTTTGAACTAAAAAGGAAAAAAGGAAGGCAAGCTTGCGATTTCTTTGAACAGCGGCCATTATATATATTTTTTCTTTCCTTATTTTTGAAATGATCACTGCGTGCGTTTTAAAAAGGAACGGGGAGACAAGATGAGATGTTTAGCGTGCCAAAATCAACAAGCTACAGTGACATTTGAATTGAAATCAAAAAGTTCTGATGTGCTATAAATTCAGCTGAAGGTTGACTAGAGTATATAAATATATACATATATTAACTAAATTTAAATTGCCTCGAAACCGTAGCTTGAAATTTTGACATCCTATCAAGGCATGCCGCCAGGCGTTCATAATGTTATACCCCTATTCCGAATGCAATGAAAAAGGTTTCGAGTCCAAATCCGATCGTATGGAGAAGATAGCTTTTGGACCCAGTTTATATTGAATTTTCGATATAGATTTCAGCGCGTTTATAACCCGTATGACCAAACGACAACTCCAAACGCTACGAAATTTGAAATCTGATAATAATACACTTTTATGGATCCAATGGAACTTGTTTCGTCGAATTCTGAGACTGTGCCTCGGAAAGCTATTTTTAAATATCAATTTAAACGATATATTTTTAAAACTGAACAAATCACTTCCAAATTCAATTTTAAAACTTCTATTATCTTCGGTATTATCAATATAAATTTTATGAGCCTTCATATTATTTTTAATTGGCTTAAAACTCAAGATTCAATATTTTATCCAATTTCCAATTATTAAATTCAATAATTTAATCATCCAATAAATAGTTATATTTGAAATTCCGGTCAAAATAAACCTTTTAAATATTTAAAATCAATTAAATATTCCAATTTCAAATATCCAAAATTTCGGGTCGTTACAGATATAAAATGATTTAAGTATTTAAAAATGTTTTATAAATTAAAATAGTTTGAAAAATCAAAATAATTTGAATATTTAAAAAGGTGGAAATTAGCCACAAGGGCCTCTTTAGCAAGTGGAATTAGTTTCTAGGACACACAACTGAAATAATTACTTTCAAGGACAAAATGTAAAATAATTAGTTTCTAGGGCCTAAAAACCTATGAAATTATGTCCTTGGAAGTAATTGGACTGCTGACTTTGTCCTTGAAAGTAATTGGACTGCTGACTTTGGCCTTGAAAGTAATTTCTTTGAATGTGTGTCCTAGAAACTAATTGGACTGCAAAGTTTGTCCTTCTGGTGAAATGTCCCTTTAAAAAGATAGATTTTAAATAGTTTATATTAAAATAATTTGAATATTTAAAAAGATAGATTTTAAATAGTTTATATTAAAATAATTTATTTGAAAATAGTTTCAAAGTCAAACTAATTCAATTCCAAATTTTTCGTTTCAAATCACTTCCAATTTCCATTCCAATTTAATCGATTCAATTCCAATTTCAAGTTGAATTTTACTTCGATTCCAATTTTAATTCAAACCAATTTCAATTTCAATTCCAAATTAATCCAATTTCGATTTCAATTCCAACTAATTTCAATTCTATTCCAATTTGAATTAATTTCATTTCAATTCCCAATTTTAAACCATTTTGATTTATATAAATTCGAGTTCGATTCCAGAATATCGATTTAAATCACTTAAATTAAATTTAACTTCAATATTCAAATTAAGATTCAAACCTTTAAAAATAATTCAATTCCGAGCCCAAATTTTGAAATATCCATTTAAATTACTTTTACTTGGATTTATTTCAAGTTTCGAGTATGAGTTCAAATCTTTTTAAAATAAATCAATTTCCGGAATTCAAGTGGTTTCTCAATTATAACTTCAAAATTTCAAACCCGATTTTTTTTAAACAATTCCGGTTGACAAGTTCATTTTTAACATTTCAAGCTCGAGTTCAAAAATGATTCCATTTCCATAAATTCGATTTTATCTATTAAAATCAAAATCATTTAAATAATTTCAAATCAAAGTTTTTAAAAATCATTTAATTTAAATAATTCGGTGTCCGTATATAATTTTCTATCCTATGGCCAAGTGAATCCATTATTTCAATTTAATTTCAGGGATCGATATATATCATTTCAATCTAAAATAAATGTCATAGGTATATATCATTTCAACCTATTTCTTAATTTATTCTAAATAATTCGATTTACGGTTTTATATACTGTAAATAATATATAGGATGATAGCAGGATATATCAAAATAAATAAACATCCAAACCATCCAAAACATAAATCAATAGCATCCATCATAATCAACATCCAAATTAGCGAATAATTCACAACAATTTCATAGTTATCAATATCTGGTAATTTACTGGAAATTAAATTCTAATTTCAAATTTAATTGTCAATTTTAATACCTACTGTCAATTCATATGTCAATTTCATTTTCAAATAACAGTCAATAAAATTAGATAACTTCACAATTCAATTTTAACGAACATAAAAATATTATAGTACATCGTGAGCGTTAAAAACACTCACCTTTTATTTTCTTTTCTGTTGTCGCTTTCGCGTTTTGGTTTCGATTAAATTCGAGCGCGTTCGAATTTAATTGAAAAATCTGCAAGCTCTAAATTCAACCAATTTGATTCCATAGTAAAGATCTCATTAATACGAACCCAAAACGACTGACCGCATTGGATTTGGACCTAAAACAAATGAGATATTTAATTTATAGGTTTAACGGTTATTTTCAAAAATTAATAATATAAATAACAAATTTCCTTTACCCAATTGCAACATGCCGGCCCAACTAACGTAATCCGACCCACACCTTCTTCTTCCCCTTTATTGTTTCCTATAGCTTCATCTCATGCATAAAAATGGTCGTGCACATTCACCTAGCACACCCAACAACTACTTCGTTCGCTCATCCAAGCTCGTCGACGAACTCCCCTTTATGCTCTCGACCTTATGGCACCACCGCCTCTACCCTTAGCCTCCTAGAACGAAACGCGACTGGACCAAAATTGAGCACTATAGCTCGAGTTCGCATCCCCCATCCCTGCGTCGTACTTAAAAATCCTTCGACCACTGCTGCTATTCGATATGAGATGCTCGAAAACACCATCCATTTCACGAATTTCTTCCTAAATCGAAAAAAATATGAAACCCTAGTTTCCGAAGCAAGTCGGCCATCCCCAAATCTTCCATCGCACACGCATAGGAGTGTATTAGTGTGAAGCTCATATTGGAACAAGAATTTTAGAGTTTGTGTCAATTTTTTTCATGAAGTATTTCAAGACAATTTAATTTTTAAAAGTTTCAGCTTCCTTTTTTTCTTCTGTTACTCTACTGTGTTTTTAAAAAGAAAGGAGGAAGCGTTTATACGAAGAAAACATAAAACAGGGTAGGGTAGGGTGGCTGAGTGAACGTTTGTGCGGCTGATGTAAAATTTGAAAATTATATATATATATATATATATATATATATATATAATTCCAAAATATCTAGATATTTCTTCCGAACCCTAATCGAGGCGTGCCGCTAGGCGTTCCTAATGTTGTACCCCTATTCCGAACGGAATGGAACAAGTTTTGGGACCTAATTCGATCATATGCAGAAGATAGCTTTTTGAACCCAATTATTATATTAAAGTTTTGATATTAATTTCGATACATTTCTATCACGTATGACCAAACGGTAACTCCAAACGCTACGAATTGAAATCCGAAAATGATACACTATTACGGATCCAATGGAACTGGTTTCATCGAAATCCGAGACTGTGCCTCGGAAGGCTATTTTTATATGTCAATTTAAACAAGTTATTTTTAAATCGAGTAAACCACTTATAAATCCAATTTAAAATTTTTATTATCTTCATTCTTATAAATAAAAATTAAATAAGCTTTGAAATTATTTTTATCTAGCTTAAAACTCAAAATTCATTATTTAACCAATTTCAAGTATTAAATTTAACAATTAAATTATCCAATAAACCACTATATTAGAAATTCAAGTTATTAAATCTATAAAATTAACTTTTAAATATTTAAAATCAATTCAATACTCCAATTTCAAATCACTAAAATTCTGGGTCGTTACATTCCTCCCTCTTAAAAGAATTACGTCCCCGAAATTGCCAAGGTAAGAAGAATGGCCCAAAACCCATTAACTTTCCCAAAACAAATTAGTTGATACAACTTCCCAAAATCAATTTGTTGAAACCACATTATCACTTTTACTAATTTCCAAATTCATCCATATATTCCAAATAATATTATTTACTCAATCATTTCAAGTTATAATTCAAAATCAAAATTTAGTTATTAAAAAAAATTCAAAATTTTCTAACTCCCAAATTTTCAAAAAATTTCGCCAGCGTCTCCTTTGCGCGGCTAGATCGGAACAACTATCAAATGCCATTACGGGCCTAAACCAACAAAAGAAAAAAAAAGCCAAGTGGCTCAATCATAAAACCATCAAATCAAATGACAAAATAAACATGTACCTTTTTGTCGGGCAATCCAAATTTTTCTTGATTTTAAATACCTACATCTTATTTACCAATGATATCCAATAACATATTTCAAAATCATATTATTCTGCATTTCAATTTCCAATATTTGCTTTATTTAAGCCCGTACGATGTACATATATCATCCGTACGCAATATCAAATCTGATCTCTCACTCGATCACACAATTTCACTTCCGAACTATTATCGTTCACACGACTCTCTAGTGCGGACTCAGATCTGGCTCCTTGATCAGAAACCGTCATTCTCCTTGCATAGCCATATACTATGATAGAGGATTCTAGAATCAACCAAAAATCCATACCCAGGGTTCACCGTCGAAAATCGAGTGAAAAATCCTAACTCGGATCGATATAAATTATCTCGAAATTTGGTGCTCGAATCTGGATCAAATCGTTATGCGAATAAAATAATATACGTACAACTTACGTATTTATTTCTATTGATTCTTAGCTATACCAAATTCCTTTGTTATTTACTTCATTTCCATTCAATTATTCACAGCTATCATTCACATTTATAATTCACGTTCATCCTATTCACTTTTAATTTCCCACCTTTAGTTATTCACATTTATTTGATCTGCATTCAAATATTTACTTAGTATACTCATTTCTGATTATCTCGTAAGAATTTTCTCATCAATTTTTCTTAAGTCGATTATAAACATTTTATACAAAAGTTCTTATGTTTATTTCCACTTCATCACTTAAGTTTATATCCATTTCTATTCAAATTCAATTTCGATTCCATTTAATTTATCTCCCAATTTTAAATATTGAATTTTATCAACCATTATTCCAAACCATATTTAACTCACTAACTAAATTAGTTAGTTCAATTAGCCCACTTCATAAACTATTTCAAGTCTCAATCAATTTCATTTCAAAAATTATTTCATTTAACCTAACTTAGGCTAAATCTCCAAAATTTACTTTATTTAACTCAATTTTAAGTTAAAATGCATTCCACAGTTAAATTTCAAATTTTACTTTTCTTGCATCCATATTCAACACTTTAAAACATTGCTTTACATGAAATTTACAAATTTTATAAGTTATCAACTTATTTTCTCCTATTTTCAAATAAAACATTTTAAATCAAAATCCCGGAGTATAAAAACTTTGTTCTAAGTGTTTCAAATCATTTTTGGAAATCATATATATATATACACACAATACCTTGGTATATCAAATTATTCTTTTGAATTTCAAAACCAAAACCAATTTACCCAACAATTCCAACGGTAGCAATTTCTCCTTTGGAAACTCAAAAATGAACGTCGATGATGTTGCGGTCGTCATCGAAATTCTAGCGACCAAAGTGAGTTCAGTGCCTTTTTTCCCTTAAATCCTTTAAATATTTATATTCAAAAATATTTTTCAAATAATACTATTACTATTTTCCAAAGCTTTGAAAAACATTTTCAAAGCCAACAGGATTTGAATTTCCAAATTTCCAACGTTTGTATCCTTTATAAATTGTTTTTATAATCCATAGTTATCTAATATACTTTAGGAATTTTATTTCCATTTCAATTTATAAATCACATTTACAAACTATAATTCCATTTTTGCTATATGAAATTATTTCTTAACTTTTGATCTTATTTTCATTATAATATCAACTTTTATTCAATCACAATCAACAAACAAACAAATGATAATAGTTTAACATTATCATTTCCTAACAACCAAGCACACCATATACAACTATAATAATTTCTGAAAAATTATTAATTTATATATAAAAATAATCAAGGTAAAATTATTTCATTTATCCAATTTCAAAACAATACCATGTCGATTTGCTTTGTTCAAGTGTTTAGAGATCCCTAGTAATAACGTTAATTACTCGTATTGACCAGAATCCATAAGCCACTCAATAGATTAACCAACACAATATAAAATAATTTTTATATCACTGACAAATACGCGCTCATATCTATTAATACACTCAAACTCGTTCTAGGGTTTACTGACCTTATCTCTAATGAGTTACCCCATCAAAGCCAAGGTTCTCGCTTAACCTTCAGCTCTGATACCAACTGTGACGATCCACATTTCGGAAGGTTTAAATCAACAATAATCCACACATTTCTGACTTAAACAATCTGAAACATAGATAATCAATGGGGTTAATTAAGAAAAGAAGAAGAAAACAAACACAGAGTCTCATAGCGAAACGATAAAATATAATAATCAAATAAACAGTTCATGAAGCAGTTTATATTATACATTTGATTATAATTTATACAACATTTATCAGAGTTATATATATACATCAGAGATAAATAAAGTAATGCAGCAAACAACATGATGTAGGAATAATGATAGTAATAATATACCAAATCTTCGTCTTCGTCCTCCCGAATAAATCTTCAATAAATTGAAAACTCAAGGCTGACCCGAGCGTAATGAAAAGACAAAACACTCGAGTCAGGACTAAAATATTCTTATATGAGTCAAATCGATATCGCATATATCATGAGTGTCGTGGCATCAGAGATGTTTACGAGGTTTCACATCTCCTATCCAGTGTATAACGTGCATGCAATAACTCAAGAGATGTTACGGGATTTTCCATCTCTTAAGGATCCATCAAAATATTATATATATATATAGTAGAATATGCTACATATGTAAGGTCTAATCGATAAAATAAATATATTTTTTAGCGTTAAGGCTTTACATTGATCCCCCTTAACGCATTTTTAATTATTGTCGTACAGTTTGCATATAAAACACCAGTAAACCGTCGATGGATAGGGATGCACCGTGATACGACCACACTAAACCAAAATCTTAGGGGTCTCGTATAGGGATAAAAGTACGACAAGGCATGTGAGGTAATGCCCAAGGTAGGATACTACTAGTTCAGGTCGCAGGGTTGGTGATAATGCATTATAGCCATGACCGCCCACCGCGTCCATCCATCCCATATCGAGTCAAAGGGAGGCTATCCCAAATCAAGGTGCACCAATCAAAACCAACAACAAGAGTAATAATATGGACCGAGTCCAAGAAAATCGAAGAAGAGATGTCCGCTAAGGGTAATTAGCCCACTTGGCCCGGTCAAGCCGTCGTGTTTTAGTCATTTCAAATTGGCACAAGTGCCGGGGTCTATCCACCGTCGTTCTCTTTGTTCAAATCCAGCAAACGATGCCAAATCCAACCACTTTGTTCTGGAGTCTCCTACGCGTACACAGTTGTTAAAGTGGTTCCAATATTGACAGAGAGTATGCCAACAAGAGGCCCCGGTCTCTTTAACAACCAAATGTCATTTTACACAACGCTTGGTACTTTTATATTTCGAAAACAATTCGTACTTGATATCACAATATCATATTCGCTCCGAAATCAATTTCATTTCGAAATCATCATATTTACTCAAAATATACAATTTTAATTCAAAATCATATTGCCTTAATATCTCGATTTCGCTTCCAAAATTGTTTCGAATTTCAATTTAGGTTATAACTTCATTTAACCCAATTCGCATTTAAATCCATGATTTAAATATTAACATTCCAGCCTTTGACCAGTTTGAATTTTAGAAAATAGTTTGAAAAAAATAATTAAATGTTTAAAAATAGTTAAAATAGTTTGACATAAAATGATTTATGTATTTAAAAATGTTTTATAAAATAAAATAGTTTGAAAAATCAAAATAATTTGAACATTTGAAAAGATAGATTTTAAATAGTTTATATTAAAATAATTTATTTGCAAATAGTTTCAAAGTCAAACTGATTCAATTCTAAATTTTTCAATTCAAATCACTTCCAATTTCCATTCCAATATAATCGATTCAATTTCGATTTCAAGTCGAATTTTACTTCGATTCCAATTTTAATTCAAATCAATTCCAAATTAATCCAATTTTGATTCCAATTCCAACTAATTTCAATTCTATTCTAATTTGAATTAATTTAATTTCAATTCTCAATTTTAAACCATTTCGATTTATATAAATTCGAGTTCGATTCCAGAATATTGATTTAAATCACTTGAATTAAATTTAACATCAATATTCAAATTAAGATTCAAACCTTTAAAAATAATTCAATTCCGAGCCCAAATTTCGAAATATCCATTTAAAATACTTTTACTTGGATTTATTTCAAGGTTCAAGTAAGAGTTTAAATCTTTTTAAAACAAATCAATTTCCGGAATTCAAGTGGTTTCTCAATTATAACTTCAAAATTTC
This sequence comes from Allium fistulosum, assembly GCA_030737815.1. Classification (NCBI taxonomy): domain Eukaryota; kingdom Viridiplantae; phylum Streptophyta; class Magnoliopsida; order Asparagales; family Amaryllidaceae; genus Allium; species Allium fistulosum. The sequence goes on along the minus strand of CM060907.1, from coordinate 898,085,010 downwards.
AAACCCGATTTTTTTTAAACAATTTCGGTTGACAAGTTCATTTTTAACATTTCAAGCTAGAGTTCAAAAATGATTCCATTTCCATAAATTTGATTTTATCTCTTAAAATCAAAATCATTTAAATAATTTCAAATCAAAGTTTTTAAAATTCATTTAATTTAACCAATCCGGTGTCCATATATAATTTTCTATCCTATGAACAATTGAATCCATTATTTCAATTCAATTTCAGGGATGGAGATATATCATTTCAATCCAAAATAAATGTTATAGGTATATATCATTTCAACCTATTTCTTAATTTATTCGAATAATTTGATTTATAGTTATATATACTATAAATAATATACAGGATGATAGCAGGATATATCAAAATAAATAAACATCCAAAACATCAATCAATAACATCCATCATAATGAACATCCAAATCAGCCAATAATTCACAACAATTTCATAGTTATCAATATCAGGTAATTTATTGGCAATTAAATTCTAATTTCGAATTTAACTATTAATTTTAATACCTACAGTCAATTCATTTGTCAAATTCATTTTCAAATAACAGTCAATAAAATTAGATAACTTCAAAATTCAATTTTAACGAACATATAAATATTATAGTACGTCGTGAGCGTTAAAAACACTCACCTTTTATTTTCTATTGTCGCTTTCGCGTTTTGGTTTCGATTAAATTCGAACGCGTTCAAATTTAACTGAAAATTCTGCAAGCTCTAAATTCAACAAATTTGATTCCATAGTAAAGATCTCATTAATATGAATCAAACATGACTGACCGTGTTGGATTTGAACCTAAAACGAATGAGATATTCAATTTATAAGTTTAACGATTATTTTTAAAAATTAATTATATAAATAAAAAATTCCTTTACCCAATAGCATCAGGCCGGCCCAACTGACCTAACCCGACCCACACCTTCTTCTTCCCTTTTACTGTTTCCTGTAGCTTAATATCGTGCACAAAAATGGTCGTGCACGTTCACCTAGCACACCCAACCACTGCTTTATTCACTCATCCAAGCTCGTCGACGAACTCCCCTTCATGCTCTCGACCTTGTGGCACCACCGCCTCTGCCCTTAGCCTCCTCGAACGAAATGCGACTGGACCAAAATCGAGCACTGTAGCTCGATGTTGCATCCCCCATCCCTACGTCGCACTTCAAAATCCTTCGGCCACAGTTGCTATTCGATACGAGATGCTCGAAAACACCATCTTCCTAAATCGAAAACAATATGAAACCCTAGTTTCCTAAGCAAGTCGGTCATCCCTAAATCTTCCGTCACACGTGCATAGGAGTGTATCAGTGTTAAGCTCATATTGGAACAAGAATTTTAGAGTTTGTGTCATTTTTTCATGAAGTATTTCAAGAGAATTTAATATTTAAAAGTTTCAGCTTCCTTTTTTTCCTTCTATTACTCTACTGCGTTTTTAAAAAGAAGGAGGAAGCGTTTATACGAAGAAAACATAGAACAGGGTAGGGTAGTTGAGTGAACGTTTAGGCGGCTGATGTAAAATTTGAAAATTATATATATATATATATATATATATATATATATATATATATATCTGTGTGTGTGTGTGTATATGTATGTATGTATGTATGTAACAACCCGGGGTTTTGTGAAAATTTATAATCATCATTAAACGATTAGTGTTGATAGCTAATTGCTGTTTCGAATTTATATCAAGTAAAATTCTTTAGTAAAAATTGTTAAATGTTGAACGGGCTTTAAAATTTGTTTGGCCCACGTTTTCTTCTGAGTGGTTCCGAGTTAAGGATACTCGACCGTTCCCCATTTCGTTCACTTTCCATTCGAAAACCCTAAAAGCACGAAAGAAAATAAATGGTGGCGCTCGTTCATTCTTCTTCGTTCAAAAAGAAATTAGGGCTTTCATGAAAAATTGAAGTCGTCGACGTTATTTGTTCGATCTGGTGGATTTAGCTTTGTCGATCGATCGTTCGTGCACGTCAATTTAAGGTGAGTAATTATGTTTACTCACATCTAGTTCAAGTTTTCGTGATTTTTGAAAGTGTGATTCCGTGTTTTCCCTCGACTTTGAATTGAAGTTAAACTTTGGTCACATTGTTTTGTTTGTGAAAATATTTTGGCTTCAGCCTCCGGTTGCTTTGCGAACTCAAATTGGGGTTTTTGCTGATGAGGATTTTGTCTCGTGTTTTCGGTTCGAAATGATTTTTCCGATGTTGAATCCCTTGGCTATCACGATTTTTGATTTCTGGCATTTTGATTTCGTGAATTTTCTGATGACCTCGGCCTTGACTTGGAACTTCATGGACTGGTACATTTGTAGTTGCTTGATCTTGTGCTATGAGCTTTGCTCGAACTTGTCACTACTGTTTTGATTCTCTGTACTGCTGTTGATCATTTCTTGAAACTGCTACATGATGCTTGTATCCACCTGGAAGTTTTGCGTTTCCTTGTCTTTGTCATTACCTGACTATATGCATACATTTTGTAGCTGAAGTTGCACATGAGTGTTGCTTCGAGTTTGATTCATGTAGTCTTGTTAGTATTGAGATCTGTAGCTTCTTGGTTGCATCTTGTAACTAAGTCTTGTTGGCATTGTCTGCATCGGACTTGTATGCTTGATATGCTGTAGTCAATGTAGTCTGTTGCATTTCATTCTGTTGTTGATTGGTCAACAGTTGTTGTTGTCCTTCACTGCACTTGAATATTTCTAGTCTATGTGAGTCTGTCAGATTTCACTCTGTTGTTGTCTGGTCGACCCTCGCTGTTGATTTTCACTGCCCCTTATGGTCACTGTATATTGATTCTTATACATTCTGCACATTTACTTCACATAGTATTGGGTATATGTAAGGATTGCATTCCTGTACATGCATTTGATTCAGATACTTTTCAAAATGTTCTGTCTAGTTTCGTTCGAACTTAGTTGTAGTTGTATATTTGATTTTTGCAGAGGCTGTATTCACTGACCTGAGTTGTTGCATTGGTTATCCACTTGACTTGGTTGAGCTAGTACTTGTTGTCACACAAATCTGGTCTGCATATATGAAGTGTTCATCTCTGATGGCACTTCCCAGTGTTGTTTGAGGCTATTTACCTCGAGACAGTATCACTTGTGTACTGTCAGGTCCATATTGCATTTGCACTGTCCAGTTTCATGTTGTCTTCGAGTTATGTCCTCTGTTCTTCGAGACATTTAGTATAAGTGTACATCACTGGCTTTTGCTTTACTTGAGTTCGAGTCATTTGATTTAGCTATCATGTATTTACATACATCTGTGATCATACATAAATATATGTATGTAGTTGCACCATGGTATATTTCTTTTGTTTCATTCTATTCTGCTGGTTTGTGTTTCACTAGCATTATTGTAGTGGTGAGGTAGTACACGCGTGCGTGTACTGCAGCCCTAGCAGAATTGGCAGATTTAATTGATATTTCGATTGTTTGAATTGGTTCGTTGATTCAATTCAATATTTTGAGTTGTATTCTGATTTGGTTTAAGCTGATGATTTTGTTGATTTAGATTATATGTTTTCTAATTATCGTATCGATAATTAGATTTTTGTTGTTTAAGCTGTTTTGTTGGCTTGGGTTTCACTTTGAGCTCTGCAGTTTTGATTGCTGTTAGTATTCACTGTTGTGATGATTTCACGTACTGTAGTAGCGAGGCAGTGCACGCGTGCGTGTACTGCAGCCACACAGAGTTTGGTTTGATTTAACCATTTTGAGATTTTCTAATTATTTATTTAATAATTGGATTTGGTTGTTAATTGTTGTTTAAGCAATTCTGTTGTTCTCTAAAAATTATCTTCATTGATAATCTTTTTATCTATCTTTGTTGATGATTTGGATTTGCTGATATGTTGTTTAAAACTGATTAGTGTTATATCTGCCATTATCCGATTCCCTTATCGAGGAGTCGGATATACGAGATTTCTGTGACTGTCGTCTATTTGATATTTGATTATTATTGCTTCTGTGCATTAATAACTGAGTTTGAATTAGACTGACCCGTGTATTATTTTCTTTTGAATTTAATACTCGAGTTAGACCCGAGTTATTTCAGGTTGTAGATATCTTGCTTTGGATTGTTGTTTGAGCTATGAAGACTTTTCATATCTTTTGGAGTAGTCGTGTTATAGTATAGGTTGATATGTATCCATGTATATTAGTCGATAATGTACTTGTATATATAACTTCCAGAGTCGACAGTTGTAGTTGTATCATATGTATTGTGTCAAATGTATTGTAACTAACATCAGTTATATATATATGAGACTTTTGTTATCTGTGTTCCGCACCTTTTTGTATCTGTGTTAGTATTATATATATTGTCCTAAACTATTATGAACCATCGTAGTTCGTTTTATACTGGAATTGGGTATGTCAATGGGAGTAAATAAATAAGAGATGAAAAATGAAAAATATATACCACTCCTATCGAGGTAAAAATACTAGTGTAAAGCCAACTACGGATGGCCGCTCCTATCCAGCCTTATTCTTCGTAATAATAGACAGTATTTCTTTTAATACTCTTTGTTATTGTGAGCATAGAGGTGGGGCATCACAGTTGGTATCGGAGCTTGGGGTTTATGGACATAATATAAAACATAACTTAGATGGAGCATATGTTACAACTATTGGTCGGTGTTTTTATTCGTGCTTTGGGTCAAAACTAAAGTTTTGAAATTTTGATGAAATTTTTAAATATCTTTGTTTAAAAATAAAAGTGAAATTGTGTTCTGATGATTTGATTGATTTGTGTTCTGTTTATCAGAGTGCGCAGCGGAAACAGTGAAACTGTCTTCGCTGAGTAAAACTGATAATCTTTTTGATTTAAAAATCAAAAAATGAAATTGAAATAAATTTCATTTGTTGTTTACATAACTGTGTTTATTTTGTTTCTTTGAAAATTTCGAATCCGATTTGAGGATTCGAAGCGACTGTAGTTATGTGATTTTTGTTGAGATTTTGGCTGATTTTCTTTTGTGCTAATCATATATTGATTAGATTTTGCTATTTTGAATTATCTTCATTGAAGATACATTCGAATGATTTCTTTGTTCATTTGTAGTATACGTGTAAATTTGAGTTGCACGTTACTGCATTGGTTTAACGTTAAACCAATGTTTGGTTTAAACGTACTTTGTTGCCGTTATCTTTATAACGGGATTTTTACATCGATGCTAAATTTTTGAAGCACGGTGTTCTGTTGGCATTTTAATGAATGAAAATTCACTAGTATTACATTTTGATGTAAATTATTTTGATGAGATTTTGACGGTTAAAGATTACTGTCGCTTTGACTTCAGTAACTGTTAAACTTTTAAAGAGTGGATTTTCAAGCAGTTATTCCGCAATGCTGATTTTGAGATTTGTTTTTACGATGTTTTGGGAAGTGCAATTTCCTTTTTCGAAATTGCTACTGATGTGTTGCTTTAATCACGTGATTGGAAAATCGGTTTAAAATGAAAATTGTTTTGTAAAAATTTTAACAGTTTGCGCTTTCAAAAGAATGAGGAAGCGACTTAAACGATTCAGCAAAATCGAGGACTATGAACCCTTTCGTTTATTGATTCGCTTAACTCTGGACATGTTCAGTTGAGAATGTGAATTGTTATTTTTATAAAATAAATAAAATTGTTTTCATGAATTTTACAGTTTGCGCTTTCAAAAGAATGAGGAAGCGATTTAAACATTTCAGCAAAATCGAGGACTATGACCCCTTTCTTTTACTGATTCGCTTAATTCCGGACTTGTCCTTTTGAGAATGTAAAATGTATTTTTACAAAATACACAATTTTGCACTTTCAAGGAAACGATGAAGAGAATCAAATGATTTAGTAAAACACGTGGTATGGGACATGTGCGTTTGCTATTTCGGTTAATTCCGGACTCGTTAATTGAAACTTCTGCTGTTTTGATGATTCTGATGATTTTGTGTGCTTTCGAGCCACTATGTTGGACCTTCGGGTCATCTGCTGGACCTTCGGGTCATTTGTTGGACCTTCGGGTCATTTGTTGGGCTTTCGGGCCACTCTGATGGACCTTCGGGTCAAATACCAGTACTAGACCTTCGGGTCACTCTGCGGACCTTCGGGTCAATCTGATGGGCGCCAAAATTATGTTGAGTACTTGGTAGGCTTCGGCCATTTGTTGATGCACGTGCGGCGAAATAAAAACACGCCATCTGATGGGATCGATCCAAGCTTTTATGTTGATTTTCTAGTCTTCTTAATTGATTTCTAGATATTTGTTGTTTCTAATTATCTGCAGGTAATTAAATATCTGATGTTATGAGATTTAATTATCGTATCGGTAATTAAATATTTGTTGTTATGAGATTTAATTATCGTATCGGTAATTAAATATTTGTTGTTATGAGATTTAATTATCGTATCGGTAATTAAATATTTGTTGTTTCTGATTATCGCTTGTGATAATTAGATATTTGAGATTTGATTATCGTTTTTGATAATTAAATATTTGTTGATTTGAGATTTGATTACCGTTGTGGTAATTAAATATTTGTTGATTTGAGATTTGATTACCGTTTTTGATAATTAAATATTTGTTGATTTGAGATTTGATTACCATTTTTGGTAATTAAATATTTTTTGATTTGAAATTTGATTATCGTTTTTGATAATTAAATATTTGTTGATTTGAAATTTGATTACCGTTTGTGGTAATTAAATATTTGTTGATTTGAAATTTGATTACCGTTTGTGGTAATTAAATATTTGTTGATTTGAAATTTGATTATCGTTTGTGGTAATTAAATATTTGTTGATTTGAAATTTGATTATCGTTTTTGATAATTAAATATTTGTTGGTTTGAGATTTGATTACCGTTTGTGGTAATTAAATATTTGTTGATTTGAAATTTGATTATCGTTTTTGGTAATTAAATATTTGTTGATTTGAAATTTGATTATCGTTTTTGATAATTAAATATTTGTTGATTTGAGATTTGATTACCGTTTATGGTAATTAAATATTTGTTGATTTGAAATTTGATTATCGTTTTTGATAATTAAATATTTGTTGATTTGAGATTTGATTACCGTTTGTGGTAATTAAATATTTGTTGATTTGAGATTTGATTACCGTTTGTGGTAATTAAATATTTGTTGATTTGAAATTTGATTACCGTTTGTGGTGATTAGATATTTGTTGATTTGAGATTTGATTACCGTTTGTGGTAATTAAATATTTGTTGATTTGAAATTTGATTACCATTTGTGGTAATTAAAAATTTGTTGATTTGAAATTTGATTATCGTTTTTGATAATTAAATATTTGTTGGTTTGAGATTTGATTACCGTTTGTGGTAATTAAATATTTGTTGATTTGAAATTTGATTATCGTTTTTGGTAATTAAATATTTGTTGATTTGAAATTTGATTATCGTTTTTGATAATTAAATATTTGTTGATTTGAGATTTGATTACCGTTTGTGGTAATTAAATATTTGTTGATTTGAAATTTGATTATCGTTTTTGATAATTAAATATTTGTTGATTTGAGATTTGATTACCGTTTGTGGTAATTAAATATTTGTTGATTTGAGATTTGATTACCGTTTGTGGTAATTAAATATTTGTTGATTTGAAATTTGATTACCGTTTGTGGTGATTAGATATTTGTTGATTTGAGATTTGATTACCGTTTGTGGTAATTAAATATTTGTTGATTTGAAATTTGATTACCATTTGTGGTAATTAAAAATTTGTTGATTTGAAATTTGATTACCGTTTGTGGTAATTAAATATTTGTTGATTTGAAATTTGATTACCGTTTGTGGTAATTAGATATTTGTTGATTTGTGTTTCCCGGTTATCGTTGTGATAATTAGATATTGGTTGATTGCTGATTTTATTGATATGAGATTTTCTAGTCTCTAATTGAGTCTAGATTATGTTGATTTTATTGAATTGCTATTTCTACCTATTTCTGTTGATATTTAGAGTTTGCTGATTATGGAGTTTGTGTTTTCTAGTTAATTGTTGGATAACTAGATATCTACAGTTTTGCGAATTGTGATTTGTGCTTTCTAATCAATTTTGTTGATAATTAGATTTTGGTGTTTTCTAATTATTGTATCGATAATTAGATATTGCTGTTTTGTGATTTCTGAATTTCAATTTTCTAGTTGATAATTAAATATCGCTGATAATTGTATTTATTCAGTTCTGCTGTTTTCTGATTATCTATTTGATAATCAGACTTTGTTGAGAATTTGTGAATTTCTTTTATGAAATTGAAGGATTTCTTTGGCGTTTGTGTTTTGATGTTTATTTTTATAGCTTAACCAGTTTATGTTAGAAAAATAATTGTTATTGACGACTTTAACTATGAAAATTGCGGGGACGCAATTTTTATAAGGAGGGGGAGTCTGTAACAACCCGGGGTTTTGTGAAAATTTATAATCATCATTAAACGATTAGTGTTGATAGCTAATTGCTGTTTGGAATTTATATCAAGTAAAATTCTTTAGTAAAAATTGTTAAATGTTGAACGGGCTTTAAAATTTGCTTGGCCCACGTTTTCTTCTGAGTGGTGCCGAGATAAGGATACTCGACCGTTCCCCATTTCGTTCACTTTCCATTCGAAAACCCTAAAAGCACGAAAGAAAATAAATGGTGGCGCTCGTTCATTCTTCTTCGTTCAAAAAGAAATTAGGGCTTTCATGAAAAATTGAAGACGTCGACGTTATTTGTTCGATCTGGTGGATTTAGCTTTGTCGATCGATCATTCGTGCACGTCAATTTAAGGTGAGTAATTATGTTTACTCACATATAGCTCAAGTTTTCGTGATTTTTGAAAGTGTGATTCCGTGTTTTCCCTCGACTTTGAATTGAAGTTAAACTTTGGTCACATTGTTTTGTTTGTGAAAATATTTTGGCTTCAGCCTCCGGTTGCTTTGCGAACTCAAATTGGGGTTTTTGCTGATGAGGATTTTGTCTCGTGTTTTCGGTTCGAAATGATTTTTCCGATGTTGAATCCCTTGGCTATCACGATTTTTGATTTCTGGCATTTTGATTTCGTGAATTTTCTGATGACCTCGGCCTTGACTTGGAACTTCATGGACTGGTACATTTGTAGTTGCTTGATCTTGTGCTATGAGCTTTGCTCGAACTTGTCACTACTGTTTTGATTCTCTGTACTGCTGTTGATCATTTCTTGAAACTGCTACATGATGCTTGTATCCACCTGGAAGTTTTGCGTTTCCTTGTCTTTGTCATTACCTGACTATATGCATACATTTTGTAGCTGAAGTTGCACATGAGTGTTGCTTCGAGTTTGATTCATGTAGTCTTGTTAGTATTGAGATCTGTAGCTTCTTGGTTGCATCTTGTAACTAAGTCTTGTTGGCATTGTCTGCATCGGACTTGTATGCTTGATATGCTGTAGTCAATGTAGTCTGTTGCATTTCATTCTGTTGTTGATTGGTCAATAGTTGTTGTTGTCCTTCACTGCACTTGAATATTTCTGGTCTATGTGAGTCTGTCAGATTTCACTCTGTTGTTGTCTGGTCGACCCTCACTGTTGATTTTCACTGCCCCTTATGGTCACTGTATATTGATTCTTATACAGTCTGCCCATTTACTTCACATAGTATTGGGTATATGTAAGGATTGCATTCCTGTACCTGCATTTGATTCAGATACTTTTCAAAATGTTTTGTCCAGTTTCGTTTGAACTTAGTTGTAGTTGTATATTTGATTTTTGCAGAGGCTGTATTCACTGACCTGGGTTGTTGCATTGGTTATCCACTTGACTTGGTTGAGCTAGTACTTGTTGTCACACAAATCTGGTCTACATATATGAAGTGTTCATCTCTGATGGCACTGCCCAGTGTTGTTTGAGGCTATTTACCTCGAGACAGTATCACTTGTGTACTGTCAGGTCCATATTGCATTTGCACTGTCCAGTTTCATGTTGTCTTCGAGTTCTGTCCTCTATTCTTCGAGACATTTAATGTAACGACCACGACTTTCTCTCCATAGAAAGTCGTATCGCTAATAAGAAAGAAAGGGATAGAAAGAGAAAAGAAGAGAAAGAAAGAACTAAACAATATCAGAATCTCACAGCGAAACGAAACAAAATATATTATATCACATAAATATTACATAGTATCATATACAACACCTATCAGAGTTACACAGATTCACATCATATACTAGACAGTTATAAACATCTGTCTAGTTATTACATCTCAATACAAACAAAGATCTAAACAAGATCAACACAGCGGAAACTACTATCTATATCTACAACGCTGAAGCCTCCTGCTCCATTGCTCCTCCACAATTCGTCAAGGCTAACCTGAATCCCTTGGCTACTCGTAAAAATTTGAGTACCCAAGAGTTTATAAAACAGAAATAAACAACTTGGGTCAGACATGGGTCTGGTGTGAGTAACAGGTTAAACTTGTTTAACTTCAAAACCTTTTGAAAGAAAAGGTATCACGTAAGACTTCCCACAAATAAACATGGGTAAGTTTTTACCTTACGCTAACCAAAACATTTGATAGGAAATTCGATTGTATTATAATAGGGTCTAGGGTTTTCAAGTAAAATACAGAAATAGCTGAAATGCTTACATCTCACATTTCAACATAGTTGGGCACAACTAATACGTACGGCACTTATTGGAGTTTGGATTCCATACAATGGCAGGGCTACCGGGGTACCGCCCGTCACAGTACGTGGCCTAGATCACCGTACCGAGGATCACTCCCAATCCCCTGCAACACAAGGCCGGAACATCCCTTACTGGATAATTCCCGCACAAGATACCTCACGGTTGGGATCAGCAACTGCACACACTAAGCCGAAATAAGAAGGGACTTCTAGACAGAGGTAATCTTGTCCTACTTGGGTGCTACCCACTAACCTTGCTGCACCTCCCCTGTTTTAGCCATTCCCGGTTTGTGAGGCTTGAGGTCACGATTACCTTTAAAAAAAAACACATCACTTAGAATGCTCATCGTCCACCTGACGATTTGCTGAAAGCATTCAATCCATACAAGTTCGTTCCGGGTTCGAACGAAACCGAAGGCATTATCTCGTTACACTCGTTTTGGAATCACCCTCAGAGTTAACGACAATAACCCTTGCACTCTGAATCTTCATCTTCACTTGATTCACGACCTATCGTTAATTTGGATCGATGTGGTATTCGGGTCTCCAGACCTGGAAATCCGGTATACGGAAACCCGATCCCGGTCTCATCGAAATCCAAAACGTATCTTTTAAGGCCAAGTTGTTTTAAAGGTTAAAACAATTTAATTCATTATCTTTATACACAAAGAAAGATAATTTACAACAGATAATCAACATTATCAGATAATCCATATTAATTCAACTAACATCCATATCATACAGCATATATCTCATCAGAGATATCAATCAATGCAAAGCATTCAGTATTATCATCCATCCATAAGTAATGATTTACATCATCTTAATTTAAATTGAATTAAATTAATTACTTCATTTTATAAATCCTTCTTACTTAACCATTAATTAATTACAATCAATTAATTAATTATCCTCTAAAAATTCATTTCAATTAATCATCTTGATTAATTATCTTTTAATTACATCCAAGTAATTTATCTTTAATTAATTACTTAAATTAATTATCCTTAACCACTTATAGTAATTAACCTTTAATTACATCATTAATTAATTAACTAAAATTAATTAAGTTAATCAACTATAATTAATTACATTAATCCTTAATTAATTATATTGATTAATTATTTCATTTATTAATTATTACTTAATTAATCAATTCTTAATTACATCATTAATTATATTAATTAATGATCCTTAATTACAACTTAATTATTAATTACTTAATTAAATTAATTACATTAAGTAATTAACCTTTAATTAAAATACATTTATTAATCACCCTGATTAATCTTCAATCAGTAATTAACTACCCTTAATTACTTTCATTTACTAAATTAATTCTCCTTAATTAATTTCTTAATTACTTCCATTAAGTAATTATATTTAAATAAACAATTTCACATTGATTAACCTTAATTAATTAATCTATTTATTTATCAAAATTAATCTCATTAATTAATTATTAAACCCAAGTTAACGATCTACATTAACTATTAACTATTCTTTAATTATTTTTCTTAATTAATTAAACATTGATTAACCATTATTAATTATAACTTAATTAATTCTAATTATCAATAAATTAATCTCTAATTCCTTAATTAATTAAGTACTTAACAATAACTTAATTAAATCTTAATTACTTGATTAATTTATTCCTAACCATTAATTAATAATTCCAAATTAATGATTCTTAACTTCAAATTAATTAACCTTTAATTAATTTAATTAAACCTTAATTTATCAACTTAAACCCTTAAAAATAGTTAAATCAATTCAAATTTTTAAAAACTTTATCTTATTTAAAAACTGAGATTTTAACTTAAACTTCAGATAACAACTAGATTTAAACTTATTTAAAACTTTACTTTTATATTTAAAACTTCAGTTTTTAAATTCTATTTTAAAATTTAAAAACTGGGCAAACAGGTTTCTGTTGAAACCTGTAATACCATTCAACCCGAGCCATGCCTTCATTTACTCGAGAGTTCCTTCGAGTCTCCAATCCAATTCCACGAGTACAACCCGAGTTTCCCACTCCTTCTTTCCCAATCACCACAACAGATACCCAGACATATACGTGCACGTGCACAGTTCATCTACGATGCTCCGACCATCGCTGCTGACGCCTATAAGTCGACTACGACCTTCTCACTGGATTGCGACCACCCAGAGCCACGATCATGCTTGAATTCGAAATCGAGCTATTCAACTCGCCTGGAACAAAAGTCTCGAACCACCCAAAGCCTGGAATCCAACATCGCTCTCGAGATTCCGATCATCAGATCACCTGAAAATCGAACAGCACCTTCGCCAACGTCCACGCTTTCATCTCCCTAAGTCCTGTAGAACTCGATTCAACATAGGAACCGTGACGATCAAATATACCAAATCTACCCAAACTAGGGCTACAGATTTCAATCTTCCACCACAACTACCATGATGATGAATTCGCCTTTCTGACAATTTTTCTTGACTCTCCTATCACTTCCCTACTTCCAGGAACAACCACGACCATTCCGTCCCCTTTAGATCATCTAAAATCACTCAAAATACAAAATCTGTTCAATCTCAAACTGCTCCCTCAAACTATTTCTAAAAATCGTGATTTTAGTTTTAAAAATCAAGTCTTCGATTAAGATTTCAGATTATATACCTGACTTAATAAATTAAGATGTTTGAATTTTTCCTTATTCTAAGTTAACTCTGTTCTTCTTAAGTTTTCAAAGACATTCAAGTTATTCTAACTTGATTAACATTTTAAACTTTACTTCATGATTTCACAAACAACTTTTGTTTGAAATCCTAATTCTAATAGAGATTAGTTTGGGAGAATTGGAATTTAGATCTAAATTTTAAACTGAGAACTTTAAACAGAGATGATCACTGGTAAAATCAAACATACACATAGTATCTTCATTCATATATACATGTATCTAGATCTAAAACAAACATGCATACATAATTTCAAACATGCACCACAATTTTACTTCAGATATTTTACCACACAAATCAAATCTATCTATTTTTAAAATCTAAGTTACTCACATAAAACAAAAGGATGAACAGAGCACTTATAAACAGCATGCACACAAATGAATATACACATCAGACATTCACTTATATATACATGTAATACACATTTAAATTCATCCATACTAGCATGCAACCAATTATATTTTAAAATTTTAAAGTTACTCACAGATTAAAGAAGACAGAGCCTCCAGATTTTTGAAACAGCCTTTAGAACTTGAATTGCTGGAAATGTCTTTAAAATTTGTAAACTGGAATGCCTTAGCAACCAAAATTGCTTTTGCTGAGTTAAACTTTATACTTGGTTTGAAAATGCAGGTTACAGATATGCTTGAAACAGAGATTACTCGATTCCAGGCTTGAAGAAGATGCAGGCTAATGTTTTGATTTGATTTTGCAATAAATTACAGGCTATTGAATTTTGAATAGATATTTGTTTGAGGAGGATGTAAATTACAGATTGAAGAATTTTGCAGGCTTTTGATTTTACATTTCTGTTTTGAAGAGTTTCTTACTTTATTTGTTTTGAACTGAGGTTTTCTTAACTTTGAAGAGAATAGGAAAAAAAATATGAAGAGAATGAAGTATATGTTTATATAAACTGAAATTATCTAAAAATAAAAATAAAAGAAAAACAAGATTAAATGACACTTGTCATTAGCCCTTACTCATTATTTAACACTTGTTTAAATGAGGTCTTAGGAACTTAACACTTGTCTTTTTAAGTTAATTTGTATTTTATTTTTAAAGTTTAATATAAGCTTATACTTAATTAATTAGTTAATAAGTACTTATCTATATATAAATTACTTTTTAAAGGGAAACAAAAACTAATTATATTTATAAATAAAAGCTTATACAAATATTTTAAAATCCAAAATAATTTAAATAATTATTCTTTTGAATTTCAAAACTTTAAATTCAAATTCAAATTAAATTAAATCCTAAGATTCAATTTAAAAGTCAAGTTATATATATATATATACACTTATATAACTACTTATCAATTTAAAATAACCATTCCATAGTCTTTAAAATCCATTCATATTTATAAAAATAATACATTATACTTATTATTTGAAAATAACATATTTGATAATTTAAATAATTCATCTAAGAGATTATATTATCAAGTAATATTTTAAAAAGAAATAAAACAAACCTTTTTGTTAAATCTTATTTATTTTTAAGCTTAAGTAAAAATATCTTAAATAATTAAAACATTTATCTAAAGTATATTTAAAACTATAAAGTTATTTATTTAAATATCTTTGAAAAGTCCAGATTAAATTAAATATAAATTTCCAATTTATCAAAGCTTTCTATTTACAATATATACAAATAAATATATATATTCAAATAGAAAATATCTTATAAATTTTTAAAAGATAAAATCACCAATTAATACTTATTTAATTAGATTATTAAATTAAACTCAAATTTTATTATCAAAGATCATCAATATCAATTTAATTATTTAACAAATTATTAAATTGATATTGCTCAAATTTCCGGGATATTACATTCCTCCCCCCTTAAAATAATTTCGTCCCCGAAATTTAAACAAAGGTAATTTAATAATCTTATTAAAGATTTTAGTTTTAAATCACAAACATATATTTTCAACCATAGCAACCAATCATCCAAACAAACAATTCTAACTATCTAGACTAAATTCTAGAAAAAATTCCTCGAGTTTCCCCAAGTATATATATATACCGGGATACTCGCTCTACAAACAATCTAAACTACTAAGCTATAGATCTCCTACTCATCTAGATCTACAGAACTAAACAGACTATCAGACTACAGACGAGTCTGACTCAACTACCAAACTTCCCAAAACTGCAGATTCTAAAACCAGAGATAGATCAAATACGTACTCCCTCAGAGATACGTAAAACTCAATGAATTCCAGTTATCCAAACTGTCAATTCAATTCAGAAGTCCAAATACTTATCCAAATCAGAACACAGACGAGATCCAAACACAACTCTACTTCACAATTATCCGTAGATTCCACACTTACTTCTCCCATCCAGAGATACATTCCAAACTGCTTTCGCTGCTCAATTCTGATATGAGGTAGAACACAAGCACAGACTGGACAACTCATTTCTAGAAATAAGGTTCACTGATCCATAAAGAAAACTCGGATACTCCAGCAAAACTTGAGTTGCTTCGCCAACTCCATCTCTAGGAAACATCCTTCCACTAGACTGAACCACCGATATCACTCCTGGAATCCAAGTCGATAAGAAAACTCAACCTTCAGATGCGGACAAACTTCTGACTTCTCTGAAGACATCCAGAAAATTCTGACAACCCAAGAGAACACTCAGCAATCGCAAGTCACTTTTGCGATCAACCCATCCTAATTCCAAACAGACAGTTCTCTCTTTACCAATCAGAACAGCTTACACTTATTTATCCAATTTATCGAAGAAATGGACCCACTCTTACTGCTTCTGAACTTCACCTTCAGAAAAACTGCTCAGCCAGAAAACTTCCTGCCATCACAGAATACTCCGAGCTGCACTGCTGACACTGATGCCAAGGACTTCCTATTCCAAAGATCTTCGAGAAATTCGGACTCCAAACCGAAGCAGAAACACCGTGCTGAACTCAGCCACAACACCGAAACATACACACTTCTTCAAACTTGTTTCAAAGAAAACCACTTCAGGAGCATCCATAGTCACTGTATCTCATCACACAGCTACTATTTCCTGAGATATCATCACTTGCTTCTGCCTAACCGACAGATCTAACTCTACTCATCCAAACTACAAAGATAAACTCCGAACCATTATAGTTTCCTTCGGAGATCGATGAAATCCTTCACCACAGCAAAGCTTACTCGAGACGGTATTGGGTTTACAGTCTCGATATATACTTCCAACCTCAAACATTCAAACTCCAACTATTGGTAATTGTGTTACACACACTACCACCTTATCTACCTTTATAACTTATATTGGAAAACCCGAACAGGTAACCCAATAAATAGGTAGAAATACATAAATATATATATTTAAAATGATATTTTTTTTTATATAGAAATTATTTCTGGGTAAAATTATTTCATCTACCTCTTTAAAACAATATTGTGTCCGTTGGCCTGGTTCAAGTGTTTAGAGATCCCTATCAATAACGTTAGCTACTCGTATTGACTAGAATCCATATACCACTCAACCGATCAATTAACACAATATAAAACCATTTTATATAACTAACAAATACGCGCTATCGTATATATATATACTCAGACTCAAATAGGTTACTACAGATCCTATTTCTAATGAACAATCCTTCTGAACCTAGGTATTCACTCAACCTAGTGCTCTGATATTCACTTAACCAATAGCTTAGGTATTCGCTCAACCTATGCTCTGATACCACTGTAACGACCACGACTTTCTCTCCATAGAAAGTCGTATCGCTAATAAGAAAGAAAGGGATAGAAAGAGAAAAGAAGAGAAAGAAAGAACTAAACAATATCAGAATCTCACAGCGAAACGAAACAAAATATATTATATCACATAAATATTACATAGTATCATATACAACACCTATCAGAGTTACACAGATTCACATCATATACTAGACAGTTATAAACATCTGTCTAGTTATTACATCTCAATACAAACAAAGATCTAAACAAGATCGACACAGCGGAAACTACTATCTATATCTACAACGTTGAAGCCTCCTGCTCCATTGCTCCTTCACAATTCGTCAAGGCTAACCTGAATCCCTTGGCTACTCGTAAAAATTTGAGTACCCAAGAGTTTATAAAACAGAAATAAACAACTTGGGTCAGACATGGGTCTGGTGTGAGTAACAGGTTAAACTTGTTTAACTTCAAAACCTTTTGAAAGAAAAGGTATCACGTAAGACTTCCCACAAATAAACATGGGTAAGTTTTTACCTTACGCTAACCAAAACATTTGATAGGAAATTCGATTGTATTATAATAGGGTCTAGGGTTTTCAAGTAAAATACAGAAATAGCTGAAATGCTTACATCTCACATTTCAACATAGTTGGGCACAACTAATACGTACGGCACTTATTGGAGTTTGGATTCCATACAATGGCAGGGCTACCGGGGTACCGCCCGTCACAGTACGTGGCCTAGATCACCGTACCGAGGATCACTCCCAATCCCCTGCAACACAAGGCCGGAACATCCCTTACTGGATAATTCCCGCACAAGATACCTCACGGTTGGGATCAGCAACCGCACACACTAAGCCGAAATAAGAAGGGACTTCTAGACAGAGGTAATCTTGTCCTACTTGGGTGCTACCCACTAACCTTGCTGCACCTCCCCTGTTTTAGCCATTCCCGGTTTGTGAGGCTTGAGGTCACGATTACCTTTAAAAAAACACATCACTTAGAATGCTCATCGTCCACCTGACGATGTGCTGAAAGCATTCAATCCATACAAGTTCGTTCCGAGTTCGAACGAAACCGAAGGCATTATCTCGTTACACTCGTTTTGGAATCACCCTCAGAGTTAACGACAATAACCCTTGCACTCTGAATCTTCATCTTCACTTGATTCACGACATATCGTTAATTTGGATCGATGTGGTATTCGGGTCTCCAGACCTGGAAATCCGGTATACGGAAACCCGATCCCGGTCTCATCGAAATCCAAAACGTATCTTTTTAAGGCCAAGTTGTTTTAAAGGTTAAAACAATTTAATTCATTATCTTTATACACAAAGAAAGATAATTTACAACAGATAATCAACATTATCAGATAATCCATATTAATTCAACTAACATCCATATCATACAGCATATATCTCATCAGAGATATCAATCAATGCAAAGCATTCAGTATTATCATCCATCCATAAGTAATGATTTACATCATCTTAATTTAAATTGAATTAAATTAATTACTTTATTTTATAAATCCTTCTTACTTAACCATTAATTAATTACAATCAATTAATTAATTATCCTCTAAAAATTCATTTCAATTAATCATCTTGATTAATTATCTTTTAATTACATCCAAGTAATTTATCTTTAATTAATTACTTAAATTAATTATCCTTAACCACTTATAGTAATTAACCTTTAATTACATCATTAATTAATTAACTAAAATTAATTAAGTTAATCAACTATAATTAATTACATTAATCCTTAATTAATTATATTGATTAATTATTTCATTTATTAATTATTACTTAATTAATCAATTCTTAATTACATCATTAATTATATTAATTAATGATCCTTAATTACAACTTAATTATTAATTACTTAATTAAATTAATTACATTAAGTAATTAACCTTTAATTAAAATACATTTATTAATCACCCTGATTAATCTTCAATTAGTAATTAACTACCCTTAATTACTTTCATTTACTAAATTAATTCTCCTTAATTAATTTCTTAATTACTTCCATTAAGTAATTATATTTAAATAAACAATTTCACATTGATTAACCTTAATTAATTAATCTATTTATTTATCAAAATTAATCTCATTAATTAATTATTAAACCCAAGTTAACGATCTACATTAACTATTAACTATTCTTTAATTATTTTTCTTAATTAATTAAACATTGATTAACCATTATTAATTATAACTTAATTAATTCTAATTATCAATAAATTAATCTCTAATTCCTTAATTAATTAAGTACTTAACAATAACTTAATTAAATCTTAATTACTTGATTAATTTATTCCTAACCATTAATTAATAATTCCAAATTAATGATTCTTAACTTCAAATTAATTAACCTTTAATTAATTTAATTAAACCTTAATTTATCAACTTAAACCCTTAAAAATAGTTAAATCAATTCAAATTTTTAAAAACTTTATCTTATTTAAAAACTGAGATTTTAACTTAAACTTCAGATAACAACTAGATTTAAACTTATTTAAAACTTTACTTTTATATTTAAAACTTCAGTTTTTAAATTCTATTTTAAAATTTAAAAACTGGGCAAACAGGTTTCTGTTGAAACCTGTAATACCATTCAACCCGAGCCATGCCTTCATTTACTCGAGAGTTCCTTCGAGTCTCCAATCCAATTCCACGAGAACAACCCGAGTTTCCCACTCCTTCTTTCCCAATCACCACAACAGATACCCAGACATATACGTGCACGTGCACAGTTCATCTACGATGCTCCGACCATCGCTGCTGACGCCTATAAGTCGACTACGACCTTCTCACTGGATTGCGACCACCCAGAGCCACGATCATGCTTGAATTCGAAATCGAGCTATTCAACTCGCCTGGAACAAAAGTCTCGAACCACCCAAAGCCTGGAATCCAACATCGCTCTCGAGATTCCGATCATCAGATCACCTGAAAATCGAACAGCACCTTCGCCAACGTCCACGCTTTCATCTCCCTAAGTCCTGTAGAACTCGATTCAACATAGGAACCGTGACGATCAAATATACCAAATCTACCCAAACTAGGGCTACAGATTTCAATCTTCCACCACAACTACCATGATGATGAATTCGCCTTTCTGACAATTTTTCTTGACTCTCCTATCACTTCCCTACTTCCAGGAACAACCACGACCATTCCGTCCCCTTTAGATCATCTAAAATCACTCAAAATACAAAATCTGTTCAATCTCAAACTGCTCCCTCAAACTATTTCTAAAAATCATGATTTTAGTTTTAAAAATCAAGTCTTCGATTAAGATTTCAGATTATATACCTGACTTAATAAATTAAGATGTTTGAATTTTTCCTTATTCTAAGTTAACTCTGTTCTTCTTAAGTTTTCAGAGACATTCAAGTTATTCTAACTTGATTAACATTTTAAACTTTACTTCATGATTTCACAAACAACTTTTGTTTGAAATCCTAATTCTAATAGAGATTAGTTTGGGAGAATTGGAATTTAGATCTAAATTTTAAACTGAGAACTTTAAACAGAGATGATCACTGGTAAAATCAAACATACACATAGTATCTTCATTCATATATACATGTATCTAGATCTAAAACAAACATGCATACATAATTTCAAACATGCACCACAATTTTACTTCAGATATTTTACCACACAAATCAAATCTATCTATTTTTAAAATCTAAGTTACTCACATAAAACAAAAGGATGAACAGAGCACTTATAAACAGCATGCACACAAATGAATATACACATCAGACATTCACTTATATATACATGTAATACACATTTAAATTCATCCATACTAGCATGCAACCAATTATATTTTAAAATTTTAAAGTTACTCACAGATTAAAGAAGACAGAGCCTCCAGATTTTTGAAACAGCCTTTAGAACTTGAATTGCTGGAAATGTCTTTAAAATTTGTAAACCGGAATGCCTTAGCAACCAAAATTGCTTTTGCTGAGTTAAACTTTATACTTGGTTTGAAAATGCAGGTTACAGATATGCTTGAAACAGAGATTACTCGATTCCAGGCTTGAAGAAGATGCAGGCTAATGTTTTGATTTGATTTTGCAATAAATTACAGGCTATTGAATTTTGAATAGATATTTGTTTGAGGAGGATGTAAATTACAGATTGAAGAATTTTGCAGGCTTTTGATTTTACATTTCTGTTTTGAAGAGTTTCTTACTTTATTTGTTTTGAACTGAGGTTTTCTTAACTTTGAAGAGAATAGGAAAAAAAATATGAAGAGAATGAAGTATATGTTTATATAAACTGAAATTATCTAAAAATAAAAATAAAAGAAAAACAAGATTAAATGACACTTGTCATTAGCCCTTACTCATTATTTAACACTTGTTTAAATGAGGTCTTAGGAACTTAACACTTGTCTTTTTAAGTTAATTTGTATTTTATTTTTAAAGTTTAATATAAGCTTATACTTAATTAATTAGTTAATAAGTACTTATCTATATATAAATTACTTTTTAAAGGGAAACAAAAACTAATTATATTTATAAATAAAAGCTTATACAAATATTTTAAAATCCAAAATAATTTAAATAATTATTCTTTTGAATTTCAAAACTTTAAATTCAAATTCAAATTAAATTAAATCCTAAGATTCAATTTAAAAAGTCAAGTTATATATATATATATATATATATATATACACTTATATAACTACTTATCAATTTAAAATAACCATTCCATAGTCTTTAAAATCCATTCATATTTATAAAAATAATACATTATACTTATTATTTGAAAATAACATATTTGATAATTTAAATAATTCATCTAAGAGATTATATTATCAAGTAATATTTTAAAAAGAAATAAAACAAACCTTTTTGTTAAATCTTATTTATTTTTAAGCTTAAGTAAAAATATCTTAAATAATTAAAACATTTATCTAAAGTATATTTAAAACTATAAAGTTATTTATTTAAATATCTTTGAAAAGTCCAGATTAAATTAAATATAAATTTCCAATTTATCAAAGCTTTCTATTTACAATATATACAAATAAATATATATATTCAAATAGAAAATATCTTATAAATTTTTAAAAGATAAAATCACCAATTAATACTTATTTAATTAGATTATTAAATTAAACTCAAATTTTATTATCAAAGATCATCAATATCAATTTAAGTATTTAACAAATTATTAAATTGATATTGCTCAAATTTCCGGGATATTACATTTAGTATAAGTGTACATCACTGGCTTTTGCTTTACTTGAGTTCGAGTCATTTGATTTAGCTATCATATATTTACATACATCTGTGATCATACATAAATATATGTATGTAGTTGCACCATGGTATATTTCTTTTGTTTCATTCTATTCTGCTAGTTTGTGTTTCACTAGCATTATTGTAGTGGCGAGGCAGTACACGCGTGCGTGTACTGCAGCCCTAGCAGAATTGGCAGATTTAATTGATATTTCGATTGTTTGAATTGTTTCGTTGATTCAATTCAATATTTTGAGTTGTATTCTGATTTGGTTTAAGCTGATGATTTTGTTGATTTAGATTATATGTTTTCTAATTATCGTATCGATAATTAGATTTTTGTTGTTTACGCTGTTTTGTTGGCTTGGGTTTAACTTTGACCTCTGCAGTTTTGATTGCTGTTAGTATTCACTGTTGTGATGATTTCACGTACTGTAGTGGCGAGGCAGTGCACGCGTGCGTGTACTGCAGCCACACAGAGTTTGGTTTGATTTAACCATTTTGAGATTTTTCTAATTATTTATTTAATAATTGGATTTGGTTGTTAATTGCTGTTTAAGCAATTCTGTTGTTCTCTAAAAATTATTTTCATTGATAATCTTTTTATCTATCTTTGTTGATGATTTGGATTTGCTGATATGTTGTTTAACACTGGTTAGTGTTATATTTGCCGTTATCCGATTCCCTTATCGAGGAGTCGGATATACGAGATTTCTGTGACTGTCGTCTATTTGATATTTGATTATTATTGCTTCTATGCATTAATAACTGAGTTTGAATTAGACTGACCCGTGTATTATTTTCTTTTGAATTTAATACTCGGGTCAGACCCGAGTTATTTCAGGTTATAGATATCTTGCTTTGGATTGCTGTTTGAGCTATGAAGACTTTTCATATCTTTTGGAGTAGTCGTGTTATAGTATAGGTTGATATGTATCCATGTATATTAGTTGATAATGTACTTGTATATATAACTTCCAAAGTCGACAGTTGTAGTTGTATCATATGTATTGTGTCAAATGTATTGTAACTGACATCAGTTATATATATATATATATATATATGAGACTTTTGTTATCTGTGTTCCGCACCTTTTTGTATCTGTATTAGTATTATATATATTGTCCTAAACTATTATGAACCATCGTAGTTCATTTTATACTGGAATTGGGTATGTCGATGGGAGTAAATAAATAAGAGATGAAAAATGAAAAATATATACCACTCCTATCGAGGTAACCAATACTAGTGTAAAGCCAACTACGGATGGCCGCTCCTATCCAGCCTTATTCTTCGTAATAACAGACAGTATTTCTTTTAATACTCTTTGTTATTGTGAGCATAGAGGTGGGGCGTCACAATGTATGTATGTATGTATAATTCCAAAATATCTAGATATTTATTCCGAACCCTAATCGAGGCATGCCGCCAGGCGTTCCTAATGTTATACTCCTATTCTGAACGAAATGGAATAAGTTTCAGGACCTAATTCGATCGTATGCAGAAGATAGCTTTTTGAACATAATTATTATATTAAATTTCCGATATTAATTTCGATGTATCCCATAAGACCAAACGATAACTCCAAACGCTACGAAATTTGAAATCCGATAATGATACACTATTACGGATCCAATGGAACTGGTTTCATCGAAATCCAAGACTGTGCCCCGGAAGGCTATTTTTATATGTCAATTTAAACGTTATTTTTAAAATCGAGTAAACCACTTATAAATTCAATTTAAAATTTTTATTATCTTCATTCTTATAAATAGAAATTAAATAAGCTTTGAAATTATTTTTATCTAGCTTAAAACTCAAGATTCATTATTTAACCAATTTTAAGTATTAAATTTAGCAATTAAATTATCCTATAAACCACTATATTAGAAATTCAAGTTATTAAATCTATAAAATTAACTTTTAAATATTTAAAATCAATTAAATACTCTAATTTCAAATCACTAAAATTCTGAGTCGTTACAGTTTGGGAGTGAAATTGTACGACCGAGAGAGCGATTGGATTTAATATTGCCTACGGATGTCTATAGACATCTTACGAGCTTTTGGTATGATTGTATGCTATGTTTAGCTAACTTTGTTTACTAGTAATTGCAAACCCTATTAAGTAAGGATGCATGATGGTTTCTTTGGTTGCATATGGTGGTTATATTAGTCTATGTTATATAGTGATTTACTTTCCATATACGTTCTCATTTGTTGCTGAGTGTTTAGTAGGTACGAAGGGTGTATGTTTTGCATTTGGAGCTCGCTTTCATATTATATTGATTGTATATGCTTGTAATATTAAGAAAAGGTACAAATCTCGGATTACATATCGTATTTTTATGTTTTTCCCTACGGGGATCCTTATCCTTGAGATGAGATGTATATTATGTGATTATATATATATATATATATATATTATAAGTTTTTCCGATCGAACCACGCAAAGGAGACGCTAGCGAGATTTCCTGCAAACTTAAGGCATTAGAAAAAATTTAAAAATTTTGAGAAATTTTGATAACTTAAATTTAGTTTTGTATTATAACGTGGAACGATATTAGTTCGTATCGGTGAAAGAATTTAAAGACTTAGAAAATTTAATAATCTATTCCAGCTAATTGATTTTGGAAAGTTCATGGGTTTTGTGGCACTTTCCTTATCTTGGAAATTTTGAGGACGAAAATCTTTTAAGGAGGGAAGTCTGTAACGACCCAGGATTTCAGTCATTTGAATTTGAAATATTTGATTGATTTTAAATATTGAAAAGTTAATTTCATAAGTCAAACAACTTATATTTCAAATATAACGATTTATTTTATAATATGAATTGTTAAATTTAATAATTAGAATTGTTTAAATAATTGAATCTTGAATTTAATTTGAATAAATGGATTCAAAAGATTGTTTAAATTCAATTTTTATATAATAAATGGTTAGTGTAAACTTTAATTTATAATTTAAAGTGATTAGATGGTTTTAATAATAATTCATTTTAACTAACGTGTGAGAATAGCTTTCCGGGGCACTGTCTCAAATTTTGACGAAACAAGTGTCGTTGGATCCATAATAGTGGATTATTGTATGTTAACGAATTTCATGGCGATCAGACGTATCGTTTAGTCGTGCAAGCTCGTAACGTGTAGAAATTAATTATAGGAATTGAATATAATATAATTTGATTTTGAAAGCCAACTTCTATATATAATGGAATTAGGCCCCGATACTAGTCTTATTGTGTTCGGAATGCGGGTATTTACTATAGAACGCCAAGCGGCATGCCTCGTTTGGAGTTCAAAATTTTAGAGCGTAAATAGTGCTTTGAAAATTTTCTATAAAAGGACCTCAACATTTTCCATTTTGTAAAACCCTAAAACAAAAAACACTACAGCCATTAAACGTCCACAATCAACGACCATGGTTGATCTGGCCACTTAAGGCCGAATTAATCATCGACCTCAACTAGAAAAGCGAGCGGTTAGGGGAGAGGAGGAGATTGACCGGTAGGATTAGCCTAACATCGAGGGCGGCGGTAGCAATGCCTAGATGAACGGTGTGACTTCCCATGCCATTTTCAGGCGAACAAAGGTGCTACGGGGGTCGGACCAGTGGGGATCGGCGCGTCTTGGCCAGGCGCGTCGGCGGCGTGCTTGGGGCAGCGGTAGGATGCGCGAGGTGGCGGCGTTCGATCGAATTATGGCCACGTCGAAGTTTGAAAAAAGAGTGGCCAGGTTTATAAACGAGGGTAATTCACAAATTTAAACTTAATTAATTTACTTAATTATAATTCAATTATACCTAAATTCTAACGTCCGTATCTTTTGCATACGAGATCGGATTTGGACGTGGTTAGTTGTGTTCTGCTCGTTACAACGAGTACTACGTTATGGAATTGGATTGGATGGATTTGGAGCTAGTTGGAATTTGTGTTAAAATCGAACGTCCATTCGATTTTAATTCAAACCGGAACGCCTTGGCGATAACTGGAATTTTGATGAGTTAACTCACATCTCTGGACCCACTTGTATTTTTATATATGTGCAGATATTTTTGTTGATGCTTGTTTGTTGCTTGTTTGTATGATTTACTGTTTTATCGGTTGGTTTGGATTTATTCCCGCCCTTAGTGCGGATGACCTTTTTCTATATACTCGCCTAGTTGCGGATGACCCATATTATACGATTAAATACTATATGTAATGCATGGGGATGGGTTGGAGGGATCCAACCAGATTCCTCACTAGTTTTGATTTTATTTTTCATATATATTATGATGTATGATTTGTTGGATGTCATATTTGATGACATGGACATTGATTTTGCTTATTTAGTGCTATAGTAGCACTTGGCCTTATTTTTGGGTATTTCAAAAAAATATAAAGTGAAGATTTTGATTTAAAAGGATTTTAAAGTGATTTTGAAATAATATATGTTTTTAATAATTATTCTTGAATTATTAAAACGAGGAGTTTATTTTAAATAAAATAAAAAGTACAATTTTTGGTATTATAAAGTAATAGTTTATGAAATATATTAAAAAAAGATTTTTGAACTGTATTATAATGGTTTTAAAAACATAATAAATAAGTCCAACTTTTATTATAAAGGAAATACAGTTTTAAAGAAGATAGGATTAGTGTGAAACAAATATTTCTGAAATGATTTATATAAAAGATCTATAAAAGTATTATTTTATAAATAAAGTAATAGATTTATAAACGGAGTTTTATAAATATTAAAATTGGATTTGTAATTGATATTTGGTAAATAGATTTATAAATAGAATTTTATAAATAAATGAGATTTATAAAGGAATGGATTTATAAAAAGAATTTTAAAAATAAGGAGATTTTATAAAGGGAAGTTTTATAAAATAGAATGGAGATTTATAAACATAATTTTATAAATATGGAAATGATTTATGTTGAGATTTGAATATGGATTTTTATAAAGGGAATACTTTCACGTTTTAAAAGTTAAAATAATCTTTTAAAGGAATGTTTTGAAAGTAGTATTTTTCGATGGAGTTAAATGGTTTAAAAAGTGATTTAAAATGTACTAAGGGACGAAGACATATATTTCAATATTTATTGTTATGACGGATGTTTTTGAGAAACAAGGAAGGCATAGACTATAACACTGTTGTTATATTAAGTGATTCCCAAAGGAAATGGTTTGTATAGTATACGGGATTTATATAAATATAAGTAGTCAAATCCATATACTATTGTTTTGGATTGTCGTAACGATGTTTTACGCAACATTGGTTTTGACCCAATAAAGCATGTTTTGGAAAAATATGAATCTTTCCTCAAAAGATTTGTAAATATATTTATTATGAATTTATGTATATAGAGAAATTTTTAAGTGTTGAAAACGAAATGGTTTGTGAATATACTTATACAATTGAGGTAAGCATATGGAAATGTTTTCCTAATATCAAAAGATTAAAATGGTTTTGAGAATGTATCTTTTTAAAGATATTTTGAGATAAATATTTGTAAAGTGATTTAATTAATAAAAGATTAATTAAACAGGCCTAGTGAATGCTTATGTGCTAGATTGTATTTTTGGCCATTTTTGGTTCCTTGACTTGATGTGGGAACTGATTGGACTTGCACTTAGTACGAGGCTAACTAAGTAGGCTTAATTATCGTTTGGTTTTAAGAATGATGATTCAAGTAGTGCGGAGTGACTATGGTATTCCAATCTACTGAGCTTCCTTCTTGGCCGAAGAATAGAAAGTTGAGAGTTGGAAACGTGATAAGTCTACGAGACTTGGTTTTCATATGAGGTTAATGACCTCTTATCGATTGTTGGTCCGGAGAGAGCAGAATCGGATTTATTCAAAAACCACTTCGGACCAACATATGCATTCGAAAGTGAAGACATGCTAAAGACAATAAAGTTAAAGGTAGGGATCTTCATAACGGAAGGACTGCTTGTTGGTAATTTCAGAGTATCTCCAGAGATAAATAAATAGCAGTGGTCCCTTCGTTCTGGGATCGTCATATGCATGGACTACTCACTACTAATCCTAGGGGTAATGACCAACAAGATGTGGTAGGAGAGTGCCTTCAGTTTGTCCTGGTCCTGGACAACTTGTATGGATGGATGTCTAACATTGCATTTCTAAGATCAAAGTGCATTGATCTTTACAAACGTACATCTGTTGGTGGTGTAGGAGGTAACCCCTCTTATACTTAACACCCTTCTCTGAGACATAGAAACTCAAAGGTTGTAATTTTGTTGAAATCAATAGTGTGTCGTTGGAAATAGCAATGTGGCATTTTAAGTGAAAATGTTCTAAGAAAGGTAAACGTTACCTCAAGCCTCACATCTGGGGAATTGTGAAACAGGGGTTGCTTTAAGGCTAAGTGGTTTGCAACCATTAGGGTATGATATCACCTTTCTAGATCGATTTATTTCTACCTGCTATGACGTCGGGTTTAAATTATGTGGTGTAAGCTGTATGATCACTGATAGGTAGGTAACGGCCGGGATGATATCATATTCGGTGCTATCTGTACCATCTATTGGTCTCGGGTAGGCCGGTCTTAATTCATAGAGGTTTTGAAGAAGTCGATCCTTGGTACATTCCTCTAGAAATGTACTGTACGGGAGGTGGTCCCTTGCCTCGCTATTCATTGGAAACCCAAATCTCCAATAAGTGCCTTCGGTTTTAGTTGTAAACCTATTATGCCATCAAATCAAACCAATGTAACAATTTATGCTTTGATAAATAAGTATTTGTATCCTAGACACTATTATAATATCAGATGATTTGATATGAAGTGTTTTGGCTATCGTATGGTAAAAACCCGTTTGTGTTTATGTGCGGCGTGGTCTTACGAGATACCTTTGTTTTTGAAAAGTTTTAATAACTTTAAAATCCAATTGAGATGTGTTTTCTCATGTTGGTTTACCAGACTGATTTGGGTGTTATTCTCTTCCAATGCTCGAGTCAGATTGAGTATATTTACATATTCAGTTTGGATGCTTTGGAGTTTCTGAAGACAAGCTAGAGGTATTTAAGTTGTATTCACGTATATGTTTTTTTTCCATTGCATTGGTTATTTAAATTATCATCATTTGTGAGGACGGGTTGTTATAACTGTCCAAGCTGATGATTAGTGATTGTTGTTGTACTCTAATGTATGTATATTACAGTTTCTCTTTTGTAAAGATCATTGATATTATATTATATGTTATTCTGTTGAGTTGTGAGATTCTGTGTTGTTCGGTTTTCTTTCTCTCTTCTCTCTTCTCTTCTTTCTTCTTTCTTCTTTCTTTCCCCTAACTATTCGCCTTTTCATTCAATTCGAGTTGGTCATATGTGGTTTATTGTCAGCTTGAAATGTAGAGAATTGCAGACTGTTACAAGTATTTTGGAAAAATATGGTGGCATTCTGGTATGAAAAAAAAAATTGAAGTGGAAAAAATAAAATAAATAATAGTATGTGATGATAAATATATGTAAAGATAAGCCAGTTGGGATTATTTGATGGGATTTGAATAAATGATCTAGGTACATATTAATAATGACAAAAAATATTAAGAAAAAAATGCATATATGTGTGTATATATATATATACGGGTTCCCGAATCAAAAGAAGTTTAAAATAAACATGCTATTCAAATATTTTGAATAAGGAATTGATTTTTAGGAAAGCAAAAATTAAAATAAAACCACATTTGGTGAAAATGTAATGAAAAAATGTTTGATGGATCCTAAATTAAAATGAACTTATACCAAATGATTGAGAAGTGTGGTTTTAGAAAAGTTAAAACAAAATAATAATGATTGAGATATCATATATAAATCTAGAATCATAAGTGTTTTGGTAAAATATAAGACGGGAATAATAATTTGAATTAGATATTGCATGAAAAAGGATTTTGAAGAAAAAAATTTATAAATAATTTTGTGGAAGATTTATGAAATATAATTTTGAAAAAAAAAGTCAAAAGAAAATGGTGTTATTTCATTTTAAGGGAAATATGAGGAACTTAATAGTGTCAATCAAAAACAATGGCATAAAGAATTCTGAATTTTTTTTATATAAAAGATTTTCGAAGAATTTTGTGAAATACAATTTGAAAGAAATAATAATAAATAAATAAGTTTTCAAAAAAAGGATGATGTATATTTTATTTCAAAAAAAAAGTGAGGTCATTTTGGAATAGAAAAGAAATTATCCAAAAATAAGTTTTACTTATTTTGTATATACTTGGTGAAACCTTCTAATCAAGTTAATATGTAAATATGATGTGTGGTGAAAAAAAAGATGCTGTTCTTTATTAAAATTATGTATAGTCAGATGGTTTGAAAATTTTATTTAAAATGAAGTTTAAGTACGTGAATTATTTTCAAACTATGAGTATAAGAATATGAAACCACTTCTAGTTTTATAAGCATGATGTGTTACTAAAAGATGAGATTTTTAAGATTTTTAATTTTTCAAAAAGAAGATTAAAAAGCAAATAACTTTAACGTGGGGACTTGGGTCAAAATTATGGAGTTTCGAAGAGGAAATTTGATTTGATTACATTAAAACGTTGGGGGATAGTTTGTGAAATTTTAAATTTGAAGTGTTGTAGTAAAATAGACATGACTTTTGAATTTTTGATTGAATTCTATTGATTTCTATTTCTTTGGAAAGGCGTTTCATAATGAACAACTTTTTTATTTACTAATTTCCAAAATTATAAAGTTTGCTAGTACTAAAATGCTATTAAAGATGAGCTAAAATTTTGGCCTGCACTTGAAATTTCAACGCTAAAGCATTGTAGTGTTTTGATCACATTTTTTGATCTTCCTATCCATTTTCGATGATCCTTTAGCTATTTTAAAGTAACAATATTAGGGTACAAGTTCCATTTTTGAAATTTTGTAAGATTTTGTTGTTTGCTATGTGAAAATTGTGTTTTGAAAGAGTGGGCCTGCATTTCAAAATTTATTTTAGAATTTATGTTTTTTAGTTAAATCACCATAACTATTGATGCAAACCATATTTTTATGAAACAAATATGTTTTGGATACATAAATCATTATGCTACAAATTTTCTTTTGAAATCATTACACGATTATTTGTTATTTGCACCTTAAAGTTAGTCGGAAAGTGGTCTAAATTGAAAATACAACACATTTCCTTTGTTATAAGAATGCAATGCTACTTTCAGTTTATATATATATTATGTGTGTGTGTGTGTCTGTGTGTGTGATCTTATATGGATTTTGTGAGCCAACCATAGGTGCATGATGACTTTATGGGATGATTTTGGTGCATGCTCGCTTTTGTTTGCATAAAAATTTAGTAAACATGCTTAAAAATGCAAAACTACAATATGATTTAAGCACACAATATCATATATATATATGATATTGTGTTGTTTTTTCGTGTTTCAAGATGCCCCAATGTTGGAATTCATACATATTATGTGATTTTATGTGTTGTGAATTTTGAAATGCTCTTTATACAAAGAAGACTACCGAAAATTTTCAAAAATTCCAACACTTAGAAAATTTTCCGGTAATAATATCGTATGCGAAAATAAAAAGTCTTTAAATGAATCTATATAAATTCTTAGTATACGATAAGATGATGAAGAGAAAGTTAAGGCATGAGTTGAGAACGACATTCTTCCCTATAAGAAATTGCAAGGACGCGGTTTTCTTAAGAGGAAAAGTATGTAACAACCCCACTTTCTACGTTGTCGTAATAAATTATGTTAAATTAAAATAAAATATTTGTTAACCCAAAAAATGGATCAACACCCTGGTTTGAGTGTGAAAGCACCAGCCTTGTTCTTACAGAGCAATAACATAAATTATAGGTATAGAAAAAGACAGTAAAAGAAAGAAGACAAGGAGTTTTTATAGTGGTTCGACTGTTAATGAAGCCTACGTCCACTTTATAATTTTATTATACACTGATTGCTGTTACAAGTAGTGTTTGGTTACAAGACTATTGATTGTCCTTAGCTAGATTGAATCTCCAGAGTTGGAATCCACTGGAGAATCATAGTGAATCCCTTTGGAGATTGTTGTGAGGGAGGTAGAGGTGAAGAAAGTTTATAGCAAAGCTTCAGCAACCAGTCTGGAGAAGATCCTCTTTATGTTGCAGGTATGACAGTATTTATAGATATTGGAGAGTTTCTGGACCAAGCTTCTCTTCTGACCACTTGCAGGTGGACATAGGAAGATCTAAAGTAGATCAGCTCGTGACCCAAGACAAAGCCATGGATCGCTAGCGATCCATGGACTTCTCGCGTGCGAGCTAATTACTTAACTCTTATTCCAATTACTTTGCCTAGTTAGCTCGCCGAGGATCCATGGACAAGTATGGATCGCTGGCGATCCATGATGTATGGATCGCGGGCGATCCATACACTTAGCACATTTTCCCGCTATTCTGTCATGCTTCCTTTCTTTCATATGCCATAGCAACCTAGCGATCCCAGGAAGAAGTATGGATCGCCGGCGATCCATGGTATATGGATCGCTAGCGATCCATACACTTAGTGTATTTCTGAACTTTGATGTGTAGGGTGCTCTTCTTGCTTTGCATCGACGTTGTTCATGTAGTCTCGTTGCGCGTTGATCTGTTCTGATGACGATTTACTAGCTGGTTATACTTGGGTGTTGTTTGGACTGAACGGACCCTGGCCTCTTGGTTTAGTCAAACTCAGTCGTTGCTTCAGTTATATGGTTTGGCTCTCTTTAACTTGTTGCTTTAACCCTTTTGGTTGAGTTCTGAGCCATTCTGACTTCATCAAGTCATTCTGTCTTATTTTGGATCCTGGTGGGTTAAAAACTCGGATAAAATTTGCCCACGGAGTATATCTTTGTTGAAAACAAGGCATGCTCTGGAAGTTATCGATTATAGTATATGTTTACTGGGTTCCGAATAATCGTGTTTGAGTTCCAAGAATGCATAGCAGGTTACCCAACTGATCACTTAGTTTTGGTCTCGTTCGCTACTGCTTGCCATAACGAATCAAATTTCTCTCCATAGCTTCCCGGTATACTTTGAAATGATGGGTGGAGGTCGCAATGCAAATTTGAAGTCCGAGATGAGCAATTCTATGGACCACTAGCGATCCATAGTCGATGGATCGCTGACGATCCATAGTCGATGGATCGCTGCGATCCATTGCTAATGGATCGCTGGCGACCCTAGTACTTAGAGATTTTTCATGTTTTTCTTTCCACTTGCCTATATAAGCCATTCGAGCTGACCTATTCCCCCACTTTTCACGCGACCCGACCTCTTCCTTCTCTCATGCGACCTAATTACTGTGATTTGACTCAAGCCTTCGATCCATCAATCTACAGCGATTCCAGCCTTCTACCGTGATTTCCTTTTGCGCCACCATCATTGGAGCATTGCCACTTATTTCTCAGGCCACCTTCGATCCAAACCCTAGTTCGAAACCCTAGTTTTCCATTGCCTTAGATCACCGCCGATCCATCCACTTAGCTCGCCACCGAACCAATTACAACTTGATGATTCCAAGTCTTCGGCTATTTCTGTGTTTTAGAGTTCAATCTGAGGTGGGTTTGCTAATCATAGTGTTCGTTTAATGATTTGACGACGAGTTTTCATTTGCGATGTTGGTCGTGAGAAGTTTGAGTTGATTGTGGCTTAATGGAGGAAGATAGTAAATCGAGCCTTGAGTTTCTCTCGGAACGACATTTGGGCCTTGGCCCAGTGCTTGACACGTTTTGCGGTCTTCATCCATTAAGCCAAAATTGACTTATGCCAAGTTCTGTAGCTGATACTACACGACACATTGCGAATTGGTCCCAACTCTTCCAGAGGATTTGGACATTTCTTGCATGCTTGTTTCACGCTTGGTGTCTCTACAATGAGAAGAATTTTCCGTGTCGCTTCGGACAACGGATCCATTATCGATCGTTGATTGATAACGGGTAAGTGTAAGGGAAATAATAACAAATGAAAACGATGCGAGAAATTCTTTCCTTTTTCAATGCGAGCGAACTATCTACACGGGATAGAGCGTTCGTAGTGTTTTGGACACCGAGCTCACCCCCTATAGACAGCACATTGCTCTTGCCCCGGTACACACTTGAAATCTGTTGCGTGAGCATGAATCGAATCTCTCTGGAATTCAAGTGTTGTAGGGAAAATTATTATTTTAAAGTAGAACCACTTGACTGTTTTGAATGGGAGTTCCGATGTTTTAGAATGAAGCACCCATCTTTGCGCCATAAATCGAGCGGGGGAAGCCCAACACTTCCGGCAGCCGAGTCATCATTCGTCGCCCTTTCTCCTTCCACTTCGCAAGATGAATACGGCCGGTTGGTTCCAGTTGGTCCAGTCTTGGACCGAATGCCCCCTAATTTTAGGGTTCTACTCAACCTGCCAGGAAGAGCTTCTTTGGTGGTCTCTGCTAAAGTTCTGCATGCAACATGGTATACCAGAGGAGGACATATGTTTACCGGAGAAGAACGAGTTTGCTCACATGCCTCCTCCGGGATATATCACTTGCCATCGGTGTCTGAATGAAGTCGTGCCTCCCTTTAACAACTTTCTGCGTGAGACTCTTTCAAACTTAGGCATTGCCCCGTTCCAGATTCGTCTCAACGGTTATGCCATATTGACTTGCTTGCACGTTCTTTTCATGCAAACGTTCAACCGTGCTCCAAGCTCTGACGAGTTACGGTACTACTTGTCGTTCAAGAGGAGATATGAATGTCAATCCTTGATCGTGATTGAGGCTCAAAGGAACTAGAAAATTGCTTTGGGTCTACAGAGCAACTTGTCCCAGTTCAAGATGCAGTATTTCTTCATTAGATGCCCCGAGGGGTTTAACCATCTTTGGACGACAGGGGGTAGGTTCTTTCCCTACTTATTGAGTTCTGACGCGTTGCTATGGAGTTTCTATCTAGCCGTATACTTCTTGC
The DNA here is from genome assembly GCA_030737815.1 of Allium fistulosum. NCBI lineage: Eukaryota > Viridiplantae > Streptophyta > Magnoliopsida > Asparagales > Amaryllidaceae > Allium > Allium fistulosum. Next base: position 898,049,717 of record CM060907.1, on the reverse strand, counting down.
GGTTATCCCAAGGCCAAATAGGGACGTGTCTCTTGATGAAGTTTGTCGAACCCTGAAGGCTATCGACGATGAGGAGAGGTCTGTCAAAGTTTTGTTGACCAATGATAACTTGCTCTAATATGAATTACTATATCCAGGGAGATTCGCTGTTCAAGTTGTGGTCCCCTCCCCTGATCAACCCAGATTTCGTACACGATCTACTTCTTCTCGCGGTTCCGAAGAAGGCGCTTCTCAAGAGAGAGAAGGCTTGTCCAAGGAATCAGCCGAAGAGGTCCGCGAAGGAGGAGATGCTACTACGATCGGAGTTAGCGGTCCAATCAGAATGCCTCCGATCCCGGAAGAAGGAGAAGAGGAGTTCCAATAGAGGGAAGGCAAGGCCTCAATGGGCTTAGAGAAAAAGGAGGGGGAACTCGAGAGTAGTAGCGATGAGTCCACCTCTAGCGATGACTTCTATGTAGAATCTGATGATGGGGATTCAGAATTGTGCGATGAGACTTCGAGAATGAGTCTCGTCCTTCAAAGCTCACCTCCTTCAGATACGAGCAATAAAGACAATGCCCCAAAAATTAATAAGCATTGGGATTCTCCGAGTAAAGATGTTGGCGCAGAGTTTGGGGATTTGAGTGATGTTTACATCGATTTTGATGCGCTTATGAGGGAGGATTTCAAATTTGAGGATGTGCCCCCTCGTTCGAGCGGTATTGCACCTGAAGTTAGCCTGATTTCGCCTACGACGGCTGCCCGATTTGGTTCGTTACGACACTTTAGGCCTTCCCCTGAAACACATTACACATTTAACTAGGGTTACACTTGCTTTTTCACATCCTACTTATTTTATCCCCCTTTACTAAGGTTTTTTTATTTCTTTTTCCTGTGAGGTATGACGAGAGGACGTGGCCTCTATGAAGACTTCGAAGAGTTCACTGACTCCCAGCACTGGTCTAGGTGTCCTTCCTGCCATCATCGGCCCTGAGAGACGGAGGAAGAGTATAGGAGAAGAAAGGATTTAGAGGCTGAGGCCCGTCGCTAAGAAGAAAGAGATCGGAGCCGATCATACAAAGGCGGGTATGAGAAGCGGAGGTCTTTTGATGAGAGGGAGGAGCCATCAAAGAGATCAAAGTTTGACCACCACTCGCATTCTTTGGAACAGCAGGCTTTTGCTCTGAGGAACTCCTCAATAGGTCAAGAAATCCTTGTCACTTCTTCCCTTGTTTCACCTTCACCTTGCATCCCACCATCTTCTGTTGTGCTTGCCCCCGGTGCTTCGCGTCCCTACCGGAAACCTGCCTACATTCTTCCGTCGGGTCTTCCCAAGCTTGAGGCGACGTTCCCCGGGTGGTTTCTAAAGGGGGTCGAGTTTGATCGTGATCTGTACCCAGTAGAGGTTCGTACATGCCACACCTCCAGGCTATCCAGCATGATTTAGAACAAGCCGAGGGGTGGGAAAAATTGTGTAAACAACTGGCGGATACGAATCGCAACAATTATCAATAAATCCTTTCTTTCAAGTCGGATAAGGATAATTTTGAGAGGGCATTAGCAGATTGTGATGTCAAGGTCAAGCAACTGGAGGAGTAAAAGGAAGCTGTGCTTCGAGAAAGTAAAAGGAATGCTGACTTGCTGAAAGAAGTGAAAGAGGCTCATGGAAGAATTAAGATTGTCTATAGGGACGAGATAAAATGGCTCACGCCGAGGAGGCGAAATTAAAAGAAGAAGTGGCTACTCATAGCGCAATGATCGAAGCCCAGAAGAAAACTATCTCTGACCATGACCTTATCGTCGAAGGGCACAATAAGACTATCTCTGATAAGGCTACGACGATCGCCCGACTGCAAGACCAAGTTGCACAGCTTAGCGCTGACAAGTCTCGTGTTGAGGTTAAAAAGGCATCTGTTATGGTGGATTATCTGGAGCTTCAAAGTGCTTTCGAGAGGAAGATGGAACAGATGGACGAGACTATCTTGAATTTTTACGTCAACTCTTTACTTCATCAGGGGAGCCTTAGCTACTTGGGCCCTAAATTTCCATGCACTCTCGCTGTAGTCTGGGAGGAAATCTTGACCCACTTTCATGACAGCGGCGACGTTTACACTGAGCAAGAGTTAGAGGATGCCTACATCAATGAAGAATCAAACAAGGCGTTGCTCGAGGGCCAGAAAATTTTACGAGTTGAGAGAGAGAAAGAAGCCGTTGATGCTGCTGTGATAGCTGCCGCAGAAGCACTCGCTGAGCCTTGCATTTCTGGTGTTGGCGAACCATCAGAGCAGCCCCACGACCTACTAGCAAGTTTAGGGCTTGAGACTTTTCCTCTGGTAGTGGAACCGTCGAAAGACGGTAAAGGCGGTGAGTATGAAGTCGATATTGTTGGCCACTCTTCTAGTGCAGGTAATCCTCCCGTTTCTCCCGAGTTTGGGAGTTTCCAGCTTACGCCGCAAGAGCAGGAAGAATTTAATGCTTTCAGTTTTGATCTTTTAGGTCCGTCCACCTTTCCTATTGATGTGCCTGTTTCCTCAGTACCCGGACCTGCTGCTATTTCCATAGCCTCTGTGCCCGTTTCTGTTCATGTTCCTATTTCCATGTCCATGTCTGGCTCGCAGCCAGGGCCGGAGTCCGAAAAGAAAGCCGCGCTTCATGGCTTGGATGACCCTTCTGTGTCTTTGGAAGTGACGTAACACCGGTAGAAGTTAAGGAGCAGGAAGTTCGAATGGAGCAGCCTCGTAAGACTCAACATGAATTGGTCGCTATCAAGAAGGAGAAGGTTGAAGCGATCAAAGCCTCGAAGAGCTTCCGCAAATCACGGTAACGCAAAGCGAATGGAGAATCTTCTAAGAAGGCAGCAGAGCAAGACGAGGACGTTGCCACCGAGGAGTTTGTTGATATTACTGGCAGTGACACCACTCCCGAGATGAGGCAGAAATTGCAAACAAAGGGCGAAAAGGGGAGTGGTGGAAGGAAGCGCTGATGAGCTTGTGTGGAGACCGATCTGATTTTGGTTCTTTTTGAGTCATTTTGTTCAAGTGCATAGTCTACACTTAGTTTTTTTGTCGTGGAGTTTGTATTTTCTTTTTATTGGCTGGTGTTGTGTGGGTACGACCCCCATGTTTGGACCCTGTGTAAAGAAAATTATAAGCAATACATTGATATTTTGACTGTACTCTTATCTGTCTGTTCATAAGTGTTCTGTGCACTTGTGCTTGTTTTGTTTACACTTATCCAGTTCTTGTGATTACTGCCGTAATTTTTATTTGGAGTAACAACTCTTTATTTGGAGAAGCAGAACTTGTAAACTTATCATTTTCAAGTGTTTTTATTTAAGTGTCGGTGTATGCCCCTCAGTTCATAGAGTTGTTTACTTCAAACAATTGACAAATGACCGGCAACTTAGGGTTTAAATAGTCTGCACATTAACACTCTAAATCACAACTCAATTTTTCTTTTTTTCATTAGTTTTGTGACTTGAGCACATAGTCCAAGTTTTTTATGACATTTTGGTAGGTATGCAATATATGCATGTTTGAGATGTGCACATTGCATGGGTTAACTGAGGGTAGTTTTAATCATTAAGTGTCATCAGTTGAAACATTTTTGTTGGTTTGTAGAACTCCAATTTTGTTGGAGTTGTGTCCATTATTCCCAATCATAGAAGTGGTTGGCGTTGGTTATGAGATGTGTGGTTTTCGGGATCGATATGGCCCGTCGATCTGGTTCTGACGCTCCTCTACGCTGCCTATCTTTAGGCTACATGAGGGGTTTGTGTTTTGAAAGTTAGTGCATGGCTTATTGGGTGCGCGGTTTTTAGTATTCCTCAGTGTTGCCTACCTTCGGGCAACGTGAGGAGTTTAAGTTTTTTAAGAGTTAGTGTGCGGCTTGCGAAATGCACGGTTTTTCGTGCTCCTCAGTGTTGCCTATCTTCGAGCAATGTGAGGAGCATACGTTTTAGGAGTTAGTGCGCAGCTTATGAAATGCGCGGCTTTTGGTACTCCTTGGTATTTCCTATCTTCGGGCAACGTGAGGAGTGTATGTTTTGGCGGGGCTTATGAACGCGGATTTTCGTACTCTTCGGTGTTGCCTATCTTCGGGCAACATGAGGAGTTTGAATTTTCAAGAGTTGGTGGCACGGCTTATGGAGTGTGCGGCTTTTCGTACTCCTCGGCGTTGCCTGTCTTCGGGCAACGTAAGGAGTTCGAATTTTCAAGAGTTGGTGGTGCGGCTTATGGAGTGTGCGGCTTTTCGTACTCGTCGGCGTTGCCTATCTTCAGACAACGTGAGGAGTGTAATATTGGGCCTTCCCTATGTTGCCAGAGCAACACCAGTTTTTAGAGGGCAAGGATCGAGTTCTGACGATCTAGCGGTTTGAGTCGATTTGCTTCTGTCGACCCGGTGAGTAGTTGTTATGAACACATTTTTGTCGGTTCAAAGAGCAAATCAAATTTTATTAAAGAAAGCATGGTAGACTTTTTGCCTATTTACAATGCCCCCGGCATTCCGGGACAGCTTATTTGCTGAAAAATATAGAGTACATAAAGTATTTTTCAAATGAAGTAACAGCGGAGTGATTCGCTATTCCATGCCATGGGAATTTGGATTCCGTCGACGGTTGTTAGCTTGAAAGTTCCATCTCTTAGCTTTTGATTAATGACGTACGGTCCCTCTCAGTTTGGTCCAAAGGCCCTCGGAACGGGGTAGACTCGCTTGAGCACAAGATCTCCCACTTCGATGGTTTGGTTGTGAACTTTGGAGTTGAAGTACCATGCAACCCTTTTTTGGTGGGAGACGGTTCTCAACTCGGCTTCTTCCCTTCTTTCATCAATCATATTTAGCGATTCGAGTAGGAGCTGCTCGTTTTGCTTTTGATTGAAATTTTGCCTTTGGTGCGAGGGTACTTCCAATTTAAAAGGGATCATTGCTTTTGAGCCGTACGCCAGAGCGAACGAGGTGTGGCCGGTTGTCGCTTTGTAGGTAGTTCTGTAAACCCATAGTGCGAGCGAAAGTTCATCAACCCGGTTTCCTTTTGCTTAAGTTAGTCGCTTCTTGATGGTTGACTTGATGATCTTGTTTATTGCTTCCACCTGCCCGTTTGCTTGCGGATGAGCCACCGTAGAAAAGCTCTTTTCAATTCGAATGTGTTTGCAAAAATCATTGAACTCGGCGCTTTCGAATTGAGTTCCATTGTCAGTGATAATTTTCTGTGGCACACCAAACCTACAAATAATGTTTTTAGTAACAAAATTAATAACTTTCTTTGTGGTTATGTTGGCCAGCTATGCCGCTTTGGCCCATTTTGTAAAATAATCTACGGCAACTATAGCATATTTGGCTCCTCCTTTTGCTATCGGTAGGACACCAATCAAGTTTATTCCCCATACTGCGAATGGCCACAGGCTGACCATCTGTGTTAACTCTGTTGAAGGAGTTATTTTAATTTTGCTGAATCTTTGGCAGTGATCGCATCTTCTAGCGTAGTCTGCAGCATCGCGGTTTATTATTGGTCAGAAGTATCCATACCGGAGGACTTTCTTTGTAAGGGTTTGCCCCCCAGTGTGGTCTCTGCATTTGCCTTCGTGCACTTCCATTAGGATTCATCAGGCTTCATCATCGGACACACACCTAAGGAGAGGGGTCGAGAATCCCCTTCGGTAGAGTATTCCGCTTGTATCATGAATCGGGGTGCTTTTCGGAGAAGCTTTTTCCATCGATTCCAGTCAGTTGGAAGGGTCCCTGCAAGTAAATAGTTCTTTATCGGTGTCATCCATGTCTCTGGTTCGACGATGATTTTGAGGATCCAGTCGACGTCCATTTTGTCTATGCTCGGGGTGGTTAAAGTTTCGACTGGAACAAGCCCCAATGATTGAACTTCCCCAGAGCTTGCTAGTTTAGCCAAATAGTCCGCCTTGGTGTTTTGCTCCCGCAGAATATGGATTATGGTATAATGTTCGATGCCGCTTAGCAGCCCTTGTACTTTAGACAGGTACGGGGCAAGATTCTCCCCACAAGCCTGGTATTCCCCTTTTACTTGACAGACGACCAGCTAGGAGTCGATGTATATGCGAATAGATTTTATCTTAAGCACTTTCACAACTTTCGGTCTCACAATCAGTGCTTCGTATTCCGCTTCGTTGTTTGTAGCAGGGAATTCCAAGCACAAAGCATAGCTAATGGCTTGCCCTTCGAGGGTTTCAAGCACTACTCCTACCCTTGAACATAGGTTGTTAGATGCGCCGTCAACAAAGAGCTTCCATTGCGTGTCTACCTCCAATCGTTCTTCTTCCTCGTCATCCCGTATAGTAAATTTGACGATGAAGTCTGCTAATGCTTGCCCATTGATGGCTTTCCTTGGGTGGTATGTGATATTGTATTGGCTCAGTTCTATATTCCACTTGAGAAGTCTTCCAGAAGTTTCAAGTCGATATAACACTTGCTTCAGGGGCTAGTCAGTCAACACTTTGATTGGATGAGCCTGAAAGTATGGCCATAACTTCCTAGATGCGATCAAAAGGCAATACGCTAGTTTTTCCAGTTTTGGGTAGTTTTTCTCTGCTCCAGTGAATCGTTTGCTAATGTAGTACACGGGTCGCTGGATTCTCGCTTCTTCCCGCACAAGAGCAGCGCTCAGCGCATGTAGTGAGACCGCTAAGTAGATGAATAGATCTTCTCCATCCACCGGGTTAGATAGGATTGGCGGAGCTTCCATGTGTCGTAGCAATTCTTCGAATGCTGTTTGACAAGCCTCACTCCATTTGAAGTTTTTTTCCCTTCTTCAATGCGTCGAAGAATGGTATGCATTTGTCTGTAACTTTCGAGATAAATCAGATCAGTGTTGCGACCTTTCCATTAAGACTTTGGAGTTCCTTTTTATTCTTCGGGGCTTGGACTTCTCATAGTGTCGTTATCTGTTCTGGATTTGCTTCGATGCCCCTGGCGCTTACTATGAACCCTAGGAATTTCCCAGAAGCTACCCCGAAGTGACATTAGAGTGGGTTGAGTTTCAATCAATACTTTCGGAATATTTCGAACATTTCAGCGAGATTTTCTAAATGGTTGGAAGCTACTCGCAACTTGACCAACATGTCATCCACGTACACTTCCATAGTCTTTTTGATATGGCATTTGAACATGGTATTCACTAATCGTTGGTATGTTGCCTTGGCATTCTTTAAACCAAACGGCATTACCTATAATAGTACAATCCCAGGTCGGTGATGAAGCTGGTGTTCTCTTGATCAGGCTCATGCATCAGGATCTGGTTGTAGCCCGAGTATGCGTCCATAAATGATAGCAATTCGTGTCCCGCCGTCCCATCCACAAGTTGATGGATTTTGTGTAGGGGGAAGCTATCTTTCGGGCAAGCTTTGTTTAGGTCCGAAAAGTCAATACAAGTTCACCATTTTCCATTAGACTTTTTGACTAAGACTGGGTTTGATACCCATTCAGGGTAAGTTGCATCCCAGATGAAGCCGTTGGCTATTAGTTTATTTACCTCTTCTCTTAGTGCCTTGGAACATTCAGGGCCCAAGCCGTGCCTCTTCTTCTTTACTGGTGTGAATTTGGGGTCGATATTGAGCGCATGGCAAGCAATTTCAGGTGATACCCCACACATATCGTAGTGTGTCCAAGCAAATACGTCTAAGTTGGCGTGGAGAAACCTAGTTAGTTCTGACCGCATCTTGTTTCCAAGGTGCAGTCCATTTTTTTAGACCCGCGTTAGGTCGTCCATGCTGACTGGGATAGACACCACCAATTCTGTCGGTGCTGCCCGATCCTCCCCTGAACTCTTCTTTCTAGGGTCCAAAGCCATGTTGAATCGGCTATGGTCCCCAAGCCAGGGGTGGCTCTATAGTTGCTATTCAGAGGGTTCACGGATGTGGAAAGTTCTCCCCACGTCCTTCCCTTTTTCCTTTCTTTTCGACTCATGTAATTCCACGATATAGCATTCCCAAGCGGCACACTGGTCTCCTTTCATAATCTCGATTCCATTCTCTGTAGGGAACTTCATTGTAATGCACCATTGGGCCAGAGCTATTCTGAAATCTGCTAGTGCGGGCTGTCCCAAGAAGGCATTATATGCTGACATTTAATCTACGATCACAAAATTCTAAATGAGGGTGACTCTTCGCTCACCTTCTCCAAGTTCCACAGGCAGGTCAATTGTTCCCACTGGTTGTTTGGGTTCAACGGTAAACCCCTGAATCTTTGTTTGGCAAGCAGATACGCTTTTCATGCCAATCTTCATCTGATCAAAACTATGTTTGAAAAGTATATTAATAGAACTGCCACTATCGACCAACACTCGTCGGACTACAGCGTGTCTGATTCCTACTGTCACCACCATCGGATCGAGAGTTGGATCTTCGATCCCTTCGGTGTCCCGATTTCAAAACACTATATCGTCATTCAACACCTTTTACAGCTTGATCGAAGCTTCATCATCTATTATGAGACATGAGTCTTTCGGAGCATGTTTCAACGAACTCGCGTACCGTTCAATTTCTCTCCAACTCCTTCGCATGGGGTGTAGTCCCCCGGATATCGTTCCAATAATAATCCTTTGGTCGGTTCGTTCCGACCCTTCATCACTAGTTCCAGCTTGATTTCTTCGTTCTCTAGGAGGCTGAGGGGTCGCGGGTTGATTGGGGTTTTGTGGCTTTCTCACATACTGCTGGAGTTTATTGTCCCGGATCAACTCTTCAATGAGATTCTTTAGGTGGCGGCATTCGTTTGTATTGTGGCCATGTGTCTCGTGGAAGCGGCAGAATTTCCTTGAGCGCTTTTGCTGTTCAGTTACCTCCCTCTTATGGGGTTTCTTGTATTCTATAATTTCCTACGTTGCGAGATAAATTTTTTCCAAAGTGTCATTTAGAGGGGTATAATCTTCGTGTCTGAACTCTTTAAATCTTTTATTGCTGCCATTGCTATTTATTGTATTGGAGTCCTGATTTTTCCTCTTTTGATTCCCGTTTTTCCCCGTGACTCCTTGAGCAGTTCCATAAACGTGCGCATTTTGATTCATTGCCACATCGCTCTATCCGATGTTCATCGGTTGCACACCAGTAGACTTTCTTTCTAGCTCTTGTGTTTCCTCCAATCTTAAGTACTAACTCGCTTTATGGTTGAAGTCATTCCTTGTGGTAGGCTGGTTCATTTTAATCCATTTCCCAAATTCAGTCTCCGGGTGAATGGCACAGACTAACGTCATAAAAACCATGTCCTCATTAGGGTTACTTACTTCCGTCACTGCTGTATTGAACCGGTTCATTAAAGATTTTAGAGACTCGTTGCGTCCTTGGAACAATCCGGATAGGGACATGACATCTTTTGGTTGCACGGTATAGAGACTGAATTGGTCAAGGAATTTGCTAATTGGTCAAAGGTAGAGATAGATCTCAGGGGAAATCTGGTGAACCACATAGACGCAACTCCTTCTAGAAAGATAGGGAAACATCGGCAACGAATAGCTTCTGGAGCGTTGGCTCCACCCATATACCAGCTATACTTGTATAGATGGGGTTTTGGGTCCTTCGTCCCATCATAGGATGTGATGGTTGGTATTGTGAATTTGTCTGGATATTTTTCATCAAGATTTCATCGGTAAAGTGAGTCCACTCCAGGGAATCCGACTTGGTGCAGATCCCCATTCATCATCTCTTCGATTTTTACCCTCATCCATAAACTGTTTGACCATATCTGCTATGTATGTCTCTGATGTTCGGTAATCTTGGGGATGGCAATTAGTCACTACACCAAGTATTTGGCTTTGCAAACGATCTTGGCATGTGGGCTGAAGCCTAGGCTCTCCTATCTTCGAGAGAGCCACTCCCGCGGGACCCCGTTGGTTTGCAGTTGGCCAGATTGGGGTAGTTTGGTCATTCCTAGCATCATCGAACGCGTTGGCATTCTCTTCCAATTTATGGCCTTGCTCTCCATCTTCTGAATCAGAGAGATGCATAGCTATATCTTCTTGCGGGGTCTTGGCCCCCTGATTCAAGTTTAAAATTGGTTGCCTTATGGCGAACGGAGTACTTGCATTTCCATCCACGTTAAGTCCTATTGTCACCCTTCTTGTGGTTGTTTTCTGTTTCTTCTATGTAGACCGGAAATGGAGGAATTCACTTGTTCTATAGCATTTGCGGGTTCAGGCATAGTCCTTGGAGCAGGGTTTGATCGTAAGGTTAAGAGAGCATTAAGCTTATCCATTACAGCCGTTTGGCTACTTTCCATTTTTGGTTGATCTCATTAACCATCTTATTCAACTCATCCATGTGACAACTTCGTGCTGGCTGGAGGATGCTGGCGCCTGATTTCCCAAGTTAGCACCAATTACTTAAGTTTGTTGGGGATTAACATCTTCTCAGCTATTACCGCCCCTATGGATCTTCCAGAGGCAGTTCTTCTTTTTCCAGGAGCCATTGATTCCAAACAGTGGATTTTTCAAGCAAAGATTGAAGATCTAACTTATGAACCTAGGGGATCCAACGTAGACAGCTAGATCTGAACCCTGAGTTGGTTCTTAGTGAAAGCACCAAAATGTTAACCCGAAAAATGGATCAACACCCTGGTTTGAGTGTGAAATCACCAGCCCTATTCTCACAGAGCAATAACATCGATAATAGGTATAGAAAAAGACAATAAAAGAAAGAAGACAAGGAATTTTTATAGTGGTTCGGCTGCTAATGAAGCCTACGTCCACTTTATAGTTTTATTATAGATTGATTGATGTTACAAGTAGTGTTTGGTTACAGGGCTTTTGATTGTCCTTAGCTAGATTGAATCTCCAGAGTTGGAATCCACTAGAGAATCATAGTGAATCGCTTTGGATATTGTTGTGAGGGAAGTAGAGAGTGAAGATAGTTTTTAGTAGAGCTTCAGCAACCAGTCCGAAGAAGATCCTTTTTATGTTGCAGGTAGGAGAGTATTTATAGAGATTGGAGAGTTTCTGGACCAGGCTTCTATTCTGACCGCTTGTAGATGGACATAGGAAGATCTAGAGAAGATTAGCTCGCAACCCGAGCCAAAGCCATGGATCGCTAGCAATCTATGGTCTATGGATTGTTAGCGATCCATAGACTTAGCTCGCGTGCGAGCTAATTACTTAGCTCTTATCCCTATTGCTATGCCTAGTTAGCTCATTGAGGATCCATGGACAAGTATGGATCGCTGGCGATCCATGGTTTATGGATCGTTGGAGATCCATACACTTAGCATATTTTCCCACTTTTCTATCATACTTCTTTTCTTTCATATGCCATAGCGACCTAGCGATCCCAGGAAGAAGTATGGATAGCTGACGATCCATGGTGTATGGATCGCTAGTGATCCATACACTTAGTGTGTTTCTGGACTTTGATGTGTAGGGTGCTCTTGTTGCTTTGCGTCGGCGTTGTTCGTGTAGTCTTGTTGCGCGTTGCTCTGTTCTGATGATGATTTACTAGCTGGTTGTACTTAGGTGTTGTTTGGACTAAACGGACGCTGGCCTCTTGGTTTAGTCAAACTCAACCGTTGCTTCAGTAATATGGCTTGGCTCTCTTTAACTTGTTGCTTTAACCCTTTTGGCTAAGTTCTGAGCCATTCTGACTTCATCAAGTCGTTCTGTCTTCGTTTGGATCCTGATGGATGAAAAACCCGAATAACAACATTCGAGTTCAATTTTTGGATAATTTTTGTTTTTGAAAATATATTTTACTAAATTAAAGATTATTTGATGAGGGATTTTGTTAAATTAATTGATAATTTATTTTTCAGAAAATATTTTTGACTCGAATAAAATATTTACAATAAATACAAAATATATTGAATTTGAATAAAATATTTGAATGAATATAAAATATTTTTATTGTGTAAAAGATTTCATATGGTTAAACTATGAAAAGTGATTTTATTTGATTTTAATAAAATCAATAAAGATAAAATAATTATTGAATTTAGATATTTTATGTAATCTACTGAAATATATTTTGTAGAAATATCAAGTTAAATTGAATTAAAATTATTTCACAAATACATGATAATTATATATACGTGAATATAGAAATTTAATTTGCAATTAGAAGAGGTAAGTTGAAATTTATTTAATTGAAAGGACTTACGTGAAAAGTGAAAAAAGGAATAATATAAATAGAATTAACCCATTCTTTCTCTCCTTTATTCTAAAAAGATCTCATTTAACTTCACTTTTCTCTTCAAAGCCCATACCCATTTCTATCATTAAGCCATAACTTCCTACTCTCCCACAATCAATTCGTTCGAACTAAAATGGAAAAAAAACAACCTATGCGATAAAAAAAATAAAAATCACATAAACTGGTACGCACGTGATGCCAGGGATGGAGGTCCATAACGACAACCTGGTGGCCACGACGAGATTGGGCAGTGGGAAGCTGGAGCGAGGTGATAACATAACGGCGGCATGGTTGAGCATCGCAACTATAATGGTGATGTGTGACAGGCCAAGAGGAAAGGGGCTAGGCAGCTACACGTACTGCTTGGGAGGCTAGCGGCGTGATAGAGCTGATGACATGCGTGGTCGTGTACGATTTGAGGAGGGCAGTGCGATGCAAGGTACTGGTTAGAGCTTGGAGTAGTATTGATTTGGGTATTTTGGATGCTTGTTAGAGAGAAGAGGAAGCATTAACAAGGTGAGTTATCTCTATAATTCGCAACTTTTGTATAGATCCTTTTTTGTGATCTTATTTTAATGTTATGTGATGATTGATGGTTGATATGAATTGGAATTGTGTGTAAACTATTATTTTACTTGTGCTTGGGATGAAAACTGGTTAATTGTTAAACACACACACACACACACACACACACACACACACATATATATATATATATATATATATATGTTTTTCTCAATAAATATATACTAATAATAGTTGGATACGACACTAGAAATCGAACGGAAGGGAATAAATAAATTAAAGTTAGAATCTTTAAACGATACATATTAAATATAAATAATGATTTTAGAATGAGTTATTTTATTTAATATTGAAAATGTTATCATTAATGAAAAAATATAAATGGAATAATGTTGAGAATTATGTGGATAAAAATTATTTGGAAAGTAATGATTTTCCAGATATGACTAAATAAGTGAATTTTGAATATTTTTATTTTTTTACTTACCGATGATTATAAAAATATTTAAAGGATAATTGTGAAATGATATTTAAAATATACATTTTAAAGGAATAAGTTAATTTTATTTGGATTTAATAAATTAGAAGTTTATAAAATAATATTTTTAAGTAATAGTAAGTTGAATGAAATTTACTTTTGAATGAAAATTATCATTTATGGGATATATTATATATACTGTTAAGCGATGTTTTGAAAGTAATATATTTTTGTGCTTGATTATTTTTACATAAAAGGAATTGAATTATTTTGGAAGGTATTATATAAAATAAAATTTTGGTTTGATGAATTACTTCTCAATAATAATAGTTTTAAAAAGGATTTAAAAGGTAAATGCGGGACTTAAACACATTGGTTATGGAATTTTATATTAAGGTTATGGAAAATTATTTTAATTGAAAATCCATATTTGGAATATGGAATTATTTAAATTTGTTGTCTAAATGAAATTATAAATTATAAAACTTCTTTGGTATTATTAGTTTAAACTATCAAAGAAGAATTTTAAAGTTATCAATTATTTTTAAAAGGAGTTTAACGGATTCGAAATTGAATGAATGTTTAAAAGTATAGATTTCCTTGTAATTATATAAGAGATTTTTAAATAAAGATTTTAGAAAAGAAAAGGATTTTATTATTTAAACCTCTTTGGAAATTAATATTGTTCTTTTTTAAATTAAATTGAAGGTTTTGAAAACAGAGATTTCGTTATAAATCCCTTCTGAATAAATAATCAATTGAAGTATGTGATTTATGTGGAATTCTATATAGTGACAATTTTTAGTAAATGGATTAGTAATATCAAGCGATATGGGACATTTAGTAACATTTTTATGGTTACTCTTTTGACTTATCATATAGAATAATTATGTGATGTGAGCGTAGTTTATAAGCATTGACTTAACGGAAAAGTAATATCAGAAGGGATGGGACGCCTAGGCTAATAATTGGTCGATTACCTTTTATGAGTAAATGTCACTCTTATAGGAAAATACGAGGTATTATATGAGATTATTGCGTAAAGGTAGCCAGCCGAGAGTTGGTAGGCTGAGTGACTTTTGTGTATCCGTTGATTAAGTAGCATTATCTAATTATTTGGCGAGGAGTAAACCGGATTAGGCTAGTATCTATCCTAGCAGTTTGATTGTGGGGTCGCTCCCCGAATCTGTGGCTTGCCTTTTCAATGTGTATGGGTGAGAGTCAGGGCTGAGAGCCACTACTCCCATGTCATATAAGCCATCAGTTTGTTACCAATGCGGCACTTGTAGTGGCGCAATCATTGCATAGCATAGACTTGTACCCGATGAATATTGGGTCACAATGGTTGTCGAGGTAACTAAAGATTGTAGGAGTAACATTGAGAGTGTCTGAGGACGACTCCCTTATTATGGTGTATATATGATACTACAATTATACCTCTATTGTACTATTATTATTATGTGTGGCGGAAAGCCAGTGTGTTGTTTTACAGGACCGAGAGTCATGTGACTAGCTATGTGGCCGGTGTGGAGTATACGTTTTTTTTTTATGATAACAAATATATTTTCATATTTGATTTTTCAATCTAAGTGGGTTATAGTAAAAAAATCATCAAGCACAATTTTGGTTTCAATCCATGCATCACACATCTATTTTTTATTTGTAAATCGTAGTATATGTTTGTTATTATCAAAAAGTATAGAGTACTGAGATTAATCTTGATTTGATATTAATAAACATATGTTGTACTTAATGTTTTTGTTTAGTGATGTGTCTTTACAGGCTTTTAATTTCGATCAAGAGTTTTGATTCGATTCGTTTGCACATCCCATTAATTCAGAGTAAATCTTCTATATATAGTATTAAACTCTCCCAAAAATAAAGGTATGGGATATCGATCAATCAAAAAGAATAAATATAGAAACGAATCTTTCAAATGGAGATTTTTAAAGTAAAGAATATTGCAACCAATACAGTCTTCTATATAACATAATGCTTTTCTTCTTATCAAAAGATCGAATATAAAAAAAGGAAGTAAATATTATGGAGACACATGCATATAGCAATAAGAAGGAAGGTTTATTGCTTTTATTGGATTTAATCTTCTCAAGAACAAAAAGGGAATTATCTTTATTTAATGGATACAAAATCAGAGAAAAAGGAAATATTTGATTTGAGAATCATTTTAAAAAAAGGAAACTACCATCCAAGGGATTTTCAAACAATATTTTTATTTAGCCAATACATCTCTATATATTGCAAAGCATTCTCTTATCCAAAGGCATTGGATCCAAAACTATTTTCATGAACTGATCAGAAAAGATTTAACTACAAGATGTATATCTGATCATTTACTCTTATATGATCATCAATCGCGTATTTATGAAAATATACAAAGCTCGACTAAACTTCTATTCATCATGCAACTTCCTTAGCAACATCAAACAGCCTCTTTAGCAATATCACACAAAAACTGTTTTTCTCAATCCATTATCTTCCCCACACAACACTCTAATTATCTCCAACTTCTATCAATGGGGAACCTAATTCAGTTCTATTAATGTTGAGTCCAAGAACAACTACAAGATCTCATTAAATCCAATGCAATCATCTCACTTACAACATAGTTCAATGCCAACTGTTTCAAAGATCTACCTGTAGTATCATCACCTTTGCATAAATCCATTATAGCAAAGCATCATCCGAAGTTTCAAGAAACTCTATGGTATCTCCACATTCCTTTTTGTATCACTGACAAGTCACGGGAACAAGGGACAAAGGAGCTGGATAATGGGTACAGCTAGTGGAGACAGGAAGGAGCTACAACAACAAAAACCAAATAGAAAATGGTTGGTGGAGAAAGAAGAAGAAATGAAGAAAAGAAATGCAAGAAGAGAGAGATCGGTATTATTTCCAACCTCAATAATCCATTTCATTAATCCCTATTTATAGAAATGCTTATAGTACTTTGTAACAAACAAGACAGTTGTCACCATTACAGCCATACATGGTGATATAATATTGCTAGCATTTTGTAATAGAAAGTAAAAGCAGATATTAATAAAAGTAGTTTGTTATATATTGGTCCCCACTACATCTTGTAACAAAAATTTTGATGCACCAAAGTAGTATTCTATGTGCATTAAATTTTATATCATACGTCCAAATATCTTTCAAGTGTCCTATGTGCACATCTTGACCTAGCAGCAACAGCATGTTAAGGTAGTGTAACCAAGTCTATATCAATACCCCCTCCTAAAGGATGACCTTGTCTCCAAGGTCTATAGTGGTTGAAGTAGGCAGCTGAGTGGGAGTTACAGCATGTGGATTGGGGCAGAGTTTGAGGACTGATATGTGAAAAATGTTATATATGCGAGCTTCGGGTGCTGGTAGTAACTTGTAGGCAACAGACCCGATTCTCTTCGAAATTTGAAAAGGCCTAAAAAAAATTTTGAAAGTTTGTGTTGAGTAGTTCGTGAGGTATATTGACGGTACAGTTGGAGTTTCATGAAGACCCAAGAACCCACAGCGAATTCCTTATCTTGATGGTGTTTGTCCGCTTGATTTTTCATGCGGGTTTGTGCGCGTTGAAGATTATCCTTGAGTGTTTTCAGCAACCGAGTTCTAGTTAGAGCCTATGTCTCTACATCATATACTTGCGACATACTTAGGATGTAGTTGGAAATCACTGGTGGTGGTTGGCCATAGAAAGCTTCAAATGGCGACATACTGATGGAAGAATATTTATTCGTGTTGTACCACCATTCCGCCCATGGGAGATAAAGAGCCCATTTTGATGGTATATCGCCAACAACCGCACGCAGATACATTTCAAGACAGTGGTTTACCACTTCCGTTTGGCCATCCGTTAGGCACTACTCATCTTAAATTTTGTGCCATGTAAACAAAAATTTTCTCTCCAAAATTGTTCATGAATAACATATCACGATCAAAGACTATGGATCAGGGAAATCCGTGTAGATGCATGTACTGCTTTACGAAATATGAAGCCAATTGGCTGGCAAAATGGAGGTTGTTGGTGTACAAAAGTGGGCTATTTCGATAACTGGTCGACTATTACCCAAATGGATGTTTTTCCATACGAAGGAGGAAGGTGAGTAATGAAGTCCATCGAGATGTTTTCCCAAATTTGATTGGGAATGGGCAGTGACTGTAGAAGGCCTTTCAGTGTTGATGTTTCTGATTTGGGTTGAAGGCAACACGGGAACTGACAGATGAAGTTTTGCACTGCCTAAGCCATTTTGGGCCAGTAGAAGTTTGCTATAAGGCGGGAAATTGTGCTTTTAATGCCCGAGCGACCACCTGTTTTAGAATCATGAAATGCTGTGATGATATTTGTTGTAGTTCTTTATTATCTGTAATGTAAAATCAGTTGCCTGAAATAAAAAATTATCATCAACATGGAAGGTATTAGCTGTGTCAATACCTGAAGAAAGCTTCACAATAATGTTCTGGGTTGCAACATCGCATAGAAGAGCTATGCGGATCTGATCAGTGAAATCAAATACTGGCTGGCGTATGCTGCCATGGTGGCTTCTAATGTCCACCTCGAGAGACCGTCAGCCACTTTATTCTCATAATCCATTTTGTAGCTAATGGAACCCAGTAATATTGAGAGCCATATACGCTGCTTCGGAGTTTGAATGGTTTGTCATCAGTTGGTGAAGATTTTGGTGGTTGGTTGTGATTGAGAACAAATGATTGAGGAGGTAATATCGCCATTTAGTGACAGCGGTCGTGATTGCGTACATTTCACGGACATAGGTGGAAGCACACTGTAGCGGTGGAGGGAGTTTTTTGCTATAGGAAGCCATGGAATGTTGTTTGTGGGAAAGAACAGCACCAATCGTAAGACCTGAAGCATCAGTTCTGACATCAAATTTGGTGGAGAAATTAGGTAAGGCAAGTACTGGAGTAGAAGTAATTGCATCTTTAAGGAAAGAGAAGGCTTGTTGGGCTTCAACGGGCCAGCATAATTGGGTGCCCTTTTAAGTAGGTTGGTTAGTGACCCTGCCATGTGAGCATAGCTGCGGATAAAATGTTGATAATGCCCAATGAGGCCAAAAAATCACCGAATAGCGGTGAGCGAGTTAGGCGTTGGCCAACTAACTATTGCTTTGACTTAGGATGGATCCACACACACCCTTTGTGCTGAAATTATATGGCCTAAATATTCCAATTCCATTAATCTGAATACACATTTTGATCGATTAGCAAAGAATTGGCGATGAGTTAGAATGTCGAGGGTGGTATGTAAGTGAGTGAGGTGAGAATCCCATGAGGAACTATAGATGAGAATGTCGTCGAAAAATACAAGTATAAACTTTCGCAAATGAGGTCGAAAAATATCATTCATTGTTGCTTGAAATGCAGAAGGGGCATTGGTTAAACCAAAAGGCATGACTAAAAATTCATAATGTCCTTCATGTGTTCGAAATGTCGTTTTTGAAACGTCGATAAGATGAACCCAGATTTGGAAATAGCCACTATGCAAGTCAAGTTTGGAAAAATAAGTAGAACCATGTAATTCATCGAATAGTTCATCGATGGTTGGGATTGAGAATTTATCCTTAACGGTTATAGCATTAAAAGCTCTATAGTCGACACAAAATCTCCACAAACTATCTTTTTTTAACGAGTAAAACGGGTGAGGAGAATGGACTTGTGGATGGTTGTATGATTTTGAAGTGTACCATGTTTTGAACTTGGCATTCAATCTCATTTTTTTGAAAATGTGGATATCGATACGGTTTCGTGTTAAGGGGTTGAGAGTTGGGTTAAAGATTAATGTGGTGGTCGAGGCTATGGTGAGGTGGGAGGCCGGTGGGTTTGTTAAATAGGGTAGCATAATGGGCCAAAATTACTTGTATTTGTGGGTGTGTAGGGTCGGTTTGGGGGGTTCAGTTGTTAGGCTTGGGTTTATGGTGGCAGTTAGGTATAAATATAGGGAGGCTGAAGTTGTAGAGTGTGATTTTCGTAGTTGGTTATAGGATATTTCAAATGGACCCGTTTTATTTTGTAATCCTGCTAATGTAATGGGCTTACCGTTATCAGTAAAAGACATTGCAAGGTTCTTATGATCAATAGTTACATGGCCTAGGGTTTGCAACCAATTAATACCCAAAACAACATCTGTTCCTGAAATTTCTAAAAGATAAAAATCCCTAATAAAGTACCTATCGACTACAACTAGAACTTGACGGTAAGTTCCCCGATAGTGAAGCTTGTCTCCATTACCGACTACCACGGAGAAGCTGCGACGGTCTGTAACCGTAACCCCAAGAATCGAGCAGCTCATGGGTGCATGTAATTGTGGGTGCTATTGGAATCTATGAGAATGGTGATGGGTTTGTTGTTGATTAGGGATGGAAGGCGGATGGATTAGGGATGGTTTGATCCAATTAGTGCATTGTAGGAGATTGCTGGATCTAACGCTGGCTCCTCAGATTCTGGTATATCTAATGTCTCATCTTCTTCTTCATCAGGCAGTAGCAGTAAGATTTTTTAGCATTTCATTTATGGCTGGGTTGTATTTCTCTTCGCAGTGAAAACAGAGGACTTAAGCTCATCTCAATTTCATTTCTACTGCTAACAGTTTTTTTATTGGGTAGTTTTGGTTTATAGGCTGTTGTAGGGGAGGGATAGGTGGAAGCATAGGCGGAGGTGGCATGTTTCGGAGATAAGGAGGTCGGCTGTAAAAGGATTTTGTGTCTGATGGTTTACTTTCAATCAATTCAGCAAGATCGATAGCGTCAGAAATGGTTGTTGGGCAGAGTGGAGAAATTTCATTTTTTATTTACTATTTGAGGCCGGATAAAAAGCAGTTAAGGATGACATCGGGTGGGAGGTTAGTTATACGATTGGAAATGGTTTCAAATGTGGATTGATAATCTTCTATAGTGGTGGTTTGGCATAGTTTGAATAGTGTAGCTTGTGGGTTAATGAAGGTGGTGGGTTTGAATCATTGCTCGATGGCTTTGGTTAGGGCTTGTCATGATGTGAGTTGGAGATTACGATACATCCATTGGAACCAAGAGAGGGCTTGGTCGATTGTATGGAAGCTTGTGAGGTCTATTCATTGTTCTTCATGAGTGTTATGGTAGGTGAAGAAACTCTCGGCTTGGAAAATCCAATTGAGAGAGTTGGATCTATCAAATGTTGTGAGTTCGCATTTAGGGGGTCGAGTGTAGTTGTTGTTCGGGTCCGGGAGTAATGCTGCTTAGCGATTGAGTGGTGTAGTGGTGTTTTGGGACATGAGGGAGGACAGTGGTGATGATGGTGGGATTGAGGATATTTTGGCATTCAGCTCGGGAAGCATTTTGGTGATTTGTTCAAGGGAAGCACCATGACCTTGGAGGTTTTTCTGGATCTTGGTTGGGTGGTAGTGAGGTTGTTTATGGCTTGTTGGTGGTTATTAAGTTGGGTGGCCAGCTCGTCGATTTGGCAGGTCATTATAAGGGGTTATGAAGTCATGGTAAGTAAGAGGGAGGTGAGGAGGAAGGTGAAAGAACCAATTGATAGGTACGGCTAGTGGAGAATGGGAGGAGCTGCAACAAAAGAAAGCAAACAAAAAATGGTTGGTGAAGAAAGAAGAAGAAATGCAAGAAGAGAGAGATCAATATTATTTCCAGGCTCAATAATCCATTTCATTCATTACTATTTATAGAATGAATACAGTCCTTTGTAACAAAGAAGATAGTTGTCACCATTACAACCATACATGGTGATATAATATTGCAAGCATTTTGTAACAAAAAGTAAAAGCAGAAATTAACAAAAGTAGTTTGATAAATATTTGGTCCCTACTGCACTTTGTAATAGAAACTTTGCTGCACCAAAGTAGTATTCTGTGTGCATTAAATTTTATATCATATGTCCAAATATCTTGCAGGTGTCCTATGTGCAAGTTTTGACCTAGCAGCAGCAACATGTTGAGGTAGTGTAGTCAAGTCCGTATCAATGGATCGCCGCGACTTGGACTTTGACACAATGATCAAGTTCCTTATTTTTTACAGATCTACAAACGCTTAACTCCAACTTTAGGCGAACTTCAAACAACCCACAAATGAAATGTGGCATCAGAACAACGTGTATAACTCAAAGCAACACACACAATTTTAGGTGACGCTATGAGTAAACAATGGCTTCTTTCAGGCAAGAGGCTCGAGTTTAGGTGGTGGCAACTTCATACTACTTGTCGTGACAACATCCGAAGCGAGAAGCAATTAATTTTTTGGTATTTCATTGAGGAAGCAATTTTTGAAGAAGAGGACATTTCTTTTTAAATCTGTAGAGAAAAAGGAAGGGATGGGTTTTTAAAAAGAATACCGAGCATTGGGAGAAACAGAAAGAAAAGAAAAGGGGATTGACCGGTCAAATGTTTTAAAAAGGGAAGAGAATTTTTTAACCCTCTTAATTCTATAGTGTTGCACTTGTTTTTTAGAAGGGAATAGCAATTTTTGTTTTTATAATTTGATTTATGTTTCTAGATTTTCTAGGTGAGCTACATGGTGTAATTTAAGGATTTTGATCTTGGGGAATTGATTTCAGGCAGGTTTACTAAGAATATGATTAATATATTTAGTTTAGTAGGAAGTGCAACTTTACAGGTGTTGTATGTGTCGAATATATAATTCTAGTAGTAACTTTGAGGGCAGCAGTAGACATTAATGGGTTAGTAGCCGAAGTTGGGTACATTTGTGTATTATTTACTTTTCGCATTTATGTTGCTGCATTATTTATTTATTTATGTACAAAATAGTTTAAACCCCCCATTCATCCCTTCTAAGATATATTACATGATCCTAATTAGTGATATCAGAGCGGGTTGTTAAGAAAAACCCGATATCATGTCTTACCCTAGCTGTTGTAGATTTAGCGAGAGTCCGTCTATTTACAGACCCCTAGTTTTAATAAAACGGATTTTTCATATTGGAAATATAGGATGAAAAATTATTTAAAATTTGTTGATTTCATATTTTGGATATCATTGAAAATCGATTAGATATGGTAGATAAGAATAATTTTTCATTTAGTGCTAATGCTATGAATATTCTTATCTCTAGACTTAATAAATTTGAACTAACCATATCTCCCATTATTTAACTGCACGGGAAGTTTAGAGCACTTTCGATGCAAAATGTGGTGAAAAAGTAAATAATGATGAAGGGCTCTGCAAAGCCGATACAAGAGCAGTGTATTTGATGGGTTTCACAAGAGATGATCTGGACAATAACGGTGAAGATGGTAGTGACGATGACGCAATAGATGATGAGCTTACCGATATTTCATTTAGAGGTTTAGTTTTTTACGCCATATTTGACTTAAACTATTGATTTTCTTAAACTGAAAGTAACAAGTTGAAAAGTGAAAGATCTAAACTACGTCATAAAAATGATAAATTGGAAAAGGAGCCTGAAAATACAAAGAAAAATGAAATTTTTGATTGTTTGAACCACCAAAAAGGGTTTGTACAATTTAATGAAAATTTTCAGAAGCTTGAAAAGGAACTTATGATTTTAAAGGAAAATGAAAGTGAGTTGATTTGCAAAAACAACATTTTACAAAAAGAGTTGGAGATTTTTAAGATGATTGGAAATATCAAATGTGAAAAATGTTAAAGTTTTGAAAAAGGAAAGTTTATAAAAACAAAAATGATTCTAGACGGGCTTGAAAATGAAATTGAAAAGATCTAAAATCTTAAATGTGATAAATGTGTGGATTTAAAAAAGGAATTGATTGAAATAAAAGAAAATATCAAAACCCTTGAAAACGAAAAGGTGTTTTTGAAAAATAGCAAAATTGAAATTATTCAAACAAATCATGAATTGGAAAAGAGACTGAAAAACTCAATGTTTTTTATAAACTTGAATTTGAAAGCGCCAACTTTTTGAAATTGAGATGCTTGAAGTTTAAAGGAGCTCAAAAAATGAAAATACAGTCTTAAAGAGTGGAAAAAGAGAGAATGCTATTTGTCATTGTTCTAAGCTAATAAACGAGAATAATCTTAAAAAATTAATAAACTCGAGTTGATTATTCGAAAATTTTCCACATGAGAAAAATTGTTTAATATGTTATTAAGAAATCAACTCTTTGCAAATAACAAAAAAGGACTTGGATTTGAAAAGGTGTTAGTTTATAAATAAACAACTAGTAACACTACTAGGGGGAGAAGCATGTTTCCCAAATGCGTGAAGTGTGGCAATAGTGGACACAATTATGATAATTATCGAAATAGAAAGATAAATAAACAAGTTAAACACTTTTGGGTTCCTATGGGTGTAGTTGTTAATATTATCGGTCCGCTATACAAAAAAAATTTGGATACCAAAGATTTTAATTGTAAACAAAAGTGGTCTTACATCTCTTTATAGGTCACTCACTCCTCTTCTAACATATAAGTAAGAAGACGGGCTAAGGAGCAACTATGATGGAGGCAAATTTCAAGTTGTTCTACACATTTGATGAGCGATGATTATAATATTCCTTGGCCTAGGAAAACAAAGTGGAGAACCGCACACTTTGGATAATAATAAAGAATGCATCTTTAAAAAAGTAAGCAAAGTATGCTTGTTTGATGAAGCTTATCTTTCATGCTTAGCATTAATGATGACACATTGAGAGGCCAAAAGCAAGTGTTTGAGATACCATTGTTCGCCGCCACCGATATATCGAGAGTAACAAATGATATCATTTTACACCACCATAGGCAATCCAAGTAACAAGTGGTATGGTGAAATTGTAATTTGTTCTATCCTGTCAGAATATCCGGTATGACTTCTAAATTTTGTGATTCCTTCAGTTTGATTTTTTTAATAGCTCGTATGTTTTACTGACTGACTGATATTTCACACATTCATTTTGTGCACATATGGAGAGCTTGCTTTTTATTGTTTATGTTTTTATTTTATTTTTGAAAAACCCAAAAATATGTTTTTGCTTCCATTGCTCCATATTTATTAATACTATAAATATTTTGAATTGGTATATTTTGGCCAACCTTTGACATGAATTTTTTATATAAAAAATACCTTCTTTTGGTATAAAAGTTTTGACTAGAGAATCTTTTGAGTTGAAAATGTTGATATACTTCCTTTTTTAATGTTGAAAATGAATTTTTCAAATATTATTGCAAAATGAAATTTGATCTTTGCAACAAACTTCTTGAGACAATATATTGATATTGAAAACTAGAGATTATTGTTGGAGATGAATATCTTTTTTAATTTTTGAGCTTTGTGATGAAATCATTTGAGATGAGCATTTGATTTTTGTTATGATATATTAATGTGTATACCCTTAGACCATCTGCTCCTCCTTCCATAAATAGCTCTAAAGCCAATTCCTATCGTATGTTCAAGGATGGAGTATAAAACTGGAAAAAAACTGAGGCTGTAGAGAATTTACTTTTGAAATCATATCATGATCGATTAATTGCTTTCTTATGTGATTTTCAAAAGTATTTATTTTGATTACATAAATGATTAAGGATATTGCATTTTATACTTAATTAAATAATGATGTTATGATTTTTCGATAATCAAGCATACTTTAATGTTCTATTTTTTTATTATTGCATATCTCAAATCATTTCTGAATCTACCATTTGATATTCATATTCCATCGATCCATATTTTTCAATTTTATGCTTACGTTGGCTAAAATGGCATAAACCGAAAAAAGGTAAATATTGGTTAGCTTAGAAGTGAGTATAAAGGACAAGTCATGTACACGCTCTTTATGAAGGTAAATCACATAATATATTATAAATTTAAATGGTAAAGACCTACATATGAAAAATGAATGTGGTATGGATGTAGAGTTATTTCACCTAAGGGTATCCGACTTTTGTTGAAAATTCTTTAGTGCCAGTGTTAAACACCCATCAAGCAATGCTTCTCCCTCATCTAATAGTCCTCACGGAAATGCATGGGTGCAAGTATCTTGATCTCACTTATAGTGAGTAAGGGAAAAACTGTCCTCCTATAAATACTTGACTCGGATTATTATTTGGTTATGTTTATTGTCTTTTGAACCTCACTGCTAATTACTATATTTTTTTGTCACTCTCTTTCCAGTCCTGGGATATGATTTTGATCAATATAGCTACTATAATTTATGGTTGACTTTTTCATAAATATTTAATAGTCATATTTTGATCGAGTTTCATCATTTAGTATCACTTTCTCACCGTGTTAATTTGATATTTATACTTTTGATGAACACAAAAGGTAGAGGGAGTAGTTAAAATTTAATGGCATTATAAATTCGTTGTAAATTTTGAAAGAAATGTTGTTGGTTTAATATTTTATATCTTGAATGTGTATGTCACATATGTAGGGTGAGCATATCTATATGGGAGCATGTTATATAAATTGAAACATTATGCTTTTGATTTCATGATATCGAATACACACTTAACACGCTTTACACTTGTCAAATCTTAACATGTTTTTTGTTATCATCAAAAGGGGAAGATGGTTGAGTGTACGACTTGTTTGATGACAACGAATATATTTTTAAATTTTATTTTTCAATCTGAGTGTGTTATAGTTAAAAAATCATCAAAGCATAATTTTGGCTTCAATCAACACACGACGCATCTATTTTTATTTGTAAATCATAGTATATGTTTGTTATTATCAAAAATGAAAAATTATTAAATACTGCACTTATTTTGATTTGATAAAAACATATGTTGTATTTAATGTTTTTGTTCAGTAATGCGTATTTACAGCTTCTGATTTCGGTCAAGAGATTCAATTCGATTCGTTTGCACATCCCATTAATTCAGAGTAAATCTTCTATATATAGTATTAACCTCTCTTAAAATAAAGATATGACATATCAATCAATCAAAAAGAACAAATATAGAAACGAATCATTCAAATGGAGATTTTTGAAGCAAAGAATATGCTTTCCTTGTTATCAAAAGACTGAAGGTCAAAAAACAAAAGGAAGTAAATATTATGGAGACACAAGCATATAGAAACGAAGAAGGAAGGTTTGTTGCTTTCATTGAATTCGATCTTCTCAAGAACAAAAATGGGATTGTCTTTATTTAATGGATAGAAAATCAGTGGAAAGGAAAATATTTGATTTAATAATCATTTAAGAAAAAAAGAAAATATCATCCAAAAGATATACAAAGGCATCGGATCCAAAACTATTTTCATGAATTGATCAAAAAAAGATTTCACTACAAGTTGTTATATGATCATTTACTCTTATCCGATCATTAATCGCACAACTCTGTGGATATATAAAGCTCAACTACACATCTGTTCATCACGCAACTTCCTTAGCAACATCAAACAACCTCTTCAGCAACATCACTCAAAAATATTTTTTCTCAATCCATTATTTTCCCCACACAGCACTCTGATTATCTCCAACTTCTATCAATAGTGAACCTAATTCAGTTCTATCAATAATCAATCCAACAATAACTACAAGATCTCATCAACTCTAATGCAATCATCTCACCGTGTTTAACACCAATTGTTTCAGAGATCTACCTGTAATTTCTTTACCTCTGCACAAAACCATCATAGTAAAGCATTATCAGAAGTTTCAGGCAACTCTGCAGCATCTCCACATTCCTTTTTTATCACTGATAGGTCGTAGAAACGAGGGACAAAGGAGTTGGATCACTGCGACTCGGACTTTGACACAAGCATAAAGGCGCATGTTTTTTTAAGAGCGCCATGAGTAAACAGCATTGTCTTTCAGGCAAGAGGCTCGAGTTCAGGTGGTCGCAACATCATACCTAGACTTGTCAAATGGGTTGGGTTGAGTCAAAATGGGTTGGGTCGAGTTTGACCCAACCCATTTATGACCCATTCTTTTTGACCTATTTATGACCCAACCCGTTTATGACCCAACCCATTTAATAAGCGGGTTACCCATTTAACCCATTTAAAGGTTTAAATTTGATTTGACTAATAAAAACAAATAAATATAAAATAATTCTAATTCTTATTTTTACATTTTGAATCTCGATAAAAATCAAAATTTTAAAATTTTAATTCTAATTTTCATCAAAATTCAAATATGGGAATATGGTATCATGTTATTTTCTAAGTACAACTGTCAGTCTCCATGGAGAACTACAGTGTGTGTTAATAATATGAAGTATCTGAGTGTTTCATATTATCCGTAATTTAGGTGGGAATTAATCGGTCGAAGTCTCGCCTGATTCCGAGTTAGTATGAAGAAGTTATTGCAGTCTGAACAAAAAAATAGTGGCTTCTACACTAGGCGGAGTTCAAATATGGGGATGTGGTAGCCTGTTATTTTCTAAGCACAACTGCCAGTCTCCATGGAGAACTACAGTGTGGGTTAACAATATGAAGTATCCGAGTGTTACATATTGTCTGTAATTTAGGTGGGAGTTAATCGGTCGAAGTTTCGCCTGATTTCGAGTTAGTATGAAGAAGTTATTGCAGTCTGAACAAAAAAATAGCTGCTTCTGCACTAGGTGGAGTTCAAATATGGGGATGTGGTAGCCTGTTATTTTCTAAGAATATCTATCAATCCCCATAGAGAACTACAGTGTGCGTTCACAAGATGAAGTATCCGAGTGTTCCATAATGTCCGTAATTTAGGTGGGAGTTAATCGGTCGAAGTCCGCTTGATTCTGAGTTAGTATAAAGAAGTTATTGCAATCTAAACAATAAAATAGCGGCTTCTACACTAGGCGGAGTTCAAATATGGGAATGTGGTAGTATGTTATTTTCTAAGTACAACTGTCAGTTCCCATGGAGAACTACAGTGTGTGCTCACAAGATGAAGTATCCAAGTGTTCCATATTGTCCGTAATTTAGGTGGGAGTTCATCGGTTGAAGTCTCGCCTAATTCCGAGTTAGTATGAAGAAGTTATTGTAGTCTGAACAAAAAAAATAGTGGCTTCTGCACTAGGTGGAGTTCAAATATGAGGATGCGGTAGGCTGTTATTTTCTAAGTACAACTGTCGGTCTCCATGGAAAACTACAATGTGTATTCAAAATTTATATTTTCAAATTTTGAAGTTTTTAATAAATGGATAAATGGGTTACCCATTTATGACACTTTTAAACAAGGGTCAACCCAACCCATAACCCATTTAATAAAATTCATAAATGGGTTGACCCAACCCATAACCCATTTAATAAAATTCATTAATGGGTTGACCCAACCCATTTATAAGTAAGGTAAATGGGTTGGCTCATATTTTGATAGGTCTAATCATACTACTTGCCATGACAACATCCAAAGCAAGAAGCAAATTATTAGGGTATTTCTTTGAGGAAGAAATTTTTAAAGAAGAGGACATTTCTTTTTAAATCTGCAGAGAAAAAGGAAGGGACGTGGTTTTGGAAAGAATACTGAGCATTGGGAGAAATAAAAAGAAAAGAAAAAAGGATTGACCGGTCAAATGTTTTGAGAAGGGAAGAGAATATTTTTTAACTCTTTCAAGTATTGCACTTGTTTGTTTTAGAGGAAACGACAATTTTTAGTTTTTATATTTTATTTTTGCATTTCTAAATTTTTTAGGTGAGCTATGATGTAGTTTAAGGATTCTTTTCTCGGGGTATTGGGTCCAGACAGGGTTACTAGACATAGGATTAGTATATTCAGTTTAGCAAGAAGTGCGAGTTTATAGGTGTTGTAAGTGTTGAATATATAATTGTAGTAGTAATTTTGGAAGCAGCAGTAGGCACTAACAGCTTAGTGGTCGAAGCTAGGTATATATGTATGTTATTTACTTTACGTATTTACGTTTCTACATTATTTATCTGCTTATCCACGAAATAGTTTAAATACCATATTCGCCCCTCTCTAAGGTATATTGCAGGATCCTAGCAGCTGGAAGTCAAGATGAATACCTACATATTTACGAATTAGTGTGACCCCGTATATACATATTATATGGTTACTTGAGAAATAACTTGCCTGTTGAGAGCACGCCCTGTTCGTATTTTATATATGTTTGTCTTGGATGTTTGTTAGTTGTTTATTTTATATGCTAAGTATGACGGATCCTGAATATGTCTAATGTATGATTATCTGAGAGATAATCTTGGTTTTGTTGAATGCATGCCATGTAGTACTGGATTATATTTTTGTTGTTATGTTTGGTTGTGTGTTGCTTCACCCACTCGATTATATGTCATTTGATGTATTACTCGACTTTGCTTTGTTATGGGTGAAGATATGTGCATGATTGGAGATGTGATATTATATTTAGGTTATTTATATACTGCTATTAGTTACACTTGATTATACTAAGCCATTTGTTATTATATATTGTCATCCACATTCTAGACATAGTCTAACGCACGTGTTATTTATATAATACTCGGGTCAGTCCGAGACATTTTAGGTTAAGAGACGAAGTGACCAGCTTTTGATTGTGGGACATAGTTGGAGACTAGTTTATTAGTTGACTAGCGTATCATTATTTACTCATGTAGCCTCATATATGTTGATGATGATAAGACGTATGTATTGGACATGTACATTGTATTTATTTGATAAATAGTGAGCATTTGACTATTTTTGATAGACCCACTTGGACTTGTAAATTTATATTCTATTATATATTATTGCTGCGTTGATGACTCTATGTTCCCTATGATTTATTTTATATTATATATTGTTCTATCCTAGAAACGCACATGATTATTTCTTTGTGTCGATGCCGAGTACGCATAGTTGAGTAGTTTATGATTTTGAAATACGTACCGGTGTTAGTCCAAGTGTGTAACGACCCGCCAATTTATCACTTTGATAAATTGAATTTATTTTTAATTAAAGATGATAATATAGATAATATCGTTTTAAGTAATGATAAGTAATAGTAAACTTATTTTGAATAAATATTTACACGAATATTTTCCTCGAAATTTTTATCGATAAGATAACATTGAATTTGAATCATTGATTTATTTAATTTAAATTGAAATTTAATGATTTAATAATTATTTTAAATTATCCAAATAATTATTTTTAATGATGATAATTCATTTTGAATAGTTATAAAGTGAAAATAAATCACTTATAATAGTTTATAAAGAGATATAATTGATTTGAAAATATAAGGAAAAATCAATATCGCTTTTATCGGTATAATAGCAATTTTGTAAATAATTTTTAATATGAATTTATATGGTTTTACAATTCAAATGTAATCATTTTAATTAGTTTAAAATGATAAGAAATTTATTTTCGAATTCTGTTTACAAATTTATGTACGTTAAAGTGTAAGTGAAAATGTGACCGATAATCGGTTCTTCGGATTTCAACGATTTAACGAACAAAAGTTATTCGAAGATGTTCGAAGTATTATACACCTACATATACACACATTTATATGTTACATAAACATGATAACATACATATAAACATACATATATAAATATAATTAAGTATAAGAAATATAATATAAAATAAATAATGTAATTTAATGATTTCTTACTCTTTAAGCATAAAGAAGTCAACATATGTATACATGAGAGGATGGAAGTGATGTCACATGGGGGGAGGGGGGCTTTGGCCGTGCATTGTGAAGGAAGGTAGTGTGTTGGAGAAGCCTAGAAATAGTGACAAAAGTGATGTGTACATGTCTTCTTTTATACTCTTCCTTTTTCCTATAAATACCTTACCATCTTCTCTTCCTTTTCATTCCTTTTCTTCTTCTTAATTTTCAAGATTTTGCCTCTACTTTAATGGCTTCCATTCTAAAACAAATAATTTCCAAATTTATTTCAATAAGAAATAAAATCATAATATATTGTTAAATACAGTTAAAACACCTCAAAACAAGATCGAATCTCAATCTCTCCACCTCCTAAACCTAAGACACCATCATCCACCACCCTAGGCCATGAGCTCCACCTCTTCACCACAAATGGCCGTGAGCACCAAGGCTTGGTCGAGCCATTTCAAGGATCCAAGCTAGATTTCGTGGAGTTTCATTTCGAGATAGCGAAGCTATAGCCGTTTTAAAATTAGTTCGAAGGGAAATAAAGGTAAGAACTCCTAAACAATTATACTATATGTTGGATGATGATATGATGTTTGCAAATGCATGTTTAATATGCTTTGATCATCAAGTTTGGTTGTTTACATATGAATGTTGAAAATATATGCAAGTCACGAATATACACGTCGATAAACACAAAGGAAATCACTTTCCTTGAATTAATGACTTAATGTATATGGAATTTTCAAACCTCTTAAAAATGGTTTAAAATATATTTGAAATGTTTATAAACATTTAAAAGTGTTTTGGTGAAGTTGAAAAGAAACGGAAAATTTAGTTAAAATAAGCGCGTCGCGTAACGGTAGTTCGCGATTTCGCGCTATAAAAGTTAAACAAGTGTAAAGTTTGAATATAGCTCGGAATTCTTCGAGATAAGAATTTTTCGAACTATTATATTCATAGTTTTCAAAGAAGAAAGAAAATCGAGATTCCAATAAGTAGATTTTGAAATATGAGTAAAAGAAGTTTTGAAAAAATCCCGATTTTGCAGTTAGGAATCCAAAACTAGATTTCTTTGAAAATGATGTTTTAAAATGGTTTAAAAATATGAAATAAATATTACAAATCTTTTAAAATGGTTTAAAAGTGATTTCAGTAATAAAAGTGAATTTTCAGATAATAAAAAGTCGTTTTGATCAATATAGCTTAAAAAGGCACTTTTAGTAGTAATTTTCTATAACTTTTGAAATATGGTTTTAAACTTATCGATTCTTATCCAAATCTTTTGTAAATGTTTTCAAATGGATAACTAAGAGTTTCCATAATAATTAATAGGATTTCTAGCATATTAAAGAAAGGTCAAATGAATTAAAGAAAAAGCTAATATAAATAGTTGTTTAATCTTGGCTCTAAAAGCCGATAAGTATACTGGATTTTTCTATTCGTGAGATCCGAATATGAGGTGCTTAAACTAAGGAGATGTTCAGGAGCATCCAGTGCCCTAGCTCACCTGGCCTCTTTCCTGGGCGAGGGATAGATAAGGTCGAAATGTCGGAAACGAGTTAAGTATAAAAGATTTAATTTTCCAAATTTAAATACAACTTGGATTTTATAAAGATGATCTTCTTGTACTCGGTGTTAAAGCCCGAAGAGGGAACTCATACTATTCTTGGAATTTAAAAGGTGATTTCACCGTTATTCCGCCCATAGTATTTGTTGAATATGGGGATTGATATTGAGTAGAATTAGATGATTTCTATAGATTCTGCTCACTTAATATTGGTTGGTTTTGGATTAACATCCTAGATAACATGGTTTCAACTAAATCAAAAGTATGAGTTTTTAAATGAAGAAATCTTTGTTAATATTTAAATGAAATGATTTCGAATTATTCCAAGTTTAAAAAGGGTTTTAAGTAATCAAAGTATTTGATAAGAGAGGTATGATAGTTCCGTATATACCGGACAAAATGTTTTAAAAATATATATCTTCAAGGGAGATTTTGATAAAAAGAACTTAATCAATTAAAGAACGATCCCTATTCACAAAACCTTTTTTTATCGATAATTAGTTCGAAGGAACCAGGGTCGGATCTGGGGTAATTCTTATCCGAAAACCACTTCGAACTAATGTATGCGTTCGAAAAATGAAGACTTGATAAAGAAAATGAAGGATAAAGACCAAGGATTTTCGGGATGAAAGGAGTGCTTGTTGATAATTCTGGTTAGCTCCCAAATACTAAAGTAGCAGTGGTCCCTTCATTTCTGAAACTCTTTGGGTTGCAAGGACTTCTCGCTACTAACCTTAGGGTTAATTCCCGATAGGATGTGGTAGGAGTATACCTTTGGTTTCGTTCAATCCCAGAACTAACTTGTATAGATGGATGTCTGACATTGCATTCTTGAGATTTCATCATTGACTTTTATAAATATACATCTGTTTGGTGGCGGAGAAGACAACTTCTCTTTGCTTAACACCCTTTGTAATACCCCAAGATTTTGAGGAAAATTCTTTTAAATAAATGATTAAAATTCTGGGGGAAAATCAGAATTATTATATAGGTGGGATTTTCAGTGGTGCAAGGTTGCGTGCATGTGTGCACGTGCACACTAGTTATAGCATTAAGAGAAAATCCAGAATTCCTAAATAATAAAACAAGGGAGGAAAACATTTAGATAAAATGTTTTAAATAAAGGAAATATAGACCTAGACATGAATATTAAAAATTCCTGAGGATGTGTGTATATATATATGCCTATGTATGACTTGTCTGAAAATTAAGGCAGAAGAGAACATTGATTTATAATTAATAAGTGAAATTTTTATTTGAATAATAGGTGTAGAAATGCACATGAGTATGCACATGTTTTCTGCAAATAAAAGGTTAAAGCTAAATTAACACCCATAGTTGTATAAATGTATATATATATATCCAGATATTATTTGAGCAGAAAATTAATAAAGGAATCACTAAAACAGTAAGAACCAAAGTGCAAGAAAGCAAATGTGCATAGGCAGAAAATAGAAAGTCACACCATTATCATGTTTGAGGTAAGTATAATAAAAATACTTAAAGTTATCACTTTCTGAAAAGAAAGGAAAATAGGCACAATTTAGTCTTGTTTTAAAATATTGGCCGGGACATTAAGGGTTAGGAGGGAGGGAATATGCAATGCCAAATGCATGATTCTGGTCTGGGCTAAAATAGGGATTTTGCATCACCCAAAACCCTAGACAGAACCCTTATTTAAACCAAGAGCCCAATCAGAAAACTGCTCTCTCACTAATTAATTAACCTAAGGAAGAAGAGGAAGATAAGGCTAAAGATTTGAGGGGTTTTCTGGTTTAAGCTTGTGCAAGCATTTAGGTGAGTATCCTCACTCATACACATGGCATTAAGACCTGGGATTAGGCAGCCAAGCTTTTATATGTTATGTTTTGCATGTTTTGATTTACAAACTATGTTGGCTACTGATGGTTTCATGATTGTTTGATGAAATATGATCTGCTATGCTGGATGTATAACTTTGTTGTTCTATTTTCATCTCTGTATATTATAACCTTAAGGAACATATAACAGAGTATTTGTAACTAGTTTGAATAATGGCTTTAGACAAAGAATGAAAAAAAAAAGAGAAAACTATGAGCTGCATATACATTGGTATGGTGCTAAGGCTTGAAATAATTGGTTAAGGGTGCAATGGAGTCTTTCTCTATAAGTGCTGAGCCCTAAACTAAACAGAAATTTACAAGCCTAAAAACTATGTTTAAACAAGATTAAAAATCTGGCTAAATATAGTTGCTTGCAAAATCAAAATAAACCCAATAGAGCCATGCATTTATTCTCAGTTGCAAACATTCTGGTATATGCTTGAATAGGGTGTTTATATGCTAAATAATGTGAGATGGAATGACTGGGGTGTTATACCTCTAGAAAGTAACCTTTAACTTGCTTGCAATGTTATGTCTGCAAGGTAACTAGTATGCTTCATGAGTACAGGTGGTATGTACGCCTAGCTATCATTGATAGAATGAACATAAATACACTTAGTGATATAACTAAGGATTTTGTGCCAAGAAGGCTGCTGGAATGCTTGTCCTATTTGAAGTAGACAAGTTGGCACATGGCTTGTTTAAGTCCTGAGATCTTTGTGCCATAATGTTAATTAGTTCATGGCAATGTGTCCCTTTGATTCCTTATAGCAGATGAGGCCAGGAATTGATAAGAAAAAGAAAAGACAACCTAGTAGTTCCAGATAAAAGTGGTTTTATTGCATATGTTTGCTCTTATGTATTGTATATGATAATACCTGTCAAGTATGCAAAGTATAATTATGCTGTATCCTTAACTTAATATCATGGATATGTTAGAAATGCTCACACCAGATCATAGATCTGACCCTTATTGCTCATGGCACATGGGGGTGTCTCATTTATAATGAGGCAGCCACTAATGCTTTTGCAGGTTATGATGGAGCTAAGTAAGCAAGATTAAAAAGATATGGAATAGAGGATGCTAAGATAATTAGAAATAAAAGCTAGAATGTGTTAATTCATGCATGTATTCCCTGATTGATATGGCTATCTAAATGTATTAAGTAGGAAGAACTTGTAAGAGACATGTGCTATGTTGTTTCTGGTTATTTCTGATTTGGTATGAACTAAGGATATTGATGTTAAACTGATTTGAAAACCTATTTGCTAAAGTTGTTTTGATTTAGAGGGAAAAAAAAACCTGGATTTTATAAGCATAATCATTTTATGATGATTTCAGTTAATCCTGAGTTCTTTCAAAAAGAATATAGATATACAGAAAATTATATTGAGCACACCCAGAAAAGAATTAAACTGCTATATCTTCAATTTATAATATTGACATAAGTCCAGATGCAAGGAAAAGAGTTTATACCCTGAAGATGTATTTTTAAAAGAGAAGTATGATTAGGAAGAATGATATATATATGATCACAAAATGTCTGATTCATACAAATATATACACATGCTTTTGAAAAGGAAAGGTATCAATGTTTTGTGTATAATCTGGGTTGTAAAAATGCAAACAAAAGAATGGCCAGGGTAACCATATGGTTAGGCCATAGGTCAGGTCAAATGTTTCACTTCAAATCAATGAAGCAAGGGAACAATTGAGCTCAGTTTTCTGGAAAAAAAAAGAACAAAAACACTGACATGTACATGTATAACTGTGTACATGTTGATACTGGGCAAAAATATAAATATAAATTCTAGAACAGTTGTAGGAAAGGATTTCAAAAATAACAAAGCAAGAAATACTGTTTTGTGTGATAGATTATAAGTAAAGATTGAGTATATATATATGTAGATATCAGATTTCAGCCATACAGGAGAAAATAAAAAGAAAAACAAAAATTGTGTTTGAACCGACCAGCATAGTACTCGAACTCGTGACCTTGCATGTATAAGTTAGGCGCGTTTCCATTACGCCTAGATGTTGCTTGTGTTCACTTAGGATCCACTTTCTTTTAACCTGAGTTTGATAATATTCAGACTTTAAGACAATCATCTATATTATAAGCTTGCTTTCCACTGATTATTGCTTGGTTATTTCTTAATTATAATAACAGCCTAAGGTACATAATTCCAGTGGACACTATAGTCAAAAATCAGGATACAATAAGTTTTAATTTAAAAGGGAATTTATCACATTTTTGCAAATTTAAAAAGGATTTCTACTTATTATCATGCTCTGATTCAAGTAGAATATAACATAGATATCTTCATATATGTATGTTAAAAATGATTTAGAATTAAAACAATATTTCTATATTGTGAAAGATCCTGGATATATTTTTGTTTATTAGAGAAAGAAAATGACCCTGGAAAATATATATTGGAAAAAAAAAATCACCAATAAAATTAGTGTGTAAATAGGAGGGTCATTGCATTTGGTATCAGAGCTATGTTTTAATTAACATAGCAAATGTTTGTATGCTTATGTTTATACTAGGTTTGTTTGTATATTTGACTGCTTATAAGTATTCCCTGAATATATGTATGTGTGTGCATGTGACATACACAATGATTAAATAGGAAAGATACAATCAATTTAAAATTATAGCTAAGTGTTATAAACTAATAAGATGAAATACATATACTTTTAGAAATATGGTAGGAAGAGGGTCTCATCATCAAGGAGGATCTAGCACACCACAAATGCTTGACATGCAGGAATTTGTGAGAGTTTTGAGAGATGGAATTGGGCACAGACCTGAGAACCCACATGAGGAGCTCTCCAAGTTAGTGAAGACTTATACCAACTTGGGAGGCAAGAGCTTTGAAGGAACTGAAAGTATAATGGAGATTCAAGCATGGCTGAGGACATTAGAGAGGATCTTCACTGATATGCAACTAGATGACCAAAGGAAGAGGCAAGTGGCCTCAAGGCAATTAAAAGGTGCAGCTTTGAGTTGGTGGGAGGTGATCATAGCTGGCCGGAATGAAAATGATATTAATTGGAATCAATTTAAGGAGATGTTAGAGGCAAGGTTTGTTCCAGCCTCAGCAAAAACCACTTTACTTGAGGAGTTCATCAAACTTAGACAGGGGACTATGAATGTCACAGAATACACCCAGAAGTTTGAGGGATTGTCAACCTATGGGGCAATGTTAGTGGCTGATGAAGCATCCAAAAATGATAGATACATCAAGGGATTGAACCCAGGGCTTAGCAGGGCTATACTACCTTATGCTGACAGAACTTTTGATCAAGTGATAGATTTGGCTCTGAAGATTGAGCAGCATGACAAGGAAAGAGATAAGTTCAGGAGCTTCAAAAACAATAGTAACAAGAAGAACAAAGGGAAGTACCACCCTTATGATAAGAAGAAAGGAGAGGCAGATGGTAAGAAGGCAGTAGATGCAAAGCCCAATGAAGCCAAAAGAAAAATAGTTTGCAACCATTGTGGGAAAGAAGGCCATATTAAGCCAAGATGCCCAGAGCTTAAGGGGGGAGCTTTCAAATGCTATCTATGTGGGAAGGAAGGGCATATGAAAAGAAATTGCCCAGAATACAAGCAACAAGGGAAAGTGGCAAACCTGGAAGGTAGGGGCAAGGCCATAATTGAGGCTAATGCTGAAAACCATGGTCAAGTGGAAGGTACACTATTTATTTGTACCATACCTTTAGCTGTAATATATGATACCGGGGCAACCCACTCACTCATTTCCCATGAAATAGTTAAAAGGTTGAAAATGAACTGCAAATTGGCTGAAATACCTCTGTTAATACAAAGCCCTTTAGGAAGTTCTAGTGTATTAGATATGATTTGTGTGGATGTGAATTTGAACATAGGGGGAAACACATTTGTTTCCAATTTATATGTTCTAAATTTCCCAAATATAGGAGTTATATTAGGGGCAGATTGGCTAAGACAATTCAAAGCCATAATTGACCTAGATGCATCCACCATTTCACTACAAAATTCTAAAGGCCAAAGGGTTACAATTCTATGTGAACCTATCAAAGAAAACAGTCTAAATCATTTAATTGAATTAGAAAATAATCCCAAGGAAATCGCTATTAATGAAATCCCCATAGTTAAAGAATACTTGGATGTATTTGGGGAAGTAAAAGGTGTCTCACACCATAGACCTGTTGAATTCCAGATTAACCTTATGCCTGGGGCTAGCCCAGTTATCAAAAAGCCTACAAGGATGGGGCCAAGTGAATTAAAAGAGCTAAAGAACCAGTTGGAAGAATTAGAAGCCAAGGGGTTTATAAGGCCAAGTAATTCATGCTGGGGTGCTCCTGTAGTATTTGTTAAAAAGCATGATGGTACTTTAAGAATGTGTATAGATTACAGAGAATTAAACAAAGTAACCATCAAAAACAAATACCCATTACCCAGGATAGATGATCTCTTTGATCAACTCAGTGGAGCTAAAGTGTTTTCTAGGCTAGACTTGGCATCTGGGTTTCATCAGATGAAGGTTGAGGAATCAAGTATTAAATATACAGCATTCAACACAAGATATGGTTTGTATGAGTTTCTGGTTATGCCATTTGGGCTAACAAATGCCCCTTCTTACTTTGTAGACCTAATGAATAGGATATTCAGAGATTACTTAGACAAGTTTGTTCTGATTTTTATAGATGATATTCTAATCTACTCTAAAACAATAGAGGAACATGAGAACCACTTACATTTGGTCTTATCTAGATTAAGAGAAAAAGATTTGAAAGCAAAGTTCTCTAAGTGTGTGTTCTGGCAAGAGGAGGTACACTTTCTTGGACATGTTGTCTCTGCTAGAGGAATTTCTGTAAACCCCAATAAGATAGTAGCAATCCAAGCATGGAAGAAGCCTAACAATGTTAGTGAAGTTAGGTCATTCATGGGGATGGCAGGATACTATAGGAGGTTCATACAAGGATTTTCTAAAATAGCAATGCCACTCACTAACCTGACTAGGAAGAACCAAAAGTTTATATGGACTGATAAGTGTGAACAAGCTTTCACCCAGATCAAGGAGGCTTTGGTAAAATCACCAGTGTTGAGAGTACCAGAAGGCAATGAGGGATTAGTTGTATATACAGATGCATGTGGATCAGGGCTAGGGGCTGTGTTGATGCAGCAAGATCAGGTCATAGCCTATGCATCTAGACAACTAAAACCTCATGAAACTAGATATGCAACTCATGATCTTGAGTTGGCAGCAGTAGTATATGCCTTAAAGCTCTGGAGGCATTATTTATTGGGTGCAAAGTTCATTTTATACACTGATCACAAGGCCTTAAAGTATCTCTTTTCACAGAAAGATTTAAATATGAGACAACACAGATGGGTTGAATTTCTTGCTGCTTATGACTTAGATATACTTTATACACCAGGCAAGGCTAATAAAGTGGCAGATGCATTGAGTAGGCAGCATGCAAAAATGGCCATGTTAATGATGGAGGAGTTTAGAGATTTGACCATGCTCACTGATTTGGAAATAGATGAGAGCAGTGGGATAAGTATGGAGATAATTGAGGAAGAAAAGAGTAAAGGAAGGTTAAGTTTAATTACTTTACAATCAAATTTGACCTTGAAGGTGGAAAAAATGCAAGAAGAAGATCAAGACTTAGCAGAAAAGAGGTCTCTCCTATTAAAGAAGGAGGAAGTGAAGGATTATCACATAGATGTAAAAGGATACTTAAGGTACAAGGGAAGGATATGTGTCCCAAACATCATAGAATTGAAAGAAGAAATCCTTAATGAGTACCATAGGAGCAAATATTCCATACATCCAAGCAGCACCAAAATGTACCAAAACTTAAAAAGGGACTATTGGTGGAAGGGAATGAAGTCTGATGTAGCCAGATATGTTGCTAAGTGCATGGTTTGTCAACAAATAAAAGCTGAGACCCAAAGACCTTCAGGGTTGTTGCAGCCACTTAGCATACCACAGTGGAAGTGGGAAGACATATCTATGGATTTCATAGATGGTCTTCCTAGATCCAAGAGGGGAAATACAAATATTTGGGTGATTGTAGATAGGCTGACTAAAGTAGCCCACTTCATACCAGTGAAAGCAGACAGAAATGCACCTAGGTTAGCCCAAACTTTTATGAGAGAAGTGGTAAAACTGCATGGTGTTCCTAAAACTATAGTGAGTGATAGGGATACAATCTTCACTTCAAGATTCTGGAAGAGCTTCCAAAAAGCTATGGGGAGTGAATTGTGCCTAAGCACTGCTTATCACCCCCAATCAGATGGGCAAACAGAAGTGGTAAACAAGATTTTAGAGGATTTGCTTAGAGCATGTGTGTTAGACTTTGGAGGAAATTGGGAGGACCACCTCCATTTGGCTGAGTTCACATACAATAATAGCCACCAAAGTACAATTGGAATGGCACCCTTTGAAGCCCTATATGGGAAGCCATGTCTATCACCTATGTGTTGGGCTGAGGTAGGAGAGAAAGCTATCCTAGGGCCAGAATATGTCAAAGACATCACAGAGAAAATAGGACTGGTGAGAAAGAGGATGGCAGTAGCTCAAGATAGGCAAAAGAAGTATGCTGATGCAAAGAGGAAGTCAGTGGAATTCAAAGTAGGTGATTATGTCTTCATTAAGGTTTCACCAATGAAGAAAGTTTTGAGATTTGGCAAGCAGGGGAAACTCAGACCCAGATATGTTGGACCATACAAGATTTTGGAGAGGATAGGCTCACTAGCCTATAAGCTGGAGCTTCCAGAGAAGATGAGTGCAATGCACAATGTGTTTCATGTGTCACAACTAAGGAGATGGGTACATGACAAGGAGGAAATCTAAGAAAAGCCTACTGAAGTTCAGATTAATCCAGATCTAATCTATGAAAAAGAGCCAGTGGGAATTGTGGCAAGGGAAGAAAAGAAATTAAGAAACAAGATATTAAAGCTTGTAAAGATTCAATGGAGTATAGATCCTAGAGATTGTACTTGGGAGCTAGAGGATAAAATCAGGATGGATTACCCTAGGCTCTTTGCAAATTTGAAAGGTAAATTCTTAGATTACTAAGAAAGTTTGATATGTATGATAGACAGTGACTATTTGAATTGCTCATGCATATTTAAATAATTTTTCCTAAGAAAGAAGGAGTACTCAAAGATTATGTTGCAAATTGTGAGGGCACAATTCCTAAAAGAAGGGGTGATTGTAATACCCCAAGATTTTGAGGAAAATTCTTTTAAATAAATGATTAAAATTCTGGGGGAAAATCAGAATTATTATATAGGTGGGATTTTCAGTGGTGCAAGGTTGCGTGCATGTGTGCACGTGCACACTAGTTATAGCACTAAGAGAAAATCCAGAATTCCTAAATAATAAAACAAGGGAGGAAAACATTTAGATAAAATGTTTTAAATAAAGGAAATATAGACCTAGACATGAATATTAAAAATTCCTGAGGATGTGTGTATATATATATGCCTATGTATGACTTGTCTGAAAATTAAGGCAGAAGAGAACATTGATTTATAATTAATAAGTGAAATTTTTATTTGAATAATAGGTGTAGAAATGCACATGAGTATGCACATGTTTTCTGCAAATAAAAGGTTAAAGCTAAATTAACACCCATAGTTGTATAAATGTATATATATATATCCAGATATTATTTGAGCAGAAAATTAATAAAGGAATCACTAAAACAGTAAGAACCAAAGTGCAAGAAAGCAAATGTGCATAGGCAGAAAATAGAAAGTCACACCATTATCATGTTTGAGGTAAGTATAATAAAAATACTTAAAGTTATCACTTTCTGAAAAGAAAGGAAAATAGGCACAATTTAGTCTTGTTTTAAAATATTGGCCGGGACATTAAGGGTTAGGAGGGAGGGAATATGCAATGCCAAATGCATGATTCTGGTCTGGGCTAAAATAGGGATTTTGCATCACCCAAAACCCTAGACAGAACCCTTATTTAAACCAAGAGCCCAATCAGAAAACTGCTCTCTCACTAATTAATTA
This sequence comes from Allium fistulosum, assembly GCA_030737815.1. Classification (NCBI taxonomy): domain Eukaryota; kingdom Viridiplantae; phylum Streptophyta; class Magnoliopsida; order Asparagales; family Amaryllidaceae; genus Allium; species Allium fistulosum. The sequence goes on along the minus strand of CM060907.1, from coordinate 898,007,651 downwards.
ACCTAAGGAAGAAGAGGAAGATAAGGCTAAAGATTTGAGGGGTTTTCTGGTTTAAGCTTGTGCAAGCATTTAGGTGAGTATCCTCACTCATACACATGGCATTAAGACCTGGGATTAGGCAGCCAAGCTTTTATATGTTATATTTTGCATGTTTTGATTTACAAACTATGTTGGCTACTGATGGTTTCATGATTGTTTGATGAAATATGATCTGCTATGCTGAATGTATAACTTTGTTGTTCTATTTTCATCTCTGTATATTATAACCTTAAGGAACATATAACAGAGTATTTGTAACTAGTTTGAATAATGGCTTTAGACAAAGAATGAAAAAAAAAAGAGAAAACTATGAGCTGCATATACATTGGTATGGTGCTGAGGCTTGAAATAATTGGTTAAGGGTGCAATGGAGTCTTTCTCTATAAGTGCTGAGCCCTAAACTAAACAGAAATTTACAAGCCTAAAAACTATGTTTAAACAAGATTAAAAATCTGGCTAAATATAGTTGCTTGCAAAATCAAAATAAACCCAATAGAGCCATGCATTTATTCTCAGTTGCAAACATTCTGGTATATGCTTGAATAGGGTGTTTATATGCTAAATAATGTGAGATGGAATGACTGGGGTGTTATACCTCTAGAAAGTAACCTTTAACTTGCTTGCAATGTTATGTCTGCAAGGTAACTAGTATGCTTCATGAGTACAGGTGGTATGTACGCCTAGCTATCATTGATAGAATGAACATAAATACACTTAGTGATATAACTAAGGATTTTGTGCCAAGAAGGCTGCTGGAATGCTTGTCCTATTTGAAGTAGACAAGTTGGCACATGGCTTGTTTAAGTCCTGAGATCTTTGTGCCATAATGTTAATTAGTTCATGGCAATGTGTCCCTTTGATTCCTTATAGCAGATGAGGCCAGGAATTGATAAGAAAAAGAAAAGACAACCTAGTAGTTCCAGATAAAAGTGGTTTTATTGCATATGTTTGCTCTTATGTATTGTATATGATAATACCTGTCAAGTATGCAAAGTATAATTATGCTGTATCCTTAACTTAATATCATGGATATGTTAGAAATGCTCACACCAGATCATAGATCTGACCCTTATTGCTCATGGCACATGGGGGTGTCTCATTTATAATGAGGCAGCCACTAATGCTTTTGCAGGTTATGATGGAGCTAAGTAAGCAAGATTAAAAAGATATGGAATAGAGGATGCTAAGATAATTAGAAATAAAAGCTAGAATGTGTTAATTCATGCATGTATTCCCTGATTGATATGGCTATCTAAATGTATTAAGTAGGAAGAACTTGTAAGAGACATGTGCTATGTTGTTTCTGGTTATTTCTGATTTGGTATGAACTAAGGATATTGATGTTAAACTGATTTGAAAACCTATTTGCTAAAGTTGTTTTGATTTAGAGGGGAAAAAAAACCTGGATTTTATAAGCATAATCATTTTATGATGATTTCAGTTAATCCTGAGTTCTTTCAAAAAGAATATAGATATACAGAAAATTATATTGAGCACACCCAGAAAAGAATTAAACTGCTATATCTTCAATTTATAATATTGACATAAGTCCAGATGCAAGGAAAAGAGTTTATACCCTGAAGATGTATTTTTAAAAGAGAAGTATGATTAGGAAGAATGATATATATATGATCACAAAATGTCTGATTCATACAAATATATACACATGCTTTTGAAAAGGAAAGGTATCAATGTTTTGTGTATAATCTGGGTTGTAAAAATGCAAACAAAGGAATGGCCAGGGTAACCATATGGTTAGGCCATAGGTCAGGTCAAATGTTTCACTTCAAATCAATGAAGCAAGGGAACAATTGAGCTCAGTTTTCTGGAAAAAAAAAGAACAAAAACACTGACATGTACATGTATATCTGTGTACATGTTGATACTGGGAAAAAATATAAATATAAATTCTAGAACAGTTGTAGGAAAGGATTTCAAAAATAACAAAGCAAGAAATACTGTTTTGTGTGATAGATTATAAGTAAAGATTGAGTATATATATATGTAGATATCAGATTTCAGCCATACAGGAGAAAATAAAAAGAAAAACAAAAATTGTGTTTGAACCGACCAGCATAGTACTCGAACTCGTGACCTTGCATGTATAAGTTAGGCGCGTTTCCATTACGCCTAGATGTTGCTTGTGTTCACTTAGGATCCACTTTCTTTTAACCTGAGTTTGATAATATTCAGACTTTAAGACAATCATCTATATTATAAGCTTGCTTTCCACTGATTATTGCTTGGTTATTTCTTAATTATAATAACAGCCTAAGGTACATAATTCCAGTGGACACTATAGTCAAAAATCAGGATACAATAAGTTTTAATTTAAAAGGGAATTTATCACATTTTTGCAAATTTAAAAAGGATTTCTACTTATTATCATGCTCTGATTCAAGTAGAATATAACATAGATATCTTCATATATGTATGTTAAAAATGATTTAGAATTAAAACAATATTTCTATATTGTGAAAGATCCTGGATATATTTTTGTTTATTAGAGAAAGAAAATGACCCTGGAAAATATATATTGGAAAAAAAAAATCACCAATAAAATTAGTGTGTAAATAGGAGGGTCATTGCACCCTTCCCTAAGATGTATGAGCTCGGAGGTTGTATGTTTGTAGAAGTCAATAGTGATCGATGGAATGGCAGTGTGGAATTCAAAGGAAGATGATGTGCTATGTGAAAGGTAATCGTTACCTCAAGCCTCACACCCGGAAATGACTGAAACAGGGAAGATGTGGCAAGGCTATGTGGCTCGCAACCATTAGGGTATGATCATCCCCTTCTAGATATATCTCTTCCCGCTATGATGTTCGAGATGTAAATTAATGTGGTGTATGGTAATCGAGGATCCTCGGATAGGTCGGTAACGACCGGGGTGATGACATATTCGGTACTATCTAAGGAAAGGTAGGTCGATCTTGTGTTGGTAGAGGTGGAGATGTTCTATTGACCTCGGTATATTCCTCTAGAGATGTACTATCGGAAGGTAGTCCCTTCACCTGGTCATTTGTATGGAATCCATTCTCTAATAAATGCGTGCCAATTTGTTTGTAGAACCCGCATTTATGGCTAGTATTGCTGGAATTTAATCAATGTAACAATTTCGGCTAAGATTGATAAGTTTACTTGCAAATGTTTTCAAAGATATGTCATTAAAAATAATATCAAGTATTTTGACGTAGAACGTTTTGGTTATCATAATGTAAAAACCCATTCTGTGTTTATGTGTGGCGTGGTCTTATGAGATACTTTTTGTTTTCAAAACATGTATTTTGAGTTCTCACACCAGTCCCATGACTGACACCGAGTTTATTTTCCTTATCCTTATACTCTGGGTGCCCTAATTTTCCCAGGCAGCCTAGTAGTCAGGTTTAGCTTAGTAGAAGCTGGATGGAACCCGAAGCATGGAGTTAAAAGATTTTACTGAAGATTTTGTCTATTTCCACCGCATTCTGTACTATAGTATTCTCCTTTTGTAAGGACATGGTTTATAACTGTACATGTATTTAACTCTGATAAATGTAATTTAATTTCCACTGTAAAGATTATTTGTCGAAATAATGTATGTGAGATTTTGTTCTGTCTTATTTTTCTTTCTTACCCTTGAGAACCCGCTTCTTCGACACTTAGATTTGCGACATATGAATACCGAGGATGTATGAGTGTCGATTTCTAGGAGTCGAAGTAACGGGCCGTCACTACGAGGTATCAGAGCTTAGGTTGAGCGAACACCTAAGCCTGATAGGGGTAAAAGACTCATCATAGATAGGTTTAGTAATACCCTAGGATGAGTAACTCATTAGAGATAGGGTTAGCAACACCCTAGAAAGAGTTTAAGAATATATATGAGCGTGTATTTGTTAATAAAATATACAAAGAATTCGGTTTTATATAAAAATCATTTTTCCTAAGGATATATATATGTATGTATTTAAACAGAAAAGAATATTTTCGAAGGATTTTTGAAATAAATAAACATTATACAAAGAATTTTAAAAGCCATCTTTAAAAATAAACCCCGAACCATTTTTCTGAGTATTAATCAAACCTCTCTACCTTTGAATACGCTAGCAATTACCTACTACTTGTGTCTAAATGAATAATTGTTTGTCTTGTAGAAACCATATGGGAGAAATTATGCGAAAGGGGAATCCTCTAGTGCAAATTGGGGCGAAAAGGATAACCTTATAGTTCTCTCTAGCGATGAAGAGGAATAGCCATTACATCCGCCTAGCAATGGTGGATCTCCGATTAGGGAAGACTATGCCTCGTATACACGTAGGGATGAAGATGGGTACCCAGTTGCCGGAATGCTTATACCAACCCAGCTTTGGAAATTATTATAATCTCCAACGACGACGAACCCGGGCAAGCCTCAGAGGGAAATTGGGTAGCGGATCCCACTAGTTCCATCTTGGAACCCATAAAGGAGGATGAGCCAATGGAAGAGGAATCGAAACCTATAGAAGAGGAGGTAGAACCAATGGAGGAGGAATCTAAGCTAATGGAAGACCCAAACGCTATCATATCGAGCAAGTGCAGCAATGTGATATGGAATATGAGCGAGGAGAATGTTATATGGCAGGAGGCATCATCCAGTTCATACATAAACTGGGATTCAATAGGAAGCAACAATGAGGATACGGCAGAAAAAGAATAAGAGGAAGGAGTCGGTGAATTAGAAAATCCACGGGAAGAAAATGTGCAAGGATTAGAGGAGTTGGAAGAAGGAGGAATCATACCAGGAGTACCAGTAGGCTTGGGATTTGTCCCATGGAATCAGCCGTGGTTACCCCAGGGAATTGAAGAAGCACAAGAGGAGGACGGCAATGAAGCCGATGATGAGTTGGATAGTGAAGAAGAGGGAGAAGGGGAGGTGATGATTGATTTGGGATGTTGGAGTCCACCTTTATCGTCAGACTTAGAAGAGTAGGGATAGAATCTGGGAAGTAAGTATGTATGAGTAGTGTGTTTTGTTTTGATGTAGTATTTTGAGTTGTAATGGTATAGTGAGGAGAAGGAATCTTCTTTTTGGACCCTAGTGTTGGAAGGTTTAAATGATGTAAGAATGCGAAGATTTATAATATGATGATTGTCCCAACTTTTTATTAGTACCGCTTAAAAAAAAAAATTAAAGTTAATGATGAATTGTTTTGGGTTTGTAGTAAACGATGTTTTAGTAACATTTGTTTTTAAACCCTTGAATAACACTTTGAAAGAAATCTTATGAATATAGTTAGATCTAATAAAAGTATTTTAAAAGATAATAACGAGTATTAGAGTCTTATGAGTTCGAATCATAACAGAAAAGGAGAAGTTCATTATAACGATGTTTTTGTAATAATTGATTTAATCACTTTGATTATATTTAAAGTAAGTAAAACTTGTTAGGCAAATTTTGAATATACTTAAAGCAACTGAATGAGTATATGAATACTTTTATATATTAAAACTGTAAAGGTAAAGAGAATATATATATAAAGGAAGTTTAATTGATAAAGAGTGTTAATTGATAAAGAAAGTTTTAACTAAACAAAGAATTGTTTCACATTTTATATTAGTTAAAAGAAGTTTATGGCGATTTATCAATTTAATGAATTAATTTGCAAAATGAGTTTTTCAGAAATCATTAAGGTATGTTCAGAAATGTGTTATAAAAAATGATATTTGTCTTTTGAAAAGAAATGTTTTCTTTAAGTAGAAATATTCGAAAATAAAATGTAAAATGGTTATCTTTATAAAAGATTGAAAAAGGGAATGGAAGTTTATGAAATGTTTTCATAAAATTTTTTGAAAAGTTAATAAATACATATGAAGTATGTGGATTGATTCGTCGCACGATTTAATCTAAGATTCGAGTATAGAACTTTAACGTGTCTTGACACTTATCCGAAAAAGAATTTATCACTCGATTCTTGACAGCGAACCTTGATAAGGGTTTATGGTTAGATGCTTGAGTTTTCTATCATAGTTGAGAACTATGCAAGGAGAACTAAAGTTCAAATCAGGAAGCCTGATCAGAGTCTGCACTAAAGGATCGGGGGATCGATACTAGTTCGAAATTAAAGTTGTGAATTCGAATAGAAGATCGAATCAGATATTGTATATAGATGATCTATATACATCATACGGAAATAAATATTTAGGGAAAACCTTTGGGTTTTGTTTGGGTAATTTCGGGGACGAAATTCTTTTAAGGGGGTAAGTCCATAACGACCCGCCAATTTATCACTTTGATAAATTGAATTTATTTTTAATTAAAGATGATAATACAAATAATATTGTTTCAAGTAATGATAAGTAATAGTAAACTTATTTTGAATAAATATTTACAAGAATATTTTCCTCAAAATTTATATCGATAAGATAACACTGAATTTAAATCACAGATTTATTTAATTAAATTTAAATTTAATGATTTAATAATTATTTTAAATTATCCAAATAATTATTTTTAATGATGATAATTCATTTTGAATAGTTATAAAGTGAAAATAAATCACTTATAATAGTTTATAAAGAGACATAATTGATTTGAAAATATAAGGAAAAATCGATATCACTTTTATCGGTATAATAGCAATTTTTATAAATAATTTTTAATATGAATTTATATGGTTTTATAATTCAAATGTAATCATTTTAATTAGTTTAAAATGATAAGAAATTTATTTTTGAATTTTTTTTACAAATTTATGTACGTTAAAGTATAAGTGAAAATGTGACCGATAATCGGTTCTCCGGATTTCAACGATTTAACAAACAAAAGTTATTCGAAGACGTTCAAAGTATTATACACCTACATATACATACATTTATATGTTACATACACATGATAACATACGTATAAACATACATATATAAATATAATTAAGTATAAGAAATATAATATAAATTAAATAATGTATTTTAATGATTTCTTGCTCTTTAAGCATAAAGAAGTCAACATATGTATACATGAGAGGATGGAAGTGATGTGCACATAGGGGGCTTTGGTCGTGCATTGTGAAGGGAGGTAGTGTGTTGGAGAAGCCTAGAAATAGTGACAAAAGTGATGTGTACATGTCTTCTTTTATACTCTTCATTTTTCCTATAAATACCTTACCATCTTCTCTTCCTTTTAATTCCTTTTCTTCTTCAAAATTTTCAAGCTTTTGCCTCCACTTTAATGGCTTCCATTTTAAAAGAAATAATGTCCAAATTTATTTCAAAAAGAAATAAAGTCATAATATATAGTTAAATATAGTTAAAACACCTCAAAACAAGCTCGGATCTCCATCTCTCCACCTCCTAAACCCAAGACACCATCATCCACCACCCTAGGCCGTGAGCTCCACCTCTTCACCACAATAGGCCATGAGCACCAAGGCTTGGCTGAGCCATTTCAAGGATCCAAGCTCAATTTCGTGGAGTTTCATTTTGAGATAGCGGAGCTATAGCCGTTTTAAAACTAGTTCGAAGGGAAAATGATGGTGAGAACTACTAAACTATTATACTATATGTTGGATGATGATATGATGTTTACAAATGGATATTTAATATGCTTTGATCATCAAGTTTGGTTGTTTACACATGAATGTTGAAAATATATGCAAGTCACGAATATACACGTCGATAAACACAAAGGAAATCACTTTCCTTGAATTAATGAATTGGTGTATATGGAATTGTTAAAGCTCTTAAAACTGGTTCAAAATATATTTGAAATGTTTTATAAACATTTAAAAGTGTTTTGGTGAAGTTGAAAGAAATGGAAAATTTAGTAAAAAATAAGCGCTTCGCGTAACGGTAGTTCGCGATTTCGCGCTATAAAAGTCAAACAAGTGTAAAAGTTGGAATATAGCTCGGAATTCTTCGAGATAAAAAATTTCCGAACTATTATATCCATAGTTTTCCAACGAAGAAAATAAATCGAGATTGTGATAAGTATATTTTGAAATATGAGTAAAACAAGTTTTGAAAAAATCCTCATTTTGCAGTTTAGAATCCAAAACTGGATTTCTTTGAAAATGATGTTTTAAATGGTTTAAAAATATGAAATAAATCTTATAAATCTTTTAAAATGGTTTAAAAGTGATTTGAGTAATAAAAGTGAATTTTCAGATAATAAAAATTCGTTTTGATCAATATAGCTTAAAAATGCACTTTCCGCTGCACTTTTCTATAACTTTTGAAATATGGTTTTAAACTTATCGATTCTTATCCAAATCTTTTGTAAATGTTTTCAAATGGATAATTAAGAGTTCTCATAAAAATTTAGAGGATTTGTGGCTTATTTAAGAAAGATTAAATAAATGAATTAAAGAAAAAGCTATTATAAATAGTGGTTTAATTTTGGCTCTAAAAGCCGATGAGTAGACTGGATTTTTCTATTCATGATATTAGGATGTGAGGTTCTTAAACTAAGGACATATTTAGGAGCAACCAGTTCCCAGGCTCACCTGGCCTCTTTCCTGGGCGAGGAATATATAAGATCGAAATGTCGAAACGAGTTAAGTATAAAAGATTTAATTTTCCAAATTTAAATACAACTTGGATTTTATAGAGATGATCTTCTTGTACTTGGTGTTAAAGCCCGAAGTGGGAACTCATACTATTCATGGAATTTAAAAGGTGATTTCACCGTTATTCCGCCCGTAGTATTTGTTGAATACGGGGATTGATATTGAGTAGAATCATATGATTTCTACAGATTCTACTCACTTAATATTGACTGGTTTTGGATTAACATCCTAGATAACATGGTTGCAACTAAATCAAATGTATGAGTTTTTAAATGAAGAAATCTTTGTTAAGATTTAAATGAAATGATTTTGGGAATATTTTCCTAAGTGAAAAATGAAATGATTTCGAATTATTCCAAGTTTAAAAAGGGTTTTAAGTAATCCAAGTATTTGATAAGAGAGGTTTGATAGTTTCGCATATACCGGACAAAATGTTTTAGAAATATATATCTCCGAGGGAGATTTTGATAAAAAGAATTTAATCAATTAAAGAATGATTTCCTATTCACAAAACCTCTTTTTATCGATGATTGGTTCGAAGGAACCGGGGTCGGATCTGGGGTAATTCCTATATGAAAACCACTTCGAACCATGTATGCGTTCGAAAAATGAAGACTTGATAAAGAAAATGAAGGATGAAGACCAAGGATTTTAGGAATGAAAGGAGTGCTTGTTGATAATTATGGTTAGCTCTCAAATACTAAAGTAGCAGTGGTCCCTTCATTTTTGAAACTCTTTGGGTTGCAAGGACTTCTTGCTACTAACCCTAGGGTTAATTCCCGGTAGGATGCGGTAGTAGAGTACCTTCGGTTTCGTTCAATCGCGGAACAAACTTGTATGGGCGATGTCTGACATTGCATTCTTTAGATTTCATCGTTGACTTTTATAAATATACATTTGTTTGGTGGCGGAGAAGATAACATCTCTTTGCTTAACACCATTCTCTGAGATGTATGAGCTTGGAGGTTGTATATTTGTGGAAGTCAATAGTGATCGATGGAATGGCAGTGTGGCATTCAAAGGAAGATGATGAGCTATGTGAAAGGTAATCGTTACCTCAAGCCTCACACCATGACCAAAATAGGGTAGATGCAACAAGGCTATGTGGTTTGCAACCATTAGGGTATGATCATCCCCTTCTAGATATATTTCTTCCCGCTATGACGTTCGAGATGTAAATTAATGTGGTGTATGGTAATCGAGGATCCTCGGATAGGTCGGTAACGACCGGGGTGATGACATATTCGGTGCTATCTAAGGAAAGGTAGGCCGGTCTTGTGTTGGTAGAGGTGCAGATGTTCTGTTGACCTCGGTACATTCCTCTAGAGATATACTGTCAGAAGGTAGCCCTTCACCTGGTCATTTGTATGGAATCCATTCTCGAATAAGTGCCTGCCAGTTTGTTTGTAGAACCCGCGTTTGTGGCTAGTATTGCTGGAATTTAATCAATGTAACAATTTCGGCTAAGATTGGTAAGTTTACTTGCAAATGTTTTCAAAGATATGTCATTAAAAATAATATCAAGTATTTTGACATAGAATGTTTTGGTTATCATAAGGTAGAAACCCGTTCCGTGTTTATGTGCGGCTTGGTCTTATGAGATACGTTTTTGTTTTCAAAACATGTATTTTGAGTTCTCACACTAGTCCCATGACTGACTCGAAATTTATTTTCCTTATCCTTAAACTCTGGGTGCCCTAATTTTCCCGGGCAGCCTAGTAGTCAGGTTTAGCTGAAAAGAAGCTGGATGGAACCCGAAGCATGGAGTTAGAAGATTTTACTGAAGATTTTGTCTATTTCCACCGCATTTTGTACTATAGTATTCTGCTTTTGTAAGGACAGGGTTTATAATTGTCCATGTATTTAACTTTGATAAATGTAATTTAATTTCCGTTGTAAAGATTACTTATCGAAATAATGTATGTGAGATTCTGTTTTGACTTATTTTTCTTTCTTACCCTTGAGGGTCCGCTTCTCCAGCACTTGGATTTGCGGCACATGAGTACTGAGTATGTATTAGTGTCGATTTCTGGGAGTCTAAGAAACGGGCCGTCACAAAGGGAATATTCACGGTGATGGCTCAATACCATCTTATTTTATGTATTATCAAATAGTATTACCTAGTAATACTCTTTGCAGTGTGAGTATAGAGGTGGGATGTTACAAGTACCCTATGTAGAAACCCCGCTCGTGCTGGAAAATGAGCTCCGGCACACGATGGAACCGTGTGTTGGATAATGCCCACTAAAATAGGAATTACATTAGCAACACCGGACGGATCTCAATGCGGATGAGAACTCGAACTCTCGACTGAGTAATTCCGAAGTGTTAGTGCATTCTTCACAGAATGAAGATTATTGGCCAACAAATCTAAGCATTATGGGATTTGTGTCCTAAAGCTGTCCATGCTGGAATTTGTTAAAGGGTAAGTGCTGCTCCATAGAATTTGATACGAAGCCAACCTGATCCATAGCCTAATGATGCTTGTAGACCCATTTCCACTCACTGCCTTTGCCAACTCAACCCAATGTCAATCTCTACTACCTTACCATCTCCTCAACTCCATCACCTACGGTAGATTCAAATGATGTTAATTAAATAAAGGGAACAATGACGGATCTAATTAAGGTGGCGATCAATGCTGGTGAGACGGTGAAGCACAGTGATGACGACGACAACTTTATGGGATGAATTGCAGCATGGAGAGACCTATTACCCTGGATTAGTTCTTTGAGGAGTTGATGGATGCTAGAGATTAGTGTCGTAGATTGAGTGCTTAAAACAAGGAAGCCCTTGGTAGGATGCTCTAGGAGGAAAAGGAACGAATGATGAATGATTAGGATGGAAAAAGAATCCAAGTCCTTACTATATACGGAAGGAGAAGCATGGATTGGTACGAATCCATCAAGGCATTTAAAAATAAGGAAAATGGTTACAAAAAAAGCATATCTACCTGAGATGAATTACAGCAACCCTTAGATAATTCTCAGTGATGAGCAGAATGAATGAAGTTTGTGAATAACAAACTACAACATATATATTTTCCAAAAAGACGCAACTTGACTACTGTTTGGAAATGAAGTGTTTGGATTTTTAGAGAAGATGGGACGATTTATGGAAACGTATCGAGTATCTGTGCAGATCTGGACATAGTTGTTAGTCTCGATTCAAATTATGTTTTATGTTTTATGTTCTGTGACGCCCCACCTCTATACTCACACTAACCAAGGACACTACTGGGTAATGCTGTCAGTTAGTACGAAGAATAAGGCTGTTGAGGAGCGACCATCTGTGTAATTAGTTTGAGCGAGTACCGATATGTCAGATAATATGACATGCATTTCATTTCAAGAGGAAATTTGACATATCAAATACAAACTCAAAGCTACTACACAGTGGTTATGTGGCCTTCGGAAACAAATATAAATTAAGCATAACATAAATCAGTCACAGATATTCATATCACTGAGGCGGAAACAGATATGAATATAACACATAGAAGTGTACATCAAAGTAGTGGTCATACAAGATCCACTACATCACAAAAGAATATGTACAAGTGCTAGACAAAAGAATATGTATACATCAAGGAGTCTCTATCTTGAATGTATAAAAACAAAAACTACTAAGCTAAAGTAGTTAGCCAAAAGTCAGAAGCTAGTCTTTGCTAAGAAGTCAAGTGGAAGCACCTGAAACACCTCGGTCTGACCCGAGTATTATTTAAGAAGAAAAATAATAAACGGATCAGTCTAGCTATAATTATCATGTAAGATGAGATAGGATAAGAGATATGACAAATATATATATATATATATATATAACAACAAAAATCATACAATATCTCAAGTTTTCTCAAACACCAAAAAGAATGTCATATTCTTTAGCTTATTCACCAAATCAAAAATATTGATAGAGCTTATCAATGCAAATCACAAAAATTGGTGAAACTCAAATTCTAGAAATCAATAATTAGAAATCCTAAAAACATAAAAAGGGGGAGGCCTATCATAAACAGGAGCATGAAAACTCACCAACACGTCTATCACAAATGGGATGTTATCCCATGGGTCACTAACCCGTAATGAGCCGAACATCGACGTACCTAAAAAGATACGCCCCATGGACAGAAACTCGATTGAGCCGAACATCGACGCACCTAAAAAGATACGCCCCATGCACATACTCATTGAGCCGATTGCTCCACGAACGGTCAAAAGACCATGGGTCGCTACCCCACCAAATTGAGCCGAAGCTCTACAGAATGGGGTATACTCCCCCACGCGGATAAAGAGACATCGCATATCGCTAGTCTAAACCATAAAATGATCATCATTGATCAATAAGTGTAAATTACACAAAGCTGGTAAATAAATGAGTTTAGCTTCATGTCCCATAACCACTGGCTTATCTTAAATATTTACGAACAAATTGTAGATTTCCACTTGAAAATTGTCACAAGATTTCAATCGAACAAGTCTAAGAATTAACCGACGAAGTAAACGCAAGCATTTCATACCACTTGTTTTGCTAAGTCGTTTATTTGGATTTCTCGTATGAATGAGGTAAAGATTTGTATATACTAATATATTGGAAAACGGTTTTAAAAACGAGCTTTGTACTAAAAGTAATGTTGAAAACATTTATGGGAATGAGTTTGAGTATTTACTACTAGTATAGAAACCTTTGTATTTTAAAGTGACAAATCACATAAATGATTGTAAAAACAATCTATCACCAAAAATTCACATACGACGACGTGAATTAAAACCATAAAAATCAATATCGAATCCATCAAATGGATATTCCCAAAAATCCAGAAAAGAAGTCATCAAAGTCGATAATAAATGACAACAACCAACTGGATCAACAAAAATCAATTAAACCGGAAACCCACATAAAAATAGGCAAATTGGTTGAATTTAACAGTGCCAGACGTCTTGTGGTTTTCCCAGATGTTTGAACTGAAGATCTGGAAATTTCTTCCAAATTGCTCAGATGTCTGGGAATAACTTCAGACATCTAAGCTGAAGGTCTGGAATTTTTATTCCTATGACTCAGACGTCTGAGCGTTTTCCCAGACGTCTGAGCTAAAGTTCAGGGAAAAATTTGCCTAGGCCAATGATGGCCAAATCAACTCGGAAGCAATCGAATGAGTGATGGTGGCTAGGGATTTATGCCAAGCGACAACCCAACCCTATATGCTCTTCAATACACTCCAAACAACATGTCCAAATATCCATAGTAGGATTTTCATAGATTTTGACTTCAAAATACCAAAAATTGGAAAATTCACCAAACCAATTCAATCCAAAAGCAATTGAATCATGAAATAGATGTTAGGAATTCATACCTAACAACAATGAAAGCTATAGACGTAGATATGAGTTCAAGAACTCACCTTTAAATTCAAAAACAAGGGATGACAAGCTCTAAAACAAAGCAAGATCAATCTCTCTTCAACTTCACTTTAAGAACCTTCAATCTATGATCAAATGCAAAGTTTTTCCTAAGTTAGGTTATAGGAAAAATCAAGAATCGAAGAGGAATTGAGATGGAGAAGATGAAAAGGATGCTTACCTAAGCTTCTCTTTGATTTTAGAACTTGAATTTCCTAAGAATCTAGGGCTTAGGAATTTTGATCTCCCCTCTTTTCCCCCATTTTTCCTTTTGCTTGAGTGTTAGGAAATTATGAGAGGAATGAATGAAGAGGAGATGAGTTAGGGTATTTGGTAGAGGAGTTTGGGTTATCTTGTTGGGTTAGTGAGCTAGAACACAAACCAAAGCCCAAAAAAAATACCAAAATCCCAATCAACTCCAAGCATATCGATGTTTATACATAAACAAGTAGTAAACATTGTTTTGAACTCAATGGAAGTGGTCTCGAGTCTGGATTCGACTGTTTACAAATAGTCGCATTTCGGACTTTAATTCAACTAACGATGCTATATTTAAATAAAACATTTAAATATATATTCGTAAAATATGCGGGTTGTTACATGTTCACAGAAGCATACTTTGGAGGGCAATTATTATATGGTAATTTTCCCAAGCGACATTTCCATGGAACTAGACTACGAAATGATGAAAGGATGAACTTTGGTATAACGACCCAACTTTTCGTTCCTCGAATGTCGATACTAATACACTCACGGTATACATGTGCCAAGCATCCAAGTGCCAGAAAGATAGAAAATTAGGAAAAATAAATGAAAAAGAAATAGAACAAGGAAGAAGAAAACACAACGTCAGAATCTCACAATGAAACGATAATATATAATATCAAAAGATCGGTACAAAGGATTACTCCGAATACAGAAATTTCAGAGTTATGAAACCTAAGTACTATCATTATCCTAGACAGTTATAACTGCCTGTCCTCACAACGCTGATATATACAATACGGTAATGTAGCAGAAATAAGAATATTGTGGTAGGTAAACATCCAGCTCGTCTACATAAGCTCCAAAGTCGTCCGTAACTAAATCTGAAAACATACATGGGGCTGACCCGAGCATTATAAGAAATTAACACTCGGATCAGTATGGTAAACCAGCATGAGAAACTCAAGAAATAAGAGTGATATATAATAGCACCTTTTTTGAGACCGTACGGATTACCGTAACGGTACTCCCCTCAAATGAACCAACCATTCATTAGGTTTAACATATAGTGATATGACAGATAACGTCTAGTGTGTAGCACATAAATCATATCAAATAGCTGTTGTGTGAATGCCACAACAATAATAGGTATACGATTAATACTGCGAAGGCGCATTCGCATAATTGTATAAGTCTTCCGTGGAGATCTCCTCGGATCAAGCCGAATTCGAACTCCGTGACAAGGATCAAAAACTACCTTCTGAGCATCGTATATCTCTAGATAGGATATACTCTAAGACAAACATAAATGGACCACCCACGGTGTGTGGTCCGAATTATGTTCACTCCCGCTAGCAACAATCGATAAGCATTTCTAGATATGGCATTGATATACCCTTAAGGTCGGCTAAATCCCCCGGCCATGCCCCTTCTCTATTTTCTTTCATTTTCTCGATGTCGAGGCTACGTTCGACATCACTCATACGAGTCTTCACCACTTGAATAGAACATGAATTCCCAATTAGATTCCTTCATCTCGAACATATCATGAATCACTACATGGATTCGAACATCTGGAATAGATCTCGAACCTCCACGTAGGTTCCCCGCATAAGTCCTCCGACGAATGCTAACATTTTCCTCTCTCTTTGAATACTTGTAACGACCTGCTTTTCTGTACATTTTAAGTTGACAATAAACCACACATACCCAACTCAAATTGAACGAAAAGGTGGACCGTTAAGGGTAAATAGAAAATAAAGACATAGAACATAATCTCATATAAATGGAATAATATATATTATTTCAATAATCTTTACAGTAGAAAATTTTAAAATACACACATCAAAGCCTACTCAGTTTGGATAGTTATAAACCTCTGTCCTTAAAAATGCTGAATACAGAACAGTAAACAAATGCAGTGGGAATATAATCTATGATCATAGGTTAATGAAGATCCCTAGCTCTTATCTGGAAACTCCAAGTGTCTTAAACTAAACCTGAAACTTACTTGGATCTGACTCGAGTATTAAAAATACCCAGGTCAATCTGGCAAACCAACGTGGGATATAAAAATTAGAAATATATGATAGTGTCATAGATAGACTTTGATGCCAAACAAAAACTTTGAAAAGAAAAGTATCTCGTAAAACCACATCGTATATAAACACAGATGGGTTTTTATCTTATGATAACTAAAACACTTTTATCAAATCATTTGATATTATTTCTAATAACATTGCCTTGAAAATCCTTTCAAATAACATATTAAAATAGCCAGAATTGTTACATTTATTATATTCGCAGCATATTTAGGTATACAATCAAGTCCGTTAAAGGCACATATTGGATATTGGATTCCAACAATGACAAAGTAAGGGACTACCTCTGTATAGTACATCTCTAGAGGAATGTACCGAGGCATAACCCCGTTTCCCTCTACCAACACAAGACCGGCCCACCTCTCTACCATAGATAGTACTGAATATGACATCACCTTGGTCGTTCCCGACCTATTTGAGATGTCTCATAGCAAACATGACAAACTTGATATATAGATAGTAATCTAGAAAGGTGATGACAATATCCTAATGGGTGCAACCCACATAGCCCTACTACATCTACCTTGTTTTTGTCATTGCCAATATGTGAGGCTTGAGGTAATGTTTTACCTTTCACATGACAAATCCCACTTTGATGCCACATTGCCATTTCCGACGATACACTAATTGATTTCCACAAAAGTACAACCACCAAGTTCATACGCCTCAAGGAAGGGTGTTAAGTATAAGAGGGGTTACCTCCTACACCACCAAACAGATGTACGTTTGTAAAAACCAATGTACGTGGTCTTAGAAATGCAATGTCAAACATTCGTCCATACAATTTGTTCGGGAATAGGACAAACTGAAGGTACTCCTACTACATTTTTTTGGGAATCACCGCTCGGATTAGTTCGAGCAGTCCTCGCATTGAAGATTTCAGAATGAAGGTACTACTGCCATTATATATAATATGGGAATCACCCCAGAGGTTAGTGGAAAGCAGCCCTACATTATGAAGGTCTTCAGCCTTCATAATCATTTCTTCAACATGTCTTCACTTTCGAACGCGTGTACTCGTTCGAAGTGGTTTTTGTATAAGAATCACCCAAATCCGATCTTGATCTCTCCGAACCAATTGTCGATAGAAAGATGTGTGTATGTGTATACAAAAATGTTAAGCCTCATTTGTTAAATCCTTTTTGTTAATCAAAACCTCTTTTATAACACTTGTTGCTTTTATCTATAAAAATGCCACTTATAAATATATCGCATTATTTATAAAACATCGTTTATAAATCTATCACTTTATTTAGAAAATATGATTTTATAAATCTTTACTTTTATTTTAGGAAAATGTGGTTCGAGTAAATCAAATATACTATCTTCTCCGTCGAGCCAGTCTGGATAGCTAGGGGAGCAAACAACTGGTTTCCCATACTTCAGCATAGAGCCTACCTCTCAGTCACCCATAAGGTAGTCAAGTTATTTGGTCGACTCTATACCTTTAAAATATTTGCGTAATTATTTGGAAAACATTTTCAAAAGATTCGGGAATAGAAATCCAAGTTTAAATCCTTTATTCAAAAATTGCCAAGTTCAATTGTTAAATTTCTGGTGAATGGTGGTTTTAAAGCTTTATAGATCAAAACACTTACTCCATTATATATATATATGTCTATTTTTATAACTCAAATCCCTTTTTAAAACATTTTAACATATTTATGGAATTTATTTCATATTTTTAATGATTAAAAAATCCATTTTTAAAGTGTTGAAATCTATATTTTACGAACTGCCAAAACGCGACGATTTTGAAAACTTGATTTGGGCATATCTCAAACTTTACTGAACGAATCTTGATTTTCTTTTTCATTTAAAAACCATAACCACAAGGGTATGGAAAATTCTTATTTCAAAGAATTCTGACTTATATTTTATCCTACACGTCCGTTTAACTTTTCAAATTGCGAAATCGCAAATTGCCAAAATGCGACGGTTTATTTTTCACTTTTTAGTCAAATTTTATAAAACTTGTCTGAAACACTTTTAAATCATTTTAATAACATAATAGACTATTATTAACCAATTTTAAAACAATATATTACCATTTTACTTATTAAAAAACTATTTTACTTCTTTTCACCTATTATAATATTAGATTAATATAATATTCATTTTTCCAACCTTTTTAATTCAAAAACCTTCATTTTAAACCATATGATATATCTATATCATTTTCCACCTTTTAAATCTATTTTTTTATAAGTGAAACCATAGATTTTATTTTCCAAATAATTTCAAAACTCCACTTTTCCAATTCCTTTCTTTTCAAAACAAATTCCAAATCTACTTCAAAACTCCACTTTCTCATTCTTTTACTTTTCTGAAATAAATTCCAATATTATAAAATGACATTTCTTTTGGTTTGAAAAACAAAGAGGCCTAAAATATGTTGTATACATATTATTTTTGGGTATAATGTGAATAATTTTTCACAAGATATGTATTGTTAATTCACATAGCTATCATTTCTCATCATATATGATTTTCAACTTATAAATCATAATAATCATATCTATCAAAACCAAACTTTTATATAATCAACCAATCATCATCCAAACATATTAAACAACCATATAAGCAATCATTTTAGAATATGATCATGGGTATAACTTTAAGTAGTCAACGTCTATTATTATCACTAATAGCAAGCAATATTAAATGATTAATAAGTAATATAAACAAGTGATTATCAAGTGATTCAAAGTGAGATTAACTTACAATTATCAAATAAAATCTCTTCCTACCAACATTCAATTATAACAACACCCCCACTAACATATTCTACTTCGACAAAACATCACTAAAACCTTCCTTATCTTCCCTAAAGCACACATCCACCATCATTTCCCCTCCTTGGCTCACGGCCATCAGCACCATCCACCTTAGCTCATGTCCAAGGTGTTTCCACCTCCCCTTGCGCACGCCTAACCTCCTTTCTCTCCCTTAAAACCTACGGCCCTAGGCCATTTTCTCACTATAAGGGACACGACCATTAAAAGAAGAGGGGAAGAAGAGAAGTTATAAAGAGGAAGAAGTGTAAGTGAAGTATGATTTGGTTTTTTCATAAATGAGAGGGTGTGTGTGTATTTATAGAGTTGAGAATGAGATGGAAAAGATTACAAAAACCCCTCCAGCCATGAAGTAAAGAGGACTCCATATGACAAAGCCATGCCTTAGGTACATAGAAACCATGCTCTTACACAACCATACTCTCCTTAAATCACTCAACCATTTAAGGGTCCTTTAATACCATATGTTCCATTAATTAAATATGTTTACTTTAATTAATTTTCTTAGGAAAAGAGATGTGATTAATTCTTGTTTATATGTGCATATGTTACTATACAAGTTGCAAAATATTTATACAACTTGTATTAAACAAAAGTTGATTTTTAACAAAACGTTTTCTGATCACATTTTCAACATTTATCCAAAGTGTATATTTTGTAAACACATTTCAAAAATAAGTTTTCCATTACTAGCTATTAATTAAAAAGTGTTTAATAAGGTTATAAAATCATATTTAATCACGTTAAATCTTAAATACAAATATTTAAATAATTTAGATATTTAAATACGAAGTGTTTGAAATTCTGGGTTGTTACAATACTCCTCAAGATAGACAGTCCCCATGGTAACATCATTCAAAATATTAATATTGACATTTCCCTTAGACTTAATCTTAGGATAGACGGTTCAACTCTATAGCATTCCACTTCGCAACCACTTTCATAAGATAGATCGCGTATATGGTTTTAAAGTGGTTACGGGATCGAGTTATCTCATATAAATACTCTTTCTCTGCTTAACTGATGCTCCAAACTCAATCGATGAATTTTCGATTAACTTAATTCTGGTTCTCTCAAAAATAATCAAAAGTTAGAGACGTTTCGTAACAATGCTCCTCCCTGGGGGTTCTCATTGGTATGCAATCGTGAGTCTTTCCGATACTTTTTAAGTCATATTTGGTCAAGTTGGATAATTGACTAATCAATTATCTAGTCAAAACAATTGCTTATACAAATCAATATCCGTACGCTTAACTCGTTTCTTACATTCCAACTTAACTATTACTCGTCCAAGAGTGAAGCCAGGTAAGTTAGAGCAGTGGTTGCATCAAAGCCTTCCCTAGACACTTCATTCTTGAACATCACAAATAGATAAGTCTATCTCATCGGCTTTTAGTGTTTAGTATTAATGTTTTCCATAACCAAGTAAGTAATCAACATGATTAACATGTTTCCAAAAAATTTTGACTTACTATTCCTCTGTCAAGAAAGAAGTTGGTAGGTTAGAACTCTATTGCTCGATCCCTACTCGAACATTAATCTTAACTCTCACAAAAAGATAAGCCTACCTCATCGGCTTTTAATGTTAAGTATAGTTAATTACTTTTCAAACAAGTAGTTAAAATAATTAACCATTTGGCCATTAAGTAATTCCTAAACCCTTTTTAAACCTTTTGTTTATACTTTTAAAACCCTTTTCAAAATGATATATATGTATAGTAATTTTTTTACCAAAACTTCATACGTAAATAAACGAGTCAAAGATATTTTATTACACAAGATATAAAATGGTCAACATATTTTCTAAAAACTATATATACTTAAAAATGCTTTTAAAATTTTTTATAATACTTATAATAGGTTTTAAAACATTTTCTCAACATATTATTTGAAAATAACAACTTTACAATTTCCTTAAAAACATGAAAAAAAAACAAATTTGAGTTAAACTTCTAACTTGAAAATAAAAACTTTACAATTTCAACTTCTAACTTGATAGAAGGTGTTATAATATATTTCCAAGGCTTCACTCCAAATTTGAGTTGATTTGGATTTGATTTGCAATTATTTTGCTTTAGGAATTTAGAGAGGAAGAAGAAGACATTAAAGAGCTTTATTTTTAGCTTGTGAATTTGTGATTTATTCCTAAGGGTATGTCCCTCCTTATATAGGCTATATTTGGCATTGCTTAGCCTTGCTCTCACCCTCCATCATGCCATGGAAGGCTCACCTTCCATCACTTCTCTTTTACATTGCTTCTCCTTTTATGTTAATTACACTTATACCCTTAACATGATATGTCTCTTATCCTAATGGAAGCTTCTAGAATGTTCCATGCTTTATGAAGAGGTATGTGTGTTAGTTAGTTGCTAATATGTTCATTTGATAATTAGACAAGTGCATAAGAGTTCGAACAACTTATATCGATCGAAAATTTGTTCATCTTTAAACCAATTTTCGGCTACATAATCGATTTTTCATCGAAGAATATATTTTTGTAAACAATTTTCAAGAACAAGTTTCTTATAATTATTCATTAATTAAATGATTTCTAATAAGGTTAGAAAATCATATTTGTAACACTTAATTATATTGCAAAAGGTTTCGATATTCAAAGACGAAGTGTTTGAATTTTGGGTCGCTTCTCCCCCACTTAGAACATTTCATCCTTGAAATTCAAGTAAAAACGATAATCAAAGGAGATAAAAGAAACAAATACATATATAGAGTTCTGTTGAAACTATATACAAGCTAAACTTCAAACCAAAATGCATATTAGGTGACTCCACCTCATGCGGTGAGTACACGGCAAAAGATGTACAATACTAAGATAAGAAAGAAACCCTAGTCTATAAGCAACACCGGAGTGAACTTCCTTAAACTGTCCTCCATCTTCTTGGTACCACCCCGAGCATCCTCGCTACACGGCCCTTCTAACTTTAAGGAACAAGCACACAAATATTTAAATAACTTTCACAATTTGAAGCAAGCGGAGCTCATGGTTTGCTCAGATTCAAAACTCTCTCATCTCCTAAGGATGATAAACAATGTACTAAGCATACCTTATGCTTAACAGCCTTAGGTTATTACTTAGACAATTATTCATGCTACCTCATAATAAATCGAAGAGCCATTCCTCGAACTCTTCATAAGTCAACATAACACATAATAAAAATGTGCTAAGGCCCGTATGATGCATATAGACTATTCATACGCAAAATACGATCTGATCACTTGCTCGATTACATAGATTTCACTTCCAAACTAATATAGACCACTTGACCACTCTAGTACGGACTCTGATTTGGTTTCTTGATTCAAAACCTCCATTCTCCTTGCATAGCCATATACTATGATAGAAAACATTGGGATCGTATCACGAACCTGTATCGAGTGTCCGTCGTCAAGAATCGAGTGAAAAATCCTTATTCATACTAGTGTAAACTACCTCAAAACATGTACTCGAATACTGGATCAAGAACAGTTATGTGAATAAAACGATCTACGTACAATTTACATATTATTATATCGGTTTCTTAACTACACCAACTCATTTTTAATCACATTCATTTATACAAATAGTAGGTCATTTGATACTAAACCATTTATGCATTATTTCATAAATCATAACTTCAAGTTTATCCACATTTTATAACTTAAGTTCATACTCGTATAATACTCCATTACATCCTAAGAGTATATACAAACATCAAAAAAAATTCTTAACCAGTATGTTTAACCATTTAACACTTGTTTTAATTTACTACCGTCACAATTCAAGTGTTATAAAAACTCAACTTTATATTTTCATAAAAACACTTAGCTTCAATTTCTATAACAATTTGGAAGTTTCCGACTGTCCAAAATTGCCAAAAATTCCATTTCATGTTAACAAATGAAAACTATCAAATAACATATCATATTATGATGCACATACCATACTCTCCTAACGCATATGCTATATGTGTTCATGAAATTAACAAGAAAACTTTAGAACTAAATACCGATTTCATTTCAAACTATTTTGAAATAATATACATATAACTTTTGTATATCAAATCTTACTTTGGGATTAAATCAAAATTTGTTTTACTAAAACAACTTTGTAGCATCCTACACTTAGAAACTGAAAATGAACACTGATGATGTTGCAGTTATCACCGAAAACATGTTCAAGCGACAGAAGTGAGTTCAGTACATTATATGAATCTTTTCACAAATATTTATTTTCAAAATATTCAATCTTTCCTTTTGATTATAGTAAACATCTTTTACTAAATTTTAACTTCTAACCCAACACTATCACCGAACGTTTTATAGCCAAACCGTGAAACTTAATTCATAAGGTGTTCGTTTCAATGTACCCACAATTACTGTCTACCCAACCTATAATGTACAAAGGTAAAACTGTTCATAAATTGGTTGAGCACAAATCAACAACGAACAATAGTCAATGTTCCTAACATGTCGAGCATGACTAAATAATTAAGGTTACGGGGTATTAAACTATGAGAAGTACTAGAGTCAAACAAATACAAATAGAAAAGCGAGATAATATACCCACAAGAATTTGCTTCCTCTTCTCATCTACAGAAATAGTAAAGACTGTAGGTGTTTCTCTTTCTTGAGCATGGGACGATCTCTAACAAAATTTCCATGCTTATGGCAACTGTAGTAACTCTTTGGTGCAAACTACAGTACCTCCCATGTTAATGCCTTTACCATCTGCCCTCCTCCCCCTTCTTATAGATTTTAGCAAAGTGGACCTTCTACCTACATCGATGGCAAAAGGTTAGACATATACTTCTACTGCTGAAACTTTCACTTATTGCCCCCAACTAGTATAGAAGCAAGTGGCTTTGGTGCAGAAACAACAGGCTTCGATGCCAAACTCTCGAACCTCAAACCCATATTCATCGAATTCACAAAAGACACCAAAAGGTGATTAGTCATATCCCACTGGAACTCAGGGGCATACCGCAATAAACATCTTATTCTTCTTCAGTGACGTGTCACCCAATCCTAATCTAAACCAAGACAATGCAATGAACCGATTCTAAAACTCCGCCACGGTCATGGCCCCCTGCTTCAGATCTAATAAGCTCCTAAATAACAAAGTCTTTTCGGCTTCTGGAATAAATTTCATCTCAAACTCATCTTTAAATTAGGCCCAAGAGAAGTTGTTCTCTTAGACATCAGTTGTAATAGAAATCCACCAATCCATGGTTGCATTCGTCGTATTTTGCGATCCCAATCTATGCTTCGTTGCATCATCTAGCTCCATATTTCCAAATATCTGGTTGCATAGTCTAAGCCAAGACTGGACTTCAATAATTGTCTTCGTACCACCAAACCTCTTACCCCCTAGCCTTCTATAATCAAGCAAAACTCATCTAAGGCCTAATCTACACGGTCTCCTCTATGACATTCACTCTCGATTCTTCAATTGGAGCAACATTCCTCGGTGCTCGATTCCAGCCATTCGTGACAGTACTAACCTGATTACCTTTAGCATTGGTAGTTCTAGTACTCATAGTTCTTACTACTTAACCAAGGCAAAACTTCTTTTAGGACATGATAGGATAGAGTTATTTCAAAGGAGTTACTAGAAGGAGATATTCCTAAGGAATAATCTTAAAAGTCTAGTTTTCAAAATACAAAAACGCTCTCATATGTATAATACACTCGACTCATTTTAGAGTGTCACTTACCCTATATCTAATAAGCTATACCCAACCAAAGCCAAGGTGTTCGCTCAACCTTGTGCTTTGATACCAAAGGTAATGACTGTAACGACCCGTATTTTTCGATAATTAAAAATATTAAATTAAATAAGATTTTAAAATTTAATGTTGTTAGAGATTAAAATTTATGATTTATTAATGAAAAAAATAATCAGAATACGATTTAATAATGTTGTTTGAATGTTATTGACAACTGTTTAAGGTTATTGCAATTAATGGTAATAATAAAGGTAAACAAGGATTTAAATCAATGTTGTATTAAAAAGAGAAATTATACGTAATTAATTGAAATAGGTTAATATAAAATGGAATTAATATTTGGTAAGTACTTTATCAACCTTTGTTTGTAAACAATAGGTTAATAGAGGTGAATTATTAATGTATAACAATTGATTCATTATCATCTTGATATTTAATCCGTTTGAAATTAATTGTAAATCGATTGAAATTAATCTAATTAAATATTGTATTTAATATGAATTAAGATGATAACTGTAGAATATTATTGTAATAAAATGTAAACTAATGTTAATTATATTCAAAGGTAATAGTTGATTAAATAATAAGAGTGGGAATCAAAATAAAAGAATTTATTGGAATATAAAATATAATTAACTAGAATTTTATTACAGTTGTAATTGAACGCTGAATTTAGTGAAATATTTAAATAGTAAATTTAAAATGGAAATTTATTTTAAAAGATTATAAATTTCTATGTAATCAAGAATGTTAAATTCGCTAACTTTTAAATTTGAATTTAAAAGTGATTAAATCAATTTAATAATAATTTATTCAATTAACGTGAAAATAGCCATTTTGGCCACTGTCTCGAATTTCGACGAAACTAGTTTCATTGGATCCATAACAATGAATTATTGTAGGATTTCAAGTTTCGTAGCGATCGGACTTGTCGTTTGATCGTGCGACCTCGAAACAGGTAGAAATAATTAAAAGAATTTAAATGAATATAATCAGATTTTGAAAGCTAACTTCTGTATACGATGGAATTTGAGTTTGAAACTAGTTCCATTGAGTTTAAAAATATCAAAAAACCTATATTTTGATATATGAGATGACCTACTTTCGTTTCGGAAACGAAACGGGTTTTTCGGGTCGTTGTTATCGTTTCGACCCAATTCGATCTGTCCATTCATTCTTATCTATCTTTGTCTATATAAATAGATTTCATTTTTTGAAATCCTAGCAATCTATTCTAATTTTGTACATACTACTTATTCCTATCCCCTCTTTCCAATGGCAGAAACCTAATTCCCAATTCCAAAACCCTAATTTCAAATTTCAAATCAAAATCAAATTGAAAATTCAAACTCTTCAAACCATATCAAATTATGTATCATTGGAAAGTTCTCGATGAGAGTAATCCAAATCTAATGTTCATTCTTGCAATTGATTCTCAGTTTGGCCAGAAATTGGTGATCTTTCTCGGCCGTCAATATTAGGCTTTCGATTTCAACGGTGGATTTGCAATGTTATGGCGATCGGTTGCTGCTGCGGCGTAGAGGGGGGCCAAGAGGTTTCGATCCATGGGTTTACATCATGTCAGTGATGTCGTGGTTCACCTAAAATTGCGTTTAAAGGTGGCGGTGGAGGCGTTCACGCCTAGGGTGGAGGGGCGGTTCGGCGAGGCGATTCCAGGCATAGTGGCTGATCTGAGTGCAGGCGATCATAGGTGCACGCGTTCGTGGATGATCATCGACGGCGTTTGGGTTCATTCATTCTGGAGATCGTGATAGCTAGGGTTTGGGAAGGTTAGTTTATTTACAAAAATGCCCCTATTTAATTTATTTTTTAATTTTAAATTCCAAACATTCTAACTATCATAACTTCTTCATACGAGCTCGGATTTGGATACGGTTTCTTGCGTTGCGATCATATCGAAATTTCGGATGATATGGAACTAGTTTGACTGCATTCTGAGACTGTTGGAATTTTAGGTTTTAATTGGATTTTAAATTGACGATAAATCAAAGGTGAGTGATTTAACCCACTCACAAATACTAAACGTTCTTATGTTAGTTAAATAAAATTTATAATGTGATAATAATTTTATTGGTTGCTGTTTGGTAGTTTAGTTTGACCGTTTAATTTAAATTGAAAATTTTGAATTAAATTGCCATTTTAAATTAATATTGAAATTAAATTGTTAGTTAAATACCTAATATTGATAACCAGTTAATTGTTGTGATTTATTGGCTGATTTGGATGTTGATTTTAATGAATGTTTATTTGTTGACATTTCGAATGATTGAATGTTTGTATCTCTGTTATCACTATGGGTTGAAATGATACATACCCGAACGATATAGATTAGGGAAAAATCGTTATGGGTTGAAATGATAAACCCGAGCGATTTTACTGATTAGGAAATTTCTGATTCGGAATACGGGTTGAAATGATATATACTTGGAAAATTTAACTATTTTGGGGTTGAAATGATACATACCCAATCACTTGACTATAGGGTAGAAAACTATATATGGACACCGTTGGTCGGTTTTAAATTATTTTCTAAATAGTAAGTATGTTGATTTATAAATTTGATTCTTAAATGTTATTTAGTGATTTTATTTAAAATTTATATTTGGAAAATAATCTATTTCATATGTTTTAAAGTTTCAAGTTATAAGTTAATATATGGTTTAAAAATGTAATTTTAAATTTTTAGCTTGAAAATTTATTTAGTTTTTAAATATATTTTAAATAGTTTAAAATTTAATTTAATAAAATATTTAATATAGTTTTAAAGATTTATTTTAAATTTAATTTAATATAATAAATATAGTTTTAATTTAATATAATTTGAATTTAATTTATACAATAAATATAGTTTTCATTTAATATAATAAATATAGTTTTGATTTAAGATAATAAATATAGACTTTTATAATAACTTTAATAGATAAAAGATTTTTATATAGGTTTTGTACGGGATTTATAAAAGTTTTGTAAGTAATTTTATGATGGATTCTATAAAAAGGATTTTATAAAATATTTTTATAAAGGATTTTAAAATGGTTTTATAAAGGAATTATAATGGTTTTGAAAGGGAAGAATTGTAAACTGTTTTGGAATTTATAAATAGCTTTATAAATGGTTCTAAAGCTTATAAATAGTTTATAAATGGTTTAGAAGAGATTTATAAATTATTTTCAAAACTGATTGAAAGAAATCTTCCTCGGTATTTATGAATATATTTATACTTTTGGAGAAAGTATATGGATATCTTGATATGAAAGTATAAACTGTTTTCTGGATTTATTATTATAAATGTTTTTAAAATGACCACGATGTGAAAAATGTAAGCGTTTGGTTGTTAAAGAGACCGGGGTCGGATATTGTCACTCTCTGCCAATTCCGAAACCACTTTAACAACTGTGCATGTGGTGGAGAATCCAAAACGTAGTAGGATGGTTTGGCGAATGCTACTGTATGAGGTACGAATGCAGCCCTAACTCCCGCGGGTCAGCTTGAGATGACTAAAACAGGAGCAATTGACGGGCCAAGTGAGGTCGCTCCTCCGATCGGACACACTTCTTCGATACCATATTTGTTACTTTGTGATTGATTTGGTGGCCACCTTTGATTTGATTATGGGAGCGTTGTTTCGAGGTGGCCGGTAGTTGCGGCTATGTGTTACCACCAGCCCGAAAGTGCAAACGGTAGAATCCTACCCTGGCATTGCCTCGTTGTTCCTTATCATCTACCTTATCGAGCCCACTACGATTTTGGTTTGTGTCGTACCTATGGAGTGCTCCCTGATAGCCCACTGGTTTGGTGGAGTTTATAGTACTGTATAGACTACGACATTTATAAAATGTGTTAAGGGGGATATGGGTAACGCCTTAACGCTATTTTAATACTTTACTTTACTGATAGACACTATATATATATAGCGTATATTACTACATAGTAAATAGTTTAATGGATCCTTAGGAGATGGAAATCCCGAACATCTCTTAAGTTATTGCATGCACGTTAGACACTGGATAGGAGATATAAAATCCCGTAAACATCTCTGAAACCATTACACTCATATTTACTTATTTTGATTTAACTGACATAAGATCTTTTAGTTCTGACTCGAGTGTTTTGTCTTTTCATTACGCTCGGGTCAGCTTGAGCATTTCAGGTTGAAGACCTTATTTCTGGAGGACGAAGACAGAGTTTAGTATTATATTATTATTCCACTGTATCATGTTGTTCCGCTGCATTATTTATTTATTCCTGTTGTATGTATAACTCTGATATATTGTAAAAGTGTAATCAAATGTTATTTGTAAAATAGCTTCATGAACTGTTTATTTGATAATTATATTTTATCATTCCGTTGTGAGATTCTATGTTTTGTTTTTCTTTCTTTTCTCTTATTTTCTTATTTACCCCATTAACAATCCTCCCTTTTGAATGTTTTGAGTTGACATATGTGGTTTATTGTCTATTTAAACGTCCAAAAAGGTGAGTCGTTACAATGTCCACCCACTTTTTTAGGGCATGACTACAAATGGTAACCTCGTTCCTCATTTTACGACCAGCCTCTCGACTACAATCAACCTGTAAAGGGCCATATAAGGGTAAGAGACAAAGCTTCGTCACATCATTCATAATGCAAGAACCCCCTATCACGTTGATTGCACTAATACAGGAACGATAATATATAATATCAAAAGATTGGTATAAAGGGTTACTCTGAATATAGAAATTTCAAAGTTATGAAACCTAAGTACTATTATCAGCCTGGACAGTTATAAGTGTCTATCCTTATAATGCTGATATATACAATATAGTAGTGCAGCGAAAATAAGAATACTACGGTAGGTAAACATCCAGCTCATCTCCATAAGCTCCAAAGCGTCCGTAGCTAAATTTGGAAACATACATGGGGCTAACCTGATCATTATAAGAAAATAACACCTTGATCGGTCTAGAAAACCAGCATGAGAAACTCAAGAAATAAGAATTACATATAATAGCATCTTTTTGAGACTGTACGTATTATCATAACAGTCTTTCTCTCAAATGAACCCAACCATTCATTAAGTTTAACATATAGAGATATGATAGATAATGTCTAGTGCGTAGCACATAAATCATATCAAATAACTGTTGTGTGAATACTACAACAATAATAGGTATATAATCAATACTGCTAAGATGCGTTCGCATAATTGTATAGGTCTTCCATAGAGATCTCCTTAGGTCAAGCTGAATCCAAACTCCATGACAAGGATCTGAAACTACCTTCCCAGCATCGTATATCTCTAGGTAGGATATACTCTAAGGTAAAAATAACCGGACCACCCTCGGTGTGTGGCTCGAGTCATATCAACTCCCGCTAGCAAGAATCGATAAACATCTCTAGATATGGAGTTGATATACCCTTAAGGTCGGCTAAACCCCTTTACCATGCCCCTTCTCTGTTTTCTGTCATTTTCCCGATATCGAGGCTACGTTCGGCATCACTCACATGAGTCTTCACCACTCGAACAGAACATGAATTTCTAATTCGATTCCTTCATCTCGAAAAGATCACGAATCACTACATGGATTCTAGCATCTCAAATAGATCTTGAACCTCCACATAGGTTCCACACATAAGTCCTCCGACTAATGCTAACATTGTCCTCTCTCATGAAATACTCCTCAAGACAGACAGTCCTCTACAATAACATCATTCTTAATGTTAACGCTGACCTTTCCCTTGGACTTAACCTTAGGATAGATAATTCAACTCTATAACATTCCACTTTGCAACCGCTTCTAGAACATAGATTGTGTATATGCTTCTGAAGTGGTTATGGGTTCAAGTTATCTCATATAAATACACTTTTCCCGCTTATCGGACCCTCCAAAATCAATCGATGAATTTTCGGTTAACTCAATTTTAATTATCTCATAAGTAAGCGAAAGCTTGAGACATTTTGTACCAATGCTTCTCCCCGAGGGTTCTCATTGGTACGAAATCATGAGGCTTTCCAATACTTCTTAAGTTATATTTGGTTAAGTTTAACAATCGACTAATCGATTAACTAATCAAAACAATTGCTTGCACAAATCAATATCTATATGCTTAACTCGTTTTCGACCTTCCAACTTAACTATTCCTCGTCCAAAAGTGAAGGCAGGTAAGTTAGAGCACTGGTTGCATCAAATTCTTGCCTAGACACTTCATTCTTGAATCTCACAAATAGATAAGTCTACCTCGTCAGCTTTTAGTGTTAAGTATAGTACTAATGATTTCCATAAATAAGCAAGAAATCAACACGATTAACATGTTTCCGACATTTTCTGACTCACTATTCCTCGATCAAGAGGGAAGCCGGTTGGCTATAGCTCTATTGCACCATCCCAAACGCCAAAGAAAATAAACTGGTTAAGCTAGAAAATAAAGGTCAAGAACACAAACGCCAAAGAAATCTTTTAATTTCATAAAAGAAATTCACAAATTCTCAACAAAATCTAATTATCAAAAACGATAATCAGAAAACATCAAATATCTGATTATCCAAAAACGATAATCAGAAAACACAAATATCTAATTATCAAAAACGATAATCAGAAATCACAAATATCTAATTATCCAAAAACGATAATCAGAAATCACAAATGTCTAATTATCCAAAACGATAATCAGAAAACACAAATATCTAATTATCAAAAACGAAAATCAGAAATCACAAATATCTAATTATCAAAAATGATAATAAGAAAACATCAAATATCTAATTATCAAAAACGATAATCAGAAATCACAAATATCTAATTATCAAAACAATAATCAGAAAACACAAATATCTAATTATCAAAAACGATAATCAGAAATCACAAATATCTAATTATCAAAAACGATAATCAGAAAACATCAAATATCTAATTATCAAAAACGATAATCAGGAAATATCTAATTATCAAAAACGATAATCAGAAAACACAAATATCTAATTATTAAAACAATAATCAGAAAACATCAATTATCCAATTATCAAAAACGATAATCAGAAAACATCAAATATCTAATTATCAAAAACGATAATCAGAAATCACAAATATCTAATTATCCAAAAACGATAATTAGAAATCACAAATATCTAATTATCCAAAACGAAAATCAGAAAACACAAATATCTAATTATCAAAAATGATAATCAGAAATCACAAATCAACAAATATCTAATTATCAACAAAGATAATTAGAACTCAAATCAACAAATATCTAATTATCAACAAAGATAATTAGAACTCAAATCAGCAAATATCTAATTATCAACAAAGATAATTAGAACTCAAATCAGCAAATATCTAATTATCAACAAAGATAATTAGAACTCAAATCAACAAATATCTAATTACCTACAGATAATTAGAAACAACAAATTTCTAGAAATCAATTAAGATGACTAGAAAATCAACATAAAAGGTGGATCGATCCCAGCAGATGGCGAGTTTTAGCTACGCCGCACGTGCATCTCAGATGGCCGAAGCCTACCAAGTACTATAAATTTTGGCGCCATCAGATGACCCGAAGATCCGCAGAGTGACCCGAAGGTCTAGTACTGGTATTTGACCCGAAGGTCCGTAGAGTGGCCCGAAAGCCCAACAAATGACCCGAAGGTCCAGCAGAGTGACCCGAAAGCCCAACAAATGACCCGAAGGTCCAGCAGAGTGGCCCGAAAGCCCAACAAATCATCAAACAGCAGAGGTTTCAATTAACGAGTCCGGAATTAACCAAATAGCAAACGCACATGTCCCATACCACGAGTTTTACTAAATCGTTTAATTCTCTTCATCGTTTCCTTGAAAGTGCAAAATTGTGTATTTTAAATAAACAACATTTCACGTTCTCAAACGGACAAGTCCGGAATTAAGCGAATCAGTAAAAGCGAGGGTTCATAGTCCTCAATTTTGCTGAAGCGTTTAAATCGCTTCCTCATTCTTTTGAAAGCGCAAACTGTTAAAAAAAAATTTAAACAATTTTAAAACATGTGATTAAAACAGCAACCTCTGTAGCAACTTCGATAAGGAAATTGCACTTCTCAAAACAACATAAAAACGGGTATCAAATCAGCATTGCGGGCTAACCGCTTGAAAATCCACTTTAAATCTGACGGTTACTGAAGTCAAAGCGACAGTAATTTTTATGCATCAGAATCTCATCAAAATAATTCACATCAAAATATAATACCAGTGAATTTTCATTCATTAAAAATGTCAACAAAACACCGTGCTTTAAAAATTTAGCATCGGTGTAAAAATCCCGTTATAAAAATAACGGCAACAAAATACGTTTAAACCAAACACCGGTTCAACATAAAATTAATGCAGTAACGTGCAACTCAAATTTGCACGCACACTACAAGATGAACAAAGAAATCACTCGATTATATCTTCAATGAAGATAATTTAAAACAGCAAAAATCTCAACAAAATCACATAACTGCTATCGCTTCGGATCCTCAAATCGGATTCGAAATTTTCAAAGAAAACAAAAATAAATACATCTATGTAACAACACAATGAAATTTATTTCATTTTCATATTTTGATTTTTAAATCAAAAGGGTTATCAGTCGTACATAGTGAAGACAACCCTACTGTTTCCGCTGCGCACTCTGATAAACAGAACACAAATTAATCAATCATCAAAACACAATTTCACTTTTATTTTTAAATAAGGATATTTAAAAATTTCATCATAATTTCAAAACTTTAGTTTTGACTCAAAGCACAAATAAAAACATCAACAATTAGTTGTAACACATGTTCCATCTAAGTTATGTTCTATATTATGTCCATAAAAACCTCGCTCTGATACCAACTGTGACGCCCCACCTCTATGCTCGCAATAACAAAGAGTATTAAAAGGAAATACTGTCTGTTATTACGAAGAATAAGGCTGGATAGGAGCGGCCATCCGTAGTTAGGCCTTACACTAGTATTGGTTATCTCGATAGGAGTGGTATATATATTTTTCATCTCTTTGTTTATTTACTCCCATCGACATATCCAATTCCAGTATAAAACGAACTACGATGGTTCATAATAGTTTAGGACAACATATATAATAATAACACAGATAAGCTAAACACAGAACACGGATAATATCAAATCTCATATATATAACTGAAGTCAGTTACAATACATGTGATACAACTACAACTGTCGACACTGGAAGTTACATATACAAGTACATTATTGTAAATAATATACATGAATACATATCATCCTATAAATAACACTGACTACTCCAAAAGATATGAAGAGACTTCATAGCTCAAGCAGCAACCCAAAGCAAAATATCAACAGCCTGTAATAACTCGGTCTGACCCGAGTATTAATTCAAAAGAAAATAATACGCGGGTCAGTCTAATTCAAACTCAGTTATTAATGCACAGAAGCAATACTAATTAAATAATCAAATAGACGACAGTCACAATAAATCTCACTTATCCAATCCTTTAATAAGGAATCGGATAACGGTAAATATAACACGTAACAGCAATAAACAGTGAATCAACAAATTCAAATCATCAATAAAGATAAATGAAAGAGTTATCAATGATGATAATTTAGAAAACAACAGAATTGCCTAAACAGCAATTAACAGCAAGTGGCCAAAGCAAAACCCAAGCCAGTGAAACAGCATAAACAACAAAATCTAATTATCGATACGATAATTAGAAAACACATAATCTAATCATCTAGAAGATAATTAGATAGCAACAAAATAATCAAATTAAACCAAATTAAAATACAATTTCAAAATATTCAATTGAACACTCGAAACAATTCAAGCAATTGAAATATCACTTAAAACGTCAATTCTGTTTGGCTGCAGTACACGCTCACGTGTACTGCCTCGCCAATACAGCATATGATGTCATCACAACACCAAATACTAACAGCAAGTCGAAACTGCAAAGTGTGCAGAGGTACAAAATCGAAATGCAACAGTGAATCACAAACCAAACAGGGGCAAAACTGCAAACAAATACAACTGCCTCGATGCATACATATGTATATACACATGTATACATATAAGTAGTGACTCAATACAACAAAACCAGTTCAAGTTACAGTGGCAGTAGTGAAACTGCAAATATCAAAGTGAAGCAAGAAAACTTCAATATGCAGAGAGTCAAGGAAAGTGATCGAAGAATCAAAAGCAAATGGCAACAACTCGAGATCAAGTTCGGGTTATACGACCCAAACTCAACTGGACAGTGCCATCACCATAAACACAAATGCACAAGAATAAAATGTAGCTGGTCAGATATCCAACAAAAGTATAGCCTCAATAATGAAGAGCAAATGAAGATTCAAATATCAGTGCCACTGCCTCAACAGTCAAAGCATCATATATACAAACGTGCTCAAGACAACTAAGCTAAATATGCTAACTAGAGTACACATGAAGATTGAAACTCAAGAAACAAGTTCACCATGCAACAGCAAGTGATAAACCAGAGTACACATGAAGGCTCAGACTCAAGAAACAAGTTCACCATGCAACAGCAAGTGATAAACCAGAGTACACATGAACTACATGCCTCGAAGAACAGGCAATAAAGGAGGCAAACAAGTGATGTACACATGAATGCAATAGTGGACAATGCAAGTGCAGACAAGCTAAATACAAATACACACGGCAATGGACTGATACAAGGGTCTCAAACCCGGACCAGTGAGCAGTGCCAACAGACCAGGCAGCAAAACAAGCAGCTTCCACATGTGACTACAATACAATGCAACAAGTAACATATAGATATCCAGAAACCAGACTCAAACACACAATGAATACATGTACACAGTGGCCCAACAACTCAATATGCAAACAAAGCATGCAGATTCAATTCGTGGTAATCATGAATTCAAACAAGTCAGGTTTAAATGCTGGAAGCACTATCTTCACAAAAATCAAGCAGGGGTTTCAAAATGCCGAAGTCATGAAACAACAGGTGCAAGTAAATATCCCAAGGATGAACAGAAGTGCCAAATTCACAAATGACCAAGTCAAAAATGTCAAGTTCAAATGTAGAAACCCAAAGCCGTGTATTTAAAAAAATCAGAGAATACATCATCAAATCAAGTCAAACCATGTGGCCACGAAATCGATCAAAACCATGTCAATCAAGTAAACGAACTTATTCGATATGAACAAGTCAGAAATCATCAACATCAACAAAATCGAACTGTCGAAATAAAGACATTGACGAATGAATTAGGATGTGAGTGAAAATCACTCACCTATTTACGAAGAGCACGAATCCACAGCCAAAATCCCCCCCCCCTTCAGCTCGCCTTTGCACGGCCTGACCAAGCTCAAAGCAAAGCAAACATCGAACTCGATCAAATAGAAGCAGCCGTGAGCAACTCAAAGAGATAGTCGATCGACAAAGCAAGGACCTAGATCATTATTCGATCGAGCAACCATTGTCGGCAGCTTCTAATTATAAGCCCTAATTTGCAAGCAAAGGAAGAAGGAACGAGCCGCCATTTTATTTCTTTTCGTTTGACTAGGGCTTGGGAAGAGAAGTGAATGGGGGAACGGGTATATACTTGAGATAACACGGCACCAAGAATAATAAAAGAAACGTGGGCCGAGATTAAATTTTAAAGCCCGCATAACCCTTAACAAATTTATAAAAGAATTACAACTCGATTTAAACACTCCCAATAGCAATTAGCCAGCGGAATTAATCGTCTAATGACGATAATTAACTGGTGCAAAACCCTGGGTTGTTACAGACTCCCCTCCTTATAAAAATTGCGTCCCCGCAATTTTCATAATTAAAGTTGTCAATAATAATTATTTTTCTAACATAAACTGGTTAAGCTAGAAAATAAAGGTCAAGAACACAAACACCAAAGAAATCTTTTAATTTCATAAAAGAAATTCACAAGTTATCAACAAAATCTAATTATCAAAAACGATAATCAGAAAACATCAAATATCTAATTATCCAAAAACGATAATCAGAAAACACAAATATGTAATTATCAAAAACGATAATCAGAAATCAGAAATATCTAATTATCCAAAAACGATAATCAGAAATCACAAATGTCTAATTATCCAAAACGATAATCAGAAAACACAAATATCTAGTTATCAAAAACAAAAATCAGAAATCACAAATATCTAATTATCAAAAACGATAATCAGAAAACATCAAATATCTAATTATCAAAAACGATAATCAGAAATCACAAATATCTAATTATCAAAACGATAATCAGAAAACACAAATATTTAATTATCAAAAACAATAATCAGAAATCTCAAATATCTAATTATCAAAAACGATAATCAGAAAACATCAAATATCTAATTTTCAAAAACGATAATAAAAAAACATCAAATATCTAATTATCAAAAACGATAATTAGAAAACACAAATATCTAATTATCAAAACGATAATCATAAAACATCAAATATCTAATTATTAAAAACGATAATCAGAAAACATCAAATATCTAATTATCAAAAACGATAATCAGAAATCACAAATATCTAATTATCCAAAAACGATAATCAGAAATCACAAATATCTAATTATCCAAAACGAAAATCAGAAAACATAAATATCTAATTATCAAAAACGATAATCAGAAATCACAAATCAACAAATATCTAATTATCAACAAAGATAATTAGAACTCAAATCAACAAATATCTAATTATCAACAAAGATAATTAGAACTCAAATCAGCAAATATCTAATTATCAACAAAGATAACTAGAACTCAAATCAGCAAATATCTAATTATCAACAAAGATAATTAGAACTCAAATCAGCAAATATCTAATTACCTACCAATAATTAGAAACAACAAATATTTAGAAATCAATTAAGATGACTAGAAAATCAACATAAAAGGTGGATCGATCCCAGCAGATGGCGAGTTTTAGCTACGCCGCACGTGCATCTCAGATGGCCGAAGCCTACCAAGTACTATAAATTTTGGCGCCCATCAGATGACCCGAAAGTCCACAGAGTGACCCGAAGGTCTAGTACTGGTATTTGACCCGAAGGTCCGCAGAGTGGCCCGAAAGCCCAACAAATGACCCGAAGGTCTAGCAGAGTGGCCCGAAAGCCCAACAAATGACCCGAAGGTCCAGCATAGTGGCCCGAAAGCCCAACAAATCATCAAAATCATCAAACAGCAAAGGTTTCAATTAACGAGTCCGGAATTAACCAAATAGCAAACGCACATGTCCCATACCATGAGTTTTACTAAATCGTTTAATTCTCTTCATTGTTTCCTTGAAAGTGCAAAATTGTGTATTTTAAATAAACAACATTTTACGTTCTCAAACGGATAAGTCCAGAATTAAGCGAATCAGTAAAAGCGAGGGTTCATAGTCCTCAATTTTGCTGAAGCGTTTAAATCGCTTCCTCATTCTTTTGAAAGCGCAAACTGTAAAAAAAAATTAAACAATTTTAAAACACGTGATTAAAACAGCAACCTCTGTAGCAACTTCGATAAAGAAATTGCACTTCTCAAAACACCGTAAAAACGGGTATCAAATCAGCATTGCGGGCTAACCGCTTGAAAATCCACTTTAAATCTGACGGTTACTGAAGTCAAAGCGACAGTAATTTTTATACGTTAGAATCTCATCAAAATAATTCACATCAAAATATAATACCAGTGAATTTTCATTCATTAAAAATATCAACAAAACACTGTGCTTCAAAAATTTAGCATTGGTGTAAAAATCCCGTTATAAAAATAACGGCAACAAAATACGTTTATACCAAACACCGGTTCAACGTAAAATTAATGCAGTAACGTGCAACTCAAATTTGCACGCACACTACAAGATGAACAAAGAAATCACTCAATTATATCTTCAATGAAGATAATTTAAAACAGCAAAAATCTCAACAAAATCACATAACTACTATCGCTTCGGATCCTCAAATCGAATTCGAAATTTTCAAAGAAAACAAAAATAAATACATCTATGTAACAACACAATGAAATTTATTTCATTTTCATATTTTGATTTTTAAATCAAAAGGGTTATCAGCCGTACACAGTAAAGATAGCCCTACTGTTTCCGCTGCGCACTCTGATAAACAGAACACAAATTAATCAATCATCAAAACACAATTTCACTTTTATTTTTAAATAAGGATATTTAAAAATTTCATCATAATTTCAAAACTTTAGTTTTGACTCAAAGCACAAATAAAAACATCAACAATTAGTTGTAACACATGTTCCATCTAAGTTATGTTCTATATTATGTCCATAAAAACCTCGCTCCGATACCAACTGTGACGCCCCACCTCTATGCTCACAATAACAAAGAGTATTAAAAGGAAATACTGTCTGTTATTACGAAGAATAAGGCTGGATAGGAGCGGCCATCCGTAGTTAGGCCTTACACTAGTATTGGTTATCTCGATAGGAGTGGTATATATATTTTTCATCTCTTTGTTTATTTACTCCCATCGACATATCCAATTCCAGTATAAAACGAACTACGATGGTTCATAATAGTTTAGGACAACATATATAATAATAACACATATAAGCTAAACACAGAACACGGATAATATCAAATCTCATATATATAACTGAAGTCAGTTACAATACATGTGATACAACTACAACTGTCGACAATGGAAGTTACATATACAAGTACATTATTGTAAATAATATACATGAATACATATCATCCTATAAATAACACTGACTACTCCAAAAGATATGAAGAGACTTCATAGCTCAAGCAGCAACCCAAAGCAAGATATCAACAGCCTGTAATAACTCGGTCTGACCCGAGTATTAATTCAAAAGAAAATAATACGCGGGTCAGTCTAATTCAAACTCAGTTATTAATGCACAGAAACAATAATAATTAAATAATCAAATAGACGACAGTCACAATAAATCTCACCTATCCAATCCTTTAATAAGGAATCGGATAACGGTAAATATAACACGTAACAGCAATAACAGCAAATCAGCAAATTCAAATCATCAATAAAGATAAATGAAAGAGTTATCAATGATGATAATTTAGAAAACAACAGAATTGCCTAAACAGCAATTAACAGCAAGTGGCCAAAGCAAAACCCAAGCCAGTGAAACAGCATAAACAACAAAATCTAATTATCGATACGATAATTAGAAAACACATAATCTAATCATCTAGAAGATAATTAGATAGCAACAAAATAATCAAATTAAACCAAATTAAAATACAATTTCAAAATTTTCAATTGAACACACGAAACAATTCAAGCAATTGAAATATCAATTAAAACGTCAATTCTGTTTAGCTGCAGTACACGCTCACGTGTACTGCCTCGCCAATACAGCATATGATGTCATCACAACACCAAATACTAATAGCAAGTCGAAACTGCAAAGTGTGCACAGGTACAAAATCGAAATGCAACAGTGAATCACAAACCAAACAGGGGCAAAACCGCAAACAAATACAACTGCCTCGATGCATACATATGTATATACACATGTATACATATAAGTAGTGACTCAATACAACAAAACCAGTTCAAGTTACAGTGGCAGTAGTGAAACTGAAAATATCAAAGTGAAGCAAGAAAACTTCAATATGCAGAGAGTCAAGGAAAGTGATCGAAGAATAAAAAGCAAATGGCAATAACTCGAGATCAAGTTCGGGTTATACGACCCAAACTCAACTGGACAATGCCATCACCATAAACACAAATGCATAAGAATAAAATGTAGCTGGTCAGATATCCAACAAAAGTATAGCCTCAATAATGAAGAGCAAATGAAGATTCAAATATCAATGCCACTGCCTCAACAGTCAAAGCATCATATATACAAACGTGCTCAAGACAACTAAGCTAAATATGCTAACCAGAGTACACATGAAGACTCAAACTCAAGAAACAAGTTCACCATGCAACAGCAAGTGATAAACCAGAGTACACATGAAGGCTCAAACTCAAGAAACAAGTTCACCATGCAACAGCAAGTGATAAACCAGAGTACACATGAACTACATGCCTCGAAGAACAGGCAATAAAGGAGGCAAATAAGTGATGTACACATCAATGCAACAGTGGACAATGCAAGTGCAGACAAGCTAAATACAAATACACACGGCAATGGACTGATACAAGGGACTCAAACCCGGACCAGTGAGCAGTGCCAACAGACCAGGCAGCAAAACAAGCAGCTTCCACATGTGACTACAAT
The DNA here is from genome assembly GCA_030737815.1 of Allium fistulosum. NCBI lineage: Eukaryota > Viridiplantae > Streptophyta > Magnoliopsida > Asparagales > Amaryllidaceae > Allium > Allium fistulosum. Next base: position 897,966,628 of record CM060907.1, on the reverse strand, counting down.
ACAATGCAACAAGTAACATATAGATATCCAAAAACCAGACTCAAACACACAATGAAGACATGTACACAGTGGCCCAACAACTTAATATGCAAACATAGCATGCAGATTCAAGTCGTGGTAATCATGAATTCAAACAAGTCAGGTTTAAATTCCGGAAGCACTATCTTCACAAAAATCAGGCAGGGGTTTCAAAATGCCGAAGTCATGCAACAGCAGGTACAAGTAAATATCCCAGAGATGAACAGAAGTGCCAAATTCACAAATGACCAAGTCAAAAATGTCAAGTTCAAATGTAGAAACCCAAAGCCGTGTATTCAAAAAAATCAGAGAATACATCATCAAATCAAGTCAAGCCGTGTGGACATGAAATCGATCAAAACCATGTCAATCAAGTAAACGAACTCATTCGATATGAACAAGTCAGAAATCATCAACATCAATAAAATCGAACTGTCGAAATAAAGAAATTGACGAATGAATTAGGATGTGAGTGAAAATCACTCACCTATTTACGAAGAGCACGAATCCACAGCCAAAATCCGCTTCCCCCCCTTCAGCTCGCCTTTGCACGGCCTGACCAAGCTCAAAGAAAAGCAAACATCGAACTCGATCAAATAGAAGCAGCCATGAGCAACTCAAAGAGATAGTCGATCGACAAAGCAAGGACCTAGATCATTATTCGATCGAGCAACCATTGTCGGCAGCTTCTAATTGGAAGCCCTAATTTGCAAGCAAAGGAAGAAGGAACGAGCCGCCATTTTATTTCTTTTCGTTTGACTAGGGCTTGCGAAGAGAAGTGAATGGGGGAATGGGTATATACTTGAGATAACACGGCACCAAGAATAATAAAAGAAACATGGGCCGAGATTAAATTTTAAAGCCCGCATAACCCTTAACAAATTTATAAAAGAATTACAACCCGATTTAAACACTCCCAATAGCAATTAGCCAGCGGAATTAATCGTCTAATGACGATAATTAACTGGTGCAAAACCCCGAGTTGTTACAGACCCCCCCCAACCATGCCATGGAAGACTCACCACCCTTCATTTCTCTTTTACATCACTTCTCCTTTATGCCAATTACACTTATACCCTTAATATGATATGTCTCTTATCCTAATGAAAGCTTCTAGAATGTTCCATACTTTATAAAGTGGTATGTGTGTTAATTAGTTGCTAGTGTGTTTATTTGATAATTAGACAGGTGCATAAGAGTTCGAACAACTTATATCGATCGAAAAACTGTTTATCGATAAACAGATTTTCGATGACATTGTCGATTTTTCATGAAAAAATATATTTTCGTAAACAATTTCAAAAACAAGTTTTTTATCATTATTCATTAATTAAACAATGTCTAGCAAGGTCATAAAATCATATTCATAACACTTAATTATATTTCAAAATGTTTCAATATTCGAAGACGAAGTGTTCGAATTTTCGGATCGCTACATCTAAACTTGAAGATGATCAATAATAAAGAGCAAAAGAAGAAATGGGCCAAAATTGGTTAAGTCCATTGATTGGTACTGATTCATTAAAATGACCAACGTGTCTTTAAAATTAAAGTGCAATGTATCTCTAGCCAAGGTGAAGAAAAAGACAAGTTTTGGGCAAGAGTGATGGACTAGTACCGATCCCTCTCAAATATTTTGTCCCTCAAACTCGAAGGCAATGAAGACTAAAGTGTACTAGAGCAAACCATAAGTTTTTGGGCCAAGACACATACCGTCATCAATCCATTGGTGGATCGGTACCTATCTTTGAGCCTTGGGATTTGGTCTAAATTTGACCCATCTCTTTTATATTAAGTTTGACCTAATTGACCGACGAATTCAAAAGCGATTTGATGGATCTAAAGGGCAAAAACAACCCAATTCAGTTATAAATAGGAGGCTATCTCCAACAAAGGAAGGACTTTTGATCTTTGCTAGGGAAACGCTATCATTTTTTCACTTCAAGATATAATTATGAAATAATCACTGTAATCTTGATAGATTTAGCAAGAACAAGCAATAAAATTGATAAAATGGACACATGTTAGAGATTTGTCGAATCACTATAAAAGGAACACATATTTTCTTCTATATTTCTCTTTTATTTTTACTATTTTTTATTTTATCTTATAATTTCTATCATTTTGGGGTGTAAACCAAATTATCGGCCAACACATTTATTTGCACCAAATTTGTTGCTTGATAAATAAATTAAACGAAAATTGATGGTCTGCATCTTAGAAATGAAAAGTCCAATGAACCAACCAAATTTGCACATATCACATGGCTTCGAACACTTAATAATTTATATACATACGTGTCATTTTGATACATGATATTAGACATTTGACAACAATAAATAAGCTAGTGTGTAACACGTGCATTGTACACGATAATGTTGTTAAAAAATAGTATTTACATTTTAATTATTGCTAAAATTATTTTTTATTATGCAATATATATAATATATATATATAATAAATTTATAATGATATATTAACCATAAACTAAAATGACTTGCAATGTTCAGAGATAAGGTTGAATACTATATATACGTAAATAATTTATGCTATGGGAATTTTTTTTATATGTATGGGTTAATAAGTAACTTCACCATTTTATTAGTATGATTGTTATATATGTATTTAATTATCATCTTTTTAAAGGATTTATAAATGAATTAATGAACGTTAAATAATTGAATTTATTCGAATAACTTAAATTAATGATCAACATACCTAATTAAATATAAGAAGATAGATGTAAAAAAGTTGGAGAAAATTGGGAAGAGCTTTGTATAAATTTGTAATTGAGAAGAGCGTTAGCTTATCTACATGTGAACTTTTTTTTTTTGAATCAAGCATGTGAACTTTTATTCGTTATTAAGTTTTCATTTTTAAACAATGTTATTCTTAAAGCTAACCATAGATTTCATGTTTTGTAGGAGAGTCATACTTACGACTTTGATAATTGCAAAATAATGCTATGTAGTATTTAATTGAGTTATGAGTTAGGTATGATTTGATAACACGTTGAAAGTGAAAATATTTATATAATCTAGTTTTTATCGGTGTAATCTTTCCATTCACATCGTAATGCTGTAAACTATAAATTTATCTTTCAAAGGTTGTTAAAAATGAAAATATGTTATGTGATGTACGATAAATTTTTTGAGATAAATGAATTAGAAATAAAAAAAGTTAATATTATTTATGTATACAATTTATGTTATATGATTTAAATATCTTTATATATCTGAATAAAGAAGAAATAATTTTATCATTTTTCTTTATACATGAAAATTGTATATATTGAAACCCTTGTATTTTTATGATTTATTAGATGGATTAATAGATATTAGTTAAGCATATTTATTTAAATAGTTTAAATTAAGATTACACGGTTAGTTAAATATATGGACCAGAATGCAAAATATTAGAAGATAATTGAGAGAGTTTCTAAATAATTGTAAAAATATTAAAATTTTAGGTATTTGAAGTTAATAGAATTTTATAGTGTAATGTATGATAAATTCATTCAGTAAATAAATTATAAAATAAATTTATTATTGTCATTAATGTATATAATTTATGTTACATGATTTTTATATATATATATATATATATATATATATATATATCTACATCCAAATGAATTTTCTTTTACCAATTTTTTGATGAGCCTGTATTATACATATTGAAAATTTCATCTTTTAGGATTTACTAATAAATATTAGTTGATTAAGTTGATCAATTAGTTTAAATTTTAGATTATGTAATCAATTTAAATGTGTGGACTGTAATGTAAAATTTCAGGAGAGAACCGTGAAAGATTTGTGAATAATTGTGGACTCGTTTAAAAGTATGTATTTCAATGTAAAATAGTGTAAAAAGTTTATTAAAATAATAGTAAAGTGGTAAATTATAAGATTTTTAAAATAAAATATTCACTTGGAAAGAATTAAAGAGAATAGATATAATTCTTACATTAAATGAGAGAGCTTCAGTTCTGTTGTACTATCATTTAATAGATTTGAAAGTTTTTAGTGCTTGCATTGTAAATATACATAATAAAAACCGTCAAAATTGCATAAAGCGACATGAATTTGATTGTGATCCGAAAAGATAAAAAAACTAAAAATTTAAATCACGATTCTAAAATAGTAGAGTCCGTATTACGTTAAGAAAAGCACAAGGTACTTCTGAGTAGGAATAAGAAAAATATTATGATCAAAACATATTTTCTTTATGGAACCTCCATTGTGGTACAAAATAAAACATAAAATTTAACATAATAAATCTTTATAGTTGGATAATTTTTGTATTTTTTATATGAAAGCTAGAAATAGACTGTCAATGGATATTCAAAAAAATCTAAAATCTGTCCGCATCCGTATCTGAAAAAAAAATATATCTGATATCTAAAAAAGGAGATACAGATGCAGATATGAAGGCATCCACATTTAAAACTCATCCGTTTGGTTTTTGTCAAAATTGTAATTTATTTTATATGTATTTTAGTACAGTTAAGGATATGCTTTTATTGCTTTATTGAGATAATAGTTTATATTATATGCATTTAATTTATATTAACTATTAAAAACTATTTGTTATCATCTTATTTGTTGATTTTGCATATTTTTAATAATGAATGTTAAAGGAAAAAAATTAATCAAAAAGTTTGAATTTATATTTCTTGATTTGTCGATAGTTAGCGAAAGGATAATTATCTAATATTTGTCCGTATTCGCAGATGCGGATATTCAATGCTCGAAAATGATCTTGGATGCGAATGCAGATATGACACCACATGCATCCGAAAGTATCCATTGACAGACCTAGCTGAAAATCAAGTAGAGATCTAATCATCGAATTAGCTCTGTTAAATTTTACGATATTTAAATATAATTTCTTCATTAACAGACTGAAAAATCTCTTGAGAAGTGCCAACAAGATTGGTGTTGTTCGTTGATGGTTTGGACTACGAAACCAAAGATCACAAGTTTAGTTGGAAATGAAGGTTGGTTCTAGCATGTCAGTGGATACCCGAAAGTGGAAATTAGGGAGGCATCCCTATCATACTTTCATATTGTAAAGCGGGTCCCTGTTTTTTGGAAACGAAGAAAAATTATTGCTGAAATGTCAGCAACTTTTATAAATAAGTGCTGATATTTCAGCAACTATCTGTATCAAAGTTTTATTGTAAAAACAAAGAAAAATTATTGCTGAAATGTTAGCAACTTTTATAAATAAGTGCTGATATTTCAGCAACTATCCGTGTCAAAGTTTTATTGTAAAAACAAAGAAAAATTATTGCTGAAATGTCAGCAACTTTTATAAATAAGTGCTGATATTTCAGCAACTTTCATAAACTGTGTTCACAGTGTACATAAATGTTGCTGAAATATCAGCAACTTTTATAAATAAGTGTTGATATTTCAGCAACTTTCATACACTATGTTCACAGTGTACAGAAATATTGCGGAAATGTCAGCAACTTTTATGAAATGTTGCATCACGCTCTGCAATAATCGTGAATAAAAAAACAGGGACCTAATTTACACTGAAATTTAGTGAAGGACTTTTCGTGAATTTTGAAACTTAATAAGGACCTGTGCCAAAAGTACCCTACCCGAAATATCTGAAATCTGTGCATCTATATCCAAAAGCGGATAAATATCCGATATCCGAAAAAATGGATATAGATATCCGCATCCGAAAATTATTCCATCAGTTTTTGTCAAGATTATAATTAATATTTTATTTATTTACCATGATGGACATATGTTTATTTTTTCCATTAAGCTAATAGTTTGTCTTATATGAATTTAAAGCATATCAATTGCTCAAAACTATTTATTATCGCTCTAGTTGTTTATTTTTCACACTTTTGTAATCAATGGAATTGAAAAAGTTTACGTTAAATCTAAATTTTCTATTTATATTTCTTGATTTATCGATCATCGACGGATAATATAATTATTCGATATCCGTTTGTATACGCGGATGCAGATATCTGATATTCGAAAATGATGCCGGATGCTGATGCAAATATGACACTGTCTGTATCCGAAAGCAACCGTCTACAGACCTAGACGTTCTAGATTAGTTCTAAATGAAAAATCTATTAGGAAGTTTTAAATGTAAATTGGATATTTCTTTATAATTGCAATCCATGCCCTGATCCAAAATAGATACTTCGACCGTATATAAATTTGAAATTTTGACCGAGTGACGATAGGATTTACCCACGGAGCAGTTCACCATGCTCCCCTTCCCATATAAATCCTTTAAATTTAATCAATTCAATTCCAAGCCCTTTTGTACGTTAAATAAATAAAAATCAATGCGTTAATCAGGAATCGTCTCCTTTCTCCGTCGCTGTCGTCCAAAATCCCAGCTCGAAACCCTAGTTTTCCGTTCATATCTGAATAATCATACAGAAACTACATAGTTCCCCTAAAACTCTAACCATGAGCAGCGGCGGAGCGACTGAGGTTACTGGAGCGCCTGTATTGGCGGAAGCGCAGTATGTGAAGGCGAAGACTTGTATTTGGTGGGACATAGAGAACTGCCAGGTGCCCAGATCGTGCGATCCGTACTCGATTGCCCAGAATATAAGTAAATCTCTTGCCGATTTGAATTATAAAGGAGTGGTTACGATTTCTGCATATGGAGATACAACAAGGATTAATTCTTCTGTGCAGCAGGCTCTTTCAAGTACTGGAATTGCTTTGAATCATGTTCCTGCTGGTGAGTTTGATATTTACTGAATTAGATGGCTGCTTGTGTTGATCTTAGAAGTTTGAGTGATATTTTCTTTGAAGGTTGGGTCTTCAGTGGTTACAGTGGTTTTGGATTGCCCACTTTAGAACTTGATTATGGATGCTTGTTGAGGGAAAGTAATTTGCCATGTGATATTTAGGGTACAGTATCGAAAAGTGGGCTAATTCTATTTATACAACAAAATTTGTTATACATACACCAATTTTTTATATAAAAAAATAAAACCAAAAATCTATCAAAAGCAAAAAATAGTACGAAAAATATGTTTTAACTTCTATCGACTAAAACTCGAATTGAATATCAAAAAATAGAAAATAAAATTATTATTACTTTATCATGAAAATTGAAGAAAGTATGATTTAAGGTTAGAATCAAATATGATTTTGATGTAGAACTAGAGGAAGATTGTGATTTTGAAGTAGAATTTGGAGAAGAGGTAAAATTTTCATTTTTTTAAAAAAAATTATGGAGGAGAAATAGGTTGAATTTGAAACAAAATTACGGTGCATTGCCTCCACTATGATTATTATGTACCACGCAGTACCTTCCCATAGGTTTCTATCATTTCCTCGTAGTTGCTCCCACAGGTTTATATTATTTCCTCGTAGTTGCTCTCATAGGTTTATATTATTAACTCGCAGTTGCTCCTCTAGATTTGAATTATTACCTCGTAGATGCTCTCTTATGAAACTCGGCCACAATGTGATGAGATTAAATAATGATAATAATAATAGTTTATTTGCCAACGATGAAGGAAGGGGAGATGTCGATCTAGGTGTGCGACACGGTTGTGGTTGAGATTGAGAACGACGCGGTGGCACTATTAGGGGTTTTCAGTTACTTTTTTTAATGACAAATTGAGAATGAAAGAAAATTAATAGTGGTAAAAGGTAAAGTTGTTTGATGTGTAGTTTTGTAAATTGTATGGTGTTAGCGCCAAAATCACTAACACCCAAATCCAAGAGAAAGCACCAAATACCAGTCACAACTCACAGATATAATATATGTGGGGAGTAATAATGTGAAGAACAGTCAGAATTCAAATGAAAGCAGTAAAGAACAACAGATTTTATAGTGGTTCGGCTAACTCCGGTCTACGTCCACTCCAGAAGTTTTCTTTTTATTGATGTAATAATCGATTACAGTTACAAAAATGGTAGAGTCGCCTTAGCCTTAGAAAGTAGAAAGTCAGAGAGCAGAAGAGAAGATCTTTTTTCAGAAGCCCTACGTGCTGTATTTATAGGCAAATCCGGGTAGTTGGACCTCCTGAGTAATCCAGGCCCATCAAGGCCATTGCCGATCCAGGCTCTGTACCACGACCGAACTAGGTAAGCCGAGCCGTATATGCCGAACCACCATCTATTCTAATATACCGATCCACTTCAGCATGCCGATCCACTTCGAAGCCGGTCCACCCTGATGTCGCCTCGAGTAAACCCTATGCCAAACCCGAGCCACCTCATCCTGACCGGCCCATATCACTACACCGACCCATGCCATCCTGACCGAACCATCAATGCCGAACGACCCGCAACTCCCAGACCGAACCACCAATGTCGAACAACCATTGCCGAGCCACCTCGCCGAGCGACCAATGCCGAGCCACCTCGCCGAACGACCAATGCTGAACCATCCATGCCGAGTGACCAATGCCGAGCCACCCATGCCGAGCGATCATTGCCGAGCCACCCATGTCGAGCGACCATTGCCGAGCTACCTCGTCGAGCGACCGATGCCGAGCCACCCATGTCGAGCGACCAATGCCGAGCCACCCGTGCCGAGCGACCATTGCCGAGCCACCCATGCCGAGCGACCATTGTCGAGCCACCTCGTCGAGCGACCGATGCCGAGCCACCCATGTTGATCCATGCACGAACTTCCCTCCTACATCGAGCTATACCTGCTTGGCCGACCGGCCAATGCCGATCCATCTAGGACGAGCTATAGACACCAAACCATTCATGACTGATCGTCTATCCATCCAGCTGGCTTAAATCCATCGCTTTCCAATCTCGATAAACGAGCAGTCCATTTAGTTAAATCCGCCTGTTCACGGCCTTGACAAAAGGCGGGTTAACATTTTGCCCCCCAAAACATGCCTTGCTATTGGAAGGTGTGTTTTGAATAGCTTAAATCCGATATCCGAAGTCCATATGTTATATGTAGTCATACCTTCCGATTCATAATCCAATCCATTGTATCCAAGTGTCATTACCGTATACTTACCCAAATCCACGATTGCTCCGAGTCGATATCCGATTCCTACCCAGCAGCCAAATCCTGAGCCAATTCCATAGCCATCCGAACCCGTCAACCGAGTTCTAATTCATCCGTATCCAACAACCAATAACCACATCCACGACCTCTCCGGGTCGACATCCAAATCTGGGACCACTCCGGGTCTAACTTTGAATCCGTAGACCTCACCGGGTCGCGTTATCCTGTTCCAGGTTCGACTCTCCGGTCAATGGCTTGTATGTTCTCCGGCCTCGGCTCTCCGACTGAGGACTTCCATATTTCTGGCATCGACTCTCCGGCCGAGGATTTCTTACATCCTCCGGCCTCGACTCTTCGGTCAAGGACTTTGATATTCACCGGCCTTGGCTCTCCGGCCAAGGACTTTCATATTTTCCGGCTTCGGCTCTCCGGACAAGGACTTTGATATTCACCGGCCTCGGCTCTCCGGCCAAGGACTTTTATATTCTCTTCGAGTCCATTCCATCGCTCTCCGACGAAGGGACTCGTAACTTGCGATTACTGCCCCGTCTCTCCGATCGGGACTGTAATCGTTTGGCCTGTATTATTTATTGAATTAGACCAATCCTAATAATTACAGAATTCAGTTATCAAAGCGAAAGTTCGTGCAACAAAGGGAATTAAATGTCCAAAGTACCAAAGAAGAAACCAAAGTTTGCAGAAAAACAGAAAGAAAATAGGATTTCATAGATCCAAGCAGTACGGTTTTTCGTCATCTCAGAGCACGTCTAGGGACCGTCCTCGATCCCGTACGTGTGTAAGTGACCTAGCCGTATTACTTTGAGTTCTATTACTTATTCAGAACCATAAATCCATTCAGTTGATAACAAGTCGGCGGTGACTAGATCCAGCACCACCTTCGTTCGAGGTAGGCGGTGGCCGCTCTCGTTCCACTGTTACAGCTCGATTCCTTATGTACTGTTGCAGGTGACCGTTCCTTACATGCTCCTCAATGATATCTTTCAAATGCATACAATCGTTTGTGTTGTGCCTATCAAGCTCATGGAATAAGCAATGCTTTTCTGACGCCCGCTCGTATTCCGATGGTTTCCTCCTAGCCGGTCTTCGATACTGGAGGTGCCCCGAGTATCCAAGTAAATCCTTTCCAGAGTTTCTGTCAAATCCGTATAAGAAGAAATTTTCGATTCTCTCCGTTTCCTTTTTGAGGGGTTACTGTCGTCACTCATTTTCCTTTTGCCCTTATCGTCTTTGTTTGGTTCCTCCCTGAGTGGACCTCCACCCCTCACTGCATAAGCTTTATCCTCTCTCCCTGCTCTCTCAGCATACGCATCTTCCTGCCATAGGAACCTTTCCGCCTCATGGTAGAATTCTCCGAGATCCCTCGGTGGGTTCCGTTCCAACGATATCTTGAAATCCGAATTATCTGCAATTCCTGTAACTGCTGCCATCAAAACCATCGACGGATCGGGTCGATCCACTGAAGCTACTGCTGCGTTGAATCTGGTTAAGAAATCCCTGAGCGACTCTCCCTTCCATTGTCTCATCGATGTCAAGGTCATTACGTTCTTGGGTCTGACTATATGGACCCGAAATTGCCTCATAAACCTCTCAATCAGCTCTGTCCAAGTGTCAATAGAACTACTCTCCAGCTGTCTGAACCACATAGCTGCGATATCCGTCAAATACAAAGGGAAATATCGAGCCATGACCTCATCTGATGCCTCCAGTACCTCCATATGCCTCATGTATCTTGTCAGGTGAACGGCGGGATTCATTCTCCCATCATACATCTCCAACGTTGGTAGCTTAAAATCCGGAGGGTTCATAGCTTGCCTGATAGTAGGAGTAAAGGGACTCATATTCACATCCTCCAAGTCTTTATTTACCAATCCACCTCTCACAGCTCGTCTGACCATCTCCGCTAATCTGTCATTGTCGCCAAACTGTAATCCTTGTCCGCTACCTCTGATCTGTCCCTCGAGTTCACGAGAAACCTGGCACATACTCCTCATCACGTACTCATGCACTCCTGTTGGTGTCGGGTTGCACAACGTCATCTGGTATCCCTCCTTCCATGGATTGGTCCAGCATTTCCTGATGGTGTGCCCCCGAGTCTAGGTCCATCCAAATTGATAGCCGTCTGCTGATTGGGGGCTGTCCCCTGCTGAGCCATTCCCTCTGCTTGCTGGTTGAGCGCTTCTGATCCAGCTCCACGGATCTGAGCTTCTACATTTCCTGCTTGTGCAAATTGTCTGAGAAGAGCCTGCATCATCTCCTCTTGTCTTTTCAGCATCGCTTCCATCTCATCTCTGGTGATGTAGATGGATGCTTGACCTGCTCTAGCTCCAGAGGAGGCCTCTTGACTTTCCTCTTGATTGCTTCTTTCTGTCACTTGCTTCCTTGTTGGTGGCCTAGCCATTGCTTCCTAGAATCCAAGTTCCTAACTCCAAAATTCCCGAGTGCTTGCCTTCTCAGTGAAAGCACCAAAATGTTAGCGCCAAAATTGGTCACTAACACCCAAATCCAAAAGAAAGCACCAAATACCAGTCACAGCTCACAGATAGAATATATGTGGGGAGTAATAATGTGAAGAACAGTCAGAATTCAAATGAAAGCAGTAAAGAACAACAGATTTTATAGTGGTTCGGCTAACTCCGGCCTACGTCCACTCCAGAAGTTTCATTTTTATTGCTGTAATAATCGATTACAGTTACAAAAATGGTAGAGTCGCCTTAGCCTTAGAAAGTCAGAGAGCAGAAGAGAAGATCTCTTTTCAGAAGCCCTACGTGCTGTATTTATAGACAAATCCGGGTAGTTGGGCCTCCTGAGTAATCTGGGCCCATTAAGGCCATTGCCGATCTAGGCTCTGTACCACGATCGAACTAGGTAAGTCGAGCCGTATATGCCGAACCACCCTCTATTCTAATATACTGATCCACTTCAGCATGCCGATCCACTTCAAAGCCAGTCCACCCTGATGTCGCCTCGAGTATAACCCTATGCCAAACCCGAGCCACCTCATCCTGACCGTCCCATACCACTACACCGACCCATGTCATCCTGACCGAACCATCAATGTCGAACGACCTGCAACTCCCAGACCGAACCACCAATGCCGAACGACCATTGCCGAGCCACCTCGCCGAGCGACCAATGCCGAGCCACCCATGCCGAGCGACCATTGCCGAGCCACCCATGCCGAGCGACCATTGCCGAGCCACCTCGCCGAGCGACCGATGCCGAGCCACCCATGCCGAGCGACCAATGCTGATCCATGCACGAACTTCCCTCCTACACCGAGCTATACCTTCCTGACCGATCGGCCAATGCCGATCCATCTAGGCCGAGCTATAGACACCAAACCATTCATGACTGATCGTCTATCCATCCAGCTGGCTTAAATCCATCGCTTTCCAATCTCGATAAACGAGCAGTCCATTTAGTTAAATCCGTCTGTTCACGGTTTTGACAAAAGGCGGGTTAACATATGGTATGTAAAGTAAAAATTAATGTATATTGTTTTGGAGAATTTTGGGTGTGGATAGTAAAATATGGTGTATGAATAGAACAAGTCTAAAGAGTGATACAAAATGCATCTCAATTGTTTGCCCCATTTCACCGATTTCAGTTAAATGGTTGGTCGACAATATATTATGATCAAAAAACAAATAAGGAAACAACGACAACTTAGGCTCCGAGAGTTTTCTAGTTTCTTTTACTTGTTTTGGGTAGCTTTATATTTTAGTTGTTGTCATAATTCTTACTTTTAAGTTTTTTTTTCTCATTAGTTCTACCGGTTATAAAATTGGTGGGAATTGATGTAGTATAATTTAGATGGTAATTCTCAGCCTATCAAGTTGGGGTGTTTTGATGGATTTAAATTCTTTTTTCAGTTATACCCCTATTAATCATATTGGAAAATTAATCTTTACGTTTAAAACTAAATTAGAGAATAAATACAATGATATATATGTAATATTACTTTCACTAATATTTTTTTTAAAATCGGTGTATATTAATTAAACCAAGGTTTTCAAGATAGGATTTAAATCGTAAATCGTAAAGTTCAAACTTTAAATTGAAACGAGATTTAAATTGCAAATCGTGAATTCATATGATCCATATTTTATGGTATGTATACACTTTGAAATTGATTTTGATGTTTGAACTTCTACAATTAAACTTAGAACTTAATTTTCTTTTTTATTACATTTTCATTTTGTTTTGGAACATCATGATTGGAAATGTGAATCCAAGTATATTAAATATGGCAGTATAAGTTAGATGTTTTATTATATTGTAATATTGACTAAGTTTGAATTAGAATGTAAATTGAATCGTAAAGGGAGAGATATTTTATTTGAATTGGGATTTAAATCGCAAGATTTTAAATTTTTGACAACAATGTATTAAACTCTCAAACATGTAGTTATAACACTTTATATAAACCAATTAAAACAACTACGATCATTAACGATTAATATCGGTACTTTCAAAACTCCCTGTATCGGTACTACAAAACTCTCAAGCGGAGCCTTAATTACAAAATTTACCATATTCGATTGGAAAACATACCATTTAATTGAGTAACATGACTTAGTTATGATATTTGTTAAATGACGAATCGATTTGAAAAAGGGAAATGAAAAATATGCATTTTAATAACTAATTTTTTGCTAAGGGTTGAATCAAATAATTGATTCTCCATTTATTAAATCAAACTAAAATTACTGAATTATCATTTTTATAATAATCAACTTTCTTCCTCTTTCCTTTTCACCTTCGAAATCTCTATCTCTTCATCTCTTAAATCTAAATCTGAATTCTTTAATTGTGCTCTTTGATTCTCCAATTTTAAGATCATATGGAGGAGAACACATCTTAATCTTCATCTAAATCTCTGCAAAAACAAGATAAAATATGTTGATTTCTTTTCTTAAATTCGCGATTTCAATAATGTCTTTAAAGGATGTTTACGCCAAATTCCAGAATAAAGTATGTAGTTATCTGTTTAATTTAATTTAATTTTTTATATCTGTTTAATCAAAATTAATACATATTTTGTATGTTTCAAATTGAAAATGATGCTGATAGAAATCAATGAAAAGCGTTCCAAATAAGATGAAAGTAGTATAGGGAAAAATGGTAATGATTTTGTACAAAAAATTCGCTGCATGTGAAAAGTTTTTCTCCCTCTCTCTAAATTTTTGAACTTTTAATTTTCCACGTTACTTTTATTCCCTTGAATCAAATTTTCTTTCCCCTTAACTAATTCCCTTTATTTATATGGACTATGGAGTTATATGAAGTAAACAATAACAAATTCTTTTTCCTTTTCTTTTTGAGCATGAAGTAATATTCAAAACGAGATATAAACCGTAAAATTCAAATTTTACGGTTTAACTGTATTTAAAACATAAATTGTGGATTCAAAGTATTTTTTTTTATTACGTGCACATGCTTGTATGCTAATTTTTTTTGCTCTATACAGATGATTACTTGACATTTAAGTAGGTAATAGCATTGATTCTTCTTTTCATGGAAATAATTTGTATTTTTATAATTGACGGTAATGCTTGGGTTTCTACATATGAACCTAAAACTTTTTTTTTCCTTGTTTCATCTTCAATTTTTAAAGAAAGCAATAAAATTTGAATTGGAGATTCAAGTAAATATCTTAAAATTTTCTGTTTCAACATGTATTGAATGTTTTTTCTCAGTTGTAGGCTTAATTTAGTTTTGAATCACTTGCGAATCGAATTGTAATGGGGAGACTTGATTTGCAACGATATCCAAATTGTAAAATTTGTTTGTTTTATAAAATAACCCTAATTATTTATTACTTGTTACTTCAGTGTAATTTTTATCAGTATCCTTGTTGGCTTAATTATCTTCCTTCTGAAGTTTGCCTTAATTTGTATCTAACATACATAATCTCTGTAATGTGTTTATTTCTTATCTTTGTCTGCTCCTTGACATTAAAAAAAGGAGATGATTGTTTGTCATAAAATAGTTCCCTAAAGTTATCAAATATATCAAATCCAAAGGTATCAAAGATGTATGATCACGATTCTTGGTACATCCCTATGTTTATTGATTCGAAATTTCTTTGTTGTGAAATTAATTCTAAATAGATTTGTGTGCTTTCTGGTTTATGTTCAGTGGAAGCTGAAGATTCCCCTTTATATATTAATGTTAATATAATTTACCATTTAAGTATCGTGTCATGTGGATTCTCTTCCGATGACCTCTTGCATGTCTACCGAATACAGGAATCAAAGATGCAAGTGATAAGAAAATATTGGTTGACATGTTAATATGGGGTTATGATAACCCCCCTCCGGCAAATCATTTGCTTATTTCCGGTGATCGTGATTTTTCTAATGCACTCCATCAACTAAGGATGAGGAAATACAATATTCTGTTAGCACAACCAGAAAAAGTATCACAAGCTCTTGTTTCAGCTGCCAAGACCGTGTGGCTATGGACCAGTCTTGTAGTAGGGGGTAGACCATTAGAAAAAATACCAAACCTTCATAATACCTTGACCAGCAGTAAGTCGAACATCGAGATGCAAAGCAATAGCATTTTGTATTCATCGCAACCAGTTGATATCAATCAAAAGAACGGTAATAATGGGAATTTCGATAATCGCAATACAGCCAAGCAAATTTCTAAAACTCAAAGCCAACCAATTATTAGTACATTGTCCTCTAATGGAAATGATGAAGGTGACAGTCAATCAATTGGAAGTTCAGATTCCTCTAATCCAAATCAGAAAAGCGATTTAAACTTGGGTTCAAACTGTAAAATGAGCGACCCAAATCCCACACCTTCCACTCCAAAATCTCAACAGGTAATTGATTCTGGTATGCTTAATGCACCATGCGGATCCATACCCAATTACACACCCAAAAATATGAAAAAGTACGTGAAAAAGATACCAAGTAACACAACTACGTTTAGCATGGATGGTTCTGGAGCTCAAGATACTGTTATTAATGACACGAACAAAATCAGTAGTAACTCCACTTTGTCTCAACCTTCATCCCGTGTTGTTCCTGAATCTAGTAAACCTTATTCGTCTACTGGGCCTACATCTGCTTATATCCAGCCTTGTTCTGACATAACTAGTAGCAATCATAATAATGGATTGACACAACCAGGTCATGCGCATGAAGCACGAGAAGGTGGAAATATAAACAGTACCTCTAGTTCTTTATCTACGAAATCCTCGTCTCAAGTTTTACCTGAATCTAAAACTTCTAATGCACCTAAAAAAAATGTTAACACTACTACATTCACGAATAATGGGAGTAACAATAAAGTCAAGTTTGCTACCAATAAAAATGGGAATAATTTTCACCAGCAGCAACAAAACCAATATTCACAATCTTATTTTCAACCTAGGAATTTGTCTGGATCAGATTACAAGTATAGCTCTAGTTCTTCACCAGGGCCTACAATCAGGCCAAATAGCTATCAATCTATTCCTTCAACCATGCCTAATGTTTCTCATTCCACTCCTATACCTGATATTAGTAAGCTTAATATTTCTAATCATCCTTATCGTACACAAGGTATGCATGGATCTGCTATTTTCACAGGTAACCCCATGTCTAATAATCGACCAAGTGGTAACCTTGGAAGGCCAGCTCCAACTAATTTTTTACAAGGACAAATGGGGTTTATTTTAGAGGCCTTGAACATATTGAAATCTGAGAAGATATCTCCAACTGAAGCCAACATATCGGATTGTATTCGTTATGGAAATATAAACATTCAGAATTTTAATGTGAAAATGGCCCTTGATTATGCTGTAGAGCACCAGGTTGTTGTCATGCATAAATTAGGAAATTGCATGCCGCTTTATGTTGGGAGGAATGATACCCTTTGGAATTGTGTTAACTTTATGGATACTAATGCTAATCATAGTGCAGAAAATTTTGATGCAGTGTACAAATTTTTGTCTTCTCGTAATGGTCGGTCTGCAATATTATCCTCACAATGCAGGTATTATGGAATGGTTATGTTATATTTATCTATTGTTACTTACATGTCCACTGTCTTTAGCTAATTTAGCTAATTCTTATTTAACATGCATCTGATATTGATTTTTGGATTTAAAAAATTGTGACAAGCCACATGACTTTTAGTTTCTGTGTAGGGGGGATTTATCTTGCAATTATAGGACATCCAGATGTGAATTTAACTATGAAGAGTCGGCTGTTATGAATTTGATTATTGATTATTTGAGCAAATATTCCTGACAAAAAAATTGTTAATCTTTTACCATAGCGCTTTACACCACCTATGGATAAAAAGGTCGGTTAAGTCCAAAATTCCACATAAAAGGTTTGAACAATGTCGACAGTGATATCAAACAATACTGATACAGATGAGTTATTCTACCTAATTACGTCTTTATCAATTTTTTTGGTTTGTTTCAATTTAATTATTTACATAATGAAAACAAACAATATAATATTAGGAATTGAAACTGAGAATGCATTTGTAATTTCTATGGTTCTAATTTCTTTCATATTTGAATTAGACAAATCTTTGGAGCCGAAACCTTCTAGGAGATACTTATGTTTCTTAGTTAGAGCCATGGTCGACGTTCTTATCTGGAAGTTTGATAGGAACATGTTTCTAAATAGATAATAAAGCTTTCTATAACAGATTGAAAAAAAAATATAACCACAATCATAAAGACAACTATTTTTTTTGGAAAAATTAATCGGAAAATTTTGCCACTGAAATGGATAACTGAAAAAATAATTGGAAAATTGGAAAATTGAAAAATATGTACTAGATAATATTGCTCATTTTCTATTGAAAGAATCACATTTTTGGTAATATATATGATAGGTAATGCTAATATGATACTGATATGTTGGTAAAAGTAAGATGTTTGAATTCTATATCAACATTATGAAAATTTTGTGTTCTAAACAAACCAATAACACTATAAATTTCACATGTATTACAATTTGTGTAAATTTCAATGAAAATATTAGTAAATAATTGTTCACACGTTCTCATCTCATTACCAACCAATGACTTTTTTTTTCATATGGTCATGCTTTTTGGCGTCGATACTCATATATGCACTTGTTTTCTTACTTTTAAAAGATCTCATTCTAAACTTAGACATTTTTAAGTGGCCATGATTTTAGGCAGGGATGTTAGGGTAATGGCTACCGCTGCCTTTTTTTGCAAATATCATTATCATACCATTTGTATTGGTTAGCTAACACTGCATACTGTTACCAATTTGTTGATATACCGGTAAGTTGATAATCGTTACACTGGTAATGATGAATTACTGCTTGTATAAAAATAAAAAACTTGTTGTTTGTTACATTATAATGATGTTTCATCATACATTCTATCATGCCACTTAATAAAATACAACAGTATGAAAAAATAATAATAATATAATTAACATCATTTGAGTTGAGTTTATGAACTGGATTTGGTCCTTAGTTTGCTTTTAAATGCATGTAATACAACTATTATATGAATGTTTACATATCATGAATGAATTGGTAAATTATCGTTAGTCAGTATTGAAAAAATATTGCCAATATTTTATCATTAAAAATAGTAAATCTACTGTTACCATACCAATTGTATTGGTTAACCAACTTAGCTAGAAAATGGTAACCGATTGATTGGTAAACGGTAATGTCACTGTAACGAGAAATTTACCGTTGTCATAACAACTTTGTTTTTTAGATATTCTCCAACAACCGAAGAATTCAGCTCTAATGTTGAGATTCACTTTCCATATCTCCAACAAATTGAATACAGTGTGATATTCAACCTAACATTTAACACATGATTCTTAGTTCGGAACCAAAAGCAGATGGCTATTTTAGGCATCTCCAACTAGTTTGAAATTAACCTTAAACTTCCGAAAATAATTTTTAAACCGCTCCAACAATTTCAGATGAGCTGAAAATTTCGGTTAATCTTCTGATCGTAGTTCTGATATCTGAATCACGATTAAGATACTATTTTTCAACTGTTTGCTTTCAGGCGGTTAAAAAAAATTACCATCTGAAAGTTTGGTGAGAAACCGCTTGGAAGCAAACACTCCCAAAATATACTTCCGGTTTTCATCGAATAACTAGAAGAGATAAATTTACAAATCAGAATGTAAAAGGAATACTAGAAGTGATACCTATAAATGAATTTTTTATTATAGAAAAAAGTAGATTTAGATGATTCAAGATAGATAATTTTGGCGAATGATAATGAATGTCGTGCAGATTCCATTCATTTGGGAAAAATGCAAGAAATGATATATGCAAGCGGTTACAATAAGAGGCGCTACAAGTAGGAGCTTATTGTTTAACCCCCTTAGGCGCCTACAAGCTCGTTGTTTAACCCCTTTGCAGCAGATGCCTACAAAATAAACGTTGAATTATTAGGCCTAAAACGGTTGTAGGTGACCTTATAGTCATTTGCAAGAAGGTGATTCTAAAATAGATTCCTGCTTGTAGGTGTTTATTTTATAGCCGCCTACTTCTAAAATAGCGGACTCGGGTCAAACACAGCACCTATTTTAAAGTCTTCTGTTATGCAGGCGACTATGCAATATACTTCTACATAGGAGCCTATTTTATAACCATCCACATAGCAGGCGACTAAAAAATAGGTGTCTGCTTGTATTAAATACCCCATGATCTTACGAAATGTAAAATTAGCTGGTATAATCTCTTGATACCTTTGCGTTTCTGCTCAGACTTCAAAAAGAAAAAAATATTTACCTGTTTGAGAAGAGTTTCGGCCAAAAATTAGTCCATGCATGAATCCTAGTTTCCAGCAAGAGGGATCTGATCAACCTGAATTGGGTCTCAAACTGATCCACTAGGAATATACTATCAATGATGAGGGTATCAATATTTTGATATTTCGTTGCTATAAAAATTCATACTTTTTTGTTGAGAAAGCAACAAAAAGAATCGACCACCATATTATTTTCTGAATCTGCCGATGACCCCAAAACCTATATATCACCCTTTCATCTTTTTCTTTTTAATTACACTGAGTCAAACCTCTCTTCTTATATTATTTCCTACAATATGTTCGTATCACGGCGTCCTGTTACTGAATTACTGTATTCAAAAAGTTGATGCTTGCAAATAATATATAGTAGGCATCGTTTTTTGGTAAGCTAACAAACATTGTTTTTATAACAGGTACCAAGCAGCTGTAATATTGAAACAATTATGTCTGAAAAATCTTGTATTAGGAGAAATACTGCAAATATTGCATATCATTATTCAATTCAGGAAGTGGATCATTCCTAATGTTTCTGGGTGGCAGCCTCTGGCTATCACTGTTTTCATAAATTCAAATAAGGCCAGCACAAGTTCGTCTTCAACTAGTTCGGGATGGGAGTAAGACGATTTGAACCACGAGGCGACTATTTTAAGTATGTTAGTTGATTTATATTTCATAGTGTTTCTTTCAAGTATGGCAGCTTAAAAAATAATTTCATATTGGATGATTGCATGGTGCATAGAATGCGGTAGTCTACTGGGAGGAGGTGACTATTTGAAGGGCTAATGGAATATTCTATTAGCTTTTATTCCGAACATGCTGGTGGAAACATTTCATTTCAAGCATGGTAGCTTAAAAAGTAATTTCATTTTGGATGATTACATGGTACATATTGATATTCTGGATTATGCAATGTGATTGAAGGGTCTATATGACTAATAAAGGAATGATATCTTCGTTAATGACTTCATGGAATCTGAAACTAGTTAACCTTTTGGAATCTATTTTCGAGAAGTTACCAGGAAAAGTGGGATATTATGCATTCAAACTGATGAACTTTACAATTTGTTCTCAATTTTTCTTTAAGTTTCAAATGTCTGTATCTGAGGTCAGTAGTAATCCAGTGATTAATCAATGTTCTGGTTCTAGTTGAGCGTTTATCTACAAAAACCTGTAATGGCCGGAGGCCTTAAATTTTCACCTTCCTTTATGTTTACTACAGTACAAGTAATAAGTCATTTCGTTTCTAGTACTTGTTTCTTAGACTCAATCCTATGCCCTTCCAGTTATTATTGTCATGGTCGTTTGATGTAATATTTGTAATATTTCTTTGATTACTGAATTATGAATGGACTTATTAGGGTATGAAGTGCTGCTGTCACGTTTTTTCTTT
Source organism: Allium fistulosum (assembly GCA_030737815.1). Classification (NCBI taxonomy): domain Eukaryota; kingdom Viridiplantae; phylum Streptophyta; class Magnoliopsida; order Asparagales; family Amaryllidaceae; genus Allium; species Allium fistulosum. The sequence continues at coordinate 897,945,441 of CM060907.1, read as the reverse complement.
TAATAGTTTTATTGGTTTCTATACTATTTGTGCATGCATGTCGTTTTATGAATGAAAATTTGCACTGGACCAAAATTTGGAGTCCGAATAATTTTTTTATGAATAGACTGAAAATTTCGATTAATAAAACTAGTGTGAGCAGTGAGACTTGCACAAAGGTTTTTCACCTGCATGCCCTTTGATTTTACTACCGAACAAAATAGTTGTAAAAAAAAAAATCGAGGCTTCTAGAAAATTGGAGGGCTTAGGCAAGGCTGGGCCGGTCACCTTACTTTTTTGCGTAGAAGGGCAGGATATGATTTTGTGCAGTAATATTGGTGAACTACTGTAAAAGAAAACTGGACCATGGTTTGGGTTGGCCTTGTATATATCGATGATGTGAGCTTTGACCCAAATTTGTTCCGAACGAAGTAAATTTAAGTATTTGAATTTGGATTCTGATCCAGGTTATTGGTTGAATTGAATATAAGATTATCACTGTCTTATTTGGTTTGAATCCGCGTGAACAGGATTTTCACGGTATTTGAATGTTTTCTTAGATTCGAGTTTCAACGGTCTAAGTTTGTGCAACTTTATGTCAGTATTGCACTTCTACTTTGCTATTATTTTAAGTTTTTCTGTATTCATACAAATTAAACCATAGCTTTTACTTGTAACATAATTAATAAAAACTAAAACTGTGGGTCCATCAATCATTAGTTACATTTACAAATGATTGTTAGCCATTTTCCATTAATCATGTTTTGTCATTTTGTGCAACTTTGGTATTATGATATTTTGAATTTGGTATTATGGTTATTTTTTGAATGCTCGATGAATAATGTGCAGATTTTAAAATATCAACCCAATATAGATTAGATTTGAAACTGGACCGTAACATTCAGGTTTGGGTTTGAATATTTAGTTATCCGAAATGAACCCAATCCATGGATGGATTCATCTACAAATGAGGGGACTTGGTGTACCATCTCGATTTTTGAAGCTTTGTTTAGAGAAATGTAAATAAATTCAAATTGGCTGACACGATATTACTGAAAAAGGAAGATCATAAGGTATCAAAAATGGTAATTAAAATATTCATACAAACATGGTTGCATTTTCATAAAATATTACTTATTACAAAATAGTATTTAATAAAATTTAGAAATTATCTATTTGATAACATTTTATATAAATCACGTTTTGTTATGAAATTGTTTAATATACCTAAATTAGTATTTTTGCTAACTTCTACAATTCAAAAAGGTAAAAAAAATTATATTTGCATATAAGTATTTTGATTCGATATTAAATAATAAGACTAGACCTACACATATTAAGCACGTTAATTGAAATTTGCACCTTGATATATAATTTTTGTATGAGAAACATGCACATGATTAGAAATCAAGGAAATAACTGAAAGGAAGATAATTAATGAGGAAAACATAAGTCTCTGGTTTGACCCGTGGGTTAATAGACAGTCTTTAATAGATATGATGTTGGAACTAGGTCAGTCAACAGCGAAAGTTATCGGTGAATTTCAATTTTCCATACCTTATTGGGTCTTTATTGAGCCTATGAAGTCTATTTAATTTAGAACATTTCTAAATTTAATTTAAATAAAATCATATATTCGATTTAAATTCATAAATTGTTGATAGAAATTTATTTAATTTATTTTTGATTTATATATAAGTATGCATATGTATCATATACATATGTGTATATGTAAGGATGTGTAACGTGATATTCTGTGCAAGGTATAACATGAGTGTATATAGATGCTGAGATTTATATCGCAACGGACATGTTAACTCATCCTATATGTATTGTACATTGTTCAAATATGTGTATATATTTATACTTGTTATATATATAAACCCAAAGTGTATATATGTGCGTGTATATGTATATTATGAGAAAATATTATAAATATATTTATAATTAAAATATTATAATGTTAAATATTAAATAAACATATATATATATAGGAGTGTGTGTGTGTATGCAAAATATAAGTTTAATTTTTAATTTTTTTATATGTATATATATATATATATATTTTTATACATGTATGTATTGAACTAATGTAATTTCATATATATATTTTAATATCTGTGTATATATAAATATAAATATAATAATTAATATAAATACGAGTTAGAATAGTTTATATAAATATATATAGATTATAAAATTTTTTTTTTTTTGCATTCCAGAATGAATACACAATAGGTCCTTTTTTTTGAAAACCCAAGAGAACCCGGCGGACCGGTAAACTCCTGAGGAGGGTATAGTAAAGTCGTCCGCTGATCCAAGCCCCCATACCCCCGGGTAAATGTTATTATATCAATATCAATATATATTTTTTTGAAAATAAATATCAATATCAATATATATATATATATAATAAATTAATTAGTTAAATAACAATAAGTAAATGATAGAAAATATTTCAATTATAAAAGTTTCAAAATTTAAAATTTTTGAAAATTAGGGATGATATTTTATAGCTTATGAAAAAATTTCAAAAATTTCTAAGTCAAAATTTTATTTTTTATTAACTAAATACTTTTGGTCGAATTTAAAAATGATTATTTTGAAAATAAAAAAGTTGATTTAAAATATCTTATTTTTTGACTGAGAGCTTCTATGATGACTATTTAATTTTAGAAAATTTAAGATTGAATTTTCGAAACATAATTTATTCATATTAATTTATTAATTCGGGTAATGATTAAATAACAATAAGAAATATTAAATAATTACCAAAAAATTATTTTCGGTCATTAAAAATCATAATCAATGTAAATATACAATTTAAAATTTAGTAATTTATGTGAAATAGTTATGTAGTTTAATGCAAATAAATTAACTTATCAACATATGTATAAATTAGTTAATGAAATAAAATGATTTTAGCTGTGTGTATTAGATCCTCAATGAAAAAAAATTATTTTATTTGATTTTATAAACATATATACATAATCAATCAATATGTGGTAACATCAATACCTATGGGAATCTCAACTAACTAACAATATAATAATCACAATATATATATATATATATGAATAATAAACAATTATACAAAGGTTATGTATCACATACATACATACATACATACATATATATATATATAATTGAACACTTACCTAAAACTAATGCCCTTAAGTCCACCTTGTAATGATGAGTTCTCCTCTTTCGAAAACTTCTCGAGTCTACAGATTGCTAGTCCTAAATCGCAAACCCTTTTGCTATCAAATAGCTGTTAATTTGAATTGATCTGATTTGAGTTTTGTTGGAGCTTTTGGAATGTGTAATTTGGCTGATATGAAGGAGATAGAAGGCAGCAGAAAAAGCTCTTCCAAAGTTAGGTTTAGGGTCCCTTTTATAATGGTTGAATCAGAGAGAAAGTGGATCACATCACTTACCTTTTCTAGCCAAATCTTAACCATTTATTACACACCCTTTTACCCTTTTTTTGGCTGCCCCCTACACCATATGTTTAATGTTGAAATATGCCTTTAACATCATGGGCTAATAGCTCATTTAAGCCTAAGTAAATATATTTAATTAAATCCAATTTAATTCCTTATCAATATCTCATATCGATCGATATATTTATAACTATTATAAATATATACAATAATATTTATTCCTTAAATCACATTAAAATTTTATAATTAATATTCATAAATATTAATTAATTTAACTAATTTATAACAGTTATACAATAATTAAATCGTTTGGTCAAAAGAGAATTCATCGTTTCGGTTCTGTGACTCGCAAGTGTAAATTCAGTCAGCGATTAACATCGAACTATTCGAATATTAACGTTCACATGTCACTTAGCAGGTGGTGTGATAATTTGGTCAAATTTATCACTTACTTAGTTTTGGTAAAATCCAATTTTACTTTATCAAGTGTTACCCGGTTGTGATATTTATTTACACCAATTCTCTTCGTCAAACCATATCACTTTAGACTTATGAAATTTGGTAATGGTCAAAATTCCAATATCATTCATATTCAACTTTATAGTTCAAGAACAAAATCCTTAGTTCAATAATAACAATCATTATTAATCGAAATGCTCTGTCCAAAGACTTTGACTTTGAATTGAATTGAGTTGACTGTGATACTAACCTCATATAACTGAGTAAACGAATTCTCTCTTGAATAGTGCTTCATTTCCAATACTTCCACTCAACCCAACTATAGTCACTCAATGGACACCATGCCATGATTTGACTATAATCAAAGTGGAGCTTTCATATTGGAGATCCATAGTATCCTCAAGTCGAGAGAACTGTGTAAATCAGTCACATTGATATTTTCTGTTTGACCTTAGTTATATTAACCAATAAAAAATTATTGAGTGAGTCGTTTCATAGTTATCCAATAACAATCATTATGTAACCCCTAGGCGTCCCCAGTAGCCATGAGTAATATACTACCCAACATTTGGAGAGCATTACGTACTCGAATCTCAACGGATACATCGATATCCAATCTCGATGCATCCTGGCTAGGAACATTTAAAATTGTAACGACTTGCAAATTTATCACTTTGATAAATCTGATTTATTTTAAAAAAATATTCAAATAAAAGGTTAATGATACAAATAATATTGTTTTGAGTAATATTAAATAATATTAATCTCATTTTGAACAATGAATAATGATGGTAATCTTATTTTGAATGCATATTTACAAAAATATCTTCCTCGGGATTTAAATCGATAAAATAGCCGAAAATCATTTTATCGATAAACGGCTTTATAATTATCCAAAATCGCGAATGGAACTGGATACATACACTCATTTTTATATTTAAACAAGAATATGAAATAAAATAATTTATTTTATTTTTTAAAAATAAAATGTATTTATAAAATCATTAGTAATGTCATTATAATTATTGATTTTAAATTGAGATTAAATGATTTAATAATTATTATAATTATCCAGATAATTGTTTTAAAATGATAATAATTCATTTTTTAATTAATAAAGTGGTAATAAATCATTTATAATAGTTTTATAAAGATATATAGTTGATTTGAAAATATAAGGAAAATCGATATCGGTTTATCGATATAATAACACTTTTTGTAAACAATCATTTAATATTGATTTATATGGTTTTATAATTAAAATGATATCATTTTAATTCATAAATAATAATAAGAAATTAGTTTTCAAAGTTTGTTTACAAATATATATACGTTAATTAATAAGTGAAAATATGACTAAAGAACGGAATCCAAATTCGTAACGGTTTGACGTATATAAGTTGTACAACGTTGTTTAAATAACTTATACACATTTGTGACATGCACATACACACATTATCATATACATATACACATGATAATAGTAAATATATATTTACATAAGGTAAAGGAATAAATATCCAAAGTAATAATTACTTTAAAAAACAAACATCAAATCAATCTTGCACCACATCACATCACCACCGTCACCATCGTCACCACCATCACCTACACCTCATCACCACATGGGGGGGCTGCCATGAGCCACAAGGGGTGGAGGGGTAGGTGTTTGCTTGGATAGGTAAAGGTATGGTGGTAATTTCACTTCGAAGATATTTTCTCATTTTTTCCTATAAATACCACCTCACCTTCTCACTTATTCTTCACATTCTTCTTCACTTCATTCTTGAGCTTTCCTATGCTCTTTAATGGCTTCCATGGAAGTCTTTCTTCTTTCTCAAAACTTGAGAAAAGGTAGGAGGGTTAAAAATAGTAGAAGTGCTTAAGCACTAATCCACTGTTACTCTATAACTTTTTCAAAAGTTAACCAAATCTTCTCTAATCTCTTCTAAAGCAAGTGAGAAGAGGTTGGGCCGAGAGTAAGGTGGAATGGGGAGGGTGGTCGAGCACTTGGAAGGCGAAGATGAGTTGTGGTTTAGTGAAGTTTTGATTTGAATGAATGTTGGTAGGAAGTATCGGTTTGGAAATGAGTGAAAAACTCTATATTTATATATGTATATTATATATTGGATGATACAGTATGATTTGCTATGTTTGGTTGTAATGATTGTTAATCATGTTTGGTTGCTTATTTATACTTTGATTATCAAGTATTGATTGTTTAATATGGTTGTTTTAACAAGTCACGTTAAATACACGTCGAAAATCACAAAGGAAATCACTTTCCTTTAATTAATGAAATGGTATATAATGAAATGTAAAACCTTTTAAAAATGATTTAAAATGTTTTAAATATGTTTTATAAACATTAAAAACAAATATGATGAAGTTTGAATAAGAAATGAAAAACAAGTCAAAACTAGGCGTGTCGCGTAACAGTAGTTTGCGATTTCGCGCCGCAGAATTCAAATGAGTATATAAAGCGGAATATAGCTCGGAATTCTTCATAGTAAGAATTTTTCAGACTATTATATCCATAGTTTTTAGTCAAGGAAAGAAAATAAAGTTTTCATCTTGTAGATTTTCAAATAAGTCAAAAACAAGTTTTCAATAATATCGCGGTTTTGCAGTTTAATGAACAAAGTTTAAAATGATTTAAAATGAATATTTTAAATGTTTAAAAATATGAAATAAATCTTATAAATCTTTTAAAATGTTTTAAAAGAGATTTGGGTTATATAAATGAATTTCCCAAATGATAGAAAAGTCGTTTTAAATCAATATAGCTTTTAAAACTCTATTCGTATGACTTTTTACAGCAGTTTCCAATAATAATTGAAATATGGTTTTAAATTTAACAATTCTTTTTCAAATATTATTTAAATGTTTTTAAATGAATAATTATGTGTTTTAAAGATGATTTGAAGATTTTATAATTTATTTCAATTTAAAAAAACGATTTAATGAAAAGCTGTTATAAACAAATATGTTAATCTTAGCTCTAATAAGCCGACGAGTACGCTTGATTTTTCTATTCGTGAAATCTAGGTAGGGTGCTTAAACTAAGGAGATGCTCAGGAGCAACCAGTGTCATGGCTCACCTGCCTTCCACAAACGAGGGATAGATAAGGTTGAATTGTCGGAAACGAGGTAAGTATAAAAGACTAAATTTCCCAAATTTAAACTATTCGGATTTACCATCTTAGATAACATGGTTTCAACTTATTAAAAAGTTACATTTTAAGAAATAAGAAATCTTGGTTAAGATTTAAGTAAAATGATTTGGAATTATTTAATTACACCAAAGAATTTAATAAAGAGAGGTTTAATGATTCCGTATATACCAACAAGAATGTTTTTAAGATATATATCTCTCGAAGATATTTTTTCCAATAAAAAGAAAAGAATAAATCAAATGATAATCGCTTATTTATAAAACATTTTTTTTTACCGATAATTGGTTTGAAGGAACCGGGGTCGGATTTGGGTGATTCCTATCCGAAAACCACTTCGAACAAATTTACGTTCAGAAAGTGAAGAAATGTATATTGAAGACCTTGATTTTGAAGGCAGGGATGTTCATAACGAAAGGACCGCTTGTTGGAAATATTCGAATTTGCTCCCAAGATAAATAAATAGCAGTGGTCCCTTCTTTTTGGGATTTTTGTATATAAGGACTAATTCGCTACTAATCCTAGGGATAATGTAACGACCCGTAATTTTGCTACTTCGAAAATGAGGGATTTTGTTTATTTTAAAATTTAAAAACGTTTAAAACTTAAATAGATAAGTTATATGTAATAAATAATAATGGAGAAATTATTTATTCTTCTAATTAATAATAAAAAGTATAAATTTGGATTTTTAAACAAATCAGCAAAAGTTAAGTTTTTGTAAAAATAAATAAATGCTTAAATAAATATGTTTAAATATTTATTTGAAAAGTTAAACCTTATTAAAATCACTTAATAAAGATAATAGAAGTATATTTAAGGATTTAAAAATATGTTTATAATCGTTTTACGAAAATATTTAAAATTTGTCATATTTTGTCAATGCAACTCCAAAATCAACAAAAGCAGTATTTTTAAAGTATAAATCGATTTGAGAAAGAAATATATTCATATTAAAATCATTTAGTGATGATAATTAAAATCTAATAAGGTTTGTGAAACATAATTTTAATTGGTTTACAATATGTCCAAATTTTATCGCATTTTGTTGGTTTTACATACACTGTAAAAATGGAGATTTTGATATATATATATATATTTTTTGGCAAGGCCAGCCTGTTTTTATAGTGGACAGTCCACAAAGATTTTGATATTATTTAAATATGAATAGACGTGTTATATTTATTTAAGAAAGTAAAAAGTTCGTTTTTAAGTTTGGTTTACGTTAATATATAGTTTAACAAAAACGTCAAATTTTGACTGTAAAATATGTCAACAAAAATACCGTTTTTAATCAAAATAAGTTGTCATAACATTTTGACAACACAATCACTTTATCGACATATAAAATGCATATTAACAAACTATGCACACTTTATATTTTCATTTAAATACAAATTCATTTTGAAAGTCAAAGTAAACAAATAATTCACAAAGTAACATGATTTGACAATTTTCCATTAAAAAAATATTAGTAAATCTCATCATTACAAAAAGGACTTACCACCTCTTTTCTCATTAATGCATTAACACTAAAATGTCAAATTTAAGCATGAAAAATAAGAATTTCTTATTTTATACATTTTGTTAAGTAATAAAGTAACATAATCATTTCATAGACGTACTCATTCAAGTCAAAACATCTTATCTCATTAAAAGACATCAAATCATGTCTTGGAAAGGAAAGAAAATAAGTCGAAAATTCAAAAAGTAGAAGAGTATTTTAGTCATTTTAGCTACGGTTAAAATGGTAATTTACATAGGAATTTTTTGCTATAAATACCACCCCACTTTCACTCATTTCTTCACACCAGAATTCTTCTTCTTCTTCTTCCTTTCTTAAAGCTTTCTTTAAGCTTCTCTAATGGCTTCAAAAGGAAGTTCTCTCTTTTCTTTTTTTTAAGATTTGGTAGGAGGGTTAAAAATAGTGGAGTGCTTAAGCACCAATCCACTAATTACTCTCTAACTGTTTCTTAAAACCACTTCTCTTCTCTATAATGGCCATGGGCCGTGAGGATGAAGGTGTTTAAGGGCTTAGGCCGAGAGCAAGGTGGTGGAGGGAGGGTCATGGCCGTGAGCAAAGCAAGTAGAGGTGGAGATGGTCGAGCACTTGGAAGCATGGTTATGATAAGGTTTAGAAACGTTTAGTGAAGTGTTGGTTTGGATAAGAATGTTGGTAGGAAGTGAATCAATTTTGGTTAAAGGTGAGAAATTCTCATCCCTATTTGAATTTTATTGATTATCGAGTTTAATTGTTATGTTAGATAATCACCATTTGATGATATGGACGTTTGAATGATTGTTTGAATATGTTGGATGAATTGAATGTTTGGACATGTTGGTTGAATGAATGAATAGTTGATATTTCACACTATGATGTTTATATTATCATAATAGTTAAATTTGTCGTGTTACTTAGTTGAAATAATCAACTATTCCCTTTGTTAAATAAGACCTAATTTTGGTGATATGAGATACTTTGAAAAAATAAGTCTCTTTTCAAAATTGGAATTGAAAGTAAAATCAAAATCAAAATTGAATTAGAAATTGAATTTGAGATGAATAGTAAAAGTGAAAGTGAAATTGAAAATGAAGTTGAAATTTGGGTAGAAATTAAAGATGGATTTGAAATCAAATTTGAAATCATATTTTTAATTGAGTTTAATTTGAAGTTAAAATTGAAATTTAATTGAAATTGAATTTTAAAATTTAATATTAAAATAATAGGAATATAACAATATTATAATATGGAAATAGTGAAAATACACTTTAAATACTTTAAAAAAGTGAAAATATTGATTTAAAATGATTTGTAATAATTTTATAAGTAATGAAATTCAATTTGAATAAATTATGTCAAGTATTAAAAAATAAGTTAAAACTAGGCGCGTCGCATAACGGTAGTTTGCAGTTTCGCGTCGAAAAGTTCAAACAAATATACAGAATGAAATGTTGCTCGGAATTCTTCGTGATAAGAAAATTCTGGACTATTATATCCATATCTTCTAAACGAAAAAATAAAATCGAGATTTCATTAAGTAGATTTTGAATTAAGTCTAAATCAATTTTCTAGAAAAATCGCACTAATGCAGTTAAGTGACCAAACGTAAAATTTGTTTAATAAGGCATTTTTAATTATGGAAAAATATAAAATAAATTTGATAAATCTATATAAATAATTTAAAAGAGATTTGAATTGGAAATATGAATTTTCATATATTAAAAGGTTGTTTAAATCAAATAAGCGTATTAAGCACTTTCCGCATCACTTTTTCTACTGCGAATTCTATAACTTTTGAAATATGAGGTTTAAACTTAAATATTTTTCCTAGAATCAATTATGAATGTTTTTAAAAGGAAAATTAAGCGTTTAAAAAATGATTTGGAATCTTTATAATCAATTCCAAAATAAAAGCTAATAGCTGGGTATACGGAAACGACTAGTACATTTGTCCCGCCTGTGAGATTTGGAAAAATATATTAAGGTATTTAACTAAGGTTAGGAATGGAGCATCCAATGCCCTGAACCTACCTGGCCTATGTTTTCTCTTCTTAGGCGAGGTATGGAACCGATCAAAAGGAAAGCACAGATGCTCTAAAAGATTATATTAAGTTTTTCCAAAATAATAAAGAATTGCTATTTTTCAGAAGTTAAGAAATTTAAGTATAAAAAGATTAATCTCCAAAATGAATAAATTACAACTTGGATTGCATAGAGATAACCTTCTTATACTTGGTGTTAAATTCCGAAGAGGGAACTCGTCCTATTCGTGGAATTTAAAAGGTGATCTCACCGTTATTCCACCCATAGCACTTGTTGAATACTGAAATTGATATTGAGTAAAATAGGATGATTTATATGATCCTATTTACTCAATAATGTTTGCTAAGATTGATTTTAGGGTTTACAGTAATTGATGTCTTAAATAACATTGTTTTTGACCCAATTAAAAGTTAAGAAATTTTGGATCGATGTTAAGTAAGGAAATAGGAAATGTTTTCCTAATTAATAAGTGAATTAACTTAGAATTTCTTTAAGACAAAAAGAAGAGATTTAGTAACACTACAAAAAAACTATCCTTTTACAACGCTTGTTTTACAATGGGCCATAAAAAACTGTTTTAATAGAAACCTTTTACAACGGTTTTCTTAAGCCCGTTGTAATAGGTGCAACTTTTCATCATCCAGTACACCTATTACAACGTTGTCAGCTTGCCCGTTGTAATATGGTTCTATAACAACGGTTTTGGGTCCGTTGTAATAGATACTAGTTTTCAACTCTATTACAACTGTTTTGGCCCATTGTAATATAGTTCTATTACAACGATTTTCTGTCCGTTGTAATATAGTCATATTACAAATGTTTCTAATATAGTTCTATTACAACGGTTTTTGGCCCGTTGTTCTAGATACCAGTTTTCATCTCTATTTGTCCATTGTAGTAGATGCCTATTACGACCCATTTTCTTTTGCCCGTTGCAGTAGATGTCAATTTTCACAACTCTTTGTTTTTTTTGCTAGTTGTAATAGATACATATTACAGACTTTTTAATTTACCAGCTGCTATAAAAGGTTGCAAAAACATTATTAATTTATAACTTATAACCAATGATTATTAATAAATAATTTATGTTTACTAATTATTATCTATAATCAATAATTATTTTATATTTAATACAACAACAACTAAACCATTAATCCCAAATAAGTCGGGGTAGTCAGCTAGAGATGGAACCCTAAACTAAATGACAACGTCAGTTGAAAAGTAATAATTACAATAATAATAATATAATCCATGATAATAATAATAAAATAAATATAATCAATAATTAGTATTAAATAACTACTATTGAATAAACATATTAATTATAGTTAATATTTATAATAACTACTATTAAATCATAAATAATTTATAATTTATAACACTTACTGTTAAATAATTAATAATTAATATTTAATATTTAATAAATAATAATTGATAATAATAAACTAAAATAAAAATTGTAATTAATAATTAATATTAAATAATTACTACTAATAATAATATTTAAGCACTAATATTTAATATTCAGTAAATATCCAACTGTTAATATTAAATTATAATTAAGAAGTAATAGGTAACAACTGAAAAATTAATAATTAACAAATAGAACGTAATTTTAAATAATTAATAATTACTATAAAATAATTTTTATTGTATAATTAGTGATTAATATACACGTAAGACTAATATTTAGTAATTAACAATTAATAAGCAATTAATATTTAGTAATTAAGAAGCACAATTTACTATTTAGTATTTTTTATTTGATAATTGTAATTAATAATAATATTTAATATTTCAAAAAAATTAAAATTGTAAAATAATTTTAAATAAATTTAAAAAATTTAGAAACAAAATTTTGAAACTTTAAAATCAAAAGTAAAATTTATAATAGTGTTTTTCATTACTCTTAAATAATTAATACTTAATAATTAATGATTAATACAAAGTAATTAGATTTTAATAATTACTATTAAATATTTTATACTTAATAAGTGGTAACATGTAAATAATAATTAACTTTTAATAATAAATATTCAGTTATAACTAAGAAGTAATAAGTAATAATTAATAATAAATAAGAAGTAATATTTAATATTTTAATAAAAGTTAACTATCAACAAATTTACATCATATGTAATATAAATTTCCACTTGTTAATTCTAACTTAGAATATTTAATTTTACCAATTTTGGTAAAATTTTTACTACGACTCAAGAAAAATTGACGGAAACCAGAAATGTTGGCAATTAAATAATTAATTATTAATAATTACTATTAAATAATTAAGAAATAATAAATAACAATAAATAACGAATATTATATATTTTAATAACTAACAACTACTATTAGATTATTAATAATTAATAATTATTATTAAATAAGTAAGACGTACTTATTTCAAGGTATTTGTCCAAAGTATTAAACGTTTTCTTTTAACCAGTTCTAGTTATCGTACTTTTCAACCGTTTAATTACTATTTATAAAATTTAAAAACAACATTTAAAAGATATTCAAAAATTCATAAAACTCGAAAATGTTAAAAAAATATTAGAAATTTGAGAAATATTAATATAACGTTGCAAATTATTCTTATTGTCATATGATTTTGGATGTTTACTTTCGAAATTATTGTCTTCGACATGTACACGATACAAATATTTTAGCCTTTAAATCATCAAAATTTTGCCTCCAAGCCAAATTTTTTGGCTCCATCCCAAAATTAACCTTTAGTGCCTCTTCCTTGCCGTTTTCTTTTTCACTCCTAAGATCAATATCAATTTTCCTAAACCTAGATCCATAGTCTCTCTCCTCAATCCCACTTCCTATCTTCTTTCTCGGTTCCTCCGGCTTCCCCACCCAGGAAGCGACCTTACCCGCTCTTCCATGGCTGTTGTTATCCCAACTTTTGGCAAAGTCGAGATACCCAAAGATTAACTGAAAATCAATGATTGTTAGTCATGAACATCGATTGTGCATCGCAGGTTCACCACGGATATCGATGAATTTTGTCCGAGTCCGGATCGGGCTGCAATTGATAAGACATGTCAAGCAAGGCCAGATGAAACAACGTTCCAAGTTTCGAGTCAATCCGAGTTCGTATGCTCAAGATATCGCCAAAAGGAAATGGATGAGATAAGCTAGTCTCGAATCCATAAGGGAAGGTTGGTTCGAATCGAGGGGAAGAGCATTGCGTCGAATCCATCATGTTCGACTCCGTCTACTTCGTATCCATCAGAGCTGCAGGTCTTCGACTCCATCGAAACGAGTTCCCTCGAAATCACAGAGGCGTATCACTTCGAATCGATCCGGTATCGTTAGTTCGAATCGATCCTTAAGCGGTGACTTCGTGTCGATCGCCTATTGTTTTCCAACAATCGATACGAACGAGCACAATGGAACCATCCTATGCCTGGCATCGAATCCACATGGTTTGAACAACTTCGAATCGAACAACAAGTATAGGCCATGACCGATTCGAACATACCTTGCCTCGAATCCATTCCCATCTTCGAATCGATACATCTCGAATCCACCACAGCTAAAACCAAGGATTTGACTCAGTAAAACCCGGAGGAAAAGCTGGATCAACCCGAGAAGTGCGCGCGCCACATCACCGCTTACGTGCACCAACCATCGAGTCGACCCTATCGATTCGAAGGGGTCGATTCGAACCACTTATGTTCACCGAAAAACACCAACTTGAATCGATCATAACTCGAGTTCTACAAGTCCAAATCCCATGAAATTTTCACAGAAGCTCAAACACATGATGAAGAATGTACACACCAAATTTCAGCTCGATTGGATGGTTTCTTGATCGATTCGAACCAAGGGTCGAATCGATCCCAAAGTGGGCCCGGGACTCCAGATTTCGGCCATATGGGCCTCCTCACGTGCCAGAACTGGTCTTCCCTCATTTTAGGCGAAATATCAGCCTCCTACACCTATAAATAGAGCCCCTGGTCATTCAGAAAAGGGGTCGGACAATTCCTAGAGCTAAAGAGCGCCCAGATTCTGCCAGATTTACTCCAGATCACCATTGCTGCCTTAGATTCAGACTTAGTCCAGCAAATCAGTTGTAACACAACATACGAAATTGTAATCTCCAAGCATCGAGCAATAAAATCATAAAAACCTTGAAGTGGACGTAGGCCGAAGATAGCCGAACCACTATAAATTGCGTGTCACTGTTCATTATTTCTTGATTGTTGTTTGTTACTTATTTAAGATCTGTGATTTGTGTGTGGATACTGTGGATTCGTATTCATACGCTGGTGCTTTCACTACACTTGGGGTTTGTGACCATTTTTGGTGCAAACACTTTGGTGCTTTCACTGAGAAGAACTAGCACCCGCTACACCAAATTCAAAATTTAGATTTGGAATTTTAAGGATTCAGATCTGACTCTACAATGACTCGACAAACTAGACAAAGAACTGAGAGGAGCCAACAGGCAGGAAGTCAAGAGGCATCCTCTGGTGCTGAAGAAGAACCAGCTTCGATCTACATCACTAGAGACGAAATGGAGACCATGACCAATCTGATGCACGAAAGAATGATGAAGAGCCAACAAGAGATGCTGCAGAACTTCTTCGAGCAGATGAGAGCTGCAGGGACGCAGAACCTTGGACCAGCTATAGCGGCTGTGAATATGGAACCCAACGGAGGACAGAATGCAGAACCAGAAGGCAATCAGCAAGGGCTTGGGGGCAGGCCCGCAGGATCCAACGCAGAAGTACCTCTGGAAGGAGCTCAGCCGGCTAGGGCCAACCCAAATGCTAACGAGCCGCCCGAAGAGTACGTACCAGAATTCCCTACAAGACTCGGAGGGCAAGACAGAGACATGACAAGGGGGCAACCCCTAGATGGAGATGAAAGAATGATCGGCCTAGTGAGACGACTCATGAGAGGAGGGTTTTCAGGAGGAGGATTGGAAGAAGTTAGTCGGAGTCCGTTCGCTCCGAATATCAGGAATGCAAGGAACCCTCCGAAGTTCAAACTACCAACGCTGAATCCTTATGACGGAAAATCAGACCCGACCATGCATATCACCAGATATATCAGACACATGGAAGTGCTGGGAGCATCCGAGGAAGTGATGGCACGATGTTTCCCCTTATTCTTATCAGATTTAGCTGCGCTTTGGTTTAGGCAGCTAGAAACCGGATCAATCAGGACATGGGGCGAGCTTGTGGATTGCTTCATGAAGCAGTTTAGGGTTCACGTGACGCGGCCTAAGAGCGTGATGACTTTGGCGTCAATAAAACAAAGGACCGGAGAGTCCATAAAAGATTTTTTGTTACGATTTAATGCGACGGTGACTTCTGTAGATCGCCCTGACCCATCGATGATTTTAATGGCGGCAGTGGCAGGAGTTGGAGAAGGCACCGAATTCAAAGACTCCTTGACTAAAGATCCACCGCAAGATCTTGGAGAGTTTTTCCATGAAGCTGAAAAATTTATTCGATTAGAAGAATCACGAGCCGAGAGGCAGGAAATAAATGTTACACAAGGCGAAGGAACCGCCAGGGAACAGTCCAGGGCAGACAAAGGAAAGAGAAAGCAGGATGACGCACCTGATGGTCCTGACAAACGGAAGAAATTCCGAGAGCCTAGATTCAGGCAGTACACAGACTTGGTGGCAGGACTGGAACGAATTTACACCGAAACTCGGGGGCAACTCCCCTACCGAAAACCACCAAGGAGAGATCCCACGGAGCGGGAACGTAGAACCGAAAAATACTGCCTATTCCATGAGCTGGATGGGCACACTACCGATGAATGCCGCCACCTGAAGGATGAGGTGGAAGAGCATGCCAGGAGTGGTAGATTGCCACAGTATGTCAGAGAACGTACGACGGCGGTTAGACCCGAACAACTACCGCATCAACCAAACAGGAATGATCCTGGATCGGGATCACGACTCGTCATCAACTGATTGTGATGGCAAGGGCCAAGTTCAAGATTTGGACTCTGGTCGATTAGTTTTCTTAGATTTGATTTCCAAAATAAAACGGTTATCCCACTTACTCATGTACGGGAACCGGAGAGATCCCTAGGCATGCTCTGAGATGGTAATAGACCGCTCCGCCCGGAGAGGCATTGTCTTGTTTTTCCTGGTGTTTGAGATTGAACATCTAGGATTTGAATTTAATAAAGAAACACTTATTAAAATAAACCTTTGACCGGAGAGTTAAAGGATAAACATTAAATATCAATATAAACATGATCGCTTTATGATCCTACCCGGAGAGGTAGGATCCGGAGTGCAAGAAGTGAGTTGCTTCGCCGGAGAGCGACAGGATCAACTCACTTAAGCATCGTTTCCTATTCACCGGAGAGTGATTGGATCAGGATTCGATAAGAGCCCGGAGAGGCTATAATCGACCGACGATTCAGGTCATGACATCGCTTAATGTTCAGATACACTGAACCGGAGTGCAGGAGGTGAGTCGCTTCGCCAGAGAGCGACAGGATTGACTCACTTAACGTTGTTTCTCCTTCACCGGAGAGTGACAGGATGGGATCCAGCATGAGCCCGGAGAGGCTATGATCGGTCGAGAACGACCAAGACATCGCTATACGCCCTAGATGGGGCCAGAGTGCAAGGGATAGAAAGCAACGCCGGAGTGCCATAGGATCTTTCTATTCAATCGCTAAATCTAGAATGGGTTTGACAAGGGTCCGGAGTGACCATCAATAGTACGGAGAGACCGTGGAATTTCATTCTTAACTTCCACTGGAAAAAATTGATAACAATTCGGCTTCGAACAGCCATGGACCTGATTAAAAATGCTATAAGCTATGAGTAAAACATGAACTCACTGCATTCAACTTAAGACTGATCAAAACACGCCTTTTACCAAAAAGGCATGTTTTGGGGGGCAAAATGTTATCCCAACTTTTGGCAAAGTCGAGATACCCAAAGATTAACTGAAAATCAATGATTGTTAGTCATGAACATCGATTGTGCATCGCAGGTTCACCACAGATATCGATGAATTTTGTCCGAGTCCGGATCGGGCTGCAATTGATAAGACATGTCAAGCAAGGCCAGATGAAACAACGTTCCAAGTTTCGAGTCAATCCGAGTTCGTATGCTCAAGATATCGCCAAAAGGAAATGGATGAGATAAGCTAGTCTCGAATCCATAAGGGAAGGTTGGTTCGAATCGAGGGGAAGAGCATTGCGTCGAATCCATCATGTTCGACTCCGTCTACTTCGTATCCATCAGAGCTGCAGGTCTTCGACTCCATCGAAACGAGTTCCCTCGAAATCACAGAGGCGTATCACTTCGAATCGATCCGGTATCGTTAGTTCGAATCGATCCTTAAGCGGTGACTTCGTGTCGATCGCCTATTGTTTTCCAACAATCGATACGAACGAGCACAATGGAACCATCCTATGCCTGGCATCGAATCCACACGGTTTGAACAACTTCGAATCGAACAACAAGTATAGGCCATGACCGATTCGAACATACCTTGCCTCGAATCCATTCCCATCTTCGAATCGATACATCTCGAATCCACCACAGCTAAAACCAAGGATTTGACTCAGTAAAACCCGGAGGAAAAGCTGGATCAACCCGAGAAGTGCGCGCGCCACATCACCGCTTACGTGCACCAACCATCGAGTCGACCCTATCGATTCGAAGGGGTCGATTCGAACCACTTATGTTCACCGAAAAACACCAACTTGAATCGATCATAACTCGAGTTCTACAAGTCCAAATCCCATGAAATTTTCATAGAAGCTCAAACACATGATGAAGAATGTACACACCAAATTTCAGCTCGATTGGATGGTTTCTTGATCGATTCGAACCAAGGGTCGAATCGATCCCAAAGTGGGCCCGGGACTCCAGATTTCGGCCATATGGGCCTCCTCACGTGCCAGAACTGGTCTTCCCTCATTTTAGGCGAAATATCAGCCTCCTACACCTATAAATAGAGCCCCTGGTCATTCAGAAAAGGGGTCGGACAATTCCTAGAGCTAAAGAGCGCCCAGATTCTGCCAGATTTACTCCAGATCACCATTGCTGCCTTAGATTCAGACTTAGTCCAGCAAATCAGTTGTAACACAACATACGAAATTGTAATCTCCAAGCATCGAGCAATAAAATCATAAAAACCTTGAAGTGGACGTAGGCCGGAGATAGCCGAACCACTATAAATTGCGTGTCACTGTTCATTATTTCTTGATTGTTGTTTGTTACTTATTTAAGATCTGTGATTTGTGTGTGGATACTGTGGATTCGTATTCATACGCTGGTGCTTTCACTACACTTGGGGTTTGTGACCATTTTTGGTGCAAACAGCTGTGTTAGCATCTCCAGTTCCTATTCGTGTCGGGTTTTATACCCACTACCTCTCTCTTTGCTGCAGTACAATAAAAACCAGCCAGTTATGATGTACACGTCAAAAGGCATCAACCACCAGAGTCATCAGATCTTAAATTGAGATTTGGCATCCGTTTGCTTAGAGACCACGTTGTCAGATCTTAAATTGAGAAATCGACTAGCAGAGTCTACGCAGCGATGGGGTTGCCTTGGCTTGGTTCACGTTGAAATCTGGAGTAGCGTCATAGCTATTGCTATGCTCACATGGAAATCTGAAGTCATCGCTTGCCTTGGCTGACGATGTTTGGAGGTGCGGTGATTGGCTGTTGTTTGCCTGCTGTGCTGAAGTTGTATGCGATGTTGTTGTGATGAACTGCTATCTTGATATTGATTGGATCGCCTTTGAGATATTGTATGTCAGAACTGGAGTAGTGCTGCCTGGTGTTGATTTGTCTTCATTATGGACTACTATAGTTTGTCGTTGTGACTAAGGTATGTGGTAATTGGATGCGAACTGCTCAGCATTGGTTGGGTTTGGTTTAAATTGATCAGACGTGTTTGAGTGATGATACATCGGTTTTAGTAGCTTTTTGGGTTACTTTAGACTTTTGTTTCCAGTATTAGTATTGTTTTATCTCTATTCATTTAATAGTAGTGTATAGAGGAGTTGACATGCTATTTACTAATATTTTCTCTAAGTGTTAATAATTTATACATGCTACTGTTTTTGATGTTTTAGAAGTTGAAACTACCAAATATATCGAGTTTGTTTGTTCTACTGAAATTCTAAATCGAGTGAAGTCGTCTTGCGTAACAAGACAATAGTATAGGTCGCCAACGCCTAGAAGTACAAGCAATTGTCCTATCGGTCACTCTCAAACTCATTACTTGTGTGATGAAAGTCACTTAGCTTCTTTATTATGCTTGCGACAGTAATTATATACTGACCCTATCCCCCAATAGGCATGTATACAATCCTAAGAACCAACGGTGTAGACGATAAGAGTGGAAACTGTTCAGTTACCGCCAGTATATTATTGTGAGGCCATGGTATGGGTATTGATACATTAGGTATATATAAAAGCATATCGACTGTTAAATTTGAATCAAGATAGATTGGGCATCATGGTACAACATATAGACATTTCTGAACCTTTAATGATGCGTGATCACTTATACTTTGTTTATTTACAATGAAAAGTATGATTAGGTATTATTGGAAAGTTTGTTTAAGGCAATAGTTTTGCTACTACTGAGAGCTTCATAAGCATTAGGTTGACAGGAAAGATATTGATTAAAAAAATTTCATGTACTAAATATGCCCCCATTAAATTTTTAATATCACATATACATTATTTCTGCATTCTATCTCATCAAAACTACAATTTCTGCATTCTGTAAAAGGTTCATTCGTATGATTCCAACAACCTCTCGTGATTATTAAAAATCCACTATCGACATATTTTATTAAGTTTTTCAATGTGGAAATTAGCCACAAGGGCCTCTTTAGCAAGTGAAATTAATTTCTAGGATACACAACTAAAATAATTACTTTTAAGGACAATACGCAAAATAATTAGTTTCTAGGGCCTAAAAACCTATGAAATTATGTCCTTGAAAGTAATTGGACAGCTGATTTTGTCCTCGAAAGTAATTATTCTACTGACTTTGGCCTTGAAAGTAATTATTTCAGATGTGTGTCCTATAAATTAATTGGACTACAAAGTTTGTCCTTCTGGTGAAATGCCTCTTTTTCAATTTGGTTGATATAGTACCTGCATATATTAAAAGATATGGTTGATAATTTTTTATTGAAGTCACTAAATGAGATACAAAATTCTTTCAAAGTTGTGACCATTTTAACTTTCTGTTTATTCACACAAATGTGGTGGTAATTATAGCTGTTGTCATACTAGTTGTATTTTTTAGCATGCAACATTTTGGCACTGATAGAGTCGGAATTATATCTGCTCATGTAGTCCTTATTTGGTTTTATTGGATCAATTGGAGCTTACAATACATGGAAATATGATAGTTCAGCTCATAAGGCTTTTAATCCACTTTATATTTATCAATATTTTAAAAGAGGACATGCAAACTGGGCTTCTCTTGGAGGAATATGCTTAGCATCATTGGTTAGTCATTTTGCTTACTATATAAGTGTTATTTACGATGTATCATGAAATCATGTAGTAATAATCTTGCCGTATCTGCAGGGACCGAAGCATTATTTGCTGATTTATGTCACTTCTCTGTTATGTCTATTTAGGTTAGACGTTAAGTTATTTAACAGTAAACTGAAAAAGGAGGGAAAAATAAATAAATTCTTCATCTCATGAGTAAAGTATTAATTTCAACAATCTATATATATTCGATGCAGATTGCATTAACTTTTGTGGTCTTCCCCTGCCTTCTTTTGACATACGTTGGCCATGCATCTTATGTCATAAAAAACGAAGGGGGTGTGACTTATGTTTTTCATCAGTCAATTCCTGGTTAAATTTCACATGCAAATTTATGAATATCAATGTTTGCATATTAGTACCCTTCAATGAATAAAGGAAAAAGTAATTTTCAGTTTATGCAATCCGCACAATGTACCAATATGGCATGGAAAAGAAGATTCAAGAAACAATTTTCAATTTTATTTATTTTTTATGAAAAAACAAAAAAGCAAAAAAAAAAAAAAAGAATAGAAAAAACAAAAAAAAGAGCACGATAAAATAGTAAAAGTTTATACAAATATTTATTCAGCTTAACTTATTTTCTGCAGAATATGTTTATTGGCGAGTGGTCATTGTGGCGGCGGCGACTGTCATTGCTAGTCAAGCTACTGTATCCGCCACTTTTTCTCTAATCAAGCAGGCTCTTACACTTGGATGTTTTCCCAGAGTAAAAGTTTTTCATACGTCAAAGAAGTACTCTAGGCAAATATGTATTCCTGATATCAATTGAATCCTTATGGTACTGTGTATTGCTGTAACTGCTGGATTCAAAAACAGAAGTCATATTGGAAAATCATATGGTAAGACCTATTAAATGCATTTCTTATAATTCATTTGCATAATGTTTCCTAATGATTTTATCCTACCTACTTTATGGTACAACATAGAAGCTTTCACTGGACATTCAACATAAATGGTTACAAATGTTAATATCAGTGTTTTTAATGGTTTGTATTCTGGAAGCTTTTTTTTAAACGATCGTAGTACAATGTTTTACAAGTTTAGTGCAACCTCATAACAGCTTGCAAATAAAGTAAAATCATATATACCCACTCACATCTATCATACTACTACTCATTGCAAATAGAAGATAACATGTATGCGTGTACTTAATTTTGAGTTGACAAATAAAATGTTTTATTGTGATAACCAAGAACTGCTATGATGATTGTAATGTTAGTGGCCACCTTCTTCATGATACCGATCATGCTATTAGTTTGGCGAACAAATTGGACTCTGGTCATTGTTTTCATTGTCCTTTCTGGTTTTGGAAGAAAATCGTCGTCTGTCTTCTTTTTAATTCTGCTACTTAATAGCCCATGGAATTGTCGTGTAGTATTGTATGTTTGAAGTGAAAACAACGTTGGCTGCAACACAAAAAGTGCAGTTGATGACAAGCTTTGTGTTGGATTTTCTTTTCCCCTGTTTTCTGTATAACTACAAGAATTGAGTTTAAAAATGATGTTAACTTATCATATTGACTAACATTATGAGAAAACTAATTGATGTGGGTATGTAGTATGGGTGGACTGAGTTTCATATGTACAACATAATCAAATAGAGTATTTGAGTATAGATGTATATCATAATAAAGTAGAGCATGGTCTAGTTGCATGGTCTAGTATAGTAATAATTGTGTTTTCTACGGAGTTTCATATCGTTCATTCCCTTTTTCTTCTTGCTACTAGTGCTCGACATAATCAAAGGTATGATTTTCGTGTGGCATTTGATATGGATTCTAATTTAGATTTGTTAGCGACTACCTTACATTATTTACAATTAACTTATTTTCTTAGTCAACTATATTTCAATCTCTTTTAACCTCTATTTTACTCACAAATAGAGTACTGATTTTAATTATGTATAGCTAGTATTGTTAATTATTATTATTTAACCTCTAGTTTCATATGTGCAGGTGGATAGTGATTACAGTAGTTTCATATGCGCACTAGCAAAGCAATTGCATTGAGGATTGAAAACTTTTTCTTGAGTGCAAGTAGATAGTGATTGTAACAACCCAAAATTTTAACGAATTTTTCTTTTAAAATAAACATTTTGAAATATTGATTTGAATTAAAAGTGTAATAACTAGTGTAAAACGGGAAATTTAAACTTTACATTTTTACGTATAATTTCATCCGTTCTTAACTTTATATTAGAATCAAATTTTATTAATGATGATAATAGCTATTTTAATTTTGGTTTAAAATGACACGTTATATTTTTTTAGAAACCGTTAACATTTTCAAATTTATTAATAAAAGAAACAAGTAACGGTTGTACGTTACTTTGGGCGTTACACTTTACGTTCGTTGTTCCGTTGTCCATTTGATTTTTTTATATGCGTTGACTTTTCAACATTTCAGCTGCATATTTCAGTTTGAAAATTTCAAAAAAAAAATCTTGCATTGAACCGTTCACGTGAGAATTAGTCCATCTTCCTCTTTGCATTCCTTACGTTTAGTTCCAGCCTTGAATATAATTTAATTGCTTTAACTTTCTACCGTTCAAAACTTTACTCTTCTGCCTGCTCTCATAAAGTCATAAACAGCTGTCATCTTCCATCTTTCGTTCATAATTTCAATTCTGCAAATCTCCTGTAGCTTTCAATTGAGAATCTCGTGACCATCCCAAAAAGGTAAATGCCTTCTTTCACTTTCATTTTTTTTATTTCCTGTTTGCTGATTGTTCTTTTGCATACCTTCTTTCATTTTGTTTTATATTTCGTGATCTGTTTTGGTTTTGCTCTGTTCCTTTGTTCTTGCGCCCCTCACATTTTGTCCCATGCCTCCATTCACCACCGAGATCAAACACCACCCAACCCCTTCGCCAGATCGACCACAGCCCCATTCGCCTCCCACTCCATGCGAAGCCACCACCACCTGACCCATACCGGACCTCCTTGAACCCATGCGCCGTCAGAAACCACCACCCCAGACCGTCATGCCATTCGCCAGTCCCACGTCCAACTCCTCCACTTTTCCTCCACCACCGAGACCGCCTCCAACCCCAGGCTGACCAACCCCATGCCGATACCATTCAATCCCAGACCGTACACCCTACCCCAACGCCTCCACCTAGGCAAACACCCAGGCCGTGACCTGCCCTCCTCCACGAGAACCCACCACAGCCACCATCACGTCCCCAAGCACCCCACGGCAGACCGAGAACCCAACCCCACATCCCTACCCGTGCCGGACCCACGAACCCAGACCAGCCTAGATCTCCCACAACCCCCGCCGAGACCACCGCCCCCTACTTCAGACCGAAACCACCACGTCATCACCGACCCCGTGCCAGACCACCAGTCACTGCGTCTCCAACTCCTCCAGACCGAGCCCTTGTATTCGAAAATTTGACCTTTGTATTTTGGTATTTGAGGGTATATTCCAATTGTCACCTTTGCACTTTTATTTTGATGTTATTGCCAGGTCGAACTTTGTTTAGAGAAAAAGGAATTGATAAAGTTGCTTTTGTCACTTTTGGGAATTTTTGAAGTTACATTTTTCCTGGCCTCTGTTTTGTGAAAAAAAAAAAAACGAGAAAGATTGTTTGTCATTTTGTTCGCATCTTCATTTTTGTTGAATTACCAGTCAGAGCCTGGTATTTGAATCTGAAAAATGAAAGTGTTGTGTTCTTTTGAAATTTTGGTATCTTAGTTTGTATTTTAGACCCGACCTTTGTCTTAGAAAAAAAAAGGATGTTTTGTCACTTTGCAAATTTAAAGTTATAATTTTTTTTTTAAAAAAAAGTGGTCGGGCTAGTGCTCTCAATTTTCAACTTGTTTCTTTTTTTCGTTTGTCGTTTCATTTGAAAATTCGTTATTCGTGCAATCTTAGATTTGATCATTTATTGTGTTTTTGGTTTGAATCTAGTTGGCGCATCCGCTAACAACTGATCGTGCTATCCGCGTGCTTTCGATAGACATCGTCTTTCCTTTCTGAATCGAATCTCCAGCTCCGTAAAGGTGAGTAAATCTCACACGAATATTCATACTTATATGATTGTGAAACGACCGCAACTGAATGTGTAGAAATAAATAAATAAATAAATGATGTTATAATTACCTGTGATTTATTTATAGTTGATGTTAGAATTGTTAAAAACTGCATATCGTATCATTTGTTATATTTTGTTCTTATTTTACTGTTATTCTATTCTGTTAAATCACATTGCAAGTTCCCTGTAGAATAGAATCACTATGGGTTGAAATGATACATACCCGAACGGACTTTAGAATAAGGGAAGATCGTTATGGGCTGAAATGATAGGCCTGAATGATTTTCAATTAAATTTTATTTACTTGGGATTGCGGGTTTGAAATGATAAAACCCGGATTTTTCTTTGTAAATTACGGATTGAAATGATATAGTATCTGTATCACTTGACTTAGGCTAGAAAATATTATACAGACCCGTGGTTATTTTTCTGTATTTTCTGGATACTTTTAAATAATTTAAATATTGTAATAATATTAAATTGATTTAAATCGAATTTTTAAGTGATTTATTTAGAATAGAAATGATTTTTCTATGTGATAAATATAAATAAATGGAGGAATATTGATTTTAAAACGAAACTTAAATTTGAAATTTTGATTAAAAGAAAAGATGGAAACTTAAGTTAATTAAATTGAAATGAAAATTTAGTTTTAAATTGGTGGAAAAATGGAGTTTAATTTTAAATGTTGAAATGAATGTAATAAGCAAATTTGTAAGTTTTGGTTTTAACTTGTAAAATTTCTTTTTAAAATAAATTAGTTAAAGGATCGAAATGAACATTTTTAATGTATGATTTTATAAGTTCTGAACTAGGTAGAATCTGTAGCACTTGTTAAGTGTTGTGGATTATATAAGTGAACCAAAAGACAAAAATGAACTAAGGCTATGATAGTACTTGGTAAGTGCTGTTGTAGCAAAACTAAAATTTGACCTGAACTAATAAAAGGGCTACTGTAGCACTTGTTAAGGACTGCAGTAGGCTGAAATATGATTTTGTTTAAAACTGAGTTTTAACAGCAGTTTTAAGTGCTGTCTTTGCTGAATTAAAAATGTTTTCAAATATAACTTATAGCAGTTGTTTTTTTAATGCTGTGAAATGCTGAAATTTTAATAATTAGGGTTTTTGACTTAGTAAACGAACTCATAATGGTTTGAAACTTTGGAAATTGAATACTTGATTTAAAAATATAATAATTACACTTTTAAAAGGTTTAAATGAATTATTTTGATTGAAATATAAACTATATAAAGGTGATTTGAAATGATAGTAAATGAACGATATCTTTGAATTTAAAAGGTATTTAAAGTCAAATATTTGGATTTGTAAGGATATGATATTTTATTATATTAAAATGATTTGAAATGAAGATTTGGAAAGATTGATATTTGATATATTAAAATGATTTGAAATGAAGTTTTGGAAAGATATGATAATTTGATATATTGAAATGATTTGAAATGGTTTGGAATTGATTTAATCTTTATTTTGATAAAGATTTGGATTTGAAATGATATTCTATTTTGAAGTATAAAATATTATTTTAAAATTATAACTACGGGTTATAATAACGATTGGTTGTTAAAGAGACCGGGATCGGATATGGACATACTCTCTGTCTTACCGAAAACCACTTTGACAACTGTGTACGCGGTGGAGTTTCCAGAATGAAGTAGGATGGTGGTGACGTTCTTAAGATATATACGTGGACCCAACTCCCGTGAGTTGGCATAAGGTGGCTAAAACAGGAGCGATCTCGGACCGGTGAGGTAGCACCTCTTCTCAGACACATTTCTTCGATATTATACTCTTACTTGTGATTGATTAGATGGCCATCCTCCGATTTGGGAATGTTGTTCGAGGTGGACGATAGTGGCTGCTATGCGCTCCATCAGTCCGTGTGCGTAATTGGTATATCTACCCTGGCATTGCCTAGTTGTGCCGTGTCACCTACCATATCGAGGTTTACTACGATTATGATTTTAAGATCCGACCGCGTTAAGGTTCTCCATCCCCTTAACGCTATTTTACGATATGATTATACTTTACTTATTTTAGACACTATTATAATATCGAATATTACTACATAGTAGATATTTTAACGGATCCTTAGAGGATGGGCGGTCCCAAGCATCTTCTAAGTTACTTGTACCTTTACTATAGTTCACTTGAGTTGGTTTACATTGTATAAGTATGTATATACTGACTCGAGTGTTTTGTGTTTTGCTTTACGCTCGGGTCAGCCTGAGTTATTCACAGAATTGGATTCCACTTTTTGGAGATTTGAATCGCTGGAGATTATCTGCTTGTCTTGTCCTATCTACTTCATTTCTGTTGTTCTACTCAGATTGTACTTGGTCATTGTATTTAGACTTCTGTTGTACTCTAATTTTTTTCTGTTGTATCTTATGTAACTTTGTTATATTTATATAGTAGCTTCATGAACTACTATTTCTTTTACTTCCGCTGCATTTATTTCACTCTGTGTCTGTGATCTGTGATTATATTTATTTACCGTATATTCTGAGATTTGCCAAATTTTATTTACAACGCGGTATTTTAAGCAATTCAACTCTGGCATGAGTGTCTACCTATACACTTATACTGGATGCGAATGGTTAAAAATACCGGGTCGTTACAGTGATGCAGAGCATGAACACTGAAACTAAGGTGCAGGTTGAAGCTTGAATGCTGGTAGAATTTTGATGCAAAGCCGAATAACACATGAGGTTGCATATTAAGAAGTGAGTAATGAGAAAACTGCTGAAACAGGTTACGAGATCTGCCATCTACGTGGTATCCATTATTCATTTTGAGTCATTAGTCTTTAATGTTGATTACTCTAGTATTAAAGATGATCATGCTTCCATTGTATTTATCATTTGTATTCAGCTTCTTTTATATTAGTTTTGGCTTGAACGACAATGATTTGTAATTATACTAAGACTTTATAAATGATGTGAATGTATAATTCGTTTTGGCTTTGTAGCAATTGTGAGTAAGATCTGCATAGGTGTAGAACCAATGCTTTAAATTTTTTTAATTTTGCATTTTTTTTAACAACGGGCAAAAATAGTTGTAAAAGACATATATTACAACGGTTAATGCCTGTTGTGGCTGGGCATATTGCAATGGTTTATGCCCATTGTAAAAGACTCTATTGCAACGGCTTTGGACTATTGTAAAAATGTTTACTACAATGGGATTTTACAACGATTTTAAACCGTTGTAAAAAAGTTTGGGTCTATTACAACATCGCATAACAAGACGAGCATTGGTCCATTGCGAAACTCCTATTACAATGGGCATTTCCTGTTGTAAAAAGGGTATTTTGTTGTAGTGTAATCATCTAAAAAGAATTAAAGTGAAACGAGACTTATTAAATCTTGTATACTCATATTCACTTTTTATCAATGATTGGATTTCTAAGGAACCAGGGTCGTACTTGGGTGATTCCTATCCGAAAACCACTTCGAACCAATTTACATGTTCGAAAAATGAAGACCTAATAGAGAGAATGAAGAATGAAGACCAGGGATTTTCGAGATGAAAGAATTGCTTGTTGATAATTCTGGTTAGCTCCCAAATACTAAGTAGTAGTGGTCCTTTCGTTTCTGAAATTATTTGGGTTGCAAGGACTTCTCGCTACTAATCCTAGGGTTAATTCCCGACAGGATGTGGTAGGAGAGTACCTTCGGTTTCATTTAGTCTCAAAATGAACTTGTATGGATGAATGTCTGACAGTGCATTTTATGAGATTACGTACATTGGTTTTTACAAACATACATCTGTGGTGGTGGAAAATGCAACTTCTCTTAGCTTAACACCTTTCTTGAGACGTATGAGCTCAAGGGTTGTATTATTGTGGAAGCCAATTAGTAGTCAACGGAAATGGCAATGTGGCATTCGGAGATGTGATATGTGCTATGTGAAAAGGTAATCGTTGCCTCAAACCTCATCAACCGGAAATGATCGAAACAGGGTTAGATGCGGCAAGGCTAAGTGGGTCATTCCCAATCAGGGTATGATCATCCCCTTCTAGATATATTTCTTCCCGCTATGACGTTCGGGATGTAAATTAGTGCAATGTATGGAAATTGAGCGCTCGGATAAAGGTCGGTAACGACCGGGGGATGACATATTCTGTACTATCTAGTTATAGTGGTAGGCCGGTCTTGTGTTGGTAGAGGAGCTTTGTGATTCCTCGGGACATCCATCTAGAGTTGTACCAATCGAAAGGTAGATCCTTCACCTGGTCATTTGTATGGAAATCCATTCTCCAATAAAAACTTGCGGTTTTGTTTGTCTGGCGTAATGAATAGCCCCGAAATGCTATATGGGTAACCATTTCGGCTAAGATTAATAAGTTTATTTGCAAATGTTTTTCAAAGAATGTCATTAAAAATAATATCAAATGTTTTGATACAAAAGTGTTTTAGTTATCATAGGTAAAAACCCGTCCGTGTTTATGTCTAGGTGTGGTCTTATGAGATACTCTTTCTTTTCAAAGGATTTTATTCCCAAGGCTGATATATGATACTGTCATTTATTATTGAGTTTTTCTCACGCTGGTTTATCAAGCCTGATCCGGGTATTTTCAATACTCGGGTTAGATCCGAGTAGTTTCAGGATTAGTTGAAGACGGTTGGAGTTTCCAAAGGAGAGCTGGAGATATTCATCTACGTACAGACGTATTCTATTATCCGCTGCTGTCTCTATTTGTTTTTTGTTTGATGTTTATTAGCAATTGTAAGGACAGATGTTTATAACTGTCCAAGCTGAATTTACGTTGGACTCTGATATATGTATTTAAAAAAAATTCCACTGTAAAGATATTGTTCAATATTATATATTATTCCATTCGTGTGAGATTCTGTTCTGTCTTATCTTTCTTTGTTACCATTGATAATCCATTCTTACGTGCATTTTAGGTCGGACATGTGTAGTTTATTGTCGGCACAAAGGATATAGAATTGTGGGTCATCACATTTGGTATCAGAACTTTTGGTTAAGCGAACACCGAAGCCTGGTAGGGGTAAAGACTCATCAGAGATAGGATTAGTAATATCCTAGGATGAGTAACTCATTAGAGATAGGGTTAGTAACACCCTAGAATGACTTTGAGAGTATTATATATGAGCGTGTATTTGTTAATTTTATAAAAATAGTTTTGTTTTAAAGAAATTGGTAAATGGAAGAATTATACCTTGGGTTTATATTTTAAATTTTAAAGGGGATATTATTATTTTTGGTTAGAAATTAAGGATTGTTTGTAATTTAGCATAATAAAACTAAAATATGAATATCTTGTGATTAGAATTGCACGATTTGACTATGAGATATTCCATATAGAATCAATTAGTTGAAAGCTAGAATTTGGAACTTTAATACCCATAGAGATTTGGTTATTAAGAATAATGGTTTAATGATCATCAAAATTGATGGATTTAAAAGCTAAGTACAAATATCTTGTGAAGTAAAATGCACAATTTGACTATAAGATATTTGATGATAATATTGAAGCTAGAAGTTGTGATTAGAGAAAGTAAAAAGAAAATGCACGCTTAGAAAAAATTCTTTCAATA
Organism: Allium fistulosum; assembly: GCA_030737815.1. Taxonomy (NCBI): domain Eukaryota; kingdom Viridiplantae; phylum Streptophyta; class Magnoliopsida; order Asparagales; family Amaryllidaceae; genus Allium; species Allium fistulosum. The sequence goes on along the minus strand of CM060907.1, from coordinate 897,914,690 downwards.
ATATAGAAAAGGATAAGCCTAAATTGAGACTTTAGGTAAATATAATATAAAAGGGTAAGTTCTATAACTTATAAAGGAGATAAGATAATTTGAAATTTAGACACCTTGATTAGGTTAAAATCAAAGTGAAATTTAGAAATAAGAGATATAAGGAATATCATCCTAATATAAAACTTTTAATTAGTGATACATTTAGGGTAACATTTGTAATTCAAAATTGAAGTTTAATTTGAAGTGGATAGGTTAGAAAAAGTTAAAAAGAAGTTTTGAATAATATGGTTAGTAGGTTGATTGTTGGATGAAAATGTATAGATAACAAATACCATGTGAATTAAGTTTCACAATTTGACTGTAAGATATTTGATGGATTTAAGATTAAGAAATTTGATTTAGAAATGGATAGGTAAATAAGTTAAGTAAATAATCATAGAATTAGTAAGAAAAAGATGTACACTTAGTAAAGTTGTCTTATTAATATATGGATAAGATAAATAATATTAGCTAAATTAAGACCTTAGGTAAATAAAACTAAGGATTAAGTTTTATAACTTAATAATTTGAGATAATAATAAAATTCCACATTTGTTAAACACCCTAATTGAAGTAATAACGGTTTGAAGTTTGAGGGATATGTATATATACTCTTAGGAAGTAAAGGTATATTATACAAGTTTAAGTCATATTTGTATGCTTAAGTAATAATGGATTTAGTAGAAAGTAAATGGTTGTGAAATAAACTTGGATTAATAGAAATTTTGAAGAAAGGTAAAAATGAATGTGAATAAATACATAAGTTATACGTTGATCATTTTGGCACATAATTTTTTATCTAAGATTTGAATACAGAACTTTGAGGTGTTTACACCAACCCAAGAAAGGATTTATCACTCGATTCTTGACGGTGAACATTGATGAGGGTTCGTGATTATGTACTCAAGTTTTCTATCATAGTTGAGAGTTATGCAAGGAAAGCAATGGTTTGTAATTAGGAAGTCTAATCAAAGTCCGCACTAGAAAATCGGAGGATCGATATTAGTTCGGAAGTAAAGTTTTGGATTCGAATAATAGATCGAATCAACTATCACATATAGTATGATGTTTTGGGTCGGTATACATAGTAGTTGGATAGTTATCTTAAATAGTAGGCACTAAGATATAGGGATTAGAGTTATGTTTTGGTATGTGTGTGTGTATGTGTTATATATATATATATAGACCTCAGGTGTAGTACATGCTCAGGTTAGGGGATGGGTTATGTGGATGTATTCATTTATTAGTGTGGTTGTTTTTGGATGTATAGTCTTGTTTGGTTGTTGTATATATTATCTTAAGCGTGTAGTACGCACTAGGATGGGTAGAATAGGAGTTTGACTTAATGTATGTATGTATAACCTTAGGTACGTGATAAGTACTCAGGTTAGTGTGGGGGAATCTCTGTATGTATGTTTGGTATCATTTGTTTTAGTGTTGTTATGGTATCAACCTTCTTTTTATATATGCATTTTTTCTATCATCAGTATAAATAAGTCAGGATGTTTGAGTATACGAGTATGAGATAGATTCCTTTATCTAACTTTCTTTTGGAGGATGAAATGCTTTTAAGTAGGGGAGAATGTAACGACCCGTAATTTCGCTACTTCGAAAATGAGGGATTTTGTTTATTTTAAAATTTAAAAAGGTTTAAAACTTAAATAGATAAGTTATATGTAATAAATAATAATGGAGAAATTATTTATTCTTATAATTAATAATAAAAAGTATAAATTTGGATTATTGAACAAATCAGCAAAAGTTAAGTTTTTGTAAAAATAAATAAATGCTTAAATAAATATGTTTAAATATTTATTTGAAAAGTTTAATCTTATTAAAATCACTTAATAAAGATTATAGAAGTATATTTAAGGATTTAAAAATATGTTTATAATCGTTTTACAAAAATATTCAAAATTTGTCATATTTTGCCAATGCAACTCCAAAATCAACAAAAGAGGTATTTTTAAATGTATAAATCGATTTGAGAAAGAAAGAGATTCATATTAAATCATTTAGTAATGATAATTAAAATCTAATAAGGTCTGCGAGACATAATTTTAATTAGTTTACAAAATGTCCAAATTTTGTCGTATTTTGTCGGTTTTACATACACTGTAAAAATGGAGATTATGATATTATTTAAATATGAATTTAAAATATGAATAGACGTGTTTAAATTTATTTAAGGAAGTAAAAAGTTCGTTTTTAAGTTTGGTTTACGTTAATATATAGCTTAACAAAAACGTCAAATTTTGATTGTAAAAATGTCAACAAAAACACCGTTTTCAACCAAAACAAGTTGTCACAACATTTTGACAACATAATCACTTTATCAACATATAAAATGCATACTAACAAACTATGCACACTTTATATTTCCATCTAAATACAAATTCATTTTGAAAAGTCAAAGTAAACAAATAATTCACAAAGTAACATGATTTGACAATTTTCCATTTAAATAAAATTAGTAAATCTTATCATTACAAAATGGACTTACGTGTTCGAAAACTACTTCGAACCAATTTACGTTTTCGAAAAACGAAGACCCGATAGAAAGAATGAAGAATGAAGACCAGAGATTTTCGGGATGAAAGGACTACTTGTTGATAATTCTGGTTAGCTCCCAAATACTAAGTAGCAGTGGTGCTTTCATTTTTGAAATTATTTGGGTTGCAAAGACTTCTCGCTACTAATCCTAGGGTTCATTCCCGACAAGATGTGGTAGGAGAGTACCTTCGGTTTCGTTCAGTCTTAGAATGAACTTGTATGGATGAATGTCTGACAGTGCATTTTCTGAGATTACGTACATTGGTTTTTACAAACATACATCTGTGGTGGCGAAAAAGACAATTTCTCTTAGCTTAACACCCTCCTTGAGATGTACGAGCTCAAGGGTTGTATTTTTGTGGAAGACAATTAGTAGTCAACGGAAATGGCAATGTGGCATTCAGAGATGTGATATGTGCTATGTGAAAAGGTAATCATTGCCTCAAGCCTCATCAACCGGAAATGATCGAAACAGGGTTAGATGCGGCAAGGTTAAGTGGGTCATTCCCAATTAGGGTATGATCATCCCCTTCTAGATATATTTCTTCCTGCTATGACGTTCGGGATGTAAATTAATGCTGTGTATGGAAATCGAGCGCTCAGATAAAGGTCGGTAACGACCGGGGGATGACATATTATGTACCATCTAGTTATAGTGGTAGGCCGGTCTTGTGTTGGTAGAGGAGCTTTGTGATTCCTCGAGACATTCATCTAGAGTTGTACCCATCAAAAGGTAGATCCTTCACCTGGTCATTTGTATGGAAATCCATTCTCCAATAAAAACTTGCGGTTTTGTTTGTCTGGCGTAATGAATAGCCCCGAAATGTTATATGGGTAACCATTTTGGCTAAGATTAATAAGTTTATTTGCAAATGTTTTTTCAAAGAATGTCATTAAAAATAATAACAAATGTTTTGATATAAAAGTGTTTTAGTTAGCATAAGGTAAAAACCCGTCCGTGTTTATGTGTGGGCGTGGTCTTATGTGATACTCTTTCTTTTCAAAGGATTTTATTCCCAAGGCTGATATATGACACTGTCATTTATTATTGAGTTTTTCTCACACTAGTTTATCAAGCCTGATCCAGGTATTTTCAATACTCGGGTCAGATCCGAGTAGTTTCAGGTTTAGTTGAAGACGGTTGGAGTTTCCAGAGGAGAGCTGGAGATATTCATTTACGTACAAACGTATTCTATTATCCGCTGCTGTCTGTCTGTTTGTTTGATGTTTGATGTTTGTCAGCAATTGTAAGGACATATGTTTATAATTGTCCAAGCTGAATTTAAGTTAGACTCTGATATATGTATTTTAAAAGTTTTCCGCTATAAAGATATTATTCAATATTATATATTATTCCATTCGTATGAGATTCTGTTCTGTCTTATCTTTCTTTATTACCCTTGATAATCCATTCTTCCGTGCATTTTGGGTCGGACATGTGTGGTTTATTGTCGGCACAAAGGGTACGGAATTATGGGTCGTCACAGGTAATACCCGACAAGATGTAGTATGAGAGTGCCTTCGGTTTTTCATGTTCCTGGAAAACTTGTATAGATGAATGTCTGACGTTGCATTTCTAGATCATATTGATTGATCTCTATGAACACATCATCTGTTTGGTGGCGGAGAAGGCAACTTCTCTTAGCTTAACACTCTTTCCTGAGACGTACAAGTTTGCGAGTTATATGTTTGTTGAAATCAGTTGTGTGATTATGAAATGGCAAAGTGGCATTCAAAGTGGAAGATGTGCTATATAAAAGGTAATCGTTGCCTCAAAGCCTCACACCCATGAATAGTAAAAGAGTGAATGCTTTAAAGGCTAAAGTGGGTCGGAACTAATCTGGGTATGAAATCACCTTCTATATCTGTAAAAAATTTACTTACTATAATGTCGGGTTTAAATTATGTGGTGTATGTTTGGAATCCCGGATAGGTCGGTAACGGCCGGGTGATGTAATACTCGGTGTTATTCGTGTAATTTTCGGATAGGCCTGTCTTAATTCGCAAGAGGACCAACATAGGATCCTCGGTGCATTCCTTTAGAAATGCACTATACGGGAGGTAGTGCCTTACCACGCTATTCAGTTGGAAATACAATATCCAATAAGTGTCGTACAGACTTAGTTGTGCAAAATACTGAAATGTGAGATGCAAGCATTTTAGCTAAGATTTATAAGTTTATTTGCAAATGTTTTCAAAAATAATGTCATTAAAAATAATATCCTTATTTTTGCGTAGCAAAAATTTTGGTTATCATAAGGTAAAAACGTATTCCGTGTTTATTTGCGGCGTGATCTTTTGAGATACCCTTTTTTTTTCAAAACCCATATTTTAAGTTCCCACACCGGTCCCATGACTGATCCAGAGTTTATTTTCCTTTCCTTAAACTCTGGGTGTCCAAATCTTCCAAACAGCCTGGTAGTCAGGTTTAGTTAGAAGAAATCTGGAAGAGCTGGGAGCATGAAGTTAGAAGATTCTTCAGTAGACTATTATCCATTCCCACCACACTTGTGTACTATTTTATTCTGCATTTTGTACGGATAGAGATTTATAACTGTCCATGTTTAATTCTAATAAATATATTTAAATACAGCGCTATAAAGATTTTATATATTGAAATAGTATATGTTATTCCATTCGTGTAAGATTCTGTTCCGTCTTCTTTTCTTTTTACCCCTAACGAACCAGGTCTTTGACGCTCGGATTTGTAGCACGTGAATACCAAGAATGTATTAATGTCGATTTCTGAGGGCTGAAGAAATGGGTTATGCTACATTATAGGGGTTCTCGCTTTGTGAACTGTGACGAAGCTTAGCCTCTCACCCCTACATATCCCTAGTTTGAAAGGGTTGAATGCTAGTCGTGAGGCTGGCCGTAAAATCAGATTCGAGGTTATCATTTATGGTCACCGCCATGCTAAAAAGCGGGTGTACGTCACATTTGATGTCAGAGTGTTGGGATCATCTTTGCTTGCTCTGTGTAGCATGATAGGGGGTTCTCGCTTTCTATTTCGTAGCGAGCAAGAGACCACTTACCCCTACATGTTCCTAGGAAAGGGTTGGTTGTTAGTCGCGAGGTTGGCCATAAAAGAAAACTCGGGGTACCGGTGTGAGCCATGATGGTTGTGTCCACTGCTGATGGTTGAAAAGCCTAGGTTGGTGGGTGTATCACTACTCTGGTCTCAAAGCTCGGGTCATCACATTAGGTATCAGAGCTTTGATTGAGCGAACGCCTATGCTTGATCGAGGTAAAGTCTCATCAGAGATAGGGTTAGTAATACCCTAGGATGAGTAACTCATTAGGGATAGGGTTAGTAACACCCTAGAATGATTTGAGGGTGTTATATATATGAGTGTGTATTTGTTCATTATATATAAAAATGATTTTTTTGAAAAATATGGTAAATCAAATAATTTTACCTAGAATTATATTTTATATATATAAAGACTATATTTAAAAAAGGATAAATAGTTAGATATATTATAACTTGGATGATTTTTAATCAAGATTTGTAAAATATAAGTATAAACATCTTGTGATTCGAATTTCACAGTTTGACTATAAGATGTTTAACAAATAACGCTGAGAATATTAGGGGATATAAATAATAAATAAAACCCGAAGTGTTGATAAATGTTTATGAAATGTGGATTTTAATCTAAAAGGTTTTTTGAGAAAAAGTTTTCAAAGAATTTTGAAATATGATAATAATAAGTATTCAGTTATTGTCATTAATTTATCAATCGTTGGTTAAAAGTTTAAATACAAGCACCTCGTGAATTTAGTTTCACAATTTGACTATGTGGTGTTTGATAAATAAAATTGGGTTAAAGAATTTAATTAAGATAAATATAAGAATGTATTTTATATGAATGTGTTTTATAAAAACATAGCAATTTTGAAATAACAATAAAATTAGTTCACTTCAATCTAATGAATTGTTTGATTTAAAAGTTTAAGCATGAACATTTATTGAATTTAGTTTCATAATTTGACTATGGGGTGTTCAATAAATAATAAGTTAAAACAAATTTGTAATTAGTTAAATATTCAAGTTAAGTAAAGTAAATTGGAAATTTTATACTGTAAAAGAGTGTGAAATAGGTATAAACTTAAGTTGTAAAGTGATTATATAACCATAAGTTGTAATTATATAATGTGAATAAACTTAAGTAAGGATTTATAAAATTTTAAGTAAATAAGTTTGTATAACTTATGAATTTGAGAAAATGGAAAGTAAAACCTAATTTAAAAAATTGTTAAATATTTTGGTTAAGTAAAAAATAAAATTTGAAATTCCACTATGAAATGAAAATTTAACTTACGTGAAGTTAAACGAAATAATATTATAAATATAGACTTAAGTTTTGAAGTGATAATAAAATATAAGTTTATAATAAACTTGAGTAATGGTTTTATAGAATAGTTCATAAAGTATTATTAGTGTTTAAGAAATATACTAAGTAATAAATGAATATGAATAAAAAGAATCTAAATATTAATTAGTTCGAGTGGCTCGAAAGTAACTAAAAATGGGTAGGAGTTGTGTTCGGATGACAAACACTTCTCTTAAGTATTACCCCTCTAGTTAAGAGGATATGTGATACTATTGGCAATACCCAGTTCCTTGGTATTATTTTAGAGTTACTCGATCTAGATAATTTTCTGAAGTTAAAAGGAATATATTATAATAAGAGAAGTCCATTGTAAATTTGGAAAATAAAGATAAATTACCTTTTAAATTTAAATGGTTTCTTTTTGAAAAGAGATAGAAATATTTTTCAAATAAATATTTTGAAGCAATAAATTTATAAACAAAGTTTTATAAATAAAGGGATATATTTGTAAATGACATTTTTATAAATAAAAGTAATAAGTGCTATATAGGAGATTTTATAAAGAAGTAGATTTTTTTAGTGAAACTTAATAAATGAAAGGTTTTCATAAATATTTTGGGAAGTTAATAAGTAAGTACGTTGTGCATAGTTCATTTCGACGCACAATTTTGATCTAAGATTCGAGTATGGAACTTTTAGGTATTTACACCGATCCGAAAAAGGATTTATCACTCGATTCTTAACGATGAACATTGATAAGGGTTTATGGTTGGGTACTTGAGTTTTCTATCATAGTGGAGAGCTATGCAAGGAAGACTAGAGTTCTGATTGGAAAACCCGACCGGATCCGCACTAGAGGATCAGGGGATCAATACTAGTTCGGAAGTAAAGTTGTAGATTTGAATAGTAGATTGAATTAAATACTGCATACAAATGATTTATATACATCATATGGGTATAAGTTTAAATATAAATATTCTAGTCAAACGCCTTTGGATTTTTGTTCTGGTGTAATATCTGGGATGAAATTCTTTTAAGAGGAAAGTTTGTAACGACCCGCAAATTTATCACTTTGATAAATCTGATTTTTTTTAAATATTCAAATAAAAGGTTAATAACACAAATAATATTGTTTTGAGTAATAATAAATAATAATAATAATATTGTTTTGAACAATGAATAATAATGGTAATCTTATTTTGAATGGATATTTACAAAAATATCTTCCTCGGGATTTAAATCGATAAAATAGCCGAAAATTGTTTTATCGACAAACGACTCTATAATTATCCATAGTCGTGAATGGGACTGGATACATACACTCATTTTTATATTTAAACAAGAATATGAAATAAAATAATTTATTTTAATTTTGAAAAATAAAATGTATTTATAAGTTCATCACTAATGTCATTATAATTAATAATTAATTAATGATTTTAAATTGAGATTATATGATTTAATAATTATTATAATTATCCAGATAATTGTTTTAAAATGATAATAATTCATTTGTAATAGTAATAAAGTGATAATAAATTATTTATAATAGTTTTATAAAGATATATAATTGATTTGAAAATATAAGGAAAATCGATATCGGTTTATCGATATAATAACACTTTTTCTAAACAATCGTTTGATATTGATTTATAATTAAAATGAGATTTTAATTCATGAATAATAATAAGAAATTTGATTTCAAAATTTGTTTACAAATATACATATATATATATATACACACACGTTAATTAATAAATGAAAATATGATCGAAGATCAATGTTGTTTAAATAACATGTACACATTTGTGACATGCACATGCACACATTATCATATGCATATACACATGATAATGGTAAATATACATTTTCATAAGGTAAAGGAATAGATATCTAAAGTAATACTTACTTTAAAAAGCAAATATCGGATCAATCTTATACCACATCACATCACCACCTCCACCATCATCACCACCATCACCTACACCTCATCACCACAAGAGGGGGGGCTGCCGTGTGCCACTAGGGATGGAAGGAGAGTTATTTTCTTGGGTAGGTAAGGGTATGGTGGTAATTTCACTTCGAAGATATTTTCCCAATTTTTCCTATAAATACCACCCCACCTTCTCACTTATTCTTCACATTCTTCTTTTTCTTCATTCTTGAGCTTTCTTATGCTCTTTAATGGCTTCCATGGAAGTCTCTCTTCTTTCTCAAAACTTGAGAAAAAGTAGGATGGTTTAATAGTTGAAGTGCTTAAGCACTAATCCACTTATTACTCTCTAACTTTTTCAAAAGTTAACCAAATCTTCTCTAATCTCTTCTAAAGCAAGCGAGAGGAGGTGGGCCGAGAGCAATGATGTGCACGTAAAAGTGCGTATTTTTACTTCCATATTTAATCTTCTTTTAATTAAATAAATGAGCATATTAGGGTATTTTACATGTTTAAACCAAAATTAAAATTGTTTTCAAATCATCATTTATTCATCTTCATTTGGGGGATAAAATGGTAATTTTATGTATGATTTAATTTGAGAAAATTTATTTGCACATTTCTATTTTTATTTGTAGGAAATGAAGTGTAAAATATAAAGAGGATTCATGGATGAATGCATGCACATATGTTGAAGGAAAATGGAGAATGGAAATAAATGAACTCATGCAACATGGAGGAGCCCACAAACCCACTACCACATGGTCCATAATTAAAAGCACATGCACATGTTAATGGAGTCTCAAAGACATGTTAGTGGGAATTAATTAATTCCCTAATGATTACTTGGAGGTTACACTTTCTCAAGGGAATTTTAGGTAGTCTCCCAAAATATAAATTAGGGTTTTAAGCATGTATAAATTCTCCTTTATATTCATGTAATTATCTTCTTATTTTCATGCAAGTTGTAGCCACAATTAAAGATAAATTAAAAAAAAATTCATAGCTTTTAGCCTTATTTTTACTTTCATGTAATTTTTATTTATGCTTTTTTATGCTCTTTTATTATCTTATGCTCTCTTTTAATTCATGCAATTAGTTTAGATTTTTTTTATGCAAGTAGTTAGTTCCCTTTTTTGTAATTAGCACTCATTTTCTTTTTATTTTATGTTAAAATCACTTTATGTTAACATGTTTTCAAATATGAGTAGCCAAACCCCTTCAAATTAGGGGTAATGAAGCTCTCATGGAACATATTAAATTAACATAATGATTTTATTTATGATCTCTCTTATGTGCTTAATGAAATTATGAATGATTGGTGGTTTATGTTTCTTTCTTTTGTGAATTTTGATAGCCTATGTTGACATCTCAAATATGCTATGCTCAAATCCTTTTTAAACAAAACTATTTGATCATTTTCCTAAGTGATTTTGATAATGAAAGTCAAATTAGAATCAAAATTTGATGGTCAATGTTACTATTTAATAGTAAACAGATCATGCTTAAAATAGATTTTATGTTTAATTTTCATGTCATTTTCATTAGTGTTGATAAGTGGGTTTGAATGGTGTGTTAGAGTTTGATGATTTAAGTTGTGCTAATTAATAGCATAAATAAATCATACTTATAATAAGCACATCTATCATTTCTACTTAATATTTTAATGAGAGGATGCAAGTGAATATTGTTGTTGATTTATATGAATGATTGGAAGTGGATTTCCCTCTAAATTTTTCTTTAATATTATAGTTTTATTCACCTTTGCTCTAGTTTAATTTTTGCAATTATTTTTAGTTTAAAACCACTTCTAAACTTTGGGATAATTTGATTGAATATTATTAGAATTTAATTCATTCCCTGTGGATTGATCCGTACTCGCATACGTACTACAATTGTACGCCGTGCACTTGCGGTTTTTAACGATTATAATTTTTCGGTGATTTTCTAATCGATAGAAAAGTCAACGTCTAACAAGTTTTTGGCGCCATTGCCGAGGACTTGCAATTCAATTTTAATTCTACTCTTCAAATTATTTTTATTTGATTTTATAGTGTTTTCAGTTTTGCGTGTTGAGTTGCATTTAAAAAAAAAAAATTTGTTGTACATTTGTTCACTTGTTTTTTTTTTGTTTCACTTGTGTTCACTTTTGGTTTGTGCAACTTGAGTTTCACTTAAGTGTTCTTATATTAGTTGTCATTAGAAAAAAATTAAAAAAATTTGCATTGCATTGTTCACTTTTGTTTTGTTCGTTTTGCATTGTTGTGTGATTTTTTTTTTGTTTGGTTTGAGCATTTATTTTGTTTGTTTCATCATTTCGTTTCTGTTTTCACACTTCTATTCTTCATTTTATAAAAAGAAATTTGCATTACATAGTGCATTTCAAAATCAATATTGCATTTTCATTTACATTTCACTGTTCAGTAGAACACTTCAATTTGCATTATTTCATACCTGCCTTGCCTCTGTCATCAACATTCACTGCATTGCAACCACACTTCAAACTTCACCAACCAAGCACACTTGCAATACATTTTGTTTACAATTGCAGGAGCAACTTCTTCACCCTAACCCATCCCTGCCTAGTTCTGCCATCCACAAACTGCACTGCCACCATACATTGCACTACTTCCATCAACTGCACCATACTTCAACACTACAACCACTTGAAACATGCACACTCCTCACTCATTACCACTGACTTCAACAAACACTTCCTGCCACTGTTCAACTGCAACTCCATCACACTGCATCTTTAAACCACCAGCAACATAACAACATCACCTCCCCAATACAACACCTGACCACAGCACCACTCAACTACCACTTCTTCTACCATTCACCTCTGCCACACTCACAAACAAACCTTCCTAAATCACCTCCTCCTCCAAACACAACAACCCACACATCAAACATTGCCACTGCCATACAACACCAGCCACCAAACCCCACTGCAAACCATTACATACTCACTATCACAAAACTTCAACCAAATCTTCTTCAACTCCATCACTGCGAACCTCAATCAACTGCTTGCATCCATAAAACTCCTTCCATACATCACTGCTAACTTCTCCACTGCCCGCAAGTTCATCACCTTTCCGCAACTCATCACCAGCAACACCACAACCCATCACAACAGCATACTTCATACCTCACTTCATACTTCGCTACAAACACAAACTCCCGTAACTGCTTGCAAAAACATATCCTGCCATTCATCTTATCTCCTCTGACCACTCAACCTCACTTGCAACTTCAAACCAACATTACCCATACAACTCCTCTACCTAATCACATCACCAATCACCTTAAAAAACCACCTTACCATCACGCTTCATCAATACAACAACATCACTGCCTCACCATTGCACATCCAAACTGCCACCCAGCACTTCTGTCAAAACTACAACTTCCCCATTGGCTTCAGTCTGCAAACAACACTCTTGCACACATCTACTCAAACCATTACAACAACCTCCTCCCCGAACTCCACCGCCATACCCCCTCAAACCAAAACCATCGAATTCCTACTTTCTCCTTCTCCAAATTCCTCTCTGCAGCTACCTCCAAAACTCCTCCTTCAATCCATTCCAAACTGCATTCACAAACAGACATCTCCTTCATCAACGAACCACACACTCCATTGTAGTTTCTGCCGGCGACATCATCTACTATCCCAATACCATCATCACAGCATCAATGCAACCCAAACTCCACCACCTCACCGTAATTATTTCCTCACCGTTAACAACAACCTCCACCACCTGAAGCCGTAAGCAAACCCAAAGTGCAACCACTTCCTCACTGCACCAGAACCCAAACACAGCCAAACTTTCGACCTATGACTTCAAACACCCAAAGTGAATCGCCTTCGAGAATATTCACTTTCGATTTAAATTTATATTTCTAAGTATTTTTGAGAAGTTCAATTTCTTTCTTTCCCTTTGTGTTTTCTATTTGAAGAAGAGGAGTGCGCAAATTTTTTGTTTGCTGAGAAGAACTAAGGGCATTCGTGAAAAGTATTAGACTTGGGTGAATTATTGGGTCTGTTTTTCGCTGATTTTGTTTGTATAACGTGTTGAGTTCCTAGTTATTTATTTTGTTTTAATTTTAAGTTTCTCTCTTTGAAAAAAAAGAACTTCACAATTTTTTTTAAAAGCAGAGTACTTTTTAGTGTGAATTCATTTTGTTTCTTTTCTTAGCTTCCTAAAAGAAAAATCTTTCATCTGGCTAGGTAATTCGAGTTTTAGTTTAATTATTTTTATTTAAGTTTCAAACAAGTTCTTTCTTTCTACTTTCATTAAAAAAGGAATTTTTTTAAATTTTCATTTGGTATTAGTCATATAAAAAAATATAATAATTTTTTTGCTTTCATTTGTGTTTGTTTTTGTTCTCATTTTCAAGTTGCAAAAGCAGAAGGAGACAAATTGCCCTGCTTTGCTTGCTAAATAACTACTCTTCTTGCTTGCTTATAAAAAACAAAATAATCGCTGCTTTTAAAATAATTTGCTAATAATTCTGCATGCTCTGGTATCGTGCTCTTATCTTTTGTTTTTATTTTCATTGCATTGTTGGTTGCTTGCATTTTAAAAATCCAAAAGCAAAAACAAACAAATTTCACTTGTAGTTGCATTGTTAAATCACGTTTATTTTCAGTTTTACATTCATTTCATCTTATTTTCTTTTCTAAGGGCAACACCCAAATCCACATAAGGTGGGGGATTTCATCATCCCTTCCTTGGCCTAAAAATTGCATATCATCATAGAATTTGTTAATAATAACAGTTAGATGTTGGACTTAAGGGTGTCGCGAGCTTATCTAGGGCTTAATTGTATCTTGACAAGTTGCCTTCTTTCGACAATTTAATTTCTTGGTGTCTAGGCTACGACAAAGCAACAATTAGTTATAAATATTACGGTGATTCGTAAATATTATAGTGATTGTTTCTCTGAAGGTACTTACACTTTCGGCTGCATTACTACGGTGATTCGTGGTGCACTGATAGCTCCTATACATTACCTGGCTAAGAACTTTTTTGTTGGATTAAGACAAAGTGTGATTATACAAGTTTGGGTTAGGAGCTACTAAAAACAGAAAATTTGTAATTAAGTCCTTGAATTCATTTAGTTGCATTAGTGCATGCATATATAAAAAAACAACAAAATCCAAAACTAAAAAAATTGTACATTTTACTTAACTTAGTTCTTTTTTAAAATCAAAAAAATCTTTTTAAAACTTTTCCATTAAAAAAAAGAAGAAAAAAAAACGAAATCCAAAAATAAAAAAAAAACAAGCATTTTTCTTAAGTTAGTTTTTTTTAGAAAAAAAAATAAAAAAATCTTTTCAAAAACAAAAGGAAAACTTAAAAAAAGCAAAATCATATAAGAAAAGAAGAAATTATTTTGAAAGTCCAAAATCCAAAAAACAAAACAAAAATCAAATCTTCCTTTTGAAAAATAAATTCTCTTTAGTAAATAATTTTCCTTCTAAATTTTTTTTATAAAAATAAAAACAATTTTTCATTTCAATTTCTAAACCTTGTTTCATTCTCTTAACCTGATTCTCACTTCTTTTTCTCCTTGACCTTTTCACTTGTGCATGAGTACTTGGACTCGTGACACAACAACAAATCGTTTAACTCGGACAAACTATCCTTCAGCAATGGCAAACGAAAACGCCCCTCGAACTCTCATGGATAGAATCTTTCCCAATAGAGTTTCTATTCCTTTTGTATCACATTACCCGCCCCAATGGGTAATTACTTCGAAATGCATTCCAATCATAATGCCACGCTCACAAATTTGGCAATTTTGAACACGATGACCTATACATTTTCTTAATAAAATTCGAACAAGTTTGTGCAACCATTAAACTCCAACAATTATGTGATGACGGAACCAAACTTCGGTTAATTCCATTCTCCCTTACTGATTACGCTGATAATGGTTATATAGCTTACCATCAAACTCGATCAAAACTTGGGAATAATTTGTTAAAGTGTTCTTAAAGAAATTCTACCCCTTGGAAAAAACAACTAAAATCCGTAACGAAATTGTCAATTTTCATCAATTTACTTTCAAAAAATATTTTGAAATATTTAAAGAGCTTTTGATAAAATGTCCACACCATAATTTCGAAAAATGGACTCTTTGCCAAATCTTATACGATGGACTTGAAAACAGCTCACGAACTATGCTTGCATCGATGTGCCAAGGCAATTTTCTTGCTTAACATCATGACGATGCTTGGCAATTTCTTGAAAACCTAGCTGAAAAATCATCCAAGTGGGAACGTTCTAACGAAAAATCCATTTACTCGCGATATAGCGCACACTTGATAGGATCATCTTTGGCTATGGAAGCTAAAATCGATGCAATGATCAATAAATTCGACAACATTTTCTCATCCAAACAAATGAACCAGGCTTCCCAACCAATGTGTTATAAATGCAATGATCTGAATCACATCGCCGATCAATGTCCTAACTCGATGGAACAACTCAATGCTTTAAGCAAGATTAAGAATGACCCGTTTTCTCCAATGTACAATCCTGCTTGGAGAAATCATCCGAACTTTGCATGGAATCAAAATAATTCCAACACGAATTTGGTTCATCCCAATTTTAAGCATTTCTAAACAATGCTTTGAATCCTCTCTTTCAACCCAATTATTTTTAACAAAATTTTGCGGGTCCATCTCAAAATCAACCGCAACAATCTTTTGCTCCCCAAGACAATAAACGATTGACTTCACTTGAGAAAAGTCTTGAAACTTTGAATAAAGCAACCACTCAAAGCCACCAATCAAATAGCAATTTGCAAAAAAATTTAACCTCATACATGTAGAGTACGAGTCAATCGATTGCAAAAATTGAAATGCAAATGAGTCAATTAGCCGCGTCTGTGAGTGAACGTGAATGAGGCATATTCCCAAGTCAACCAGTTCCGAATCCTAGAAATCAAAACACGAATTCGAATCAATCCCATGTTGTTCAGGATAGCAATGTCAACCAAATGAATGCTATCATGACTTTGCGTTTCTGTAAACAAATCGATAATCAAGTTGTTAATCCAAACAATTTACCGGAAGCTCCTCTTAACAGTTCAAAAACAAGCGAATCTGAACAAAACATTGAGCCAAATATCAAATCAAATGCCAATACAAATTCTTCTTTTACTCAAGTAGACCAACCTACTAAGTATCGTGTTCCATTTCCACATCGCCTTCGACCTAAGAAACATTCTGGCCAAATGGAAAAGATGTTGGAAATTTTCAGACAAGTGAAAGTTAACATTCCGCTTCTTAATATCGTTTAGTAAGTCCAAACTTACGAAAAGTTTCTCAAGGACTTGTGTATTCAAAAACGACACACTCTTGTACCCTAGAAAGTTTTCTTAGCTACCGGACATAGCGAAGTCTTGTCCCCATCAATTCCCATCAAATACAAATATCCTGGATGTCCGACGATATCGTGCACGATAGGAGACAACACGATTAATAAGTGCTTACTTGATTCGGGTGCAAGTATCAATTTGATTCCTTATTCACTTTACCAGCAACTTGGCTTGGGTGAACTAAAACTGATGAAAGTAACTCTTCAATTTGCGGATCATTTGATAAAGAAACCCGTGGGAGAAATCGAGGACATACTCATCAAAATTGGTCAATTCATATTCCCTGTCGATTTCATCGTCCTTGAAACGCAACCCGTGAACAATCGATGAGTCAAATTCCATTGATTTTAGGTCGACCTTTCTTGGCTACTTCAAAAACTCTAATCAATTGTTGAAACGGTTCGATGAAATTTTTTTTTGAAAACATGACTTTGGATCTTAACATTTTCAATCTTGAAAATCAATTGAACGAACCACATGACCAAATGTTGGAAGTTAGCTCCATTCAAGAAAATTTTGATAACGAAACATTTGACCTAAACCATGAACAGAGGAGATTAGAAACGACGCGTATGAAAATGAGAAAATTTACAAAGAAAGAACAAAAGCTTTTCATGACAAGTCAATCCTAAGGAAAACATTTTCGTCAAACCAAAAAGTTCTTTTGTATGACCCTCGACTTCATTTGTTCCCTGGAAAGTTAAAATCAAGGTGGACATGACCATACATCATACATAATGTATTTCCACATGGTGCCATAGAAATAGAAAACCCTAGGGATGGATCCATTTTTAAAGTCAATGTCATTATTTAAAACCTTACTTGGGATTGTCGAGTGATCGAGAGGAGGAGCTCATGACTTTTCATGAGCCATACTACGTCTAGTAAGAAATGTTAACCCTCTCTTGTAAATATGTACATATTTTTTTCCCCGTTACACTCGTTATATCATGCATTGATTGTAGGGAATAGTCAAAATTAAGTGTGGGGGGGGGGAGTCTCATGTTCATTTTTTATTTTACATGTTTTATTTTCTGCATTTTCTTTCCAAAACCAAAAAATAAAAAAAATAAAAATTTTAATTTTTTTTTCTTTTTTAGCATATTGATTTACATTTGACGAAAAACTATAGGATAAGTATATATTTTTTGTTATTAAATTGAAATTTTTGAAAATTTATTTGTCTCAACAAAAATAAAAATAAAGTTTGATTACAAGTAACTATAGTTTAACTAGTGTATAGGAAGGTTCATAGCTAATAATTATGAAGTGTGTCCTAATTGTAATCTTTGTTTAAAGAGTGGCTGATTTAAAGTAAAGACGATAACATTTTTGATCTTCTATGTTAAGTGGTGCTAAGATGATTTTGCAAAACTCTCTCTTTAGAATATATATATATATATATATATAAAGGAAAAAAATGGTTTTCATTAAAATAAAAAACACTTAGAGTCATGTGTTCACACGCAAGTGTGTACATTCGCCATGCTCTGTACCCTTCTCACATAAGCCTGAAAGGCAGTGCATGATCGGTATATCCAGCCTCAGTTTATCCAAGTTAGGTGTATGTAAATAGATTTAATAAAAATAACCATCCAGAGTTATGTGTTCATACGCAAGTGTGTACACTCGCCACATGTTGTACTCTTTTCACGTATGCCTGGAAGACAGTGCATGATCAGTATATCTGGCCTTAGTTTATCTAAGTTAGGTGTGTAAATTATAATAATGTTAATATTTTTTCAAAAGATAGAGTGAGAGCAAGCAATTGAAATCCAAGCACTATCTTCACTTATTTGATTCAACTTGTTATTCAAAAGAAATAAAAATACCACTTTGCAAAACTTTGATAATCAACTAAAGGATCCATTTCATTGTTGCACTATGTTATCAATCGAAACAACTAGCCAAACTAGAGTCTAATTGTAATGTTAACTTAATTTTTGTTGGAAGTTTTAATGAGTGAAAGGACTAAAATTTCTTAATAATGACCAAAACTTATATTTAACTTACTCATGTCAAATTAAAAGTAAATTCTTCATTTGTAAATATTTTTGAAAAATTGCATCATGTAGAATCTGCATATCACATTTGGATTTTGTGGGTAGTATCTGCTGAAAACCTTCACGAAACAACACTTGTCATACTAGGGACACCTAGAGGTTTAATTGTTGCATACGCTCAATGCAATCGTGTTTCCTATGAAAATGGATTTACCTTAGTTTTAGTTTATTCGAGGATGAATAATAAAATAAGTGTGGGGGTATTTGATGTGCACGTAAAAGTGTGTATTTTTACTTCTATATTTAATATTCTTTTAAATAAATAGGGTATTTTACATGTTTAAACCAAAATTTAAATTGTTTTCAAATCATCATTTATTCATCTTCATTTGGAGGTAAAATGGTAATTTTGTGTATGATTAAATTTGAGAAAATTTATCTGCACATTTCTATTTTTATTTATAGGAAACGAAGTGCAAGTATGAAGAGGGTTCATCGATGAATGCATGCACATATGTTGAAGGCAAATGGAGAATGAAAATAAATGAATTCATGCAACATAGAGGAGCCCACAAACCAACTATCAGATGGTCCATAATTAAAAGCACATACACATGTTAATGGAGGCTTAAAGGCATGTTATTGGGGATTAATTAATTCTCTAATGATTACTTGGAGGTTACACTTTCTCATGGGTATTTTAGGTAGACTCTTAAAATATGAATTAGGGTTTTAAGCATGTACAAATACCCCTTATGTTTCACGTAATTATCTTCTTACTTTCATGCAAGTTGTAGCCACAAAATCAAAGATAAATAAAAGTTTATTTCATGGCTTCTTAGCCTTGTTTTTACTTTCATGCAATTTTATTTATGCTTTATTTTATGCTCTTTTATTATCTTATGCTCTCTTTTAATTCATGCAATTAGTTTAGATTTATTTTATGCAAGTAGTTAGCTCTCTTTTCTTGTAATTAGCACTCATTTTCTTTTTATTTTATGTTGAACTCACTTTATGTTAACATGTTTTCAAATATGAGTAGCTAAACCCCTTCTATTTAGGGGTAATAAAACTCTCATGAAACATATTAAATTAACATAATGATTTCATTTCTAATCTTTCTTATGTGCTTAATGAAATTATGAATGATTGGCGATTTATGCTTCTTTCATTTGTGAATTTTGATAGCCTATGTTGACATCTCAAATAGGCTATGCTCAACTCCTTTTTAAACATAAACTATTTGATCATTTGCCTAAGTGATTTTGATAATAAAAGTCAAACTAGAATCAAAATTTGATGGTCTATGTTACTATTTAATACTAAATAGATCATGCTTAAAATAGATTTTATTTTTAATCTTCACGTCATTTTCATGAGTGTTGATAAGTGGGTTTGAATGGTGTGTTAAAGTTTGATGATTTAAGTTGTACTAATTAATAGCATAAATAAATCATACTTATAATAAGCACACTTATCATTTCTACTTAATATTTTAATGAGAGATTACAAATGAATATTGTTGTTTATTTATACGAATGATTGAAAGTGGATTTACCTCTAAATTGCTTTTTAATATCATATTTTTATTCACCTTTTCTCTAGTTTAATTTTTGCAATTTTTATTATTTTAAAACTACTTCTAAACTTTGGCTAATTTGATTGAGTATTATTAAAATTTAATTCATTCTCTGCGATCCACCGGTACTCGCATACGTACTATAATTGTACGTCGTGCGTTTGTGGTTTTTAACGATTGTAATTTTTCAGCGATTTTCTAATCGTTAGAAAAGTCGCCGTCTAACAAGCAAGGTGGAATGGGGAGGCTGGCCAAGCACTAGGAAGGAAAGGGGTTGCTGTCTAGTGAATGGTTTAGTGAAGTGTTGATTTGAATGAATGTTGGTAGGAAGTATCGGTTTAGAAATGGGTGAGAAACTCTATATTTATATATATATATATTATATATTGGATGATATAATATGATTTGCTATGTTTGGTTGTAATGATTGTTAATCATGTTTGGTTGCTTGTTTATACTTTGATTATCAAGTATTGATTATTTAATATGGTTGTTTTAACAAGTCACGTTAAATACACATTGAATATCACAAAGGAAATCACTTTCCTTTTGTTAATGAAATGGTATATACGAAATGTTAAACACCTTAAAAATGGTTTAAAATGTTTTAAATATGTTTTATAAACATTAAAAACAAATATGGTGAAGTTTGAATAATAAATGAAAAACAAGTCAAAACTAGGCATGTTGCGTAACTGTAGTTCGCGATTTCGCGCCGCATAATTCAAATGAGTATATAAAGTGGAATATAGCTCGAAATTCTTCGTAATAAGAATTTTCCAGACTATTATATCAATAGTTTTCAATAAAAGAAAGAAAATAAAGTTTTCATCTTATAGATTTTCAAATAAGTCAAAAACGAGTTTTCAAGAATTTCGCGGTTTCGCAGTTTAATGACCAAAGTTTAAAAATGATTTAAATGGATATTTTAAATGTTTAAAAATATGAAATAAATCTTATAAATATTTTAAAATGTTTTAAAAGAGATTTGGGTTATATAAATGAATTTCCCAAATGATAAAAAGTCGTTTTAAATCAATATAGCTTTTAAAACGCTATTCGCGGTACTTTTTGCAGCAGTTCTCAATAATAATTGAAATACAGTTTTAAATTTAACAATTCTTTTCCAAATCCTTTATAAATGTTTTTAAATGAATAATTATGTGTTTTAATTATAATTCTAAGATTTTATAATTTATTTACAAGAATTCAAATAAAGGATTTAAAGAAAAGTTGTTATAAACAAATGTGTTAATCTTGGCTCTAACAAGCCGACGAGTACACCTGATTTTTCTATTCATGAGATCTGGGTGAGGTGCTTAAACTAAGGAGATGTTCAGAAGCAACTAGTGCCCTGGCTCACCCGGCCTCCCTCAAACGAGGGATATATAAGGTTGAAATGTTAGAAGCGAGTTAAGTATAAAAGACTAAATTTTCCAAATTTAAACAATTCGGATTTACCATCTTAGATAACAAGGTTTCAACTTATTAAAAAGTTACATTTTAAAAAATAAGAAATCTTGGTTAAGATTTAAGTAAAATGATTCGAAATTATCTAATTAAACCAAAGAATTTAATAAAGAGAGGTTTAATGATTCCGTACATACCAACAAGAATGTTTTTAAGGTATATATCTCTCGAAGCTATTTTTTCCAATAAAATGAAAAGAATAAATCAAGTGATAATCGCCAATTTATAAAACATCTTTTTATCGATAATTGGTTTGAAGGAACTGGGGTCGGATTTGGGTGATTCCTATTCGAAAACCACTTCGAACCAATTTACATTTAGAAAGTGAAGAAAATGTATATTGAAGACCTTGATTTTGAAGGCAAGGATGTTCATAACGGAAGGACCGCTTGATGGTAATCAGTTGTATGATTATGAAATGGAAAAGTGGCATTCAAAGTGGAAGACGTGTTATATAAAAGGTAATCGTTACCTCAAAGCCTCACATCCGAGAATAGTAAAACAGGGGATGCATTTAGGCTAAAGTGGGTCAGAATCAATTAGGGTATGAAATCACCTTCTAGATCTGTAAAATTTCTACCCACTATAACATCGAGTTTAAATTATATGGTGTATGCTTGGGATCCCAGATAGGTCGGTAACTGACGGGTAATGTAATACTCGGTGCTATTCGTGTAATTTTTGGATAGGCCGGTCCTAATTCGCATGAGGACCAGCATAGAGGCCTCGGGTGCATTCCTCTAGAAATGCACTATACGTAAGGTAGTCCCTTACCTCGCTATTCAATTGAAAATCTAATATTCAATAAGTGTCGTACAGACTTAGTTGTGTGAAGTACTGAAATGTGAGATGCAAGTATTTCAGCTAAGATTTATAAGTTTATCTGCAAATGTTTTCAAAACGAATGTTATTAAAATAATATCCCTAATTTTGCATAGCAAAAATTTGGTTATCATAAGGTAAAAACCCGTTTCGTATTTATTTGCGGTGTGGTCTTATGAGATGCCTTTTTGTTTTCAATACCCATATTTTGAGTTCTCACACCAGTCCCATGACTGATTGGAGTTTATTTTCTTTTCCTTAAACTCTGGATGCCCTATTTTTCCGAACGGCCTAGTAGTCAGGTTTAGTTAGAAGAAATTTGGAAGAGCTCGGAGCATGGAGTTAGAAGATTCTTCAGTAGGCTATTATTCATTCCAACCATACGTGTACTATTGTATTCTGCATTTTGTACGGACAGAGATATATAATTGTCCATGTTTAACTCTGATAAATGTATATAAATTTTCCGTTGCAAAGATTTTGTATAGTGAAATAATATATGTTATTCCATTCGTGTAAGATTCTGTTCCATCTTCTTTTCTTTTCACCCTTAATAAACCGGGTCTCCAGCGCTCGAACTTGCGGCATGTGAATACCGATGATGTATTAGTGTCAATTTTCGAGGGTCGAAAATCTCGTTCGTTACAAAAATGGTATGTTTATTTTCATTATGATAAATTACTCACGGTTACAACACTTTGTAATTGCTACACAAAACATACCATTTATGGAAATTCTTTTAAATACATTTTTAATTAAATAAATTAATTATTATAACCATTTTATCAAGTATATAATAGAAAGAAACCATCTTCTATTTTGAACAAGGTCGATTATCAAGTTAGATATATGTAACAAATTACATAATTACTCCTAACTCTATCAATCTCCCACTTACATTTGGGATCAATTATGAAATGTTATTCCAACTTCTCCAATCAGTTTCCTCAAAACCAATTTAGTCAGTCCATCAATGACGGGTATGCTATTATGTTTTAATTATCTACTATATCAATTAACTCTCTTCGATGCTGATAAACTACCTTGTCATATGGAATAATTCAGGGTATGTCTCTCAACTTCCAGTGAGCTCTTAATTCTGTTATGAACTATATAGTGACATTGTTATCATATAACAATGTTGTGGAATTCTCAACATTTGGAATCACCCTCCGCTCAGCTATAAATTTGTGCATTTATATTTCTATATATTTCTTCATTGCTGTGCTACTCAAGGCAATGTACTTAGCCTTTTCCATTGAATCAGCTATAGTCTTTCATTTGGAACATTTCCAACTTAAAGATTCTTAACTTGAATTTATTATTGATATATTATACTCAATATCACTTATGGAAATTTGAGTCCGAACACTCCTTTATAAGGAGTTCTTTGTTTTTGAAAACAATTCTCTAATACTTCATAAATACACAAGAATACTTCAAGCTAGCATTCAGTGATATCAATTTGGATTATAATTTGCTTCAGGTATCAAATATATGAACAAACCACGATATCGTAGACAACATAACATGTATGATAGTTCTTATTGCCAATGCATAAGGAATTCATCTCACATGTTCCGTATTAAACAATTTAATAAGGCGTCTTTGCATATCGATTTGAAACATTCTCAATACCTTTTATACTCACTATAAAAGATATCATTTACAAATCCAACATCGAGTATTAAAACAACTATGGCTAATTTTAATACAACTACATCATTAAAATCAACAATGTGTTATTTACTTACTAGTAAGAAATATCAATGTACCTTTTAACGTTTCTTATAAACACACACTTTCTCTACATTTTGATAGATAATCAAACTATTTGATATTTTTATCAAAATATTTGTTTAATTTCAATGCTTATAAAGTGATACTTTCTATCATTTCTTGGATCATATCCAATGACTCACAAACTCAATATCACTTCCACCGACTTCGAGACATTTTTGATTATTATGTGTAAATAGCTTAATCTAAATTATTATTTAGAATTTTCTGTTTCAATACATACAAACCGAACAAAAAGTCAAGTAAGTGATAAGTTTGTGAGTAAATCCGAAGTGACTTGGGCACGTTGAATATCGAATCTATTATGCTAATTTCAACAATTAAAATTTGCAATGTTGTTTTTATCAATGGTGCTCATTCGCGACCAATGGATCATGTCCATTTTGGATATATCTACCAAAATCATCTTTTGATAATGTACTTAGAATCTATTTCAGATCTGCGCATCATACCATATCATAGAATCAATACTCTTAATGGCTTAATCAAACAACCGAGGATTATATATTTTCGACATTGATAAAATACTCATAGTTTCTCTTCAATATGCGAGAATACTTATTAGACATTCTAATGTGATATGTTCATTTAGATTATTTCATTTCATTTCATCTCCTGTAAATGGTTTTGTCTTTAGATCATATCCAATTCCATTTTACTACTAATAATTTCTCAAAGAAATTCCTTCACTATGAAGTTGGTATTTCTTGAAATAACAATTGTTTCTCAATGTAATAGAGCATGTATTCATAAACGTTTTATAAATAGCCTTTTATATAAAACTGATTTAGTTTTAGTTTATAAAACTTATGTTCAAAACATAAATATGTCATCCAATGACAGTCCTTCCCAAACTCCTTTTGGGGAAATTCATACAAGATCCCTCATGAATATTTATTACCTGCAGACTTTTGACTCATACAACCAGCCAACTCCTTGACCTAGGATATGTTATGGTTTCTTATAAACCCTTATCTTGTATGATTCTGTAAACTATTATTTAGATGAAATAATATTAACCTTGTGTACTACTCTTAAGTACATGACCTTATATAAATAAATTAACTCAACTTGAGTTGTAATTAATCATATTTTGTTTAGCAAAGTTCGATTACTCCTTATCGATACATCATTATGCATCGCAGGGAGGAGTGATTTTTGAGATTGAATCTTTATTCATTTTTAGTTACGTTTGGAAATCCTTCCAATACACTCAATCATTCGATCAAATCAAATCTTTTCTATTGCATGTTATTTTATTTACTTCCATTTTATATTCTATGAGCTTATCATAGACTTATATATGCATATCAAATATACATGTCCATGTGTGTGGCAACTCATCAGTGAATATAATGAAGTACATGGAACTGTTTTGGTATTAATAGACTTGCGATTGCATACATCAATATGTATCATCCGAAGAGTTCATCAAATCCTATGATGCACCCACTAAATGGGTGCATCGCTCTTAATTGTTTGAGATACATTGAGAAATATCACATGATTCATAATCATATAATAAAATTATTTCTCAAAACTACGGCTTAGTCCTTAATTCTAAAATAATTGTAAATAATTTTAGATACTTTTGTACTTTTAATTGCATCATTGTTGTTGTAAAACAAAAACCACATTATAGTTTCATTTCATAACGAATATTCATAATATTCGCATTAAAATACAGCTATGTCTATTTTTCAGTCAAAACTTTAAAATAGTCATTATTTCAGAAATAATGCTCGGTATATTTTATGAAAACAATTTTCATAATTTGATGCAATCAATAAGTGCTTTATGGCATGCTCGCACTATTTTCGCCATTACTATAATAGCGTACTAAATTCGGAGGTCCATCATTCACTTATTAAGATTATTTATTTCATATACTACAACAAGTTTACTGTAGATAGTTCTTTGATCAAATATCTTAAACTCGAAAAAATAAATCTCATAAAAAACAATTTTGTATATGGAAATAAATTTTGGAATAGAAATCGTATTTCTCATTCCCATGTTAAGTATCAATTATTATAATTGCAATTCTCATATCTGATGTTTCTTTATGAACCAAAAGTACTATTCACTCTCTTCACCGCAACTATACCTTAAATTACATATGCTCATGTACATTCGTTTTTCTTTCTAAATGGCGAACCATTCAAAAGAAAACCCTTACTACAACATCATAATGAACTCCTTACAAAGATGTAATTGATCATCTTTAACATTTAAGGACATCAAATATGATGCATCTTATGAAAACTGATCAAACTGAAATTTTAGTGATCGAATTCTTAGATTTTTCTTATAGTTTTGGTCTAGTCCTACATTTAACACAATACGATCCTTACTAATCAATAAAATTGAAAACTCGATCTCACGGTACTGTCTATTAGCTTATTTCAAATGAACTAACTTCATCAAAGTATCATACATTACGAGCTATGATCGTTCCCCATATAACACTTATATGTAATAGTATATGGATTAAATATCCATAGTCTTGTATTGCTTTAGAGTTCGAAACTCATATAATGCAATACACGGTCACGACCATATAAATGCATAAGTGACCAAATTATGAATGAATTTAGTAGTTGTAAAATCAGGTGCCTGCATGGATATTAAAACATTAACATACAAGAAGCATTTATTAGTAAGTATATGTTATATTTCTATTTGTAAATCTTTGATTCAAATCATTTGTATATGTTAATTGATAAACATTTAACAATCGTATTAAATGAAAAAATTTATAATTGTAGATTATTATAACGTTATATAGCATATGTTCTTATAATATTAGAAAGGTTAAATGTTATCATTTCATTTTTCTAATAAGGCTCCCAATAGTCTTTTATGTTTCACCATACCCTAAGCAAAATATAGAAGTCTTTTGACTTCACTAGTGGGTGTTATAACTCGTATATCTTGGGATTCTGACCTTAAGGAAAGTTCAACAAATCATACTCCCATATACGATGAATAATTCTTTATCGTTTGTATCACATACAACTCCTAAGTCATGATTCCTTGTCTTAATTCCGTATTTACCTTGAGAAAAGCTCAACAAGTAAAGTGGGACTATTCACTCGGACCTATCATTTCGCAATGGCCTAAGTATAATGCACATACCTAAAGGAAAGATCAATAAATATGCGCAGTTATCTTACCTCGTCTATTTAATATATTAATAGTATTACACATAACATCCCTAGCTTAAAGAAAGCTCAATAACTAAAGAGTATGCAAGTAATCTATTAATATATATATGATAGAGGACAACTTTATATTAAAGATTCATAATCTTCAATATATTATATCAAGTGATATCGACTTATGTAATATGTATTTCTTATAAAATACCCTCGTGATTCAAGTGTCAAACACATCAGAAATCACGGTATACATACATACATGTATGTATTTTTTTCTTAAGTCTGTTTAGGACTTCTTTAATGTTCCACAATTGGTTTATACATTCATATTATATAAGTTTTATTATTATATAACTTTTATATTTTATATTATTTATATAATAGTCTTACGTATAACATTACATTAATTAAATCTTATTTAATTAATTTCATATTATATTAATATAAATTTTATATCGAATATTCATTATATAACATAATTATAGTATAATATATATATCATATACATGTGTATATTGTTCAATTAATTAAATTTTAATTAATTAACCTTTAATTGATTTATTTAATTAAACAGTTTTAATTAAATTATATTAATTTTGAAATTCAGTTCATATAAATACATGTATACTTATGTTATTTTAAACATTTTAAAACAACGTAACGTATATCATAATATATAATACATGTATTCATTTATTGATTAATTAACTTATTTTATTAATCTCATTAATAAATTTTATAAATATTGAAATTAATACTTATTTTCAAGCATTTTGAAAAAAATTAATTATATTATAACTTTTATAATATATTTATATCTTATTTTAAACTTAACTTTTAAATTTAAAATCTTTTATTTTTAGTTTTCAAACAATTTGAAAATTAGCCCAAGACCCAATTCATATTGGGCTTCTTCTATTAGGGGCAACCTTTTGGGCTCACATATATGTTCGGGCAGGCTGGTATTCAGGTATGGCAGAGTACTTGATTATCCAAACTCAATCCTTCGACGCTACCTTTCTTAGACATCATGCTAACTGGGTTGTGAGCTTAATTGGTTATCCCTAACATGACTAATTACACCGCATAGGCTATTAGGCTCTGATACCATTGTTGGAACTGGGCCAACCTGCATGAATTAAATAGAATACGGGTCCTAATCCCGTATTCTACCAATAATTTATGAATTTAAATAAATTTCTACCTATAATTTGAATTAATTTGATTTGAGTTTTGTTGGAGCTTTTGGAAATTGTAATTCAACCAAGACGAAGGAGATAAGAGGCAACAAAAAAGCTCTTCCAAAGTTACGTTTAGGGTTCCTTTTATAATGGTTGAATCTGACAAAAAAGTAGATCACATCACTTACCTTTTCTTACCAA
Organism: Allium fistulosum; assembly: GCA_030737815.1. Taxonomy (NCBI): domain Eukaryota; kingdom Viridiplantae; phylum Streptophyta; class Magnoliopsida; order Asparagales; family Amaryllidaceae; genus Allium; species Allium fistulosum. The sequence continues at coordinate 897,886,222 of CM060907.1, read as the reverse complement.
ATCTTAACAATCCATCACATACCCCTTTGCCCTATTTTTGGCCGCCCTACACCATATGTTTGCTGCCAAAATATGCCTCTAACATCATGGGCTAACCGCCCATTTAAACCCAAGTAAATATATTTAATTAAATCCAATTTAATTCCTTATCGATATCTCATATCGATCGATATATTTATAACTATTATAAATATATACAACAACATTTATTCCTTAAATCACATTCAAATTTTATAGTTAATATTTCATAAATATTAATTAATTTATAACAATTATAAACTAATTAAATTGTTTGGTCTAAAGAGAATTCATCATTTCGGTTGTGTGACTCGCGGATGTAAATTCGATTAGCAATTAACATCGAACTATTCGAATGTTAATGTTCACACATCATTCACCAGGTGGTGTGACATTTTGGCCAAATTTACCGATTACTTAGTTTCGATAAAATCCAATTTCACTTTATTAAGCGTTACTCGATTGTGACATTTATTTCCACCAATTCTCTTCATCAAAATTATATCACTTTGGACTTATAGAATTTGGTAATGGTCAATATTCCAGTATCGTCCATATTTAACTCTATAGTTCAAACACAAAGTCCTTGGTTCAATAATAACAATTATTATTAACCAAAATGCTCTAGCCAGAGACTTTGGCTTTGAGTTGACTTGAGTTGACCGTGATACTAACCCCATATAACCGAGAAGACGAATCCTCTCTTGAATAGTGCTTCACTTCCAATACTTCCACTCGACCCAACTATAGTCACTCAATGGATGCCATGCCATGATTTGACTATAATCAAAGTGGTGCTTTCATGTTGAAGATGCATAGTATTCTCAAGTTGAGAGAACTGTGTAAATCAATCACATCAATATTTTCTATTTGACCTTAGCTATATTAACCAACAGAAAACTATCGAGTGAATCATTCCATAGTTATCCAATAACTATCAGTACGTAACCCTTATATGCCCACAACAACCATGAGCAATACACTATCCAATATTTCGAGAGCGTTACATACTATAATCTTAACGGATACATCGATATCTAGTCTCAATGCATCTTGACTAGGAACATTTAAGATGGTATATTTATTTTCATTGTGATAAATTGCTCACGGTTACAACTTGTAACTACTATCACAAAACATACCATATATGGATTTTCTATTAAATATGCTTTTAATTAAGTTAATTAACTAATATAACCATTATATCAAGTATGTAATAGAAAGAAAACACCTTTTATTTTGAACAAGATCAGTTATCGAGTTAGACGTATGTAACAAATTACATAATTACCCATAGGTCATTCCCCTGACTCTATCATCTGATAGGAGCGGAATATGTGTTGGTGATTACAACAGGAAGGTTTCTTCCCTCATTGCCAATCAATGATGGAGAGAGGATATCTTCTATTCGCCCCCAACATATTATTCAATAGATTAAGACAATTCCTATAAAACTTAACAGTTCTGAAGATTGATGGGGTTGGAAATTACAAATATGGAGAATTCTCATTTTGTTCCATGTGGAATCATATCAGAGAAGCGAACAGTGAGGTAGCATAGTGCAAGCATATTTGGAACTCAGCATGCTCACCTAAAATGTCTTTATGTGCACTGTTAGCTAAAACAAACAAGTTATGGACTAAAGATGGAATTTAATGTTCAATAATTCAATCGATACGCTATATGTATTATGCAAACAGGAACCGAAAACAAGTAAGCATCTTTTCTTTCAATGTTTAAATTCTAACAACATATGGGAAACATACAGAAACAAACTGCATCTTCCAAGAACTGGGAACAACAACATAAATAAAGTGTTTGACATAGTTTTCAACAAAACCAATAACAAATCATCCAACAAACTAACTGATATAGTAATTAAAATGATAATTTCGAACATTTGGTTGAAGCGTAATATAAGAGTTTTTCAACAAATAGAAACTCCATTTCACATCATGTCAAAGCAGATAATGTCAGGGTGGAAGCAATTAATCAAAAACACAAACATCAGAGAAGACGAAATGAAGGGATGGGAACTTATGTTCTTTGAATTTGGTCTCAACTCCCTAATGCCATGTCGAATCGATAGCGGAAGAGGAGGAATCTCGACATCGGACCCAGATCTAATGTCTTCTAGAGGAGAACCTCATGGTTTCTCAGAGTTTGGAAGTAATTCATGAACGCAGCTTTCCAAGTTGCAACATGAAATATTTCATCAACTACCATAGGGAAAGTAAAAGCGAGTTAAAGACTTATTTGTGGTGATAAATGAACAAAATGGCTTAATTGTCGAGGATGTTTTTTCTATTAACATGTGTGTTGTTATAGCACATGGTGTATTATTATTTTTCTTTTCCAGAATTTAGCGTTCAGGGATCCTGCCGTAGTTTTGAGTGTAATAATATTGTAATACTCTTGCTATAGTTTGATCACTAGCTACCCTAGCATTTGTAGTTTTCTTTGGTAGTAGATAAAATATCCAGTTTCAAGAAAACATGCAAGGCCGGTACTATGATCTGATTACCTAAGATGCGACTCGTTTTAGTTGCTCACCTTTTTACTAAGTATAAAACGAAACACACTAAAAGTACATAAGCATAAAATCAAAAGTTATATTTAGCATATCACTTGGTTTACGTACAAAATATATAACTAAAGCAAAATGCCGCATTATAATATCATAACATATCATTTTAGCCAAAAAAAGTCTTGCCTTTTTTGTAGCAAATTCTTTAAATACATCATAATAACTTTGCATATCCAAATATCCGTTTTAGTAGAAATTATAGCTATCCCACTTAATCTTCCTTAAAATGTGGTAGTTCGAAGATATATTTGGTTACTTCATTTTCGTCATGATAAAACGTTATAAGATTCTTGTCATCTTCTTCCATTATCATTATCCTATGTTCATTATAAGCGTACATGATGTAAAAAATGTATAATAAACTGTGACGCCCCACCTTTATTCCCACGCTAACCAAGAACACTACGGTGTAGTGATGTCAATTAGCACGGAGGATAAGGCTTTTGAGGAGCGACCATCCGTGTAACTTCTTTGCGTGAGCACCGATATGTCAGATAGAATAGAATGCATATCTTTTAAGGAGGAAATCCGACATACCGATACAAACACAAAGCTATCACACGGTGGCTATATATGATCTTCGGAAACAAATATAGAAATAAACGTAACACAAATCAGTCACAGACAATTCATATCACAAAGGCGGAAAGAGATATGAATATAACACATGAAAGTGTACATCAGAGTGGTGGTCAAATAAGATCCACAATAACACAAGTGAATAGATACAAGTGCAAGATAATAGAATATGTATACATCAAGGAGTCTAATCTCAAATGTATACAAACAAAAACTACAAAACTAGAGTAGTTAGCCAAAAGTCAGAAGATGGCTCCAGATAAGAAGTCATGAGGAAGCACCTGTAAAATCTCAGTCTGACCCGAGTATTATTTAAGAAGAAAATAATAAACGGATCAGTCTAGCTATAATTATCAGATAAAATGATATAGAACAAGAGATATGGCATAAACATATAAGATATCCATAAAAGCATACTACTACAAGTATGAAAATGATAATCAACAAGAGATTAATCAATATCACAAGAATCTTCTCAAAGTTTAAAAGAATGTCATATTCTTAATTTAATTCACCAAGCCACAATAAAATGACATACTCATCAATGTCAATGGTAAAAGCTGGTGAGACATAAAATCCAGAAATCTCAAGAAAAGAGGATGACAAATCCCATAAACTGAACATCGACGCACCTAGAAAGATATGCCCCATGTAAAGTCTAACATCGATGCACCTAGAAAGATACACCCCATGAAAAGACTAACATCGATGCACCTAAAAAGATACACCCCATGTAAAGTCTAGCATCGACGCACCTAGAAAGATGCACCCCATGCATAAATAAACATCGACGCAACTAGAAAGATACGCCCCATGTAATGTCTAACATCGATGCACCTAGAAAGATACACCCCATGAAAAGACTAACATCGATGCACCTAAAATGATACACCCCATGTAAAGTCTAGCATTGACGCACCTAGAAAGATACGACCCATGAGCCTAAACCATAAAATGATCGTCATCGATCATAAAGAGTTTCAATATGCGTGAATCGAAATCACACCAATGGGGCATAGACTAACCTTGAAGATAAAGAGATATGTGTGAATCGAAATCACACAAATGGTGTCTAGTCTAACCTCGCAAACAAAGAGACATAGCACAATCGCTAGTCTAAATCACAAGAATGATCATCGTGATCATAAGGAAGTGTCGATTACACTAAGCTAGTAAATATAAGAGTTTAGCTTCATGTCCCATAACCACTTGCTTAACTCAAATATTTACGAACAGATTGTAGATCTGCACTAGGAAATTGTCACAAGAGTTTCAATCGAACAAGTCCATTAATTAACCGACGAAGTAAACGCAAGCGTTTCATACCACTTGTTTTGCTAAGCCGTTTAATTATATTTTCTCATACGAATGAGGTAAAGGTTTGTATATACTAATAAATTGGAAAACAGTTTTATAAACGAGTTTGATATTGAAAATCGAGTTGAAATCGTTTTAATGAAAGAGTTTTGATATTTAATACTAGTATAGGAAACCTTTATATTTTGAAGTGACAAATCATAGAAGTGATTGTAGAAACAATCAATCATAAAAATTCACGTTCGAAGACGTGAGTAAAGTTCAAAGAAATCAATCCCCAAAACCATCAAAGTAAGGAGTTATGTTGATCGCTTTTCAGATAAGATTGCCTACGCAGAGTAATACGGGGGTCCAGGGGGCAGCGCCCACGGCGGGGTGCGGGGCAGCGCCCCGTCACGGTACGACTTAGTGAAGGCAGGCTGGTCAGGCGACTTAAGTAAAAGTAGGTCATACGACCTAGCAGAAGAACAGGTCGAACGACCTAAGGGAAAACTGCTCAAACGACCTAAGTGCTAACTCGTGAGCGACCTAACGAAGTGCGCGACCTAAGGATGTGCGCGACCTATCAGTGTTACGCGAGTTAAGGTGATTCGCGACCTAAGGGTACGCGACCTAACATGGTTCGCGACCTAAGACTTAGTGGGATCGAGCGACCTAAGGGATAAGGCCACACGACCTAACAGTTAAAAGGTCCTACGACCTAGAGAGAATGCGCGACCTAACTGGGTTCGCGACCTAAGATAGGCGAACGACCTAACTGGGTTCGCGACCTAAGGAGGGTGCGACCTAAGGTCTTGCGACCTAAGGTCTTCCTGGGGGTTTATAGGTCGGCAACGACCTACGACTTAAGGGCGAGCGACCTAAGGATGGTGCGCGACCTAACTGGTTCGCGACCTAAGGAGGGTGCGACCTAAGGTCTTACGACCTAAGGAAAAGAAAAGTCTTACGACCTAAGGAGTTAACTCGCGAACGACCTAAAGCCTTTAACTCTTGAACGACCTAGGCCTTTAACTCGCAGGCGACCTAAGACTTTAACTCGCAGGCGACCTAAGACTTTAACTCGCAGGCGACCTAAGACTTTAACTCGCAGGCGACCTACGACCTATGGATGAGCGACCTAACTCCGAACGAGCTAAAAATGGCCAGAACGACCTAGTAGCAGTTTTTTCACCAAAATCACTAAAATTTGGAATTTTTCGCCAATCCAATCCAAACCAAATGCAACAACCATGCTAAAGTGATGAGGAATCATTCCCAACAGTCCAATGACGATTATAGGCAAGATGTGAGATCAAAAATCTCACCTTTTCATGGAATTTGATGAAGATGAAGCTTGGGGGCAAAGCAAAGATCAACCACAAGCTTGAATCAATGTCTTCACTTTGAATTTGGAGTTAGATGTTGAATTTGCTAAAGAACTTGAGCTTGGAATTTTAATTTCCTATTCCCTCCACCATTTTTGCTAAAGCTTCTAAGTTGATGAAGTGATGAAGAGAAGGAAGGGGTTGGGCTGAGTTAGAAGAGGTGCAGCCCAAACCAAAAGCCCAACACAAAAAGTGACGAAAATTTCACTATCTCCAAACATATCGAAGTTTACACTCAAAAAGATCGCAAACGTCATTTTGAACTCAATGGGGGTGGTCTCGAGTCCTAATTTGACTGTATGCAAAAAGTAGCTTTTCGGACTAACATCCGACTAACAATAAAATATTTAAATATAAAATCGATAAATATGCGGGTTGTTACATAAACATATCGCAAAAATACATAATAAGTAAATCCAAAATTGATGATATCCACTTTTATTACACATATGATTATGTTCAAATTCAAAACCATTAAGAAAATGAATTGATTGTTGATCTGAATTACTCCAATACTTTGATTCATCTAATTGTACTCTCATCATTCATTAAATTGTATATGACGACCCACGTTTCGACAGGTTTAAATCGACAATAATCCACATATGTCCAACTTAAACAATCCAGAGCATAGATAATCAAAGTGGTTAATTAAGAAAAATAAGAAAAGAAGAAGAAAACAAACACAAAATCTCACAACGGAATGACAAAAATATAATAATCAAATAAACAGTTATTGAAGCTGTTTATATTATACATTTGATCATAATTTGTACAACATTTATCAGAGTTATATATACATCAGGGATACATAAATAATATAGCAGAACATCATGATGTAGAGAATAATAATAGCAATAATATACCAAATCTTCGTCTTCGTTCTCCAGAAAAATGATCTTCAATACGCTGAAAAACTCAGGGTTGACCTGAGCGTAATGAAATGACAAAACACTCGAGTCAGGACTAAAATATTTTTATGTGAGTCAAATCGATATTGCATATAGCATGAGTGCTGTGGCGTCAGAGATGTTTATGGGATTTACATCTCCTATCCAATGTATAACATGCATGCAATAACTCAAGTGATGTTACAGGATCTTCCATCTCTTAAGGATCCATCAAAATATTTATATGTAGTAGAATACGCTACATATATAATATCTAATCAATAAAATAAATATTTTTCTTAGCGTTAAGGCTTTACATTGATCCCCCTTAACGCGTTTTTAAGCATTGTCGTACAGTTTTCATATAAAACACCAGTAAACCATCGGTGGATGGGGATGCACGGTGATATGACAGCACTAAATCAAAATCGTAGTGGTCTCATATATGGATAAAAGTATGACAAGGCACATGAGGCAATGCCCAAGGTAGGATACTACCACTTTACCCTTCCCGGCTGGTGGAAACCCGTAATGGCCCACCGCGTCCAACACTCTCAAAACCCGAGGGTGCGCACCAATCGATAACAATGTCATGATAGTAATACGAAGAAGTGTGTCTGCTAAAGGTAGCTAACCTCATTGGTCGGTTCGGGTCCTGTTTTAGTCATTTCAAATTGACACAAGTGTCAGGCCAATCCATCATCGTTCTCTTTCTTCAAATCCAACAAACGACGCTAAATCCAACCACTTCATTCCAGAGTCTCCTCCACGTACACAGTTGTTAAAGTGGTTCCAATATTGACATAGAGTATGCCAATAAGAGGCCCCATTCTCTTTAACAACCAAATGTCGTTTTACATACCGGTTGGTACTATTACGTTTCGAAACAATTCGTATTTGATATCAAAATATAATATTCGCTTCAAAATCAAATTCATTTCGAAATCATCATATTTACTCAAAATATACTATTTCACTTCAAAATCATTTTCGCCTTAATATCTCGATTTTGCTTCCAAAATTATTTCGAATTTCAATTTAGGTTATAACTTCATTTTAACCCAATTCGTATTTAAATCCATGATATACTCTATAAACATTCAAAATCAAATTCATTTCCAAAATGGTTTATATAGTAAAATAGTTTGGAAAATCAAAATAATTTGAATATTTAATGAGTATAGATTTTAAACCGTTTATACTAAAATAATTCATTTGAAAATAATTTCAAATTCAAACCGATTCAATTTCAAATTTCCCAATTCAAATCAATTCCAATTTTGATTTAATCGATTCAATTCCAATTTCAAGTCGAATTTTACTTCGATTCCAAATTAGTTTCGATTTCAATTCCAATTCCAAATTAAAACCATTTTGATTTATATCAATTTCAAGTTCGATTTTCAAAATATCGATTCAAAACACTTAAATCCAATTAACCATCAATATCCAATTTAAAAATCCAAATCTTCAAATAAAATACAATTCCGAGCGCAATTTCGAAATATCATTTTATATCACTTTTACTTAGCAATATTCAAAGTTTGAATAAAAATCCAATCTTTAAAACAATTCAATTTTTGAAATTCAAATCATATTTCGATTATAACTTCAAAATCTCAACTTCAATTATTTAAAAAATTCCTGTTATCAACTTAAATTTCAACACTTCGAGCTCAAGTTCAAAAATAGTTCGATTTCCATAAATTCAATTTTTTTATTAATTAAAATCAAATCATTTAAATAATCTCAAAACAAAATTTTTAAAATCATTTAATTTAACCAATCTGTTGTCCGTATATAGTTTTCTATCCTATGGCCAAGTGAATCAGTTATTCCAATTTAATCCAGGGATGGATATATATCGTTTCAATCTAAAATAAATGCCATAGGTATATATCATTTCAACCTATTTCTTGATTTATTCGAAATAATTCAATTTACAGTTTTATATACTGTAAATAATATACATGATGATAACATGATATATCAAAATAAATAAACATCCAAATCATCCAAAATACAAACCAATAGCATCCATCACTATCAATCATCCAAACAGTCAATATAATTCTCAAAAATTACATAGTTTACAATATCAGATATTTTACTGACAATTAAATTCAAATTTCAAATTTAACTGTCAATTTATTTTTTAACAATCAATTCAAATTTCAATTCCATTTCCAAACGACAATCAATAAAATTAAATAATTTAACGATCTCAATTTAACGAACATAAAAATATTAGTACGCCGTGAGCTATAAAACACTCACCTTAATTTGAAACTGAAAATATTTTCAACTTGACTCCAAGCTAAAGCCTTTGTCGATACGATCCCAAAGTAATTTGTTTCGTCCGAATCGGACCTCGTATGAAGGAGTTACAAATTTATTAATATATCGATAATATTAAAAGTTTAATTAATCTATAAATAAAAAAAAACAACAAAAAACAAACAGACCCGATACCTTCTTCTCCACTCGAACAACAACATGCACACATTCGACTGTTGCTGCAACCAGCATGGCGTTCCACCAGGGTGCCTCGCGTGCCCCTCCTTCAGCTCGCACGAACGTCGATGCAGCGCTCGACACATTTCCCAGTTGTGCCGCCGTGCCTCAAAAACCCTAAAATCGAAATCGAGCCACCACTTGACCACGATGCTTCAGTCACCATCGCGAGCAACTCATGCGCACGTCTCTCCACATCGCGATTCGATCGTGCCATTTTTTTTGTATGTTGATTCGTTCGATCTGAAGGAGGAAGGAAGAGAGATATGCGTGATTTTAAAAAGAAGAGGGTGTCTTCGTACGTGCTAGGTTAGATGGGTTAGGTCTGCTTTAGGGTGGCTTTGAAATGAAAGAAAATGGATGAAGGGTTAAATCGATATAAATATATTCTATTTAATTTCAAATATCCAGTTATTTATTTCGAATCCCTGTCGAGGCGTGCCGCCCGGCGTTTCTAATGTTATACCCCTATTCTGAATGAAATGGAATAAGTTTCGAGATCAAATTTGATCGTATGCAGAAGATAACTTTTTAAATCGACTATTTAAATTAAATTCAACTAAATTGTTTCTAGGCGTTTTCAGATCGCACGACCAAACGGTGAATCCAAACGCTATGAAATTTGAAATCCAATAATAATACACTATTACGGATCCGATGGAACTGGTTTCGTCGAAATCCGAGATTGTGCCCTGGATCACTATTTTAACGTGTCGATTAAATCGATGATTTCAAAAATTGACGAAATCATTTGAAATCCCAGTTTTAAAAATTATTAACTCAATTCTAATTCAAATAGAATTTATATCAACATTTGAAATCTTTTCGATTCATATTCAACTCCAATTTCAATTATTCTCCATTTCTGTATTACGATAAATCGTTATATTTGAAATTTAAATTCATTCTATAATTTCAACCAAAATCTTCATATTCAATATCTACACTAATAATTCATTAAATTTTATTTTTATCCATTTTTATTCAATAATCATGTTAAATTTAATAATTTAAAATAGTTAAAAATACGGGTCGTTGCATTCTCCCCCACTCAGAACTTTTCGTCTTCAAAAAGGCGTTAAGTAAAGAATTTAACATTGATATATTTTATTCAAAACAATCAACTTATAAAACATTAAAATCTTACTTACAAAACCATTATTACGCGCTCGCCACGCCACTTCGATATCGGTTTGTGGAAATTACAACTTATATATAAAACAAGCTATAAAATTTTTAAAACTTCAAAAAATTTCTAACACCCAGATTTACGAAAAATTTCGACAGCGTCCCCTTTGCGCGGCTCGATCAGAAAATTTTTACAATACAATATATAACCCGAATATATATCAAATATACATCTCATCTCAATGATGTGGCATCCCGTAGGGAAAATAGAAAAGCTGAATATGTAATCCGAGATATGTACCTTATTATTATTAATACGAGCGAGTTCGCTAGTATTAAGCAAGCAAAAGCATATAAAAACCCGAGTATACATCCAAACGGTCTTCGTATGTGCCTATCTCAACTCAATTTAGAATATTAGTCACTTATAATAAGATATAGGATATGTATGAGTTAAATAGAACCATATAACATGAATTCTAGATCCAAATCATAAGCACAAGCATCGATACACAACCATAACAATCATATGCAGCCAAAACAGTTATAACAATGATTTACAACCAAAGAAACCATTCAACAATCATTAACATTCATCTAATTAATCCAAATTATCAAAATTTACATTTCCAATGTCAATATTTAATTTATACACTTCATTTCTTATTAACATCCAAATTTTTTTATTATCATTTGATTGGTTTGCTTCAAATTTATTCATATCTATTTCATTCACATTCAATTTATTCAATTCAATTTGTTAAATTCCAATTGTTTCACTTTTTTTAAAACATATTTCATATAAATTCATTTATGAACCATTTTATAAAATTATTCCATTTAACCTTGTTTAAGTTATAATTTTATTTTACTACCACTTAGTATATTTTCTTTAATACTAATATCATTTATAAACCATTTAAGTTTATTATAAACATTTTATAAAATGCAATTCATGTTTATTTATTTTTCTCTTCATAACTTAAGTTCAATACTAATTCTTTGATTCACTTCATTGGTTCATTTCATTAATTCAAATTCATGTTAATAATTTTACTTAAGTAAATTTTATTTTATAACTCAATTCATATTAATAATTTTCTTTTTATCACAATCAATTCATTCAACTTCTCTTAAGTTAAATTCAATTTATAACTTATTCGATTAACTTATTTTATATTCAATTCCCATTGAATTATATTGAAACTCGTTCTATTTGCATTTAATTTATTCACATCCAGTTTAAATCAAATTCAATGACTCACATTAATTTTACTTACTCATTTATTTTTATTCAATTTCTTTCACAATTCAAATTACATTTCATTTTTATAATTTCAAGTTTGTATTCATTCTATTATTCATTTTATAGCTTAAGTGGAATTAATTCACTTTACTAATTTATCTAGTTCATTCAAATCCAATTCAATTCATTTTATCGTTATTAAGTTACACTTTATTTTATTTAATCCATTGCACAGTTTATTCAACATTATTTAAGTTAAAATTTCTTTTCCTTTCTTATCATTCACATTCAACAAATTTAATATTTGTTTTTAGTTCAATATTTCTCAAATTTATAAGTTATTCAAACTTATTCATTCAAAATTTCGTTTTATTATTTTATCTAATTCATTTCAAATACATTTCATTTTATTTAAGCTTTCTTGAGTTAGGCTTCATTTTATTAACTTCATTTCACTAACTCGATTTTATTAACATTTCTTAGGTTAATTTTTTTTTCATATCTTAAGTTCGAATCTTCTTTTGTTTGCTTAACCAAAATATTCAATAGTTTTAAAATTTAATTTTACTTTCCTGTTCAAGTCTATAGGTTATAACTATTTTTATCTATACTATTTTCAATTATAAGTTCAAAACTATTTTCATATATTTATCAAATCATACTTAGATTATTTTTCACAACAAAACTTATTTTAATCGAAAATAGATTCCTTTTGGTAGTAATTCTCACTCAGAAACTCGAAAATGAATACTAGCGATGCTGCAGTCATCTCCAGAATTATTTCCCAGTGACCAAAGCAAGTTCAATGCTTTATTTCTTTCAAAAATCCTTTCAAAATATTTTTCTAGTCAAAACTCTTTCAAATAATATTAATATAAATTTTGTAGGCTTTGAAAACAAATTTCGAAAGCAACAGGTTTTAAATTCAAAAATTCTCGACTTTTAAATTCTTTCTATTTATAAACTATGTTATAAATATACTTATACAAATTCCATTACCTTATTGCCAAAATATTATTTTAAACAATTCTTATTGCAATTAGATTTCAATTCAATTTAATTATCGAACACTTCATAAAATAGAATTCAAAAAGTATTCGTTTTTAATTTAATTCGACCAATAATTGATGATAACTAAATATTATCATCTCCTAACAAAAACTTCATTAAAATTATCATTATATACATATAAATATAATTTAGGTTAAATTATTTCATTTACCCTATTTTGAAACAATATTATGTCGACTTGTTTCGTTTAAGTGTTTAGAAACCCCTATCGATAACATGGCATCTCACGCATCGACCAGAATTCATAAACAACTCAACGGATAAGTAAACACAATATAAAATATTTTATAACACTAACAAGTACGCTCCCTCATATATATACACACACTCAACAACTAATTTTAGGGTATTACTACCCTATCTCTAATGAGCCGAACCCCACAAAGCTAAGGTTATCGCTAAACCAAAACTCTGATACCAACTGTGAAGACCCACGTTTCGGCAGGTTTAAATCGACAATAATCCACACATGTCCAACTTAAACAATCCGTAACATAGATAATCAATGAGGTTAATTAAGAAAAATAAGAAAAGAAGAAGAAAACAAACACAGAATCTCGCAGCGGAATGGCAAAATATAATAATCAAATAAACAGTTCATGAAGCTATTTATATTATACATTTGATCATAATTTATACAACATTTATCAAAGTTATATATACATCAGGGATACATAAATAATGCAGCAGAATAGTATGATGCAGAGAATAATAATAGTAATAATATACCAAATCTTCGTCTTCGTCCTCCGAAAAAATGATCTTCAATACACTGAAAAACTCAGGGCTGATCCGAGCGTAATGAAAAGACAAAACACGCGAGTCATGACTAAAATATTCTTATGTGAGTCAAATCGATATCGCATATAACATGAGTGTCGTGGCGTCAGAGATGTTTACGGGTTTTACATCTCTTATCCAGTGTATAACGTGCGTGCAATAACTCAAGAGATGTTACGGGATCTTCCATCTCTTAAGGATCCATCAAAATATTTATATGTAGTAGAATACGCTACATATATAATGTCTAATCAATAAAATAAAAAATTTCTTAGCGTTAAGTCTTTACATTGATCCCCCTTAACGCGTTTTTAAGAATCGTCGAACAGTTTGCATATAAAATATCAGTAAACCGTCGGTGGATAGGGATGTGTCGTGATACGACAACACTAAATCAAAATCGTAGTGGTCTCGTATATGGATAAAAGTATGACAAGGCATGTAACGACCCGCTTTTCCGTACCCCTTGAATAGACACTAATCTCCATCTATTTACTCAAGGTGAACGAAAAACCGAACCATTAGGGTTTTAAAAGAAGAGGTAGAAGAAAAGATAGAAGAAAAGAGAAAGAAGAAACAAAAGAACAACATCAGAAACAGAAACAATATCAGAATCTCACATATCGCAGCGGAACAATATATAATAGATAAATGAATAATCTTTAAACAAAGAACTATATCATTTTATACATACATCAATCAGAGTCATATACAACAATGGACAGTTATATAACTGGTCCTCATACAGAATACACAGCGGAATAAATATATCAGATACAAATACTACGTCTCGCCATCCAGCTTGCTTCCAAAGCTCCAGAATATCCAGAATATCCTGATAATATAACTCTAGGCTGCCCGTGTGGAAATTGGTGGGCACCCAGAGTTTAGAAGGGAACAATAAACTCCGAGTCAGTCATGGTGACTGGTGTGAGATCGTAAAACAGTTATTCTTTAAAATCAACAACAGGGTAATTTTAAAGTCAATTCGAAATGCTTTTGGAAAATGAAACTACCATAAGACCTCCCACCACACACACAATGCAAACGCAGAATTGGAGGAGATTTCTTCTTATGATAGTCAAAGATGCTTACTACGCAAAAATCAAATCATTTTTGATATTATTATTAGTGCATAGTGTAGAAAACATTTTGAAAGTATAATATTAATCTTAGCCAACATACGACCAGTATCGTATGCCTACTATAGCTACTATGTTCAATAGCAGGTTACCGCCACATTCCATAGCAGGTAATACAACTAAAACCGTACAGGGTTCGTATTGTTTCTTTGGATTTTCCAACAAATGGTCAGGCTAAGGAACTTCCTTTCCTCCTGCCGATTGGGATCGCCTCTGGCTGGACGTCCCGAGAGACAAACTGCTCTCTGCCAAACAAGGCCGGGTTACCCCTGTAACAGGTAACTCACGAATATGTCATCACCCGGTCCTTTGGGACCTTTATCCGAGCGCTCGATATCCAACATCACACATCATAAAGAAAGTGTATCCACATGAGTAAGTATCTGGGCTCCATACCATGATACCACCCCTTTCCAGAAGGAAATGACATACCCTAAAGGGCGCGACCCTCATAACCTTGCCGCAACATTCCTGTTTCGACCATTTCCGGGGTGTGAGGCTCGACGAAGTCTCGTCCACAAAGCTACGCTTTCTCAAAAAGCCCTGCTTCGGGTCAAACAAAATGATCAACCTATGATCACAAAGATATAAGATCAAACAAATGATCATATCACAAATGATCAAACACTGATCATTTTACAGCAACACTCAGTATGCCACGTTACCGAATTGGGATATATCGCTGATAAATTTCAACTACATAACCTCTGAGCTCGTATGTCTCAGAGAAGGGTGTTAAGCTAAGAGAATAAATTCTCCGCCACCAACAGAAATGTATTTGAAAGAAATCAGCTTTATATCTCAAATTGTAACGTCAGACACACAATCCATACAAGTCTGTTCCGGGATCGAACAGAACCGAAGGCACTTCTCACGAAGCCCTTGCATTTCCGGATAATTTTCAATCACGTCGGGACTTCCCGTCACTAAGGGTAATAAAACCTCTAAACCGGAGATCAGCCGATGTAGAGTAACTCGACGGTAATCCTTCCGTTTTCAAAAATATCCGGTCTTCAACACCGGTCTTCGAATGCAATTCATAACGACGTATCACATATTCGGAATGGGTTATACGACCCCATGGTCCTTTCCCGGCTAACCCGAATAGTGAGCGTTTATTTAAAAACAAGTGTGGCATTCAAATTCATCCAATTCACAACAAATACCTATCTAAAGGTAATTATTGATAGTCGGTTATTTAACTATCAATAAAGATGCGCAACATCATCAGATTCAAAATAATTTTCCCAAATTATTTAATTTCCAAAAATATCTTTACTAGATATATTATTTTCCACACTTAACCATTTGAAAACAATTTCAAATCAATTTCCACATTTCATTTTATCTTTGAAGATAAAATCTCAAAACAGTTCATTTCATATTGGCAAAGCATTTCCATACTTATTTAAAAATAAGTATTTCACAAATCATTTATTTTCAACACTTGAAAATATTCGATATACTTAAATCAATATTAAGTATATATTCATTCTTTAAGGAAATCATAAATTTTACATCTATTTGAGTCAAAACGAATGTTGCGTAAAACATCGTTACGACGACTCAAAATCACTAGTATAGGGATTCGGAATTTAGATAGATATATGAATCCCAATACTACATCAAAACATTTCCTTTCGGAAATCATTTACTATAACAACAGTGTTATAGTCCATCATTTCCTTATTTCTCGAAACGTCTATTTCAACAATAAATGTTGAAATCTATGTATTCGATACTTATCACGTTTTAAAACATCTTTTAAAACAATTACTTCATTTCATGATATCGCTTTCCCAAACATAACCATTTTACTTAACAATATATTCACTGTCCAAAATCGTGAATATACTTCACTATTTACATTTCACTATTTTCTACACGTTTTATTTCGATAATAATTCGCTATCCAAAATCGCGAATATATCTCCTTTGATAATCTTCTATATTTAATTTATCAAATTCAATCGATTGGTTTCCGAATTTATAAAACAACGTTTATAATTTCCAATTTTTATTTTCTATAACAACTCCGGTTTATAAATCTCATTTTATTAACTTCAAAAATTCACTTATAAGAATAAGTGATTTCGGATTTATAAAACAACGTTTATAAATCACATTTGTACTTTATAACGATTTCAACTTACAAAATCATTTCATTTTGCAATTTCTATTTATATCCCATCTAAGTGCAAAAGTCAAATTTATAAGTAAATTTCTTATAAATCTTTTATTCTACAATATCTATTTACTTTATAACTTCACGTTATAAATCTATTAATTTCATTCACTTATGAAATCCATTTATACTTCTTTCTAACACTTATAAAAAAATCGTTTTATAAGTCCAATATTTTGATTTACAAAAATATCAATTTTTATAAATCTTTCTATACAAATCGTTTATAGTTATTCAAAAATCCCAACTTAAACCATTTTATAAATAAATCGACTTTTATTTTCAAAAACGACACTTCGGTTATATTTCACTAAAAATTATAAATTTTTGTAACTTTAAAATTTTACGTTTATAAATCGATTCAAAAATTCCATAAAACGTATATTTTCAAAAATCACTTTAAAAAACCCCTTTTAAATTAAAAGTCGTCATTTTTACATTTCAAAACTGAATCTGATGATGCCACAACACCAATCAGTCCATCACAACAGTCAAATATCATATATCATCATATGATAACAGAATATATCAAAATATCTGTAAATAATCAATACGGTGAGGAATCCAGTCGGATCCCTCCAACCTGTTTCCCTGCATCCACAGATGTTAGCACAATACCAATTCCGCTCCAGTACGGAATTATCGTGGTATATGGGTTTTTATAAATCCGCTTACTAACGGCGCAATAGGGTCTCATCCGCTATACGAGGCGGGAAATCAATCAATCCAATATATACATATGCCAATATGTATATATTGCTATATATAGATATATCCTATAATATCTAATAGCACATCCAAACAGTCAACAAACAATAACTGTAAAATCCACTTTTCAATTTTTGAGTGAGAAAATCTCACCGTGATTTTAATTCTGATTTCAGCGTTTATTCCGAATAAAATTAAACAAGCGTTTAATTTTACCCGAAATTTACACTAGCTCCAATTGGCTCCAATTCAGTTGCACAGCGAAGTGCTCGACGAAACGAAGACAACGCAACTGGTTTCGTCGAATTCTGACCTCGTACGAACAAATTATGATATGTTAAACATTCACGAATTAAAATTAAATTAAATTACAATTTCTTTAATTATTTTTATACCCATTCAAATCTGGACCGCACGTTACAAAACAAGGAAATCACGGCCGTGATCTACATCTTCCCTCCACACGCGAAACTCCCCAGGCAACGAAACCCACGACCGCCTATTTGCCCTAATTCACGCGACCACTACGAGCCTCACCACGTTGATCAGAGACCCTCGCCACCTTCGCCTCCACGCGTGCCACCTACGGTCCAACCCCGGTCAAGCTCGGTCTAGCATTCCCCCTCAGAAACGCGTGCGAACGTAGCATGAACGCGAGTTGATAACGGCGAGCATGATGAGTTTCAAACAACTTCCACCGTTGGATGCATAGCTCTCAACGAGCTCTACGCTTTTCTAGTTGGAAACTTTTCGAAACAATGACTGGATCATGAGTTTTTGAGGGGAGAAGATGAGTGTATTTCGGCCATTGGTTATGATGGTGGCGGCTGAAGATAGAATTAGGGTTAGGTTTTTTTCTCTTTGCAAATGAAAAGGTTGAGGGGCTTATATAGAAAACTTACGAAAACACTATTCATCGAATTTTTCCGAACTCCGATTCGAGCGTGCCGGCTGACGTTCGTAAGGTTTACCCCGCGTTCCGAACGCAATGGAATAGGTTTCGGAAGCTAATTCGATCGTCTGTGCGAGATACGGAGAAAAACGATCGATTTAAATTAAACCGATTTAAATCAATTTCGAGGCGTTTTGGCTTGCCCCGGACAAATGGTAAATCCAAAAATTACGAAATTTGAAATCTTACAATAATATCACATTACGGATCCGATGAAACTAGTTTCGTCAAAATCCGAGACCGTTTGAAAAATGACTATTTTAACTCGCCGAATTAAAATTAAAACGATATCGATGCGTTTGGAGCTGCCACGGTCAAACGATAACTTCGATTGATACGAAAATTGAAATCCGATAATAACTAACTATTACGGATCCAATGGAACTGGTCTCGTTCAATTCTGAGACTGTTCGAAAATTGGCTATTTTTACAGTCGATAATTAAATATTAAAATATTCCAATTTCATAGATTAACTCCGAATTCGATTTTAAAAGTCCTGTAACATCTCTATAACTCCAGTATGATTAAATATAATTTTACAAATCATTTTAAATCACATTTAATCCAGATTTCAATTATCTCTGGAATTTAACTATTTAATTTATCGATTAAATTATCCAATTAAATCCAATATTCGAGAAATAAATCATTCGACTTCTAAGTTCCATTTATTAATATTTAAAATCAATTAAATATTCGAATTTAAATTATCAAAAATTCTGGGTCGTTACAGACTTCCCCCCTTAAAAGAATTTCGTCCTCGAAATTACAAGTTAGGAAGAAAGGTCCTTAACTCGTCTACTATTTTTCACAATTCAATAGTTTTATCAATTTTCAATTCATCAAAACAAATCTTTCTATTAAAGATTCATTATCATTCAATCTAGTTTTCCAACTTCAATTATAAGTTTCAAACAACATTGTTTACTTCTCAATTCAAATTCGAGTTTAAATTCAAATTTAAACTTCCAAATTTTCTCAAAAATTTTCTAACACCCTAAATTTTCGAAAAATTTCGCCAGCGTCTCCTTTGCGCGGCTAATACGGCACGACTACAAAACGTCCCTACGGACTCTCAGATTTCAAAAAGAAAAAGAAAAAGCCAAGCGGCTAGAGAGAAATCATCAAAAACTCATATTAAAACTCAAATACGTACCTTTTGTCGAGCAATTCAAATTATCTGTGAAATAAATTTTCCAATCCCTTTATACCTGTATATCCTACTAGCCATTATATCTAGTTACATATATTCAAACTATTCTGCAAATTTAATTACAAAATTTTCAATGTAAACTGCATATACATTTTTAGTTTACTTCACTGTTGAAGTTACATATTCATATCCATTCAAATTTACATTTCAAATTCATTGAATTCACTTTACCATTTTAATTCAAATTTGGATTCTATTTATCTCCTGAATATTGAATTTTATCGATTAGCTTTCATTTACAACTGCTTATTTCAAATTAGTTTCAATTACTAATTCATTTCTAATTCTAATCCACTTACAAATTCAAATCTGTTTTCAATCTTCAGTTTCAATTCCAGTCTTATTCACTTTTGTTCATTCCCAAAATTTATTACAATTTACTATTTTGGTTTATAACCACTTATATTAAACTGGATTTCCAATTCGAATTTTAATTCATCTTTCAATTTTATTTTCTCGTATTTGCCATTGCAAATTTATTTATTTGTTCACAAATTCTTTCATTTCAATTTGAACTTTCATTTCAATCAGATTCCCCATATTCCATAAGTTATCAACTTATTAATATTTCGTAAGTATTTTTAAATAGGATTCCAGAGTTGTTTCCACTTTTTCAAAACCATTTGAAAACAATTCAAATTCCATTTGAATTTCCAAACAAAAACCCAAATTTTCAAACAACTCCTATTTAAAACAATTTGACAGCAATTTCTCTTTTGGAAACCCGAAAATGAACACCGGTGATGCCATGGTCATCATCGGAATTATTTTCCAGCGACCGAAAAGAGTTTAGAGCTTTTATCTCTCTAAAATACTTTTCAAAACCTTCGAAATCCATTTTCAAATCAAAAAGATTTAACTTTCCAAATTTCCAAAATTTTCAAATTCTTTTCAAAACATTTCCAAATACTTCTCTGGAATCCCGTTTTAAATTACAATTCACATTTATAATTTATATTCTTTAAATTTCATTTGTATATGTGAATTTATTTCTTAACTTTGGAGTTACGATTTCAATTTCTTATTCAATTTCAATGATAATAGTTTAATATTATTACTTCTAGCAACCATGCAATCATATACTATAGTACTTTATAGAAAAACATTTCTTTCCTATACAAAAATAGTTTTGGGCAAAATTATCTCATTTACCCTATTTAAAACAATATTGTGCCGAATTGTTCTATTCAAGTGTTTAGAGATCCCTATCGATAGAGTTGTACGGACAATACCGACCAGAATCCATATACCACTCAACAAACCAATCATCACAATATAAAACAATTTTATATTCACTAACAAATACGCACTCGTATCTATTATTACACTCAAACTCATTCTAGAGTACTACTGACTCTATCTCTAATGAGTAACACCCAACAGAGCAGGGTTGTCGCTTAACCATATGCTCTGATACCAAATGTAACGACCCGCTTTTCCGTACCCCTTGAATAGACACTAATCTCCATCTATTTACTCAAGGTGAACGAAAAACCGAACCATTAGGGTTTTAAAAGAAGAGGTAGAAGAAAAGATAGAAGAAAAGAGAAAGAAGAAACAAAAGAACAACATCAGAAACAGAAACAATATCAGAATCTCACATATCGCAGCGGAACAATATATAATAGATAAATGAATAATCTTTAAACAAAGAACTATATCATTTTATACATACATCAATCAGAGTCATATACAACAATGGACAGTTATATAACTGGTCCTCATACAGAATACACAGCGGAATAAATATATCAGATACAAATACTACGTCTCGCCATCCAGCTTGCTTCCAAAGCTCCAGAATATCCAGAATATCCTGATAATATAACTCTAGGCTGCCCGTGTGGAAATTGGTGGGCACCCAGAGTTTAGAAGGGAACAATAAACTCCGAGTCAGTCATGGTGACTGGTGTGAGATCGTAAAACAGTTATTCTTTAAAATCAACAACAGGGTAATTTTAAAGTCAATTCGAAATGCTTTTGGAAAATGAAACTACCATAAGACCTCCCACCACACACACAATGCAAACGCAGAATTGGAGGAGATTTCTTCTTATGATAGTCAAAGATGCTTACTACGCAAAAATCAAATCATTTTTGATATTATTATTAGTGCATAGTGTAGAAAACATTTCGAAAGTATAATATTAATCTTAGCCAACATACGACCAGTATCGTATGCCTACTATAGCTACTATGTTCAATAGCAGGTTACCGCCACATTCCATAGCAGGTAATACAACTAAAACCGTACAGGGTTCGTATTGTTTCTTTGGATTTTCCAACAAATGGTCAGGCTAAGGAACTTCCTTTCCTCCTGCCGATTGGGATCGCCTCTGGCTGGACGTCCCGAGAGACAAACTGCTCTCTGCCAAACAAGGCCGGGTTACCCCTGTAACAGGTAACTCACGAATATGTCATCACCCGGTCCTTTGGGACCTTTATCCGAGCGCTCGATATCCAACATCACACATCATAAAGAAAGTGTATCCACATGAGTAAGTATCTGGGCTCCATACCATGATACCACCCCTTTCCAGAAGGAAATGACATACCCTAAAGGGCGCGACCCTCATAACCTTGCCGCAACATTCCTGTTTCGACCATTTCCGGGGTGTGAGGCTCGACGAAGTCTCGTCCACAAAGCTACGCTTTCTCAAAAAGCCCTGCTTCGGGTCAAACAAAATGATCAACCTATGATCACAAAGATATAAGATCAAACAAATGATCATATCACAAATGATCAAACACTGATCATTTTACAGCAACACTCAGTATGCCACGTTACCGAATTGGGATATATCGCTGATAAATTTCAACTACATAACCTCTGAGCTCGTATGTCTCAGAGAAGGGTGTTAAGCTAAGAGAATAAATTCTCCGCCACCAACAGAAATGTATTTGAAAGAAATCAGCTTTATATCTCAAATTGTAACGTCAGACACACAATCCATACAAGTCTGTTCCGGGATCGAACAGAACCGAAGGCACTTCTCACGAAGCCCTTGCATTTCCGGATAATTTTCAATCACGTCGGGACTTCCCGTCACTAAGGGTAATAAAACCTCTAAACCGGAGATCAGCCGATGTAGAGTAACTCGACGGTAATCCTTCCGTTTTCAAAAATATCCGGTCTTCAACACCGGTCTTCGAATGCAATTCATAACGACGTATCACATATTCGGAATGGGTTATACGACCCCATGGTCCTTTCCCGGCTAACCCGAATAGTGAGCGTTTATTTAAAAACAAGTGTGGCATTCAAATTCATCCAATTCACAACAAATACCTATCTAAAGGTAATTATTGATAGTCGGTTATTTAACTATCAATAAAGATGCGCAACATCATCAGATTCAAAATAATTTTCCCAAATTATTTAATTTCCAAAAATATCTTTACTAGATATATTATTTTCCACACTTAACCATTTGAAAACAATTTCAAATCAATTTCCACATTTCATTTTATCTTTGAAGATAAAATCTCAAAACAGTTCATTTCATATTGGCAAAGCATTTCCATACTTATTTAAAAATAAGTATTTCACAAATCATTTATTTTCAACACTTGAAAATATTCGATATACTTAAATCAATATTAAGTATATATTCATTCTTTAAGGAAATCATAAATTTTACATCTATTTGAGTCAAAACGAATGTTGCGTAAAACATCGTTACGACGACTCAAAATCACTAGTATAGGGATTCGGAATTTAGATAGATATATGAATCCCAATACTACATCAAAACATTTCCTTTCGGAAATCATTTACTATAACAACAGTGTTATAGTCCATCATTTCCTTATTTCTCAAAACGTCTATTTCAACAATAAATGTTGAAATCTATGTATTCGATACTTATCACGTTTTAAAACATCTTTTAAAACAATTACTTCATTTCATGATATCGCTTTCCCAAACATAACCATTTTACTTAACAATATATTCACTGTCCAAAATCGTGAATATACTTCACTATTTACATTTCACTATTTTCTACACGTTTTATTTCGATAATAATTCGCTATCCAAAATCGCGAATATATCTCCTTTGATAATCTTCTATATTTAATTTATCAAATTCAATCGATTGGTTTCCGAATTTATAAAACAACGTTTATAATTTCCAATTTTTATTTTCTATAACAACTCCGGTTTATAAATCTCATTTTATTAACTTCAAAAATTCACTTATAAGAATAAGTGATTTCGGATTTATAAAACAACGTTTATAAATCACATTTGTACTTTATAACGATTTCAACTTACAAAATCATTTCATTTTGCAATTTCTATTTATATCCCATCTAAGTGCAAAAGTCAAATTTATAAGTAAATTTCTTATAAATCTTTTATTCTACAATATCTATTTACTTTATAACTTCACGTTATAAATCTATTAATTTCATTCACTTATGAAATCCATTTATACTTCTTTCTAACACTTATAAAAAATTCGTTTTATAAGTCCAATATTTTGATTTACAAAAATATCAATTTTTATAAATCTTTCTATACAAATCGTTTATAGTTATTCAAAAATCCCAACTTAAACCATTTTATAAATAAATCGACTTTTATTTTCAAAAACGACACTTCGGTTATATTTCACTAAAAATTATAAATTTTTGTAACTTTAAAATTTTACGTTTATAAATCGATTCAAAAATTCCATAAAACGTATATTTTCAAAAATCACTTTAAAAAAACCCTTTTAAATTAAAAGTCGTCATTTTTACATTTCAAAACTGAATCTGATGATGCCACAACACCAATCAGTCCATCACAACAGTCAAATATCATATATCATCATATGATAACAGAATATATCAAAATATCTGTAAATAATCAATACGATGAGGAATCCAGTCGGATCCCTCCAACCTGTTTCCCTGCATCCACAGATGTTAGCACAATACCAATTCCGCTCCAGTACGGAATTATCGCGGTATATGGGTTTTTATAAATCCGCTTACTAACGGCGCAATAGGGTCTCATCCGCTATACGAGGCGGGAAATCAATCAATCCAATATATACATATGCCAATATGTATATATTGCTATATATAGATATATCCTATAATATCTAATAGCACATCCAAACAGTCAACAAACAATAACTGTAAAATCCACTTTTCAATTTTTGAGTGAGAAAATCTCACCGTGATTTTAATTCTGATTTCAACGTTTATTCCGAATAAAATTAAACAAGCGTTTAATTTTACCCGAAATTTACACTAGCTCCAATTGGCTCCAATTCAGTTGCACAGCGAAGTGCTCGACGAAACGAAGACAACGCAACTGGTTTCGTCGAATTCTGACCTCGTACGAACAAATTATGATATGTTAAACATTCACGAATTAAAATTAAATTAAATTACAATTTCTTTAATTATTTTTATACCCATTCAAATCTGGACCGCACGTTACAAAACAAGGAAATCACGGCCGTGATCTACATCTTCCCTCCACACGCGAAACTCCCCAGGCAACGAAACCCACGACCGCCTATTTGCCCTAATTCACGCGACCACTACGAGCCTCACCACGTTGATCAGAGACCCTCGCCACCTTCGCCTCCACGCGTGCCACCTACGGTCCAACCCCGGTCAAGCTCGGTCGAGCATTCCCCCTCAGAAACGCGTGCGAACGTAGCACGAACGCGAGTTGATAACGGCGAGCATGATGAGTTTCAAACAACTTCCACCGTTGGATGCATAGCTCTCAACGAGCTCTACGCTTTTCTAGTTGGAAACTTTTCGAAACAATGACTGGATCATGAGTTTTTGAGGGGAGAAGATGAGTGTATTTCGGCCATTGGTTATGATGGTGGCGGCTGAAGATAGAATTAGGGTTAGGTTTTTTTCTCTTTGCAAATGAAAAGGTTGAGGGGCTTATATAGAAAACTTACGAAAACACTATTCATCGAATTTTTCCGAACTCCGATTCGAGCGTGCCGGCTGACGTTCGTAAGGTTTACCCCGCGTTCCGAACGCAATGGAACAGGTTTCGGAAGCTAATTCGATCGTCTGTGCGAGATACGGAGAAAAACGATCGATTTAAATTAAACCGATTTAAATCAATTTCGAGGCGTTTTGGCTTGCCCCGGACAAATGGTAAATCCAAAAATTACGAAATTTGAAATCTTACAATAATATCACATTACGGATCCGATGAAACTAGTTTCGTCGAAATCCGAGACCGTTTGAAAAATGACTATTTTAACTCGCCGAATTAAAATTAAAACGATATCGATGCGTTTGGAGCTGCCACGGTCAAACGATAACTTCGATTGATACGAAAATTGAAATCCGATAATAACTAACTATTACGGATCCAATGGAACTGGTCTCGTTCAATTCTGAGACTGTTCGAAAATTGGCTATTTTTACAGTTGATAATTAAATATTAAAATATTCCAATTTCATAGATTAACTCCGAATTCGATTTTAAAAGTCCTGTAACATCTCTATAACTCCAGTATGATTAAATATAATTTTACAAATCATTTTAAATCACATTTAATCCAGATTTCAATTATCTCTGGAATTTAACTATTTAATTTATCGATTAAATTATCCAATTAAATCCAATATTCGAGAAATAAATCATTCGACTTCTAAGTTCCATTTATTAATATTTAAAATCAATTAAATATTCGAATTTAAATTATCAAAAATTCTGGGTCGTTACAAGGCACGTGAGACAATGCCCAAGGTAGGATACTACTCGTTTACCCTTCCCGGTTGGTGGTAACCCCCAACGGCCCACCGCGTCCAACACTCCCAAAATCCGAGGGTGCGCACCAATCGATAACAATGTCATGATAGTAATATGAAGAAGTGTGTCCGCTAGATGTAGCTAACATCATTGGCCGGTATGGGTCCTGTTTTAGACATTTCAAATTGACACAAGTGTCAAGCCAATCCATCATCGTTCTCTTTCTTCAAATCCAGCAAACGATGCTAAATCCAACCACTTTGTTCTGGAGTCTCCTCCGCGTACACAATTGTTAAAGTGGTTCCAATATTGACAGAGAGTATGCCAATAAGAAGCCCCGGTCTCTTTAACAACCAAACGTCGTTTTACACACCGGTTGGTACTTTTACATTTCGAAACAATTCGTATTTGATATCAAAATATCACATTCTCTTACAAATCAAATTCATTTCGAAATCATCATATTTATTCAAAATATACTATTTCACTTCAAAATTATTTTTGCCTTAATATCTCGATTTCGCTTCCAAAATTGTTTTGAATTTCAATTTAGGTTATAACTTCATTTTAACCCAATTCGAATTTAAATCCATGATTTAAATATAAACATTCCACCCCTTTGACCAGTTTGAATTTTTAGAAAATAGTTTAAATAGTTTTAAAAAAGTTAAATGGTTAAAATAGTTTAATAGAAAATAGCTTGAGCATTAAAAATGGTTTATATAGTAAAATAGTTTGGAAAATCAAAATAATTCGAATATTTAAAGAGTATAGATTTTAAACCGTTTATACTAATATAATTCATTTGAAAATAGTTTCAAAGTCAAACTGATTCGATTTCAAATTTCCCAGTTCAAATCAATTGCAATTTAAATTTAATTGATTCAATTCCGATTTCAAGTCGAATTTCACTTCGACACCAAATTAATTTCAGTTTCAATTCCAAATTAATTTCAATTCCAGTTCCAAATTAATTTCAATTCCAATTCCAAATTAAAACCATTCCAATTCCAAATTAAGACCATTTCGATTTATATCAATTTCGAGTTCGATTTTCAAAATATCGATTCAAAACACTTAAATCCAATTAATCTTCAATATCCAATTTAAAAATCCAAATTTTCAAATAAAATACAATTCCGAGCCCAATTCCGAAATATCGTTTTATATCACTTTTACTTAGCAATATTCAAAGTTCGAATAAAAATCCATTCTTTTAAAACAAATCAATTTCTGAAATTCAAATCATATTTCGATTATAACTTCAAAATCTCAACTTCAATTATTTAAACAATTCCTGTTATCAACTTAAATTTCAACACTTCGAGCTCAAGTTCGAAAATAGTTCCATAAATTTGAATTTTTTATTTCTTAAAATCAAATCATTTAAATAATTTCAAAACAAAATTTTTAAAATCATTTAATTTAACCAATCTGGTGTTCGTATATAGTTTTATATCCTATGACCAAGTGAATCAGTTATTCCAACTTAATCCAGGGATGGATATATATCGTTTCAATCCAAAATAAATGCCATAGATATATATATATATATCATTTCAACCTATTTCTTAATTTATTCGAAATAATTCAATTTACAGTTTTATATACTGTATATAATATACAGGATGATAACATGATATATCAAAATAAATAAACATCCAAATCATCCAAAATATAAACCAATAGCATCCATCACAATCAATCATTCAAACTGTCAATATAATTCACAATAATTACATATTTATCAATATCGGGTATTTTACTCACAATTAAATTCAAATTTCAAATTTAACTGTCAATTTTAATTTTTAACAATTAATTCAAATTTCAATTCCATTTCCAAACGACAGTCAATAAAATTAAATAATTTAACGATCTCAATTTAACGAACATAAAAATATTAGTATGTCGTGAGCGATAAAACACTCATCTTAATTTGAAATCGAAAATATTTCAGCTTCAAATAAATTCCAACTTGACTACAAGGTGAAGCCTTCGTCGATACGATCCCAACGCAATTTGTTTCGTCCGAATCAGACCTCATATGAAGGAGTTGGATTTTATTAATATATTGATAATATTAAAAGTTTAATTAATCTGTAAATTAACAAAATAAAAAAAAACAAACAGACCCGGTACCTTCTTCTCCACTCGAACAACATCACGCACACACTCGACTGTTGCCGCAACCAGCGTATCGTTCCACCATGGGGCCTCGCGCCCCCTCAGCTCGCGCGAACGTCGATGCAGTGCTCGACCCTTTTCCCAACTGTGCCGCCGTGCCTCGAGAATCCTAAAATCGAAATCGAGCCATTCGACCGCGACGCTTCGGTCACCATCGCGAGCAACTCACGCGCGCATCTCTCCACATCGCGATTCGATTGTGCCATTTTTCTTTCTTCATATGTTGATTCGTTCGAACTGAAGAAGGAAGGAAGAGAGATATGCACGATTTTAAAATGAAGTGGGCGGCTTCGTAGGTGCTAGGTCAGATGGGTTAGATCTGCTATAGGGTGGCTTTGAAATGAAAGAAAATGGCTGAAGGGTTAAATCGATATAAATATATTCTATTTAATTTCAAAATATCCAAATATTTATTTCAAGTCCCTATCGAGGCATACCGCCCGGCGTTTCTAATGTTATACCCCTATTTCGAACGAAATGGAACAAGTTTCAAGACCTAATTTGATCGTATGGAAAAGATAACTTTTTAAATTGACTATTTAAATTAAATTCAACTAAATTGCTTCTCCATTGCCTTATGTCTGGGCCGGGTTTGGAAACAAGTCTAGTTTGAAAAAATAAAGCTCAATACAACTGATCGAGGCAATATCATTCGGTTATCTTAATCATCAACACCTTTTGCAGGTTCTAGGCTTGCGTACACTGAGCTATTTAATCCTGCTTTTGTTTCAACCTACATCGTTGGTTCTTATTTCCACAAAAAATCCACTCGGACCTTCAAATTCAATGAAAAGGTTTCTCACCTGCATGCCCTTTACTTTTACTACCGAAAAAAATAGTTGCAAAAAAGGAATTTTTGGGCTTCTAGAAAATTAGAGGGCTTAGGCAAGGCTGGGCCGGTCATCTTACTTTTTTTGCTAGAAGGGTAGGATATGATTTTGTGCAGTAATATTTGTGAACAAGTTGTTGTAAAGGAAAAAAATTGGTGAATGAAGTCTGGAAGTTAGATCTCTTAAGAAATTTTCGAATTACATTTCTTACTAAGAATACGTAATGTTTACATAGTGATGCCATCTGTGGAACTATGTGTTGTGTAACGACCCGTATTTTTACGGATCGAAAAGTTCGTTCAAATCTGGAATTTTCAACATTTTAGGTTGTTTCAGATTTTGGGAAGAATTTTGGTTAAGTCCTAAGTCGTAGCCGACTTATGAGTTCTGGACGAGTTAGTGATGAGTCTGGGCGAGTTAAGGACTTAAGGGGTGAGTCGGCGACGACCTAAGGAGATAAGTCGTAGCTGGGCTAAGTTAGTAGGTCGAAGTTAACTCGGCAAGTATTAAGTCGTAGGTTGTAAGTCGTTGCCGAGTTAAGGGATAGACAACCTAAGGAAGTGACCGACTTAAGTTATTGTAGACGACTTAAGGTTTTAAGTTAAGTGTTAAGTCGGCTGACGAGTTAAGGTAGTGGTCGACTTAAGACCTGGACGACTTAGGAGTTGAGTCTTATCTTGATAGATCGGCAAAGCTGCTGTGTTAAGTCGTAGGTAGGCTGCTGTGTTAAGTCGTGACCGAGTTAGAAGTTAGACAAGTGAGTTTTTGAGTCGGCAGTTGTTTAAGTCGTATGGGGTAAGTCGTAACCCAGTTACGTGTTAAGTCGTAAGTTTGTTAGGTCGTTGGGTTAGGCCAAAGTGTTAGGTCGAAGATGACTTAAAGAGTTAAGTCGTAAGTCGTACTCCTTCGTAAGTCGTAGGTCGGAGACCCAGTTAGGTCGTAACCTGGTTAAGTTGTGGCCGAGTTAAGGAGATAGCGTTGTCTTAAGTCGTAGGGACTTGGATCTGTTAAGTCGTATGTCGGCTGAGTGTTGAGTCGAGAATAGGGATAAGTCGGAGACGACTTATGGAGTTAGCCGAGTTACGACTTAGCGAATTTTCTGCCTATAAATAGAAGGGGGTTGGCTTCATTTTTGGGATCCGGATTTTGAAGCGACGAAGTGCTGCCATTTTGAGAGCTCGACTTCTACACTTCTTCACTTCTTTTCTCCACTCTAATCTAGTGCTTCCATCCATCCAAATCGAAGATCAAGATTGAAGATTCAAGAGCTTAGATTGAAGATCTTCATCTTTTCAAGAGAGATTTCTTCGTTTGAAGCGGATTCGTGATAGATCAAGCTTGATCCTTCGCTGTCCAGATCTGAAGCGTGTTGATTTGAGGTTGTTTAGGTGATTTGGTGAGTGGTGATTATCTCTCACACGGATCCAAAGGAGTATATCGGATTGTTGGCTCGATTTGGTGTTAAAATAGTGATTTCCATGCATTTTCTTCATCCTAAGTGTAGATCCATATAGATCCATTGTTCATGATGATGTTACATCCATTTTATCGTATGTTAACCTATGCAAGTTCATTCATCAAGTTTGTAGAGATATAATCCATGTTTTCATGCTTATTGGACTTTCAACTCTTTAATTACGAAAATGCCATTATTGTTATAATTGTCTACTTAGATCATTTTTTTTGAATGCTTGATTGCTTGGATTGATGTTTGATTTGATTGATTGTTATGAACTAGATGATTGATGATTAGATTTAGATCGAAGGTGATTCAAAAGCTAAGGGAAAGGCTCTTGAATTGGAAAAGCTGCTCGTGGCATATGTAGCGGGATGATGAAGCTCTTATGCATAGGTTTGATGATGTGATGTTGAGATGAGGCTTCGCGAGGATGTGATGAAGCGAGGCAATCATGTGATGAAGACTTGGTCTAATCCAGACGGGATCATTCCAAGCATATTGATAACTCGGTGATATGATTCGAGTTGAGGATAATGAATGGATATGAGAATAGTCGTCGAGGAGGATGACTAGGAGGCTTGGATAGCATCGTTGTTGAAGGTTCTAGCATGCTCTAAGCAAGAGTACGTTTGGGCAGATTCGATAGTCCCAACGGCTAACTGTTGATGGTCGAGTACTCTGGGGAGATTCGATAGTCCTAGGCACGGGCTGCGACGACGTGCGGGAGTTATGTCTAGAACCGGGGTTTCCATTAGCCCTTGACGGACGGCTGAAAGAATGTGCCGGTCATTCAATTAACGGTGATATCGAAGCAATGATAACAGTGATAGCCAGAGTCATGGATGTTTGGTTGTATCGTCATTCGGACTCAAGAGCGGTATTTTCTTGGTGCTTATCTGATTTAGGCCTTGGTACTTGGAAAACATCGCCCTTGATTCGAGTGATAGTAGCTTTACTTTAAATTGTATGCTCTGCTATGTTTGCTTCTGCTTAGTGTGTGTTTGGGGGCTATCACTGTAGAATGAGGTTGGAGTGGGAGGGTTGTATTCCTATTCCTTTTCCTTTATGCTCTTTTGGTATGTTGTTAGTTAATTTACTGCTCACTAAGACTGTTGTCTGACTCAAGGCTTTATGTTTTAATTCTTATTGCCTTGGGCTGTTCGTCCATTTTGGGACGGGCAGACTAGGTAGCAGGTGACAGGTGCTGTTCTCTTCTCACGATGCTGATATCGAAGACGAGCTGGAGGGTTGCATATTATCTTCTTATTATATGTACTGGATATTCCGCTGTTTTGTATTCTCTGAGAGATATGTAGTGAGGCCAGATGTATTGACTATGTGGATGCTTGTATTCAACTATTATGGAGTTTTATATGATGTCATTTTGTTCTGTAAAGCTTCACTATACATATGTTCTATTGTATTTTGTCCATGCGCTGTGAGTAATACGATAGATTCTGTTGTTTTAAATCTTACCTTGACAATCGTCCATGGTTGCCTGGCACACTTTACAGCGCTCTATCTCTAGATTCGGTGCAGGGGTCATGGGCGGTCGTCACATTTGGTATCAGAGCATTGGTTAATCGATTTTACCCAACGCTCGTCGTCGTAACTACGTATGAGAGACGTAATTGTATTTTGATGGATGATTACTATATATAATATAGTAGTTTAGCAGTAAGTTAGTCCTTTATGCAGTTGTTTCTCTAGATGTTCTAATCATTCCTTTTTATAGATATTGAGAATGAGTCGAAGAGGGAGACCAGCTGCTAGGGAAGGCCGTGCTACTGAAGAGACTGCTGATTATGCAGCCATGTTCGAAGCTATGATGACTTCGATCATGAGAAGGATACCAGTTCCGGGGGCAGCAGTTGATGTTGGAGTTCAAGTCCAAACTCCGAAACCAGTGGATTTCGCTAAGTTGTGCAAGGATTATACTGCTCTTGGAGGAAAGGTTTTCTTGGGAACAGAATCAACTATTGAGGTCCAGAGGTGGATAGATGCTTGTAGAAGGATCTTTGGTGATTTGGGAATTGATGATGCAACTAAGAGGAAGTTGGCATCAAGGCAGCTTCAAGGGAGAGCTTCTGATTGGTGGAATTCTATTACCATCAATACTGCGGAGGAAGAGATTACTTGGGAGCAATTCCAAGCTAGGTTTGAAGCTAAGTTCATTTCTACAGCTCAGAAGTCTGTTCTGTTCAAGAGGTTTGTGGAGCTCAAGCAAGGTGGAAGATCTGTTCTTGAGTATGTTTCTGAGTTTGAAGCTTTGTCCAAGTATGCTCGGTCATATATTGAATCTGCTTATCAGAAGAATGAGAAGTTTGTGACCGGCTTGGATAGTTATCTTGGGAGACAGTTGGTGGATCATTTGGACGATTCATTTGAGAAGCTTGTGGAGAAAGCTCTTAGGCATGAGAGTCTGTTTCCTAAGGAAGGATCTGTTGTTGCTGTGACTAGGGAAGAGTCTAAACCCCAGCAGGGTGGAAACAAGAAGAGGAAGCAGCAGCAGCAGAAGGGTAAGGATGGCCAGAAGAAGCCGAAAGGCGAGGTTACTTGCTACAACTGTCAGCAGAAGGGCCATTTCTCGAAGGATTGTAAGAATCCTAAGGTGCCGATGAAGTGTCATAACTGTGACAAGCCGGGGCATTTCAGGAAGAATTGTCCAGAACCGAGGAAGGACAGGCAGATTGTGCAAGCCTATGCTTTAGGAGCTGTTCCGTCGTCTTCAAAAGCTCCTACTGCTGAAGAGAAGGGAAAGAGTGTGGTTGTTCAAGGTACTCTTTTCCTATGTGGTGTTCCAGTTAGAGTTCTGTTTGATACTGGAGCGTCGCATTCATTTGTTTGTAATGAACTAGTAGGCCGGTTAGGTTTGGAACCGGATATTGTTGATAGGCCATTGGTTGTGACTAATCCAGTTGGGGGTTCGTCTTGTTTGTGTATGTTATGCCGTGGTCTAGTTGTGTCGAGTCATGGTTGCTCTTTTGTTTGTGATTGTTTTGTTCTGAACTTTGCGGGGTTCGGAATTATTTTGGGTATGGACTGGCTTAGGAAGTATGCGGCTAAGGTTGATTGTGAGAGGCTGGAGGTGACAATCGAGAATGTGGAAGGGCGAAAGATTGTGATACGATGTAAGCATGAGGAAGGCGTCTTCATGAGCTTCATGTATTCGCTAGTTGTTCCACGGGATGGACTGTCTTTAGTGCCAATCGCAAATGGATTCGAGGATGTCTTTGACGAAGTCAAAGGGTTGTCGCCGCATAGAGAGATCGAGTTTCGTATAGATCTAGTTGAAGGAGCCAGACCTGTTGTGATGCCTCTTAGGCGGATGGCGCCTAGGGAACAGCAGGAGTTGAGGGTGCAAGTTGATGACCTTTTACAGAAAGGATTCATTCGGCGTAGTGTGTCCGAGTGGGGTGCACCAGTTGTGTTTACAACCAAGGCAGATGGGTCGTTGAGATTGTGCGTCGATTATCGTGAGCTGAATAAGGTGACTAAGAAGAACAAGTATCCATTGCCGAGAATAGATGACTTGTTTGATCAGCTTCACGAAGCTAAGGTGTTTTCTCAGATGGATTTGGCAACGGGATTTCACCAGTTGAGAGTAGCTAAGGATAGTGTGCCGAAGACTGCTTTTAGGACACCATCCGGTTTCTTTGAGTGGCTGGTAATGCCGTTTGGATTGACTAACGCGCCAGCATATTTTGTGGATCTTATGAATAGAGTGTTCAGAGATCAGTTGAACAAGTTTGTACTTGTGTTCGTGGATGATATTCTGATTTATTCCAGAACGGAAGAAGAGCACAAGACGCACTTGCGTATTGTTTTGGAAATCTTACGGAAACATCAGCTGAAGGCTAAGTTTTCGAAGTGTCACTTCTGGAAGAGTGAAGTGAGGTTCTTAGGACATGTGATTTCTGGAAGTGGAATAGCGGTTGATCCCGCTAAGGTGGCAGCAATCCAGGATTGGGTTAGACCTAAGAATGCATCTGATATGAGAAGTTTTCTTGGATTAGCAGGATATTATCGACGGTTTATCAAAGACTTCTCCAAGGTAGCTGCACCGTTAACAGGATTGACGAAAAAGAACCAAGTGTTCAGTTGGGATGCTAAGTGTGAGCAAGCTTTCGGAATCCTGAAAGAGAGATTGACGAGTGCTCCTGTTTTGACTATTCCTAGTGGGAATGATGAGATGGTGGTTTACACCGACGCATGTGGTACTGGACTTGGAGCAGTGCTGATGTAGAAGAATAAAGTTGTTGCGTATGCAAGTCGACAACTGAAGCCGCATGAAAGGAATTACCCAACTCATGATTTGGAGTTAGCGGCGATTGTATTTGCTCTGAAGATGTGGAGACATTATCTATTGGGAGTTCGATTCGAGTTGTTTACGGATCATAAGTCGCTGAAGTATCTTTTCTCCCAAAAGGATTTGAATCTTCGGCAACAACGTTGGCTAGAGTTTTTAGCATCATATGATTTTGGTATAGCTTATACTCTGGGAAAAGGTAACGCAGTGGCAGATGCGTTAAGTCGAAGACATGCAGGATTGGGAGCCATGTTTTCAGAATGGAAGAGTCTCGAGTATTTAGCTGGATTTGACTTCAGGCCTAGATGCAAATTGGAACCTGAGATGTTGGCAAACTTATCGATAAGACCCACTCTTGTGGAAAGGATTGGTGAGAGCCAAAAGCGAGATGATAAGCTTGTCAAGATTATCCGTGAACTGGAATCTGGATTAGATCCAGAAAAGGATAAAGGATTCGAGGTCGATCGAGAGGGTTGGCTTCGGAAGCAAGGACGACTAGTTGTTCCCGATATAGGTGAATTGAGGAGTGAAGTTCTGAAGGAAAGTCATCACTCGAAGTTGACAATTCATCCAGGTGGAAATAAGATGTATCGGGATATGAAGAGAACCTACTATTGGGAAGGTATGAAGAAGGATGTTGGAAATTTTATTTCCAAATGTATGAACTGCCAGTTGGTAAAAGCCGAACAGAAGAAGCCAAGTGGATTGCTTCAGCCATTAGAAGTTCCTACATGGAAGTGGGAACAAGTGTCGATGGATTTTATTGATGGATTGCCTAGAACCAGAACGGGAAATGAAGGGATTTGGGTTATCGTTGATCGTTTGACCAAGAGTGCAAGATTCATTCCTGTTTGATCGACTAGGACTGCATCAAAGTTGGCTGAGTTGTATGTTAAGTGGATAGTCCGATTCCATGGTATTCCGAAGAGTATAGTGAGCGATCGAGATCCATTGTTCACTAGTGGATTTTGGAAGAGCTTCCAGGAAGTTTTGGGAACCGAGTTGTGTTTGAGTACAGCTTATCACCCTCAAACAGATGGTCAGACTGAGAGAGTCAACCGAGTTTTGGAAGATCTCCTCAGAGCTTGTGTTTTGGATTTCGGAGGATCATGGGAAGATCACCTTCATTTGGTGGAGTTTGCGTACAACAACAGTTACCAGTCAAGTATTGGTATGGCACCATATGAGGCATTGTATGGAAGACCGTGTAACTCTCCGACATGTTGGTTGGAAACTGGAGAAAAGCTGATGCTTGGGCCAGAGATGATTCGTCAGACTTCAGATTGTATAGAGATCATTCGGCAACGAATGAAGGCAGCCCAAGACCGTCAGAAGAGTTATGCCAATAAGCGTCGTAAGGATTTGGAATTCGACGTAGGAGATATGGTTTTTGTGAAGATTTCTCCTCTGAAGAATGTTATTCGATTCGGGAAGAGAGGAAAATTGACTCCGAGATTTGTTGGACCAATTCCGATCATCGAGCGAATTGGAAAGCTCGCCTACAGATTGGAGTTACCGGAGAAGATGTCGGGTGTGCACAATGTTTTTCACGTATCATATCTACGGAAGTATGTGCACGACTCGAATACCGTAGTTTCTGCTGATAGCTGTGAAGACTTCGAAGTTGATCCAGTTGATAGAAGACCTCGTAAGCCGCTTCGTGTTGTTGAAACCGACACGAAACAGCTTAGGAGGAAGGTAGTTAAGTTGCTCAAGATACAATGGAGTGATGATGATAACGACTGTACGTGGGAGGTGGAAGAGAGGATGAAGGCAGCTCATCCTGAACTCTTCAAGGTATGGCCCTAAGGTGTCGTGTCATCTCGCGATATTGTAACTTGTCCTAATTTTAGAATTCTGTACGCTAAGTTAGAATTGGATGCATGGTCTGTTGATTGCTATGGATGGTAGGCGTATAGAACAGTTTTTGATTGCTTGGAATTTCGGGGGCGAAATTCCTAAGGGGGAGAGAATGTAACGACCCGTATTTTTACGGATCGAAAAGTTCGTTCAAATCTGGAATTTTCAACATTTTAGGTTGTTTCAGATTTTGGGAAGAATTTTGGTTAAGTCCTAAGTCGTAGCCGACTTATGAGTTCTGGACGAGTTAGTGATGAGTCTGGGCGAGTTAAGGACTTAAGGGGTGAGTCGGCGACGACCTAAGGAGATAAGTCGTAGCTGGGCTAAGTTAGTAGGTCGAAGTTAACTCGGCAAGTATTAAGTCGTAGGTTGTAAGTCGTTGCCGAGTTAAGGGATAGACAACCTAAGGAAGTGACCGACTTAAGTTATTATAGACGACTTAAGGTTTTAAGTTAAGTGTTAAGTCGGCTGACGAGTTAAGGTAGTGGTCGACTTAAGACCTGGACGACTTAGGAGTTGAGTCTTATCTTGATAGATCGGCAAAGCTGCTGTGTTAAGTCGTAGGTAGGCTGCTGTGTTAAGTCGTGACCGAGTTAGAAGTTAGACAAGTGAGTTTTTGAGTCGGCAGTTGTTTAAGTCGTATGGGGTAAGTCGTAACCCAGTTACGTGTTAAGTCGTAAGTTTGTTAGGTCGCTGGGTTAGGCCAAAGTGTTAGGTCGAAGATGACTTAAAGAGTTAAGTCGTAAGTCGTACTCCTTCGTAAGTCGTAGGTCGGAGACCCAGTTAGGTCGTAACCTGGTTAAGTTGTGGCCGAGTTAAGGAGATAGCGTTGTCTTAAGTCGTAGGGACTTGGATCTGTTAAGTCGTATGTCGGCTGAGTGTTGAGTCGAGAATAGGGATAAGTCGGAGACGACTTATGGAGTTAGCCGAGTTACGACTTAGCGAATTTTCTGCCTATAAATAGAAGGGGGTTGGCTTCATTTTTGGGATCCGGATTTTGAAGCGACGAAGTGCTGCCATTTTGAGAGCTCGACTTCTACACTTCTTCACTTCTTTTCTCCACTCTAATCTAGTGCTTCCATCCATCCAAATCGAAGATCAAGATTTAAGATTCAAGAGCTTAGATTGGAGATCTTCATCTTTTCAAGAGAGATTTCTTCGGTTGAAGCGGATTCGTGATAGATCAAGCTTGATCCCTTGCTGTCCAGATCTGAAGCGTGTTGATTAGAGGTTGTTTAGGTGATTTGGTGAGTGGTGATTATCTCTCACACGGATCCAAAGGAGTATATCGGATTGTTGGCTCGATTTGGTGTTAAAATAGAGATTTCCATGCATTTTCTTCATCCAAAGTGTAGATCCATATAGATCCATTGTTCATGATGATGTTACATCCATTTTATCGTATGTTAACCTATGAAAGTTCATTCATCAAGTTTGTAGAGATATAATCCATGTTTTCATGCTTATTGGACTTTCAACTCTTTAATTACGAAAATGCCATTATTGTTATAATTGTCTACTTAGATCATTTTTTTTGAATGCTTGATTGCTTGGATTGATGTTTGATTTGATTGATTGTTATGAACTAGATGATTGATGATTAGATTTAGATCGAAGGTGATTCAAAAGCTAAGGGAAAGGCTCTTGAATTGGAAAAGCTGCTCGTGGCATATGTAGCGGGATGATGAAGCTCTTATGCATAGGTTTGATGATGTGATGTTGAGATGAGGCTTCGCGAGGATGTGATGAAGCGAGGCAATCATGTGATGAAGACTTGGTCTAATCCAGACGGGATCATTCCAAGCATATTGATAACTCGGTGATATGATTCGAGTTGAGGATAATGAATGGATATGAGAATAGTCGTCGAGGAGGATGACTAGGAGGCTTGGATAGCATCGTTGTTGAAGGTTCTAGCATGCTCTAAGCAAGAGTACGTTTGGGCAGATTCGATAGTCCCAACGGCTAACTGTTGATGGTCGAGTACTCTGGGCAGATTCGATAGTCCTAGGCACGGGCTGCGACGACGTGCGGGAGTTATGTCTAGAACCGGGGTTTCCATTAGCCCTTGACGGACGGCTGAAAGAATGTGCCGGTCATTCAATTAACGGTGATATCGAAGCAATGATAACAGTGATAGCCAGAGTCATGGATGTTTGGTTGTATCGTCATTCGGACTCAAGAGCGGTATTTTCTGGGTGCTTATCTGATTTAGGCCTTGGTACTTGGAAAACATCGCCCTTGATTCGAGTGATAGTAGCTTTACTTTAAATTGTATGCTCTGCTATGTTTGCTTCTGCTTAGTGTGTGTCTGGGGGCTATCACTGTAGAATGAGGTTGGAGTGGGAGGGTTGTATTCCTATTCCTTTTCCTTTATGCTCTTTTGGTATGTTGTTAGTTAATTTACTGCTCACTAAGACTGTTGTCTGACTCAAGGCTTTATGTTTTAATTCTTATTGCCTTGGGCTGTTCGTCCATTTTGGGACGGGCAGACTAGGTAGCAGGTGACAGGTGCTGTTCTCTTCTCACGATGCTGATATCGAAGACGAGCTGGAGGGTTGCATATTATCTTCTTATTATATGTACTGGATATTCCGCTGTTTTGTATTCTCTGAGAGATATGTAGTGAGGCCAGATGTATTGACTATGTGGATGCTTGTATTCAACTATTATGGAGTTTTATATGATGTCATTTTGTTCTGTAAAGCTTCACTATACATATGTTCTATTGTATTTTGTCCATGCGCTGTGAGTAATACGATAGATTCTGTTGTTTTAAATCTTACCTTGACAATCGTCCATGGTTGCCTGGCACACTTTACAGCGCTCTATCTCTAGATTCGGTGCAGGGGTCATGGGCGGTCGTCACATGTTGGATGGTAGCCCAACTGGACCACGGCTTGGGTTGGCCTTGGGCTTTGACCCAAATTTGTTCCAAATGAAGTAAATTTTAGTATTTGAATTTGGATTCTGATCTAGGTTATCGGTTGTATTGAATATAAGTTTATTACTATCTCATTTGGTTTGAATCCGCGTGAACAAGATTTTTACGATATTTAATTATGTTCTTAGACTTGAGTTTCAATGATCTAAGTTTGTGAAACTTTCTGTCAGTATTGCACTTCTACTTTGCTATTATTGTAAGTTCTTCTGTATTCATACAAGTTAAACCTTAGCTTTTACTTGTCACGTGTTGATGAAAATTGTGGACCCATCAATCATTAGTTACATTTACAAATGATTGTTAAGCATTTTCCATTAATCATGTTTTGTCATTTTGTGCAACTTCGGTATCATGATATTTTGAATTTGGTATTATGGTTATTTTTTGAATGCTCGATGAATAATGTCCAGATTTTAAAATATCAACCCGATATAGATTAGATTTGAAACTGGACCATAACGTTTAGGTTTGGGTTTGGATACTTAGTTATCCGAAATAACGATTTAAGTCACAACAAGCAAAAACTTAAGCTCAACGGTCTTATTAATGGCAGACTGATTTCTTTCTTCCTCCCCTGTCTTCTCTTCTCCTTTCCTCTCATTAGTAACTTTATTTTAATCGTCTGCGCCTTATCTTTCTAGGTGCGAGCTGCCCATTTCTTCCTATTGCGACTCTTCGATTGTCGCTTCTATGGTTTTCATGGATTTGGGGGTTTATTATTTTAGAGGCGATTTCGTGCGCGCCTGTCCCTCATTCGCTGACTTGGCTGCCGCTCTTTTGTCGGTGGTGGAACCGCCTTTATCGGTGTGCTTTACTAGTTCTTGCTCGGTCGAATTATGTGTGTTTTCCCATTTAGCGTCGAAGGCGCTGACGCGCTTCAGATTCTTGGTAGTGAATGGGTCCTTCATGGAGATCTCCCCTTGTTTTGCCTACTCCGTGCGTGACGCTTTTTCCTCTGCTCTTCTGTCTTTTGTTACTGTAGCGCCAGCATCAACGTCTTCCTGCCCCTGCGTGGCGAAGTCGGTTAGCAATCGGGATTTCATCACTCGGTTCAAACCGAGTCTTCGCTTCGGAGAAGCGGTGGGAGGCTTGGCTCCGCCGGTTGTTGACTTGCGGTTTGGTTCGTTTGACGCCAGTAATGTATGTGATTCTGGGGGCTTGGTGGATGTCTCTGTCTCTAGCTCGGCTGTCAGGAGTGACGCCATTTCTTGTTTCGTCCCTCGCCTTTCATTTGTAGAGACAGAGGCTCCCGTTGGTTTGCTGACCGTATCTTGCGTATTTGGGTCTGTTGGTGTGGTTGGTAAGGATGAAGATTGTGGGGTAGAGGATTTGACCACCTTTACCTCGCCTGTTGATCGGTTGCAGCCTAGTATCTATTCTGGTAGTTCAGTTTTGGAGTCTGGGACTAGCCTCCCGGGCATGAAGCCTTTGGCCTCTGCTGTAGCAGGTGATGGTTTGTCCGCTATTTGGCTTTCGGTCGAGTTGGATGTGCCTTGCTCGGTTAGGTTGTTGGCTTTGTCGGCTCTTCGAAAGGGCAGTTTTGCCTTGCTCAGGCAACCGCCTTTCCAAGGTACTGGAGTGTTCATTCGCAGGCAGGTGAGCGCCTCTTGTTCCTTTTATTTTTCAGTAGATTGTTTTGGTTTTCTTTCTGTTGGTTGGTTGACGCCTGTTGAGTATGGCTTTGGTTGTTTGAGCACTGTCACTCGACATTGCGTGCTCCCTTACTTTGGTCCTGTATGCTTGCCTCAGACGGGTATTTCGTCATGCCCCTTTTGCTCCTTTCTTTCTGTTTTGTGCAACCAGTTTCTTTCACCTAGAAGCAGACACCAGA
This sequence comes from Allium fistulosum, assembly GCA_030737815.1. Lineage (NCBI taxonomy): Eukaryota > Viridiplantae > Streptophyta > Magnoliopsida > Asparagales > Amaryllidaceae > Allium > Allium fistulosum. The sequence goes on along the minus strand of CM060907.1, from coordinate 897,844,380 downwards.
GACTTCGGTCTCTGGCTGCTTGGCTTGCTTCCTGTAACCATTTCGTTGGTTTATTTGCTCTTTTTCCGTTTGGAGGAGTAAGTCTGGCACCCATTTGCTGGGTTTTAGTGTTGGGGCACTACGATAAGAATTTTTTGCCGTCAGTGTCCTATTTCTTTGCTAGCATTTCTGATTTGTCGATTGTCCTTCGGGTTTTAGGGGGGTTCCATCGGGTCTGGAGCGGTTGGTTTGGGCGATATTCCAGCTCCGGTCGTATAACGGTCATCTTGGACAGTTATACGCACAGTATGGTTCATTGCCAACCTTCTTTGTTCTGCCCTGATGTTATCCCTGAGCCGCGACTCCTACCCACAGCGCGGTCCTGTTTGAGTAGTGACAGATCGGCAGTGGTAGGAATCCCACAGCAATTTGGGAAGCAAATTGTTTGCCTTTCCACATTTTTCAGTCGCTTGTTCAGTCGTCCGTCCGGTTATTCTGTCATTCCTTCTCTCGCTCTCCAGTCTCTGTCCTATTGTCCTTCCGGGGTTGTTTCTGTGGTTTCTCCCATTGTTTGCTCCACTTTGGTCTATTCTTTCATCCTTGGTGATCTTTCCCCTCCCTCATCTCTCGATTTCTGTTGGTTGTTTAGATTGCAACTGACTCGTATCTCTCCTTCTCTTCATTTCCCCGATGGACGCTCGGAGTTTCCTTCAGACCGGTTGGCCCTTTCGGCCTCGCGGTGCTCTTCGGAGTGCTCGCGCCCCTCCTCAGCGTGTCCGCTGTCCATCTCCATTCCGCTGATGAGTAAGGCAGAGATTGCGCTCCTTAATGAGCGTCTTGATTGTTTAGCTAGGAACTCTGATGTCTCGATTTCATCGGCTGGCCCATCTTTTGTCTCTTCGGTAGGGTCCGGGGGTGAGGTGTTTTCTGAGCCGCCCGAGCCTCCCATACGATCGACGAGGCGCAGACGTCGGAGAGTCCCCTCTACCCCTCGCACCATTCGCACACTCTCTATAGCGGCGTCCGAGCTGATCGACAGATCTGCTCGTTACTCGCTGTATCTGGATTGAGCTTGGCCTTTGCTTGGTCCTTATCGGAGAGCGTTGCTTTCTTTTTTCTTTCTCGTCTGCGTCAATTCTCTTTTCATGGCGAACTTTCTCTTCTGGAATGTCCGCGGTATTGGTAATGATGCGTCTGTGGCCAGGCTTAAACGCATTGTCAGGAAACACTCTGTTGGCTTGGTCGCTCTCCTGGAACCCCTTATTGTCCCAGCTGAATTCCCCAAGATTGTCTTATCCTTAGGATTTGGCGGTGTCTTAGCTAATGTCTCGGGTAAGATTTGGATCTTATGGTCCAAATCTATTGCGATCCGACCTTTCTTCGACTCTCCTCAGCTTTTTTCGGTGGTATGCTCGTCTCCATCCTTTGGAGCACCGTTTCTTTTCTCAGCAGTCTATGTCAAATGTGACCGCTCGGAAAGGCGAGTACTGTGGTCGGATATTCTTGCTCTTGATTCTCAGGGGTTCTCCTCTTCTGTACTTGGTGGCGACTTCAATATCGTCGCTTGCCATGCGGAAAAACGGGGAGGTGCGGCCATCAACAGAGGGGCGATGGCGGATTTCAATTCTTTCATAGCCTCCTCTGGCCTCTCCGAGCTCCCCTTTGTCGGCTCGGCGTTCACTTGGTCTAACAACCAAGAGGGTCCAAATCGCATTCTCTCTAGACTTGACCGTGTGTTCGGGTCGGAGGAATGGTTTCGTCTTCCTTTCTCCTTCTCAATCGCCCACCTCCATCGGTCCTTCTCGGACCATGCCCCTATGATTGTTCGTTGCTCTCCTCTGTCGCTCTCGAGGCCCTCCTCCTTCCGGTTCCAAAGCATGTGGAAATCTCATCACTCTTTCCAACAGGTGGTTTTTGACTCTTGGAGCAATCCAATTTTTGGTTCCCCCTGTGCTGCTTTCGGAAGAAAGCTCTCGCGTCTTAAGGCTTGCCTTAAGGTTTGGAACGTTCAGATTTTCAAGAACATTTTCGATCGCGTCCGTTTGACCGAAGAGTCGCTTATCTTAGCCGAATCCTTGTTAGACGAGGAACCGGCCGCTGCCAACAAGGAGGCTTGGGCCCTTGCCCAAATGTCCTTCTCTTCGGAGCTGCGTGTCGAAAATGACTACCTCCGTCAAAAGGCGAGAGTCAAGTGGGTAGTCGAGGGTGATGCTAACTCCAAATTCTTCCACTCGTCTATTCGCAAGAAGAATAACCTTCTTTCGATTCGAGAGATTATGAGGCCTGATCTATCTTCGACTTCGTCGCCAGAGGAAGTCAAAGACATCATCCTATCCCACTTTCAATCCTTCTTGGGATCTCCTTCTATCTCAGTTACAGATCCGGCCCTTTTAGCTTTTATCCCTCCGGTCATCCTCCCCTCGGAAGGTGCCATGATTGCGGATCTCCCTTCCATAGAGGAGATCCGTGCCTGTGTCTTTGCTCTTAGCAAGGATAGTGCCAGTGGCCCTGATGGTTTCAATGGTGATTTTTATAGGTGCTCTTGGCCAATCATCCAGGCTGATTTGTGTCTTGCCATTCAATCCTTCTTCTCTGGTGGTAGTCTTCCAGCCGGTTGGACTTCCACCAATCTGATCCTTATTCCTAAGTGCGAAAACCCAAAGGCTTGCACGGATTTCCGACCTATAAGTCTTTGTAATTTCTCTAACAAGGTCATTTCTAAAATCCTGGCCTCCCGGTTGGCTCCCTTTCTTAAGCGGATCATTTCTCCGTCTCAAGCAGGGTTTGTCAAGGGGCGACTTATCTCTGATAACGTCCTTCTAGCCCAAGAACTGATCTCCTAAATTGATCGGAAAGTTTGGGGATCAAATGTTGTCTTCAAACTGGACATGGCTAAGGCCTACGACCGTATGTCCTGGTTCTTCATCATCAAGGTTTTAAGGACTTTTGGTTTTCCGGAGGCCCTGATAGACTTGGTGTGGAGGCTTGTCTCCAACTGCTGGTTCTCTGTCCTCATAAACGGATCGGCCCATGGATATTTCAAAGCCGGGAGGGGCTTACGTCAAGGTGACCCTCTCTCACCTTCGCTTTTTGTGATTGCGGCAGAGGCTTTTATTCGTGGGCTCCAATCCTTAACTATTTACGGTCAAATCCAGCGTTTTGGTATTCCAAGGGGTTGCCCTCTTATTTCTTCATTATCCTTTGCAGATGACATAGTCATTTTCTCTAATGGCAGTCGTTCCTCTGTTCGGCGGCTTCTTCGCTTCATCCATCAATACGAGAGGTCTTCGGGCCAGCACGTTAACTCTTCCAAATGTTGTTTCGTTCATTCGAAGGACATGTCTCAATCTCGCGCTTCTTGGATAGAGACTATCTCCGGTTTCAAGGAAGCTTCTCTTCCCCTTCCCTACCTAGGTATTGCTTTGTACCGGGGCAGAAAACTTAACGCTCTATTCGACCCTTTGACCGACAAAGTAAGAGGGAAGATTTTACGCTGGAATTCTTCCATTCTCTCTCAGGCTGGTAGAGTTGTTCTTATCAAGTCAGTTCTTGATTCGATGGGATCTCATATTTTTGCGACTATGACCCCTACCTCCTCTTTTTTCAGATCTTATCGGTCTCTGGTTTCGTCCTTCTTCTGGGGAAACAAGGACAACGGTCGTTGCCACCACTGGGTGTCTTGGGACGCGATTTGTCGCCCCAAAAATGAAGGTGGGTTGGGTCTTCGTAAGCCCACCGACCTTTGCGCGGCCTTTGCTTGTAAGATGTGGTACCGGTTTGGCGCCAACAACTCTTTATGGGCTTCTTTCCTCCGAGCTAAGTACCATAGACTCGCGGGTGCGAACTTTTCGGGCACTCCTACCTACGCTAGCGAGACCTGGAAGCACATGCAGTCTGTGAAGCAGTTATCTGATTCTCACGGCGGTATGTCAGGATGGGATGGATCGTCCTTTTCGATTCTGAAAGCCTGGTCCTCCATCAGATCCCCTTCTAACATCCATCCTGAATTTTCTTTTATTTTGGATTCTCGCATTCCCCCAAAGGTCTCTCTGTTTATGTGGCGGCTGCTACATGATGGGTTGCCACTGGACGAGAGTTTTCAAAAGATCGGTATTCCTACTGTTTCCCGTTGTAGATGCTGCGGAAACGGTGATATAGAATCCTTGAACAATTTTTTTTTCGGTGGGTTCTCGGCCAGTGCGTGCTGGAACTACTTCGGAAATCTCGTCGGTATTAGAAGTATTGCGAGTTCTCTTATTGCAATGCTGAATTCCTGGTGGGCCGGGAGTTCTGGGAAATCACTTCGTTCTATCATTTTCCGTTTGATTCCTTGTCTTATCTGCTGGCACGTTTGGTGTGCGCAGAATAAGGCTACTTTCGAGAGCAGCTCAATGGATCTGCCAACCATAATCCATCGAGTGAGGAGTGACGTATTCCTGGCTTTCCGGGGTAGACCATTCAGGGGTCCAATGAGCCACCGTTCCGAGCGGCTTGTGGGACTTCTGTCAATTTCCCGTTCTCCAACTGCCGCCAGATCGGGTGTTGGATAGGTCTCTGCTGTCGGGTGGTGGTTTCCTCCACCCGTTCCCTCCCCCCTTTTTAATTTTAATTGCGCGTCTTGTTTTTAGTTTCAGGTGGTTTTGCTGTCTGCTAGGACCGGGTTCTCGTCTTTGCTGGAGTTGCTTGTGATTTCTGTTATCATCTCGGTTTTCTCGTTGTGGTATTCGTCAGCTCTGTCAGCAATCTATCTTGCTCCTGTGATTGGGGCTTTATTGCTGCCTTCCTGGTCGGCTCGTTTTCATTTTTTGGTCACACCTATGAGCGGTGGCTTTCCGGGGCTCGGTGGTGTTGACAGATTTTTGGATCCGTTGTTTCTTTTCGGAGTGGTTCATCGTCTTACTTAGGGTTGATGGTGCGATGGGTGGTCTGGCCCACATCTTCTGGTTGTGGCGGGAGAGAGGATATGTAGGCTGTATCTATGTTACTGGGCTTTCGGCTGTCCCTTCTTTGCAGCATTGAGCTTTTTGTTTTTTCGCTTCTTTTTCTTTTTTGTGCTGTCTTTTTGGGAGGTATATGTCATCCATATGCTTCGCCTACTTGTGTGTACCTTTGGAGGAAGGTTATTTCCTCCACTTTATTTTATATATATATATATATCTTTTTGTTACAAAAAAAGTTATCCGAAATAAACCCAATCCATGGATGGATTCATCTATGAATGAGGGGAATCAGTATACTATCTTGATTTTTGAAGTTTTGTTTAGAGAATTATAAATAAATTCAAAATGGCTAACACGATATTACTAAAAAAGGAAGATCATAAGGTACCGAAAATGGTATTTAAAATATTCATACAAATATGGTTGCATTTTCATAAAATATTACTTATTTGCTAGATAGTATTTAGTAAAATTCAGAAATTATCTATTTGATAACATTTCATATAAATCATGTTTTGTTATGAAATCGTTTAATATACCTAAAATTAGTATTTTTGCTAACTATTACAATTCAAAAAGGTGAAAAAGCATATTTGCATACAAGTATTTTGATTCGATATTAAACAACAAGACTTGACCTATACATATTACGCACGTCAATTCAAATTTGCATCTTCATACCTAATTTTTGTATGAGAAACATGTAGGGTCGGTTCTATGGTCTAAGCTGTTTAAGACGAGACTCGTTTCGGTTTCTCACTTTGTTGTTGTGTATAAAATGAAACACACAACAATTACATAAGCATAAAATAAAATAAAAAGTACATAAGCATAAAATCCAAACTAAATTTAGTATTTCACTTGGTTTACATACAAAACATATAACTGAGACAAAATGTTGCGTTATAATATCACAACATATAATTTCAACCAAAAAAAGTCTCATATTTTTTGTAGCAGATTCTTCAATTATGTTATAATAATTTTGTATATCCAAATACCCGTTTTTAGTAGAAATTATATGTAACAACCCTATTTTTGAAGCCGTAATATTGGACAAATTTAATTATTGTACAAGTATTCGAATTCGATTTTTGATAATTAGTATTTTGGAAACAAGATTTTATTTAATTGAAGTCTATTTAATAATAGATTTTAACAAATTGGATTAATTAATAAAATAATTTTTAGAAGATATATTGAACTGGATAAAGTGTTATTGTTAAATATAAAACATTTTAAAGTGTAAATAATTATATACAAATGAAATAGATGAAAAAAAATTAAATCGATACTCAGTTAAATCATTTGATCAACAAAGAGTTTTAATTTATTTTATATCTGTTACCCGACACCTTGGCCCGGCTACAAAACGGGGGCTGCGGAAGTTATAATTGACCGTAAGTGGGCGTAACGTCAAGGGTTGGTCCACTTCGAGTCATAATAGCGATTACTCTGAGTCGGCTTCAATGAATAGAGGTCGATGCATGATGAATGGTGGGTCGGCATTGGGTGATGGAGTCAACAAAAACTATGGTTCGACATTTGTGATGTGGGTAGGATATTCTCGGTCGGTCCTATACGATCGGTAATTTACGATCATTCAAGAGAATGTGGATTCGGCATTGATGGTTCGGTCAGAGTGGTTCGGCACTGATGATTCGGTCATAGTGGTTCGGCACTGATGGTTCGGTCAGAGTGGTTTGGCATTGATGGTTCGGTTAGAGTGGTTCGGCCTTGGTGGTTTGGTCATATGGGTTCGGCTACCCTGGTTTGGTATCAAGAGTGGAAAAAATGGATCAACGCGAGCACGCGCGTAAATGATTTCGGGTCGTGGTCTAGCTTACTTTGAGCATACACGGGGCTACTCCAAGTCGACGTTCAAAGGATCCCAATTTAGCAAAAGGGGGTCGGCCATGGTGGATCGGGGTGCTTGGTTCGGCCTACCTGACTCCTCAGCTATGGGCCGAACCATCTTAGTCATGGGCCTGGACAGAGGATCCAGCCTATCTTCGTCTATAAATAAAGAGGCAGGGGTCCAGTTTGGAGGACCTTTTTTCGAGAACTCCAGAGAGACTCTACCATTTTCTGTACTTACTTTCTGCTCAAACTTGTATTCAAGCTGTTTGTTTACGGATTGTATCTGTATTCAAGTGATTGAAAAAGCAATAAAGATTACATTCAAAGTGGACATAGGCATTTACGCTGAACCACTATAACTCTGGTGTTCTTGTTTCTGTTGTTGTTTTTTCATTCTACTATAATAATCCTCTATTTTAGTTTATTGTCTTCATTAATCTCTCTACACAAATCTATTCTAGGGTGTTAGTGACCAATTCTGGTGCTAACATTTTGGTGCTTTCACTGAGAAGGTGTTCATTCTCAGGTTGTTAGGATCTACTTTGTTGCTACTGGATTGAGGAAATCCCCCGAAGGAGATCCAAATTTATTCTTAGAAGTTCACAGATTCTATTCAGAGTTCCTATAGATAACTCTAAGATGACAAGACAACGTACCAGATCCACCTCCCGTAACGCCGATGCTAATGAGACTGCTAGCGTCCAGCAAGTAGGACCCAGCAATTAGCAAGCTAATGCCAGTGCAGAACCCGCCACCATCCCAAACCAAGCAGAAGCTGTCACCAGGGCAGAGTTCAATGAGCTGATGAGGGAGCTCGTGGAAAGCAGGAGACAGCTTAACGAGCAGATTCAAGCAAACGCCAACCTAATAACCCAGATTGCTCAGCAGAAGCGCCAGAACGTTGGAGGAACCCCTGCTTCCTACTCGTCATTCGACAGCTCCGCTTCATCAGATGAACACCCCAGGCGTAGATGCCGTAGGATTGAAGCGGCACAAACTGGAGCAACAGAGCAATTGGTGTTGAGTCGCTAAGGACAAACCAACAGAAATGATCCAGATTCCTTAGTTGGAACCATGGCTCCTCAACTACACCTGGGGAGTCGCACCCAACCTGGAGTGAGAAACTTAGGATCTGGAGCACGTATGGGAGCTGGTTAACCACCTCACCAGGATCGTAATGAAGCGGGTCCTCAGGGCGCACACTTAGATGATTACCGACCGAGGAGGCACCAGCCGGAGAAATCGCGTAGGATGGCTACCGACTTGGCAACCCTCATTCAAACTCCGAATTTACAGCCATGGTTAGGCAGTTGATGAGGGAGAATCAGGGCTTGACTAATGACAATTGGGTCATATCAAGGAGTCATACTCCGTTTACAGATAACATTCTACAAGCTGAGTACCTCAGAAAGTTTAGCATGCCTACTGTACCCGCTTACGAAGGGAAGACCGACCCTCGACAGCACATAATGAGATATGAGTGGATGATGGACTCAACTAGGGCAAACGATGCGACTAAGTGCAGGTGCTTCCAAATAACTCTGTCTGGGATCGCAACCATGTGGTTCACGAGACTTCCCCCGCATTCGATCTCCAGATTTGACGAACTAGCAACAAAGTTCGTAGAGCAGTTCATGATTCATGCTACTCGCCCAAAAGACGTGATGTCACTATCCATTGTGATTCAGGCTCCCGGTGAGTCGTTGAAGGACTATTTACAGAGATTCCACGTTGCTGCTACCGAAGTTAGTAATCCGAACGACCACACCATCCTTATGGCCGTCATGCGAGGAGTGGATCCGGAATCCGAGTTTGGTGACTGGCTGGCAGGCAAACCACCGACTACCCTGGAATGCTTTTATTCGAAGGCGAACCAATTCATGAGAAAGGAAAAGGCCAGGTGGTCAAGACGGAGCAGTGCGCTAGGACCCAGTAAGGAAGTAGTGCAAAGCAACATTGCGGTAAAGCAATCTGGCGAGAAATCTAGTAAGGTCCAAGTCAATGTTCAAAATAAGCCGGAGCAATCAAAAGGAACCGGAGGAGGAAATTCCGGATGAAAGAGGGAAGCCGGATAGTGGAAACCAAGGAAATTGTTCGATATTAGTTACTTACTGAATTTACATCTTTGAGTCGCACAACCGTAAAGATGAATAATTCAAAAAACCGTACGATTTAATTAATTTATAATTTATATCAGTTAATTAAATCAATTAAAATTATGAAATATTAATTATTAAATTTTATTTGATTTTTGGAGGCCGTTGGTATTTAATTGGATGCGTATATAAAAATTATATATGTGTGTATTGATTATGATATCGATGAGAATTCAAATTTGATTTAAAACAATTATTTATGAAATGGGCTTAGGAAATTTTGAAGGACCATCAAGCCCCAACCATGATCGACCATAGACGTGTAGGGAGAGGGTTTAGTGATTTAAATTGGGTTTGAATTGGTTAGGAAGAAATGAGTAAATGTAGGATATAATTGATCCATCACGACATCTTCTTTTTGGCTATTTAAACTACACAATTCCCATTCATTTCACCTTTATCCTCTTTGCTTGGTAATTTCAAGGGTGTTTTGGTTGAAAATCCCAAAGGAAAAAATAAAATAAAAATAAAAGGTGGTGTCAGCTTCGTAGTCTTCTGCGGATTTTAAAAATGTTTTATTGCAAACTCGGAAATTATCCAAATCATTTAAGGTGCTAATCCTAAGCTTTATCTATTGGTAAATTCTAAACTCTACAATCATATATTTTAATCTATATCAGTATGCAAGTATATGTTAGATTCCTATTATTACAACAAATTTAGATATATAATTGCTGTCTAATTTTACACACATATATAAACATTTAAATTGATTAAAAAAATCTTATGTACATATAAAATACGTATATACATTTCGAACATTTTATGTTAAAAACATATATAATAATTTTGAAATTAAAAATGCTTTTAACTAATTATTAAAATGTAAAATATGAATTTTGCAATTATTGTATATATACATAATATATATATATATGTGTGTGTGTGTGTGTTAATCTGTTAATATATTCACAAATATATATATATATATATCCGAATTTTTCATACATATATACATTTAATTTCTAAATATAAATAATAGTATATGAATATGTATTTTAAACCTCGCCTTTAAAATATCAGGATGTTGGTAAGTGGGTTTGTCAGCCTTTTGAGTATGTTGAGTTTGCAAGTGCCTGGGCATTACGTTGTGTGTGTTATAGCTCTTGCTTTGTAATGTCTGATCTAGCTAGGTGGGATGGTGTTATTTCTCTACTCCAGTGAGATGCATCTGACCTCGGCCTTTCCTCTTTTCATCCTCGTCTTTAGCTCCATGGGGATTGTCTCAGACAGCCAGTGTGGGCCATTTGATGTGTGTTGTTGCGCTTTATGAACTTCTTCGTTAATGTTTTGGTATGCTTGCTGGAGTTCGTCTTCCTCGGCCACTCTCTTTGCTAGACTAATTCTGTGTGATTAGTTTGTTGGTATGTTGCTATATTTTGGCCTTTGGCGTTTGGAGATCATCTTCTAGTTGGTATTTATTGGCTTCTTTATTTGGTCCAAGTGGCAAATTCAGGTAGATTATTTTCTACATATGCAATAGTTGTAATTTAGGATATAGCTCTTCTACTTTTTGGAATTGTAGTCTATGGGCATGTTTGTTTGTATTGTTGAATCTTTTGTGTTTCGACGCTTGTAGTTGACATGAGTAGTTGCTTAGGCGATTATGCCCCAGACATGTGCTTTAATGTTTTGTGGGGATGAATGGACAACCTTAAAAACTGATGGGCTACCAGCCAAGCCTTGTTGGTCGTTACCTTTTTATATGTATGTATATATCTATGGATGTACGAACCTTGAGTTATACATCCTTTCTATCAAAAAAATTATTTATTTTAAACCCTTTAAATTATTAATGTATGTTTAGAAAATGTACTAATGTAAATCCATGTGGACTTACATAATAAAAAATTTCTTTGCACAACCCTATACAGATTTGTGTAATAATTTTTTTTACAGATAATACGGGTTTGTATAATATAAAATAAATTCATTTAATAAAAATGTTTCGATCGAATTTTTTTAATATATGTAATTTATATTTATTAAGTAATAGTTTATATATATATATATACGTTTAAACGTATCTACATTTGAAATTTGAATTTAAATTTAAAATAGATTTTTTTCCTTAGATCTAGATCTAGTTTTTAAATTTAAACGATCTTAAAAACGATATTAATTCAAATCATTTTGAATTAGTCATCATTTTCAAAAAATACAAAATTAATATATAAATGTTTTACATACATACATACATACATAAAAATGTATATAAATAATAAATTAATTATGGACATCAAATATGTATATAAAGGGACAAATGTATCTGTTGCGGTGTAAATTCCAGTACTTATATACTAGCACATTAAACCATGTACACTCCTATATGTTTTACATGCACTATACACATATATGTGTATTTGATATAAATAAATAAATAAATATATATATATATATATTATATAATTAAAATCAATAATCTTCATACAAACAAATCAAACAAAATGAATATTTTATTAAAATTATTTAGATTGGATCTAAAATAATTTAAATTTCATATGCCCGATATGATATAAAAAAGAATGTTTTTAGAAAATCACCCATTTATCCCGTTGCTTCATTTATCGCTCACGCCAGACCATTGTCTGACTTGAGGTTTCATATTTTATTTCTTATTATCTCGATGCTCTTAAATGGTAGAGTAGATAGTGGGTCTAATATTAGCGCATGGAACTGTTCAGAGAGCGAGCATAAGACTGATGGTATTATATATGCTATTATCCGACTTTTATTCACTTATCTACTATGTGGAAATGTGGACCTTTATCAGTGCTACATCTTATCTTAGAGAAAGATATTTGAGTTTATTTATCATTTTTATAAACTCTATTGTTGTTTTGTATAACTGTATTAAACCCGTGCTTTGTCAATCTGTGATGGTTCGTACAGCTATATTTCTGTCTTGTATGTTGTTAACGCTAAAAATGAACGCTAACACCCCCGGTATAGATGGTAATCAAGTGAAAGCACCACCCGTTTGTACGGGAACCTAAAGTAAACAGAAAATCGCCAAAAAAGTAAAAGAGACAGCAATTTTTATAGTGGTTCGGCTCAAAATCAAGCCTACGTCCACTTTACATCCTCTATCACTGACTCGATTACAAACTTTACAATCACTCTTCGATTACAAACTTTACAATCACTCTCGGATTACAACACAATTAGAACAAGCAACTTTTCCATCATTCTTTGATTACAATGCGATTGAAACACGTAGATTACAACACCATTAAGACGAATCGTTAGAACATTGAGCTAGACCGGCTCTTTATCTTCATGTTGAATGCTTTAGATCTTATAATCAAAAGTTCGTTGAAGCAAGTGAAGGAGGAGTCGAGAAACAACAGAGTGTTGGCGCGTCCAAGTCTCCAAAGTCCCGGAAAAAGTCCCCTCCAAAGTTGGAGCAGGCGGGGTATTTATAGGAAGAATCTGAAGATAGGTCGTAGGTCGTGAGCGACATAAGGCTAGGTCGTAGGTCGTAGGTCGTAGGTCGTCAGCGACCTAAGGTGTTGCGACCTAAAGTGATCCTGGGGTAGCATAAGTCGTTCGCGAGTTAGTGGAGTAGTCCTGGTTGAGATATATGCCGTGAGCGACCTAAGAGTTATCTCAGCTTGTTTAGGTTGTGAGCGACCTAAAGAAAGAGGCATTGCGTATGCAGCTTAGTTCTGAAGCTTGCTAAGTCGCTAGGTCGTTAGCTCGCTAGGTCGTTAGCTCGCTAGGTCTCTAGGTCGTTGCCTTTAATGAACTGCTAAGTCGTTAACTCATTGAATAGCAGGAATCTTTTAGGTCGCTCTTTCCTTAAGTCGTTAGGTCGTCAGTGCTTCTTAAGTCGCTGAGTTGTTTATACCTTGGATAGTTAAGTCGCTTAGCTCGTTGAAAGTTGCTGGAAGGTTAAGTCGTGAATTTCATTGCAATGCTAGTCCGCCAAATGCTATAAGTCGTAAGTCGCTGGGAACAGTTAAGTCGTAGGTCGCTGGTTCATGGTAATGTTAGCTTGTTGAATGCTGTAAGTCGTAGGTCGCCCTTTAATCTCGTTAGGTCGCTTGTTTTCCTTGATTCATTAAGTCGCCGTTCAGAGAGGGGTTAACACTTGCCCCCCAAAACATGCCCTGCAATAGGAAGGTGTGTGTTGTAATGCCATAAGTTGGACATTCATATCCTGTTGATGACCTGTGGTACAACCTGCAAAGAGTTTGATAGTTTTATATGACCTCAAATGACGACCGTTCGCGATCTAGCCATTTGAGGTGGAATGCGACTGTTCGCGATCTAGCATTTTTGTATGACCTCAAATGACAACCGTTCGCGATCGAGCCATTTGAGGTGGAATGCGACCGTTCGCGATCAAGCATTTTTATGTGACCTCAAATGACGACCGTTCGCGATCGAGCCATTTGAGGTGGAATGCGACCGTTCGCGATCAAGCATTTTTATGTGACCTCAAATGATGACCGTTCGCGATCGAGCCATTTGAGGTGAGGGGTGCCGTTCGAGGCGAGTTGTGACCGTTCATGGTCGAGTTTATATATGCCCGGGGGGGATTTAGCATCATCAATACAAGATTCCACGTTCGGGTGAGTTTCTGGATTGTTTGTTGTGACGGTTTATCACCAACTCAGGGCATGCCTAGGGACCGTTCGTGATCCCGTACATGTGTAAGTGGCTTAGCCATTATGGAATCAAAAGTAGCATTTTTTCATTGAAAATAAGTTATTGGCAGAAGTGTCAAACAGAATCAAGTCCAAGCATAAAAAATGGAAAACAAAAACAAAACAGAGACGTCAAAGTGCAAACACCTACACCCATGCGATTAGTAGTCATATCAGAGCATGCCTGAGGATCGTTCGTGGTCCTGTACATGTGTAAAAGATTTAATCGCGTTGGTGTGGAGTTTGCTACTTATTCGCCATTACACCAATCAATTGATGACAAGTTGTTGTCTCGATCCTGAGGCGTCATCATTAGATGTAGGTGGTGGCCGTTCCCGCTCCATCGTTGTTTCTCTCCTTTTCACATACTGTGATAGTAGACCATTCTGGATCTACCATTCAACTTCATCCTTCAAGTGTCTGCAATCATTTGTGTTATGACCATTTAACTTGTGGAATAAGCAGTACTTGTTTGACTTTCTTTCATTGCTGGTCGGATCCCTCCTCATTGGTTTGCGATAAGAAACTTGCTCTCTAGTATCTTGGTAAATTCGTTCCAAACTTCCATTCAATTCCAAATAAGTGGTGAAACGCGGCTCCCTCCGCACTCGCTTTGACCTATCATCATTATCTTCCGCTTTCCTTTGTCTGTGTCAAAATCTTTTTCAAGAGGTTTTCCGCCTTTGAGTGCATAAACCTCTTTCCCTTCTCCTTCTTCTCTTTCAGCATTTGCGTCTTCTAATCGTAAGAATCCTTCAGCCTCATGATAAAACTCCCATAGATCCATCGAGGGATCTCTTGTCAGTGAATTTTTGAACTCTATGCCATCAGCTATGCCCGATACAACTACCATTAAAACCATGGATGGATATGGTCGATCCACTGATGCTGCAGCTGCGTTAAACCACGTCAAAAAGCTACTCAAAGATTCTCCAGTTCTTTGCTTCAGTGCCGCCAAACTCATCACATTCTTGGGCCTCGAAATGTGGACCCTGAATTGCCTCATAAACCTTTCAGTCAACTCATTCTATGTTCCAATAGACTCACTTTCAAGTTGTCTAAACCATAATGCTGCAATATCTGCCAAGTATAATGGAAAACATCGGACCATGACCTCCTCTGATGCCCCCACCACTTCCATATGCCTCATATACTTTGTCAGATGGACTGTAGGGTCTGTCCTCCCATTGTACATATCCAATGATGGCAACTTAAAATCCGGCGGGTTCTTAGCTCGCCTGATTGCTGTGGTAAATGGACTCTTATTCACGTCCTCCAGGTCTTTGTTTATCAATCCGCCTCTCATAGCACGTCTGACCATCTCTGGTAACCTGTCATTATCTCTGAGCTGTAGTTCTCGTTCATTGCCTTCGACCTGCCCCCCGGGCTCACGAGGGAATTCCGGATTCTGTCCTTCTGACTGGACTTCTGTTCCTCTTCTAGCTCTTAGTGGCCTAGTGTTAGTTGGTATCCTGCCTAAGGTTGGATCAACATGCCCCTAGGGTGTGCCCCCTAGTTCAGGGGTTACCCCTGATGGTCCTGCTCTGTCTGGTTTATGATTTTGCGCTCCAAGTTGCGCGATCTGTTGAAATAAATTCTGGATCATTTCTTCTTGTCTTTTCATCATTATCTCCATCTCATCCCTGGTGATGAAGACTGAAGTTCGGTTCTCTCCTGAGGAAGCCTCTTGACTCCCCTCGTGTTGACTTCTTTCCGGTCTTTGTCGTCTATTTGATTGCCTTGTCATAGTTTTCCAAATCTCAACTTTTAAACCTTCAAACTCAACTTCCAGGTAGTAGAATCCCTGAGTTCAGTTCTCAGTGAAAGCACCAAAAATGTTAACGCTAAAAATGAATGCTAACACCCCCGGTATAGATGGTAATCAAGTGAAAGCACCACCCGTTTGTACGGGAACCTAAAGTAAACAGAAAATCGCCAAAAAAGTAAAAGAGACAGCAATTTTTATAGTGGTTCGGCTCAAAATCAAGCCTACGTCCACTTTACATCCTCTATCACTGACTCGATTACAAACATTACAATCACTCTTCGATTAGAAACTTTACAATCACTCTCTGATTACAACACAATTAGAACAAGCAACTTTTCCATCATTCTTTGATTACAATGCGATTGAAACACGTAGATTACAACACCATTAAGACGAATCGTTAGAACATTGAGCTAGACCGGCTCTTTATCTTCATGTTGAATGCTTTAGATCTTATCCTCAAAAGTTCGTTGAAGCAAGTGAAGGAGGAGTCGAGAAAACAACAGAGTGTTGGCGCGTCCAAGTCTCCAAAGTCCTGGAAAAAGTCCCCCCCAAAGTTGGAGCAGGCGGGGTATTTATAGGAAGAATCTGGAGATAGGTCGTAGGTCGTGAGCGACATAAGGCTAGGTCGTAGGTCGTCAGCGACCTAAGGTGTTGCGACCTAAAGTGATCCTGGGGTAGCATAAGTCGTTCGCGAGTTAGTGGAGTAGTCCTGGTTGAGATATATGCCGTGAGCGACCTAAGAGTTATCTCAGCTTGTTTAGGTCGTGAGCGACCTAAGGAAAGAGGCAATGCGTATGCAGCTTAGTTCTGAAGCTTGCTAAGTCGCTAGGTCGTTAGCTCGCTAGGTCTTTAGGTCGCTGCCTTTAATGAACTGCTAAGTCGCTAACTCGTTGAATAGCAGGAATCTTTTAGGTCGCTCTTTCCTTAAGTCGTTAGGTCGTCAGTGCTTCTTAAGTCGCTGAGTTGTTTATACCTTGGATAGTTAAGTCGCTTAGCTCGTTGAAAGTTGCTGGAAGGTTAAGTCGTGAATTTCATTGCAATGCTAGTCCGCCAAATGCTATAAGTCGTAAGTCGCTGGGAACAGTTAAGTCGTAGGTCGCTGGTTCATGGTAATGTTAGCTTGTTGAATGCTGTAAGTCGTAGGTCGCCCTTTAATCTCGTTAGGTCGTTTGTTTTCCTTGATTCATTAAGTCGCCGTTCGGAGAGGGGTTAACATATGTTCAATATCTATGTTTCTTATTATATTTTATATTTTATCTTTGCGTTGTGAGATATACGACAAGTCCTGATCTATATTCGATACTTTACCCTTTGACATTCTGCAATGGTCGGGTACCGCAATGGTCGGGTACCACTACAGCATACTATGCAAGTAATATCAGATAATCTCACGGCTCTGATTTTACAATCTGCAATGGTTGAGCTTTCACATTCCACAGCATGCAGACTTTAATCTGGGTCATTGTTCTTATATTTAAAATGCTGGATAGATCTGTAAATGGTGTTTATTAATTTTAAAGGAGTGTAAGTACTGTAGTGCCTAATGTGGTCTTACCAAGTTGCTTTGGCATAGGCGCGTAGCTCTGTATTTTCTACTATAGGCTTATAGGCTTAGGAATAAAATGGTCTCTCTACATCTGGTGCTTTCTATTTTCTTATAACAATTTATGTTAGTTCACGGTGAAAGTTACCTACTTTCTATCTTCTTTTATCCATTTTATGCTTCGCTATAAAGTTGGATGTCTCTATGAAAGCTGTATACATATAATTATATAAACAATCTTCGTGTATTTACGGTGTAATACTTTATCATTCATATTATAATATTATAATAGTATGACGTTATTACAACACTTTAAATGCGTTTGTGGACAAATTGAATTAGAGTTTAGAGGTCATGTTAGTGGACAAAAATTTAATGAGAGGTTGAATATGAAGTATTGTTTAATGTATAGTATTTATTTTTTATGTGCATTAATTATCAATCATTAATCATTAATCATTATTTAATAAATTTAATCAATAAATATTTCATATTTAATTTTTTTAATAATAAGAGTGATATTTTATTCAAGTATAGTACTTATTACTTTGATGTATCAATAATTTGAATCTATGATGTATAGAATCTTTATTTAAAACGGCATACCTTTAACTTTTTGAGTTAAAAGTCTTGATTTTCATATTTAATATTTAATCAACAATAATAGAATTCAAATTCTAATTTAAATTCAAATATACAATTTCAAACCCTTCTAATATAGATTCAGACACAACGAATTCAAAAAAATTCAAAGTACGAATTTAGATAAGTCAAACATCTACGGCTGACCGCATTCTTATTAGTGAATTGGGCCTTGATGTGTGTTTGGAAGAAAATGACAATTCGTTCGCCAAAATAATATAGAAGGGCCGAAGGCTCTCTCATTCGCTGCTCATATCAAAATAACAAAGCAAACATCTTCATCTCTCTTTACATTATTCAGATATATAATTCATATATAACAAAATGACGAAAATACTAGTAACTTGAAATAGAGATATTAATTATTTCTTTTAATTTCTTAACTCCTCCCAAAATGGAACTGTTGTAACTTCCTTACCTGTTCAACACTGCAAGAAATCGATTTCATTTCAGTACTTCATTTGAATTTTCCATTACCAAGAAGAATCGTGTAAATCAATCTGTGTCCTTTTTTCTTGAGATTTTCCGGACTTCACGTATATTCTCTTCTGTTTTTTTTTTCCCTTTCCTCGAATCAGTCGAAAAAGATTGAATTTGAGACATTTCTGTAAACAAATTTTTTTATGTCCTTTTCTTTCGAGAAGAAAAGAATCAAAATTCTGTCTCTAAATCGCAATCCCCTTTCAAAGAGAAGGAAAAGAATCGACATCTCCTTCTCACTAAATTGCAATCCAACAGATTATGGACAAAACCCCGCTGCTAACCCAAAATTCTACACCGCTCCCAATAACCGAAATCGAATTTCATCCAGAACATCACCCAAAATCTCACCCGCACCCCCGTCACCAACTTCACCGTGCGAAAACAGCTCCTGCTATCACTATTCTACATTCCGCCACACAAGCATCTGCTTCTACACCCACCAATTCACCCAATTCAATTCTCAAGAGCGCAGCCCTACTTTTGGTGGTCTACTTATGCGTTGGTGTCACCCTGTACTCGTTAAACCCTAATTCCTACTCGGGGATCGAGACACATCCTGCTGTGGATGCGTTTTACTTTTGCATCGTGACCCTTTGTACAATAGGATATGGCGATATTGCACCCACTACACCATTTACGAAGATGATGTCTTGTGTTTTTGTGTTGGTAGGATTTGGAATCATTGATGTGTTATTGTCTGGTGCGGTTAGTTATGTACTGGATGTGCAAGAGAATTTGATTTTGACTAGTGCCAGGGCTGGAGCTGCGGCTGTTAGTTATATATTTGATGCCGAGAAAGGGAGAATGCGAATTCGGATGAAGGTATTCTTTTCTGTCTCTTGTACTGCTTATACAATTGTGATTAATTTATACAACTGTGATCCATTTACATATAAGATGATGGTAGCTATGTAGTAACCGGAAAATGTTGCATTAAGAATTTGCCGATGACAGGTAAATATGAAGTATTATGAGCTTAGAGCAACAATTAAACTCAAGCTTGCTGCACTGGTGCTATTGTTAGGGTTGTCTCGCATGTTTAATGGAGGAACGACGGTTCGGATTTGGAAAGTCCCACATCGCTAAATAACTTGGAGAAGTAGTGTATAAATATGAGTTGGTAGACATGTAACATTAGAGATTCCTTTTGTTACAACAAAGTGTGTGCCGACTCATATGCGTTCGCCACGTACTGGAGACGGATTAAGAGTGTAAACTACAAAGTATAGATTATGGCAAATGTGTTTTTTCTTTAGAAATATGTAACACATATAAATTACAGAATTCTGTGGCAAAGATTTTTCATTTGTAGTCTGGAGCAGCCAAATGTTTGGTGATTTAGATGATTGGATTTTCGAGTAAACATTACTGAACTCAAAATAGTTGGTTTGATAGTCTTGTCGATGAAATTTGATTGGAAAATAGATATTCTTCCACAATTTATGTGCACACTAGGCATTCTAAAAATGGTGTAACAAACTTAATCCACTTCCAGTGGTTAATTCTTTTATACTTGTATTGATTGCAATCATGATCGATTGTTCAGGTCATTTACTTTAAGTTTGGGACCTCTGGTAAATTTTGCTTATTGTACGGCATCCTGAATAAGTTGAAGTTCAACTTTGCAACTTAAGTTTAAAGAAATTGCTTACAATACCTGACTTCAGTGCTTCAATTTTCATTTTGTTTATTTGATATGATTTCTGTATTGCTAGAGTAAGTACATTAACTGTTATAACAGAATCAAGTCGAGCACTACTAAGTTGTAAAATAAATCTGGACAGGTTGGGCTTGCAATTGGAGTAGTGATTCTTTGTATTGGTGCAGGAACATTAGCGCTGTACTATATAGAGGATTTAGATTTGATGGACTCATTATATTTGTCAGTTATGTCGGTTACAACAGTTGGGTATGGTGATAGAGCATTTAAAACATTGCAAGGAAGAGTATTTGCTTCATTTTGGTTGCTGATATCAACGCTTGCAGTCGCACGAGCTTTCTTATATTTAGCAGAGGCAAGAATTGATAAAAGACATAGAAGAATAGCAAAGTTGGTGCTACAGAGAGATTTGACTGTTGAAGATTTGTTTGCTGCTGATCTCAATCACAATGGATTCATCAGGTTGGTTGATTTATCATCATGTTTGCTTTCATTTTACAATTAGCCATTTTTACCGAAATATTATTTTATTCACACTATCCTTGTAAGTGTGAACGGAACAATATTCTTTGTTTGCGGAGAAACCTAAAAAGATGAACAGAAAGTTGAATCAATCTTAAATTATAATGAACTATTGATTTTTACCCATCAAATGAGGGTGTATGTAATACTCAAATGTACTATGTGACATGAAATCATCGTTATCATAATATCATCATTTGTCCCAATTTGGTTATCGGTCTGCTGCTACAACTTTTTAGTTACTGGTCTCCTGGCCTCATCAGTTGCGGTTAGTACATCGCTGTCCTCAAATTATGTATACCCTAGATTTATCTAGAATATGACTTAAAACTTGATATATAGCTTTATTAACGCAAAAAGTGTGTGTGTGTATGTTAAACTTTAATCGTTTTGCGCTTTGCATGTTTTCTAATTAATTTTCTTCTATGTTCTTTGAGTACTTGCGTGAAGCATATAGTCTTGAAATAGTTATAAACACCGAGTGGATAAGTTCCAGACATTTAGCTTTTCATCTATTAAGTGGTCATGCACATTATGCACAGGCTTCAAAACTTGCACATGTAAAATTTGGTTTAAATAACAATTATTATGATTTCTATACACGAAATTAGTATTTAATATTTATTCGATAGAGACATGTGGGGGTTCATCTGCACTCAAATCTTAAAAGATTGTTTATTTGATTCAATTGGCTTTTCAGATTCTAGTAAGTTGTGATTGTGGAACCTATCTACTAACTTTCGTTTGGTCCTATTTAGCAAATATTATCATGGAAAAGGAAAGGATTAAATTATTCTCCAGTAGTCCTGTTTCAAATGTATGAAAAATGACAATATGAGCTTATTCGAGTTATATCCACTTGTGTTTAACTTTTTGACGTAACGCATGCGACAAATCACAATGGAAAAGTCACACACACTCTTTAATATGATAGCTTATTACTGGACTGGACATATATGGACCCTTTTGAAAGTATATACTATCTACTTTTAAGACAGAAAGGTCATTGCGGGTCCAAGATTGCAAAACTAAATGAATTTAAGCGAAACTATGAACTTGTTTAATGTTTAAACCAGGTTGATGAACATAAATTTATGTGGACTGTTGTGCCTTATTCTGGCGCAATCAATGTTTGAGTGGCTGTTACGTTATTTAGTGACACATTGCAATGTTTGGCCTAATGATACTTTTATTGGCGAGTTATGCTGAGGTGTGTTTTTATGCCACATGGTCCTTTCTATAGGAAAAAGAAAGCAATTATAAGCATACCTCTTATGCATTGTACGCACATATTTTAAAGTTGTTAACGTGTGCCTAAAAAAGCATAAGTCAAGAGTGGTAGTTATGCGATAACGGATAATTTTTTATATTCAAAATACTTATATGTTCCTTCCATCATAAAAATTAGACGAATTAAGGAGGTTATTTGGGTAATTTAACAACTTTTAACCTGTCAACATTTTCCTTAAAGCAAAAAGGTTGAATAAAGAAAAATATAATTTCTTCACACAGAAGATAGTAGGGTATAATACACTAATTAGCAGCAAATGTTCTGGTTTTATTATTTTGAATAAGAATTCTGATGTGTGAATAACGATTAGTTTTAACTGTAGTTATTTATGCTTATTGTGTATTTGTTTGTTATGATCATTAGGAATATGGATAAGCATAACAAAAGGATTTAATGGTTGATAGATATAATTAATTAGTTTAAGCTTTTGTATTGTAATTGGAGTTCCACGAACAACATCCTTAAGATATTTACTTCAATTAGATATCGATGATAAACACTTTTTCAGTGAAAATCAAATCTATACCATTAGTCTAGTCAAAAAAAAAAAAACCTATTGTTATACATTGTGTTCATTCTCACTGTATAAAAGAAAATGTGTTTATATTGTTTAGTATTAACCACTGCTACAAGTTTTTATATATTTATTTTTATTGTTTTCATTGTCAGTTTGTTCTACATATCTTATTTATTACATTTAATGGATTAGTTCAATCTTTATGCAGTAAGTCAGAGTTTGTGATATACAAGCTGAAGGAGATGGGCAAAATTTCTCAGAAAGATATAATGTTAATATGCAACCAATTTGACACATTGGACCCAAATAACACTGGAAAAATTACTCTTCCCCATTTAATGGACAGCAAGAGCAGATAACCATACTAAATCCTCCAGAAATTTAGGTACCGTCCTTGATTTATTCTTAGTTTTCTCATACTGTAAATGTAAATTTAGTTGTACGAAGCACAGAAATATTAACAGCTGCTGAAACATTATTTGCATTTGAAGGGATAACATGTTCCCTTTTATGAAATTGAAATTGAAGCAATTTAGCACATACGTTTTTGTATTGAAAATTACATAAACTTGCCCGTTGCAAACGTATGGTTTCCTGTTTAAAAGTGAAAAGCGACTAAAACATCTTTTATATTTTACGATAATCAATAATTTTTAGTTGGAAATTAATAAACCAATTAATTCGATCTGTTACATTTGAATCGGTGTTTGTAATGATTGATCAGTTTTTTATTTTTAACAACTGTACTCCTATTTCTCTATACCATTTATCACGTGCCCATGTAGTGAATGGACAAACTTTTGTCATCTTGTGAAATTGTCTAATGCCTCATCTGTTCTGGTATAAATTTAATTATCGATCATTTGTATTTTTCTTCTTTTAATTTTGGAAATAAGATCCTACCGTTTTAGTATTCCAACTTCTTGTTTCATATATTTTCCTTGCAATATCTTATTTTCATCCACTCCATTCCTTGCATTCATCATTACTATATAGCTTAAAGGTCTGTTCCTTCCTTTTCTCCTCCGTACTTTCAATATTAAAAAGGGAATTTCTTATTGTTGGTCTTCGTTTACTTCTCCTTCAACGTAGTTTCATTTTGTCACAATTTAAAGCATGTTTGGTTCGAAAACAAATTTTGTGTTTTTGATTTCCAACAATGTGTATAAAAGCGCACGGATGATCAAAATGGATGGATAAAAGTCAATTAGGAAAATAGTTTTAGAATATGAAAATGGAAGCAACATTCTTCTTTCTTGCTTTTTGGATGATAGCAGAAAGTATCTTCTTCCAT
Organism: Allium fistulosum; assembly: GCA_030737815.1. Taxonomy (NCBI): domain Eukaryota; kingdom Viridiplantae; phylum Streptophyta; class Magnoliopsida; order Asparagales; family Amaryllidaceae; genus Allium; species Allium fistulosum. The sequence continues at coordinate 897,821,070 of CM060907.1, read as the reverse complement.
CCACTTTGTTGTAACGATGTGGATTTCAACATCTTTCTTCTTTTTTTACGCCTTTGAAGCGTATCGAAAATGCAAACTCACAACATGTGCCTTGAAGTCAAACAAACCGTTACTTTTTTCCTCTGTTCTACTTTCATATAAAAAGTTCATTTTTTTCATGTAAATAAAAATAGGGTTTCTTTTCAAATATTGAATTGATCTTTACACACACGTATACATATACATGCATGTATGTGTATGTGTGTGTTTGTGTGTGCGCGCGCGTGGGTGTATCACACACACTTATACATGTATATATGTGTTTGTGTTTGTGTGTGTATGTATTACAGACACACATGTATGCTTGTATGTATGCGTGTGTGTGTGTGAGTACCATACGGTCTCATAAGCTAAAAAAAACATAGCAGAATACAAGTAGATGACCAAAGACAAGGTGACCTCTGCCAACACGCCTGGCTGATAGCACTAATCCATAGCAAATGGAGCAACCACAATACCAAGTCAGAGATAATTTCCATCAACAATAGCAAATACAAACACAATCAAAATGATCATTGGTTATCAACTTCCTACTAGTTCGTCCATCTCATTCCCATTCTTGTTTTCCAACATGAGTGTATGGGTTCAAATAGTGGCGTAGCCAGGACATAATATTGGAGAGGGCACAAAGTGATATAGGGTTCAGGGACAACGACCCTATAGGCGTTTTTTGGATGTCACTCATATTTAACAAAATTTACACAAGAAACTTATATGATTAAAATAGGACAAATAGCACCTTTAACATAATAGACTTCGGATTCATTACAAAAATGATCAATAATTGATCTTCCAAAAGAGAATTAATCATAACATACATATCTTAAAGTTGTTCCCTACGAGTTCTCATATTTTGAAAACGATCGATAATTGCATCATTATTAATGGTATCTCTTTCAATATAAGTGATACAACTATCATTCAACCATGCATCCCCCATTCGATTTCGAAGACCCGTTTTAACTATATTCATAGCTGAAAAAGTCATTTCAACTGTAGCGGTGGATACTGGTAGAATTAAGGATAACATAATGAGTTTATAAACTAAATTATAGACAATATGCTTTCCCGTCAAGACCATCTTTTTAGCTAAATCACTAATGCTTTTCACTTCTTTGAATTCATTATTAGATGTCATATCCATCACATAAATCTCTAATCGATTGTAAAGATCCATACGCTCCGCGTCGGAAAAATCATTTGGATAAAGTTCAGATAGACGAATTAGTTTCATGACATCAAAAGAAGCAAATGAATCATTAGGATTCAAAGAAGCCATTTATAGAAGCAATTCTGTGTTAACCTCATCAAAACGATTATTAAGCTCAACAAGTTGTTTATCCAAACAAACGTAGAACAAATCAACTTGATAATGATGCAAGTTTGTAATCTTTGGCCCTCGTTTTGATCTAGCTAAAAGAAGATAATTATCCTCCTTATTTGGAATAAGAATATTTTGTTTCGTGCAAAAAAAAAACTTACTTCAACAAATAGGTTATCTCTTCCATCATTTCTTATTTTTGTAGCTGTTCCTTGGATAATTTCACCAAAGTTATAGCATTGACGATATCTTGATCTTTTCATTGAAGTGCTTTTGAAAGATCATTGGTGATTCAAAGTACATTTTTCATCAAATATAACGTGAATATGAAATCAAAATTTTGCATTACTTTTATCAAATTTAAAGATTCTCATTTTTTTATCTCCAGAGACATCTTCCACCAAATTTGTAAGAACATCTATTACAGAGAACATAACAATCAAATTAATTAAGGTTCCATAATGTGAACCCCAACGTGTGTCTTCCGATCGTTTCAAACTTCTCTCTTGATTCAATTCTCGACCACTGCATAGTTCTCCACTCTGCAGTTGGTTGAATACCCTTTCCGCTTCTTTTTCTCGTAGGATGTCTCAATGCTTACGTGACGCTCCAGCAAGATTCACCAAATTGTTAACTAAGTAAAAGAATTTAGCAATGTGGTTTATATCTTTCGCGACACGAACAAGTGCTAACTGAAGTTAGTGTGCAAAACAATGCACATAAAATGCAGAATTGTTCTCTTTCAATATAAGTTCTCAATATAAGTGTTTTGAGACCATAGAACATTCCTTGCATGTTTCTTGCCCCATCGTAGCCTTGACCACACAACTTTGTAAAGCTCAACTTGTGTTTGGAATAAAAAGCTTCAAGTGATGTTCTAAGTTAAATTGCAGTTGTATTGAGAACATGTATCATGCCCATAAATCGTTCAATGACACAACCATTTTTATCGACAAATCGTATAACTATAGACATTTGCTCTTTAATTGAGTTATCACGTGCTTCATCAATTAAAATTGCAAATAAGCCACCATCAAGATGCTTCAAGGTAGCATTGACAACTTCGATAGCAATTGAGTTTACAACATCCTTTTGTTTATCAGGTGATGTCATTTTGGAATTTTGTGGAGCATTTTCCAAAACAACAGCATTAATAGATGAGTTTTGCTTTGCAAGCCATTGTAGAAGTTCTAAAAATTTTCCCTTATTCATAGAGTTTTTAGATTCATCGTGACCACGAAAAGCTAGTCCTTGACGCAAAAGACATCGAATGCAATCTATGGTAGCATTTAGTCGAACTCGATAGTCAATTCGACATTGTTCTGTTTGCCTTACAATTAGTGGTTCAATGTGTCTGGCTTGAATAATTAAAATTTCAGCTTTCATACATGCGGTGTTATGTGCTTCTGATTGAACGTGTTCTTGGAATCTTTTACAATTTTTTCAATTTTTATAACCACCTGTTGTAAAAACATCACTCATATTTCTGTTCACCGACTCTGGATGAAATAGATAACACTTCAAACAAAAAACTGAATCTTCTTTTACACTATATTCTAACCAACTCCCAAATTGACCAAACCAATTTGGATTAAAGCGACGGGCCTTTACTCCAATGATAGTTTGTGGAAATACTAATATAGAAGGTTGACATGGACCTTTCTGTAAATAAGCTCTTCGAACTATATCTTGATCATTTGAGTCAAAGTCCGAAATTCGATTTCGTAAACTTGGATCAGAAGGAAGATTTAACAAATCAACATGAACGCGATTTCGAATCATTGTTTTTGGAATAGCTTCATTTTGAATATCGTTATCTACAATGTCGGAAGAAGATCCCACATTGTTGGAAATAGTATTATGAGCTCGTTTATAATATTTATGCAAATCTGAAAAGAGGATTAACGATAATTAGATAATATAACAATTACAAAAAAAATCCTTGAGCTATCGAATTAATTTAGACCAAGTTTGTAATTATCATTTTTTTTTTCAAAATGATAACATTCATCTTCTCTTCTAAAAAAATAATTTTATGCATTTTGCAATCTAAAACAATGAACAATTTTAAAACCAATAAAATGATTTTTCTAGAAGGAGAATTGTCAAAATTAAGCAACAAACCATGAACAATTTTAAAAAGATCAGCAACCTAAAACAATGAATAATTTTATGCATTTCTCAATCAACCCATTTCACTATACTGAATTGTCTAAATTAATCAAATTAAACTATCTAGCTTAATCCCTAAAATATGCACATCACGAAATCGGAGAAAAAACAAAAAAAGGGTACTCATTTTACAAAATTTATGATCTGGGGTTTTGCTTTCATAAAAGATATCTCGCCTGAAGTCGAGAAGGGAGAGGATAGCGCGTTAAATCGGTTGATGAAGATGACGCCTAATTATCTGGAGAAGAAGAAATCTGCCAGCGTGCTTTGAGAAGATTGGAAAATGAGGAGCAGCGATACTTTTCGTTCGTTCTTTTTTTTTCTTCCCTTTTTTCCTTTTCTGCCGAGTAGCTTGAGTGACAAACCGTGTCTGCTGTGTGTTTTTCTTCTTACTTTTTTTAATCAAAATACTAAGGTAGGTACGTGCCTACCGCATTTGCTTGTGGGCTCCGCCCCTGGGTTCAAAGCTAGTCACTGGTTTTTTTATAAACGATCATAATTTTATTAAATTCATCTTCGTCACCTTTGTATTCCTTAGTTTTTTTGTGGATTTTATTCATGCTTTTTTCTGTGGTTGTTTCCTATCTGTTGTTTTGAGGGTTAGGATTACTATGTAAAATTCATGTATGACCAAAAAATCATTGCTTACTTGATCAATCAAGGTTGATTTAAAGGGTTGATTGCTATTTTGTCACATATTTTTCTTTCAATTCGAGGTTGAATTTGTGGTTTTATTCTAAATTCTCAATTTTAGATCCTTGCTTCAAATTTTGTATCAAAATTTATGCTTCCTTCTAAATTTGTTTGAATGATTTATGAATTTGACCTTTTCATTTATTTTGCAGGAGTTTGTTTTATTCGTTAACATATGAATACCATTGAATCTTCTGTAATATTGTTAAATTAGATAAACATAAAGTTGAACTATTTTTTTGTTCTTAGTTTATAATAAATTCTGATTTTTATTTCAGTTCTCGTAATTATTATCTTGATTTTCTTCATTTATTTTTGTAGTGCATTATTGGTTTATTTTTACATAAACACAAAAGTATCTTCATTGTATAATCAATTAGATCTGAAGTTGATCTTTTTTTTTTCATTCTAAAACATAAATATTTAAGGAAAGAAGTTAGAAGGAAAACATATAGTAAAAAAATATACGTATGATAAAATTTCATATTGTATTTTGGGAAAATGGTATAAATGTATAAACAATACTTTTGTTTTGACTGTTTTAGATTACTTTTTTTTTAAGTTCAATTTTGAATACATGGTCTGTACTTTTCTTTTTCTTTTTAAACGTTTTATGAGGCCTTGGTAAATCTGTAATTACTTTTTGTAAAATAGGACATTTTTTATCTTAATATATCTTTTTATAATAAGATTTGGTACTTTATTCAAGCTCATTTTCCATCTTGATATTTTTATTTTTTAAAATAATATGTTTTATGTAGTTTCATTCACAACGAACTTATTTTTAAAGTATGGTATTATCCATTTAAATCAAAGTTAGATGTATTGTTCCATACCATCAGAGCTGGTTTTGGGGTTTATAATGTCTAGTGCGATTTACTAAATGATGTCCTTTGTTGTAAAAAAATTGCACAATAGTATTCTTATTTATATGGAATCATAATTAATTTTTGAAAACTGAATAAGTCTTGAAGTGTTACATACAATTTAAAATATCATAATTCAAATGCAAAAAATAAACTATAATAAGTCCTAGTAGGAAGAAATTTTCATATGAGGCTTGAATTGTTCCAGCTACTAGAAATCATCACTTGCTTCCTATGTATAATGAGAAATACTTAGCAGTTCATATGTTAGCAAATTAGAAAATGGATAATATGGTTATTTGTGGGGAAAATGTAATTATTATAAAATAAGAATACATTATGATAAAATCTGCACTTCATGTCTCTTCATTTCATTTTTCTTTTTTCCGATTAGAACTTCTCGACATTTGTTTATTTGGAAGCATTGTGATATCTAAAATGATTCAGTAAATAAAACCAAAGAGAGTATATATTCAATAATTTTCAATATTATAACTAGCTTTTATATCTCCAATTTGAAAACACGTTTTTTTGCAAAATAAAATTTATATTTACAATAAGATAAAATCATATGATTTATTAAACACTTTGTTCATCAAAATTATAGCAAAATTATAAATAAAAATTGTAATTTTTTAACACAATTAGTATTTAGAAGTCATACTAATATTTAATAGCTAAACTCATTTTCATCTCCAAATTTCTAAATCCTAATATAATGATATCAATTTTTTTTCTCTTTCCTTGCCTGAAATCAATTGACATAAAAGGGAACAATTAGGGATGCTCAAAATCAATTTTTCTCCCTCTCTCTTTTCAAATTTCTAAAAGGAAGAAATCTAAGTGACGCAAAAGAGAACAATTTAGTAATTAGGTTTCTTACTTAACGTTGAGCCCTCAAACAACATCTCCGTCCTCTAATTCCTTCCTCCTTTGTTTAGGTTACCAATTCTTCTTCCTCCTCAACCTTCAAATGGAATTTGGCGCCTTCTTTTTGTTTTTGTGGTACACAATGTTTTTGCTTTTGTCACGCGATGCTTTTTTCCCTATTGCACGATGTTTTTTTTCCTTTCTGCATGTACGCTTTTTTTTCCTTATGCCTATACGCATGCCGATGCCCCCTAGGTTTTACTGCCCCGTGCTTAGGCCCAGTTTGCACCGGGCCAGAGCCGGCTCTGAATACCATGATTTTGTTTAATAAACCATGAAATATTCACGAGTAACACATTTTTCCATTTGAATGCACGATTACCTATAAATTTTAGGGATCATGTGGAACTTTAAGGTAATTATTTTTGTTTGGTGTTATGTTATTTTGATTTATTTGCGGTTTGAAGATGTTTACAAATAGGTATAAATTGGAGATTTAGTTATTCATAATGCTACAAGCGAAAAAATATCAGTCATGCCAAAGAATATTAATGCATGTACTAAAAGGAATTAATTGCTATAATTCCATTTAATTTTAGTTCAAACTATTTAAAGAATTATTACAATTAATTCACATAGTGGTTCTGTACAGTGATATATGTAATTAATTAGTTCCTTTTAATTTCTCTATATTAGCATGAACATTTCAAATGCATTGTAAGTTTCAACTCTTTGAGGAAACGTGTAATGTGCAGTATTCTATAAATTTAACAATTACTTTCTTGCTATAAGATCTGTATATTTCTCAGAGAAATAGTAAAATAAGAACTCTCCACCCATTCTTAATAAATACATTGCTCTTCTTCAATAAATCTACTTCAACAAACCTGCCAAAATATTGTTGGGGTAATATTTGCTTATTCTTTAAAAGCTGCATTATATTTTGAGTGGTGCTAATTGCTCCATTGTTTCCACTCTAATATAACCGTTGAAAAACTAAAATAAAATTAATATATTGTTTTACCCAACTCGATCAGTAGTGTGTTGACAACCCGTCATGTACTGTTGAACGAAATGGGTAAAATGGAGCATCGAATTTCGTTTTCTAATTTACCCTCATCAAATAGTAGAATAAAGAGGGCTTTTGGGATTGTAATGTCGATACTAGTACTTCCTGCATCGCTATTCTTCTTCTTCTCCATCAGTGTTTTTTTTTCTATTTTCAAAATTAGAGTTGTAATGGTTAAAAAAGAAGAAAAGAAAAGGTATAATTTATATTCTATTACTTATCTCTATTTGTTGTAATTATATTCTTGAATATTTGATCTTCTTTATTATATTCTTTTATATCATTGGTTTGGAGATGGTTGGTTTTGGGCTATTTGACATGTTTGAATTTGTTGTCTACGGAGAAATGACTTTTTATTAATCAATTGTTTGTAGTAATGACCTTGAAGAAATTAAAATTTAAGACTGTAAAGTAGAGACAAATGAGATAATTTTTCACTTTGATTGTTTTTATTTTATGTTTTTTGTAGGAAAAAAAAGCATTTATCAATTTATCGGTAATTTACATATTGTATGATAATCTTTATCTTATTTCGTTTGAACCACAACATGACGACCCGAAGGTAGAAAAGGCAATGAAAGGAGTGATGTGCAATGTGATATTGTAGACATTAAAGATCACTTTGTCATGGATGAAGCATTATCTTATTTTGAAATAAGCACACTGCACATATATAATGCTTTTAATTATTATTTATTATTTTTGTTATGTATTTACTTCTTGGGACACATTATACATTGGTGTCAATCACAACCGAAGAAAACAAATACCGCAGATAAGGTTGGGAGTTTGCGAAAACCACATACTCGATTGTCTTCTGAGAGAGTCGGCAAATATCAGAAATATATCAAGACATAAAAAATTGTGAAAAATAGAAGAAATATCCGCAAAATTCAACATAAAGAGGTGAATGGCCATTTCTTAGTGTATATCTAAGTTCAAATAGTTGGACTATAGAAGTATCTTTTGGTACCTGTAATCATGAGTGGCTGAATAATTTGATTGATCCTGTTTACGCTAGAAAATTAGTGAATGAGAAAGAAATCATAGTGGATATGCGTGTTTATAAGGTTAAGGCTAGGGATGTGCTAATGAATGTAAGAAAATAATCCTAAAAATGTTTCGATATTAAAATCGATTTACCGTGCAAAGGCCAAGATGATTATTTTAAAGATGAAAGATAGATCTATTGTGTAACACATGAAATTTCTAGTAATTAATAGAGTTAAAGGTATGCTTTATGAAAAATCATGTAATTTGATTATATAACATATTTCTTATGGTGAATCTTATTTGAAATAAAGTAAACCATTGGTTTATTTCCTATTGTATGTACTGTTATATTGAGATGTAAATAATGTTGTAAATACATTAAATACATATAAGTAGAAAATCCCTTAGAAAATTATTTAATGGATTGTAGTTATGAATGTGTTCGAAACCATAAATATTAAATCGAATAAAATAAATACTTGTCTTTATCCAAAGTTGATCGAATACAATAAAATAAGTACGACAATGATGATCGTGCTAAGGCCAAAGTTGGGTATAGGTTGGACTATTTGAAGTGAAACACATCGCCTCTTTCGAATAGAAGTTAATATCACAATAATTGATAGTCGACGTAAAGTCAAAGTCTTTGTCCAAAGGAAATCAGTTAATCGATAATTGTAATTAGATGAAAACATGTTGTAGCGGCCTAGAAATTCGAACACTTCGTCTTCGAATATCGAAACGTTTTGAAATATAATTAAGTGTTATAAATATGATTTTATAACCTTATTAAACATCATTTAATCAATGAATAATGATAAGAAACTTGTTTTGAAAATTGTTTATAAAAATATACTCTTCGAAGAAAAATCGATAATGTGATTGAAAATCGGTTTATCGGTAAACAGGTTTTCGATCGATATAAGTTGTTCGAACTCTTGTGCGCTTGTCTAATGATCAAATGAACACATTAACAACTAATTAACACACTCTCCTCTTCATTGAGCTTGAAATGTTCCATAAGCTTTTAAAGGATAAGAGATATTATTATGAAAGATGTATACTGGTAATTAGCATAAAGGAGAGTGACTTAAAGGAGAAGCGATGGGAGGTGAAGCTTTCATGGCATGGTTGGGGGGGGGGGGGTGAATACAAGCTTAAAGAGCACCATTCTTGTGCCTATATAAGGAGAGACATACCATAAAGTTAGAATCACAAATTCACAAAGCTTAAGTGAAAAAATCAATTGTTTCTTCATCTTCTTCGTCTCTTATGTTCTAAAGAAAATTGTTACAAATCAACTTCAAATCACTTTAAACTTTACCACAAGGCTTAGTACAATATTAGAACACCTTCCATCAGGTTAGAACTTTAAGAACCAAAGCCACACTCACCATAGGAGCATAGGTCGTGAGCAATAACAAGAGGAGGAGGGTAAAAGCAAGGTGGAAAGCAAAGGAAAGAGGAAGAGAAACGAGATTGCTAGCCTGGGTTTGGACTTGGATTCTTGGATCTTGGTTGTTTGTGAGGTTAAAAGTGAGTTAACACCCCACTTTGAATGGAAAATATAACACCTATATATTGTGTTGATTGTATATATGTTGTTTGAATTGTTGTTAATTTATGTTAAACATTGGTTTAAATTCTTACTTTAAAAGTAAACGACATATGCAATCCATGTATATTGACTTGAAAAAACTTGGAATGGACTTGTATGACATATGACAAGACCTTCAACAAAGCACATAGGTTATGGATGGACTTTGGTTTAGATCGGACTCGGATTTGAAAGTACACTTATAGCGATAGTCACTATAGATGCAGTTGTGAATTGCCTTGTTTTTGGCGATTGCTATGGAACTTTGTAGAGAGATCCTTAGGGGTTTCCTGCTATATTTATAATGTCTTATATATATGTTTATTGCTATCAAAAGCTTGAATAGTAAAAAGTTAAGTAACATCTCGAAAACAACCAAAACTGCACTTGTGTAAAATTACCTCGTTTAGACTTGATTTTTGGATTAAAAAGGTTTGAAAAGATATTTAAATTTAAATATTTTGTTTCATTCTATTTTAAATGTGTTTACTAACTCATATTAGAGTATTTCAAAAGTGGTTTGAGATCTTTATGAATTTTTAAGAATTAGTTGTGAATTTTTAAAGAAGAGATATTTTGTTAGAAAACATGTCGTTTTCAAGTTTTTAAGGGATTTTGTAAAGTTGTTATTTTCAAGTAATACTTTGGATAAATATTTTAAAACTTATTATAAGTATTTTCAAGTATTTTAAAAGTATAAACAATAGGTTTAGAAAGGTTTAGAGTTGCTAAAAGGCCAAATAGCCAAATGGTTGATTGTTTAATTACTTGTTTGAAAAGTAATTGACTATGCTTAACACTAAAAACCGACGAAGTAAGACTTATCTATTTACGAGAGTTAAGATTGATGTTGAGTAGGGATGGAGCAATAGTGCTCTAACCTACCGGACTTCCCTCTTGACCAATGAATAGTAAGTCGGAGAATGTCAGAAACGTGTTAATCGTGTTGATTTCTTTATTGTTTATGGAAATCATTAATACTATACTTAACACTAAAAACCCATGAGGTAGACTTATCTATTTGTGAGATTCAAGAATGAAGTGTCTAGGCAAGGCTATGATGCAACCAATACTCTAACTTACCTGACTTCACTCTTGAACGAGAAATAGTTAAGTTGGAATGTCAAAAACGAGTTAAGCATATGAATCGTGATTTGTATAAGCAATTGTTTTGACTAGATAATCGATTAGTCGATTATCGAATTTGACCTAATATTGACTTAAGAAGTTATCGAAAGGCTTCACGATTTCATACAATAAGAACCCCCGAGGAGGAGTACTAATACAAAATGTCTCTAGCTTTCGCTTACTTTTGAAAGAACCGGAATTGAGTTAGCTAGAAATTCATCGAATTATTTTTGAAGAGACTGGGATCAGTAAGTGTTTTACTTATCGAATACCACTTCAAAACTAGTATATAAGTTCTATGTTTTGGAAGCGGTTGTGAAGTGAAATGTTATGGAGTTGAACTGTCAATCTTAAGGTTAAGTCCAAGGAAGATGTCAACGTTAACATTTCAAACAATGCAATCGTGTGAGACTGTCTATCTTGAGGAGTATTTCAAGAGAGAGAACATCGTTAGCATTCGTCGAAGGACTTATGTGAGGAACCTATATGGAGGTTCGAGATCTGTTCGAGATGCTTGAATCCATGTAGTGATTCGTGATCTATTCGAGATATGCGAATCCATTTTGGGGATTCGTGTTATGTTCGAGTGATGAAGAATTGAGTGAGAGATACCGAACGTAGCCTCGACATCGGAAATGACTAAAACCGGAGATATGATGCATAGCCAAAGGGAACGTAGCGTTTTAGCAAACCCAAAGGTGCATGCGACTCTATCTAGTATTACTTGCGGACATGTATGCAAGAGCGCTGCATTCGGAACCATGATTGTCTGGGCGTAGGCCAGTTATGCATTTCCTATAGTACATTCCCTAGAGATGTACGTTGCTCATAAGGATATCTCTGATCCTTGTGTAGGAGTTCAGATTCGACTAGATCTGAGGAGATCTTCATGGAAAATCCGCTATGCGAACGCGCCTTAGCGGTATTGATTGTATACTTATTATTGTTGTGACGTTCACACAACAGCTATTTGATATGGTTTATGTGCTATACGCTAGGCATTATCTATCATATCACTATATGTTAAACATAATAAATGTTTGGTTTTTTTGAGGGGAAAACCGTTATGGGAATCTGTACGGTCTCAATGGTTACTATTACTTATTGCATATTTCTTGAGTTTCTCACGCTGGTTTGCCAGACTGATTTGGGTGTTATTTTCTTATAATGCTTGGGTTAGCCCCGTGTATGTATACTGATTTAGCTTTGGACGCTTGGAGCTTATAGAGAAGAGCTGGATGATTATCTTCCATAGTATTCTTATTTCCGCTGCATTTCTGTATTGTATACATTAGCATATGTGAGAGCATGTTGTTATAACTGTTCAGGCTGATGATAGTACTTAGGTTTTAGTAACTCTGATATTTCTGTATTCATAGTAACCCTTTGTACTGTTCCTTTGATATTATATATTATCATTCCATTGTGAGATTCTGATATTCTATTCTCTCTTTCTTGTTCTAATTTGTTTTTTTAGTTTACCCTAATTTTCCGTCTTTCCGGCACTTGTGTGATTGGCATACAAATACCGTGGATGTATTTAGTGTCGACATTCGAAGGTCGAAAAGCCGGGTCATTACGTTTGGTATCAGCTCAAGGTTGAGCAAACACCTTGGCTTTGGTTCGGTATGGCTCATTAGAGATAGGGTAAGCGACAACCTAGAATGAGTCGAGCGTATTATACATATGAGAGCGTATTTGTATTTTGAAAACTAGATTTTAAAATTATTCTTTAGGAATATCTCTTTCCTAGGAATCCTTTCTTTGAAATAACTTCATCCTTTCATGTCCTAAAAGAAGTTTTGCTTTGATTAGGTAGTAAGAACCATGAGTACTAAAGCCGTCAATGCTCGAGGGGGTAGAGGTAGAGGTGGTCGTGGTAGTACCGTCACAAATGGTGGAAATCGAGCACCAAGGAATGCTGCTCTGATCGGGGAACTTGTGCAGTTAAAGCGCTCGGCAGATTCAATGCGGCGGAGGTGCAAAAAGTCATAGCGGGGATACAGCGAGGATATAGCGGGATATAGCAGATGATTCTAAAATAGCATATAAAACTCGTACTTAATGCTTTTACGAATATATAAATGGTAATTAAATGAAATACATTCAATTGAATTATAATTAATACATAATAATTTTAAATAAAAACATGTGTGAATATATTGTAAATAAACGAAAACTATTATATAATATAATTGAATTTAGTAGAATATTAGAGTATTTTCATTTTTGAAAATATATTAAAAATTCAATTAAATAAATTAATTTCATAATTTTATAATGTATAAATGTCATTTTTCAATTCATTTCTTTTAAAAAAGATATAGCGGAATATAGCGGGAATAACGAGATATAGCGGAAATTGGGAGGAGGGGGTGCTTAAAGCGAAAAGGCTATATTTGAGGTTATATGGAAAAATCGTAGTAGTAGAAATCCGGTATGAGATATAGCAGGGTTATAGCGGGGCATTAACTGCACAGCGGGGAACCAAGAGTAGATATTATGAAGGAAGTTGTGCAGGTCAGGGCTCAGGTGAATTTTGCTTCGCTTTGCCATGATTATGAGAGGCTGGGAGGTAAGAGGTTTGGTGGTACGGAGACAATCATAGAAATCTAAACTTGGATCGGATTGTGTGATTGGATATTTGAAGTTATGGAGTTAGATGACGCAATGAAACGTAAGTTGGGATCGCGGCATCTAGTAGATGCAGCCATGGACTGGTGGTGTTCTATTACAACTGATGTCCAAGAGAACGACTTCTCTTGGTCCCAATTTGGAGATGAGTTTGATATGAAGTTTGTTCCGGAAACCGAAAAGATTTTGTTATTTAGAAGCTTCTTGGATCTGAAGGGGGGGCCATGACTGTGGTGGAGTATGAGAATCAGTTCATTGCATTGTCTCGGTTCGGGATAGGATTGGTTGGTACACCGCTGAAGAAGAATGGGATGTTCATTGCGGGTATGCGCTGTGAGTTCCAATGGGATATGACTAATCACGCCGTGGGACCTTTTGTTGGTTTGGTGAACATGGCTTTGAGGTTTGATAAAGGTTATACCATAAAGGTTATAATTAAAATCTACAAGATACATGGATAATTTTTTTAAAAATTTATACCATAATGGTTAACTGAAAAAAATAAAAATTGTCTAAATTTGAATTTATAAAGATTATAAATAAATAATATAAATTTGTTTAAATTTGAATTTACAAAAATCGTAATAAATAAATTTGAAATTGTTTAGAATTTAAAATTATGAAAGATATAAATAAATAAATTCGAAGTAATTTTAAATTATAATATGAATTATGAATGTTATAACTCATAAAAGCGTTATAATGAAATTCTAATATTAATCAATCGTTAATTAATAATAATATATGCATAAATATAAGATTTAATCATAATAATAAATGTTATAATTAAATTAAAGAATCTTATATAATGTATATAAAATAAAATAAAATAATATGATTTTGAAAGTTAAAATCAAAATAAAACCAATAATTGTTATAAGAAAAACGATAATTTTATATACATATAAAAGGACAAATGATGTCATCGAGTATCGTGAATACTTATCATTCTTTATAGACAATAACACTCATTATAATTGTTTTGAGACTACAATCTAAAATAATGTTACTCTCCATCATTTACGATACAAATAGAGTACTTTATATACTTATGATTGTTGAGCACCCTCAAGCCATAAAATATTTATAGTGGTGTGTCTATTGTTCCTAAATAGGTAAGAACACTTTGTAACTTTATTGAGCACTCTCTAGGATTATAAAAAATTTCTTAGCTATCGCGAAATGATGAGTTATGATTATCTAATGTAATTTATGATTTATTGAGCACCCTCGAGGTCATAAAGATGATTAGAAACAAATAGTATATGGTTAGGAGTTACATATAAGTAACTAATAATGTATTATTTACCATTTGTGAGGACTTAAATTTGTTAAGGACCCTCAAGGTTATTGTAACGTGATATATTGGTCCTAACACACACTTGAGGAGTTTACGAAATTCCCAGATCCCATTTATGATTTTTGAAAGATGTAAAATCTAGTAGAGACCTTATTATAAAATACAATAAACCATTCTAATATGTAAAAGAACATATGTAATATTATAACAGTCTACTTAATAAATTTGCACACATAATATAATTGATAAAATTATTTATTGATTAAAATAACTAAATGAAATGAATTAAAAATTTACAATGAACTGTAAAAAATTTTACCTGCTAGTAAATCTTTTGGAATGTTATTGCTTCGAGTCCCATGTAAGAAATGAATAATACAACCATTTAAACTTTTGTGTCTTGGTCACATAAGTGTGATTTTCCCGAGGCTGTGTATTGTCTTATATGGGTTTTGAACTTTAACACAATACAAGAATACATATATTCGATCAATATTTGGATCTCATATACAAAATTTGTATGGTTAACAGCCGCATTTGTTATATACAAAATTTCAATGAAATTGTTGCATTCGAAATGAGCAAGTAAACTATAGTGTGAGATCATAGGTTTAATACGATTGAAAACAACGAGGATCATGTTGTGTTGAAAACAACACTAGACCAATGACTTCAAAGAAACCAATGAATTTGACCATTGAAATGTCATTTTTGATATGTTTACTTAAGTGCAACATATTTGGTCCCCTTAACATGTTAAGGATGATTGATTGCATCTTTGTTTCAGTCTTGTAATAAAGGGTTTCTCTTTAGAATAGTGTGACCATTTGAAAGAGTGAGCAAAAGTTTGGGAGTGGATGCAATATTTGCATAGTTGGGATGAAGAGAGTGAATGATGTAGAATATTTGCTGACTCTTAGTAAGGAAAGAGGAATATGATTTCCATTCAAAACGTATTTTGCTTATAGAAATCTGTTCTCTGTAAGATCACTTTTTTTGAGTTAGAAATATTTTATCCAAAAATTTCGATTGTAAACTGGTTATTGTAACACCTTATATTTTAGATAATCATAATAGTGGATTAAATTAATAATATGAATTTATCAAAAGATAATTAAGATAATTTAACTAGGAAAATTACTCAAGGGGAATTTTACCTAATTTACGTAATTAAGAAGGGACATTTAAAAGATTAATCGAGTTTACCAAGGAAAGCTATATTAAGTAAATTTGACCACTAATTAAAAGAAAAAAAAGTAGAATATTTTAATGAAGGGTATTTCATATTAAGGGAAAGGAATTAATAAGAATAAACGATGAGAAATTTTATCCACGCCAAATTATTAATGCATATACCCCTAAAGCATGACCTTCTTTTCATTCATCTCATTTCATTTTAAAACAAAAACAAAAGAAAGCAATATCAACCTAGGTTGACACCATTCCTAAGGAGTGGAAGAGAGAAACTCAAACAAGGATCGATGCTTTCGTTTTTAAGGTAAGAAGAAGATTTTAATCAAGTTTGCAAGCTTAGGTGATAAGTCACCCATTTCTCTATCCAATTTTTTTTGGTTTGGATTTTGATGTGTTTTCTTAATTTGAATTGTAATAAACGTGTTTTGAAGACTATATAATGCTATATATTTTTGAATGTTAAACATCATTGTTTTTGATATGTTTAAAAGAAAAACGTGAATTAACCTTCCCCAAATGATTTGAAATTTATTAAGCTGTTTATGGCAATAAAATAAAGATTGGTTTTAATTTTCAGATGAGAAAGTAGTTTGTTATGATTTTCTAAGTTTAAAACGGGCATTTTTGGTTGTATATTAATTTTTAAAAATACTAAATTAGATATTTTGATCTAAATTTTTTAATGGAGGTAAAGGAGGTGTTTTTGAATTTCTATGGATTTTTTGAAATTTCTAGTGCAAGGCCTTAATGGGGACCAATTGTCTGTTCACCCCAATATTTGATAATGCAAGACTTAAGTGGCAATGTCTGTTCATGACATTATATAGAAGCAATGGTATAAGGCTCGAGTGGCAAGCTAAATGCAAACTCGACTTTTGTTAAGAGTAATGAAGTAAGATCTGGTTGGCAACCTAAAAGCAATGTCCGTAAAACCTAGTCAGATATGCTATTAAGTGTAGGGTATACTTATGAGTGGAATACTGTTTTATGGTTATGGTTCATGCTACGATGTTTACTCTATTTGATATGATGAAAAAAATTGAATTAGAGCTATTCTACTAGACGGTGTGGTCTCAATATGTTTTGTGTTTAGGGTATAGTGTTACTCACATTAGAGTTTAAGTGTAACTATTGGTTTTATTAGATTTCCCTATAACCTTATAGGTGCTTATTCTTATAGTTTGATTTTATGGATTAGAAAGGTAGCATTTTGGAAGGACGAATAAAAGCTCTAAAGACAAACACTAATAAAGTTTGTTTTGATTTCACTGTGTAGAACCAAGTTGTATAATTGGTTAAGTGTTCGTATTGTCATCTTCATATTATGGAGTATACATCTTGTTTGATGATAAAAAATGTATATTTATATTTTATTTATTTTGACAGAGTGTTATACGTAAAATATCAATAATTTTATTTTTAGCCAACTTGTTATATATTATCTTTCATATGATTGATGTACACTATCACATATCAAACACATTTGCGCTTTATTTCTAAATTTAACATATATTTGTTACTATCAACAGAGCGATATTGTGAGATAATGCAATTAATTTCTATTTGATGTTAATAAACATATGTTTACATTTAATGTGTTTGTTGAGTTTTACCTAGTAATAAAATTACAAATACGTGGACGATGATCTAGTGATATATTTATACAAATGCAAGAAGTTTTGCAAGCACAAAATGACCTCAGTCAAATATTACATTTTTCTTAATTTGGTAAGAGTTGTTCAAACAAAAGAAATTTTATATATATCGACTTTCTAGGATATTTGAACACAAGAATCATTCAAATACAAGATATTTAATTTTCAGGAAAATGGGCTGGAGGAAGTTTTTACTTCTCTTTTTGGGCCTACGGACGCGGAATTTTTTTTTTTTTCGTTTAAAGGACGCGGGCTTTTTATTTTCGTTCCAAGGACAAACTTCTGTACAATTTAAATTTTGCTTCTTTATTTCTCGTTGATCTAATTCTGATATTACCGATCTTAGTTCATCGATCTTCAATTCAACGACGCGTGTTTCTTTATTTTTATGTTCGATCTTCTCTATTGTCTATCGATCTTCATCGTTTTTCTCTATCGTTGATCTTCATCGTCCTCTGGATTTTCTTACATTCAGGTATGTTGCTCTTATTTGTTTCGATCTTATTCTTATCTTCCTCTGATCTAATAATTTTCGATTATTAGGTATATTTTTGTTTCTGTAGGTTGCACAGTTTTGTCTTCTTTCAGATTTGGGTACCTATTTTAGATTTGTTTAAATGGCAAAGTAAGATTTTCTTTTGTACTGTTATTTTTATTCGGCACAGTTTATTGTTTTACAATTTTAATGTTCATCTATCATTGTACTGAATTTTTAGGTAGTTTGTTGCGTTATGCTATATTTATATAGCATTCTTTGTTGTTGTATTCATAATTTGTTTTAATTTGACTGTCCTATGTTCATTTATTATCTGATTTTTCATGTCATTTATATTTCTTTCATTTTAGCAGTTAATTTGATATCCATCTGTTATTCTATGTTAATTTAGCATTTTTAACTGGTTTTTTAATTTCTTTTGCAGTACTGATATCTACAATGATGAAGCAAATAGTTGCTAGTTATTTTTGAACATAATGAGAATTGTTATTCTACTCGACTTACGACAGGCTCTTCTTTGTTTGCTGTTAAGACTGAAATCTATGAAGTTTGGCCACATCTTAGTCCATTTTGTACTGAGATATCTTATGTTCTCGAGAATAAGAATATAATCATTGATACCGATTCAGATTTGATTAGTATTTTTTGTTTTCTAATTTTCAAGAAGCGTGACTATTTTAAGTTCACTGTTAAGGAAAATGTTTGTGGTATGGAAGCTGATAATGCTGGCTGTGGATTAGGCTATGCAAGTGTTCAAAGTACTTCAATTGGTAGTAATTCTGGTGCTTATAGTGATTCACATGCTGATTCTTCTTACTACTTGAAAGATATGTTGAAGAAAGGTTCTCAAAAAACTATTGTGGATTTTCTTGGTTTTTGTTTTAATGGAGCTGAGGATTTTCGGGAGTTTTTAATGGCATATCAAATTAAAAATGGTTATGATTTGATTTTTGTAAGAAACTCTCCTGATAGAATTTCAGTTAATTGCTCTTGGTTGAAGGATGGTTGTAAGTTTTATCTTAATGCTTCTTCGGATCCTGGTCTACTCTCTCGGTTTTTTATTAGAACGTACAATTTTCATCATTCGTGTGGAGCCGGTCTTAGAGATGTTAATAAAGTTAATATTTTAAGTAGATTTGTTAAATCTTTGATTGTTGATCAAATTCGAGATGCTCCTATGAAGAAGCCAAAGGATATTATGAACGAATTTAGACGAGAGTACAATTTTAATCTGTCATATTATTATGCTTATAGCGGAAAACAGTTGGCTTTAAAAGAAATATATGGGGATAATGCTATGTCATATAACGATTTAAATTGATATTTGGAGGCGTTGCAGAAGTATAATCCTGGTAGTTACGTGGCCATGGAAGTTAATGCTTTAACTAATCAGTTTGAGAGAGTTTGTATTGGTTTTAGTGCTTGTCTACTTGGATTTAAACACTGTCGGCCACTAATATTTTTAGATGCTGCTGCTTTGAAGGGAAGACCAGGTGTTTTGTTAGCTGCTACTTGTAAAAATGGTAACCAGGGTATGAGTTTCATTTTACTTTTGTTTTACTTACTTATTTATTTTTCTGGTAATGATATATTAAACTATCATTGTTCAAAATTGTACATAATTTTTACTGCATCCATGTTTACACTAGAATTGTTTCTTCATTTTGTTTAATGATTGAGCTGGTTACAGTAGAAATGTTTTATAGTAGAAATGTAAAAACAAGAACTAAAATTTTATGCAGTAGTAACTGGAAGACTTTTAAAATAACATATGCTATATTCATATATCATTTGAACCTAATTTAATTGTGTATAATAGAAATTATTAACATTTAATACAGGTTTTGATGTTTACTGATATCTACATGTTTCTTACTACTCAACTGTCATTAATTGTTTATTTTGTAGGTTTCTTTCCTCTTGCTATGGGTATTGTTTCACATGAAAATGAATCTAATTGGTCTTGGTTTTTATCACATTTGAAAGGAATGCTTAATGAAGATCGGTCTTTAGTTTTTATGTTTGATCGTCAATGGGGTCTCATTTTAGGTGTTCCGAAAATATTCCCTTCTTCATATCATAGCTATTGTTTGCTTCACATGGAACAGAATATTGGTACTGTTGTCAAGTCAGCTAAAGGTGATTCATCTATTGTGGAGTTGTTCAAACTTTGTGCTAAAGCCTCTAATATGTATGATTTTGAGCGATATCTTTCTAAATTTAAGGATATTGGGGGTACATCTGTAGAAAATTTTCTTAGAGATAAACCTTTTGACCATTGGGCAGATTTGTTTTTTCAAGGAAAGCGTCATGGTGAATATTCTTCAAATGTCGCAGAAAGTTTCAACTCATGGATTTTGGAAGATAGAGTTATGCCTATAACTTCTTGTTTGGATGGTATTCGAGTAAAAGTTATGGAGCAAATGGCGAGACGAAGAGAGGAATGTTGTTTGTGGACAACAAATCTTTGTCCTGTTATGGAGGAACGTTTGTCTAAGTTAGTAGATGATGGCTTTGGTTGGGATGTTTATAAGTCCTCGGAATTTGTGTTTGAAGTTAAATCACCTAAGTCACAGGTTGTTGATCTTAAAAATTGTTTATGCAGTTGTAATCAATGGAGAGTTACTAGTTTTCCATGTGCGCATGCAATTAAGTGCATTAACAAGTCTAGATTATCAGTTTATGATTTTGTGGAGGAATATTTTACTGTTAATGCTTTCAGATCTTCGTATGCTAATTCTATCAATCCAATTCTAGATTTTGATAAACCAGTTGCTGCTGAAAATGATGTTTTGATTAGGCCTCCTAAAGAAGTTCGTGGTGCAGGAAGACCATCTACAAAGAGGCGTGGTGGATTTGGATATTCTCAAAGTAAAAGAAACAGATGTAGCCTGTGTAATGTAGTTGGCCACAACAAAAGGAATTGCCTTGCTTCTTCAAAAAGTTAAGAAAATAAAATGTGTTTTGTTAGTGTAATAGAATAGTTTTATAACTGTAAAGCTGCTAAAGCTTATAGAAGAATGAAGTCATACTTTGTGAATTCATTAGAAAATAAAATGTGAACTGTTTTGGTTATTTTGTTTTAAGTTGAAATATCTGATGTTCTTATATTTTCCTTTTGTTGTTGATTTTTTTAGGAATCTATTATTTAATCATATTGCAAAATATATAATATGAATTGAAGAACTGTATTAGCTCTGCACTTCAGTATTAACATTTCTATTCAATGTTAGATGTACTTATCATTTTAGTCCAATGCTAGTTGTAACTAGCATTTCATTGTAATCAGTATACATTTCACCTGAAATACAATTTCAACATTGAAATCCATAATCTGTTATTGTATAGAACTAAGTAATGCTGTTGTGCAAGAATGAGGTATCTGATGATGATGATATACTGTTTATATGATTAGCTAATGAGATTACATAAGTGGTTTTGTGATTAATTGACATTATGATGATGTACAGTTGAATGCTAGTTGTATCTAGCATTTCAGTTAAAAGCAAGTTACAGTGTAAACAGTAGTCATGACTCTTGAAACAGAGTTCATACATTGGAAATCATATATAAATGATATATGGATAAATCCACGCATTATTCATCACAGTTCAATTACCAAGAAATGTATTTTCGCATAATGCTAGTTTTATCTAGCATTTCAGTGTAAATGATTATTTACCACTTCAGAAATATAGTAAAAGCATCAGAAAACACATAAAAATGACAGTTGAATATATCTTTAGTTTATACATTGTAGTTCATGTACTGAATACAGACAATTATAATCAAGTCAAATTCAAATCGAGAAGTTCAAATACATCTGAGCAGTTTATGCACTGAGAACAAAATACAAGTGTTGTATAACAAATAAGACTCTATCTCAGACTCTATGTCAGACTTCATCTCAGACTCCATCTCAGACTCCATTTCAGACTCCATCTCAGACTCCATCTCGGACTCCATCTTAGTTTAATTAGCAGAAGTGTTTCTGTTCAAATAATTCTAAAGTTCAAAGAAGTTAAA
This sequence comes from Allium fistulosum, assembly GCA_030737815.1. Taxonomy (NCBI): domain Eukaryota; kingdom Viridiplantae; phylum Streptophyta; class Magnoliopsida; order Asparagales; family Amaryllidaceae; genus Allium; species Allium fistulosum. The sequence goes on along the minus strand of CM060907.1, from coordinate 897,799,017 downwards.
ATGCAACAGCTATTCTTATGTAGAATATTTGTATCAGTATTTTTGTATTGACCAACTATATTGTGGATCCTTGAGTATGTCAAGCACCACTGCAGCTCTTAGGTTTCTAAGCATTTCATTTGAATATTTATCTGGCATCTCATCTTTGTCCAGTTTTTTCAAGTTTGCCATGACAAAGAATGCACAATCAAGCCTGTTTCAGATATGGAAATATTAGTTAATATTATAGTATAAGCTAATGCTAAAATAAAATAGCATTCTTTACACTAGAATTCTAAAATATAGCTTTATATTTTTATCACACTATTAATCAATGCATTCATAAAGACACCATTGCTGTGTTTGTAATGTACATCTTATACGTAATCTTTTTGTTCAATAGATGCAGTTAAATGAACTGTCAATTAGCAATGCTAGTTTTAACTATCATTTTTGCATATTTAATGCATTCTAGTGCATTTTAAAAATACAAATGATATTTTGTTATTGTTTTGCATGTTTAGTCTAGTCCAAAAGAATTTAAAAATATGTATGCTAGTGTAAATAATCATTTTCGATATTTGATAAATTCATAAGCACTGAAAACATATAAATGATAGTTTGAACTGTCGTTTTTTTTCATTTTCACAATTTCATGCATTTTAAAATTTTCAGTTGTAGGTTTAATTATCATTTTGATCATTAGATGTAGTCAGCTGTAATTTAAAAAAGAATAACAAAAGTTGGATGAATATACAAACTACAATGACAAGAGAAGAAATGGAATTAGTTACTTACGAATCACAATCCTGTGGTGTGCTTTTTGGCTGCAACACTTTAGGTTTGTGAAATTCTTTGTTCAGTATTCCTACTTCTGCCCATTTCTTCTTGAACATTAATTCAATTTTATCTTTCTGCAAGAAGAAAAATTAGTGCTGTATATTAATGTTAGACTGATATAAAAATTATACTTTTCTTACAAGAATGATGGCTTGGTTATAGCTGGGGTTTGAAGTCCTTGTTGATCTAGTTTTTGATTTTGTTGAATCATAATGACTCCACTGCATTGTTTCATAGTTTAGCATCAACAAGCTCCAATGGTTTGTGTAATGTAGAGGGAAGAAAATTTTCTTTGTAAATTCATCTTTGACAATGACATCTATTGCCGGTATGACTATGTCTTTGATCACAGTTTGCTGATCATGTGCTATAGCATTCTGCACATTCATATGCATTAGAATACTTTGTATTATTTTTTAACATTTATAATGAAAAGCTTATACTTACCATCATCATTGTAGTGAAGTAGTAACTGTGTTCATACATCTCCTTATTGTAGTAAAACCAATCAATAATATGTTTAAGAAAACAAAAAAGGTTGTAAGTTTTATGGGATATTTTGTTTTTGAACCAGGAATATTTATGCTAGTATTCACTATCATTTACATGTTTACTTCATTGTATGCACTGAAAAATGCAAATTATAGTTTAAACAATCATCTTTGACATTCGACATATTTATATGATCTTTACAAATACCAATGTTGTTTTTAAATACCGTTCTTTTATTTAACACATTTATATGCTGTTAGAAACTTCGAATGCTAGTTTTAACTATCATTCTCCCATCTTTTACATTTATATGCACTTAAAAAATTATGAATGCTAGTTGTAACAATCATTCTCCTATCCTATACAGTTATCTGCATTTTACAAATAGTAATGCTGCTTTTAGTTGTCACTCTCTCATTCAATTCATTTATATGCACTTTGAAAGTTGAATGCTAGGTTTACCTATCATTCTTTCATTTTATAAATTTATATACATTTTTTTACTATCATAATTCTGAGTTGATGCATACCTGTCCATCTGTAACCCCCTCAAATAGAACAGCTTCCAGCGTAGATTTCACTATCGTGACTCCTCCTTTGTTCCCTTCATCTTTTTGATATGCTACAGTGCTGTAATTGAAAATCAATAATTGACAAATTGTTTTTTTTTCAGTTTTATTTAATTACAAATATAATGAAAGAAAAAATATCAGAAATCTTACTTCTCATTTTCATTAAATTTGAAGAAAGTAAGACTTTTGTTTTGCTGTTCTTCATTCAATAATTTTAGAATACTGCTTTTTGTTATATCTTTACTCTTGTAAGCTTTAGTTGTTGGCGAGTATCCATCAACATCAATTATTTCTTCATTTTCAATTGTAGTGGCTTCCTCATCTGTTTCAGTTTCAGATTCCTCTTCATAATCAGATTCTTCATTTTGTTCTTCTTGTTTCTGTTCACTTGTATTTTTTTTTGACCTTCTTCAGTTTCAGGTTGTTCCTTTTGGTCTTCATTGTCAGCATTTTTCTTAGTTTTTCTGTGAACAATTTCATACTGGCAATTGGGATCAATTTTATTCCTTCGTTGGCGCTTTTTAACCCTCAAAACTAAAGAGCTTGGTTTTTTCTGTGTTCTTTCATTCACTGTCGAGGATTTTTCTGTTTCCTCTGAAGGTTCCTTCTGATGCTGTTGTTTTTTCTCTTCCTGCATCTTTTTTATTTCCTGGGTTATATTCAGATCAAATGATGGTGCTTCTATATCTTCTCTTGGTTTTGATTTCAACATTTTGATTTCTTTTCTCAACTGTATGATAGTGCCTTCTGCTTTTATTCTTTTTTGTCTCTCCATTTCTAATTCTTTTTCACTCTTCTTTAATTTATTTTCCAAATCTTCAATGTACCGTTTCATTGAGTCAACTTGCTTTTTTGATGTCTCTTCCAAGTTTTCTACTTTTTGTATCACAATATTCTCATTTGTATCCATCTGAACAAATTTTTGTTGGTTTTTTTGTTGAAGAAGTGCTTTTTCATCTTCAGTCAGGTTTCTTATTTCAACAAAAATCTACGTAATAACATAAGTAGTAATGAATGAGCTAAGATACAATGAATGAAGTAATTTTATTTATAATTTTCATTTTTCATGTGATGCTATATCTGACTACCATTTTTTAGTAGCAACTATAGAAAATTGTATTTGTGCAGAAGTGATATATGTAACTATCATTTAAATTATGACTGTATAATAACAAAATGAAAACTGTTAATATACATTATGTTATGATATATCTATCTATCAGTATACATTTCTTGTACTTGTGTGAGAAATAATACCTTTCTTTTGTCTATGTTTATCAAAGCTTCTCTTGAAATGACTTTTTTCAAGCTTCCTATATTCCACCTCCCAAATCTAGGTAAAGTAGAACAGTATGTTGCTAATGGAGATATCAAATTGACATGCTCACATAGGAAAAACTACAAATAAAATATTACTTGTTAAAATATATAATGTATATAATTTAATTTATAGACATAGATGTATTAACATAAAGTTAGAATGTTGTACTTACAATTGGGAGCATGGAACAACCTGGTATGTTTCTTGGCTTTGTTTTGAAAGCCATCAAAGCTCTAATCAATGAATGATGAATTGAAACTGGCCAAGATACCGAGTTTATTTTGTTGTGATCAATAATATAAGGAATATATCCCCATGGTAAGTATCTTTGTTTGTCGGGAAAGAAGAAGGTTATCATTGCAAGAATAATAATCAGTTTTGGAAAATCAGTTTCATTTTGAAATTGTTGTGTTTCTAGTACATTATTTATTTTTGAAACTGTAAGATCCTTTGTTATGTGCTCTACTGTTCCAAAATTTTTTAGTACAAAATCCTTACAATTGTCTGGAAGTATTTGTAAACTCATTTTAGGTAATGGAAAAATATTAATTCCAGACAAAGGTAAGCGAAAGAAAATTGAAATATCTTCAGGTTTGATCTTTAAAAAAACATTCCCCACTTTAAAAGCTTCGTCAGTGATAGAAAATGTTTCTATGATATCATTTAAGGTTTTTGATGATTTTGTAAAAGCAGCTATGGATAAAATTTCTTTGAAAAACACAAGCATAAATTTTTCAAAAGGTGTTTGTTTTAAATAATTCAGTTGATCAACAAGATAACCTCCTTTTTCCTTAATTTTCTGGAAAATTTTTATCATTGGAAGCAAGCTGCATCTATACTGAATTTTTTATTGAGATAATTTCTTTGATTTGTTCCCTTCTGTTTTTTTTGCTTTGTTTGATCTTTTGCCTTTTGATTCCTGTACAAAAAATTATGAATGAATAATTCAGTATTTAACAAACTATAATCTTATTTCTCAACCATGAATGCACAATTTTCTAGTGCTATATTCATCTATCATTGTTTGTAGAAATGCTATATTTGTCTATCATTACTCTTTTTCAATGTATGCTCCTACAGTTTAAAGACCCAATGCTATGTTTGTATATCATTCTATCCAATGCTATATTTGTCTATCATTACTCCTTTTCAATTTATGCTCCTATAGTTTAAAGACCCAATGCTATGTTTGTCTATCATTTTATCCAATGCTATATTTGTCTATCATTACTCCTTTTCAATGTATGCTCCTACAGTTTAAAGACCCAATGCTATGTTTGTCTATCATTCTATCCAATGCTATATTTGTCTATCATTACTCTTTTTCAATGTATGCTCCTACAGTTTAAAGACCCAATGCTATGTTTGTCTATCATTCTATCCAATGCTATATTTGTCTATCATTCTATAACAATGCATTTTATTGTTGTTTATCAACCATCAAAAACTGAATGCTATGTTCATCTATCATCTCATATTTCAATATTGTGTATACAAATGAAATTATATATTGAACTATCATTCAATAACTATCTATTTAATTATTGTCTGCCGTATATCGAATATGGAAATGCTATTTTCACTTATCATTGCATCATTATACATATAGTAAATACAGTGATATATTCAACTATCATTCTATAATGCAATGTTTTTCTATCATTTTTTTCAATGCTATATTTGTCTATCATTCTATAACTATGCATCTTATTGTAGTCTGTCTTTTGTCAAAGACTGAATGCTATGTTCATCATCATCTAATACTTCAATATGATGCATGCAATAAATCAAATGATGTATTGAAGTATCATTCAATAACTATAGATCTAATTATCATTTACTGTCTAATAAATACTGAAATATTATTTTGAAGAAAAATAAATTAGATGTTATACCTTTGTCTTTCTTTTTCTACTGACGATTTCATCACAAAGCTGTTGTCTCTTCATGTCGTCTTCTTTTACAGTTTTTGCTGCCCTAGATTTTATCGTTCTCTTTGTTTGTTGTTCAACATCAGGCGAATCAACAGCCGTTGATGGATTATTTTTTCGTCTTCTCTTTATATCTGTACGCATTACAGTCAAACCCCTACTTTTTGAAATCCCAGTTTCATCGTTTATTTGTTCTGGATTTGTTGAAATTTGTGGATTTACGTCCATTGACTTAGCTTCGGAAGCTGATTGCGCTTGTAAATCAGCTTGAGGAAGAAAATTGATTTGGTTTTGGAATGCCATTGCTTGATGGAGAAGAAATTTTGTTTACAGAGGAAAACAGACTAAAAAAGAAGGAACGATCGTGAAATTTTTCGCGCTTGTCCTTGAGACAGAAGTTGTATTTTAACTTCCGTTAAAATAAATTTTTATTAAACTTTTTCCTTTAAACTAATTTCCTCATTTAATTTTTCTCTCAAGCGTTCGATACTTCTACGGTATTTAAAAAATCACGATTTATAATTCAAAGCTTCCAACCTATCAGTTTGTTGGAACTAAAAAAAAGAGACGTAATATTCCAGATACAGATTCACTGTATTTCATCAAGGTCGTAGTCAACACAGTGCACATCAAAAGCCATCTCGGAACTGCCAGAGCATCGTCAACTTTTGGTGAAACTCAAACTGTCATCTTCTACCAACATCAAATATTCACCAACCAAAGCCTCATCATATTACAACTAAACCAAACACTCTCGCCATTAACAAAAATACGAACCATCACTAAAGCATCAAAAATCAGCATTGAGCAACAATGTAAGAAAACCTCACTCACCAGGCTTCAACTACAAGCTTCAACTACGGTCTCTAATGAGGCCATCACCAAAGTCAATCAATCATATAAACCATTCAATACATTCCTTAGCAGCAACATGATATGAGTTACATCGTCGAACCCGTCTCCTTCAAACAACAATCAACGTGAGCATCACATCAAGGTCACAAACCAACCACACTGTCATCAATATCACTAAGCTTTACAAATACAAACTACCGACCCAGACAAGTACACATTTCTAGAAAACACAAAGTAAACATTATCAAAACAAAGGCATGGGACCTAACATTCATCTCCAAACCTAAATAGATGTAGTGACGCAATGATGTCACATACACACAAATCTAGGGTGTAACAATCCCCACCTTAGTGGGCCCTAATTTTCACCAAATTGAAAACCCAAGTCAATCAAAGTACGAATCGTTGGTGTTTGATATCCTGCAAATAACAAAAGTATATCAGAACACTATCGATATAAACTCACAACAGAATGGTAAAGTATAATAAAACAATTAGTTCATATAGTTGATATATAGTGGTTGCTATAACGTTGAACCGCGCAAGATAGCTCTATAAGGTTCTTCATCCTTTACTTGATATCTGCAAAGCACATTTCATTCTTAGGTTGAACGACATAAACTCTAAACTGATTCATGAACTTTTCCTTCAACACAATCCAAGTGCTAATGAATCCACTATCCAAAAAACTAAACCACATATTCACTAAGTCTGACAAGAAGAGAGGAAAGCAACGATACATTACTTCCTCCGTAACACCAACTACTGAATGTAGTGCCTCAAATGTGTTGTAGGATCAATTTTTCTTGCATATGGTTCCAAAATCAACGTCTTTAGCATATTAAATATTCGAAGTGAACGAACGCTGGTTTATCTCTTCAACATCTGGTCTGCTATTCTGCTCGCCCAACGCTCGATGTATTAGGTCATCGCGTCATTCCTCTACCATTAGAATGCTTCATCTAGTTGCTTGGTTGGCCATGTCATGCCTCTACGCAACAAATCAAGGACGCATGTACCTGTCGATCTCATGTCAGGCGGTCTTGTTTTGGTAGCCAAGCCCGTGGTTCCAGTATCAACATTAACTTTTGGTGGGACATTCTCCCTTGGTTCGGTATAGGCTAAATAGTTCGGTCAGGTACCGATCGGTTAAATACCAAGCCAACTTGGTTCGAGCGCTAGTCGGTTAGGTCGTATGGAAGTCTGCATCTCCACGGCTTCTTCCTACCTTACTGACCTGATGTTTGATGTTGTAATTAATTATAAACTATATATATGTAATTAAATAATATATATTAATTTAATAAAATATAAAAAATTATTATTTTTATTCAGAGCTTTACTAACCTGATGTATAATGGATAAAAATATTAATTATTTTAAATATATATACACACACATGTATACAACTAGACAATTTTGTGACAACATTACTTGCATATCAGAATCGTCAACTAACTAATTAACAATATATATAATATATACATATATATTATAATCGAGAATCAATTACTATATTTTGATTAGAAACATATCTTAATCCTAATGCCTTGAAGTACACCTTGAAAAGATGATTTTTACCTCTTGAAACTATTTCCGATTCAACAGATAGCTAGTCTTTGAACCGTTGACCACCAGCTATCGAATAGCGATAGAATTAACTTGATGAGATGGATGGAGAGAGACTGGTAGGGATATCAGCTAGCAAGCACAAAGGAGGAGGCACCAAAGAAGATTTGAATCTAATTAGGTTAGAGTTGCTCATATAGTGGATAGAAAAGGAGAGAAGTGTAGGTCTCTTTTCATACCATTTATCCTTTAATCCAAGCCATCCAAAATCACCCCTTTCTAACCAAATTTGAGCCACCTATACTTATGTTTGCTGCCAAAAATATTAAACCCTCTGATAGGTCCTAAATTCATTTAAGCCCAAATTAAATATTATGCAGTTAAATCTAATTTAATTGCTTATCGGTATCGTATATCGATTAATATATTTATAACTGTTATAAATTTATTTAATAATATTTATTCATCAAATCATAATCGAATTTTATAACTAATATTTCACAAATATTAATTAATTTATGACAATTATAAATTAATTAAATTGTTGGTAAAAGGAGAATTCATTGTTTTGGTTGTGTGATTCGTTAAGTGTAAATCAAGTCAGCGATTAATATCAAACTATTCGAATATTAATGTTCACACATCACTTAACAGGTGTTGTGACATTTTGGTCAAATTTATCACCTACTTGGTTTTGGTAAAATACAATTTTATTTTATTAAGCATTATCCGATTGTGACTTTTATCAACACTACTTCTCTTCTTTAAAGCTATATCACTTTTGATTTATGGAATTTGGTAACGGTCAAAATTCCAATTATTATTAACCGAACTACTCTGGCTAGAGATTTTGACTTTGAGTTGACCAGGATAATAACCTCATATAACTCAGGAGATGAATCCTCTCCTGAATAGTGTTTCATTTCCAATACTTCCATCCGACCAACTATAGTCACTCGATGGACGCTATGTCATGATTTTATATAATTAATGTGGAACTTTCATATTGAAGATCAACAATATTCTCAAGTTGAGAGAACTATGTAAATCATTCACATAAAAAATTTCTATTCGACTTTAGTTATGTTAACCAACAGAGAACTATTAAGTGAGTCGATTCATAGTTATCCAATGATTATCCATATGTAACCCCTAGGGGCATCCAAAAGTCATGAGTAATACACTGCTCAACATTTAGAATTCGTTACATACTCTAGTCCGAATGGATACATCGATATCCAGTCTTGATGCATCTTGACTAGGAACATTTAAAATGATATTTTTTTTCAATCTGATAAATTATTCAAGGTTACAACACTTTATAACTACTATCACAAAACATACCATTTATGAATTTTCTATTAAGTATGCCTTTAATTAAATTAAGTAATTAGTATAACACATTATATCAAGTATATAATGGAAAGAAAACACCTTTTATTTCGAACAAGACTGGTTATCGAGTTAGATATATATAACAAATTACACAATTATCCCTAAGGAATGCCTCTAACTCTATCAATCTCCCACTTGCACTTGGGATCATGTGACAACCCACACCTCCCAATATACTGATCCAAAGCTCAAAGTGGCTATCGACTTTGCGTCGTGCTAAGAAATGCAGATCGTTAGGGTTTTAACCTTTAACAATTCAGAGACTACCACAAGTGGATATAATCTAATGATAAGTAAACTTTCAGAACTCACAATGGAAGGAATAAAACATGTATATGTCATAAAGAAATATCAATCTTAGAAAATATCAAAAATAGTCCTAGGAAAATATCAGTACGTGATCCAAAACAAAGTACATAGCAAAAATATCCCTCAAAGACTGATACAAGAAAATAACTAAACTGATATGATAAAATGATACATAAAGAGAAGATGTAGTAAAGCAGACTCCAAGAAAAGCATGACTCTCCAAGTATCCAAAACGGGAAAATCACATACTGCCCTGTCCACTTTTGGTGGGAATATGATGAAAAAGGAATGGGTCAGACAAAAGTCTAGTGAATGAGAACAAGTTTAATATGTGATGACTGTAATTAACTTTAAAACTACTCTAAGTGATATAGGGTGTGTAACAAGTATCCATGTCCTAAAATCCAATACCAAAGGATCCTTATCTAACACAATGGGTCGAACTATAAATCGAACCTCACAGTAACGATCGGCCGACGACCTTGGAATTATCTAATAAGAAAATACCATCCGTAGGCGACTGTGGGAACTTCTCTCCCATTACTACCTATCATCACTAAGCTTGGAAAAGGGGAACCCCGAAATGCAAACTTGCTATATGACTCATCGTATGGACCCACTGTTCAACCCTCCGTCATAGTGCAAAATGCCTCTTATCGTATTATGTCGACGTGCACCAGTACCACATCACATCAGAACCGTGCGTACAAGAACTCCCGTTAGTACCAGGCTCCTTTCTATCCTATAGCCTATTATCGTGCTGCACCGAGCCTATCCTTTAGAACCCCCTGTTAGCACCGACTCACTCATCTGGTTTCTCCATCAATATTGTGCATCCATTATGAAACAACGCCTAAGTGTTTGTACATCGGCTTAATTAACCCTTAAGTCTTATTTGGGTATTTAACCATTACCCAAACCGCGATGACCTATGATCCTTTGATAGGGTACTAAATTCCCTACTGTCACTAGCATGTGTATTTATGCCAAAATAGGCTCAACAAATCAGTTTACCATATTATATAATTTTGTATGGAATTGTATAATTTTTAATGTTTAACTTGGGCCTTAGGCCAAGTTCAAATTATGCGTTTTTCATACAGAATGGTCGATCGCCATTACCACACGGTCGACAGGTTGCGAAGTTAATTTGGGGTTTCTGCATGATTTCGATTGTCGATTCTTTCAGTGCTTAATTCCAGTTATTAGAAAAGTTTAATTAACCTAAATTACTAACTAGTTCACATTCAGTTAGCTATTCAAATTGGGATCTGTAAATTTAGGGTTTGCAAGAGGTTATACACAAATTTGATTTTCAACAGTTTGCTGACAATTTACATCCCAGAGTTATAGACTTGAATTTAGGATTTTTAACATATTCAATTAGGGTTTAGCATATTCAATTAGGATTCTAACATCTTGGATTAATTACAATAGTTTAAATTTAATTAAACTAATCAAATTATCAAATTTGTGCCTACTCATCTCTAGCCTAATCTCTTATTAATGCTTGCACCTGAGAATTTGGCCCCTAAATAGATAGCTCCTCCTTAGATTGACTTGATCTACCTTTATTTTCTTGCTCTAGCTTCTTAGATTGATTAGATTTGATTTTAGAAATTAGGGTTTTAGAGAAAAATTAGGCGGAGTTTAGGCATTGTAAGCTTTCATTAGAGAATTTGGGTTTCACTAATGACGTACTTATAGAATTGGAGTTAGGTTTAGGGCCATTAGATTAGCTTAGGTAAAATCTAGTCCAGTTATCTGAACCTTCGTTCACAAGCAACTAATCTCCGTTGTTCATCATGTCGCCCCTGATCACTAATCGCTCGATTTTCCCTGTTTCGGGTCGACTGCCCATATACTTGGGTCGACTGCTACCGGTCGACCTAGGGCCTTCTTGGGTCGGCCCAAGGCTTTGATTATTTATAATTTTTAAATTTTAATTTTAGTTCATTCTAACACCCGTAACCCTTCCATACTAACTCAGATTACGATGTGTTATATATGAAAATCGTCTGGAAAATCGCTACGAAAACGATGGTGCATGTTTAAGCAAAATTTGGACGTCCGTGAAAATTTTAATTTAAGACCTTGTTTTATTTTAATTTAATTTCCTTCTTAAATTCTTTTTAATTTCCTGGGTGTTACATTCTTCCTTGCTTAAAAGGACTTCGTCCCGGAAATCTCTAAGGATGGAAAATTGCAACTCATACACACATCAATCAATAGCTACAACCATCTATCCACGAGCAATCATTGTCCTTAAAAAATTTCTAATGTAACATGTACATATATATGCGTTGTGAAATGCATGTGAATCTATATTAATACAAAAGTAGGTGGTCTAGTGATTCAGTCGACCTCCTGTTATGCAAAAATGCTCATGCCATGCATCCAAATGTATGCAACATCCTAAGTAGATATACTTGCAGTTCTACATGTATGTGCAACCATACAATTCATATGCAACATCCGTATGCAGCATCCATATGCACAACATCTTTTAGCATCTAAGAATCAAGAAATGACATGCAACTAGATATAAGTGTGCGTGCGTGTACCTAGAGGATATATTGTCCTAATCATATAAAAGAACATAATGCAAACAATATATCCAAATACATCCATTAGCATCCATCATTCATAACATGCCCTATTGACATGTTTACAACCATCCCTAACATCCAATAGTCTCTACCTAAAGGATATACCACCTAAGTCATACACATAAGAAATCTATACTTATGAGAATTAAATTGGGAATGTTCCAGAAAAGAGTTATGGGTGGGTAGCGCGGATTTTCTCCTTGGGCTCCCATGTACTCTCTGTTGGGTCATCTCCCCATTGGACTTTAACAAGTCTGATCTTTTTGTTGCAGATTCGCTTTATACCATGTTCAAGAGTACGAGTGGGTACACGGTGAACAAGTGACTCTCGTTTTACCTCAGTCTCCTTTAATTGATTCAACCCGACCATTGTAGTTGTATCATGTAAGCACTTTCACAAGTGAGACACATTGAAAACGTTATGTACCTCCACCAGTTTTTTTGGAAGCTCTACTCTCTATGTCAACTCCCTTACTCTAGCCACTATTAGGAAGGGTCCTACAAATCTCGGTGCTAGCTTCCCAAAACTACCAAATCTCATCACATGCCTAAGGAATGAAACTTTCATGAATACCATATTTCCGAATATGAATTCTAATTCCATGCGTCTCCTGTCAACATAAGGTTTCTGTCTATCCTGAGCAGTCTTCATCCTCCTACGGATCAAATCTACCTTCGCCGATGTCCGCCTCACCATATCTGGCCCAAGAATAATCCTATCCATCGTATCCCACCAACACGACGGTGATCTACAGTGTCTACCATACAACGACTCGAAAGGTGCCATCCCAATACTAGTTTGATAACTATTATTGTAGGTAAACTCCACTAATGGAAAATGATCCTCCCAAGAACCTCCAATGTCTAAAATACACATCTATAGCAAGTCCTCCAAAACTTGATTCACTCTCTTTGTGTGTCCGTCATTCTGCATATGGTATGTAGTACTCTAATTCAACTCAATCTCCAATGCCTCCTATAGACTTCTCCAGAACTCACCAGTGAAAAGTGGATCTTGGCCGCTAACTAGGCTAATAGGAACTTCATGTAACCCAATGACCTCTCGTACGTATAAAGCCACCAATGATGTCGCCGTCCTAGTACTCCTCACTGGTATGAAAGGAGCGCACTTGGTCAACCAATCGACTATGACCTAAATGATCTCATTGCCTCTCCTACTCTTAGGTAGACCATCTACAAAATTCATGGAGATACTCTCCAAATTCCACCGAGGAATATCCAATGGCTGCAACAATCCTCCTGGCTTCTTCTGCTCTGCCTTTACCCTTTGGCAAGTCATACATCTAGTTACATACTCCGCTACTTGCCTCTTCATACCGGGACAATAGAAAACCCGCTTCATGTGACGATACATCTTGTCTCCACCGAGATTAATGGTCGTCCTAGAATGGTGAGACTCTACTAATACCGCATTTATCAAATCCATACTACGAGGAACACAAAGCATATCATCCCTCTGTAACCGTACTCTCGAGCCAATGGCATAATGCCTCAAATGACTCGATGACTCTTCTCTACCAATCCTCTTCATAATGTCTATTAGCTCCTCATCCTCCTTCTGCCTAGATCCAACATGATACTCCAAACATCTTCTCTCCAAAAACAAAGGACTCAACATACTATGATGATGGTAGAAAATAAAAGCTAGCAATATACTCCAAACATCTTCTCTCCAAAAACAAGGGACTCAACATTGCACGCTGTCTACTTAAAGCGTCCTCCACTACATTAAGCTTGCCCGGGGTATAAGAGATATCAACGTCATATAATGCCAAAAACTCCATCTACCTCTGTTGCCTTAAGTTCAAGTCTTTTTAGGAGAACATTTATCTCAAGAACTTGTGATCCGTAAATAGCTCAAACCGCTCCCCTAAAAGATAACACCTCCATGACTTGCTTGAGCGCAAAGACAATGGTTGCTAACTCAAGATCGTGTGTAGGATTGTTCCTCACGTGGGCTTCAACTTCCTACTCGCATAACTCACCTGTTGGTCCATGAGTTGATGGTTTTGATGACAACAACCTTAGAATAAGATTATAAAATATAAATACTAACATTATAGTTTAGATATATATGTATATGCAGGATTTAACCATGCAGGTACCAAGAATGAAGACTGTACATTATAGAGATTCAAGATATCAAGATTGAAGACTCATGAGTACCAAGAATATCAAGATTATCAAGAGTTCAAGATTTCAAGATAAGTATTGAGTCTAGAATTATGTTAAAACTTCACAATAGCACTGAAATCTTCACTCCATTTTTCTTTTGGGATGGAACCCATTTCTACCTTTTTAGTGACTTACAAACCCACGACAAGTAGCTTACAAACCTACGACAAGTGGCTTACAAACCCACGAACATCCTGGTTTTGTACAAGTTCTCGAGTCCTGGCATGATGAGATATTCTGCAGGAAGAAGCTTGCAAAACTACTTCAAAATGATTTTCAAAACTACCTCAGAATGATTTTCAAAATTGTTTTTCAAAATGTTTTAGCCTTAAAAATTATCTTTTTAAATGATTTTCAAAAAGATGTTTTAGCCTTAAAATATTCTTTGTTTTTGTTTTTAATAAACTCTTGTTTTTAAACTTCGTTTGTTTTAAACTATCTTTTAATTATAATATATTTATACTTAGATTTAAATATAAAATTATAGTAAAATTATATATATATTATTCTCTATATTTATCTATGTATTTTATCTATAGTCAAGTATATTTATAAAGTTTAAATAGTTTTTAATATAAGATAAAGGTTATTTTCAAAGAAAATCAAATCATCAAAAATTGCTTTGGGATGTCGACATGCCCTAGTACCCCATGTCGACATAGTGACAGTTAGATTCAAAAATTTGAATTTCAAAAGAAGTGTCTATTCGCCATAACCTTTCACGAATGGACATGGCTGTTGTTCTTCTATAAATAGGGGTTAGTTTCAACGAATCTATTATCAGATTTTCTGGTTTTTCACTTCTGTTCTTCTTCTTCCACATTTTCTTATTCAAAATCCTATCATCACTCTGCCGAAATCAACATTGAATCTAACTAGATCATCTCTGGTTTGATTATCTATCACTATCTCAACAAGATCCCAGTGCTATTCAGAGTTATAGGCTTCTTTGTAATCTATCTAGCGAGAAAAGGTATGATTATAGCCTTGGAAATCAATCAAGCGAGAAAAGGTGTGATGGTAGCCTTGGAAATCAATTGGGTGAACTTGTTGCCTCGGAAATCAAGTATCTCTACCCAAAGGATTGTGATTCTGGAGGGTGTACCTCGTAGCCTTGAAACCGAGGGTTGTAATTGTTGAATTGCTTTTGAAAGGAAATCCATACTTAGTTGTGCGGGACTGGATGTAGGGTAACTCCGAACCAGTATAAAATCTGGTGTGTTCTTTCCTTTACTGCATTTACTTTATTTCTACATCTGTGTTTGATTCTGTGATTATATCTGTGTCTGAATATTACATACATCTGTGTACAAATTAACATAAACTCAAAAAGATTTAGTAATTTCTTATAAACACTATTCACCCCCCCCTCTAGTGTTATTCCTAGTCTTAAGATCCGTAATTCGCATTCCTCACATTTGGTATCAGAGCAAGGTTTTCAAAAGTTTCATAATCTAATTTTTGAAAAAGTTTTTTTAATGTCTATGTTTAAGAAATTTGTTAATGCATGTTTAGAAATATTCAGATCATCATTGTCTCTTGAGTCTACATATAATCAATATTCAAATACAAGTTGTCTACTAAGATTTTTTGATGTGCAGGAATCATGCTTTATGGGAGTTGAGGAATCAATCCAGAACAAACAAACTATGCAGATCAAAAAGAACAAATGGATACTCGATAGTGGATGTTCTAGACACATGACTGGGAATCCAGATATGCTGAATGATATAATATACAAAGACGGAGGACTGGTTAACTTTGGAGACAATTCAAAAGGTTATGTGATCGGCATTGGCAAAGTCGGTAACTCTGAAACTCCTATTATTACTAATGTTTTGCTAGTTAAGAATCTGAAACACAATCTGCTAAGTATAAGTCAACTATGCGATAAAGGATATAAAATTAAATTTGAAAAAGATAAGTGTCACATTGAAGATAATAATTCAACCATAATATTTGAGGGAATTAGGAAAAAGAATATTTATATTCTTAGTATGAAAATTTCAAATGATAACTTGTGTCTTTTGGCAAATGCAAGTGACCCTTGGATTTGGCATAAGAGATTTGGGCATTTGAATTTCAAACTCTTATCTAGACTGTCAAAACATGATCTAGTAAGAGGCCTCCCTAAAATGAATTTTAAAGTAGATAGTCTATGTGATGCATGTCAACTAGGAAAACTTAGAAAAAGTTCCTTTAAATTAAAAAATATAATTTCTACTTCAAAACCTCTTGAATTACTTCATATTGATCTATTTGGTCCATCTCAAATTCTATCAATAAATAATAGTAAATATGTTTTTGTAATTGCAGATGATTATTCTAGATTTACATGGACAATATTTTTAAAACATAGAAGTGATACTTTTGAATATTTTAAGAATTTTTCAAAAAGGGTTCAAAATCAACTTTCTCAAAAAATTATAACCATCCGTAGTGATCACGGTGGTGAATTTGAAAATGAAAAGTTTGAAGAATTCTGCAATAAAAAGGGAATAATTCACAATTTTTCATTTCCAAGAACTCCACAACAAAACGGAGTAGTAGAACTAAAAAATAGGACGATTCAAGAGTGTGCGAGAACTATGCTTTCTGATAGTAATTTACCAAAGTACTTTTGGGCAGAAGCAGTTGCTACCGCCTGTTATATTTTAAATAGAATTTTAATTAGACCTTTAACTGATAAGACATCTTATGAACTTATTTACTCAAAGAAACCTAAGGTATCTTATTTTAGAATTTTTGGAAGTAAATGTTTTATTTTAAATACAAAAGATAACTTGGATAAATTTGATCCTAAATCCGACAAAGGTATCTTTATCGGATACTCTAATAAAAGTAAAGCATACAGAGTATTTAATTTAAGAACTAATACCATCGAAGAAACAATGCATGTTTCATTTGATGAAAATTTCAAAATTTTTGAAGAAATAAATGATGAAGAGGATTTAATCACTCAAAACCAAGAGTCAACTGAAACTAATAATGAATTAAATCATCCTAATAAAAGGATTAAACTTTTAAAAATCACCCTATAGAAAATATACTTGGAGATATGCAATCTGTTGTTAAAACTAGAAACCAACTAAGTCAAATGAGTAATGTAGCTTTTATATCAACTATTGAACCCAAAAATCCAGAAGAAGCATCAACTGATGATTCATGGATTTTGGCTATGCAAGAAGAATTAAATCAATTCACTAGAAATGATGTTTGGGAACTTGTTCCTAGACCTGAAAATAAAACAATAATTGGAACTAAATAGGTTTATAAAAATAAAATGAATGAACAAGGAGAGGTTGTTAGAAATAAAGCCCGGTTAGTCGCTCAAGGTTATTGTCAAGAAGAAGGAATAGATTTTGTTGAAACCTTTGCCCCCGTAGCAAGATTAGAAGCCATTAGGATTCTACTTGCTTTCGCAAATCATAATAATTTCAAACTATTTCAAATGGATGTTAAAAGTGCATTTTTAAATGGTTTTGTAAAAGAAGAAGTATTTGTTAAACAACCACCACTTTTTGAAAATGATAAATTTCCAAATCATGTTTACAAACTTAAGAAAGCTCTGTATGGTTTAAAGCAAGCTCCTAGAGCCTGGTATGATAGACTAAGATCTTACTTGTTACAATCAAATTTTGAAATAGGTAAAGTAGATAATACTCTTTTTATTAAAAGAAATAAAAATGATATTCAACTAGTACAAGTCTACGTAGATGATATCATTTTTGGATCAACTAATTTTGAAATGAATAAAGAATTTTCTGAAATAATGACAAAAGAGTTTGAGATGAGTCATATGGGTGAATTAAACTTCTTTTTAGGATTACAGATAAAACAATTAGATAATGGTATCTTTATTAGTCAAGAAAAATATGCTAAAGACTTAGTTAGTAAATTTGGTTTGACTACTGCGATTGGAAAACCCACTCCCATGGCAACCAATGAGTACCTTAGTAAAGAAGATCTCTCGAAAGATGTAGATAAAAAATTATATAGAGGAATGATTGGATCACTACTCTATATCACCGCGAGTAGACCTGATATCATGCATAGTCTCTGTGCAAGGTATCAATCCCAACCTAAAGAAACTCACTTAAAAGTTGTAAAACGTATTATAAGATATGTTAAACACACCTTTGATTATGGCTTATTTTATCCTAAAAATGATTCGTTTGACTTAATATCTTACTGTGATGCTCATTATGCTGGCTATAAATCAGACCAAAAAAGTACAAGTGGAACTTGTCACTTTTTAGGGCATTCTCTGATTTCCTGGTTTAGTAAAAAGCAAAACACAGTTTCTATATCAACAACTGAAGCAGAGTATATTTCTGCTGCTTTGGCTTGTTCTCATGTAATATATATGCAACAAACTTTAAAATATTTTGGTTTAAATATCTCAAAATCACCAATTTATTATGATAATACTAGTGCAATAAATTTATCCAATAATACTACTCAACATGCTCGAACTAAACATATTGATATCAGACACCATTTTCTTAGAGATAATATAAGTAGAGAAGTAATTACTCTCGACTATATCAATTCTGAAAATCAAATTGCTGATATCTTAACAAAACCCTTAAATGAATCTACATTTACTAAATTAAGAAGAGAATTAGTTATTTGTTCATTAACTGAAATATAAAATATAAATAACAAAGTGTAATTAAAAATTAAATCAAAATAAATCAAATAGTAAAAATATTGAGAACCATGTCGACATCTCCCCTATACCCATGTCGACATATAACGTTTTTTAAATTTTAAATTTTTTCCCACCAAAATTCAAATAATTGGTTATATATTCTTCCTATTTTCAAAATTTTCTTCATTCTCTCTGTTCTCTTTCTGTTCTATCTTCTGAAATCAATTTATCATTGGCCTCCTCTTCCAAATCAAACATAAAATCAACCTTTTAGATCCCTTCTCCTACCTCTGGTCCGTTCCAACGTACTACGCTCGCCCGAGTGACAAAAATGGAGGATTCTTTGAAGGATGCAATTCAGTTAATGACTGAAATTCAAATGGTGCAACTCCGAATGGCAAAAGACCAGGAAAGGCAAGGGAAAATCCTTAGAAATTTGCAAAAATTTCTAATGGACAATCATGCTAATCCAATCTTGATTGACGAGGACTCTTCAGGAGATCATGAAGAAGAGGAAAGTGAAGAAGAAGAAGAACCAATGGAAGAAAAGCATGCAGAAGACAACGACAAAGTCATTTGCATTGGCGAAGTATGTTTTGACAAGGACGGAAACTTGGTTGAACAACGTGGAAATTTCTGTTTCCATTATCCAAATTGTTCGATCCATAGATCTCCAATTGTCAAAGATACTCTGTAGTTTCTTCTTTTTTGTTTTTTCATCGTTATGTGTATATTTGTCACGTTTTACGAAAATGTAAATATAAACATATATATATATATATAAATAAATATTGTGTGTTCTTATATATGATTCCTATATATGATATATATAAGTATTATATAGGTACTTGGTTAGGAATGTTAGTAGTTTAGGACTAAGTTTTAGGTGTACAAGTAAGTATTGATGATAACACTATCATCATATAGGATATTAGACTAAGAGTTATATAGTTTTGAGTTAGTTTGTTTTTGTTGATGACAAAGGGGGAGAAATATAAAATAGAAGAGTTAGGCATAGATTAAGGGGGAGTTATCAGTTTTAGGGGGAGTTATTAGAAAAGAAGTAATATTTTATAAACAAAGGTTGTCATCATCAAAAAGGGGGAGATTGTTAGTCCATGAGTTGATGGTTTTGATGACAACAACCTTAGAATAAGATTATAAAATATAAATACTAACATTATAGTTTAGATATATATGTATATGTAGGATTTAACCATGCAGGTACCAAGAATGAAGACTGTTCAGTATAGAGATTCAAGATATCAAGATTGAAGACTCATGAGTATCAAGAATATCAAGAGTTTAAGATAAGTATTGAGTCTAGAATTATGTTAAAACTTCACAATAGCACTGAAATCTTCACTCCATTTTTCTTTTGGGATGGAACCCATTTCTACCTTTTTAGTGGCTTACAAACCCACGACAAGTAGCTTACAAACCTACGACAAGTGGCTTACAAACCCACGAACATCCTGGTTTTGTACAAGTTCTCGAGTCCTGATATGATGAGATATTCTGGAGGAAGAAGCTTGCAAAACTAATTCAAAATGATTTTCAAAACTACTTCAGAATGATTTTCAAAACTGCTTTTCAAAATGTTTTAGCCTTAAAAATTATCTTTTCAAATGATTTTCAAAAAGATGTTTTAGCCTTAAAATATTCTTTGTTTTTGTTTTTAATAAACTCTTGTTTTTAAACTTCGTTTGTTTTAAACTATCTTTTAATTATAATATATTTATACTTGGATTTAAATATAAAATTATAGTAAAATTATATATATATTATTCTCTATATTTATCTATGTATTTTATCTATAGTCAAGTATATTTATAAAGTTTAAATAGTTTTTAATATAAGATAAAGGTTATTTTCAAAGAAAATCAAATAATCAAAAATTGCTTTTTGATGCCGACATGCCCTAGTACCCCATGTCGACATAGTGACAGTTAGATTCAAAAATTTGAATTTCAAAAGAAGTTTCTATTCGCCATAACCTTTCACGAATGGACGTGGCTGTTGTTCTTCTATAAATATGGGTTAGTTTCAACGAATTTATTATCAGATTTTCTGGTTTTTCACTTCTCTTCTTCTTCCACATTTTCTTATTCAAAATCCTATCATCACTCTGCCGAAATCAACATTGAATCTAACTAGATCATCTCTGGTTTGATTCTCTATCACTATCTTAACAAGATCCCAGTGCTATTCAGAGTTATAGGCTTCTTTGTAATCTATCTAGCAAGAAAAGGTGTGATTGTAGCCTTGGAAATCAATCAAGCGAGAAAAGGTGTGATTGTAGCCTTGGAAATCAATTGGGTGAACTTGTTACCCCGGAAATCAAGTATCTCTACCCAGAGGATTGTGATTCTGGAGGGTGTACCTCGTAGACTTGAAACCGAGGGTTGTAATTGTTGAATTTCTTTTGAAAGGAAATCCGTACTTAGTTGTGCGGGACTGGATGTAGGGTAACTCCGAACCAGTATAAAATCCGGTGTGTTCTTTCCTTTACTGCATTTACTTTATTTCTGCATCTGTGTTTGATTCTGTGATTATACCTGTGTTTGAATATTACATACATCTGTGTACAAATTAACATTAACTCAAAAAGATTTAGTAATTTCTTATAAACACTATTCACCCCCCCTCTAGTGTTATTCCTAGTCTTAAGATCCGTAATCCGCATACCTCACATCACCACCATTCCTTCTTGCATTAATACTGTGCCTAACCACGTTCTACAGGCGTTGATATAAAGAAGAAATGGCTTCGTCCCATCCGGTAGCACCAAAATTGGCACACTAGTCAATGCCTCCGTCAACTTGACAAAAGCATCTTCACACTTCACATCCCATGATAAAACTAAATTCTTTTTGGTAAGATGGATCGGTGGGGAAGAGATCTTCGCGAAGTCCTTAATGAACTTGCGATAGTATCCCGCCAAACCAAGGAAACTTCTCACCTTCGTGGCATTCTTTGGAACATGCCAATCCCAAACTGCTGCCACTTTACTAGGGTGAACTGCCAAACCAATTTCTGAAACGATGTGTTCCAGAAAACATACCTCTTCCCTTTAAAAGTGGCACTTAGAGAACTTCGTCTTCAACTTATGTGCATGGAGTGTACTGAGCATTTCTCCTGAATGCTATGCATGCTCCTCCTCACTCCTCGAGTATACAGGAATATCATTTATAAATACCACGATGAAATTATTAAGAAACCCCCTAAATACTAGGCTCATCAAATCAACAAAGTACGTAGGTGCATTGGTCAGTCCGAAGGGTATGACTAACTACTCATATAATCCGTTAGGTGTACGGAATGCCGTCTTCTGGATACTGTCCTCAGCTATGCGCAACTGATGGAATCCGGTAGCCAAGTCAAGTTGTGAGAATACTCTAGCTCCAACCAACTAATTAAAGAGATTGTCTATGCGGGGCAATGGATAGTGATTCTTCTTCGTCAGTTTATTTAGCTCCCTATAATCAATGTAAAGTCTCAGAGAACCATCTGCCTTGGTGGTAAAAATGACTGGTGCTCCCCACTTGAAAATACTCCTTCTAATAAAACCCTTCTCCAACAACTCATTAACCTATTTATTCAACTCGCACCTTTACTTTAGAGCCATATGCCTTAGTGGTAAGTTGGCAGGTCTATCGTTCTCAATAAGATATATCCTAAACTTGATCTCCTTTTGGGGCGAAAGATCGGTAACCTTAGCAAAATAACCTAGGAAATCTCTAAATACAGGCATTGTACTAAGCTCGTCATGTGATAGGTCCAATGAATATAGGTATCTTAACATAACAGATCCTCGGGGATCATATTAAACCTCTAAGCTACGCCCACTACACGTGCTCAACCTGACAACCCTCCTATCACAGTCTATAATAGCTTCATACATAGCCATTCAATCTATCCCCAATATCAACTCAAACCCATAAAATCCTAATACAAAGCCATCACAATCAAACTCGACCCCTAGGATAAACTACTTAAAACCCCTACATAACATAGACAAATAGGCTGATCCTCCTATATGTTTGGCACAACTACGGGGTCCATGACTGTACTAGTGTGTAAGTGTAAATTATCAACATGTCTACTAGAAATGAAAGAATGTAAAGCCTCAGTATCAAATAAAGTGTGAATAGATAAATCAAAAAGAGTCAACACACCTTCGATCACCACTTTCTTACCCTTGTCTGTCATCGGTTGTAACTGGAGTTAGGGACTACCTCTAGTGCATAAGATGGAACAACCTGAGTAGAATTCTGATGGGAGATTTCAGTGGTGTTTTGTAAGCTCGCTATAAATGCTCATTCCAATCACAGTTATAACACTTAATCCTTGAGAAATCCAACCTACATTCTTTAGCAAAGTGCCCCAGTTTGCCACACATATTTTACTTCATATCCTTCTTCTGAATCTTCCTCTTCGGTATAAATCCTCATGTCTTCTTATTTTTCTGGCGCCCTTTCTCTCCAGCTTTTGGAGCATCCTCCTTCTCTTCCTTCTTAGAGATGGTAGTGAGTAAAGCCATCTCCACTAACCCCTCATAGGTAGCACCCATCGGAATGTGACTCACAGCCAAATCTTAGAAGAGATATTTTCAGCCCTTTAGCAAATTTAAGAGCCTTCTTGTATGGTGTACTAATCAACTCCATACCGAATCTAGCTAGCCCATTAAACTGATTCACATACTCCTTGACGGTCATATCTCCCAGCTTGAGATGAACAAACTTCTCCAACCAAATACCTTCCTCCGTCCTAGAAAGGAACTTCATCTCAAATCGCCTACAAAACTCACCCCAAGAGATATTGTCCCCCCTCATTCTTGGACTCAATAACCTCCCACCAGCTCAAAGCCACTCCCTACAACTGCCAGGTAGCTAACTGCCTCCTCACAACATCAGTAAAACCATCAGACCAAATATCCTTTCACAAGCGTGGATCCATGCTCTCGAATCCACGTAAGACTCCATCCCCATATATGGCTTGCCTTCAAGACTAGAAAAATCTTTGCATAACTCAGCAAAGTCCAAAGCGGTAGGTGGGCGGGCATGAACCCCACCCGTCACTCCTTCCGCGGGCTCTCTAGTGGGATTAACCTCGGCCTGTCCCCTAACCTGAAGGTATCGGTGGAACTATATAGGGATGTTCATGCCTAGGATTTTAGCTACATCGCCAGAGCCTGAACCTACTAGATCAGTCATCTTCTATCTGAATTTTAAGAATTTGATTAGCAACTTTTCATAGATAGTTTAGGCACGAATAAGAGAGATAACATAGATATGAATCAAAGATAGCATAGGCACGATTGAGAGAGATTACACCTTGTATAAAATATTTGGAAAATCTCTTTGAAAAATATTTACTTTTATATGTATATATTACAAAAAGTCCATTTTAAAAAAACACTTTGGAAAATATATTCAGAAAATATTTTGAAAAAAACCATTTCTTTTCAGAAACTTTTTCAAATATGTTCTCGCAATACGGTCCTTATTCCTAAGGAACTTTGAACATATACTCTGATACCAACTATGACAACCCGCACCTTCTGACATACCGATCCAAAGCTCAAAGTGGATTCGACCCCATGTTGTGCCGAGAAATGCGGATCGTCAGGGTTTTAACCTTTAACAATTTAGAGACTAACACAAGCAAATATAATCTAATGATAGCTAAACTTTCCAAACTCGCAACAGAAGGAATAAAACATGTATGTATCATAGAAAATTATCAGTCCCAAAAAATATCAAATAAGGAAATAACGCCCGTAGGCGACCGAGGGTACTGCTCTCTCGTAACTACCTATCATCGCTACGCCTGGTGAAGGAGAACCCCGAAATGCAAACTCGCTATATGACTCATTGTATGCACCCACTATTCATCGCTTCGTTGTAGTGCGAAATGCCTCTTATCGTATTACGCCAGCACCCTCCTGTACCATGTCACGTTAGAACCATGCGTACAAGAACTCCCGTTAGTACCAGGCTCCTTTCTATCCTATAGCCTCTTATCGTGTTGCACCGGGCCTGGCTGTCCTTTAGAATCCCCATTAGCACCAGGCTCACTCACCTGGTGTCTCCATCAATGAAGCATGCCTATTACGGAACGCGCCCTGATTTTTTGCGAAATACATCGCCCTAGTCAGCTCTTAACCATTATTTGGGTGTTTAACCGTTATCCAAAACACCATGACCGATTGTCCTTTGATAGGATACTGAATTTCCTACTGTCACTAGCATGTTTATTTAGCCCAAAATAGGCTCAACCAATCAATTTACCATATTATATAATTTTGTATGAAATTATATAATTTTTAATGTTTAACTTGGGCCAAAGTTCAAATTCAAAAAAATTCATACTGAATGATCGACAGCCGTTACCCCACGGTTGACTGCTAGGGTTCCCAAATCGACCGGTCGTGAAATTAATTTGGGGTTTCTGCATGATTTCGATTGTCAATCCTTTTAACGTTTAATTCCAATTAATAGCAAAGTTTAATTAACCTAAATTACTAACTAGTTCACATTCAATTAGCTATTCAAATTGGGATTTGTAAATTTAGGGTTTGCAAGAGGTTATATACAAATGTTAAACAGTTTACTAACAATTTGCTTTCTTGAGTTATAGACTTGAATTTAGGGTTTCTGACATATTCAATTAGGGTTTAGCATATCCAATCAATTACAATAGTTTAAATTTAATTACGGTAATCAAATTAGCAAATTTTTGCCCACTCACATCTAACCTAAGCTCTTATTAATGCTTGCACCTGAGGATTTAGCCCTCAAATCAATAACTCCTCCTTAGATTTCTTTGATCTGCCTTTATTTGCTTGCTCTAGCTTCTTAGGTTGATTAGTTTTTATATTTTTTTAGACTGGTATTTTTCTATGATATATACATGTTTTATTCCTTCCGTTGTGAAATCTGAAAGTTTGGTT
The DNA here is from genome assembly GCA_030737815.1 of Allium fistulosum. NCBI lineage: Eukaryota > Viridiplantae > Streptophyta > Magnoliopsida > Asparagales > Amaryllidaceae > Allium > Allium fistulosum. Next base: position 897,773,340 of record CM060907.1, on the reverse strand, counting down.
ATCATTAGATTATATATGCTTATGCTAGTCTTTGAATTGTTAAAGGTTAAAGCCCCGACGATCCGCATTTCTCGGCACGACGTGAGGCAAAAGTCACTTTGAGCTTTGGATTGGTGTGTTGGGAGGTGTGGGTTGTCACAGGTCAATTATGGAATCTTATTCAAACTTCTCCAACCGGTTTCCTCAAAACCAATTGGGTCAATCCCTCAGTGAATGAGTATGCTATTATGTTTCAATTATCTATTCTTTTAATCAACTCTCTCCGACGCTAATAAACTACCATTATCAAATGGAATAATTCGGAGTATGTCCCTCGAGTTCCAGTAAGCTTTAAGTTCTGTTACAAACTATATCGTGAAATTGTTATAGTATAACAATGTTATTGGATCCTCAACATTCGGAATCACCATCGGCTCAGTTATAAATTTGTTCATTTATATTTATATCATTGCTTTTATTGTGGCGCTATCCAAGATGATTTACTTATCCATTTTTATTGAATCAGCCATATTCTTCCATTAGGAGCATTTCTAATTTTACATATTCTTAACTTGAATTTATTATTGACACGTTATACTCAATATCACTTATAAAGTTTGAGTCTGAACACTCCTTCATAAGGAGTTTGTTGTTTGTCTAAAAAATTCTCTTGTATTTCATAAATACACGACAACACCTCTAATAACCATTTAGTGATATCAATTTGGTTTGATATTTGTCTCATGTATAAAATACATAAACAAATCACGATAGCATAGACAACATAACATATATGATAATTCATATCGCATAAGGAATCCATCTTACATGTTCCATATTAAACATTTCCAATGTCTTTTATACTTACTATAAAAGAAATCATTTAAAAATCCAATGTCAGTTATTAAAACAACTAAAGTTGATTTAACACAAGTCCATTGTTAATAATCAGCAGTGTGTTGTTTATTTATGGTTTAGAAATATCTATGTATCTTTTAACATTCTTTCTTATGAATACATGTTTCCTTTGCATTTTAATTGATAATCAAACTATTTGATATTTCTATCAAAACACTTGTTCAATTTTGAGGCTTGTCGAATGACACTTTCATATCCGTTTTTGGATCGTATTCAAAAAATCACAAACTCAATATTGTTCCCACTGATTTTGAGACATTTTGGTTATTATGTGTAAATAGTTTACCTTAAATCATTGTTTAGAATTTTCTTTTTCAACATATACGTACCAAAACATAAAGTCATAGAAGGTGATAATTTGGTGAGTAAAATCCAAAATGACTTGAGCACATCGAATGGTTAATCTGTTACGTTAATTTCAACAATTGAAATTCATAGTATTGTTCTTATCAATGTGGTTCACTATATTCCAACTACGTTTGTCTTTCTCTTAAAGACATATTTGCATCCAATGGATCATATTCCTTTAGGTACAGCTATCAAAATCATATGTTGATAATGTACTTAGAATTTATTTTGGATCAGCGCATCATACCATATCATAGAGTAAATACTCTTAGTGGTTTAATTAAACAACCAATGATTATTTATTCTTAACATTGATAAGAATCTCACAATTTCTCTTTAATGTACAAAAATACTTATTAGACGTTCTAATGTATTGTGTTCATTAAGGTTCGATCAATTTGATCTCATCCTTTATAATCATTTTGATCTTTGGATTGAATCCAAATCCATTTTACAACCAATAATTTCTCAAAGAAATTCTTTCGTTATGAAGTTGACAATTCTTGAAACAACAGTTGTTTCTCAGTGTAACAGATCGGGCATTCATAAATATTTTATGAATTGCCTTTTATTAAAACTTATTTTGCATTAGTTCACTATATATATATATTCACAATATAAATTAATCATCTAATGATTATCGTTCTCAGATTTCTCTTGAGACAATTCATATAAGATCCCTTACGTACAATTATTATGTGTAGTCTTTCGATTTACACAACCTGCCAACTCCTTGGCCAGGATATGTAGGAGTTTCTTATAAACCCATATCTCATAAGGTTTTGTAAACAATTCTTTGAATGATATTAATTTTAACCTTGTGTACTACTCTTAAGTACACACCTTGTAGAAGGAATTTAACTCAACTTCACTCACCATTAATCGAGTTTTGTCCAACAAAGTTTGAGTACTCTATATCAATACATCATTATGTATTATATTAGGTACATACAGAACTCTTTCCAATATACTCACCTATTTGATCAAATCGAGTCATTTATGTTGCATGTTTTATTATTTACTTTCATTCTATATTCTATGAGCTTATCGTATACTTATACATGCATATCAAATAAACATGTTCATGTCTGTCGTAACTCATTGATGAATATGACGAAGTATGTGAAACAATTTTAGTATTAACAGACTTACGATTGCGCGCGCGCGCACACACACACACATATCAATTCGAAGAGTTCATCAACTTTTATGTTGCTCCCACTAAATAGGTGCATAGTCCTTAATTGTTTGAGATATAATTAACCAGCATTATATGATTCATAGTCATATAATAAAAATTAGTTTTCTAAACTACGGCTTAGTTTATAATACCAACATAATTGTAAATAATTTAGATACTTCAGTATTTTCCAATTCATCACTTTTGTTGTGAAAAAAAATACCACTTTATAGTTTTATTTCATAATGAATATTTATAATATTCTCCTTAAAAAATAACTATTTCTATTTTTCAGTTGATACCGAAAAATAGGCATTATTTCATAAATAATGTTCAATATGTTTTACAAAAACAATTTTCGTAATTGGATGCAATCAATATGTGCAATATTGTACGTTCCTGCTATTTCCGCCATTATTGTAATAACATACTGAATACTGAGATCTATCATTCACTTAATATAGGTTATTTATTTCATATACTGCAATTAGTTTGCAGTGGAAAGTTCTTTGATCAAATATCTTGGACTCAAAGAAACAAATCTCAAAGAAAACAATTTTCTATACGAATATACATTTCAGAACAAAAATTATATTTCTTATTTCAATATTAAGTGTCAATTATTATTATTACAATTCTTGTTTCCAATGTTTCTTTATGAAGCAGAAGTGACTATTTACTCTCTTCATTCTAACTTGGCATTAGGGAAGAAGTATGAACTATCACAAAGAGGCGTGACTGTTAAAAAATTAAAAATTAAAAGCACAACTTAGCAGTTGAAGTGTCTATTCGAATTTAACAAAATAAAATAAAATGTTACATTAATTTAAAGTGCTCAGAATTTTCTATGTAGTTATATTTACTAATTATATTCTGGAAAATAAATTTTTTATGTTAAAAAACTTTGTGTACAAGGACATAAAAATCCAAAATTGCAATGGCCTAAGTCAGAATTATGGTTGTTGTAACCACCAAGTGTCCGTTTATTTGAAAATAATAAAATAGTTATCTTTCGAATTTTGATATGAATTTTTTTACATAAGTAGATCAATGTATATTTTATTAGAGAAAAAAAATTTCATGCAAAAATATACAATTTGTAATTTTTGAGATTTCCAAAAAATTATTGCGTTTAACATGCCTGTTCAACATTTAAAAATAGTAGTCAATTTTGTACGGAAATTTAGAAAATTTTAAATTATTTAAAATGATTTTAGATTCTTTATATAGTTAAATATATTAATTTTTATTTGGAATATATTTTTATGATTGAAAAATAATTTAATTTGAAGGCCATAAAAATTCAAATTTAGGCTCCAAAATCTAAAATGTAGCAATTGTAACTTACTAAGTGTCTGTTCATTCAAAAATAATAAAATAGTTAGAATTCAAATTTTGGGTCCAATTTTTTTATAGTATAAGTATATCTATCTTATACTCAAGTAAAAATTTAATTAAAAAAATATTAATTTATAATTTCTAAGATTTAAAACATATTTCTGCATTTAGTATTTTCTTTCCTGTTTACAAAGTGTATAGTCAGTTTTGTAAAAGTTCTACAAAATTTAAATTTTAATATTTTATTTAAAATATTTTTCTAAACTTTTAATACATAATATTAACAACAATAAAAATGTGATTTTTTAAAATAATTTAGAATATTTCTATAGAAAAATTCTAAGGCATCTCAAAAATTAAATTGTTGTTTCAATTTGAAAACTAGCAGTTATTTTTAGAGGGAAAACTTGTTTTCTACATATTTAAACAATTTTGGTTATTTGGAACATAGAAGAATAACTAAAATATCTTTCTACTTAAAGAACGTATTAAAGAGTAATACATAAAAATCAAATAAAGTTTCTAGATTACCAACATTGCTGATGTCCTCATTCCAATATTATAGTTTCTCCATCCAAAGGTTTGTCTTTAAGAATGTATATCTGTATATATTGTTGCTCTTCCTTTCTCTTGATCTTCCATCTTGTCTTTTGAACATCCACTGTCTAAAATCCATTTGTCCTTCTTTATTTGTGATGTATGACTATTAAGTGTCGTTTCCCCATCAACGATATCACATACTTGTTCCTACAATTCAATATTATACTTTTCCAAAATATCAAGTGACTTTTCAAAATAATTAGTTTCTAATAGCATATTGATTTCACAAAATTGTTTTTTATAATGTATTATAAATAGTACTAACAATATTACTTGCCATTTAAAATTTTCAAAAATCAAGTTACGAGTTTTTTAAAACCTAATGCTCGATACCAAATGTGGGTTGCGGAATAATTGATCTTAAGGCTAATTTAACACTAGAGGGGGTAAATAGTGTTTTCTAACTTATGTAAATCTTTTTAATTTTATTTCAGGATTAATATTAAATTACAGATTAACAACATAGAAGTATGCTAACAATCAGTCACAGATGCAATCATAGATGTAAATAAAAGCAGTAAAGTAAATTAAGAGTTAGAGAGATGATACCAGAGGTTTTGTACTGATTCAGATTTCTTCTACATCCAGTCATATACAATTGCTTATACAGATTTCTTTTAAAATGCCAATCTTTATCCAGGTAGAAGGAAAACCCAAATAAAATCTCGATTTCGTGGCTACGAGACACACCCTCCTATATTCCGAGTCCAGGGTAAACTCACTTGATTTGACTTGGCTACAAGCATACCCACTAGATTTGAACGAACTACTAAGCACCCACTTGATTTGAATGGGCTACAAGTACACCCACTTGATTTCAATGGGCTACAAGCACACATAAGCAAACACAAATAGAGTTGGTAGTTTTTCCAAAGATAAATTCTTATACTTTGGATACAATGGATCCTATAGCTACTTGGATAGCACTTTGATCTTTGAATTGAGACGGAGATGTTTCCATAACAGTAAGAAAGTAATATTGAATAAATACAATAAAGTATGAATTGATTATATAGAATTTTGAAGAGAATAGAGTATATTTTTCAAGAGAATTTTCAAGAGAATAAGGAGTGGGAAGAAAGTGAGTAATTAGTAATTTAAAAATTCGTTTGCACTTTACTTTATATATTAAATTAACAGATGTGTCCATTCATGAAGGGTTGTGTCGAATAGACACTTCCATTCAAAATTTGAAAACCATTTGGCAACACGTATGGTGACATATCCTAGATATGTATGTCGACATATGCTAGTGAAAAATGAAAATTATTTTCTTTAAATGATTTGAAAATTCTATACTTTGCATAATAATTTGAACATAGGTTTCAAATATCTTTGGACTTTTAAAAAAAAAGCCTTTTTAAGATATTTTAAAAATATATTTTGTAATTAAAATAATTTATTTGTGTTTAAAACATCGAAGATCAGAAATTGGAGGTAGAGACCAAAATTAATATCGAGAACTTTAACAATGTACACTAATGACTCTATGCACTAAATTATAACCTTGAGATCTTCATTTATTTGTCTTTGAACTAATGAGTTGTAACAATCCAGAATTTCACTGCTTTGATTTGTGAATATATAATTAATTTTAAATATTCAAATAATAGATTTTATAATCAAAATAAAACTCTTTTAAACAATAGCTAGTGATGGTGACATAGTTTTCCAAATTAGTTTACAGAAATATTGAGTTCGAAGAAAAATCCAAAATGTGACCGGAATTCGTTTTCCAAAATTTTGACTTTTCGTCCGTTAAAAGTTGTCAGAAACGTTGTGCCCAATATTTTATAAATATACACATAAAAATATAAAAAAGTTAGAACCATATAGTGTATATAAGGGTGTACTTAGATGTGACTTATTATGTAAATATAAAAAGGAAATTGTCACATTTTATAAAACATCAAGAGACATAAGTACATATAGTAATTAATGCATGTTGGTTCAAGGTGTACAAAGGGGGGCATAGATTTTCATAAATATTGAAGGGGGGGACAACATTAGTGATGTGGCAACAAGTGTGTAGAGGGTAGAGTACAAAGGGTATTCTGGTAATTTGCCTAATCTTTTTTATATAAAAGCTATTTTCTTTTTCTAATTTTTTTCATTCTTCTTCATTTCATCTTGGATTTTTTTCCCTTAAGCTTTTCTAAGGTTTTTAGTGGCTTCCACTTTTTAATTCAGTTTAAAAATCAAAGTTTTACCTTTTAATTCTTTTCAAACTTGTTAAAAACACCTCCTCTTCACTTCTAAACCTCTCCTCCTTCAAAAATCAAGCCATACTCACCTCCTACCACCCATGTTCGAGCCAAACACATCATGGTCGAGCTATATCATACTTAGGTCGAGCCACTTTTCCAAGTCTAAGGTCCAAAAATCAAGTTTTGTTTTGAAAAATTCAAGTCTAGGTTCTTATTTCAAGACAAGAGAGATTTGCTTAAGTTTGGGTGAGTAAAACTCAGATCCATTTTGTAAAAATTACATCTTTAAGTTATGTTAGCATTAATATGTGATTTTGCTTAGTTATTGGTTCGTTACATGCTTTGTATGTGAGAATATATGTGCTTATATGTGTTTGAATGTGATTTGTAGTTTAGACTTGAAATTCAATCTAAAAGTGATGATAATGTGATAAAATTGTGATCTTTGTTCATGTTATGGTTGTGATATATTTACGTATGCTATAGACATGATTATGTAAGAGGATAGTAAGAAAGTTAGCACTTTTGTATGGTTTAGCAATAAAGAATTCTTGTGTGAAAAACTATGATTTTTGGTTTAAAAATCATAATCATTTTCAATGTTTTAGACTTTGTTTTTGTTATACAAACACTTACTTTAAGTTGTGATAAGTTAGTAAGCTTTCAAATGTTAAGTTTTCCAAAAAAAATCCAAGAAACAATATTTCTAGTTAGGGTATCCATAGCGATAGTCGCTATGGATGCGGTTTCGATAAAAATCCACTTTTTAGAAAAAATTAAGTTTTTATGCTTAAAAATATTTTAGAAATGTTTTATATAAACTTAATAATGATGTTTAAGAAAGTTAATTAAGAATTTAATAATTAGGATTTCCCCAAAAGAGAATTATTTATTTCAATACTCACACGCATTTCAGGGAGAACCGGCTAGCTCTGGGTTCGAGTGGCATTTCACCCTAATTAATTGAGTTTGGTAATTTATAATTAATTAAGTAGTAAACAAGGTTTATTATTTTTAATTAAGTCAAGATCGGTTACTATTTAATTATCTTTTAAAATGTATAAGGTTAGTTTTTAATTAAGTATAGGGTTAGTTTTTAATTAATTATGGGTAAGTATAAGGTTAGTTTTTAATTAAGTATAGGGTTAGTTTTTAATTAATTCTTAAGTAAGTGTTTAATTATTTTTAATTATCAATTAATTAAAGGTTTTAATTTATAAATAAATTATTTTAAAGGTTTAATTATTTCTTAATTAGTAATTAAGTTAAGTTAAAAATTAATTAATATTTAATAAAGGATTTAACTTGTAATTAATTATTTAAATAGAGGTTTAAGTTTTTAATTTTTTGTCTTCCAAAGATCAATTTGTTTAAAGATAACTTTCTTCCAAAAAGAATAGTTTTGAACATAAGGGATCCGATTGTCGATACCATTAAGTAACCCTACAAATGCGAATAACTTATACTAAGCAGTGACATCTTTTAGCAGCATAATCCCCGTTCTGCTATAATTTAATTAGATAGATCATTGGTGACATCTTTTAGCAGAATAAAACACTGCTCTGCTATAGTAAACTTAATAAATTGTTTGGACACCTATTTTGTAGAATAAATCACCATCCTGCTATTATGTAGTTTAGACATGTATCTGCGAGTTGAGTTATGTTGACATGTTATCCTTTGATTTAGGTTATGGATTTTGTTTATATATATGTTGTTTACGTAAATAAATGTGTTGCAACTTGAATGCCATTATGAAACAAAATGGTAACTGAATAAACCATTGTGGTCACTAAGCCTCTTCTGAATTTTGAAAATCATTCTTCTAATCTTACCTCTTTTTAAATAAAGGGTTTAAAGATAATTATTAGGGATTAAAGTGAGGTTATTATTTAACTAAAATGTTATGGTTTATCACCATTTCAATATGATATTTTAAAAATAGTTCAGTAACTATTTTATTTAAAGAATTGAAGTTAGTTAATTAATAACAACTTCTTATTTAAAAGTTGTTTTAAATAATTAATTTTTTATTAAAAAGGAACTTGATCGAATAGTATTTATTTAAGAAGTTTTGTTTAAATAAGGAAAGTTTAAAAATGAGTTTTGTAAATGCAAAAGAGATCTTGAAATTCGGAAAAGAGTTTTATAAATGATTTTGAATACTTATAAAGAAGGTTTATAAATAGTTTTGAATATTTATAAAAGAAGTTTTATAAATGATTCTGGAAAATTGTAAAGAGGTATTTAAATGGTTTTGATATTTATAAAAGTGTTTTATAAATAAACTTGGAGATTTATAAAGAGTTTTATAACTAGATTTGGAATTTAAGTAAAGGAGATTTCATAAATGAAAGTGATTTATTAAAGAAAATTTGTAAAAGAATTTGAGATTTGGATTTCCCTTAACCGTACTTCTTAATTATGGTGGTGTGGAACTTTCATTCCATGCTTAACACCGAAGGAATAGTGTTTAGGGTAATCCTTATCCCTAATTAAAATAATTCTTATTTTGATCCTTTTGATATGATTTTAAAATAAGAAATCTTTCATAATATTTTGTGAATATACTTATGCCAGTGAGATCAGTATATGAATATTTTGATAAATATTTTAAAAAAAGATTTAATAAAGAAAGATTTATTTAAAATAAGGCTTAGTGGTTGCTATGAGTAATTAAATCACTGGATTGTTAGTTGTTTGTTTATTTAACAGTTAAATAACCGACTATCAAATCTAGACCAAACGTAACTTTGGAAATATCTAGGAGAAACCCGTGAGTTATATGACACAGTCATCTTCAGTGATGTTGTATACACATCTTCTATAATGTTGTACAGTGTGTATAAATCTTATTTTGTTTTCCTATGACAAATGAGAAGGAAATCCGTTCACTCATTGATTAGGAGGCAATCTCCGCTCTTACCTATTGTCTGTTTATTTCTAAAAGAATCGGGGTTGAGTTTACCAAAAACCATCGAATGTTGTTTTGAAGAGACCAGGATCGGATAAGTATAAATTATCCGAAAACCAATTCGATCCAACTCAAGTGTTTCGAACTGAAGACACCTTGAAGAGTATGGAATCGAAGATGGAGCTTTTGAAGTGCAAGGGCTACTTACTACAATCCTGAGGATGATTCCAAAATGGATGTAGTAGAAGTAGTGCCTTCGGTTTTGCTCAGTCCTAGAAAGAACTTGTATGGATGAATGTTGGCATTGTTTTTTTTGCGTGGAAGCAATGCTAGCATTCCGAGTAGGATTGCAATTCTAAAGGTAAAACATAGCCTCTAGCCTCATCAACTGGTAAATGACTAAAGCAGTGATGTGTAGCAGGGCTATGTGGGTCACACCCATTAGGGTGTGATCATCCCTTATCTAGAGTCGATATCTATGTATGCTTCGGGGCTTATTATGGTTGTTTGTCAACTTAAGGGTGATCATATTCAGTGCTATCCAGTATTGGGTAGGGCTAATCCTAAATAGCTGAGGTGCAACGTGTTGTAGCCTCCAATACATTTTATTTAGAGGTGTACTGATTCGGTGGGTAGACCCTTACCCTTTCATAATTGGAATCCATTTTACAATATGAGTCTTCAGACTTGGTTGTATACCTATTATGCTGGAATTTAATTAATGTAATAATTTCGGCTATGATTCAATATTTATTTCAAACCCTAGATATTATTATAATATCAGAGGATTTCCTACAAAAATGTATTGCTTATCGTAAGGTAAAATCATATCTGTGTTTATGTGCGGCACGATCTGTAACACCCCTAATTTTATTGACATTATTCAGGAGATTTAATTAGAATAAATTAAATAGAATAATGTAGATAAAGAGATTGAGGTTGATTAATAAACTAGGTGGTCGTGCTTATTTAAAATTAAATGAACTTATATAAATGAACTTATATCACCCACAGATGGATAGGCAGACAAAGAGAGTCAATAAGGTACTCGAAGACTTACTGAGAGCTTGTGTGTTGGACTTTAGTGGATCTTGGGAAGATCACATACATCTGATTGAGTTTTCCTATAAAAATAGTTATCAGACTAGTATAGGAATGGCGCCTTTTGAAGCTTCGTATGAAAGGCTATGCAAATCGCCAACATGTTTGTTAGAGACTAGAGACAGATTGGTCTTAGGTCCGGATTTGGTTAGAGAGGCGTCAGAGAAGATTGAGTTAATTCGAGGACAGATGAAAGAAGCTCAAGCCAGGCAGAAGAGTTACGCAAATAAGAGGCGTAAAAACCTAGAGTTCTCTGTGGGAGACAGGGTTTTTATTAAAGTGTCACCGATGAAGGGTGTGGTACGATTTGAAAAATCGAGGAAGTTGACCCCAAGGTATATTGGTCCATTTCAGATTATAGAAAGGATTGGAAAGCTCGTGTATGGAGTAGAGTTGCAGAGAAGTTTGGTAGGTGTCTATAATGTATTCCATGTGTCTCATCTTCATAAGTATATGCATGACCCAGAGTCTACTATTCCTCAGACGGATTTGGAAGACTTTGTAGTAGAGCCCGATTTGACTTTTGTTAGACATCCAGTTCAGGTTGTAGCGAGAGATGAGAATAGGTTAAGGACCAAGACAGTCAAGTTGGTAAAGGTTCAGTGGAGCGGCAACGAGAAAGGCTGTACTTGGGAGACGGAGGACGGGATTTGAGAGGCTTATCCTAATCTGCTTTGATGTTATGTCTATATTAGATTTATATAGATTGGTTGCTGGTCAGATAGGCTAGTATGGTTGTTAGGAGATGTTACAGATGATTGCTATGTTTGCTAGTTAGTCCTTACTGAATTTCGAGGACGAAATTCTTTAAGGAGGGGAGACTATAACACCCCTAATTTTTTTGACATTATTTAAGCGATTTTATTAGAATAAATTAAATAGAATAAAGTAGTTAAGGAGATTGAGGTTGATTAATAAACTAGGTGGTCGTGCTTATTTAAAATCAAATGAACTGATATAAATGGTTAACAACTTAAACATAAGGGCATTAGGGTAAATGGTCGCCCACACTTCCAACCCTTATACTATCTTTTTTAGCTCTACACGTTAATTTCACCGAAACAAAAATATTTATAACCGTGAGATGCAAAGGTCGTCCATGAGAAGAGAAGAAGAAAATTTAAGGAAAGCTTAGGATTCAAGCTAGAGGAAAATCAATCTCAAACAATCTCTAATCTCCTTATCTCAAGCAAGGTGAATAATTACTACATCCCATTTTCTTATGGTTTTCAGTTTCAAGATAGATCCGAAATGTTTTTGTAAGATTATTCCATATTTTGATGATTGAAGTTATATATATATATATACATATATATATATATATATGCTTGTTGATGAATTATACATGTTTATGTTAGTTTTTACGATATGTTTGACATGAAAACCCTATTAGATGATATCCAAATGCCTTGAAAATTTAAATATAGGACCGAAATGATATTTTGGAGATGGTTTTCAATTTTCATAATTTTTTGGATTTTGTGGATTTTATATAGATTTTCTAGTGAAGATAATGATTTATTGGGTTATAAATTATTTACAGCTAAATAAATAATTATTTGGGGTTGAAATTTTTATATGTTGGAAAACATATTAAAATAGATTTTCTGTGATTTTTCCAGATTTTTCCAACTGTTTTGATGAATATATAAAATTATTTAAGGTATGAGACTTAAATGTTTTATATATTTAATTAAGGAGAAGGGGCATTTTATACAATAAAATTATTATTTAATTCTGAAATTAGTGGCAGCATTTTTCTGAAAAGTTATTGTTAACCAATGTGATTTTGATAAACAAAGGCAGGTTAGTTGAAAAGTTATCTACTTTAAGTTAAAAACTAGAAAATCATGCTTTCTGCATGTTTCAACCATTTTAGGCTTAACACCTTCCGACCCAGACCTTCCGACTAAGTCAAAAGGTTATACCGTTCAACGAGGTCAAACCAATGCATATGGTATCAAGCACTTTGGTACATAATGAATTGGACAGAGTCGAAGGGTTCTTAGTCGAAAGGTTGATGGCCAAAGAGGTCGGGCTATGTTGTTTTATAAACTTAGGCTTTCACTTGCTTTGCTTTCGAATTAGAGCTTTCAAGTTTGTTGCTTTCGACTAGGTCAAATGTTTAAAAATAAAGGTTTTAAACCTTTCGACAAAGACGAAAGGTTGCTGCTGCTTTACTTCTATTTTATTTTGAAACCTTCCGACATAGTCTAAAGGTCACTGCCAATTATTATTGTTTAGTTTTGAACCTTCTGACAAAGTCGAAAGGTTATAGCCACTTTTCCAACCTTTCGAAGTCTTTGCTTTCGACAAAGACGAAAGGTTTTTTGTTTAAAACCTACCGCTTCTCCCTGCTTTCGAAAGGTATCAAAGCATTCGACTTAGATGGTTTACCCTTGTTTTATAATTGAAGTATAGCCCAAAGCTTTCGAAGGATTTGTTTTAAATGCAGATGCCTATTGTTTTAAATGATATGTTTTAAAGCTTTCGAAGCTATGCTTTCCACATGTTTCGAATTGAACCCAAAGAGCTTTCGAAAGGTTTATGTTTTAAGGTTTAATGCTTTCGAAAGGTATTATTTACTGAATGGATTCGAAGGGGTCGAAAGCCAAGCTTTCAAAAGGGTCGAAAGCAAAGCTTGCGATAGAGTCGAAAGATAGCTTTCGAAGGGGTTGAAAGGTAGCTTTTGACAAGGTCGAAAGGTCCTCTTTTCTGATGATTTCGAAAGGTTTAAACTAGAAGGTTTTCCAAAGGTTTTTTAATTCAATGATTAAAGTGTTTTAAAGAAGGATGTCTAATGTTTTATTGCTTTCGAAAGGAAAATTTTCGATGGTTTTGAACGATTGAAGTCTGGTTTCAAAAGGAAACGTTTTGGCTTCTAGGCCTAGATAATTAAAGGGTATTACTTGGTTTCGAAAAAGATGCTTTCAAAAGATTTAGAAAGAGGTACTTTCTATGAAATCAAAATGGATACTTTCAAATGCTTAAATGTTTTCATCAACTAAATTTTGAGTAAAGTATATATATACAACATGGCAAGGTGGTTTTGAGTAAAGCACAAAGATTTCGTATTTTCTTTGTATAAGTTTGATTTAAAGGTTTTAAATCATATTGAAAAGGTGTTCAAGGAAAATCATAGGAGATGATCCCTAAGTAAAAATGACTTAGATATTAGAATACCAGATGGGACTGATATAGGGTCGCACCCTATACATTTGCTATTTGCCCTAGCTAATTGTTGTCCAAAATTCTAGTGTGTAGGGCTTGGTCAGATAGACTAATAATTATTATTACACACTGGAAGGAATATATATTTGTATACATATAGGTTATTGGTGAGCCGTAAAATCACTAGGATCAGGAAGACCTGGGAAATGATTAAGCTAGGGACAGACCATCCAGAAGCAAAGTATTTAACAGATAGTTAAGGGCAGATAGTCCAAAAGAAGTGTGTCTAACAGATGTTAGATTATTTTGATATGTTGTCTGGTAGGCCCGAATCAGCCAAAGGTTAAAGTTAGCCAAACAAAACTTTTGTGTTTGAACAGATAGCTCATTTATTACCTGATATTTATGTATGTTTACATAATGATGCTTTATAGTATTTAACCAGTTTTAGTTGTAGGAAAAGATTCAAAGATATGTTTTAAAAGAATGTTAGTGAGGGGAAACCCGTTCCGCTAAGCGGTGTGGTCTCACTTAACATATTTAACCGGGATGTATAGTATTATTCACACTAGGCTTTATGTCTGACTCGAAGTTTATGTTTTCCCCTTAAACTCTCGAGTGCTCAAAATTGATTTGAGTAGGTTGATAGGTTAAGGTCTTTTTAGGTTTTAGTAGGATGACGAATAAGGCTACCGGAAGCATGCATTAGGCAAACGGATAGCTATTTAGAAGTTGTAGTTTTATGCTTTGTTATATTTCCAATGTGTTTGTATTAAGTCTATTATGACTACATGACTATGATCATCCAAGGGGGTATCTTCATATACCGCTCTTGGCCTATTTTGTAATAATTTTATTTAATCTGTGCTTGGGAACGATTTGGGATTTTGTGTTGTGAATGTGAAACAATTGGCTTTGAAATATAATAAAGTAAAAGTTGTTTTTAAAATATGTGTTTTGTTTCATATTCAAGTTCTTTTGATATTATAGATACCATTAACATAGCCGTATTTAGTCGCCGAAAGCTAATACTATAGACGACTGCAGCATCTGTAGCGCTTAGTTTTGGTCCTCTAGATAGGAGATGTGACAGCTTGGTATCAGAGCATGGTTTATGAAATACTAACTAAAAAATGATTTTTGAAAACATAATCCTTAGAAATTAGAGTTAAGATTGGGGGTATGGGATAACACTATAGTAACGTACTTGTATTTGCTATATATATAAGTATACGCTATATCTCTAGACTCCTATCTTAGTTAGGCTATTCATCTGTATCTCATGAGGTTGAATACAGATATGGAAGGAAGAAGAGGCAGAGTTAATCTCGGAGGAGAGAGCACCACCACTAATGGAAATGCCCGACCAAATGCTAGAAGAGGGTCAAGTCAAGCTCAAGCTGAAAATGTTGGTGCTGGGGTTCCCCAAGTGGACATGGGGGCCATGTATCAGTTTTTCAAAAACATGATGCAAGCTGGAATTGCAGCTGGAGTTGTCAGAGGGAATGATGCTGATGGAGGAGTTCAGGAAGCTTCGATGGTAAACCACTATGCTAATATGAGCAGAGAATATATTAGGCTTGGAGGGAAGCCGTTTATTGTAACTGAAGATGCAATTGAGGTAGAAAACTGGCTATTGCATTGCGAGAGGATTTTCCCTGACTTAGGGTTGAATGACGAGTATAAGAGGAAATTAGCTTCCAGATAGCTTCAGGGAGCTACTCTATTATGGTGGAATTCTGTTGTAGCTGGTGTGGATGAGGAAACCATGACTTGGGAGGAGTTTAAGAGAAGGTTTCTACAAAGGTTTATGTCGGTGATGGCGCAGTCAGCATTAGTTAGGAAGTTCACTGAACTGGAGCAAGGAGTGATGTCTGTCCTTAAGTATGCCAGGAGATTTAAAGATTTAGCTCAGTATGGGAATGCCATGGTTGATACAGTGATAAAGAGAAATGAAAAGTTTATAAGAGGTTTGAAGCTGGAGTTGGCAAGAGCTACCATACCGCGCTTCAGAGATCTCTATGATGTAGCGGTAGAAATGGCGCTAAGGCAGGAAGAGGCGTTAGCTTGTTTGGAGCAGAAGAAAGAGAAGGAAGTCCAGGTGGGACAAGGTCGGAAAAGAAAGTTTTTCCATAAGAAGAATGCTCAGAAGGGAGGAGCATGGAAGAAAGGAAAATCTGAGGTGGTCTGTTATAATTGTGATAAGAAGGGACACTATGCTAATGAGTTTCGGACTGGAAAAGGAAAAGGGAAAGAAGTAGTTGGAAAGAAGAATGTCAAGTGCTTTAATTGTTATCAAATCGGCCACTATAAGAACCAGTGCAAAGAGCCTGCAAAGGAGGGAAAGGGTCAAGTGTATGTGGTGGAGCCTGTTGCTTCGAGACCAGGGGCACATGAGAAAGGAAAGGCTATTCTGGGAGGCTCGCTACAGATTCACGGCATGTCTGTTAGCATTCTATTTGATACTAGTGCATCACATTGTTTTATTTCTCGATGTTTGGTAGATAAGCTTAACCTAGAGCCCTCATATTTAGTTACCACCTTAAGGGTTGCAAATCCGATAGGAGGATATGCGATACGTAGGATGAGGTGTGACCATTTAGAGTTTGACTTGCTAGGTCATACTTTTGATTGTTGTTTGCATGTATTTGACTTTGTGGTGTTCAGGATTATTGTAATGACCCAAGATTTTAGGAATTTATTTTGAAAAATATAAATAAGTTTAAAATAATTTTTAAAACCAATTTTAAAGGGGAATTGATATAACTTGATATGGTGTATCTGTATGTGTGTACATGTGTGCATAGGAAATACACATGAACTAAAGCTTAATTCCTGAATGCTAAGAATGAACACATGATTGATGTATATGGAAATATTATATATATATATATAGATTAAATCCTTAAAAGCTATATGCATAAATAAATATATATATATATATATGGATGCTACTAAGTATTGTTGAGTGTACATGTGCATGTGTGTCAGTACAAAATAATGTATAAATATATATATATGAGTTTACTAATTAATTCAGTAAGACTTATATACATATATATATAGATATGTTAATAAGATACTAGAGTTCAAATCAGCAAAAATAAATTATACAAACATATTTTAAATTATAGGCAGAAAGAAAAAGAATGAAGATATAAAAAGGAGAAATCCTCTTATAAATAAATAAAGGAAGTACATACTATTTAAATGAAAGCTAAAAATAGAAAAATAAGATAAAACAGAGAAATGTTTTGTATAGGCAGAATTAGGAAGAATATTTGACAAATGATAAAATCAAGTCACACTTTTAGCATGATAGTAGACAAAAGGAAAAGTAATTTCTGGAAAAGAAAATCTCTGAAAATAACCAAAAGATTATAACCACTTTTCTTTCCACAAACTCAAGCCGGGGAGGGTGAGATTTTGGGTTTAAAAACTAAATGCAAATGGCATGATTTCTGATGGGCAAAAATGACTTTAGCCAACATCTTAAACCCTAAGAAAAACCCTACATAAATAGATAGTGAGATGAAAAACCTTCTTCTTCCCGGATAGCTCATGAGAAAAATATATAGATATTATATAAATATAATACAAGTAAAGAAAAAGGGTTGAAGGCAAAAGCTTACCAATCAACTAGGAAGTGAAAGAGAGCTAGGTGAGAAAACTCACTCAAAATCTAAGGCAATAAGTCCTAATGTAGGCAGCCCGTTATAAGTTAATTTTCTTGAAAATGTATTTTCATATGTGATTGCCTATCTGTGATTTTAAAGCTAAAAATGTTTTGATTCTTTTTTATTGTTCTGTTTGTTTTATTATATGAAATTCTTAAGTATTATTAGTATATATATGTGTTCTATAAACCCAGATCTCTCTGATATGTTAATGTTTAGAAACATAAGTAAATACCCAGAAAATAAAATGTTGAATATAGGCAAGTAGAATTGGTTTTGGCTCAACCCAGAAAAATGAAAACATATTGAGCTGCAATATACTCATGTATAAGTGCTGAGGCTTGAGACAGAAAGGAATTAGGGGTGCAATAGGGTTGCCTATGTGCTGATGCTCCTGATTCAATGAAAATGTATAAATATTCATACACATAGCAAATAAATTTTGTGATTTAGTGAAACTTGGTCATTCTGAGTTTAACTCAAGCACAGATGGTTGCAAAAGGAAAAACTCTCTCCAAATCCAGAAGCCAATGTTAGTTTCCTATAACCCTTTTAAAATACCAGAATATATATATACATGTAGAATCTTATTTAAATAGATACCAATGTTTGCTTGCCTGTTTGTCTCTGTTTGGTTATGAATAATATGAGATGCCATGACATGGATGTTTATGTTAGTGAAATGAATCACTGAATGGTTTAGTCATGAAAAAATCAAAAGAGTTATTATTAACTTAAACCTGATTAGGAAATGGGGGTCAAGAACACTGCAGGAATGACTTGTTTTCTTGAGTAATACAAGTTGACACATGGCTTCTTTAAGTCCTGAGATCTTTGTGTAATGGAGTGAATTAGTCCATTACAGTGTGTCCATTGATTCAATTAATTGCAGATGAGACCAAGATAGATAAATATATCAATATAAGAGAATTTGATATAAAGAGGAACTAGAGTTTTCCTGGAATGAAATCTGGATAGTGAATAAATGATTTAATTCATTTTGGGTGATTTCCTTGTTTGTATGGATGTTTATTTGATTCATGATTGAATTATATGAATGTATGAATGTACCATGACTTCTTGAGGTTTCTGGAAAGGAAGACTTAAGTGTGCACCTGTACATTGACACAGAACATGCACACATGAATTACCTATTTTCTAAAGGCAGAGTTATATACATATATCCATGTTTTAACTTTAACTTGATTTTGCAAACTGTTTTAGTGGATTTTCTCATACCAGACATGTGTCTGACCCTAGTGTGCTAATGGCATATGGGGTGTTTCATTTAATATGGGGCAGCTTCAAATGCATTTTCAGGGACTGTAGCAACTAAGTAGGAGTAGGAGCAAGGCTTTGAGAAGAAGATTATAGCATGCTAAACTTAGTTAGATAAGAGCCTAAATGATGAAATCTGCATGTATTGATAATTTAAATTGCTACTTGTATTGAGTGTTGAATATTGGATGGATATTTTGCTAAGTATTTTGTTAAGAAATTGACTTGTAACTGGAATCTATAAATCTAGATATTATCTGATATGTTGAAGTAGATAATCTAAATCTTGTAAGTGAATTGAGCAAGAACACCATGATAATTAGGGTGGTTACATTTTATAAATGTATTAGTCAATCTTGAGTCTTTGAAAAAGGGTTAAGTTTTGGGAAATCTGGATAGTTGAATCTCAGAAAATGAAATGATTTTCTTTTTCTACCATGATATTTGTATACAAGAGATGTTAAGCATAGGGAAAATGTATTTATGTGTCTGGAATGTTTTCATAATTTAATTTATTCTACGCAAATGTTTTTATACCTTATTTTTAAATAAGAGAAGGGTTTGTAATATAGGAGTTGAGAGCAAGGTCCAAAATGGTACATATGTATATAGGTCTACCCATGTAAATATGTTTGGTTCAGAGTTTAGCATACCAGTTATCATTGTATTTTAACATGAACTCGAATTTCTCTTTATTACGACTTTGATCAAAAATGTATTTTTAAGACCATATGGGTCATACCAGAACAAAGAGACTGGTTGAACAATGTTTTGGGATACCCATGATTACAGGAAACCCACTCAAGTTTGCATTACATTTAGTCTAGCATACTGGCATCAAGGAATCAAGCCTTTGAAATATGATTTCACACTTAAAAACATTTCAGAAAAGAGTTAGTACTCTGAACAGATTTTATAAGAAAATCAAACATAGATAATGATAGAAGCTTATATCATTTTCCAGAGCACAAACACTACACCATTAATTTATAGATAACCATAACACAATTACCTGGTTTCTAGGAATTCTACTCCATAGAGAATTTAGCAAGGAATCAGGAGTTTAATATATATATATATATTGATACATGTATGGATGGAATTTTATTGTAAATACTGAATTGAACTATGTGTGGATTGATTAAACTGAATCAATCAAATTATCCTCTTATTTTCTAGAACTCTGATTCAAACAAGAGAGGCACATGCATCATCACATGTATGTGCATACCCTAATGTATATACTGATATATTTATATTGGTTAAGACTTTGATCCTGGATATATGTTGTTTGATAGAAAGAAAAAATGACTCTAGGCTTCAGAAATATGTATATGTATATCTCATATATATATATATATATATATATATCTATGTAAAAAAAATCCCTTACAAATTAAGGTATAAAAGAGAGGGCCATTTCATTTACTAAAACATAGTTGAAAATTAAAATCAAATCTTTCTATGAAATTAAAAACTTAAGAAAAAAAGTATAAGTAAAATATTTTGTAGGGATTGATCACTGGATGATCAAGTTTGAGTTAAAAAAAATAAAAAATAAAAACTAACCAGCTATGTAAATTATTACTAGCAAACTATGGTAGGAAGACCACCAAATCAGGGAGCTGGATCCTCCAATGCACCACTAATGGTCAATCTGCAAGATTTGGTGAGAGCATTTAGGGATGGGGCAGGACAAAGGCAAGAAAATCCCCATGAAGAGCTCTCCAAATTACTCAAGACTTATACTCATTTAGGAGGCAAAAGCTTTGAAGGGACAGAAAGTATTATGGAAATTCAAGCATGGTTGAGAACATTGGATAGGATTTTCAATGACATGCAGCTTGATGATCAAAGGAAGAGGCAAGTGGCTTCAAGACAACTGAAAGGAGCAGCTTTAAGCTGGTGGGAAGTAATCATTACAGGGAGAGATGATAATGAAATCACTTGGAATCAATTCAAGGAGATGTTGGAAGCAAGATTTGTACCCGCATCAGCTAAGACCACCTTACTAGAAGAATTTATTAGACTTAGGCAAGGAACTTTGAGTGTCACTGAATACACTCAAAAGTTTGAGGGGCTTTCCACATATGGAGCAATGCTTGTGGCAGATGAAGCATCCAAGAATGATAGATACATTAAAGGTTTGAACCCAGGACTTAGCAGAGCCATGTTACCTTATTCTTACAGGACATTTGATCAAGTAATAGACTTGGCTTTGAGGTTAGAGTAGCATGACAAGGAAAGGGAAAAGTTCAGAAATTTTAAGAACAATAACACTAAGAAGGGTAAGTGGAGATATCACCCTTATGATAAGAAGAAGGAAGAGGCCAGTAACAAAGGCACTGGAGATGTCAAAGCTAAGGAAACCAAGAAGAAAATTGTGTGTCATCAATGTGGAAAGGAAGGACATATCAAGCCAAGGTGTCCAGAATTGAAAGGAGGAGCTTTCAAGTGCTATCTATGTGGGAAAGAGGGGCATATGAAGAGGAATTGTCCTGAGTATAAACAGCAAGGAAAATTGGCAAATTTGGAAGGCAAAGGCAAATCCACAGTGGAGATTAATGCAGAAAACCATAGCCAAGTGGAAGGTACATTACTTATTTGTACCATACCCATAGCAGTAGTATATGATACTGGGGCAACTCACTCTTTGATTTCTTATGAACTAGTTAAAATGCTAAAATTGAATTGCATATTGATTGAAACCCCATTGCATATACAAAGTCCTCTAGGAGTTCTAGTGTTTTAAATATGATTTTTGTGGATGTGGAATTAAACATAGGAGGAAATATTTTTATTTCCAATTTATATGTTTTGAATTACCCAAATATAGGTGCTATATTGGGGGTAGACTGGTTAAGGCAATTTAAAGCCATAATTAATTTAGACTCATCCACCATATCATTGCAAAATCTTAGGGGCCAGATGATCACAGTTTTATGTGAAGTAGCTAAGGAAGGAAAATTATATCATTTAGTTGACTCAGAAAAAGATTTCAGTGAACTAACCATTGAAGAAATTCCCATAGTAAATGAATATTTGGATGTGTTTAGGGAGGTTAAGGGTGTTCCACACCATAGACTAGTAGAGTTTCAAATCAATCTAGTTCCAGGAGCAAGCCCAGTGATTAAAAAGCCAACTAGAATGGGGCCAAATGAACTAAAAGAATTAAAGAAACAGTTAGAGGAATTGGAAGAAAAGGGTTTTATAAGACCAAGTAATTCTTGCTGGGGAGCACCAGTGGTATTTGTTAAGAAACAAGATAGTTCCTTAAGACTCTGTATAGATTATAGAGAATTAAACAAAGTAACTATTAAAAATAAATACCCATTTCCAAGAATAGATGATCTTTTTGATCAATTAGCTGGGGCAAGAGTGTTCTCTAGACTAGATTTAGCATCTGGTTTTCATCAAATGAAGGTGGAGGAGTCAAGTGTTAAGTACACTGCCTTTAACACTAGGTATGGGTTGTATGAATTTTTAGTTATGCCATTTGGTTTGACTAATGCACCATCATACTTTGTGGATTTAATGAACAGAACCTTTAGAGATTATTTAGACAAATTTGTGCTTATTTTTATAGATGACATTTTAATTTATTCCAAAACAGTGGAAGAACATAAAAACCATTTGCACCTGGTTTTGTCTAGATTGAGGGAAAAAGATTTAAAGGCAAAATTTTCAAAATGTGCATTTTGGAAAGAGGAAGTATATTTCCTTGGCCATGTCATTTCTGCCAAAGGGATTTCTGTAAACCCCAATAAAATAGTAGCTATTCAAGCATGGAAGAGGCCTAGCACAGTGAGTGAAGTGAGATCATTTATGGGGATGGCAGGATATTATAGGAGATATATAAAAGATTTTTCAAAAATTTCTACACCACTTACTAACCTAACCAGGAAGAACCAAGCTTTTGTTTGGTCAGAGAAGTGTGAGAAATCTTTTGAACAGTTGAAGGAGGCTTTGGTGAATGCTCCAATCTTGAAAGTACCCCAGGGAAATGATGAATTAGTTGTATATACCGATGCTAGTGGGTTTGGCTTGGGTGCAGTGTTGATGCAACAAGGCCAAGTCATTGCATATGCATCCAAACAACTTAAACCCCATGAAGTAAGGTATGCCACACATGATCTTGAATTAGCAGCTGTGATCTATGCTTTGAAACTTTGGAGACATTATTTGTTAGGAACTAAGTTTGAACTTTACACTGACCACAAGTCTTTAAAGTATTTATTTTCACAAAAAGATTTAAACATGAGGCAACATAGATGGGTGGAGTTCTTAGCTGCTTATGACTTGGACATACTCTATACACCAGGTAAAGCAAACAAAGTTGTTGATGCTCTAAGTAGACAACATGCTAAATTAGCTATGATGATGATAGAAGAATTTAAGGACTTGTCCTTGCTTGTTGAGTTAGAAATTGGGGAGAATGACTGTGTGCACATGGATGTACATGTGCATGGTGCACAGGAAAATAGAGGGAAGTTGAGCTTAATAACACTTCAATCTGAGTTAATTTTGAAGGTAAATAAAATGCAAGACCAAGACCCTATTATAGTTGAGAAGAAAATTCTCATATCAAAAGGGGGAGAGGTGACAAATTACCATATTAACAAAAATGGTTATTTAAGAAACCAGAATAGAATATGTGTGCCAGAAAACATGGAGTTGAAGAAGGAAATATTGAATGAATATCATAGAAGTAAATACTCCATACACCCATGCAGTACAAAGATGTATCAAAACTTAAAAAGAGATTTCTGGTGGAAGGGAATGAAATCTGATGTAGCCAAATATATTGCAAAGTGTATGACTTGCCAACAATTCAAGGCTGAAACACAAAAACCATCAGGGTTATTGCAACCTCTTAGCATACCACAGTGGAAGTGGGAAGATATATCTATGGATTTCATAGATGGACTGCCTAGATCTAAAAGTGGAAACACAAGCATATGGGTGATAGTTGATAGGCTAACTAAAGTGGCACATTTCATCCCAGTCAAATCAGAAAGGAATGCACCAAAGTTGGCACAAGTATTTGTGAAAGAAGTGGTAAGATTGCATGGCATTCCCAAAACCATTGTGAGTGATAGGGATACCATCTTCACCTCAAGATTCTGGAGAAGTTTTCAAGAAGCCATGTGAAGTGAATTGTGCTTAAGCACTGCCTACCATCCACAATCAGATGGGCAGACTGAGGTGGTGAACAAGGTTTTAGAGGACTTGTTAAGGGCATGTGCACTGGATTTTGGAGGTAACTGGGAAGACTATCTCCATTTAGCTGAATTTACATACAATAACAGCTATCAAAGCACCATAGGAATGGCTCCATTTGAAGCCTTATATAGCAAGCCATGCTTGTCACCTGTATGTTGGGTAGAAGCAGGGGAAAGAGCTATTTTAGGGCCTGAGTACATACAAGAAACTAAAGAGAAAATTGAGTTGGTAAGGAGAAGAATGGCAGCAGCTCAAGATAGGCAAAAGAAATTTGCAGACATGAAAAGGAAGCAGGTGGAAAAAGTAGGAAATTTTGTTTTCATCAAAATATCACCTATGAAAAATGTACTGAGATTTGGGAAACAAGGCAAATTAACCCCAAGATATATTGGGCCATACAAAATTCTGGAAAGAATTTGTTCCTTGGCATATAAGTTGGAATTACCAGAAAACATGCAAGGGATGCATGATGTTTTCCATGTATCGCAATTGAGAAGGTGGGTTCATGACAAGGCAGAAATCCTTGAGACCCCAACCCAAGTGTAGATAAATCCTAATTTGATTTATGAAAAGGATCCAGTGGGAATTTTGGCAAAAGATGTGAAGAAGTTGAGGAATAAATCTCTGAAACTTGTGAAGGTATAGTGGAGTCTTGATCCTAGTGATTGCACATGGGAATTAGAAGACAAAGTTAGGATGAATTATCCTAAGCTATTTTCAGATTAAAGGTAATTCTGATTTTTATTTGTTTTCCTTTTTAGGTGTATATATTTTTAGTTATTATGATAGAACTAAAAATCTATTTGGTTGAGAATGTACTTGTTCTGTGAATTAAGTTTTAAAATTTATTTAAGCTTAGGAAAATTGTGGGACACAATTTCTAAAAAGGTGGGGTGTATGTAATGACCCAAGATTTTAGGAATTTATTTTGAAAAATATAAATAAGTTTAAAATAATTTTTAAAACCAGTTTTAAAGGGGAATTGATAAAGCTTGATATGGTGTATCTGTATGTGTGTACATGTGTGCATAGGAAATACACATGAACTAAAGCTTAATTCCTGAATGCTAAGAATGAACACATGATTGATGTATATGGAAATATTATATATATATATAGATTAAATCCTTAAAAGCTATATGCATAAATATATATATATATATATATATATATATGGATGCTACTGAGTATTGTTGAGTGTACATGTGCATGTGTGTCAGTACAAAATAATGTATAAATAAATAAATAAATATATATATATATGAGTGTACTAATTAATTCAGTAAGACTTATATACATATATATAGATATGTTAATAATATACTAGAGTTCAAATCAGCCAAAATAAAATATACAAACATATTTTAAATTATAGGCAGAAAGAAAAAGAATGAAGATATAAAAAGGAGAAATCCTCTTATAAATAAATAAAGGAAGTACATACTATTTAAATGAAAGCTAAAAATAGAAAAACAAGATAAAACAGAGAAATGTTTTGTATAGGCAGAATTAGGAAGAATATTTGACAAATGATAAAATCAAGTCACACTTTTAGCATGATAGTAGACAAAAGGAAAAGTAATTTCTGGAAAAGAAAATCTCTAAAAATAACCAAAAGAGTATAACCACTTTTCTTTCCACAAACTCAAGCCGGGGAGGGTGAGATTTTGGGTTTAAAAACTAAATGCAAATGGCATGATTTCTGATGGGAAAAAATGACTTTAGCCAACATCTTAAACCCTAAGAAAAACCCTGCATAAATAGACAGTGAGATGAAAAACCTTCTTCTTCCCGGATAGCTCTTGAGAAAAATATATAGATATTATATAAATATAATACAAGTAAAGAAAAAGGGTTGAAGGCAGAAGCTTACCAATCAACTAGGAAGTGAAAGAGAGCTAGGTGAGAAAACTCACTCAAAATCTAAGGCAATAAGTCCATGTAGGCAGCCAGTTATAAGTTAATTTTCTTGAAAATGTATTTTCATATGTGATTGCCTATCTGTGATTTTAGAGCTGAAAATGTTTTGATTTGTTTTGGTTGTTCTGTTTGTTTTATTATATGAAAGTCTTAAGTATTATTAGTATATATATATGTGTTCTATAAACCCAGATCTCTCTGATATGTTAATGTTTAGAAACATAAGTAAATACCCAGAAAATAAAATGTTGAATATAGGCAAGTAGAATTGGTTTTGGCTCAACCCAGAAAAATGAAAACATATTGAGCTGCAATATACTCATGTATAAGTGCTGAAGCTTGAGACAGAAAGGAATTAGGGGTGCAATAGGTTTGCCTATGTGCTGATGCTCCTAATTCAATGAAAATGTATAAATATTCATACACATAGCAAATAAATTTTGTGATTCAGTGAAACTTGGTCATTCTGAGTTTAACTCAAGCATAGATGGTTGCAAAAGGAAAAACTCTCTCCAAAGCCATAAGCCAATGTTAGTTGCCTATACCCCTTTTAAAATACCAGAAAATATATATACATGTAGAATCTTATTTAAATAGACACCAATGTTTGCTTGCCTGTTTGTCTCTGTTTGGTTATGAATAATATGAGATGCCATGACATGGATGTTTATGTTAGTGAAACGAATCACTGAATGGTTTAGTCATGAAAAAATCAAAAGAGTTATTATTAACTTAAACCTGATTAGGAAATGGGGGTCAAGAACACTGCAGGAATGACTTGTTTTCTTGAGTAATACAAGTTGACACATGGCTTGTTTAAGTCCTGAGATCTTTGTGTAATGGAGTGAATTAGTCCATTACAGTGTGTCCATTGATTCAATTAATTGCAGATGAGACCAAGATAGATAAATATATCAATATAAGAGAATTTGATATAAAGAGGAACTAGAGTTTTCCTGGAATGAAATCTGGATAGTGAATAAATGATTTAATTCATTTTGGGTGATTTCCTTGTTTGTATGGATGTTTATTTGATTCATGATTGAATTATATGAATGTATGAATGTACCATGTCTTCTTGAGGTTTCTGGAAAGGCAGACTTAAGTGTGCACCTGCACACTGACACAGAACATGCACACATGAATTACTTGTTTTCTAAAGGCAGAGTTATATACATATATCCATGTTTTAACTTTAACTTGATTTTGCAAACTGTTTTAGTGGATTTTCTCATACTAGACATGTGTCTGACCCTAGTGTGCTAATGGCATATGGGGTGTCTCATTTAATATGGGGCAGCTTCAAATGCATTTTCAGGGACTGCAGCAACTAAGTAGGAGTAGGAGCAAGGCTTTGAGAAGAAGATTATAACATGTTAAACTTAGTTAGATAAGGGCCTATATGATGAAATCTGCATGTATTGATAATTTAAATTGCTACTTGTATTGAGTGTTGAATATTGGATGGATATTTTGCTAAGTATTTTGTTAAGAAATTGACTTGTAACTGGAATCTATAAATCTAGATATTATCTGATATGTTGAAGTAGATAATCTAAATCTTGTAAGTGAATTGAGCAAGAACACCATGATAATTAGGGTGGTTAAATTTTATAAATGTATTAGTCAATCTTGAGTCTTTGAAAAGGGTTAAGTTTTGAGAAATCTGGATAGTTGAATCTCAGAAAATGAAATGGTTTTCTTTTTCTACCATGATATTTGTATACAAGAGATGATAAACATAGGGAAAATGTATTTATGTGTCTGGAATGTTTTCATAATTTAATTTATTCTACGCAAATGTTTTTATACTTTATTTTTAAATAAGAGAAGGGTCTGTAATATAGGAGTTGAGAGCAAGGTCCAAAATGGTACATATGTATATTGGTATACCCTTGTAAATATGTTTGGTTCAGAGTTTAGCATACCAGTTATCATTGTATTTTAACATGAACTCGAATTTCTCTTTATTAAGACTTTGATCAAAAATGTATTTTTAAGACCATATGGGTCATACCAGAACAAAGAGACTGGTTGAACAATGTTTTGGGATACCCATGATTACAGGAAACCCACTCAAGTTTGCATTACATTTAGTCTAGCATACTGGCATCAAGGAATCAAGCCTTTGAAATATGATTTCACACTTAAAAACATTTCAGAAAAGAGTTAGTACTCTGAATAGATTTTATAAGAAAATCAAACATAGATAATGATAGAAGCTTATATCATTTTCCAGAGCACAAACACCACACCATTAATTTATAGATAACGATAACACAATTATCTGGTTTCTAGGAATTCTACTCCATAGAGAATTTAGCAAGGAATCAGGAGTTTAAAATATATATATATATATATATTGATACATGTATGGATGGAATTTTATTGTAAAAATTGAATTGAACTATGTGTGGATTGATTAAACTGAATCAATCAAATTATCCTCTTGTTTTCTAGAACTCTAATTCAAACAAGAGAGGCACACGCATCATCACATGCATGTGCATACCCTGATGTATATACTGATATATTTATATTGGTTAAGACTTTGATCCTGGATGTATGTTGTTTGATAGAAAGAAGAAAATGACTCTAGGCTTCAGAAATATGTATATGTATATCTCATATATATATATCTCTATGTAAAAAAAATCCATACAAATTAAGGTATAAAAGAGTGGGTCATTTCAATTATCCTTGGGATGGATTGGTTAAGTAAATATGATGCTAGGATATTTTGCCACGATAGGAAAATATCACTTAGTCACCCTAGTTGTAGTGAGCAGGTTGTTTATATCGTAGAAAGCCCTAACTACGAAGTGAATGCTTTATTGGGTGTTATGGAGATGGAAGATGAGTTAAGTCGAGTTTTCGTGGTAAGAGAATTCGCAGATGTGTTTGAGCCGATAACTGGGTTTCCACCGAAACGAGCTATTGAGTTTCGGATTGATTTAGTGCTTGGAGCAGAACTGGTGAGTAGACCGCCAAGTAGAATGACTCCTACCGAGATGAGAGAATTGAAGGTGCAGTTAGTGGATTTGGAAGGTAAGAATTTCATCCGACCAAGTAGTTAACCTTGGAGTGCAGCGGCAGTGTTTGTTAAGAAGCCGGACAGATCGTTGAGGCTATGTATCGATTATCGTAAGTTGAATGAGAAGACGATAAAGAATTGATATCCATTGCCAAGAATTGACGATTTTTTCGACCAAATGAGTGGAGTGAAGATATTTTCTTAGTTGGATTTGGCTACCGGGTTTCATCAGCTTAGAGTTGCAGAAGATAGTATACCATTGATGGCATTTAGGACCCGCTATGGATCGTACAAATGGTTAGTTATGCTGTTCGGACTAACTAATGCGCCGACATTCTTTATAGAACCGATGAACCGAATCTTCAGAGAGCGCTTGGATAGATTTGTGCTGGTGTTCATAGATGATATTTTGATATACTTAAAGGATGAGAAAGAGCATGAAGTTCATCTCAGAGTAGTGCTTAAGACCTTGAGGGAGCACCAGCTTAAGGCGAAGTTTTCGAAGTGTAATTTTTGAAAGAAACAAGTTAAGTTTCTTGGTCATGTGGTTTCGAAGGAAGGATTGTCAGTTGATCTAGTTAAGATCGAGGCAGTCAATAATTGGAAGAGACCAGAGACAGTAACCGAGATCAGGAGTTTTCTTGGACTTGCTGGCTATTACCGAAGATTCATTAAGGATTTCTCGCGGATGGCAGCACCTTTGACTAAGTTGACTAGGAAGGACGTGAGGTTTGTTTGGTCCAACAAATGTGAGGAAGCATTCATTAAGTTAAAACATTTGTTAACCAATGCGCCAGTGTTAGTAGTTCGCGATGGTAACCAAGGGTTGATAGTATACACTGATGCATGTGGCACTGGATTGGGAGCAGTACTGGTGCAGAAGGGCAAGGTTATCGCTTACGCATCTAGACAGCTTAGACTGCATGAGGTAAGGTATCCTACTCACGAATTGGAGTTAGCTGTAGTGATTTTTGCCTTAAAAATTTGGAGGCATTATCTGTTGGGAGAGAGATTTGAGTTGTATACCGATCATAAGTCATTAAAGTATTTATTATCTCAAAAGGAGTTGAATATGAGACAGTAGAGATGGCTGGAGTTTTTGGCTGCTTATGATTTCGGTATAGAGCATACTCTAGAGAAAGGAAATAAGGTAGCAGATGCTCTTAGTAGAAAACATTAGAATGTGGTGTTAGCAATGTTGGCAGAATGGAAGGATCTAGAAGCTTTAGCCAGATGTGGGGTGCGGTTGAGATCTACTCCTAGTTCTAGTCAGGGTACTGCCATGTTATCTTATTTAGAAGTTCGACCAGCGCTGATCGAAAAGATAGTTTCTAAGCAAAGAGAAGATTCAATTTTAGCTGAGAGAATTAGAAGACTTAAGCTTGGAACCAAGGTTGATGATTTGAAAGATTTTTGTCTTGACCAGAGAGGATGGTTGAGAAAGAAGGGACGGTTATGTGTTCCAGATGTGGAGAACTTGAGAAGAGAAGTTCTTAAGGAATGCCATCGATCCAAGTTTTAGATTCATCCTGGAGGAACCAAGATGTATCAAGATATGAAGAGGAGCTTCTATTGGGAAGGCATGAAGAGGGATGTTGGCTTGTGGGTTAGGCAGTGTGTAAACTGTCAACAAGTGAAAGCTGAACATCAGAAGCCAAGTGGGTTACTACAGCCTCTAGATATTCCAGTTTGGAAATGGGATTCGATATCGTTGGATTTTATAGATAGGTTGCCAAGGTCAAGGAGAGGAGAGGAAATAAAAGCATATGGGTTATAGTGGACAGGTTGACCAAGGGTGCCCATTTCATTTCGGTAAAGTCAACCAGGACGGCACCTGCTCTAACAAAGTTGTTCATGAAGAACATAGTTAGACTTCATGGGATTCGTAGTAGCATAGTAAGTGACATAGATGCATTGTTCACCAGCGAATTTTAGAGGAGTTTACAAGAAGTATTGGGTACCAAGCTCAAGATGAGTACGACATATCACCCACAGATGGATGGGCAGACAGAGAGAGTCAATAAGGTACTCGAAGACTTACTGAGAGCTTGTGTGTTGGACTTTGGTGGATCTTGGGAAGATCACCTACATCTGATTGAGTTTTCCTATAAAAATAGTTATTAGACTAGTATAGGAATGGTGCCTTTTGAAGATTTGTATGGAAGGCTATGCAAATCACCAGCATGTTGGTTAGAGACTGAAGACAGATTGGTCTTAGGTCCGGATTTGGTTAGAGAGGCATCAGAGAAGATTGAGTTAATCCGAGGACGGATGAAGGAAGCTCAAGCCAGGCAGAAGAGTTACACAGATAAAAGGCGTAAAGATCTAGAGTTCTCAGTGGGAGACGGGTTTTCATTAAAGTGTCACCGATAAAGGGTGTGTGAAAAATCGAGGAAGTTGGCCCCGAGGTATATTTGTCCATTTCAGATTATAGAAAGGATTGGAAAGCTCGCGTACAGAGTAGAGTTGTCGAGAATTTTGGCAAGTGTCTATAATGTGTTCCATGTGTCTCATCTTCATAAGTATATGCATGATCCAGAGGCTACTATTCCTCAGACAGGGTTGGAGGACTTGGTAGTAGAGCCCAATTTGACTTTTGTTAGACAACCAGTTCAGGTTGTAGCGAGAGATGAGAAAAGGTTGAGAACCAAGACAGTCAAGTTGGTAAAGGTCCAGTGGAGCGGCAACGAGAAAGACTGTACTTGGGAGATGAAGGACAGGATTCGAGAGGCTTATCCTGATCTTCTTTGATGGTATGTCTATATTAGATTTATATAGATTGGTTGCTAGTTAGATAGGCTAGTATGGTTGTTAGGAGATGTTACAAATGATTGCTATGTTTGCTAGTTAGTCCTTACTGAATTTCGAGGATGAAATTCTTTAAGGAGGAGAGACTATAACACCCCTAATTTTATTGACATTATTCAAGAGATTTAATTAGAATAAACTAAATGGAATAATGTAGATAAGGAGATTGAGGTTGATTAATAAACTAGGTGGCCGTGCTTATTTAAAATCAAATGAACTTATATAAATGGTTAACAACTTAAACACAAGGGCATTAGGGTAAATGGCCACCCACACTTCCTACCCTTATAGTATCTTTCTTAGCTCTACAAGTTAATATCACCGAAACAAAAATATTAATAACCATGAGAAGCAAAGGCCGCCTATTAGAAGAGAAGAAGAAAATTTAAGGAAAGCTTAGGATTCAAGCTAGAGGAAAATCAATCTCAAACAATCTCTAATCTCCTTATCTCAAGCAAGGCGAATAATTACTACATCCCATTTTCTTATGGTTTTCAGTTTCAAGATAGATCCGAAATGTTTTGCAAGATTATTCCATGTTCCGATGATTGAAGTTTTATATATATGCTTGTTGATGAATTATACATGTGTATGTTAGTTTTTACGATATGTTTGACTTGAAAACTCTATTAGATGACATCTAAATTCCTTGAAAATTTAAATATAGGACCGAAATGATATTTTGGAGATGGGTTTCAATTTTCATAATTTTCTAGATTTATGTGGATTTTATATAAATTTTCTAGTGAAGATAATGATTTATTGGGTTATAAATTATTTACGGCTAAATAAATAATTATTTGGGGTTGAAATTTTTATATGTTGGAAAACATATTAAAATAGATTTTCTAAGATTTTTCTAGATTTTTCCCAAGTGTTTTGATGAATATATAAAATTATTTAAGGTATGGGACTTAAATGTTTTATATATCTAATTAAGGAGAAGGGGCATTTTATAAAATAAAATTATTATTTAATTCTGAAATTAGTGGCAGCATTTTTCTGAAAGTAATTGTTAACCAATGTGATTTTGATAAACAAAGGCAGGTTAGTTGAAAAGTTATCTTCTTTAAGTTAAAAACAAGAAAATCATGCTTTTAGCATGTTTCAACCATTTTAGGCTTAACACCTTCCGACCTAGACCTTTCGACTAAGTCGAAAGGTTATACCTTTCAACAAGGTCAAACCAATGCATACGGTATCAAGCACTTTGGTACATAATGAATTGGACAGAGTCGAAGGGTTCTTAGTCGAAAGGTTGATGGCCAAAGAGGTTGGGGTATGTTGTTTTATAAACTTAGGCTTTCACCTGCTTTGCTTTCGAATTAGAGCTTTCGACTTGGTTTTAAAACCTGCCGCTTCTCCCTGCTTTTGAAAGGTATCAAAGCTTTCGACTTAGTTGATTTACCCTTGTTTTATAATTGAAGTATAACCCAAAGCTTTCGAAGGAGTTGTTTTAAATGCACATGCCTGTTGTTTTAAATGATATGTTTTATAGCTTTCGAAGCTAAGCTTTCCACATGTTTCGAATTGAACCCAAATAGCTTTCGAAAGGTTTAATGCTTTCGAAAGGTATTATTTACTGAATGGTTTCGAAGGGGTCGAAAGCAAAGCTTGTGATAGAGTCGAAAGATAGCTTTCGAAGGGGACGAAAGGTAGCTTTCGACAAGGTCGAAAGGTCCTATTTCTGATGATTTCGAAAGTTTTAAACTAGAAGGTTTTCCAAAGGTTTTCTAAGGCAGTGTTTTTAAGTGTTTTAAAGAAGGATGTCTAATGTTTTATTGCTTTCGAAATGAAAATTTTTGATGGTTTCAAAAGGTTGAAGTATGGTTTCGAAAGGAAAAGTTTTGGCCTCTAGGCCTAGATAATTAAAGGGTTTTACTTGGTTTTGAAAGAGATGCCTTCAAAAGATTTAGAAAGAGGTACTTTCTATGGAATCAAAAGGGGTACTTTCAAATGTTTAAATATTTTCATCAACTAAAGTTTGAGTAAAGTATATATATATACAGCATGGCAATGTGGTTTGGAGTAAAGCATAAAGATTTCATATTTTCCTTGTGTAAGTTTGTTAAAGGTTTTAAATCATATTAAAAAGGTTTTCAAGGAAAATTATGGGAGGCGATCCCTAAGTGAAAATGACTCAGATATTAGAATACAAGATGGGACTGGTATAGGGTCGCACCCTATATATTAGCTATTAGCCCCAGCTAATTGTTGTGCAAAATTCTAGTGTGTAGGGCTTGGTCAGTTAGACTAAAAATTATGATTACACACAGAAAGGAATATATATTTGTATACAGATAGGTTATTGGTGAGCTCGTAAAACCATTAGGATCAAGAAGACCTGGGAGACGATTAAGCTAGGGATAGACCGTCCAGAAGCAAAGTATTTAACAGATAGTTAAGGACAAATAGTCCAGAAGAAGTGTGTCTAACAGATGTTAGATTATTTTTATATATGTTGTTTGGTAGGCCCGATTCAATCAAAGGTTAAAAGTTAGCCAAACAAAACTTTTGTGTTTGAACAGATAGTTCATTTATTACCTGATATTTATGTATGTTTACATAATGATGCTTTACAGTATTTAACCAATTTTGGTCGCAGGAATAAGTTTTGCAAAGATATGTTTTAAAAGAATGTTAGTGAGGGGAAACCCGTTCCGCTAAGCGACATGGTCTCACTTAACATATTTAACCGAGATGTATAGTATTATTCACACCAAGCTTTATGTCTAACTCGAAGTTTATTTTTTTCCCATAAACTCTCGGGTGCTCAAAATTGATTTGAGTAGGCTGAGAGGTTAAGGTCTTTTCAGGTTTTAGTAAGATGACGAATAAGGCTACTGGAGGCATGCAGGAGGCAAACAGATAGCTATTTAGAAGTTGCAGTTTTATGCTTTGATATATTTCCAATGTGTTTGTATTAAGTTTATTATGACTATATGACTCTAATCATCCAGGGGATATCTTCATATACCGCTCTTAGCGTATATTGTAATAATTATATTTTATCTATGTTTGGGAACGATTTGGGATTATGTGTTGTGAATGTGAAACAGTTGGCTTTGAAATAAAATAAAGTAAAAGTTGTTTTTGAAATATGTGTTTTGTTTCATTTTCAAGTGCTTCTGATATTGTAGATACCATTAACATAGCCGTATTTAGTCGCCAGAAGCTAATACTATAGATGACTGTAGCATCTGTAGCGCTTAGTTATAGGCCTCTAGATAGGGGATGCGACACGATCTTATGAGATACCTTTATTTTTCAAAGGATTTTATAAATATAGGAATCAATATGATTTGATAGAGTTTTCTCACACTGGTTTACCAGACTGATCCGGGCATTATTTTCTTATAATGCTTGGGTCAACTCGAATATGTTTCAGATTTAGCTGGATCCTGTGGAGCTTCCAAGAGGCGAGCTGGATTCTCCCATAATCGCGTATTTTATATTTTTCCGTTGTTTCGTTGTTCTTGATTTCTGTCTATATTTATCAATAATTATAAGGACATTCTGTTATAATAGTCCAAGCTAAAATGGTTTAGTGTACTTTGATGTTGTGTATAATAAAAATGATTTCTTTTTGTAAAGATCTTGTGTATATTATATATTTCTCGTCACGATGTGAGATTCTGTTCTGTCCTTTATTTCTTTCACCCCAATACTTTGTATTTTCGGCACCTGGTTATTCGGCACGTGAATACCATGGATGTATTAGTGTCAATTTTTAAGGGTCGAAAGGACGAATCGTTACATGTGGTATCAGAACTTAGGTTGAGCAAACACCTAGGATCTAGTGGGGTCAACTCATTTGAAATAGGGTAAGTGAGACCCTAGAATGCGCCTAAGTGTATTATTTATACGAACGCGTATTTGTTAGTGATTACAAAATGTTTTATATTGTGTTGATTTATCTATTGGCTAGATTATAGATCCTAATCAATTAACGTTATTGATAGAGATCTCTAGACACTTAGACAAGTCAAATCGACATAGTACTGTTTTTAAATCGGTAAATGAAATAATTTTACCTAGGAAAATATATCATATATAAAAGAATGATTTTCAAAAATTTATGTAGTTATTTTTGTTGTGTTTGTTTGTTAGGTAATGGTCATATTTAATTATTATGATATAGGGTTATAGATTCATTTGAAATCTTTCTTTTTAACACCGTAGGTTGAGTAGGTAGAAATTTGGAGAACATTGAAACGAACACCTTGTGAATTAAGTTTCGCAGTTTGACTGTAAGGTATTCGTTGATATGTTGTGTTAAAATTTTGATTTTAATAAAAGAATATTTATTAAATATAAATGAATGATATTTTAAAATGAATATTTGAGGAAAGATTTTAAAAATCGGGGTTATAAAATATGTTTTAACTAAAAGGACCTTTGGAGAATTTAAAAATCCCGATGCCTTTGAAAAGGATTTCAAATGTTTTTGGAGAAAAGGTAATAATAGTATTACAAGAAAATATCTTAAAGTATAAATATTCGAAAAGAAATTTTAAATAAAAAATTTCTTTGGACAGTTCGGGGAATGAGTCTCGATTGGTTTGTGACAATCTGAATAATCTTTTAAGTGACAATTAGATGTTTGCTTAGGCGAATATGGCAGTGCACTTAGTAAATTATTCTCTTTTTCATTGTATAATTGAAACAAGTTCGAATCCGAATGAATCCAAAGCAAGTGGATGATAAATATTTTGTTAAAAACTATTTATGAGGAAAGATATACAATATTATTTCAAAAAGGGATTTTAAAAGAAGAAGTATCTTATAATTAACTAATTCGAGTGACTTGAAAGTGACTAAAAATGGGCAGAAGGTGTGTTCGAATTGTAAACACTTCACTTGAGTATTACCCTTCCAGGTAAATAAATATATGGTACTATTTGGTAGTACCCAGTTCCGTGATATCATTTGGGGTTACTCGAGCTATATGCATATTTCCTAAGGGTTAAATATATAGTATCATTTCAAAAGGTTCTTGAATAAAACCCAGGTATTTAGCTCCTAAGTTTTCAAAATAATATGGTATTTCGATTAAAGAATGGATTAATGAATAAAGTTCTGAATTTGAGCTAATTTAATACGGAGGTTTAGTATACCATGTTTGGTTAAACCATGTCTTTTAATCTTAATACCTAGGAGATTAAAAATTATTTGATGTTGTTAGGCCGGTTAATAAACATTTTTACCTTAGAGGTGTCCAAGAAAAAGTAGACACTAGGATGGAGTCTGGATACCAGCATTCTACTCTTCTTAGCTACTTACCAGACTGATTGGGTAAAGAGGTTGAATTGGTCGACTCGGTTTTTGACCAAATTATTTTGGGCTTACATCTGAATAGAAAAAATGAATAGAATTAAAATCATATATTTTGTATATATTCTTAGGATGTAGAAGAGTATTATACAGTCAATAAAGTAAAATGACTTTATGCAAAGTTTTATAAGTAAGTTGTATCACTTAAAATGTTTGGACCTAAGTTGTACTTTATATGAAATGATTTCATAAATATTTGTGGGAGGGTAAAAAGTAGTTGGGTAAATAAGAACCTTTAGATGAGTACGTAAGCTGTACGTAGATCATTTTCCCTTCTCACATAGTTCTCGATCCAAGATTTGAGTACATGACTTGAGGTGTTTTATACCATTCCAAATAACGATCTATCACTCGATTTTTGATGGCGAACACTTGGTGAGTGTTCTTAACATGTAACAAAAGTTTTCTATTATAGTATATAGCTATGTAAGAAGAATGGAGGTTTCTAATTAAGAAGCCTGATCGGAGTCCGCACTAGGGAATCGAGTGAGTGATACTAGTTCAGAAGTAAAAGCTATGTATTCGAGTGAGTGATCAAATAAAATTTTGCATAGGAATGATCTATTGTACATCATACGGACAGATGTGTAGTGTTAAGTGCTTTTAGTTTAGGGATGTGGTAAAAGTTCGGGGTCGAAATTCTTTTAAGGGGAGAGAGTGTAACGATCCTAAATTTCATCGCTTTGATTTGTGAATATTAAGTTAATTTTAAATATTCAAATTATATATTTTATAATTAAAATAAAAAAATTAAAATAATAACTAGTGGTGGTTAAATAGTTTTCCAAATTTGTTTACAAAAATATTGAGTTTGAAGAAAAATCGAAAATATGACCGAAAATCGTTTTCTGAATTTCGATTTTTCATTGGCTAAACGTTGTCATAAACATTGAGTATACTATTGTATAAATATACACATACAAATATAAATAAGTTAGAA
Source organism: Allium fistulosum (assembly GCA_030737815.1). Lineage (NCBI taxonomy): Eukaryota > Viridiplantae > Streptophyta > Magnoliopsida > Asparagales > Amaryllidaceae > Allium > Allium fistulosum. Next base: position 897,735,370 of record CM060907.1, on the reverse strand, counting down.
CTATATAGTGTATATATGTATATACTTAGATGTGACTTATTAAGTAAATATAAAAAGGAAAATGTCGCATTTTATAAAACATTAAGAGACATAAGTACACATAGTAATTAATGCATGTTGGCTCAAGGTGTACAAAGGGGCGACATATATTTTCGTGAAAAATGAAGGGGGGACAACATGGGAGATGTGGCAACAAGTGTGTGGAGGGTAGAGTACAAAGGGTATTTTGGTAATTTGCCTAATCTATTTTATATAAAAGCTATTTTCATTTTCAATTTTTTTTCATTCTCATTTTTACTTCTTTATTTCATTTTGAATTCATTTTCCTTAAGCTTTTCTAAAGTTTTTAATGGCTTCCACTTTTTACTTCAAGTTTCAACAATCAAAGTTTTACCATTTAATTCTTTTCAAACTTGTTAAAAACTCCTCCTCTTTACTTCTAAACCTCTTCTCCTTCAAAAATCAAGCTGTACTCTTCCTACCACCCATGGCCGACCCAAACACATAATGGTCGAGCCCTATCGTGCCTAGGCCGAGCCACTTTTCCAAGTCCAAGGGTTGAGTTTTGTTTTGAAAAATGCATGTCTAGAGTCTTATTTCAAGACAAGAGAGATTTGCTTAAGTTTTGGTGAGCAAACTCACATCCATTTTGTAAAAATCACATAAGTTATGATAGCATTAGTATGTGAGATTGCTTGGTTATTGGTTAGTTACATGATTTGTATGATAGAATATATGTGCTTGTATGTGTTTGAATGTGATATGTAGTTTAGACTTGAAAATAAAGTCTAAAAGTGATGTTAATGTGATAAAATTATGATATTTGTTTATGTTGTGGTTGTGATATATTTATGTATGCTATAGACATGATTATATAAGAGGATACTAAGAGAAGTTGGCACTTTTATATGGTTTAGCGATAAAGAATCCTTGTGTAAAAAACTATGGTTTTTTATTTTAAAAATCAAAATCATTTTCAAAGTTTCAGACTTTGTTTTTCTCATACAAACACTTACTTTATGTTTTGAAAAGTTAGTAAGCTTTCAAATGTTAAGTTTTCCAAAAGAAAGCCAAGAAACAAATTTTCTAGTTAGGGCATCCATAGCGATAGTCGCTATGGATGCAATTTCGATAAAAATGCATTTTTTGGAAAAATTAAGTTTTTATACTTAAAAGTATTTTAGAAATGTTTTATAAACTTAATAATGATGTTTAAGGAAGTTAATTAAGAATTTATTAATTAATTACTAATTAGTTAAGTTTGGTAATTAATATTTAATTAAGTATTAAACAAAGTTTATTAATTTTAATTAAGTCAAGATTAGTTACTAATTAATTATCTTTTTAGATGAGATTAATTTAAATTAATTTTTGATTAAGTAATCTTAATTTTAAATTAATTATGTGTTAAGTATAAGATTAGTTTTTAATTAATTATTAATTTAGTGTAGGGTTAATTTTTAATTAGTTATTAAGTAAGTGTTTAATTAATTTTAATTATCAATTAATTGAAGGTTTTAATTTATAAATAAATTATCTATTAAAAGTTTAATTATTTCTTAGTTAGTAATTAAGTTAAGTTAAGACTTAATTAAGATTTAATTGTGATTTAATAAAGGATTTAACTTGTAATTAATTATTTACAAAGAGGTTTAAGTTTTTAATTTCTTTGTCTTCCAAAGATCAATTTGTTTAAAGGCAACTTTCTTTCATAAAGAATAGTTTTGAACATAAGGGATCCAATTATTTATAACATTAAGTAACCATACTAATGTGAATCAGTTATACTAAGTAAAGATATCATTTAGCAGAATAAATCCCCATTCTGCTATAATTTATTTGATAGATCATTGGTGACACGATTTAGCAGGATAAAACACCATTATGCTCTAGTAAACTTAGTAGATTGTTTGGACATCTATTTAGCAGGATAAATCACCATCCTGCTATTATGTAGTTTGGATATGTATCTGCCAGTTGGATTATGTTGACATGTTATCCTTTGATTTGGGTTATGGATTTTTTTTATATATCTGTTGTTTACGTAAATATATGTGTTGACAATTGAATGTCATTATGAAACAAAATGGTAACTGAATAAACCATTTGGTCACTTAGCCTCTTCTGAATTTTTGAAATCATTCTTTTAATCTTACTTCTTTATAAATAAAGGGTTAAAAGATAATTATTATGGATTAAAGTAAAGTTATTATTTAATTAAAATTTAAGGTTTATCACCATTTCAATATGATATTTTAAAGATAGTTCATTAACTAATTTATTTAAGGTATTGAAGTTACTTTAAATTAAGAGCTTGTTATTTAAAAGTTGTTTTAAATAATTAATTGTTTATTAAAAAGGAATTTGATCGAATAAGATTTATTTAAGAAGTTTTGTTTAAATAAGGAAACTTTATAAATGGAGTTTTATAAATGGAAAAGTGGTCCTAAAATTTGGAAAAGAGTTCTATAAATGATTTTTAATACTTATAAAGAAGTTTTATAAATGGTTTTGGATATTTATAAAAGAAGTTTTATAAAAGATTTTGGAGATTTATAAAAAGTTATACAAATGGTTTTGATATTTTTAAACTAGTTTTGTAAAAAAACTTGGAGATTTATAAACGGTTTTATAAATGGATTTGGAATTTAAGTAAAAGAGATTTCATAAATGAAAGAGATCTATAAAAAGGACTTATCGAAGAAAATTTATAAAAGAATTTGAGATTGGATTTCCGTTAACTGACCTTCTTAACTATGATGGTGCAGAACTTTCATTCCATGCTTAACACCAAAGGAATAGTGTTTTGGGTTATCCTTATCCATAATTAAAATAACTTTGTTTATATCCTTTTAATATGATTTTGAAATAAGAAATCTTTCATAATGTTTTGTGAATATACTTATGCCAGTGAGATAAGTATATGAATATTTTGAAAAGAGATTTAATAAATGAAAGATTTATTTAAAATGAGGCTTAGTAATTGCTATGGGTAATTAAATCGCTGGATTGTTGGTTGTTTGTTTATCTGATATTTAAATAACCGACTATCAAATCTAGACCAAATATAACTATGGAAATATCTAGGAGAAATACGTGAGTTATATGGCACAAGCATCTTCGATGATGTTGTACTATGTGTACAAACCTTGTTTTTTTTCCTAGGACAAATGATAAGGAAATCCGTTCACTCAATGGTTATAAGTGAACTTCGCTCTTATCTATTGTCTATTTATATCCAAAAGAACCAGGGTTGAGTTTACTGGAAACTATCGAATGTTGTTTTGAAGAGGCCGAGATCAGATAAGTATAAATTATCCGAAAACTGCTTCGATCCAACTCAAGCATTTTGAACTGAAGACACCTTGAAGTGTATGGAATCGAAGATGGAGCTTTTAAAGTGTAAGGGCTACTTGCTACTAATCTTGAGGGTGATTCCAAGATGGATGTAGTAGAAGTGGTGCCTTCGGTTTCGTTCAGTCCCAAAATAAACTTGTATGGATGAATGCTGGCATTGCATTGTTGCCTGGAAGGCCATGTCAGCATTCTGAATTGGATTGCTATTCTAAAGGTAAAACGTAGCCTCTAGCCTGATCAATCGGTAACTGACTAAAGTAGGGACATGCAGCAGGGCTATGTGGGTCGATCCTCATTAGGGTATGATCATCCCTTATCTAGAATCGATATCTATGTATGCTTGGGGGCCCATTATGGTTGTTTATCAAACTAGGGGTGATCATATTCGGTGCTATATCCAATAAGGGGTAGGGCCGGTTCTGAGTAGCTGAGGTGCAACATGTTGTAGCCTCTGGTACATTTTATATAGAGTTGTACTGATTCGATGGGTAGTCCCTTACCCTTTCTTATTTGAATCCATTTTCCAATACGAGCCTTCAGACTTGATTGTATACCTATTATGATAGAATTTAATTAATGTGACAATTTCAATTATGATTCAATATTTATTTTAAACCATAGACATTATTATAATATCAGAGGATTTCCTATAGAAATGTTTTGGTTATCGTAAAGTAAAAACACATCTGTGTTTATGTGCGGCTTGGTCTTACGAGATACCTTTATTTTTCAAAGGGTTTTATAAATATAGGAATCAATATGATTTGATAGAGTTTTCTTACACTGGTTTACCAGACTGATCCGGCGTTATTTTCTTATAATGCTTAGGCCAGCCCGAGTATGTTTCAGATTTAGCTGGATCCTTTAGAGCTTCCTTCAGGAGAGCCGGATTCTCCCAGACATAATTAGGTATCTTATATTTTTCTACTGTTTTTGTTGTTCTTGATTTCTATCTATATTTATCAACAATTGTAAGGACATATTGTTCTAACCGTGCAAGCTAAAATGGGTTTATGTACTCTAATGTTGTGTATAATAAAGATGATTTCTTTTTGTAAAGATCTTATGTGTATTGTATATTTCTCATCACGATGTGGGATTTTGTTCTGTCTTATAAATCTTTCACCCCAACAATCTGTCATTCCGGAACTTGGATATCTGGCATGTGAATACCGTAGATGTATTAGTGTCTATTTCTAAGGGTCGAACGGATGGATCGTTACATGAGTCTTCATATCTTTATCTTGAGTTTTTATACTATACAGTCTTCGATTCAGCACCTGAAATGACCCTAGTTATTTCACCTAATTTTTACTAGGATTTTTTTTACATCAATAAATCTCCTAGAGTCATTTAGCCTTTCTACTAAATTATCCAGGATCCTAATTTTTCTACTAATATATTTATATCAGTTCATCAATAAATATATTCACATACATATGAAGATGCATGTGACCCTCTTGCTTGGATCAGAGTGTTGTTTAGCAAGAGTGCATCCTGATTGAATTTGAATTTCTAATCAACCAGTACATAGCTCATTTTCCATGCCTTTTGATATTTGAGTCAGGGTAATGAATCCCATAATCATATTCAATCTATACTTAGTAATTTTTTTTGACCATTCCTATAGTCATTGTCTGTTAGTTTGAGATAGCAAAGTGATCTCAGATTATATGGCAAGCCACTATAATTTTAGTTTAATTATTTGGTATTTGATCAAGGCCAGAAAGGAAAATGATATACTCATTTATCATTTTCAACACAAGTGATTTTATCACTAATTTCTTTACTTATAACCAAGTCAGTTGAGTAATTCTTTCATAATCTATATAGTTGTATTTTTTTGAACCAAATTTATTCCCTAATCCCTGAGTTACCTCAGCTTGCATCTAATTTACAAGTTGCTTTACTGGATTTAGAGAATCCAGATTTTATGGTCACTTAACAAAAGTAGTAATTAAGTAATATGTGTGCATATCAGCTGTGTTGTGCTCTCTAGACTAAGAAAGCTTCCCAAAAATAAAAGAGAATTGCTCAAGTGTTTGAAAATGTCTTTGTACTTGCATTTGCAAAGAAAGCTTCAGATTTTTACAAATGCATTTTCTTCTTTTACACCCAAAAACTCTGGTCATCTTGATCAACCCAGACCTCACTATTTTTGAAGCGGGTTAACCTCATGACTAGATCATCAAAACATTAGTGCCTGGCTATTGCAATGTAAATCAAGATTTAAGACACTTGGAAAATCTCTTAGAACATGTATACCCCTTTATAAAATGCACAAATATATATTTTCTTCTTCTATCAAAACACTTCTGCATATTATTACTAAATTCTTGAAATATTACTTCTAGCTAAAAATTCAGATTTTAACCTTCAAACTTAAAGTTTTAAGTAACTTGAAATTAACTAATACAATATATGTATATACATATCCATTTCTCAAATACAGGCATATATCATTTACAGATTTCCACCATAATACTCAAATTTATATATTTTCTTGCATGGATTCAACTAAGTCTTTGGTTAATCCCAAACTTAATACATTGCTAGATTCATTTAAAACAACTAAATAAATCCAAACTTTCAAGATCGTTACATAACAACCAAAGCAGAACCATAAAAACTTCCCAGATTACATGCAAATAATTCATTCTAAGTTCTTATTTAATTCTAATTTAGCATGCTTATCCAATCATTCTCATTAGCCATAGCAGCTTCCTATTTAGAACCAGCATTCCCTGAAAGAGCATTAGAGGCTGTCCCATTTTAAATGAGACACCCCAGATGCCATAAGCAAACAAGGGTCAGATACAAGATCTGGTATGAGCAATATCAAAAATTCCATGATATTAAGTAAATAAGCGAGACATAAACATTTTGTATAAGTTGGCATAGCTTCTTTGATCAATTTGCCTGACTTGTTTATGATATATTGTGCATATATGATCAGTATTTAAGACTAATTATGTACACACATTCAACTATGCAAACATATATTTCAAATAGAAATACTCAGGAACTAACTTAGCTCCAGTCCAACCAACCTAGGAATAACACAAGTTCCTACTTTATCAATTTGAGGTTGCATTTACCAAATTTCTTCCTAGCCTCATCTGCCATAAGGAATCACGGGGACACATTGCAATAAAATAATTCACAATATTGCACAAAGATCTCAGGGCTTAAACAAACCATGTGCCAACTTGCATACTTTAAATACAACAAGCATTCCAGCAGTCCTCTTGGCTCACAATCCTTAGTTTATTTACTAAGTGTTCATGTTTGATCCTATCATGAGATAGCTAGGTGACTAAATCCCAGTATATATGAAACATTACATAGAGCTTACAAGCATAATTCAAGAACAAGCTAACATTCATGTCCAGGGAAATCATATTTTCAAATATTCTAGCTCAAAGAAAATACAAGAATATTTACAATTGGAATTGAAGACTAGGCATGTGGGTTATTATTGTTTCATAAGCAACCATGTTTGAACTAAATTCAAGATCTAGCTTAAACAAGGTTTCTGGCTCATGGGTTTCTATTTGATCAAGGGTTCAGCACTTTTGGATATTTCCATTGCAACCTTGAGTCTTTCATTTGAGCCTCAGCACTTACACAAGTGTAATGCAACTCATATACATTTTGATTTCTATATTTTTCATGCCATATCTGAACCAGTTATAAGTATTCTCTATTTACTTTCATAATTTCATACTTTAACATTTCTGGGTATAACCAAACAGAGCAAAATACTTAACTATCAAAACAATCAAAAACATTCAGAAACACCCATTAAAGCATCCATTAAAACCATAGTAATAAAATCAATAATATGTAGAAAAATAACATAATCTTGGCTGCCTCATAACAGGACTTAATGCCATGGGTTTAGTGAGATTACTCACAGAAAAATGCTTCTCTTGCCTAATCCAGAAAAGAAACCTTTCAAAACTTGATTTTCTGCTTGCAAATATTTTCTTCTTTGTTTTCTTAAATGTCTTGGGTAGCAAATGATTTTTTTTTCTGGTTTATACTTGGATTTATAAGAGAGGTTTTCTAGGGTTTTATCATTGTAAAATCCCATTCCTACCCTGGCCAAGACTCATGCATTCTGCATTTCAGATTTGCCTATTTTTCACCCTTAATACCCCGGCCGTATGTGATGCTTACCTCCCCTTTTACTTTTCCAAAATATATCATATTCTTACCAAGTCATGATAATTGTGTGACATTGTCACTTGTTTATTTTCTAAAAATCCTCCTTTCTATTTTCTGCCTAAAGCAATTATTTTGCTTGCAATTTGTCTTTTGCTATTTTAGTGTTACAATTTCACTTGCTTATTTCTTTTTAATATTTTCAGTACTTACAGAAATGTACATTTGCATACATATCCTATCTAGGCTTATTTAACTCCTCCTTAATTTCAGAAAGATATGCACCTATATGTGCATACAGGTTTTTCAAATCCTTGTAACATATTTTTTTTTTCTGGGTTTTAAATAAAATCTGTTTACTGATTCAAAACAAAACTTACTTTTCTTATTTTCTGGGATGATTCGTATAATTCCAGAAATCAAATATCCATATCACAAAATCATGTTTGTAATGCTTTTTAATTCTTGTTTTGATTTCAGGAGATTTGGAGTTCTTCCTTGTGCCATATCAGTGTGCACGTGCACACATGCACACACACTTGTACACAATTAATTCCATATATTCCTATACAAATAAATTCATATATTTTCAAAATTCAACTAAAATAAGATTCCATGAATTTCTGGGGCATTACAGCACCAGTGTAATATTCTGCAGTGTACACTATATAACTTGGAAAAACATTAATATCTATATTTTATATGGTCATTGTCATCAAAATCAATAACTGAGGTATTGAAAATCTCCTCCTTTTGATGACGAAAACCATTAGTTATTCCTATATAAAATATGATATAGCTTCCTTTGAGTTACATAACTCCCCCTGAACATATGCATGTGTATATTTTATATTTTTCTCCCCCTTTGTCATCAACAAAAATGGATGAAAAATAAAATTCCCCCTAAATGTGATACCATTTCGTGAGAGACTAAATTTGAGAAACTATGTATTTAATTAATTCCAAATATGAATGTGGGGTGCTATAATCAATACTAATAATAATGGGAATAAACTCCTAAGTAAGATGATGTATACATCAAAATCAATACCTAATGTATCAAAATCAATATAAACTAGATGATATATATGAAATCAAAATTTAATGATGGAAATATGGAAAACAATTCAATATGACATAAATGATATTATTATATAATACTAAGCTTCTAAATTTGAAAAAGAAATTTATACATTAAATTTATTACATAAAATTCTTATATAACAAACCATAATACTTACGAAATTTAATCATAGCCTAATCACAATATTTGATAAGTGCAATTACATAAATGATCAAATTTATGTTTAATAAAATTTTGAAGTTAATATTATTTTATTCTTATTCATTGTTTATTTCTAAAAAGACATGATAATTTATAATAATTTTTTACTCTAATTTGCAAAGTATAAGTGAGATACGTAGAGTTAAAAAGTATCATTAAAAAAAGCATCATGTAAATTTAATAATAATAAAAAGAACATGGGAATGACAGTAAGATGTTTGATCATATGTTTCGACGTCACTACAACAAAATTCAGTTTCAATAGCAATTACTATCAGCATTTAGGGAGCAAATGCGGTCAAAAGTAATTTTGGATGATATGGACAATTTGTGTAAACGCTGAGATAAATTTTTGTACGTGTAAATGTGTTTCGTATAACGCTGAGAAAAAAATTTGCCGCGTACTTAGTAAATTTTTTTTCCCTTCCCTCGTTTTTTATTTTTCTTCCCCCTTTTTTCGTTTTCTTCCCTCCGTCATTGCCTTCTTCCCTCTATTTTCACCTTATTCCCCTATTTTAATTTTCCCCCTTCTTTCTGTTAATTTCCTACCATTAATTCTCCTCTCTTCCTACTCTCGTCATCTCATTTCTTCTCATCGTAAATTCTAGGTTTTGAGGTACGTACCAAATTAATTCCCGTTAGATTTTGATTCTGATTGCGATTCTTCTCATCATCTCATTTCTTCCTTCTGCCATTCGATTGAGTTGCTCGTCGACAAGCCCTAACTCAGAATTTGGATTTTGTAGGGTTCACGCGATTTGATTCAGTTTTGCTTCAGATTCGAACGGTAATTATAGTGCGCTGTTGAGGTATATTAGATTCGTTTCAGTTGTTTGATGCGTTTCAGTTATTAGATTTGGATTTTGTAGGGTTCACGTGATTTTCATTAAAATGTTTTGTATTCCATGACAACAAACCTTCCTAGCTTGTTTAACTACTCATCTGCTACTTTATCAAATATCTTCCATAACAATTTTTTGTTGTTGTTGTTATGAAGAATGTTTATAAACATAAACTGGAAGTTTATAATTACTTCTTGTGTCATTCCAATTTTATAATATACCATTGAGGTTGGATCTTTTAGTGTTGGGACTAAACAACTTAGCAGAACTTTAATTAGGAATCCTAAACCGCTTCATGTGTCGTTCTGAATCCAACAGTTTGATTAAAACTTATGGATTGAGATGGTTGTATAATGTAGATAAGCTTTCAACAGTAAGGATACAATATGTAGTCTGATATAAATTTCTCCACTAATTGTTGTACATACTCAACTAATGTACAATACTCTTAGTAATTTAGAAAGAGAAAATAAAATACAGAAATATGATTTGCGTGTGTTGCCTTTTAAACTAGCTAGGAGATTGCTAAAATTGTCACTTCAATTTAGTGATGTATGTTTGCTACATCTAGTTTTAAACCTGACCACCATCATTATTCATCTTCATATATGGAAGTTGCTCGTTAGTCATGGCATGCCAAATGACGTTGTATGATAACTATTGAATAAGTCAATGTTTTTTTACTTGTGTATTTCCTACTTTCTTATTTATGATTGATTTTTTCATATATGTTATTTCAGTAGTGAAACATGTTCTTAATGACGATTTCATTTTGACCCATCAACCTGAAGCACTTGCTTTGTTCCGTAATCATAGACAGTGAACTGATAAGGTTTCATGTTTGGAAAAAGGTCATTTGCTTGGTCCATACAGTCTATGACACTTTGTATCAATCAAGTATTTTTTAATAATTGATTTGCCTGTAGGCTTAACATTGTTTTATAGGATACCATGTTGCTTACTACAATTCATACTATGAAGGCAAATAACTTTTAATAATTGATTTGCCTGTATGTTTCTCTTTTCAGCTATGCTATGTTTTTCAATTTGCATGAAAGCTGTCAATGGATAAAAATTTAAAATTTAGAGCAAAATGGTGTTAAACAACTTATATTTGTTGCCAAAATAAAGACCACGGACAAGTGTTTCACCTAATGAACCAGTTTTAAGAAGACTGGAGTACATTTGTTGGCACAGAAAACTCAAAATATACTAAAATAAACATTTTAAAAATGTCTTTCCGAAAACCACAATCCTAAGAGTACTGCTAATCTTTTATACTATTTTAAAAACAGTCATGGAAATGCAATACCCTTATCTTCTGTATGACAAGTTAAATTTTGTCAAAACAAATAATCAAACTATAACAGCATTCAAACATATTACTCTTTAGATTAATTTTTATTTTCTTTTAATTTGTGTTAGTTTTCATAAAAAAAGTCCATTTTTATTTGCATGTGTTAGTTTCAATTTGTGATCTATTTTCTTTTATTTTGCATCTTCTACTTTAGTTTCAAAAAAAATTGAATTTTTGTTTTGAATTTACTGTTCATTCTGTGTTACAACATACTGTTCTCTATTAGTTTAGTTTTCTGCATGCATTCATTTTGTGGTTAGTTGTTGCAATTTGATTCACTGTTGCATTTTCTTGTCATTGTGCACTTGTTAATCCTGTCCCTATTTTCTTTTGTTCCTCTGTTTGTTACTTTTACAAATTGAATCACAGTGCTAAAAAAACAAACATTTTATTGCATTTGAATCAAAGTTCTCTTTTACAAATTCCATTTGTTTTGTTTTCTGATAACATTTGCACTGTGCATATCACTTCTGCCTACCTCAATTCAATCACCAAACTCCCTTTTCCTAACCCTTATCCTTCTCCAGCATCACCACATTTGGTGCGAATATATAATGTTTTTGCTTTTAAACAGCGATAGTAATAAAAATTAATTCGGTTAGACATTCTTATGAAGTTAAACAAAAACCAGATTTTACATGTTTAGAGTTCAACAAAATCTATTTGCCTTCATACCAGACTAATATGTAGTTTTTCCATTATTGTTTTATTCGTTCAGCCAAACTTAAAAATTCACATGAATGCCAGAAGGTTGTTTTCGAAGAGGAGAATTGCTTGTTCGATTTTATCTGGTTAGGATTTTGGAACTCGTCAGTGATATTTGTTGGATTATCTGATTGTGGCATACTGCCCACTGCCTGGTTGAGATAGAACTTAGGGTACATGCACAGAATTAAGTAAAAGTTAGTTTAGTGAATTATGGTTTTGTGAAATTTGTGTTTCTATCATTTTAAACTTTGACTGCAGTTGAGATGTAGGATTATAAATGTAGTTATAAATTTTAATGAAATGGTAAGTTGTATATGAATCCGTGTTTTTAGTTTCCTGAGCCATCCACAAAAATGGCATCTTTGATCATTTACATAATTTAAAAAATAATTAGTTTATCTACCACGTCACCTTTTCTTTTTTTACTACAACAGGAAAGGTAAATCAATTTTTACTACAAATAATTTGATACTACAACAAACCATGTGTTTTCTATAATAACTTCACGGATCTTTGGTAGAACCCTTGCTTTCTATTCAACACTATTCTACCTCACATGCTTTGGTTCATGTTGTATCTCCTAACCATACTTGCATAGTATTCTACGTCACTCCATGCACCATAAGCAAGTACATTTTAATTTAATTTCCTTCTCTTCTTACCCTATTTTATCGTTAGTATTATGGTAAGTGAATTAAATTTTTAAAAATTAAATGAATGTAACATCGCTTGGTACAGGTGGTTCTGCATGCATGCGCATGACTTTAGATTTTCAGTAGTTGAGTTTGCTGATAAAATTAATTTCAAAATATCATTTCCTTTGTGCATGCATGCGCATGACTTTAGATCTTAGGTACAGGTGGTTCTGCAGACTTCTGTTTTCACAAGTGTGAAGGTCTGCCCTTCAACTAATTTTGTCAATTGGATATAACTTTTAAGTATATCAGGCGTTGTTGTATATGGTTCTGGCATTGTTGTATAAGTGGATAAAATTGTTGTTAATGGCGCAAGCCAAGTATCAGGAGAGGGGTAATGCATAGACATTACTTCGGTGCTACAAAATAGCGCCGTTGTAATCGCAAATTTTTTGGAAACAGTTTGGTGCTAATGTTAACTTTTATAGAAATGCTATTTTTATAATTAAGAGTACCATAGAAAATAGTCTATATCAATATACCTCACACATCTGAAAACATGACCATTACCTTACAATGTGGGAGTATTCTCAAATAAGAGCTTATATGCTCTTCTCGTATTTTTAATAATTCATTTCAATTCAAAAAATTTCCAATAATTTCCCACTTGAATTTTTCAAAAATATTCTTTTCGAGCAATTGGAACGAGGACCCATTGAAGGGCAACTCTCATGTTCTGTTATATATGAATTTTTATATGTATCACTCGTAATGTATCCTATATTAATGAGGTTGAAAATGGAATTCAGTTTTGGTAATGCTCATGCTTTATACTTATTTTTCGATTTGAGAAGCCTGAGGCCCTGAATGGGAAATTAGTATAGTAAAGAAGAAAGGAAGAACAATCCAAGAACCCATTAACAATTCCAAAATATTTTGGATAAAAAGCCATGTAAAAGAAACTAGTTTTAGTAACGTGTACATTTCAACAAACATTATTTTTCTCTTATAATACTTAGAGCAACTCATACTGTTACTTTTCATACAACTAGGGAGGAAGATTAACCGATTGCAAATTTATATTGTATATGATGATGGAGAAAGATTAGTTGCGTCTACATAGGTAATCATATGGTAACTAATTTATACTTAACTTTAGAATTAATATTTTGATAATAAAAGCTAATATTTTTGTTTTCAATTTTAATCATAGAACTAGCAGAGAGTGTGGCCAAGGAGCATGGAATTTTGTGCGTGTTGCGACGAAAAATTTAGGAGATGTGGAGAAAATATTGTGTCCTTGTTTAGACTGTCGAAATCTTAGTCGTCAATGTGGTGAAACCGTTGTTGAGCACCTGATTATAAAGGGAATGGATCCTAAGTATAAAGACGATACATGGTATAATCATGGCGAGCAAGTGAATGTTGAAAAAAAGATTAAAATGGGCGAGACGTACGACTTGCTCAAAATGATTCACTATGAAGATGAAGACTATTTTAATCATACTTTTTTTGATGATGACAAAGATAAGGACGATGCACAAAGACGCCATGATGATTTACTTAAAAATTTGGAGGATGTAGAAACCCCATTGTATCCTGGTTGCACAGACCATACAAAGTTATCCACCATCACTATTTTGTATAATCTTAAATGCGAAACTGGATTATCTGATACTGGTTTTGATAAACTTCTTACCGTCCAACATTTGTTTCTACCAAAGAATAACGTACTCCCCAAGACATTATATGAAGTAAAGAAATTCCTCAAACTATTTGACATGGGGTTTGAAAAAATTCATGCTTGTGAGAATGATTGTTGTCTTTTTCGTAAAGAGTACAAAAATTTAAATAACTGTCCTAAATGCGGTTCGTCGCGATGGAAGATAAATCAAGATACAAAGGAGATTATGCAGGGTATCCCAGTTAAAGTGTTGAGATATTTTCCAATAATCCCAAGATTTAGAAGAATGTTCAGATCTGAAAAGATGGCCGAAGAATTAAGATGGCATTTCAAAAATAAAAGTAGTGATGGAAAGATGCGACACCCTGTAGATTCTGTAACATGGAGCATGATTGATGAAAATTGGAAAACATTTTCAACCGATCCACATAATCTTAGACTTGGTCTAGCTACAGATGGGTTCAATCCATTTTCTATGTTAAGCTCCAAGTATAGTTGCTGGCCAGTAATGCTTGTGGCATATAATTTGTCACCTATGTTGGGCATGAAGAAAGAGAATATTATGTTAACACTTTTAATTCCAGGTCCAAAGCAACCAGGAAATGACATTGATGTATATCTGGCGCCATTAGTAGAAGATTTGCATTACTTGTGGAGTAGTGGAGTTGAGACATATGATGCATTAAGTAAGACACTTTTTAACATGAGAGCTACTTTACTATGGACGATAAATGATTTTCCAGCCTATGGAAATCTTGCTCGATGTTGTGTAAAGGGTAAAAAAGCTTGTCCAATATGTGGTGTCAATACTCACCGTCAATGGTTGAAATATAGTCGGAAAAATGTTTATATGGGTCATAGAAGATTTTTACCCTCTTCAAATCCATTGAGGAAAAAAAGGCTTGGTTTGATAACACCGTGGAGGATGGAAAGATGCCTAGAATTCTAACCGGTAAAAATATCTCTGTTATTTTGAAGGACTTTCCAAATGATTTTGGAAAAGACACGGAAAGCAAAAAAAAGAGCGTGTAGTTAAATGATACAAGACAAACTAAAAAAAGAGAGATTAAGGGGAAAAGCAGAAAAAGGAAGATTGACGACAATAGTGAAGATGATGATAATGAAGATAATGATCCTATTAAAAAAGAGCTATTAAGGTGGAAAAAAAGATCAATCTTTTTTGACTTGCCATATTGGGAGGTTAGTATTTAAGTTACATTTTTCATTATCAATCCGTTAAAAATATAAAATACAAAATTTTAATGCACAACTTTTATTTTTTTATAGGAACTTCTATTACGTCATAATTTAGACGTAATGCACGTTGAGAAAAATGTTTCTGAAAGCATACTAGGTACAATGTTGCATGACAACAAATCAAAGGATGGGATTAATTGTAGACATGATTTAGAGGATTGGGGAATTCGGCATGCTCTTTATGCACAACCTCGTGGAACCAAAACATATCTTCCACCGGCTCCGTATACATTGTCAAAATTGGAAAAAAAATATTCTGCCAAAGGTTGTATAATTTCAAAGGCCCTGATGGTTATTGCTCAAATTTCAAAAAATGCGTATCATTGGTGGATTGTAAAGTTAGTGGTTTGAAGTCTCACGATTATCATGTTTTGATGCAACAAGTATTATCAGTTGCATTACGAGGTTTGTTGCCAATAAATCCCAGAAAAGCAATTACTCGTCTATGTTTATTTTTCAACAAATTATGTCAACGTGTTCTTGATAGAGAGAAGTTGCAGCAACTTGAAGACGAGATTGTTAAAATATTGTGTGAACTTGAAAGATACTTTCCACCCTCATTTTTCGATATTATGATACACTTGACAATTCATCTTGGAAGGGAAGCACGATTGTGTGGACCGGTTCATTTTCGTTGGAAGTATCCTTTTGAAAGATATATGAAAACGCTTAAAGATTACGTAAGGAATTATGCACGACCAAAGGGATGCATTGCAGAATCCTATCTTGCAGAAGAATGCATGAGATTTTTTAATGAATTTTTGAGTAAATCGGTAAATATAGAAAAAAAAGATCGAAATGAAGATTATGTAGATAACGCAATACTTGAAGGGCGTCCAATTTCAATGTCCAAATTAGTTACGTTATCTTCCAAGGAGAAAGAAATTGCTCATTTAGCAGTGCTAATGAACATGGCTGTGGTGGAACCATTTATGGAGTGAGTATACATATTATATTATGATTCCATTTAATTGTTGTGTTTGTAATTGCAATCATCACTTAACTTCACTTTTATTGTACTAGTTTGCATTTGGAGGAGTTTCAAAATTTAAACAAGCGTTTAGAAAAAAATGCAACATTACTTTGGAAAAACCATGGAGATAATTTTGCTGAGTGGATTAAAAAGAAGGTTTGTTAATTTTCTTTATATTTTATGAATTAAGGATACTATTTTTAAAATCCATTTTAAATATGTTTTTCCAGATACCTATTGATTCAGAGGATCACGATGAAATGTTAAGATGGATTGCATATGGTCCTAAAATTACTACATTGTCCTGTAAAGGATATATCATAAATGGACAAAGATTTCATATAAAAGATGTTGATAGAGAAACCCAAAATAGCGGAGTGACTTATGATGCGACTACCATGTGCAGAGCAAGTGCAAAAGACATTTCTCAAGTGGTTGATGTGGTCACTTACTATGGAATATTGACCGACATAATTTTATTAGATTATACTGTGTTTTATGTTCCTCTTTTTAAGTGTCATTGGGCGAACATAGGAAATGGGATGAAAGTTGAAGATGGATTTACTCTTGTTAATTTACATCAAAGTCAGGTTTCATTTTCAAGAGACCCTTATATCCTCGCATCTCAAGCTAAACAAGTTTTTTATTCAAGAGAAAACGATTCTTCTAATTGGTATGTTGTGATGAAAGCGCCGCCAAGAGGTTTTCATGAATTAGAGATGGATGAATTTGTTGAAGAAGTAAACTTTGTTGGAGGAGATTGTGAAGAAAACGAGGATGATTTGGTCGAGGATGGTAGTTATGTTAGGGAGGATTGCGAAGGCATACTTGAGTAGTTCTAATGTCATGTTTTTTTGGGTAGTTAATAAGTAGTTTTGAGTTAGATTCGATGTCTTATGTAATGTTGAATTTACTGTTTTTGAGTGCAATGTTTTTAGATTCGCCTATTATTACAAATGTCAAATTTATATAAAATGCACTGTTTTTCTTTCACAAATGGAAGCAAAATTTAACTTTCAACGTACATAAATTTAAAACCTCAAACGTTTCAACATCAAAGACTGTTACGAACTTGTACTTAATGTAAGCACTTTTTTCTTTTAATAAAATTTTACCTTCAAGCTTTCATTCACCACCACTTTTTTTTTCTTTTCATTTTTCATCACTGCAGGTTCAATTTCTATAATGTTTTTGTCTTGCGAAAACTTGTAAAAAAATTCAGTTTTATTTACTGCATTTAAGAAATATAATAGTGCATTGAAGATGGAATGTTCAATCATTTCACTCCTACACTGTAACACTCTTCTGTTAATTCTACTATCAAAAATTATAAAACAGTAAATACATTTCCTGTTTTAAGGGAAATTTTATCAAGCAGACAAAAGGGAAAATAATATTCACTATTCACTTACTATAAATTCTTCAATTATTAGAATTACAAGTATGAAAACAAACAACTGTGATAAATTGACAATAATATTCACTATTCTCCTTGCATTGCATTTTATTTAGCAAACTTCCAACCATATACCACACTACCAACCCCTTCCAAACTGCCCGAACCCCTTGCAAATTGCCCTGCTCCTCCATCATCTCCCCATACACATATCAATCGCCAACTACTCCCCACTAAACAGCAAAACTCCACGCAACAATTCACTAACAAAACCACAACCTGATCATCATTCATCAACTCCACCTTTATCTCCTCACTTTTCCTTTGCCAAACCATCTTTCTGCCCTCAGCAAATATCATATACCCAGTTTTGTTAGCCACTTATCATGGCTAACACGAGCTCGGGTTGCTAAGTAATTAAGGGATCATCACAGTTATTGATCCTATACACGCACATCTTTATCAAACTGTTTACGCAAGGAGTAACAAATGATATTTTCTGTGCATATCATTTGGAACAGCAAAACCGAACCGACCCAGAAAGACCCAAAATTGAACCGAACCCGATGGGTATCGGGCTGAGTCTGGGTGATGAAAAATAGAATAAAGACCCGATCAAAACCGACTCAAACCGACCCGACCCGAAAGACCCGACTAATAAACATCGAAATATATGCATTTTTAGTGTTATTACTCGACCAGATCTGAACTGACCCGACTCGACCCGAAGCGAAGCTCGGGTCGGGTCTAGACATTTGAAATGTATAGTTTAAATACAACAAAACCCAATTTGCCTAAAACTGAGACCCATCAGATTGGGTCTGGGTCCATCGGGTCGGTTTTAATTGCCACCTCTACTTCTTATTGTGCACAGTGCCTGAAGGAACAAATCATTTTTGTACTGGTATCCATACTATATTATTGGATCTGTATGGTTAGTCTTCTAGAATCAAACCCAATATTTTTAAGAGTTTATGATCATGAATGTTTAAATCATGAAAAAGCATGAATGATTACATACAATGAAAAACATAAAGTTAAAAAATGAGATACTCTACTAACCCTTTTATTTTCAAATTTTGATTCAACCTAAGTAGAGTTCTAAAATTAATTCATAACGCTATCACGTGTAAGATAATATAACTCTAACATGTATTTTGGGTCACGTTCATTGTTTAAATTACAAGTGTATTACTGAATTAAATAGTGTATAGGCACTTAGCATCATACGTGTATACAATGATCTTCCTAAATGACAAGTGTAATGACACATGTCATTTTGTATATGTGTTACTATTTGTTTATAGGACAAGTGTCATGATGTGGCACGTTCTCATTAATAAAAGAAATTCTATAAATAAAGCCCTATTCACACACTCTAAGTACATTCAATTAATTTCATGAAGCCATAAAGTTAATATTTCATCAAAAAGTTAGTAAGAAATAAGAGTAAAATAAGTAAAATCAACAGTAGAAAAGTTGAAATCATGGAAGAAGGTATGCGTTTCTATTTAGTACTTATGATAAATGATTAATGGGATGTCATTAGAAAGGAAACACTATATAAAAGTCATTAGGGAAGATGTACGACCAATCACAAAGAGGCATGACTGTTAAAAAATTAAAAAAATGATAAGTACATCTTGGTAATTGAAGTATCTATTCGAATTTAACAAAATAAAAAAAATGTTACATAAATTTAAAGTGCTTAGAATATTTTATGTATTTCTATATACTAATTATAATCTAGAAAATAAATTTTTTTATGCTAATTTTTTTTTCTGTAAAAGGACATAAAAATTCATAATTGCAATGGCTAGGGTCAGAAATATGGCTGCTGTAACCACCAAGTGTCCGTTTATTTGAAAAAAATAAAACAGTTATCTTTAGAATTTTGATATGAAATTTTTTACATAAGTAGTTCAAAGTATATGTTATTAGATAAAAAAAATTCAAGCAAAAATATAAATTTTATAATTTTGACATTTTCTAGAAAATTACTACGTTTAACATACCTATTCGACATATAAAGAGAGCAGTCAATTATGCATGAAAATATGGAAAATGTTAAATTATTTATAATACTTTTATATTTTTTATGTATTTAAATATATTAATTATTATATGGAATATATTTTTACGATTGAAAAATGATTTAATTTGAAGGCTGTAAAAATTGAAATTTTTGCTCCAAAATCCGAAATACAGCCATTGTAACTTACTAAGTGCCCGTTCATTCAAAAATAATAAAATAGTTAGTATTCTAATTTTGGCTTCAAATCTTTTTAGAATCAACTATATGTATCTTATACTCGTGTAGAAAATTTGATTTAAAAATAATTAATTTATAATTTCTGAGATTTAAAACATACTACTGCATTTAGTATTTTCTGCGCTGTTTTCAAAGTGTATAGTCAGTTTTGAAAAAGTTCTACAAAATTTAAAAATTAATATTTTGCTTCAAAATCTTTTTCTAAACTTTTGATACATGATATTAATTATAATAAAAATATGATTTCTTTAGTGGATACATAATTTAAAACATTCTATAGAGAAAATCATAAGGCATTTCAAAAATTAAATTGTCATTTCAATTTGAAAACTTTTTTAGAGGAAAACTTATTTTCTACTTATATAAACCATTTTGGTTATTTGGAACATAGAAGAAGAACTAAAATGTATTTCTACTTGAAGAACTCATTAAAGGGTAATATATAAAAATTGAATAAAGTTTCAAGATTACCAACATTGTTGACGTCCTCTATTCCAATATTATTTTTTCTCAATCCAAAGGTTTGTCATTAAGCATATATATATATATATATATTGTTTCTTTTCCTTTCTCTTGATCTTCCATCATGTCTATTGAACATCTGCTGTCTAAAATCCATTTGTCCTTCTTCATTTGTGATATAGGACTATCAAGTGTCTAGTCACCATGAGCCATGTAACATACTTGTTCCTACAATTCAACATTATACCTTTCCAAAATTTCAAGTGACTTTTCTATGAAGGCCCGGGATTTTCGACCTCTGAAAATTGACATCCATACGTCCACTGTATTACATGTCGAGCAATCGAATGCCGGAAATAACATATAGTTAGGGAAAGAAGAAAGAGGTAGAAGAAGAAAATAGAAACAACAACACAGAATCTCACAATCGCAGCGGAACAATATGTAATAGATAACAACAGGTCTTTATATAAAAAGAACTATAACTGTTATTTATACATTACATCATCGGAGTACAATACATCAATAACACAATACTGGACGGTTATAATAACTTGTCCTCATAAGTGCTGAATACACAGCCTACAGTACAAAGAGAATGTAAATCAGATACTTGAAATACGTCTTCGTCATCCAGCTCACCTCCTGAGCTCCATAGCATCTTATCATGTATCTATAATACTCGGTCTGACCAGAGCATTACAATAAAATAACCCTCGAGTCAGTCTGGAAAACCAACGTGAGAAAACACACTCAAATTTGAATTATTAAAGTTATCAAAATTCTTTGAAAGATCAAAGGTATCTCGTAAGACCACGCCACAAATAAACACGATGGGTTTTTACCTTACGATAACCAAAACATTTCATATCAAATCCTCTGATATTATAATAGTGTCTAAGTACAAATACTTATTCAAATAGATGAAATGCTTGCATCTCATGTTTCAGCATAGTTGGGCACAATCAAAACCGTACGGCGCTTATTGGAGAATGGGTTCCATACGAATGACTAGGTACTGGGGTATCACCTGTCACAGTACATGTCTGGAACAACGTACCGAGGACTACATCGAGATTCCCTGCCACACAAGACCGGACTATCCCTATCCTGGATAGACCGAATATGCTATCACCTTGGGTTTTCCTACCCTTTTCCGAGCTCCTTCCATAAATCGTAGTAATAATATCCGAGGGTATCTAGAAAGGTGATAAACATACCCTAATTGGGTGCTACCGACTTAGCCTTGCTGCATCTCCCTTGCTTTTCAGTCATTCCCGGTTGATGAGGCAAGAGGCTACGATTACCTTTTAAGGAATTTTCACTTAGAATGCTCATTGTTCTCCAATGACAATGCACCGATAGCATTCATTCATACAAGTCCGTTCCGATTTCGAACGGAACCGAAAGCACTATTCCTACTACATCCATTTTGGAATAATCCTCAGGATTAATAGCGATTAGCCCTTACACTTCACTGCTCCATCTTCGACTCCATGCTCTTCTTTCACATCGAAAACGTATTCGTTGGATCGAAGTGGTTTTCGAATAACTTATCCGATCCCGGTATGTTCGAAACAACGTTCGATATTTTCGATAAACTCAACCCCGGTTCTTTAGGAAATACACGAACAAAAATAAGATCGGAGATCACCTCCTAACCGTATGTGAACAGATTTCCTTATAAACGTCCTAGAAGAACAAAACAAGTTTATACGTATAGTATAGCACCTCGAACGATAACTGTACCATATAAATCCCGTACTTCTCCTAGATATTTCCAAAGTTATATTTTTGGTCCAGGTTTGATAGTCGGTTATTTATCTATCAAACAACAATCATCCAACCAAATATTTTCTTTTCCACTGAAAACGCTAAATCCCTTCTTAATTTAATTTTAATAAATTAAATCTCCTATCCAGAATATATACTTATCTTATCGAATCTAGTAAATTCACAAACTATCTTTCAAAAATATTTGAAACCCTTTTTAAAAAAAAATATGTGGAAAGTACCACTTCGGTATCGAACCATGGATTCACAGCTCAATAGTTTCGTCTCTATCCCAGAGAAATCCAAGACATAACTGTAGGCACTCACTACCTCCGATTACGCTATGCGAGTATACCATTACTTCCCGAAAATTTTATTAAATAAAATTTTCTTTCAGAATAGTACTTATATAATCTCTATATAAATTTCCAAGTTAATTTTAGGCAAATAACTTTTTATAAAAGTTATTTAAAATAATGTTAATATTGAATAATTTATCCTTCTGAAATAATAATATTGATATATTCTTAAATAATAATTAACTTAATATCAACCATTTATAAAACTACTTAATTAATGTTTAAATGTATTTTTAACAAATTTTAAACAACTAAATAAATTAAATTTCTGAAATATTCTTAAACTTTTTTAAATTTCTAGTTAATACTTTAAAAATCCATCTTTTTAAAATAAACTTAACTTTTCCGGGGAAAATATATTTTCAACTCCAATATAGCTCGTCTAACTATCTATAAATCCCTCCCGATTTATTTCCAATTTGATTTACGTTCCAAATTCCGTAAATCCCATTTTCACATTTGTAAAAATAAATCTACTATTTATTTTTAAATCGATTTACTCATCTCCTTATAAATCCTCATCGTGAATTTATAATTTCAAATTATCCAATGATAATTTCTTTACTTCATTTATAAACTTCGTTTATAAATTCCATAAGCTCATTTCATGTTTATCACTGTTTCACAACACTTAATCGATTTTAAATCAATTTTATAAATTGAATTTCATTTTTAAATCAATTTCCTAAATAACCCAACTATATTCGAGAATCCAACTGAATTCAGATTTCACTTCCTTTTCAAAATTATAATCTTATTCAAAATCTAATAAATCAACTTTATATTTTATTTTTCCAAACTGTTTAAAATCAAGATTTTTAAAATAATCCTTTTACACTTAAACCGACACCACTTTAATTTTATTATTTAAAATCATTTTATCTACATTATCCCAAAATCTCTATTTTCCATATTGCGAGATGATCAAGTACAATTTAAAAATCAATCTATTTTATTTTTGCCAAATTCATCTCTTTTAATTAATCCAATTCTCTATAAATACTTTTACTTCCAATTTCCCCTTTTTATTTTGTTTTCCAATTCAAAACATTTATTTTTGGTATTTCTAAAAATACCAAATCTAGACCAAAACTACCATAGCATCTAATAAATTCAAATTGCACTATAATCTGCCACAGATTATTTAAACAGATCACATATCCATATATATAAAATTTAATTCAACATTTTTGAGGAATCCTGTTGGATCCCTCCAACCTGTTTCCCTGCATCCACAGATGTTAATACAACATAAAAATACCAATCCCACTTCGAGGTGGATATCGCGGTAAATAGGGTTATCCCCTATTATGCAGGGCGCGTATGGTCTCATCCGCTATATATATGCGGGGAATATCAATCACTCCAATATATACTACTATATATAATAACACATCCAACTGATAATAATTTATCAATTCTATCAATCAATTAATAATTAATTTTAACTATTTAAAATTAATTTCGGAAATCCAAAGTTGAGTGAGATTGACTCACCTTTGATTTTTAATGTCGCCTTCGTGTTCCGTTCTGTATAATTTGAATGCATTCTAAATTATTTGAAAATTCAGCAGGCTCTAATTTTCAGCCAAATTGGTTCCATAACCAAGATCTCGTTAATACGAACCCAACGCGACTGACTGCGCAGGATTCGGACCAAAAACGAATAAGATACGACTTAAATTAGATTTTACATTTTAAAATAAACTAGCTTAACCATTTATATATAACTAAATTCAAGAATCATACCACCAGCCCATCCAAACAAACCGACCCGCCCTCCTCCTCTTCCCCTTTCCCCTGCAGTTTTCTCTCTATTTTTTCTTTTTTACCTTTTCTTTCTTCTAGAACGGCCCTTCTTTTTTAAAAAAAAAACCTGGCCCAAAGCCCATCGCCCAAACTCTTCTTCCTTCTCCCTTTCTTTTTCCCACTGATACGTGCACATTTGTATCAGTACATGGTGGCTGCGATCTTCATCCTCACTCCATACTCCACGAAAATCCACCAAACTTCTCTGATCAACTCACTGTCGTGCCCTCTATTCTCCCGTCCACTCACAGTCGAACTCGAGCCCCTTGCCTTCATCACAACCCCAAGAACAATACGCGACCCTGTAATGTCACGATCACCAAATCACCATCGAGTTCCACTGAACTCGACCAATAGATGCGCCTTCCCCCTAGAAATGCTCCACCGCCCTCAGAAACGCCTAACCCTTCCTCGACTTTAAAAAAAAGAAACCCTAGATGAAACTGCTGCGTGAAACAAAAGTCGAGCTCAACTACCGGACGCCGCACCATTCGATTTATATATCAGATTGAGGTTTTAGTCGAAACATGAATTTAGGGATTTGTTTGAGATTTTTTTATTGAGTATTTTGTGAGTTATGAATTTTCAAAACTTTGATTTTCATTTTCTTCCTTACTGTGTTCGTTGAAACTATCGCGTGAGTTTTTTAAAAGAGGAGGGATGTAAGGCTTGCGTGTTCGAATGGTGAACAGTGATTGAAAAGAAGAAATAAAGCTGATGTTAAAGAAATTAGTCAAGTCAATTTTATAAATGTATTATTTAAATTTTTAAATCATTTCGATTATGTAACTAAAAATCTCGAACCCCTATCGAGGCATGCCGCTAGGCGTTTATATTGTTATACCCCTATTCCGAACACAATGGAAAAGGTTTCGAGTCCTAATTCGATCGTATGGAGAAGATAGCCTTTTGGACCCAGTTATTATATTGAATTTTCAATATAAATTTCAGCGCATTTCTAACCCATACAATCAAACGATAACTCCAAACGTTACAAAATTTTAAATCCGATAATAATACACTATTACGGATCCAATGAAACTAGTTTCGTCGAAATCCGAGGCTATGCCTCGGAAAGCTATTTTTAAATGTCAATTTAAACGATATATTTTTAAAACTGAACAAATCACTTTTTAAATCAAATTTAAAACTTTTATTATCTTCATTATTATCAATATAAATTTTATAAGCCTTTAAATTATTTTTAACAAGCTTAAAACTCCAGATTCAATATTTTACCAAATTTCCAATTATTAAATTCAAAAATCAAATTATCCAATAAATCTTTATATTTGAAATTCAAGTTAAAATTAACTTTTAAATATTTAAAATCAATTAAATATTCCAATTTCAAATATCCAAAATTCTAGGTCGTTACATTCCTTCCCCTTATAAGAATTTCATCCTCGAAATTGCTAAGTAAGAAGAATGGTCTAAAACCCAGTAACTATTTCCCAAACCACATAGTTTTTAAACAACTTCTCAAACTAATCTATTTAAACCACACTACCATTATCACCAATCTCCAATTTCCTCCATAGATTCCAAAGAATATATTTTACTCAACCATTCAAGTTACAATTTAAAACCGAATTTTAAATTATCAAAAATGTTTCAAAATTTTCTAACTCCTTCAACTTTCGAAATTTTTTGCCAGCGTCTCCTTTGCGCGACTAGATCCGAACAACTATAAAATTGCCTCTACGGCCCCAAATCATCAAAAGAAAACAAAAGCCAAGTGGCTCAATCAGAAAACCATCAATTTCATACAACAATTTTAACACATACCTTTTTGTCGGGCAATCAAAATTTACTTCTGAAATCGAAGACATCAATTTGCTCTTTCTTTTAATTACCTACACCCTACTTACCAATAGTATCCAATCACATAATTCAAAATCATTTTATTCATTCCTTTTCAAAATTTTCAAAATTTGCTTTACTTAAGCCCGTACGATGTACATATATCATCCGTACGCAATATCAATTCTGATCGCTTACTCGATCACACAATTTCACTTCCGAACTAGTATCGTTCACATGACTCTCTAGTGCGGACTCAGATCTGGTTTCTTGATTAGAAACCGTCATTCTCCTTGCATAGTCATATACTATGATAGAGAATTCCAGAATCAATCAAAATCCATATCCAGGGTTCGCCGTCGAAAATCGAGTGAAAAATCCCAACTCGGATCGATATAAATTATCTCGATACTCTGTGCTTGAATCTGGATCCAATCGTTATGCGAATAAAATAATATACATACAACCTACATATTAATTGCAATTGATTCTTAGCTATATCAATTTCTTTTTATTCACATTTATTTTTAATTTCCATTCACTTATTCACACTTACCCTTTTACACAACTTTTATTTAATCTTCATTCAAATTCTTACTTAGTATTTTTCCCAATACCAATTTTACTTAAGAACTTCACCATTACTTCTTAAGTCTATTATAAATATTTTATACAACTTCTTATTTTTATTTTCACTTCACCACTTAAGTTTATATCCATTCTTTTATTCGAATTAAATTTTCAATTTCTATTTGACCTAATTTTTCTGCAAATCAAATTAAATATTGAATTTTACCGACCATATCTCAAACCATATTTAATTAACT
The DNA here is from genome assembly GCA_030737815.1 of Allium fistulosum. NCBI lineage: Eukaryota > Viridiplantae > Streptophyta > Magnoliopsida > Asparagales > Amaryllidaceae > Allium > Allium fistulosum. The sequence continues at coordinate 897,708,404 of CM060907.1, read as the reverse complement.
AATTGCTTTAATTAGTTCCATTTACTAAATATTTCATATCTCAATCAATTTTTTTATTTCCAAACTTTTATTTTATTTAGTCCACTCGAACTAATTCTTCAATTTCACTTTATTTAACATAATTCAAATTAAATATTATTCCAATATTCAATTTCAATTCTATTTACCTACAAATTAAATTAATTTGTTCATCCACTAATTTATTTTCAATCTTAATAAATTCTATTTCAATAACTATTCCATTTAGCTTGCTTAGGCTAAATTTCCCAAAATTCACTTTTATTTAACTTAGTTCAAGTTAATTTCCATTTCAATTCAAATTTCAAATTTTCTTAAGTTATCAAACTTACTAATATTCTATTAACCAATTTTTCCAATTCACTTCATTTAATTGGTTTACTTTACTAATTTATTTCATTATCACACTTACTTGTATTCAACTCTTCTTAAGTTAAATTTTATTCTAAACAAATTTCAAAATCTTATAAGTTTTTAAACTTATTTATATTCCATAAAACATTTTAGATCAACTCTAGAGTTTAAACAATTCCTTAAGTATTTCAAAATTATTTTTCAAATCATATATACCCAAATCCTTAGGTATATCAAATCATTCCTTTGCATTTCAAAATCAAAACCAGTTTTGCAATACAACTCCAATTCAAAACATTCAGGTAGCAATTCCTCTCTTAGAAACTCGAAAATGAACACCGATGATGTCGCGATCATCATCAGAATTATTTTCCAGCGACCGAAGTGAGTTCAGTGATTTATTCCCTTAAAAACCATTTTTTAAATATATTTTTTCCAAATCTATTTAGAGTTCATTTCCAATTCAAAATATTTCCAAATAATATTTCTATTATTCTCCAAGTCTTCGAAAATCATTTTCAAACCCAATGGGAAATTAAATTCCCAATTTTCCAAATTCCATCTTTTAAATCCTTTAATCTATATTTAAATATCCCATGGAATTTCATTCCATTCAAATTATAAATCACATTTATAAACTCATATTTACAAACTCCATTTCGTTATATGAATTCTTTCTCAACTTTTGGTTATAATATCAATTTCTTATTCAATTTCCACAACAACAATGATAATAGTTTAATATTATCATTTCCTAGCAACCAAGCAAACCATATATAATAATTTCTTAAATATTATTTCTTTTATATATAAAAATAATTTGGGTAAAATTATTTCATTTACCCCATTTCAAAACAATATCGTGTCGGATTGTTCTATTATAGTGATTAGAGATCCCTATCAATAACGTCAATTACTCGTATTGACCAGAATCCATAAGCCACTTAACAAACCAATCAACACAATATAAAACAGTTTTCTATTCACTAACAAATACGCGCTCATATCTATTAATACCCTCAAACTCATTCTTCGGTGCTACTGAACCTATCTCTAATGAGTAATCCCAACAGAGCCAAGGTTCTCGCTTAACCTTCTGCTCTGATACAAAGTGTGAAGGCCAGGGATTTTCAACCTCCGAAAATCGACATCCATACGTCCACTGTATTACATGCCGAGCAATCGAATGCCGAAAATACCAAATCGCTAGGGAAAGAAGAAAGAGGTAGAAGAAGAAAATAGAAACAACAATACAAAATCTCACAATCACAGCGGAACAATATATAAATAGATAAAAACAGGTCTTTATACAAAAAGAACTATAACTGTTATTTATACATTACATCATCATAGTATAATGCATCGATAACACAATACAGGATAGTTATAATAACTTGTCCTCACAGGTGCTGAAAACCCAGCCTACAGTACACAGCGGAATGTAAATCAGATATGTGAAATACGTTTTCGTCATCCAACTCGCCTCCTAAGCTCCATAGCATCTTATCATGTATCCGTAATACTCGGTCTAACCCAAGCATTATAATAAAATAACACCCGAGTTAGTCTGGAAAACCAGCGTGAGAAAACACACTCAAATTTGAATTATTAAAAAGTTATCAAAATTCTTTGAAAGATCAAAGGTATATCGTAAGACCACGCCACAAATAAACACGATGGGTTTTTACCTTACGATAACCAAAACATTTCATATCAAATCCTCTGATATTATAATAGTGTCTAAGTACAAATACTTATTCAAATAGCTGAAATGCTTGCATCTCACGTTTCAGCATAGTTGGGCACAATCAAAACCGTACGGCGCTTATTGGAGAATAGGTTCCATACGAATGACTAGGTATTGGGGTATCACCTGTCATAATACACGTCTAGAACAGCATACCGAGGACCACGTCGGGATCCCCTACCATACAAGACCAGACTATCCCTATCCTGGATAGACCGAATATGCTATCACCCCAGGTGTTCCTACCCTTTTCCGAGCTCCTTCCATATATCATAGTAATAATATCCGAGGGTATCTAGAAAGGTGATAAACATACCCTAATTGGGTGCTACCGACTTAGCCTTGCTGCATCTCCCCTGCTTTTCAGTCATTCCTGGTTTATGAGGCAAGAGGCTACGATTACCTTTAAAGGAATTTTCACTTAGAATGCTCATTGTTCTCTAATGACAATGTACTGATAGCATTCATCCATACAAGTCCGTTCCGGGTCCGAACGGAACCGAAGGCACTATTCCTACTACATCCATTTTGGAATAATCCTCAGGATTAGTAGCGATTAGCCTTTACACTTCACTGCTCCATCTTCGACTCCATGCTCTTCTTTCACATCGAAAACGTACTCGTTGGATCGAAGTGGTTTTCGGATAACTTATCTGATCCCAGTCTCTTCTGAACAACGTTCGATATTTCCGGTAAACTCAACCTCGGTTCTTTAGGAAATACACAGACGAAAATAAGATCGGAGATCACCTCCTAACCGTTTGTGGACGGATTTCCTTATAAACATCCTAGAAGAACGAAACGAGTTTATACATACAGTATAGCACCTCGAACGGTAACTGTACCATATAAATCCTGTACTTCTCCTAGATATTTCCGAAGTTATATTTTTGGTCCAGATTTGTTAGTCGGTTATTTAACTATCAAACAACAATCATCCAACCAAATATTTTCTTTTCCACTGAAAACGCTAAATCCCTTCTTAATTTAATTTTAATAAATTAAATCTCCTATCCAGAATATATACTTATCTTATCGAATCTAGTAAATTCACAAACTATCTTTCAAAAATATTTGAAACCCTTTTTTTTAAAAAATATGTGGAAAGTACCACTTTGGTATCAACCCATGGATTCACAGCTCAATGGTTACATCTCTATCCCAGAAAAATCCAAGACTTAACTGTAGGCACTCACTACCTCCGATTACGCCATGCAAGTATACCATTACTTCCCGAAACTTTTATTAAATAAATTTTTCTTTCAAAATAATACTTATATAATCTCTATATAAATTGCCAAGTTAATTTTAGGCAAATACCTTTTTATAAAATTTATTTAAAATAATGTTAATATATAATACTTTATCCTTTTGAAATAATAATATTGCAAATTCTTAAATAATAATTAACTTAATATCAACCATTTATAAAACTACTTATTTAATGCTTAAATGTATTTTTAACAAATTTTAAACAACTAAATAAATTAAATTTCTGAAGTATTCTTAAACAGTTTTAAATTTTCTAGTTAATACTTTAGTAATCCATCTTTTTAAAATAAACTTAACTTTTTCGGAGAAAATATATTTTCAACTCCAATATAGCCCGTCTAACTATCTATAAATCCCTCTCAATTTATTTCCAATTTGATTTACGTTCCAAATTCCGTAAATCCCCTTTTCACATTTCTAAAAATAAATCTACTATTTATTTTTATACCGATTTACCCATCTCCTTATAAATCCTCATCGTGAATTTATAATTTCAAATTATCCACTGATAATTTCTTTACTTCATTTATAAACTTCGTTTATAAATTCCATAGGCTCATTTCCCGTTTATCACTGTTTCACAACACTTAATCGATTTTAAATCGATTTTCCAAATTGAATTCCATTTTTAAATCAATTTCCTAAATAACCCAACTATATTCCAGAATCCAACTGAATTCAGATTTCACTTCCATTTCATAATTTAAAATCTTATTCAAAATCTAATATATCAACTTTATATTTTTCAAATTTCCCTTTTATTTTTCCAAACTGTTTAAAATCTCGATTTTTAAAATAATCCTTTTACACTTAAACCGACACCACTTAAGTTTTATTATTTAAAATCATTTTATCTACATTATCCCAAAATCTCTATTTTCCATATTGCGAGATGATCAAGTACAATTTAAAAATCATTCTATTTTATTTTTGCCAAATTCATCTCTTTTAATTAATCCAATTCTCTATAAAACTTTTACTTCCAATTTCCCTTTTTATTTTATTTTCCAATTCAAAACATTTATTTTTGGTATTTTTAAAAATACCAAATCTAGGCCAAAACTACCATAACATCCAATAAATTCAAATTGCACTATAATCTACCACAGATTATTTAAACAGATCACATATCCATATATATAAAATTTAATTCAACATTTTTGAGGAATCCTGTTGGATCCCTCCAACCTATTTCCCTGCATCCACAAATGTTAATACAACAACAGTTACCAGTCAAGCATTGGTATGGCACCGTATGAGGCATTGTATGGAAGACCGTGTAACTCTCCAACATGTTGGTTGGAAACTGGAGAAAAGCTGATGCTTGGGCCAGAGATGATTCATCAGACTTCAGATTGTATAGAAATCATTCGGCAACGAATGAAGGCAGCCCAAGACCGTCAAAATAGTTATGCTGATAAGCGTCGAAAGGATTTGGAATTCGACGCAGGAGATATGGTTTTTGTGAAGATTTCTCCACTGAAGAATGTTATTCGATTTGGGAAGAAAGGAAAATTGACTCCGAGATTTGTTGGACCATTCCCGATCATCGAGCGAATTGGAAAGCTCGCTTATAGATTGGAATTACCAGAGAATATGTCGGGTGTGCACAATGTTTTTCACGTATCATATCTACGGAAGTATGTGCACGACTCGAATACGGTGGTTTCTGCTGATAGCTGTGAAGATTTTGAAGTTGTTCCAGTTGATAGAAGACCTCGTAAGCCGCTTCGTGTTGTTGAAACTGACACGAAACAGCTTAGGAGGAAGATAGTTAAGTTGCTCAAGATACAATGGAGTGATGATGATAACGACTGTACGTGGGAAGTGGAAGAGAGGATGAAAGCAGCTCATCCTGAACTCTTCAAGGTATGGCCCTAAGGTGTCGTGTCATCTCGCGATATTGTAACTTGTTCTAATTTTAGAATTCTGTACGCTAAGCTAGAATTGGATGCATGGTTTGCTGATTGTTATGGATGGTAGGCGTACAGAATAGTTTTGATTGCTATGATTGTTTGGGATTTCGGGGGCGAAATTCCTAAGGGGGAGAGAATGTAACGACCCGTATTTTCACGGATCGAAAAGTTCGTCAAATCTGGGGTTTTAGCGTTTTGGGGCCATTTCAGATTTTAGGCAAATTTTGCCTAAGTCCTAAGTCGTTCACGACTTAGCATAAGTCGTGAGTCGTATACGACTTAGGAGATAGGAGTTCTGGTCGAGTTGAGGGATGAGTCGTATACTTACTAAGTCGTAAGCCTAGTTGAGTCGTCTGAAGTTGACTCGTGTGCGAGCTAAGGGCTAGGTCGCGTGCGAGTTAAGGAGGGGTTGTCAGTGGGTTAAAGCTTAGGTCGTATGGAAGTTAACCCGTGCAGAGTGCTTAGGTCGGTGGGGCGACCTAGTGGGGTGACCGACCTAAGAAGGTGAGCGTGTTAAGGGAAGACCGACTTAACAGTGTGGCCGAGTTAAAGTAGTCAGCCGACTTAAGAGTTGATGACTCATAGGAAGGGACGACCTAGAGTTAGCTTGTGTGGAGTTTAGGTCGGTAGGGTGACTCAGTGGAATGACCGACCTATAGGAATGACCGACTTAAGAGATTATGACTTAAGGACTGGGACGAGTTAGCGGGTTAGTAGTGAATGACTTAGTGCTAGGGCCTAAGTCGTAAGCGACTTAAGTATGGTTAGGTCGTTAACACGAGTTAAGGGAGATAGGTCGTTGGACGACTTAGGGTAGATCGCTAGGAAGAGTAAGTCGGTAGGTAGTTGATCGGCAGCGTGTGTTGAGTTGTGAGTCGGTAGGTCGTAAGTCGGCAGAGGGTTAGGTCGGCAACGACTTATAGGGGCGGATGACTTAAAATCTGCCTATAAATAGAAGGGTTTGGCTCACTTTTTGGCACCGGTTTTTGAAGCAACGAAGTGCTACCATTTTGAGAGCTCGACTTCAACATTTCTTCATCTCTTTTCTCTTCTCTAATCTGGTATCTCCATCCATCTAAATCGAAGATCAAGATCGAAGATCCAAGAGCTAAAGTTGAAGATCTTCATCCATCGAAGAGAGATTTCATCGTTTGAAGTGAGATCTTGTCGGATCTAGCTTAGTTCTTCGCTGTCCAGATCTGAAGTTGATATCTTTTGAGGTTGTTTAGGTGATTTGGTGAGTGGTGATTATCTCTCACACGGATCCAAAGGAGTATATCGGATTGTTGGCTCAATTTGGTGTTAAAATAGAGATTTCCATGCATTTTCTTCATCCTATGTATAGATCCATATAGATCCATTGTTCATGATGATGTTGCATCCATTTTTATCATATGTTAACCTATGCAAGTTCATTCTTCAAGTTTGTAGAGATATAATCCATGTTTTCATGCTTATTGGACTTTCAACTCTTTAATTACGAAAATGCCATTATTGTTATAATTGTCTACTTAGATCATATTTGAATGCTTGATTGTTGGATTGATGTTTGATTTGATTGATTGTTATGAACTAGATGATTGATGATTAGATTTAGACCGAAGGTGATTCAAAAGCTAAGGGAAAGGCTCTTGAATTGGGAAAGCTGCTCGTGGCATATGTAGCGGGATGATGAAGCTCTTATGCATAGATTTGATGATGTGATGATGAGATGAGGCTTTGCGAGGATGTAATGAAGCGAGGCAATCATGTGATGAAGACTTGGTCTAATCCAGACGGGATCATTCCAAGCATGTTGATAACTCGGTGATATGATTCGAGTTGAGGATAATGAATGGATATGAGAATAGTCGTCGAGGAGGATGACTAGGAGGCTTGGATAGCATCGTTGTTGAAGGTTCTAGCATGCTCTAAGCAAGAGTACGTTTGGGCAGATTCGATAGTCCCAACGGCCAACTGTTGATGGTCGAGTACTCTGGGCAGATTCGATAGTCCTAGGCACGGGCTGCGACGACGTGCGGGAGTTATGTCTAGAACTGGGGTTTCCATTAGCCCTTGACGGACGGCTGAAAGAATGTGCTGGTCATTCAATTAACGGTGATATCGAAGCAATGATAACAGTGATAGCCAGAGTCATGGATGTTTGGTTGTAACGTCATTTCGGACTCAAGAGCGGTATTTTCTGGGTGCTTATCTGATTTAGGCCTTGGTACTTGGAAAACATCGCCCTTGACTCGAGTGATAGTAGCTTTACTTTAAAATTGTATGCTCTGCTATGTTTGCTTCTGCTTAGTGTGTGTCTGGGGGCTATCACTGTAGAATGAGGTTGGAGTGGGAGGGTTGTATTCCTATTCCTTTTCCTTTATGCTCTTTTGGTATGTTGTTAGTTAATTTACTGCTCACTAAGACTGTTGTCTGACTCAAGGCTTTATGTTTTAATTCTTATTGCCTTGGGCTGTTCGTCCATTTTGGGACGGGCAGACTAGGTAGCAGGTGACAGGTGCTGTTTTCTTCTCACGATGCTGATATCGAAGACGAGCTAGAGGGATGCATATTACCTTCTTATTATTTGTACTGGATATTCCGCTGTTTTGTATACTCTGAGAGATATGTAGTGAGGCTGGATGTATTGACTATGTGGATGCTTGTATTCAACTATTATGGAGTTTTATATGATGTCATTTTGTTCTTTAAAGCTTCACTATACATATGTTCTATTGTATTTTGTCCATGCGCTGTGAGTAATACGATAGATTCTGTTGTTTTAAATCTTACCTTGACAATCGTCCATGGTCGTCTGGCACACTTTACAGCGCTCTACCTCTAGATTCGGTGCAGGGGTCATGGGCGGTCGTCACATTTGGTATCAGAGCATTGGTTAATCGATTTTACCCAACGCTCGCTGAAGTAACCCCGTATGAGAGACGTAATTGTATTTTGATGGATGATTACTATATATAATATAGTAGCTTAGCAGGGTTTGAGTCTTTTATGCAGTTGTTTCTCTAGATGTTCTAATCATTCCTTTTTATAGATATTGAGAATGAGTCGAAGAGGGAGACCAGCTGCTAGGGAAGGCCGTGTTACTGAAGAGACTGCTGATTATGCAGCCATGTTCGAAGCTATGATGACTTCGATCATGAGAAGGATACCAGTTCCGGGGGAAGCAGTAGATGTTGGAGTTCAAGTCCAAACTCCGAAACCAGTGGATTTTGCTAAGCTGTGCAAGGATTATACTGCTCTTGGAGGGAAGGTTTTCTTGGGAACAGAATCTACCATTGAGGTCCAGAGGTGGATAGATGCTTGTAGAAGGATCTTTGGTGATTTGGGAATTGATGATGCAACTAAGAGGAAGTTGGCATCAAGGCAGCTTCAAGGGAGAGCTTCTGATTGGTGGAACTCTATTACCATCACTACTCCGGAAGAAGAGATTACTTGGGAACAATTCCAAGTCAGATTTGAAGCTAAGTTCATTTCTACAGCTCAGAAGTCCGTTCTGTTCAAGAAGTTTGTAGAGCTCAAGCAGGGTGGAAGATCTGTTCTTGAGTATGTTTCTGAGTTTGATGCTTTGTCCAAGTATGCCCGGTCATATATTGAGTCTGCTTACCAGAAGAATGAGAAGTTCGTGACCGGCTTGGGTAGTTATCTTGGGAGACAGTTGGTGGATCATTTGGACGATTCATTTGAGAAGCTTGTGGAGAAAGCTCTTAGGCATGAGAGTCTGTTTCCTAAGGAAGGACCTGTTGTTGCTGTTACCAAGGGAGAATCTAAACCACAGCAGGGTGGAAACCAGAAGAGGAAGCAGCAGCAGCAGAAGGGTAAGGATGGCCAGAAGAAGCCAAAGGGCGAAGTGACTTGCTACAATTGTCAACAGAAGGGCCATTTCTCGAAGGATTGTAAGAATCCGAAGGTGCCGATGAAGTGTCACAACTGTGACAAGCCGGGGCATTTCAGGAAGAATTGTCCAGAACCAAGGAAGGACAGGCAGATTGTGCAAGCCTATGCTTTAGGAGCTGTTCCGTCGTCTTCGAAAGCTCCTACTGCTGAAGAGAAGGGAAAGAGTGTGGTTGTTCAAGGTACTCTTTTCCTATGTGGTGTTCCAGTTAGAGTTCTGTTTGATACTGGAGCATCGCATTCGTTTGTTTGTAATGAACTCGTAGGCCGGTTAGGTTTGGCACCGGATATTGTTGATAGGCCATTGGTTGTGACTAATCCAGTTGGGGGTTCGTCTTGTTTGTGTATGTTATGCCGTGGTCTAGTTGTGTCGAGTCATGGTTGCTCTTTTGTTTGTGATTGTTTTGTTCTGAACTTTGCGGGGTTCGGAATTATTTTGGGTATGGACTGGCTTAGGAAGTATGCGGCTAAGGTTGATTGTGAGAGGCTGGAGGTGACAGTCGAGAATGTGGAGGGGCGAAAGATTGTGATACGATGTAAGCATGAGGAAGGCGTCTTCATGAGCTTCATGTATTCGCTAGTTGTTCCACGGGATGGACTGTCTTTAGTGCCAATCGCAAATGGATTCGAGGATGTCTTTGACGAAGTCAAAGGGTTGCCGCCGCATAGAGAGATCGAGTTTCGTATAGATCTAGTTGAAGGAGCCAGACCTGTTGTGATGCCTCTTAGGCGGATGGCGCCTAGGGAACAGCAGGAGTTGAGGGTGCAAGTTGATGACCTTTTACAGAAAGGATTCATTCGGCGTAGTGTGTCCGAGTGGGGTGCACCAGTTGTGTTCGCAACCAAGGCAGATGGATCGTTGAGATTGTGCGTCGATTATCGTGAGCTAAATAAGGTGACTAAGAAGAACAAGTATCCATTTCCGAGAATAGATGACTAGTTTGATCAGCTTCACGAAGCTAAGGTGTTTTCTCAGATGGATTTGGCAACGGGATTCCACCAGTTGAGAGTGGCTAGGGATAGTGTGTCGAAGACTGCTTTTCGGACACCATCTGGTTTCTTTGAGTGGCTGGTAATGCCGTTTGGATTGACTAACGCGCCAGCATATTTTGTGGATCTTATGAATAGAGTGTTCAGAGATCAGTTGAACAAGTTCGTACTTGTGTTCGTGGATGATATTCTGATTTATTCCAAAACGGAAGAAGAGCACAAGACGCACTTGCGTATTGTTTTGGAAATCTTACGGAAACATCAGCTGAAGGCTAAGTTTTCGAAGTGTCACTTCTGGAAGAGTGAAGTGAGGTTCTTAGGCCATGTGATTTCTGGAAATGAAATAGCGGTTGATCCCGCTAAGGTGGCAGCAATCCAGGATTGGGTTAGACCTAAGAATGCATCTGATGTGAGAAGTTTTCTTGGGTTAGCAGGATATTATCGACGGTTTATCAAAGACTTCTCCAAGGTAGCTGCACCGTTAACAGGATTGACGAAGAAGAATCAAGTGTTCAGTTGGGATGCTAAGTGTGAGCAAGCTTTCGGAATCCTGAAAGAGCGATTGACGAGTGCTCCTGTTTTGACTATTCCTAGTGGGAATGATGAGATGGTGGTTTACACCGACGCATGTGGTACTGGACTTGGAGCAGTGCTGATGCAGAAGGATAAAGTTGTTGCGTATGCCAGTCGACAACTGAAGCCGCATGAAAGGAATTACCCAACTCATGATTTGGAATTAGCGGCGATTGTATTTGCTCTGAAGATATGGAAGCATTATCTGTTGGGAGTTCGATTCGAGTTGTTTACGGATCACAAGTCGTTGAAGTATCTTTTCTCCCAAAAGGATTTGAATCTTCGGCAGCAACGTTGGCTAGAGTTTTTGGCATCATATGATTTTGGTATAGCTTATACTCCGGGAAAAGGTAACGCAGTGGCAGATGCGTTAAGTCGAAAACATGCAGGATTGGGAGCCATGTTTTCAGAATGGAAGAGTCTCGAGTATTTAGCTGGATTTGACTTCAGGCCTAAATGTGAATTGGAACCTGAGATGTTGGCAAACTTATCGATAAGACCCACTCTTGTGGAAAGGATTGGCGAGGGCCAAAAGCAAGATGATAAGCTTGTCAAGATTATCCGTGAATTGGAATCTGGATTGGATCCAGAAAAGGATAAAGGATTCGAGGTCGATCGAGAGGGTTGGCTTCGGAAGCAAGGACGACTAGTTGTTCCCGATATAGATGAATTGAGGAGTGAGGTTCTGAAGGAAAGTCATCACTCAAAGTTGACAATTCATCCAGGTGGAAATAAGATGTATCGGGATATGAAGAGAACCTACTACTGGGAAGGTATGAAGAAGGATGTTGGAAATTTTATTTCCAAATGTATGAACTGCCAGTTGGTAAAAGCCGAACAGAAGAAGCCAAGTGGATTGCTTCAGCCATTAGAAGTCCCTACATGGAAGTGGGAACAAGTGTCGATGGATTTTATCGATGGATTGCCTAGAACCAGAATGGGGAATGAAGGAATTTGGGTCATTGTAGATCGTCTGACTAAGAGTGCACGATTCATTCATGTTCGATCAACTAGGACTGCATCAAAGTTGGCTGAGTTGTATGTTAAGTGGATAGTCCGATTCCATGGTATTCCGAAGAGTATAGTGAGCGATCAAGATTCATTGTTCACTAGTGGATTTTGGAAGAGCTTCCAGGAAGTTTTGGGAACCGAGTTGTGTTTGAGTACAGCTTATCACCCTCAAACAGATGGTCAGACTGAGAGAGTCAACCGAGTTTTGGAAGATCTCCTCAGAGCTTGTGTTTTGGATTTCGGAGGATCATGGGAAGATCACCTTCATTTGGTGGAGTTTGCGTACAACAACAGTTACCAGTCAAGCATTGGTATGGCACCGTATGAGGCATTGTATGGAAGACCGTGTAACTCTCCAACATGTTGGTTGGAAACTGGAGAAAAGCTGATGCTTGGGCCAGAGATGATTCGTCAGACTTCAGATTGTATAGAAATCATTCGGCAACGAATGAAGGCAGCCCAAGACCGTCAAAAGAGTTATGCTGATAAGCGTTGAAAGGATTTGGAATTCGACGCAGGAGATATGGTTTTTGTGAAGATTTCTCCACTGAAGAATGTTATTCGATTCGGGAAGAAAGGAAAATTGACTCCGAGATTTGTTGGACCATTCCCGATCATCGAGCGAATTGGAAAGCTCGCTTATAGATTGGAATTACCAGAGAAGATGTCGGGTGTGCACAATGTTTTTCACGTATCATATCTACGGAAGTATGTGCACGACTCGAATACGGTGGTTTCTGCTGATAGCTGTGAAGATTTTGAAGTTGTTCCAGTTGATAGAAGACCTCGTAAGCCGCTTCGTGTTGTTGAAACTGACACGAAACAGCTTAGGAGGAAGATAGTTAAGTTGCTCAAGATACAATGGAGTGATGATGATAACGACTGTACGTGGGAAGTGGAAGAGAGGATGAAAGCAGCTCATCCTGAACTCTTCAAGGTATGGCCCTAAGGTGTCGTGTCATCTCGCGATATTGTAACTTGTTCTAATTTTAGAATTCTGTACGCTAAGCTAGAATTGGATGCATGGTTTGCTGATTGTTATGGATGGTAGGCGTACAGAATAGTTTTGATTGCTATGATTGTTTGGGATTTCGGGGGCGAAATTCCTAAGGGGGAGAGAATGTAACGACCCGTATTTTCACGGATCGAAAAGTTCGTCAAATCTGGGGTTTTAGCGTTTTGGGGCCATTTCAGATTTTAGGCAAATTTTGCCTAAGTCCTAAGTCGTTCACGACTTAGCATAAGTCGTGAGTCGTATACGACTTAGGAGATAGGAGTTCTGGTCGAGTTGAGGGATGAGTCGTATACTTACTAAGTCGTAAGCCTAGTTGAGTCGTCTGAAGTTGACTCGTGTGCGAGCTAAGGGCTAGGTCGCGTGCGAGTTAAGGAGGGGTTGTCAGTGGGTTAAAGCTTAGGTCGTATGAAAGTTAACCCGTGCAGAGTGCTTAGGTCGGTGGGGCGACCTAGTGGGGTGACCGACCTAAGAAGGTGAGCATGTTAAGGGAAGACCGACTTAACAGTGTGGCCGAGTTAAAGTAGTCAGCCGACTTAAGAGTTGATGACTCATAGGAAGGGACGACCTAGAGTTAGCTTGTGTGGAGTTTAGGTCGGTAGGGTGACTCAGTGGAATGACCGACCTATAGGAATGACCGACTTAAGAGATTATGACTTAAGGACTGGGACGAGTTAGCGGGTTAGTAGTGAATGACTTAGTGCTAGGGCCTAAGTCGTAAGCGACTTAAGTATGGTTAGGTCGTTAACACGAGTTAAGGGAGATAGGTCGTTGGACGACTTAGGGTAGATCGCTAGGAAGAGTAAGTCGGTAGGTAGTTGATCGGCAGCGTGTGTTGAGTTGTGAGTCGGTAGGTCGTAAGTCGGCAGAGGGTTAGGTCGGCAACGACTTATAGGGGCGGATGACTTAAAATCTGCCTATAAATAGAAGGGTTTGGCTCACTTTTTGGCACCGGTTTTTGAAGCAACGAAGTGCTGCCATTTTGAGAGCTCGACTTCAACATTTCTTCATCTCTTTTCTCTTCTCTAATCTGGTATCTCCATCCATCTAAATCGAAGATCAAGATCGAAGATCCAAGAGCTAAAGTTGAAGATCTTCATCCATCGAAGAGAGATTTCATCGTTTGAAGTGAGATCTTGTCGGATCTAGCTTAGTTCTTCGCTGTCCAGATCTGAAGTTGATATCTTTTGAGGTTGTTTAGGTGATTTGGTGAGTGGTGATTATCTCTCACACGGATCCAAAGGAGTATATCGGATTGTTGGCTCGATTTGGTGTTAAAATAGAGATTTCCATGCATTTTCTTCATCCTATGTATAGATCCATATAGATCCATTGTTCATGATGATGTTGCATCCATTTTTATCATATGTTAACCTATGCAAGTTCATTCTTCAAGTTTGTAGAGATATAATCCATGTTTTCATGCTTATTGGACTTTCAACTCTTTAATTACGAAAATGCCATTATTGTTATAATTGTCTACTTAGATCATATTTGAATGCTTGATTGTTGGATTGATGTTTGATTTGATTGATTGTTATGAACTAGATGATTGATGATTAGATTTAGACCGAAGGTGATTCAAAAGCTAAGGGAAAGGCTCTTGAATTGGGAAAGCTGCTCGTGGCATATGTAGCGGGATGATGAAGCTCTTATGCATAGATTTGATGATGTGATGATGAGATGAGGCTTTGCGAGGATGTAATGAAGCGAGGCAATCATGTGATGAAGACTTGGTCTAATCCAGACGGGATCATTCCAAGCATGTTGATAACTCGGTGATATGATTCGAGTTGAGGATAATGAATGGATATGAGAATAGTCGTCGAGGAGGATGACTAGGAGGCTTGGATAGCATCGTTGTTGAAGGTTCTAGCATGCTCTAAGCAAGAGTACGTTTGGGCAGATTCGATAGTCCCAACGGCCAACTGTTGATGGTCGAGTACTCTGGGCAGATTCGATAGTCCTAGGCACGGGCTGCGACGACGTGCGGGAGTTATGTCTAGAACCGGGGTTTCCATTAGCCCTTGACGGACGGCTGAAAGAATGTGCCGGTCATTCAATTAACGGTGATATCGAAGCAATGATAACAGTGATAGCCAGAGTCATGGATGTTTGGTTGTAACGTCATTTCGGACTCAAGAGCGGTATTTTCTGGGTGCTTATCTGATTTAGGCCTTGGTACTTGGAAAACATCGCCCTTGACTCGAGTGATAGTAGCTTTACTTTAAAATTGTATGCTCTGCTATGTTTGCTTCTGCTTAGTGTGTGTCTGGGGGCTATCACTGTAGAATGAGGTTGGAGTGGGAGGGTTGTATTCCTATTCCTTTTCCTTTATGCTCTTTTGGTATGTTGTTAGTTAATTTACTGCTCACTAAGACTGTTGTCTGACTCAAGGCTTTATGTTTTAATTCTTATTGCCTTGGGCTGTTCGTCCATTTTGGGACGGGCAGACTAGGTAGCAGGTGACAGGTGCTGTTTTCTTCTCACGATGCTGATATCGAAGACGAGCTAGAGGGATGCATATTACCTTCTTATTATTTGTACTGGATATTCCGCTGTTTTGTATACTCTGAGAGATATGTAGTGAGGCTGGATGTATTGACTATGTGGATGCTTGTATTCAACTATTATGGAGTTTTATATGATGTCATTTTGTTCTGTAAAGCTTCACTATACATATGTTCTATTGTATTTTGTCCATGCGCTGTGAGTAATACGATAGATTCTGTTGTTTTAAATCTTACCTTGACAATCGTCCATGGTCGTCTGGCACACTTTACAGCGCTCTACCTCTAGATTCGGTGCAGGGGTCATGGGCGGTCGTCACAAAAAGGCAATTTACTGAAGGAAAGAAGATCCAAGAAGTATCAAAACTGCATTTATTATCCAAACCAAAGTGCTCTGTCTTCATTTTAATAAAGTGAGTAACTTATTTTCTTAAATGTTTTAAAGAATAAAATAGTTGCTTAACTTATGTAGATATATCAGTGAATATAGTTGTGTGTGTGTGTGTGTGTGTGTGTGTATATATATATATATATATATATATATATGTTTTGCCCTGTGAATATGGAATGGCCTGCATATCTCTGTTATGGATTACAGAGTTAAACATTTTTCAAACTCAAAATATATTTTCTTCAAATCATTTGTTTAGCTTTAAGTCTGCATTTAAACAAGATATTTAGAACTTAAGTTAAGATTTTAGAAGTTGATTTAAACCAGGGTTATAATTATCATCACTGTATTATGTTTACAGGTCTTTGAATAAATTTGATAAAATTTAATTGTTGTAAAATATTGATTCAAGATTAAAATCTGAATCTATACTTCAAATTAGGATTTTTAAAACTAGAATGAAGATTTTTAGTGAAGTAATTCAATAGCAGTTTGTATTTGTGCAAAAATTGTATTTTTACCAATTTCTAGAGATTTAATCAATAATAAATGTTGAAAATTGGAATGAAGCTAGTGTAAACATCAGAGATGTCACGAAAATTATCAAAAAAATTATCCATTGCGTGGATTGGGAGTACGAGGTCGAATTAGGGTTATTTGACTCGAAGTTTATATGTTCTGAAACAAGGTGTGTACGCCACCTCTGAAGCATCGAGTTCGAAGATTTTGAGGGGGAGGTTAGCTTAGGTTGTCGACATGTTATGGACGAAGTCGCGACCCTTCTGGTGAACTAGGCGAGGAGAACGAGGCGGTTAGGTTAGATATGTTTATGCTTCAGTTTCAACGAGAGGGTGAAA
Source organism: Allium fistulosum (assembly GCA_030737815.1). Classification (NCBI taxonomy): domain Eukaryota; kingdom Viridiplantae; phylum Streptophyta; class Magnoliopsida; order Asparagales; family Amaryllidaceae; genus Allium; species Allium fistulosum. The sequence goes on along the minus strand of CM060907.1, from coordinate 897,691,859 downwards.
ATTCGATTTCGTTGTTTTTGTGAAGATCTGGGTTTTGATTTCAAACGAGGGGATGATTCGTGGTTTGCTGGAGGTCGCGGTGGCCAGAGAAGCGGCGGCGCGGTGGCGTGCACGTGCACGAGGATGATCTCGTATCAGGGGCGTTCGCGTTTACTTGAGGTTGTTCAGCAGTTTTGAGTTTTTGTACTTAAAAAAAAAAAGAAGAAGAAAACAGGGTACGCGGGGAAGAATGAAGAAAGACTCGAGTTTCCTGGGAGTTTGCTCGGGCCGAAATAAAACTAGGAATTTACAATGTTAAGTAATTTAAACTTGCAATGTAAACAAGATTGATTTAAGTTAAGTTAAAAACTTACTATAAGTTAAAAGTTGTTAACAATAAATTAAACGATTAAATTTAAAACCAGAATTAAATCAATTTACATTAAAATTTTAAATGTAACAACAAATTGGTTTTTAAAGTGTAAAGCAGATTTTCGAACGATAATTATAATAAATAATTTTTATAAATTAATGATTTTGAAAGAAATTAAGAATGATAAATATGTAATTTGAAATTAAAATTGATTAATGACAATTTAGTGTTTAAATTAATTTGTAATTGAGAATTTGTTAAATAGACAAATTAAGTTAATTAATTTAAATGGATAGCTAATTTAATTAACGAATTAAGAAACAATTAATTTAAGTTAAGTATAAAGTTAATTAACACTTAAGTTGGTAGTTAATAGAAAATTCGTTTAAAATAAATCATTCGATAAAATGAAATTATTTGTTTAACTGAAAATCTTAGTTAAATTAAGATTTTAAAATGGCAGATTTAATTATTCGGTTTATTTCGAATATTAACCGATTGTATAAAATTGTCTATACAAGGTCAAATAAAGTCGATAAAACAAACTGGAATGGAAATTGGATTGCAAATAAAAGCAAAGGTGAGATCTCCTCACTCAGATTTATATTTGGATTGCAGTTATTGATTTGTTGACTGTTTGGATGTGATATTAGATATAGTTGGATATATCTATATATATATAGCAATATATACATATTGGCATATGTATATATTGGATTGATGATTTCCCGCCTCGTATAGCGGATGAGACCCTATTGCGCCGTTAGTAAGCGGATTATTTTTATAAAACCGATATACCACGATATTCCACCTCGAAGTGGAATTGGTATTGTGCTAACGTCTGTGGATGCAGGGAAACAGGTTGGAGGGATCCAACTGGATTCCTCACCAGTAGTTATTTATTTACAGATATTGATGTATATGCTGTTATCATATTGATATATGATATTGAATGTTGTGATTGACTAATTGATGCTGTTGCATCATCGGATTCAAGTTTTGAAGTTTAAAAATAACATCTTTTACTTTAAAAAGGTTTTTAAAGTGATTTTTGAAAGTAGATGTTTTATTGAATTTTTGAATTGATTTATTTCAAATAAATAAACGTCTAAAATTTTAAAGTTATAAAAGTTAATATTTTTGTGAAATAAAAATCAAAGTGTGATTTTTGAAATAAATAGTTAAGAAATTTATAAAAAATGGTTTTAAATGGGAATTTTTGAATTATTAAAACGATGTATATAAAAGATGTACAAAAATTGATATTTATAACTTTATAATGTTGGTATTATAAAACAAGTTTTTATAAGCGTTAAAATGAATTTTTAAGAATTTATAAATAAATGAAATTTATAAATTGGGAACTTATAAATGGAAATGACTTTGTAAAATAAAGGAATTATAAGTATTTAACTTATAATATGGATTGTTGGTATAAGATTTGAGTTATGAATCGAATTGTTAATAAAGGGGATTTATTAAATAGAAGTTGTTATAAAATGGAAATAGAATTTATAAACGTTGTTTTTATAAATTCGAAAATAAATCAAATTTGATTGATTTTAAATATAGAGATTATTAAGGGAATTTTATCCACAATTTTGGACAGTGGATAATTCTTGAAATAAATGTGTAAAAAAAAAGATTGAAATTTGGTTATTGAAGTATATTCACGATTTTGGACAGTGAATATATTATTGAAAAAAATAGTTATGTTTGGGAAAGCGATATTATAAATGAAGTTAATTGTTTTAAAAGATGTTTTAAAACGTGTGAACTATCGAAATCGTAGATTTCAACATTCATTGTTGAAATAGACGTTTTCGAGAAATAAGGAAATGATGGACTATAACACTGTTGTTATAGTAAATGATTTCCGAAAGGAAATGTTTATATAGTATTGGGATTTACATATCTATCTTAAATTTCGAATCCCTATACTAGTGATTTTGAGTTGTCGTAACGATGTTTTACGTAACATTCGTTTTGACTCAAATAAATGTGCTTAAGAGAATGATTTCCTTAAAGAATGAAATGTATACTTAATTTTGATTTAAGTATAATGAATATTTTCAAATGTTGAAAATAAATAGATTTGGGAATTACTTATTATTAAATAAGTATGGGAATGTTTTCCAAGATGAAATGAAACGTTTTGAGAATTTATCTTCTTAAAGATAAACTGAAATTGAATATTTGAAATCGATTTGAGAATCGTATATCAGTAGATATTTGAAAATATAAATTCACTATGGAATTTATGAAGGAAAGGGAAACTGTTTAGAAAAATAAACGTTGATTTATTTTTGAAGTGTGGAAATTTTATGTCTAGTAAAGATATTTTGGAAAAGAAATAATTTGGAAAATTATTTGGAATCTGATGATGTTGCGCATCTTTATTGATAGTTAAATAACCGACTATCAATAATTACCTTAAATAGGTATTTGTTGTGAATTGGATGAATTTGAATGCCACACTTATTTTTGAATAAGCGCTCACTATTCGGGTTAGCCGGGAAAGGACCATGGGGTCGTATAACCCATTCCGAATATGTGATACGTCGTTATGAATTGCATTCGAAGACCGGTGTTGAAGACCGGATATTTTTGAAAACGGAAGGATTACCGTCGAGTTACTCTACATCGGCTGATCTCCGGTTTAGAGGTTTTATCACCCTTAGTGACGGGAAGTCCGGACGTGATTAGAAATTTATCCGGATATGCAAGGGCTTCGTGAGAAGTGCCTTCGGTTCTGTTCGATCCCGGAACAGACTTGTATGGATTGTGTGTCTGACGTTACAATTTGAGATATAAAGCTGATTTCTTTCAAATACATTTCTGTTGGTGGCGGAGAATTTATTCTCTTAGCTTAACACCCTTCTCTGAGACGTACGAGCTCAGAGGTTATGTAGTTGAAATTTATCAGCGATATATCCCAATTTGGTAACGTGGCATACTGAGTGTTGCTGTGAAATGATCAGTGTTTGATCATTTGTGATATGATCATTTGTTTGATCTTATATCTTTGTGATCATAGGTTGATCATTTGTTTGACCCAAAGCATGGCTTTGTAGAAAGCGTAGCTTTGTGGACGAGACTTCGTCGAGCCTCACACCCCGGAAATGGTCAAAACAGGAAGGATGCGGCAAGGTTCTAGGGAGTAGCGCCCCTTAGTGTATGTCATTCCTTCTGGATAAAGGTGGTATCATGGTTTGGAGCCCAGATACTTAACCTCTGTGGTTACTGCATTATTATTATTATGTGGTTTGTTGGAAATCGGGGATCCTCGGGAAGATCGGTGACGATCGGGGGATGGCATACGCGTGTCAGTAGTTACCTATTTTTGCAGAGGTAACCCGGCCTTGTGTTGGCAGAGATCTAACCGTAATGTTAGGTTATTTCTCGGGTCGTCTATTCCAGGGACGTACCCATCGTGGATAGGAAGTTCCTTAGCCTGACCATTTGTTGGAAATCCAAAGAAACAATACGTGACTTGTACGGTTTTAGTTGTAGAACCTGCCATTTAATATGGTAGCTATAGCAAGCATACTATAATGGTACCTATGCTGGCTAAGATTTATATTCTACTTTCGAAATGTTTTCTACACTATGCACTAATAATAATATCAAAAAGAATTTGATTTTTTTGCGTAGTAAGCATCTTTGACTATCATAAGAAGAAATCTCCTCCAAGTCTGCGTTTGCATTGTGTGTGTGGCGGGAGGTCTTATGGTAGTTTCATTTTCCAAAAGCATTGCGAATTTGTTTTATTTTCTTTGTGAAAATAACTGTTTTATGATCTCACACCAGTCACCATGACTGACTCGGAGTTTATTGTTTCCCTTCTAAACTCTGGGTGCCCACCAATTTCCACACGGGCAGTCTAGAGTTAGGTTATCAGGATATTCTGGATATTCTGGAGCTTTGGAGATAAGCTGGAGGACGAGACGTAGTATTTGTATCTGATAGTATTTATTCCGCTGTGTATTCTGTATGAGGACAAGTTATATAACTGTCCATTGTTGTATATTGACTCTGATGATTGATGTATGTATAAACTGATATAGTTCTTTGTTTTAAAAGACTAGTGATTATCTATTATATGTTATTCCGCTGCGATATGTGAGTTTCTGATATTGTTTTCTGTTTCTATTGTTGTTCTGTTCTTCTTCTATCTTTTTCTCTTCTTCTTCTACTCTTTTCTTCTTCTTCTACCTTTTTCTTCTTTCTTAAACCCTCACTATTGGAGTTTCCGGCACTCGATTTCTCGGCAGTCGATAAAGGGAGTATCGATGTCGAATTTTCGAAAGTCGAAAATTTCGGTACGTGACAAGAACAGTATGCGACCCTGTAATGTCGCGATCAACAAATCACCACCGAGTGCCATTGAACTCGACCAATAGATGCGCCTTCCCCCTAGAAATGCTCCACCGCCCTCAGAATCGCCTAACGCTTCCTCGACTTTAAAAAAAGAAACCCTAGATGAAACTGCTGCGTGAAACAAAAGTCGAGCTCAACTACCAGACGCCGCACCATTCGATTTATATGTCAGATTGAAATTTTAGTCGAAACATGAATTTAGGGATTTGTTTGAGATTTTTTTATTGAGTATTTTGTGAGTTATGAATTTTCAAAACCATGATTTTCATTTTCTTCCTTACCGTGTTCGTTGAAACTTTCGCGTGAGTTTTTAAAAAGAGGAGGGATGTGAGGCTTGCGTGTTCGAATGGTGAACATTGATTGAAAAGAGGAAACAAAGCTAATGTTAAAGAAATTAGTCAAGTCAATTTTATAAATGTATTATTTAAAATTTTAAATCGTTTCGATTACGTAACTAAAAATCTCGAACCCCTACCGAAGCATGCCGCTAGGCGTTTATAGTGTTATACCCCTATTCTGAATGCAATGGAAAAGGTTTCGAGTCCTAGTTCGATCGTATGGAGGAGATAGCTTTTTGGATCCAGTTTTTATATTGAATTTTCGATATAAATTTCAGCATGTTTCTAACCCATACGACCAAACGATAACTCCAAACGTTACAAAATTTAAAATCCGATAATAATACACTATCGCGGATCCAATGAAACTAGTTTCGTCGAAATCCGAGGCTATGCCCCGGAAGGCTATTTTTAAATGTAATTTTGAACGATATATTTTTAAAACTGAACAAATCACTTTTTAAATCAAATTTAAAACTTTTATTATCAATATAAATTTTATAAGCCTTTAAATTATTTTTAACAAGCTTAAAACTCCAAATTCAATGTTTTACCAAATTTCCAATTATTAAATTCAATAATTAAATTATCCAATAAATATTTATATTTGAAATTTAAGTTAAAAATTAAATTTTAAATATTTAAAATCAATTAAATATTCCAATTTCAAATATCCAAAATTCTGAGTTGTTACATTTTCAAAATAAATAGTTTCTAATAACGTATTGGTTTCACAAAATTTGTTTTCTATAAAGTATTAGAAAGAGTGCTAACAATATTACTTGTCATTTAAACTTTTCAAAAATCAAATTACGAGTTTTTAAAAAGCTAATGCTCTGATACCAAATGTGGGTTACAAAATTATTGATCTTAAGGCTAAGTTAATACTAGAGGAGGATGAATAGTGTTTTATAACTTATGTAAATCTTTTTAATTTTCTTTCAAGATTAATATTAAATCATAGATTCACAACACAGAATTATACTAACAATTAGTCATAGATGCAGCCACAGATATAAATAAAAGTAGTAAAGTAAAGTAATAGTTAGAGAGATAACACCAAAGATTTTATATTGGTTCAAATTTCCCCTACAGCCAATCTCGTACAATTTCTTGTGCATATTTCTTTTCAAATGGCAATCTTTAACCAGGTAGATGGCAAACCAAAATACAATTTCGATTTCGAGGCTACGAGACACACCCTCTTGTATTCCGAGTCCGGGGTAAAACTCACTAGATTTGAACGGGCTACTAAGCATACCCACTTGATTTGAACAGGGTTCAAGCTCACCCAAGCAAACACTAATAGAGTTGATAGTTTTTCTATAGACAAATTCTTGTACTTTGGATACAATGGATCCTATAGCCTCTTCGATAGCACTTTAATTTTTGAACTAAGAGAAATATGTTTTCAAATAGTAAGAAAGTAGTATTGAATCAACTTAATGAAGTATGAATTGATCCTATATAATTTCGAAGAGAATAAAGTATATTTTTCAAGAGAATTTTCAAGAGAGTAAGGAGTGGGAAGAAAGTGAGTAATTAGTTATTTAAAAATTCATTTGCACTTCCCTCTATATAGTAAATTAACAGATGTGCCCGTTCGTGAAGGGTTGTGTCGAATAGACACTTCTATTCAAAATTTGAAAAACCATTTGGCGGTATGTATGTCAACATATGCTAGTGAAAAATGAAAATTGTTTTCTATAGAATGATTTGAAAATTCTATACTTTTATAAAATAATTTGAACATAGTTTTAAAGTATTTTTGTAGTTTTTTTAAAAAATTTTGTAAAATATTTTAAAAATATATTTGATAATTATAATAATTTATTTTTATTTGAAATATCAAAGATCGTAAATTGGAGATAGAGATCAGAAATTGCTGTCAAGGACTTTAACAATATATACTAACTACTCTATACATTAAATTATATCCTTGAGATCTTCATTTCTTTGGTTTTGAACTCATGAGTCTTCATATCTTTATCTTGAGTCGGTATACTGTACAGTCTTCGATTCAATACCTGTGTAATATTCTGCACTATATATAATATAGCTTGGCAAAACATTAGTATATATATTTTATATGGTTATTGTCATCATCAAAATCAATAACCGAGGAATTAACAATCTCCCCTTTTTGATGACGACAACCATTAATTATTCCTGTATATAAAATATGATATAGCTCCCCCTGAGTTACATAATTCCCCCGAATATATGCATGTGTATATTTTATATTTTCATCCCCTTTCATCATGAACAAAAGTGGATGCCCCTAAATATGATACCATTTTATGAGAGAATAAATTTGAGAATTTAGTCCTCTATATTTTATATGGTTGTTGTCATCAAAATCAATAACTGAGGTATTAATAATATTAATTTAATCTAACATTTATATTAAAGTATATTATATACTATAACCTTTATAATATAACATACATACATGCATACATACATATATATATATATAACATTTTCAATATATATATATATATCTGTATGTTGATTAATTTATTTAATTAAACAATTTTAAATAAATTACATTAGTTTCAAATTCAATTACATACATACATGTATACTTATGTTATTTTAACATTTTAAAACAACATAACATATATCATAATGTATTAACACATGTATATAATATTAAGTAATTAACTTATTTAATTATTATATTTTATTTACCTTATTAATAAATTTTAAAATTAATTTATATTAATTTTCAAACATTTTGAAAAAATTTATTATATTATAACATTTATAGTATGTTTATATTTTATTTACTTTTAAATTTAAAATCTTATATTTTTAGTTTTCAAACAATTTTGAAAATTAGCCTAAAGCCAAATTCAAATTGGGCATTTTCTCTTAGGGGCAACCTTTTGGTTCACATATTTGTTCGGGCCAGGCAGGTAGTTAGTTAGGGTAAAATACTTGATTACCCAATCCCAATCCTTCGACACTATCATTCTAGACATCCTACTATCTAGGTTGTGTGCTTAATTAGTTAAACCTTACATGAATAATTTAGACTGCATAGGCTTTTGGGCTTCGATATCATTGTTGGAACTGGGCTAGATCGTAGCAAAAGTTATGGGTGTTTAAAAAAAATTCTCTTATTGGATCTTTATTTGGCCTATGAAGTCCAATTTATTTAGAACATTTCTAAATATTATTTAAATAAAATATTTTATTTAAATTTATAAATTATATAGTTTTATTTAATTTATGTGTTAATACACACACATGTATCATGTACACATATATATACGTATGTCCATGTGTAATATATCAACTAGTGCAAGGTATAACATGCACGTATATCGATGTTGAGATTTACATCACAATGGACACGTTAGCTCATCCAATATGCAAGTATATATTGTCCAAATATATATATGTATATGTATATATACTATTGTATATAGATGCTGAGATTTACATCCCAATAGACACGTTAGCTCATCTAATATGCAAGTATATATTGTCTAAATATTTATATATATATATATGTGTGTGTGTGTGTGTGTGTGTGTGTGTGTATGTGTACTATTATTTATATAAGTATAATATATATGCATATACAAAGTCATGTTTAAATAATTTAATAAAAGTATATAAATTATTTATATATATGTTTATATATTTATAAATATAATCATACAAATAAAATATCAATATTACATACATATTATTATAATAGATTTGCTTAAATATAAATAAATTATTTATAAATATCAAATTAAGTTTTTTTAAACAGTAAGGAAAACATATGTACATATATACACATACATACACAAATATATGTATAATAATATACACACACACACATAAATTAATAAAATAATTAAAATAATTTTTTTATTTTAAAATATAAATGTCTAGGTCTTGCACATTTTAGGTCATAAAATATATTTTTTTAATTTTAAAATACATTTAATTAGATATCCATTTGAAAATTAATATAGTAATTAAAAATTAATTTCTAAACTTTATTTTAATTATTAATTTTCTTAAAAAATTCTAAATGATGTTTTATGCTATGAAAAAACTTTCCATAATTTTTTCAATTTAAAATGATTTTTCATTTTTCGACAAACATTAAATAATTATTGTAAAATAAAAAAATTATATTTTTTTTTTCAAGTGCTTCTTTACTATTAATATTATTATAAAATATAAAACATTATTTTCATAATATATTTGAATTAATATAATTTATTTACATAATAAATTGATTTAAATAATATTAAATAATAAAATATTTATCCACTTCTGAAAATTATCATAGCTTTAAATTCTTTCCATATAAAATTCTACGACTATTTTTTATTAAAATTTGATGTTGTAATTATTATAAACTATATATATGTAATTAAATAATATATATTAATGTTGTAAAATTATCGTAGTTTTAATAATATATATGCTCAAACTCAGACCTCTCCTACTGCCTCTTGTCGGAACTGTCACTGCCCCTGATGGAACTACTATGTTTTGGGATGATCCATGGGCTATGAATGGCCTCATCCTAAGGAACGTAATGTCATACCACTAGATGATTCAAACCGGTATCCATTCTAATGCTAATCTTAATCAGTTCGTTAATAATGATGTGGTAGTTCTTCCATACTCGAGTAATCAAGTCAGTAGAGGGATATGGAATGATATACAAGGAGCTCCTTATCTTGTTATTGTGAATGAGAAAACTGTTTGGTCTTGTAACTTAAAGGATCATTCCATTTCCTTATTGTACCATTGTTTTGCTAGAACGAATGAACAAACTTCCTTTGCTTGGAACAAGAGAATTTGGAACTCTATATGCAGAGAGAGGGACAACCTGCTTCTGTAGATGGTGATGAGGTACTCGTTGCACACCAAATCTATCCCACTACTACGTGGTATGCTAATTGATGCAACTTGTATGTTCTTCCATGATCTCTTGGAAGAAAATTTGCACCTTTTTTTCAACTATGTCAGAATCTACCCTTTGTGGTCACGGCTTATGTACAAGATAAGAAGAACTAATCATAGTAATATTAGTGCTACTGAATGGAATCTTATTTACAAGGCTACTCTTTGGAGAACAAGTGAAGAGATGTCTCTATTACTAGTGCTTAAGAAGTTCCTGCAGGTCATTTGGACAGAGAGAAATGTAATGCTAATTCATGGAAAATGTAAGACTAATTTACAGCCATGGAATGAGATTCAGCAAGTTATCAAGTGGGCATTGGGATGAGCAGCTTCTCCTTTGATACTGCTAGGATCTTGCTATAGAGTTAGCTAATCATTGGTGCATGTGTTCCTATGTGCACCTATTCTTTCTTTTTTTAATTGTCTTTCCTTCCTTTGGAATCAAAGCTTGTTTTGATTCTCTTTATTGTGTTGTAGTAAAACTGGTAGGGGCCCAGTCAACCTCGCTTAGCCATGCTAAAAAATAAAATAATATATATTAATTTAATAAAATATAAAAAAAAATTCAAAGCTGTACTAACCTGATGTATATTTTATTAATAGATTTTTTTTATTTTAAGTAAATAAATATGTATATATATATACATGCATATAACCAAACAACTTTGTGACACCATTAATTGCATATCAGAATCGTCACCTAACTAACAATATATAAAATATATACATTTATAATAAAACATTACAACTGAGAATTAATAATTATATTTTAATTAGAAACATACCTTAATCCCAATGCCTTGAAGTACACCTTGAAAAGATGATTTCTACCCCTTGAAACTATTTTCGTTTCAATAGATAGCTAGTCTTTGAACCATTGACCACTAGCTATCAGATATCGATATAATTACCTTGATTTGAACTTGATGAGATGGAGAGAGACCAATAGGGATTTCGGCCAACTAGCATAGAGGAGGAGGAACCATAAAAGATCTAAATCTAATTAGGTTAAAGCTGCTTAAATAGTGGGTAGAGAAAGAAAGAGTGTGGATCACATCTCATACTAATTGTAACAACCCTGGTTTGGAGATTACCTATCAATACTAAATTATATTGGTAATTATAATATAATATTGTAAATTAAATTAAAATTGGAGAAATTAAATTGTTTATTTGGAATAAACAATAAAATTGGAATTAAATTGTGAAAATAAAGCTTAGAACTTTATTTTATTTGTTTGGAGTGATAATAAATGGAATATGAGCTTTAAATAAAGGAAAATGACTTTTTTTAGAGAAAATGCAATAATTATATTAATTATTGCCCAATTGCTTCTTTTAATAGTTTTTAAAAGAAGTATTTGATTTTCAAGGTGTTCTATTTAAATAAAAAGGTGGAAATTTGTTTAAAAATATGTTTTGGCTATAAATTAAGTTTGGAAATGGTTTAAAATATTTTTATAAGTAAGAAAATGAATTTTGTTGAATTTTAGAAGTAAAAAATGTAGACTTTTACATTTATTTAGTGAAAATTGTGTATTATTGTGAAATAGAGGATTTTAACAATAAAAATGTTTTAAAAATAAAAGTATTTTAAAAATAAAAATTAATCTTTTTATATGATGAAAAATATTTTATTCAGTATGTATATAAATTTACATATTTCATTTGAGTGAAAACTTGAAAGAAAATGTCTTTGTTTTATAATATAGTATGTGTATGTGCATTTTGTGTTAAGTGTTGAATTTAACCTTAGGCTAATTTATCTTTTCTTTTAATTTTGGGTCCTTTGGCCCATTAGCTCTTAGCCTAGTAATGAGATAGTGAGAAGAGAGTTTTCCAGTACATTCATTTTATCTCCACTTCACCTTCTAACCAGAAAAAGGAAAAATGAAACCCAACTCCCTCTATTTTCAATTTCCAAGCTAAAATCTTCAAATTTCTACAACAAGCTGAGAATTTTATCAAACTAATATGAAACTAAAAGGTAATCTCACTCTAAACCTCACTATTTCATCAAAATTCTTATTTGTGAAGAGAGGTTTTTCTAATTTACTGTGTATTCCTATTGCATGTCTGTATATTGAAGTTTTACAGGTTTTTGAAGTTATTTCCTCCTAAAAGCTTCAATCTTTCTTCAAGTTATCAAGGTTTCATCTTCTCTACAGCAAGGTGAGTTTGTTAACTCACATCTCTAGCAAATCAAAGATGCAAATTGTTTGATTCTGTGAAAAATAAGTTACTGTATCGATTTCTGTTTATAATTTTCTTCCCTGTGAAAACAGTTTATTGTTGTTTCTTTGAATGACTGTAACTTGTGATTCCGGTAACAAAATGCTGCCGGATTTCTTTTATTTGGTAGCTTAGAGGTTGTATTACATGAACGCCAAATTTCATAGCATTTCACCTTCATTTGCTATGTTAAATTTTAGCTTGAAAATCAGTTCGTCATAAGGAAAACGCCTGGAATCAATCCGCGTGAGAGAAGGCTTGGGGGTCGACCGGCAGGTCAGCCATGCCTACCCTTAGGTCGAACGTATGGTTGACCTAGGGACTAGAGGGGTCGACCTAGCGGTTGACCCAGGGAGCATTTTATTTTGTTTTTTTCCGGTGTGTTGTTCTTTTGTTCTGGGTTAATTCTAGCTTATTTTACTCTCTTTCTTGTTCAATTTTGATGTTGTTTTCATGATGTTTAAGAAGCTATGATGCTTATCAATAGGCTAGTTAAATTTTGATAATTTGAAATTCAAATTTTGAATTGTTTTGAATTTAATTTGAATTTAAATTCGAATATCGGTTTGAGTGATTTTCCTTGTTTTTATTCGTTTTCGAGCACGGATTTTTCCAAACTTCTTTGGAATAATTTTTAAAATCAACGAGCATTTAAAATTATTATTATATGATATTTTTAAAGAATTTTCAAATAGAAAATCTATTTATTCACTATAATAAAGGAATTTTGAAATACGGTTTTCTAAATTGATTTCCAAAATTGGTTTTAAAAGCTTGTTTTCTCAAGTAAATTATTTTATATATAAAATACACGTTTTTGCACTATTCGAGTGAATGAGAAGGGGAATTAAATGGTTTGGTAAAACACGTGGTATAGGACACGTGCCTTTATCTTATCGGTTAATTCCCGACTTGTCTATTTGATCGTTTTGACCTTCGGGTCGAGTTTACCGATGAAATGAGGCAAACATTTTACTGCTTTGAATGTGAAATTTACTAGCAGTTTGTAAACCGTTTAGTACGAACGTGTGGTATGGGACACATGTTAACACTGTTCGGGTTCCTATCCGAGAGTTTGTGACACATTTGTCATTTCGGCGTATTGCCAGTACTGGACCTTCGGGTCATTGCCATTGCGGCGTTTGCCATTGTGGGGTATTTTTCCTCGAGACGTTTGCCATTGCGGCATTTGCCATTGTGGCGTATTTGCCATTGCGGCGTATTTTTCATTGTGACGTATTTGCCTTCGGACGTTGTACCATATTTGAGATCAGTGCTTGGCAAGCTTCGGCCATTGTAACGACCCGTAAATTTTAACTGTTTTAATAACGTAATTAATTGAAATTTTGTGAGATTTTAAACAATAAAATTTTTAAATATAAATTTGATATTAGGAATACGTCTAATTAAACATAGCAACTGGTAAATTTTCATCAGATAATATGGAAGTTTATTTTCTTGTGTAATTCTATTTCAATTTAAATCAGTTAATATTTGATGATAATAAAGTGTTTTCCAAACCTGAATATTTTTATACAGAAAATTTGTAAATCATCTTCGGAGTGAGACGTCATCTTTCGTTTCGTCAAATTTGGACTTCTATTGCTCCGTTTATCTTAATTCTGGCGTTTAGCAGCATTTTCGGTACCGATTATCGACTTTTGATAGGATGATCGTACCATTGATATCTGTATACTGTTTTGATCGTCTCGTCGTGCTGATCTCCACAGTATATTCATTGGTGTGTCTCGGTGTCCGCTATGTGGTGGAAACCACGAAGCTGTTAATCGTATCGGTATCCGTTTTTGAGTCCTTTCGTTTTTGAGTCCTTTCGTTTTCTTTGTCTATTCATTTCCCAGTGTGCAAGGCTGTCAGCCACTAAAATTAATTATTTCTTGGTATTCACGTTGGACTTTTGCTTGCCCACTTTCATTTTAATATCCGGTCTGTTTGCTATCCCATTTCTTTCTCTGCATGTTGTTTTGTCCTCTTCTCAAAGAAAGAAAATGGAAAGACGTATATATTAAGCTAATTTTTCTTCCCTGATCCATTTCAACATCACCCTCACGCTTCTCCCCTACCAAAGCAAACCCGTTCACCTTTGCCATCATCCACAATGCCCCACCACATAACCACGCAACCACCTGCACGCAAGACCCAAAACCCAACGCCTCATCACCCATCCTCGCTCATGCGCGAAACCCAGTTTGCCGAACCCAGTTCTTTTCTCTTTCTCGTGCAAATCGTCACCAGTTCGGCCTATGGTTCATCCTCCTCGCCTTATCTCCACCGCCTTGCATTCTGAGCACCACCACTTCGTCATCTTTTTCCTCCTAAGCTTGCCCTTTCCTTCTGCGGTTCCTACTGCATAGGTAGGGTGTATATATATAGGTAAGCATTTTATATAGTTGTATAAGTTTGTACAAAAATTTGTTATCAGATTATATAAGTCATATAGATAAACAGGTTGTTGTATATCTTGTTAATATTTATATTTTATATGCAAATGTTATATATATATTATTCTTTTAATTTGCTATGTTTATAGTGATGTATATATATATTCCTATATGTTATATAAAGCAGTTGTTTCTTAAGTACTTTACTGTTGTACATATAATAGTGTGTCGGTCATATATAAAGTTGTTCATATATTAGCTGTTAGTGTTGTATATGTTATATATAGTAATTATGTTGCAGATGAATATATGTATGTAAATATGTTAGTGTATATATATTGTTACAATAGCTGTTGCGTATTATAAGTTTATAAAGTTATAAAAATTAATGCATATTTACAGTATTATATATTTAAGTATTCGACTTTGGTGATATACATTTATTTTTAGTATATGGTATAAATGAATATTGATTTTTAATATTATATATATAAATTGTTATTTTATGAAGGTTTAAATTTATATATAGTATATCGATATAATCTTGCTTTTACTGTAGGAAGAAAAGGGAAATTTAGAGTATATATATGTACGAAGTTAGATTTTATTTTACTCAGAATCTTTATCAACCTGTATATTTCATATATTATATTAGTTCTGTGAATTTTATAATAGTACAATTCAAAGGTATATATATGGTTATTATAAAGGTAATGGTCGCACGTTTTAGAAACTTGCTGCAGCCCTTTTTTCTTAAGTACTAAATTTGATTTTTCTGATTTTGAAAATTGCATCATATATATATATATATATATATATATATATATTATATAGATATTTTGATTTCTTTTAGGTTTCTAAAATAAAAAAATAAAAAAATATGATAAATTGGATATGTATTATGATTTGAAATAAAATATGTAATTTAAATTGAATATTGGTATTAAGAAAATAATAATATAATATAATTTTCGTTTCGATTATATCAAGCTAATTGTAATTTGTTTCATCTATCCCTTATTTTCAGCCTTGTTCATCGAATCCGTATTTACCTTGCTTTTCTTTGAGATCTGTCATTTGAATTTGTCGATTTTCAAGCTCATGACTCAATTCATAACTCATCTCATCCTCGTTCATCTCTCCAGCCTCGAAAGGTGAGCAATCACTCACGATTAACGTTCTTATATTTATTAAATTTGATTTCAATTGAAACGACAATTGAAATATGTTGTTGTTAGATTTTTACATTGCTATATATATGCCATTATCTGTATCTGTTCACCTGTGACATCTGACACCATTATCTGTTATTTATCACTGATGATATATGCCTGTTACTGTTGTTATATTATCATCATATCTGTTATCACTCTGCAAGTTCCCTGTTAGTTTAGAATTCACTATGGGTTGAAATGATACATACCCGAACGATCTGTAGAATATGAGAAAATCGTTATGGGTTGAAATGATAAACCCAAGCGATTTTCATTGAATTGAATTGGGATTGCGGGTTGAAAAGATATATACCCGCATATATTTAAATTGCGGATTGAAATAATAAATATCCGTATCACTTGACCATAGGATAGAAAATTATATACATACACCGTTGGTCGATATATAAATACTTTGAAAATGATTTCTATGGTTTTGAAAAGAAATATATGGTTTTAATAAATATTGATTTTTAAAGATTTATTATAGTTGATTTAATAAAGTTGATATATAATATGTTTAAGTATTTATTTAATATATATATTTTCAAATATAGAGTTTATAATGATTCAAGTTGGAAAGATAAATTTGAAATTGATTTGAAATTATATTTATTTAAGAGTTTTACTTAAATAGGTTTGATTTGAAATTTATTAAATTTGAAATTTTAAAGATATGTTTTATAACTTGAATTAGATTAAAAGTGACTTAAATGAATATTTCAAACTTATATAAATTTAAATGGGATATTTTTTTGTTTAAATTTTTAAATTGAAGCTGTATTTAGATGTTATTGAAATAATTAAGTAAATATTTCAAACTAAAAAAAATAGTGAAGTGAATTTGGTATATATATATGAAATTTTCGAATTTAGTTTTGAAATGTTGAATATTTAAAGCTTTGAAATATATTGAAATTGAAATGACTTATTTTATGGTTCAAATATGTATTTGAAATCGATAATTTGAAATGGTTTATTGAGAAACTGAATCGAATTGAAATTGATGATTTGCGATTTGATTAAATCTGAATTTCTTGAAATTGAGTTGATTTGAATCGATTTGTGAAATTGAGGAAGCTATTTTATTTTATAAAGTATTTTTAAACTATATCTAAAACTATTTATATTTTACTTTATAAATTATTTTAATATAAACTATTTTATATAAATCATTTTCAATATAAATTATTTTATTATAAACTATTTTAACTTATAACTATTTTATCTAAACTATTTTTATTTTATAAACTATTTTATTATACACACTAATTTAATATCTAAACTGTTTAAGAGGAAAGTGTAATGGATTCCAAAATGTTATAATTTCAAGCTATGATTTCAAAGTGTTATGAATTTCAAGGTTTTGATTTCCAAAGTGTTTTGATTTTAAAAGACTTATGATTTTGAAAGCGATATAACTTTGGAAAGTGATATCATTTTGTAAATGGATTTATTTGAAGTGAAAATGATATCGTTTTGATATGGTTTGAAAAGGAAATGATATCCTGGTTTTGAAGTATAAACTATTTTTAAATGACCACGGTGTTATAATAACGATTGGTTGTTAAAGAGACCGGGATCAGATATGGGCATACTCTATGTCGATACCGAAAACCACTTTAACAACTGTGTACGCGGTGGAGATTCCAGAATGAAGTAGGATGGTGGCGACGATCCTACATGAGGTATATATGTGGACCCAACTCCCGTGAGTTGGCATAAGGTGGCTAAAATAGGAGCGATTCCGGGCCAATGAGGTAGCTCCTCTGATCGGACACAATCCATCGTATGCCATTCTATTACTTTGTGATTGATTTGGTGCGCACCTTTGTTTCGGGAGTGTGGCTCGAGGTGGGCGATTGCTGCGGCTCTGCGTCACCATCAGTCCGGATGTGTAATTGGTATATCTACCCTGGCATTGCCTTGTTGTGCCGTGTCACCTACCCTAGCGTGCTTTACTGCGAGTTTGTTTTGTATCATACCTATGGAGTGCCCTCTGACGACGCCCATTACGGGGGAGATTAAGGTACTATATAGACTATGGGAATATATAAAATGTGTTAAGGGGGATATGGGTAACGCCTTAACGCTATTTTAATATTTTACTTTCCTTTAGACATATTATAATAGCGTATATTACTACATAGTAGATAGTTTAACGGATCCTTAAAGAATGGTTATCCCAAACATCCTTTGAGTTACTTGTATTTCAGTTGATATTTCACTTGAGTTGGATTTATTGATATAAGAATGTTATTCCTGACTCGAGTGTTTTGTGTTTTGCTTTATGCTCGGGTCAGACCGAGTGTACCAGTATTCGAGACTCACCTTTGGAGTTGGATCTTCGCTTAGAGATCCATCTATCAATTCTGCTTTCAGTTATTTAGTTGATTCCAGTGATGTATTTTGATCTTGTATTTGACTATTGTATTGAGACATCTATGTATTCAAGACTTCTGTTGTATCTTGTTTAACTCTGTTATATATATATATAGTAGCTTCATGAACTACTATTCTTTTGTTTCCGCTGCATTATTGTTATATTACTCTATGTCTGTGATTTTGTGATTATTTATTTACTTTATATGCTAAGATTTGCCAAATTTAAATTAACAATCTGATATTTTGAGTAATTCAAATCTGACATGTGTGTCTGCGAATGGTTGAAAATTTCAGGTCGTTACATGTGGTATCAGAGCTCTGGTTTTAGGCAAAACTTAGCATATGTAGTAAATATAATTACAGAATCACTTTCGTTCGAGCTTGAATCTCTTCCTCTTTGATTCGTTTTCCTTTGAATTTTGGAACATTCTCCTCGGTTCCAAAATCTATCCTTGTCTCTCCCTATTCGGGTTTTCTTGATTCCGGAGCATCCCATAGCTCCACTGAATGATTTGTAAAAGGGGTGAAACTTCTTTACAACAAGCATTGATTCACTGAAGGTTCATGTATCCTCGGTCTAGATGCTGCTATCACTAGCTATGCCCGAATTCTATCTCTTGCGATCGATCAGATGTCGAGATTGCTTCTAGATTCTGCATCGATCTTATTTTGAAGTCACGGTTGACCCGGTTTAGGTTGCCCGCGATTTATATAAATCTATCCATCTTATCTATTTTGTTATTTAATTATCTTATCTTCGTTTCGAACCTATCTTCTACTAGGAATTCTTTTGATTAGAATCTCTCTAATTTGAATCTCTATCCTTGTTTTGAAATTCATCTTGAAATCATCGAGTGAGGGAGTGTATTTGTAATTAATACAAAAATGTTTTATTTGTTGTGTTGTTTGAGTTGTTATGTTGATTTCGATTTTCGATCGATTCGTCTAATCAACGCCATCTATAGGAATTCCAAAACACTTGAACAGAGCAAACCGAAACAATATTATTTTCGATTTGGTAAATGAAATAAATTTGTATGATTATATTATATATATATATAAGTAAAATTTTCTGGAATTTAATAAGTTAATTAAATTGGTTGTTTGAAATGATAATATTTGATTTTCATTAATTGTTCTATAAATGAATTTATAAACATGGATTGTAAATTGATTTGGAATTTGAAATGAATTTAAAAAAGGAATTTGAGAATTTAATTTCCAGTGATTTCAAACTTTGGTTTTAAATTTTAAAGTGTGTATTATTTAAAGTATTTTCAAATAGAAATCGGTTCCAAAGAATTTTGAAAGTTTAAAATCAGTACTCTTCTTTTTTGTCGCTGGAAAATAATTTCGGTGATGCCGGCCGCATCATCGACATTCATTTTCGAGTTTCGAAATGGAGAGACCACTCAGTTGCTTTGCTACAGTTTTGTTTTGGAAAACTAAATTGATTTGAATTTCTAAAGCATGACTTGATTTATAATATATATATATATATGTATATGATTATAGATTTGATTTGATATATAATATATATATTTATCTCTAAATGGTTTGAAGTTAATCGGAAATTTAATCCTTAAATTAATGTTAAAGGTGATTTTAATGATAAAATGAAGCCAAAATTTTGAATAATTATTAAACTTGAAATAATTGAGCTGGAAAAAGTTTTATTTGTATAGTACCCAATTGCATTCTATATATAACTTACCTAAATTATTCAGAAGTTAACTATGTAATTGAATATTATACAATATAAAATGATGTTAAATGAAATTTTGAATAAATTTGAGTAGTTATAATAAGTGTAAATATACTTAATATATGTGATAAGATATATTAAGTGGAATTAATTTAATAATAATTTGGAATAAAGAAGAATTAATTTGAATAAAATATGATCTTAACAAATGTAATACACTTAATTTTGATTATAAAAATGTTAATAGAGATGAATATAATAATAAGTTGATTGAATAATAAACGAGATAAATAAAATAAATTTTGTTTTGAAGAAATTAATAAATTGAAATTAGATCAACTTATTGAAATACCTTGAATTTAAAAATTCAATTATTGAATACTAATTAATTGAAATTGAAATTTTTATGGTTTAAATTAATTGTTTTATTTTTTTTCAATATATTTTCTTCCTGGTTGTTTCTATTCTCCTACCTCCTTCCTTTTCAATGACGAAAAGTTTTGAGTGGGGGAGAGTGTAACGACCCGTAAATTTTTAACTATTTAATAACGTAATTAATTGAAATTTTGTGAAATTTTAAACAATATAATTTATAAATATAAATTTGATATTTGGAATATGTCTAATTAAACATAGCAATTGGTAAATTTTCATCAGATAATATGGAAATTTATTTTCTTGTGTAATTCTATTTCAATTTAAATCAGTTAATATTTGATGATAATAAAGTGTTTTCCAAACCTGAATATTTTTATACAGAAAATTTGTAACGACCTGTAAATTTTAATAATTTTTATTTGTTTTATTTATATAATTAATTGAATTTTGTGAAATTTTAAATATTTGAATTAGGAAATAAAAATTTGATATTTGGAATACGTCTATTTTAACATAGAAACAGGTAAATTTTCATCAGGTAATATGAAATTTTATTTTCTTGTGTAATTCTATTTCAACTTAAATCAGTTAAAAATCGATGGTAATTAAATGTTTTACAAACCTGGATATTTTTATAAAGAAAATTTGTAAATCATCTTTTAAGTGAGACGTCATATTTCGTTTCTCCAAATTTGGACTTCTATTGCTCTGTTCATCTTATTTCTGACATTTTTGCAGCATTTCAGTACCGATTATCGACTTTTGATCGGATAATCGTACCACTGATATCTGTACACCGTTTTGATCATCTCGTCGGGCTGATCTCCGCAGTGTATTCGTATGTGTGTTTCGACGTCCGATGGACAGCGAAATCTATAAACGTTGGACCGTATCGGTACCCGTTTTAACCTTTGAATTCCTTGTCCATTCGTTATCCACTGTGTTAAACCCAACAGCCACTTGCATCTATTATTTTTAGAAATCAATGCCTAACTTTTATTCCCACTGGTTCCAATATTGTGCCGGTTGCTTTTAATAACTTCTTCACTCAATCGATGTCCCTTTCTATTCCATTTGTTTTGATATTTATTCACGTACTTCTTTCCATTTTCTTCCCCTTCTTCATTTGAAAGTAAATTATAAACCTTACATCAATTCTTCTTGCTTCGAGAACCTACTCGGCTCTCTCTCCAGATTCATTTCTGTTTGCTGTGAGAAATTCATATATAATATATATGTTTAGTTGCATTCAAATGTGAGCCTGTTCATTTTTTTTCTTTTCGTTGCCAATCATCCCACTGTCCATTATCCTCATGTCACAGCCGAACTTCATCTTCCCCGTGCACCATTCATATCTTCCACCAAACCAACCTTCCCTTCCATCCGCGCACATCACTTCGCCATCCACCACCTCCGAATCACCGATCAACCCACAGCTTCAAACCCCAGCCAAAGCTTCTGTCGAGCAGCACATCACCACTCACCGCCACTTTTCTCCCCAAGCATCCCCAGCCGAACCACCCCTGGCCTTCCAGCTCTGGCCCGAGCCCACGCCTGACCGACCATCGCCACACTATGGTCGGAAGCCCTCCTAAATCTCCTCTGGCCGAGAGTATTCCATCATAGGTATATATACTTTTATTTGTTATAGTGTAGGCTGCAGCCTCTTTATATATATATATATATAATATGTTAAATATACTAAAAAGAAAAATCTGTTGTTATAGAAACATAAGTGAGTTATAAGTTATCTGTTTTATAAAATATAATTTATAAAGTTATGCGATCTGTGTGTTAGTATATATTTTATAGAGCAAGTTATAGTAGTTTTAAATTATTGACTCTCTAGATATATTATGATAATTTGTATAGGTTTATACGCATGTGTGTATATATTACAAGTGTTTATATATAAGTTTTGTTGTATATTGATTTTCGAATTTTAGTACAGTTTTATATGCACAGTCGTGACAGCTTTTATATGTTAAAGTATGTAAACAATAGATATAAAATCTATTTATATTTATATTGTGAACAAGCTATAAACAGTTTGTAAATATATGAAATTTTATGTTCATATAGGTTGCATAGTAGTTTACATGAGTTTGTTTCTATATATATATATATATATATATATATATATATGTTAGATTTTATAAAAGTTTAGTTTGGATGTAAGTATGTCGCAGTCGCATATATATAAAGTATATAGTATTTCATATTTTATTTGATGTTATAAATATTTTATAATATATTTTATGCTATTTATACATTTATGTAATATATATTAGTAGGTCCGCAAATATGAATTATATGTGATTGGTTTGAATTTATATATATACAGTATATGCCCCATATCTGATTAGTTTACAGTAAATTATATATTGATATATGTGTTTTATAAGTGTTGTTTATGTATGTATATATAAGTTTTATAATGATTTCAATACAGTTTGGATATTTCAGACTCGAAGTATAATATAAATTCTAAGTATACAAACTATATTATGCTAGTTTGTGTCCATAGGTTAGTGTATATGTATTTTAAATAGAGTGCACCCATATCCTAAGTTTTGGAGTAGATATATATATGTATTGGATTTCAAATATAATATAAATATCTTTGATTGTAAATATTTGTGTTTAGAATAATGGTTGAACTATATATATTTTATTTCAATATTTGGCTTAAAGTTAAAAATATTGATATTCAAATATATATACATTATTAAGATTTTATTTTGAATACATGTTTAAATTTATTTTTAAATATATGGTTATATATATTTATTCTCATCGATCCTATTTATCAGCTTGTTCGTCGAATTCGTGCCAATCTAGCTTTGATTTGGAATTCGTGCTTGGATTCGTAACTCGTCTCATTTGTTCATCTCTCCAGCCTCAAAAGGTGAGCAATCACTCACGATTAATGTTCTTATATTTATTAAATTTGATTTCAATTGAAACGTCAATTGAAATATGCTGCTGTTAGTTATTTACATTGTTATATATGTTATTATCTGTATCTTTTCACCTGTGACATCTAACACCATTATCTGTTATTTATGTTGATGATATATGCCTGTTATGTTATTATCATATCTATTATCATTCAGCAAGTTCCCTGTTAGTATAGAATTCACTATGGGTTGAAATGATACATACCCGAACGATCTGTAGAATAGGAGAAAATCGTTATGGATTGAAATGATAAACCCAAGTGATTTTCATTGAATTGAATTTGGGATTGCGGGTTGAAAAGATATATACCCATATATATATTTAAATTACGGATTGAAATGATAAATATCCATATCACTAGACCATAGGATAGAAAATTATATACAGACACCGTTGGTCTATATAAATATTTTGAAAATGATTTCAGTGGTTTTGAAAAGAAGTATATGGTATATTAAATATTAATTTTAAAGATTTATTAAGGTTGATTTAATAAAGTTGATATATAATATGTTTAAGTATTTATTTTAAATATATATTCATTTCAAATATAGAATTTATAATGATTCGGGTTGGAAAGATAAATTTTGAAATTGCTTTGAAATTATATTTATTTAAGAATTTTACTTAAATAAGTTTGATTTGAAATTATTAAATTTGAGATTTCAAAGCGATGATTTTTATAACTTGAGTTTGATTAAAAGTGACTTAAATGAATATTTCAAAATTATATAAATTTAAATGGGATATTTTGTTTATTTAAATTTGTAAATTCTGTATTTAGATATTATTGAAATGATTAAGTAAATATTTCAAACTAATAATAGTAAAGTGAATTTGATATATATATTTTTAAAATTATCGAATTTAGTTTTGAAATGTTGAATATATTGACTTTGAAATATATTGAAATTTGAATGGATTATTTTATGGTTCAAATATGTATTTGAAAATCGATAATTTGAAATGGTTTATTGAGAAACTGAATCGAGTTGAAATTGATGATTCAAGATTTGATTAAATTTGAATTTTGGAATTCGAGTAGATTTAAATCGATTTGTGAAATTTGAGGAAGCTATTTTTTTTATATAAAGTATTTTTAAACAATATCTAAAACTATTTATATTTTACATTATAATTTATTTTAACTATTTTAATATAAATCATTTTCAATATAAATTATTTTATTTTAAACTATTTTAACTTAATACTATTTTATATAAACTATTTTTATTTTATAAACTATTTTACTATACATACTAATTTTAATATCTAAACTGTTTAAGAGGAAAGTGTTATGGATTCCAAAATGTTATGATTTCAAGCTATGATTTCAAAGCATTATGAATTTCAAGGTTTTGATTTCCAAAGTGTTTTGATTTTAAAAGACTTATGATTTCGAAAGCATTATAACTTTGGAAAGTGATATGATTTTTGGAAATGGATATTTTGAAATGAAATGATATCGTATTGATTTGGTTTTTGAAATGAAAAATGATATTTTGGTTTTGAAGTATAAACTACTTTGAAATGACCACGGTGTTATAATAATGATTGGTTGTTAAAGAGACCGGGATCGGATATGGACATACACTCTGTCGATACCGAAAACAACTTTAACAACTGTATATGTGGTGGAGATTCTAGAATGAAGTAGGATGGTGGCGACGATCCTATTGAGGTATATACGTGGACCCGATTCCCGTGAGTTGGCATAAGGTGGCTAAAACAGGAGCGATTGACGGGCCAATGAGGTAGCTCCTCTGATCGGACGCATTCCATCGTATACCATTCTATTACTTTGTGATTGATTTGATGGCCATCCTTGATTTTTGATTTGGGAGTGTGTTCCGAGGTGGGCGGTAGTGGCTGCTATGCATTACCACCAGCCCAGATGGGTAATTGGTATATCTACCCTGGCATTGCCTAGTTGTGCCGTGTCACCTATCCTAGCGCGCCTTGTACGAGTTTGGTTTTGTGCCGTAGCCTGTGGAGTATTTAGGGTAGCCTCCTGATCTGGAGGTACGCTGATACTGGATAGACTACTGGGACTATTTATGTGTTAAGGTGGAAAATGTAAAGCCTTAACTCTATTTTAAAGTAAGTTTATTTTACTATTAGACATTATTATAATAGCGTATATTACTACATAGTAGATAGTTTAACGGATCCTTAGAGGATAGTTATACCCAACATCCTTTAAGTTACTGTATTTCAGTTGATATTTCACTTGAGTTGGATTTATTAATATAAGAATGTTAATCCTGACCCGAGTGTTTGTGTTTGCTTTATGCTCGGGTCAGACTGAGTGGTTCAGTGTTCGAGACTCACCTTTGGAGTTGGAGCTTCGCTTGGAGATCCAGCTATTTGTCCAGCTTTCAGTTATCCAGTTGATTCCAGTGATGTATTCAGATCTTGTATTTGACTATTGTATTGAGACATCTATGTATTCGAGACTTCTGTTGTATCTTGTTTAACTCTGTTATATGTATATAGTAGCTTCATGAACTACTATTCTTTTGTTTCCGCTGCATTATTGTTATATTACTCTGTGTCTATGATTCTGTGATTATTTATTTACTATATATACTGAGTTTTGCCAAATTTAAATTAACAATCTGATATTTTGAGCAATTCAAATCCGACATGTATGGATGCGAATGGTTGAAAATTTTAGGATGTTACAGTTGGTATCAGAGCTCTGATTTTAGGAAAAACTTAGCATATAGAGTAAATTTAATTACGGGATCACTTTCGTTCGTCCTTGAATCCCTTCCTCTTTGATTCAGTTTCCTTTGAATTTTGGAACTCCCCCACTTGTTCTGAAATCCATCCTTGTCTTTCTTATTCGGATTCTTTTGGATTCTGGAGCGTTCCATAACTCCACTTTGATTGATTTCTATAATAATCGGTGGTTTCGCCAATCTTCGAATGATTTGTAAAGGGGTAAAACTCCTTTACAATCAGTATTGATTCACCGGAGATTTCTGTATCCTCGGTTTTCGATGCTGCTATCTTTTGCAATACCCGAATTCTATCTCGGGAGATCGAATGTCGATGTGCTCCAGAATTCTACCTCGATCTTATTTTGAAGTCACGGTTGACGGTTAAGGTTGCCCGCGATTTATATAAGTTTATCCATTCGTTTCTCTCTTTGAAATCTATTTATATCTCTATCGAGCCTATCTTCTAGTTGAACTCTTTTGGTTAGGATCCCTCTATATTTGGATCTCTATCCTTGTTTTGAAATCCATTTTGGAATCGTCGAGTGAGGGAGTGTATTTGTAATTAATATTAAAATGTTTTATAGTGTGTTGTTTGAGTTGTTGATGTTGATTTGGGTTTTCGATCGATTCGTCTGATCAACGCTATCGATAGAAATTCCAAAACACTTGAACAGAGCAAACTGACAAAATATTATTTTCAAATTTGGTAAATGAAATAAATTTGTAGGATTATACTATAAATATATAAGTAAATTTTTCTGGAATTTTATAGTTAATTAAATTGGTTGTTTGAAATGATAATATTTGATTATCATTTATTGTTCTATAAATGAATTTATAAGCATGTTTTAAATTTAAATTGATTTGGGATTTAAATGAATTTAAATCAGGAATTTGAGAATTTAATTTCCGGTGATTTCAAATTTTGGTTTTAAATTTTAAAGTATATATTATTGAAAGTATTTTTGAATAGGAATCGTTTCCAAAGAATTTTAAAGGTTTAAAGCAGTACTCTCCTCTTTTGTCGCTGGAAAATAATTTCCGTGATGACTGCGGCATCATTGACATTCATTTTCGAGTTTCGAAGTGGAGAGACCATTATGTGGCCTTGCTACATCTTTGTTTTGGAAAATAAATTGATTTGAAATTCTAAAATATGACTTGATTTATTATAGGTATATGATTATAGATTTGATTCGATATATAGCACATATATTTATCTCTAAATGATTAGAATTGAAATAGGAAATTTTATTCTTAAATTTTTATAAGGTGATTTCAAGTATAAAATAAGGCCAAAATTTTGAATAAATAATCAAACTTGAAATAAGCTGAATGAGAAAATTTTACTTGTATAATACTCAATTACATTTCAATATAACTTACCTAAATTATTCAGAAGTTAAAAATGTAATTGGATAATATACAATATAAATTGACTTTATAAGGAAAGATTTATAGACTAAATTTTTAATTATAAATATGTTAATAAAGATAAATAGAATAATAAGTTAATTGAATAATAGATGAGATAAATAAATTTGTTTTGAAGGAATTAATAAATTGAAATTTATATGGTTTAAATTAATTTATATGGTTTAAATATATGTGATAAGATATATTAAGTGGAATAAAGTTAATAATAATTTGCAATAAAAGAATTAAATTTGTTGAATAAAATATGAGTATAATAAATGGTTATACAAATTGATGATTTAGAAATTTTTAATTGAGGATGACAAGATAATAAGATAATGAATTTAGAAATAGATAGATTGATTTAACTTAAGTGAACTTAAATGGATTAAACCAAAATGTTGAATATTAATTAGTTTAATTTGAAATTTATATGGTTTTAAATTTATTGTTTATTTTGAATTTCAATCTATTTTCTTCCTGGTTGTTTCTATTCTCCTACCTCCTTCCTTTTCAGGGAATAAATGTTTTGAGTGGGGGAGAGTGTAACGACCCGTAAATTTTAAAATTTTATTTGTTTTATTTATATAATTAATTGAATTTTGTGGAATTTTAAATGTTTGAATTAGGAAATAAAAATTTGATATTTGGAATACGTCTATTTTAACATAGAAACTGGTAAATTTTCATCAAGTAATATGAAAGTTTATTTTCTTGTGTAATTCTATTTCAACTTAAATCGGTTAAAAATCGATGGTAATTAAATGTTTTCCAAACCTGAATATTTTTATATAGAAAATTTGTAAATCATCTTCTGAGTGAGACGTCATATTTCATTTCTCCAAATTTGGACTTCTATTGCTCCGTTCATCTTATTTCTGACATTTTTGAAGCATTTCGGTACCGATTATCGACTTTTGATCGGATAATCGTACCAATGATATCTGTATACCATTTTGATCATCTCGTCGGGCTGATCTCCGCAGTGTATTCGTATGTGTGTTTTGACGTCCGGTGGACGGCGAAATCTGTAAACGTTGGACCGTATCGGTACCCGTTTTAACCTTTGAATTCCTTGTCCATCCGTTATCCGCTGTGTTAAACCCAACAGCCACTTGCATCTATTATTTTCAGAAATCAATGCCTGACTTTTATTTCCACTGGTTCCAATATTGTGCCAGTTGCTTTTAATAACTTATGCACTCAATCGATGTCCCTTTCTATTCCTTTTGTTTTGATATTTATTCACATACATCTTTCCGTTTTCTTCCCCTTCTTCATTTGAAAGTAAATTATAAACCTTACATCAATTCTTCTTGCTTCGAGAACCTACTCGGCTCTCTCTCAAGATTCATTTCTGTTTGCTGTGAGAAATTCATATATAATATATATGTTTAGTTGCATTCAAATGTGAGCCTGTTCATTTTTTTATTTTCGTTGCCAATCATCCCACTGTCCATTATCCTCATGTCACAGCCGAACTTCATCTTCCCCGTGCACCATTCATATCTTCCACCAAACCTACCTTCCCTTCCAACCGCGCCCATCACTTTGCCATCCACCACCTCCGACTCGCCGATCAACCCACAGCTTCAAATCCCAGCCAAAGCTTCTGTGTGACGCCCCACCTCTATACCCATGCTAGCCAAGAACACTACGGTGTAGTGCTGTCAACTAGCACGGAGAATAAGGCTGTTGAGGAGCGACCATCTATGTAATTGCTTTGTGCGAGCACCGATATGTCAGATAGAATAAAACATGCATTTTATCTTTTAGAGGAAATCCGACATACCGTTACAAACTCAAAGCTACTACACAGTGGCTATAATAGTTTAGGACAATAAATATAAAAATAACACAGATAACATAAATGCGGAATACAGATGGAACGAAAAGTCTCATATATACAATAACTGAAGTCAGTTACAATACATTTGACACAATACAAATGATACAACTACAACTGCCGACTCAAGAAGTTATATATACAAGTACATTATCGACTAATATACATGAATACATTATCATCTTAAAACAGACACACTGACTACTACAACAAGACGAAGACCACTTCAAATGATATAAAAAGTCTTCATAGCTCTAGCAGCAACCCAAAGCTAAAAATCTACAACCTGTAAATACTCGGTCTGACCCGAGTATTACATTCAGAAGAAAATAATACTCGGATCAGTCTAATTCAAACCAGTTTATTAGTGCATATAGGCAGTAATAATCAATCTCAATATAGATGACAGTCACAGAAATCTCGTATATCCAACTCTCGATACGAGAATTGGATAACGGCAGATGTAACACTAAACAGTGTTAATCCACAAAACAGAAATCCAAAGCAGTTTAAATAATTGAAATGTCAATGTAAAAATATCAATGCTAATTGGCTGCAGTACACGCTAACGTGTACTGCCTCGCCAATACAGCCTACGAATTACGCAATAGATTGATGAATTAAGAACAAAAGAGATATCGATTAAAATCTGTCAATTTGGTGTGGCTGCAGTGCACGCACGCGTGCACTGCCTCGCCACAACAGAGTATAAAGTCACCACAAGGGACAAGGGTAAAACTGCTACGAAAATGCAGCAGGTCAGCAAGTGCTCAGGGATGAACAGATGCAAGCGAAAAATGGTACATGGATAAGCAGTGTATACCCTAGTACAACCAAAATTGAAATAAGTCAAGCATATATAGATATGCAGTGCCAAAGTGAACCAAGTCACAATGTCACAGCGAGATCAAGTGACAGTGGCAATCACAGGACAGACATGTCAAAGCAGTGAAACCAGGGTGGGCAATAATGAATGCAGAGGAATGCATGCAACTGATGACAACTAAAACCAGATCACCAGCAACTACAAAAGCTCACCACCACAACATCGATGAAGAACATGAATGCAGATTCAAGGCTGTCACAAACGAGTATGGACAGTGACACAGTGAAGTGCAAACATCATAAACAAGTGAATAGCTAAATGCAACTCAAGTGAAGATACCAACTACATAAAAGTTCAAGTGAATCGAGCTCAGATATGCAACTCAATATAGCAACACAGTGAACTGCAGTGAAACTACAGCAATGGCCAAAGCCAGACATAATGAAGTCGAGCAAGTCGAACTACCACAAGTGATCGAGAGGGAGCATGATCAGCAGACCAAAGTCCACGCCATAAAAACATTAAGAATGCAGACGACCAAATATGCAAACTAGATAGCGATGACTGGACATGTGAAGTGTAAAAGAACAAAGAAATACAACTTAATATGAATCAGTGAAGCAAGCATTGGTCGAGCAGACAAAGCTCAGTGAAACTCAAGAATGTACACAAGTTTGACCGAAGGCCCAAGAACAGCAAGTAAACAGTGATTAAAGTGTGAAACAGATGTGAAGTAGGACTTGAAGTATCACAGTGAACAGGTACAAGTACAACAGTGAATCATCTACAGGTTCAAGTGTCTAATGATCCAGACTACAGTGAAGGCAGAGACCAAACAACTTCAAATGCAATG
The DNA here is from genome assembly GCA_030737815.1 of Allium fistulosum. Taxonomy (NCBI): domain Eukaryota; kingdom Viridiplantae; phylum Streptophyta; class Magnoliopsida; order Asparagales; family Amaryllidaceae; genus Allium; species Allium fistulosum. The sequence goes on along the minus strand of CM060907.1, from coordinate 897,660,925 downwards.
CAATCATGATCAAAGAACAAAGAAACAAAACCGCAGAGAAGTCATCAGAAGTTCAAGCAATATCACAGGTGATGAACAACAGGAATGGTATCAAGTTCAATGCAACATGATGCAGCAACATTATAGATAGTGAAGATCAAAGTCAGGTATCAACATATCATAAATCAATGTCAAGGCCATAGTCAACAACCAGTTCAAACAAGTTCCACATCACAATGTCAGAATATAGGCAGTGGCAACAAGGTCATGAACAAAGTCAGACCGAAGTCAATTCTCAAGTAGTTTGACAAAGAAAAGAATTCACAGTATAGGTCGAAATCATGGGACAGCAAGTTGAGTAATACCAGTAAACAAAAAAACATCAACTACATGAACAAAGTCAAAGTCGAGATGAACAAGTCAGGTTTTATGAATATTAGACCAGAGAAGATTAAATGATCAACTATCTACACAAGTATCAATCAAACCAGCAAGTCAAAGAAGCCAGAAAATCACGTTAACAAGTTAGGATGGAAATTCACGAAATCGACAATACCAGAAATCCCAATCGCAAGCATCAATTTCTCAAATCAGCCGAAAAATCGCAAATTTGAACAATTTAGCACAAACGAAAATCACAGTGCTCGAATTAGATGTGAGTAGGGGGATTTACTCACCTTGTTTGAAGCGGAGACGAACTCGAGAGAAGGAGTCGCAAGCACCAAACAGTAAATTCGACAGAACGACACCTTCAATTTTTCGCAACCCCTAATTTTCAGAGCAAAGAGGAAGACGATCGATCGATAAATCAAACAAGCAATCATCCACAAACTCGATCGATTTCAGAGGGCCGGGAGCAACTCAGAGAAACGTGCGAACGTGATAAATCATCCATCTAAAATCGGCATTCTGAAAGCCCTAATTTTGATCGAACAAGAGAGAGGGACGGTCGCCATTTTTTTTTGTCAGAGGAACGAAGATAAAAGACGGGTTAAATTATAAAAGGGGCGGCTGGTCTATATGATTATCACGGCAAAAAGGAAAAAGCATGGGCCAAAACAAGTTTCAAAGCCCAAACTATTTTATAAAAGAATTTCACAACTCTAAAAAGGATCTAAATCGATTCGAATCTGCAATAGCACTTAACAATCGATTTCAATCGTCTAGAGACGAAATTTAATTGGTACGAAATACTGGGTTGTTACAGACTCCCCTCCTTAAAAATATTGCGTCCTCGCAATCATAAGGAATAAATAGATAAAAGGGTAACAACCATAAGAGCATGGCAATGTCGGATGCATACGTAAAGCAAAGGTCAACAGGGGGAAGCATTAGAATTATGGAAGTATCAGATATAGGATCAAAAAGGTTCGACTGTTTCAAGTCAAAAGGATCAACATCGTGGGGATCAAGGAATCAAAATCAGACGACTATCAAAAAGCAAGAATCAATCGAGTTCCAGCATTTAAAAGAAAAGGAATCAGAGCAGAAATCACGTACTGCACGAATTGAATGTGAGTAAATCAAATTACTCACCTGAATCGTCAGAGAAAAAGACGAAGCTCAAATCTCAAAATCGCAAATATTCAATCATCAAAAATGATAATCGAATTTCACGAATATCTAGTTATCAAAAACGATAATCAGAAATCACAAATATTCGATTATCAAATCGAAAAATATTTGATTATCTCAGACGATAATTAAATTTCACAAATATCTGATTATCAAAAACGATAATCAGAAACACAAATATTCGATTAATCAAATCGAAAAAAATATTTAATTATCTCAGACGATAATTAAATTGGAAAATATTTAATTATCACAAATGATAATCAAATTTCACAAATATCTGATTATCAAAAACGATAATCAGAAGCACAAAGATTCGATTATCAAATCGAAAAAATATTTAATTATCTCAAACGATAATTAAATTTCACAAATATCTGATTATCAAAAACGATAATCAGAAACACAAAGATTCGATTATCAAATCGAAAAAAATATTTAATTATCTCAAACGATAATCAAATTTCACAAATATCTGATTATCAAAAACGATAATCAGAAACACAAATATTCGATTATCAAATCGAAAAATATTTGATTATCTCAGACGATAATTAAATTTCACAAATATCTGATTATCAAAAACGATAATCAGAAACACAAAGATTCGATTATCAAATCGAAAAAAATATTTAATTATCTCAAACGATAATCAAATTTCACAAATATCTGATTATCAAAAACGATAATCAGAAACACAAATGTTCGATTAATCAAATCGAAAAATATTTAATTATCTCAAATGATAATTAAATTTCACAAATATCTGATTATCAAAAACGATAATCAGAAACATAAACATTCGATTAATCAAATCGAAAAATATTTAATTATCTCAAACGATAATTAAATTTCACAAATATCTGATTATCAAAAACGATAATCAGAAACACAAATATTCGATTATCAAATCGAAAAATATTTAATTATCTCAAATGATAATCAAATTTCACAAATATCTGATTATCAAAAACGATAATCAGAAACACAAACCTCCGATTATCAAAAACGATAATCAGAAGTCGTAAATATTCAATTAACGAGTCCGGAATTAACCGAAGTAGTAAAAGTATGGTTCCATACTCCTTACTTTTGCTAAATCGTTTAAATCTCTTTATCGTTTCTTTGAAAGTGCAGAATTGTGTGTTTTAAAAATAACATTTCACATTCTCAAACGGACAAGTCCGGAATTAAGCGAATCAGTAAAAGAAAGGGGTCATAGTCCTCGATTTTGCTGAAACGTTTAAATCGCTTCCTCGTTCTTTTGAAAATTGTAAACTGTAAAAATTTGAAAACAATTTTAATTTATATTTTTGAAACAACTTTTAAAAATAAAGAATTTTGAAAACGCGTGATTAAATTAGCAATATCAGTGTTGCGGGAGAACCGCTTGTAAATCCATTTCAAAATTGACGGTTACCGAAGTTAACACGTCAAAGTCTCATTAAAATACTGGCATCAAAACATAATACCAAATGAATTTTCATTCATCAAAGATGTCACAAAAATCTTCTCAAAGATAGAAAGGGATATCATACCCTAAACTTGTATTCATAACAAGTCAATAACACATGAATTCACCAATACACATAAATTGACGAAACTGGTCAATAGAAATCACGAAAATTGGTGAAGCACAAATTCTAGAAATCATCACAAGAAATCCAGAAAACACATGAAAAGGATGGCCAATCCCAAACAGGAGCATGAATGCCGGTACATTGACGCAGTGCAAACGGTACGTCCAATGAACCAGAAAGACAGAGACATCGATGTAGTACAAACGGTACATCAGATGAATCAAACATTGACGCAGTGCAAACGGTACGTCCAATGAATCAGAAAGACAGAGACATCGATGTAGTACAAACGGTACATCAGATGAATCGAACATTGACGCAGTGCAAACGGTACGTCCAATGAATCAAAAAGCCAAGACATCGATGTAGTACAAACGGTACATCAGATGAATCAAACATTGACGCAGTGCAAACGGTACGTCCAATGAATCAGAAAGACAGAGACATCGATGTAGTACAAACGGTACATCAGATGAATCGAACATTGACGCAGTGCAAACGGTACGTCCAATGAATCAGAAAGACAGAGACATCGATGTAGTACAAACGGTACATCAGATGAATCGAACATTGACGCAGTGCAAACGGTACGTCCAATGAATCAAAAAGCCAAGACATCGATGTAGTACAAACGGTACATCAGATGAATCAAACATTGACGCAGTGCAAACGGTACGTCCAATGAATCAGAAAGACAGAGACATCGATGTAGTACAAACGGTACATCAGATGAATCGAACATTGACGCAGTGCAAACGGTACGTCCAATGAATCAGAAAGCCAAGACATCGATGTAGTACAAACGGTACATCAGATGAATCAAACATTGACGCAGTGCAAACGGTACGTCCAATGAATCAGAAAGACAGAGACATCGATGTAGTACAAACGGTACATCAGATGAATCGAACATTGACGCAGTGCAAACGGTACGTCCAATGAATCAGAAAGACAGAGACATCGATGTAGTACAAACGGTACATCAGATGAATCGAAACACATTAAAAGTACTTGGGTTGCCAGCCCACAAAGAAATGAGACGAAGCTCAATAAAATGAAGTACAGTCCTTCATATGGACAAAGAGACATCGCACAATTGCTAGTCTAAATCATAAAATGATCATCATGATCAGCGAGAAGTGTCAATCACACCAAGCTAGTAAATATATGAGTTTAGCTTCATGTCCCATAACCACTTGCTTAACTTAAATATTTACGAACAAGCTGTAAATCTTCACTAGGAAATTGTCACGAAAAGGATTCAATCGAACAAGTCCAAGAGTTAACCGACGAAGTAAACGCAAGCGTTTCATACCACTTGTTTTACTAGGCCGTTTAATTCAATTTCTCATACGAGTGAAATAAAGGCTTGTATATATTAATAGATTGGAAAACGATTTAGGAAAAGAGCTTTGTAGTAAAATAATTTTTTTGAAATCGTTTGGAGAAAAAGGATTTTAATATTTACTACTAGTATAGAAAACCTTTATATTTTTAAAGTGACAAATCACAAAAATGATTGTAGAAACAATCAATCACAAGAATTCACATACGAAGATGTGAATAGAATCCAAAGAATTCGATTCCAAATTCATCAAAGCAGGAATACCAAAAATTCCAGAAATAGAAGTTATCAAAATCAACATCGGCTAAATCAATCCAAAGCCGAAAACACAAGAATAAGTGTTAGGAATTCATACCTAACAGTCAAAAATAGTCATATGTAAAGATGAGAGATAAAACATCGACAAATAGTTGTAACGCATGTTCCATCTAAGTTATGTTTTATAATTGTCCTAAACCCCAGGCTCTGATACCAAGCTGTGACGCCCCACCTCTATACCCATGCTAGCCAAGAACACTACGGTGTAGTGCTGTCAACTAGCACGGAGAATAAGGCTGTTGAGGAGCGACCATCTATGTAATTGCTTTGTGCGAGCACCGATATGTCAGATAGAATAAAACATGCATTTTATCTTTTAGAGGAAATCCGACATACCGTTACAAACTCAAAGCTACTACACAGTGGCTATAATAGTTTAGGACAATAAATATAAAAATAACACAGATAACATAAATGCGGAATACAGATGGAACGAAAAGTCTCATATATACAATAACTGAAGTCAGTTACAATACATTTGACACAATACAAATGATACAACTACAACTGCCGACTCAAGAAGTTATATATACAAGTACATTATCGACTAATATACATGAATACATTATCATCTTAAAACAGACACACTGACTACTACAACAAGACGAAGACCACTTCAAATGATATAAAAAGTCTTCATAGCTCTAGCAGCAACCCAAAGCTAAAAATCTACAACCTGTAAATACTCGGTCTGACCCGAGTATTACATTCAGAAGAAAATAATACTCGGATCAGTCTAATTCAAACCAGTTTATTAGTGCATATAGGCAGTAATAATCAATCTCAATATAGATGACAGTCACAGAAATCTCGTATATCCAACTCTCGATACGAGAATTGGATAACGGCAGATGTAACACTAAACAGTGTTAATCCACAAAACAGAAATCCAAAGCAGTTTAAATAATTGAAATGTCAATGTAAAAATATCAATGCTAATTGGCTGCAGTACACGCTAACGTGTACTGCCTCGCCAATACAGCCTACGAATTACGCAATAGATTGATGAATTAAGAACAAAAGAGATATCGATTAAAATCTGTCAATTTGGTGTGGCTGCAGTGCACGCACGCGTGCACTGCCTCGCCACAACAGAGTATAAAGTCACCACAAGGGACAAGGGTAAAACTGCTACGAAAATGCAGCAGGTCAGCAAGTGCTCAGGGATGAACAGATGCAAGCGAAAAATGGTACATGGATAAGCAGTGTATACCCTAGTACAACCAAAATTGAAATAAGTCAAGCATATATAGATATGCAGTGCCAAAGTGAACCAAGTCACAATGTCACAGCGAGATCAAGTGACAGTGGCAATCACAGGACAGACATGTCAAAGCAGTGAAACCAGGGTGGGCAATAATGAATGCAGAGGAATGCATGCAACTGATGACAACTAAAACCAGATCACCAGCAACTACAAAAGCTCACCACCACAACATCGATGAAGAACATGAATGCAGATTCAAGGCTGTCACAAACGAGTATGGACAGTGACACAGTGAAGTGCAAACATCATAAACAAGTGAATAGCTAAATGCAACTCAAGTGAAGATACCAACTACATAAAAGTTCAAGTGAATCGAGCTCAGATATGCAACTCAATATAGCAACACAGTGAACTGCAGTGAAACTACAGCAATGGCCAAAGCCAGACATAATGAAGTCGAGCAAGTCGAACTACCACAAGTGATCGAGAGGGAGCATGATCAGCAGACCAAAGTCCACGCCATAAAAACATTAAGAATGCAGACGACCAAATATGCAAACTAGATAGCGATGACTGGACATGTGAAGTGTAAAAGAACAAAGAAATACAACTTAATATGAATCAGTGAAGCAAGCATTGGTCGAGCAGACAAAGCTCAGTGAAACTCAAGAATGTACACAAGTTTGACCGAAGGCCCAAGAACAGCAAGTAAACAGTGATTAAAGTGTGAAACAGATGTGAAGTAGGACTTGAAGTATCACAGTGAACAGGTACAAGTACAACAGTGAATCATCTACAGGTTCAAGTGTCTAATGATCCAGACTACAGTGAAGGCAGAGACCAAACAACTTCAAATGCAATGCAATCATGATCAAAGAACAAAGAAACAAAACCGCAGAGAAGTCATCAGAAGTTCAAGCAATATCACAGGTGATGAACAACAGGAATGGTATCAAGTTCAATGCAACATGATGCAGCAACATTATAGATAGTGAAGATCAAAGTCAGGTATCAACATATCATAAATCAATGTCAAGGCCATAGTCAACAACCAGTTCAAACAAGTTCCACATCACAATGTCAGAATATAGGCAGTGGCAACAAGGTCATGAACAAAGTCGGACCGAAGTCAATTCTCAAGTAGTTTGACAAAGAAAAGAATTCACAGTATAGGTCGAAATCATGGGACAGCAAGTTGAGTAATACCAGTAAACAAAAAAACATCAACTACATGAACAAAGTCAAAGTCGAGATGAACAAGTCAGGTTTTATGAATATTAGACCAGAGAAGATTAAATGATCAACTATCTACACAAGTATCAATCAAACCAGCAAGTCAAAGAAGCCAGAAAATCACGTTAACAAGTTAGGATGGAAATTCACGAAATCGACAATACCAGAAATCCCAATCGCAAGCATCAATTTCTCAAATCAGCCGAAAAATCGCAAATTTGAACAATTTAGCACAAACGAAAATCACAGTGCTCGAATTAGATGTGAGTAGGGGGATTTACTCACCTTGTTTGAAGCGGAGACGAACTCGAGAGAAGGAGTCGCAAGCACCAAACAGTAAATTCGACAGAACGACACCTTCAATTTTTCGCAACCCCTAATTTTCAGAGCAAAGAGGAAGACGATCGATCGATAAATCAAACAAGCAATCATCCACAAACTCGATCGATTTCAGAGGGCCGGGAGCAACTCAGAGAAACGTGCGAACGTGATAAATCATCCATCTAAAATCGGCATTCTGAAAGCCCTAATTTTGATCGAACAAGAGAGAGGGACGGTCGCCATTTTTTTTTGTCAGAGGAACGAAGATAAAAGACGGGTTAAATTATAAAAGGGGCGGCTGGTCTATATGATTATCACGGCAAAAAGGAAAAAGCATGGGCCAAAACAAGTTTCAAAGCCCAAACTATTTTATAAAAGAATTTCACAACTCTAAAAAGGATCTAAATCGATTCGAATCTGCAATAGCACTTAACAATCGATTTCAATCGTCTAGAGACGAAATTTAATTGGTACGAAATACTGGGTTGTTACATTCTGCCAAGCAGCACATCACCACTCACCGCCACTTTTCTCCCTAGCAGCCCCAGCCGAACCACCCCTGGCCTTCCAACTCTGGCCTGAGCCCGCGCCTGACCGGCCATCGCCATACTATGGCCGGAAGCCCTCCTGAATCTCCTCTGTCCGACAGTATTCCATCATAGTTATATAAATACTTTTATTTGTTATAGTATAGGCTACAACATCTTTATATATATATAAATAATATGTTAAATATACTAAAAAGAAAAATCAGTTGTTATAGAAACATAAGTGAGTTATAAGTTATCTACTATATAAGTTATCTGTTTTATAAAATATAATTTATAAAGTTATGCGATCTGTGTGTTAGTATATATTTTATAGAGCAGGTTATAGTAGTTTTAAATTATTGACTCTCTAGATATATTATGATAATTTGTATAGGTTTATACGCAAGTGTATATATATTACAAGTGTTTATATATAAGTTTTGCTGTATATTGATTTTCGAATTTCTGTACAGTTTTATATGCACAGTTGTGACAGCTTTTATATGTTAAAGTATGTAAACAATAAATATAAAATCTATTTATATTTATATTGTGAACAAGCTATAAATAGTTTGTAAATATATGAAATTTTATGTTTATATAGGTTGCATAGTAGTTTACATGAGTTTGTTTCTATATATATATATATATGTTAGATTTTATAAAAGTTTAGTTTGGATGTAAGTATGTCGCGGTCGCATATATATAAAGTATACAGTATTTGATATTTTATTTGATGTTATAAATATTTTATAATATATTTTATGCTATATATACATTTATGTAATATATATTAGTAGGTCTGCAAATATGAATTATATGTGATTGGTTTGAATTTATATATATACAGTATATGCCCCATATCTGATTAGTTTACAGTAAATTATATATTGATGTATGTGTTTTATAAGTGTTGTTTATGTATGTATATATAAGTTTTATAATGATTTCAATACAGTTTGGATATTTCAGACTTGAAGTATAGTATAAATTCTAAGTTTACAAACTATATTATGCTAGTCTGTATCCATAGGTTAGTGTATATGTATTTTAAATAAAGTGCACCCATATCCTATGTTTTGGAGTAGATATATATATATATGTATATGATTTCAAATATAATATAAATATCTTTGATTGTAAATATTTGTGTTTAGAATAATGGTTGAACTATATATATTTTATTTCAATATTTGGCTTAAAGTTAAAAATATTGATATTCAAATATATATACATTATTAAGATTTTATTTTGAATACGTGTTTAAATTTATTTTTAAATATATGGTTATATATATATTTATTCTCATCGATCCTATTTATCAGCTTGTCCGTCGAATTCGTGCCAATCTAACTTTGATTTGGAATTCGTGCTTGGATTCGTAACACATCTCATTTGTTCATCTCTCCAGCCTCGAAAGGTGAGCAATCACTCACGATTAACGTTCTTATATTTATTAAATTTGATTTCAATTGAAACGTCAATTGAAATATGCTGCTGTTAGTTATTTACGTTGTTATATATGCTATTATCTGTATCTGCTCACCTGTGACATCTGACACCATTATCTGTTATTTATATTGATGATATATGCCTGTTATGTTATTATCATATCTGTTATCATTCTGCAAGTTCCCTGTTAGTATAGAATTCACTATGGGTTGAAATGATACATACCCAAACGATCTGTAGAATAGGAGAAAATCATTATGGGTTGAAAAGATAAACCCAAGCGATTTTCATTGAATTGAATTTGGGATTGCGGGTTGAAAAGATATATACCCGTATATATATTTAAATTACGGATTGGAATGATAAATATCCATATCACTTGACCATAGGATAGAAAATTATATACAGACACCGTTGGTCTATATAAATATTTTGAAAATGATTTCAATGGTTTTGAAAAGAAGTATATGGTTTATTAAATATTGATTTTAAAGATTTATTAAGGTTGATTTAATAAAGTTGATATATAATATGTTTAAGTATTTAATTTACAAATATATATATTTCAAATATAGAATTTATAATGATTCGGGTTCGAAAGATAAATTTGAAATTGATTTGAAATTATGTTTATTTAAGAAATTTACTTAAATAAGTTTGATTTGAAATTATTAAATTTGAGATTTCAAAGCGATGATTTTTATAACTAGAGTTTGATTAAAAGTGACTTAAATGAATATATCAAAATTATATAAATTTAAATGGGATATTTTGTTTATTTAAATTTGTAAATTGAAGCTGTATTTAGATATTATTGAAATGATTAAGTAAATATTTCAAACTAATAATAGTAAAGTGAATTTGATATATATATTCAAAATTATCGAATTTAGTTTTGAAATGTTGAATATATTGACTTTGAAATATATTGAAATTTGAGTGGATTATTTAATGGTTCAAATATGTATTTGAAAATCGATAATTTGAAATGGTTTATTGAGAAACTGAATCGAGTTGAAATTGATGATTCGAGATTTGATTAAATTTGAATTTTGGAATTCGAGTTGATTTGAATCGATTTGTGAAATTTGAGGAAGCTATTTTTTTATATAAAGTATTTTTTAACAATATCTAAAACTATTTATATTTTACTTTATAATTTATTTTAACTATTTTAATATAAATCATTTTCAATATAAATTATTTTATTTTAAACTATTTTATCTTATAACTATTTTATATAAACTATTTTTATTTTATAAACTATTTTACTATACATACTAATTTTAATATCTAAACTGTTTAAGAGGAAAGTGTTATGGATTCCAAAATGTTATGATTTCAAAACATTATGAATTTCAAGGTTTTGATTTCCAAAGTGTTTTGATTTTAAAAGACTTATGATTTCGAAAGCATTATAACTTTGGAAAGTGATATCATTTTTGGAAATGGATATTTTGAAATGAAATGATATCGTATTGATTTGGTTTTTGAAATGAAAAATGATATTTGGTTTTGAAGTATAAACTACTTTGAAATGACCACGGTGTTATAATAACGATTGGTTGTTAAAGAGACCGGGATCAGATATGGACATACTCTCTGTCGATACTGAAAACCACTTTAACAACTCTGTACGCGTTGGAGATTCCAGAATGAAGTAGGATAGTGGAGACGATCCTATTGAGGTATATACGTGGACCCGACTCCCGTGAGTTGGCATAAGGTGGCTAAAACAGTAGCGATTGACGGGCCAAAGAGGTAGCTCCTCTGATCGGACGTGTTCCATCGTATACCATTCTATTACTTTGTGATTGATTTGATGGCCATCCTCGATTTTTGATTTGAGAGTGTGTTCCGAGGTGGGTGGTAATGGCTGCTATGAGTTACCACCAGCCCGGATGCGTAATTGGTATATCTACCCTGGCATTGCCTAGTTGTGCCATGTCACCTACCCTAGCGCGCCTTGTATGAGTTTGGTTTTGTGCCGTAGCTTGTGGAGTATTTAGGGTAGCCTCCCGATCTGGAGGTACGCTGATACTGGATAGACTACTGGGACTATTTATGTGTTAAGGTGGAAAATGTAAAGCCTTAACGCTATTTTAAAGTAAGTTTATTTTACTATTAGACATTATTATAATAGCGTATATTACTACATAGTAGATAGTTTAACGGATCCTTAGAGGATGGTTATCCCAAACATCCTTTAGGTTACTGTATTTCAGTTGATATTTCACTTGAGTTGGATTTATTAATAAAAGAATGTTAATCCTGACTCGAGTGTTGGTGTTTACTTTACACTCGGGTAAGACTGAGTGATTCAGTGTTTGAGACTCACCTTTGGAGTTGGAGCTTCGCTTGGAGATCCAGCTATCTGTCCAGCTTTCAGTTATCCAGTTGATTCTAGTGATGTATTCAGATCTTGTATTTGACTATTGTATTGAGACATCTATGTATTCGAGACTTCTGTTGTATCTTGTTTAACTTTGTTATATGTATATAGTAGCTTCATAAACTACTATTCTTTTGTTTCTGCTGCATTATTGTTATATTACTCTGTGTCTGTGATTATTTATTTACTGTATATGCTGAGTTTTGCCAAATTTAAATTAACAATCTGATATTTTAAGCAATTCAAATCCGACATGTATGGATGCGAATGGTTGAAAATTTTAGGATGTTACAAAATTTGTAAATCTTCTTCTGAGTTAGACGTCATCTTTCATTTCATCAAATTTGGACTTCTATTGCTCCGTTTATCTTAATTCTGGTGTTTTAGCAGCATTTTCGGTACCGATTATCGACTTTTGATAGGATGATCGTACCACTGATATATGTATAACATTTTGATCGTCTCGTCATGCTGATCTCCGCAGTATATTCATTGGTGTGTTTCGGTGTTTGGTACGTGGCTGAAACCATGAAGCGGTTAATCGTATCGGTATCCGTTTTTGAGACCTTTCGTTTTCTTTGTCTATTCATTTCCCAGCGTGCAAGGCTGTCAGCCACTAAAATTAATTATTTCTTGGTATTCACGTTCGACTTTTGGTTGCCCACTTTCATTTTAATATCTGGTCCGTTCGCTATCCCTTTTCTTTCTCTGCATGTTGTTCTGTCCTCTTCTCAAAGAAAGAAAATGGCAAGACGTATATATTATGCTAATTTTTCTTCCCTGATCCATTTCAACAGCAGCCTCACGCTTCTCCCCTACCAAAGCAAACCCATCCACCTTTGCCATCATCCACAATGCCCCACTACATAACCACGCAACCACCTACACGCAAGACCCAAAACCCAACGCCTCATCACCCATCCTCGCCCATGCGCGAAACCCAGTTCGCCGAACCCAATTCTTTTCTCTTTCTCGTGCAAATCGTCACAAGTTCGGCCTATGCTTCATCCTCCTCGCCTTATCTCCACCGCCTTGCATTCTGAGCACCACCACTTCGTCATCTTTTTCCTCCTAAGCTTGCCCTTTCCTTCTGCGGTTCCTACTGCATAGGTAGGGTGTATATATATAGGTAAGCATTTTATATAGTTGTATAAGTTTGTACAAAAATTTGTTATCAGATTATTTAAGTCATATAGATAAACAGGTTGTTGTATATCTTGTTAATATTTATATTTTATATGCAAATGTTATATATATTATTCTTTTAATTTGCTATGTTTATAGTGATGTATATATATATTCCTATATGTTATATAAAGTAGTTGTTTCTTAAGTACTTTACTGTTGTACATATAATAGTGTGTCGGTCATATATAAAGTTGTTCATATATTAGCTGTTAGTGTTGTATAGGTTATATATAGTAATTATGTTGCAGATGAATATATGTATGTAAATATGTTAGTGTATATATATTGTTACAATAGTTGTTGCGTATTATAAGTTTATAAAGTTATAAAAATTAATGCGTATTTACAGTATTATATATTTAAGTATTCGGCTTTGGTGATATACATTTATTTTTAGTATAAGGTATAAATGAATATTGATTTTTAATATTATATATATAAATTGTTATTTTATAAAGGTTTAAATTTAGATATAGTATATCGATATAATCTTGCTTTTACTGTAGGAAGAAAAGGGAAATTTAGAGTATATATGTGTACGAAGTTAGATTTTATTTTACTCAGAATCTTTATCAAACTGTATATTTCATATATTATATTAGTTCTATGAATTTTATAATAGTACAATTCAAAGGTATATATATGTTTATTATAAAGGTAATGGTCGCACGTTTTAGAAAGTTGCTGCAGCCCTTTTTTTCTATTAAGTACTAAATTTGATTTTTTTGATTTTGAATATTGCGTCATATATATATATATATTATATATAGAAATTTTGATTTCTTTTAGATTTCTAAAATATATATATATATATATATATGATAAATTGGATATGTATTATGATTTGAAATAAAATATGTAATTTAAATTGAATATGGGTTTTAAGAAAATAATAATATAATATACTTTTCGTTTCGATTATATCAAGCTAATTTTGATTTGTTTCATCTATCCTTTATTTTCAGCCTTGTTCATCGAATCTGTACTTACCTTGCTTTGCTTTGAGATCTGTCATTTGAATTTGTCGATTTTTGAGCTCGTGACTCAATTCATAACTCATCTCATCCTCGTTCATCTTTCCAGCCTCGAAAGGTGAGCAATCACTCACGATTAACGTTCTTATATTTATTAAATTTGATTTCAATTGAAACGACAATTGAAATATGCTGCTGTTTGATTTTTACATTGCTATATATATGCCATTATCTGTATCTGCTCACCTGTGACATCTGACACCAATATCTTTTATTTATCACTGATTGTATATGCCTGTTACTGTTGTTATATTATTATCATATCTGTTATCACTCTACAAGTTCCCTGTTAGTGTAGAATTCACTATGGGTTGAAATGATAACAAACCCGAACGATCTGTAGAATAGGAAAAAATTGTTATGGGTTGAAATGATAAACCCAAGTGATTTTCATTGAATTGAATTTGGGATTGCGGGTTGAAAAGATATATACCCGTATATATTTAAATTGTGGATTGAAATGATAAATATCTGTATCACTTGACCATAGGATATAAAATTATATACAGACACTGTTGGTCGATATATAAATACTTTGAAAATGATTTCTATGGTTTTGAAAAGAAATATATGGTTTTAATAAATATTGATTTTTAAAGATTTATTATAGTTGATTTAATAAAGTTGATATATAATATGTTTAAGTATTTATCTAATATATATATTTTCAAATATAGAGTTTATAATGATTCAGGTTGGAAAGATAAATTTGAAATTGATTTGAAATTATATTTATTTAAAAATTTTACTTAAATAGGTTTGATTTGAAATTTATTAAATTTGAAATTTTAAAGATATGTTTTATAAATTGAATTTGATTAAAAGTGACTTAAATGGATATTTCAAACTTATATAAATTTAAATGGGATATTTTTTTTCTTAAAATTTTAAATTAAAGTTGTATTAAGATGTTATTGAAATAATTAAGTTAATATTTCAAACTAAAAAAATAGTGAAGTGAATTTGATATATATATATATATATATATATGAAATTTTCGAATTTAGTTTTGAAATGTTGAATATTTAAAGCTTTGAAATATATTGAAATTGAAATGACTTATTTTATGGTTCAAATATGTATTTGAAATCGATAATTTGAAATGGTTTATTGAGAAACTGAATCAAATTGAAATTGATGATTTGCGATTTGATTAAATCTGAATTTCTTGAAATTGAGTTGATTTGAATCGATTTGTGAAATTGAGGAAGCTATTTTATTTTATAAAGTATTTTTAAACTATATCTAAAACTATTTATATTTTACTTTATAAATTATTTTAATATAGACTATTTTATATAAATCATTTTCAATATAAATTATTTTATTATAAACTATTTTAACTTATAACTATTTTATCTAAACTATTTTTATTTTATAAACTATTTTATTATATACACTAATTTTAATATCTAAACTGTTTAAGAGGAAAGTGTTATGGATTCCAAAATGTTATGATTTCAAGCAATGATTTCAAAGTGTTATAAATTTCAAGGTTTTGATTTCCAAAGTGTTTTGATTTTAAAAGACTTATGATTTCGAAAGTGATGTAACTTTGGAAAGTGATATGATTTTGGAAATGGATTTATTTGAAGTGAAAATGATATCATTTTGATATGGTTTGAAAAGGAAATGATATTCTGGTTTTGAAGTATAAACTATTTTTAAATGACCACGGTGTTATAATAACGATTGGTTGTTAAAGAGACCGGGATCAGATATGGGCATACTCTCTGTCGATACCGAAAACCACTTTAACAACTGTGCATGCGGTGGAGATTCCAGAATGAAGTAGGATGGTGGCGACGATCCTATATGAGGTATATACATGGACCCGACTCCCGTGAGTTGGCATAAGGTGGCTAAAACAGGAGCGATTCCGAGCCAATGAGGTAGCTCCTCTGAGTGAACACACTCCATCGTATGGCATTCTATTACTTTGTGATTGATTTGGTGCGCACCTTTGATTCGGGAGTGTGGCTTGAGGTAAGCGATTGCTGCGGTTCTGCGTCACAACCAGTCTGGATGCGTAATTGGTATATCTACCCTAGCATTGCCTTGTTGTGTCGTGTCACCTACCTTAGCGTGCTTTACTATGAGTTTGTTTTGTACCATACCTATGGAGTGCCCTCTGACGACGCCCATTACGGGGGAGATTACGGTACTGTATAGACTATGGGAATATATAAAATGTGTTAATGGGGATATGGGTAACGCCTTAACGCTATTTTAATAGTTTACTTTACTTTAGACATATTATAATAGCCTATATTACTACATAGTAGATAGTTTAATGGATCCTTAAAGGATGGTTATCCCAAACATCCTTTGAGTTACTTGTATTTCAGTTGATATTTCACTTGAGTTGGATTTATTGAAATAAGAATGTAACGATACGACCTTTCGACGCTCGAAAGTCGACATTAATACGTCCACGGTATCAAATGCCGCACAATCGAATGCCGGAAAACCGAATCATTAGGGTTGAAAAGAAGAGGTAGAAGAAGACAGAAGAAAAGAAACAGAAATAATATCAGAATCTCACATTCGCAGCGGAACAATATATAATAGATAAATGAATAATCTTTAAACAAAAACTATATCAGTTTATAGAATACATCATATCATCAGAGTTTACAACAACAACACTGGACAGTTATATAAACTTGTCCACATACAGAATACACAGCGGATAATACATAATATAAATGATACGCCTCGCCATCCAGCTCGCCTCCAGATCTCCACAGTAACTTCTGAATTCAAGAATGACCTGATAACCTGACTCTAGGCTGCTCGTGTGGAAAATTATGGGCACCCAGAGTTTAGAAAGGGAACAATAAACTCCAGGTCAGTCGTGGGACTGGTGTGAGACCTTAAAAACAGTTATTTTCACAAAGAAAATAAAAGAATTTCACAATGCTTTTGGAAAATGAAACTACCATAAGGCCTTCCGCCACACACACAATGCAAACGCAGAATTGGAGGAGATTTCTCCTTATGATAGTCAAACATGCTTGATACGCAAAATCTTTTTGATACTATTTCTAGTGCATAGTGTGGAAACAATTTCGAAAGTATAATATTAATCTTAGACAACATACAACCTTTATTGTATGCCTACTATAGCTACTATTTTCAATAGCAGGTTACCGCCACATTCCATAGCAAGTTATACAACTAAAACCGTACAAGGTTCGTATTGTTTCTTTGGATTTTCCAACAAATGGTCAGGCTAAGGAACTTCCTACTGCCACATGGGTACGCCTCTGGAGGGACGTCCCGAGAACTAACTAGCTCTCTGCCAACACAAGGCTGGGTTACCTCTTACTAGGTAACTACTACACGAATATGCCACCCCCCGGTCATTTGCGACCTTTATCCGAGGGCCCTCGATCACAAAGCAACAATCACACAGTAAATAAGATTGATGCCACCACACAGGTAAAGCATCTGGGCTCCATACCATGATATCACCTTTTTCCAGATGGAAATGACATACCTTAAAGGGAGCGACCCTCATAACCTTGCCGCATTTTCCTATTTTGACCATTTCCAGGGTGTGAGGTCCGATGAGGTCTCGTCCACAAAGCTACGCTTTACACGAAAGCCATGCTTTGATCAACAAATGATCAGCAACACACAGCAACACTCAGCATGCCGCACTACCAAATTGGGAGTATATCACTGATAACCTTCAACTACATAACCTCTGAGCTCGTACGTCACAGAGAAGGGTGTTAAGCTAAGAGAATAAATTCTCCGCCACCAAACAGAAATGTATTTGAAAGAAATCAGCTTTATATCTCAAAGTGTAGTGTCAGACATACAACCATACAAGTCTGTTCCGGGTTCGAACAGAACCAAAGGCACTTCCAAAGAAGCCCTTGCAATTCCGGGTATCCACAATCCCGATCGGACTTCCTATCACTTAGGGAATCTCTATACCGGAGCAACTCAGTGCAGAGACAATCGATAGGTTATCCTATCATTCTCGCAAACACCCGGTCATCAACACCGATCTTCAATTGCAATCCATAACGTCGTATCATTATTCGGAATGGATTATATGACACAAAGTCCTCTCCGGCTAAACCGAATAATGAGCGCTTGTTTTAAAAACAAATTCAAATGCCATTTCAAAGGAAAACATTGATAGTCGGTGATTTAACTATCAAACAACATTCACAACAATCAACAGATTTAAATAATTTTCCTAAATTATTTATTTTCAAAATACCTTCACAAGATATATATTTTCCACACTTCATCACTTTGAAAACAAATTTCAAATCACATTTTCCACACTTCATCACTTTGAAAACAAATTTCAAATCACATTTTCACTCGTGGAATAAAATCCCCGATATTATTTATTTCCACTGTGAATTTAAATTTCCAAATATCCACTTATATACGATTTTCAAGTATTCACTTTCAACCCCCAAATCAATTTTACAAATTGATTTCTAAATTTATTTCAACACCGAATCAATTTCAAATTGATTCTACCATTTATTTCAAATACCAAATCATTTTACAAATCAGTTTCCAAATTTATTTCAACACAAAATCCATTTTCATTCAACACCAAATAAATTTTCATATCGATTTCCCAAAGATTTATTTTCAAATACCAAATCATTTTATCAAATTGATTTCTAGAAATTTATCACTTTTTAAATAATTCCCTTTATTCTTTCCAAATTATTTAAAATTCCATTTCCAATAAATTCTTCAACTTTCGAACAATACTATTCAAAACCCATTTATTAACATCTTTTCCAATATTTTGGAAAAAATTCGATAAGATTTCAAAAATCAACTTTATGCTTTTAAAATTCTTTCTTTTAAATTCACCCAATTCTTCCAAAAGAAATTTACTTAAAATTTCCAACTTTAATTTCAAAAATCCAATTTTATTTATTTCTGGTATCCAACGATACCAAAAATACATTCGGCTAAATTTTAGCCTTCAACAAATTCAATTATCAATAAAATCGTTCACAGATTATCAATAAATCATCACACAATATATGAAACAAATTCATACAACATATGATACAAATTCATAGAATTTGAGGAATCCAGTTGGATTCTTCCAACCTGTTTCCCTGCATCCATAGATGTTAGCACAACAATTTAAATACTCATTCCACTTCGAGGTGGAATATCGCGGTATATGGGATTTATAAAATATCATCCGCTATTATGCGGTGCATAGGGTCTCATCCGCTATATAATGCGGGAAATCAATCTCCAATATATATATATATACATATTCTACTATATATACTACCACAATCCAACAATCAATTAATAACTGAAATTTTCAATTATCATAATTTGAGTGAGAAGATCTCACCTTTGCTTTCATTTTGCAATCCATTTCCATTCCGACTATTTTCTCCACAATTTTGACCTTGTATAAACAATTTTATACAAATTATTAATATTCGAAATAATCGAACAACCAATTTTCGTTTGGTAATTTTAATTAACTAATGATTTGGTTTAAAACTGATTTTCTTTAACAAATTATCTTTAGTAACCAAAATAATTGATTAACCAGTTAAACAAATTATTTCCTATTTGATAAGTTTAATTAACCAATAGTTTTATTTTTAACTAGTGATTTAAATTTAAACTAATTTCTTTTTTAACAAAATATTTTCTTTTCTATTTCTTTGAAACCCTCACTTATAAAAAATTAATTTATATAGATTCCAAAATCAAATTTTTATATAATCTTTCAAAAATTTCAAACTCCCATTTTTTTTCTGTTTTAAACTAGAGCATGCATGTGGATATATACATATTTAAAATTTTAAATCGAAGAATAAATCTTTCATATACCTAACAGCCTACCAGCCCCAGCTTGGCCTCTGGTGCTTCAACGAAGATGCGTGCCCTCACCATGCTCACGAGCTCGCCGATGCCGAGCCTCCAACTTGTTCTGCCTATCACTGCCCTCTTCATGCGGGAACTAAAATTGACACGATCCCTAAAACATCACGACCCCACCTCTTACGAGCGTACGCACTCCCAGGTAACGATGACATGCCGCCTCGAGCGCCTTTATCCACGTGCACACTCGCGCAACACGAAATCGTGATGCCGCCCCTTCCCTGAGCAAGCGCGACCATGATTTACTCGCGATGCCTCTCCGTATTTTCAGATTTGAATTCGACCAATGTTTTTTTCTCTTTAGGGAACGATCTGATTTCGAGAAAAAAGGATGCGGCCATTATTCTGAGATCGAACAATTCAATTTGGGTTTGAAACGAATTTGTTTCGAACTGGAAAGGGTTTTCGATTTTTTTTTGTTGAACTGAGGTTCGGCCATCGTTTTTCTTTGAACTGATTTTATAAAAATGAGAGGGGGATATTCGTGATTAAAACGAAGAGTAGCGAAATTCTCTGATGGAAGGGAAAAAAACAGCGCGATTTGAAATAAGAGCAACGTGATTTGAATACGAGGTGATGGGTTGTGTGTGGGAGAAAAAAGGATATAGTGCTTTGGAAAAGAGTTGATGTGAGATAATTTCAACCGGGGTTGACTGTATATATATATATATATATATATTCAATTTAAATTCAAATTCAAATTTAAATCGTCACGAATTTGCAACTCAAAATTTTGACCTCCTATCGAGGCATGCCGCTAGGCATTTATAATGTTAAACCCATATTCCGAACGCATTGGAAAAGGTTCCGAGTCCAAATTCGATCGTATGGAGAAGATAGCTTTTTGGACTCAGTTATTTTATTGAATTTCGGTAAAATTTTCAACGCGTTTATATATCGTACGCTCACACAACAACTCCAATCACTATGAAAATTGAAATTCGATAATAATACAATATTACGGATCCAATGGAACTGGTTTCGTCGAATTCTGAGACTGTGCCTCGGAAGGCTATTTTTAAATTCAACTTAAACGATAAAATTTTCAAACTGAACAAAACAGTTTCAAATTCAATTCTGAAGCTTTTATTATCTTCAGTATTATTAATATAAATTTTCTAAGCCTTGAAAATATTTTTAATCAGCTTAAAACTAAAGATTCAAATTTTTACCCAACTTCAGTAAATTAAATTCAATAATTAAATTGCCAAATTCATTCTGATGTTTGAATTTCAAATTAAACTAACTTCCAGATATTTAAAATCAATTAAATATCCTGATTTCCAATGTCAAAAATTTAGGGTCGTTACATTCTTCCCCCCTTAAAATAATTTCGTCCCGAAATTACAAGTTAAGAAGAATGCTCCAAACTCGTTTGTCATTTTCCCAAAACCAAACAATTTTATCAAATTTTCAAACCAATCTTCTTATTAAAGACACTATCATTCCTCTTATTAACTTTCCAAACTCAACCATAAGTTTCAAACAACCTTATTTTACTTCACAATTCAAATTTTAAATTATCCAAAATTTCTCAAAAAATTTCTAACTCTCTAAATTTTTGAAAAATTTCGCTAGCGTCTCCTTTGCGCGGCTAGCTCGGTACAACTACAAAATGTCCCTACGGACTGCCAAATTTCAATAGAAAACAAAATGCCAAGTGGCAAAATCAGAAACTCATCAAATTTCATACTGATTTTTTTTTAAAATACGTACCTTATTGTCAAGCAATTTCAAATTTACCTTCGAAATCAAAATCCAATTCCATTTTCCTATAGCCTTTATAATCCCTGTATACTTTACTTAACAACCACGTCCAAATTTACTTATTGGATTCCCAATACCCATTTACTTAAGAATTTATTCTTTATTTCTTAAGTTCAATACAATTATTTCTTATATTCATTCTTACTACTTCACTACTGAAGTTTATATTCAAATTGAATTCCACTTCCATATAAAATCAATTTGCTTCAATTTATTAGTTTATTTCAAATCTCAATGCTTTTATTTCCAAATTTTCATTCAGATTTTACTTGAATTTGATTCATCTTTAACTTCGAAGATTGAATCTTACTTTCCTTATCTCAAATTCGAATTTCCAAATCAGTTGTCGTTAGTGAAAATTTTAAAAAATTTCTAACTCCCAAAATTTTCAGAAAATTTTGACGGAGTCTCCCTTGTACGGAGGAGCTTTTGCAAATTTGACAAGAGATATAAATATATATACATCGACCCACACGGTCGGAAAAACAAAAACAGTTCATATTTCCTAACTTTGTATTGCGTAGGTGTACCTTTATTAGCATTTTAAGCAAAGCGGCTTATTTATTTAGCTATTTGCGCGCTCAAATCCAGCCAAACAGCTTTCCTGTACATGTACTTACTTAATTTAAACACATAAGTGACATTTATAGGAAATCTATCAACATTTTACTCATTTTCAATAACAACAAGTAGTTTTCGTAAACAATACACTCAAAATTATTTCCATTAGCAATTTATCAAGTTTCAATACAAATTTAATTGCTTTCATCTAATTCACATACCATTTCTATTCAATTTCAATGGTTTACAACACACTTTCTTTCAATTCAATTCATTTTTAAACGGAACAAACTCATATCTATTTCAATTGATACAAAAATCAATTTTATTGGCTTTCATTAACTCATATAATTTTATACAATCTCGTTTGCGTCAAACGATAATCGTTTCTATGCAAATTTCAACGATATTCACTTAATAGAATATCCATTCTTAGTATATAACTAATTTAAATTGATACCAATTCAATTTATTTTAATTCCATTTCATTTCCAATTGATTCCATTCAATTTAATTTACATTCCATATTCACATTCATTTCATTTGAAACCATTTCATAATTTCTTTCCTCAAGCCGAGCTTTTATCCAAATATTGCTTAAGTTATTTCAACTCAAAACTCAAGTTATATTTTCCTTGTAAACAATTTTCCAATTTATTTATTTACAAATGTAACCTCATTGGTTCATTCCCTTATTCACAATTTCCAGTTTAATCTTCATCAATTTAGAATATTTTCTCAACTCCAAATTTTACTTAAGAATTTCATCATTTTGGTTAATAACCACTTATATTTAAACTGGATTTCAAATTCCATATGAATTCAATTTACCTTTCATTTCATAAATATTGAATCCAATTTTTTTTTATTTCAATACTTCGATTCATTTGGTCCAACTTGACAAACTTTTCCACTTTACTTTGTTTATCACTCAAAGTAAGTTTCTTCTTTTCTTTCGAAATCAATTCAAATTATCTTTTGAATTTCCAAAACCATTTTCAAATTAAAGGAATTCAATATTTTGAATTTTCAATCCAAATCCTTTAATACTTATTTCAAAAATTTCTCTAGCACTTTATTTCAATTTATAAAACTCATTTATAAATTCACATTACAAATTTCATTCCATTAATGAATTAATTTTCAATTATCTTCCTGGAATTCTATTTCAAATTATAAATCACATTTACAATTTACATTTACAAATCCCATTTGTATATGAACTCATTTCCTTATACTTTCAATTCATATTTATAAATTTCATTTGTTAAATGAATTTATCTCCAAATCCTTGGTTATACCATTATTTCGTATTCAATTTTCGTATAACAATGATAATATTTCAATATTATCACTTCCTAACAACCAAACATCCATATACGATAACAATTCATAGAAAAATCATTTCTTTTCTATACAAAAATAGTTTTGGGTAAAATTATTTCATTTACCCTATTTTGAAACAATATTGTGTCAGTTTATCTTGTTTAAGAGTTTAGAAACCCCTATCGATTACAGTTGGCCAAACTGAACCGACCAGAATCTATAAACAATCAACCGATAAGTCAACACAATACAAAACAATTTTTTTTTATTCACTAACAAATACGCGCTCATATCTATTATTACACTCACACTCATTCTAGAGTACTACTGACTCTATCTCTAATGAGTAACACCCAACAGAGCCAGGATTGTCGCTTAACCATTTTCTCTAATACCACATGTAACGATACGACCTTTCGACGCTCTAAAGTCAACATTAATACGTCCACGGTATCAAATGCCGCACAATCGAATGCCGGAAAACCGAATCATTAGGGTTGAAAAGAAGAGGTAAAAGAAGACAGAAGAAAAGAAACAATATCAGAATCTCACATTCGCAGCGGAACAATATATAATAGATAAATGAATATTTTTTAAACAAAAACTATATCAGTTTATACAATACATCATATCATCAGAGTTTACAACAACAACACTGGACAGTTATATAAACTTGTCCACATACAGAATACACAGCGGATAATACATAATATAAATGATACGCCTCGCCATCCAGCTCGCCTCCAGATCTCCACAGTAACTTCTGAATTCCAGAATGACCTGATAACCTGACTCTAGGCTGCCCGTGTGGAAAATTATGGGCACCCGGAGTTTAGAAAGGGAATACTTGTTTCAGATCTTTAAAAGCCCATTTCAACATAAAAGCATGCTCTGTTCTTTCTTCTGGAAATAAGGTGAGTGAACAAGTGATTTAAAACTTAAGTTATTTTAATTTATATATATATACATCTAGATGTTGCTTTGTATATTTATTCCTGTATTCAATGCTCTATAAATTATTATCCTCTGTTAATTCACAGGGTATATGACAACCAAGAAAAGTATGAAAATATCGCTTAAGTATGAATATATATTAAATCATATAATATTATGAAACATAAACTAACTTCGTTGCCAATTAAAACATAGTAAATTCAACAACATAGAAATCGCCCACAATTTGATACAGTGGACTCCTGAAAATTAAACTAACTCCAAAACAGGATAAGTATGTTTGTACATGGCAATTAAAACAAGTCACCACAAAATCACGCCAGCCACCATTTGGAAGAAAAATCTCTGACCTATATTGTACTAGTTTATACATATCACCTGTAAACTTCTTTTTCTATATATTATCATCTTCATCAATTCGTCCATCAAAGCTGAAAATAATCTAAAGTAATTATCATCTCAAATTGAAATAAACAACAATACAAAATTCAATTCAAACCAGAGGATCAGGGAAGATTTCAGCTTGCAAATTTCAACTTGTTTCAAGCATTAAAGAGAAAAAACTTTGTTCTTTTTTCTGAAATCAAGGTGAGTAACATTTTTTTTAAATATAACTTAAAGTATAATTATGGTTGCATGTTAATATCCCTGATAAATATGTATGGTGTGTATATAAGTGAAATATGCTGTGAATTATCTGGATGTGTGTGTGTGTATATATATATGTGTGTGTGTGTGTGTGTGCGCATTGTTGTTGAATCTGGGTATCCATGTTCTTAGTTTTCAAGCTCAAGACTTGATCAAAAATCATATTCTCTTAAATCAATGGTTGTTAGAACATGGATTATAAACGAAAGTTGTTTATTAGATCATAGACTAATGTTTAAAATTTTAATTAAATTAAAATTTAACTTGAATGTCTCTGGAAACAAAGAAACAATAGAGCAAATCTACTAAGTCAAAATTCAAAGTTAGTAATTCATTTATTCAGGGTTATAACTCAAATCCCTAAACGAAAACTAGATTTTTAAAACTAAAATCATAAAGTTTAGTATTTGTTTGAGTATGCATTTCTAGTTTAACCAGAAATCGGTTATTTGGAATTTTCTGGTGATCTCGACGATTTGGGAAGTCGAGTTTCCTCCTGGAGGTGGAGGAGTGATCGGTGGCTTTGGGAAAAATAGTGTGATAGTGTGCAGATCATCATGGCGGCGGCGGCGAGTGTTTTAATTTCGTAAACCTAGTTTTAGAGAGGTCGAGAAATTCGATTCGTTCTTCGTCTATCGTTGATCGAGTGTGACGAGGATCTGGGAGATGGTAGAGGGGATGTCGACGAAGGTTTGGCCGAAGTTTCGAATTTCTGGTGGTTGAGGTTGCGAGGACGAGGCGTTGCCAGGTCTGAGTGTGCTTTCCAGTTCATTTTCCAGGTTTCGAGCTCGAACTCGATTTCGAATTCGAGATGATGGAGAAGTTTAGGTGGTCGGGAATTGGATTAGGGATGATCATCGACTTGCTCGTCGATGCAACGACGCCTGAAGATGATCAACGGCGTTGTGCACGTGCACCGTGCACGAGCCTGGTGGTCTGGAAATTTTTGAAAGCCTAAAGTGTTTCCAGGTTGCTCTCGTGTGGGTTGACTCGAAGGTGTGCTCGAAGTTTTGAGGGAAAGGACTCGAAGTAAAATGGTGGAGGACTCGGGTAGAAATTTGTTTTCAGGTTTCAAACCTGATTTGTTTCTGCAAATTTAAACTGAGATTTAAAATTTTAAATTAAGGGTTAAAATGAATTTTAAATCCAAGTGTAAATATAAATTCAAGTTTAGATTAGAATTTAGTTTGGAAACAAATAAAGTTTCAAATTTAAATTGTTTTAAATACTTAAAACTGTTTAAGTGTTGAAAAGGAGATTTGAATTGTAAAAGAAGGATTTAAACAAGAAATTAATATTTGAAATCTGGATTTAAAGTCTAGCCTTAAATTCCAGATTTTGAGATAAAATTAAGTTTTAAAAATTTAAATGTTTAAGATAGATTAAATGTTAAATTATAGCTACTATGTGAAATGAAGTACATTGTGAAAATTGATTGCAATAAATGTCGAATATTATATGATTTAATATATATTCATACTCACCTTTGATAGTAAAAATTAAAATTCAAATCACAGTGGGGACCGGTAGGCTTTGCAACCATCCCAGACCCACCGTGGCATACATTGGTACCCTGCCCTTGCTTTTACGGCCAGCCTTTCGACTGTCACACCTTATGGCTAACCAACCCCTCGATACTAAATCTCAGAGACATGTAGGGGTAAGAGTCTCCCATTCGCCACCAAACTGCGAAGCGAGAACCCCCTATCACATTTCACTAAGAGAAGCAAGGTCAGTCAGGGGACTGGTGTGAGATCTTAAAAACAGTTATTTTCACAAAGAAAATAAAAAAATTTCGCAATGCTTTTGGAAAATGAAACTACCATAAGGCCTCCCGCCACACACACAATGCAAACGCAGAATTGGAGGAGATTTCTCCTTATGATAGTCAAACATGCTTGATACGCAAAATCTTTTTGATACTATTTCTAGTGCATAGTGTGGAAACCATTTCAAAAGTATAATATTAATCTTAGCCAGCATACAACCATTATTGTATGCCTACTATAACTACTATGTTCAATAGCAGGTTACCGCCACATTCCATAGCAGGTTATACAACTAAAACCGTACAAGGTTTGTATTGTTTCTTTGGATTTTCCAACAAATGGTCAAGCTAAGGAACTTCCTACTGGCACATAGGTACGCCTCTGGAGGGATGTCCCGAGAACTAACTAGCTCTCTGCCAACACAAGGCCGGGTTACCTCTTACTAGGTAACTACTACACGAATATGCCACCCCCCGGTCGTTTGCGACCTTTATCCGAGGGCCCTCGATCACAAAGCAACAATCACATAGTAAATAAGATTGATGCCACCACACAGGTAAAGCATCTGGGCTCCATACCATGATACCACCTTATTCCAGAAGGAAATGACATACCCTAAAGGGAGCAACCCTCATAACCTTGCCACATTTTCTTGTTTTGACCATTTCCGGGGTCTGAGGTCCGATGAGGTCTCGTCCACAAAGCTACGCTTTACACGAAAGCCATGCTTTGATCAACAAATGATCAGCAACACACAACAACACTCAGCATGCCACACTACCAAATTGGGAGTATATCACTGATAACCTTCAACTACATAACCTTTGAGCTCGTACGTCTCAGAGAAGGGTGTTAAGCTAAGAGAATAAATTCTCCGCCACCAAACAGAAATGTATTTGAAAGAAATCAGCTTTATATCTCAAAGTGTAGTGTCAAACATACAACCATACAAGTCTGTTCCGAGTTCGAACAGAACCGAAGGCACTTTCAAAGAAGCCCTTGCAATTCCGGGTATCCACAATCCCGATCGGACTTCCCATCACTTAGGGAATCTCTATACCGGAGCAACTCAGTGCAGAGACAATCGATAGGTTATCCTATCATTCTCGCAAACACCCGGTCTTCAACACTAGTCTTCAATTGCAATCCATAACATCGTATCATTATTCGGAATGGGTTATATGACACAAAGCCCTCTCCCGGCTAAACCGAATAATGAGCGCTTGTTTTAAAAACAAATTCAAATGCCATTTCAAAGGAAAACATTGATAGTCGGTGATTTATCTATCAAACAACATTCACAACAATCAACAGATTTAAATAATTTTCCCAAATTATTTATTTTCAAAATATCTTCACAAGATATATATTTTCCACACTTCATCACTTTGAAAACAAATTTCAAATCACATTTTCCACACTTCATCACTTTGAAAACAAATTTCAAATCACATTTTCACTCGCGGAATAAAATCCTCGATATTATTTATTTCCACTGTGAATTTAAATTTCCAAATATCCACTTATATACGATTTTCAAGTATTCACTTTCAACCCCCAAATCAATTTTACAATTTGATTTCTAAATTTATTTCAACACCGAATCAATTTCAAATTGATTCTACCATTTATTTCAAATACCAAATCATTTTACAAATCAATTTCCAAATTTATTTCAACACAAAATCCATTTTCATTCAACACCAAATAAATTTTCATATCGATTTCCCAAAGATTTATTTTCAAATACCAAATCATTTTATCAAATTGATTTCTAGAAATTTATCACTTTTTAAATAACTCCCTTTATTCTTTCCAAATTATTTAAAATTCCATTTCCAATAAATTCTTCAACTTTCAAACAATACTATTCAAAACCCATTTATTAACATCTTTTCCAATATTTTGGAAAAAATTCGATAAGATTTCAAAAATCAACTTTATGCTTTTAAAATTCCTTAATTTAAATTCACCCAATTCTTCCAAAAGAAATTTACTTAAAATTTCCAACTTTAATTTCAAAAATCCAATTTTATTTATTTCTGGTATCCAACGATACCAAAAATACATTCGACTAAATTTTAGCCTTCAACAAATTCAATTATCAATAAAATCGTTCACAGATTATAAATAAATCATCACACAACATATGAAACAAATTCATACAACATATGAAACAAATTCATACAATTTGAGAAATCTAGTTGGATTCCTCCAACCTGTTTCCCTGCATCCACAGATGTTAGCACAAAAATTTAAATACCCATTCCACTTCGAGGTGGAATATCGCGGTATATGGGATTTATAAAATATCATCCGCTATTATGCGGCGTATAGGGTCTCATCCGCTATATAATGCAGGAAATCAATCTCCAATATATATATATATATATATATATATATATATATTCTACTATATATATTACCACAATCCAACAATCAATTAATAACTGAAATTTTCAATTATCATAATTTGAGTGAGAAGATCTCACCTTTGCTTTCATTTTGCAATCCATTTCCATTCTGACTATTTTCTCCATAATTTTGACCTTGTATAAACAATTTTATACAAATTATTAATATTCGAAATAATCGAACAACCAATTTTCGTTTGGTAATTTTAATTAACTAATGATTTGGTTTAAAACTGATTTTCTATAACAAATTATCTTTAGTAACCAAAATAATTGATTAACCAGTTAAACAAATTATTTCCTATTTGATAAGTTTAATTAACCAATAGTTTTATTTTTAACTAGTGATTTAAATTTAAACTAATTTCTTTTTTAACAAAATATTTTCTTTTCTATTTCTTTGAAACCCTCACTTATAAAAAATTAATTTATATAGATTCAAAAATCAAATTTTTATATAATCTTTCAAACATTTCAAACTCCCATTTTTTTCTGTTTAAAACTAGAGCATGCATGTGGATATATACGTATTTAAAATTTTAAATCGAAGAATAAATCTTTCATATACCTAACAGCCTACCAGCCCCAGCTTGGCCTCTGGTGCTTCAACGAAGATGCGTGCCCTCACCATGCTCACGAGCTCGCCGATGCCGAGCCTCCAACTTGTTCTGCCTATCACTGCCCTCTTCATGCGGGAACTAAAATTGACACGATCCCTAAAACATCACGACCCCACCTCTTACGCGCGTATGCACTCCCAGGCAACGACGACATGCTGCCTCGAGCGCCTTTATCCACGTGCGCACTCACGCAACACGAAATCGTGATGCCGCCCCTTCCCTGAGCAAGCGCGACCATGATTTACTCGCGATGCCTCTCCGTATTTTCAAATTTGAATTCGACCAATGCTTTTTTTCTTTTTCTTTAGGGAACGATCTGATTTCGAAGAAAAAAGGATGCGGCCATTATTTTGAGATCGAACAATTCAATTTGGGTTTGAAACGAATTTGTTTCGAACTGGAAAGGGTTTTCGATTTTTTTTTTTGAACTGAGGTTCGGCCATTGTTTTTCTTTGAACTGATTTTATAAAAATGAGAAGGGGATATTCGTGATTATAAGGAAGAGTAGCGAAATTCTCTGATGGAAGGGGAAAAAACAACGCGATTTGAAATAAGAGCAACGTGATTTGAATACGAGGTGATGGGTTGCGTGTGGGAGAAAAAAGGGTATAGTGCTCTGGAAAAGAGTTGATGTAAGATAATTTCAACTGGGGTTGACTGTATATATATATATATATTCAATTTAAATTCAAATTCAAATTTAAATCGTCACGAATTTGCAACTCAAAATTTTGACCTCCTATCGAGGCATGCCGCTAGGCGTTTATAATGTTAAACCCCTATTCCGAACGCATTGGAAAAGGTTCCGAGTCCAAATTCGATCGTATGGAGAAGATAGCTTTTTGGACTCAGTTATTTTATTGAATTTCGATAAAATTTTCAACGCGTTTATATATCGTACGCTCACACAACAACTCCAATCACTATGAAAATTGAAATCCGATAATAATACAATATTACAGATCCAATGGAACTGGTTTCGTCGAATTCCGAGACTGTGCCTCGGAAGGCTATTTTTAAATTCAATTTAAACGATAAAATTTTCAAACTGAACAAAACAGTTTCAAATTCAATTCTGAAGCTTTTATTACCTTCAGTATTATTAATATAAATTTTCTAAGCCTTGAAAATATTTTTAATCAAATTAAAACTGAAGATTCAAATTTTTACCCAACTTTAGTAAATTAAATTCAATAATTAAATTGCCAAATTCATTCTGATGTTTGAATTTCAAATTAAACTAACTTCCAGATATTTAAAATCAATTAAATATCCTGATTTCCAATGTCAAAAATTCAGGGTTGTTACAAAGAATGTTAATCCTGACTCGAGTGTTTTGTGTTTTGCTTTACGCTCGGGTCAGACCGAGTGTACCCGTATTCGAGACTCACCTTTGGAGTTGGAGCTTCGCTTGGAGATCCATCTATCGATTCTACTTTCAATTATTCAGTTGATTCCGGTGATATATTCTGATCTTGTATTTGACTATTGTATTGGGACATCTATGTATTTGAGACTTCTGTTGTATCTTGTTTAACTCTGTTATATATATAGTAGCTTCATGAACTACTATTCTTTTGTTTCCGCTGCATTATTTTTATATCACTTTGTGTTTGTGATTCTGTGATTATTTATTTACTGTATATGCTGAGATTTTCCAAATTTAAATTAACAATCTGATATTTTGAGCAATTCAAATCCAACATGTATGGATGCGAATGGTTGAAAATTTCAGGTCGTTACAGCCATAAGCACGTGCAAATTTTGAGATGTTTTCATTGATTTCCCGAGTGTATCGCCTTTTTCATGGTTGGCCATTCGAGCCATTATATATATATATATATATGGCGATTACCTTATGGTAATTTGAGTTGCCTACACTGGCGTTATATGAGATTTCCCTTCTTCCGTTATTATTAAGATTTGCCTATTGGCGTTATTACATGAGATTTGCCTTTTGGCGTTTATTTGGAATTATATTCTCCTATGCTGGAGAGATATATTTGATTGCTGTATGGTGTATTTTAAGATGGTGATTTCTTTGAGTTTGCCGATATGGCGGGTTTGGGATTTCTCCTTTTTAGGAGTTATATTTTCCCTAAACCACTATTGATGATTTGTGATATGCCGATGATATGAGGCTTGCTATATTTAGAGTTTTATGGATTGTCTTATCTCTTTTGAGATTATATGTTTATGTAAGCGATATCATCCCATCACATAAAGTAACCGTACCATACTTATACTCATGCTTATACTCAGTATTGTTCCTTCTTGTTTAAGAAGAACATTACCCTTATCCTTATGCATCTATTACTGCTTATCCTTATAAATTGATATGTTTAGCTAGACTGACCCATGTATTTTATACTCAGGTCAGACCAAGGTGTTCCAGGTTAGGTACTCTTACGGACTTAGCCTATTCTGCTTCCGCATGGACTTATCTGCTAGCCCTTTTTGTTGTAGTCTTTTTGTCGCTACTCTGATATGTATATTGTTTTGACTTGTGTGTATATTATGGTCGTCATACCACTTATGATGTATTATTTGTATTGTATTGGAATGTATATGTATATTTGTGTGTGTGTGTGTATCTATTTGTTGTTATGTGATGTGTTATGCATTTGAGTTGTTGTATTTTGTTCTGATAGATCCTATAGCCACATGTAGTTTTGTATTAAGCATTTATTGGATATGTCGATCCACTTGAGATATAAAAAAAATATAGAGCACTAATCGACGTATTCAATAGATATTTAAGACAAGACTATAGATGGTCGCTCCTAACCAGCCGTATTCTCCGTATTAACAGACAGTATTACCCAGTAATACTCTTTGTTAATGTTGGTCTCGGAGTGGGGCGTCACAGCTTGGTATCAAAGCTGAGTTCAGAAAAAAATAGGATAAACACAGAAAAAAAGCATATATTACGATATATCCAGTATAGTACGAGTGTTACTAATCCCTTAATCATTGTGTCCTTTATCTTATCGTGTCCTTTGAGATAGAAGTTTGGGATATGTCTAGGAATATATTTTATTCTGTAGTATTCCATAATTGAATTGATTACATCTTATCTTAGGAGTAATCCTAACCATGATTCTTTTATTCAAGTCCTCTTCAATACGGGTGCTTGACACCCATCCGTATCGGAGGAGTTTATTGATGCTTTTGGATGTTCTTGTCTTGTTCTTTTGTGAGGATTGCCAATCCTAGTGAGGGTATCCACAATATTTGGCATGATGTATGAGGATTTGGGATTGTTGCTTATAGCTTATCTTTTCATGCGAATTAGCACGCCAATTCTGTCTAGAGTTTGGAGTGTTTGAGATGAAGTGGCTTGCCTATTATCAAGCCACATTTGTGAATAGAGGGACCCTATATTAAGTATCCTAGTTCGGCTGATTTGTTGTTTCTTGTTCTTCGGAATGTCAATGATGATTCCGAAGTCTCTTTATTCCTTCTTGAGTTTTGAGATGTTGATGATATATCTCAAATTCCAGTAATTGTGACTCTGTTGATTTCTGTGAGTCCGTTTCGGGTATGACACCCAATCGGGCAATCGAATATTGTATTGACTTCATTCCCAGTTCTTAGCTTTTCGGTCATCCTCCCACGAGGATGTCCATTAGGGAGATGAGGTGATTCATTGAATTTATTTGATATTGCCATTCTTACCCCTTTTGAGATATCCTCTTTGGATACTCAATTGTTGATATACTTTGTGGTATTACTTCACTCGAAGTAATGATTTGTTGTTAATGTTACTTCTCCTCATTTGAGAAGATATTTACCCTTGCTTTTATATCTCATTTCTCTCTTTTTAATCTATTATGTGGTGTTAGGTGTTAATCGACAGAAATTCTATCGGATTAGAAAACCGTCAAAAAATTTATACTGCAAGCGCACGGCGTACTATTGAAGTACTTGGCGAGTACGGGTCGATCTGCAGGGAATTGATGATTTTAAAAATCTATTCAATCAAATTAAACCAAAGTCGAGTGAAAGTTAAGCTAGATAATTAAAGAATTAACTATCTAACTAAAAGAAAAGAGATGCAAATATAAGAGTTATATGACAATTTAGAGAATAAATCCACTCTCTAGATCATGTAGTTCAACACATATGAAATCATGATCTCCCTTTTATGGTCATTAGTGCTTTAATTGATGTGCTTATCATTAGTATGACATATTTGTGCTATTAATTAGCCAACATAAGCCATCAAACTATAACACACCCCTTAAACCACTTACTAACTTTCATGAAACTTGACAATGAAAATGAAATCTATTTTAAGTATGGCCTATTAACTATTGATTAGAAATATAGACCATCAAATTTTAATTCAAATCACTTTCTTTTGCCATAATCATATTTTGATGAAGAGGCAATTAGTGTTAGTGATTGTTTAAGCATAGCCTATTTGGTGTGAACAATATAGGCTATCAAATTCAAAGCAAAAACAACAATTAAACCACTTTAATCATTCTTTATTAAGCACAAAAGGAGAGCATGAATTAACAAATAGTTGAAGCTACATAATTAGAGAGCTTCACTACCCCTAAATTGAAGGGGTTTAGCCTCTCATATTTGTCATTTGATTAAAAAATGTAGCTAGCAACATGAAAGCAAAAAGAAAGGAAAATGAAAGCTAATGAAAAAGAGAACTAATCTAATTGCATAAAAGAAAATCTACACTACTTGCATAAATAAACAAATCTACACTACAACATGAAAGGAAATAAACAAGAAAAGAAAAATAACATGTATTAAATTGCATAAAAGAATTACATAAGAGAAGATATGGCTAAGTAGCCATGAAAAGAAAGAGAGCTTTGATTTATTTTCTAAGCTAAAAACTAACTAAAGAGAGACTACGAAGAAGAGGGTTACATGAAATATAAGGGGTATTTATACTTGTGTTAAACCCTAATTCATATTTTTGGGGAATGCCCAAAATACCCTCTTAGGAAGTGTGGAGGCCAAGTAATCATTAGCTTCCAATAATCCTCATTTATATGTGCATGAAGCTTTAAACTCTATTATCATGTGCATTAGCCTCTAATTTGTACATGAAGGTATGTGGGTAGGTGGGGTCCACCATGATCTTCACTTTGAATTATTTCCATCTTCATTTGTTCTCTTCACTCTTGTGCATGCATATATCATCATGAAACCACTTTTATATGAATTTAAATTCCTACAAAATAATATAGAAATTTTCAATTAAATTTTAGAAAATTAATATATGCACAAAAATGACCATTTTTCCCTTGGATGAAGATGAATATGTGACAATTTGAAATAATTTGAATTTTGGTTTAAACAATTTAAAATACCCGATATGATCATTTATTTAATTTAAATAGATTAAATATGGTGGTAAAAATATGCACATTTACGTGCACATCCAATACCCCCACACTTATCTTTTTATTCGTCCTCGAATAAAGAAAAACTAAGATAAATCCGTTTTCGTAGGGAGCACGATTGCATTGAGCGTATGCAACAAGCCGTTAAACCTTTGGGTGTCCCCAGTAGGACGAGTGTTGTCTCGTGAGGTTTTTCAGCGGATATTACCCACAAAATCCAAATGCAGGATGAAAATATTTACAAAATGCAAGATTTATTTTCAAAAAGATGAATGCGAGTTTTTTTTTTGAAAATATTTACAATGAAGGATTTAATTTTAAATTAACACGAATAAGTTAAATATAGGTTTTGGTTATTATCTTGAAAATTTAAGTCATTTACTCGTCAAAATTTCCAACAAAAATCAAGTTATTATAACAAATAGGCAATAGTTTAACTCGTTGTTTTGGTTGATAACACAGTATAATTTGAAATGGATCCTTAGTTGATTATCAAAGTTTTTCAAAGTGGTATTTTCATTTCTTTTCAATAACAAATCAAATCAAATAAGTTTAAATGGTGCTTGGATTTCATTTGCTTACTCTCTCTTGTTTGAAAATTTTATTGATATTAACAATATTTACATATGCCTAACTCAGGTAAACTGAGGCCAGATATATTACCCGTGCACTGCCTTGCGAACTGATGTGAGGGTATTACAAAGCGTGGCAAGTGAACACACAAGTGTGAATACTTATCGACTGTAGGCGTTATTAACAAAAGAATTTTTATATACACACCTAACTCAGATAAACTGAGACCAGATATACCGATCGTGCACTGCCTTTCGGGCTTACGTGAGAACGGTACAGAGCATGGCGAGTGAACACACGAGTGTGAACACATGACTCTAGGTGTTAAAAAAATATATACATATATACAAATGTTTTTTTATACTTATATTTTTTATGTTTTTTTTTCTATATATTTTTTTTAAAGGGAGAGAATTTTGCAAAATCATCTTACCACCATTTAACTTAGAAGACAAAAAAAATGTTATATCCTTTTATTTGAATACAAGTACCGTGCCCCCGGTAAAACGTTTGCAGATGCGACCATGAATCGAACCATTCCGCTGTCGATGGACAAACTTAGCTAGAACGTCGACCGGGATGGCCAGGCCCCGGTTCCCAGGGTTAGGGTATTCCCTATGTTGAGCCTACTCAGATCAGAACTCAACTTGTTGATTCTCTTTCGTCTATCGGCTGGCCGGCTTTAAGCACACCACTTTTTAAAACAAAGAATTTCAATTAGGATATTTCATAATTAACACGTATGAACCTTCCTATATACTGGTTAAACCATCGTTATTTGTAATCAAACTTCATTTTTATTTTTGTTAAGATAAATAAATTTTCAAAAATTTCAATTTAATAAACCAAAACCATATATTTATCCTATAGTGTTTCTTTAAAAATAAATCAAAACGCATTAAAAAAAATTTGAGATGTTTTTTTTTAAATTCTAGAAAGAAAAATTAAAAATAAACCATAAAAAATCGAAAATGATGATGAGTCTCCCCCTACACTTGATTTTGACCGTTTCCCCACAGTCAACCCAAGTGGAAGGAGAAAAATAAAAATAAAAACATGACCTTTATTTAAATGAAAATTAACGATATTTACACGAGATCAAAAAGCATATCGTCAAAAAGTAAATGAAACGGTCTTCTAAAGACCGATTCATTTGTCTCATCAAGTATGCGAGACACAGCTTAAGCTCGGAAAACCAAACCATAAATTATTTCTTAGTTGAATGTTGATTTGGGAAAACGAATGTCGTTTTATTAAAAACCGTACGAGTTTTATTTTCGATGATTTTCGGGGTTGATATAATAATTGATTGAAATTCAAATTTATTATCACCAAATTGAAATTCAAATTTATCATTGAAAACTTCTCCAAAATTATTGAATTCAAAATCAAAATGGTGATTTAAATTATCCCCTTTAGAATTCGACAACTCGTTTTCAAAAAGTCCAAAGAAATCGTGTTCGTTAAATTCGTCTTCCTTTGTTTGATTATCAATAACTTCATCGCATATATTAAGTTCAAAATCCAAAGTTGTTGTATTCAAAATTTTGAAATCCAGAAAAGGAAGATTGAATTTCAAATTTGGTTCCACACCCTTAAAAGAATTGAAATCCAACTCAATTACCGTGTTTTCGACAACTTCGTTAAGATTTACATTTTCAATTTCAAAAGTTGTTATTGGAAAATCGTCGATTTGGGTAAAAGATATATTATCGTTTGACTCATCACACGTTGGGATTTTATTTTGTTTATCATGTTGTTTCATATATGTTTCAAACAACGAATCTGTGTGAACATTGTAGATTTCGTCCATTTGTTCAACAAAATCCAATTTATAGTTATTAATTTGAGAATTTTTGATTTGGATTTGTTAAGAACAAAAATTTCAATTGTAACGTGATTAAGATTATTCCCATTGCCAAATTCGTTTGAAAAGTTGTTTCCATTTTCATTTTGAGTTTGAAATTCATTTTGGAGTTCGAAATTGAATTGGCATGGGTTATAATCGAAATCATTTGAATTTTGAATTGAATTCAAATTTTGAAATCCTTGACTCGAGTTGTTACACAAATCATTTATCATTTGATTTTATTGTGTAGAGATTTCAAGTAGAGATGGAATGCTATTTTCGAGATTCGAGGGTTGGTCATCGTCTTGAAAATTTTGTTGTTCGAAATTCGAATTATTTAAACAATAGTTGTCGTTAAAATATCCATACGACTTTGGAGTGAAATCATATGGATTATATTGATATTCACAACTATTGTAAAATTCAGGTGAGTGGGGAAACTCGAACATTTTCAAGAATGTGTTTTTTTTTGTATAAAGGAAAAATATTTACAGATAGAATTTATTTTTCAAAATGGAAAATTGATTTTTTTTTTGATTTTTCAAAAAAAAAATTAAAAGGTTTTATAATTTTTTGCTTTCTGAAAAAACTAAGGAATTTTTTTTTTGGATTTTTGAAATTTCAAAGAAAAAGAA
The DNA here is from genome assembly GCA_030737815.1 of Allium fistulosum. NCBI lineage: Eukaryota > Viridiplantae > Streptophyta > Magnoliopsida > Asparagales > Amaryllidaceae > Allium > Allium fistulosum. The sequence goes on along the minus strand of CM060907.1, from coordinate 897,622,373 downwards.
TTTAAAATTTTCAAAGGAAAGGAAAAGGAATATTTACAATTTTTTTTAGTTGTATTTTGGATTTTTTTTTAAATATGCATGAACTAATGCAACTATATGAATGCAAGGGTCTAATTACAAATTATTTAACCCAAAATTATATAATCACACTTTGTCTTAATTCAACAAAAATATTTCTCAGCCAGATAACGGGCAAGAGTTATCAGTGCACCACGAATCACCGTAATATTTATAACTAATTATTGCTATGCCGTAGCCTAGACACCGAGAAATTAAATTGTTCAAAGAAGACAAATTGTCAATATACAATTAAGAGCTATCGTTATTATTAATAAAAATTCTAAAATGAAATGCAAAGCAGAAATTAAACATGAATTAACAATGCAACTACGCTTTTTTTTTTATGAAAATGCAAACAACCAACAATGTAAGGCAAATAAAAACAATATCTAAGGGCTATATAAAAGCAGCAAATTTTTTATAGCAAGCAAGCGGTTAAATTTTTTTTGGGCAAGCTAAGCAAAGCACGTCTTCTTCTGCCGAATTTCTGCTTTGTCAACCTGAAAATGAGAAAAAATAAATACATATATATACATTTTTTTAATTATAAGGATGGAACTTAAAAAAAATTAAAGCAATTTTTTTTCTTTTTTAATTGATAAAACCACAATAAACAAAACTAAAACAAATTAAGCAAAACGAAGTAAACAAAAGAAAACACATTTTTTTTAATTCTTTTTTAAGAGAAAGACCTAAAGGTTAAACAAGTTAAATAAATAATAGAAAAATAGGAAGATAAAAAAAATAAAGCAAGGAAAAAGAAAAAAAAAATAATTCCACAACAGCACAATTACTGTCTAAACAAAAATCTCTCATTCGCTCCCAAAAATAAAATTTAAATTCCTCAAAATTATCGCGATTCGAGAATATGAATTCACAAGAGAAAAATCAATTTTGCTGCAGTGGTTCGAGTGAGGCAGTCGATGATAGGATCACGTGGTTTGTTGTTGAAGGCGATTTGGTTGTTTGAGGGGTGGTTGGATTTGGGGACGAGGCGATTCAGGCGGTTCTGGGTGGATGCGAATTTGTAGGCGACTGTTGCGTTCGAGGTGGCCATGGTTGTAAGTGGTGGGTGATTCGATTGCTTGTCGTGGATTTGAGGCGATGGTGTTCGGTGGAATTTGGGTTCGGGCTGCAACAGTGTGGGTATGCGTAGGCGATTGCGGTGCTCGCGACTGTTGGTAATTCGATTGGAGTTTCAGACGAAGTCGCGGAAGTGGGGATGGGAATGGCCAGATGTAGAAGAAACGAGCAAGGCACATTGAGCAAAGTTAATGGGGTTACTGCTGTTTTCTTTTTCTTTTCTTTTTTTTAGTTATGGACAGAGAGGAATTTTGGCAAGGGGGTGTTGCAGCTCTCGTTGATGTCTGTTTGCAGGCTGGTGCGCTGAGCAGTTTCACAGAGGAGGAAGATAATTTGCAAGTGCAGGGTAGTGTGAAAGTATTGATGTGGTTGTTGCAGCTAAAATAGTGATAAGGAGTTGACAGGAATTTGAGAGGTTAAGAGGAATAAATAGTGTAGTTGTAGGCAGTGGGAGAATTGTAAATGTATGAGCAGTGAGGTTGAGAGGAATGCAATCGATGATGGCAGAGATGAAGTGCACAATGCAAGGTAGCAATGAAGTGCACAAGGTATTTGATGTGCAGTTTTTGTTGTGCAATTTTTAGTTTGCAGTTGTGTGCAAATGTTGAAGTAGTTTATCTAAATTAGATGAAAATGGCGATGAGATGAAATTAATGTGGTAGCAACAGAGGATGGCAAGTATGTGAGTAAGGGATGGTTGTGGTATGTGTTGTATTTAAAGGCAATGGACGACACTGTTGTAGGAGAGGAATGAATGCAACAGGGGGTGTGGAGCAGCAGTTTGCTTGCAAGTCTATAGAAGAGATGGTGAAGTTGTTTATGTCGTGACTGTGCATGGGAGTATAGGGGTTAGAGGAGATGTATGGTATGAGGAGGGTGGTTCTCTGGTGAGTGGTGTGAATGTTGTAGTTTGCAGTAGATGTTATGTTGAGATGTTATGTTGATATGAGGAGGATTTGTAGAAAATGATGGATTGTGATGGTTGTGAGTTTAAGTGGTCAGTCGAAGCTTGTATGTCGTGCACTTTGGGGTGTTAAACTGGATGTCGTGCACTTTGTGATGAAATTGTGCAGATAGCTGTGGATTTGTATAGGATGAACAGGCGGGTGTTTATGACAGTGGAAATTGCAAGTGGTTTGAATGTGGAGTTTGAAGGTTGACAGAATTTTGAAGATCGAAATTCTTGTATGTTATGTATGGCTCTGGTGGTTAATGGAAAGAGATTGATTGTGTGGGGTTTCTTTGTGGCAGAAGTATTGTAAGTGCAGTTTTGAAGAGTTTGGAATGGTAGAACTGTATATGGTTGATATGAAACAGTGTAGTGGGTATGGCTGTTGAAAGAGGAAGTTTTGGGTGAAGAGTTAAATTGAAGTGGAGTGACAGTAGTGGGCTTTAGCAATTGGCTTGTGGTTGTATGTTGGAGTGCACTGTCTGGATGTGCACAGTAAGGTTGTAGTTTGTATGTGTTGAGATGGTTTTGAGTTAGTGTGGAGGAAGTTGGTGGTGGCAGTAGACAAAGTGAAGCACTGATGTGAAGGGTGGGATTTGTAGAAAGGAGAAGTGACAGAACAGCAAGGCAATGTTGTAGAAGCAAAACAATGGGGGAGGTTGTCAGCTGCAAGCAGATGTCGATCAAAGATGGTGGAAGTAGGCAGTAGGAAGAAAGGTGCACAGTAATAGTCAGTGCAATTTTTTTTTATTTTTGTAGTTTGTAAACAGAAGAAGAAAATGTAATTACAAAGAAGAAAATAATAAAAAATTTATTTTGAAATTGTGTTTTTTTACAGGAAATTATTGTCAAGGAAAAAATTTCTCAGTATTTTAGCCTCAAGGACATACCTTCAGTATTTTAGCCTGAAGGACAACTTTCTTTAGGTATCAGTTTTTAGTTATTGATAGCAGTTTTTAGGTACAGTTTGTAGTTATCGGTAGCAGTTTTTAGGTATCATTTTTTGGTTCGCTAGCAGTTTTGGAATAATGTTTGTCCTTATGAATAATTTTGGAAGAATGTTTGTCCTTATGAATAATTTTTAGAAGAATGTTTGTCCTTGTGGTTAAAATATTGAGGTCATGTCCTTGAGGCTAAAAATATACAATTTTTGTCCTTTAAATTAATTCTCCCTTTTTTTAATAGAAATATGCAATGCAAATGCAAAAGAAAACACAAACACACAAACAAAATGCAAACAAAAATCACACAAATGCACAATTTTTTTTTAAATGCAAGTTAACACACACAACAACACATAATAAAATTAAACAAAAATAATTCGAAGAATAGAAAATCAAAATCAAAACAATTCCCCGGCAACGGCGCAAAAACTTGTTAATCGACGGAAATTCTATCGGATTAGAAAACCGTCGAAAAATTTATAATAAAATTTATACTGCAAGCGCACGGCGTACTATTGAAGTACGTGGCAAGTACGGGCGATCCGCAGGGAATTGATGATTTTAAAAATCTATTCAATCAGATTAAACCAAAGTCGAGTGAAAGTTAAGCTAGAGAATTAAAGAATTAACTACCTAACTAAAAGAAAAGAAATGCAAATATAATATTTAAATGACAATTTAGAGAATAAATCCACTCTCTAGATCAAGTAGTTCAACACATATGAAATCATGATCTCTCTTTTATGGTCATTAGTGCTTTAATTGATGTGCTTATCATAAGTATGACATATTTGTGCTATTGATTAGCCAACATAAGCCATCAAACTATAACACACCCCTTAAACCATTTACTAACTTTCATGAAACTTGACAATGAAAATGAAATCTATTTTAAATATGGCCTATTAACTATTGATTAGAAATATAGACCATCAAATTTTAATTTCAAATCACTTTCTTTTGCCATAATCATATTTGATGAAGAGGCAATTAGTGTTAGTGATTGTTTAAGCATAGCCTATTTGGTGTCAACAATATAGGCTATCAAATTCAAAGCAAAAACAACAATTAAACCACTTTAATCATTGTTCATTAAGCAAAAAAAGAGAGCATGATAACAAATAGTTGAAACTACATAATTAGAGAGCTTCATTACCCCTAAATTTAGCCCCTCATATTTGTCATTTGATTAACAAATGTAGCTAGCAACATGAAAGAAAAAAGAAAGGAAAATGAAAGCTAATGAAAAAGAGAACTAATCTAATTGCATAAAAGAAAATCTACACTACTTGCATAGACAAACAAATCTACACTACAACATGAAAGGAAATAAACAAGAAAAGAAAAGGAACATGTATTAAATTGCATAAAAGAATTACATAAGAGAAGAAATGGCTAAGTAGCCATGAAAAGAAAGAAAGCTTTGATTTATTTTCTAAGCTAAAAACTAACTAAAGAGAGACTAAGAAGAAGACGGTTACATGAAACATAAGGGGTATTTATACATGTGTTAAACCCTAATTCATATTTTTGGGGAATGCCCAAAATACCCTCTTAGGATGTGTGGAGGCCAAGTAATCATTAGCTTCCAATAATCCTCATTTAGATGTGCATGAAGCTTTAAACTCTATTAGCATGTGCATTAGCCTCTAATTTGTACATGAAGGTATGTGGGTAGGTGGGGTCCTTCATGATCTTCACTTTGAATTATTTCCATCTTCATTTGTTCTCTTCATTCTTGTGCATGCATATATCATCATGAAACCACTTGTATATGAATTTAAATTCCTACAAAATAATATATAAATTTTCAATTAAATTTTAGAAAATTAATATATGCACAAAAATGACCATATTTCCCTTGGATGAAGATGAATATGTGACAATTTGAAATAATTTGAATTTTAGTTTAAACAATTTAAAATACCTAATATGATCATTTGTTTAATTTAAATAGATTAAATATGGTGGTAAAAATATGCACATTTACGTGCACATCACTAGGGTCATTCTTCAGCTTGACCCTACACCAATTTTTCATGAGCTATGAGTCGCGGAGGATAGCGTTACTCTTACCGCATTCCGCACTCGTTATGAGTCTTGTGAGTGGTTCGTTATGTCGTTCGCAATAATGAACACTCCAGTCTATTCCATCAATCTTGAGGATCGAGTATGCTAGGAATATCTTGATGAGCTCTATTTGTGTTCCTTGATTTTGAGAATTAAGTAATAAATTTTGTTTTCAAATTATTCAAAAAATTGAAGATATGTTCCTAAGAGAAATTGGATTTTGTTTTTAAGAAAAACAAAGAATATTTTGAGTATTATATTTGAGGTATTTCTTTTTAAAGAAAATAAATTTTTGTGTTGGGTTGTCCGTCTAGTGCTTTAAGAATTCTGGTCGATGCATTTGGCCAACGTTATCGATAGGAATTTACTAAACGCTGTGATGAGACAGTTAGACACGGTAAATTGAGTTTTAGTAAGTAAAGTTTGAAAATAATTAATATGGCGGAGTATTAATTTTATTTTAAATGTTTAATGAAGCCATTGAACAATAGTGAGTGTTGGAAGAGTGGCAAGGCAGTTTTGATCGTTTGATCAACCCTACAGCCAATCGATGGGGTCATTCACTATAAATCAATGGCGAGGCAATACCCTTATATTATTTGAAATTTGAGGAAATGAATATGGTAATTTGGGTAAGTAATGTGAATAATTCTAATTAAGGGGATGTCTTAATTAGAAGAAAATATCATTTGATGCTTTGATTAATAAAATGATTTATTTAAGGTAAAAGAATACTTTGGTTTGAAAATTAAAATATTAATTGAATGTTTTAGCACAAGTTATTAATGATGACTATAAAATTTGTTTCGACACTTATTTATTTGAGTAATAATAGAGGATAGATATAAAACTCTATTTTAAGAGAAAATAAAGAAGTTTAGTTTAGAACATTTAGTATAAATTTGTGAGCCAGTTTTTGTTTTAAACTTAATTGGTATTAAAACTTGTGGGTTTGAAATTGCAAAATTCTTTTGGAAACAAGTTTGAATTAATTATCAACTTTAATTAGTTTTATGTTGATAATTATATGGAAATTTAAATTTTGTGACAAGTGGAAATGTGAATTTGGATTGTTTTGATAAATGAACAATTCATATAGTATGATCATTTTAAATAGTGAGAATAATTTTAAACTTTATATATATATCCCAAATATTTATTTTGGTGGATAATCAATAATCATCTCTTGATAATGGAAGAGATTAGTTATCTCTTCCAAAATGAGTTTTCATAGTTAATTGGTTTTAAAGCTAGATTTTGGAAAGTAATGAAAATATTTCCACTTAATGAAATGTTTTTTTTAATGATTACATAAGTTGATCATAATTTTGTATGTCTTAGCTTTCGGGGGAAAAAGAAGATCATTTAATAAATGATATAGTAAAAATCTTGTTTGAAAATGTAGTTTAATCTTAAAATGGTTTGGGTAAATTTCAAATTTTAAATTGATTTAAATGCTAAAATTTTGTTTGGAAAGTGCTGTACTAAAGCAAGGATAACTTGAGATTCATAACTCCAAATGAGTTCAATCTTTTGGTAAATAAAAGAGCTTTCAGTAAGCTATAAAAAAAATTCCACTTTGGAATATTTTGCTTTTTACTGAGTCTAAAATGAGTTTGAAAATGGATAGACATTTCTGCCCTATTACAAAATTCTCTAAAATTTAAGCTGAAAGAAAATTTAACATAACTTTCAAACCGTAAATCCAATTTTGATGATCTTTATATTGATGGAAAGATTAGACTTAGTAGAATAACTTTCGTTTTGTAAAGAATTTCATATTTGGTTGTTTGCTAGGTCAAAACATGTCTTCTTTATAATAGGTCTGAAATGAAATTGATCTATTCCCTTAATAGTTAAATGTAGTACTTCTTATTTATGAACATGAACTAATATCATCTATTTGAGTTAAGTACGGGTGAAAAGAAGATAGTTGGAATATATTTTGAGCAAAAAGATTATATATAAGATTGTGCAAACTCGCTTTAAAATGCTAAAAAGGAAGGTATGTTTTCGGATTAAATTTTTAAAGTGTTAAATGATGATATATATTGTGTTTCCGACCTAATGGTCGATGTATATTATATAAATCATTTTTGTAATATTGTATACGGCCCTCCATACAAAGGAGACTCCGTTAATTTTTCCAAAACTTTCTAACACTTAGAAAATTTGAGAAATAAATTGAAAAAATATAATATATGTTGCAAACTAGAGAATACCTATGGAAGAATTAGAGAATAAACAACTTAAACTTTATTTACTCTAATGAAGTGTAATGAATTTAAATTTAAAATATAAGTAAGAAATTTTGAAAAAATTTCAAGTGTTGAAAATTGTGGGTATAATTATACAAATATTGAATTTTGAAACTCCAAGAATTTTTGATTGAGAGTTTATACATATATTTTAGTTCCTTATGTTTATCTTACTCTCATGTTATTTTCTAATGACGTGCATTTATGCGGTCATTTGAGTATGGTGGCCTTTGAAGAAACCACCTTTTGGTTAATCAATCTTGCCTCTTTTGTGATTGGTGTGGTTCCTTCTGTAGTGTCATATAAAAAATCATATCGATAATCATTTTGTTGGTTAGAGTTCGGGTTGGAGTTGAGCTAAATCTCAACCCTACTCGAGGAGCTTATGAGAAATCAATCTCATTCGATTGATCCTTTGTGTAGCATCTTGTTGTGTTCTCATTCGAAGGTGAGACGCCTTCAAAATTTTGTGTGTTGCTCGGAAAATTCAATGGATCACTAATTCCAATATTAGCACTTTGGAAACCATAGAATTAATCGAGCAAGCCTTATCTTGGTTTTCTACCATTTTATTTTAAGAGTGAGAGAATTTTTAAACTCGAGCTAGTCTATCTTTCTATTGATTGATGAAATTAATAGGTTGAATATAAACTCTTCTCTAGAAATTGCGTGGATGCAATTTTGTTAAAGAGGGAGTCTGTAACAACCCCGGTATGGAGATTACCTATCAATACTAAATTATAATGGTAATTATAATATAATATTGTAAATTAAATTAAAATTGGAGAAATTAAATTGTTTATTTGGAATAAACAATAAAATTGGAATTAAATTGTGAAAATAAAGCTTAGAACTTTATTTTATTTTGTTTGGAGTGATAATACAAAGAATATGGGCTTTAAATAAAGAAAATGACTTTATTTTAGAGGAAATGCAATAATTATATTAATTATTGCCCAATTGCTTCTTTTAATAGTTTTTAAAAGAAGAATTTGATTTTCAAGGTGTTCTATTTAAATAAATAGGTGGAAATTGGTTTAAAAATATGTTTTGGCTATAAATTAAGTTTGGAAATGGTTTAAAATATTTTTCTAAGTAAGAAAATGATTTTTGTTGAATTTTAGAAGTTAAAAATGTAGACTTTTACATTTATTTAGTGAAAATTGTGTATTATTGTGAAATAGAGGATTTTAATAATAAAAATTAATCTTTTTATATGATGAAAAATATTTTATTCAGTATGTATATAAATTTACATATTTCATTTGAGTGAAAACTTGAAAGAAAATGTCTTTGTTTTATAATATAGTATGTGTATGTGCATTTTGTGTTAACTGTTGAATTTAACCTTAGGCTAATTTATCTTTTCTTATAATCTTGGGTCCTTTGGCCCATTAGCTCTTAGCCTGGTAATGAGAAAGTGAGAAGAGAGTTTTCCAGTACGTTCATTTTATCTCCTCTTCTCCTTCTAACCAAAAAAATGAAAAATGAAACCCATCTCCCTCTATTTTCAATTTCCAAGCTAAAATCTTCAAATTGCTTCAACAAGCTGAGAATTTTATCAAACTAATATGAAACTAAAAGGTAATCTCACTCCAAACCTCACTATTTCATCAAAATTCTTATTTGTGAAGAGAGGGTTTTCTAATTTACTGTGTATTCCTATTGCATGTCTGTATATTGAAGTTTTACAGGTTTTTGAAGTCGTTTCCTCCTAAAAGCTTCAATCTTTCTTCAAGTTATCAAGGTTTCATCTTCTCTACAGCAAGGTGAGTTTGTTAACTCACATCTCTAGCAAATCAAAGTTGCAAATTGCTTGACTATGTGAAAAACAAGTTACTGTATCGATTTCTGTTTATAAATTTCTTCCCTGTGAAAACAGTTTATTGTTGCTTCTTTGAATGACTGTAACTTTTGATTCCGGCAACGAAATGCTGCCGGATTTCTTTCATTTGGTAGCTTAGATGTTGTATTACATGCATGCCAAATTTCATAGCATTTCATCTTCATTTGCTATGTTAAAATTTAGCTTGAAAATCGATTTCTGTTTAGAGAAGGCTTGGGGGGGAATAGGGTGATACTATCAATTATAAAAATTATTACGGAAGTTTATATAAAATAATTTCAACACAGATCACAGAATAATAGCAGCACAGATAATAGCAGAATAAAAACAGAACACACAAATTTACCCAGCTTCGGCAAAACCCTGCCTACGTGCTGCCCCCAAGGTTTCTACTAGAAATTAGATAGTAGTACGCTTACACACGTAAACTCGCGACACCCGCTATCGACTAATCCTAACTCTATGCTCAAAACCCTGCCACAACTCAGTCACTGAGTTGTGAATTCTCAAACTATGCCACATAGTTTGTCCCCTAGTCACATGACTAGAAATTACAATGGTTTAAAAAGAAAAATACAAATTTAAAAAGCAATTATAAAACAAAACAAAACCCTAATAAATAAAGCCCAATAGAAAACCGGCCCAAATAAAAATATAGATAAAAACAAATCCCCCTTTTCTTTTATTCCTCTGGCCGGTTTTGCTTTGTGAAAATAATGTCTTCTTCCTCATTTCTTATTTGCTCTGAAATTAGGGTTTTAGATATATTGAAGACGCCGACTTTAGTAGCTCGATCGAATGATGATTTACGTCCTTACTTTGTCGATCAATGCTCTCTTTTCTTAGCACACGGCTCCTTCAATTTCAATCGAGTTCGAACTTGCTTCGGTATGTAATTTGTTACTTTTGCTTTTCTGTTTTTGCTTACTTGAACTTGGTCGATGATTCGAGTTGAATGATTATTCTTTGTTGCTTGAACTCGAATGATTTCTCTGCCGATGATGTTAGATGTTTATATAGGATTCAAATTCCTATATTTCCGTTCGTATAAATTCATTGACTTCGTCTGATAATTTTCTTCGGCCACTTGATTATGTTTGAATGGTGATGATTTGCTTTGACTTGTTCAATTCGTATAATTTGTTTACTTGATTTCCACGGCATTGATTTCTGACTTGGTTATCACGGTATCGATTTCGAACTTGATTTTGGTTCCGTGAATTTCTCTTTGTGCTTGTTGATAGTGATAATCTTTGACTTCGGCACTAACTTGTTCATTCACGGCTTCGACTTGATTTTGTTATAACTATTAAAGGCTTTGTAGTATTTTCTGGTTTGAACCATGACTTGATTACTGCAACTAGTCATATAAGTATATCTGCACATGTGTGTGTGTGTGTGTATGTTCACGTATGTGTATAATCGGTTATATGTTGCTTGGAGTCACTTGTGCAGTTTCAAAATGCAGTGTTGATGTTCATATTTGTTATCGGCTTTGTTCGAACATGCCACCATGGTTCTGATTTGATGCTGTAAATAAACTTTGGCTTCTCTGTCTTTGGTTGTGAATTGAGTTGATGTTTTGGTTTTGACTCGACTTGATATTGTCACCTATAGTTGTCGTAGTGTTGCAGTCTTTAACTTGTACCACTTGCTGCTGCTTTGCACATCCTTTGTTCCTCATGTGTGGTTCGACCTGCACTGTATTCAGTTTTGTAGTACCCATTCTTCACTTTGATATTGGAGTCTGGTTGCATATGTATATTACTTGTTTGCATTGTCCACAGTTTTATATGTGTACATCAATGTCATCTCTATCGTCTTGTCTGATCTAGTTATTGTTTTCTGTGTTATACAAATCTGGTCTTCGCCATTTCTGTTGCATTGCTTCGAGTCAGATTCCATTGGAACTTGACTGTCTTTGTATGTACCTGATATACTTATTTCTATGACCAATCTGGGTTTGTTCATATATGCACTGCCTGTATATGTCTGCTATGTTCACTAGGTTGAACATGTGCACTTAGTTGGTTCATTGGTGTTTGATCATTCATGTTGTTCATTTTGTCTGGAGTAGATGTAGTTCTGGCCACTGTGCACTGCATGCATACATGTTGTACCTGTTACTGCTTTGAGGCAGATCATATTTTCAAGTTGACTGGTCTTGGTCTCTTGATGCATTCTGCTCAGTTGCTGTTTCATTTGCAGCTGATATTTCCAGTCAAATAGTATGTGTGCACTTGCTTGCACTTTGTATCATTTCATTGAGTCCCGTCTGGTGCTGTTTTGGTCGAGACTGTGTTCTTGTTTATCGAGTCACTTGTACTTGACAGTTTTGTATTGCACCTGAGTTGAATCCAGCTTGCAGCTCGGGTTTGACCTTGTGCTCGTGTCGTGACATTATTTTTATTGCACTTGAGTTGAACCCGGCTTTTGGGTTTGACCTGTGCTCACCTGTCCCTGTAATTTTATCAAGTGTAATTGGTGTGCACGGCCTTGTGGCATGTACAGTGATACACTGTGCATGTCACAAGCTATTCGTGTATGATGCATTCAAAATTAAATGTTGACGAGCAACCCAAATAACTGAGGAAAATAATATTTTCAAAATCACTTTTTATTTTACACTGCAAAAATATTTCTTTTTCAATTTTACTGCGTCAGTGTGTATTTTTGCAGATTACTCAAATGCTGGATTCAATCTGGAATAGAGTTGAAGATAAATACGAGTGTGAGTGAAATGTAGTGAGGTGCATTTGTAGATGAGAATTGTGATGTATTCAAAATTGTATTGTAATTGAAATTGTATATATATATAGTGAGAGCTTGAATTTGTACTATTCAAAATTGTAATAAATATTTGTTTGAATAAAATATCCGTTTGAATTTAAATTCAGTGTTATTTATTTTATTCAGCAAATATTTATTAATTATGTGAAAAATAAAATAGTACATTAACAAATACATTTAAATGAATATATATATATATATGTTTATTATCATCAAACAAAAATCATATAGTCGCATATTCAACAATCTCCCCCTTTTGATGATAACAAACATATATTTAAGATTTTGAATTTATTAAATGTATTTGATCATTCAATTTGCTCCCCCTATTTGAATGATCCCTCTCTACACAAAACTCCCCCTTCATATATGCATGTAAATAAAAATATGCAAATGAGCCTAGATGCAAATAGAAAATATTTGACCTTTATTTGCCAAAATCTTAACTTTTCTCTCCCCCTTTTGTTATCAGCAAAAGAATAATAGTGTTAGAAAAATAGAGATAAAGTGATAGACATTAATACAACCTTAATACTCAATTGAGTATAAATATTAAATTTCAATAAAAAATCAAACAAAAATCATAAATACTCTGTTTGATGCATATTCCACTTTAGAATGATAGGGATGATGTCATCATATAAAAACCATATAGTTATGTCTATTTGTGGTATATTTATATCAGGAATTTGAATATCTACTAACCATGCATAACCGTTAGAACTTTTAAATGAGATTAGTAGTATTCCAAATTTTAAAAAATAAATGAATTCAAGTATCTTCTAACCACGCATAACCGTGAGGACTTTTAATGGGATTAGAATCAACTTGTCTATTTAATTAATCAATATTAATATGCGTTCCATACATGCATAACCGTGAGGACTTTTAAATGAGCATGGAAGCACGTAAAAATTTCCAAGTAATTCACCCATGCATAACCGTGAGGACTTTTAAATGAGAGTGAACACTTTGGATGTTTTTATTAATAAAAATAAAAATAAAATAAAAAATAAATGATTCCTATTTAAAATACCAGATATTGACATTCTATATTGGATTTTGATGAGTGATGGTTGATAGAAATATGATAAAATTAGAGATGGTCATGGAATTTTTACCAATAAAAGGTTTTTATAATTCTTGTTTAAATTTCTAAAGAAATTTACTAATTATACCGTCTCGAGTTATAATATATGATTAATATCAACACTCATCACTTTTTCAATCACTATTTATCTTTTTGATAATTAGTAGGGGGTCAGATTAGTTAATGTAATCATTAATGCTCAAATTTAAAAATAATTATCAAATTTTCTAAAAATGACTAATCTGAAGAAGAAAAAGGTCAAAATGATTTTCTAGAAGGGGTTTTAGAAAAATATATGCTATTTTAAAATTATTTCAGGTGAGAAATATGTAGATATTTTCTTTGAAAAAAATGATGCAGCTACATAATGTCTCAACATAGATCACGTTTCACTAGTAATTTTTCTATCAACTAGATTACCAGTATAATCTGCATCTGAATTTTCTTTCACTCGAGATTATCATTAGTTTGATTGTTATAGACCAGACTGTTATGTAGCAACAAATACCTTGAAATCATTTTTAACATTTTTTAAATGGAATTCTATTGAATTTGAATTTGAAGCTGTGCAAATAAACAAATCAGTGAACATAATCACCAAATGTAACATGAGCAATCAGAAGTCAATAAAACACCATCATTTGACCAAACAAATTTATATGAATTAGTTCAAAGATGAAAAGATGATTGGTCAACATTTAAGCACAAATCAAAGTCATAAATAAGAACAAGTCAAATAAGAACATATGAATAAGTCAGAATCAATATCAACATTTATTTTATAATCACATAATTGGCTGATTAGATTACGGTGCAGATTTTCACATTAAATATATCGTTCAAAATAAATATATTGTTACCTCTTTTACCTTTAAAATATTTTTTTGTTGTTGTCCATTGTGATTTTGTCACCTTTGTACTAGGCTAAGGAACTATGATTTGTCGCCCGTTGTGTTCCTGGAACAGCCAGAATCCAAGTAACACAGTTGATGTTCCTTAGCCTGCCACCACACCTACACGATAAAAGATTTTTGTGACCTATTTGTTTTTATAGGTCCATGGTGTTAGGAAATCAATTCTATGGTTTCGATGATAACAACTATACAATGGAAATCGAATATGCATATATATCTATATTTACAGGTAATTGATAAAGTAACATCACCAAAGAGACAAGAACAAGACTCAAAAGAAGTATCAAGAGGCTACAAGTCGATAGAATCGGAAGAGGAATGACACAGACACAAGAAATGCAACATGCACAAGTTCAGACGTCTGAGTGCACTAGCCAGACGTCTGATTGAATTCTCTGGTTCGCAAATCAAACAGAATCAGACGTCTAGTTTTGATACTCAGACGTCTGAAAAGCAACCATATGCAAAAATATATAAAAGACAGACGTCTGAAACTTTTTCCAAACGTCTGGTTTTGAACTCGTCTGCTACCATTCAAAGTACAACTGTCACAATTGAAAAGACACCTTCGCTCCTCTTCGCTGCAACTCTTCATCGTCATTAGGAGCGACCATAGAACACTTGCTAATGGATGCAACTACTCAAGGAATCTCTCTACCACTATAAATAGCATCAAGAATCCAAGAGAAGAACCCACCTAACTCACTTGCGCTTTCTACTCTTATACTCTGATATATTCTTGATCTCTAGCAATCTATACTTGTACTCTACTCTTGCAAATATACAGTTCCTAATAGACAACAATCTCTAGATATATATTGGAAGCATTTGCACTATATAATAAAAATCCGTGTAATAGAGAACACACAGTTGACAAAGAAACTCTGCTATTGTAAACATGTTCCTCCGGGTGAAGTGAGGGTTATTCGGTAAAAGGAAATTCCGAAGAGGAGCTTCGGGACTGGACGTAGGACGGGAGGTCCGAACTAGTATAAAATCTCTGGTGTGATTATTCTTGTTTACATACTTTAATATTGTTACAATATAGTTTAAATTAGTCACATACTTGTCATTTGCATAATCGATCAACCATACTATAGACTTTCACATGGTTGTTAGTGGCAATATATTTTGAAAAATATGTTTGTGAAGACCCAAAACGATTTACATATGTTCCTTTCGGCACCCAAATTTGTTTAACTTTGAGGGATTTTATATTTGTGCCTTTTGGAACCCAAATTGATATAGTTTTCACGTGTTTGGGTCTATACCAATAATTATTTTCATTGTGTCCAAATTTTCTACAAATTGTGCACATTGAATTGACTTGATTAATTTCATTTCTAACATTTTCAGATTGACTGTATCCAAGTCCTTGTCTAACTATATTAAAAGTTTGTTTTCCTAATAGCATATTCACCGATCTTTCACTTTTGGAAAATTTTCCTAAAGTCGTTGACAGTTGTTGGACTTGTGTTTTGAGTGATTCGTTTTCGTTCAATAATTGAGTGCACTTTTTGATAGAATTTTCTCTCCTAGTGTTTTCACTTTCTTTCAAAATCAGAATTTCATTTTCAAGCGATTTAATTTTGATTTTTGGTTTTTTAATTTCTTCTTCAAGTGATGGACACATATCACACTTAGGGCTCTTAGTTTGATAGTTTTTAACCAATTGATTAAGCTGTTTATTTGATTCTATCAAACAATCTCTTTGTGATTCAATTTTAGCGTACTTCTCTATATGTCGTTCAAAACAGCCATTTACTTCGTGGAAATATATAAGTAATTCTGAGTGAGTGAGTTTTGATACCTCGCTTGGCTCGTCATCGTCGCTATCAGTTATATCACCTTGAAGGCACATATCTGCTTTCTCACTCTCACTGCTAGTACTATTATTATCTTCATCACTTGTATTCCACGTGGCTGCAAAACTTCTTCTTTTTGATCTCTTTTCTTGGCCGTGTCGATTCTAAGGACAATTGGGCTTGATGTGGCCAGGTTTATTGCACTTGTGGCAAATGATCTCCCGTTCTTCTGGGTTGTCTAGAACTTTAATTATTCTGCTTTTCAATTGTTGCTTTAGAGCTGGATTTCCGTATTTGTGTTTCCACCTTTTGAATTTCTTCATTAATAGTGCCAGCTCAGCTGCTCCATCATCATCACTTTCTGTTGTTCCTTTAAGAGCTATCGATTTCTTTCGAGTATCACCTCCTTTGCGTTCTTCCTTAAATTTCATCTCCAGCTCATAAGTGGTGAGATTTTCGATGAGTTTTTCGACTTTAATCTGTTTTAAATCTTTTGATTCTTGAATAGCCGTAACTTTTGCTTCAAACTTCCGTGGAAGGACTCTGAGGATTTTTTGGACTATTTCCAATTAGGTGTATGATTTTCCAAGAGCTTTTGATTTGTATACGATATTGGAAAGTCGTCTGTACATCTCTTTGACATTTTCTTCCTTAGCCATTGTGAAATTCTCGTATTCGCTACTTAGCATGGCAAGGCGTGATTCTTTGACTTGAGATGTTCCTTCGTGAGTCACTTCGAGTGTGTGCCATATTTCCTGCGCAGTTAGACAATCTGAGACACGATTAAATTCAATACGATCCAATGAACAAATAATAGAATTCATAGATTTAGCATTAGCATTCTGTAACTTATTTTCTAGATCTGTCCATTGATCTATTGGTTTATCTATTTCCTGATCATCTACAACTATAGTTGGTGCTTTATAACCTGTCTCAACTATATTCCAAGCATCAATGGTTTTCAGAAAAATTTTCATCCTATTTTTCCAGTAAGCATATTCACCATTGAACATTGGTGGTCTAACTATGGACAGACCCTCTGCAAAAGCATTATTAAAAGAAGCCATTTTAAAAATTCAAATTTTTTTTTAAAATAGATTTTGGAAAAATCAAAATTTTAAAACAAAAGTTGACTTCTATTCCTAGCTCTGATACCACTTGTAGGATCGATTTCACCCTAGAGGGTGGGTGAATAGCTATCAATTATAAAAATTATTGCGGAAGTTTATATAAAATAATTTCAACACAGATCATAGAATAATAGCAGCATAGATAATAGCAGAATAAAAACAGAACACACAGATTTACCCAGCTTCGGCAAAACCCTGCCTACGTGTTGCCCCCAAGGTTTCTACTAGAAATTAGATAGTCAGACGCTTACACACGTAAACTCACGACACCCGCTATCGACTAATCCTAACTCTACAGTCAAAACCCTGCCACATCTCAGCCACTGAGTTGCGAATTCTCAAACTACGCCACGTAGTTTGTCCCCTAGTCACACGACTAGAAATTACAATGGTTTAAAAAGAAAAATACAAATTTAAAAAGCAATTATAAAACAAAACAAAATCCTAATAAATAAAGCCCAATAGAAAACCGGCCCAAATAAAAATATAGATAAAAACAAATCCCCCTTTTCTTTTATTCCTTTCGCCGGTTTTGCTTTGTGAAAATAATGTCTTCTTCCTCGTTTCTTATTTGCTCTAAAATTAGGGTTTTGGATATATTGAAGACGCCGACTTTAATAGCTCGATCGAATGATAATTTACGTCCTTACTTTGTCGATCAATGCTCTCTTCTCTTAGCACACGGCTCCTTCAATTTCAATCGAGTTCGAACTTGCTTCGGTATGTAATTTGTTACTTTTGCTTTTCTGTTTTTGCTTACTTGAACTCGATCGATGATTCGAGTTGAATGATTATTCTTTGTTGCTTGAAATCGAATGATTTCTCTACCGATGATGTTAGATGTTTATATAGGATTCGAATTCCTATATTTCCGTTCGTATAAATTCATTGACTTCGTCTGATAATTTTCTTCGGCCACTTGATTATGTTTGAATGGTAATGATTTGCTCTGACTTGTTCAATTCGTATAATTTGTTTACTTGATTTCCACGACATTGATTTCTGACTTGGTTATCACGGTATGGATTTCGAACTTGATTTTGGTTCCGTGAATTTCTCTTTGTGCTTGTTGATAGTGATAATCTTTGACTTCGGCACTGACTTGTTCATTCACGGCTTCGACTTGATTTTGTTATAACTATTAAAGGCTTTGTAGTATTTTCTGGTTTGAACCATGACTTGATTACTGCAACTAGTCATATAAGTATACCTGCACATGTGTGTGTGTGTGTATGTTCACGTATGTGTATAATCGGTTATATGTTGCTTGGAGTCACTTGTGCAGTTTCAAAATGCAGTGTTGATGTTCATATTTGTTATCGGCTTTGTTCGAACATGCCACCATGGTTTTGATTTGATGCTGTAAATAAGCTTTGGCTTCTCTGTCTTTGGTTGTGAATTGAGTTGATGTTTTGGTTTTGACTCGACTTGATATTGTCACCTGTAGTTGTCGTAGTGTTGCAGTCTTTAACTTGTACCACTTGCTGCTGCTTTGCACATCCTTTGTTCCTCATGTGTGGTTCGACCTGCACTGTATTCAGTTTTGTAGTACCCATTCTTCACTTTGATATTGCAGTCTAGTTGCATATGTATATTACTTGTTTGCATTGTCCACAGTTTTATATGTGTACATCAATGTCATCTCTATCGTCTTGTCTGGTCTAGTTGTTGTTTTCTGTGGTATACAAGTCTGGTCTTCGCCATTTCTGTTGCATTGCTTTGAGTCAGATTCCATTGGAACTTGACTGTCTTTGTATGTACCTGATATACTTATTTCTCTGACCAATCTGGGTTTGTTCATATATGCACTGCCTGTGTATGTCTGCTATGTTCACTAGGTTGAACATGTGCACTTAGTTGGTTCATTGGTGTTTGATCATTCATGTTGTTCATTTTGTCTGGAGTAGATGTAGTTCTGGCCACTGTGCACTGCATGCATACATGTTGTACCTGTTACTGCTTTGAGGCAGATCATATTTTCAAGTTGACTGGTCTTGGTCTCTTGATGCGTTCTGCTCAGTTGCTGTTTCATTTGCAGCTGATATTTCCAGTCAAATAGTATGTGTGCACTTGCTTGCACTTTGTATCATTTCATTGAGTCCCGTCTGGTGCTGTTTTGGTCGAGACTGTGTTCTTGTTTGTCGAGTCACTTGTACTTGACAGTTTTATATTGCACCTGAGTTGAATCCAGCTTGCAGCTCGGGTTTGACCTTGTGCTCGTGTCGTGACATTATTTTTATTGCACTTGAGTTGAACCCGGCTTTTGGGTTTGACCTGTGCTCACCTGTCCCTGTAATTTTATCAAGTGTAATTGGTGTGCACGGCCTTGTGGCATGTACAGTGATACACTGTGCATGTCACAAGCTGTTCGTGTATGATGCATTCAAAATTAAATGTTGACGAACAACCCAAGTAACTGAGGCAAATAATATTTTCAAAATCACTTTTTATTTTACACTGCAAAAATATTTCTTTTTCAATTTTACTACGTCAGTGTGTATTTTTGCAGATTACTCAGATGCTGGATTCAATCTGGAATAGAGTTGAAGATAAATACGAGTGTGAGTGAAATGTAGTGAGGTGCATTTGTAGATGAGAATTGTGATGTAGTCAAAATTGTATTGTAATTGAAATTGTATATATATATAGTGAGAGCTTGAATTTGTACTATTCAAAATTGTAATAAATATTTGTTTGAATAAAATATCCGTTTGAATTTAAATTCAGTGTTATTTATTTTATTCAGTAAATATTTATTAATTATGTGAAAAATAAAATAGTACATTAACAAATACATTTAAATGAATATATATATGTTTATTATCATCGAACAAAAATCATATAGTCGCATATTCAACATATTTTACTCTCTTTCTTGTTCAATTTTGATGATGTTTTCATGATGTTTAAGAAGCTATGATGCCTATAACTAGGCTAGTTAAATTTTGATAATTTGAAATTAAAATTTTGAATTGTTTTGAATTAAATTTGAATTTAAATTCGAATATCGGTTTGAGTGA
The DNA here is from genome assembly GCA_030737815.1 of Allium fistulosum. Classification (NCBI taxonomy): domain Eukaryota; kingdom Viridiplantae; phylum Streptophyta; class Magnoliopsida; order Asparagales; family Amaryllidaceae; genus Allium; species Allium fistulosum. The sequence goes on along the minus strand of CM060907.1, from coordinate 897,602,414 downwards.
TTTTCCTTGTTTTTATTCGTTTTCGTGCATAGATTTTTCCAAACTTCTTTGGAATAATTTTTAAAATTAATGAGCATTGAAAATTATTATTATATGATATTTTTAAAGAATTTTCAAATAGAAAATCTATTTATTCCCTATAATAAGGGAATTTTGAAATACGGTTTTCTAAATTGATTTCGAAAATTGGTTTTAAAAGCTTGTTTTCTCAAGTAAATTATTTAATATATAAAATACACGTTTTTTCACTATTCGAGTGAATGAGAAGGAGAATTAAACGGTTTGGTAAAACACGTGGTATGGGACACGTGCGTTTATATTATCGGTTAATTCTCGACTTGTCCGTTTGATCGTTTTGACCTTCGGGTCAAGTTTACCGATGAGATGAGGTAAACATTTTACTTCTTTGAGTGTGAAATTTACTAGAGGTTATTAAACCGTTTAGTGCGAATGTGTGGTATGGGACACACGTTAACACTGTTCGGGTTCCTATCCGAGAGTTTATGCAACATTTGTCATTGCGGTGTATTGCCAGTACTGGACCTTCGGGTCATTGCCATTATGGCATATTTGTCCTCGAGATGTTTGCCATTGAGGCGTATTTTCCATTACGGCGTATTTTTCATTGTGATGTATTTGCCTTCGGGCGTGGTACCATATTTGAGATCAGTACTTGGCAGGCTTCAGCCATAAGCACGTGCAAATTTTGAGATGTTTTCATTGATTTCCCGAGTGTATCGCCTTTTTCATGGTTGGCCATTCGAGCCATTATATATATATATGGCGATTACCTTATGGGAATTTGAGTTGCCTACACCGACGTTATATGAGATTTGCCTTCTAGCGTTATTATTAAGATTTGTCTATTGGCGTTATTACATGAGATTTGCCTTTTGGCGTTTATTTGGGATTATATTTGTGACGCCCCACCTCTATGCTCATAATAACAAAGAGTATTAAAAGAAATACTGTCTATTATTATGAAGAATAAGGCTGGATAGGAGCAACCATTCGTCATTGGCCTTACACTAATATTGGTTATCTCGATAAGAGTGGTATATACTTTTTATTTTTCATCTATTATTTATTTACTCCCATCGACATATCCAATTATCAGTATAAAACAAACTACGATAGTTCATAATAGTTTAGGACATTAGATATAACAATAACACAGATAATATAAATGCGGAACACAGAATAACAAAAATCTCATATATATAACCGATGTCAGTTACAATATAGTTGACACGATACATATGATACAACTACAACTGTCGACTCTAGAAGTTATATATACAAGTACATTATCGACTAATATACATGAATACATATCGTTCTATACAATGACATGACTACTACAAAATGACACTGACAACTTCAAAAGATGTGAAAAGTCTTCAAATCCCAAACAGCAACTCAAAGAAGGAAATCTACAACCTGAAATAACTCGGGTCTGACCCGAGTATTACATTCAAAAGAAAATAATACACGGGTCAGTCTAATTCAAACTCAGTTATTAGTGCATAGAAGCAATAATAATCTCAAATAGATGACAGTCACAGAAATCACGTATATCCAACTCTCGATACGAGAATTGGATAACGGTAGGTATAACACTAAACAGTGTTAAACAACAAATCAACAATCCAAATCAGAATACAACTCCAAAGCATTGAAATTAATCAACGAAACAATTTAACAAATCGAAACATCAATTTAAAACTGTCAAATCTGATAGGGCTGCAGTACACGCATGCGTGTGCTGCCTCGCCACTATCACAAGAGATACACAAAAGCTCAGTGAAAGTCACAATTGAACACAAGGTCAAACAAGTCTGTAAAACGAATTAACAAGGGAGGCAAGTGCTGCACTGCTACTAACTCAAAGCAAGGTCAAACCCAAGTTCCAAATAACACACGGGTTCAACTCAAGGCAACTTGTAGCATACAAGCTCAAGTAAGCAAACTGAAACACAGAGGAAATAAGATACATGTTGTTCACTATCCAAGTAGACAACACCAAGTGGTGAAGCTTCAACAGTGTCTACACAATAGTAATAAGGTAGACCAAAGATTTCAGATGGGATAAAAGAAAGTCCAAACTGACTTGATGCAAACAGGTCAAAAGGAATATAAGCAAACAGCATATGAGTGACATCAAGCAACCACAATTGTATATGGTCGAACAATAGTTCAGATATGAAGCACTGCCAAGGTCAAGCACGCTACAAGTATGAAAGATCACAAGACAAAGTCCACAAGCTAGAAGTCAGAACTAAGATCGAAGTGGAACAATATGCAACTGTCTCAAAGAATGATACCAGATCCAATGCAACTACTAGGTGAAAACATGTACACAGGGAACTCAACAATGTCTGGACCACTTGTCATCAAGAGAACAAGACTAGAACACATAAGACATGAGTATGCAACACTGCAGACAGTGCCGAAGCAAAAAGGCAAAAAGTATTGCTTCTTCAAAACCAAATACTTTACAGTGCAACCCAACAATGCAAAGTCAAAGGCAACAATACTACAGGCACCAGGTCGGAGAGACCATAGTGACAAGCTCAACAAAAATCGAGTGAGATAACTAATGCAACAAGACTCAGGTCAGTGACCATTTCAAGTATTGCAGACCAGATCAGAGTGGCAATAGAGACAACACAACAAGAACAAGTGAATATCCAGCATATACGATTGCAACCAAGTAATATATAGATGACGTGAAGTTGAAACAAAGTCAACTAAATGGAACTGGAATGCAAACAATCGATACACTATCTGTACAACAGGTAAATGAAGATGCAGTGAAGCATATACATGGTTATAAACAGGTATATGGTTATAAACAGAGGCAACGACAATCAAACACAAGTGCAGGGTGACTCAAATGGTCGAATGAACAAGTGCTTGAAACAATTTCAAGTTGAACAAATTACAGTGAAGCCAGTGATAACAATATTTAGAGTGAATGAAAGACAGTGTTCGACTCAAAATAAGAAGATAATCAAGAATATATGAAGACCACAAAGTCAGAATGAATTCCAGAAATCGTTTCAAAAGGACGAAATCACAGAGACCAAACCATCAACAATTTCAAGTGTGGATTCAATAATATATGCATACACAAACATTATGGTATATATGCACATACATGAAGTCACACCAATTTAGTCAAGCAAATTTCAAAACAACAGTTTCATCAAAGCCAAAGCCAACACTTACAAATCAAAAAGTCGCAAATATCATTTTATATCAATTTGATTGAAATTCAGAAAAGCGTCAAATGCAGTTCAATAATTATCAAATGGACGAAAACATGAGTAAGTCATGTAATCGCATAAACCAAGTTAGGCGGCCGAAGGATAGCCAAAGTCGAACAAGAGCGAAACAACCACGTCAATTCAAGTAAAACGAACTCATACGAGATCGACAAAATCAGAGAATCATCAACAACGAACCCAATCAACTGCCAAAGCACTATACTAAGCTTGAACTACAGATGTGAGTGAAATAAAATCACTCACCATTTTTCGACGAGGCAGTGAAGCCAAAGCTTTAGCACTCGAAGCGAAGGCGAGCTCGATCGAGGGGAGGAGCTGCGAACGATCGACGAGGAAAGGTTGAAAGCCTCCTTCGATTGAACTTCAGAGAGCGGCGCTATCGATTTCCCCCAAAACCCAAATCCTCGAGCAAGTGAGTAAAGAGAACGAGCAGCCATCTATATCTCCTTTCATTCGATTTAGGGTTAGGAAATTGAAAAATGGGGGACGGGTTTTCTTTTTGACTGAACAAAGAGGGAATGGGGTTGATAAATATCACGACACTACAGTTAAACATGGGCCAAAGTGATTTCAAGGCCCACAACTCTCAATCATATTCCTAAAAGAATTTCAATTTGATTCAAAATTGCTAAGCTACTCAATTCCTTAATAAATAAATCAAAGAGTCACAACCAAGTTTAAAAACTTCAAACAGCCATTAGCTATCAATTTAATCGTCATTTGACACAAATAAATTTCCACAAAACTCCGGGTTGTTACAGACTCCCCTCCTTAAAGAAATTGCGTCCACGCAATCATAGGGAATAAATGGATAAAAGGTAACAACCAAAAGAGCATGGAAATGTCGAATGTACAAGCAAAGCAAGTGTCAGCGGGGAAGTATTAGATAAGAAATCAAAAGGTTCGACTGCTTCAAATCAAAAGAATCAACATCGTGGGAATCAGGGATCAAAATCAGACGACTAACCAAAGCAAGAACAATCGAGTTCCAGCAACTAAAAGAGAAGGAAAAACAGAGCAGAAATCCCATACAGAGCACGAATTGAATGTGAGTAAATCAAATTACTCACCTGAATCGCCAGAGAAAAAGACGAAGCTCAAATCTCAAAAGTCGCAAATATTCAATCATCAAAAACGATAATTGAATTTTCAAATCGCAAATATTTACTTATCTCAAACGATAATCAAAAGACAAAACAAATATCTGATTATCTCAAACGATAGTCAGAAAACAAATATTCAATTATCAAAAACGATAATCAAATTTCTCAAATCAACAAATATTCGATTATCACAAACGATAATCAAATTTCAAATTCAACAAATATTTAATTATCAAAAGCGATAATTAAATCTCAAATAAGCAAATATTTAATTATCAAAAGCGATACTTAAATCTCAAATCAGCAAATATTTAATTATCAAAAGCGATAATTAAATCTCATATCAACAAATATTTAATTATCTAAAGCGATGATTAAATCTCAAATCAGCAATTATTTAATTATCAAAAGCGATAATTAAATCTCAAATCAGCAAATATTTAATTATTAAAAGCGATAATTAAATCTCATATCAACAAATATTTAATTATCTAAGCAATAATTAAATCTCAAATCAGCAAATATTTAATTATCAAAAGCGATAATTAAATCTCATATCAACAAATATTTAATTATCTAAAGCGATAATTAAATCTCAAATCAGCAATTATTTAATTATCAAAAGCGATAATTAAATCTCAAATCAGCAAATATTTAATTATCAAAAGCGATAATTAAATCTCATATCAACAAATATTTAATTATCTAAAGCGATAATTAAATCTCAAATCAGCAATTATTTAATTATCAAAAGCGATAATTAAATCTCAAATCAGCAAATATTTAATTATCAAAAGCGATAATTAAATCTCATATCAACAAATATTTAATTATCTAAAGCGATAATTAAATCTCAAATCAGCAATTATTTAATTATCAAAAGCGATAATTAAATCTCAAATCAGCAAATATTTAATTATCAAAAGCGATAATTAAATCTCATATCAACAAATATTTAATTATCTAAAGCGATAATTAAATCTCAAATCAGCAATTATTTAATTATCAAAAGCGATAATCAAATCTCAAATCAGCAAATATTTAATTATCAAAAGCGATAATTAAAAGCAACAAATATCCAATTATCAAAAACGATAATCGGAACTCATATCAACAAATATCTAATTATCACAAGCGATAATTAGAAACAACAATTATCCGATTATCAAAAACGATAATCAGAACTCATATCAACAAATATCTAATTATCACAAGCGATAATTAGAAACAACAAATATCCAATTACCTGCAGATAATTGGAAACAACAAATATCTAGAAATCAATTAAGAAGACTAGAAAATCAACATAAAAGCTTGGATCGATCCCATCAGATGGCGAGTTTTTAATTCGCCGCACGTGCATCTCAGAGTGGCCGAAGCCTACCAAGTACTCAACATAATTTTGGCGCCCATCAGATTGACCCGAAGGTCCGCAGAGTGACCCGAAGGTCTAGTACTGGTATTTGACCCGAAGGTCCGCAGAGTGGCTCGAGAGCCCAACAAATGACCCGAAGGTCCAACAAATGACCCGAAGGTCCTCATAGTGGCTTGAAAGCACACAAAATCATCAAATATTTCAATTAACGAGTCCGGAATTAACCGAAATAGCAAACGCACATGTCCCATACCACGTGTTTTACTAAATCGTTTGATTCTCTTCATCGTTTCCTTGAAAGTGCAAAATTGTGTATTTTGTAAAATTACATTTCACATTCTCAAACGGACAAGTCCGGAATTAAGCGAATCAGTAAAAGAAAGGGGTCATAGTCCTCGATTTTGCTGAAACGTTTAAATCGCTTCCTCATTCTTTTGAAAGTGCAAACTGTTAAAATTTCTGAAAACAATTTTATTTATTTTGTAAAAATAACAATTCACATTCTCAACTGGACAAGTTCGGAGTTAAGCGAATCAGTAAAAGAAAGGGGTCATAGTCCTCGATTTTGCTGAAACGTTTAAATCGCTTTCTCATTCTTTTGAAAACGCAAACTGTTAAAAAATTTATAAAACAATTTTCATTTTAAAACAATTTTCTAACCACGTGATTAAAACAGCAAACCAGTAACAATTTCGATAAGGAAATTGTACTTCTCAAAATACCGTAAAAACGGTCACAAATCAGTATTGCGGAATAACCGCTTGAAAATCCACTTTTAAAATTTGGCGGTTACTGAAGCCAAAGCGACAGTAGTTTTAAAACGTCAAAATCACATCAAAACAATCTACATCAAAATGTAATATCAGTGAATTCTCATTCATCAAAATGCCACAAAACACCGTGCTTCAAATATAGCATTGGTGTAAAATCCCGTTATAAAAATAACGGCAACAAAATACGTATCATAACCAAGCATCGGTTCAACGTAAAATAATTGCAATAACGTGCAATTCAAATTTTGCACGTATTATAAAATGAGCAAAGAAATCATTCGAATGTATCTTCAATGAAGATTAATCAAAACAGCTAAAAATCAAATCAATATATGATTAGTACAAGAGAAGCCAGCGGAAATTTCAACAAAAATCACATAACTGTAATTTCTTCAAATCCTCAATTCGGATTCGAAATTCTCAAAGAAACAAAATAATTACAGCTATGTAAACAACAAATGAAATTTATTTCAATTTCTAAATCAAATAGATTATCAGTTGTACTCAGCGAAGACAGTTTCACTGTTTCCGCTGCGCACTCTGATAAACAGTACTCAAATCAATTAAATCATCAGAACACAAATTCACTTTTATTTTTAAATAAGGATATTTAAAAATTTCATCCAAATTTCAAAACTTTAGTTTTGACTCAGAATACAATTAAACCGTCGACCAATAGTTGTAACATATGTTCCATCTAAGTTATGTTTTATATTATGTCCATAAACCCCAAGCTCTGATACCAACTGTGACGCCCCACCTCTATGCTCATAATAACAAAGAGTATTAAAAGAAATACTGTCTATTATTACGAAGAATAAGGCTGGATAGGAGCGACCATCCGTAATTGGCCTTACACTAATATTGGTTATCTCGATAGGAGTGGTATATACTTTTTATTTTTCATCTATTATTTATTTACTCCCATCGACATATCCAATTATCAGTATAAAACAAACTACGGTAGTTCATAATAGTTTAGGACATTAGATATAACAATAACACAGATAATATAAATGCGGAACACAGAATAACAAAAATCTCATATATATAACCGATGTCAGTTACAATATAGTTGACACGATACATATGATACAACTACAACTGTCGACTCTAGAAGTTATATATACAAGTACATTATCGACTAATATACATGAATACATATCGTTCTATACAATGACATGACTACTACAAAATGACACTGACAACTTCAAAAGATGTGAAAAGTCTTCAAATCCCAAACAGCAACTCAAAGAAGGAAATCTACAACCTGAAATAACTCGGGTCTGACCCGAGTATTACATTCAAAAGAAAATAATACACGGGTCAGTCTAATTCAAACTCAGTTATTAGTGCATAGAAGCAATAATAATCTCAAATAGATGACAGTCACAGAAATCACGTATATCCAACTCTCGATACGAGAATTGGATAACGGTAGGTATAACACTAAACAGTGTTAAACAACAAATCAACAATCCAAATTAGAATACAACTCCAAAGCATTGAAATTAATCAACGAAACAATTTAACAAATCGAAACATCAATTTAAAACTGTCAAATCTGATAGGGCTGCAGTACACGCACGCGTGTGCTACCTCGCCACTATCACAAGAGATACACAAAAGCTCAGTGAAAGTCACAATTGAACACAAGGTCAAACAAGTCTGTAAAACGAATTAACAAGGGAGGCAAGTGCTGCACTGCTACTAACTCAAAGCAAGGTCAAACCCAAGTTCCAAATAACACACGGGTTCAACTCAAGGCAACTTGTAGCATACAAGCTCAAGTAAGCAAACTGAAACACAGAGGAAATAAGATACATGTTGTTCACTATCCAAGTAGACAACATCAAGTGGTGAAGCTTCAACAGTGTCTACACAATAGTAATAAGGTAGACCAAAGATTTCAGATGGGATAAAAGAAAGTCCAAACTGACTTGATGCAAACAGGTCAAAAGGAATATAAGCAAACAGCATATGAGTGACATCAAGCAACCACAATTGTATATGGTCGAACAACAGTTCAGATATGAAGCACTGCCAAGGTCAAGCACGCTACAAGTATGAAAGATCACAAGACAAAGTCCACAAGCTAGAAGTCAGAACTAAGATCGAAGTGGAACAATATGCAACTGTCTCAAAGAATGATACCAGATCCAATGCAACTACTAGGTGAAAACATGTACACAGGGAACTCAACAATGTCTGGACCACTTGTCATCAAGAGAACAAGACTAGAACACATAAGACATGAGTATGCAACACTGCAGACAGTGCCGAAGCAAAAAGGCAAAAAGTATTGCTTCTTCAAAACCAAATACTTTACAGTGCAACCCAACAATGCAAAGTCAAAGGCAACAATACTACAGGCACCAGGTCGGAGAGACCATAGTGACAAGCTCAACAAAAATCGAGTGAGATAACTAATGCAACAAGACTCAGGTCAGTGACCATTTCAAGTATTGCAGACCAGATCAGAGTGGCAATAGAGACAACACAACAAGAACAAGTGAATATCCAGCATATACGATTGCAACCAAGTAATATATAGATGACGTGAAGTTGAAACAAAGTCAACTAAATGGAACTGGAATGCAAACAATCGATACACTATCTGTACAACAGGTAAATGAAGATGCAGTGAAGCATATACATGGTTATAAACAGAGGCAACGACAATTAAACACAAGTGCAGGGTGACTCAAATGGTCGAATGAACAAGTGCTTGAAACAATTTCAAGTTGAACAAATTACAGTGAAGCCAGTGATAACAATATTTAGAGTGAATGAAAGACAGTGTTTGACTCAAAATAAGAAGATAATCAAGAATATATGAAGACCAAAAAGTCAGAATGAATTCCAGAAATCGTTTCAAAAGGACGAAATCACAGAGACCAAACCATCAACAATTTCAAGTGTGGATTCAATAATATATGCATACACAAACATTATGGTATATATGCACATACATGAAGTCACACCAATTTAGTCAAGCAAATTTCAAAACAACAGTTTCATCAAAGCCAAAGCCAACACTTACAAATCAAAAAGTCGCAAATATCATTTTATATCAATTTGATTGAAATTCAGAAAAGCGTCAAATGCAGTTCAATAATTATCAAATGGACGAAAACATGAGTAAGTCATGTAATCGCATAAACCAATTTAGGTGGCCGAAGGATAGCCAAAGTCGAACAAGAGCGAAACAACCACGTCAATTCAAGTAAAACGAACTCATACGAGATCGACAAAATCAGAGAATCATCAACAACGAACCCAATCAACTGCCAAAGCACTATACTAAGCTTGAACTACAGATGTGAGTGAAATAAAATCACTCACCATTTTTCGACGAGGCAGTGAAGCCAAAGCTTTAGCACTCGAAGCGAAGGCGAGCTCGATCGAGGGGAGGAGCTGCGAACGATCGACGAGGAAAGGTTGAAAGCCTCCTTCGATTGAACTTCAGAGAGTGGCGCTATCGATTTCCCCCAAAACCCAAATCCTCGAGCAAGTGAGTAAAGAGAACGAGCAGCCATCTATATCTCCTTTCATTCGATTTAGGGTTAGGAAATTGAAAAATGGGGGACGGGTTTTCTTTTTGACTGAACAAAGAGGGAATGGGGTTGATAAATATCACGACACTACAATTAAACATGGGCCAAAGTGATTTCAAGGCCCACAACTCTCAATCATATTCCCAAAAGAATTTCAATTTGATTCAAAATTGCTAAGCTACTCAATTCCTTAATAAATAAATCAAAGAGTCACAACCAAGTTTAAAAACTTCAAACAGCCATTAGCTATCAATTTAATCGTCATTTGACACAAATAAATTTCCACAAAACTCCGGGTTGTTACAATATTCTCCTATGTTGGAGAGTTATATTTGACTGTCTTATGGCGTATTTTAAGATGATGATTTCTTTGAGATTTCTTTGAGTTTGCCGATATGGCTGGTTTGGAATTTCTCCTTTTTAGGAGTTATATTTTCCCTAAACCACTATTGATGATTTGTGATATGGCGATGATATGAGGCTTGCTATATTTAGCATTTTATGGATTGTCTTTTCTCTTTTGGGATTATATGTTTGTGTAAGTGATATCATCCCATCACTTAAAGTAACCATACCATACTTATACTCATGCTTATACCTAGTATTGTTCATTATTGTTTAAGAAGAACGTTACCCTTATCCTTATGCACCTATTACTACTTATCCTTATAAACTGATATGTTTAGCTAGACTGACCCGTGTATTTTTTCTCGGGTCAGACCGAGGTGTTCCAGGTTAGGTACCCTTATGGACTTATCTACTAGCCCTTTTTGTTGTAGTCTTTTTGTCGTTACTCTGATATGTATATTGTTTTGACTTGTGTGTATATTGTGTTCGTCATACCACTTATGATGTATTATTTGTATTGTATTGGGATGTATCTGTATATATGTATATATATATTTGTTTGTTGTTTTGTGATGTGTTATGCATTTGAGTTGTTGTATTTTGTTCTGATAGATCCTATAGCCACCTGTAGTTTTGTATTAAGCATTTATTGGATATGTCGATCCACTTGAGATATAAACAAAATATAGAACACTAATCGACGTATTAAATAGATATTTAAGATAAGACTATAGATGGTCGCTCCTAACTAGCCCTGTTCTCCGCATTAGCAGACAGTATTACCCAGTAATATTCTTTGTTAATGTGGGTCTCGGGGTGGGGCGTTACACTGATTCTCCTTTAATCCGAGCCATCCAGAATCATGCTCTTTCTAACCTAATTAGAGCCGCCTATACCTATGTTTGCTATCAAAAATATCAAGCTCTATGATGGGCCTTAAACCCATTTAAGCCCAAATTAAATATTCTGCAATTAAATCCAATTTAAACACTTATCAATATCATATATTGATTGATATATTTATAAATATTATAAATATATTTAATTATATTTACTCATCAAATCATAATCAAATTTTATAATTAATATTTCACAAATATTAACTAATTGGATTAATTTATAACAACTATAGGTTAATTAAATCGTTTGGTCAATGGAAAATTCATTGTTTCAGTTGTATGACTCGTCAGGGTGTAAATTTGGTCAGCGATTAATATCGAACTATTCGAATATTAACATTCACATGTCACTTAGCAGACGATGTGACATTTTTGTCAAATTTATCGCTTACTTGGTTTCGGTAAAATTAAAATTTACCTTATTATGCATTACCCGATTGTTTTTTTTACATCGATTCTCTTCGTCAAAACTATATCACTTTGGACTTATGGAATTTGGTAATGGTCAAAATTCCAATATCGTTCACATTCAACTTTATAGTCCAGACACAAGTCTTTAATTCAATAATAATTACTATAAATCGAACTGCTTTGGCGAGAGACTTTGACTTTGAATTGACTTGAATTGACCATGATACTAACCCTATATAACCGAGGAGACGAATCCTCTCTTGAATAGTGTTTCACTTCCAATACTTCCACTCGACCCAATTATAGTCACTCGATGGACGCCATGCCATGATTTTACTATAATCAAAGCAGAGCTTTCATATTGAAGATCAACAGTATTCTCAAATCGAGAGGACTATGTAAATCAGTCACATCGGTATTTTCTATTGACCTTAGTTATATTAACAATAGCGAACTATCGAGTGAATCGTTCCATAGTTATCCAATAACTATCAGTACGTAACCCCTAGGTGCCTTCAGTAGTTATGTGTAATACACTGCCCAACATTTGGAGAGTGTTACGTACTCTAGTCTTAATAGATACATCGATATCCAGCCTTGATGCATCTTGACTAGGAACATTTAAAATGATATATTTATACTCACGATTACAATACTTTGTGACTACTATCAAAAAACATATCATTTATGGATTTTCTATTAAATATACTTTTAATTAAATTAATTAATTAATATAATACATTGTATCAAGTATATAATAGAAAGAAAATATCTTTTATTTCAAACAAGATTGGTTATTGAGTTAGATATATGTAACAAATTACATAATTGCCCCTAGAGAATACCCTAACTATATCAGCTTCTTAGCTAGTGGTCTAATGATATGAAATGAGTTCTCAGTGAAAGCACTAATATGTTTATGTCAAAAATGATCAAACATCCAAGTACAGAAATCTGGTAGAGCCTAGGATCTTGGGTGTGATCTTAGTGCTAGTTCTTAGGAGGTGAGATCTTTGGTCATTAAATATAGTAAGTTCATCCTCTAATTCAGATTACAAGTCATGTAACGACCCGCCTTTTTGGATGGTTTAAAATCGACAATAATCTACACATGTCGATCCAAACCATTCAAAAGGGAGGATTGTTATGGGGTAAATAAGAAAAGAAGAAAAAGAAAGAAGAACAAATAACGAATCTCACAGCGGAATAATAAAATATAATAATCAAATAACAGTTCATGAAGCTGTTTTACAATAACATTTGATTACACCTTTACAATACAGATCAGAGTTATACATACAACAGGAATAAATAACTAATGAAGAGGAACAACATGATGCAGTGGAATAAATATAATAAATAGTAGGCTAACCTCCGTCTTCATCCTCCAAAATAAAATGGTCTTCAATACACAAAAAAGCTCAAACTGACCCAAGCATAATGAAAAGACAAAACACTCGAGTCAGAACTAAAAGATCTTATGTGAGTTAAATCACCAGTAAATAAATATGAGTGTAACGGCTTCAGAGATGTTTAAGGAATTTTACATCTCCTATCCAGTGTCTAACGTGCGTGCAATAAATTAAGAGATGTTCGGGATTGCATCTCCTAAGGATCCGTTAAACTATCTACATACATAGTACAATACGCTATTATAATATGTCTATAGTAAAGTAAAGTACTAAAATAGCGTTAAGGCGTTACCCATGTCCCCCTTAACAGATTTTTATATAATTTTCATAGTCTATACAGTACCGTAATTCCTCCGTAAACTGAAGGGCTATCAGAGGGCACTCCATAGGTACGGTACAAACCAAACTCGTAATGGGCTCAATAAGGCATGTGACAAGGCACGCGAGGCAATGCCAGGGTAGGATTCTACCGTTTGCACTCCCGGACTGGTGGAAATGCATAGCAGCTACTACCGCCCACCTTGGAACACACCCCCAAAATCAAATCGAGGGGTGGCCACCAAATCAATCATAAAGTAATAAATATGGTATCGAAGAAGCATGTCCGATAGGAGGAGCGACCTCACTTGGCCCGGTATTGCTCCTATTTTAATCACATCAAGTTGACTCGAGGCATTCAGGGCTACGTTAATACCTCATACAGAATCGTTCGCCAAACCATCCTACTTCATTCTAGAATCTCCACCATGTGCACGGTTGTTTAAGTGGTTTTCGGTATTGGCAGAGAGTATGACAATATCCGATCTCAGTCTCTTTAACAACCAAACGCTTATTTCACACCGGATGGTTCTTTTACATTTCCAAAACCGATTAATAATTGATATAAAAATATCATATTTAATTCAAATCATATCACCTTCGAGATCATATTCACTTTCGAAATTATTATCACCTTCGAAATCATATTCACAAAATAGTTTAAACCCTCATTTCAAAATCATCATATTTACTCAAAATATGTCATTTGACTAGAAAATATCATTTCAAATTCCAACGTAAGTTATATTATTCATTTAACCATATTCGCTTTAAAATCAAGGATTTAATAGTTAAATTAGTTTTAAAATAGTTTAAATGGTTTAAAATAGTTTAAAATAGATTAAAATAGTTTAAAATAGTTTAAATAGTTTAAATGGTTTAAAATAGTCTAAAAATATATTTAATATAGTTTAATATAAAATGGGTTGATTATTGGAAATGGTTTATATAGAAAATAGTTTGAAAATCTAAATAATTCTGAATTTAAAGTAATATATCTTTAAACAATTTATATTAAAATAATTAATTTGAAATTAATATTAAATTAAACTATTTCTTCCATTTCAACAAATCTGGACCATGAAAGTGTATATGGATCGATAATATATAGTAAGACTAGTCTAGCAAATGCGGAATTATAAAAAATAGTAAATAGCAGTAATAAAAATGACACCAGGGATTTTTATACTGGTTCGAACTTCCCGTTCTACGTCCAGTCCCAGACTCCTAGAATTCCTCGAATAATCCTCACTTAACCCGGAGGAACAGGTATTACACCGCCTGAGCAACCGAACATGACTTTTCTGCCTAAGCAACCGAATAGGACTTCAAATACAATTAATAAATTGTTTCTTGACTTGTGTGTTCTTGAGTAACATGTCACTACAACAAAAAAGACTTTTCACAGCGTTTGAAAAACGCTGTTAAAAGTTTTCACAGCGTTTTTAAAAACGCTGTATAACGACATGCGGTCGTTGACCCTAAATTTTTAACTGCAAAATATAAACGCTGTCAAAAACCCACTTTCTACAGCGTTTTTTAAACGCTGTTAATAATTTTTCTACTGCAAGGTATAAACGTTGTTAATAGTTTTCTACTGCAAGGTATAAACGCTGTCGTAGGGATATGCATTTTTTTCCCAACGAATTGACAGCAATGTATAAACGATGTCGTAGGGATATGCATTTTTTTCCAATGAATTGACAGCAATGTATAAACGCTGTCGTAGGGATATGCATTTTTTTTCCAAAGAATTGACAGCAATGTTGTGCCATTGCAATATTCATACATATCATTAATATAAACTACATTTAATTATATTTTAATCAGTTAATGTACATAACATAAACAAATCAAACTAAAAATTGTAAAATAAAAGCATAACTATTAATCACTTCCATAAAATAAGTTGAACACAATATCCATGAACAAAGTTTACATAAACCCGTAAAGAGAGATAAAATTTATAAACCAACTGCATACAAAATTAGACAAATGCACAATATCTAGAAAGCAAGTTTGCATCTAATATTATCGACAAAACGTGCATAAAAGTAGTTCAAATACAGGCTGAAAATGAAAAGTGGCAGTACGAAGATAGTTAGACATTGGTTTACTGAATTGTTGCCAACATGGCAGTCTGAACTCGGCAAGATTCCTCCTTCCGTCTTTTTTTCTTGACTTTTTGTTGTTGAGCTATCACTAACCATGGCTTTGTCAACATCCTGTGAGTAGTAATTACAGTAAGCTTTAGACGTATAACTGTTAGTTAAATATAAAGAGTACAATTTCCAGTTCAAAAAAATGTGTTTTTCAATAAACATGTAACTGGAAGTTCTATGCATTTGTTTTCTGTGCTATTGGTTTTGCTCTATCAAAGAAAAAAATTATAGTCATCTAATAAAAGTCTTGTTTCTATAGTCTTACTGCATTCAACATTTTATCATGTGTCAACCAATTCAATACATTAGCCTAGTTGGTCCATTAGCCCAGTTGGTTTTATCTAATTTCAATCTAATGTGCACAAAATCTATTCATTTTTTCTTCTTACATAGAAAAAATATATATGCCAATATCCTATAAATGGACTGAAGTTAGATAAAAAAATCCACTGAATTGCATTAAAAATTTGGTTGTGCCCATAATTAGTATTGTCCCTTGGCCAAATTGATACTATCAATAGCAACACCCTCAAAAAATTGTAGCACACAGTCAGTAGATTCAGTACCTTATGTGAGTAATGTCGTAGCAAATCACTAGACCTGTATAACAATATATAATTTACAATATGAGATTTCCATTCTCCTTTGCTCCGTTCATCCCTATCAGGAGAATGAGGCTGATTACGCACACGGCAAAATACGTGAACAAGGACAACAACATCAAGTGCAGCATACTCTATCTGCAAGTAATCATAGTACGCTAACAAAACAAAATTTAGTCCATTGTGATCAAATTTGTGGTTAAATCCCTTTTTTTATTCCATAGGGAAAGAACTATTGTATATTTTTTTTCTCAACTTACCTGATTTGCACTAAGAGGTCGCTGCTCCCAATTATTGTTCCTTCCTGTTTTGTTCAAACCAGCTCCTAATATTTTCTTCATAGTCAATAAACATAAAACGCATGAGATCAGTTATTGCATCAATATAGTCTAATCAACAAAAGGATAGGAAAATAAAATAGTAGAATGAAATAATGTATCAAGATAAATGTGCTTTGAATTATACCTCAGGAAGCCCTGATAGCCCACCACTT
Source organism: Allium fistulosum (assembly GCA_030737815.1). NCBI lineage: Eukaryota > Viridiplantae > Streptophyta > Magnoliopsida > Asparagales > Amaryllidaceae > Allium > Allium fistulosum. The sequence goes on along the minus strand of CM060907.1, from coordinate 897,585,671 downwards.
TGCTCGTTGAAAAGTTTATGGATACCAAGAACCATTCCATAGTACTAAAAATACTCCAAGTTGCCATAGGAATGGGATAATTGACAAAGATCACATTGCAAGTTGTAGCAGTTTGAGAAATATTGCTTCTGGAAGAATACAATTCTCAAAGTATATAATTTGAGTAAAAATATCATAATGAACAGTTTTTTCGTAAAATATTCCTTATGTGACTTTTCTTTTAATCTTGCACTAAAATGCTATTAACGCGCCTTAACTTGACACACCCTTAAAATGCAATGAAGTCTGATTTGATCAGTGAAGGAATTTAGGCAGATTTGCCATAAAGTGTGACCAAATCGATGTGCTAAAGAATATAACTGATATTACTTGCAAACTCAAAGAAATGTTTTATTTGTAGGCACAGAATTTTCTCACCTTATCATAAACAGCCTAGTTGATTTCATAAGAAAAAAGCTCCTGCTTGGTATTTGGTATCATGCCAATTAATTGCTTTGCATCTAATAACTTCTTATTTTCTGGCTTTGGCTTATCTTCCCGATCCCTATCATAGCTCTTATCATGACCTTTTTCCTTGTTAACTGTGAAGATGACAGTAAATTTTATATCACATGCATATTCATCCAATCTTGTTTGATCAACTATGAACTTAATTTTTATAAAGTCAATTGTTACTATTTTTAAAATGACATAAATAAATAGTCCATTTGACTGAATCTGTAGTCTTTTTGGATATACTATTTTAGGAACCCAGGATGAGAAAACCATAATTAAATAACAAATCATATAGAGTCAAAGCAATTTGTGACTAAGTTTCTGGTCAACACACCCACATATACTAAACCTTCAGAAGAAAAAAAAGGTCTAAATTAATGTTATAACAATTAGTGTTTGTTTATTTATGCACAGATATGATTTAGAGCTGCATATGGTTCATCAGAGCGTAGACAACAAGACCGCGGTTATTGGTATCATGTACAAAATCGGTCGTAGTGACCCATTGCTAAGAATGGTTAGCTTCATACATAACACATTTACATATACCAAGTGTCCTATATCAGTTTGTATTCTAATATTGTCATGTTGAAATAAAATCATAAAAGTTGGAGGGTAATATCAAAAAACTAGAGGATATCAAGAATGGTGAAGAGAAGTTAGGGATGATTAACCCAAGAGAAGTAAAGTGGGGAAGCAGAATGTATTACAGATACTTGGGATCACTCACAGCTCCTCCCTGCACTGAAGGTGTCATGTGGCATATTATCAAAAAGGTTCACCTTTTGTTTGTTGAACCATAAACTATGATAGTATGCAATCTTAACTTTATATGATTCAGAGTTTTGGTAAATTAAACTATGTTGTATAATTTTGTGTCTAACATAGGTAACTTCCAAGATGTAAAAAATATAACAATATATATAATACTGGTATTGGAGGATTAATTCTAATACCAAGTAAATTATAAAACAGGTGAGGACTGTGTCAAGAGAGCAGTTGCAACTACTGAGAGATGCCGTGCATGATGTGAGTATCTGAGTATTTGCTTTGTTGCTTCAGAATTTAGATACTTCAAGTGCCAATATTAAAACTTACCATTAAACATAGTAGCATAATAATCATCTATTTCTGTTGTATGACAGCGTGAGAATCATTCAAATAGAAAAGTCACAAGACTACTACTCCTACCTCAACTATTTCTAGGAAAGTGAATCATGCTGATTTTCACCTTCCTAATATGGTTCATGTATCAGAAACTTAAACAATACCTTGTTACGTGGTGGAATGCATGTGAATAATGTGTCGATTCTAAAGGTGGTACTGGATCACATCAATCTTCCTTGGGATTTTCCATCCTCATCACAATGTGCCAACTGGAAAAAGAACATGGATAATCATCTTTCATTGCTGTACATAAAGGCCAGATACATTGACTTACAAACTAGTCTTGAAAAAGATAACAAGTCCCAACCTCGAGCATGTTCTAATAATCAAAGAATTGTTGACATATGTTGAATAAAATCATCTTTTTTTATTCAAATCAGTGAAGATGAATGCAGCTACCTATCAATCTTCATTTCAGTGGCTTGTTTCACGTTCTCAAGAAAAACTTCCACCGTCTCGCAGTCGATATTAAGGTTCTTTTTCCCCTGATAATGTACCACTAGTAGTTTAAAATCAAAGCTAATTTTACATGGATTGAGTATTATTAATGGATAAAATGAGCGGTTCGGAGTTGAAAACTGAAAATACAAGAGAACAATACATGGGAACCAACTTATCCAACCAAATAAAAATGGAAGGTCGTTTCCAGTACCGAGAGGAACAGTGGCAATTGGAGGAGGATGATATAGCTTAAGATCGGAAACAACTCCTAAAAGCCAGCTTGCAGTACCATGACTTAGCATGATTACTTGGTTAATGTAGTACTGTAATTTTGTTTTGGGATTAACATGGTTAAAGGTGTAACTAAGCAACACAGTAAGGGTATGTGGCTATGGACGGTGCTTACACTACAGGTTAAGGCAATGAAACAAACAGGTGTGACAAATACTTGATTAAAAATATATTATTATAGCATAATTCAAGCTTGGATGAACTGTGGCCTGTGGACAGTCTCAGGCCTGCATAACCGCTTGCAAAATACCAAACAACCGATTGTATGACTCTTTATTTTTTTAAACTTTTACATGAAAGTTTTGTACTGTCTCCAACCCGTTGTACTTAAAAAACCAATAGAATTTGTGCAAACTTGTTGCTAGCTATATGTTTCAAATTACAGACAAATGATTCAAGATTTAGAAGATTTATAAAACCAACAGAATATTTATAAACTTGTTGCTGGCTATATGTTACCCAGGTTCTAAGCCTTCTAAAGCACATAATGTCTACAGATTTACCACATCAATAGATTTATATACTTAACTTACCTTAAATAAGCATGTCAATAAATACCATGATTGAGTTGACCATGAAAAGCATGGAGAAGCTGAAGATGCCTCATGAATTTGCCAATGCTGGAAGTCTATGTAAAATCTTCCGTGCTGCAAAGCAATTTGAGTGGTTATATAACTATATTACATTGGATCTATTAACTCAAAAAAAAAGTCCCAGTCAATTACTTAAAGTATCTCTGAATCGTATCCATTTCACAGCCTCCTGATAGGTTAAGGTGAAGGAATGCTCTCAATGAAAACCATAACTATAATGTACTACCCAAATTAATTAACAGGATAAGAAGACATTATGTGCTAGCTAAAAAATAATTGGTCGATTAATAATTTTATCTGTTTACCTTTTCAGCATTTGATGTATACTACTGCTGAACTTCATCAAGCAAAACAAGCTAGCTATCTAGCTTAAGTTTTTCCAAGAAGCCACTAAACTGTAAATAAGGTGTACTATGTCTGTACTATGTTTGAAACTCACATTATGTCTGTACATTCGCTAATCAGTTATATCGTTCTTTCTCTATATACACTTCATAAAGATATACACTATTATCAGTGAAAATGTATGATTCATTTTTGTTTTCACAACAACGTGTCTTTAAAGATTTCATGATATTCCCAGAGACATTTAGCAACTAAGATAGATTTATACCCATAATAGTTAATACCTTGTATATTACATTCTTCAAAGCAATCACTAATCAGTTGTATGTATGTATTATATAGTGTTTGATAAAATAATAATAATTTGTTAACCCTTTCTTTAGACAAGTAGAAGTAAGTAACAGTAATAAAACAGATGAAATTATCACTAACAATGCCAGCTTTGAGCTGTGCAAATAAGTTTGATAGCCTTTGATCATTATGTTGTTGCAGTAAAGTAGTTAATTAAATAACCATTGAATTAACTCGTGTTGTGTATATATTTGTATCTTTTCTGTAAGAGACGGTATATTCATCAAAATATATATATTTTATAGATGTATGAATATCTTATGTGTTTGAAATTGCAACTAGATCAGAATACATGTTACTTAGCTTGGTTATGTATAGAAACAGACTTCATAGAATCACTATGCTAGATCCTAAATTACTCCAAGATCCACTTAGTTAAAATAAACTCATCAAAATTAATAGCAATAAATGGTAAATCCAATAATAAATCCAATAGATCCAAAGCTTTGTAGTTTCGAAATTATTACAATTATAAAAAAATAGTCATACCTGAGCGCCTTGTAAGCAAAAGGCATACTCTCTACTATAGTTTTCCTCTCATCTCCAGTCTTGAATTCTGCCAAATATTGATGATAATAACCTTCATCTTCAAATAGAACGCTTTGGAATCACTGGCACTCGCCGCAAGAACCAAACTGTTGTACTATTTGTTCTGCTAACTCCATTCAGCAAATGTACTTTGGAAGACTATACAAGTTGAATTACTTGACCTTAAGTGGCTTTTTTCTCCTTTGCAGGACCAGGTGCAATCACTCCAAACATAATCAATGTAAACTACTATACTGAAAATTATCAGTACCGATCATGAATATAAATTCAACCAATATCACTAACCAGTTCTTGAACTACACAACTTCAACAGCGACGTTCTTCCTGACAGCGACAAGCTCACATCGACAGCCACCACATCAGATCTTGGCTTCGACTTTAGGCACTTGTGATAGGATTTTAGGAGAACACGTGAATCATTAGCAGCCTACACCCCAGATGCAGCATCTTAGGTAAGCATTTCAAGCAACATGACTAACTCGAAGAAACGGCAACTACATCTACTCGTTGACAACCGCAGCAACGTGATATCCAGGTCTCAACAGTGCATCTCTCGATTTCAGGTAGTGGATCATCGATCATGGCAGTAAGCACAGAGCTTCTCTTAGCACTTCAGATCAGAACGAAGATGAATTCAAGGTGTTAGGGCTAGAGCAAACTAGATGTTGCAGGCGAAACTAGAGTACGAACGAAATTTCATGGGAGATTTCACATATATTTGGGGTTTTAATTAGGTTTAAAATAATTTTGGGGAAGATTGGTAGTCGATTGTTTTCTTGCTTTATGCGGGAGAGAAGAAATTATGGCGGCCAGGTAACCGCGTAATGAAACGAATCTAAAAATAAAGCGGGTCACTTTAAACAGCGTTTCAGATTCCAAAATTTACTTTACAAAATACTTTTATCATCATTCACAATGAAAACGCTGTCCGTTATTGCAGTGAAAAGCGCATTTTCTTGTAGTGTGTATATAGTCAATGTAGTACACCCTTCCTATAATCTTCTTGATATGATGATTTGAATGTACAAAGATAGGAAGTAGAGAGTTGAAAATCACTTGATATTATAACAATATAAGATCAGAATAGATAGAAAGAATTGGTTATTGAAATAGTGGATTTTCATCTCTATTTATAGTATTGAATAGTTTTAATTTAATAGTTGCAACTATTAGAAGAAGTGCAACTCTTGGTGAAGAAGACAACTCTTCAGAATTTGATATTTCATGAAGAGATGCTTCAGTTCGTCAAGTTCAGATGTCTGAGAGAAAAGTGACAGATGTCTGAATAAAGTTTAAAATTCAAAAAATAGAAGAAACAAAAAAACAGTCATTTCAGACGTCTGTCTTTTAATTCAGATGTCTGTCTATGATGACAGACGTTTGTTATTAAATTGACAGACGTCTATTTCATATAAACATAAAAGTAATTTATACTGAGGGTTCAGACGTCTGTTATTTTATCTTTAGACGTCTGACATTGATGTCAGACGTCTGAATTAAACTACAGACGTCTAATTCTGTACTGTTTTGTTCCTTCCTTTGTTTTAGAACTTCTCAACTTGAGATATTATTCGATTTTGAAAATACCTTTTTATATCTTTAAATAATTAAAGATATTTATTATTTTAAAACATGATTTTCAAAAGTATATTTGTGTGTGTGTGTGTTTTATCATCATATCAGAGATTGTACAAGAATATTGAACTTAGAAATAATAAAATTTGAAAACTTGATCTTTGTTGATGATATGATAATAGCTTCTCTTTGTAGATTCCTGCAAGAATATTTGACATTATAGTATATAGGTTGAAATATATAGTTGTCGCATTAAAATCAAAGAAGGCAGGTTCCAACATTCTCTCCCTTTTTGATGATGACAACTATATAATTCAACGGTTAGTATAACCATACCTTTTGCTCCCCCTATCAATATGACCAATTTATATAGCAGAAATGTTATTATTTCTCCCCCTTTGTCATTAACAAAAAGAATTGTAGGGGTTGTTAGATATAAAGAGATAACAGAACTGTGAATAACAAAATAGATAAGAAATGTAGACAATACATAGTTGATCAACCAAGCGTGTACCAAAATGATAAAAACAAATCAATTTTTAGGACAAAGCATTTGTTTAACCAAACACAATGAACCAAATGTTTCAGAGAGACATAGAAATTTATACAAACAACAACATATAAGTTTTAAAAATCACTTAAAGATACATAATTTTATGAAACTGAAGTTTATGGATCAAAAGACAAACCAAAAGAAATCATCTTCTTTCACCATTCTCCCCAAGTTGGAGAGGGAGGAGGAGAAGATCCACGAGAATTTTTCCATAATCGACAAAGAATTGTTTTGACATTCTTCATCTCTCGTGCATTCTCTTCGACTTTGGCATCTAGATGATCGAATCTAGAATTGATGGAAGAAAAACCTTGTGCAATTTGTTGAGAGATTTTCTTTTGATTTTTAGAGATGGTGATGTCAGATTTGAGCTTTTCATTTTTTGTATAGGTGCGTGAAGATCCAGAAGTTTGTTCAATCTCGTAATTTTCCGGAATTGAACTTTGGATAAAAGTTTGCGCAAAGGCTTCATCTTCTCCTTCATCATCTTCCCCTTCATCTTCCCATTCATCTCTATCATCCCCTTCTTTTTCAGTATCTCCTTCATCTCCATCGTGTCCGGAACTGCCTACCTTTGTTTTTCCTTTTTCTTTTTGTAAACCTAGTTGTTCCGCTTTATAATCAGGATATGTTGGATACGACGGAGGAGATTCCGGTAATCCCATCAAACTAAAAAAGCGAATATTGGATACCTTAATCTTTTCAAACTCAATTGCCGGACTTTGAATAGACAAGTCAGTTAGTATTCGAGTAATATAAGGGGCATAGACAATTGATCGCTTCTTCGAGTCGTGATAAGTACAAAATGCATCGTAAAAATATTGTGCCCAATTGATTTGTGAATTTGATAATATTGCTTGAAGCGCCTTATCTTCATCATCATAAATGATCTCATGGCTTCCTTGCCGGGGAAATATTGTTTTTATTAACATTCTAAGCAATAATCGAGGTCGGGGACGAAGATGATTTGATCTATCTGTGGACTTTCCTGGTTCAAAAAGATGATATTCTATGTGTTTAAGATCCTCACCTTCTAACTTAAAATCATCTAAATCGACCCCATCCGAGCTACATTTTAAAATTCGTCCAATGTCAGCAGGAGTTATTTGTAGAATGTTTCCAAATATGCTTGTCCAAAGCGTTCCTTTATCTCTATGAAGCCTAATTTTGGGATTGTTGACATTTGCAAGAAATAATAGGACACTAAGTCTACATATGTTCACTTGATTGTCTTTGAAATCAATAAGACTAGTGATCTGAGATCTATCAGTAAAGAACCTAATTTTGTACGCAGGAAAATGATCAAGGTCATGAAAAATACCGTGAAATGAAGGCAGAGAAGATAGATGTTTGTAACGAGCCATACTTCGGGGTTCATGGTAGAGCCAAGCGGCAATTTGATCTTCTGTAGGGAGAATATGAGGAGCTTGTTGAGAAGAATCCCCTTTTTGTTTCTTGTGTTTTGATTTGGGCGCCATTGTTTTTTTTTTGAAGAAGGCTAGTGTTTTGAATTTTGATTTTGAGAAAATAGTCGTGTTGAAGAAGGGAAACCGTTGGTTTGATTTATATGGTTTTCTGTCTAACAGGGTTTCAGACGTCTAAAAAGTATACAGATGTCTGAAGTCCTGTAGATAAAGAACAATTAAGAGTAGTTTAGACGTCTAAAATGAAAGACAGACGTCTAAAAAATAGTGACAGACGGCTCAGACGGCTAAATTTGAAACAGAGAGTAAAAAACATTTTGAACTAAGATCAGACGTCTGAATATTTTATGTTAGACGTCTATTTTTTAGGACAGGCGTCTGTTATTTTCATACAGACGGCTAATTTTATAACAGAAAATTTGAAACTTTTTATACTTAATTTAGACGTCTGTGATAAATTCTCCAGACGTCTGTGTGTTTGAAAAATATAAAAAGGTGTTTTACAGACGTCTGTGTAAAAGTCTAGACGTCTGTATGTCTGATGTTGAATGTTTTTGCTCTGTTTAATGATAAAAGAAAACATTAAATATTTATTTACTTTTGAAAATGATACAAAGCAAAAATGAGTAACCAAACCAACGTACAATCATATATATATTATCTACTTAGGAGTCTTCGGAGTTTTTGGAGACTTCGGAGACTTCCCTTTGGATGATTCGTGTTGATTGTGTTCATCAAACTGTTTAATGGGAGACCATTGAGGCTGACGATCCCACGAATTTGGAGAAACATGAGGACGTTGAGGTGAATGAATATGTGCATTTGTGTTGATCGGAGATGAACCACATATTTTTGCAGCACAACGTTCAAGAAAACTGAGTCGTCTACCATGACTCTTTTGCTCAAAATACATTTCACGCTGAAGATTAAGTGTTTCCCTCTGATAGTGATGTAAGTCATCTATCTTTTCCTTAGTAGTTGGAGATGGAAATAAATTTCTTCGCGTGCGTTTATTTTCTGGCGTATATCCCGTATGATGACTTTGTGGTGGACATATCGGAATATAAGCTGGAGTTGGAGTTGGAGTTCGGAAGACCCAGAACTAGGTGTTTCAAAGTCAATTGACGAATATCCAGATGAATAGGAAGGCTCATCTGAAGATCAACCGGCCATGGTATATATGAATAATGCAAAGTTAAAAAACATAATTGATTTTCTTCTTTCACCTTTTTATTTGAAATAAGCTGAGTGAAATTTTTCTTCTCAATGAAAAATTTTATATATAAAACTGAAGGCTAAATAATGAATAGTTAAGATTAAAAGTAGAATAATTTAATTTTAACCAAAAGAAAAATGTGTGGACAAAAAAACCAAGTTTATATTAACCTTTAAATAAAAACAGAAATGAGTTGAAGTAAACTTCATAAATTTTTGAATGAGATGATTCCAAGTTCTCGTCTCAATTTTACAAAAGTGTTTTCATTTAATGGTTTGGTAAATATATCTGCTAATTGATTTTCCGAAGATACGAATTCTAGATTGATTATATCTTTTTCAATATTATCACGAAGAAAATGATGACGAATATCAATATGTTTTGTCCGTGAATGATTTACTGGATTTTTAGATAAATTAATAGCACTAGAATTATCACAGAAGATTGTAGATTTAGATAATTTAAAACCAAAATCTTAAAGAGTTTGTTGCATATAAATTACTTGAGCACATGCCAAAGCTGCAGATATATATTCTGCTTCACAAGTAGAAAGTGATACGCAATTTTGTTTCTTACTAAACCAAGATACTAGAGACCGTCCAATGAAGTGACAAGTCCCACTTGTACTTTTTCTATCCGTCCGACTTCCTCCAAAATCAGCATCACTATATGACACTAATTCAAAAGGACATTCTTTTGGAAAAATAGTCCAAAATCTTTGGTTTTGTTGAGATAACGTAAAATACGTTTCACTGCTCTAATGTGTGATTCTTTAGGATCGGCTTGAAATCGTGCATACAAACAAACGCTCATTATTATATCGGGTCTACTAGCGGTTAAATATAATAATGATCCAATCATACTTCGATATAATTTTTGGTCTACACTCTTGCCATTTTCATCTTTTTCAAGATGTATAGTTGTACTCATAGGAGTTGGTTTGGCAGAAGTATTTTCCATACAAAAGCGTTTGATTAAATTATTACAATATTTTTCTTGATTTATAAAAATGCCATTATTAACTTGTTTAATTTGAAGTCCAAGAAAATATGTTAATTCTCCCATGTGAGACATTTCAAATTCATTTGTCATTATTTTAGAAAATTCTGGACATAATTTATCATTAGTTGATCCAAAAATAATATCATCTACATAAATTTGAACAATTAAAATATCATGTTTCTTTTTCTTAATAAAAAGAGTTTGATCAACCTTTCCAATTTCAAAACCAGAGTCGATTAAATAACTTTTTAAACGATCATACCAAGCACGAGGTGCTTGCTTTAAACCGTATAAAGCCTTTTTAAGTTTATAAACATGGTCTGGAAATTGTTCGTGTATAAACAAGGGAGGTTGTTCAACATAAACATTTTCTTTAATAAACCCATTTAAAAATGCACTTTTAACATCCATTTGATATAATTTGAAATCATGAAAGCAAGCATAGGCTAATAGGATTCGTATTGCTTCTAATCTTGCGACAGGAGCAAACATTTCTTCATAGTCAATTCCTTCTTCCTGATTATATCCTTGTGCAACTAATCTAGCTTTATTTCTAGTGATATTACCATGATCATCTGCTTTATTTTTAAAAACCCATTTAGTGCCAATAATTGATTGATCATTCGGTCGTGGAACTAAATCCCAAACGTTATTTCTTTCGAATTGGTTTAGTTCTTCTTGCATCGCAATAAGCCAATTATCATCAGTTGAGGCTTCCTTAATATTTTTAGGTTCTATATTAGAAAGAAAAGCTATATGACCCATTTGATTTAGTTGATTCCTTGTTTTAACTCTTTCATCAATTTCTCCTATTATATTTTGAATTGGATGATCTTTTAAAATTCTTGGTGGGGATTTTAATTCAGTTTCAATTTGATTTATAGAAGGAGTATTGTCAGGTGTATTGTTGTCAAAAGTAGAATTTGAATTTATTACAATGTCTTCATCATCATTTGTTTTAATTTTGAAATTTTCATCAAATGATACATGAAGTGTTTCTTCAATAGATTTAGTTCTTTTATTATAGATTCTATATGCTTTGCTTCGTTCTGAGTATCCGATAAATATACATTCATCCGATTTTGGATCAAATTTTCCTAGTTGATCTTTCGTATTCAAGGCAAAACATTTTGAACCAAAAACTTTAAAGTAAGATATATTAGGTTTTCTACCGTTGAAAAGTTCATATGGAGTATGTTTAGTTAAAGGTCGAATAGAGACACGATTTAGGACATAGCAAGCAGTAGCAATGGCTTCTGCCCAAAATTGTTTTGGAAGAGTGGTTCCATTCAATAAAGTCCTAGCACATTCTTGAAGTGTTCTATTTTTACGTTCAACAACTCCATTTTGTTGAGGCGTTCTTGGAAATGAAAAGTTATGAAATATTCCTTTCTTATTACAAAATTTCTCAAACATTTCAAATTCACCTCCATGATCACTTCTAATGTTTTTAATCTTTAGATTTTTACTATTTTGAATACGTTTAGCAAAGATTTTGAAATTTTCAAATGTATCACTTTTGTTTTTCATAAATAAGGTCCATGTATATCTAGAGAAGTCATCAACTATTACAAAAACATATCTATTGTGATTAATAGATTGAGTCTGAGTTGGTCCAAATAAGTCTAGATGTAACAACTCAAGAGGTTGTAATGTTGAGATGATCTTCTTAGATTTAAAAGAAGATTTAGTTAGCTTTCCTAGTTGACAAGCATCACAAATGCTATTTACCTTAAAATTCATTTTAGGTAAACCTTTTACTAAATTGTTTTTGGATAATTTATTAATAGCTTTGAAATTTATATGACAAAATCTTTTATGCCATAGCCAAAGGTCATTTTCTTTGACTAATAAGCACATATTTGTATTATGATTTATTTTCATATTCAGAATATAAATATTACGATCTCTAACTCCTTCGAAAATAAGATTTTTGTTATGATAAAAAATATTGCATTTATTTTCAGAAAATACTATGTTAAAACCTTTATCACATAATTGATTAATACTTAGTAAGTTGTGTTTTAAATTTTTGACTAACAAAACATTTGTAATAAGAGGTAAATTAGATGTACCGTCATTGCTCACATCGCCTTTGCCAATGATGTAACCTTTGGAATTATCTCCAAAAGTGACAGATCCTCCATCTGAGTAGATAATGTTAGTTAACATATTTTTGTCGCCTGCCATGTGTTTTGAGCAACCACTGTCTAGAATCCATTTTCCTCTTTTCTTAATCGATACCTGCAAAAAATATTGAAATTCTATTGGTACCCACTTCCTCTATTAGGGTCCTAAGGGTTAAATCTTAGGAAGCCAAACCCAGTTGGGTTTAGAGTTCCCTTTAAAATAAAATTTTCATTCTTATGTACAGACTTAATGAAAGATTTAATGTAGTTATTCCTAATCAAATTATTATTAGTTTTTGGAACCCAAATCATAATTGATTTTGGATGAATAACTTTTGAAGAAGATTTTTGAGCAGATATATATTCCTTTTTAAAATTAGTATATAAAGAACCATTATTTTTAGAATGCTTTTGTATTGGTTTTTTATATCCTAACCCCTTTTTATTTGAACAGGTTTGAGAATTCTCAATTATTTTAGAGAGACTCTCTCTTCCACTGTTAAATTTAGAAACGTTTTTAGAAATATTTTCCAGTTTTGTTTTAAGATGTGATACTTCTATATCAAGTGTTTTAATATTAGAGTTTAAATCATAATTCTCTTTTGCTAATTTAACATTCTCATATTTCTGTCTTTCTATTTCACTGCTTAAATCAGTGAATTGAGATGTTATATTAACATAAGATTCTTGAGATTTTACTAACTCTTCCTCTAATATTTTCTTTTCATCTTTTAACATGTCAGTTTATATTTCAGTTCTATTTAATTTTCCTAAAGCATCTTTATATTTACTCTTTAGGATTCTAAGTTTATCTAACAATTCAGAGTTTATTTCTATTAAATCGTCAAAAGTTAGATCACTTACATCATCATTTCTTGCCATAAAACAAACGTTGGCTTGTTCTGAATCACTGTCATTATCACTGTCTGATGAAGAAGATTCTGTATCATCCCATGTAGCTGAGAAGGCTTGTTTCTTTTTATATTTGTCCTTTTTGAGATTATTTTCTTTCTTCCGCTCAGGACAATCTTTCTTTATGTGGCCCTTCTTGTGACATTCGTAGCATTCAAGAGATGATCTTGATGGCTTATTGAAACCCTTGTTATTTCCAAATTTATTACCCTTTTTGAATTTCAAAAACTTTTTGAAATTCTTAGCTATAAATGCCATATCGTCTTCTGATTCAGAGTCTTCTTTTTCTGCTTGAAAAGCGATAGTTTTCTTGTCCTGTGCTTGTGCTCGTCTTGCCTGTAAATTTACTTCATAGGACATTAGATTTCCTATTAACTCTTCTGTTTTTATGGTTGAAATATCATTAGCTTCCTCGATAGCTAAGACTTTTCGTTCCCATTCATCAGTTAAAGAGTTAAGGATTTTTGATACAACATCAGATTTAGTAAAAGTAACTTCTAAAGCAAATAGTGAGTGGTAGATATCCTGGAATCTAGAGTACATTTCACAAATACTTTCTCCTTGTTTCATTCTAAAATTTTGAAATTGATTTTTAAGCATAAAAATCTTGCTTTGTTTTACTTTATTTGTTCCTTCGTGTGTAACCTTAAGAGTATTCCAAATTTCATATCCAGTTTTACAGATGCTGACTCGATTGAATTCATTTTTGTCTAAAGCGCAAAATAACATGTTCATTGCTTTTGCGTTTGCAGTAGCATCTAGTTTTTGGGTATTAGACCATGCAGCATACTCTGTAGTAGGAATATGATATTCAGTTTGAATGATATTCCAGGTTTCAAATCCATTTGCTTGCATAAAAATTCTCATTCTAGTTGACCAATAACTATAATTTAATCCGTTAAACAATGGTGGTCGTGTAGTGGCTTGTCCCTCAGTAAAACTGTTGCTAGTGTTATTGTCCATATTATTAAAAAAATCAGATAACTGTGTTATAGTTATGTGATAACCTTGCTCTGATACCAAATGAAAGTGTATATGGATCGATAATATATAGTAAGACTAGTCTAGCAAATGCGGAATTATAAAAAATAGTAAATAGCAGTAATAAAAATGACACCAGGGATTTTTATACTGGTTCGAACTTCCCGTTCTACGTCCAGTCCCAGACTCCTTCTGAAATTCCTCGAATAATCCTCACTTAACCCGGAGGAACAGGTATTACACCGCCTGAGCAACCGAACAGGACTTTTCTGCCTAAGCAACCGAATAGGACTTCAAATACAATTAATAAATTGTTTCTTAACTTGTGTGTTCTTGAGTAACACGTATATAGTCAATGTAGTACACCCTTCCTATAATCTTCTTGATATGATGATTTGAATGTGCAAAGATAGGAAGTAGAGAGTTGAAAATCACTTGATATTATAACAATATAAGATCAGAATAGATAGAAAGAATTGGTTATTGAAATAGTGGATTTTCATCTCTATTTATAGTATTTAATAGTTTTAATTTAATAGTTGCAACTATTAGAAGAAGTGCAACTCTTGGTGAAGAAGACAACTCTTCAGAATTTGATATTTCATGAAGAGATGCTTCAGTTCGTCAAGTTCAGATGTCTGAGAGAAAAGTGACAGATGTCTGAATAAAGTTTAAAATTCATAAAATAGAAGAAACAAAAAAACAGTCATTTCAGACGTCTGTCTTTTAATTTAGATGTCTGTCTATGATGACAGACGTCTGTTATTAAATTGACAGACGTCTATTTCATATAAACATAGAAGTAATTTATACTGAGGGTTCAGACGTCTGTTATTTTATCTTTAGATGTCTGACATTGATGTCAGACGTCTGAATTAAATTACAGACGTTTATTTCTGTGCTGTTTTGTTCCTTCCTTTGTTTTAGCACTTCTGAACTTGAGATATTATTCAATTTTGAAAATACCTTTTTATATCTTTAAATAATTAAAGATATTTATTATTTTAAAACATGATTTTCAAAAGTATATTTGTGTGTGTGTGTTTTATCATCATATCAGAGATTGTACAAGAATATTGAACTTAGAAATAATAAAATATGAAAACTTGATCTTTGTTGATGATATGATAATAGCTTCTCTTTGTAGATTCCTGCAAGAATATTTGACATTATAGTATGTAGGTTGAAATATATAGTTGTCGCATTAAAATCAAAGAAGGCAGGTTCCAACAGACCATATCCAGATTTCAACAACAAAACACCATTTTTATTTCAATTCAAATTCCCATTAAAAATCATTTCAATTTATCGATTTGAAATCCATTTTTGAACTACAATTTTAAACCACTTCAAATTCATTTTAGATTTCAAAGTTTAAATATTCAAACGTTTGCAATAACTCAATTTTTATAAATTCGTTTATATTTCAAAATTCAGCTTTAAAATTTCAATTTAAATTCTTTAAACAATTCCTTTAAACAAATTTCCATTTCAACATTTTAAAGCTTAGATTTTGAAATAATTCAGTTTATATAAATCAAATTTTATTTCAAAATATCATTTAATTGGATTCAAAAATTAAGGATTTAAAATCATTTAATTTTACCAATCCGGTGTCCGTATATAATTTTCTACCCTATGGTCAAGTGATACGGATATATATCATTTTAACCCGCAATAATTTAAATTTACGGGTATATGTCATTTCAATCCGTAATCGCAAGTAAAATTCAAAATCCATACAATCGCTCGAGTTTATCATTTCAATCCATAACGATTTTTCCCTAATCTATAGATCGTTCGGGTATGTATCATTTCAACCCATAGTGATTTTTCTTTAACTAAGGGAACTTGCAGTGTGATAACAATATATAAATATAACATCCAGTCATCCAATATCAGCAATTAAACATCCATCACAATCATCATTCAAATCAACCAATAAATAACAACAATTAGCTGGTTATCGTTAACAGGTATTTAACCGGCAATTTAAATTCAATATTAAATTAAATGCAATTAAATTCAATATAAATTCAAATTAAACTCGAATGACAATTTAGTGTGATAACCCTGATTTTATGAACAAGTTTTATAATTTAATTTAGTATACTTGTTTGAAATTTTGGTTGCCTAGGAAAAATATATATGATAAGTTGACCATAAATGCATTGGATAAATATTGATATGTATGCAAGATGGTATAATACACATGTACATACTTCTCTGAAAAAAAGAAGTAGAAAATTTATTTGTAAGCTAGAGTAAACTATAATACATGAACATGACATGATTATTACAGATATGAATATGCCATTGAAACAAGTCTAGAATAAGGAAAATAAAGGCTTAGGCAAGGATAGATTTATAGGTATTATACAGGTATTTTAAACAAATGCTGGCTGAAGAAAAATTATTAGAAATTGCATGAAAATAGTATGAGTTGTTGAATAAATACTTTATCCACTTTTAGCAATTTTCTTAGTTTTAAAAAAAAAACAGAGATCATGCAAATAAGGTGACCGGGGTAATAAGGTATAATTTCTGTTAATAGAAACAGGGACCACTTACCCATTTTCTCTTAGAATAGAAAGAGAGGTTGATCATAAGTGGTAGGGTAAAATTGACATTGGGTAAATTTGAAAACCCTAGAGGCAGCCAAGGTCTTGTATAAAAGAGGGTTTAAGGGTGAAAGGATCTGTCACCATTTTCTTAAAAAATACAGAAATATAGATAGTTAGCAAAAGAAAAAAATTTGAGAAGCATTGGCCATTAGAGACAAGTAGGAAATAGCAGATCAAAGGAAAAGGATTAAGGTGAGTAACCTCACTGAAAATTGGCATTAAGTCCTGAATATTGAGGCAGCCTAAATGGTTTTATATTTTTATTTAATCTGTGCTTATTTTATGATCTTGGTGTGTTGATGATTTGTTTAAATATTTTGTGTTAATATACCCAGAAAATATGTTTATGGCTTTCATGTTTAAATGATCATTGTATCATAAATTATCTTTGAGATGAGATGCTCTCTTTATGTGACTTCTGCATATAGATTAATTCATGGAAACTCCAGGGATATATGTTATAAATCTATGGTCTAAAAATGGAAAAAAAATGGGGCTGTAGCATAAAGTGGTTGCTGCTTATGTCTCAAGATTAAACATATGGTAACATAGAAGTGCAATGTTTTACTTGTGCTGAACTTCTATGATTACAAATAAATCCAGATAAGAATAAAGGCTTGTGGTTTAGTCAGATCTTATGAATCTGTGAGTATCTGATTAAGCTAGAGGTAAATGGATGCATCAGAGCAAACTATATATGACCATATATTTATATGCATGACTCCTTAAAACCCATGATTTAAATAATATGTACACCGAGAAATTAGACTAGCTTGTATGAATAAATCTATGATTATGAAAACATGATCTGTTATTCTTTGAACACATGCATGATGGTTGAGTTATTTATTTTCTCTGATTAATTTATGAGATGCAGAAGGGATTAGCATAAATGGGGAAAAAGGGAAAATGAACACTTAGTAATTTAACTAAGGATTTTGGATCTTAGGGCTACAAAGTATGGCTTGGCAAGGGAAATATTGCAAGCTCACACATGGTATGATTATACCCAGGGGCCTGAGTGTGCTGGGGTAACAGTGAATATGCCCCAGACAATGTGTGTTTTAATAGAAGGAAAGTAGCTAAAGTCCATCATAAAATACCTGAGATTGAATTCTGAGAATAAGTTCACAGGTAGGTTTGGGTAAAATCCCTGATAGCCAGAAAGTATAGATAAGGAAAATAATTAAATGATGATCATATTGGTTGGTTTAGAGTATTTTATAGGGAAATTATATGTATGTGCTCCCTGATATAATCCATTGAATTATGTATTATTATGTTGTGCATTAATGAATATGCACAGGTGGTAGAGGGAAGTATGCAAGAGAAATATTGCTTTACCTTATCTATTTTAAAAATTATTTAAATTTAGATTTTCAGTAAGATTATTCATACCAGACAATTTAGTCTGACCCTTTGTGTGTTTGTACACCATTGGGTGTCTCATAATTTTATGAGGCAGCTCGTGGTGATTGTGCAGGTAAATAGGCATTTTCTTGATCAAGAATTGGATGAATTAGCTGCTAAGGAATTGGATATAATAGTTACAGACTCAAGGATATTAAAATAGATGTTAAATTGAACTTATGTTATGAAATGTTAGTTAAGTTGTTTGGAAGGAAACTAATGTAATAATATTTTCTGTTTGCAAGTATTGAACTAATCATGAGATTTCTGTTGAAAGTTGTGAGTTGCTTTGGAGAATGTCTCATTAAGTAATACAATTTCTAGTATTAACTTCTGGAATGCTTAACAAAAATGTGCAATGCTAAGAAAAATCTGAAATGATTTGTATGATAGAAAGAACTGAGAGACACATAAAGAAACCCAGATTAATTTGTATGTTACCTGAGTAAAGTAGCAAAAGAATTCAGGTTCACTTGACCAACTTTGCCAAGCCTGAATTCAACCAGTCTAAATGTCCTAAACTTATTGGTTAGGAAAGGTAACAAATAAAGAAAATAGTAAATCAGGATTGTTGTATTGAAAAAAAAATAGTTACCTGAAATCATCCAGATGCACACATGCACACAGAATACATATACACACTTGCACAAGGGATAACTAAGGGTTCAGTAGATCCAAAGTCATGGAAGTGTAAACAAACTCTAAAACTAGAGAAATAACATCTAGAATTTGCCCAAAATTAAGTAAAACAGAAAAGCTTCTTTTGAAATTATTTTGCCATGAGGAAATTATGAAGTGAATTCCAAAATGAATTCTCTGCTTCCAAAACTCTTCTACTCTGATTGAAAAAGAAAGAGAAAAACTCAAAGTATCATCTATGTATGGTTTCATATACGTGAGTTAGATGATTTGATTACAACAATATTTTTATATTGGTTGAAAGATCCTGGATAGTAGAGAAATGAGAAAGAATGTTCTCTTGAGTAGATGATCACTGAATAAAACTAAAAAAAAAATTCTAAAAGAAGTGGGTCATCTCAATTTGGTATCAGAGATATGTTGATAAATAACATAGTAAAAAAAAATCTTGAATGAACTTGGTTGTTTTGAATGTATGAAAGTATTGACTGTCTTGGATGCCTTGTCTTTATATACTTATATTGATAATATCTGTTATAATTGAATGATAATAAGTTGGAATGGGTTAACTTATAAAAGATTAGATATAATGGACTAACTCAAAGTGTTGTATCCATAGAACCATGGTAAGACCCAGACAACAAGGGGTAGGACCAAGTGAACCACCCATGGTGAATATGCCAGATTTCATGAGAGCTATAAGGGATGGGGTAGGCAATAGGCAAGAAAATCCACATGAGGAGCTTTCTAAACTACTCAAGACTTTTACCAATCTTGGAGGCAGGACTTTTGATGGAACAGAAGGAATAATGGGAATTCAAAATTGGCTCAGAATTTTGGATAGAATCTTTGCTGATATGCAAGTTGAAGACCAAAAGAAGAGGCTAATAGCATCTAGACAATTGAGAGGAGCAGCTTTGGATTGGTGGGAAGTTATTATAGCTCGAAGACCTGAAGGAGAGGTGACATGGAACCAGTTTAAAGAAATGTTGGAAGGAAGATTTGTACCTGCATCAGCTAAAGAGTCTTTGCTGGAAGAATTCATTAAATTAAGACAAGGAACTATGAGTGTTACTGAGTATACCCAGAAGTTTGAATCTCTAGCAAAGTATGTTGCAGTACTCATCACAACTAGGGAAGCTAAAAATGGCAGATACATCTAAGGATTGAATGCCAGTCTCAATAGAGCCATGCTGCCATATAAGGATAGGACATTTGATCAAGTTTTAGATCTGAATTTGAGCCTTGAACAGCATGATAAAGCCAGAGAAAATTTCAGAGCATTTAAAAATAACCAGAACAAGAAAGGAAAGGGTAAGTTTCACCCTTATGATAAAAAGAAAATGGATGTAGCTTCCACCAAGCAATCAGAAGAAGCCAAAACTGCTGAGGTTAAAAAGAAGATCACTTGCTATAATTGTGGGCAAGAGGGACACATGAAGAATAGGTGTACAAATCCCAAACCAGCATCTTTCAAGTGTCATCTGTGTGGGAAGGAAGGGCATATAAGAAGGAATTGTCCAGATTTGAGGCAAGGAAATATGGGAATTTTGGAAGGGAAAAGCAAAATAACTGAAAGTCCAAATGTTGAAAATCATGGCCAAGTTGAAGGTACTTTGCTTATTCACTCAATACCTTTTGCAGTAGTGTATGATACTGGGGCTACACACTCATTAATTTCCCATGACATTGTACAACAGCTAAAATTAAATTGTATGCTTGTAGATAAGCCCTTGCTTATTAAAAGTCCTTTAGGTAGTTCCTGTGTATTGGGTATAATATGTAAACAATTAGGACTGAATATAGGGGGACATATGTTTGGTGCAGACCTATATGTGTTGCAATATCCAGGCATGGGAGTTATTAGGAGTTGATTGGTTAAAAAGATATAAGACAGTTATAAATATGGAGACCTCCACCTTATCATTGAAAACTTCTGATGGAAAAAGGGTAGTTGTTCTTTGTGAAGCAGATAAGAACAGAAACATAGCCACCCTTGTTAACTTGACTTGTGAGAAGCATATGCCTGCATTAGAAGAAATCCCTATAGTAAATCAGTATGCTGATGTGTTTGGTGAGGTTAAGGGAATTGTTAACCATAGACCAGTAGAGTTTTCTATCAAACTAATTCCAGGAGCTAACCCAGTGGTTAAGAGGCCAACTAGAATGGGGCCTAAGGAATTAATAGAACTGAAAAAGCAGTTGGTTGAACTAGAAGAAAAAGGATTCATCAGACCTAGTAGCTCATCATGGGGAGCACTAGTGGTTTTTGTTAAGAAGCAAGATGGATCTCTCAGATTATGCATTGATTATAGAGAGTTAAATAAAATCACAATTAAAAATAAATACCCCTTACCAAGAATTGATGATCTTTTTGATCAATTGAATGGTGCAAAAGTATTTTCTAGACTCGACTTAGCTTCAGGATTTCATCAAATGAAAGTAGAAGAGGAAAGCATCAAATATACTGCTTTTAACACTAGGTATGGACTTTATGAATTTTTGGTGATGCCCTTTGGCTTGACTAATGCCCCATCTTACTTTGTTGATTTGATGAATAGAATTTTTAGAAAATATTTAGATAAATTTGTATTGATATTTATTGATGATATACTAATTTATTCTAAAACAATTGAAGAGCATGAGAATCATTTGCATATAGTACTTCAGAAATTAAGGCAAGAAAATTTGAAGGCAAAATTTTCAAAGTGTACTTTTTGGCAAAATGAGGTAAAATTTTTAGGTCATGTAGTATCAGAAAAAGGCCTATCTGTAGATCCCAATAAGGTGATGGCAATTCAAACATGGAAAAGGCCTACCAGTGTCACAGAGGTTAGGTCATTTATGGGAATGGCTGGTTATTATAGAAGGTTTATAAAGGATTTTGCAAAAATTTCAATTCCATTAACTAGATTGACTAGAAAGAATCAGGCTTTTGTTTGGATTGAGGAGTGTGAGAAAGCCTTTGAGAGATTAAAAGAAGCATTAATACAAGCTCCAATACTAAAGGTGCCTGAAGGGAATGAGAATTTGGTGATATATACTGATGCAAGTGGACAAGGACTTGGGGCAGTGTTGATGCAACAGCATCAAGTGATAGCTTATGCCTCTAGACAGTTGAAGCCCAGTGAGGTAAAGTATGCTACACATGATCTTGAATTGTCTGCTATAGTGTATGCTCTTAAGTTATGGAGACATTATTTGTTAGGGGCTAAATTTGAAGTTTATACAGATCATAAGTCACTCAAATATTTGTTTTCACAAAAAGAATTGAACATGAGGCAGCAAAGATGGATTGAACTCTTAGCCTCATATGATTTTGAAATACTATATACACCTGGCAAAGCTAATAAAGTGGCAGATGCTCTAAGTAGACAGCGTGCCAATGTAGCTAGATTGATGATAGAAGAGTTTAATACTTTATCATTACTGATTGACTCAGAAGTGAAAAGGGACAGTGAGGAAAATATGAGCATATGCAGTGAGAAGGAAGAAATAGGGAAGTTGAGTTTTGTTACTTTGGGATCAAAATTGAAAAATAAAATTGTAAAGCTACAAGACCAAGATCCATTTTTACTTGAGAAGAAAGTTCATATATTAAATGGTGAGATAGTGGAAGGATTTCAATTGGATAAACAAGGTCATTTAGAGAAGGGAAAGAGAATATGTGTTCCTACCATTGAAGAATTGAAGTAAGAAATTTTGGATGCTTATCACAAAAGCAAGTACACCATACACCCAGGAAGCACAAGAATGTATCACAACCTAAAAAGAGATTATTGGTGGAGTGGTATGAAGAGTGCAGTGGCATTATATGTGTCTAAGTGCATGGTTTGTCAACAGGTAAAGGCTGAATATCAAAGACCCTCAGGAATGCTTCAACCTTTACAAATACCACAATGGAAATGGGAAGACATATCAATGGACTTCATTGATGGTTTGCCTAAGACTAGGAGGGGAAATGATAGTATTTGGGTTGTAGTTTATAGGTTAACCAAAACAGCTCATTTTATACCTGTAAAATCAGATAGGAATGCATGCACCTTAGCTCAGTTATTTATTAAAGAAATAGTTAGATTGCATGGAATACCAAAGACTATAGTAAGTGATAGAGATACCATCTTCACTTCAAAATTCTGGCAAAGTTTCCACAAGGCAATGGGGACTGATTTATGCTTGAGCACAGCATATCACCCTCAATCTGATGGCCAAACAGAAATTGTGAATAAATTACTTGAAGACATGTTGAGGGCATGTATATTGGATTGGGGAGGAAGTTGGGAAGATCACATATTTCTGGCAGAATTTGCATATAACAACAGCCATCACAGTAGCATAGGCATGGCACCCTTTGAAGCACTCTATGGTAGACCCTGTTTATCACCTTCAAGTTGGATTGAGTCTGGGGAGAAGGTGGTCTTAGGACCAGAAAATGTAAAAGAGACCTCTGAAAAGATAGCCTTGATTAGGAAAAGGATTGCTTCTGCCCAAGACAGGCAAAAGAAATATGCTAATCAAAAGAGGAAAGAAGTGCAGTATGATGTGGGAAATTATGTATTTATTAAGATATCACCCATGAAAAAGATTTTGAGATTTGGAAAACAAGGAAAGCTGATTCCAAGATATATAGGACCATATAAAATTCTAGAAAGAATTGGAAATGTAGCCTATAAGTTTGAATTGCCAGAGGAGATGAGAGCAATGCATGATGTTTTTCATGTATCCCAGTTAAGGAGATGGGTTCATGATAAGGAAACAATTTTAAAATCCCCTGAGAAAGTGCAGATTGACCCCAGAATGGTGTATGAGAAGAAGCCTGTAGGCATAGTTGCAAAGGAAATTAAGAAATTGAGAAACAAAGAAATAAAATTAGTAAAAGTGCAGTGGAGTCTTGACCCAAATGATTGCACATGGGAGGTGGAAGATAAAATCAGAAGTGATTATCCACAGCTAATTGATTGAATCAAAAGGTTAAAAATATATATATACATAAGTATACTAATGAATGATTTGATTAAATACTTTGTTATGCATAGGGGTTTAATTAATGATTGGTCTGAGAATGATTGATTGCTGAATTGAAAATGTCTGAATTAAGTATGAAAGAATTGTGGGACACAATTCCTAAAAGGAGGGGTATATGTGATAACCCTGATTTTATGAACAAGTTTTATAATTTAATTTAGTATACTTGTTTGAAATTTTGGTTGCCTAGGAAAAATATATATGATAAGTTGACCATAAATGCATTGGGTAAATATTGATATGTATGCAAGATGGTATAATACACATGTACATACTTCTCTGAAAAAAAGAAGCAGAAAATTTATTTGTAAGCTAGAGTAAACTATAATACATGAACATGACATGATTATTACAGATATGAATGTGCCATTGAAACAAGTCTAGAATAAGGAAAATAAAGGCTTAGGCAAGGATAGAAATATAGGTATTATACAGGTATTTTAAACAAATGCTGGCTGAAGAAAAATTATTAGAAATTGCATGAAAATAGTATGAGTTGTTGAATAAATACTTTATCCACTTTTAGCAATTTTCTTAGTTTTAAAAAAAAAACAGAGATCATGCAAATAAGGTGACCGGGGTAATAAGGTATAATTTCTGTTAATAGAAACAGGGACCACTTACCCATTTTCTCTTAGAATAGAAAGAGAGGCTGATCATAAGTGGTAGGGTAAAATTGAAATTGGGTAAATTTGAAAACCCTAGAGGCAGCCAAGGTCTTGTATAAAAGAGGGTTTAAGGGTGAAAGGATCTGTCACCATTTTCTTAAAAAATACAGAAATATAGATAGTTAGCAAAAGAAAAAAATTTGAGAAGCATTGGCCATTAGAGACAAGTAGGAAATAGCAGATCAAAGGAAAAGGATTAAGGTGAGTAACCTCACTGAAAATTGGCATTAAGTCCTGAATATTGAGGCAGCCTAAATGGTTTTATATTTTTATTTAATCTGTGCTTATTTTATGATCTTGGTGTGTTGATGATCTGTTTAAATATTTTGTGTTAATATACCCAGAAAATATGTTTATGGCTTTCATGTTTAAATGATCATTGTATCATAAATTATCTTTGAGATGAGATGCTCTCTTTATGTGACTTCTGCATATAGATTAATTCATGGAAACTCCAGGGATATATGTTATAAATCTATGGTCTAAAAATGGAAAAAAATGGGGCTGTAGCATAAAGTGGTTGCTGCTTATGTCTCAAGATTAAACATATGGTAACATAGAAGTGCAATGTTTTACTTGTGCTGAACTTCTATGATTACAAATAAATCCAGATAAGAATAAAGGCTTGTGGTTTAGTCAGACCTTATGAATCTGTGAGTATCTGATTAAGCCAGAGGTAAATGGATGCATCAGAGCAAACTATATATGACCATATATTTATAAGCATGACTCCTTAAAACCCATGATTTAAATAATATGTACACCGAGAAATTAGACTAGCTTGTATGAATAAATCTATGATTATGAAAACATGATCTGTTATTCTTTGAACACATGCATGATGGTTGAGTTATTTATTTTCTCTGATTAATTTATGAGATGCAGAAGGGATTAGCATAAATGGGGAAAGAGGGAAAATGAACACTTAGTAATTTAACTAAGGATTTTGGATCTTAGGGCTACAAAGTATGGCTTGGCAAGGGAAATATTGCAAGCTCACACATGGTATGATTATACCCAGGGGCCTGAGTATGCTGGGTTAACAGTGAATATGCCCCAGACAATGTGTGTTTTAATAGAAGAAAAGTAGCTAAAGTCCATCATAAAATACCTGAGATTGAATTCTGAGAATAAGTTCACAGGTAGGTTTGGGTAAAATCCCTGATAGCCAGAAAGTATAGATAAGGAAAATAATTAAATGATGATCATATTGGTTGGTTTAGAGTATTCTATAGGGAAATTATATGTATGTGCTCCCTGATATAATCCATTGAATTATGTATTATTATGTTGTGCATTAATGAATATGCACAGGTGGAAGAGGGAAGTATGCAAGAGAAATATTGCTTTACCTTATCTGTTTTAAAAATTATTTAAATTTAGATTTTCAGTAAGATTATTCATACCAGACAATTTAGTCTGACCCTTTGTGTGTTTGTACACCATTGGGTGTCTCATAATTTTATGAGGCAGCTCGTGGTGATTGTGCAGGTAAATAGGCATTTTCTTGATCAAGAATTGGATGAATTAGCTGCTAAGGAATTGGATATAATAGTTACAGACTCAAGGATATTAAAATAGATGTTAAATTGAACTTATGTTATGAAATGTTAGTTAAGTTGTTTGGAAGGAAACTAATGTAATGATATTTTCTGTTTGCAAGTATTGAACTAATCATGAGATTTCTGTTGAAAGTTGTGAGTTGCTTTGGAGAATGTCTCATTAAGTAATACAATTTCTAGTATTAACTTCTGGAATGCTTAACAAAAATGTGCAATGCTAAGAAAAATCTGAAATGATTTGTATGATAGAAAGAACTGAGAGACACATAAAGAAACCCAGATTAATTTGTATGTTACCTAAGTAAAGTAGCAAAAGAATTCAGGTTCACTTGACCAACTTTGCCAAGCCTGAATTCAACCAGTCTAAATGTCCTAAACTTATTGGTTAGGAAATGTAACAAATAAAGAAAATAGTAAATCAGGATTGTTGTATTGAAAAAAAAAATAGTTACCTGAAATCATCCAGATGCACACATGCACACAGAACACATATACACACTTGCACAAGGGATAACTAAGGGTTCAGTAGATCCAAAGTCATGGAAGTGTAAACAAACTCTAAAACTAGAGAAATAACATCTAGAATTTGCCCAAAATTAAGTAAAACAGAAAAGCTTCTTTTGAAATTATTTTGCCATGAGGAAATTATGAAGTGAATTCCAAAATGAATTCTCTGCTTCCAAAACTCTTCTACTCTGATTGAAAAAGAAAGAGAAAAACTCAAAGTATCATCTATGTATGGTTTCATATACGTGAGTTAGATGATTTGATTACAACAATATTTTTATATTGGTTGAAAGATCCTGGATAGTTGAGAAATGAGAAAGAATGTTCTCTTGAGTAGATGATCACTGAATAAAACTAAAAAAAAAATCTAAAAGAAGTGGGTTATCTCATTTAGATATACCAAACATCAACCAATCAATTTCTAATCACATCATAAATTTAATTTAACTAACATAAGATAATTTTGTAGTTGTGAGTGGGTCAAACACTCACTTTTGATTTTCGACGATTAAAAAATCCAAATAAAGACCAAAATTTGAACAGTCTCACAATGCAACCAAACAAGTTCCATAGTGTCCGGAATTTCGGTACGATCGCAACGGAGGAAACCGCGCGTGAATCCGAGCTCGTATGCAAAAGATATGTCGATTAACAATTATACAATTATATAATAAAATAAATAAATAATAAATATAAACACGTTACCTCCTTCAACAGCGTACGCAACACGATGAAACCCTACCTCAAGCACGCCCAGATACACGCACCCGCCAGTCTATCATGAATTTTTGCCGCCGCCACGCACCCTATCCCTTCGATCAGACCTCGCCATGTCACATGCGCCTCAGGCCGACCCTACCATGGTCGAGCGGCCAACTCCGGTCGTCAATATTTGCTCCGCCACCGTCAAACACCGTCCCAGGCACCTCTGAGCATACTAATGACGAACGAACCACAGATCTGCGACCTGCTCAACACCCTCTTCCCAATGTCGCCTCCCGATTGTCAAATGGTCGACGATCCACCGTTGGATCGTAAACCCTAGAAATGGACAGCTGTGGTTCTTCGACGATTTCTGGTAAAATGATGCACCAAATCGAAAAATGAATAGCTGCAATAGGTTGCACTCGTCGAGAGCTTTCCAACGATATATAATATGATAGGGTTTTGAGAGTTTGAATTTTTGAAATTAAATTTTGAAATTGAATTTAGGGTTTTGGGTTTCTACCATTAGAACAAGGAAGAAGCAGATGATTGAATAGACAAATACGTACAGATAGAAATAAAAGGGCTGGTAATTAGAAAAAAATCTATTTATATGAACGAAGATGGATAAGAATGAATAACATATCGAATTGGGTCGAATTGACAATAACGACCTGAAAAGCCCGTTCTGCTTCCGAAATGAAAGTAGGTCATCCCATATATCAAAATAGATGTTTTCGATATTTTTTAACTCAAAGGAACAAGTTTCAAACCTAAATTCCATTGTATACAGAAGTTAGCTTTTAAATCAGCTTATTTAAATTGAATTCGTTAAATTGATTTCTACGCGTTTCGAGCTTGCACGATCAAACGACAAGTCCGATTGACAACGAAACTTGAAATCCTAAAATAATTCACTGTCGGATCCGATGAAACTAGTTTCGTCGGAATCCAAAACAGTGGCCAAAATGGTTGTTTTCACATTAATTAAATAAATTATTATTAAATTGATTAAATCACTTTTAAATTCAAAATTTATAACTAACAGTTTTTATCATTTTTGATTTACGAGTAATTTATAATATTTTAAAATAAATTTCCTTGCCAAATCCAATGTTAAATATTGCACTAATTACAGTGTTCAGTTTCAATTGAAATAAATTCATTAATTACAATTTTAAATTCCAATAAATTCATTAATTTTGATTACATCTTATTATTCAATCAACCATCATCTTATGGATATAACTAACATTGGTTTACATTTTATTACATCAACATTCTACAGTTATCATCTTAATTCATATTAACTGCAATATTTAATTAGATTAATTCACATTGATTTCCAAATTAATTCAACAGATTAAATAATAAAATAATAATTAAAACAATTGTCACCTTTAAGTGATTTAATCACATTTTTAAATTTATTGCTCATCACAAAGATTATAACTACTTACCTCACCACCGATTTCATATTCTATATTAACCAATTTCAATGAATTACATATAATTTATCTTTTTAACACAACATTGAATTTATTTCCTTATTTATAATTATAACCAATTTAACTTTACAATTATTTTGATTAGTTGAAATTACATTAAAATAATTGTTAATAACCTTCAAACAACATTATTAAATCATATTTTAGTCATTTTCCTCATTAATAAATTAATTTTTTTTATTTCTTCCAATATTAAATTCCATAAATCTTACTTAATTTAATATTTTAAATATAAAAAATTACGGGTTGTTACACTCTCCACCACTCAAAACTTTTCATCCTCGAAAAAAAGGAAGAATTAAGGAGTTAATAGATTTTATTCAAAGTATTCAATTTATAAACAAATTAATTTACATACTTAAATATTTTAAATAACGTATACTAATTTATAACAATTAAATCTTCATATTCAAATTAAATAAAAGTTTGAAAATATTTTCACTTTCACAAAAAAAAATTCTAAGTTTAAAATTCAGGGAAAATTTCGGCAGAGTATCCTTTGTACGGAGAGGTCCAGAAAATAATAATATCGATAATAACAATATATATCATATTTGAATAATATAAATACCATACCATGGTAAAACAATAAAATATCGTTGCAAAACCGTAATTTGAAAACGTACCTATTTGTCGGGCAAACAAACTTTATTTATGAAACCAAAAGCAGTGGTTATTGCTACCGTAAACCTGTATTTCACTTATATAATCCAAAATAGTGAGAATTATGTAAAAGAGAAATATTTAGTTGTTTCAATTAGTAACAAAAGCAAATCAACACAAAACATATGCAAACAAAACAATACAATCATCACATGCAATCAAAGTAATCAATCATACGTCCATAGCAACCAAACTAATGATTTGTTCAGGTTTAGAAACTTTTAATCGT
Source organism: Allium fistulosum (assembly GCA_030737815.1). NCBI lineage: Eukaryota > Viridiplantae > Streptophyta > Magnoliopsida > Asparagales > Amaryllidaceae > Allium > Allium fistulosum. The sequence continues at coordinate 897,556,107 of CM060907.1, read as the reverse complement.
ACAAGGTGATAAATAAACTATCAAGTATTATACATCCTTATAAAGTTAGAAGTATCCTTTACCAAACATCCATAAGCCAAAACAACCAAGAATTTCAAGTATTATTTAAGTTATTCTTATTAATTTCCTTTCACATCATTTATTGTTCATAAGTTTTCATTCATTCATATGATGATTATTTTATTAATTTAACTTCATTACTTAACAAATTCATTTCCCATTCATTCATAAAATGCCATTTTTCCATTAAATTTACATTCATTTACTTACATAAATTATTTCCATTCAATTATTTAAAATAATCAATGAATTCATTATTGAAGAATTACATACATTTTATTTCAGTTTAATTCACATTTATTATTAAATTATATACTTGATTTCCATCAAATATTAATATTCATTAGTGCATATACTTAAGTTCCTTAACTTTTTAATTTACATTCATCCTTCCTTATATAGTGTCATTGAATATTAAGTCTATTTTCTGAATGGTTTCAACTTTTCTGAAGTTATAATTATTTACTTAATATAGTATTCACTTTTACTACTCACTTTAATTATAAATAACTTTACATTAACTTAAGTTTATAATATTCTTATACGCCTTAATTCTTCGTTTATAAACATAATTCCATTGAACACTTTCATTACTTAAGTTTTACTTGTATAATATTCTATTACATATTCCTATTTAACATTACAACTTTTTAAACATTTCTGGTAAGTTATATATATGTTTTTAAGAATGTAGTTGAATTATCTTATTCATTTTAGTTAACAAAATGTTTAGTAATTACATCTTCTAAATTCTCATTAATTATCTTTTAAGTTTACAGGTTCAAATCTTCAATAATTTCATTTATCAATTAGCTTCTAATTTCTTATTTCTCATTTCAGAAGTTTCCAATTATTAAAATTTCACTTTATTTCTACAACTGGAAATCAAAAATTTAATAGAAACTTAAGAACTAAACCGGATTCATTTCAAATCATTTTAAAATAATATATATACTCATATCTTTTATATATCCAAATCACATTTACAAATTAAAAATTAATATTTTTTTATAAAAACAAAGGTGTAGTAAAACTACTACAGTGACCTTCCCACTTTGAAACTCGAAAATGAAAGTCGATGGTGCGTGCACTCATCACCGAATTTATTTTTCAACGACAGAAGAGGGGAGTACATAACTTATTCATTTAAAAATTCTTTTAAAACATTCCTTTCAAATCACTTTGAAAATATTTATATTCGAAAATACTTCCAAATAATACTAATATCATATTCCAAAATCTTTTGGAAACAAATTTCAAACCCGGAACTTAGGTTCTAAAATTTCCAATTTATTTTTACTTTATTTGTAAATTCTATTCTTCAACCAATATTTATAAAATTTCACTTCCTAACAAACAAATATATCACAAACAACTATATCCTTTATAAAATTAATCTTTTATATACAAAATATAATACTAGGTAAAATTATTTCATTTACCCATATTTCAAAAACAATATTGTATTGGTTTGCCTTATTAAGTATTTAGAAATCCCTATCGATGCCATAGCGTCCTATGTACCGACCAGAATTTATAAATACTCAAGAGAACAAATTAACACAATATAAAACATTTTTATAACACTAACAAGTACGCTCTCTCATATATATACACTTAGACAAACTCGTTCTAGTGTATTACTACCCTATCTCTAATGAGTCGGACCCTACAAAGCTAAGGTTATCGCTAAACCAAAGCTCTGATACCAAATGTAACGACCCACCTTTTTGGACGGTTCAAAATCAATAATAATCTACACATGTCGAATCCAAACCATTAAAAAGGGAGGATTGTTATGAGGTAAAGAAGAACAAATACAGAATCTTGCAACGGAATGACAAAATATAATAATCAAATAACAGTTCATGAAGCTGTTTTACAATAACATTTAATTACACCATTATAATACAGATCAGAGTTATACATATAGCGGGAATAAATAAATAATGCAGCGGAACAACATGATGCAATAGAATAAATATAATAAATAGTAGGCTAATCTCCATCTTCATCCTCCAAAATAAAATGGTCTTCAATACACTGAAAAGCTCAGACTGACCCAAGCTTAATGAAAAGACAAAATACTCGAGTCAGAACTAAAAGATCTTATGTGAGTTAAATCAACAGTAAATAAATATGAGTGTAACAGCTTCAGAGATGTTTACGGGATTTTACATCTCCTATCCAGTGTCTAACGTGCGTGCAATAACTTAAGAGATATTAGGGATTGCATCTCCTAAGGATCTGTTAAACTATCTACATACATAGTACAATACGCTAATATAATATGTCTACGGTAAATTAAAGTATTAAAATAGCATAAAGGCGTTACCCATGTCCCCCTTAACATATTTTTATATAATTCCCGTAGTCTATACAGTACCGTAATTCCTCCGTAAACTGGAGGGCTATCAAAGGGCACTCCATAGGTACGGACAAACCAAACTCATAATGGGCTCGATAAGGCATGTGACAAGGCACGCGAGGCAATGCCAGGGTAGGATTCTACCGTTTGCACTCCTGGACTAGTGATAACACATAGCAACTCCTACCGCCCACCTCAGAACACACTCCTAAAATCAAATCGAGGGGTGGCCACCAAATAAATCACAAAGTAATAAATATGGTATCGAAGAAGCATATTCGATAGGAGGAGCGACCTCACTTGGCCAGGTATAGCTCCTGTTTTAGTCACATCAAGCTGACTCGAGGGAGTCAGGGCTACGTTAATACCTCATACAGAATCGTTCGCCAAACCATCCTACTTCATTATGATATCTCCACCACGTGCACAGTTGTTAAAGTGGTTTCGGTATTGGTAGAGAGTATGATAATATCCGATCCCGGTCTCTTTAACAACCAAACGCTTATTTCACACCGGATGGTTCTTTTACATTTCCCAAACAGATTCATAATTGATATCGAAATATCATATTTACTTCAAATCATATCACCTTCGAAATCATATTCACTTTCGAAATTATTATCACCTTCGAAATCATATTCCCAAAATAGGTTAAACCCTCATTTCAAAATCATCATATTTACTCAAAATATGTCATTTCACTAGAAAATATCATTTCAAATTCTAACATAAGTTATAACATTCATTTAACCATATTTGCTTCTAAATCAAGGATTTAAATATAACAGTTCAACCTTGCACCGTTTGAAATTTAGAAAATAGTTTAGATAGTCATAAATAGTTTAAATAATTTTAAAATAGTTAAAATAGTTTTAATAGTTAAATTAGTTTTAAAATAGTTAAAAATAGTTTTAATAGTTAAATTAGTTTTAAAATTCTTTTAAATTAGTTTAAAATAGTTTAAATGGTTTAAAATAGTTTAAAAGATATTAAAATAGTTTAAAATAGTTTAAATAGTTTAAATGGTTTAAAATAGTCTAAAAATATATTTAATATAGTTTAATAGTTTAATATAAAATGGGTTGATTATTGGAAATGGTTTATATAGAAAATAGTTTGAAAATCTAAATAAATCTGAATTTAGAATAATATATCCTTAAACAGTTTATATTAAAATAATTAATATCAAATTAAACTATTTCTTCCATTTCAACAAATCTGGACCATATCCAGATTTCAAATCAACAAAACTCCATTTTTATTTCAATTCAAATTCCCATCAAAAATAATTTCAATTTATTGATTTCAAATCCATGTTTGAACTACAATTTTAAACCACTTCAAATTCATTTTAGATTTCAAAGTTTAAATATTCAAACGTTTACAATAACTCAATTTTGATAAATTCATTTATTCTCAAAATTCAGCTTTAAAATTTCAATTTAAATTCTTTAAACAATTCCTTTAAACAAATTTCCATTTCAACATTTTAAAGCTTGGATTTTGAAAATAATTCAGTTTATATAAATCAAATTTTATTTCAAAATATCATTTAACTAGATTCAAAAATTAAGGATTTAAAATCATTTAATTTAACCAATCCGGTGTTCGTATATAATTTTCTACGCTATGGTCAAGTTAAACGGATATCTATCATTTCAACCCGCAATAATTTAAATTTACGGGTATATATCATTTCAACCTGAAATCCAGAGTAAAATTCAAAATCCATAAAATCGCTCGAGTTTATCATTTCAACCCTTAACGATTTTTCCCAATTTTATAGATCGTTCGGGTATGTATCATTTCAACCCATAGTGATTTTCCTATCGATAACTAAGGGAACTTGCAGTGTGATAACAATATATAAATATAACATCCAGTCATCCAATATCAGCAATTAAACATCCATCACAATCATCATTCAAATCAACCAATAAATAACAATAATTAGTTGGTTATCGTTAACATGTATTTAACTGGCAATTTAAACTCAATAATAAATTAAATGTAATTAAATTCAATATAAATTCAAATTAAACTCGAATGACAATTAAAATATACCAAACATCAACCAATCAATTTCTAATCACATCATAAATTTAATTTAACTAACATAAGATAATTTTGTAGTTGTGAGTGGGTCAAACACTCACTTTTGATTTTCGACGATTTAAAAATCCAAACAAAGGCCCAAATTTGAACAGTCTCAGAATGCAACCAGACTAGTTCCATAATGTCCGGAATTTTGATACGATCGCAATGGGGGAAACCGCGCATGAATCTGAGCTCGTATGCAAAAGATATGTCGATTAGGAATTATACGATTTATATAATAAAATAAACCAATAAATAATAAAATATAAACACGTTACCTCTTTCAACAACGTATGCAGCACGATGAAACCCTACCTCGAGCATGCCCAGATGCACACAGCCGCTAGTCTATCACGAATTTTTTCCACCACCATGCACCCTATCCCTTCAATCAGACCTCGCCAATGTCACCTACGCCTCAGCCGACCCTACCATGGTCGAGCGGCCAACTTCGGTCGTCAATATTTGCTTTGCCGCCGTCAAACGCCGTCCCAGGCACCTCAGAGCATGATAACGACGAATGAACCACATATCTGCAACCTGCTCAACCCCCTCTCCCAACATCGCTTCCCGATCGTCAAACGGTCGACGATCCACCGTTGGATCGTAAACCTTAGAAATGGACGGCTGAGGTTCTTCGACGATTTCTGGTCAAATTATGCTCCAAATCAAAAAAAAATTACTGTAGTAGGTTGTACTCGTCGAGAGCTTTCCAATGATATATAATATGATAGGGTTTTGAGAGTTTTAATTTTTGAAATTAAATTTTGAAATTGAATTTAGGGTTTTGGGTTTCTACCATTAGAAGAAGGAAGAAGCAGACGATTGAATAGAAAAATACGTACATATAGAAATAAAAGGGCTACTAGGGTTTATAAAAAGATCTATTTATATGAACGAAGATGGATAAGAATGAATAACATATCGAATTGGGTCGAATCGACAACAACGACCCAAAAAGCCCGTTCTGCTTCCGAAACGAAAGTAGGTCATCCCATATATCAAAATAGATGTTTTCGATATTTTTTAACTCAATGGAATAGGTTCAAACCCAAATTCTATTGTATACAGAAGTTAGCCTTTAAAATCAGCTTATTTTAAATTGAATTCGTTAAATTGATTTCTACATGTTTCGAGCTCGCATGATCGAACGACAAGTCCAATCGCAACTCGAAACTTGAAATCCTACAATAATTCATTGTTACGAATCCGATGAAACTAGTTTCGTCCAAATCCGAAACAGTGGCCAAAATGGCTATTTTCACGTTAATTAATTAAATTATTATTAAATTGATTAAATCACTTTTAAATTCAAATTTTATAACTAACAGTTTGTATCATTTTTGATTACCTAGTAATTTATAATCTTTTAAAATAAATTTCCCTGTCAAATCCAATGTTAAATATTGCACTAATTACAGTGCTCAATTTCAATTGGAATAAATTCATTAATTACAATTTTAAATTCCAATAAATTCATTTATTTTGATTTACATCTTATTATTCAATCAACCATCACCTTATGGATATAACTAACATTGGTTTACATTTTATTACATCAACATTCTACAGTTAGCATCTTAATTCATATTAACTGCAATATTTAATTAGATTAATTCACATTGATTTCCAAATTAATTCAACAGATTAAATAATAAAATAATAATTAAATCAATTGTCACCTTTAAGTGATTTAATCACATTTATAAATTTATTGCTCACTGCAAAGATTATAACTACTTACCTCACCACTGATTTCATATTCTATATTAACCAATTTCAGTGAATTACATATAATTTCTCTTTTTAACACAATATTGAATTTATTTCCTTATTTACAATTATAACCAATTTAACTTTTCAATTATTTCGACTAGTTGAAATTACATTAAAATAACTATCAATAACCTTCAAACAACATTATTAAATCATATTTTAGTCATTTTCCTTATTAATAATTCACAATTTTTTTTATTTCTTCCAATATTAAATTCCAAACATCTTATTTAATTTAATATTTTAAATATAAAAATTTACGGGTCATTACAAGTCATATGCAAATATACTAGAAAGCAAGAAGTACAATGTAGAGAAATTATAGACATATGGAATTTTTTTAAGGCTTTGGCAGTCTCTGGCCTATGTTTACTTTATTATCTTTTATTACGATTCTCTGATTTACGATTGCTACAACAGTTGCTAGATCTCTTTAAATCGGTTTCAACAATTATGGGTTGCGTTAGTGGCAAAGTTTTGATGTCGTAAATCTTAGATTTTCTCCACCATAACTCGATCTTGGATTGTGGGTTACTAGATCTGTTATTGGCAAAGCTTTGATGTAGTAAATATTAGGGATGATTGGAAATTTTTTGGATGATTCCTTGCTATCTAAACGTGCTACAATAATTCAGTTCGGCTAATTCGGCTCGGTAATTTCTAATGCTCCAAACTTATTCATCATTACTGTTCATCCATGGGATATTTTGTGAGGATGGAAATGAGTATAACTAGTTAAGTTGGTTTGGTTCGGTAGGGGTTGGTTCGGTTCGGTATGAATTGTTTCGGTTCTATAGGAATTGGTTCGTCAATCACACTACCGGACCGTTTTTCATGTTCGGTACATATTTCTTACTAGACTGTTCTTGATGTTCTATTCTGAACCAATCTTCTTTGTGCCATATGTTCTTTGTTTAAAGTCGGAATTGAGTGGAACTTGGATCAATAGTTTTGTATCGTCGAATAGAACACTCTAATGCCCTTGGATGTTTAGTTTATATAAAGTATACAATAGCTCTATAAGGTGAGGCCCAATTCGGGTATGTAGAGATGATCATAGCATTCAATATGTAGGTACATGTCCCAACCTTAAGCATATTTTCCAACTTGTTGGGTCTGTTTCAAGACTGTACCAATTTTTCCTATAACATTAAACATCTTCAACTCCCTTTACATTATTCGTATAATACATATAATAAACAGAGGAAGATACTAGCAACTTGAGATAAAAATACTATTTTTTGTCCTATAATTTCTTAGCCAATCTCCACTCCTCCCAAAATGGAACTATTGCAACTTCTCTTCTTTTTCCAAAATTACAAGAAATCAATTTCATTTCACTACGAGTGTGTTTTTTATTTAGCAAAAGGGGTATTCTGAAAGGGTAAGTTTGCGAAAAAGTTTTGTGCTTTTATGTTACAAATGAGATATTCTGAAAGGGAAATATTTGTTCTTTTATTTATTTTAAATATTGTAAGATAATTTATAATTGATAATAAGTTATAAACTAATACAAAAACACTGGAATAAAAAATGAACCAATACATTGCATTTTTTAAGTAAATTTTATTACACTGCAATTAAAAGTATATAACAAGACAATTAAACTACTGACGGTTACGGCTAAAGCATAAATTTTTCATTAGGAAATTCAGTAACTCCATTATGTTCGTAGCACTAGCCCTATTACGGACAAACGTGTACTTCATCGTTTAGTGGGTGAAAATATATGAAATTTCCCAACCCGTATAAATCTCACCAGGTTCCCTCAATGTCATACATCGATTGACAATCTGTTAGAACTTGGCGTCATATAGTGGAGAGATGGGTGTTGTTCTTAATCGTCTAGGCTTGGATAATGAAGTACCCTCAGTGAGCTATCTCTGCGGTAAGGTGCGACGGTTAGTAATACTCGGTTCCATCTCTATCCCATTGAGAACGTTGACGTACAACTGAGTGGTGAAATTAGTTGGAGCAGATGGAGAGATGTTGTATTTTCATTATGGCATCTCTATATATCATGTTCATCTTTAGAAATATTGGTGGAGATTGCAGCCTTACTTTTTTTAATGTTTGACTATGGTATTCCACCATTTTTCATCTCCATCCAGTGCATCTTTTTTTGCATTCCAGACGCAGCCTTCAATTGACAATAGTTTATTTCATGAAGAGAAGAAATGCTTTAGGTTGTCCCGTTTATTTTTTATTTTCCATTCGTTTAATTTAATGTCATATTGGGTGTTAAAAACGAGTGTGACCTGACTATTCCAAAGGCCGGCATTTTCAGCACGAGCATTGATTAATTTTGTGTACATATCAATGAAAACTAGCTTGTTCTTTAAAGTACGATCGATAGTGGCTTTGAAGATGGAAAATTTGAATCATCCGGTAAAGTAGTGTAAAGTAAAGGAAAAATCAGAAAGATTCAAACAGATATATATTGTAAAGAAAATCGAACCAGACGCAAGTATATGTAAAAAAACCTTAAACCATTGCTCGGAAATTATTAAATATGCTTAGATGCTCGGATTTGATAGGGGAGATGGTGGTGGAAAAGACAAGGAATAAGAGTTCTATAGGATGGGGAGACATCAGTTGAGAAATGACCTATTGACACATCGGACGCTTCTGACGTTAAGAGATTGATTTATAACACATGCTTAAAATGATGTAATTTCATCAGTTAAGCAATTGTAAGCCTACTGCCAACAATCTGTCATAACCAGGTAGCCGTTCATTGCCAACGCACCTAGGGCCGGCCCGATTGTATTTAATGCCCAAGACGAACAACTTTTTTTTCCATATTTTGTTGCCTCATTTTAAAAAATAGTATAGCACTAATCCCGACTTCTTAATTTAGTGTTTGAATAGAAAGATATGCTGAGATTCAACCCTACTCACGGAAGCATAAAAATAACACTTAAAAATAATTTTGGACTAAGCCTGCAAACATTACTTTAAGTTTAAAATGAATGGTTCTCAAAACCAAAGAGCAGAGTTAACAAATGAGACTATTCCTGTTGTAACATTAGCATGCAGTGATCATATCCTCTATTTTATCCAACACATTCATTATGGAGAGTAACCAGGTAACTAAAACACTATTTCCATCCCAACATTATCTATGGTATAGGTAATACACATCATGGCAATAAATTAACAATGAAAAAGCTCAAAACTGTATGTTACATAAACATAAATTCTCAATCTTTCTCTCAAAGTTCTGGTAATTTCAAGAGTTAAAAATTAACATAATATAAAGCTAGCAATTTTGACACTTCATTTAGTTTAAATGCAAGTTAGCAATTCATATGCACAAAATCAAATCCAATTACTATGAAAAAAATATTGTTAAACTAAATTAATTTCAGTAGTTTACATGCCAAAAAATCTAAATATCAACATGGTATCATGCCAAAATATAAGCTAACGGAAACAACTTCTTCTTGCATTCTTTGAAGCAAACTCTTCTATGATCTCCTTATAATTAAGTTTATCAAAGTACTCATTTTCAATTGAAATAATAGCTAGTCCACTTAATCTCTCTTGCGACATAGTGGTTCGAAGATATGGTTCTATCAATTTCAATTTTGAGAAACTTCTTTCCACCGTAGCAACCGTGACGGGAAAAGTCAATAAAATTCGATAAGCAACCCAAACATTTAGAAATCCACTTACATCCCAATATAACCTCAAGAAATTTAGAATATCAATTGATTTAGTTACTTACGATGGTAGAATTCCTTTTAGTTGTCGAAGCCCAAAGAATAATTCTTTGACATAAATATCTTGCTCTTCATCATGTTTTAAAAAAATTTCTAATTTCATACAATGCTTCTTCAATTCCCCATCATCAATATTTTTAAATCTCAAATTTAACAATAAGCCAAAAGCTTCTTCATAAAGTTTAAATTGCTCCAACCGACCTCTAAATGAAGTTAAATCTTGGTCAATTATACGAAGAAAATAAGTAACTCTAAAATTGTCCTCGGGAGATTGTTTGTCATCATTCTCTACAATATCTTCATCAAATTGTTTTTTCTACGTACAATTCTCTTTTCAAAAAAACTTTGGATCAATACCAACATCATTTGCAAGTTCTTTAGCCTCCTTCATCATTGTTTCAAATCCATCTTCTCTAAATTTTTCAAAAAATACTATAAGCTCCTTAATTTTTGTAATTGCATCTTCAATATCCATTTCTTCTCGTTGAAGTATTTTACTTACTCGATTAATATTTTCCAATATCGTATACCAATTACACAAACTAACTAAAAACTCAAAATTTGCCAAAGCATTTTGGCACAATCCTTTACCTCCATCATCACAACATCATCTTTAGAATTATTTGCAATGTCGATTAAAGCATCCCTTAGCTTCGGTGCTTGAGTTCTTATTGCTTTAACACTTTCAATGTGGCTTTCCCAACGTGTTGCCGATAATGGTTTTGGAGTCAAAACCTTCACATAACTCCGAAGTATTTCCCATCGTTGAGTTGAGCTGGAAAATGAAGTATAAATCTTTTGCACAAAAGTGAAAAAATTTCTTGCTTTCATATATAATTTCGCCATATCACATAAAGCAAGATTTAGATTATGACACCCGCATGAAATGTAGAAAGTCTAGGATTTACATCAAGTATCCTTTTTTGTACACCTTGATGTTTATCTACAACAAAGGAAATTAAATAGTTAATGGTACAGTCAAGCATAAGGTAAATTTTAATTTAACCTTATACCTTTCATATTTGAACCATTATCATAGGCTTGTCCTCTCACTTCATTAATATCAAGTTTGAGATCGATCAATACATTTTGAAGTACTTTGAAAAGACCAAGCCCGGTTGTATCGCCAACGGTTATAAATCCATGAAAATATTCCTCCACTTTGACGTCATTTGCATCGTCAACATTCACACATCTTATAACAATGGACATTTGCTCCTTATAGCTCAAATCCGGAGTGCAATCAAGAATAATTGAGAAGTACTTTACTTTCTTTATTTTTGTAAGTATTGTAAATTTGATTTTATTAGCCAAAAAATTATTAATTTATTTTGAATTTTATGGCTAAGATAATGATTGTTGATCTCATTATTCACCACACGTCTAAGACGCTCTTCCATAATTGGATCAAACTCAGCTACAAACTCAATAAGTTGACAAAAAATATATTATTTTTCTCATAATTTTTCTCATTTGATCCACGAAATGGTAAATTATTTCGAAAAAGTGTCTTGACAACACCAATTATGTGCATAAGTTCTTTTTTTCAATGTTGTTTCTCTTGATCAATTTGAGCTTCCATTGCATTATCAATTGTCGCTTTTTGTTGAAGCCCTTTATGTAAATCGACCCATTTGATAAGATTTGCATTATGCGATGGATTACTTTCATGCTCTCTTAAATTGGTAGATAAATTATGCCAATCGTTGATTCCTTCATCTGCCAATTTGGATGCTTTTTGTGTGTTTTTAAATAGCTTACAACAAAAACAAAAAACTTTATCACATGCATTTGAATACATAAGCCATTTTCTTTCATGCTCTTCTCCACGTGGATAGCCACCAATGTAGTGTTTAGCGGTAAAGTGTCTACCATTAATCTTATTTTTTGAAAATACATCATTTTCTTTTAAAATATTGATGGAACCGTTTTGAATTAATATAATTCTTTTAGTATCAGTAATTCTTCCCTATAATCCCGGATCATAGTTGATAACAACATTTCTTTCAAGGTCAAGTATCGGTATATCATCATCAACATCTTCTTCATGAGCATTAACATCGACGTTTACATTATTATCCTCCTCCAGAACCTCTACGATATGATCTTCAACTTCTACTTCAATATAATTGTTTATAGGCCCATCTTCATGGATATCAACATTAGAACCAATATTCTCATTCTCTAAATTAGTTTATTCAACTTGACTAGAATTTGAAGTTTGAATTTTTTTATTTCTTGCTTGAAATAAATTTGAAATTGAGCCGACTAATGATTTGTCTTCTTCATCTTTGCATTGTTTTTTCTTCCTATTTTGATATCCAGAATTCTGTTTTCGAATCTTATCTCAAATAAACAACATAATATTGTTAATCTAATAATACTAGCGTTTTACACATCTAAAAAACAATAAACAATTTTATCGTGCATAATTCAATAAGTTTGATTAATCAACTCAATTTGTAACAATGTACAAATAACAATTATGATTAATTTGGATCAACTTTAGTTTAGCACAAATGCATTTGATTAATTTATCAATGCAAGAATTCAATTTTTTGATTCATTTATAATAAAAAATATGACAACATAAATTACTTGATTCATTCAACAAACTAACCAATATCAAATCAGTGTATCCAATCAATGAAGATGAAAACAATATCAATTATTTGATTCATAATTCATTCAACAAATTATTCAATTCATTTAAAAAGTTAACCAATAATTTAATTATAAAACCAAATTAACCAGCGCAAAATTCAAAACCTATATAAAACTCACATGTTTATTGTAGTTGAAGCAACTCCTCCCTTTTCAGTCGGACAGGTTTGCAAACCAAATTAACCAAAACACTTCGGTCTTCACAAATTAAAAAAGCAAGCTGCAGTAGCACGTCAGCACCTCACCTAAAAAACACAATTCAAAATTATAATTGAATCAATCGATGGAAGAGACTAAACTAAACATGAGCCGCACCTGCTGTGGAATCGAGTCGCGATTCGTGATCTGTCGTCGACTCGTCGCGGGCTCACGAGCGGGATGTCAGATGTGCGTGGTGGGCCGTTGGATGGTTGCAGCGTCGCGGTCGGCGACGTTGAGCAGTGGAGAGGAGGAAAGCATTGAGATGTACAAGTATTTTAAGTAGCAGCAGAAATAATTTTGTTGCCCCTACACTATTTGCTGCTCTAGGCATTTGCCTTAACTGTGTTGACCTTGGGCCGGACCTCAAGTTCTGAACGCACAATGCTTCATTTGAATTTTCCTCTGGTTGCAATAAGTCAACTTCATTTCACGACTTCCCATGTTCTATTGTCTTTTATTGTTCCCGAATCAGATGCAGGAAGTCAACTTCACGACCTGTTCTTTCCAAGAAGAAACAATCAAAATTCTGTCTCTAGATCGCAATCCCCTTTCAAAGAGAAGGAAAAGAATCGATATTTCCTTCTCGTAAAATTGCAATCCAACCGAATATGGACCAAAACCCACTGCTAACTCAAAATTCTACACCGTTCCCTATCACTGAAGTCGAGTTTTACCCGGAACATCACCCACAATCTCATCCGCACCCCCGTCGCCAACTCCACCGTGTGAATACAGCTCCTGCAATCACCATTCTACACTCCACCACACAAGCATCCGCTTCTACGCCCACCAATGCGCCCAGTTCTATTCTCAAGTCCGCAGCCCTACTTTTGGTGGTCTACTTATGCGTTGGTGTCACCCTGTACTCGTTAAACCATAATGCCTATTCAGGGATCGAGACTCATCCTGCTGTGGACGCATTTTACTTTTGCATCTTGACCCTTTGTACAATCAGATATGGCGACATTACACCTGCTACACCATTTACGAAGATAATGTCTTGTGTTTTTGTGTTGGTAGGGTTTGGAATTATTGATGTGTTCTTGTCTGGTGCGGTTAGTTATGTATTGGATGTGCAAGAGAATTTGATTTTGACTAGTGGAAGGGCTAGAGCTGGGGCTGTCAGTTATATATTTGATGCCGAGAAAGGGAGAATGCGAATACGGATGAAGGTATCCTTTTCTTTCTTCTCGTACTTCTTATACAATTGCGATTAATGTATATGTGAGATGAAGGTAGCTTTGTAGTAGCCAAAAATGTTGCATTAAGAATTTGTTGATGACGATTAAATATGTAGTATCACGGGCTTAGAGTAACCATCAAACTCAAGCTTGCTGCACTGGTGCTATCTAGCAAAACTTTATGGTTACCTGTTTAAGAGCGTAAATTGTGAAGTAGGAGATCCAATGACATGTGCTTCACGCATGCAAGCCAAATGATTAATAATAGTGATATATATATATATATATATATATATATATATATATATATATATATATATATATAATAAACATATAAATTACACGTGCTCTGTATGTGAATTAATAAAAGGTAGAAAGGGCTCACGCTCTACATAGGAAAGGTGAAAGGTTACAAATTGAAATTCAAAAACTACGTCAGCCAAACATTAAAATGTAGTTTTAAATGTTTTTAATTTGATGATTTTTTTTATAGATAAATGCATACTTAGAAATGATTTCAAAATATTGAATTATGCATTATAATAAACATACATACATATATAATCTTAATTTTTCACTAAAATATTCTTTTCCAAAAATCCTTTAGTATGAGAAAAACCGAACGTTTAAAATTGTTGGAATATATATATTTTTTAAAAAGGTTGGAGACTAGAGCAGTGGCGGAGCTAGCTCATGACTTTAGGTAGGGCATATAGATTCAAAAAAAAAGTTGTAACAAAATACCTGAAAAAAACCAAATCTTCATCTACAAAAACAGAGGTTTTGCAGCTCAAAAATCACTGAAAAAAATACATTATATCATATATGCATGTAAGTTCATGTACAATATGGAGTGAAAAATATGTTTGTAAGTTGCAAAGATAAAGTAATTATGATAAAAAATAGCATACCTTCCAAATTTGGTATAGAAAATGCTCAGTCAAAAGCTTTCTTCTCTTTGTAGCAATGTCTTGGGCTTTATGCACCTGCCAAAGAAAAGACTTAAGAGACTGTAAGCAATACAACTCAAAAAAACCTAAGAATTATATAAACTTGAACTACATTTAGTCATGGATGGGCATTGTACAAATTTCATACACAACATCAATTCGAAGTAGTTGATACACATTATATTACATTGTCAACAACAAAATGATATTAATATTTTCCAAAATAAAGATGATCACATTAGCAAATATTAGAAATAAACAAAATAAAACCATAACTAACAAATCTCTAAATTCAATAGAAGTGCACTTTAGTCTCAATTTGGTTGTAAGCGACGATTTTTCATCTCTTGAAAGCGCAATATTACGGCATCGTCATCAATCCATTTAGATATATCTTTTTCAATGTACGCAACTAGATTGTCATTTAACCATTGGTCTCCCATTGAATTTCTAAGTCGATTTTTCACTATCCCCATTGCAGAAAATGCCCTCTCAACAGTTGCTGTAGCTACGGGCAAAGTCAATGCGAGTTGTAAAAGTAAATACACCAATTGAAATGTTTCCGTTTTCTTTAACTCTACCATCTTTTGGGAAAGATCTCCAATACATTTTAAATTTGAAAATCGTGTATCCATACGCATATCAATAATGTAAGTTTCAAGTTGATCATCAAGCATTGAAATTTGTGTCTCCGAAAATTCAATCGGGTAATATTCAGCAAGTTTCAATAAACAATTCTTGTCAAATGCATAAAAAGAATATCGCGGATCCAAACATGCTACACAACGTAATAATTCAGTGGTGCCAACTGTAGATCAATTATTCAATTCTAATAGTTGCATGTCAAGAACGGTGTAATATAGGTCCACTTGATAGTGTCGCAAATTTGTAATCTTTGATTGATTTCGTCTTGAACGACCGGGTGAAACAAAAGAGTCATCCATATTTGGAATGTCGATATCATGTTTCGATATCATGTTTATCACAAAACATGTTTACTTCATGTATTAAATAAGCCCATGTATGATCTCTCATTTCTTGTAAGCGTTGCTTTGAAACATCAACTAAATTCATGGCATTCACGATATCTTGGTCCTTTCTTTGTAATGCTTGAGATAATTCATTAGTAATGCCCAATATAGTCTTCATTAGATGCATGTTGAATGCAAATTCAAAGGTATTGATCGCATCTAATAAAGTACTTGCTTCGGCCTTTTGTTCGGATCTAACGCCGTCATCCTCCACGGACTTGATAACTGTATTTACCATCGAAAATATACTTATTAAATTTATTATAGAAGCATAATGTGATCCCCATCTAGTATCTCCAGGTCTTTTGAGGCCAAGCTCTTGATGTTTTCCGCGACCACTAGCCATTTCATTACGTTTAAGAGCTTCTACAATTTGAAGTGCTTGTTGTTCTCGAAGAATGTCTCTTCGTTTGCATGAAGCTCCAACCACATTGAATATACTTGTTATGGTATTAAAGAAAGCTCCAATTTGAATATGCTTTTTAGCAACCGCAACTAAGGTTAGTTGAAGTTGATGTGCAAAGCAATGCACATAATAGGCATAAGGATTATTTTGTAAAATAAGAGCTTTAAGACCATTCAACTCTCCGCTCATATTGCTAGCTCCATCATATCCTTGACCCCGAACTCTAGATAATGATAGTCCATGTTTAGTTAACAAATATTCAACTCCAAGTTTCAATGTCACTGCTCTAGTATCACCGACATGTACAATACCTAAAAACCGTTCAACAACACATCCATGAGCATTAACATAGTGAATAACCAAAGCTAATTGTTCCTTAATAGATACATCTCTTGATTCATCAACTAAAATAGCAAAAAATGTACCATTAAGGTCTTTGATAATGGATTTTGTGGTCTCCTCCGCAATACAATTAGCAATATCTTTTTGAATTTCCGGGAATGTCATCTTATTATTTGATGGAGCATTTTGTAAAACAACACTTTTTATTCCCTTATTATGATCGGAAATAAATTGTAATAGTTCTAAGAAATTGCCACGATTCATAGACTCTTTTGATTCATCATGCCCTCGGAATGCCAATCCTTGTTGCTGTAAAAACCGCACACAATGAACCGATGCCTTTAGTCGAATATTGTACTCATTTACTTGTCGCTCGGACAATCCATCAAGAAAAGTGCTAACATGTTGCTTTGAATTCATGAGAGCCTCGCATTTTTGACGAGCTTGATTATGTGAACTTCCATGACTTCCCACATGAATATCTAATAAAGATTTATTTTTCCAAGATTGCCAACCCTTTGTTACAAAGCAATCGCCACCTCCTTGATCGCCATGACAAGATTTAAACAAGTAGCAATATAAGCAATATGCAGCATTTTCTTTGATACTATATTCTAACCAACCGGGGTATTGACGAAACCAATCGGGATTAAATCGTCTACTACCACTGATTTTTGTATTTTTTGGAAATTCATGATTAGAAGGTTGGCAAGGGCCTTTTAATAAATATGCTCTACGGACTTCTTCTTGACGATTGCCATACTCGGAAATATGAACTCTTTTTCCAGGGTCTACGGGAAGGTTGGCAATATCAAACTCCATCTCTTTACGAGCTTTTTTAGAAGAACTTGCCTCTACAATATCTTCATCTTGGGTAGAAATTGAACTTATGTTTCCTAATGAATGATGCATAATGATAAATTTTGAACAATTGACATAAGTCATCAAACAATTAACAGATTAAATGGATTCCTTTTATAATATGGAATTGAAAGTGAATAACTTTGAGTTGGAATTTAACCAAACAGTTTATGTGCATTATTTATTTCATTCCTAGAATGCTATTTTGCTTACCAAGTCTATTAAATACCACATATGTTATATAACACACAAAACAGATCATAACACACAAAAATCTGAAGAAAAAAAATAAATATAAAATTAAGTAGTTTGCATAATTGCATACTTGGAATGATGGAGAAATATTTCTTCATGTCAAAGACAAATCAGTAAACTTCTTCTTTTTCAATCAACTAACGATTTTATCCTACAAACAAAATAGGTGAAGTTAGCTTGACAGCTTACAATCAAAATATATTGATAAATGACAAATTAGTTAGAAATTGGAAACTTAAAACGTTTCCTTATAAAACTATAATAGAGCTAGAAAACTTACAGATATTAGAATCAACTAGAAATTTAATATCTAGATTTGGAGACTTGGAATTTTTATATTTTGGCGTTTGCTGTGTGGTCACAGCAAAATGCATACGGAGACAAAATAAATGAAATGGGAAAGTGACTTTGGGACCGCACAAATCCACATAGGGCAAAACTATTATTTTCAGGTAGGGCCAACTTTTTTTCTTTCATACTTTGTAAAGTAAAATTAATTTTTGAGGTGGGGCCTCCGCCCTATGTCACTTATATGTACATCCGCCCCTGGACTAGAGAGAAGAAACTTGTTCTCACTAATCCACACAACTCACACATAAAGAGAAGAAACTTGTTCTCACAAATAATGCTTTATTATTATTTTACCTTTGCTTGATTGCTTGATTGTTTGATTACAAATGAGGGGAGAGCTCCTCTATTTATAGTCCATAATAGATCATTCTAGAATTATTTTTGCTTGATTACAAAGAAAACATAATTCTAGAAATACTTTTACTTGGTTACAAAGAAAACATAATTCTAGAAAGACTTTTACTTGATTACAAAGAAAACATAATTCTAGAACTCTCACCCCCTTTAAACATAATACAAGAATTCTCTAGAAACTAATAAATCAAGTTTATATTCCAACACCCCCCTTTAAACTTGATTTGCCCCCCTTTGAGCTAAACTTTTACGCATACCAAGTTTCTTTTTTAACTCCTTGAAAATCTCCAACTTCAAAGGCTTCGTTAAAATATCGGCAATTTGACCTTGCGTCTTGCAATGCTTAACAACTACTTCTTCTTTCCCAACCAAGTCTCGAATAAAATGATACTTGATTCTTATATGCTTTTCATCCTTTATCACATAGCCGGAAGGTTGATCAATGTACACCTCTTCTTGTAGTACTCCATTCAAGAAAGCAGATTTAACATCCATTTGATAGACTTGCCATTTATTTTGAGCGACCAATGAAATTATCAAACGAATTGTTTCAAGACGTGCCACGGGAGCAAAAACTTCTTTGTAATCAACACCATACTTTTGCTTGTAGCCTTTCACAACTAATCGTGCCTTATGTTTTTGAACTTCACCTTGTGCATTCAACTTTGTCTTGTAAACCCATTTGACTTCAATGAGTTTCTTCCCTTCAAGTACTTCAACCAACTCCCATGTTTGGTTCCTTTCAATTGCATCAATTTCTTTATCCATGGCTTGTCTCCATTTGTCTTCTTTGGCGGCTTCTTCAAAATCAACCGGATCCGCAGTTGCATATAAAACAAAATCAACATATTCATCTTCTAAAATTCTTTTTGTTTCTCCATAAATCTCCGCAAGAGGTCTTGTCCTTCTAGGTGTTGATTCTGAACTTGAAGATGATAAGCTTGGAGGAGAATTAGATGGTGGAGTAGGTGGAGTCGATCCTTCTTCTTCAATTGGCTCAAATGCATCATTATCAAGCAAGATACTTGTACTCTTTTTCTCATTTTTCCATTCCCATGCTTCTTTCTCATTGAAAATTACATCACGACTAATAATAGTCTTCTTTGTGATGGGGTTATATAATTTATATGTCTTGGATCTTTCACTATAGCCAACAAAGATGCACTTTTCAGATTTGTCATCAAGTTTTCCTCTTTTTTCATCCGGTACATGAGAGTAACAAATGCTTAAATTCGAAAGTGGGAGACACATGGCTTGTGACCACTCCATGCTTCTTGTGGAGTCTTTCCATGAACATTTTTAGTTGCCGCATGGTTGAGAACATAGCATGCACATGCTACAGCTTCGGCCCAAAATATTTTAGGCAATCCTTTTATCTTCAACATACTTCGAACAAGTTCCATGATGATACGGTTCTTTCTTTCGGCCACCCCATTTTGTTGAGGGATTGAGCGGACCGTTAGTTGATGATGAATGCCATGACCCTTTAAGAAATTTCCGAATTCTTCCTCCATATATTCTCCACCACGATCGGATCGGAGTGTCTTTATAGAAAAATCACTTTGCTCCTCCACAAGTGCTTTAAAATTCTTGAACGCTTCAAATACCTGAGATTTTTCTTTGAGAAAGTAAATTCACATCTTGCGACTATAGTCATCAATAAAAGTGAGAAAATATCGATTACCTCCAAGAGAGTTTGTGCGCATAGGTCCACATAAATCCGAATGCACTAGCTCCAAAGGATTCTTTGCTTGCCATGCCTTTTCTTTTGGAAATGGATCTCGATGGTGCTTGCCAAAAACACAACTTTTACATACTTGATCTTGTTTGCTAATATTTGGGATGCCTCTCACCATATGATCTTTGCAAATTTTGGATAGAGTGCTAAAACTCAATTGATTATAACGAAGATGCCAAAACCATGACTTGTTATTAACAATATTAGCAAAACATGAAAATGCTTCATTTTTAATTTGCAACGGAAACATTTTTGTTGGTGTCATCTTCACTTTTGAAATAAGAACACCAGTTTTGTCTTTGATCTCACATAAATCATTTTTGAAATTCACATTATGTCCCTTCTTTAAAAGTTGCCAAACACTCAAAAGATTGTGTTTAAGATCGGGAACATAATAAACATTAGAAATATAATTTGTACCTTGCTTTGTCCGTATCAGAATATCACCACTGCCTTTGACAATGAGTCTTTTGTTATCACCTGTCTTGACTTCTCGTTGGACACTTTCATCAAAATTCACAAAGCAACTTTTATTTCCGGTCATGTGGTTACTACAACCACTATCAATATACCATATATCATCAAAAGAAGCTTCTTGAACATTACAAGCAAGAAGCATACTTTCATCTTGTATCTCCAAATTCTCATGTAGAAAATTAGAATTATCTTTTTCATCATTAATTTTTTTAAAACAATCCTTTTTCAAATGCCCATATTTATGACAATAATGACATTGAATATTATAAGAGTTACCTCTTCCTCTTCCACTGTATCCTCCACGACCTCTTCCTCTTCCTTCTTGAGATGAGCTTGAATTTTCACTTTGAATTTGGCATCTTCCTTGTCCTCTACCACAGACTGATCTTCCACCTCTTCCTCTAAAACCACCACGGTTGGTGTCTCGAATTTGAAAAGCTTGCTCGGAAGGAGAGGAATCAAATTGTTTGATGCGAAGCTCATGAGATTGTAGTGAGCCCAACAATTCTTCAAGAGAGAAAGTATTCAAATCTTTTGATTCTTTAATAGCAACAATAACATGCTTAAATTTCCTTGTCATACTTCGAAGAATTTTTTCAATAATTCTTTTATCCGAAATTTCTTCACCATTGACTCGAAGTTGATTAGCAATAGAAATAGTTCTATTATAAAATTCCTCCACCGATTCACTTTCTTTTATTTTGAGTAAATCAAACTCACCTCTTAGAGCTTGAAGTCTTACCATCTTTACATTTCTTCACCTTTGTATGCCTTGTTGAGGATGTCCCATGCCTCCTTTGATGTTGATGCCAAAGAGATCCTTTCAAAAATTGCTTCATCCACCGCATGATAGATAAAATAAAGAGCCTTCTTGTCCTTCTTTCGAATCTCTTTCAAAGTATTCAATTGTTGTGTTGAAAGTGTTGCTTGATTCTTCGGTTCTTCATATCCATTTTCAACAATCTCCCAAAGATCTTGAGAGCCATACAAGACCTTCATTTGAATGCTCCATTGATTGTAATTCTTTCCCGTCAAACGAGAAAGTTGAGGTTGAAACATATTGTTGGAAGTCATCCCTAAACCTTGCTCTAATACCACTTTGTTGGAATATATATATTAAAAAAAAGGTTGGAGACTAGAGAGAAGAAACTTGTTCTCACTAATCCACACAACTCACACACAAAGAGAAGAAACTTGTTCTCACAAATAATGCTTTATTATTATTTTTTCTTTGCTTGATTGCTTGATTACAAATGAGGCGAGAGCTCCTCTATTTATAGTCCCTAATAGATCATTCTAGAATTACTTTTGCTTGATTACAAAGAAAACATAATTGTAGAAATACTTTTACTTGGTTACAAAGAAAACATAATTCTAGAAAGACTTTTACTTGATTACAAAGAAAACATAATTTTAGAATTCTCACCCCCCTTTAAACATAATACAAGAATTCTCTAGAAACTAATAAATCAAGTTTATATTCCAACAAAAATGTTACCTAAAAATGATTTTATACTGATAAGGTGAAATAGTTTTTATTCTCAATTTTTTTTTTACAAAGTAAGCTAAAATTATACAAAAGTCAAAATAATTAGTGCATTTGATATAGCTTAAAATAAATTAAAATTGATATTTATTTATTGATATTTGGATGTGAGAAGACATTACATAATAAAAAAAGAAAAAAAATATATGTGTGAAAGATTGTCATTATCTAGATTCCAACCTGTAACCATAGTAATATTCCAAACTTTATAAATAATCGTGTAGACTAATTTTTGCAACGAGAGGAATTCGAAACTTGTGACCTCATTATAAGATATTTTTGGAATTTCACGGTCAGACCAAAAATTGCGTTTATTCCAACTATTAATAAGGATAAATGATATGCTCTGCATTTTGAATTTAGTGAAAATAAAAAGTTGAAAGGGTAAATGTTTATACCCTTTAGAAGTGTATAAGAAGGGAATGTGCTCTTTCTTTAGATATACGCAACATATATAAATTACAAAGTTCTGCACCAAAGATGTTTCATTTGTCATTTGTAGTCCTGTGGATTAGCCAAAATTTTAGGTGATTTAGATGGTTGGATTTTGGAGTAAATATTACTGAATCAAAAAATAGTTGCTTTGATAGTCTTGTCAATGAAATTTGATTGGAAAATAGATATTCTTTCCACGATATATGAGCACAGTAGGCATTCTAAAAACGGCATAACAAACTTAATCCACTTCCAGTGGATAATTCTTTCATTCTCGTATTGAATGCAGTCATGATCGATTGTTCATGTCATTTACTTTAAGTTTGGGATCACTGGTAAATTTTGCTTATGGTGTGGCATTTTGAACGAGTCGGAGTTCAACTTTGCAGCTGAAGTTTAACTTTAAAGGAATTGCTTATGATTTGACTTCATTGTTTCAATTTTCATTTTGTTTATTTGATATGATTTCATTATTCTCTAGAGCAAGTACATTAACTGTTATTAAAGAATCAAGCAGCACTAAGTTGTAAAATTAACCTGGGCAGGTTGGGCTTGCAATTGGGGTGGTGATTCTTTGTATTAGTGCAGGAACAGTAGCGCTATACTATATGGAGGATTTAGATTTGGTGGACTCATTTTATTTGTCAGTTATGTCGGTTACCACAGTTGGGTATGGTGATAGAGCATTCAAAACATTGCAAGGAAGAGTATTTGCGTCGTTTTGGTTGCTGATATCAACACTTGCAGTCGCACGAGCGTTCTTATATTTAGCGGAGGCAAGAATCGATAAAAGACATAGAAGAATAGCGAAGTTGGTGCTACAGAGAGATTTGACTGTTGAAGATTTGTTTGCTGCTGATCTAAATCATAATGGATTCATCAGGTTGGTTAATATATCACCATGTTTGTTTTCCTTTTATAACTAGCCTTTTTTTTTTTTTTACCAAAGTACTATTTTATTCACACTATCTTTGTAAGTGTGAACGAAACAATATTCTTTGTTGGCAAATAAACCTAAAAGATGAATAAAAAATTGAACGAATCTTAAATTATAACAAATTATCGATTTCTATCCATCAAATGTGGGTGTTATGTAGTACTCAAATATAGTACGTGACATGAAATCATCATTAGCATCATTCGTCCAAATTTGGTAATGGGTCTACTGCTAAAACTTTTTAGTTACTCGTCTCTTGGCAACTGATATCAGTTGCAGTTAGTACATCGCTATCCTCAAATAATGTACGCCATAATTTTATCTAGAATATGACTTAAAACTTGATATATAGCTTTAGCAAAGCAAAAAGGGTGCAGTGCCAGGCCTTGCTGTAACCTAACCCTCCCAAAAAAAAAACACAAAAAAAAAAGAATGTTGAACTTTGACATTTTTCCACTTTGCATGTTTTCAAATTAATATCTTCTATGTTCTTTGTGTGATGC
This sequence comes from Allium fistulosum, assembly GCA_030737815.1. NCBI lineage: Eukaryota > Viridiplantae > Streptophyta > Magnoliopsida > Asparagales > Amaryllidaceae > Allium > Allium fistulosum. The sequence goes on along the minus strand of CM060907.1, from coordinate 897,531,849 downwards.
ATATAATCTTCAAATGATTATAAACATCACATGGATAAGATTCGGAAATTTAGCTTTTTATCTGTTGAGTGGCCGTGCACATGGTGTAAAGGCTTCAAAACTTGCACATGTAAATTTTGATCTAAGCAACAATGATCTCTGTACAACAAATTAGTATTTAATATGTATGCGCGCGATAGAGACATGTGGGGGATTCATCTGTACTTAAACTTAAAAGATTGTTTATCTGAATCAATTGGCTTCTCAGATTATAGTAAGTCGTGATTGTGGAATCTATCTACTAACTTTAGTTTAGTCCTATTTAGCAAATATTATTATGGAAAAGGAATGGATTAAATTATTCCCTAGTAGTCCTGTTTCAATTGTATGAAAAAGTTATATCCACTCACGTTTAATCTTTAGACGTAGTATATGCGACGAATCACAATGGAAAGAATATATATATACTTTAATATGATAGGTTATTATTGGGCATATATGGACCCTATAGAAATCATATACTAATATACTATCTACTTTTAGGACAGAAAGCTCATTGTAAAACTAAATGAATTTAAGTGAAACCATGAATTTGTTTAATGTTTAAACCAGGTCGATGAACTTAAAATTATGTGGCCTGTTGTGCCTTATTTTGACGCAATCAATGTTTGAGTGCTTGTTACGTTAGGTGGTGACACATTGTAATGCTTTGGCTTAATGATACGTTTATTGGCCAAGTTAACCTGAGGTGTGTTTTCTATGTTGAATTTTGGCAACACTATATGAAGAATTGAAGAGGTCGGAAGTAGCTTTATAACGGTGAAAACAGTTCGCAAATCGAAGCTTGGAGGAGAAAGATATAGCGAAGAAGGTGGAGTGCTGCTGGAGCAATATGTGACAGACGTCTGTCAAAGCGACAGACGTCCGAGCTCAGGGTTTTGGTAACCTGAGAGTTATTTCACAAGATGACAGACGGCTGTCATCTTGTGAAAGACGTCTGTCAGCAGGTTTACTGCAGCCCAAAAGTTGCGACAGACGTCTGAGAGATTATGACAGACGTCTGTCGCGGTGTAGTTTTGTTTTTCTAGCCCAGAATTTGTGTATTCGCTTGTAGGGCTTCAAGGGGCAAATCGAGTATTTGTCAATGAAGGATGGTTCGCTATATAAGCTATTTTCAGGATTCAAAGAGGGCAGGAGATTAAGGGTTTAATCTAGGGTTTATCTACCACTAATTAGGGTTTTATCTAAACCTAATTTTCTTCAATTTTCTTCTCCACAAATCAATTCTATTAGAATTTTGATCGTTATAATCAATCTTTTATACTCTTCTCATTGGTATTAATAAAGGCTCTCTCTCAAAATGGATATACGCTAACAAGACGTTAATGGAACCATTATAAATCGGTGTGTGATTTATTTTATCATTATTGCTTTGATTTTCTATTACTTGTTTGGTGATTGTGATTGATTTTGGATTGGATTGAGATATTGATTGGTTGTTTTTACACTTCTTACCACAATCTCGTTTTCCGCTGAGCTTTGGGGTTTTGATTTGAGTGGTCTCGAGTTGAAATTACCACAACAATTGTATCAGGACTTTGGTGTTGGTAGGTGGTTGTAGAAATGCCGAAATCAGATAATACCTCAAGTAGTTCCTCAATGGTTAATCCAAGTGGAGTAGCGTCTTATGTACGTGGATCGTACGCGGTTTCGGGATCACAATAGGTTATAGACAAGTGGAATGACGATAATGATTTTGAAATGTGGCAATGGAAGATAGAAGCGGTTCTAAGGAGGAATCAGGTGCATCGGGTAGTGTTTGACACACATTTGTTGCCGGTAGTCATCTCAGATGTTGATTGAGAGGAAATAGAAGAGTGGACATTCACTACATTTCAACTTGCTATGGGGGAGAATGTTATCTCCGAAAGTAGTGATGAGACTACCGCTAAGGGTATATGAGACAAGTTGGATGAGTTGTATATGAAGAAGTCACTAACTAATCGTTTGATCTTGTTGCACGTTTTTCACCGATAAGTAGGGCTGTCAATTTCCAGCACGACCCGAAACACGATCGGAAACCCACATAGAAATTAGCAGGTTAACCTGATACGTTTAAAAGGGCGGGTCATTTTTGGGTCAACCCGTTAGAACCCGTTTAATAAACGAGTGGGTTTAGGGTTGACCCGTGAACCCGAATTTGACCCGACTAACCCATTTATGGGCTCGGTATTGTTGTACAATTCTCATTTTAGCTTGCATAAGAATGATATTGTTGTTATTCACTTATTCTTACACATTCACACTTAACAACTTCCTACGTTTTCATGCCCATTCCCACGTACAACTTCCTAAATTTTCATACCCATCTTAGCTTGCAATAAAAGAATGACAACAATACCCTTCTTTTGCTCTAAAATTCTCATCTTAGCTTGCAAAAGAAGGGTATTGTTGTCATTCATTTATTCCTACACATTCGCATTTAACAACTTCCCACATTTTCATGCCCATTTTCATTTCTTTATACAAATATTTTTCTTAACGGGTTACACGAATTAACTCGAAACCCATCCGATATATAATCAGGTCAACCCAAAACCCGTCCGGTTAATAAACGGGTTGACCCGACCCGTTTAAAAATCAACCCGCACCCGAGTTGACCCAACTCGAACCCGACCCATTGACAGGCCTACCGATAAGACGAAGGAATGTACTTTGCTAAAGGCGCACTTGAATACCTTTGATGATTTGCTAATGAAGATGAATGTGGTAGATTTGAAGATTGAGGAAGAGCAAAAGGCGATGATATTGTTGTGTTCGTTGTCGGACCGTTATACGGATTTCTCAAATAGTTTGATCTATAGCCGGGATACTTTGACTCTAGATGATGTCAAAACAGGTCTTCTTAGCGAGAAGTTGCGGGATCAAATGAAGGAGTTGGGTGATGGAAATAGTAGTGCTAGTAGTGGTCATGGTTTATTTGTGGAGAATGAGAGATATGCGAAGAAGGAGAACCATGAGCGTTCTAAATCAAGGAACCACGGTTGGAGAAGAAAGTCGAAGGAAAGAAAGGGCAAGTGCTATATTTGTAAGAAGCTCGGCCATTGGAAGAATGAGTGTCCGGACAAGGAGAAGGCGAAGAAGGAAGTGACATCTTCATCTGTAGCGGTGGAAAGTGGAGTTGGCGAGGGAGACGTAGATGTGTTGACGGTGGTAGCACCAGATGTTTCGAGTAGCGAATGGGTGCTCGATTCGGGGGCGTCTTATCATATGACGCCGAATAAGAATTTTTCTTCTTCTTATATCGACAAAGAAGAAAATTCAATTGTTATGGGTAATGGTGCTATTTGTAAGTTGAAAGGCATTGGTTTCGTGCAAATTCGGATGTTTGACGGAGTGGTTCATACTCTCACTAATGCACGCTATGTTTCGGGACTTCGGAAGTCTCTTATCTCTTTGGGGCAGCTAGATTCTTTAGGTTGTAAGATCATTATTGAGAGTGATAGCTTGCAGGTTTCAAAGGGTCCGCTTATAGTGATAAAGGATGTTAGGACTCATGGTGTTTATTTTCTTCAAGGAGTGACTATAGAAAGTGAAACTTATGTGGGAGTTGATAGTTCTCGTGGCTTGGATGCGACTAGGTTGTGTCATTTGAGGTTAGGTCATGTCTTGGAGAGGAGTTTGGATATTCTTCGGAAGAGGGAGATGATCGATGGAGAGAATTTCAACAAACTAGAGTTTTGCGAGGAATGTGCCATAGGGAAGCAAACTAAAGTTTCATTCGGTGAGGGAAAACATGATTCGAGAAGGGTTCTTGAGTATGTTCACACGGATGTTTGAGGACCAGCACCAGTAGCTTCTTTGAGAGGAGCTTGCTATTATATTACTTTTATTGATGACTTTTCTCGAAAGGTACGGGTGTATGTAATGAAGGCCAAGTCGGAGGCATTTGCAAAGTTCAAAGTATGGAAAGCTCTTGTTGAGAATGAGAGTGACAGGTCTTTGAAGGTTCTAAGGTCCGACAATGGTGGAGAGTATGTTTCCGGAGAATTTCGGGAGTTTTGCAAGCATCATGGTATTCAGAGGCATTTTACTACACCGGAAGATCCACAGTCGAATGGTGTTGCGGAGAGGATGAACCGTATTCTACTTGAGAAAACTCGATGCTTGAGATTGACATCGGGTTTGTCTAAGGGATTTTGGGCCGAAGCTTCGTCAACCGCGGTGCATTTTATTAATCGAATTCTATGCTCGGCTATTGGTAACAAAATTCCAAAGGAAGTGTGGAAGGGAAAAAACATTGACTTGAGTTATCTTCGTATGTTTGGTAGTTCGGTTTATGTGCATGATCCAGTAAATGATAAGCTTGAATCTAGAGCTTTCAAAGGGGTCTTGCTTGGCTATACGGACGGTGTAAAATGCTATCGGATTTGGAATCCAGAAACGAAGAAGGTTGTGAATTATCGTCATGTTACTTTTGATGAGTCGGCTTTGTTCAAGGAGAATGAAAGCTCATCGAATGTTTCGGATTTGGTTCATGATGAATCAAAGGAGAAGGAAGTTATTCCCATCTTTTGTCCAAAAAGTAGAGTGGTTGGAGATGCTTGTGAGGAGGAAGCCGTTGATGCAACATCGCATTGTCCACATGGTTCTTCTAGTAGTGTTGGTGATGTACATGATTCTAGAGAGAATTCGGTTCAAGGTGGAGCCGAAAGGAGTTTGGGTGATGATATTACTAGTCGGGTGGGTCGTCGTGCTATAAGGCCACTTGATAGATATGGAGATTGAAACTATCTTAGATTTTGTGATAATTTAGACTATGCTCTTCACATAGTCCAAGGTGAGCTGATGGACCTTGATGACGTCATGGAGTCGAGTGATAGCTCGAAGTGGATTTGTGTCATGGAGAAAGAGATGCAATCGTTGTTGAAGAATCAAGCTTGGGATTTGGTTCCACTTCCTAAAGGAAACCGTGCTATTGGGTGCAAATGGACATACAAGGTGAAGAACGATGGGAGATACAGAGCTAGGCTAGTGGCTAAGGGGTTTGCACAAAGGAAGGGAAAGAAGTATGATGAGATATTCACACCAGTTGTGCGCCATACTTCAATCCGAATATTACTTGCTATTGTTGCTACTCACGACATGGAGTTGGAGCAATTTGATGTGAAAACCGCTTTCTTGCATGGTAACTTGGATGAAGACATCTACATGAAGCAACCAGAAGGTTTTGTTGTGTATGGTAAGTCAAATTTGGTTTGCAAGTCAAAGAAATCACTATATGGTTTAAAGCAATCACCCAGACAATGGTACAAGAGATTTGATCATTTTATACTTGAAAATGGTTTTGATAGAAGCATCAAGGATGTTTGTGTGTATTTCAAGAAGTTGACAAAAGATTGTTGGGTGTATTTATTCTTGTATGTGGATGACATGCTCATTGCTTCTAAGGATAAGAATGAAATCAACAAGTTAAAACTGAGTTTGAAATCGGAGTTCGAAATGAAGGATCTTGGAGAAGCAAAGAGGATATTAGGCATGAAAATAGAAAGAGATCGAAAGCGTTTTGAGTTGAAATTGACTCAAAAGGAGTACATAAAGAAAGCGCTTTGCCGGTTTAGCATGGAGAATGCAAATGCGTTAACTCTGTGTAGTTAATGCCCCACTATTACCCCGCTATAACCCCGCTATATCTCATAGCGGATTTCTACCGCTACGATTTTTTCATATAGCCCCAAATATAGCCTTTCTGCTTTAAGCCCCGCTATTTCCGTTATATCCCGTTATTCCCGCTATATTTTGCTATTTCCGCTATATCTTCTATAAAAAAATGAATTGAAAATTGACGTTTATACATTATAAAAATTACGAAAATAATTTATTTGATTTTTTTTTTATATATTTTTAGAAATGAAAATACTCTAATATTCTACTAAATTCAATTATGTTATATAACATATTTACGTTTATTTAAAGTATATTCGCACATGTTTTTATTTAAAATTATTTATGTATTAATTATAATTCAATTGAATGATAATTTTTCATTTAATTACCATTTATATATTTGTAAAAACATTAAGTACGAGTTTTATATGTTATTTTAGAGTCATCCGCCATATCCCGCTATATCCTCGCTGTATCCCCGCTATGACTTTTTGCACCTCCGCCGCTTTGGATCTGCCGAGCGTTTTAACTGCACAGCGTTAACTACACCTTTACCTTTGCATATGAAGCTTTCGAGTAAAGGATCGCCTATCTTGGAGAAAGACATGGCTTATATGGCAAAGGTGCCATATGCTAGTGCGGTTGGAAATCTAATGTATGTTATGGTATGTACAAGACCCGATATTGTAAATGCCGTCGGGATGGTTAGTCGGTATATGGTTAATCCGGGAAAATCGCACTGGAAAGCGGTGAAGCTTATATTGAGATACCTTAGAGGTACATCATCTCATCGTCTTGTTTTTGGCAGTAGTGATGGGAAGAATTGCAAGTTGGTTGGTTATTGTAATTCGGACTACGTCGGTGATAGAGATCGAAGAAAATCAACTTTCGGATATGTCTTCACCGGAGGCGGAGTTGATAGCCGCGATGTTGTGTGACTTGGGATACGAGCATGATAGTGTCGATGTTTGATGTGATAGCCAGAGTGTTATTCACTTGGCGTTTAGCTCACAGAATAAACATATTGAAGTGAGAGAGTTATTTTTAGTAGCCATAGATGAAGATAAACAAGTATATCTTCGGAAAATGCATACAAAGGATAATGCGACAGATATGTTCACTAAGGCATTGCCGGTTGGGAAGTTCGAGCATTGCTCGAACTTGATTCGCTTGTTGAAGTGCTAGGTGCCACGAGGTGGCGCGGTTGGGAGAGAAGCTTGGTTATGGATGATGAAAAGTATCAGTGAGAGATTGTGATTCTATCTTCTTGGTGAGTGCTAATTTACACGCCTTAGCACTTTAGTCTTTGGTGAGACGATTTTGGATTTGGGTGTTTTCAACACCTCGTTAGCGGGCGTGGGCTTTGCCTGAGCTCGTTGATGGAGTGCAATGAGCGGTGGTTTTGCTGGAGCTCATTGGGAAGCATTCATATTTGGTTGAATGTAGAAGTGGTGATAGTTTGGTACTATCGGTTGTTGTTGATGATGGTATGGTACCATTGGAGTTGGAAATGGATATAGTGTCGAGGTTGAGCGTTGAAATTTGACGACACTATGTTAAGAATTGAAGAGGTTGGAAGTAGCTTTATAACGATGAAAACGGTTCGTAAATCGGAGCTCGGAGGAGAAAGATACGGCGAAGAAGGTGGAGTGCTGTTGGAGCAACAGGTGACAGATGTCTGTCATGTGACAGATGTCTGTCATTACAGACATCTGTCACCATGCTTAGTGCAGCTCGAAAGTTTTGCGACAAACGTCTGAGAGACTATGACAGACGTCTATCGCGGTGTAGTTTTGTTTTTCCAGTCCAGAATCTGTGTATTCGCTTGTAGGGTTTTAAGGGGCAAATCAGGTATTTGTCAATGAAGGAAGGTTCGCTATATAAGCTATTTTCAGGATTCAGAGACGGCAGAATATTAAGGGTTTAATCTAAGGTTTATCCACCACTAATTAGAGTTTTATCTAAACCTAATTTTGTTCAATTCTCTTCTACACAAATCGGTTCTATTAGAATTTTGATTATTGTAATCAATCTCTTGTACTATTCTCATTGGTATTAATAAAGACTCTCTCTCAAAGTGGACGTACAGTAACAAAATAGTAGTGGAACCTCTATAAATCGGTGTGTGATTTATTTTATCGTTATTGCTTTGATTTTATGTTACTTGTTTGGTGATTGTGATTGATTATGGATTGGATTGAGATTTGGATTGAGATATTAATTGGTTGTTTTTACACTTTTTATCACGATCTCGTTTTCCGCCGTGCTTTGAGGTTTTAATTTGAGCGCTTCGAGTTGGAATTCCCACATTTTATAGGAAAAAGAAAGCAGTTGTAAGCATACCATTCGTGTATTGTATGCAAATATTAAGGCAAAGAGGTTGAATAAAGAATACATAATTTCTTCACCCACAGGACAGAGGACAACACTAATAAGCAGCAAATGTTCTGGTTTATTTATTTTGAATAAGAATTCTGATGGGTGAATACCGATTAGTTTTAGCTGTAGTTATGTACAACCAATATTAATGCTCATTTTGTATTTGTTTGTTAAGATCATTAAGAATATGGATAAGCATACCAAAAGGGTTTAATGGTCGATAGTTATAATTAATTAGGTGAGACTTTTGTATTGCTGTAATTGGAGTTCGAGGAACAACATCCTTAAGATATTTATTGCAATTAGCTGAAGCTTTTGTTATGACCATTAGTCTAGTCGAGAAGATAACCATTTGTTATACATTGTGTTCGATCTCATTATATTAAAAAATAAGATATGTGTTTATATTGTTTAGTATTAACCGTTGCTGCAAGTTTCATGCCTTGTTCAATTTGTTCTGCATATATTATTTATTACATTTAATTAAAACTGTTATTTAATGGATTAATTCAATCACTATGCAGTAAATCGGATTTTGTGATTTACAAGCTGAAGGAGATGGGCAAAATTTCTCAGAATGATATACTGTTAACATTCAATCAATTTGACACACTGGACCCAAATAACACTGGAAAAATTACTCTTCCCCATTTAACGGACAGCAACAGCAGATAACCATGGTAAATCATACGGAAATTTAGGTACTGTCCTTAATTTATTTTAGTTTTTGTCATTATACTGTAAATGTAAACTTAGTTGTTCTAAGCACAGAAATGTTAACAGCTATCGACGCATTATTTGCATTTGAAGGGATAACATATACACAACAAAACACAGCGGCTTTAGCGACGGCAAATTAACATTGCCGGCCGTCGCAAGCCGTCGCTATATAACCTGCCGCACACAGTAGAGCGATGGCTCCGTCACCAATACAGCAACGGCTGGCGATGCATTGCTGTACACGTGACAAATTAATTAACACCGGAATGACGCCTCAAGTCGACGCTAGCCGCGCCAACTTGAAATCAAAATGCCGTCGCTAACCTAGACCAAATAGCCGTCACTAGTCATCGCTAATCTGGACCAAATTTTATATCTAATTCTGCTCTATGATCCACCAACCACAGAATCAATTTCATATCTTTTTCCAACACATATACATTCAATTTCACAACTAATACTACTCCATCCATCATATAATATCACACATTACAAATAATCATATATATAACGCAACATATAAATTTACATAAACATTTCATCACCACCATATAAATATATCATAACAATCAAACGGAACATTCCAAATCCATCAAATAATTTAACCATACGTACAAATACTATCCATCAATAACATGTATACACAAATGTCCACTAACCCATCAAACACCACAACCAACGAACAAGTATCAAATATATACACAAATGTCACATAACTGCAAAACAAGATGATGAAAATCCGATAGAAACACAAGCATACCTACTCGTCGTCGTTGCCCGACCCATCCTCTCCAAGTATTGTCTCATGTTGTGCCAAATATGCTGCAATATGCTCGTCTAGTTGGTGCGTCAATGTGCTCTTCCTCCAAGCATTTATCTCCTCCAGCTGTTTTTCATTTCAGCAATCTCCTCCTCGACTTGGGATCTCCTGTAAGCCCTTTAGGACATTAACGTTTGTGAAATAGTTGATATCTAGTTATAATTTATGAACATTATAAAAAGTATGAACAAAAATATTGACTAATTATGCGGCTAATATTTATAATTAAATGTTACACATTGGTTGCAATTTATTTATTTAAATTATTCAGGTTCCTTATTCAATTTATAATTTGTTCACTTAAGTTTAAATTCATTTGCATGTGTAAATTCATATATTAGTAAATAAAGAAGTTTACCTTCTGATTTCCGTAACTGTACCGCCTATTTCGTGAAGGCGGATCAATAATAGCATCCCATATACGGTTGACTCCTCAAACGTTAATTCTGCCCGTCTGGTAGACTGCGCTACTCGTGCCCGCTTCGCTTCATATCTCTCCTGCGATTACGAACAAAGTTTGACATGGTAAATATTCAATTTAAAGTTTATGAAATGTAAAATAAAGGAATATGTAACATTACCATTACGGATAACCATGTTTACCATTACGGATCTAGATTTATTGTCCGTCCACTCATATGAAACGTTACCTTCCTTATCTGTCTGCTCAACAGCATGCGTGGTCGTGAACACCTCAGCTATTGTAGGCTCGCGATTGTACCTCGCCGCTGAAAATATATACATATGAATAAACAATGTTACAAATATGATTAAACAACATTTTAGATATTTATAAACACAATTTATAAATTTATCAACTCTCTCCTATGTTCTTGGAAGGATTTGGAGCCGCCATGGTGCAAAATAGGATTTTTATTTCTATTTGCACGTTTTCGGGCAGATAATTCATACAAATTTAGATACACGATTAACTAAATTACTGCAACTAACATATGAAATTTAAAAAATTATAACAACAATGCAAAAATATATAACTTACTTTCAGTTCAGGAGTTTCCCAGAGCCGGAGATACCCTGCCCACACATCAGCGCCCATCCAATTGGGTTTTTTTTCTATATTTTTAGCCTTAGACAGAGTGTCCCTATAATTTTTTCTCATCCTCTTGTTCCAATGATTGGTAAAAATATCCATATCCATTGTGTCTACATTCACGGCTGCCTGCATATTGAAATTAGTTTGAATTATGTACGTTATATTAATTTTCAACTGAAATACAAACTTATACTTTCCAGTACATTAGCCAATATAGCGTTTTTGATATGCGGTGGGATGTCGTCCCAATGAGGCCAACAGCCTGACATTCTACTCATAAACGCCTTCCTAGAAACTTGTAAGATGAAATCCGAAGGCTCCATCTCAAAGCTCCTGTATAAATTTTGATGTAGATATTTAATAAATTTTAGAAAATATACTTCAAATAAATTTGATACTTACCCTGTACTTTTCGGAACTACCTCCGTAAGTGGGCGTAAATCCGGTGCCGTGTCACTAGCACCGGGAGAAGGAGAAGGCTCGGATCTCCGGCTGTGTCTCCTGTCAGACATATCTACCATAGACAAACAATATCATAGAATGAAAGGACATAAATTTATTAATACAAAACATGTTTCAGTAATCATCGCCTAAAACTTCCACTAAATCATAATAAATTGGACAAGATCTCATGAATATATATATATATATATATATAAATTTCAAAACAGAATAGTACATAGATCATAATATAATCATCATTATTCATCATTATTAATACAGCTCAAAATAATACATTATACAACAAGCGATGCAAATATTCAGAATTTTCAGCCTTCGTCGTTTTCTGATTCAGACCCAGTCTCGTACTCTATCTTGTTTTCTTCGGTACTTTCAAATACATCTAATAAAACATTCGATTCATCATTCAACGGCCCTAAATCAATGTCATTGGTTCTTATTATTTCTGTATTTGGTTCAAGATCCGCTTGATACGCTGCTTCGTCTGGGATATTATTTATGTCAAACGTAAATCTTGGATTTGTTTTAAAAACAGCCGACCAATCCGCTTTATCTTCTTTTAAGGATGGATACGGAGCAAAATAAACTTGTAATCCTTGCTTGGCTAATACGAAAGGATCATACTTATAGTAATGTAAGGTATGCTTTATTTCAATAAGCTTATAATCTATGCACGTTGATTCCAGAACCAGAAACATTGCTGAACCAATTGCATTTGAATAAAATAACCTTTTCTGCATGTTCCACATAATATGTCAAGTCTAAAACCTGTATCAAGACGCCGTAAAAATCTTTTATATGCTCATCTGGATCATTACTACCTTTGACAAATACACCGCTGTTATATGTTAATTTTTCAGCTCCGTAATCTTTCGTGTTGAACTTAAATCCATTGACGAAGAATATTAGATAAGTCTTCACATTTCTTTTTGGTCCAATTGCAAGATGTCGTAAACCTTCATCAACGACACAGTTTCCTGGATCATAAACGTAGTTCGAAAACCATTTAGCAAATTCTTTACTGAGATCGCCAGATGGATGCTGTGATTCGTAGATACTGCAAATATGTAATATGGCTTATAATTAATATGTATGTATAAGTGAATTATATATGAATTTATTTTTTACCTAACAAATGGTGCAACTTCAGCACAATTTAGAAGAACATATGTGTGTGCTACATGGTAATCCCTATCGTCTAACCATATTTTCACACATTTTCCAACGGGTCGGTCATGTTGTCTAAAAATAGATAACATTGTTTGAGAAGGATCTTGTTCAACGACTTCATCATTACGAGAAACGCATACAAACGATAAGTTTACATCATCACTGAAGTAATGAGAGAAAAAGAATGAACCTTCTTCTTCAAGATATGATTTGCAAATCGAACCTTCAACTTGTGATTTTTATCTAACTTTTTTTTCAGATAATTCAAGTACCTATTACAAAATAAATTTAATTTATATTTAGATATAAAAATTTGAATTTTAAACTGACATAAATATTGCAGATATTCAATATTACCTCTCAAATGGATACATCCATTCATATTGCACAGGACATCGAAGAAGTGCTTCGTATGGAAGATGAACAAGTAAATGTTCCATTACATTAAAGAAACCCGGTGGAAATATTTTCTCCAATTTGCAGAGCAGTATGGAGATTTCTACTTCAAAGTTTACGTATACGATCTACTTTTAATGTCGTCAAACAAAGCTGTTTATAAAACATACTTAATTCTGTTATTTGAAAGCCACGGGTAGTAAATATTCCATCATGATATGACAATCGTGACTTTTTATCCCACTCAATTTACTGTTTTTAAAGTCAACACATCTACGAAGATTAGAAGAAATCCCATCGAGAAATCATAGTTCTTCCACCCACTTTAGCATGAGTTTTACTTGCTTGCTGTCTAGCTCATAACATGCTTTGGGTTTTTTATTGTCATCGGGCTTCATATTAAGTTCAGGACGTTTACAAAAGTGTGCTTATCTAGTCTCAAATTCAAATCGTCCTTAGTTTTTCCCTTTACATTCAAAGTTGTATTAAACACATTATCAAACATGTTTTTTTCGTTGTGCATCACGTCAATATTATTTCGGAGTAAGAGATTTTTCTAATATGTTAACTTCCAAAATATACTTTGTTTGCACCAATTATGAATGTTCGATTTTCCTGGAATTTCAATCTGTACTCCAGTTTCATGTATCTTTGGATAGTCTTTTACAATTTCATATAATTCTTCGCTTGATCAAATCTTTGGTGGTTGCATATTATCTTCTCTGTTAGCTATAAAGTTTTTTCTATCTCTTCTAAAAGTATGATTAAGATGGAGAAAACACTGATGACAATCAAACCAAGAAATTTTCTTCCTATGCCGCAAAGAAAATGCTCGTGTTTCTTCCATGCAATAAGGACATGCTAGACGACCGGCCGTACTCCAACCAGAAAGCATCTCAAATGCAGAAAAATCACTAATAGTCCATAATAAAGAAGCGAATATACGAATTTTTTTTCTCTCGAAATGTCGTATGTTTCAACTCCTTCATTCCACAGTTTTTTCAACTCTTCGATCAATGGTTGTAAATAAACATCGATTTCTTGTATTGGATCATGAGGGCCAGGGACGACAATAGTGAGAAACATATATGGTGTTTTCATACATATCCATAGAGGTAAATTATACGGAGTAACGATAATTGACCAGAATGAATATTTACTATCAAACTGGAAGAATAGTGAAAATCCATCCGTACATAAATCGAGTCTGAAATTACGGCTTTCTACAGCAAATGCGGGATAAGTCTTATTAAAATATTTCCACGCTTCTCCGTCAGATGGATGTATCAAAGTTCATTCTTCCGGTGTTCTCACACTGTGCCATCGCATATGACATGCCGTAGCAGAAGATGCATATAACCTTTGAAGTTTGAGAGTGATGGGTAAATAATGCATTCTCTTGTACGGAACTTCTTTTTCTTTCTTCTTTCTTGGTTTGTATCTTTTCTCGTTATATATTCTGCATTTTCTAAGGTCAACGTCATCTTTCCAATACAACATGCAACCTTTTACACATGTATCTATCTTTTCGTACGGCAGACCGAAAGCGAACATCAGTTTTTTCACTTTATAATGACTATCACACATTAGATTATTGGGTGACATGTGCCGTTTTGCAACTTGTACAACTGCTGTAAATGCAGCTTTTGTAAGGTTGAATTTTAATTTCATAGTAATGTATTCGGCGGTTACTAATAGTTCGGTTCCGCTTTTACAACCATCCCACAACGGTCTCTTAGTAGAATCCAATAAATCATATATTCTTTTAATTTCCACAGTCGGTTCTTCTTCGACATTTTAGTCTTCATCGTCAGCTTGAATGGTAGGAAACATTGATCGTGCTGCATCTTCTACCATATTTTCTACCGGATTCGTCATAATATTATCATGACACTACAGGATTAGGTGTAGGTTCAATAAGTTTTCCATGACAATCCCAGAAATAATAATTCGGCACAAAACCATATTTATACAAATGTACTTCAACTATATCTGTTTTCCAATGCTTCAAATGTTGCCACTTACTACACGGACAACGAATTTATTCGTTATTTCGATTATTAGATTTAGCGAATCTAATAAATTCGTGTACACCGTTATGGGAATGTTCCTTTATTGAATCTTTCCTACCAGTTCTGACTTCATACAACCAAGTACGGTCGAGAAAATAATCGAACATTTTTCCTGATTTGAAAATATATGTTAGTAATTTCGATAGCACTTCAGTTCATTTCTCTTCTACGCATAACTTGCAATCAAAATCAAATGATATATTATTGTTGTTGTACTTTCCAAAATAAAGTAAAGCCATTTAGGACTAAAGGCTTCATACACCACACTTCTATCTAATTTCGACAGCACTTCACTTCTCTTCTATGCATAACTTTGCATCCAAGGGGTGTATTTTTGTCGTTGTATTTTCTAAACTAAATTAAAACCTTTTGGACTAAAGGCTTTAATTTTTTAGCGTCAATTATTTGTTGAAATAATATTTAATGCTTATTTTCAAATCAACATTATATTCATTTCAAAAAAAAATTTCGAAAATCGATTTTAGTACAATATTTGTTATTATATTCATTTCTTAATTTATTTACAAAATCGATTTTAGCAGAATATTTGTTGTTATATCCATTTACTAATTTTTTTCTTTAAAAAATCGATTTTAGCAGAATATTTAATGTTCTTAAATTCATTTCTTCATTTTTTTACAAAATCGATTTTAGCAGAATATTTGTTGTTGTTATATTTGTTTCTTAATTTTTTTACAAAATCGATTTTAGTACAATATCAGTTGTTGTTATATTCATTTCCTAATTTTTATTAGAAAATCGATTTTAGCAAATATTTAATGTTATTATATTCATTTCTTCATTTTTTACAAAATTGATTTTAGTAGAATATTTATTGTTGTTATATTCATTTCTTAATTTTTTACAAAAATTAATTTCAGTATAATATTTGTTGTTGTTATGCTCAGTATAATACTTATATTTATTACAAATTCAGTATAATCAAATTATTTTCAGAAATTAAGGTTTAGAGATTATACTTAGAAATTGAGAAATTGAAAAAGATGGAGGAAACGCAGCAGCACAGGAGGGCGATGACGGCTTCTGGAGGCAGTTGGCGGAGGTGGGAGGTGGTTGGAGGCGGGGGAGTGGAATTGGCGGCAGCAGATTTGGGGGAGGAAGGAGGGGGGGTGTAACAACCCGGTATTTTGTACCGATTTAACTATCATCTTTTGACGATTTCTTTTCCTGGTTAATCGTTGTTTGGAATTTTTGCACTTGTATATGAACGAGCTTTAACAATCTGTTAAGTGTCATGAACGTTGTAGGTTACAACCTCTTTCCCTATTTGTTCAGTTAAAAAGAAAACCCGTCTCCTCCATTCGTGAACCCTAGCCCAAATTCGTGATCAACAAAATAATGGCGACAAAACTTAGGGCTTCAGTGATTTTTCTTCGATCTGAGAAATTTAGGGCTTTCGTTCGCTCTGATCTTCGGGCTTTGTATGTCGAAGCATGCGATGGTTTCGATTGGATGATTTTCGATGTCGCCTGTCTCGATCGAAGTTTCTGCTCTTCGTGCTCGCTCGTAGAAGAAGCTCCTCGGTGGTGACTCTGGCTTCGTCTTCGCTTCCATGGCAAAGGTGAGTTCATCTCACATCTAATTCCAGCTCCAGTTCATTCGTTTTGATTTTTTGTTAATTGCTTTGTCGTGATGACCACGGCTTTGATAATGTTGCTCCGTGAATTCCTTGCTCTGACCTGTTCGACTTTGGCTTCGATCATTTATAACTTTGTTAATCCGATGTTGTTTAAGACTTGGTTCGTTTTCATGATTGCTACGGCTTTGGTTTGGTTCACTTGGTCATCACCTTGTTGACTTAGAGTTGAAACTGCAGTTGACTTTGATAATTTTAGACTTTCTGATTTCCTGTTACACAACAGTTTCATGGTGACGAATTTTGTTTCTCTGTTCATTCTCAACTTCATACTAATTTTGGCATGTCTGCATCCATATATGCATTTGGTCATTCATTGGTTTGTTTGCATTTGTGAACATCGTCGAGTCTGGTTGTATTTGCATTGAACCATGCTGTGTTGATCTTGTACCACTCTGATCATGCTCTGTTATGTATTCATGTGTGTCCAGACCTTGGTGTAGTTGTTGTTCATTCGACTTCTGGTCATCTCCTCTGTAATTTTGATTTTGTGACATCCTGACCTTGTGGTGTTCACTGTTGATCTAAGGTATTGTTTACTGTTTCACTGTGACTTTGGTCATCTGTAAATTCTGCGACTTTGATCATGGCCTTGATATTATTTTTTTCTGCACTGGTTCACTTGAACTTCAAGTTATATTCTACCCTGACTTTGACATGCTTTGTGTCATCACCTTACTTTGATCTTTATTCTGCTCGAATTGTTTGCTTGTTCACTTGTCTGGTTGCACTTACTCGATGATACTGCTGACTTGAGTAATTTTGATCAACATGTGGCTCACTGTCTTGTGGTCTTTGTTATCTTCACTTTGTCGTAGCATTGTTGGTCTTGTTTTTCTGTTGCATTTGACTTGATAGTGTTTGTCATGTATACAGTTGCTTATGTACCCTGGTTCATTTGAGTTTTCTGATGCATTGCCTTGTAGCCACTGATGCATTCTGATGTATTTGAACAACATCTATTCTCTCTGTTGCATATTCACTTGACACCATACATGTATGTTCATCCCTGACCTGGAGCCACTGTAGTGCTTGTTTTGAGTTACCTTGTAGCTGTGCACTTGTGTACTTTGTGCATTCATCTTGTTGCCAGTTCCACTTGTAACTGTTTCGGGGTGCACTTACTCTTCCACTGTTCACTTCGAGTATGTGTGGCACTGTCCAGCTTTATGCATTCATGCTGTTGCCCCATGGTTTCACTTCCTCGACTTGTTTATCATGTGATTGCCACGGTCACTTGATCTTGCTGTGACATTGCGACTTGGTTCACTTTGTCACTGCATATCTATATATGCTCGACCCATTTCTATTTTTGTTGTACTTGGGTATACACTGCATATCCATGTGTCATTTTCACTTGCATCTGTTCATCCCTGAGCACTTGCTGACCTGCTGCATTTTCGTAGCAGTTTTACCCTCGTCCCTTGTGGTGACTTTATATTCTGTTGTGGCGAGGCAGTGCACGCGTGCGTGCACTGCAGCCACACCAAATTGACAGATTTTAATCGATATCTCTTTTATTCTTAATTCATCGACCTGATGCGTAATTCGTAGGCTGTATTGGCGAGGCAGTACACGTTAGCGTGTACTGCAGCCAATTAGCATTGATGTTTTTACATTGACATTTCAATTGTTTAAACTGCTTTGGATTTCTGTTTTGTGGATTAACACTGTTTAGTGTTATATCTGCCGATATCCAATTCTCGTATCGAGAGTTGGATATACGAGATTTCTGTGACTGTCATCTATATTGAGATTGATTATTATTGCTTCTATGCGCTAATAACTGAGTTTGAATTAGACTGATCCGAGTATTATTTTCTTTTGAATGTAATACTCGGGTCAGACCGAGTATTTACAGGTTGTAGATTTTTAGCTTTGGGTTGCTGCTAGAGCTATGAAGACTTTTTATATCATTTGAAGTGGTCTTCGTCTTGTTGTAGTAGTCAGTGTGTCTGTTTAAGATGATAATGTATTCATGTATATTAGTCGATAATGTACTTGTATATATATAACTTCTTGAGTCGACAATTGTAGTTGTATCATTTGTATTGTGTCAAATGTATTGTAACTGATATCAGTTATTGTATATATGAGACTTTTCGTTCCATCTTTATTCCGCATTTATGTTATCTGTGTTATTTTTATATCTATTGTCCTAAACTATTATAGCCACTGTGTAGTAGCTTTGAGTTTGTATCGGAATGTCGGGTTTCCTCTAAAAGATAAAATGCATGTTTTATTCTATCTGACGTATCGGCGCTCGCACAAAGCAATTACATAGATGGTCGCTCCTCAACAGCCTTATTCTCCGCGCTAGTTGACAACACTACACCGTAGTGTTCTTGGCTAGCGTGGGTATAGAGGTGGGGCGTCACAGGGGGAGTGAAATTTTCCGCTCCCGGCTTCGCAGTATATTATCGCGTTTAGCGACGATCGGCGACGGTTGTCTTTTTTAGCCGTCGATAGTATCCGTCACTAAATCAAGCCTGTTTTGTAGTGATATCCTTGATGAAATTGAATTGAGAGGCAATTTAAAAGGTATGTTTCTGTGTTAGAAATCTTTTGACATTGGTGAGAAAATGTTACTTGCTGCAAACACATGGTTTCCTGTTTAAAAATCAAAAGTGACTTGAACATTATATGTTTATGATGATCAACGATCTTTAGTTGGAAATCAATAAACCAATTGATTCGGTCTGTCGCAATTGAAGCGGCATTTGTAATGAGTTATCAGTTCTTTTTTTTTTAAAAAACAATTATATTGCTAGTTCTCTAGATCAAGATTCTTATGAAAAGAACCATTTATCATATACCCGTCGTGTAATGAATGTACAGACTTCTGTCTTCTTGTGAATTTTTCAAATGCCTCATCTGTTATATTATAAATTTAACCATTGACCATTTGTATTTTTGCTTCTAATTTTAGGAGTAAGATCCTTTTTTTAATATTTAACTTTTATTAAACACATGTTTTCCTTGTAATACTCTTATTTTCGGTCATCCCAGTCCCTGCCTTCATTATTACCATATATAGTTTAATGGTCATTCTCTTCCTTTTTCTCCATAGTTTCAATACAATGAACATTTCTTATTTTCATCTTGGCCTACTTCTAGCTCACTTACTTCTATAGTTCAACCTCACCATTGTTTTACTTTTTTTTGACGGCTTATTTCTTCCCCTTTTCAGTTTCATTCAAAAAGTTTACTTCTCGGTCTAAAAGTTAGAATAGAAATTCATTCCAAATAAACTTTTAGTTGGTTAATAGAAAGGATGTATAGTACAAGTACTATGGGACGATGTATAATTCAGGTACTATACAGTTGCATAACATTATGCTAAAAAAATGTAGTAGAATACATTAATACAAGCAAACGGCCAAAGACAGGGTGACAGCAAACATATATGGTTGGTAGCACTACAGCACAAAGTACTGAGTTATAGATAATTTACACCGAGCATAACAAATACAAACACAAATGCTATCACAATGACCCTTGTCTAGCAACTTCCCACCTTCGTCCATGCCATTCCCATTCCTATCTTTTCAGCATGAGCTGCAAAGGTATGAAGCTAGTCATTAGTTTTTATAAATGAGTATGATTTTGTTGAATTCATCAGTAGTCCATATATAATTTTTTTTATGGATTTTTCATGTTTTGTTGTGGTTGTTTCCTATCTACCGGTTTGAAGGTTAGGGTTTTTACGTAAAAATTATGTGAATGTCGCCAAAAGATTATGGTTTGGTGGATCGATCAAGCTTGATTTAAATGTTTGATCTTTATTTTATTATTTGTTTTTCTTCCAATCCAAAGTTGAATTTGGCTTTTTCTTATGAATTTGTTTTCAGATCCTTTCTTCAAATATTGTATCCAAATCTATGTTTTCTTATAAGTTAGTTTTATGACTTTGGTCTCTTCATTTATTATGCAGGAGTTTATCGGATTCACGATATATAGATATCATAG
The DNA here is from genome assembly GCA_030737815.1 of Allium fistulosum. Taxonomy (NCBI): domain Eukaryota; kingdom Viridiplantae; phylum Streptophyta; class Magnoliopsida; order Asparagales; family Amaryllidaceae; genus Allium; species Allium fistulosum. The sequence continues at coordinate 897,511,504 of CM060907.1, read as the reverse complement.
AATCTTCAGCTGTCCTGTATAATCTGATACATGTAAATGTTGAACTATTTTTTCTTTCTCATAGATTAGTATTATTATGATTTTATTTTTCTTCATTTATTTTGCATGATAATATTGGTTTATTGATACACGATCATTGAAGAATCTTCGGTCATTCTGTATAATCTATTAGACGTGAAGTTGAACTTTTTATTCATTTTCAAACATAAATATCTAAGGAAATCAAGTTGAAAGAAAAGAACATTTATATAATAAAAGTAGATTTTAAAATTTTATTAAAAGTTTAGTTTTGACTAGGTGTTCGTTTGTTTTTTTTAAATGTTTTATGTACTCTTCCTAAATTTGAATGTATATTCCTTTTTCTAAATTACATTTTCCATCTTAATTTGTTATATATATATATATTTTAATTTGTTTTTTTTTGTACTTTAGTAGGCATGTACTCATCTGTTGTAAACCTAATATTATCCATCTGAATCAAATTTTAGACTTTAAATGTATTATTTTATGGAATTATTTTGGTAGACCGTGAAATATTTTCAGGTTACACACATTTTTCCATTTGAATGCATGATTGCCGCCAAATTCTTGAAGATCATGTGAAACAATGAGGTAGTTAATCATCTATGATTTTTTTTAAAGTTCGATTGATGCTATGTTATCTTGAATTTCATGCAGTCTGAAGATGTTTACAAATAATTACGCAGAGATTTATCTATTTATAAAGTTTACAAGTGGCCATCGCCTCCTCTGATCAGAATTCTAAGGGCTCTTCAGTAACCCTCTTCGATTCTCCGACATCTCCTCATCTTCCTTCTTTCCCAAATCAAAAGGATAAGCCCCCGTCGAAGAAAATGATGGATTTCAAATGGTTAAAAACCGTCGAAAGAATCTGACAGCAAAATTTCAAAGGCAATCTCAAAGACCTACTACTTCTCTTCCAGCAAGAACAACACCAAGAGGGCTGAGTTTCAATCAGAGATATAATCAACAACCGTTAGGGAACAGACAGGTTCACAATGCCTCAAGAACTCACTCATCTGAAACAACTAACATAGTAAAACCATCATCTACTTGGGTGGAACTGGTAAGAAAAGGTGGGCACAACTCCAATGCAGATCTGGGTTATTTAGCACCTATCAAATTAGGGGATAAAAGAATAGTTGTTGTTAAGGAAGAGGTCAGTCGAAGAATCGAAGACAAATGGAGTAATTCTATAGTAGCTTATGTGTTTGGAACATGCCCCTATTATCATCACTTCAGTGATTTTGTTGTTAAAACATGGAATTCAATTGACAAATTTGAGATTTATACAAGAAACAATGGCTTCTTTATCATCAGATTTTCTAATGCATCTGTATGCAGTAAGGTAATTCAAGGTGGGCCATTCTTTATTAATGGTAAACTTATAATTTTAAAAAAAGTGGGACAAGAAAATGATTCTTGAACGAGATTTATTATCTACTTATCCAACCTGGATAAGATTGCCAGAATTAATCTCAGACTATGGGATAGAGATGCATTTGCAGCAATAGCTATTGTTGTAGGCATTCCGATAAAGCTAGATGTGCAAATGAGACCAGGCTCAGTTATGCTAGAATTTTAGTAGAAATCAAAGCCAATGAAGATCTACCAGATATTGCCTACATTACTATGCACGATGGAGAAAATATTACTCAGAAAATTGGATATGAATGGATTCCACCAAGATGTATGAAATGTGCTTGTTTTGGACATCTCACTGAAGCTTGCTCATCAAGGCCAGTTTGGAAAGAAAAAGAGAATAAATTTTTTAATATAGCTTCGGGAAAATCACCAGACTCTGAGAAATCAAGAAACGAGCAAGATCCTCTAAATCTAGAAAAGAATGAACAGGTAAGAAATGCTGTAAACTCTGAAAATGTTATTCCTTCCAAAAATCCTTTCATTCTTGATAATAATTAGAAAATTCAATTTTAAAAAAGAAAGAAAAATGATTTGGGTTTGGAAAATCAAAGGATGATATCGAAATTATGTGTGATGATGAGCAAACAGAGAATTCCTTTTCGCAAGCAGCTTCAAAAAGCACCAAAAATAACGAAGCAAACATTAATGTAGCCAACGAAACTACACAACATAGGCAAAAAGATGGTTATGCTGTTAAAATTGTCTCCGATGGCAATATGAATGAAAATACAGAGATTATACAAAAGTGTTCCGGGGATTAAAGTGTATAGTTCATGGTTCTTCCCCCCAGTAGGAAGAAGCAAGTTTATTTACAGATAATAACATCTCAAATGGTAAACAAAAGGAAAATTCAGTAATTTCGGCTAAGAATAGCCTTCATAAGGGCTTTGCTATCTCTAAGTCAGTGACTGAGAATGCATGCCTCCTCTTATCTTCATCTTCCTCTCCTGTCAGCAATTAAAGGGAAAAAACCAAGAAAAGAGTATACAGGAAATTAAGGACAGTGATAATGATGATATTACAAACTCAAAAGGCTTTGAGAAGAAATATATCATCAAAAATCTAGATTGGGAAGAATTTCTAAAAGTTAAAAGCAAAATAGATTGCAAGAAAAGAGGGGGGAAAACATCTGAAAGCGTAGAAGTTAGCAGCAATCTATCTCTATAGCTGCAGCGATATCCTTTTATATATTCTTTATAATATTTAATTATTATGTCAATAATTTCTTGGAATGTGAGGGGAATAAATTCCCCTGAAAGGAAATTGGATTTCTCAAAGTTATTAATGTCCTATAAACCTAGTATTGTTGGTATTTTGGAACATAAACTTATTGAGAGTAGTCTAGCTAATTTTCAAAACAGATTTTTAACTAACTGGAATGTTATTAATAATAATTCAATAGGGGCAATGGTAGGATAATTGTAATATGGGATCCCAATATTTGGGAATTATGTCAGTATACCCTTAATTTGCAATATATTCATTGTAGTTTTAAAAATAAAGGGGGTTTTCAATTAAATGTGACTTTTGTTTATGCTTTTAATTTTGAAAAAGATAGATTTTTATTGTGGAATCATTTGGAACAGTTAAATCATAATATTAGCAATTCATGGATTATAATAGGTGACTTTAATACAATAATGAAAGCTTTTGAAAAAAGGGAAGGAATTCAATTCCTTTTAAGAAATTAGACTTCATCTCCAAATTTATGTTAAAAACAGGTTTAATTGAACCCTTATAAAAGGAAATAAATTTACTTGGAAATCGAGAGAGTTTAGAAACATACACCGTAAACTGAACAAAATTATGGTCAATCAACCTTTTGCAAAAAAATTTCCTAACTTCAAATGCTATACTTTACCCCAAGCAACCAGTGACCATACCCCAATACAACTTGTTTTTTCTCAAGAGAATATAATTAATGTTAACTGGGTTTTTAACCCAACAGAATTTGAAGGGAACTAGAACATCTACAACAAGTCAAAATATCTTAAGGATCGACCAAGAAGACCAGAAGGAAAAGAAGAGAAAGACCAAAGAAGAAAAATGCCAAAACAGTCTAAGGCAATGGACCGCTAGCGATCCATAAACCTTGCTCGTGGATCCTCTTGTCATCTTGAATCATGATCTAATTTGTTCACTGTAGATGATTGCCAAGTTTCATAACATGTCAAACAATCTAGCTCGAGAAGTGAAGACTCACCGGATTCAAGCTGTTTGACCAAAATCAGCTATTTTAAAATGGACCTACAGAACACATACAAAGTTGGATTGACTTGAAATTTAGTGATAACATTTAGAACACATAGAAGAAGGCTCACAAAAAAATGAGAGCATTTGGAGTTGATTTGATGGATCGCTAGCGATCCAAACGACCAATCTAGAGTGGGCCTCACCACCTCAAATATTTATGGTGGGTCCTGGATTAAATCGATACTTTTTTGAATTTCTATATGCGCAATTCCAATTCCTTCGAAACCTGAGGATATTTTTTTATTTTTTGTACATAGTTCTTTATACAATTCTGTATTTTCTCATCTTCTTGTAGACCTACAGAAAATTTTTTTGGTTGTGCGAACCAAAAGGAATGATGATTTTGGGTTGTACCAAGTCTGAAACCAAGCGGATTTATTTTGTCCCATATTTTTTATTATATTATCTTTTGACACCCTTTAGAGTGTTCCTGCACAGTTTCGTTCGATTTTGTTAAGATTTGAGCGAGTTATAGATGATTCTTCTAGACCAGATGATCCATGAAGACGGATGATCAAACTAACTCCAAACAACTTGATATTTGGACAAGGCACTTAAATAGAAGATAGAAAGACAACCAAACAAGGATCACTAAAAATATACTTAGTGGATGGATAGCTAGCGATCCATCCCGAATGGATAACTAGCGATCCATCCCCTATGTATTGCTAGCGATCCATTAAGATAGGTCAGATCGCCCTCAAACTTTCCGAGCTCCTTCGTAGCACTAAGTAAAGGCTTATGATAGAAAATATGCTAAGTTGATGGATAGCTGGCGATCCATCCTCTATGGATAGCTGGCGATCCATCCCCTATGGATAGCTGGCGATCCATCCCCTATGGATAGCAAGCGATCCATCCCCTATGGATAACCAACGATCCATAGAAATGACTCAGATTGATTTGAGATTTCAGTGGTGACTTGACATAACAACTGGACTCTTCTGCACTTGGACTTCTGGTCCAACACTCACTGAATTCCCTTATAAATACACATCTACCTGCAACTAGAGATGGATCTTTTTCAGAGAGAGAGCCGCCATTACTCTACTGGAATTCCTTCACATTTTCAACTTTCTTCTTCCTCACAACAGTCATCAAGGGGGTTACTATGATTCTTCAGTCAACCCTTGTACTTGTGATTTATTCTAACTCATTGTAACTTAGATCTAAGGACTAACTAGTTGATATCCAAATAGATTCAACTAGTATAATCATAATAAAGATTGATTAAAGTGGACGGAGGCCAGAGTCAGCCGAACCACTATAAAAATTCTGTCTCTTTTCTTACTTCTGCTTTTTATTTGTTGTTTATCTGAGATTTGTGCTGCTAATTATCTACACTGGTGCTCTCACACTTGATCCATTTTTGGGGTTAACATTTTGGTGTTTTCACTAGGAACCTTGAACGGGATCTGAAGAATTGAAGTTTGAATCTAAGATTTAGAGAAGATGAGTATGCCTAATACTAGATCTCGAGCTGTAGCAAGTCAAACGGAGCCTGGGGGCAGCCAGGAGGTGTCCTCAAATTCTCATCAACCCAACTATGTGATCGGAGAGGAGATGGAAAGAATGATGAAAGGGATGTAGGACGGGATCTTAGCTAGACAACAGGAGATGATGGATGACTTTTTCCAAAGGATGGAGCAGCAAGGGATGGCTACATCTACAGGGAATAGGAATCAAACTCCAAGGAACAACATAGGAGTTGCCGGAGTTGGATTAGAATAAGATGGAGTCTTGACCCCATGCCCAGAGCAACCGATACTTGGGGGCTGTTAGTCTATAGGATAATGGTTTTGATGACAACAACTATAGAAGTGTTATAAAATATATATGTGCAGGAAGTCTATATGCAGGTATCAACAAAAGAAGACTGTACAGTAAAGAAGACAAAGATCAAGAGTTCAAGATTGAAGACTCATGAGATTCAAGATATTCAAGAGTTCAAGACAAATAATATAGTTAGGTTAGATATTTGTTAAAACTCCTTGAAAGCACTATCATTCTTTTTTATCCAATTTACTCGTGGAATGGAATCCACTTCGTTCTTGTTAAAGGGATGGAACCCTAGTGAGATGGAACTCACGAAATATCTAGTGGAACGGATAGTAGCCCTATTTTGTTATCCACTAATTTTGATTCAAAATGATTTTCAAAATTATCTCTTGTTTCATAAAATGATTTTCAAATATTCCTTTTCAAAAGAAAAACCTTCGTTCGTATTTCCAAAAATGTTTTAGCCTCAAAATCATATTTATCATTTTGTTATATTTTGATTTCAAAATTGTCCTTGATATTTTAGCCTCAAAATCTATTTTAATATTATATTTACTTTAGTTTATTTACCTTGATTTTAAATATATTTTAGTATATATACATATATATATTCATAAGTATTTCTACTTCTAAATACCTTCTACAAATACATAGAGTCCATTTGAATAAAGTTGCATATGTTTTAAATCATCATTTTCCAAAAAAAGCAAATCATCATTTTTACTAGACCATGTCGACATCATAGTTACTCGTCATGTCGACATGCTTCCCGTTATAGCAAAGGTTGTTTTCAAAAGAAGTGTCTATTCGTTTAAATCTCTTTGAATGGACACATCCATTCATTCTCTATAAATAGAGACTGTTATGGACGTTTTCCAGTAACTACTTTCTTTATTTTCTCTCCTCTTTATTCTCTTATCTTATTTTCTAATCATCCTATCCATATTCTGCCAAAATCTTAAGTGAATCAAACCAGAATATCTCTAGTTTGATTCTCTGCCACTCTCTTCAAAGAATCTCAGTGCTTATCAGAGTTATAGATACATTTGTACTCAAAGAAACTTGTTTAGGGTTATAAAGGTGTGATCGTGTCCTTGGAAATCGATCGGGTGAACTTGTGTCCTGTGAATCAAGTGGTTCTACCCAGAGACCTGAGAATCTGGAGGGTGTACCTCGTTGCCTTGGAATCGAGGGATTGTAATCTAGATTATTATTGAATAGAAAGCCGTACGAGTTGTGCGGGACTGGATGTAGGGTAACACCGAACCAGTATAAAATTCCTGGTGTGTTCTTTCCTTTACTTGCTTTTTATTTATATTTGCATCTGTTTGTGATTCTGTGATTTGATCTGTGATTTGATCTGTGATTGTGAATTTGCATTAAGTTAGTTAAATCAATTTAAATCAAAGAAGTTTTAAAGAAATTCTTAAAATACTATTCACCCCCCTCTAGTGTTAAATAGCCTTAAGATCATCTTCCGCGTCCCTTTCATTTGGTATCAGAGCAAGTTTTTCAAAGTATTCATAATCTGATTTTTGAAAAGTTCATGGCTAAGTTTGAAATGTTTCCTAAAAATATTTCTTTAATGATCAAATCATTGTGGTCTCATAAATTGATGCATGATAGTTATTTAGAATCAGGTAGTCTACAAAAGTTGCTCACTGTGCAGGAATCTTGCTTCATGGCGACAAATGAATCTATTCACAATGGACAAGCTGTGCAAATAAGGAAAAACAAGTGGATACTTGATAGTGGATGTTCAAGACATATGACAGGAAATCCAGAGATACTCAATGACATTATTTACAAGGATGGAGGATTGGTTAATTTTGGGGATAATTCAAAAGGTTATGTGGTTGGCATCGGCAATGTAGGTAATTCTGAAACTCCTATTATTTCAAATGTTTTGTTAGTTAAAAATCTACAACATAATCTACTTAGTATTAGTCAGTTATGTGATAAAGGATATAGGATTAAATTTGAAAAAGACAAGTGTCACATCGAAGATAATAAATCTAATATTATCTTTGAGGGAGTTAGGAAAAAGAATATCTATATTCTTAGTATGAAAATTTCAAATAATAATCTATGTCTTTTGGCCAATACAAGTGACCCTTGGACTTGGCATAAGAGATTTGGACATTTGAATTTTAAACTCTTATCTAGACTATCCAAACTTGATCTAGTAAGAGGCCTCCCTAAGATGCAATTTAAAGTAGATAGTATATGTGATGCATGTCAATTAGGAAAACTTAGAAAAAGTTCCTTTAAACTTAAAGATATGATCTCTACTTCAAAACCTCTTGAGTTACTTCACCTAGATTTATTTGGTCCATCTCAGATTCAATCAATCAACCATAGTAAATATGTCTTTGTAATTGTGGATGATTATTCCAGATATACATGGACAATCTTTCTGAAACATAAAAGTGATACTTTTGATTATTTTAAAAGTTTTTCAAAAAGAGTTCAAAACCAACTGTCTTCCAAGATCATCACTATTCGTAGTGATCACGGTGGTGAATTTGAAAATGAGAAGTTTGAGGAATTCTGTAATCAGAAGGGAATTACTCACAATTTTTCGTTTCCAAGAACTCCACAACAAAACGGAGTAGTTGAGCGTAAGAATAGGACGATTCAAGAGTGTGCTAGAACTCTACTTTCTGATAGTAATTTACCAAAACATTTTTGGGCTGAAGCAGTTGCAACAGCCTGATATATTTTGAGTAGGATTCTAATTAGACCTCTAACCAATAAAACACCTTATGAACTTCTTTTCAATAAGAAACCTAAGGTATCTTATTTCAGAATTTTTGGAAGTAAATGTTTTATTTTAAATACAAAAGATAATTTAGATAAGTTTGATCCTAAATCCGACAAAGGAATCTTTATCGGATATTCTAACAGGAGTAAAGCTTATAGAGTTTTTAATCTAAGAACAAACACTATTGAAGAAACTTTACATGTTTCCTTTGATGAAAATTTCAAAGAAGTTGATCAGACTAATGATGAGGATGACTTAGTTATTTCTAATCATGAATCTGTAGATGCTACAAATGAAACTTTTCATTCAAATAAAAAGATTAGGCTTTTAAAAGATCACCCTGTAGAAAATATTCTAGGAGATATGCAATCTGTTGTTAAAACTAGGAATCAATTAAACAGTATGAGTCATGTTGCTTTTATATCCTCAATAGAACCTAACAATCCAAAGGAAGCATCAACTGATGATTCATGGATTCTTGCTATGCAAGAAGAATTGAATCAATTCACCAGAAATGATGTTTGGGAACTTGTTCCTAGACCTGAGGATAAATCCATTATAGGCACTAAATGGGTATATAAAAATAAATTAAATGAATTAGGTGAGGTCGTTAGAAATAATGCTCGACTCGTTGCACAAGGTTATTGTCAAGAAGAAGGTATAGATTATGACGAAACCTTTGCACCCGTAGCAAGATTAGAAGCTATTAGAATTCTGCTTGCTTTCGCTAATTTCAATAATTTCAAACTTTTTCAAATGGATGTCAAGAGTGCCTTTCTAAATGGTTTTGTAAAAGAGGAAGTTTATGTTGAACAACCTCCTCTCTTTGAAGATACAAAATTTCCAAATCATGTTTTTAAATTAAAGAAAGTCCTGTATGGTCTAAAACAAGTTCCTAGAGCTTGGTATGATAGACTTAGGTCTTATCTTTTGCAATCTGATTTTGAAATAGGTAAAGTAGATAACACACTTTTTATTAAAAGAAATAAAAATGATATTCAACTTGTACAAGTGTACGTAGATGATATTATTTTTGGATCAACCAATTCTGACATGAACAAAGAATTTTCTGACATTATGACAAAAGAGTTTGAGATGAGTCATATGGGTGAACTTAACTTTTTCCTAGGATTACAAATCAAACAATTAGATAATGATATCTTTATCAGTCAAGAGAAGTATGCGAGAGAGTTAGTTAGTAAGTTTGGCTTGACCAATGTGAGTGGAAAACCAACTCCCATGGCAACCAATATAGCGTTAAGTAAGGATGATCTATCCAAAGACGTAGATCAAACCTTGTATAGAGGAATGATTGGATCACTTCTCTATATAACTGCTAGTAGACCAGATATCATGAACAGTGTTTGTCTTTGTGCAAGATATCAATCTCAACCCAAGGAAACTCATCTAAAAGCTGTGAAACGTATCATTCGATATGTTAAACACACCTTTGATTATGGAATGTTCTACCCTAAGAATGATTTATTTGAATTAGTTTCCTACTGTGATGCTGACTATGCTGGGTGTAAGTCAGACCGAAAGAGTACAAGTGGAACTTGTCACTTTCTAGGTCATTCCTTAATTTCCTGGTTCAGTAAAATGCAGAATACTGTTTCCCTATCAACAACTGAAGTAGAGTATGTTTCTGCTGCTTTAGCTTGTTCTCAAGTTTTGTATATGCAACAAACCTTGAATGATTTTGGTATATCTATCACGAAATCTCCAATTTTCTGTGATAACACTAGTGCCATTAGTTTGTCCAAAAACCCAACTCTCCATGCCCGAACTAAACATATTGACATTAGACACCATTTTCTAAGAGATAACGTAAATAAAGAGAAAATTTCTCTTGATTTTGTTAATTCTGAAAATCAAATAGCTGATATTTTAACCAAACCTTTAGGAGAACCTGTCTTCACCAAGTTAAGAAGAGAATTAGGTATATGTTCTCTTTCTGAAATATAGTATATAGTATAGTAGTATACATAGGGTATATATGAATGATTTCTTAACCATAGCATTTTACAACACCATGTCGACATAGTATTCATGCGTCATGTCGACATGAAACGGTAAAAATGACAATTCGTTTTTCCCTCTAATTTTTGAATGGGTGGTTATTTAATTCACCCATTCCGAGTTTCTCTTCCCTCCAATCATTATTTCTTCATACTACTTTCTGGAAACATCAAATCCATGGCTTCCACATTCAATCCTAATCAAATTTCACCGGTTCCTTTCCCTTTTCCTTTACAAGGCCCTTTCCAAAACTCCATACTTGCTCGTGTCATCAAAATAGAGGAGAAAGTTGATGATTCGCTGCAGATGTTAACTGAAATGCAAGTTCAACAATTGAGAATGGCAAGAGAGCAAGAGAAACAAGGGAATATTCTGAGGAATCTTCAAAAATTCCTCATGGATAATCATGCCAATCCAATTGTAATTGAAGATTCTTCTAACATAGAAGCAAATGAAGAAGGAGAAGAAGACGAAGACGAAGAAGAAGAGGAAGAACCAATGGAGGAAGAAACTGATGATGTAGCAGTATGTGTAGGGGAAGTCTGTTTTGATGCTTATGGGAACATTGTGGAACAACATGGAAATTTCTGTTTCCATTACCCAAATTGTCCTGTCCACAAGTCTCCCATCATCAAAAACAACCGTTGAGTTGTTTATTTTCTTGTTTTAGTTATGTGTTTATAAGTTTAAATAGTCATGTATATAGTAATATTGAAATGAATAAAATAATCTGTGGTTACACGTATTATTCTCATTCTTATATTACTCATATATATCATTCTGAGTATACAATATTTAGCATTGTTATATCTAATTTCAGTATTATTAATGATAACACTATCATTAATATCATAGATTTAGGGGGAGTTAGTGTCATATTTTTTGTTGATGACAAAGGGGGAGAAGTATAAAATAGGTTAGTTAGGCATAGATTAAGGGGGAGTTATTAGATTTAGGGGGAGTTATAAGGAGAATATAAATATTTTATAAACAAAGGTTGTCATCATCAAAAAGGGGGAGAATGTTAGTCTATAGGATAATGGTTTTGATGACAACAACTATAGAAGTGTTATAAAATATATATGTGCAGGAAATCTATATGCAGGTATCAACAAAAGAAGACTGTACAGTAAAGAAGACAAAGATCAAGAGTTCAAGATTGAAGACTCATGAGATTCAAGATATTCAAGAGTTCAAGACAAATAATATAGTTAGGTTAGATATTTGTTAAAACTCCTTGAAAGCACTATCATTCTTTTTTATCCAATTTACTCGTGGAATGGAATCCACTTCGTTCTTGTTAAAGGGATGGAACCCTAGTGAGATGGAACTCACGAAATATCTAGTGGAACGGATAGTAGCCCTATTTTGTTATCCACTAATTTTGATTCAAAATGATTTTCAAAATTATCTCTTGTTTCATAAAATGATTTTCAAATATTCCTTTTCAAAAGAAAAACCTTCGTTCATATTTCCAAAAATGTTTTAGTCTCAAAATCATATTTATCATTTTGTTATATTTTGATTTCAAAATTGTCCTTGATATTTTAGCCTCAAAATCTATTTTAATATTATATTTACTTTAGTTTATTTACCTTGATTTTAAATATATTTTAGTATATATACATATATATATTCATAAGTATTTCTACTTCTAAATACCTTCTACAAATACATAGAGTCCATTTGAATAAAGTTGCATATGTTTTAAATCATCATTTTCCAAAAAAAGCAAATCATCATTTTTACTAGACCATGTCGACATCATAGTTACTCGTCATGTCGACATGCTTCCCGTTATAGCAAAGGTTGTTTTCAAAAGAAGTGTTTATTCGTTTAAATCTCTTTGAATGGACACATCCATTCATTCTCTATAAATAGAGACTGTTATGGACGTTTTCCAGTAACTACTTTCTTTATTTTCTCTCCTCTTTATTCTCTTATCTTATTTTCTAATCATCCTATCCATATTCTGCCAAAATCTTAAGTGAATCAAACCAGAATATCTCTAGTTTGATTCTCTGCCACTCTCTTCAAAGAATCTCAGTGCTTATCAGAGTTATAGATACATTTGTACTCAAAGAAACTTGTTTAGGGTTATAAAGGTGTGATCGTGTCCTTGGAAATCGATCGGGTGAACTTGTGTCCTGTGAATCAAGTGCTTCTACCCAGAGACCTGAGAATCTGGAGGGTGTACCTCGTTGCCTTGGAACCGAGGGATTGTAATCTAGATTATTATTGAATAGAAAGCCGTACGAGTTGTGCGGGACTGGATGTAGGGTAACAACGAACCAGTATAAAATTCCTGGTGTGTTCTTTCCTTTACTTGCTTTTTATTTATATTTGCATCTGTTTGTGATTCTGTGATTTGATCTGTGATTGTGAATTTGCATTAAGTTAGTTAAATCAATTTAAATCAAAGAAGTTTTAAAGAAATTCTTAAAACACTATTCACCCCCCTCTAGTGTTAAATAGCCTTAAGATCATCTTCCGCGTCCCTTTCAGGGGCAACACTGGAATCAACAATAGGACCCAATGCAGGAGCATCTGGAGTTAGAGCAAAACAAACTGAAACAATGCCCACACGACTAGGGGCACGATAGATTTGGATCTAGGATGAGTTCCAACGCCTAGAACGGGTGATGTTGGAGCTAGAGTAGCAAATAAGAGTACGAATACATGACCGCATGAGCCGGAACCAGATGCCCACAGTTGGAACAGGGGCAGGTTCGTCCCTTACTCTCTACCTTTTGCTTTATCTACCTTTAATAACCTCAGGCCGCTTACACGTGTACGGGATCTCGAACAGTCTCTAAGCATGCTCTGAGTCGGATGCCTGAGATGAATATTTAGGACAATAATGACCCTAGATCGCTTAGACGTGTGCTAAACCTAGATTGGTTCCTAGTCGCACTCTAAGTCGGATATTCGGGATAATTGCTTAGGATAATGATCTCAGACCGCTTGGACGTGCACAAAACCTAGATTGGTCCCTTGCCACGCTCTAAGTCGGATGTCGGGGGTAAACATTCAGGATTTCTGCTTATTCAGTTTCTGCTTATTTGCTTTGATTTGAAATTTGAATTTTGTAAAATCCATATTTAATGTGATAACTGATTTTGAACGCCATAGAGTCCCGACCGGAGAGACGGGATTGGAGAGCAAGGGGCAAGTCCCCTTGCCGGACAGCGAGTGGATGAACTTGTACGATATCGAATTTCAGTGTCCCGACCGGAGAGACGGGACCAGAGTGCCAGAAGTAAGTACCCTCACCGGAGAGTGAGCGGATGGGCTTACTTAATCCCCCTTAACTTAATAAGCAAATAATCCGGAGAGACCATTCCCCTTAACTTAACAAATAAACGATTCGAAGAGATTGTCCCCTTAGCTTAAAACATTAAACGATCCGGAGAGATCGCACATAAACTAAACATTAAATGATCCAAAGAGATCGCGCATTAAACTAAATACTAAACGATCCGAAGAGATCATGCATTAAACTTAACCGATCAAGAGAGATCGAGCCTTAAAACATATTTGATTTAATAAATGGATTTGAATGCCTTATAAACATAATAAAACTTGTAAATCCTAGATGAACACTAGATAATTTTGATATATGTTGTGGTTCTGATATATGATGTGATTCTGGTATATGATGAGATTTGATATCTAATGTGATTTTGATGTGAAGCAAAAATTGATAGTGATGTAAATCCCGAATGAACATGGGACAATTAGATATATGTGATGTAAATGGAGATATGTGATGTAATTGGAAACATTTGATTTAATTAGGGATATATGATGTAATAACTCCGAATGAAACCAGAATGATTGTGATGTATAGATTACACCTAAGCAGAGTTAGAGTCCTAGGATATAACAGGTTTGGAGTGACTTGTAATTGACCAAAGAATCCAAAGGAACTGGACGGTTTGCCGAGGCTAAAGCCGCTGGAAAGCTCAACAATCAAAGACTTGTTACTGGAACTTGTTCTGGAGCAAAACACACCTTTCATTCAAAAGGCGTACTTTGGAGGGCAAGTGGTAACTGGGTTTTTAACCCAATAGAATTTGGAGGGAACTAGAACATCTACAACAAGTCAAAATATCTCAAGGATCGACCAAGAAGACCAGAAGGAAAAGAAGAGAAGGACCAAAGAAGAAAAATGCCAAAACAAGCTAAGGCAATGGATCACTAGCGATCCATCGTCTATGGATCGATAGCAATCCATAAAGCTTGCTCGTGGATCCTCTAGTCCTCTTGAATCATAATCTAATATATTCCCTATAGATGCTTGCCAAGTTTCATAGCATGTCAAAAAATCTAGCTCGAGAACATTAAACTCATCGAATTCAAGATGTTTGACCAAAAATAGCCAACTTAAAATGGACCTACAGAACTCATACGAAGTCGGATTGGTTTGAAATTTTGGTAAACATTTAGAACGCATAGGAGAAGGCTCACAAAAAAAATAAAAGCATTTGGAGTTGATTTGATGGATCGCTAGCGACCCATCTAGAGTGGGCCCCACCACCTTAAGTTTTTATGGTTGGTCCGTGACACCCTCTAGAGTGTTCCTACAAAGTTTCGTTTGATTTTGTTAAGATTTTAGCGGGTTATGGATGATTCTTCTGGATTAGATATCCCATGACGACAGATGATCAAACTAACTCCAAACGACTTGACATTTGGACAAGGCACTTAAAAGAAGATAGGAAACAACCAAACAAAGATCACTTAAAAATATGCTAAGTGGATGGATAGCTAGCGATCCATCCCCTATGGATAGCCAGCGATCCATCAAGATAGGTCGGATCGCCCTCATACTTTCCGAGCTTCTTTGTAGCACTAATTAAAGGCTTCTGATAGAAAAATAAGCTAAGTTGATGGATAGCCAGCGATCTATCCCCTATGGATACTTAGCGATCCATAGAAATGACTTAGATTGATTTGAGATTTTTAGTGATGACTTGGCATAACAACTGAACTCTTCTACACTTGGACTTCTGGCTCAACACTCCCTGAATTCCCCTATAAATACTCACCTACCTACAACTAGAGATGGATCTTTTTCGAAGAGAGAGCCGCCATCACTCTATAGGAAATCCTTCACTTCTTCAACTTTCTTCTTCCTCACAATAGTCATCAAGGAAGTTACTGTGATTCTCCAGTCAATCCTTGTACTTGTGACTTATTCTAACTCATTGTAAATTAGATCTTAGGACTAACTAGTTGATATCCAAATAGGTTCAACTAGTATAATCATAATAAAGATTGATTAAAATGGACGCATGCCAGAGTCAGCCAAACCACTATAAAAATTTTGTGTCTTTTTCCTTACTTCTTCTTTTTATTTGTTGTTTATATGAGATTTGTGCTACTGATTATCTACACTGGTACTTTCACATTTGATCCAGGGTGTTGATCCATTTTTTGGGTTAACACTTTGGTGCTTTCACTGAGAACCATGAACGAGATTTGAAGAATTGAAGTTTGAATCTAAGATTTAGAGAAGATGAGTAGGCCTAATACAAGATCTCGAGCTGTAGTAAGTCAACCGGAGCCTGGGGGCAGCCAGGAAATGTCCTCAAATTCTCATCAACCCAACTATGTGATCAGAGAGGAGAAGGAAAGAATGATGAAAGAGATGTAGTACGAGATCTTAGCTAGACGACATGAGATGATGTATGACTTTTTCCAAAGGATGGAGCAGCAAGGGATGGCTACATCTACATGGAATAAGAATCAAACTCCAGGGAACAACATAGGAGCTTCCGAGTTGGTTTAGAAAAAGATGGAGTCTTGCCCCCATGCCCAGAGCAACCGATACTTGGGGGCAACGCTGGAATCAACAATAGGACCCAATGCAAGAGCATTTGGAGTTAGAGCAAAACAAACTGAAACAATGCCCACACGACTAGGGGCACGATAGATTTGGATCTAGGATGAGTTCCAACGCCTAGAACGGGTGATGTTGGAGCTAGAGTAGCAAATCAGTGTACGAATACATAACCGCATGAGCCGAAACCAGAAGCCCACGGTTGGAACAGGGGCAGGTTCGTCCCTTACTCTTTGCCTTTTGCTTTATCTGCCTTTAATAACCTCAGGCCGCTTACACGTGTACGGGATCCCGAACAGTCTCTAAGCATGCTCTGAGTCGGATGCCTGAGATGAATATTTAGGACAATAATGACCCTAGATCGCTTAGACGTGTGCTAAACCTAGATTGGTTCCTAGTCGCGCTCTAAGTCGCATATTCGGGATAATTGCTTAGGATAATGATCTCAGACCGCTTGGACGTGCACAAAACCTAGATTGGTCCCTTGCCACGCTCTAAGTCGGATGTCGGGGGTAAACATTCAGGATTTCTGCTTATTCAGTTTCTGCTTATTTGCTTTGATTTGAAATTTGAATTTTGTAAAATCCATATTTAATGTGATAACTGATTTTGAACGCTATAGAGTCCCGACCGCAGAGACGAGATTGGAGAGCAAGGGGCAAGTCCCCTTGCCGGACAGCGAGTGGATGAACTTGTACGATATCGAATTTCAGTGTCCCGACCGGAGAGACGGGACCAGAGTGCCAGAAGTAAGTACCCTCACCGGAGAGTGAGCGGATGGGCTTACTTAATCCCCCTTAACTTAATAAGCAAATAATCCGGAGAGACCATTCCCCTTAACTTAACAAATAAACGATTCGGAGAGATTGTCCCCTTAGCTTAAAACATTAAACGATCCGGAGAGATCGCACATAAACTAAACATTAAACGATCCAAAGAGATCGCGCATTAAACTAAATACTAAACGATCCGAAGAGATCATGCATTAAACTTAACCGATCAAGAGAGATCGAGCCTTAAAACATATTTGATTTAATAAATGGATTTGAATGCCTTATAAACATAATAAAACTGGTAAATCCTAGATGAACACTAGATAATTTTGATATATGTTGTGGTTCTGATATATGATGTGATTCTGGTATATGATGAGATTTGATATCTAATGTGATTTTGATGTGAAGCAAAAATTGATAGTGATGTAAATCCCGAATGAACATGGGACAATTAGATATATGTGATGTAAATGGAGATATGTGATGTAATTGGAAACATGTGATTTAATTAGGGATATATAATGTAATAACTCTGAATGAAACCAGAATGATTGTGATGTATAGATTACACCTAAGCAGAGTTAGAGTCCTAGGATATAACAGGTTTGGAGTGACTTGTAATTGACCAAAGAATCCAAAGGAACTGGACGGTTTGCCGAGGCTAAAGCCGCTGGAAAGCTCAACAATCAAAGACTTGTTACTGGAACTTGTTCTGGAGCAAAACACACCTTTCATTCAAAAGGCGTACTTTGGAGGGCAAGTGGTAACTGGGTTTTTAACCCAATAGAATTTGGAGGGAACTAGAACATCTACAACAAGTCAAAATATCTCAAGGATCGACCAAGAAGACCAGAAGGAAAAGAAGAGAAGGACCAAAGAAGAAAAATGCCAAAACAAGCTAAGGCAATGGATCGCTAGCGGTCCATCGTCTATGGATCGATAGCAATCCATAAAGCTTGCTCGTGGATCCTCTAGTCCTCTTGAATCATGATCTAATATATTCCCTATAGACGCTTGCCAAGTTTCATAGCATGCCAAAAAATCTAGCTCGAGAACATTAAACTCATCAAATTCAAGATGTTTGACCAAAAACAGCCAACTTAAAATGGACCTACAGAACTCATATGAAGTCGGATTGGTTTGAAATTTTGGTAAACATTTAGAACGCATAGGAGAAGGCTCACAAAAAAAATAAAAGCATTTGGAGTTGATTTGATGGATCGCTAGCGACCCATCTAGAGTGGGCCCCACCACCTTAAGTTTTTATGGTTGGTCCGTGACACCCTCTAGAGTGTTCCTACAAAGTTTCGTTTGATTTTGTTAAGATTTTAGCGGGTTATGGATGATTCTTCTGGATTAGATATCCCATGACGACGGATGATCAAACTAACTCCAAACATTTGGACAAGGCACTTAAAAGAAGATAGGAAACAACCAAACAAAGATCACATAAAAATATGCTAAGTGGATGGATAGCTAGCGATCCATCCCCTATGGATAGCCAGCGATCCATCAAGATAGGTCGGATCGCCCTCAAACTTTCCGAGCTTCTTCGTAGCACTAATTAAAGGCTTCTGATAGAAAAATATGCTAAGTTGATGGATAGCCAACGATCTATCCCCTATGGATAGCTAGCGATCCATAGAAATGACTTAGATTGATTTGAGATTTTTAGTGATGACTTGGCATAACAACTGAACTCTTCTACACTTGGACTTCTGGCTCAACACTCCCTGAATTCCCCTATAAATACTCACCTACCTACAACTAGAGATGGATCTTTTTCGAAGAGAGAGCCGCCATCACTCTATAGGAAATCCTTCACTTCTTCAACTTTCTTCTTCCTCACAATAGTCATCAAGGAAGTTACTGTGATTCTCCAGTCAATCCTTGTACTTGTGACTTATTCTAACTCATTGTAAATTAGATCTTAGGACTAACTAGTTGATATCCAAATAGGTTCAACTAGTATAATCATAATAAAGATTGATTAAAATGGACGCATGCCAGAGTCAGCCAAAGCACTATAAAAAAATTCTATGTCTTTTTTCTTACTTCTTTTTATTTGTTGTTTATATGAGATTTGTGCTACTGATTATCTACACTGGTACTTTCACATTTGATCCAGGGTGTTGATCCATTTTTTGGGTTAACACTTTGGTGCTTTCACTGAGAACCATGAACGAGATTTGAAGAATTGAAGTTTGAATCTAAGATTTAGAGAAGATGAGTAGGCCTAATACAAGATCTCGAGCTGTAGTAAGTCAACCGGAGCCTGGGGGCAGCCAGGAAATGTCCTCAAATTCTCATCAACTCAACTATGTGATCAGAGAGGAGAAGGAAAGAATGATGAAAGAGATGCAGTACGAGATCTTAGCTAGACGACATGAGATGATGTATGACTTTTTCCAAAGGATGGAGCAGCAAGGGATGGCTACATCTACAGGGAATAAGAATCAAACTCCAGGGAACAACATAGGAGCTTCCGAGTTGGTTTAGAACAAGATGGAGTCTTGCCCCCATGCCTAGAGCAACCGATACTTGGGGGCAACGCTGGAATCAACAATATGACCCAATGTAGGAGCATTTGGAGTTAGAGCAAAACGAACTGAAATAATGTCCACACAACTAGGATGCACGATAGATTTGGATCTAGGATGAGTTCTAACGTCTAGAATGGGTGATGTTGGAGCTAGAGTAGCAAATCAGAGTACGAATACATAACCGCATGAGCCGAAACCAGAAGCCCACAGTTGGAATAGGGGGCAGGTTCGTCCCTTACTCTTTGCCTTCTGCTTTTTCAGCCTTTAATAACCGCTTACACATGTACGGGATCTCGAACAGTCCCTAGGCACACTCTGAGTCGGATGCCTGAGATGAATATTTAGGACTACAATGACCCCAGATCGCTTAGACGTGTGCTAAACCTAGATTGGTTCCTAGTCACGATCTGAATCGGATATTCGGGATAATTGCTTAGGATAACAATCTCAGACCGCTTGGACGTGTATAAAACCTAGATTGGTCCCTTGCCACGCTCTGAGTCGGATGTCTGGGATAGACATTCAGGATTTCTGCTTATTTAATTTATGCTTGTTTTCTTTGATTTGAAATTTGAATTTCGTAAAATCCATATTTAATGTGATAACAAATTTTGAACGCAATAGAGTCCCGACCGGAGTGACAGAACCGGAGTGCAAGGTGCAAGTCCCCTTGTCGGAGAGTGAGTGGATGGACTTGTACGATATCGAACGCCATAGAGTCCCGACCAGAGAGACGGGACCGGAGTGCAAGAAGTAAGTCCCCTTACCGGAGAGTGAGCGGATGGGCTTACTTAATCCTCCTTAACTTAAGAAGCGAATGATCAGGAGAGATCATTCCCCTTAACTTAACAAATAAACGATCTAGAGAGATCGTCCCCTTAGCTTGAAACATTAAACGATCCGGAGAGAGCGCACATTAAACTAAACATTAAATGATCCGGAGAGATTGCGCATTAAACTAAACATTAAACGATCCGGAGAGATCATGCATTAAACTTAAACAATCAGGAGAGATCGAGCCTTAAAATATATTTGATTTAATAAAAGGGTTTGAATGCCTTAGAAATAGAATAAAACTGATAAATCCTAGATGAACACAGGATAATTTTGATATATGTTGTGATTCTGATATATGATGTGATTTTGATATACAATGTGATTTTGATGTGAAGAAAAATTGATAGTGATGTAAATCTCAAATGAACATGGGACAATTAGAGATATGCGATGTAAATGGAGATATGTGATGTAATTGGAAACATATGATTTAATTAGAGATATGTGATGTAATAACTCCGAATGAAATTAGAATGATTGTGATGTATAAATTACACCTAAGAAGAGTTAGAGTCCTAGGTTATAATAGGTTTGCAATGACTTATAATTGACCAAAGAATCCAAAGGAACTGGACGGTTTGCCGATGCTAAAGTTGCTGGAAAGCTCAACAATCAAAGACTTGTTACTGGAACTTGTTCTGGAGCAAAGCATACCTTTTATTAAAAAGGCGTACTTTGGAGGGCAAGTGTTAACTGGGTTTTTAACCTAGTAGAATTTGAAGGGAACTAGAACATCTACAACAAGTCAAAATATCTCAAAGATCGACCAAGAAGACCAGAAGGAAAAGAAGAGAAAGACCAAAGTAGAAAAATGCCAAAACAAGATAAGGCAATGGATCGCTAGCGATCCATCACCTTTGGATCGCTAGCGATCCATAAAGCTTGCTCGTGGATCCGCTAGTCCTCTTGAATCATGATCTAATATGTTCCCTATAGACGCTTGCCAAGTTTCATAGCATGCAAAACAATCTAGCTCGAGAAGTGAAGACTCACCGGGTTCAAGCTGTTTGGCCAAAAGCACCTTACTTAAAATGATTCTACAGAGCTCATACGAAGTTGGATTGACATGAAATTTTGGGAGAGCATTTAGAAGACATAGAAGAAGGCTCACAAAAAAATGAGAGCATTTGGGTTAGATTTTTTGGATCGCTAGCGACCCATCTAGAGTTGGCCCCACCACCTCAAATTTTTATGGTGGATCCCTGACACCCTCTAGAGTGTTCCTGTAAAGTTTTGTTCGATTTTGTTTAGATTTGAGCGAGTCATGGATAATTCTTCTGGACGAGATGACCCATGAAGACGAATGATCAAACTAACTCCAAACGACTTGATATTTGGACAAGGCACTTAAATAGAAGATAGGAAGACAACCAAACAAAGACCACTTAAAAATATGCTAAGTGGATGGATAGCTAGCGATCCATCCCATATGGATAACTAGCGATCCATTAAGATAGGTCGGATCGCCCTCAAACTTTCCGAGCTTCTTCGTAGCACTAATTAAAGGTTCCTGATAGAAAAATATGTTAAGATGATGGATAGCTAGCGATACATCCCCTATGGATAGCCAGCGATCCATCCCTTATGGATAGACAGTGATCCATAGAAATGACTCGGATTGATTTGAGATTTTCGGTGATGACTTATCATAACAACTGGACTCTTCTGCACTTGGACTTCTGGCCCAACACTCACTGAATTATCCTATAAATACTCACCACCTGCAACTAAAGATGGATCTTTTTCGGAGAGTGAGCCACCATTACTCTACCGGAATTCCTTCACTTCTTCAACTTTATTCTTCTTCACAACAGTCATCAAGGGGGTTACTGTGATTCTCCAGTCAACCCTTGTACTTGTGACTTATTATAACTCATTGTAACTTAGATCTAAGGACTAACTAGTTGATATCCAGATTGATTCAACTAGTATAATGATAATAAAAATTGATTATAGTGGACGTAGGCTAGAGTCAACCGAACCACTATAAAAATTCTGTCTCTTTTCTTACTTCTGCTTTTTATTTGTTGTTTATCTGAGATTTGTACTGCTGATTATCTGCACTGTTGCTTTCACACTTGATCCTAGATGTTGATCCATTTTTTGGATTGACAATTAAGAATAATTTTCCTTTTAGATTTAAAGATGGATGGGTTTATGATAACGAATACAGACTGGTTGCTAATAATAGTTTTCAAATTCCAACAGAAGGTTCAGCTCAATACAAGTTTAGGAAACTTTTGCAGCAAACTAAGGTAAATCTGAAAAAATGGAATAAAAATAAAAACAACAATGATATTAATCAAGTTAGGGAGGAATGTGCGAGATTGCAAGACAATATTGATCTACATTGCTCAAACACTATACAAATAAATAAGTTTTTTCATCTGCAAAAAAAGCTAGCCAAGTCATTGCATGTTGAAGCTGTCAACTTAAAGCAGAAAGCCAAATTGATTGGCTTACTAGTGGTGATCTACCAAGTAAATTTTTCTATGCCAAGATGTCAAGTAGGAAATACTGTAATGACATAGGAAAACTACTTAATGACAAGGGGTTATTATTAATGAAGCTTTACAATTAGAAAAGGAAGCTATTAAGTACTTCTCTGATTTGTATAATTCTGATGGGAGCCCATGTATGTTTCCAAACATTACTCCTAAATACTTATTCCATGCAAATAGTGAAGAAATCTTACTTGCTCAAATTTGTTTAGAATATATCAAAAAAATAGTTTTTAATGCTAAGGATGACAAAAGCCCAGGCCCAGATGGCTTTGGGGCCAAATTCTATAAAAATCATTGGGAGGAGTTAAAAAACATTATATTTGAGGTAGTTAATGAATTTTTCTCCACCGGCAAACTTCTGAAAAATCTTAATCACAATTTCATTACTTTGATGCCAAAAATAAAAGTGCCTAACTGCCTTGGGGATTTCAGGCCAATTGCCTGTTGTAATTTCTTTTACAAAATTATTGCCAAAATACTAAGTAATAAAATAAAAACATTTCTAAAATTCTTAATTTCAGCAAACAAAAGTGCTTTTATCCCAGACAGATTTATTGCTGAAAATACTCTACTGGCACATGAGTTATTAAGAAATTTCAATCAAGCTGGGAAAAATAAAATGTGTATAAAAATTGATTTGCATAAAGCATTTGACAAAATAAATATGAATTTTATTATATTTATGATGATGAGACAACTAGGTTTCAATGAAAAATTTTGTAACCTAGTAAAAGAATGTATATGTATTGTAACATATTCCATCCTCATTAGTGGTTCCCCTTGCGGGTTTATACATAGTAATAGAGGAAATAGACAAGGAGATCCTTTATCTCCTTATCTATTTACTCTAGCTATGAAATACTTTACATTACAAATGGAAAATGAACAATTGAATAAAAATTTAAAACCAGTTACTTCAATTGTTCCTTGTATTACCCATCTACTCTATGCTGATGATTTATTAATATTTTTGAATGCAGATGTTCAAAATGCAGAAATCATAAGAAAAATATTTGACAACCTCAAACATTATGCAGGACTCCAAATTAATGAAAGTAAGAGCAAGGTTTACTTCAGTAAAGCATGCAAGAGTAAAAAGGAGATACTTAATGTTTTAAAATTTCAAGAAAGTGAACTTCCACTCAAATACCTAGGACTCCCTCTCAGCTGTAATTAAATAAAAGATAGGGACTGTGCTAAATTGCATGATAATATTCAAAGAAAATTTGATAATTGGTCTAGCAAGTTGCTATCAATTGCAGAAAAAGTAGAACTCACCCACACTGTCATCACAACTGTAGTCATGTACTGGATGCAATTTCACAACATTCCAATTAAAGCAATGGAAAAAATAGAAAGATTATGTGCAAACTTCATTTAGAGTGGGAAAAATCATAAAATCTCTTGGATACAGTCACAAAAACAAAGAAGGTAGGAGGCTTAGGAATAATAAATTTTACAGATTTGAATGAAGCTTGTAATTACAAATTATTTTGGAAATTCATTGAAGGCAAATCACTTTAGGCCAAACGGATGAAAGCTAAATATGTCAAAAAAAATTTTTGGTCCATGGCAGTGGAAAATCATCACTCTCATACATGGAAAAGCATTTTAAAATCAAGAGAAATAGGCACAAAATTAATAGAAAGAAAGTTCAAAGAAGGAAAACAAACTAGTCTTTGGTTTGATCCATGAATCAATGGAAAATCCTTGATCAATTTACTTGGCTGGAGTAATCTTTATCAGTTTGGGCAAGCCAATGCAAAAGTGGAAAGCAATATACATAATTCATTATGGAATACTCAATTGCAACCAGCAGCATCCATATTCAATTCTACAATAAATAAAATAGAAATAGATCCAAGCCAAGATGAAGACAACTGGATCTGGAAGTTATCAACAAAAGGAAAATTCTCATTTAAAGCCACTTGGGATTTCATTTAAGGAGAGGAAATGGAAGTGAATTGGTACAAAACAATATGGAATACAACTAATTGTCCAAAAATGTCATATTGCACTTACTTTGCTGTATTGAATCAACTGCCAACAAGAGATAGATGTGCAAAGTGGAATAAAAACAAAGGAAACATCAGCTGTCTATTATGTAAGAAAGAAGCAGAAAATATTAAACATCTTTTCTTTAATTGTTCATATTCAAGACACATATGGTTCATAGCCAAAAGCAAACTAAATCTGAATTGTTAATTGGCGCTTCAAAGAAAGTATTCAGCATATTCAAAAAGTATTCAAAGGGAAGAAAAAAGAATTCAATAAAGCATGTGTAGTTCTAACCACAATAGTATATTTTTTATGGAAGGAAAGGAACAATAGACTACACAAAAACATTGAAACAGACAGTCTACAATTATGGAAAGCCATTGAAATAGAATACAATATTATACTTCAAAAAGCTTGCAAACCATCCAAGCTCGGCAGACAAAGTCATAACATATGTGATACAAACAACTATGAAGAAAGAGTTGAAGAGTACTTACAAAGGGGGAAATTCTCCTTCGAGAATTCCCTTCAATTTAGTAATTACCGATGGTTAAATGAGCCAATAGATCATCATGGCAGCAATTATAATCAAGCTATAGCTGAAGGCGGCCATTCCAAAACCGAAACCAAAAATGATTCCTACAAGGGAAGCAAACAAAATCTTGTTATATATAAAACAGATAAAGTTAATAATTTTGAGTCTAACAATTTTTTTTGTTTGCCTGATTTGCATAGGAGCTATCGCACACTCAATTACGAGCTCGAGCAAAATGGCAACTTGCAACTCACAAGTAGTGACAAAACTTAAGAGCAAATCAATCAAAGAGCAAGCTTGACTATAATAGCAATCACTTATCTGCTTATATTCAAGGGAAAAGCAATTGCAACATAACTGATGGTGGTTTTTCAAAACACAAGTCATGAACGATTCCTGCAAGGGAAATAACAAGGCTATAATCGGAAATAAATTAGTTGATATTACAGATTCTAATTCTAATCATAATTTTTTTCTACCTGAATTGAATAGGAGATACTGCGCTTTCAACAACAAACTTGAACATGATATGAAGTTCCAACTGTCAATCAATGATCAAAGATTAGGAAATAATCTTTATAAAAGCAAGCTTAACAATCAAGTCCATCACTTATCTGTCCCGGAAAGAGGTGAAAGTAGCAAGACGCAAGAGCCAGAGGAATATAATTATCATAATCGAAAGGCTACTGAAGTTATTTGAGAACCCCAAATAGATCTAAACATCAAGGCTCTGGATTTCGAAGCTTCTGTTAAAGATGCTTTAGATCTAAAACTCGATGAAGTTACAATTAGCAAAGTGGCTCTCTTTAAGGTTGCTGAAGCAGAAACTACTCATCAGAGTAATTTTTGCTCAGATACAAAGCTCCAAGGAGCGAATCGCATCAAATTGAAGGCACAGAAACCTCCTTGAACCTTCTATTTGGATTTATTTTGAGAAGTGAGCAGGAATATTTACATGGAGCTTGGGCGAAGAGTTTTCATCTTCCACCATTTCCTAGGTTTAGTTGAGTAGTTTGTAAATGGAGGCGTAAGTTGTAGCCCTAAAAGAGTTAGGGTTTGTATGTGTTTTGAGTTATTGGGTTTGTATGTAGACGGGTAATACCCATTCTTTTATGGGCTTCGGCCTATCTATTTACAAAGTTTCAAAAAAAAAGTTCACATAGTAATAGAGGAATAAGACAAGGAGATCCTTTAGTGGTTCCCCTTGCGGGTTTATACATAGTAATAGAGGAATAAGACAAGGAGATCCTTTATCTCCTTATCTATTTACTCTAGCTATGAAATAATTTACATTACAAATGGAAAATGAACAATTGAATAAAAATTTAAAACCAGTTACTTCAATTGTTCCTTGTATTACCCATCTACTCTATGCTGATGATTTATTAATATTTTTGAATGCAGATGTTCAAAATGCAGAAATCATAAGAAAAATATTTGACAACCTCAAACATTATGCAGGACTCCAAATTAATGAAAGTAAGAGCAAGGTTTACTTCAGTAAAGCATGCAAGAGTAAAAAGGAGATACTTAATGTTTTAAAATTTCAAGAAAGTGAACTTCCACTCAAATACCTAGGACTCCCTCTCAGCTGTAATTAAATAAAGGATAGGGACTGTGCTAAATTGCATGATAATATTCAAAGAAAATTTGATAATTGGTCTAGCAAGTTGCTATCAATTGCAGGAAAAGTAGAACTCACCCACACTGTCATCACAACTGTAGTCATGTACTGGATGCAATTTCACAACATTCCAATTAAAGCAATGGAAAAAATAGAAAGATTATGTGCAAACTTCATTTGGAGTGGGAAATATCATAAAATCTCTTGGATACAGTCACAAAAACAAAGAAGGTAGGAGGTTTAGGAATAATAAATTTTGCAGATTTGAATGAAGCTTGTAATTACAAATTATTTTGGAAATTCATTGAAGGAAAATCACTTTAGGCCAAATGGATGAAAGCTAAATATGTCAAAAAAAAAGAATTTTTGGTCCATGGCAGTGGAAAATCATCACTCTCATACATGGAAAAGCATTTTAAAATCAAGAGAAATAGGCACAAAATTAATAGAAAGAAAGTTCAAAGAAGGAAAACAAACTAGTCTTTGGTTTGATCCATGGATCAATGGAAAATCCTTGATCAATTTACTTGGCTGGAGTAATCTTTATCAGTTTGGGCAAGCCAATGCAAAAGTGGAAAGCAATATACATAATTCATTATGGAATACTCAACTGCAACCAGCAGCATCCATATTCAATTCTACAATAAATAAAATAGAAATAGATCCAAGCCAAGATGAAGACAACTGGATCTGGAAGTTAACAACAAAAGGAAAATTCTCATTTAAAGCCACTTGGGATTTCATTTAAGGAGAGGAAATGGAAGTGAATTGGTACAAAACAATATGGAATACAACTAATTGTCCAAAAATGGCATATTGCACTTACTTTGCTATATTGAATCAACTGCCAACAAGAGATAGATGTGCAAAGTGGAATAAAAACAAAGGAAACATCAGCTGTCTATTATGTAAGAAAGAAGCAGAAAATATTAAACATCTTTTCTTTAATTGTTCATATTCAAGACACATATGGTTCATAGCCAAAAGCAAACTAAATCTCAATTGGCAATTGGCGCTTCAAAGTATCAGAGAAAGTATTCAGCATATTCAAAAAGTATTCAAAGGGAAGAAAAAAGAATTCAATAAAGCATGTGTAGTTCTAACCACAATAGTATATTTTTTATGGAAGGAAAGGAACAATAGACTACACAAAAACATTGAAACAGACAGTCTACAATTATGGAAAGCCATTGAAATAGAATACAATATTATACTTCAAAAAGCTTGCAAACCATCCAAGCTCGGCAGACAAAGTCATAACATATGTGATACAAACAACTATGAAGAAAGAGTTGAAGAGTACTTACAAAGGGGGAAATTCTCCTTCGAGAATTCCCTTCAATTTAGTAATTACCGATGGTTAAATGAGCCAATAGATCATCATGGCAGCAATTGTAATCAAGCTATAGCTGAAGGCGGCCATTCCAAAACCGAAACCAAAAATGATTCCTACAAGGGAAGCAAACAAAATCTTGTTATATATAAAACAGATAAAGTTAATAATTTTGAATCTAACAATTTTTTTTGTTTACCTGATTTGCATAGGAGCTATCGCACACTCAATTACGAGCTCGAGCAAAATGGCAACTTGCAACTCACAAGCAGTGACAAAACTTAAGAGCAAATCAATCAAAGAGCAAGCTTGACTATAATAGCAATCACTTATCTGCTTATATTCAAGGGAAAAGCAATTGCAACTTAACTGATGGTGGTTTTTCAAAACACAAGTCATGAACGATTCCTGCAAGGGAAATAACAAGGCTATAATCAGAAATAAATTAGTTGATATTACAGATTCGAATTCTAATCATAATCTATTTCTACATGAATTGAATAGGAGCTACTGCGCTTTCAACAACAAACTTGAACATGATATGAAGTTCCAACTGTCAATCAATGATCAAAGATTAGGAAATAATCTTTATAAAAGCAAGCTTAACAATCAAGTCTATCACTTATCTGTCCCGGAAAGAGGTGAAAGTAGCAAGACGCAAGAGCCAGAGGAATATAATTATCATAATCGAAAGGCTACTGAAGTTATTTGAGAACCCCAAATAGATCTAAACATCAAGGCTCTGGATTTCGAAGCTTCTGTTAAAGATGCTTTAGATCTAAAACTCGGTGAAGTTACAATTAGCAAAGTGGCTCTCTTTAAGGTTGCTGAAGCAGAAACTACTCATCAGAGTAATTTTTGCTCAGATACAAAGCTCCAAGGAGCGAATCGCATCAAATTGAAGGCACAGAAACATCCTTGAACCTTCTATTTGGATTTATTTTGAGAAGTGAGCAGGAATATTTACATGGAGCTTGGGCGAAGAGTTTTCGTCTTCCACCATTTCCTAGGTTTAGTTGAGTAGTTTGTAAATGGAGGCGTAAGTTGTAGCCCTAAAAGAGTTAGGGTTTGTATGTGTTTTGAGCTATTGGGTTTGTATGTAGACGGGTAATACCCATTCTTTTATGGGCTTGGGCCTATCTATTTACAAAGTTTCAAAAAAAAAAGTTCACATAGTAATAGAGGAATAAGACAAGGAGATCCTTTAGTGGTTCCCCTTGCGTGTTTATACGTAGTAATAGAGGAATAAGACAAGGAGATCCTTTATCTCCTTATCTATTTACTCTAGCTATGAAATACTTTACATTACAAATGGAAAATGAACAATTGAATAAAAATTTAAAACCAGTTACTTCAATTGTTCCTTGTATTACCCATCTACTCTATGCGGATGATTTATTAATATTTTTGAATGCAGATGTTCAAAATGCAGAAATCATAAGAAAAATATTTGACAACCTCAAACATTATGCAGGACTCCAAATTAATGAAAGTAAGAGCAAGGTTTACTTCAGTAAAGCATGCAAGAGTAAAAAGGAGATACTTAATGTTTTAAAATTTCAAGAAAGTGAACTTCCACTCAAATACCTAGGACTCCCTCTCAGCTGTAATTAAATAAAGGATAGGGACTGTGCTAAATTGCATGATAATATTCAAAGAAAATTTGATAATTGGTCTAGCAAGTTGCTATCAATTGCAGGAAAAGTAGAACTCACCCACACTGTCATCACAACTGTAGTCATGTACTGGATGCAATTTCACAACATTCCAATTAAAGCAATGGAAAAAATAGAAAGATTATGTGCAAACTTCATTTGGAGTGGGAAATATCATAAAATCTCTTGGATACAGTCACAAAAACAAAGAAGGTAGGAGGTTTAGGAATAATAAATTTTGCAGATTTGAATGAAGCTTGTAATTACAAATTATTTTGGAAATTCATTGAAGGAAAATCACTTTAGGCCAAATGGATGAAAGCTAAATATGTCAAAAAAAAGAATTTTTGGTCCATGGCAGTGGAAAATCATCACTCTCATACATGGAAAAGCATTTTAAAATCAAGAGAAATAGGCACAAAATTAATAGAAAGAAAGTTCAAAGAAGGAAAACAAACTAGTCTTTGGTTTGATCCATGGATCAATGGAAAATCCTTGATCAATTTACTTGGCTGGAGTAATCTTTATCATTTTGGGCAAGCCAATGCAAAAGTGGAAAGCAATATACATAATTCATTATGGAATACTCAACTGCAACCAGCAGCATCCATATTCAATTCTACAATAAATAAAATAGAAATAGATCCAAGCCAAGATGAAGACAACTGGATCTGGAAGTTATCAACAAAAGGAAAATTCTCATTTAAAGCCACTTGGGATTTCATTTAAGGAGAGGAAATGGAAGTGAATTGGTACAAAACAATATGGAATACAACTAATTGTCCAAAAATGGCATATTGCACTTACTTTGCTGTATTGAATCAACTGCCAACAAGAGATATATGTGCAAAGTGGAATAAAAACAAAGGAAACATCAGCTGTCTATTATGTAAGAAAGAAGCAGAAAATATTAAACTTCTTTTCTTTAATTGTTCATATTCAAGACACATATGGTTCATAGCCAATAGCAAACTAAATCTCAATTGGCAATTGGCGCTTCAAAGTATCAGAGAAAGTATTCAGCATATTCAAAAAGTATTCAAAGGGAAGAAAAAAGAATTCAATAAAGCATGTGTAGTTCTAACCACAATAGTATATTTTTTATGGAAGGAAAGGAACAATAGACTACACAAAAACATTGAAACAGACAGTCTACAATTATGGAAAGCCATTGAAATAGAATACAATATTATACTTTAAAAAGCTTGCAAACCATCCAACCTCGGCAGACAAAGTCATAACATATGTGATACAAACAACTATGAAGAAAGAGTTGAAGAGTACTTACAAAGGGGGAAATTCTCCTTCGGAATTCCCTTCAATTTAGTAATTACCGATGGTTAAATGAGCCAATAGATCATCATGGCAACAATTATAATCAAGCTATAGTTGAAGGCGGCCATTCCAAAACCCAAACCAAAAATGATTCCTACAAGGGAAGCAAACAAAATCTTGTTATATATAAAACAGATAAAGTTAATAATTTTGAATCTAACAATTTTTTTTGTTTACCTGATTTGCATAGGAGCTATCGCACACTCAATTACGAGCTCGAGCAAAATGGCAACTTGCAACTCACAAGCAATGACAAAACTTAAGAGCAAATCAATCAAAGAGCAAGCTTGATTATAATAGCAATCACTTATCTGCTTATATTCAAGGGAAAAGCAATTGCAACATAACTGATGGTGGTTTTTCAAAACACAATTCATGAACGATTCCTGCAAGGGAAATAACAAGGCTATAATCAGAAATAAATTAGTTGATATTACAGATTCTAATTCTAATCATAATCTATTTCTACCTGAATTGAATAGGAGCTACTGCGCTTTCAACAACAAACTTGAACAAGATATGAAGTTCCAACTGTCAATCAATGATCAAAGATTAGGAAATAATCTTTATAAAAGCAAGCTTAACAATCAAGTCTATCACTTATTTGTCCCGAAAAGAGGTGAAAGTAGCAAGACGCAAGAGCCAGAGGAATATAATTATCATAATCGAAAGGCTACTGAAGTTATTTGAGAACCCCAAATAGATCTAAACATCAAGGCTCTGGATTTCGAAGCTTCTGTTAAAGATGCTTTAGATCTAAAACTCGATGAAGTTACAGTTAGCAAAGTGGATCTCTTTAAGGTTGCTGAAGCAGAAACTACTCATCAGAGTAATTTTTGCTCAGATACAAAGCTCCAAGGAGAGAATCGCATCAAATTGAAGGCACAGAAACCTCCTTGAACCTTCTATTTGGATTTATTTTAAGAAGTGAGCAGGAATATTTACATGGAGCTTGGGCGAAGAGCTTTCGTCTTCCACCATTTCCTAGGTTTAGTTGAGTAGTTTGTAAATGGAGGCGTAAGTTGTAGCCCTAAAAGAGTTAGGGTTTGTATGTGTTTTGAGTTATTGGGTTTGTATGTAGACGGGTAATAGTCGTTCTTTTATGGGCTTGGGCCTATCTATTTACAAAGTTTCAAAAAAGAAGTTTACAAGCAAACCATTTTCAACTAGGAAGGATCATGTCAAAGAATACTGATGTAGGTAACAAATGGAAATAATTGCTATTAAGTCAAGGATCACATCTCAAGTAGTTGGTGCTCTAGATCGAGGTTCAAGATGTCTTGGGTTGGAACATTTGAGACTTAAAATGAGTATTTTGCTAGAATAAAGTATAGCTCTAAAAAGAATAATCGTCATTAATTCTGTTTAATTTTAATTCAAATTACTCAAAGAATTTATTATAATTAATTCTCTTTATATCGAACTCAATTTAATGAGAGAGTCGATTAGAGTATAAACTTTTTGAGGGAACATGTAATGTGCATTGTTTTGTAAACTTAACACTACTTGCTTGCTTTAAGATATGTATGTTTCATTGAGAAGTAGTAAAATAGAAACTCTCCACCCCTTCGTAATAAATACATTGCTCTTCTTTAACGAATTTACTTCAACGGACTTACCAAAATATTGATAGGATAATATTTGCTTATGATTTCAATGTAATGTTATATTTTTGAAATATTTGATTATACTTGAAAGGCAACACTATATTCTATACATTATAAACCACGATTATAGGTCTATCAACGGATATTTGCAGATGTAGATGGTGTCATATACACATCGACATCCATAATTATTTTCGGGTATTTGATATGACCATCCATGGTATGGATGAGTATCGAATAATTATATTATCCGCTATGATTGACATATCAAGAAAAATAAATAAAAAAATTTAACTTAATTTTTTTCCTTCAATTCCACTAATTATAAAATTACGCAAAATCAACAAATATGCTTATAATAAATAGTTTTGAGCAGTTAATATACATTAAATGCATATAAAACTTAACATATAAACCATATAAAATTTTGGGGAATGGTACCCACACAAAAGTAAGACTTGCAGCTAGAGGTATTAGTATTGATGTCACCTACTTGCTTTGCAACTCTGCAGGTGAATCTACTACACACCTTTTTTTAATGCAAATATGCTAATTTCATTTGGTCTAGGGTTTTATACCGTTTTGACAATAGACAGGTCTCTTTAAATTCACATGATGAATGGTATCTAATTTTCAAATCCACCAGATGGAAGTGTTTTGTGACTAGCTGCATCTTAATTGCTCTAAAAGATGTGGTATATGAGGTTTGGAGGGAAAGAAATGCTAGGGTTTTCATGGGAAAGCAAACAAAAAAAGAAACTATATTGCATGGACATGTTGAGGGAATAAATAGGAATATTAAGAAGAGGATAAGAAGCTTAATTCTATCTGCATTTGATCAGTCTATGGTTATGGCGATTATTTGGTAATTGGTTGCTTTCTCATCCTTTTTAAGTTGATGCATGCTGTTGTTGTTTTTTAATTTCCTTTTGTTGTGTTATTTTTGTATTTTTTTCCCCATCTTTGTTCTTATGTATGCTTCTTCCTTTGGTGATTAATAAAATGGAGAGGTCCATTCAACCCCACTAGCTTTGCAAAAAAACAACAATAAATACATATATTATATTATACTAAAATACATAAAATATAAATTATAATCTTGATAAAAATTAGATGAATAATTTTCAAATGCGGATGCCTTTGTATCCATATCCGTATCTATTTTTTTGGATATCATATTTATTCGCTTTCCAAATGGATGCAAATGAATTTTAGATTTTTGGATATACATTGACAGCCTTACACGATTATAATATTTTTCTTACCAACATAACAGTCGTACTAGATTTTAAATATTATATTGCTTAAAAGATGGATTTATAGAAAAAAATATCAAATATTTATATAATGTTGGATTGATACTTCATACAAGATTTGTGGTTAACTAATGTCTGATTGGAATTCCAATGAAAATAAATGGTCAATGTTTAGAGTCATCATGCATGTGAAGATTAAGAAAGATTGAAGATCGGTTACATGAAAAAAGATAAGGTGAAAGTGAGAAACTATTCAATAAAAAGTCGAATTTAACTCAAAGATACATTTGAATATGCACTGTTAGGTATGAATCTAGTGAGACATGGAATGACTTTTGTTTGCTGAAGGAGGAGGGACGTGCAAGATGTTTTTATTTAGTTAATTATTCTGAAGAATTGCTAGGAAAAGAAAGAACATTTTTAATAGATATAATCATATGAAATTTTTTGTCTTTCAAACAAATTATTGGTCCTGCAAATTTTAGTTCATAACAAAATAAATTAATATTGATTACTACTTTGAATTTTTCCTTAAACTTCATGCAAATTTTAAAATCGTTGTTTTACTGCATATTGTTAGAGGTAAACTCATCCAATATGAGTGCTACGAACTCTAATCCACGGGCACTAGATGGAACCCACTCCCTATGGTGGAAGAGTAAAAGTCACGCTTGAGGGCACAATATTGAATCCCTATGGACATTAGAGTATGTCCATCTCTTACTAGGCATCAGAGACAGATGTCCATGCAAATTATGAAACATGAAGTAATCATAAGTCAATTCTATTTACACGTGACAGACGGGTTTATCGAATGCCTCTAGATATTGAAGATGCAAGTCCCTTTTGCTAACAAATGAATGGCTAAACTAGTCGAATACTTTCTCTTCTAGAAGCCATTAACCTATTTCACTACAAATTCTTGGAATTACATATCAACTATTCTTCAACTTTTCCATAGGCAGCGGAGAAAAACTTATTCAATTCTTCTAAAGACAACACAATATTAACTTATTCAACTCTATTGGAAATAACAAAATATAAGGTCATTCAACTATTCCAGAGGTAGCGGAGTCTAACTAAAACAACTCTTCCAAAAATAGCAGAGTGTAAACTTCCTAGCCCCAGAGATAGAGTTCGACTCTGTTGACTAAAAATTTAGCCAACATCGGAATTATGATTTAGGGTTGATATTAGCAAATGTTACTTTCTAACATGTTGATTTAAAATGTAAATGAGGAAATAAAATAAACAAGAAGTAAAGAAACAACAGATTAGAGTGGTTTGATCTAACTTGATCTACGTCCATTATAAGGAATTTCTTATTACTTTACTTCCCTTATTATAGCTTGTATTTACAAGAGAGAATAACAAAAAAGTAAGTGGTTAAGAGCTTATGTTGTTCAGGCCTTATAAAAATGTATGTCTCGATGTATTTGTAGCTGCTGGAATCTATGTTGAGTGGCTGAGATTGTGCAGTTGAGCTACTAAAATCACATTGAGCCATTAATCATGTCGCTTGGCCTAATGCGCTACAGCCGGAGTGCCAGTTGGATTGTATGGTTGAGATGATTGTCAACTAGTCGACTATACTATGAGCATTCATTGATAAGGGACATGCAACATGAGATCATGTAGTGGTTGTGTAGGGTTGCTTTGCCAGGGCCGGAACAAAGGACGTGGAGTGGTTACTGCAAAACAATGCTTTTGTCAGATAAATAGTGTCATTTGTTCCAGCCTTTTAGAGAAACAATGCAGGCGAAGTTTCTTTTTGTAGTAGTTGTTAGGCGCCTATGCCCAAAGCATGTCGAGACAAGACATGAAAGCTGTAGAAGGTGCGAGCATTCGATAAGGGAGGCAAGCGAGGAACTTTACCGAGGAATGGGTCATTGGTCGGGACACTCAATTGTTAAGAGGCGTGTTGTATATTGGACAACCGTCTGTTGCCATAGTCGGCCAATAACCATTAAAAGCATTGCTTTGGCTTGTGGACGTCGAGGTCGAGTGGGCTGCTTTAGATGGGTGAACTTGCTGCTCTTGTTGGTTGCAGGATAGTTAAAGTGGGCGAGCCAAATATACTAGCTTTTGGAAATACGCAGGCCGAGGGTTTGGTTATTTGAATCACGTAGGTCAGTTGAGTTATGTGGGCAGGCCCAAAATATGAGTAAGAAAATCGCGGAAAAATTTGTCCCCAAAGTTTGCATCCTTGAGTGGGTGCGTACTTGTCAATCATGCATTTAATGTCGCATTTACCGCTGCTATATGTGCCAATGTGCTATTGATGATGGTAGTTTATTTCCCCAAATGTTGCAGAGACGAATTAATTTTACGATATATTATTTGATATGGTTACTGTTGGAACTTAGACGGCTCAGATTGCTTCCCACGTCGCTGATCTAGTGGTTCGAATCTTTCCCTGTTACCTATAAATACCTCCCCTCCTCTTCTCTTCATTCTTTACCGAACTTTTGCAATTTGCCATTAAAAAAGAAAATAGAACTCTTTTTACTTCTTCGTCTTCGAATAAAAAACTGCAACATTCAATCTCCACCAGTAAGTTTTTCTAGCCTTGATTTGTCGAGTTTCTCACCTTACTACTATGTAGAACTTCTAATTGCTATTAAAATGATTTAATTACATTTGCTGTTGCTTTCTCTTACATTTTGATGTCGCTTTGTGCTTTGTTTTTGGTATTTTTTATTTGAATATCACCTTTGATCTGATGAACTTTCACCGCATACGACATCGAACCATCGTCGTTGTGAAATCAACGGTGAATGTTCAACATGTTCATTATCCAAAATGCCTGCAAATGAAGAACTTCATGAGCTGTTAGTATTATTAAACCGCCCTTTCTCCTCGGTTGAGTAGATAGCCAACACACTGAGCATGGCTCGTAACTTGGATCAAGCAGTGGAATGGCAGTAGGCATGGGCCACATGACCCGCCTCAGGTTAAGTTAGCCTTTAAGTAAGTCGGTGTGGTTCAATAATTAGGTTTCTTGTTTTTTGCAGATGACTGAAACTGCATCTACTAGTGGACAAACTTTCCTTTTATGCTCCTCTAAGGTTTGGGATGACCGGGTTGATCTCACCCACTCTCTAGCCCACTAGGCTGTGAGGACATTAATCCTCTTTATCCTTTGGCTGCTGACCAATCCAACCAACCCAGTGGGTTATTATCACATGGCCGCTCGCTTACTTGAAGAGCAGTGTAACGTTCCCCCTCCACCCTTTCTTCGTAAGATTTGTGAATTTGTACCACATGGAGCCTAGATGGCTTACCCCAAATAGCTATAGTTTATTAGTGGAGCTTTTCATAGTTTGCCATGACTTGAACGTCCCAGAGCCTAATCCAGTCCTGGTCAGGCCAGTCTTCAAATTGTGCAAGCTGGCCTAGACCTATCCGGGCCATTACTACTACCTCTAGGGGATCCACAAACCCTCGCTCCTTTGGTCTCTCGAGCAAGGTGTTGGAGTATAGATATTTGTTCATCTTTGTGCCTTCCACCAACAATTCGAACCTCATAACATAGGCTTTCAATGTGCCTAGTATGTTCTTTTCTTAGAATATTTTCTCTTTGAGTTTCTGCAATGGTTGATAATTTTCTTTCTTTTTCCTTGTAGTGCCCCGTACCGGAGCTGGCTTGGGCATGACTATTTACCAGGAACACCTTCGTCGATACTGGAGACTTCTGACGATGCCATGTATACTACATTGATCTTGATCGATGAGAATCTCTGTCGGGTGAGATTGTTTGACCCTAGGCATACCATGAGGGGGAGGGTGGCTAGGGTCCCAAACAAGTGACCGGTTAGACCAGTGGGGTCATTATTAGGGAGCAATCATCGGTGGACATTGAGGAGGAGGCCATAGAGTCTGATCGGGGCCATAATGATATTGAGTAGGGTACTTATGACCCTAGGCTCTTGGAGGACGTGGTGGTTGCTGACTGCTTCATCATTTTCTCCTCAAGTTATTCCGGTTCTTTTGAGTCTCATGAGGCGGAGAGGACAGGATGTGGGCATAGGAGCCATATGCGTCGATGAGCGTGGGCTCCTCTTTCGAGACCCTTCCCACCCATGGATCTCCATCCCAAGTAACACATACCATGCCCCTTAGCACACAAAACTCCGATGGGGACACTCTAGCAATAACAGAACGATGTCCTCATATGATCTTTAGATAGGAGGTAGTTTGGGAACCAATCTGATGATGGAAGCATGAACTCATACTTTGTTGCCTCTGTCTTTTCTAAAAATTTCTAACTCCTTTTTGCTCTTTTTTACAGTGGTCCGACTTAACCTTGTAAAAATAGTTGATTCAGCCACAACGAGGAGCACCTCCACGTAGACCCCCACGTCACAACTCATAGAGGCATCAATGCCCAATAATAGAGGCCGGTTACTTCTCAACTAATCCACTAAGGGGAGGTTACCCCTCATGACTGTATTATTCCTTGCTTGATGCTCCCTCATTTCTAGCAGGACCCCAGCCGGTGATTCCCCTAGGCTGACAGCGGGGCCAAACTTAGTTAGATTTAAGAGGAGGAGGACTGATAGGGAGTCGAAGGGCTCTGAGTGGAGGCCGTCTTTCATATTTTCTCAAGGGGTTGATCTCTTGGGTCAGTTGCCTTAGATCGACGAGTTTGGGGTGATCAGGTCCACCAGTCTCTCATTAGTGGGGATCCTGGATAAGGAGAGTTTGCTAAGGCTTCTTTAGGCCCTAGCAAAGACCATTTTGGAGGTTCTGGATCAAACGAGATGACCCAAAAGTGGATGTACTAGCCATTCCATAGAGTCGGTGCTGGAGCCGAGGTTCGGGAGGCTTTTCTGGTAAGATTCCAAACCTTAGCCATATCCTTTTCTTTCCTTATTTTACTTATCAGCTTTTTATCCTAGGCTAGATCTTGCGCTCTCCTACTTCACATTGACGTGCTGCTTTACAAAAAGTAAGCCGTAGACGAGGCCACTACCCATTGCTTAGCGGAAGAGAAGCTGCCGGGCTTGAGAAGAGGGCCACTAATACCAAGGTAGCCGGGGAAACTACGACAAAGGAGAGGGAGGTAGAGGTGGCTAGGAGGTAGAGGCTTAAGGCATAGAATGCCCAAGTGAGGGAAGGAACCTGGAGGCTAGCCACAAGGAGGAGGTGACATGAGGGGTAGGCTATAATAGCACTTGCCACTTCTCACATCACTTGGGAGGAGCTTGTGAGGGCGAATACCACTTTGGAGGGGGAGTGAAATTCTAGGCTGACAAAGATGCTAAAGTTGATCTTTATGGCCAACTATCATCTCCTATTGGCTTTTGGTTTCCATTCCTATGAGCAATATGATGAAGTACAGTGAGAAGTGGCAGAAGAGATTGCAGCAAGAAGGTTTCCCCCAATGATTCTTTCCCGGAAGAAGATCGCCTCTTTGATAGGCGGCCCTAGTGAGCCATCCATTGATACTGCTATGAGGTGGAGAAAGAAATGAAATTTGATGATGACTACCATATCATCGAATCATCAGACACCTCTCAACCCTTTGAGTGGCGGAGTTATCAGTGGTCTTTTGTTTCCTTCCTCCCCGCCTCTCTCTCTTTTGTTGTATGTTGATCGAGCGAGGCCTTGTGATGAAGTTCTTGTTAAAAATGAACTCTTTTGGTGTATTGAACCTTCTTTTTTGCGATGAAAGTTGTTGGCTTACACTCGTCTGTTTATCTTTATATTCTGTTGTTTGCCTTCTACTTTTCTCTTAATATTTTACATACCTACTTTTTTTACCATGCTTACTTTATGACTATTTTTTTATGTACAATGGTTCGACTAAGCTTGCCTACATCCACTATGAAAATTTCTTACTATACCGATCTCTTACAATTACAAGGAATCACAAGAAAATAATAAGTAATTAGGAGCACTTAACGTTTTAACTTTACTAAACTCAAGAGCCCTTGTATTTTTCTGTGCTGAAAATGAAGTTTTGAACCTTTATTGTAACGACTCGGAATTTTAAATGCTATATTTAAATATCAGAATTATTTAAATATTTAAATCTTAGATTTAATGTGAATAAAAATGATTCTGAAAGCTTATTAAACTCCTTTTGAATAATGGATGATAATGGTAAACTTTTAGTTTATAATTAGAGTGATCAAACTTGTTTTAGTAATAATTCTTTTCAATCAATGTGTGAAATTATCATTTCGGGGCACTGTCTCCATTTTTGACGAAACTAGTGTCGTTGGATTCAGAATAATAAATGTGCCCAGACAAGTTTTGTGATGATCAGATGCATTGTGTGGTCGTGCGAGTTCGAAAAGCATAGCGATTAATTTCAGTAATTAAAAGATAATATTTATTCTACTATAAGTAACCCCTTTAACCTACCGTTTTCTACACACTTCCTTCTTCTTTCTCCTGTTAATCAAAATAAAGTAGCCGCCATCCCTTCTTCCTCTTTAATTAATTAAATCCGGAGCTAGAGGCATCGAATGAAATCGATTTTTGATCCATTGGATTCATGTGAGTGAGAGCTTCAAATCGGTGTAGGAGTTAATGGGTGCAATGGTGGTTAGCTAAGCTCGACTTTGGTCGACGTGAACTAGGGTTAGCTTTAGGAGGAGCAAAAGGCGATGATAAACCATGGCATTGGGTGCGTTGTTCTTCTCATGTGAAGGTGAACGTGTGGTGAATGTTTGAGGCAGTGCAGCGCCACGTTGTGAAACATGACATTGCTTTGTTCGTTTGCTGGATTTGGGTTACGAGGTGGAGTTGGCCGGAGGTGAAATGGAGGTTGTGGTTGAGTTCATAGTGGCGAGTGGAACTAATTGGCGATGATTGGAGACACTTTGGTTGCCTAAGGTAAGATGCGACACTTCACCGTTGTAACAACTGGGATTTTTGTAAATTTCAATTATCATCAAGATAACGATTTAATTTGTTAGACAATTGCAATTGAAATTTATTCGAGTAAAATTCGTGCATAAATTGTTAAGTGCTGTTATCGGTTGTAAATTCTTTTATAAATGGTAATTGGGGGTGTATATCAGGCAGAAATTCTTTTGAAAATTTTGGTAAAGTAGTTGGGCTTTAAAACTTGTTTTGACCCATGTTTCATGTGGTTGCCGAGTTGTTATCACCCATTCTCCATTTTGTTCGTTCAACAACTGATTTCCCTTTCATTTTTAGAAAACCCTAAGTCAAAAGAAAAGAATGAAAAATGGTGGCTCTATTCTTTCTTCGCTCGAGCAAAATTAGGGCATGCTCGTTCGTGTTCGTCCTTCTTCAAAATTTGGGGCTTTTAACAATCCATTCATTCGTCTTCGCTTCGACAAAGAATTAGGGCTCGAGATTTTGTAGCCGCTGTTATGTTATGTCGATCGACGCTCTCCACAATTCGTGCTCGTTCGAGTTCTTCGGAGTCGCGTCGAAAAGGTGAGTATATTATACTCACATCTAATTCTAACTTGAGCTTATTAGCGTTCGAAATTGATTTGGTCGATGATGATTTTTGGGTTTGAATTTATATGGGTTCGAAATCCTGTTTTCTCGTTCGTATATTCTATGTTGAATTCGTCTTTGGCCGTTTGATCAATGTTGGATGATTGCGATTTTTTTTCTTGACTGGTTCTCATGCGAATATACCCTGGTTACTTGGTTTCTACGGCATTGATGTTGAACTTGTTTGACACCTTGATTACCACGGCTTTGATGGTTGACTCGGTTTGAAATTCTCGGCTTTGAATTTATTATGGTTCCGTGAATTTCTCTGTTGACTTCGACTTCTTGTTGTGATGATTTTTGCTTTAACTTGTACTTAACCTTGCCATTGATGTTCTCTGGTCTGCATGATACACTGTTTGATCATCAGGTTTGTATTTGTACATTTTGGGTTCATGTATCACTTTGGTCTAGTACTGTTACGGTTTGATTTGCACATCTGGGTTGTATTTAGTCTTCTCTGGTCATACTACATTGTTGCTTGTTTCCATGCTATGTACTCGAGCTTGCACGCTTCATGTTGCCTTTATTCATGTTGGTTTAGTTGTGTATTTTCTTGAGTCTTTGGGTACATGATATAAGCACTGTGTTGTTTTGAACCAGCTGCTTCGATTTGGTATTGCACTGCATCACCCCTGAGTCGAGTTTCAATTCCTGTAGCTTCACTGATGGTCTATATTGTAAGTCTGCACTATGCTTTGCTCACTGATTCCTGGTTTGATGTTGCATCCATTGTTGTTCTGCATTTTGTCTGATGTTGAGGCTGATGCATCTGCTTGTTTTAGTTGATTCACCGATCCATTTTGGTTTGTAGTGAGCTCTGTTGTATTCTTCATTATTGTATCTCACTGTGTTGCATTGAGTTCGACATTTGCATTATTGTGCTGACCAATTTGTAGCATATCTCCGATCATCCTGTTGCACTTGTACATCTCTATAGATGTTGCGGTTGCATTTGTGCTTATTGAGACCTTGTTGTAGATATTCAACCTATCACTATAGTAGTTGTTCATCCTGTATGGTTGGATTCTGTTCACATGATCATGAGTAGTCAGTTGCATTGTCAACTGTAAGACCTGATTGCGTTGTTCCTTTTAACTTGATCATGTTGACATCTGAGCTTATTTGAGACCTGGTTGTTGCAGTTGCAGTCCATCTCTTTAGTTGCTGCACTGTGTTTCATTTGTACATCACTGTGCTTTGTTTTCATTTGTAAACTCCACTGCCTTGTGCATTTGAGTTTGATCACTTTGTGTGGTCTTCACACTGGCCATCTTACTGTTCACTTGTAGTTGAAGTATTTCGCGAGTTTGATTATTCATTGTAGCTGTCTTGACCATTTGGGACAGTTACATACCTGTTTCAAGTAGTATTTGGGTTTCCCTGACCACGCATGCTTGTTAGTATCGACCGATACTTTGAGGCGTGTTGTACCCTGCTATCTCTGTGCAGCCATTGTTTTCTGTTGATTGATTTGAACTTGGGCCGAGATTTAATTTTATGTCTTGACCATTTATTTGAATTGCATTTGAGTTGAACCCGACTTTCTCTGGGTTTGACCTTATGCGCGTTTCGTGAATTTTCGTTGATTTTTTATGCATTTCGTATGATAGTGGCGAGGCAGTACACGCGTGCGTGTACTGCAGCCCTATCAGATTTGACAGTTTTAAATTGATTTAGTCGATTTGATAAATTGTTTATTTACCTCTGTTGATGATTTAAATCTGCTGATTTTTGTTAAACACTGTTAAGTGTTATATTGACCGTTATCCGGTTTCTTTGTTTAAAGAATCGGATAGACGGGAATTATTGTGACTGTCGTCTATTAAAATTATTACTGCCTATATGCACTAATAAACTGGT
The DNA here is from genome assembly GCA_030737815.1 of Allium fistulosum. Classification (NCBI taxonomy): domain Eukaryota; kingdom Viridiplantae; phylum Streptophyta; class Magnoliopsida; order Asparagales; family Amaryllidaceae; genus Allium; species Allium fistulosum. Next base: position 897,468,047 of record CM060907.1, on the reverse strand, counting down.
TTGAATTAGACTGACCTGGATATTATTTTCTTTTGAATGTAATACTCGGGTCAGACCCGAGATATTTCAGGTTGTAGATTTTCTTCTTTGAGTTGCTGTTCAGGATATGAAGACTTTTCACATCTTCTGAAGTTGTCAGTATCATTTTGTAGTGGTCGTGTCATTGTATAGAACGATATGTATTAATGTATATTAGTTGATAATGTACTTGTATATATAACTTCTAGAGTCGACAGTTGTAGTTGTATCATATGTATTGTGTCAACTATGTTGTAACTGACATCAATTATATATATATGAGACTTTTGTTTTATCTGTGTTCCGCATTTATATTATCTGTGTTATCGTTATATCTAATGTCCTAAACTATTATGAACCATCGTAGTTTGTTTTATACTGATAATTGGGTGTGTCGATGGGAGTAAATAAATAAGATGAAAAATAAAAAGTATATACCACTCCTATCGAGATAACCAATATTAGTGTAAGGTCAATTACGGATGGTCGCTCCTATCCAGCCTTATTCTTCGTAATAATAGACAGTATTTCTTTTAATACTCTTTGTTATTATGAGCATAGAGATGGGGCGTCACAACCGTGTTGAAGGCAGCATTAGGTTGGAAAATGGTGGAGGTGATCGAGTTAGCTATGGTTGGGTGCATTGCGAAGCTTAGGCGAAGTGAAGGTTGTCAGAGGCTACGATGGTCGATTTCGTCTGATGGAGCTTGAGTTAGGGTGGAAGATGTGCATGACATTGATAGCTATATGCATATCTCTGCACGATAATGGAATTTGGGGAAGAACATTATGGTAGTTAATTAAGTAATTAAGTTAATTAATTTAATTTATAATCCTATTTCTTTTAAAAGCAATAACTTTTGCATACGAGGTTCAATTGAGATGCCATCTTCGCAGTTGCTTTTGTAGCGGGATTTTCTACGAATTGGGTTGGCTTAGGTTTTGGTGAGTTTACTCACTAGTTGATTTGTATATTGTTGTGATATAATGTTTGTCGCGCAAAATATAAATTAAAATAGATAACAATGCAAGTTATTACTTTTGAACCCACTTGCTTTGGAAAGCATGTGACAACGATATATGTAGTATGGTCTCTCTTTTAATCTTTTATAACTTGTGGCATAGCCCAGACTTGTTTACATGTTTTATTATTGTTCGATAAGCTGGAAAGTGTGTGCAAATTGTAGAAGCGAAATGGTTGTTGTAACGCACTTTGAAATCCCCTATATTTGACACTTGTTAAGTTAGTAAAAATCTGAATATATTGTGGAATATATTGGGTGGTTCTACACACATGTTTTGGGTGTGTTTGACCCAAATTAATTGGTTTGGAAAGTTATTGAAATTTTGAAACAAAGTCATGTTGAAAATCTCGGTTTTTAGTGAAGTATAAAGGGCTTTTAATTTAGATATTTTTCCAAATCTTTTTAAAGGAGATTTTGTGAAAAATTATTAAAGTACTTTAAAAAGAAAGTTTGGAGTTTAAACATGTTTTGTAATTATTTCTGAATTTTAAAGTAAAGAATTTTAAATTAATAAACATGGTTTTAAAATAAATTATAAAATAAGTATTTTTAAGTAATATTTAGAATAAATGTTGTAAACCATAGTATAAGTATTTTAAAGTACACTTTACGTATATATAGTTTCTAAAAAATTAGTAATTATTTTATTTAATTAATTTGGAGCTTATGTAATATAAATATCATTTAAAAGGGATTTCTAGTAAATACATAAGTTCAAAAAGTAAGTTAAGCCTTTTATAAATTAATAAAGGATAGTTTGGATTCTAACACTTTTTGTTAAAATAAGTGGTTTTGTGAAGTTAAGTGAAAGTACATTGATTTATTAAATTAATGTAGAGGGAAGTAATTATGATTGGGATTGTAATTGTGACTTTAATGATGAATACTTTAAGGTAATAATAATAGAAACGATTTTGGGTTTGTTGTGACATTGTTTGAGTAACAATTGTGTTAAACCCTTACAAATGCAATTTAATCTTTAAAGAGTGTTCTAAATATTATGATTAAGTGAAGTGTTTTGGGTTTGTTGTAAACAATATTTTAGTAACATTTGTTTTTAAATCCTTGGATACTATTTTAAAGTGGTAAAATATTGTTAAATGATTATGAAAAATACCTAGACCTTTAATAATGGAATTTTAATGATAATAACAAGTATGGAATCTTTGAAAAAGGTAGAAAAGTATAAGTTTTAAATTATAACAGAGAGAAGGGTTTTATAGTAACAATGTTTGAATACGTTCGTTTTAACCTCTTTGACTGTGTTTTAAGTAAGTAAAACTTGTTATTGATTTGTGAATATACTTGTACCGTTGAGGTAAGTATATGAATACTTTTGGGAGTATTGAAATGTGTAGAAATGAATAGTAAAGATATGATCAAAAAGTGAAGTTTAATTAATAGGTGAAGTTTCATTGATAAAGAAGTTTTATGAGATAAAAGAGTTTTACTAATAAAAGAGGTTTTTGATTAATAAAGAATTAATTAATTAAAAAGGGGATTAAAATTCGTTTATATGACTTGATCGTGCTTTATGTGTGTTAATCATACTTGTGTGATTACTTGTTTATAGAGAGTATACGGGACTTAATTTTCCTTATGCGATCATTCTCATTATTTTTGAAATTGACTAAATATAACTCTAGAAATATCTAGAAGAAACACGGGAATTATATAGTACAGTTATCTTCAGTGATGTTATACTATACGTATAAACTTGTTTTTCTCTTCTAGGACAAATGATAAGGAAATACATCCCCATCTAGTTAGGAGTTGATCTCCGCTCTTTTGTATTGTCTATTTATTTCCGAATGAATCAGAGTGAGTTTATAAAAAATCGATCGATTGGGTTTTGGAGCGCCCGGTAAGCTAGAAGTGTACTTCGAGTACCACTCCAAAACCATATAGGTGCTTTATGCTTTGGAAGAGGTTCGTGATTGTTTCGAGATGCTGTAATCTATGTGGAGATTTGAGATCTATTTGAGATGCTCGAACACATTTTGTTCTTTGTGATCTATTCTGGATGTGGGAATCTATGTGTGATTCTGAGATCTGTTGAGATATGAGAATCCATGTGTGATTCCGAGATCTGTTATGATATGGAAATCCATATGTAGTTCCCAGATTTGTTCTTGTGGTGATTCATGTGCTGGAACGCCAGACGTAGCCTCACTAGCTGATATGACTAAAACTAGAGATATGATGCATAGACCAGTGGTTTAGCTAACTCAAGGGTGCAGGCGAACTCTACCCTTGAAATACCTATAGTTATGGATGCATGGGTGGTGCACTCAGCTTCATGTTGTTGCCAGCTATGTATTTCCTATGTACATCAACTAAGGATGTATGATGCTTCAGAAGGATATCTCTGATCCTTGTGTAGGAGGACCGTTCTCGAAGTACCGAGGCACCTCTGTGGAATCCTACACAATTAGTGAAAGTGCCTTAACAGTTTTGATTATATACCTATTATTGCTATGGTGTACACTCACATGCAGCATAGTTGTTTCTTATTTATATTCATCACCATAGACATTGTTATAATATCATTGGACTTTCTAATAGAAATGGTTTGGTTATCGAAATATAAAAATATATCCATGTTTATTTGCGGAGTAGTCTTACGAGATACCTTTATCTTTGAAGGATTTTGTAAATATAAAAATCCATATGATTTGGGTTTCACGCTGGTTTACAAGACAAATTTGGGTGTTATTTTCTTATAACGCTCGGGTCAGCCCTAAGTATATTTCCAGATTTAGCCATGTACGCTAGAAGCTGACGAGCTGGATGACTCCAAGACCTATCACATATTTATTTTCTGCTGCATTTCTTGTATTGTATTTACCAGGGTTTGTAAGGACATGCTGTTATAACTGTCCATGCCGATGATAGGTTATTTTACTCTAATTGTTGTATGTATATTAAAGTTTTCTTTTTGGTAAAGATCTTTTGGGATTTTATATATTATCGTTGTGCATGTGAGATTCTGATATTGTGTTCTTCTTTCTTGTTCTGTTTCATTTTTTCTTTTACCCTAACTTTCTGTCTTTTCGGCACTTGGGTGTTTGACATGAGAATGCCATCGATGTATTAGTGTTAACGTTCGAGGGTCAAAAAGGCCGTTCGTTACATTTGATATCAGAGCTGAAGGTTAAGTAAGAACCTTTGCTTTGGTGGGGTATAACTAATTAAGAGATAAGGTAATGAAATGCATTATTATGAGTTGAGTGTATTATATATACGAGAGTGCGTATTTGTTATTTTTATAAAAAATGTTTTGAATGTGCTGCTTGGCCTATTGAGTGGTTTATGGATTGTGGTCAATACGCACGTTACTAATGTTATTTATAGAGACCTCTAAACACTTGAACAAAACAAACCGACATAGTATTATATTGAAATTGGTAAATGAAATAATTTTACCTAGGACTATATTTATATTATGAATTATGTTTCACAGTTTGACTATAAGGCATTTAGTGATAATGTTGGGTTAAAATTTAATTTTAATAAAAGTTGTTTAATATTATCTAAACAAAGATATACATTTGTGAAATGATTTAACTAAGAAAGTAACTTTATATAAGTATGTTTTATAAAGTATAGTTTCTAAATAAAAAGGATTTAAACTGAGAATTTAATAACTTAAATCCTAGTGTGTTTGGAAATTGTTTTTCAAAGTTTGTGAATATAGTATTATTTGAAAGTATTTATGAATAGAAATGTTTTCAAAGGGGTTTTAAAAGAGATAAGAAGTACTGAACTCACTTTTGTTGCTGGAAAGTAATTATGGTGATGACTGCAGCATCATCGGCGTTTATTTTTGAGTTTCAAAGTGGGGAATGCTACCATTGTAGTTTTGCTTCATAGTTGTTTTGGTAAAACAATTTTTTATTTAAATCCAGAAGTATATATTATTTCAAAATGATTGAATTAAAACTTGGTGTTTAGTTCTTAAGTTTTCTGTTAAGATATTTTATGGACTCATGTCTCTTATGCATTAGGTGGTTGGGTTGTATACCTTGTTTAATCAGTCGATTAGTAGGTTTCAATTATTGTAATAAAATGGAATTTTCGAGGATTTTAGGCAGTCGGAAATTTCCAAATTGATATAAGAAATTAAAGTTAAGTGTTCATAAACATGAGTGGTGTTTTGTGGGATGTTGTAAAATGGAATTGTCTTTTTAAGAAATGTTTTATAATTAAAGTAGTGGTTTTTTAAAGGTAACTATAACATTGGGTTATGTTTTATAAATGAGGATAAGTCTTTATAAAACATTTGTAGACTTGAAGTAATCTTTTATGGAATGACTTAGAAATAAATTCTATTACTAAATAAGAAATGATTTTTGAGAAGATGAATGTGATTTAAAAATGAAAAGAAATTGATGTAGTCAAGAAACCAATTGAATATAGTACGTAATTTGTACGTGGATCATTTTATTCCCATGAAAGTTCTTGATCCATGATTTGAGCACATGATTCCGAGATTATTCACACTAGTCCAAGTTAGGATTTTTCACTTGATTCTTCATGGCGAACACTTGATACCGATTTTTAATATGATCGTGAAGTTTTCTATCATAGTTTATGGCTATGCAAGGGAAATACATGTTTCTAATCAAGGGATCGGACCGAAGTCCACACTAGAGAGGTCAAGTGAGATATACGGGCTTTAATAATATTTGTATGCTATGTGTATTGGCTTGTGGAGAGTTCAGGGGATGCCTCCTCGATTTGTTCTGAGGTAGCATGAATGATCAATTGAGTAATACCCGAGGGTGTTTAGCATAAGGTACGCTTAGTCAGTTATTTATCATCCTTTTGTGATCCATGAGCTTTGGTTGCTAAGGATTGTAGTACGGTGTAGTATTGTTACGTGATTGTTTATTTGGTTGCCAGTGATTGCAATACCATTAGGTATTGTGTGTGATTGTTGTTTTCTTGCTCGTGTAAGTATTTTGAGGACGATATATTCTAAAAGGGGAAGAATGTAACGACCCGGAATTTTAAACGTTTTATATTTAAATATCAAAATTATTTAAATATTTAAATCTTGGATTTAATACAAATAAAAATGATTCTGAAAGCTTATTAAATTCCTTTTATAAAATAAATGATAGTGGTAAACTTTTAATTTATAGTTAAAGTGATTATACTTGCTTTAATAATAATTCTTTTTAATCAACGTATGAAATTATTATTGTGGGGCACTGTCTCGGATTTTGATGAAACTATTGTCATTTTATCCAGAATAATTTATAGATGTGCGCCGATGAGTTTTGTGACACTCCGATGCACTGTGTGGTCGTGCAAGCTCAAATTGCGTAGCGATTAATTTTAGCAATTAAAATTTAATATTTATTCTACTATAAATAACCCCTTCAACCTACCTTCCTCTACACACTTTCTTCTTCTTTTTCCTGTTAATCAAAATAAATTAGCCGCCACCTCTTCTTCCTCTTTAATTAGTTAAATCCGGAGCTAGAGGGGTTAATTGAAGCCAATTTTGGATCTGTTGGGTTCTTGTGAGTGAGAGCTCCAAATTGGTGTAGGCATTGATGGGTGCGATGGTGCTTGTTTGAGCCCGACTTTGGTCGACGTGAACTAGGGTTAGCTTTAGTATGAGCTAGAGGCGATGATAGGCTACGAGGTGGGTGCATTGTTCTTCTCGTGTGAAGGCGAACATGTGGTGGAAGTTTGAGGAGGTGCGGCGCCACGTTGTGAAACACAACATTGCTTTACCATTTGTTAGGTTTGGGTCACGATAAGGTGGGGTTGGCCCAAGGTGAAATGGGGTTCATGGTTAAGTTCGTGGTGGCGAGTGGAGCTGACTGGTGGTGATTAGAGACACTCCGGTTACCTGAGGTGAGATGCAACACTTCATTATGCCGATGGGAGCATCAAGTCGGAAAATGGAGGAGGTGATCGAGCTACCCATGGTCGGGTGCATCACGAAGCTTAGGCGAAGTGAAGATCATCATAGGTGATGGTTGTAACAACCCGCACCTTAATGGGCCCACAATTTTGACAAAAATCGAAATCCAAGTTCATCAAAGCATAGATCGTTGGATTTGGTACCTGCAAATAAACATGAGCATTATTAGAGATTAATAGAAATCTAAACTCACAACAAAAACAATAATATGATAAGAATACTGACTATGACTACTACCTTGGAACTAAGGGTACTCCTTGGATAGCAGATTTTCACATCTGCATCGAGCATGAGAGAAAGAAGACTCTCCAACAACAAAGCACATCCAGCTCTAGTGACCCGTTCCTCCAAATCTATCCTGTGGGTTGAATGAGGAGGTGGTCAGAACAACGTTCTGGTGACTGGAAGAATATAAACTATCCATAACATAAAATTATAGCGATAGGTTTCCATTTAATTGTTATGTCCATTAAGATTAGCAATTCTAATCTAATCTTGAATTGCACACACGATTACATACTTACCCCTTCCCAAGGTACGAAATATTAATGAAGCCATATCAAGCACCCAATATTCCAAACCCATTAGCCACTTAGTACTTCTAAATATTAAGCAGGCTTCTATAATACTTTTTGAAAGAGAAATAGGCAGACTTTGTCATTACGACCTTAATTGAGGTAGACCCATCATTTAAGACCTATTCCCAAGGTGGTTTCCTAACAATGTCCTCAATGGTCAGTGGGTCCTAGTTACAAGACCTCTAACCACTATTTAAGGCTTCTGACATTTAATGTCCAACTATTACTGCACTATTGCCAATGAAATCATAGTCATGTAATAAACAGTACCCAAGCCACTTAATACCTTTTATTAGAAAATAAGCAGACTCTGGTCATTTAAGACCTTAACTAAGGCATACCCAATCATTTAAGACCTATTCCCAAGGCGTGTTCCAAAATGGTACTATTATTATTTTGACTTTAGCAATGTAAGAGACTGTACCCAAGCCACTTAATACTTCCCAGTGGAAAAATAGGTAGACCCCGTCTTTAAGACCTGTTTTCAGAAGCGTGCTCCTTAACGATACTATCTAGCTGTCATTGATTGGAAATCTCATTGGGCTACTTAATATTTCTTTTATAGAAAAGAGGAGGACTTTATAGTCATTTTAGACCCCAAACCTGAAGCAAACCCTTTCTGAGATATCCACTGTCACTCTTTAATTATAAATATGGCATCTCATTAGGTTATTTCTTTCGGTGGGGAGGCGGGCCCTTCAGCCACTTAAGACCTCAACACTGAAGTAAACCCTTTTAGAGACATCCTTATTTATTTATTTGGAATCTCACTACGTTACTTAATACTTCCATTTAGGAGAGAGGCAGACACTTCAGCCACTTGAGACCTCAAACCAGAAGCGAACCCCTTCGAAGATATCCCTCACCGCTCCTAATTCCAAATTTGGATCATTTAATACTTTCCAATTAAGAAAGCAAGCTCAATCTCTCACGTCGTCATGGGTCGTTGGATTATTGATATCTCACATTAGTAGTAAGTGCACTCGACCGCTGTTAGGCTCAAAGTGAAGGGCAGTCTTCAGTCGTATGACTCTACCGAGATCGCATCGCTAACCCACTAAGTCCAATTAACCATACTAAGTCTTTATTTATATTAGCTTAGGTAGAAATTGGACTTAGCTTACTAATTCCCTTTTTATTTAAGGCAATAAGATTTACCTTAAATATTTATCTACCCATAAATCCCTGTTTAATGCTAATAAATTACATTTGCCCATAAAATCCTAATGGACATTTCCTAAGACATTTATGTATGATTACTAATTTCAAATTAGTAACCTTTTATATTTATTCCATTTTTATTGGTCTCTTTAATCCATTTACCCTATTAAGTTATTGCAACTTCCACATTTATTACCATTTATTGGAGTTACAACCTTTTAAATTCTTTTCTCATTAGCTAATTATGCTAAATGTGAATATTACGTATAAGCATCATTATTAATTTTTTATTTAATTATTATAAGCGCAGTAATTACGTATAATGTAACGTCTCGGATTTTCGCGCTCGAAAATCAACATCCATACTTTACATCGTATTCGAATGCCGTAGATTCGACCGTTCAAATCCGAGTCGCCGGAGCTTATAACAACATTAAGTAAACAACACATCGGAAATAAAAGAATATAGATATACAATATCTGATACAATATCCAGATACAATGAATATCTATATACATCAGAGATATGATACAACAGATAGCAGCGGAAAAGAAAACGATAACATCAGCAGCGGATAATCTTCATCTCCAAAGCACGATCCAGAAATACTCGAACTCCCAATAACGAGGCACAAAGATAAGCAAGTGCAATCTGATCCAAAGACTGAACCAACTCCAGAAAATCTACTAAACCTGTATATCTGAAAACCCCAACTCTAGACTGCTCGTGTAGGAAATTATGAGCACCCAGAGTTTAGGAAAGGAACAATAAACTCCGGATCAGTCATGGGACTGGTGTGAGCAACAAAACAGTTTATCTTAAAAACAAATAGCAAGAGAATTTAAAGTCAATTCGCAATGCTTTTGGAAAATGAAACTACCATAAGACCTCCCACCACACACACAATGCAAACGCAGAATTGGAGGAGATTTCTTCTTATGATAGTCAAAGATGCTTACTACGCAAAATCAAATCATTTGATATTATTACTAGTGCATAGTGTAGAAAACAATTTCGAAAGTAGAATATAAATCTTAGCCAGCATAGACATTTCGCACTTATGCCTACTATAGCTACCATGTTCAATAGCAGGTTACCACCACATTCCATGGCAGGTAATACAACTAAAACCGTACAGGGCTCGTATTGTTTTGTTTGGATTTCCAACAAATGGTCAGGCTAAGGAACTTCCTATTCCACGAAAGAAACGCCTCTGGCGGGACGTTCCGAGAACCAACTGCTCTCTGCCAAACAAGGCCGGCAACCCCTTTTCCCAAGGGATAAAAGAAACCTCAGATATGCCACCCCCGGTCCTTTGGGACCTTTAACCGAGGTACCTCTAATCCAACACCACACGTCATAAATAAAGTGTGTCCACATGAGTAAGTATCTGGGCTCCATACCATGATACTACCCTTTTCCAGAAGGAATGGTCATACCCTAGGGGAGCTACCCCTGAAAACCTTTCCGCACAATTCCTGTTTTGACCATTACCGGGTTGTGAGGCTCGACGAAGTCTCGTCCACAAAGCTACGCTTTTTCAAAAAGCCATGCTTTGGGTCAACAGATGATCAACCTATGATCACAAAGATAAATGATCAAACAAATGATCATATCACAAATGATCAAACATTGATCATCACACAGCAACACTCAGCATGCCACATTACCAAATTGGGATATATCGCTGATAAATTTCAACTACATAACCTCTGAGCTCGTACGTCTCAGAGAAGGGTGTTAAGCTAAGAGAATAAATTCTCCGCCACCAAACAGAAATGTATTTGAAAGAAATCAGCTTTATATCTCAAAGTGTAATGTCAGACATGTATCCATACAAGTCTGTTCCGGGTTCGAACAGAACCGAAGGCACTTCTCACGAAGCCCTTGCAAATCCGGATAATTCTCAATCACGTCCGGACTTCCCGTCACAAAAGAGTGATATAAATCTCTATACCGGCGCGACTCAGTGCAGAGACATTCGACAGGTTGTCCTTTCATTTTTCGAAAAATATCCGGTCTTCAACACCGGTCTTCAAATGCTATCCATATACGACGTATCACTATTCGGAATGGGTTATACGACACAATTGTCTTTTCCCGGCTAACCCGAATAGTGAGCGTAATATTCGAAAACATATGGATATTGGGATTTCAATTAAGTCACAACTTAAACCCAAACTTTCTTTACAAATGGTTTATCAAATTACCATTTTAATCCTTTAAACAAAAAGATTCAATTCACAAAGTTCACTTAATTTCACAAAGATTCATTCACAGATTTTCCAAATCGATTTCCATTTCAGTTTAATTAATTCGTTAAATCTTTAAATCAAAGATTTAACTAATAGTTTTCAAAACAATTCCATTTCAAATGGTTTAAACAAACATCAATTTTAAATCTGTTAAGATAACAGATTTAATTCATAGCTTTCAAAAAGATTCATTCATAACTTGAAAAACCATTTTTCAATTCAATTGAAATTCCTTTAATTTAAACTGGAATTTCTTTTCTTATCTAAAAGCTTTTATCATTTGAAAACAACAGTTTTCAATTTGGAAATCTGATTCATTCATACGAGTTAAAATCCTTGGTTTAAATTCAAATTCCCAAATTAATACTTTAAAATGGTTTAATTCATACAAACACATTTATATCATCTTTTATCCCTAGTTTCCAAATCATAGATTTAATTTCAAACTTGAATTCAAATTTAAATCTAATTATTTAAATTTTCAAAAAACTCGGTTAAGTTATTCAAAATAACTTTTATATTTGAAATTCCATTTCAAAAGCTTTTCACTTTAAACCCCAAATTTCTAATTTCAAAAACATCAAATTTAAATTATCTGTGACTTAATCGATTTCCACGTGAAATCCATATTTGTGTGTGTAACAGTGTGGTCCAGGGGTTTTACACACAATAGTGCAACATCATCAATCATTATAATCCAAACACAGATATATCGATAAGCGGTATAATATATAACGCTTATCTTTATTCACAGGTCACAGATAAATAAGATGAACTCATCGCAGATAATGAATCACACCACAGATAATTAATTACATTCCATAGCTCAATCGCAAAGCAAAATATCACAGATCAGATAGAAATTCAAGCAATTAACAAACATTTATAAGCAGGATTACTTACTTATTTAATCCTAAATTAATTTAATTAAATTCCCTTTAATTACTTCCATCAAGTAATTATTCCATTGGTTAATTATCCTCAATTAATTAACCTTAAATTATTATTCTTAATAAATCCCATTGATAAATCAACCTTAATTTATTCCTAAATAAATTAACCTTTAATTATTAATCAATAAATTAATTAATTAATCTTTAATTACTCAACCTAAATTTAATTAAAAGATAAACCATTATCTTAATTACCATTTACATTTCAAAACCCTTTTACCTTTAAAATTTTTTACTTAACAAAAATTTAGATTAAGTAAATTTTAACACTTCTTAACAAATATTAAGAACAATTTGATATTTATCAAGTAATGTTATAAAAGAAGTTTTAACAAAATTTGTTTAAATTTCAAAAATCCTATTTTCAAAACTTTTTTTATAAAAACTGGGCTTCTTTCCCACTTCGGGTCATACCCGAATGCTACTCGGGATTAAACTCGAGTCTTCTCTACTTCCCTTCCAATTTCAAAAACTTAGTTTACAATTTTACAGTTTTAAAAACTGTAGCCTATCTCCTTCAAAATTCTCGAGAACGAACTCGAGTTAAACTCCAAAAACCCCGACCTTCTCTTCGAGTCGACCTTCCAGACTCTCGAGCAACACACGAGAAAGACTCGTCTTCCCCAAAACACTACCACCCAGACCAGATACGAGTGCACACGCGTGCACGTGCACCATCGTTCCGATCATCTCTGATCGTCGCCGAGCCCCTCCACAAATCGCCATCGACTTCACTGACCAACACGATCTTCCAGTTCGAAGCAATCGATGCCAAATCGAAATCGAGCTCATCGGTTCCCACCAGGAACCCCACCCTCATCGTAAAGACCACCATCTCCGATGACCCCAGCCATCTGCATCCCCGCCATCGCGTCCAAGGTTTCTCTGACGACTCACGAACACTTCCCCCTGGGTGCGATCGAACTCGACGCACCCCAGTCGACACAATTGCCGCGTCTTCTTCGTCCAACAAAACTACAATAAAACCCTAGTTCAACGCCGTGCCACCCCCACGGCGATCTAAAAATTCAATTTCCATTTTTCCATCGGTCCCCCAGACTCCAGCTTCCTTCCATCCTGATCCCGAGATCGATTATTTTGCCGATCGTCTGAACTTGACAATAAACGTGATTCTGTTCAACTAAAGATTTCACCTTCGATAACAACCTAAAAATCTTGAAATGCTTATCTAAAATCATCATTTTCTATCTCGAATTTGGTTATGAAATCCAAATACGAATTCATGAACATCGACTTTTGACTGGTATGTGATTTCTACTGTAAATTATTATTTACAAAACATTTACTTAATATTTTTACTTAATATTATTTTTAGAAGTAACTTTACATTGTTATAAGAAAATTTCATTCAGAAATCATGGTTTGAAAAGATCTAAAAATGGAGATATGAATTTTTTTCTTTCATCTCTAGTGATCTTGGGTTTTGTTATAATAGAGTAAACATATACATTCACAGGCATGCATACCACATTTCACACCTAAATATTGACATTCATTCATCATTTTCACAACAGCCACATCACAAAACTTCAAGATAAGTTATGAGTTCAAAACCTAAATAGGTCAGTTTGCTCACAGGTAAAGATATAGAGAAGGCCAGTTTAAAAGAAGGTTTGCTCACAGAAGCCATTGAGGTTTGAACAGAGGAACAGGTAGATAGATACTCAGATATTCAATTCATTCATTTTCGCAGGCAAACAAAAGATATAAATAAGGGTTTGAGAATTTGCTCACAGTAGTTTCCAGAGGAAAGAAAGCAGAGCTTTTCTTTTATGCTTGAAACAGGTTGTCATTTGCAAGTTGAAATTCTTCTTCTTGATTCTCTGATCGATCTGAGTTGTATGTTGTTTAAGTTTTAAGTGATATTTACTTCATATTTTCTCAACTTAGATGGACGAAAATGAATTTAAGAAGATATGTAAAATGAGTTTTGCAGGGGATATATTTTGTTGTACAATATAGATAGGGTGATAAAAATGTGTTTGTACAAGTTGATATTCCATTTGATCAGAGATTTTTATTTGGTTTGGAGGCTGCATTTATTAGCTTTGTACATATTATTTTCGGCTGAGAAGATGGCATTGCATGCTTATGTCCTTCATGTATCATACTTGTCCCCTTGTATATATTTTCTTTTTATATGTACATAGTTGTTTACCTGTTCAACATGAAGATATGTATTCTTCTTCCTATGCAAACTTTTCATTCGTATATACTTTGTTTTCTTTTGCTTATACTTGATTTTATATTGTGTATACTTATATTCATTCTAAAATAAACACATTCATATATATACTTGTCTTATTACATCTCTACTTATCTGGTATGCTTTCATAGTATCTTATGTGCTTTATAAAGTTGTTATATTCGTACTATGATGTTAAGGTTTATTTACTTACTTTATATTTTATAAAACTATACATATTCATTTCAAAATATAGATGAATTTTTAGATTTAATTTGTTATTGGGTCTTATCCAATGTATTTATCCTATACTTTATAGCTTATAAAATTTCATTTTTAAACCGTTTATATCTTAAGATTTAAAATTTAAATTCAATGTGTGTATATATATATATATATAATTTCAAATTCACTCATATATGCCCATATACATATATATTCACATTTATAACTACATACAATGTTTTTAATTTAAATGATTTATACAAAATTTATTTTGTTTCGGGGAAACTCGCATCACTTTATAAATCAATTTCCACAATTTTATTCAAAAATCCAATTAATTATAAATTTAAATATATATAAAATCCAGGGTCGTTACATATAATATTTACCTTTATCAAACATGTTTTAGTTATATACTTTTTGTAACGACCCAGAATTTCCGTCATTTGAAATTTAGATATTGTTTTGATTTTAAATATTAACAAGTGAGATTTGTAAGTCGAATAAATTTAAATTCGAATATCTGGATTTAATTGGATAATTAAATCGACAATTTAATATTTGAAATTCCAGAAATAATTGGAAATTGGGATTAATGTGATTAAAAATGATTTATAAGGTTATATTAAATCATATTGGAGTTAGAATGATGTTTGTAAACTTTTAAAATTGAATTAAAAGTTAATTTGTGAAAATTGAATATTTTAATATTTAATCGACGACTATAAATAGTCATTTTTCAAATAGTCTTGGATTTCGACGAAACCAGTTTCATCAGATCCGTAATGTTATATTATTGTAAGATTTCAAATTTTGGGTCAATCGGATTTACGATTTGTCTAGGGCGAGCCAAAACGCATAGAAATCGTTTTAATCGATTTAATTTAAATTTGATCGTTTAATTCCGTAACTCGCGCATATGACCGAATTAGCTCCCGAAACACGTTCCATTGTGTTCGGAACGCGGGTAAAACCCTAGAAACATCAGCCGGCATGCTTCGTTTGGAGTTCGGAAAATTTCGAGATGAATAGTGTTTGGCAATTTTCTATATAAGGCCACCTTCTTTTCATTTTACACTAAAACCCTAGAGAGGTTAGGTCTGGCCGCCAGTTTCATTTCAAAGGCCAGAAATTCATATCATTCTTCCTTATTTTGCTTCCAATCCGTGAATAATTAGAGAAAACTTTGAACTACAAAGTTGTAGATCTCGGCACGACGAGTAAATCCAACGGTCGATCTGCGTTATCATCGACAAGGGGAGGATAGAAGGGGCCGTGTTCTTCATGCGTATAGGCATTTTTTTCCATGCCTATGGACAACCGAGCTTCACGTGCTTTATGGTGAAGGTGGTGCTCAGCTTTGACTTCGAGTTGGAGGTGGCTGATCATTGTGAAGTCGAGTATAATGGTCATGAAAATTCAAGGAACGTTGGCGGCTATGGGTTGTTATTGCGTACGTGAATAGGCTGGGGGTGGAAGAAGATACGTGCGGCTCTGATCTAGGGGGATGAAATGCACGGTTGGATTTAAGCTAGGGTATAAAATATAAAAAAAGAAATTTGTAAAATTATTGTTTATAAATTCGTTCAAACTTTAAAATATCGTATCTTTGTCATACGAGTTCGAAAATTGACGAAACAAATTACGTCAGGACCGTATTGACGAGCTCTTCGCAATAGAACTGGTTTGGAGTCAATCGGAGCTAGTTTGAATTTTGGGTAAAATTAAACGGTCGTTTAATTTTATTCAGAATAAAATACTGCAACCGTTATTGAAAGCAAGGTGAGAACTCCTCACTCAATCGAATTTGTTTCGATTTAAATTTTAAATAGTTAGATTTAAAATTGTTGATAGTGTTGATTGTGTGATTGAATGATGATTGCTATCTGTTGAATTGAATAGACCCTATACGCCGCATATTAAGCGGAGGTTATTATATTAAAAACATATACTGCGATAATTCCACCGTGAAGTGGAATTGGTATTATATATGTATTTGGAGTTGATTTCCCGCATTATATAGCGGATGAGACCCTATTGCGCCGCATAATAGCGGATAGTATTTTATAAATCCCGTATACCGCGATATTCTACCTCGAAGTGGAATTGGTATTGTGCTAACATCTGTGGATGTAGGGAAACAGGTTGGAGGGATCCAACTGGATTCCTCAAACATTTGAATTTGTTTCATATGTTGTGTGTTGATTATTTATAATCTCTGTGTGATTATCTTTGTGATTGAAATTGTTGAAGGCTATAGGTTAGCCGAATATATTTTTGGTATCGTTGGATACCAGAAATAAATAAAATTGGATTTTTTTGAAATTCAAGTTGAAAATTTATCGAAAAATTTATTTTTGAGAATTGGATAAATTTAAAAGGGAGTTTTAAAAAGATAAAGTTTATTTTTGGACCATATTGTATTGAATTTCAAATTTTGGGAAAAAGGGCTTTGTAATGGATTTCGGAAATATTATTTATAAGTTGAAGAATTTATTTAAATTTGGATTTTTAAATAGATTTGAAGAGATAAAGGAATTTATTTTAAAAAGGAAATAATTTGGAAATTCGTTGAATGAAATTCGATTTGGTGTTTTGAAATAAATTTGAAAATCAATTTGAAATTAATTGATTATTAATTTACCATAACTAGTAAAAATTGATTTATAGAAATTTACCTGATTTAAATTAATCAGATAATTAAAGTAATCCTATCTATGGTTGTTTGGATTATATTGGATGTTGAATTGTTTGATATCCCTGATATGTGATGCTTTGTGATATATCCTAATTTGTGTTGTGATCTGTAATGTATTTATCTGTGATATATATATATATATCTGTGATCTGTGAATGAAAGATAAGTGTTATAGTTTATACCGCTTATCAATTATATTGTTATATTTGATCTGTGATGGTTGAATGTTGTTGCACTATTGTGTTAAACCCTTGGGCTATACAATGCACACACAAATGTGGATTTAACGTGGAAATCGGTTAAGTCATAGATTTTTGACAATTCTAAAGATTGAATTTTTGAATCCAAAATAGTTTTGGAAATTGGAATTGAAAATTTTCTTTTGAAAATGAGTTTCAAAAATAAGAGTTATTTTAAATAACTTAATAAAATTGAAATTTAAATAATTTGATTTAAATTTTGAATTCAATATTTGGAATTGAATTCAATGAATTGGGATTTTGGTTTAAAAGATTTTACAAGTGTAATTGTAACTAGTTTTTCCCAAAACGAAAACTATCTGTTTTGAATAATAATAGCTTTCATAAAGTGAAAAGATTTCCAATTTGTATCGAACATTTCAAGTTGAAATGAAATTGTGAATAGTTTGGAAAACTATGAATTAACCTTTGTGAAGATGATTAGGCTTTCTCTTGAAATCAAAGAAGATTTTAAAAGGTGTATCTTTTGTATTATAAATGACTTGAATTGTGAATAGTTTTGAAAGCTATAAGTTAAATCTTAATTTAAAGATTTAATGGGTTAATCCAATTGAAATGGAAATTGATTTGGGAAACTGTGAATGAATCTTTGTGAAATTGGGTGAACTTTGTGAAGTAAATCTTTTTGTTTAAAGATTTGAAATGGTAATTTGTTTTAACCATTGAAAAGAAAGGTTTGGGTAATAACTTGTGACTTAATTTAAATCCCTATATCCATATGTTTTAAATATTGTGCTCACTATTCGGTTTAGCCGGAAAAGGACCTTTGTGTCATATAATCCATTTCGAATATGTGATATGACGATATGGATAATATTTGAAGACCGGTGGTGAAGACCGGGTATTTGTGAAAACGATAGGATGACCTATCGATTGTCTCTGCACCGTTAGCTACGGTATAGAGATTTCCTTTGTGATGGGAAGTTCGATCGGGATTGTGAATACCCTGATTGCAAGGGCTTCTTCGGAAGTGCCTTCGATTCTGTTCGAACCCGAAACAGACTTGTATGGTTACATGTCTGACATTACATTTTGAGATATAAAGCTGATTTCTTTCAAATACATTTCTGATGGTGGCGAAGAATTTATTCTCTTAGCTTAACACCCTTCTCTGAGACGTACGAGCTCAGAGGTTATGTAGTTGAAAGTTATCAGTGATATATTCCCAATTTGGTAGTGTGGCATGCTGAGTGTTGATGTGTGATGATTATTTATTGATCATTTGTTGACCAAAGTGTGGCTTTGTGAAAAAGCGTAGCTTTGTGAACGAGACCTCTTCGGACCTCACAACCCAGAAATGGTCGAAACAGGAATGATGCGGCAAGGTTATGAGGGTCGCTCCCTTTAGGGTATGTCATTTCCTTTTGGAAAAGGGTGGTATCAGGTATGGAGCCCTGGTATTTAACCTATGTGGATACTCCAATCTCATTTACTGTGTGATTGTGTGTTTGTTGAGGCGCCTCGGATAAAGGTCCCAAAGGACCGGGGGTGGCATATTCGTGTAGTAGTTACCTAGTGTAAGAGGTAACCCGACCTTGTGTTGGCAGAGAGCAGGTTGACTCTCGGGACGTCCATCCAGAGGCGATCCCATTGGCAGTAGGAAGTTCCTTAGCCTGACCATTTGTTGGCAATCCATCTTTCAATACGAACCTTGTACGGTATTAGTTGTAGAACCTGCCATTTATTTATGATGGTCACCACTGTTTAGATGGTAGCTATAGTAGGCATACAATAATGGTTGTATGTTGGCTAAGATTAATATTATACTTTCGAAATGTTTTTCTGCACTATGCACTAATAATAATAATCCAATGATTTTGTGTAGTAAGCATGTTTGACTATCATAAGAAGAAATCTCCTCTAATTCTGCGTTTGCATTGTGTGTGTGGCGGGAGGTCTTATGGTAGTTTCATTTTCCAAAAGCATTGCGAATGTCTTTTACTTCCTTTGTTGTATTCTTTTGTGTTAATAACTGTTTTAAGTTCTCACACCAGTCACCATGACTGACCTGGAGTTTATTGTTCCTTTCCTAAACTCTGGGTGCCCATCATTTTCCACACGGGCAGCCTAGAGTCAGGTTATCAAGTCATTCTGGATATTCAGGAGATGCTGTGGAGCTCAAGTGGCGAGCTGGATGGCGAGACGTATCACTTGTATATGATATTATCTTTTCCACTGTGTATTCTGTATGAGGACAAGTTTGTATAACTGTCCATTGATGTATTGTGGTGTATATTGACTCTGATGATGTAATGTATAAACTGATATAGTTCTTTGATTTAAAGATTATTCATCTATCTATTATATGTTGTTTCGCTGCGATATGTGAGATTCTGATATAGTTTCTGTTGTTTCTGCTTTCTTTCTTTCTGTCTTCTTCTACCTCTACTTTTTAACCATAACAATTCGGTTTTCCGGCATTCGATTGCTCGGCAGTTGATACAGTGGACGTATTAATGTCAATTTTCGGAAGTCGAAAATCCAGGATGTTACACTTTTACTAGAATATACTTTTCCATGCTAAATTATTGGAATCATATCTAAAATGATTATTCGTTATAATTTCTATAAATTAGTCCAAAAAAGAAGATTTAACTTTAAAATATAAAAGATTGCATCGTTTGAAAGTACAAGGAATAATCATTTCTTTTTATTATTGAAATAGATAGTGTAAACTATAATGAAGTCATACTTTACACATCTCTTTCTCTTTCTGTTTGTATCCATTCCTTGTTAGATCAAATGTTATATCTTTTAAAAAAGGAAAGAAATCAAACTAATTTATAAATATAGACTTGCGCGTGTAGAAGCAAAATGGTCGTTGTAATGCACTTTGAAATCCTCTATATTTGACACTTGTTAAATTGGTAAAAATATGAATATATTGTGGAAATATGTATTGGTTGGTTTTATGCACATGTTTTGGGTGTGTTTGACTCAAAGGACTTGGTTTGGAAAGTTCTTGAAACTTTGAAATAAAGTCGTGTTGAAAATCTCGGTTTTTAGTAAAGTATAAAGGGCTTTTACTTTAGATAATTTTTCAAATCTTTTTAAAGGAGTTTTGTGAAAAATTATTAAAGTATATTAAAAAAAGTTTGGAATTTAAACATGTTTTGTAATTATTTCTAAATTTTAAAGTAAATAGTTTTAAATTAATAAAAATGGTTTTTGATAAATTATAAAATAAGTATTTTTAAGTAATATTTAGAATAAATATTTTAAACTATAATATAAGCATTTTAAAGCATTTTAAAGTACATTTTAAGTTTATATAGTTTTTAGAAAATTAGTAATTATTTTAATAAAGTAATTTAGAGCTTATGTAATATAAACATAATTTAAAAGAGGTTTTTAGCAAATACATAAGTTGAAAAAGTAAGTTAAGCCTTTTATAAGGTAATAAAGGAAAGTTTGGATTTTAACACTTTTTAGTTAAAATATGTGGTTTTGTGAAGTTAAGTGAAAGTACATTAATTTGTTAAATTAATGTAGAGATAAGCAATTATAACTGGAATTGTAATTGTGACTTTAATGAGGAATGCTTTAAGGTAATAACAAGAGAAATGATTTTGGGTTTGTTTTGACATTGTTTGAGTAACAATTGTCTTAAACCCTTACAAATGCAATTTAATCTTTAAAGAGAGTTTTAAAGATAATGATTAAGTGAATTGTCTAGGGTTTGTTGTAAACAATATTTTGGTAACATTTTTTTAATCCCCTGAATAATATTTTAAAGTGGTGAAATATTGTTAAATGATTGTGGAAAGAGGCATTTCACCAGAAGAACAAAATTTGCAGTCCAATTAGTTTCTAGGACACACATCCACAGAAATTAATTTCAAGGCCAAAGTCAGCAGAATAATTATTTTTAAGGACAAAGTCAACCGTCCAATTACTTTCAAGGACATAATTTCATAAGTTTTTAGGCCTTAGAAACTAATTACTTTGCATTTTGTCCTTAAAAGTAATTATTTCAGTTGTGTGTCCTAGAAACTAACTGCGCTTGCTAAAGAGGCCCTTATGGCTAATTTCCACTTTTGGAAAATACCTAGATCTTTGATAATGGAATTTTAAAGATAAAAACAAGTATGAAATCTTTGGAAAAAGGAAGAAAGGTATAAGTTTTAAATTATAAAAGAGAGAAGGGGTTTATAGTAACAATGTTTGAGTGACATTCGTTTTAACCTTTTTGACTATATTTTAAGTAAGTAAACTTGTTATTGATTTGTGAATATACTTATACCATTGAGATAAATATATGAATACTTATGAGAGTACTGAAATGAATAGTAAATTTTTAATTAAAAAGTGAAGTTTAATTAATAAATGATGTTTCATTAATAAAGAAGTTTTATTAGATAAAAAGGAGTTTTACTAATAAAAGAAGTTTTAAATTAATAAGGGGATTAAAAGTCGTTTATATGACTTGATCGTGCTTTTTGCGTGTTAATCATACTTGTGCAATTACTAGTTTATGGAGAGTATATGGGACATAGTTTCCCTTATGTGATCATTCTCATTATTGTTGAAATTGCCCTAATATAATTATGGAAATATCTAGAAAAAACACAGGAATTATACAGTGCAGTTATCTTTGGTGATGCCATACTATAAATATACACTCGTTTTTCTTTTCTAGGTCAAATGATATGGAAATCCATCCCGGTTAAAAGGTGGTCTCCGCTCTTATGTATTTTTTCTTTTTATTTCCAAAATAAGCAGAGTTGAGTTTACCGAAAATTGATTGATTGGTTTTTTGGAGCTCCCGGTAAGCGAGGGAGTGTACTTATATGAGATGACTCGAAACTGTAACCACTCCTAAACCATATATGTGTTCTATGCTTTGGAAGAGGTTCATGGTTGGTTTGAGATGTTGGAATCTATGTGGAGATTCGAGATCTATTTGAGATGCTCGAACACATGTAGTTGTTCATGATCTATTCAGGATGTGGGAATCCATGTGTAATTCCGAGATCTATTGAGATATGGAAATCAATGGGTGATTCTGAGATTTGTTGTGATATGGGAATCCATGTACAATTTCAAGATCTATTCGAGTGGTGAATCGTATGCTGGAATGCCGGACGTTACCTTACTAGTGGATATGACTTAAACCAGAGATATGATGAATAGACTAGGGGATTAGCTAACCCAAAGTGCAGGCGAAGTCTACCTTAGAAATGCCTATAGTTATGCATGCATGATAAGTGCACTCGGCTTCATGTTATATCCAGCTATGTATTTCCTATGTAAATCAGCTATGGATGTATGATGCTTCGGAAGGATATCTCTAATCCTTGTGCATGAGGTCTGTTCTCAAAATATTAAGGGCACCTCTATGGAATCCTACATAATTAGCGAATGTGCCTTAGCGGTTTTGATTGTATACCTATTAATGCTATGGTGTACACTCACACGCAGCACAACTATTTCTTATTATATTCACCACCTTAGACATTATTATAATATCACTGCATTATCTAATAGAAATAGTTAAACCCATCCGTTTTATTTCCGTCATGGTCTTACGAGATACCTTTATTTTTGAAGGGTTTTGGAATTATAAAAAGCCATATGATTTTTGTTTCTCACGCTGGTTTACCAGACCGATCCTTTTGTTATTTTCTTATAATGCTCCGGTAAGCCTCGAGTATATTTCTAGATTTAGCCATGGATGCTTGGAGCTTTAGGAGATGAGCTATTGCCTCCAAGACCTATTCAAGTATTTATTTTCCGCTGCATTTCTTGTATTATATTTATCAGCATTGTGAGGACAGGCTGTTGTAACTGTTTAGGCTGGTGGTAGGTTAGTTTACTCTTATTGTTGTATGTGTGTTAAAATTTTCTTTTTAGTAAAGATCTTTTGAGATATTATATATCATCGCTCCTCATGTGAGATTCCGATATTGTGTTCTTCTTTCTTGTTATGTTTCGTTTTCTTTTTCTTTTACCTAATGTTCTATCTTTTCGGCATTTTGGTGTTCAGCATGAGAATACCATGGGTGTATTAGTGTTAACATTTGAGGATCAAAAAGGACGTTCGTTAATCTTATGAAGTTGCATGGCAAAGGGTATTTATAGCTGTTAAGATTTGCATTTGAATGGTCGAGATTGTACAACTGAAGGTTGAGAATCACTCTAGGCCATTGATTTGGTTACCTAGGCTGATGGAGGACAACTATAAAGATGGTTTGATCATGTGGCTAAGGTGAATTTTAGCTGACACTCTATACTAAAGACATGCTTTGCACACAGTAATGCGATATGGCATTGGAGTGGTTGTGCTTTTATCATAAATGCCACAATGGACAAGTAGTTGGTATGAACAGTTGCACTTTTGTCAGATGAACGGTGTTGTATAATGTAACATCCCACTATTTTGGACCATTCAAATCGACAATAAATCCACACATGTCGGACTTGAATACTTCAAAATAGTGGATTTTCAAGAAAATATGGAGCAAATAAAATCAAACACAGAATCACAGACACAGAATAACTCACAGCGGAAATAAAATACCATAGTAGTTCATGAAGCTACTATATACAAACTCTCAAAACATATACAAAATCTCATAGTCAAAATAAATATAATAGAAGTCAGGATACATAAGTCAATAATACAGAGACAATACTGAAGAGGAAATAACTGTAATAGAAGTCGATGAACCGATAGACAAATGAGCTCCAACAAATCTCTAGCTCCAGAAAGTGAATCCAAAGCTGTGATTCTCAGGCTGACCCGAGCGTAAAGTAAAACACAAACACTCGAGTCAGGACATACATACTTATACAATGTAAACCAACTCAAGTGAACTGTAAAAGCAATGCACAATAACTCAAAGGATGCTTGGGATCGCCCATCCTTTAAGGATCCGTTAAACAATTAAGCAGAAATAAACGCTATTAGAGAAATGTCCATATTAAAGTAAACAATGCAAATAACAGTGTTAATGTGACTAGGGTAGCGCAGAGTTGCAGTAATCTCTCACCTCTAGCCACACCCTCAAATTAAAGGTGTGCATCCAAATAAATCACAAGGAAATAAAATGGCATACAGAGAAGTGTACCCGTGGTTATAGATTTCAAAATGGTTTATAATTTTGAATTAAAATCATTCATTTAAACCATTAAAAGTGAAGTCATTATACCTTCAAATCAAATATTAAATTCCCAAAAATTTAACCCTTTCTGAGCTCATTTATTCACTTAAATACATTAAAACATTAAAATTCCAGCTTTCACAGCACTTAGAAAGTGCTGCGGTAAGTTACATTTGAAAACAAATAAGTTCAGCAAAGACAGCATTTAAAAACTGTTGTAGTAGTTCAGTTTCATTTGAAAACAAGTTCAATTCAGAAAAGACAGCATTTACAAAACTGCTGTAGTAGTTCAATTATAACTCAAAATCTTATTTCGGCCAACTACAACACTTAACAAATGCTACAATAGCTCTGTTATTAGTTTCAAGTTTTAAACTTAGTTTCTGCGACTACAGCACTTACAAAGTGCTGTAATAGCCTTTTAGTTCATTTTAGCCATTTAGTTCATTTCTGCAACTACAGCACTTGCAAAGTGCTACAGATTCACTTTAGTTCAGATTTTAGTTATTATTCAGAAACGATAGCATTTCTGAAGTGCTACTAATTAAATTTCCAGATTTACACTAAAATTTCAGAAACAATTAAACTTCAATTTAAACAATTTTAATTGTATAAAAATCATATTTTTCCACTTTAAAATGGTCATTTAAATACCCTTTAACTTATGGTTTTTATAAAGTAAATTTCACAAATAAATATCAAATTTTCATTACTTCACTTATTAAATTCAAGTGTACAATTTTCCTATTCTTTGCATTCACTTAACACTTTCATTTAATTTATCATTTCTCAAATAAAACTAAATTTCCATTTTATTTTCGTTAACTTAAACTTTCATTTTAAAACCAAATCTCCAAATTCCAAGTCAAGTTAAATTCCAAATTACCATTTTAAGCATTCATTTGTTTAACATTTTATATTCATAGAAAAATCAATAACACTTTAATAAATCATTTTAAATTCAAATTTAATCAAAATGTCATGATTTACATTTTAAAATATTTAAAATATGCAGAAAAATATATAAAATAACCACGGGTCTGTATAACAATTTTCTAACCTAAGTCAGGTGATACGGATAATATATCATTTCAATCCGTAATTTACAAAGAAAAATCCGGGTTCTATCATTTCAAACTCGCAATCCCAAGTAAATAAAAATCACTCGAGCCTATCATTTCAGCCCATAATAATTTTTCCCTATTCTAAAGTCCATTCGGGTGTGTATCATTTCAACCCATAGTGATTCTATTCTACAGGAAACTTGCAGTGTGATTAACAGAAATAAATAAACAGTATAATAAAATATAACATAGTAGATGATGTGACAGTGTGATTAACAGAAATAAATAAACAGTATAATAAAATGTAACATAGTAGATGATGTGACAAGTTTATAACAGGGTTTAACATCATATAATTTACATCACAAGCAGGTATAACATGATATAATAGTTTATACACATTCACTTGTTGTCGTTTCACAATTCTATAAGTATAAATGTCATTTGTGAATACTCACCTTTTCACGCTGGAGTTTGTAAATAAAACACACAAATGAAAATCTAGAAAGCACGATAGCACGACTTTGATTTGAGTGGAGAGAGGGCCAAGATGTTAATCTTGTATTCAAAATAAAACAAGCAATAATATAGATGTAAATAACACAAAGATTAAATTGAAACAATTGGAAATAGAATTTACAAAAGACATCACCAAGCTTTCAATCAATTTTGCTTGACTACCACTCAACATTTGCTCGACCATAAGGCTTTATTGGCTCGGCCATGATGATTTACTTGGTGGAAATGGATCTGGTTTGGCACACAAAGGCATGGCTAAGGAGAATACAAAGTGTTTGGAGTTACAAATGCAGGGAAGGTCAATAGGCAAAGCTAACAATGGAGTTTGGTTACATCTAGGTTCGGCCTATGGGTCCATATAGCTCGGCCATGGCTGCTACATGTCAGGTCAGATCTGAAACAAAGCTATTGGTGATGGCACTTGCTGGTGGTGGAGGCTAGAGGTGGTGGCCGTTGTCAACAATGAAGGAGATGTTGAAAACTAGCTTGGTTATGTACATTGTTTTGTGGAATTGCTTCATCTAGGTGGTCACGGCCTGAACTAAATCAGAAGGGATGGCGGTTAGGTCGTGGATGATGATGTGGAGGAAGTGGTGGGGTCGGTGGAGGAGATGGTGAGGGTATAGGCCGAGCAAAGCTATGGAAGGATCAAGGCAAAACATTGAAAAATCAATAGAAAAAAAAGAAAAGAAAAGGTAGAAATGGAAGAAGCCATTACCAAATATTTTCAGAAATGTTTGTGGCCGAAATTTTGTGATGGAATGAGAAGTCTTTTACGTGAAAAGCAAATAAATATTAGAGGAGTTTCTCACGGCAATCAAGTGGAAGAAACGGTCAAGCAATCAATGTTTTAAAACGGCAAGAGAAAATGAAGGGATTTAATTCCTATTTAATAAAAATAATAAATGGAAAATGAGAACTCTTCCTATATTCACGTGAATTGATAGGCTACAGGTAAGGAAACGCTATGGGTTTTGAGGAATAAGTTAAGGTAGGAAATAAATAAATAATTGAATAAAGAGGTAGGAAATCAAAATGTGGGAAATATAAAGGCAAGAAATAAAAATGAAACGTATGCCTATTTTTAAAACAAGTAACGTATCTTAATTGATTTGTTTCCTATATATTAAAGAAAGATATATATACAAAAGAAGCCTTTACCAAAACAAATAAATACAAGAACATTTAATAAATAAGTTTTTAAAAGATATGCCTTTAAGGCAAGATAACGTATATCTATTTGAAATTCCTTTCCAAGAAATAAATAAGGGATCTAAACACATAACCATTCAATTTATAAATGAATGTCTAATTAAATAAAATAGAAAGATTAGGTAGAGATAGATATTATGAAAAATAAATAAATAATTTTATGAAAAATAGAAAATAAATAAAGAAAATACTTTATTTAATTGAAACTAGAATTTAAAATTGTAAACAAAATACAACTGACATTGGAAAATTTCAACTACACTTTTAAAATGTTTCAAAATAATATGTATATATATATATACATAACATGTCATGTTACACATGTAAACATAAATTAGAACATGACATGACAAACAAAATATCATTTATGTAAATCAAAATAAACAATTTTGCTAAATAACCAATTTACATACAATAGTGTAAAAAGCATAACTTTCACAATATAAACCAAATTCCAACGAAACGAAAAGCAGTATACTTAAAATTTTATTTAATTTCATAATATAAAGATAAAATTCAAAAGTTCAAAATTTAAATTTTTTTTTAAAATTAAAAGTCAAAGTTTGACCACATTGACAAAATTCACATTTCAGGAAAATATTCTATTTATTCATGTTTGGAATTATAATTCTCATAAATCAAATTTTATATTTAAATAACAAAATTTATTCATTAAAAAAAAGTTTATAAATCAGGAAATTCAATAAAAAAAAATTACAAAATACAGGGTTGTTACATATAATACACTTTTCCTGGAAAGAAGGCCAAAGAAAAGCTTCTTTTGCATAGTGATGGTTGGTTGCTTATAGCCAAAGCCTATAGAGTAAAGACAAAGTTAAAGAGGACAAGGCGAGCCATTCATGTTGTGAAGAGACAGGTCATACGGGACCGGTCAGAGGCGGGCTGAGATTGAGTCAAGCTATGGGTTGATCGCTTTTGAGCCAGTTCTAGTCAAATGACTTGATTGTTAATGTCATATTGATTCATGCCGATCGATTGAGTAGAGCGGGGATATGTATCTTTGACGTGCTGGTTTGCTATTGTCATACGGATTGACCTGAATTGGGCTGAGCTAGACGTGCTGGCCGACAACTCTTTTTACTTGCGAAAAAATTAAGTAACAATGTTGTTTTCAAAGCTGCTGCATGAAGTTTACAACAAAAATCCTAAAGCTAAGTCCAGAGTCGGTTTATTAGTTCAATAATACCATAACTATCCAATAGGCTTGGCCGGACTTCTGGAAAAGGCTGAAATTTCTCTGCTACTTAAGTCATTCTATGCCAACTTCCTGATTGTGGATCAGCGTTCATCGTACAATACATTCCTATAAAGACCCACATTCATCGACATAGGGGCAGTTATTTCTCAGAAGGACTTACCGACCAAGTTCCATAACTTTATTGGAATAGGGACTATTAGGGGAGAATGGTTTTTAGCTAGAGAACTTTGTTCTGCAACTGTTAATCCTAGCGATAAAACTATTTTCAGTTATAACGTTGTATCTTCTACTATATGTAAAAATGATAAATGAGTAAGTGATATGACAGTTTAGGGAACTTGACCAATCAATCAAGCGTTACTGACACTGAAACAGGTCAATCTACGATAGCATCGCCAACACAATTTAAATAGTGAGATTATCTTCACATGATCAACATCGACGTACATGCTTCAGTTAATGCATAGCACCTCAGTGAAATAACACAAAATTCAATAGCTTAGAAACCTCAAAACCCATAGAAGATGAAGTAGACCTAGAATGAGGGATGGGTTCTAAAGAGCTTAAGCTATAAATGAGTTGGAAGGTATTTAGTTAGATCCTACAAATCATTCGAAGGTTACAAAACACGAAGAAAACTAAATGTAAAACCTTGCTTTAAGTTTATTAGTTTCCTTAAAAAGTTAGTTGATGTATTTTCCTGGACTCGTTCAAACATGGTTGGATTTGAACCATCCATAATCTACCATACCATAAACATCGACCAAGTTTAGCACCTAGTAAGATAAAAAAAATATGTTCGCTGGATTAGGAAAGGTACAATGCCTTGCATGTGAAACTAAAATAGCTAAAGGAAAATGACATCATCAAGAAAATTTACTTGCCCAAATGGATAACAAGTCCAGTTCTAGTGAAGAAACCAAACGGGAAGTGGCGAACCCATGTAGATTTCAACAACCTTGATAAAGCCTACCCAAAATACAAGTTCCTTCTACCCAGAATGGGTCATCTCAACAAATTGATGCAACCGATAGTCATGGACTTCTCATCTTCATGGATGCATACTCGTGGTACAACCAGATTGTGATGTTCGAGCTAGATCAGGAGCATATTAACTTCAGTACAAACAAATGACTATACTGTTACAAAGTTATATCGTTTGGTTGGAAAAATGCCAAAGCAACTTACCAAATACTTGTGAATAAGATGTTTCCGAGCGGATAGGAAGAAATGTGGAATTGTACATTAATGGTATGCTTGTGAAGTACATGAAAGCACCTAATCATGTGTAGGATCTTGAACACAATTTGCAACTCTTAGAAAGTTTAACATGAAGCTAAATCCTCTTAAATGTACATTTGAAATTTAGTCAGAGAAGCTTTTAAGCTGCGTAGTACATACCAGGGGAATTGAAGCTAACATGGGAAATATATATGGCAAAGTAAAAGCACCAGAGAAGCCAAATGGTGTAATAAGCTTAGATAGAAAAGTATCATAGTTGAGCAAGTTCATTTACAAAGCAAAAAACAAATGCATCTCATTCTTTGATCAGGTGAAGCAGGGAAGAAACTTCAAATGGACCGAAGAGTTTAAAATTGCATTTCAAAATTAAAGGATCATCTAGTCACTACACCTATCCTCTCAAAACTGGTCGCATGTGAGGATTTATTTGTATACCTGATTGTAACTGATCAAACTATCAGCACAACTATAGTAAGAAAGATGATGGAGTATAGTATCCTGTATACTTCACCAGCAAGTGCTTATCTAGCATCAAACTGAACTATACCTTGGTAGAAAAGCTAGCATATAATCTTCTATTGATTGCTTGGCAACGACATCCTTATTTCCAAGCTCATGCCATCAAGTGTTAACTAATCAATCGTTGAAGCAGATACTGCATAAACAAGAAACCTTAGGGTATCTACTGAAGTGGGAAATCAAAATTAGAAAATACGATATCTTTACTACCTGCAAATGCAATGAAAGAGAGGGCCTTGGTGATTTCATTGTTGAACGCACGCAATAAGATGACCAATAACTTGAAAATGTCAACGAAAAATATTAATAATGGCAACCTGCATAGGCGAAGCATCGATGCACATGGTGCAAGAATTCGATATGTGTCGATCATACCTGATTAAAAAAACTTTATGGTGTAGTCCAACTTGGTTCCAAAGCCACCAACAACATGGCCAATATGAAGCACTCATTGCTAGATTGAATATGGAGCTGGTACTGAAGGTTACCCATCTTTAAATTTATAATGATTCCCAATTGATTGTGAATAAAGTGCATGGAAATTACCAAACCATAGAGCCAAACCTTGTTAAGTATGTAGAGTTATTTAAACAATTATGGAGTTTGTGTGACGACCCGCAATTCCGTTCCCTTTGAATCGACAATAAACCACACATATCCGACCCAAAAAGCACAGACTGACGGAAATTCATGAGAAAGAAAAGAAGAGAGAAGAAGAGAAGAGAAGAAAGAGAGAACCAACCAGAATAATACAGAATCTCACATCGCAGCAGAAAACATATAATATCATATCGATGATCTTTACAAAACAGAAACTGTATATACATACATCAATCAGAGTTC
This sequence comes from Allium fistulosum, assembly GCA_030737815.1. Lineage (NCBI taxonomy): Eukaryota > Viridiplantae > Streptophyta > Magnoliopsida > Asparagales > Amaryllidaceae > Allium > Allium fistulosum. Next base: position 897,437,005 of record CM060907.1, on the reverse strand, counting down.
AACAATCAATCACCAGTCATCAGCCTGGACAGTTATAATAACTGTCCTTACAATTGCTGATAATATAAATAACAAAGCAGTGGATAAAAAAACAGATACGGGAATACGAAAATGAAGATCTCCAGCAATCCTGCAGAAGCTCCAAAAGCACCAAATCTGAACCTGTAAATTACCAAACTTTCCTTTCAAAACAAAAGTATCTCGTAAGACATGTCCACATATAAACACAGACATGTTTTTACCTTGCGATAACCAAAACATTTCATATCAAATCATCTTATATTATACTAGTGTCTAGTATACAAATAATATTAATCATAGCTGAAATGGTTACCCATATAGCATTTCGAGGCTATTCATTACACCAATACAAAAAAAACCGTAAGCTCATAGTGAAGTTTGGATTTCCATACAAATGACCAAGTGATGGGACTACCTTTCGGCAGTACATCGCTAGAGGAATTTACCGAGGAACATCACAAAGGAACCTCTACCAACACAAGACCGGCCTACCTCTATAACTAGGTAATACTGAATATATAATCCCTCGGCCGTTACTGACCTTTTCAAGGGCCCTAATAGCATACATCCACAATAATTTACATCCTGAACGTCATAGCGGAAAGAAATATATATAGAGGGGGATGATCATATCCTAATTGCGAATGACCCACTTAGCCTTGCCGCTCTAACCCTATTTCGGTCATTTCTGGTTAATGAGGCCGGAGGTAACGATTACCTTTCACATATCACATATCACATATCACATCACTTTTGAATGCCACATTTGCCATTTCCGTTGACTACTAATTGAGTTTCACAAAAATACAACCCTTGAGCTCGTACGTCTCAAGGAAGGGTGTTAAGCGAAGAAGTTTCCTTCTCCACCACCAAAAAGATGTACGTTTGTAAAAACCAATGTACATAATCTCAGCAAATGCAACATCAGACATTCATCCATACAAGTTGTCCAGAAACAGGACAAATGGAAGGTACTCTCCTACCACATCCTGTCAGGAAATCCCTAGGATTAGTAGCGAATATTCCTTGCATTGGATATTTCATAACGAAGAGACTACCGCTACTATATGTATATTGGGATTTTAACCCCAAATGATCAACAAGCAGTCCTTCACTATGAAAATCCTAAACATCAATATCATCAGCCAACCTACACAATCGAACGCATATACGTTGGTCCGAAGTGGTTTTCGGATAAACTGATCCTGGTCTCTTCGCACCAACAACGCAAAAGCTTTTCTAAACCTCATACAGAAACTAAGCCTCATAGACTTATCACATCTCCAACTTTCAACTTGCTAGCCTTCGGCCAAGATGGAAGCTTGATAGATTGGAGTAATACTCCGCACTACATGAATCAACATCCTCAACACAAACGATAATCAAGCCTACACAGATGGCTACGTACTAAGTGTACGACTAAATAGTTCCCACAACAATTCGAGGAACTAAAATGGCCAAATTTAATAATCGGTTATTTAACTATCAAAGCCACAAACAAATATTTAGCACCATAAGCAATCACTAGGCCATTTTATTAATCTTTTATTAATTAAATCACTTTCCAAATATCCACTTCAAATTATCTTTAAAAAGATATATTCTCAAAACCATTTCAATATTTCACTATTTGGAAAACATTTCCATATACTTATTTAATAATAAGTAATTCATAATTCTCTTTATTTTCAACACTTAGAAAATATTACATATACTTAAATCATGATTAAGTATATATTTTATTCTTTAAGGAAAACATTCTCTTAAACATATTTATTTGGGTCAAAACGAATGTTGCGTAAAACGTCGTTACGACAACCCAAAATCATTAGTATAGGGATTCGATAATTAGATAGATATATAAATCCCATATACTATACAAAACATCTCCTTTCGAAAATCATTTACTATAATAACAGTGTTATAGTCCATGCTTTCCTTACTCCTCGAAACGTCTATTTCAACAATGAATGTTGAAATCTATGTATTCGATACTTAACACATTTTAAAACATCTTCAAACCATTTAACTCCATTTAAAAGATCACTTTTCAAACATTTATTTAATTTAAGGGATTATTCACTGTCCTAAAATCGTGAATAAAATTCCTTTACCAAATTCATTACTTCTACACATTTATTAATGGATTATCCACTGTCCAAAATCGTGAGTATATTCCTTTAATAAGCTTTCATATTTAACATATCAAAATAAGTTGATTTCACATTTATAAAACAATGTTTATAATTCAGATTTCTATTTTACAAAAACTTCCATTTATAAAATTCATTTATTAACAAATTCCATTTATATCTCATTTATATGCCAAAATCCAATTATAAGTAAATTTACTTATAAATCTCTTTATTTACAAATTCATTCCTTTTTATAACTTCACAATTTATAAATCTTATTCACTTATAAGATCCATTTACAACTTCATTTCAACACTTATAAAACTCCTTTACAATTCATTACTTTTTATTTATAAAATATCAATTTTATAAATCTTATATATAAACCGTTTATAATAAGTCAAAAATCTCAATTTAACTATTTTACCAAATAGTTAACTCCATATCTCAAAATCATATTTTGCTTATATTTCACAAAGCCATAATTTTTATAACATAAAAATTATAACTTTTATTTATTTAAAATAAATCCATTTCTTTAACAATTCAAAAATCATATATTTTTAAATCACTTTGAAATCCTTTTAAATTTTGAAATCATCACTTTAATATTTTCAAATTCCAAAATATAGCCCAATGTTGCAACGACACTAAATAAGGTGATTCACATCAATCACGGCATCTAAAACATCATATATCATATGATAACAGCATATATCACAATATCTATAAATAAAAATCAACACTGATGAGGAATCCAGTTGGATCCCTCCAACTTGTCACCTGCAACAAATATACATATGAGAAAATATGTACAATGTCCGCTTCGAGGCAGACGCGTGTACAAAAGGTCATCCGCTCATACACGGGAACGTATAGGGTCTTATCTGCTCCAATATGCAGGGATATATCCAAACCAATCAATATATATACAATATATCATATATCATCCAAACAATCATCTATCAACACAAAATAAATTTATTCTCACTTCTATAAAAATATAGGCGAGTCAGAAAGAGTGAGTTGTACTCACATTGGTTCCAATAGCCGTTGCAGCTTTTTATTCCAAATAAAATGAAACGGACGTTTAATTTTACCCAAAATTTTCACTAGCTCTAATCCACTCCGAACCAGTTCCATCGCGTGGTGTTCGGGAATACAAATCCTATGCAACTTGTTTCGTGCGAAACAACCTTGTATGAAAAGGTTATGATATTTTAAAGATTGCACGATTTAAATATAAATTAATTTACAAATTATTTTTATTTTTTATTTAACCTTCAAATAAATCTGGCCGTTGATTTTAGAGGCGAGATCTAGGCTGCGTCTTCGTTCTTCTTCCTAGGTTCTTCACGCGCGCGATGAAACCCATCACGACGAACTTTCATCGATTGCCGCACCTCCATAGTTGATCGGAATCCCATCTTTCCACCACCAAACGAAACGTCGAAGCGAGCTCCACCAACGGCTATAAGCACGAGGCACTCGGTTATCCCTATCGTCCATGCAACCCAAAAACAATGGCGATGAACGGAAGCAAATTGCCGTTGATGTGCTCCACCATTCTTAATCTCGACCGTTGGATTGGTAGATCTCACCTAGCTCTACAAGTTCGTAGTTGAGGTTTTTGCGAATTGTGGATGGATTGGAAGAAAGAGATGAGTTTTTGGCCATTGAAATGGTATGTGGTGGCTGAGTGAAACCCTAGTGTTTGTGTGTAATTTTCAGAAAGTGATTTCCTTTTATAGAAAATTTCAAAACACTATTCATCCGAAAAAAATTTGAACTCCAATCTAAGCATGCCGCCTGGAGTTTATAATGTTTTATCCCTATTCCGAACACAATGGAATATATATCGGAAGCCAATTCCATCATATTTGGAAGATAGGTTTTCGAATCGACTTATTTTAATTAAAATTTACTTAATTAGCTTTGTATGACCAAACGGTAAGTCCGATCGACACAAAATTTGAAATCCTACAATAATATAACATTACGGATCCAATAAAACTGGTTTCAACGAAATCCGAGACCGTGTCAAAAATGACTATTTTTATACGTCAATTAAATATTAAAATATCCAATTTCTATAAATTAACTTTTAAATCAATTTTAAAAGTTTACTAACATCATTCTAATTCAAATAGAATTTAATTCAACTTTATAAATCAATTTTATTCACGTAAAATTCAAAATCAAATTATTTCTGCAATTTCATATATTAAATTAACAATTTAATTATCTAATTAACACTTATATTCGAAATATAAGCTATTCAACTTATAAAATTAACTTGTGAATATTTAAAATCAATTAAATATTCGAATTTAGAATGACTGAAATTCTGGGTCATTACATTCTCCCCTACATAAAAGAATTTCGTCCCCAAAATTACCAAGTAAGAAAAAACCACAAAATCCATTAACTTTTCAAAATAATTTGTTCGAATTAGATTACTGAAATCATTTAAACATTTTAACATTTCGAAAATCCATTCGTTAAACTTCTTATAAAACTTTCCTAAGTTTTCAAATCCATACTTAGTTTTTCAAAACTAACTAATATCGTTTAACTTTTAATTCAAAATAAAAAAAATTTGTTATAAAAAATTTTCCAAAATTTTCCACAAATTTTCTAACGCCTTATACTTTCAAAAAATTTCACCATAGCCTCCTTTGCGCGGTTCAATCTGAAAAAAAATCACAATATATATATATATATATATATATCACAAATATACATCTCATCTTCGAGGATGAGGCATCCCGTAGGTAAAAAATATAAAAGTACGATATGTAATCCGAGACATGTACCTTATATATTATTAGCGAGCATATACGGCTAATATAGCATGAAAGAGAGCTCCAAATGCGAAGCAAACGCCATCCGCACCTACTAAACACTCAATAAACAAATGAGAAACATGTATATAGGAAGTAATATCAATATACAACATATACCAATACAACAACTATATATATGTCAATATAGCAAATGAAATCAAAAGCAACAAATCCATCCATCAAACAACTATCATTCAACCAACATCCAACATCCAACATCCAACAAACCAATATCTATCCAATCAATCCATAACCAAATCAATATACATTCATTTCTTATTAATATTCATTGAATTGGTTTTCAATTTAATCGCATTTGATTCATTAACATTTGATTTTACTAACATTTATTCATTCATATTCAATTAGTTTACATTCACTAATTACATTCATTTTAGTTCATTTCCAATTCAAATTAAATTCAATTATATTTAGATTCAATTACTATCAATTTGAATTCAATTATTTAGCTTTCAATTTTATTTATTCAATTCCATTAACATTTAATGAATTTCTATTCAATCAATTAATATCATCTAATAACCAATGCATATCCAACATTACCAAATTTATTTAATTTACTTCGTTTACATTCAATTTGGTTTAACACTTTTAATTTCAATTGGTTTATTATTAAATTTGGATTGAATTCTAATATTCCCTATATTCACATTTTTATACAACACTTCCAATGCTAATTTTATGATCACTTCTTAACTTAAGTTTTATTCATTTAATTAATTCATTTCATTAATCCTTTTGATATCAAATTCAACTTCATTCCACATCACTTAAGTTATATTTCATTTTTCTCTCACTTACATTCACTTTCACTATACAACTTAACTTCACTAGGAATTTAATTCAAATTCTGTTTTATTTAACTCTTAATTAAGTCAAATTTCATATCACTATTCAAATTCAGATTTTGTTTCGCTTAACCAAATTGTTTAACCATTTTAATGTTTGGTTTTACTTACATTTTCTCATTTTATAAGTTATACAACTTATATATTTATAATCCCATGAACATTTACCTAAGTTTGCTTCCATTCTCCAAACTCATTTTATAATTTCAAATCATGGTTATATAATCACTTTACAACTTAGGTTTATTTAAACTTCCAAATTCATATTATATAATCACTTACCCCTTAAGTTTAATTTTTTCATTTCAATAACTTATCTAATCCAATTCAAATCCAAATCACTTTATTTAACTTACTTTTAGTCAAATTTCAAATCATATATTTTATTATACTAACTCAAATTTATTTAGCTTTACCAAAATTAGATTTTTTATTTCATATTATAAGTCCAAAACTCATTTCACTTATATTTATCAATTTCAAGTTGGATTTTAAATTCAAATTTGTTTATCAAAACAAAACTTAAATTTTCAATTTACTATTGGTAGCAAATCCATCACACAGAAACTCGAAAATGATACTGATGATGCTACAGTCATCACCCTCATTATTTCCCAGCAAGGATAGTGAATTCAGTGCTTTATATTCTTTAAAATCACCTTTTTTATATTTATAAATCACATTTACAAATTTTTTTTACTTATATAATTTCACTATTTCACTTCACTTATACAAGATTTATTTCAAATTTATTTATCTTATTTAGATTTACAATAATACAACTTTAAATTTTGAAAACAATTGTCAAAATCAACGAGGTTCAAATTCTCAAATTCTTAGTAATCCATTTTTTATATTTATAATTCATATTTATAAATATACTCATGTAGTTTCATTTCTTATATATAAGATTATTTTACAATTGTAAATCATATTAATTATAATTCCATACTTTATAATTCATTTGCTTATATAATTTATTCTTTTACAATTGTTGCTTTTATTTAGATTATTCAAACAGCTTTTATTAGCTTATATATATTTACATTTTCAAACAACCAAACAATCAATTTATATACACTTTCATAATTTCTGAAAAATTATCCTTTATATACAAAATATAATCAAGGTAAAATTATTTACCCAATTTAAAAATAATACTATGTCGACTTGCCTCGTTTAAGTGTTTAGAAATTCCTATCGATAATATGGCGTCCCACGTACCGACCAGAATTCATAAACAACTCAACGGATACGTAAACACAATATAAAACATTTTATATCACTAACAAATACACACTCATATATATAATACACTTAAACAAAATCTAGGGCGCTACTGACACTACCTGTAATGAGTACACATCAAAGCCTAGGAATATGTTAAATCTAAGATCTGATACCACGTGTGACGACCCGCAATTCCGCACCCTTTGAATCGATAATAAACCACACATGTCCGACCCAAAAAGCACAGACTGACGGAAATTCATGAGAAAAAAAGAAGAGAGAAGAAGAGAAGAGAAGAAAGAGAGAAGAGAGAACCAACCAGAACAATACAGAATCTCACATCACAGCGGAAAACATACACTACAAGAAAATGTTATATTAATAGCAAGCATGGATTGCATAGGAACATGACTTGCAATTGTTAAGTTGTTTGAGGTTGTTTAGATTAATTAATTAAAAAGACATCATCATGTAACACAATTAATAACCCTACTGAAATAAAATTCGCGTTCTAAATTCATTTCCCTCTAAATTATTTCAGGGCCGCCAAATTTACTTTTTCACATTCGCTTCTTCTTCCTTCAGGTTCCCACTCTCTTCAATTCTCACTATTCCACTCTCTTCAATTCTCACGATTACGCACTTTCTCTCACTTCTTCCTTCAATTGAGTTAATCTGAAAGCTCTGCAACCCTCTCTTCCTCGAGCTTGGTTCCGACTGATTCAGCAGTTGAAGCGCGATTCTTCAAGCCTGGACAAAGGTAATACTTGCGTTATTGATTTGTATTTCCATTTAAATGATTCTCAGTTGCACACATTACAAATGATTTAGGGATTTGAATGTTATGTAAACCCCTTTTACAAAATATGAACAAAAAGGCGATATCAGTTTGATGAATTTTTTTTCCTTCGAAATATAAAGTTTTAGTTTTGACTTTTTATAGCAAGATTATTTGTTTTAGAGTTATACATAGATAGTGAATAACTTTCTACCATACAACGCAACACCCATCATAGCTAACCTTCCATCTTAGAGATATGTTTTCTGACTTTTCCTTCCCAACCTTTGTAATGCAAAGACACTCTATGAACAACCACCTATGTACACATGTCAAGATTAGGCTCAAATGGTTTTTCTTGCTGTCTCGGATTTAAGATATTGCTTCACTAGCTAATCAATTAAGATGTGCTTATGTATAGATATGCTTTGCAAAGATACAAGACAGAAAATCATGAGCTACAAGTAATGAACAACAAATGTTTTCATTATAAATTTTAACTGATTCTAAGGTAAATGTTTATCCCTTAACAGTATCTGAATCACCAAAACTTAATATATTTTGATAACTTATTATCTTCAAGTATGCAGTCTAGTCCAGTCCATGTATGCAGTGTATAATAGGAGAAATTTGAGTTAAGTAACACTTACATTTAATAATCTGGCTACGTGTGTAGATGGCCCTGTACATAATATAAAAGAGTAAGAAAAATGAATGAAGAAAGTATATGGTTAAGAGTTAATGTAAAGATAAGAGTCCCATGCTCCAATACTCTGTTTCCTATCAGCAAGAGGAGGTCCTCACAGCTCATAAAAACAAGGCTACATCATAAAGAATCAGGTGCATCCCATTTCCTTGTGTTCATTTTTGCATTAAGTTCTATGTTTGTACAATTTCACATTTATAAATGCACAAACATCAATATGCAATGTGAAAGTCTAAAACATCAATTAATTATTGTTATTACATATTGTTATTTTAGCACCATTAAGGGACATTGATTAAGTTAATTCAAATGACAGTGTTTAGGTTGAGGTTCACTCTAGCTACTCTTTTATTGCTCGAATTTGTACACATCATCTACTTTCTCATCATGGGTGTTGCCTACCAATTTACTCAACTTGTCAAATATTCTTACCTACCATAAAATATGTGTTTATTTTTACTAAACAATGCTTACTGACTTATCTGTTACTAGTTCAGAAGCTTGTTTATAGTTTATTTTTAGCAAGACTCCTATTGATTTAGTTTTTCTTTTTGTCTTTAAATATGGTTTATTTTCAATTATCTTGCCATATTGTACTAAACATTTTAACATGCCATAAGTATTCAATGAGTTCATAGACATATTGAGTGCACAAGTGCATTAGTGCATTGCTTGTTTAGAAAATACCCATCAGTGGGTTTTTATTCCAATGGAGTGCACTTATGACTATCAAAATTTGTTCCATTCTCATGTAATATAATTATTTATTTAGTAAATTCCCAAAATGATTTCTTATAAATTTTGTTTCCGAGGACATGACTATGCAAATGTTAGGTTTATATGTGTGATAATGTAATATTTCTATGTAGGGTTTGGGAGTCAAGACAATCTGTGATGATTGTATAATCGATAATGGTTTTAGAACAAGACAGAAATTTGTACGGTTAGTCGACCAAGAATGAAGCTGTCAACGATTTGAACATCCAATCGTACTATGTGTGTAGATTGTTAAATATTTTTTTGCATGATAGTGGTTACCACTAGGACAAATCCAAGTATCATTGCAGATTATTGAATGTCAAAAAGGTATTCCCTAATGCTTATTTACATATTTTAACCAAAGTAAGCTAATTTGTATGATGGTTTATACTAATATTCTGTAGACTAAGGTGCACTTGCATAAGTTGTTCTTAGCTAATTAAGTGAGATCATTATTATCTCCATAGAGTTTCTCTAAGATGCACTTGCATAAGTTTTGGAATCGTCGGTTGGCATTTGAGGAATGGTTCAAATAGTTTATTGATGTAATGCATAATTTTTTCATTATAATAAATTTCCCGTGGCATGATCTTATATTTAATTTGAAATTTTATCAAAATATTCATTATGAATTTAGACAGAAATGATTTTTTCTTTATTCTGAACCATTGGATCGAAGACCAATACAAGATATTGTGCGATATATTAGACAAAAATGATTTTGTGCAATATTTTAGTTATATTAGTACTGATAAATTTTAGTTTTAGTCATTAGATATTATGATCAAATGGTTTAATATTAAAAGGTGAAATTCCTTCTTTTTTTAGTAATTCACTAGATGAGGCTATCCTTAGTTGTGAATATTGAATTATATTTAACTTTTTGCATGAAGTTTTTACAAGATTAGCAGCTTAAAAGGTTCCCCAATATGGCAGCAATTTGAGCATAATTTGCAACTCATCCTATCAAGATCATGTCATACTGGCAGCTTAGAATACAAAAGGTAAAACTTCAGCTATGCACATATTCTCATATCATGACTGTTTTTTCAACATGGAAACTGTAGGATTTGGATTTTTATTAGTATGTTATGTTTATATACTCATATACTTGATATTTTGATTCTACTAACTTATAGCAGGTAAAAAAACATTTGTTGTGCATGCGACATATGTATGTTTTGTGTGTGTGTGTGTGTGTATATATATTATTTTTCATACTTAACTTCATACAAACAAAGTAATTAGTCTTCATTTTTTGATTTAAAATCTATGGCATTAACACCTTTCACACCAGCGCAAGATATGAACTCAATTCTTTCATTCGTTAACCATATTTTTTATGATACAAGAAGGCTACTACTGTCTAGAACAAGTCGAACAAAATTTGATTGGACCATTGCTAGCTTGCATGATTGCATAATCCTAGAATAGTTGTCTGGATTAACATTGTTTCCTAGATTATGTAACAATATTATTCACAATAACAACAAAGTTCAGACTGTGGTTACAAATGGAAATTTCTATAATATATAGTCTTTATACGAGATGGCAGGTCACAATAACTGTAGATTAAATATACAGATATTACTCTACATATCACCTGTCAATCGTTTCTTCACTTTTAATAACCATTTTTATATCCAAGTTGCTATAGTGAGCTTTTTTTGGGTATATATCTTAGGTATTTACTCCGTCAAATATATGTTTTAGTATCAGCCCTATTATTGTTGCCCTTCATGGCTTTTCATTGCTTCAGTTTGTGTAGTTTCGGGTATCATCGTTATGCAAAAGCATGAGAGGTCGTTTTAATGACATCTTTAATAGTATAGTATAGATAGTGAGATCTAAAAGGCAGCTGTACTTGCCATTGTACTGACTACATGCTTTTAAGGAGGCTGCTCAAATTTCAGGACACTTCACGATGCTGACGTGTTGAAAGAGAAGCAGAAGCTGCCATATAAGCATTTTTAAGAAAGATTGCAGAAGCAACAGTTGTTTGTTAGCTACAACCAAAGGTCTTACTTGAGGTCTTCGTAATGAACCTAATGAACTAGAAGATGTGGTTAGTGCTTTATTCTTCCTTATTATCGTACGTGATCTTAATGGGATTCACTTGTTTTCTCCTTTCTTCTACTGTTTTACCGATTACATGTAAATTGGTTCCAATTTTGAACCCATCGGCGTCGTAATGCTTTCTTTTAATTCTATCAATTAGAATTATTTTTACCAGGTTTATAACTACTGAATTTGCTACTTTGTCTGAAGCAATAACACTTGAAGTAGCATGCAACACCTGAATAATTGGTTAGTTTCATTTTCATTACATTTTATTTTGACTAATAGCGGTTTAATTATTTCCCATGGAATTTGTTTTCCTGCTGCCTCCTTTTGCTGTTTTAGTTGTTACATATACATTTATTACTTTTAGCTATTTACTGGAAAACTTTATGTATAGACACATAGAGGGTCATAGGAATGAGCTGGACTACTCGGCATATGATGGCAAACGATGGACAGGGAGTGCAAAGGAGTGTGTAGAAGTGAGGTAGGCCTAGCAGATGGTCCTATTATCATTCCTGCTTGGCTGGACACTTAAATGATTTGCTTGCAAGGTGATGCTACCGACCAAGGATTATTGAGGTGTCATGCTGGTTTAAGCAGACTGCAAGTATATCAAGTCCAGTGAACCCACTAGTTGAATTTCACATCACTTTTATTGTCCTTTCTCTTCCCAATTGACGAACTTTTTTGGACTTCCTATTTGGGTAGCTATAGGATTCTAGTAAGCGAGACCTCTACAAATGAATCTAGGCTTGAGTTTTTGGGTTTTGTAGCGAATTTACTTGAGAAGTAGAGGTAAGAATTTACCTCAATTATACTTTGTGGGTTTAAGGGAATGCAGAAGAACACAAAGCAAATTTTGTTATTACACCCAAGTTCTTGGATTAGCAAACATTGTTATGTGAATATATACACAATAGCTTTCAGGCTTATGCATATGTATAGACACATAGAGGGTAACTTTTCTTTGCAAATTAAACTTCATAAAAGACCATTATAGTGATAAACTTCCAAATGTGGTGATTATGTAATGATACGAATTTTCGCGTTCGAAAATCGACATCCATACTTTACATCGTACTCGAATGCCATAGATTCGACCGTTCAAATCCGAGTCGCCGGAGCTTATAACATAGTTAAGTAAATAACAACACAGCGGAAGAAAAAGAATAATACATTGATATACAATATCTGATACAACAGAGTGATACAATGAATATCAATATACATCAGAGACATGATACAAGAAAATAGCAGCGGAAAAGAAAATAGATAACACAACCAGAAATAGAATATCTCCAATAGAATGCTCCAATCCATAGCTAGCGGAAAACAAGGTCAGTCGTCCAAGGACTGACTAGCTCCAGATAATATACTCAACCTGAATATCTGAGAAACCACAACTCTAGACTACCCGTGTGGAAAATGGTGGGCACCCAGAGTTTAGGAAGGGAACAATAAACTCCGAGTCAGTCGTGGGACTGGTGTGAGCAACAAAAACAGTTTATCTTTAAAACAACAATAAAAGAATTTTAAACATTGAAACCCGTAATGCTTTTGGAAAATGAAACTACCATAAGACATCCCGCACACACACACAATGGAAACGCAGAATCGGAGGAGATTTCTCCTTATGATAGTCAAAGATGCTTACTACACAAAACAAATCATTGAATATTATTACTAGTGCATAGTGCAGAAAACATTTTGAAAGTATAATATTAATCTTAGCCAACATAGGCATTTCACACTATGCCTACTATATACCATCTAAACAGTGGGGCGCCACCATAAGTAAATGGCAGGTTCTACAACTAATACCGTACAAGGTTCGTATTGGAAGATGGATTTCCAACAAATGGTCAGGCTAAGGAACTTCCTATGCCACGTAGGAATGCCTCTGGCGGGACGCTCCGAGAGACAACCTGCTCTCTGCCAACACAAGGCCGGTTACCCCCTTCCCGGGTAGTAAACCTGAGATATGCCACCCCCGGTCCTTTGGGACCTTTATCCGAGCGCTCGGTAACCAACATCACACATAATAAATGAAGTGTGTCCACAAGAGTAAGTATCTGGACTCCATACCATGATACTACCCTTTTCCCGAAGGAATGGTCATACCCTAGGGAAGCTACCCCTGAAACCTTGCCGCATCTTTCCTGTTTCGACCATTTTCGGGTTGTGAGGTCTGACGAAGTCTCGTCCACAAAGCTACGCTTTTTCAAAAAGCCACGCTTTGATCACAAATGATCAATAAATGATCATCACACAGCAACACTCAGCATCCCACATTACCAAATTGGGAGTATATCGCTGATAACCTTCAACTACATAACCTCTGAGCTCGTACGTCTCAGAGAAGGGTGTTAAGCAAAGAGAATAAATTCTCCGCCACCAACAGAAATGTATTTGAAAGAAATCTTCTTTATATCTCAAAAAATAATGTCAGACATGTAACCATACAAGTCTGTTCCGGGTTCGAACAAAACCGAAGGCACTTCCAAAGAAGCCCTTGCAAATCTGGATAATTTTCTAATCACGTCCGGACTTCCCATCACAAAGGGTGATCAAATCTCTATATTGGGGACCAGTCGATGCAGAGACATTCGACGAGTTGTCCTTTCGTTTTCAAAAATATCCGGTCTTCACCACCGGTCTTCAAATGCGATCCATATACGACGTATCATTATTCGGAATGGGTTATATGACATAAAGGTCTTCTCCCGACTAAACCGAATAATGAGCGTAATATTTAAAAACATGTGGATATTGGGATTTCAATTAAGTCACAACTTATTACCCAAAATCTTTCTTTTAAATGGTTTAACAAATTACCATTTTCAAATCTTTAAACAAAAAGATTCATTTTAACAACCTTCAACGGTCTAAATAATTTCCACACTTTAATCTTTTAAACAAAAGATGCATTCACAGATTTTCCAAATTAATTTCCATTTCAATTGGATTAACTCGTTAAATCTTTAAATCAAAGATTTAACTCATAGCTTTCAAAACAATTCCATTTCAAATGGTTTAAACAAATCATCATTTTAAATCTGTTAAAAATAAACAGATTCAATTCATAGCTTTCAAAAATAATTCATTCATAACTTGGAAAACCATTTTTTTTAATTCAATCTTGAAATTCCTTTAACTTAAATTGGAATTTCATTCCTTATATGAAAGCTTTTATCATTTGAAAACAATAGTTTTCATTTCAGAAAATCTAATCTCATTATACAAGTTAAAATCTTTGGGTTAATTTAAATTCTCAAAACTATACTTTTGAGATGGTTTAAATTCCTACAAACACATTTATAACATCGTAACCAAAATTTCCAATCATTGAATTCAATTCCAAATTTTGAATTCAAAATTCAATTTAAATTATTTAAATTAGAAAACTTACCAAGTTATTCAAAATAACTTTTATCTTAAAACTCTTTTTGTAAAAGATTTAATATTAAATCCAAATTCATTTCCAAAATCAATTGAAATTAAAATTTCAATTTCAAAACACTAAATTTAAATCATCTGTGACTTAACCGATTTCCACGTGAAATCCATATTTGTGTGTGTAAAAGTGTGGTCCAGGGGTTTCACACACAATGGTGCAACATCATTCAATCATTACAGATCAGAATACAGAAATATAGTTGATAAGCGGTATAAATATAACGCTTATCATCCATTCACAGATCACAGATATATAAATTATAGATAATAATTTGCATTCATCCCAGATAAATAACTACAGGTCACACACAAATCAGAATATATCACAAAGCATTACAGATTAGGGATATCGAACAATTCAATAACTAATATAATCCAAACATCCATGAGTAGGATCAATTTAATTATCTGATTAATTTAAATTAGGTTAATTCTATGAATGAATTGGCTAGTTATGGTACATAAATAATTAATGACAATAACAAATTAATTATTCCTTAATTAACTGTTATTTCTTCATCACTTTCATTAATTAATTTACCTTTAATAAATTAATTATTCTTAAATTAATTACCTTAATTAATTTAAACTCTTAATTATTTAATTAATCCAAATCATTAATTAATTAAATAAATAAATCATCCATTTTAATTGACTTAATAATTAATGAATTATAATCATCATTATATTTTCATTAACTTAAGACAAATCTCATTCGTATTAGTGATTTTATTATCACTCACAAATATGTTGAACATTTATACTTAATTCACTTTTAAATTCATTTTAAACCTCAAGCCTTAAAATGAATACCAATTGATTTTTATTATAAAGTTTAAACCCAAATTTTAAACTTCTGAATTCACATGTTTAAGCAATACTTTTATAGTAAAAGAAAGTTTCAAAGAGTTATAATCGAATCCTCTTTCAATTCCACATATGGAAAGTATATTTCAGCATTAAAACTTATTTAAACATTTAAAGTTATGAAAATTGATTTAATTTCAAAACTCTGGAATTCAACTTCAACTTTCAGTCAAGGTTTAAGATTTAAATTTCAACTTGTTTAATTTCTCATTTACAAATTTTCAAATCCATTTTAAATTCAAATTCTCCCATACATTTAATTGTTTTTATATTAATAAAACAAATTGAATTTAAAACTTTATTTATCTTCAAACTAGATTTCAATTCAAACTAGAATCTTCATTTACATTTTTTATTTAAACTTAGTTTTAAAACTTGATTAAAAATTTGAATTTAGTTTTAATTTTCAAAACAGAAACAGTTCAGGTTAAAACTGGAACAAATTCTTGACCCGAGACAAACGAGTATAATCCCCGAGCCAACCACCAAAATTCTCGGGTCCATCCACGAGTAAACTCGCAACCCACTCTTGCTTCGAGTCAAACCCACAAATATCACGCGATCGACCCGAGCTAGAACCCTTCTTCCCCAAACACACGAAAACTGATACGTAGAGTTGCACGTATTCGTGCACCATAGATCAACGACGTTCCAACAGTCGCCTCCACCTCCGACAAGTTGACAATGACCTCGACATCAACCACGACAATCCAGATATCGTGATTCCATCGCAACTCGAAAATTTGTCTTCAGATTGAAAACTGAAATCAACTTCACCAGCTAAACCCATTCACCGGCGACAACCTCGTCCACCGGATTTCACACCCCTCCGATCCTAGCATCATCACAGGACTACACATCTGTCCTACCACCCGCGAACGCCTCCCGTACTTCCCAGACAAACCCCGACATCGCGAAACGAAGTCGCCCAAAATTGAAAATCGAACCCTAGTCTAGCTTCGCCAAGCCACAACGATCACCAGAAAAATCTCGAACTATTTTTCCTGAGTCCCCCATGCCACCAACTTCCTCCAGACCAAGACCCATCTTCCAAAGCTTTTCCAATCGTCAGATATTGGTGATAAACCAAAATTTATTCAACTTTGATTTCCTCAGAGGATACTAATTTAAAAATTATAATTTTACTTCCAAAAATCAATATTTTTGATAAGCTTTCAGGTGGTAGATTCGAAATAAAAATCTACTAGGTTCGAAATTTAACATGATTTGAATTTTTACTGTATTTTTCAAATGTTACCAAGAAGTTTAAATTTGTTTTACCTAAATTCATTTTTAAAGCTTAGATTATGTTTATACTTACTACTTTGTCTAAATTTCAAAACCTAATAAGCTACAGGGAGGAAGAAAATCAAAATTTTAAACAGGGTTTAAATCCCTGTAATAAAAGAACAGAGGCATGTTCTTTTGCCTGTTCCCAGATATATATACAGATATCAACATACCCATACACAAAATCAACATGCATATCACCATTCATAGCATAATTTAAAGATCATAATATCAAAGACATAGGCAGATGTAAGAGAGTTTGCTCACCTTATTTTTCCAGAAAACATAACTGCTATATTGAATCTTTTCTTGATCTCTGGCTTAAATGGTTGTTTAGGGCTGTTCAAGTTGAAGTATTTGTTGTTTAAAGTGAAGTTGTAGTTCACTTCAGTTTTTTCTTAGTTTGAAGGAAACGAAATTGAGATAAAGAAATGATATATGGAAAAGAATCTTGTGTATATAAAAGAAAGTAGGTTACATGTTGATATAATATTTTGTACAAGTGATGATATATATTTTTTTCTCTTTGTACAATCATTCAGAGATTTTTCTCTTGTATATGGAGGCTGAAAACATTTTTCAACATTTCGAATGACTTGTTTGTGCTAGCATTAAATGCATGAGTACTTTGTGTTTCCTTATGATATTTATATTTTCCTTTTTACTTGTTCATACTTATCTTATTATTCTTGTACATGAATACACATATCTTTGCTTTGCATTACTTTAACTCGGCTGAAGTGATCTATCTTGTGCGTGCATTAATTGATGTTGTACAACTTATATTTTCTTTTCACTTTCAGCTGTACAATATAATTTTTCTCGGCTATACAAATATGAGTATATTTTTGCTTTGCTTTGGTGGCTGGTATAGTTGTGGTGGCTGAGATATTTTCATTTATTATCATTTGTCTTGAATGTATATACACATTGTTTTCTTTAGCAAGCTACCACAAAGATATTTATATTTTTGTTTTGTTCATATTTGAGTGTTTTTCTTCTTTTCCTTTGTTTTATGCATTGTCTTATTACTTTGCAATATAAATGAATTTATATTTTATTTTACTTTGTACATACTTGTCTTTATTCGTTTTGTTTTACCTTTTCCTTTTATTATTTGAATGTGTATGTTTGCATATATATATATATGGTTTTTGTTTTTGTACACTTGAATTTTAGTTTCTTTGTTTCATATGTTCCATAGGTATTTGTTTTCAAATTTTCAACTTGTCTTTATAATTTCATATGCATTTCTATATTTTAATATTTTGTGATTATAATTTATTTAATGTATTTACTATATGTATTTTTCTATAATTTATCTCTATCTCCATTATTTATTTCTAACTCAAATACAAATTATTTATATATTCATTTAGTAATATAAGTGAATTTCTAGATTTTAATTTGTTATTAAATTTTATCCAATGTATTTATCCTATACTTTTATATCTTATAAAATTTTATTTTTAAACCATTTATTTACGATTTAAATCCAAATCAAATGTATATACATTTATATTATTTATAATTTCAAATTTACTCATATATGCTCAAATACATATATATTCACATATATACACATATATACAATATTTTTAAATTTTGAATGATTTATACCAAATTTTATTTTGAGGTCGGGGAAACTCGCATCACTTAAATCGATTTATTTCACAAATTTTATTCAAAAATTCAATTAAGTATCGATTTAAATATATATAAAATCCGGGGTCGTTACAGACTTCCCCCCTTAAAAGAATTTCGTCCTCGAAATTGCCAGGGAGACACAAAAATAGATGAAGAATGTTTTCATCGAATCAAACTGAACATATATTCTACATTTGGCTTACCAAATCAGAATACAAGAATAGATACGAAAACGAATCTGTCTTAACACTTCACAAGATACTTGGGTTATCCAGATCTACGAAATATACAGTGGCATCGGTTAGTTCAAAGGGATAACTAACCATTCGTAGAACATATCGGGACCCAAAAAATAGATAGATATATGGATACAATTTCAAAACTTTTAGTTTAGAAACTAAAGTATACTTATCAACCATAGCAACCAATACATCCAAACAAACAATTTTGGTCCATCCGGAGTTTACGCCCCATTTTAATATATCGAATCTCCTTCCTGGATCTACTAGGAATTATCAAAGAGTTGAGAAGAGATGCTGAACCAAAGAGATTGATAGAGAAAAGATTGTTTCCTTGTTGTTATAGGGTATTGACCATTTCGTGGTGGTATTCCCCTGTCCCCTATCTCATCCTCTTCTTGCACTCATACTCACTATCAGTAGATAGCAAGAGAATTTACTGAGGCGTACGAACGGATATCTGAGGAACACTCATTCTAGGGTATACTTCACCCTATCTCTAATGAGATACTTAATGTGTTATACTCTTGAGCTAAAGTTTTACCCTCAGCTCTGATACCAAATGTAACGATACAAATTTTCACGTTCAAAAATCGACATCCATACTTTACATCGTACTCGAATGCCATAGATTCGACCGTTCAAATCCGAGTCGCCGGAGCTTATAACATAGTTAAGTAAATAACAACACAGCGGAAGAAAAAGAATAATACATTGATATACAATATCTGATACAACAGAGTGATACAATGAATATCAATATACATTAGAGACATGATACAAGAAAATAGCAGCGGAAAAGAAAATAGATAACACCAGCAGAAATAGAATATCCCCAATAGAATGCTCCAATCCATAGCTAGCGAAAAACAAGGTCAGTCGTCCACGGACTGACTAGCTCCAGATAATCTACTCAACCTGAATATCTGAGAAACCCCAACTCTAGACTGCCCATGTGGAAAATGGTGGGCACCCAGAGTTTAGGAAGGAAACAATAAACTCCGAGTCAGTCGTAGGGCTGGTGTGAGCAACAAAAACAGTTTATCTTTAAAAAAACAATAAAAGAATTTTAAACATTGAAACCCGCAATGCTTTTGGAAAATGAAACTACCATAAGACCTCCCGCACACACACACAATGCAAACGCAGAATCGAAGGAGATTTCTCCTTATGATAGTCAAAGATGCTTACTACGCAAAACAAATCATTGAATATTATTACTAGTGCATAGTGCAGAAAACATTTCGAAAGTATAATATTAATCTTAGCCAACATAGGCATTTCACACTATGCCTACTATAGCTACCATCTAAATAATGGGGCGCCACCATAAGTAAATGACAGGTTCTACAACTAATACCGTACAAGGTTCGTATTGGAAGATGGATTTCCAACAAATGGTCAGGCTAAGGAACTTCCTATGCCACGTAGGAACGCCTCTGGCGGGACGCTCCGAGAGACAACCTGCTCTCTGCCAACACAAGGCCGGTTACCCCCTTCCCGGGTAGTAAACCTGAGATATGCCACCCCCGGTCCTTTGGGACCTTTATCCGAGCGCTCGGTAACCAACATCACACATAATAAATGAAGTGTGTCCACATGAGTAAGTATCTGGGCTCCATACCATAATACTACCCTTTTCCAGAAGGAATGGTCATACCCTAGGGAAGCTACCCCTGAAACCTTGCCGCATCTTTCCTGTTTCGACCATTTCCGGGTTGTAAGGTCTAACGAAGTCTCGTCCACAAAGCTACGCTTTTTCACAAAGCCACGCTTTGATCACAAATGATCAATAAATGATCATCACACATCAACACTCAGCATGCCACATTACCAAATTGGGAGTATATCGCTGATAACCTTCAACTACATAACCTCTGAGCTCATACGTCTCAGAGAAGGGTGTTAAGCTAAGAGAATAAATTCTCCGCCACCAACAGAAATGTATTTGAAAGAAATCTTCTTTATATCTCAAAATGTAATGTCAGACATGTAACCATACAAGTCTGTTCCGGGTTCGAACAAAACCAAAGGCACTTCCAAAGAAGCCCTTGCAAATCCGGATAATTTTCTAATCACGTCCGGACTTCCCATCACAAAGGGTGATCAAATCTCTATATCGGGGACCAGTCGATGAAGAGACATTCGACGAGTTGTCCTTTCGTTTTCGAAAATACCCAGTCTTCACCACCGGTCTTCAAATGCGATCCATATACGACGTATCATTATTCGGAATGGGTTATATGACACAAAGGTCTTCTCCCGGCTAAACTGAATAATGAGCGTAATATTTAAAAACACATGGATATTGGGATTTCAATTAAGTCACAACTTATTACCCAAAATCTTTCTTTTAAATGGTTTAACAAATTACCATTTTCAAATCTTTAAACAAAAAGATTCATTTTAACAACCTTCAACGGTTTAAACAATTTCCACACTTTAATCTTTTAAACAAAAGATGCATTCACAGATTTTCCAAATTAATTTCCATTTCAATTGGATTAACTCGTTAAATCTTTAAATCAAAGATTTAACTCATAGCTTTCAAAACAATTCCATTTCAAATGGTTTAAACAAATCATCATTTTAAATCTGTTAAAAATAAACAGATTCAATTCATAGCTTTCAAAAAGAATTCATTCATAACTTGGAAAACCATTTTTTTTAATTCAATCTTGAAATTCCTTTAACTTAAATTGGAATTTCATTCCTTATATGAAAGCTTTTATCATTTGAAAACAATAGTTTTCATTTCGGAAAATCTAATCTCGTTATACAAGTTAAAATCTTTGGGTTAATTTAAATTCTCAAAACTATACTTTTGAGATGGTTTAAATTCCTACAAACACATTTATAACATCTTAACCAAAATTTGCAATCATTGAATTCAAAATTCAATTTAAATTATTTAAATTAGAAAACTTACCAAGTTATTCAAAATAACTTTTATCTTAGAACTCTTTTTGTAAAAGCTTTAATATTAAATCCAAATTCATTTCCAAAATCAATTGAAATTAAATTTTCAATTTCAAAAACACTAAATTTAAATCATCTGTGACTTAACCAATACCCACGTGAAATCCATATTTGTGTGTGTAAAAGTGTGGTCCAGGGGTGTAACAACCCGGTATTTCGTACCGATTAATTATCGTCTTTAGACGATTGCCTTTCCTAGCAAATCGCTGTTTGGAATTTTAATATAACCAGTTGAAACTCTTTTGAAAAATCTGTTAAATGTTGACAGGCTTTAAAATAAATTCTCGGCCCACGTTTTCAAATGCTTGAAGCCGTGAAAAATTTGCAAAGCAAATGTACCCGTCCCCTTTTTCTCGATGCCGCCCCATTCTTAAAGAAATTCGACCCGTTCTCTTTTGTCCATGCGAAAACCCGTTCCCCCCTTTTTATTTCGTGAAAAACCCTAGATCAAAGCAAAAGAAAATAAAAATGGCAGCCTAGTTTCTTCGTCTTCGTCCCCAAACATCCAAATTAATGGCTACTCTTCTTCGTCGTTCGACATCGCCTTGCACGGCTGCTCCTCAATTGATCGAGTCGCCTTCGCTTCGCATGCTAAAGCTTTGGCTTCACTGCCTCGTCGAAAAAAAATGGTGAGTGCTACCGCTCACATCTAATTCACTCAAACCCTGTGATTTTCGTTCGTTTCTGTTTCGTAGTTATCGTGGTTTGGGTTTTTGCTGTTCGATTCTCTGACTTGTCCAATTTTGTTTACTTGGATTTTGTTCGGAGGCATTTGTTCTCGTGATGTTGGGTTTCACAGTTTGGCTTTTGTGAATTCATGATGACTTCGGGCCTGATTTGTTCTGATAGATTTATGACTTGAAACTGCTTTACTTTTGGACCCCTGATACTTGTATTTGACTTCGGTCACTGGACATTTTCGACTTGGTCATCCTTGAATTTGGCACTTCTGTTCATCCCTAGGTTGATGACGTTCGACCGTTGAACTTGATGGTCTGAGGTCATCGATTTACAGCTCGGTATACATTGTATTTCCTAGTTACAGTGACTTTATGACTTCGACTTGATCTTTGAGTCACTTCACAGTTTTTACCCTTGTTCATGTTTTGGGTCATACACTGCTTATTTAAAAAATTGAACTTGAGTTTCACTATCAGTTGTAGATGTACTTTCATTTATGTGCTAGCTGCCCCATTTACTTGTGTTGTACTGTATGTTTCTGGGGCATTTACTTCTCTGATAACTCAAGATTTTTTGAGCTTATCTGCCCCGTGCCTTAAACTTTCAATTTGAACTTTGGTTAGTATTGAAAGCTTAAATTCTGTAGCATGATGTCTACCCCCTTTTTGTTCTCAAGTCACCTTATGCTTAGTTCTTGAGACACTGGCCTCATTATGATTTTTTTTATTTGTACTTGCGCAATTGCATCCCCATATATACAATATCACCTGCTGTCATCTAATATGTATATAAATGTAGTCTTAGATCTTATGTCGTTTGTGGTGTGATGTTGTGTATATGTTGGTGCATTTGCTTACATACCTATCACTGAACTGAAATACATTTGGAATTATTTTTCTAATGACACTTGAGTTTGTTGGTACATCTTGCTACTTCAGTTACTTAAATCTGTGATTTCTCACCTGGCTTTAGCCTGAGAGCGTCTGCATACTGTTGCATTTATACTCGAGTACAATTGAGTCTTGTGGTCACTTGCATTCCATTGTTCACTTTGACTTTGTATCAACCTGTTGCTGCATTGTCACTTGCACTGTCTAGTGTTACAGTTGCATATATGTTGTATCCTTTTGTTGATGATACTCGAGATTTTGTTGTAGCTTGTATTTACTTGAATCTTTTCTCTGTCCCCATTTTGGGTTACACTGTCACTTGAATTACATTCATCCTTGATGTCAGTTCCTTGGTTTGTTGATTCCACTTGAGTCTGGGCATTTCTATGCTCTAGTCTCCACAGCAGCATTCATGCTTTAGTTGCTGACTGCTGCACTGCCTTGTTCTCGAATCTGATACACTGCATTGATGCCTTGTATCATTTGCATTTTTGTCATTTTGCTTCACTAATGACCTTATCTTCTAATGAGGCTGATCTGCGTCTTTTCTGTTGAGTGTTGTAGTGCCATATCTTTGGTGCTCTCGCCTTCAGTTTGCTATTTCCCTGTGCCTTGCTTTGCGACATGTTGAACTTGTTCCACTTGTTGCCTCTTTCACTGGGTACACTGTTTCATTTCGCTGATGCAGCCTTGCCCTTAAATACAAGTGGTGGCTGCATTTTCGTAGCAGTTTTACCCTTGTCCCTTGTGGTGACTTTATATTCTGTTGTGGCGAGGCAGTGCATGCGTGCGTGCGCTGCAGCCACACCAAATTGATAGATTTTAATCGATATCTCTTTTATTCTTAATTCATCGACCTGTTGCGTAATCCGTAGGCTGTATTGGCGAGGCAGTACACGTTAGCGTGTACTGCAGCCAATTAGCATTGATATTTTTAAATTGACATTTCAATTGCTTAAACTGCTTTGGATTTCTGTTTTGTGGATTAACACTGTTTAGTGTTATATCTGCCGTTATCCAATTCTCGTATCGAGAGTTGGATATACGAGATTTCTGTGACTGTCATCTATATTGAGATTGATTATTATTGCTTCTCTGCGCTAATAACTGAGTTTGAATTAGACTGATCCGGGTATTATTTTCTTTTGAATGTAATACTCGGGTCAGACCGAGTATTTACAGGTTGTAGATTTTTAGCTTTGGGTTGCTGCTAGAGCTATGAAGACTTTTTATATCATTTGAAGTGGTCTTCGTCTTGTTGTAGTAGTCAGTGTGTTTGTTTTAAGATGATAATGTATTCATGTATATTAGTCGATAATGTACTTGTATATATAACTTCTTGAGTCGACAATTGTAGTTGTATCATTTGTATTGTGTCAAATGTATTGTAACTGATATCAGTTATTGTATATATGAGACTTTTCGTTCCATCTGTATTCCGCATTTATGTTATCTGTGTTATTTTTATATCCATTGTCCTAAACTATTATAGCCACTGTGTAGTAGCTTTGAGTTTGTATCGGTATGTCGGGTTTCCTCTAAAGATGAAATGCAATGTTTTATTATCTGACATATCGGTGCTCGCACAAGGCAATTACATAGATGGTCGCTCCTCAACAGCCTTATTCTCCGTGCTAGTTGACAGCACTACACCGTAGTGTTCTTGGCTAGCGTGGGTATAGAGGTGGGGCGTCACAGCTTGGTATCAAAGCCTGGGGTTTAGGACAATTATAAAACATAACTTAGATGGAGCATGTGTTACAACTATTTGTCGATGTTTTATCTCTCATCTTTACATATGACTATTTTTGACTGTTAGGTATGAATTCCTAACGCTTATTCTTGTGTTTTCGGCTCTGAATTGATTTAGCCGATGTCGATTTTGTTTTAATTTGGCAAATTAAAGCCATTTTGGACTTTGTTCCACTTTTGTTCTATGCTATGAGTGTCATTGTGTACCTGTTACACTGTGATGAAAAATAGCTGAACTAGTTGCAAATTGAGTAATTTTGATTTCTCATTCACATCTAGTTTGAATCTCAGCAATTTTGAACTTGTTCTTTTGTGTTTTCCTCATCTGGATTTCCCTTCGACTTCGGTCACTTTGTTTTTGAGAAATTGCTAATTTCTTGATTTTTAAGACTCTGATTTTGTTTGCCGTTGGTTTCTTTGATAATGATGATTGATTCATTTTGTACTCGACTATGGCTATTAATTGTTGACTTCGACATTGACTTGATTCTTACTTTTGTTGAAGTCATTTATGCATTTCTGCTCGTTTTGCTTTGTTTTTCCAGTTGATAATCGATTCTTCATTTCTAATTAGTTGTTATCACCTTTGTCGATTTTGATAACTTCTATTTCTGGGATTTTTGGGTATTCCTACTTTGATGAATTTGGAATCGAATTCTTTGGATTTTATCCACGTCTTCGAATGTGAAATTTTAGTGAACTGACTTGGTTTCCTAATTTAATCGATTCTTGATCATTTCCCCGATTTGTTGCTATCATTTATTAGCAACTTTGATGACATTTTCTTCGGGATTTTTGTGAACATACTTTCTGATGGATTCAGTATCGATTTCTTTGGATTCCATTCACATCTTCGTGTGTGAATTCTTGTGATTGATTGTTTCTACAATCATTTTTGTGATTTGTCACTTTAAAAATATAAAGGTTTTCTATACTAGTAGTAAATATTAAAATCCTTTTTCTCCAAACGATTTCAAAACTATTTTACTACAAAGCTCTCTTTCTTAAACCGTTTTCCAATCTATTAGTATATACAAGCCTTTATTTCACTCATATGAGAAATTGAATTAAACAGTCTAGTAAAACAAGTGGTATGAAACGCTTGTGTTTACTTCGTCGATTAACTCCTGGACTTGTTCGATTGAACCTTTTGTGACAATTTTCTAGTGTAGATTTACAGTTTGTTCGTAAATATTTAAGTTAAGCAAGTGGTTATGGGACATGAAGCTAAACTTTTATATTTACTAACTTAGTGTAATTGACACTTCTTGTTGATCATGACGATCATTTTATGATTTAGACTAGCAATTGTGCGATGTCTTTTTGTTTGCAAGGTTAGACTAGACCGCAGTAGTGTGATTCCGACTCACACATATCTCTTTGTCCGCAAGGTTAGTCTAGACCGCAGTAGTGTGATTCCGACTCACACATATCTTTTTGTTTGCAAGGCTAGACTAGACACCACTTGTGTGATTCCATTCACACATACCTTTTTGCTTTTTGGTTAGTCTAGACCTTAATTAGTGTGATTCCGACTCACACATATCTTTTTGTTTGCGAGGTTAGACTAGACACCACTTGTGTGATTCCATTCACACATACCTTTTTGCTTTTTGGTTAGTCTGGACCTTAATTAGTGTGATTCCGACTCACACATATCTTTTTGTTTGCAAGGTTAGACTAGACACCACTTGTGTGATTCCATTCACACATACCTTTTTGCTTTTTGGTTAGTCTGGACCTTAATTTGTGTGATTCCACTCACCCATGTCTTTTTCTCTACGAGGTTAGCCTAGACCTCAATCTGTGTGATTCCGACTCACACGCGTGGGATAGCGACCCACGGTCTTCGGACCATTCCTGTGTGAAACTTTAATGGATGGCTTCCATGAGATAGTGTCTCATCTTGTGATACCGGCATTTTGGAGTTTTCATGCTCCCATTTTGTGATAGGCATTTCCCTTTTCCTTTTTATGATTTAGATTAGCAAATGTGCGATGTCTCTTTCTCTGCGAGGTTAGCCTAGACCTCAATCTGTGTGATTCCGACTCACACGCGTGGGATAGCGACCCACGGTCTTCGGACCATTCCTGTGTGAAACTTTAATGGTTAGCCACCATGAGATAGCGTCTCGTCTTGTGATACCGGTGTTTTGGAGTTTTCATACTCCCGTTTTCTGATAGGCCTTCTTTCCCCCCTCTTTTTGTGATTTCTGGATTTCTTGTGATGATTTCTAGAATTTGTGCTTCACCAATTTTCGTGATTTCTATTGACAAGTTTTGTCAATTTTTGTGTATTGGTGAATTCATGTGTTATTGACTTGTTATGAATACAAGTTTAGGGTATGATATCCCTTTCTATCTTTGAGAAGATTCTTGTGACATTTTTGATGAATGAAAATTCATTTGGCATTATATTTTGATGCCAGTTATTTTGATGAGATTTTGACGTGTTAACTTCAGTACTCGTCAATTTTGAAATGGATTTACAAGTGGTTCTCCCGCAATACTGATATTGCTAATTTAATCACGTGTTTTCAAAATTCTTTATTTTTAAAAGTTGTTTCAAAATATAAATTAAAATTGTTTTCAAAATTTTTACAGCTTACATTTTCAAAAGAACGAGGAAGCGATTTAAACATTTCAGAAAAATCGAGGACTATGACCCCTTTCTTTTACTGATTCGCTTAATTCCAGACTTGTCCATTTGAGAATGTGAAATGTTATTTTTAAAACACACAATTCTGCACTTTCAAGAAAACGATAAAGAGATTTAAACGATTTAGCAAAAGTAAGGAGTATGGAACCATACTTTCACTACTTCGGTTAATTCCGGACTCGTTAATTGAATATTTAGGACTTCTGATTATCGTTTTTGATAATTAGATCTTTGTGATTTCTGATTATCGTTTTTGATAATCAGATATTTGTGAAATTTGATTATCGTTTGAGATAATTAAATATTTTTCGATTTGATAATCGAATCTTTGTGATTTCTGATTATCGTTTTTGATAATCAGATATTTGTGAAATTTGATTATCGTTTGAGATAATTAAATATTTTTCGATTTGATAATCGAATCTTTGTGATTTCTGATTATCGTTTTTGATAATCAGATATTTGTGAAATTTGATTATCGTTTGAGATAATTAAATATTTTTCGATTTGATAATCGAATCTTTGTGATTTCTGATTATCGTTTTTGATAATCAGATATTTGTGAAATTTGATTATCGTTTGAGATAATTAAATATTTTTCGATTTGATAATCGAATATTTGTTATTTCTGCTTATCGTTTTTGATAATCAGATATTTGTGAAAATTCGATTATCGTTTTAGATGATTGAATATTTGCGATTTTGAGATTCGAGCTTCGTCCTTTTCTCTGACGATTCAGGTGAGTAATTTGATTTACTCACATTCAATTCGTGCAGTATGTGAATTCTGCTCTGTCTTCCCTTTTCTTTTAAATGCCGGAACTCGATTGATTCTTGCTTTTGATAGTCATCTGATTTTGATTCCTTGACCCCCACGATGTTGATTCTTTTGATTTGAATCAGTCGAACCTTTTGATTCTATATCTGATACTTCCATAATTCCTATACTTCCCTGCTGACCTTTGCTTTGCTTATGCATTCGACATTGTCATGCTCTTATGGTTGTTACCTTTTGTCCATTTATTCCTTATGATTGCGAGGACGCAATTTCTTTAAGGAGGGAAGTCTGTAACAACCCGGTATTTCGTACCGATTAATTATCGTCTTTAGACGATTGCTCTTCCTAGCAAATCGCTGTTTGGAATTTTAATTTAACCAGTTGAAACTCTTTTGAAAAATCTATTAAATGTTGACAGGCTTTAAAATAAATTCTCGGCCCACGTTTTTAAATGTTTGAAGCCGTGAAAAATTTGCAAAGCAAATGTACCCGTCCCCTTTTTCTCGATGCCGCCCCATTCTTAAAGAAATTCGACCCGTTCTCTTTTGTCCATGCGAAAACCCGTTCCCCCTTTTTATTTCGTGAAAAACCCAAGATCAAAGCAAAAGAAAATAAAAATGGCAGCCTAGTTTCTTCGTCTTCGTCCCCAAACATCCAAATTAATGGCTACTCTTCTTCATCGTTCGACATCGCCTTGCACGGCTGCTCCTCAATTGATCGAGTCGCCTTCGCTTCGCATGCTAAAGCTTTGGCTTCACTGCCTCGTCGAAAAAAAAATGGTGAGTGCTACCGCTCACATCTAATTCACTCAAACCCTGTGATTTTCGTTCGTTTCTGTTTCGTAGTTATCGTGGTTTGGGTTTTTGCTGTTCGATTCTCTGACTTGTCCAATTTTGTTTACTTGGATTTTGTTCGGAGGCATTTGTTCTCGTGATGTTGGGTTTCACAGTTTGGCTTTTGTGAATTCATGATGACTTCGGGCCTGATTTGTTCTGATAGATTTATGACTTGAAACTGCTTTACTTTTGGACCCCTGATACTTGTATTTGACTTCGGTCACTGGACATTTTCGACTTGGTCATCCTTGAATTTGGCACTTCTGTTCATCCCTAGGTTGATGACGTTCGACCGTTGAACTTGATGGTCTGAGGTCATCGATTTACAGCTCGGTATACATTGTATTTCCTAGTTACAGTGACTTTATGACTTCGACTTGATCTTTGAGTTACTTCACAGTTTTTACCCTTGTTCATGTTTTGGGTCATACACTGCTGATTTAAAAAATTGAACTTGAGTTTCACTATCAGTTGTAGATGTACTTTCATTTATGTGCTAGCTGCCCCCATTTACTTGTGTTGTACTGTATGTTTCTGGGGCATTTACTTCTCTGATAACTCAAGATTTTTTGAGCTTATCTGCCCCGTGCCTTAAACTTTCAATTTGAACTTTGGTTAGTATTGAAAGCTTAAATTCTGTAGCATGATGTCTACCCCCTTTTTGTTCTCAAGTCACCTTATGCTTAGTTCTTGAGACACTGGCCTCGTTATGATTTTTTTATTTGTACTTGCGCAATTGCATCCCCATATATACAATATCACCTACTGTCATCTAATATGTATATAAATGTAGTCTTAGATCTTATGTCGTTTGTGGTGTGATGTTGTGTATATGTTGGTGCATTTGCTTACATACCTATCACTGAACTGAAATACATTTGGAATTATTTTTCTAATGACACTTGAGTTTGTTGGTACATATTGCTACTTCAGTTACTTAAATCTGTGATTTCTCACCTGGCTTTAGCCTGAGAGCGTCTGCATACTGTTGCATTTATACTCGAGTACAATTGAGTCTTGTGGTCACTTGCATTCCATTGTTCACTTTGACTTTGTATCAACCTGTTGCTGCATTGTCACTTGCACTGTCTAGTGTTACAGTTGCATATATGTTGTATCCTTTTGTTGATGATACTCGAGATTTTGTTGTAGCTTGTATTTACTTGAATCTTTTCTCTGTCCCCATTTTGGGTTACACTGTCACTTGAATTACATTCATCCTTGATGTCAGTTCCTTGGTTTGTTGATTCCACTTGAGTCTGGGCATTTCTATGCTCTAGTCTCCACAGCAGCATTCATGCTTTAGTTGCTGACTGCTGCACTGCCTTGTTCTCGAATCTGATACACTGCATTGATGCCTTGTATCATTTGCATTTTTGTCATTTTGCTTCACTGATGACCTTATCTTCTAATGAGGCTGATCTGCGTCTTTTCTGTTGAGTGTTGTAGTGCCATATCTTTGGTGCTCTCGCCTTCAGTTTGCTATTTCCCTGTGCCTTGCTTTGCGACATGTTGAACTTGTTCCACTTGTTGCCTCTTTCACTGGGTACACTGTTTCATTTCGCTGATGCAGCCTTGCCCTTAAATACAAGTGGTGGCTGCATTTTCATAGCAGTTTTACCCTTGTCCCTTGTGGTGACTTTATATTCTGTTGTGGCGAGGCAGTGCACGCGTGCGTGCACTACAGCCACACCAAATTGACAGATTTTAATCGATATCTCTTTTATTCTTAATTCATCGACCTGTTGCGTAATCCGTAGGCTGTATTGGCGAGGCAGTACACGTTAGCGTGTACTGCAGCCAATTAGCATTGATATTTTTAAATTGACATTTCAATTGCTTAAACTGCTTTGGATTTCTGTTTTGTGGATTAACACTGTTTAGTGTTATATCTGCCGTTATCCAATTCTCGTATCGAGAGTTGGATATACGAGATTTCTGTGACTGTCATCTATATTGAGATTAATTATTATTGCTTCTCTGCGCTAATAACTGAGTTTGAATTAGACTGATCCGGGTATTATTTTCTTTTGAATGTAATACTCGGGTCAGACCGAGTATTTACAGGTTGTAGATTTTTAGCTTTGGGTTGCTGCTAGAGCTATGAAGACTTTTTATATCATTTGAAGTGGTCTTCGTCTTGTTGTAGTAGTCAGTGTGTCTGTTTTAAGATGATAATGTATTCATGTATATTAGTCGATAATGTACTTGTATATATAACTTCTTGAGTCGACAATTGTAGTTGTATCATTTGTATTGTGTCAAATGTATTGTAACTGATATCAGTTATTGTATATATGAGACTTTTCGTTCCATCTGTATTCCGCATTTATGTTATCTGTGTTATTTTTATATCCATTGTCCTAAACTATTATAGCCACTGTGTAGTAGCTTTGAGTTTGTATCGGTATGTCGGGTTTCCTCTAAAGATGAAATGCAATGTTTTATTATCTGACATATCGGTGCTCGCACAAGGCAATTACATAGATGGTCGCTCCTCAACAGCCTTATTCTCCGTGCTAGTTGACAGCACTACACCGTAGTGTTATTGGCTAGCGTGGGTATAGAGGTGGGGCGTCACAAGGGGTTTCACACACAATGGTGCAACATCATTCAATCATTAAAGATCCGAATACAGAAATATAGTTGATAAGCGGTATAAATATAACGCTTATCTTCCATTCACAGATCATAGATATATAAATTACAGATAATAATTTGCATTCATCCCAGATAAATAACTACAGGTCACACACAAATCAGAATATATCACAAAGCATTACAGATTAGGGATATCGAACAATTCAATAACTAATATAATCCAAACATCCATGAGTAGGATCAATTTAATTATCTGATTAATTTAAATCAGGTTAACTTCTATGAATGAATTGGCTAGTTATGGTACATAAATAATTAATTACAATAACTAATTAATTATTCCTTAATTAATTGTTATTTCTTCATCACTTTCATTAATTAATTTACCTTTAATAAATTAATTATTCTTAAATTAATTACCTTAATTAATTTAAACTCTTAATTATTTAATTAATCCAAATCATTAATTAAATAAATAAATAAATCATCCATTTTATTTGACTTAATAATTAATGAATTATAATCATCATTATATTTTCATTAACTTAAGACAAATCTCATTCGTATTAGTGATTTTATTATCACTCACAAATATGTTGAACATTTATACTTAATTCACTTTTAAATTCATTTTAAACCTCAAGCCTTAAAATGAATACCAATTGATTTTTATTATAAAGTTTAAACCCAAATTTTAAACTTCTGAATTCACATGTTAAAGCAATACTTTTATAGAAAAAGAAAGTTTCAAAGAGTTATAATTGAATCCTCTTTCAATTCCACATATGGAAAGTATATTTTAGCATTAAAACTTATTTAAACATTTAAAGTTATGAAAATTGATTTAATTTCAAAACTCTGGAATTCAACTTCAACTTTCAGTCAAGGTTTAAGATTTAAATTTCAACTTGTTTAATTTCTCATTTACAAATTTTCATATCCATTTTAAATTCAAATTCTCCCATACATTTAATTATTTTTAGATTAATAAAACAAATTGAAATTAAAACTTTATTTATCT
Source organism: Allium fistulosum (assembly GCA_030737815.1). Lineage (NCBI taxonomy): Eukaryota > Viridiplantae > Streptophyta > Magnoliopsida > Asparagales > Amaryllidaceae > Allium > Allium fistulosum. The sequence goes on along the minus strand of CM060907.1, from coordinate 897,403,902 downwards.
TCAAACTAGATTTCAATTCAAACTAGAATCTTCATTTACATTTTTTATTTAAACTTAGTTTTAAAACTTGATTAAAAATTTGGATTTAGTTTTAATTTTCAAAACAGAAACAGTTCAGGTTAAAATTGGAACAAATTCTTGACCCGAGACAAACGAGTATAATCCCCGAGCCAACCACCAAAATTTTTGGGTCCATCCCCGAGTAAACTTGCAACCCACTTTTGCTTCGAGTCAAACCCACAAATATCACGCGATCGACCCGAGCTAGAACCCTTCTTCCCCAAACACACGAAAACTGATATGCAGAGTTGCACGTATCCGTGCACCATAGATCAACGATGTTCCAGCAGTCGCCTCCACCTCCGACAAGTTGACAATGACCTCGACAATCCATATATCGTGATTCCATCGCAACTCGAAAATTTGTCTTCAGATTGAAAACTGAAATCAACTTCACCAGCTAAAACCATTCACCGGCGACAACCTCGTCCACCGGATTTCACACCCCTCCGATCCTAGCATCATCACAGGACTACACATCTGTCCTACCACTCGCGAACGCCTCCCGTACCTCCCAGACAAACCCGACATCGCGAAACGAAGTCGCCCAAAATTGAAAATCGAACCCTAGTCTAGCTTCGCCAAGCCACAACGATCACCAGAAAAATCTCGAACTATTTTTCCTGAGTCCCCCATGCCACCAACTTCCTCCAGACCAAGACCCGTCTTCCAAAGCTTTTCCGATCGTCAGATATCGGTGATAAACCAAAATTTATTCAACTTTGATTTCCTCAGAGGATACTAATTTAAAAATTGTAATTTTACTTCCAAAAATCAATATTTTTGATAAGCTTTCAGGTGGTAGATTCGAAATAATAATCTACTAGGTTCGAAATTTAACATGATTTGAATTTTTACTGTATTTTTCAAATGTTACCAAGAAGTTTAAATTTGTTTTACCTAAATTCATTTTTAAAGCTTAGATTATGTTTATACTTACAACTTTGTCTAAATTTCAAAACCTAATAAGCTACAGGGAGGAAGAAAATCAAAATTTTAAACAGGGTTTAAATCCCTGTAATAAAAGAACAGAGGCATGTTCTTTTGCCTTTTCCCAGATTTATATACAGATATCAACATACCCATACACAAAATCAACCTGCATATCACCATTCATAGCATAATTTAAAGATCATAATATCAAAGACATAGGCAGATGTAAGAGAGTTTGCTCACCTTATTTTTCCAGAAAACATAACTGCTATGTTGAATCTTTTCTTGATCTCTGGCTTAAATGGTTGTTTAGGGCTGTTCAAGTTGAAGTATTTGTTGTTTAAAGTGAAGTTGTAGTTCACTTCAGTTTTTTCTTAGTTTGAAGGAAACGAAACCGAGATAAAGAAATGATATATGGAAAAGAATCTTGTGTATATAAAAGAAAGTAGGTTACAGGTTGATATAATATTTTGTACAAGTGATGATATATATATATTTTTCTCTTTGTACAATCATTCAGAGATTTTTCTCTTGTATATGGAGGCTGAAAACATTTTTCAACATTTCGAATGACTTGTTTGTGCTAGCATTAAATGCATGAGTACTTTGTGTTTCCTTATGATATTTATATTTTCCTTTTTACTTGTTCATACTTATCTTATTATTCTTGTACATGAATACACATATCTTTGCTTTGCATTACTTTAACTCGGCTGATGTGATCTATCTTGTGCGTGCATTAATTGATGTTGTACAACTTATATTTTCTTTTCACTTTCAGCTGTACAATATAATTTTTTTCGGCTATACAAATATGAGTATATTTTTGCTTTTCTTTGGTGGCTGGTATAGTTGTGGTGGCTGAGATATTTTCATTTATTATCATTTGTCTTGAATGTATATACACATTGTTTTCTTTAGCAAGCTACCACAAAGATATTTATATTTTTGTTTTGTTCATATTTGAGTGTTTTTCTTCTTTTCCTTTGTTTTATGCATTGTCTTATTACTTTGCAATATAAATGAATTTATATTTTATATTACTTTGTACATACTTGTCTTTATTCGTTTTGTTTTACCTTTTCCTTTTATTATTTGAATGTGTATGTTTGCATATATATATATATATATATGGTTTTTGTTTTTGGACACTTGTATTTTAGTTTCTTTGTTTCATATGTTCCATAGGTATTTGTTTTCAAATTTTCAACTTGTCTTTATAATTTCATATGCATTTCTATATTTTAATATGTTGTGATTATAATTTATTTAATGTATTTACTATATGTATTTTTCTATAATTTATCTCTATCTCCATTATTTATTTCTAACTTAAATACAAATTATTTATATATTCATTTGGTAATATAAGTGAATTTCTAGATTTTAATTTGTTATTAAATTTTATCCAATGTATTTATCCTATACTTTTACATCTTATAAAATTTTATTTTTAAACCATTTATTTACAATTTAAATCCAAATCAAATGTATATACATATATATTATTTATAATTTCAAATTTACTCATATATGCTCAAATACATATATATTCACATATATACACATATATACAATATTTTTAAATTTTGAATGATTTATACCAAATTTTATTTTGAGGTCGGGGAAACTCGCATCACTTAAATCGATTTATTTCACAAATTTTATTCAAAAATTCAATTAATTATCGATTTAAATATATATAAAATCCGGGGTCATTACAGATTAAATTTGCAGTTATGATATTATTTATTGCAGAGCAGGAGAATCATATTATCAAAGTTTTTTCCCTTTCTTTCGCATGATGTATGATTATTGTATCAATATATCCTGAATAATTTCATGTCAATGACATGATGAAGTTTTATAATTTGTTGAATTTTACTTTATATCATGTCAAGATGCATTTTTGTGTTTTGTTTTGTCCTATTAGCTAGTTTTACTAGTAGATCCACTCAAATTAAAAAACAAAACGATTTTCTTACATAAATTTGGCATATATTGAAATTGTAGCTTAAGTTGCTAAACTGTTATAAAGCAAAATATACCTACAGTTACAGGGTGCATTTTAAGACTATAGTTTAACCATATTTTCTTGATAGTTATAGTTTTAGATTATTGTTTACATAAATTCTTACACCCGTGCTAGAAATCAAGATAACATAACCTTTTAGCTTCCATTAGTTGCAGATTCAAGGTCTGATCCATTGAAATAAAATATTCAGTTGCGGTGAATTACTAGTTTCCAGCATTGATATCCTCTAACCGTGCATTGCATGGGATCATATTTATACGGTTCCACATTTCAACACTATTAGTTATCCTTTCATTTGATTGTCAGACTCAGACAAAAGAATGGATTACCTACAAACTTGTCGCAGGCAAATAATTCTGTAGTTCGGACGTGGGGAGAGTGCAGGCCAAAAGGGAAGTTGATTAATCATGTGGACCTTGTAAACAAGCTTTAAATTGCAAATTTGGTGAAAGGTATTCAAAATTGAGTTTGCTATTTTTTTAGAAATTCGGTTCAGTTAAGTTCTTTTGCCTACTGCATGGTGCTGAGGTTCTTGTATTTTATGTTGGCAAATAGTTGAATAGTACATTGCTCCATGCGGAGAGTATAAGATGAAGAAAAAAATTAACAAACTTAAATTAAAAATTAAATATGAAGTTGGTTTCTATTTCAAAACACCAGTTTCGTACTGTAACAACTTGTTCTTTTTTTGGGCCTAGCTATTTTTTATTTCAATATTAACATTCCTAGGTTGAAATTTTTCTGTTTATTTTTGTTGCTCTAATTTGATACATTTGTAAAATGTAAAGTTTTCCAGTAAATAACTAAAAGTAATAATAATGAAATTTGTTTTCCAGTAAATACCTATCGAAACAAAAAATTGTTGTTTGAAATGATAAATGATAAGTATATTTCTGTGTGAAATGATAACTGATAAATGAGCCAACAGTCTTACTGCGTGATAAATGATAACAGCCTTACTGTGTGAAATGGAGCCCAGTCATTTCTCTGTGAAATGGAGCCCAGTCATTACTGTGTATATTTCTGTTTGCAAGTACATAGCGTCTTAGTCTTGACCTACATATGTATGTTTGTGTTTCTTAGGGGTTAGGGGTTATGCAAGTACATTACTCTTAGTCTTGATCACAATAACAGGTTCATTAGGGGTTATGCTAGTTTCAGTAACTTAGTCTTTGGCGATGCATCTTTTGTACTTATACATACTTGTATATATTGACTAACATATGTATGTTTGTGTTTCTTCTTCACAGGTGTTGTATGATGCTTTTGAGGTTGATACATGATGTCGCACTCTTTCTCCTTTAAATCGGTCATGCTTATCGACGGTCATTAAAATATTTTTAGTATGTATCGTTTTGGTATGCTACACTCAATTTATGTACTTATGTTTAATTTTTATCAAAAATATTTATGTTTAATTCTTCATGTATGAAATATTATGGATATATATATATATATATATATTGTGATTTGGCTTATGACTCAATTTGTGTACTTATGTTAATGTGATGAATGAGGTTTTTTGAGTTATAATATATAAGTAGAATTGAAAATTGTAAGCTTTGAATGTTATGGCAGCAAAAAATGTGCAATAGAATTTTTTTATAGCGTTCTAACTATGCAATAAAAAGAAAAATTGTTCAGCTTTGTTATACTATAGCATCATGTTAGTGCTATACAAAATATTTTGCAAAGAGTAAATAGTTTTCATAGCAATAAGACGGTGCTATAATATATAGTAATGAATTTTCTATAGCATTTCAATGTGTCATAAAAGGTTGACACGATGATTCCATAGCGCGTTCAAATGCTATAATAATATAGCATGTCGACATATTTATAGCAACTAAAATGCATCATAAAAAGTTCTATAGCACGTCTCATAATGCTATAGAAAAGCAGTTGCACCAATATGGCCTATTTTAGATGGCAAGAAAAATATGTTTTCCATTGCAAGTATGACACGCTATAGTATCTACCAGACTTTTTACAACATGTTGATCTATGGTGATTATAGAATCACTATAGAAAGTTTTTATAGCGGTTTTTACAAGCTATAAAAAGTCCTTTTTGTTGTAGTGTATATAATATCATATTGATGATCTTTACAAAACAGAAACTGTATATACATACATCAATCAGAGTTCAACAATCAATCACCAATCATTGGCCTGGACAGTTATAATAACCTGTCCTTACAATTGCGGAAAATATAAATAACAAAGCAGCGGATAATAAATAGATACGGGAATAAAAAATGAAGATCTATAGCTATCCTGCTGAAGCTCCAAAAGCACCAAATCTGAACCTGTAAATATACTCGGTCTGACCCGAGGATTGAAAGGGAAGAACGCCCAGGTCAGTCTGGTAAACCAGTGTGAGAAACACACTCAACTGAATTTATTAAATTACCAAACTTTCCTATCAAAACAAAAGTATCTCGTAAGACACGCCCACACATAAACACGGACATGTTTTTACCTTACGATAACCAAAACATTTCATATCAAATCATCTTATATTATACTAGTGTCTAGTATACAAATAATATTAATCATAGCCGAAATGGTTACCCATATAGCATTTCGGGGCTATTCATTACGCCAATACAAACAAAACCGCAAGCTCATAGTGGAATTTGGATTTCCATACAAATGACCGGGTGAAGGGAATACCTTCCGGCAGTTCATCTCTAGAGGAATGTACCGAGGAACATTACAAAGGAACCTCTACCAACACAAGATCGGCCTACCTTTATAACTAGGTAGTACCGAATATATCATCCCCCAGCCGTTATCGACCTTTCCGAGGGCCCTCATAGCATCGTCCACAATAATTTACATCCCGAATGTCATAGCGGAAAGAAATATATCTTGAAGGGGATGATCATATCCTAATTGGGAATGACCCACTTAGCCATGCCGCATCTAACCCTGTTTCGGTCATTTCCGGTTGATGAGGCCTGAGGTAACGATTACCTTTAACATATCACATATCACATCACTTTTGAATGCCACATTGCCATTTCCGTTGACTACTAATTGCCTTTCACAAAAATACAACCCTTGAGCTCGTACGTCTCAAGGAAGGGTGTTAAGCTAAGAGAAGTTGCCTTCTCCGCCACCAAACAGATGTATGTTTGTAAAAACCAATGTACGTAATCTCAGCAAATGCAATGCCAGACATTCATCCATATAAGTTGTCCAAGAACAGGACAAACCGAAGGTACTCTCCTACCACGTCCTGTCGGGAAATCCCTAGGATTAGTAGCGAATAGTCCTTGGATTGGATATTTCATAATGAAGAGACTACTGCTACTATATATATATTGGGATTTTAACCCCAAATAATCAACAAGCAGTCCTTCACTATGAAAATCCTAAACATCAATATCATGGGCCAACCTACACAATCGAACGCATATACGTTGGTCCAAAGTGGTTTTCGGATAAACCGAACCCGGTCTCTTCGCACCAACAACGTAAAAGCTTTTCTCAACCTCGCACAGAAACTAAGTCTCATAGACTTATCACGTCTCCAACTTTCCACTTGCTATCCTTCGGCCAAGAAGGAAGCTCGATAGATTGGAGTAATACTCTACACTACACGAATCAATATCCTCAACACAAATGATAATCAAGCCTACATAGATGGCTACGTACTAAGTGTATGACTAAATAGTTCCCACATCAAGTCGAGGAACTAAAATTGCCAAATTTGATAGTTGGTTATTTAACTATCAAAGCAACAAACAAATATTTAGCACCATAAGCAATCACTGGGCCCTTTTAATAAATCTTTTATTAATTAATCACTTTCCAAATATTCACTTTAAATTATCTTTAAAAAGATATCTCAAAACCATTTCAATATTTCATAAGTTGGAAAACATTTCCATGTACTTACCATATACTTATTTAATAATAAGTAATTCATAATTCTCTTTATTTTCAACACTTAGAAAATATTACATATACTTAAATTATGATTAAGTATATATTTTATTCTTTAAGGAAAACATTCTCTTAAACATATTTATTTGGGTCAAAACGAATGTTGCGTAAAACGTCCTTACGACAACCCAAAATCATTAGTATAGGGATTCGATAATTAGATAGATATATAAATCCCATATACTATACAAAACATCTCCTTTCGAAAATCATTTACTATAACAACAGTGTTATATTCCATGCTTTCCTTACTTCTCGAAATGTCTATTTCAACAATGAATGTTGAAATCTATGTATTCGATACTTAACACATTTTAAAACATCTTCAAACCATTTAACTCCATTTAAAAGATCACTTTTCAAACATTTATTTAATTTAAGGGATTATTCACTGTCCTAAAATGGTGAATAAAATTCATTTACCAAATTCATTACTTCTACACATTTATTAAAGGATTATCCACTGTCCAAAATTGTGAATATATTCCTTTAATAAGCTTTCATATTTAACTTATCAAAATAAGTTGATTTCACATTATAAAACAATGTTTATAATTCAGATTTCTATTTTACAAAAACTTCCATTTATAAAATTCCTTTATTAACAAATTCCATTTATATCTCATTTATATGCCAAAATCCAATTATAAGTAAATTTACTTATAAATCTCTTTATTTACAAATTCATTCCTTTTTATAACTTCACAATTTATAAATCTTATTCACTTATAAGATCCATTTACAACTTCATTTCAACACTTATAAAACTCCTTTACAATTCATTACTTTTTATTTATAAAATATCAATTTTATAAATCTTATATATAAACCGTTTATAATAAGTCAAAAATCTCAATTTAACTATTTTACCAAATAGTTAACTCCATATCTCAAAATCATATTTTGCTTATATTTCACAAAGCCATAATTTTTATAACATAAAAATTATAACTTTTATTTATTTAAAATAAATCCATTTCTTTAACAATTCAAAAATCATATATTTTTAAATCACTTTGAAATCCTTTTAAATTTTGAAATCATCACTTTAATATTTTCAAATTCCAAAATATGGCCCAATGTTGCAACGACGCTAAATAAGGTGACTCACATCAATCACGACATCCAAAACATCATATATCATATGATAACAACATATATCACAATATCTGTAAATAAAAATCAACACTGATGAGGAATCCAGTTGGATCCCTCCAACCTATCACCTGCAACAAATATACATATGAGAAAATATGTACAATGTCCGCTTCGAGGCAGACGCACGTACAAAAGGTCATCCGCTCATACACGGGAACGTATAGGGTCTTATCTGCTCCAATATGCATGGATATATCCAAACCAATCAATATATATACAATATATCATATATCATCCAAACAATCATCAATCAACACAAAATAAATTTATTCTCACTTATATAAAATTATAGGCGAGTCAGAAAGAATGAGTTGTACTCACATTGATTCCAATAGCCGTTGCAGCTTTTATTCTGAGATGGGCGTTTAAGTTTACTCAAAATTTTCACTAGCTCCAATCAACTCCAAACAAGCTCCATCTCGTAGTGTTCGCGAATACAAATCCTATGAAACTTGTTTTGTGCGAAACGGACCTTGTATGAAAAAGTTATGATATTTTAAAGATTACACGATTTAAATATAAATTAATTTACAAATTCTTTTTATTTTTTATTTAACCTTCAAATAAATCTGGTCATTGATTTTAGAGGCGAGATCTAGGCCGCGTCTTCGTTCTTCTTCCTAGGTTCTTCACGCGCGCGATGAAACCCATCACGACGAATTTTCATCGATTACCGCACCTCCATAGTTGATCGGAATCCCATCATTCCACCACCAAACGAAACGTCGAAGCGAGCTCCACCAACGGCCATAAGCACGAGGCACTCGGTCATCCCTATCGTCCATGCAACCCAAAAACAACGGCGATGAATGGAAGCAAATTGGCGTTGATGTGCTCCACCATTCTCGATCTCGACCGTTGGATTGGTAGATCTCACCTAGCTCTACAAGTTCGTAGTTGGGGGTTTTTGAGAATTGTGGACGGATTGGAAGAAAAACGAGGAAGAAAGAGATGAGTTTTTGGCCATTGAAATGGTATGTGGCGGCTTAGTGAAATCCTAGTGTTTGTGTGTAATTTTCAGAAAGTGATGTCCTTTTATAGAAAATTTCAAAACACTATTCATCCGAAAAAATTTCGAACTCCAATCGAAGCGTGCCGCCTGGCGTTTATAATGTTTTACCCCTATTCTGAACACAATGGAATATATATCGGAAGCTAATTCCATCATATTTGGAAGATAGGTTTTCGAATCGACTTATTTTAATTAAAAATTGCTTAAATAAATTTCTATGCGTTTTAGCTTCGTACGACCAAACGGTAAGTCCGATCGACACAAAATTTGAAATTCTACAATAATATAACATTACGAATCCAATAAAACTAGTTTCGTCGAAATCCGAGACCGTGTCAAAAATGACTATTTTTATACGTCAATTAAATATTAAAATATTCAATTTCTATAAATTAACTTTTAAATCAATTTTAAAAGTTTACTAACATCATTCTAATTCAAATAGAATTTAATTCAACTTTATAAATCATTTTCATTCACATAAAATTCAAAATCAAATTATTTCTGCAATTTCAAATATTAAATTAACAATTTAATTATCAAATTAATACTTATATTCGAAATATAAGTTATTCAACTTATAAAATTAACTTGTGAATATTTAAAATCAATTAAATATCCAAATTTAGAATGACTGAAATTCTGGGTCGTTACAGTTTGAGTATTTCGATATCGAGATAATTCCTTATGGAGAGAACTCTTCAATAGACTTCTTAGCCATATTATCCAGTGGTGTAGCTACACAAGAGATGAAAGCAGCACTCATGGAACATCTGTATGAGCCAAGTATTGCACAAGAAATACAAGTTCTAGTTTTAAACGTGCTGAATAAGCTAGAGTCCAAGCAGAGCATGGAAAAGATTGTTGAATCAGGTGCATCGGGGTAAAAAAGGCAAATTTCAAAAAAAATCCCTTTTTAATTCATTATGCACCAGATCTTTCATTGTGTTATCACGAATAATTTTGTCAATACTGAATCGTAGTTAATGTTCGTTGTTTGTATAAAAGGAGGGTTTAAATTTTATTTAAAAGTAAAATTTATTTTATTTAGTTTAAATCAACCAATTATGATGATAATATTAACTTAATTAATAAAATCATGCCATAACATCAAATACTCAATGTCTAAGAAAGGACGAACACACATGCACACACACACACACACACACACATATATATATATATATATGTATATAATAGTGTCTAATATATAAGAGGGTGTGTCTGTCTATATACGAAAAATGCAAATATATATTTATATATATGTTTGTGTGGTTATATATATACATATACATACATACATATATATATATGTATGTATATCAAAATATATGTTTATACTTACAATTACATACTCATCAAAGAATTTTAATATATGGATAATTGTCAATTTGTTAAAAATTCAAATGTTAAATATCCAAATGAAGCCAGTTTTATTCTAATATATTAATTTCAAAAGAGTGAATATATATATATAACAAATAATATTCTAAATTTAAATTTTCATGTAAAATCCATGAAAAATATTTAGCTCATTATTCTCAATCGGCAAAGCATTGCTCAAAGCTCCTCAATCACCGGATAGCTGATGTTATCCCACCTTTTGGTCAAATCTGAAATATCAACAAATTGGCAAGAAAGGATGGATATCAGGATTGGAGGTCGATTAGAAACAAGGCTGCAATGGATGTCGTCAAAATCTGACCGGGCTCCGATCGGGACGGAATCGATCGGAGATGATGATCAATGCTAGGAGAGGCTACATTTCAAATTTCAGGTTAATCGGAGTTCGTATGAATGAGATATGATCGATACAAGTTAGAGAAATATGTTATTCGTATCCATCAAAGAGTCGAGGTGATGGTCTATTCGAATCCATCAAGTTCGTATCCATCGGAATGGCCCCGTCTCAGTCTATTCGAATCCATCAAGTTTTGCTTTGTTCAAATCCATCAGTAAAGCTCGTATTCGAATCCATCCTGCTACGTCAACTTCGCATCGATCAACTGGAGCTCATTCTGATCGATACGAAGAAAGCCTTCATTCGAATACATGTGCGTTGATGTGTTCGAATCCATCGAGTCAGAAAGACCTGGGTCGACACGATAATCTTGGATGCGAACGTGGCAAAATCTCCGGAGCGACTCGATCAAACCGGAGTGAAAAGTAGATCGACATGAAGAACGCGCGCCACGTCAACCTGCTAACACATGCCACCATCGATTCGAAGGGATCGATTCAAATTGATCGATTCGAACAGGATGAACACTCGAAGAACGCAATTTCGAATCGATCTTAACTTGAGATCTACAAGTCCAAATGCAATGAAATTTTCACAGGAGCTTACATACATGCTGAAGAATGTTCACACCAAATTTCAGCTTCATTGGATGAATTCTTGATCGATTCGAATGGAGTTCGAATCGATCCCGGAACGGGCCCCAATTTCCTGAGGCCGGGCATGTGGGCCCCCTCAGGTGCCCGAAGGAGTCTCCCGAAATTTAGGTGAAATATCAGCCTCCTACACCTATAAATAGAGCTCCAGGTCATTCAGGAAAAGGGGATCGGGATTCAGAAGCGCCCAAGCTCTACCGGATTCAATTCTACACTTCATCATCGCTGTTGAACTCGAATTTCTTTATTATAATCGCTGCAATCAACTGTAATCAGAAAAGAACATCAATAAAAGATAAAACCTTTGAAGTGGACGTAGGCCGGAGATAGCCGAACCACTATAAATCTTGTGTTCTGTCTGTTATTCTTCATTTTATGATTATCTGCTTTACTTAAATCCGAGATCTGTGGTTACATACTGTTGATTTGTGTTCATACACTGGTACTTTCATGACATTCGGGGTTTGTGACCAATTTTGGCACAAATAGTTTGGTGCTTTCACTGAGAAGGACTAGCACCCGCTACGCAAGATTTGAAGTTCAGATCTGAAAGCTTGAAAATTTGAAAGACAATGACCCGACAAACAAGTAGAAGGCAAAGAGCTGAGAGAAGCCAACAAGGAGGAAGTCAAGAGGCGTCCTCCGGAGCTGGAAAAGGACAAGCCTCTGTCTACATCACAAGGGACAAGATGGAGGCTATGGCGAATTCAATACACTAAAGAATAATGAAAAGCCAACAGGAGATGATGCAAACTTTCTTCGAACAGATGAGAGCTGTAGGGATGCAGGACTTAGAACCAGCCACAGCGTCTGTTAATATGGAACAAGGAGCTAGGGTTATGGAACCCAATGGAGGACAGAATGCAGAACCGGAAGGCAATCAACAAGGGCTTGGGAGTAGGCCCACAGGATCCAACACAGGAGGACCTTTGGAAGGAGTTCAACAGGCTAGGGCCAACGTTGCTGCTAATGAGCCACATGAAGAATATGTGCCAGAGTTCCCTCGGGAGCATGGGGGGCAACCCCCGACAGACAACGCTGGATTAGCGAAAATCATTAGGAATACTATGCGTGGAGGCTTGACCAATAGAGATTTGGAAGGAGTGAACAGGAGTCCATTCGCTCGGGAAATCAGGATAGCTCAGAATCCACCTAAGTTCAAGTTACCTAGCGTGGATGTATATAATGGCAAGGCTGACCCAACTGATCACTTGATGAGATACACTTGACACATGGAAGTGCTAGGGGCATCGGAGGAAGTGATGGCCAGATGTTTCCCGTTGTATTTGACAGATCTAGCTGCGATGTGGTTTAGGCAGTTGGAAGAAGGATCTATCAGGACTTGGAGGGAGTTGGTGGATAGGTTTTTGGGACAGTTTCAGGTTCATATCAAAAGACCTAAGAACGTGATGACGTTAACATCGGTAAAGCAAAGGACAGATGAATCGCTTAGAGCATTTTTAACTCGATTCAATGCGGCAGTTGCTTCGGTGGATCGGCCGGATCCATCGATGGTTTTAATGGCGGTAGTGTCAGGAGTCAGGGAGGATTCGGATTTCAAGGTATCTTTAATACGAGACCCACCTCTAGATCTCGGAGAATTCTTTCATGAGGCTGAGAGGTTCCTCCGACAAGAGGATGCATGTACAGATTTAAAGTTGAAGGAAGTGAATGCAACTGAGGGTGGAGGACCATCCAGTAGAGGTTCGGATAAAGATAAAGAAAAAAGGAAGATGAACGATGATTCAGAAAAAGCTAGGAAGCGATGGAAGGATCCAAAGTTTTCCACATACACGGGATTAAACGAGACACTGGAGCGGATATACATGGAAACCCGGAATCGCCTTCCTTACCGGAGGCCGGCTAGGAGAGAACCATCTGAGCGGGAGAGGGCATCAGGAAGGCATTGTCTCTTCCACGATTTGGACGGGCATGATACCAACAGCTGTAGGCACTTAAAGGACATAGTTGAGGAACATGTGAGGAATGGACAATTGAGGCAGTATGTCGGGGCTCGGAATGCAGCGGTGGAGCAGGAGCAACCACCGCCTACCTCAAGCCATGAGGGTGTGAGGCCCAGGAATGATGGTCGATTGGTCATCAATTGACCGGGGTAATATGAAATAAGTAACAAACCATTGGCAAGCAACCAAGTCATTTACACATGTATGGGGACGGAGATAGCCCCTAGGCATGCTCTGAATGATGATAAACCGCTAAGCCGTGGTTTGCGAAATCTGTCTTTTGTTTTTGGATTGGACACTTGGTTTTTTGGTTTGGTTTTGGAGTTTGGTTTGAACTCCTGGTTTTGTTTGCTTTCTGTTTTGGATTTTCGTTTGGATGACTGGTTTCTGTTTTGGATGCTAGTTTGAATTTCTGATTTTTTGGTTTGACTTGGGTTTTGGATTGGATTTTGACTGGATTTTTGTTTAGGTTTTGATAAACAGTCGTCAGGTATGGATTATACTTGGCAAGGGGTGAGTCGTTTTGCTCGAACGCGGTAAAATGACTCACTCAGGTCATCGAGTATGGACTATGCTCGACAAGGGTCCAGAGAGACCCGGATTCCGCCTAGGACTTAGGTCATATACTATCGGTTATTGTTTAAGGTCATTGAGTATGGACTATGCTCAACAAGGGTCCGGAGCGACCAGGATTCGGCTTAGGACTTAAGCCACGGCATTACTTACGTCCAGGGACACCGGACCAAGGTCGTCAAGTGTGGATTGCGCTTGGCAAGAACCCGGAGAGGTTAGCTCAACGTCCAGGGACACTGGACCAAGGTCGTCAGGTGTGGATTGTGCTTGACAAAAGCCCGGAGAGGTTATGGATTTGGATATCGACCCGGAGAGGTCTTGGATTCGGTTGTTGGACAAGGATGGACTAAAAACTCAGTCATCGAGTTCGGATTGACATGGAATTGGCTATGGACTTTGGATATAGGATTCAGAGTTATACAAAACACACCTTCTTACCACAAGGCATGTTTTGGGGGGCAAATGTTATCCCACCTTTTGGTCAAAGCTGGAATATCAACAAATTGGCAAGAAAGGATGGATATCAGGATTGAAGATCGATTAGAAACAAGGCTGCAATGGATGTCGTCAAAATTTGACCGGGCTCCGATCGGGACGGAATCGATCGGAGATGATGATCAATGCTAGGAGAGGCTACATTTCAAATTTCAGGTTAATCGGAGTTCGTATGAATGAGTATGATCGATACAAGTTAGAGAAATATGTTATTCATATCCATCAAAGAGTCGAGGTGATGGTCTATTCGAATCCATCAAGTTCGTATCCATCGGAATGGCCCCATCTCAGTCTATTTGAATCCATCAAGTTTAGCTTTGTTCGAATCCATCAGTAAAGCTCGTGTTCGAATCCATCCTGCTACGTAACCTTCGCATCGATCAACTGGAGCTCATTCTGATCGATACGAAGAAAGCCTTCATTCGAATCCATGTGCGTTGATGTGTTCGAATCCATCGAGTCAGAAAGACCTGGGTCGACACGATAATCTTGGATGCGAACGCGGCAAAATCTCCGGAGCGACTCGATCAAATCGGAGTGAAAAGCGGATCGACATGAAGAACGCGCGCCACGTCAACCTGCTAACACATGCCACCATCGATTCGAAGGGATCGATTCAAATTGATCGATTCGAACAGGATGAACAGACGAAGAACGCAATTTCGAATCGATCTTAACTTGAGATCTACAAGTCCAAATGCAATGAAATTTTCACAGGAGCTTACATACATGCTAAAGAATGTTCACACCAAATTTCAGCTTCATTGGATGAATTCTTGATCGATTCGAATGGAGTTCGAATCGATCTCGGAACGGGCCCCAATTTCCTGAGGCCGGGCATGTGGGCCCCCTCAGGTGCCCGAAGGAGTCTCCCGAAATTTAGGCGAAATATCAGCCTCCTAGACCTATAAATAGAGCCCCGGGTCATTCAGGAAAAGGGGATTGGGATTCAGAAGCGCCCAAGCTCTACCGGATTCAATTCTACACTTCATCATCACTGTTGAACTCGAATTTCTTCATTGTAATCGCTGCAATCAACTGTAATCAGCAAGGATAATCAATAAAAAGATAAAACCTTTAAAGTGGACGTAGGCCGGAGATAGCCGAACCACTATAAATCTTGTGTTATGTCTATTATTCTTCATTTTATGATTATCTGCTTTACTTAAATCCGAGATCTGTGGTTACATACTGTTGATTTGTGTTCATACACTAGTGCTTTCACGACATTCGAGGTTTGTGACCAATTTTGGCGCAAACAGCTGACTCCCCTAGGCTTAATTAATTAATCCTCTTAATGAATAGCCTTCATTGCCTGGAGAGGGGAGGGTCACAGTGAGGGGAGAGGGACTCGAGCCAACTGGCTCCCTTAAAAAGGAGTCCTAGTGTACTAAGAAACATACGAGATTGAAGGGAGACGAAAGAGGAGATAGAGTCGATTGAAGATAGAGTCGATTGAAGGGAGCGACTAGAGTCAACGACAATTGAGTAGAGGCTTGTGAGATACGTTGAGCAACTCAAGCCCCGTAAGAGTATAAGCCACTCAACAGCCTTATTTGTTTATGAAAAATGAAAATGCTGGCCTTATCGGTATCGGCTGTCCTTCCAATAAACGAAGGAACGAGGGAAGCTAACAGCTAGAATACTGGACTAACATGAGTGTTCTTCCTACCAAAACGAGGGAAGCATCACTATAGAAGGATAGAGGGATAAGGCATCGACAACTGGAGATGAATCCCTTGTGTTTAGAAGTTTAATGAACCTAATGACATAAGTTGTGCATAAAATTAATGGAGTCCATATGTGAAAGTTACAAGTGTTTGACTATTTATGGTTTAAAGCGTAATTTCATAATCAGTAGGGATTTGTAACAAAAATACCTTCTTCTTTCTTTGTGAAATCTAGCCCCCATTGAGTTTGCTTCCTCCTCAATTTTATTGGCCTCCACAATCAGATATCCTCTGATCAGCACCACTGATCCTCTCATTATGAGTTGAGTCCGGTGATCCCTATAAATTCGAACTGGATGAAAATATATAAAACCCTTATTTTGTTCGAGTTGGATAAATCGCTATTGGTGAGGATGATATGTTGCTGCATTGATGCTGCTTTGATACACCTCTAGATGCAAGCTAGGTGGTATCAAATCTGGTAACTCCAGCCCACTTCGATTGGTTGCAGGGATGATGGTGAGTGTGTTGTAGTTGGTTGTGGTGCACTAATATGCATGAACAGTGCAACCAAAAAAGGATATTTTTGAAAAAAGTAAAAACAAATTCATTTAAAATATAATTTGAAAATATTTGTTGATAATCCCGACGGTCAATTACACTTCGTCTATGAGAGAACTATTCTTTAACTTAGTGATGGAGTTGCAAAGTCCACCATTAAGGTGTTTTCATTTCTATAGGGAGGGAATGAATTTGTACATAAGAAAATAGAGGTATCTAGGTATATTGTTAGCAACACTAATGAGCTATATGAAATATCTAACTCACATCCACCATTCAATGTATACCATGATATAAGTGAAATCTTATCTCACTTTATTTATTAAATCCATTTAATTAATTCATGCACATATATATTTTACCCTGCCTTATTTCAAAAACAATTTTAAAATTTTCAACTAACAAAATAATATATATATATATATATATTATATTCAAATTATTATATTGGCCCAAAAAAGTAATTAACAATTATGTATTTTATCAGTTAAATTTAGTCCTTCTAACAATAACTAAAATAATTAATTGATTGATTAATTGATATTACCACTATATTAATTTCTCCATAACTCTACATTGTATATACCACCAAGGGTTTTGAGCCACGACAGCCGCTTCTCTTTATAATCATACTCCTCCACCACCTTAACCTAATCTGCCTGTTCCCCCTGATTCTTCCTTAAATTCGTAGTTGAATGATGGATTCATCTCTATCATGTTTAGGTGCCATCGCTAGATTCCAAGCGACCTTCGATCCCTATGGTAACTCAAATCGTAGCTCTTAAAGTTTTAGAAACGTTAAAGATACGCACACGTTCAACGTTACGAGTGCTAAAGAGGTTCCAGTGCATCAAGCCAAAGCCACCTCCGGGTCTCTTGAACAGAGCCATGAATAGTTTGAAGTAAGGGCTCCTAGGGCTTGGAGGCGATAGCAGCATAACAAGATGTGTCATGTTTTTCTCTTATTGAATTCTACCCACCTAAAAAAATTCAATAATCTACAATGTGCCAAAATGTCCAATCAAATTGTTAATAATGTAAAGGATAAGTGGAGAAACACTATTGCTCTTTAGTGATGGGCCCCAAATAATACTATCACTATTTTAAAGCATATATTTCAAGAGTCCAAAAACAAGACAGACACTTTCAATTCTATTTAAAGGATAATGGTTTCTGTTTTGTGAAATTCGAAAAGATTGAAGACTATGAGACAATTCTAGCAAATGGTCCTTATTTTTATGATAAAAGACTTCTTATGATTAAAAAGGGGACTCCAAAAATAAAACTTTCAAAAGAGTTTCTAAAATATATTCCCATTTGGGTTAGAGTTCTTGGTCTAGACATTGAATACTGGACATATAAAGGCAATGGGCATATAGCTTTACTACCACGGTTCCTATCAAATTGGATCAACTCACATAGGGTTTGAGTCACATAGTATATGCTCATATTTTAGTCGAAGTAAGTTCAGACTTTACATTCCCTAGCAAAGTTCCTATTCTAGATGAAAAGAAAAGTTTAATTTGGCAACATGTTTTATACGAATAACAACCTTCAAAATGTGCCATTTGCAACTATTTTGATCACTTCGAAAAATTATGCAACTGTCATAAATATTAGATTACAAAATTATAGAATACTAGTGCAAACCCGTGCTATGCACACGGTGTTTACAACATAACTTATTTAACGTACATTTTTTGATTTTCGTAGCAATATGAAAATGAAAACGTATGTTTATAGATAGAAATTATTCATATTAGCACTTTTTCGAAACATATTGGCACACTTTCATTAAAATATCCACTTAAGTAATTATAATGCGCACAAAATATAATTACTCTTTTTATAGAATAATGGACATATACAAAATACACTAACGTTAACTATCGATTATTCCTTACTTCTTAAGCGTTGCATTACTGAGCATGCCTATTAATTTAAGTAATGCATAAGCTCAAAAGATTCATCTTATATAAAATATAAATCCAAATATGTACGCATTTAATGTGATAGTGGTGTTCCATAATGATATAAAGAAATCATGCTAGAAGAAAATAATGTTTCAAAGTCAATTTGAATAAACAATATTCTAACATTTGAAATAGCACACTATCTCACACTATCCAATGCTAACTGAATCAGAAAAATATTTTAGTGGAATGAAAAGTTATATTTTTAATACATATAACATAATATAACTTGAGAAATATATGTAAAGGCTATTTTTGAATACCTAGTTAAACCAAACTGTTTCATTCACTCTTAGGTGAGTATGCCATAGAATCCCTATACTCTGGGTAATTATCAAATTGATTTAATCTTGTAGTTGGGAATCAATCCTTACACCACTAATATCATTAATGTGATTAGCCAATAAGCTAACACTTAAGGACATCATAGTCTAATTTCTAGGACAAACAAATAACCTTTTCTTTTGTTCAAATAATTATACCACCATAATAATTAAATAATACAAAATTTAGCATAATTCAAATAAAAATAATACATCTTCATAAGTAAAATTACATGTGGTTACACATAAAATATATAGATGACATAGCATTGAAGATAATTATAAGATTAAATGGCATAAAAAAATACAGTCAGCGTAACGAACTATTAGAATATCATGCAACCATATGCCATTACAAATGCTTACAAAAAAATTGTTTGTACATCTAACACGGACATTTTATAATATTTGTAACCAGGGCCGGCCCTAGGGCAAGGCGAGCAAGACAGTCGCCTAGGGCAACCGGTCCGGCAGGGGCAACGGTTGGTGGTGGTGATGGTGGGTTTAGCAGTTTATTGATGAAAATATCATGTATCATATTAGTATTAATTGGCTTTGTGGTTTGGTGGTAGGGTATCTTCTATTCCCTTGGTGACCTAGGATTAAATCCTAGCGTGGTGTGCTATTTTTATGCCTGGGGCAACCAACAAGCTTTGGGCCGGCTCTGTTTGTAACCCAATACTATAGTTATGCATATAAAGACTGAAATTAGAAATTTGTTTGAAATATATTTAATATATAATGTTCCCTCTCCAGCATAAACAAATATGTCAAAAATATCATGTTGCCATAGAAGCATAAGTATTAACCAAATATTAGTTTGGTAAGTTTGTTAAGAAAATTATCTATAAATATATTTGTTCTCAATTATTTTAGTTTTTTACCAACCTTGTTAAAGTAAAAGGTAACTATTTGTTATGAATAGTTAATGAGTTCCAAAGTTACTGTGTCTCTTTGATACACATATATCTTAAATATACATAACATTTCACATTACATTTGTTAAATCCACATAATACTTCATATTATATGTTCCCTAATATAATAGAGTTATGCATCTAAAATGTTGTTGATAAAAAGAATAAATAAAAATAATTAATTCATTACATATTAATTCTATAATTAATTAGCATTAAAGAAAAGCGATATATAACTAATTCTCTCATTAATTTGAATTAATGTTTATAGTTTGAATTCAAATTGATAAAAAATTAAAAGCAATTAATTTCATTCATTTATTGCTTGGTAATTATGTATGGTATGACCTTTCTACTTAAAATAGTTTATTAGATCCATTATGAATAATAATATCTCTAATTTATAGTTATGAGTTATCCATAAATAGTTTAAAACTCCAAAAAATTCAAAGTAATGTAACATAAAATCCAATTTTCATAAAAAAATCATAGATAATTATCTAATTGTTGCATAAGAGCACCAGGACTTTGATGATAACCATGAATGTATGCGGCCTATGGACATTTTATAGCCCATTAAATAACATAGTAGAAAAATATTAAAAGCCAATATTGATTAAAACGAACAATGTTAGAATTTATTAAAAAGATGAAGTTTACATTAATTAAGTTTTCATAAAGCATTTTGGAAATAAATAAATCTTTAAAACACGTATTTAAAATTAAATTCTTAACGAAAATTTAAAATTATCTACCAAAGGAAGAACAAAAGTGTTGTTTATATTTAACTTTTCCCAAAATAATGTATTTGAATATTATTTTACTTCAAAGGTAATGTTTTCCTTCCAACTTGATTTTCTTATATACTTATGTGTGAGAATGAAATAAAGATCAACTTAACCTCTATTTGATTATATAGAAAAAATTAAGGCTTTTATATATATGTATTAATAAACTAATAAATCCATGCAAAATAAATGAAAGAACCCAAATTCCTAATCTTACTAATAAAAAGAAAAATATTGAAAGGGAATTTGATATAAAACGTTAGAAAAAATAATTAGTTTAACTTTACTTATAGTTGAATTCAAAGAACTATAGAAGCTTCTAGGGTTGTTATACATTTGAAATATTGCTGATAAAAAAGAACAAAAACAATAATTAACTATAGTTAATCTTGTAATTGATCAGCATTAAAAAGACTAAATATGTAATTGATTCTCTTTTTAGGTTGGATTATAGTTTAGTTTTGAGATTACCTTGGATTCAAATTAATCTAAATTAAAAACAATTAATTACTTTCATTTATTGTACGGTAGAAATATTAATATGGTCCCTCCTATTTGAGACAGTTCATATATAACCATTATGAATAACTATATCTCTAAATTATAGCTATTTATAAAAACTACCAAACTACATAAAGTTCAAGACATCTCTTTGTTGCATAAGATCACCAAGACTTTGATGATGATCATTTTTTTTTGCATATGAAATATTTATAATCTATTAAATAACACAATAGAAAAATATTAAAAGCCTCTATTGAATAAGAAGAACAATGTCAGAATTTACAAAAAAAAGTTTAGATTGACTCAAACTACATAAAACATTTAAAGTAAATAAGTTTTTAAATCACATATTTAACACTAAACTTTTACCAAAATTTAGAATTGTGTACTGGAAGCAGAACAGAATTATTTCCTATACATTTATGCTTCTCCCCATAATACAGTATGGAATTTATTATATGAAATTTCTTTTAGTATGAAACAAATAAATTAAATTATGATGAGTTACAATGAATAGTAATGGTCTTATTATTTATGAGAGCTCTCTCTGTTGTTACTTTTAATCTCTCCCTTCGAACCAGCCGAGATGGAATTGATGCAAAACCAACCTATTGTAAAAAAAAGAAGTTAAGACAAAGGTTTGAATAAAAAACTGATAAAATTAAAAATTAGCAAATACAACCTAAATTAGCAAATAAAGAAGAAAAAACTTAGGAAAATTCAATCATATACAATATCGGATAGTATCTATAGCAAGAATGAGTGACTTATATATCTCATAATAGATCATAACAATTAGTAAACATGATTATCAAAATTTATATGATACACTAAAAATACAAAGTAAGAATATAAAAACTAAAATAACACACAACCTATGAGCAATTAGTATTTATAGACATCTGTCACCACCAAGATATATTTTAGTTATAACAATAGTTCAAATATAAATGCATAATAGTTAAAAGTGATTAACATGAAAAAAATAGCGAAGCCAATGATGTATATGAATGATATGATAGGAAACATAATCATGAACAATCTAATAATAAATTTCAATACAAAATTACAAACAAAAATCATGCAATCAACTAATAAAAAATTATTCACTTGGTTTCATAAAAATAAAAAGTTACCTGATAAATAATTTTTTATTAGTTTATAACATGATTTTTGTTTCACGTAAATGGATAATAGTTAAAAGTAGGTATAATGAAACAAATAAAAAAAGTCAACAATCTGATTGTGGATATGATAGAGAATGATATACAATATCTAAGCCATGATATATTTCAATATAAAATTATTTGTTTATAAAATTCATGCTATAATCCAAGAATAAATGGTTGGACTTACAAACTTATCATTTAAGTTATTTATTGTTATGAAGATGTTAACCTAATTACTCTTAAAGAGAAAGCATGTGATATCCCGGAATTTTCGGCAATATCAATTTAATAATCTGTGTTAAAATTAAATAGATTTGATAATATTGTTAATAATAAATATGAATTGATTTAATAATATTCTTTAATAAATATTTAAATAGGTGATTTTATTTTTTAAAAGCTAATTGATTTGTTTTCTATTTGTATATATTGAAAATAGATAAGCCTTGTTTTAAAGTTAATAAATAAAGGCATGTCTTCTAATTCTAGTATTTTTGATAATTTGGAAATTTGATTTAATTTAATATTAAGCTATTAAATAAATAACCATATGGCTTTAAAATATTCAGGATAAAAGTTTAATTTGTTTAAAATGATTTTAGTTTAAGTTTAAATTTAAACAAAAAAGTTTGTTTTGTTCTTTTTAAATATAGCTTGATAAAATAAGTAATTTATTAATAAAGAGATAACTTCTTTTATAAATTATTTTAAATTTAATAAGGAGTTATTTTTAAACAATATTAATAATGTAATGTTTTTACAAATGGATTTTTATATAAATAGAAATTGTTATTTCAAAATTATTTACATATATATGTGTATTTTGAAAGAAAGCTATGATTTGAAAATTTAAAATAAGTCTTTCAAAAATATTTAAAATAAAATAAATCCTATAAATGTTAAACATAAGTATAAACCAAATATATGGTTATAAGCATAAGCATAAATACATAATCATAAGAAACTATGATATTAACAAAAGAAAAAAATCTATAAACATAAAAATAAGATAAGTATGAAACAAGACAAAAGTATATATGCACATAGGTATTAAAGAAAACCAGGCTTTGTATAAATATGTATGTAGCCTGTAAGTAGTAGGCAAGGCAAGATGTACAAAACAAAATAAAAGAAATAGTTTTGTAAACATGATAAGGTACCAAAGCATTAAATGCCATCTTCTCTAGTACACAATATAAGATCATATCAGCCTCCATTTGAGAAGAAAAATCTCTGACCCATTGTGTACAAATTCAAATACTAGCCTGCACATGTTTCTTATACATCAAGCCTCTTCCCTTTTTCTTTTCGTTCATCAAATAATGCAAACCAGGAAAAACAACCTGAAACCATCTTCCAAAACTCAAACCTTCAACCAGAAAATCAAAAAGGCCTGCAAGCATTTCTTAAAACCTGGGATCTTTTCAAAAGAAAACTCAGGAAGAAATCAAAGCAGATCCATCTTTGTTTCAAATTTTAGTCATCACTACTAGATCTAGTAACAAGCTTCATCAACTCAAGTTTTAAAAACAAAAGCATATTCAAGTTTAAAGCTCAAAACTGTTTTCAAAATCAAGTGCTCTGTTCTTCATTTTCAAAAATAGGTGAGTAACACTTTTTCTTAAAAACTTAAGTATATAAATCTGGTTGCCTGATCATCTCTAGAAATAAGTTTGTTTGTGTGTATATTTATAAGTGCATTTCTGTGAATAGTTGAATGTAAGTGTGTGCATGTCTGTTTTATTGAGGTATCTCTGTTCTTTGTTTTCAAGACCCAGGTTTGCAAACAAAATCATTATCTTTTGATCTAATAACTGTTAGGACTTGGAATATAAACAAAAGTTGTTTGATTTAGCATAGATAAATGTTTAAAATTATATTTAAGTTAAAAAAAATAGAGAAATGTCTTTGGAAATTACCTGGAAGTCAAAATGACTGAGCAAAATTAAAATAAGTCAAAACCCAAACTTTGTAATTCATAAATTCAAGATTTTAAATTGAATGCATAAACTAAAACATGATTTTTAACACTAAAATCATAATTTTTAGATTGGGGATGAGTGTGCAGTTCTGGGTAGAACTGAAAATGGTTAGTTGGGATTTTCTGGTGATCTAAGTGATCGGAGTGGATGCGGTTTTCACTGGAGGAAGAGGAATGATCGGAGAGTAAGGGAAAAATATCAGGTGGATGATCGAGGCACGGTGGCGATGACAGGAGGTCGAGATTGATTTTTAACCTAGTTTTTATGTTGGTCGGGAATTCGATCATCGCAGCTACTCTGGTGGATCGAGTTCTACAGAACTCGGGCAGATGGAAGGAGGGATGTGGACGAAGTCGTGGCCGTAGGCGCTGGTACTCTGGTGGTCGGAGACTTGTGATTGAGGTGATTCCAGGCTTCAATGGTTGTTCCAGTTTGGGCTTTAGGACTCCATTTTGATGTCGAGTTGTTCTTTGAGTTCTGATGGTCGGGGTTGTAAAGTTGGATGAATGTCGATTTGAGGATGTCGTCGTTGATGATCGGAGAAGGGTGGCTGGTCTGTGCATGTGCACGGTGCACTGCCTGATTTCTTTGATGAGTTTAGTTTTGAGGGGGTAGTGTACTCGGGTTTTGTCTCGAGTCATTGGGGGTTTTGCTCGAAGATATGGGGAGTTCGACTCGAAGCAGTTTGGTTGGCCCGGGGTATGATGTCTTGTTTCTGGTTTTCAAATCTGTTCTGTTTTTACAATTCAAAATTTTCATTTTTTTGAATTATAAAGCAGGGTTTAAACTAAGTAAATCAATGTATAAATCTGGTTTTAAGTTAGTTTAAATCTCAGTTTTTAAAATAAGGAAAGTTTTAAATTTAAATGTTTAAACAACTTTGAATGTTAAAGTAAATTTTTAATGATTTGAATTTAAAGGAATTTGGGTTAAACACCTTTAACATTTCTTTTATAAGATATAAGTATTTCTTTAACATGAGATTTAAAAGGGGTTTTAAATTGTTTTTAAACTTTGTTAAAGTTAAATTTATATTCATTTTAAGCCTTAAATTTAAAATGAAATTTGAAAGTAAATGTAAAAGTAAATTGTTTTAAATGCCTTGTTAATGATAATATCATAAGTAAGAAATGGTTGATCTTAAAGATAATTAAGATTTAATGATTTGTGGTTCATTATATTATTAAGGAAATTTAAAAAGAATAATTTATTAAATTAATTAATAAATGATTTGGATTCATTAATTAAGTAATTAAGGGTTTTAAATTAATTAATTAAGGTTTAAGTTAATTAATTAAGGAATAATTAAATTGGTTATTAAGGATAAATTAATTTGTAATTAATATTGATTTATCTAAGTTTAATTTCTTAAGGAAAGAAATTAAGAATTGTTAATAGTTAAATAAAGGTCATTAACTTAAGATTTATTTAATAATTAATAAATGTGATTAATTTTAATAATTAATTAGATTAATTAATTAAAGATAACCAATTGTGGAATTGTTTAAGTGTAATTAAAGGAATTAATTACTCAAGGTAATTAATTAAATAAATTTGACTAGTTTAAGTAAATTAAGTAAGTTTAATTAATTTTAATTAATGATTGGATGATTTGATAGGAAATTACTTAATGTAAGTAATGAAGTGTAATTACTTAGTGAAGTAATTAATGGTATTACTGGATGTAATAAGTTGAAGATGATTAATAATGGAAGTAGTTTGGATTAAATTACTTTGTGTAATTAATCAAGGGATTAATTAAGATAATTAATTAAGGAGTAATTAATTTATATAATGAAGTAATTAAGGGTAGTAAATTACTGGATGTGATTAATCAAGAATGATTAATAAATGTAGATTAAGTAAAGATTAATTACTTAATGTAATTAATTGAAATAGGATAATTAATTGAAAATATAATTAGGGATCATTAATTAATAAATAAATTATGTAATTAAGGATTGATTAATTAAGATTAATTAATCAATAATAAGTGATTTTGAGTAATTAATTAACGTAATTAACTAAGGATTAATGTAATTAATTATAGTTAATTAATTAATAGAGTAAATAAAGATTAATTACTGTATTTGGTTAAGGATAATTAATTTGTGAAATTAATTAAAGGATAATTACTTGAATGTAATTAAATGATAATTAATCAAGGATGATTAATTAAGATGGAAATTAGAGAATGATTAATTAATTGACTTGGAATTAATTAATGGTTATGTAAGCAAGATTTATAATGATGGAGTAATTAATTTAATTTACTTTAAATTAATTTAAGATAAGGTAATTAATTTTATTCATTTTAAATTAATTATAAATGGTGTGATTATTAATCCTTGTTTATATATGGATGGATGATATTGATTTCCTTGAATGGTTTGAAATCTCAGATATGAGATAAGTAATGCTCGGTGATATGAATGCTTTGGTTGAATTGTGATAATAATGTGAATTATCTATTTGTGACGATAATGTAGAGTATCTATCTGTTATATTGTGAATTATCTATCTGTGTGTATATAGATAATAGAATTGAACTGTTTTAACTTTAAAAACAACTTGGACCTAAAAGATGGCGTTTTGGATTCGATGAGACCGGGATCGGGTTTCCAGATTTGGAAGTCCGAAAACCACATCGATCCAAATTAATGATAGGTCGCGAATCTTAAGTGAAGATGAAGATTCAGAGTGCAAGGGTTATTGTCGTTAACTCTGAGGGCGATTCCAAAATGAGTGTAACGAGATAATGCCTTCGGTTTCGTTCGAACCCGAAACGAACTTGTATGGATTGAATGCTTTCAGAACATCGTCAGGTGGACGATGAGCATTCTAAGAGATGTGTTCTCTAAAGGTAAATCGTAGCCTCAAGCCTCATCAACCGGGAATGGCTAAAACATGGGAGGTGCAGCAAGGCTTCATGGGTAGCACCCACTTGAGAGCGAGATATACCCATGTCTAGAGGTCCCTTCTTATTATTTCGGTTGTGTGGGCAGTTGATTGCAACAACTGTTGGGGTTGTCTTATTCGGGACTGTCTAGTAAGGGATGGTTCCGGCCTTGTGTTGCAGGGGATTTAGGGTGGATCCTCGGTACGGTGATCTAGGCCACGTACTGTGACGGGCGGTACCCCAGTAGCCCTGCCATTGTATGGAATCCAAACTCCAATAAGCGCCGTACGTATTAGTTGTGCCCAACTATGTTGGAACGTGAGATGTAAGCATTCCAGCTATTTCTTTATTTTACTTGAAAACCCTAGACACTATTATAATATCACTGGATTTCCTATCAAATGTTTGGTTAGCGTAAGGTAAAAACTTTTCCATGTTTATGTGTGGGAAGTCTTACGTGATACCTTTTATTTTCAAAGTTTTTTTAAAGTTAAGCAACTTTAACCTGTTACTCACACCAGACCCATGTCTGACCTGGAGTTTATTCTGTTTTTCTTAAACTCTCAGGTACTCAAATTTTTATGAGTAGCCAAGGGATTCAGGTTAGCTTTGACGAATTGTGAAGGAGCAATGGAGCAGGAGGCTTCATCGTTATAGATATATAGTTTTCCGCTGTGTTGGTATCTCTGTGTAGTTTCTCTGTGTTGTATTTGAGTTGTATTAACTAGACAGGTGTTTATAACTGTCTAGTATGGGATGTATAATCTGTATAACTCTAATTGATGTTGTATATTATGTAATACTTATGTGATTAATATAATTTATTCGTTCCGCTGTTGAGATTCTGATGTTGTTTCTTCTTTCTTCTCTATCTTTTCTCTTTTCTATCCCTTTCTTTCTTCATCATGATACGACTTTCTGGTGATAGAAAGTCGGGTCATGACAAAGCAAGTATAACAAAATATACAAATTCGTAAAATAGAAATTCTTGGATTCATAAATATATTTTCATCATTATTAAATAAGAATTTTAGAATGACAATCAAAAAGTTAAACAAAATCCAAAATAATTAAATTTAATAGTTGAATCTTACCTTGAGATGTTCTCATCCACTTCATTACTCAATGTTGAAACATTGAATATTAAGAGAATAAGGAATTTGAATTTTGAAATGACTTAGATTTGGTGAGAGATACAAAATAAATGATTTTTAAGTTTGAGTTTAAGAAAAATAGAAGAAGAAATAAGCATGATAATATACAGATATGAAATGAGGAGTATGGAGGAAAAAAGAAATGTATGCATAATAATTACTTAATGAAGGAGAATAATATAGATATGAAATAAGAAGCAGGGAGAAAAAGAGTAAATGAATGCTAAATAATCACTTGAATTAAGAAAATGAATTATTATATGTGCTAAGAATGAATACTGCACAATTGATTTGTAACGTTTTGAGGTGTATCATGGGAATTCTAAGAGGTAAGAATTAATATCTTCATGGTGAAAAGAAAAAAATGAGAACACATAGAGGGTTAAATTGAAAAGTTGATGCTAAGACTAAGGAGAATTAAGTATATTGACTGAGAGTGAATGAGAGAGCAGAATACTAATGGTCAATTATTCAATTTCTTATATAATATAATAGATTAACTCTAATGAACAAAAACATGATGAATATAAATGAGCCTACAATATTAATAACAACCAAGTGGCACCAATTATTATATCATCAACTCGGAATCATAATTCAGCAAAGAATATTAATGTTGAGACGCTTGCACAGTCCGACTTATTAAAACAAAGTCAAATTAATATAAATTCATAACATAATCTCTCAGAAAATGCCGATTCAGCAAAGAATATTGATGTTCGGACCCCTACACGGTCCGATTTATTAAATTAAAATCAAAATAATATAAATTCATAACGTAATATCCTAGACAGTGCTTGTCAAACTATGAAAAGTTGCATAGAAGTGAATAGTCAAACCACGCATGCAGCTCCACATAAGGTTACTATATTTGGTGTGGTCCTTAATCGAAACTTAGTTATGCCTGATGTAAGCAATATAGTGTAGTTCCATAAGCAAGCTGCACGCACAAAACATATAATCAAATCTAACAATGTCTAGCCTAGCCTTAGCACCTAGCCAGAATGTCATATTAGTACTTCAAAAAATAAAAAGGGCAGAAAGCCTAAATTAACAACAATATATCCAAGTTTAAAGAGCAGGATACTAACACCAACAGTGTAAGGTTACCGAGGTATTCTAGAAATGAAGAAGGTCCTTTTGAATTTAAAGCCACGACAACTACTGATATGATTGACAACCCTTCCTGGAACAATCTAGTTTTGTAAGTTAAGGAAAAAGCGAGAAAAAGCAAACAAAATAAGATGAGTTTACCCCTGAATATCTCTGATTGTAGGGGAACACAGTCCTCTAATAATTAAATGACTTTCCTTGTATGGAATGTAATAGGATTAAACTCCCCAACAATAAAATATGATTTACTAGAGCATATTAATAGACTTAATCCCTCATTTTAGGCATTTTAGAACACAAACTAAATGACAATGATACCCACATTTTTATTAACCCTAAACCAGGCCGGGTATATTTTTCTAACAAGTCAGATGATAGGAAAAGTACAATAATTATTATCTGGCATCCGAATATTCGAGATGCAATTCTCATCTATAGTGACCCACAAGCTATAAATTGTATTTTTCAAAATAGGGAGGTTTCAAGTTTATTTTTACTTTAATTTATGGGCTACACAATCAGCATCAGAGAGGCAAATTTTAGGAGTGTTGAGCCTAGAAATGACATAACACCCAAAGCAAACTAAAATAAAATAGATATAATAGAAAAAAAAAATAAACAAAACAGAGAGAGCACTAGAATTTTTATAATGGTTAGGCAAATCTATGACCTATGTCCACTGTTTTGTTATTGATTATAGATTATTAGTCACTAGCACAAGGGTTTGACAAGTTCTAACACCCTAGAACAACCAAGAGTAGCTTTCTTAGTGACTATGGTTGAGGAGAGATAAAAGATGAAGAAAGCAAAGCGCTAAAAGTCCTTTCCCAAACGCCATATGAGATATATAGGAAAATTGCACAATAGAATTGCCCGATCTCAATATACTAGGTCTTACTTCGGATCCAAAAAAGCAAGAAGGGAAGATGGAGTCCTTTGAGACGTAAAAACAGCTCGATACCAACCAGAATTGGTCAGACTAATGTTATTTTTAGAGGAGGGTTCACCCATTCCCTCCTTTAGTCTTCTACCTTCGATTCGTTATAATCCAAGCGATTTTCCTTAGAAATCATGTTGATTCTGGGAGGTTTTGATATCAATTATACCTATCTGCTTTCCTCCAGAATTTCCTTGGATTTGCTTACCTATTCCTTCAAAAATGAGCTTCCAAGGCGATTACTGTTGCCAGTAGTTGATAGGTCATAGCTTGAGAGTTCCCTACAAGGCATAAAAAGCGGTCGGTACCGATCTGAAATTAGTCGATATCGACTTGTTTCTTTAAATCCAAACTTGCCCCAAATACTTGAGCCTATTTCCATTGTCCTTCTATGTATGTTTTCGAGTCCGTGAATCGTTTTGTCTTCGTCCTGATGTTCAAGTTTATCTAACGGCTGCTTGGTTAAACAGTTGGATAACACTACCCTTTAGAATATGCTTCTGTTGAAAACAAAGCGTGCTCTGGAACAAGACAAGCATTCACTATTGTCTATGTACATCAGTTGGTTATCTAATAGTTGCCTCAAAGCATTGTCTCATTTTCATGGATATTCATTTGACTACTTTATGTAGTAGAAATTCCATCCTCCATGCTAATATCTATATCTACATTTTGGAGATCATTCCATGCCTTAGACAGATACACACTGCCTCCCTCTTTCCTTGTTCTTCATTTTCCTTTTATCCTTGTGAGGAAATTCATCTCGATACCGAGATGTTGTAATCGGTACCAAGTAGAATCACTTGATAATTTCGGTTATGCTATATAAACCAACACTTAGCATTTTCTTGCACATTACCTCATTCCTTTTACTTGAACATCCCGGTGTCGAAAACTCATGACCAAACTCCCTTATCTCAAACCGCTCGCCGACTACTTCATCGGACCATCGCCATCTTGCTAAAGCCATCACCACCCTTAGATCTCCATTTTATTTTCTGCTGATTGCTTCCAAAGAGATCGTACCCGACCTCTTCTAGTTGATATCTAGATCTTATTGCCTTAAGGTGGGTTTCTTGAATTTTTTCCATGGCGATGTTCATTGGGTTGTGCTTGGTAATAGCCAAGGGTTGTTTACAGCTAGCGAACGATTGAGGGATTTAATTTTGTGATTGGCCTTATGCTACATTCCTTGGTCAAGGCAAATAGATGAGCTTCCCTAGAACAAGCCTAGGCATACTCGAACAATTTCTTAAGGAATTGAAGGCTTGACCAGAATTTTTCCTTCTCACTACATGAATCATTATAACTTCAAGTTTTCTAGTACCTTCCTTAGGCCTTTCTTAACTTTGCTTCGGTTCTCACTCCTTTGCCACAAATCCAAGTATACGTTCACTTTAATGGGCATTAGCATTCCTTTCAAGAGCTTGGTCGATCACAAACTATAGCTTAAGAGCCTAACGGGATGTTTCTTTTTCAAAGAATGGTCACACTGAAAGCACTCCATCATTCAATGAACTCCATTGCACGACATTTTCAATTACTGCACTTCCTATGTTCCTGCAAAAGAAATGCTCCACGTCTCTACGGACATCGCTTCTGTTATCGATTATCCGACGATAACGGGTAAAATCCGATGATAGTTCCTTCTTGCAATGTGACTCATTTTTTTGGCATGAGCCGACTATCTAACACATTGATAACTAACAATTTGAAAATAAAAACTGAAATTTAAAATACTTAGGTAAACTTACCAGCCTTCAAATATCCCCACTTAGACTTGCACCTTCCTCCTCTGTTAGCGCCAAAATTGGTCACTAACACCCAAATCTAGATGAAAGCACCAAAATCCCAATCACAGCTCACAGGTAGGATGTATGTAGAGAGTAATAATATGAAGAACAGTTAAAACTAAAATGAAAGCAGTAAAGAACAACAGATTTTATAGTGGTTCGGCTAACTCCGGCCTACGTCCACTCCAGAAGTTTTCTTTTATTGATGTAAGAATCAGTTACCGTTACAAAGTGGTAGACTAGCCTTAGTCTTAGGAAATAAAAATGTCAGAGAGCAGAAGAGAAGAAGGAGATCCACATGTTGTATTTATAGGCAAAACCAGGTTGTTAGGCCTCCTGAGTAGTTTGGGCCCATCAAGGTCATAGCCGAACCCTACTTCATTATGCCGACCGATCCTGAGCAGTTGGTATGCCGAACGTGGGGAGGTGCGAGGTATCGAGGTACCGAGGTATCGAGGTACCGAGGTATGGAGGTGCGAGGTACCGAGGTATGGAGGTGAGAGGTGCAATGCTGAGCGAGGTGAGGTATGCCGAACGACCCATCCAATGCCGAACGCTCCCTGATGCCGAACGATCCATCCAATGCCGAACGAGATTTATGCCGAGCGCTCCATCCAATGCCAAACGAGATTTATGCCGAGCGCTCCATCCAATGCCGAACGAGATTTATGCCGAGCGCTCCATCCAATGCCAAACGAGATTTATGCCGAGCGCTCCATCCAATGCCGAACGAGATTAATGCCGAGCGCTCCATCCAATGCGAACGATCCTTAATGTCGAACCTCCATCATGCCGAACCATGTCTGATGCCGAACAGTTTCTAATGCCGAGCGCCCCTCATGCCGAACGATCTCTAATGCCGAGCGCTTCTAAATGCCGAGCGCTCCTGGATGCCGAGCGCTACTGAATGCCGAGTGCTCTTGGAATGTCGAACCACTCATGTATGTCGGACGCTCTATGCATGCCGAGTACTCTTGAATGCTATTCGAACGTGAATGCCAGACGAACTATTTGTGCCGAACCTCCACCATGCCGAACCATGTTTAATGCCGAACCATGTTTCCTAGACCCAAATTATAGTTGATCCATCTTTATCCAATCATATTTCCATCTCCCAAGCACGTTGCATCATCTATCCGTCCAGTCGACTTAAAGTCGTATTCCAGTCTTGACAAACGAGTAGTCGATTTAGTTAAATCCGCCTACTTACAGTCTTGCCAAAAGGCGGGTTAACACCTCCTCTTCTTCCCCCAATGTTGTCCACCTACAATCAGTTGGAGTTGTTGGAATATTACATTGTGTAGGAAGAGGAGATGTATGAGCTGTTGATGTTGAACATGACATTTTGTTCCAAACTTTCCCAAGAAACCTTTGATTTTATCAAGCTTGTTATCCATACGAACTATGGAGCTTTCAATACAACTTATGCGATGTATGGATAACAAGCTGTTCTTGGTAATTCTTCTATAGCATCGTCATCACTTTCTTCAACATGTTGTTCTTAGGAAGAAGTGGCTCTTGGTTCGGGTGGTTGAGAATTTCCGACGGCTTTGTTCAATCGCCATTGTTCTAATGAGATGATGTTATGGTGTGCAACTCTTGGTGGAATGGACATAACATGTAACGACCCGTAAATTTTAGTGGTTTTATTTATTTAATTAATTGAATATTTATGAAATTTTAGATAATCGAATTTTGAAATAAAAATTTGATATTTGGAATACGTCTATTTTAACATAGCAACTGGTAAATTTTCATCTGATAATATTGAATTTTATTTTCCTGTGTAATTCTATTCCAATTTAAATCAGTTTAAAATTGATGATAATAAAATATTTTCCAAACCTGAATATTTTTATACAATAATTTGTAAATCATCTTCTGAGTGAGACGTCGTATTTCGATTCTTCAAATTTGGACTTCTATTGCTCCGTTCATCTTAATTCTGACATTTTAATAGCATTTTCGGTACCGATTATCCACTTTTGATCGAATGATCATACCACTGACATCTGTATACCGTTTTGATCGTCTCGTCATGCTGATCTCTGTAGTATATTCGTTTTTGGGTTTTGAAGTCCGGCTCGCTGTGGGGTCGATGAAACGATCTGCAGTATCAGTACGGTTTCGAACATTTCAAATTTCTTTTGACTATTCAATTTCCACTATGTTAACCCAACAGCCACTGACATTTAATATTTTTGAAACTGTGCCTGACTTTTCTTTTTCCTCAGTTTCAATTTGTTTACTTGTCCATTCGTTCTCCTATTTTTCCTACCACCGTTCGTTTTCGAAAAAAAACCTTTATATTTCACCTGAAGCCAAATGGCTGTAACCTGCTCGTAACCATTACTTCACAAATAGCCTGCTACTCTTCCCTTTCATATTCACTGCCACTCTTCATCCCGAGCAAACCCACCTCTCCTCCCCTCCAAACTCACCATGGCCGAACTCACGTCACCAAGCCCGCATCTCCTCACTTCGCAACCAGCTACCGCGTCCCCTCCTATTTTCTCCGACCTCTCCGGTTTCCAAAGCCATCAACTCGATTTGCAGCTTCGTGCTCCTTCGTCCAGCCGAACCACCCACGCTAGCAACTCCGAGCACCGACCATGGCCCGCCGCCACAAGCCCTCCATGACAGCCGAGATCATGCCGTTCCAGCCTCGGCCTTGTCAATGCCGCGTGTACATGTATATTTGTATATGTATACACGGAACTTTAAAAGGTAATATTTGTTATTTATATTGTTTTATATAATATATATGTATATATATATATATACAGTGCATGTTGAAATATTATATATATATACTATAGTTTATTGTAAAGGAGATTTTCGCACATGTATATTGAAGGGCACATCCGACCTCCTTTTGCAATCTTATATATATACTATATTAAATCTTATTTACTTACAAATATATATTTGCCTGAATGTAAATTTGTTGGAGCATGCAGTTTTCTTTGTTTTGGTTGACTTATGTATTAAATGTTAGTTTTCAAAGAGTCTGTATATGAAAATATATAAATATATATCTAAGTTTTGTATATATGTTTGTTGAATTACATCTGTAGAAGTTGTAAATATAATATATAGTATATTATGAAGTTTTGGGTATTGTCCAGATGCACATTTATACAAGTTATACTATATGTTGTTTTATATATATATCTTTATGCAAGCCAAGATGAAGTTAGTCATATATATTCTATTTGTATGCTATGTTTTGAAATAAGGATATCAGTTGTTTTAAATATAGTCTACAAGGTGTGTGTGTAGATATATATATATATATATATATATATTCGGTTGAGTTGTACGCATATCATAAAGCAAACAAAGTTCATACAGTTCGTATATTTTTAAAGTATATTAAGTTATATATTTAAAGTACATATGCTAGTTTGATAAAGTGACGACAGTAATAATATATTTGTTTATTTAAATTTTGTTTTCTGTATATATACAAATAGATAAAGTTAGTTTATACATATATTCTTATGAATGTCTGTTAGCTAGTTGTATATATGCATTAGCTTGCAAAAGTTTAAAATATGTATAAATATTGTAATTGTATTCAAGGCATTATCTGCTCGGCATACCCAAAAATATGTTGATATTTTGATTATCTTGGATATTGGTTTTTAATATAATATATACATGTTATATAGAGTATTTTGGGTTCTGATGCTATATTTTGTTTTGTAGTAAAGATTATGTCAGCTCATATCTGAATTATATAAACGTTTGATTTTATGTACATAAAATTATATAAGCCATATATATATTATTTTATCTTAAATTACATATGCATATAAATATATATCATTCGGTTTCAAAGCAGTTTTATGCATATGTGTTTTGGGTAATGGTTTTAAGTATAATAAGATCTTTGGTTCTTAATGCTTGAGTTTAAGAATAATTGTTTTAGAAATTTTTATATAATATTTTTAATCTTTGTCTTAAATTAAAGTACTGAAATATATAAAATATAATGTATCAATTTTTAGTTTATATCAAAACCGAATCAATTTATTTCGTCATTTTCCATTTATCAGCTTGTTCGTCGAATCCGTATTCATCTAGCTTTGCTTTGGAATTCGTGCTTGCATTTCGTAATTCGATATGTGCGTATCCGTGTCATCTCCTGTTTCCTCTAGCCTCGAAAGGTGAGCAATCACTCACGATTAACGTTCTTATATTGATTAAATTTGATTTCAATTGAAATATGCTGCTGTTAGTTATTTACATTTTTATATATATGCCATTATCTGTATCTGTTACCTATGACATCTGACACCATTATCTGTTATTTATATTGCTATATATATGCCATTATCTGTATCTGTTCACTTGTGACATCTGACACCATTATCTGTTATATGCCTGTTATGTTATTATCATATCTGTTATCACTCTGCAAGTTCCCTGTTAGTATAGAATTCACTATGGGTTGAAATGATACATACCCGAACGATCTGTAGAATAGGAGAAAATCGTTATGGGTTGAAATGATAAACCCAAGCGATTTTCATTAAATTGTATTTGGGATTGCGGGTTGAAATGATATATACCCGTATATATTTAAATTGCGGATTGAAATGATAAATATCTGTATCACTTGACCATAGGATAGAAAATTTTATATAGACACCATTGGTCTATATATATAAATATTTTGAAAATGATTTCTATGGTTTTAAAAAGAAATATATGGTTTTATAAATATGGATTTCAAGATTTATTAAAGTTGATTTAATAAAGTTGATCTAATCAATATAAAATATGTTTAAGTATTTATGTAAAATATATATATTTCCAAATGTAGAGTTTATAATGATTCAGGTTGAAAAGATAAATTTGAAATTGATTTGAAATTATATTTATTTAAGAATTTTACTTAAATAAGTTTGATTTTAAATTTATTAAATTTGAAATTTTAAAGATATGTTTTATAACTTGAATTTGATTAAAAGTGATTTAAATGAATATTTCAAACTTATATAAATTTAAATGGGATATTTTGTTTATTTTAATTTGTCAATTGAAGTTGTATTAAATGATATTGAAATGATTAAGTTAATATTTTCAAAACTAAATAATTTTAAAGTGAATTTGATGTATATATGAAATTATCGAATTTAGTTTTGAAAATGTTGAATTTTTAAAGCTTTGAAATATATCGAAATTGAAATGGTTTATTTTATGGTTCAAATATGTATTTGAATTCGATAATTTGAAATGGTTTATTAAGAAACTGAATTGAGTTGAAATTTATGAATTGAGATTGAATTAAAATTGAATTTTTTGAATTCGAGTTGATTTGAATCGATTTGTGAAATTTGAGGAAGCTATTTTATTATATAAAGTATTTTTAAACTATATCCAAAACTATTTATATTTTACTTTATAAATTATTTTTATATAAACTATTTTAATATAAATCATTTTCAATATAAATTATTTTATTATAAACTATTTTAACTTATAACTATTTTATATAAACTATTTTTGTTTTATAAACCATTTTATCATATATATAATTTTAATATCTAAACTGTTTAAGGGGAAAGTGTTATGGATTCCAAAGTGTTACGATCTCAAAGTGTTATGATTTCCAAAGTTATGAATTTCAAAGTATTATGATTTCCAAAGTATTATTATTTCAAATTGTTTTGGTTTCGAAAGTATTATATCTTTGAAAGTACTATGATATAGTATTGGAATATTTTTGAAATGGAAATGATATAGTATTGATTTGTTTTTGAAATGGAAATGATATAGTATTGATATGTTTTTGAAATGGAAATGATATCGTATTGATATGTTTTTGAAATGAAAATGATATTTTGGTTTGGAAGTATAAACTATTTTGAAATGACCGCGGTGTTATAATAACGTTTGGTTGTTAAAGAGACCGGGATCGGATATGGGCATACTCTCTGTCGATACCGAAAACCACTTTAACAACTGTGTACGCGGTGGAGATTCCAGAATGAAGTAGGATGGTGGCGACGATTCTATTGAGGTATATACGTGGACCCGACTCTCGTGAGTTGGCATAAGGTGGCTAAAACAGGAGCGATTGACGGGCCAATGAGGTAGCTCCTCTGATCGGACACACTTCTTTGATACCATTCTATTACTTTGTGATTGATTGGGTGCACCCTTTGATTTTTGGGAGTGTGGCTCGAGGTGGACGGTAGTGGCTGCTATGCGTTACCACCAGTCCGGATGCGTAATTGGTATATCTACCCTGGAATTGCCTTGTTGTGCCGTGTCACCTACCCTAGCGCGCCTTATATGAGTTTGGTTTTGTGTCGTAGACTGTGGAGTATTTAGGGTAGCCTCTCGATCTGGAGGTACGCTGGTACTGGACAAACTACTGTGACTATTTATGTGTTAAGGGGAATATTGGGTCACTCCTTAACGCTATTTTAAAGAAAGTTTATTTTACTATTAGACATTATTATAATAGCGTATATTACTACATAGTAGATAGTTTAACGGATCCTTGGAGGATGGTTATCCCAAACATCCTTTGAGTTACTTGTATTTCAGTTGATATTTCACTTGAGTTGGATTTATTGATATAAGAATGTTAATCCTGACTTGAGGGTTTTGTGTTTTGCTTTATGCTCGGGTCAGACTGAGTGATACAGCATTTGAGACACCTTTGGAGTTGGAGCTTCGCTTGGAGATCCAGCTATCTATTCAGCTTGTAGTTATTTAGTTGATTCTAGTGATGTATTATGTTCTTGTATTTGACTATTGTATTGAAACATCTATGTATTCGAGACCTCTGTTGTATCTTATTTAACTCTGTTATATATATATAGTAGCTTCATGAACTACTATTCTTTTGTTTCCGCTGCATTTTGTTATATTACTCTGTGTCTGTGATTCTGTGATTATTTATTTACTGTATATGCTGAGATTTGCCAAATTTAAATTAAAAATCTGATATTTTGAGTAATTCAAGTACGACATGTTTGGATGCGAATGGTTGAAAATATCGAGTCGTTACATGTGGTATCAGAGCTCTGGTTTTAGGCAAAACTCAGCATATAGAGTAGTGTTAATTACAGAATTACCTTCGTTCGAGCTTTAAACTTTTCCTCTTTGATTCGATTTCCTTTGAATTCTGGAATGTTTCCCCAGTTCCAAAATCCATCCTTGTCTCTCCCTATTCGTGATTTGATTCTGGAGCATCCCATAGCTCCATTGAATGATTTATAAAATGTGACACTCCTTCATGAGTTATTTTAAAAGTACGCCAAATTTCACATATGTGGATGTGCACATACTTACTCTATTTAACTCATTTTTATTTAGAGAACAAAACAACATTTTCATAGCTTTAACATTAGAAGTAGCATCAATTTTATGAGTGTTTGACCATTGAGCATAGTCATTGGTAGGTATAATGTATTCTTGTTGTATGATATTCCAAGTATCAAAACCATTTGCATGCATATAAATTCTCATTTTAGTTGACCAATAAGAATAATTTAATCCACTGAATAGTGGTGGTCATGCAGTGGATTGACCTTCAACAAAAGTAGAGTTAATTTCCATATTACATTAAATATCAAGTGAACTTTTTTACGATTAAATGATGTCCTTGCTCTGATACTAAATGTAAGAAACTAGGGATCGAATAATATGAATATTTAACTAAGTTATGTTATGCAGAATGAAAATACCAAATAGAAAGTGCACCAGATATTTTCATACTGGTTCGAACTTCCCATTCTACGTCCAGTCTCAGACTCCTTTTTGATTTAAAATAATACCCTCACTTAACCCGAAGGAGTAGGTATTACAACCGCTTGAGCTACCGAACAGGACTTTGTGCCTGAGATCTCAATAGGACTTCGGCTACAAAAGAGTAGATAAGTTTGTGACTTTTTGTGCTCTAGTACAACACGAATGAGTCGATAAGTACACCCTTTCTATAATATTCCTCTTAGTGGTATGAAATGCATTCGTGAAGAATTGTAAGTGATTTGATCACAAGAGAAGTATACTTAAACGTGCAAGTGATCAAATTGAAAGCAATGTAATTCTTTTGAATGCTTAGAGAATTCAAGACAAGATATCAAAATTAGAGAGAACAAAATTATTTTTGAATTCAAGAATTATGATTGCTTTATATAGAGAATAAGTAGATGCAACTATTTGTGAAGTGTGATGACTTATTAAGGAGTTGTAGCCATTGTTGAAGGGAAGTGACTCTTTGTAAAAAACATTATCCCGCAAGAAAATAGTATAAAAAACCTTATTTCAGTCGACTGAAAAATATGTTAGTCGACTGAAATTATTTTAGAAAAACAATGTATAAACGATACTAGTCGACTGATCTGTGCTATTTTGATTTGTTAAAAATTTGAATAATTTTTAATTGTGTATATATGCATATATACCACTTTAAAGAGATTTTAACGTGTGTATACTCTAGACTAATGACTCTATGACTTATATTACAATTTTGTGTCATCATTGGCTTGTCT
This sequence comes from Allium fistulosum, assembly GCA_030737815.1. Classification (NCBI taxonomy): domain Eukaryota; kingdom Viridiplantae; phylum Streptophyta; class Magnoliopsida; order Asparagales; family Amaryllidaceae; genus Allium; species Allium fistulosum. The sequence goes on along the minus strand of CM060907.1, from coordinate 897,363,026 downwards.
TTGTCATGTAGATCTCATTCGATGGTTGATTTCATTTCTTGCAAAAGTCGGTAGTATATGTAATACATTCGTGTATAGTTGTCATTATCAAAACATCAAATTATGAGGTTCTAACACAACCTCCTCCTTTAAATAAAAATATTGGCTTAACGGTTCTGGACGATCCACTCGAACAGGTACCAACGATTCTTACTACGAAGATGCTCAAAAATGTATGTCGCTAATATGGGATTCCTAAGGATGATGTCCTACTCCCAACGCAGATCCAATAGGCACACGATCTCTCAATGGGTTATACGATATGCAATAGATATATGTGCTTAGGCAGTGCTATGCCACTTTTCAATCCATTTCTACGCATCTTCCTTTAGGAACTCGGGCTAGTTCCATCCCAAGTACATCCCAACGGATATGTACTACCGAGCTTTGTATAGTTCTACTCATGAACTAAATCTAGCAGCCTCCAAACTTCAAAGAATCACCTTACATTCTGAGTTTCAAACATCAATGTAATTCGTCGTCTTATATGACCATCAAGGATTAGTGCTAATGCAAGGTAATTGAAGAAATCCATAATAAATGTTCATATTTGAAGAATGAGTACTTCTTTTTCCGATGCCTATACGACTAAAATAGGCCTTAGCTTTCTAATGGTAAGGTTGATTTCTCTTTACTCTTCTCATGGATGGATTTTGCTGTCCAAATGTTTGACATGTTACTTGATTCCTTTGCAAATATTTCCATGCGAGATGCAAGTGAAGAGGATGCCGAAACCCTAAAAACTCCCAAGAGAGTTTGCTTCATGCATCACACCAACGCTTACCTTTTGAAAATCGAGAACCTTCGCTGGTCCAACCTATTACATACTGAACACTTCTTTGTTACTACAACCACTCTTCCAAGCAGTTCTAGAATGCCCACTCGATCTTCATCCCCTACTCACAACTCTGTTAACAATCTCCACGGTGAAGTTGAGGTTCCACCTGGTACAAAAAATATTGATGAGCCAGCTAACAGAGTAACAAAAGAGCTTGTTGTTGGTGAAGTTCGAGAAGAAGGGGATGGAGGAGTTGGAATGCAAATGATTTAGGAAGAGAGCAAGGAGGAAGGAAGAAGAGAAGGAAAAGAGGAGGAAAAAGAAGAAGAAAGTGACATGAGTCGAGGGGGATATGAATCGTATAGGGAAACGTCTCCCGAAGGCACTGAACTTCATGCTTCATCTTACCCGAAGTGCATTGTGGTCATGACTTCAAAGTATATTGTTGAACCAAGCACGATGCCAATAGCCATGGCGATTCCTCCAGCTGGTTCCTTTAACGATATCTTTGGCTCATTGAGTGACTTCGATATTCCAGTTGCTGAACCTCTTAAGGAAGGCTCTCCGGGCTTCACCTTTTTGTCTGGGATATCCTAGCTAAAGGAGGTGAGACTCTGCCTTTATTTCCTTCCGAACACGGTCTATATGGAAGCTGTGTGGCACCGACGCTTCTCACACTCCTAGGATCATGAACACACATTCCTTGCATTCATTTTCTTTTGACATTCTAAAACTTATACAATCATTTCTTTTGTTTTGGGTACTAGGCAGAGATAGATTCAGCAATCTTCAATATGGCATCAGTGAAGGAAGAAAACACATTCCTGAACTATCTCATTCTAGTTCCTATAGGCAACAAGAAACCAGGGAAGAGAGAAGCTCAAAGGAAAGATAATAAGCGAAAGGCGGAAGAAGACTGCCAAGCTAAGAGGCATCGAAGGAAGAGGCAGGCCAACGAGAGGCATCCTTACGAACACGAAAAAAGGTATAAGGACTAACATGTTCACCATATTTCATCTTTTGGCATTCCTCTTCCTCGTTCTCAACCCTAATTTCCTATACACCAACAAATTTGGACATCACATTCCTTGACTACAATCGTTCCTCCTCCTTCTCCTTGCTCTAAAGATGTTTTAATCTATCCAACTCATATCCTAGCTCCTTTGAGCCACATGCAGGCTGCCTTCCCTGAGCTCTGCTTGACCGATGTCATATTTGTTTGTGACATCAAAAATATTCCCAAGGATGAAGTAGATTGCAAGGTCGAATGGGTTCAAGAGTTGGTAGATCAGGGGTATGAGGGAAAAAGCTTGGCTATGCCATATCCAATTTTAATCGAATTAATTTAACCAATATTCAATTGTTTAAATCTGAAAAGATGACTTACGACACTCTGATAGAGGGGTATAAGAAGGACTTAGAGAAAACTAAAAAAAATGATGTCACCCTGTAAGTGGGGAAGAAAGCTAAGGATCCGGTGGCGGAAATGAGAAGAGCTCGTAACAATGTAGAAATCATGGTAAAATATTTGTTAAAGACTACTCATGAGGATGTCACTACTATAAAGTGTAACATCCTCTACTTTGAGCCTGAACCTAAGCACTACAGATGCTACAGTCATCTATAGTATTAACTTCCGGTGACAAAATACGGTAATGTTAATGGTATTCATAATACCAGAAGCACATGAATATGAAATAAAATCAACAAAGACTTCAAAAATAGCTTTTCTGATTACATTTCAAATCCATATTTCATATGCAATTACATAATCCCAAAACGATTCCGAGGTTTTGGTCAAACATAGTTATTACAAATTACACCGATATATGAAGATGCCCCCTTGGATGATCAGAGTGCTAAATAGATAGACATATCAGTCATAAATACATCACAGCAGAAATAACACTAAATAACCCCTACATAACTAGGTTTGCCTCTTGCACATCTCTGGAAGCTTATTTGTCCAACCTCCTAAACCTGAAAAGTCCTTAACTCTCAATCTACTCAAATTAATTTTGAGCACTCGAGAGTTTAAGGGGAAAACATAAACTTCGAGTTAGACATAAAGCCTGGTGTGAATAATTCTATAACATCTCGGTTTATTGATATTAACTGAGACCAAGCTGCTTAGTGAAACAGGTTTCCCCTCACTAATATCCTTTTAAAATCATATCTTTTGCAAACCAAAAACCTGCAACCAAACTGATTATATCAATAATAGCAGTAACATATATGCATAATAATCAGGTAACCAATGGACCATCTGTCCACACTATAGTTTTTATCTGACTAACTATTAGGCATTGGCTGACTTGGGTCTACCAAACAAAATAAATAATCTAACACCCTTTAGACATAATACTGGGCTATCCACCCTTAACTATCTTCTTCCAGGGTCAACTGATCCTAATGGTTTTGCGGGCTCATCAATAACCTATCTAAACTGTGTATATTCCCTTCTATGTGTCACCTTATTTTAGTCCCACCTATGACACAGCCCTACACATTGGAATTTTGAACTTATATTACCTAGGGACTATTAGCTAAAGTATAGGACGTAACCCTACACCAGTCCCATCCGTTCTTCTAATATCTGAGTCATAAACTTAGGGTTAACTACCCTATTCAAATTCATTTTCTTGTAAACAAGCTTTACAAATGATTTACCCTTGAAATCATATCTTTATGAAACAAGGAAATCATACTCTTTGCTTTACTCAAAATATTTATGCCATGATATATGCTTTACACAAAACAATGTTGATGAAATCTAACCAATGGGATTATCTATCCCTTCAAATAAGTTAAAGCCTCTTTTTAACTTAGAAAACTTTAGGCTATTAGGCGAAAACAATACCTTCGAAACCTTTTTTTTAAATCTTAAACAATCCCTTTCGAAAGCATTACATAAACCTTAGACATCCTCTTTCAAAACCATTTAAACTTATCTTTCGAAAGCATTTATAATTGTTTCTTTCAAAACCATTGAGTTTAACTTTTAATATAACTATGGGGTCCACAAGAACAGAGGCAAAAGCTTTACTTTGAAAGCATTATCCCAAGTAAAAGAAAGAGGATAGTTTCGAAACCCACCCTTTCGAAACCATTGCCTCCGAAACCATTTGAAAGCGGCTAAATTACCCTTTCGAAAGCAATAAGAAGGCGGCTTTTAAAATTAAAAGACGAAAGCACCCTTTTCGAATACATTGCAATGAGGCTATCAAAGCAGCCTCTAACTCATTCGAAAGGTATGAATGCGGCAGTTAAGTTTCAGATAGGTTTGAAAGCGGCTATCCTTTCGAAAGCTCCTTTAAAACAAAGACAAGCGGCAACTCTTTCGGAAGCTTCCTTTTAAAAACAAAGACAAGTTAATGGGTTCGAAAGCCAATAAATGTAACCCCTTCGAAAGCATCTTTTATAAACAAAGGTAAGTAAATGGCGCCAACCCCTTCGAAAGCATACCTTCGACATGGTCCCTTCCGCCTTTCTCTAATACACTACGTATCAATTGCTAGGTACCATATGCATTGGTTTCGAATGAGTGTGAAAGGCATATTGGGCATGGTGATGAAGGTAAGCAGTGAAAGTGGTGAAGTTGTAATTCGAAACAAAACTGAATTTTTGCTAAAGTAATTCCTTTTTACCCAACTTGCCTAATTTGTCAAAATATGTTTGGTTGCCCATTCTTTATCAAAATTCTTTTCTAAAAACGCTGCCAAATTCACAATTAACAGTTCAAAATATTTTAAGCAAATAAGCTGTTCTCCTTGGTAAAACATATAAAACATTTAAGTCCCTTAACTCAAATAATTTTATAACTGTAGTAAAATACTTAGGAAATTTCCCCAAAAATCATAATAATTCGCTTTTGATATGCTTCTAGCATATATAAATTTCAGACCCAAAATCATTATATAATTGTCTTAAATAATTTAACTCAATATTAACTATTTTCTCTCATAGAAAATTCATAATTAATCCACAATTACTTAGAAAATTATGAAACTTGAAACCCACTTCTAAAATAATGTGTTTGACCATATATAAAAAACGCAACTCATTTGGATGTCATTTAATAAGTTTTCTAATCTAAACATATCATAAATCCGTATGAAATCATATAAATCATCAACAAGCATATATATCTATTTAAATATAATATGGCATATTACTTGCAAAATGATTTGGATCTAACTTAAAACCGAGATCAATATAAAAAGTGAGATGTAAGTTAATTATTCACCTTAGTTTGGTGCTAAGAAGGTTGAGGTTTTCTCTTTGATTGATTTGCTTTAGCTTTCTACTTGAATCCCAGCTTTTCTTCTTCTTGAATCTCCTTAATGGTAGCCGACTGAGCTCGTTATGTTTTTATTTTTATTTGTGAATGTTAAAATGAACAAGGAATGAAGAATAGAAGGGTTTAGGGTATTAAGATGAAAGATGTTCCCATTTTACCCTTATCATATTCCTCCTACTTACTTATTTTCAATTCTCTTTTGCTTATACATTTATTAAGGCATAGCCTCTTATTAATTAACAAATCTCAATCCCTTAACTATTAACATTATTTTATTTTATTTATCCAATTAAATGTTTTGAATAATGTTACTCAAACTAGGGTCATTACATAAAGACAGCTTGTCGAGAAGGACTTGGCCCTCGCCACGAAACTATCCGGGGCAAGGATAAAACTATCAATGACCATGCAGTTGAAATTCAAAAGCTCTTATCTGAAAAAGATAAGCTTGAAAGTGATATGCTATTAGCAAAGGTCGACAAACTAGAGGTTGAAGTTGACTATACTGTTGCTGCGTATGATCTAAAAGAGCTCAAAGAGTAGAAGGCCAAAGGGTGAGGGGAATTGAATATCACCCTTTAACTATTCTTCGCTGAGGTTATCTAATACAAGAACCTAAAGTGGCTCGGAAGTACATTTGTTACTACCCTCGCTAATGCCTAGGACAAAGTGTTGCACCATTTAAAGGCAACCGTGAAGGCCTCATCGAAGATGAGTTGATAGCCAAGTACCACAATGCTGATGATATAACAAAACTTGAAGAGGGAAAGGCTACCATGGCCGCAAAAGATGTTGCCGCTAAAGCTGCCGCTAAAACTTCTACCGACCCAAGCGCATCTAATCTGGTAGAATGATCAACTAGCAAATCTTTAGGGATCAAAATAAGAATTCCAACAATTGAGGGTGTAAAAACCCACACCTTAGTAGGCCTGCAAAAACACTGATTTTGAGTTGCTTAAATAAAATAAACAATGATGTAAATTGGAAATTTAATTAAGAAATTTGAATTAGTGATTATTTTCTAAAGGATAATGAATTCTTTTGGAATAAGAATTCTAAAATTTATATAATATTTGTAAAGCAATATATGGAATGAATATTTTGGAGTTATAAATAAATTTGTGATTGTGGAAATGTAGAAATATTATTTTGTAAATCCTTTGTATTTATTATATACGAAGAAGCTAACCGTGTTAAGTTGTGTGTATCCAATTTTAAAAAAATTAAGGGCTTGTTTGGTTACCCATTTTCAAAGTAGTTTTAGTTTTTAATTTTGAAAAATAATGAAAACTTGTTTACTTTACCATTTTGTAAAATTCTTTTTTGAAAATGTCCATTTTTGAAAATAGGCTTAACAAAGAGAATAGAAAATAGTTTTTTTTTGTTTTCCCAATTTTGGCCCAAATTGAAAAGCCTGAACACCCAAAACTGAGAAACAAAACAAACGCGTTCACGAACTCCTTTCCTCTTTCATGGCCGTGAAATCTGAAATCTATCTCAGAAGCAAAATCGCCACCTTCTTCAGCTTTTATCTCAAAATCAGGTAAAATCGATCTATTTTTCTTACTTATCTCGTTTGCTTCAAACTAATAATACCTAGGGTTAAACGCAAATGATTTAATGATCCATTTGATTTATTTTGGGTACTAGGGTTTTGCTTGTTCCGTAGCCGAGCAGAAGAAGAAATAATATCTTTTTTCCTTATCGTGGTACTTTGATTGTTGCTTACGAATTTTCATTTTGTCAGGGAATGATTTTGCAGTGTTCTTTTTAAACAGATTTTGCCTTTGGTTTTCTGTTTTGATTTTCACTTATTTCAACACACGCATTATCAGGTTGACAGAGTCACAGTAGAAAATTTAATGTAAGCGACTGTAACTGAATCATGGCTTCACACACATACATATAATATATGATTTGATCTTCTGCCTTGATTATGTTTGTAAGTCTTTGTGCATACTTCTTCTTCGTCATTTGATCTTGCTGCTACCTGCTTTGCTTTTATTCGGTCTAACTTGGTTAGTTTAATTGTTTTTGGAATGCACACACACATATGTGAGCTGCATGTGTCCATGCGTGTTCTAGTATGAATGTTAGGTATGTAGGTGATGCGTGTGTGTATTAGTTTGTACTGTGCACGTGTACTTGAGTGTGTGCATGTGTATATTTTACTTTGCATATCATGTTACTATCCATGTTTTTGAGATGTTGGTCTCGTTTTGCCATATATTTTCCAGGTTGTGAGCTCAACCTACGTTTGTACGTGTTGACACATATCATTGATATTTAAACTTTCTTTAAATATAAATATTTATACATGTATGTTAAACATAAATAAAAAAATATAAAACTTAACCATGAACAAACAAAACCAGAAGCCTCAAGGGATATGGAAACGGCTGCAGTTCATATGATCAATGTCAAAGCTAACAATATGAACTAATTCTGATCTTGATGATCTATAATACATGAATTTGTTAGCCTGTGTAGACATCGGACAGTAAGTTTTAAGATGTACTATGTAATCCAACAAAGAGCACATTTATTTGTTTGAAATAATTGGACCGTTAGTGTAAAAAAAAGAGTTAATCAAGTCAAGTAGGTGAATGTTGATTATGTATATGCCAAATAACTCAATAAATGTAGGCTTTTAATGCGTCAATTAAGTATAAATATATGTGTATGAATTTGATTACATGGATACAAAACTATTCCATTTTACTAACTTTGATTTTTGCTAACAGTAATAAATTGTAAGTATAAATTTTTGTAAGTCTTTATGCAAGTTTGTGTATGTTAAGCATCCTACGTATTTTATATGATTTGATCTTCTGTTGTCTTAACATTAACTCTACCAATCCAATTATTTTGATGCACAACTCACCGATTTTATAGCAAGTTCACAAAAGGTTAACACAATACTCAATTTTCTTTCTTAAACATATAAGACATTCTTGTCTTTTCTTTTGAAATCTATAGTAATTATAAGACTTGCTCTAGTTGAGTATACGTCCATTCTTCTCACGAGATATGGTATAAACCATATTACTATGGACAAAAGTTCAAGCCCAAACAAATGTTTTTCTCTTCTTTTGTTCGTGGTGTATGTATTTTGAGACAATATATCTCATTTATACGTCCATTCTTTTCTTCTCACCCAATGTAGTGGGTCTCATCAGCCCAATATATCTTTTATAAAAAATTATAGGAAATAGCAGCCTATTTAATATCATTTATACGTCCATTCTTTTAGCTACGTGGCTATAAACAATGTTTTTGTTTTAGATAGTCTCAGATGAGAGCAAATCCCATGTACCCAAATTCCCCTGTCCCTCTTACCCAACCAATCAGAGACGCCAATTTTCAGCCATTTTTCAATTAAACCCCCTTTCTCTCTCTTGCTGTTGGGGGTTTAATTGCAAAATGGCTGAAAATCGACGTCTCCAATTGGTTGGGTATAGGGGGACAGGGGAATTTTGGTACAGGGGATTTGAACTCGTCTCAGATAGTCATAAAGCTCAGAAAAAATTGGAAATAACAGCCTGTTTAATATCATCCATACAAGGGTGCATGTGTATTCTCTGTTTTAGGAGTATATAAGTGCGGTGTTCCTGCATTTTGGTGAGTATAACTTGCTTGAATGGCAGGTTGTGTGTGTGTCTATATATATGTCTGAGTTTGTTTGGCTTTTAAATTTATATGTGTGCGTAGGGTACATGTATTTATGAAGTGTTGGGCTATGAAAATGTGTGATAGTGTGTGTGAGTGACAGTGTACTATGCGTGTGAGTGTGTTTTAAATGTGTATGAACGTGCTTTGTTTTGTTCTGCCCGAGAGTAGGTAGGTGGGTAAGTGAATGTCTTAAGATATATTATATTATTTTATATACTATTTTTGAATAAGATCCATGTTGCTGCTGTGTAACTTGAAATCATAACATAGTTTTGGGTGTACTTTTCCATGTTTATATCTTTGTTATATAGACTATTTTATTGTTACAGAACTCAAGTTTTTACTTATTTGATATTAAATGTATGTATATATATTATATAAATGTAAATAGAAGTGATATATATATAATAATAATATCTTTATATATGTGTTTGCTGGGAAAATGTGATAAGTAGTAATATTGCAATATATTAAAACCTTTACAATTACTTCAAAAAAAGTTAATCACACGCATAATATTACTCAAAATATTTGATACATCCGTCTCTGCAAGAGATATAGCTATACTTTTTTTCTGTGTGCGTGTGTATTTAAAAAACATGACTTAAAATCTAGTCTTCAACAGCGAAATTATTGTTTGCCCTTCATTATATTTATATATAATATTTTTCTAATTACTAAAAAGAATCTCAGACTATATTATTATTGATGCACAGTAGTATGCCATTTTGTCCAATACAATGTACATTTTATTGACAGCTCATATGATATTAACTTAATAAATAATATTATATAGTGATTTTATCTGAATTGAATACTGGTACTTCATTTAGGATGGCTAATCCAAAGCCTTGCTTGTAAAAATGTTTATTGTTGAATGCAGAGAAATTTTATTACTCATGCAACAGTTTTTGTAAGTAAAAGATTCAAAGAAAGGACATTCAAAATACAGGCATATCATGAAATAGACAACAATTACAACCATTTGCTATTGCAATAAATGTTTTGAGTGAGTTTGCATTAATTTTTGTTTCATATACTTAAATTGAAAATGACCATTATATGAAAATGAAAGTATAAAATGGAGTAAAAGTAAATATAATATATTAATTATATGTATCATCTATACACTTGTTTTATATTTTCTTCTGTTTATGTCATTTTGTTTTATGTTTGCACGTCATTTTGTTTTATAATATACTAAATTAAGTCTGCGTGTCCTTTTATTCATCACTGTTATAAGCATAGCATTATCTTTAATGATAAATAGTTAATATAAATTTTATGCAGTAATGTCTACTGGATCTAGTATCATTTCTTATGAATTCGATGATGACTCTAGTTTTGATGATGATTTTATATTTACGGACTACTGTGATGAAGAGTTCGGTGATATGTTAATGGTTAATTACTTTGTTGCTAACCAAAGGAGTATCATGAATAGAATACCTTGTAAAACATCAACGTTTACGGGAAGGATGTTCTTACTTGATGTATTGAATGGAAATCCTTCTATATGTCATCAAATTTTTCGAATTCAAAAGCATGTATTCTTGAATTTTGGTGACGTTCTAAAAGGGAAAGGACTTTTGAATGATGGAAGTAAAGTAAGCGTGGAGGAGGGTGTGGCAATGTTTCTAATGATAATAGGACATACGACAAGATATAGTATTATTGCTGATCGTTTTCAACATTCACGGCATACTATTTCAAAATGGTTCAGAAGAGTTTTACGAGTTGTTTGTCCTTTGGGCACAGAGATAATACGTCCAACGGATCGAGATGTCATACATGAACGTCTTGTAAACAAGTATCCCTACTTTAAGGTCATTTTTTAGCACAACTTTTATATTTATCAAATAATAAACACAAATAATATGGTAGTATTATTTATTGTAGGATTGTATTGGCGCAATAGATGGAACACATGTTGCTGCATGAGTGCCCGCATCGAGGCAAACATCTTTTCGTGGAAGGAAAACCAATATAGCACAAAATGTCATGGTGGCATGTGATTTTGATATGAAATTCGTATTTTATAAATAGTTACATAATACTTATCTTTATAATATTTATATAATACATGGCCACTATTTTATAGATCAATATTACCTTGTTGATGCTGGATACCCAAACATGCCTAGATTTCTGGCTCCTTATCGAGGACATGGATATCATTTACGTGATTATAACGGACAAGGAAGACTACGTGGAAAGGAATATTTGTTCAATTATAAGCATTTATCGTGTCAAAATATAATCGAGCGTTGTATTGGTGTTTTAAAAGCAAGATTTCCAATTCTAAAACTAATGACCAAATTTACACTTCGTCGGCAAAGACAAATTCCTATTGCCTGTTACATATTACATAACTTTATTCTACAAGAACATGCTTTGGATGCTCTTTTCACACAATACTCATATGAGAATATGGTATTTGAACATGCATTGAAGGCATATCAAAATCAAGAAGTCATACAATTTAATGTTAGTCAAACAACTCAAATGGGACATATCAGGGATCAAATTGCTATACAAATGTGGAATGATTACATAACAACTCATCCATAAACCTAGATAATTAAGTATGAAATTTGTCTTTTTTTATCCTTTCTTAATAGGAACTCGCTTTGCTAATGATAATAAATTTAATGATGCAAGTTATGAGTGAATAAGGCCACACAACTACTTACTCTTTCTTAATTGCTCAAGTTTCTCTTGCTTGCTTCTATGTGCGCTTAGGTAATTCTTGATTTCAATAATGATTTTGATTAGATTTGTGTAATGTTTGTATAATTTATTACTAACTTGTGGGTCAATATTGGAAACTTTATCATGCTTGCATGTTTATCACTTCCCAAGTAAATGATTTATATCAATATTTGCTTTGATAACACTATTTCCATCAATCTATTACCCTTCATACTGAAATGATAGATGTAACCGAGTATTCAAAAAGTTCATGGTGCTGATATATATGTTAATATACTTGTATATTTGTATTTGCCAGAAAAGAGAAGGTTTAATATGAGGAAGAAGAGCCACTTAAACAAAACAAAGACTACTTGCCTATAAGATACATCAGTACTTTTTTTCCTCTTTCCGTAGTGATACAATTGATATATTTTGTCTATCTTGTAATGATTTTGAGTTGAGATATGGTTAATTTGTAGCACAATATGAGTTAGTCTCATTTTAATATAGTTCATATTTTAGTAATCATTATCTTGTGACCTTTGTCAATTTATGATTTTCCCAGTTTCATGACATTTTTTGTTAGTCTCATTCATTATCTCCTTTCACTTCTATATTTAACGGTCAAATTCCAACCAAAGTTGAAATTGTCATTTTTGTTTTGGAATAGTATTTTTGATTTTTAGTTTAAAAACTATTTTTCAAAATTATAGAACCAAATACATTTTTCAAAATATTAAAAACATTCAAAATGAAAAATTGAAAATGGACTTCAAAAACTAAGAACCAAAAACCAAAAATGAAAACAAACAGGGCCTAAGGTTTTGATTTTTCGGACATAAAGTTATTGTGTTTATGAAGCCCATTAGTGAAATAAATTAAAAGGAAGTATTTTATTATTGTGTGGTTGTAAAATGAAAACCAAAGCCAAAAAATATAAGGTAACTAAAATGATAATTTCTCTTAAGTAATACACTGTATGCTCATTATAACTTGCTTTAAAACAAAACGAAAGTCAGTAAAACTTTCCTGCTTTGAAATTTAGAAGCAAATACCCATTTTATTCATTTTGTAGCAAAATTGAACCTCAATCTCGTTTACACCCCATATAGACTTGGTATTTTATTTACAGTAGATTAAAATTGGGTTTTTGGTTGTTGTTTTGGATGAATTGTTGTTAGGGTTTGCTGATCTCTAATTTTAAGCTGCTGTAGAAGTTATAGCTGCTTAATTGAAAGAGCAAAGGGTAAGTTAATCCTCACACAACCTATCTTTGAATATCTAATTGAATGCTTATGAATTTCAAACTAAAAAGTTGAGAAATTGGAATGTGATTTGTTGCCTCTGTGAATGCAAGCCTATTTAATCATTTTCTGTCAAAACTTCTTACTGTAAATTAGTTTGCCTACCTCTTTTCAATGTTTGATTGCTAAGTGAATCCTTGTTGAATGCATGCTTGTTTTCTGAGTCCATATTTCAATTTCATGTTGACGGAATGTGTTGGAATCGCACTTGTTAACCATAAAATATGAATAGTGATAAAGAAGGCCTTTCAAAAGGTTTCCGCCTGAATAGAGGATAACAGGTAGAGTCACCTTTCGATAGTGTCGAAAGGGTTATTCAATGTTAATAAGGAAAGGCACATAAAAACTTTGGAGCAAAGCTTCCGTAAATATGAAGGGAAGAATTACTAAGGCATAATGAAGCAGCTAAGTACAGAGCCTACAAGCACCTCTCGGCTAGAATGAAAGAATAGTTCAGGAACCATTCATTATAAAACAAAGGCTAGAAGAAAGAAGTTCAAATAAAACCTTTCGAAGGAGTCGAACGGAGGCAGTCAACAATTCATAGCAGTCCCCAACCTTTCAGAGGGGACGAAAGGTTTCATTCCACAGTATTCAAGAAGTTCTTACCTTCCAAAGAGGGTGAAGAAGTTAAGGCAAAGGCATGCAACTCTATAACAACCTTTTCGAAAGCATAATAAGCCTTTCAGAATGGTTGAAATACATACTAAGTACCTTTCGACAGTATTGAAAGGTTTATGATGAAGACAGCATTCATAAGTCAGCAAAGAATGAAAAACAACATTCCGATAACATTCTAGAAAAGCACGGCTCTCGATAGAAATCATGTGAACAGCAACCTTCCGACGAGGTGGAAGGGTTCGCAACAGCCAAGTAAAAGAGAAACCTTCCGATAAGGTCGAAGGGTTCGCAACGGCCAAGTAAAAGAGAGACCTTCTAACAAGGTCGAAGGGTTTGCAATATCATATTGAAAACAGACCCTTCGGAAAAGACGAGAGGTCCATGAAAGCATATCTAGGAGTAGAACCTTCGACAATGTTCAAAAAATCCATGGTGGCATGCGAAAGGAGAACCTTTCGACGAAGTCGAAAGGTTTGCAGCTGCATATAAAGGAGTGACCTTTCGACCTAGCCGAAAGCATGAAGTTGGAAGGAGGGCCACCTGCATCTATAAATAAGACCCAAGGGTCCAGTTTAGGGGATCCTATTTTCTTCTCATTCCGCTCTCATTCAACTACTCTTGCTTCCGCTTAATACTTTGTAACCCTAATTTAGAAATTAAATTGGGGATTGGTTTCTTGAATTTTGTATCAAACTTCATCATGAGGAAATAATGAGAATTGTGGCTTGTGATCGACTCTGAATTTGGGGACGATCATGATTAGGCATTAATTCAATATTAACGGCTGATCGTACATGATTTATTACTTATCTTCTTTGTTTATTTCGAGTATATGCCATGGAATTGTCTTTAGGCATTTTTACGAGCCTTGTTTCCTTTTCTTGGCTCCGGCCACAGAAAGGGAAATACTACTTGTAAATCAGTCCCTAATATGGTTCCTTGGCATATTAAATCAGCTCTTAATTTTATCTGAACATGTTTGGATGATGCATTCTATTCGAAGGGTTTTCACGAGAAGAATATCAACCTAAGAGGTCGAAAGCAACAAAGAAATATAAAATAGAGTATCATCTCCTTTCGACAACATTGAAAGGCCTACTACCTTCTGACGTGATCGAAAGGAGATAAAAGACACTGATTGATTGCTCTCGATCTCCAGGGAAGACGGAATTCGATGAAGTGACAAGGTCAAAAGTTTTATAAATAGCTTCAAAAAGAGGAAACTACAATTATAGCAACCTAGTCGAAAGGTTTAGATGACTTCTTAAACCCTTCGACCAGGGTGAAAGGTTCAATAATTCTACTATTTCAACCAATCCGTAAGGTTTGAATGAAACCTCAACCTTTCGACATGGTTAATGAGTTAGTTAATTTTCTACACAATTTCATAGAGGAGTAAACAACTTCTTAAGCCTTTCGACATTGTCCATCTTAGGCTAAGGTTAAAACTACTGCCTCAAACCTTTCCGGCCTAGTCATTTTATTCGAAAGATGTGAATCCACTCAACCACAGAGTTGAGCCCATATAAAACGATCTTATACAAAGCATTGGGGATGTTGACAAGATTTCTTGTTAACATTTTTGGTGCTAGAGGGAGGGCTTGAACCTCCGACCTTGCTATTTTAATACAACTAATTGCGGAAACTTGATTTGTTGTAGGAAAATGAGATCAAAAAGGCTTTCCAACTTCAACGAAAGGGGCGAACATGTAACTTCACTAGAAGAAAATGTGTCGCCATCTTTCAACCCGTGGAACAGGGAACAAGGGCAGTCTTATGCATCAGCTCAACCAACTTCACCGCCGGCTCAAATTCGACTGTCTTCGCAACTAGCTCCAGCTTAGAATCTTCAACCAGAGGATCTTATTGCTAACATCACACACTTAGAGCAGCAAATGGCAGAAATGAAAAATCTCCTAAATGAAGTCCTATCCCACCGATCATCCATGAAGGCCGCCACAGCGGGAGAAGAAGTTGTCTCTCCAAGGAGAAATTTGAAAGTTAATGCGGATGCCGCGAAAAGTAAAGCTAATATTTCCTTACCTAAAAAGAGGGATCGTCTCCCACTAAAGGCAAACTATCAAGGAAGAGTTCAAGAGGAAGACAAGGACTGCTCTTCAAGTTCTACGCCAGATGGCTACAAACCTAATAAGAAAGATTATTTGAACAATGAAGCTTACCTCAAAGACATAGTAGAGAAGGCCATGAAGGATCTGTTAAATATCAAAGGCAAAAGAACAACAGATGAAAGAGTAAATGATAATGAAAGGGTTGCCCCTTTCATTGATGAAATAATGTCAGCACAGATTCCCTCTCACGTGAAGGCCCCCACAATGAAATATCATGGCACATCTGATCCTGATGACCACTTGATGGCTTTTGATAGTCAAATGGATTTGTACAATGCTTCTGGTGCCGTTAGATGCTGCCGTTTTCCAGTCACTCTTCAAGGAGCTGCTGCCATGTGGTACAGGCAATATCGCGAGAACACAATCTATTCGTGGAAACAATTTTCTTACGAGTTCTTGGCTCAATTCTGCATTTGTAAAGACCCATCGATCTACTACACAGTGCTCGCCAATATAAGACAGAATCACGGCGAGTCATTGGGAGATTACTTGAAGAGGTTCAACATTGAAGCTTTGAAAGCCAAAGGAATGAGTGGTAGGGACAAGCTTATTGTAGTTCACTCAGGCCTATTCTCCTTTTTGGAAGGAATTATTCATCCATGGATGCCGAGATTTACAAGACTTCCATTTTCAAGCTGACAAATTCATCTAGATGGATGAATTATACTAGTCAAAGAAAAAATGTAATCAAAGGAGGGACAATGGAAAATTCAGCTCAGAAAGGGTTCCTAAAAGATCCAGATGGGAGGATGCTAATGCTAACACGGTGGCATTAAACCGACCGTTCTCTTACATCTATGCAATGAATCAAGACAAGGTCAATTTCCCGACCTCGTTCAAAGCCCGAAATTATCTAGAACCGAAGAAAGGAGATAAATATTATGCTTACATAAGGCAAATGGTCACAGGACCAACGAGTGTAAGGTGCTGGCAGGAATAATTCAAAAATTAATTCGAGAAGGATAGTTGAAGTAGTTTGTGAAGAATCCACAACAGACTTTCCTGCTAGAGGCAGAGGCAAGAAAACATGCTGGTAATGCTGTTAATATGATCGAAGATGAAGATCCACTAAGCCTGAGTCCACCCCAAAACAGAATTGATGTTATATACGGTGGACCACATGCTGTAGGTAGAAGTCAGAATGCCAGTAGTAAATACATTCATGAAGCTAGGAAGGGTGTGTTTTCTGTACAAGAAGAACCACCACTCAAGAACCCAAAGTATAATATTAACATGCACACTTTGGTGATCAGTCCCCAAGAGTTGAGAAGGGAATCCATCACCCTCACAATGATCCATTAATGATCACGGCTCAAATAGGATCCTCGGTGGCTACAAAAATCTTGGTCTACATTGGAAGCACTATAAATGTGATATTCAGACATGCATTTGATCAGATGGGAATCTCCAAGGACAAACTTGAGCCTAGCCCCGAACCCATCTTCGGGTTCAACAATAAAGGAACAAGTCCACTTGGACAAGTAAAGCTTTTGGTTCAGCTGGGACTCCCTCCGTGCTCTCGTGTTTTTGAAACAACCGCTGTGATCATAGATCAGCCATCATTCTATAACGCTTTCTTCGGACGTCAAGCACAAGATGAAGTGGACGCATTTGTCTCACCAAAATATCCGATGCTCAAATTCCTTACTAAGAGTGGCTGGGGAACTATCTGAGGCGAGCAATTTGCATCAAGGGAAATGTATTTTGCAACTTTGGAGCAATATAACAGGGAGTTCACTTGTTACTTTGATTCTTCCATTACTTTACGGCCTTCAGACGATGGGTTTCTACATCCATCATTCAAAGCGAAGAAAAATTCTAACAAAACTAACAAACGTATTGCCACAAGATGTTTTGCAGTTTATGGAAAGCAGAAGAGAATGGATACCAACTCCATAGAGGAAAGCGAAATCGTTATTGAGCTAGATTGCCGAGGAGAGGTCGAAGGAGTTAAGCCGGTTGATGAAACTAAGGAAATTTTAATAGATCCTACTGATTCTACTAAGATAGTCAAAGTGGGAAAAGATCAAGAGGAGCACTTAAAATCGGGATTGGCGGAATTCTTAAAGGCCAATAAGGATATTTTTGCCTGGGCCCACTCTGACATGATTGGAATTGACCCTACGACCATGAGTCATGCATTGAACATCAATCCTAACATCCCTACGGTTAGGCAAAAGAAGAGGCAATTCGATAAGGTAAGTGCCGACGGCCTAAGAGAAGAAGTCAAGAAATTGCAACAAAATGGATTTATCCGGGAAGTCTTCTACCCCGAGTGGTTGGCAAACCCAGTTTTGGTAAAGAAACCTAATGAAAAGTGGCGAACTTGTGTGGATTATATGGATTTAAACAAAGCTTGTCCAAAGAATAGTTACCCATTGCCAAGGATAGACCAATTGGTTGACTCAACCAGTGGACATAAGCTGCTTTCCATGATGGATGCATACTCCGGATACAATCAAATCCCTATGTACAAACCTGATGAGGAGCATACTAGCTTCATTACAGATCGGGGACCCTATTGTTACAAATTCATTCCATTTGGATTGAAAAATGCTGGAGCAATTTACCAAAGATTGGTTAACCAGATGTGTAAAGATAAAATCGGAAGAAATATAGAGGTTTACGTAGATGACATGTTGGTAAAATCACAAGAAACGAAGGATCATCTCGAAGATCTGAATGAAATGTTCAAAGTGCTCCAAAAGTATCAAATGAAGCTCAACCCCCAAAAATGCAACTTTGGAGTTCATTCTAGAAAATTCTTAGGCTATGTTATCAGTGCACAAGGAATTAAAGCCAGCCCGGAATAGATTGAGGCTATTAAAGATATGGTAGGGCCTAAAATAAGTAAAGTTGTTATGAGTTTGAATGGAAAAGTAGCAGCACTAGGCAGATTTATTTCAAAGGCCATCGAGAAGTGCATCCCATTCTTTGAGGTAATAAAGAAAAAGAAATTTTTTGAATGGATTCAAGATTGCAAAAATGCATTTCAAGAATTGAAATCACATTTGGAAAAACCTCCGATCTTATCTAGCCTCGAAGATGGAGAGGATCTATTCTTGTATATGGCAATTTTTGAACATGCAGTAAGCTCGGTATTGATCAGAAATGACAAGGAATTGCAATTACTGGTTTATTATGTGAGCAGAAGGCTAAGGGATGCTTAAATCTGATACCTAATTATTGAGAAACTAGCATACTATTTGATTTTGATAGCCCGTAAGTTAAGGCCTTACTTCCAGGCACACCCGGTGAAGGTGTTGACCAACTTTCCATTGAAACAAGTCTTTGGTAAGACTGAAACTTCTGTAAGATTGATTAAGTGGGGAATTAAGCTAAGCCAATATGATATAGTATATCAGCCCAGAGTGGCTATAAAAGGACAAGCCTTGGCTGATTTCATTAACGAGTGTACGGGATTCATTTCAAAACAATCTGAAAAGGAAAAGGATGTAAAACCCAAGTGGCAGTTATTTGTGGATGGCGCCTCAAACGAACAAGGGGCCGGAGCAGGATATGTAATAATTACCCCAGATGGACACAAACTTCATTACGCTATGAAATTGGGGTTTTCGGCAACTAACAATGTAGCAGAGTATGGATCCATGGTTGCAGGATTGACCCTAGCTCTACAGCTTAAAACCCCAAGGATTCAAGTATTCAGTGATTCTCAATTAATGGTTAATCAAATCAAACAAGTATACCAAACCAAAGATCCCAAACTCAGTCAATATGTGAAAAAGGTTTTAAAAATGCTCGAACTTTTCGAAGATTTCTCTGTACACCAAATACCAAGGGGAGACAATTCTCAAGCAGATTCACTGGTTAAGTTGGCAAGTTCAAGAGGGGCCCATGAGACTCGAATTGTGCCCGTGGGATTTCAGGCTAATCCCAGCATTGAGGAAAACAAACAAGATAAAACCAAGGAGCTATTAGTATTAACCCGATCACGAGCCTTAACACAAGAAGTGGAAGAAACAGTCAGGAAATACTGAGTGAAGAATCTATAGCCCTAATAGCGGAAGAATATTATGAAAACACTTGGATGGCCCCGGTTATGAGTTATATTATCAGTGGGGCACTACCTACAGATAAAACGGAGGCACGAAAGCTAAAGAGGCAAGCCCAGAACTTTACCATTATGGATGGAGCTCTATACAAGAAAGGATACGCTCTTTCATATTTGCGATGTGTAAAGCTCGAAATCGAATTTAGAATATTAAAGGAATCCCACGAAGGACTCTGCGGAGATCAGTCCAATGGAATCAAATTAGCCAAAAAGATAATCAGACAAGGGTTTTATTGGCCACAGTTAACCAATCAAGCAATCGAGTATGTTAAAAGATGCGAAAACTGCCAACGCTACTCGAAGATACCACGTCTTCCTTCGAGTCAACTAACCCCCATCACTAGCCCATGGCCATTCAACGTTTGGGGAATCGATTTAATTGGACCTCTTCCAATCTCCAAAGGTGGAGCAAAGTATGTTGTAGTGGCAATTGATTACTTCAGAAAATGGGTCGAAGCAAATCCGCTTCCAAAGATCACCTTTGGGAAAGTGCTAAGATTTGTTATTAAGAACATTGTCACAAGGTTTGGGATATCCTACAAGATAATTTCCGATAATGGAACCCGATTTGAAAGTGCAGAATTTTCACAATTTTTTCATAAGAATGGAATCATAAAAAGCTTCTCTTCTGTTGCTTATCCAAAAGCCAATGGGGCCATTGAGGCTACTAACAAAACAATAAAGACGATCTTGAAAAAGAGACTAAATAAGGAAAAGGGGAACTGGGTAGAAGAATTACCCCTAGTTTTGTGGGCTTATAGAACATCCACCAGAACTGCAACATGCCATACCCCATATTCCCTAACATATGGTTGTGAAGAGATGCTGCCAGTAGAAGTTGAATTACCCTCTCATCAAAGGATTTCCTATGCCTTCAACCCAAATCAAGAGCTAAAAAAGGAATCACTTGATTTTAATCATGAATTAAGAGATGAAGCAGCCTTAAGAACGACTGAATATTAAGGGAGAATATCAAAGTACTATAACTCAAAGGTAAAAACAAGGACATTTAGACAAGGATATTTGGTACTTAGAAGAGTAATGACCAATACGAGAAACCCGTCAGATGGGCCATTGGGACCCAATTGGGAAGGCCCACTAATCATTTTCAAGGAAATTCCCTTAGGGGCTTACAAGTTATGCCATCTCGATGGTAATATGGTACCGAGAACTTGGAATGCAGAACATTTGAAACCGTATTTTCCGACTCTGAATGAATAAAGCATTTTCAAGAATGTCTCCGCTATGATTCACTAAGAAAAGTCTACATGGTCGAGAGTAAAATTCTCCTTAAACTTGGACTACCTAAAATGGTAGGCTACCAATAATGGTAGAAAGCCCTTGGTCGTGCCAAGATGGCCAGGTCACGGCACCTCCTGGTGGGAGGGCGTAAGCCTTTATCCGCGCCAAAGTCAGAAATGGCCAGGTTAAAGCAGCACAAGCCCTTATCTGCATCACGCTCTGGCCAGAATAAGGAACCTTCTGGAGGGAGGACGGGTAACCCCTAGGTCCCACCACGCTATGGCCTGGCCAAGGTACCGAACAAGCCCTCAGTCGCATCACACTATGACCAAGTTAAGGCGCCTCCTGGAGGGAGGTCGGGTAAGTCATCGGGCCTTGCTTGAGAATAAGCTAGTCGAGTGCACCGGAAACTCGGATGAAATATCCGGCGGACTAAGAAAAGTCCACGCCGGAAATGGGCATCGCCAGAAATCAGCACAGCCTAAAATGGCAACCACTAGAAAATGGCAATGTCTAAAATGACAAATAGCCTAAAATGGGCACTGCTTAAATAAGCACAAAAAAATTTGGACTAAAAAGTCCCTGCCTGAAATAGGCCAAAACAAATGGATAAAGAAAACTCGGGCCCGAGAAAGAAAAAGCATGTGAGATACTATCAAAGCCTGAAGATGGCACATTCGACAAAAGAATCAGAAAGAATTCTCTAACTTCTCTTCGTGAACATCTACTAGATTGGTATTATGGTCTTCTATTTTTCATTATCAAAAATGGTATTCTAATCTTCTATTATTAATTACCAGAAATGGTATTCTGGTCTTCTATTATTAATCACCAGAAATGGTATTCTGGTCTTCTATTATTAAATGCCAGAAATGGTGTTTTGGATTTCTAGTGTTACTTGTCAACAATGGTATTCTGGAAATGGCATCCCGGGCTTCTATCATTAATTGCTTAGCATAGTCCTTCAGACTTCTAACATTAAATACCAGAAATGGAAATTCTGGTCTTTTATTACTTATTACCAGAAATATTCTTCTAAACTTCTATTATCTATCGCCAACTATGGGTTTCCGGTCACCCATTACTTATTATCAACTATGGATTTTTGATTGTCTACCGTTTATCGCCGACGATGATCTTATGATCAAACAAATCATTTGAACCTCTAATATTTACAACCAAAGACAATCTCCTGGACCATCATTATTAATATCAAAATAGATGATCCAGTTAGCATTCTGGTCCTCTCTCATTATTATCAGATCAAAATAAGATTTTGGCCTTCTATTATGGTGATCAAGATAATTCTGAATGCCCTATTGTTGTTTGATATGGTATTTCTAGCCTTTATTGATGCAAGTCATGAACTTATAAATTGTCTATGAACGAACTTTTGTACGAATAAACTTCTAATAATCTATGGTTAAGACAAAATGAGAAGTAATTACCATCCGGTAAGGAGCTTATAAATTCCAACCACCAAGACCCGAATCTGGGATTTCAAATACTTATGATTGCTATTGGATCTGGATGTTTGAAAGATGAATCTTCCATTAAAATAAAATTGGAGTTAAAGGTCAACCGAATGGGAAAAGTACATATAATATAAATTAACCATGCTAATATTATTAAATTATTGCTCGAATACAGGGACAATTTGGCAATCCTGGAATTCTGGTCCTAAAGAACAAAAGCCTTCTTTATACGGGGGGCTAAATGTTAACCATAAAATATGAATAGAGATAAAGAAGGCCTTTCAGAAGGTTTCCGCCTGAATAGAGGACAACAGGTAGAGTCACCTTTCAACAGTGTTGAAAGGGTTATTCAATGCTAATAAGGAAAGGCACATAAAAACTTCGGAGCAAAGCTTCCATAAATATGAAGGGAACAATTACTGAGGTACAATGAATCAGCTAAGAACAGAGCCTACAACACCTCCCGGCTTGAATGAAAGAACAGTTTAGGAACCATTTATTATAAAACAAAGGCTAGAAGAAAGAAGTTCAAATAAAACCTTTCGAAGGAGTCGAACGGAGGCAGTCAACAATTTATAGCAGTCCCCAACCTTTCGGAGGGGAGGGAAGGTTCCATTACACAGTATTCAAGAAGTTCTTACCTTCCAAAGAGGGTGAAGAAGTTAAGGCAAAGGCATGCAACTCTATAACAACCTTTTCGAAAGCATAATAAGCCTTTCAGACCGGTTGGAACACATACTAAATACCTTTCGATGGTGTCAAAAGGTTTATAATGAAGACAACATTCATAAGTCAGTAAAGAATGAAATCATGAATAAGCTCTACCAAGGATTGCCAAGCATTTGGCACTGACTTTCCCCCTCCCTTTTTCGTAACAAAAAAAATCATCAGTAGGACCAAACCGAGAGTGAGCAGCATAGACAAGGATGGATTTGTGAATGAAAAATAAAACTTCCCCAGATTCATGGGAATGAATGGGTGAATGGAAAATTGCTCAAGTGGGCTATGTTGGTCGTTCTTAGTACTATCTTTCCTCCTTTCAGCACTGCGATCTTCGAATTCTAAGTGTTTAAGAGCCGATAACATTCGAGAAAATCACGACTCTCGATAGCAATCATGTGAAGAGTAACCTTCCGACAAGGTTGAAGGGTTCGCAACAGCCAAGTAAAAGAGAGACCTTCCGACAAGGTCGAAGGGTTCGCAATATCATATAGAAGACAGACCCTTCGGCAAAGACGAGAGGTCCATGAAAGCATATATAGGAGTAGTCCCTTCGACAATGTTCAGAAAATCCATGGTGGCATGCAAAAGGAAAACCTTTCGACGAAGTCGAAAGGTTTGCAGCTGCATATAAAGAAGTTAACTTTCGACCCAGCCAAAAGCATGAAGTCGGAAGGAGGGCCGCCTGCATCTATAAATAAGGCCCAAGGGGTCCAGTTAAGGGGATCCGATTTCTTCTCATTCCGCTCTCATTCAACCACTCTTGCTTCGGCTCACTACTTTGTAACCCTAATTTAAAAATTAAATTGGGGATTGGTTTCTTGAATTTTGTATCAAACTTCATCATGAGGAAATAAAAAGAAGTGTGGCTTGTGAACGACTCTGAATTTGAGGATGATCATGATTAGGCGTTAATTCAATTTTAGCGGCTGATTATATATGATTTATTTCGTATCTTCTTAGTTTATTTCGAGTATATGCCATGGAATTGACTTTAGACATTTTTACGAGCCTTGTTTCCTTTTCTTGGCTCCGGCCACAAAAAGGGAAATACTACTTGTAAATCAGTCCCTAGTATGGTTCCATGGCATATTAAATCAGCTCTTATTTTTATATGAACATGTTTGGATGATGCATTCTATTCGAAGGGTTTTCACGAGAAGAATATCAACCTAAGAGGTCGAAAGCAACAAAGAAATATAAAACAGAGTAACATCTCCTTTCGACAACATTGAAAGGCCTACTACCTTTCGATGTGATTGAAAGGGGATGAAAGACACTGATTGATTGCTCTCGATCTCTAGGGGAGATGGAACTCAATGAAGTGACAAGGTCAAAATAAATAGCTTCAAAATGGGGAAATTACAATTATATCAACCTAGTCGAAAGGTTTAGATGACTTCTTAAACCCTTCGACCAGGGCGAAAGGTTCAATAATTCTACTATTCCAACCAAGCCGCAAGGTTTGAATGAAACCTCAACCTTTCAACATGGTTAATGAGTTAGTTAATTCTCTACGCAATTTCATAGAGGGGTAAATAACTTCTTAAGCCTTTCGACATTGTCCATCTTAGGCTAAGGTTAAAACTATTGCCTCAAACCCTTCCAGCCTAGTCATTTTATTCGAAAGATGTGAATCAACTCAACCACAGAGTTGATCCCATATAAAATGATCTTATATAAAGCATTGAGGATGTTAACAAGATTTCTTATTAATAGCACCTGAATAATCGTCGATCATCAGTAGGGAGGGAATGAAACCTGCAGCTCATGCCCCAGGTCCCCAACAGTCCACTGATGGCTTATGACTAGTCAACCGGTCCTCACTTGGAGCGTGAGTTCCTAGTGAATGTCCCTCCTCCGTGCTTTTGTGCTTTTCTCAATTGATGCCTTGCATTGTATTATGATTCATGCTCCTATTTTAGTTTCTAATTTGTTGAGTTTGATTCTTTGATTTGGTGATTCATTTTAATTCAAAGATTTGGAATTTCATAAACATATGTATATCTATTATATATATGGTTTGAATGTAATTAATTTACAGATAAAGAAAGTTTATTATAATTTACTAATTTCAAACTTGTTTCCGAATCAATTCAATTTATTTTGTAAATGGCTATAAAGCATTAATTATATGCTAAATTAGTTAAGTAGAAATAATTTATGGATTTAGAAGTATGGTTTTGAAACATAAGCTGATGTATTCATAAATACATGGTCGTATATCTATATGGCTTTTGGAATATGGTTTGTAGACTAAATATCTTTTTAATGGGATTTTGTAACATATATATATATATATATATATATAAAGATAATTACATTTGGATATCAAATTAGATTTATAACTTATTTTATCAAGTATTAAGTGTATATAGTTGAGTAATAATGAGTTTATGAATTATATTTGAGAAGTTTGGAAGTATGTATATAGTGTATTATAAAAATCATTTCATATGTAGTGAATTAGAAATAATTGCTTTCAAAACTATATTTTATTTTGGTTAGCCTTGGGCTATATATTCCATTTTGGCAATTCTTTTGTGACTTTTGGAAACATTGCTTTCTTGCAATTTCCGCCTTCATTAGAATGAGAAATCTAATTAAACGATTTAGAAATATAAGTGGTATGGAACATTTGTATTACTATCGGTTAATTCCTGGACTCGTTCGATTGAATATTTTAGTCAAGTGGGATTACAATCTTTTAGCAAATATTTCAATATTGCAAAGTGGTTATGGAACATTGGGCGATACTCATTTAATTACTAACTGAGAGTATATTACACTTGTCGATCAGAAATGATCACTCTGTCGTGCGAAGTGCTCGTATCTTATGTCGAGTGGGATTTAAAATCTTTTAGTAAATATTTAAGTATCGCAAATTGGTTATGGGACACTGAGCGATACTCATTTAATTAAGTGTATTACATTTATCGATCAGAAATGATCGCTATGGTGTGCGAAGCGCACATCTCTTGTGTTGGCTTGTGAAGTGCTTGCCATTAGTTTTGACTAGCGAAGTGCTCATCTTTTGTGCTGACTCGCGATATCCCTTATTGTAATAGCGAAGTGCTTGCTTTTGTACTAACTTGTAATGTGCTTGTCTTCTATGTTGACTAGTGAAGTGCATGTCTATTATTGTGACTTGCGAAGTGCTCATCTTCTGTGTTGACTCACGAAGTGTGTGCCTATTATTATAACTTGTGAAGTGCTTCATTTTATTTTGACTTGCGATGTTCTTATCTTTATGTTTTTATGATTTGTGACTCACTTTTATGCTAGTCCCTTGGTTTTGACTCGCTTTTAAGCAGTCCTATAATTTCTTGAGTTTGACTTGCTTTTATGTAGTCTCTTTTGTTCTTATGATTCAGAGTTGGTTACCTTATCACCATATTTGAGATGATTGTTGTTGATGGGCATGATAGTGTTAGAACCTCTATTCTATGATTTCAATGACAATAACTATACAATCATACATATACAATATATTCCATCTATTTGAAGGTAAAAGCTTCGAGAATTCACAATAGCATGACTTGAAGACAAATAGTAGAAGAAAAGAATCATTGGTATTAGAGAAGCTATTATAGTATGTTATAGTCATAGATAGATGGTTTGTAAAATCTCCATTAGTACTGTTTTACACAAAATTGCACATCAAAATTTTTACAAGATTTTTCACTATTTATTTTTAGAAGTGCACAAGCATCAGACGCCTGTCCAAAGAATTCAGACGTCTGACTAATTCTCTACCTAAAATTTTTACAAACAGACAGACGTCTGGCTAAGCTCACTGGTTAAAAAATACACAACTAGACAAACGTCTGAATTTTATCCCAAACGTCTGAACTAGGTAACGAGATAAAACTATAAAAGCCACTTACTTCATTCTAATGGTTGCATCCACATCTTTTCACTACATCTCTTCTTCCTTAAAGATTGCAACGCATAGACTGAAATAGAACATAATAAAGGATGTAACTCCTCAAGAAAACTCTTTAACACCTATAAATATGTAAAGTTTTGAGAAACAAACTAACTTGAATTTTCTGAATCTTTTTCTCTTTACTCTTTGCATACTTCGATTTATAAAAGCAATCAGTACATCATTTCTTCCTAAAAACAAAGTCTCACATACACATACTACTTAAAGGAGATTATAGGAAGATTTGTACTATGCAGTCAAAATCAGTGTCACAAAGAACACATACTTGTCAAGGAAAAACTTTCTGTATTAAGCCTATTCCTCCGGGCGAAGCGAGGGTTGTTTACTAGCTTAAAACCGAAGGGGAGCTTCGGGATTGGACGTAGGACGAGAGGTCTAAACTAGTATAAAATCTCTGGTGCGATTGTTACTTTACTTTTATTTACTTTACTCTAGTAGTTATAAATTAGCTTTTTATTACAAACTTTCATTTGGTATCAGAGCATGATTATTTCAAATTACAGTAACACGTAATTGAAACATATTTAATATGGCAAGTACATTTCAAGAAGGTCAATTCACTACACGTCCTCCACAATTCACTGGATCTAATTATGCTTATTGTTCTACACGAATGCATATTTTTATGGAAGCTAATGGTCTAGAAATTTGGTTAGCAACTCAAAATAAATATGAAGCACCAAACACAGACATAAGCACATGGACAAATGTTCAAAAGAACATAGCAACAAACAATGGTAAAGTCATGAATGTTCTATTCTGTTCACTTGACAAAAATGAATTTTCACGTGTCATGTTGTGCACTACTGCATATGATATATGGCGTACACTACAAATCACTCATGAAGGCACAAACAAAGTTAAACAAACAAAGATTTCCATTTTACAGAATCAATTTTCTTCTTTTAAAATGAAAGCAAATGAATGTATTGGTGATATGTATGCTAGATTTCAAACTATTCAACAAGATCTTATGGCACTTGGAGTCGAATTTACAGATTTTGATTTAATTACATGTATTTTAAATTCCTTAACTAATGAATGGGAATAGAAAGTGTTGGCTATAGAAGAGGCTAATGATCTATCTCACCTAAAATTTGAAAAATTAATAGGAAATTTAATGTCGTACGAAGCAAATTTGCAGGCAAGAAAAGAACAAAATAATGGAAAGGAAAATATAGCTTTTCTAGCCAACGATAATAATTCAGACTTAGATGAAGATGAGATCGTATTTATTGCCAAAAACTACAACAAATTCAAAAAGATGACGAGATCCCAAAACAGAGGAAATTCAAATTCATCCAACCAAACTTCAATCAAATGCTTTGGATGTGACAAGTTCGGACACATAAAGAAACAATGCCTAGAACTTAATAATGACAAAAGGAAAAGCAAGTTCGAGAAATTCAAGAAAATAAAACAGGCTTTTCAAGTAACTTGGGATGACTCATATTCATCTTCATCATCAGACAGTGACAACAATAGTGATTCTGAGCAAGCCAATGTATGCTTCATGGCAAACACTGAGGAGGTATGTCCAGATCTTACTTATAATGAAATTTTAGAACTTAGCATGGAACTAGATGACAAATATAGAAAAACAAAAAAGTTAAATAAAGAATATGTTTCTAAAATTAATAATATGGAGCTTGAAATAGGATTATTAAAAGATGAGAAAACCATTCTAGAAGAAGAATTAGAAACTACACAGGAAAAATGTAAAAACCAATCTAGTCAAAATGATTCTTTATTATGTGAAATAAGAAACGTTAAACTAGAAAATGATGATATTAGAAAAGAAAACATTGAATTAAAGGATAACCTAGAAGCATCAACAACCAAAATTTCTTATCTTAAAAATGAGCTAGATAAGATTACAAACAATGTTTCAAAGTTTAATAAAGGAAAGCAAAATATGGACAGTTTGATCAAAATTTCTAAACCATCTGGAAATTGAAATGGATTAGGTTTCAAGGAAACTTCAAAACATAAAAATTATAGCTCACTTTATAAAAGGTTCAAAAAGCCACATATTGGAGAAAAGGCTTCTAACTCTAAAGTAATAAAAATATTTATTCCAAAATCTGGTAACAAATTAATTAGACAAAAACACATAGATAACTATTTAAAAAGTGTTGTTCATAATAAAAATTACTCTTTTAAAGGTCCCAAATCCTCTTGGGTATGGCAACCTCCACTCTCGAACACTTAGGACACTAACAAAGGAAGTAGGCACCAATTATATTGTTTTTATCTTACAGGTACCCAAAAGAAAATCTAATAACAAAGAGAAATGGATACTTGATAGCGGATGCTCCAAACATATGACTGGAAATGCACAAATATTACAAATATAACATACAGAGATGGTGGTACTGTAACCTTTGGAGATAATTCAAAAGGATTTGTTATTGGAATTGGAGATGTGATCAATGTTGGTATGTCCACTTCATCTATTATTACAAATGTTCTTTTAGATAATCTAATCTATTAAACATTAGTCAACATTGTGACAAAGGATTCAAAATTGATTTTGAAAAGAATAAATGCAACATATTTGATCAAAATAAAAATCTGATCTTTGAATGTTTAAGAAAAAGAAACATCTATGTCTTAAATATGAAATTTAATAACTCCAGTGATTTATACCTATCTGCAGATTTTAATGATCTACGGATATGGCACAAACGGTTGTGTCACATAAACTTTAGGTTTATAAACAAAATAGCTAAACACGATTTGGTTAGAGGTCTTCCTAAAATAAACTATAAAGTTACAAATTTATGTGATGCATGTTAATATGACAAATTAAAAAACAGTTCTTTTAAATCTAAAAAGGAAATTTCTACCAAACAACCTTTACAATTATTACATCTTGATTTATTTGGACCTACTCAAGTACGTTCAATAAATCATAACAAGTACGTATTTGTTATTGTAGATGATTTTTCAAGATATACATGGACACTGTTTTTAAAACATAAGAGTGATACATTTGAGATGTTTAAATTTTTTGCTAAAAGAATTAAAAACTTAATGAATCTTTAAATAAAGAGTATAAGAAGTGATCACGGAGGTGAATTCGAAAATGAGATTTTTGAAAACTTTTGTAACAAAAAGGGAATTACACATAATTTTTCATTTTCTCGAACACCACAAAAAATGGTGTTGTAGAAAGGAAAAATCGTACACTCCAAGAGTGTGCACAAACTATGCTTAACAGTAATAATCTACTAAAGAATTTTTGGACAGAAGCTGTAGCTACTGCTTGTTATGTATTGGATCGTGTCACATTACGTCCTTTAACCAAAAATACCTGTTATGAATGTTTTTTGGTAAAAAACCCAAAGTATCATACTTTTGAATATTTGGTTCAAAATGTTTTATACTAAACACTAAAGATAATCTTGGAAAATTCGATTCAAAATCCAACGAAGGTATCTTTGTCGAATACTTAGATCATAGCAAAGCGTATAGAATATTTAATAAATGTACCAATTCTATAGAAGAAAGTTTACATGTTTCATTTGACGAAAACTTTTCCAATAACAAAAATAGTGACGATGATGAAATATTAACAAAACTATCTGAAAATAACTCTCTTTCAAATAACAATAACGTGAATACAGTTGAAAATGAAAATACGTTAAGATCACCACCTTGTATTTTTGAAAGACCATCCAATTAACAATATAATTGGTGATTTGAATACAAAAGTTTCTACTAGACATCAATTAAATCAAATGAGTCACGTTGCATTCATTTTAAATTTTGAACCAAAGAATTATAAAGAAGCATCGAATGACGAGTCAATGATTATAGCAATGCAAGAAGAACTCAATCAATTCGAAAGAAGTGAAGTATGAGAACTTGTACCGAGACCTACAGATCAATCTGTAATCGGGATAAAATGGGTTTATAAGAATAAAATTGATGAACATGGAAATATTGTTCGGAACAAATCAAGGTTAGTAGCACAAGGATATAATCAAGAGGAAGACATTGACTATGAAGAAACGTTTGCTCCAGTCGCACGTCTAGAAGCCATCCGAATGTTACTCGCTTTTTCTTATCCTTATAACTTTAAACTTTTTCAAATGGATGTAAAAGTGCCTTTTTGAACGGTTTTATAAAAGAAAAGGTTTATGTCGAGCAGCCTACGTTGTTCATACATGAGAAATTTCCTCAACATGTCTATAGACTAAAGAAAGCTTTATATGGTTTAAAACAAGCACCTCGCTTGGTATGATAGATTAAAAACTCGTTTAATAACTCCTAGATTTAAAATTGGAAAAATAGATACAACTTTGTTTATAAAAAGAGACCATAAGATATTTTGGTTGTTCAAATATATACGGACGACATAATATTTGGATCAACAAATGAAAGGTTATGTAATAATTTTGTAGATATCATGAAAATTGAATTTGGAATGTCCCATATGGGTGAATAAAACTTTTTCTTAGGATTTCAAATTAAATAGTTAGAAAATGGTATTTTTATAAATCAAGAAAAATATCGTCATGATTTGTTAAAATTCTTTGGAATGGAAAAAACGTCTAGTAAACCAATACCCATGAGCACCAGTAGTCATTTAGATAAAGATGAAAACGGAAAAGATTTTGACCAAAAATTATATCAAAGTATAATGGGATCACTATTATACTTAATGACTAGTAGACCCGATATCATGATGAGCATGTGTTTATGTGCAAGATTTCAAGCACAACCTAAATATTCACACCATGGAGCAGTTAAATGTATTTTGCGCTACTTAACCAACACTAAGAATTACAGTCTTTTCTATCCTAAAGGCAATTCCTTTGAACTCGTATCATATAGTGATGCAGATTTCGTTGGTTGCAAAACAGATAAGAAAAGTACAAGTGGCACCTGTCACTTTATCTATCAATCGTTAGTTTCATGGTTTAGTAAAAAACAAAACTGTGTTTCTCTTTCAACATATGAAACCGAATATATTTCTGCTGCCTTAGCTTACGCACAAGTAATATATATGCAACAAACACTTAAAGACTATGGGAAAATAGTAAACAAATCTCTAATATATTGCGATAATACGAGTGCTATAAATTTATCTTAAAATCCAATTAATCATTCTTGGACAAAACATATAGATATTCATCACCATTTTTTGAGAGACAATGTTGAAAAAGAGATAATAACTTTAGAATTTGTTAACACAGAAGATCAAATAGCCGATATTTTTACAAAACCACTAAGTGAACAAACTTTTATTAAGTTAAGACGAGAAATAGGAATTATGTCGTTACATGACTTATAATTTGATATTAAAATATAAAAAAATTTAAATAAAAATTTAATAGAACAAAAAATTGGAGATGATGGCACTTGAACTCCGCAATCACGAGAGGAAGTCGCATGTCTTTCCAATGTTCTATTGTGTTACTTGATTTAGGACCTTACATATCTTTTATTTTATGAGCGGTTATAATCTCTTTTTATTTCTTAACATTCCATTTTCCTTGACTAAAAACTTCTAAGAAATATTAACCTTAAAATAATAACCTTAAATAGATAATAAACTCAGCATATATATACTTGATCAAAATTTTATAAAACTCATATACAAACTTTTAAAAAAAAATAATCAGAGATCCAATTTCCAAAAACATATCAAACAATGTCTTCGGATCATGACTCCACTTATTCCTACATCTTCACCATCTCTCAACATTATCGCTTCGCCAAAATACCACACTGGTTTTTCTCCAAAAGAAAAGAAAGAAAAATATTCCATCAATATGAAATCATCATCACTTTCCAACAAAGTCGATGAGATACATCATTATCAATAAGAGATGATTGACGTTCAACGTGAGATGTATTACGAGCAACAACGTCAAGGGTCCCATTTTTCCTGGAATCTCGTGATCTGTGGTCATTCACCAACAAAAGATTGTGTACATCAACGATCTCCTCGGTTACGCGAAACACCTCCAAAAGCACACAATATTACTCCACAAAACCTATGGGGAGAAGGGATATCGAACACCGAACACACTCTTGCTCCTCCATACTGGTCTCCTCTTAAGCCTTCTTCTGAGCAAACTAAAATCAAGCCAAATTCTTGGGAAAAACAAAACTATCGTTCTTCCAACTCGTCTGATGAAAACTAGAGAAGTCTTTCGAAGAGGCATTTAATATTATAATAAGAATGTATATTTCATAAATAATCATTTGTAATTTTTCATTATAGTTAAATTTTGTTTCCATATAACATAAATTAACAGGAAAAGAATATAACAAAAGACCAGACGTCTGATAATATAGGCAGACGTCTATCTCCAACAAGTAAAAAAAATTTCATTTCAGCTCAGATGTCTGAAATAGAACTCAGACGTCTGTCTACATCCATTGAAAGTTTTTGGTTTCAGCTCAGTCGTCTAAAAAAGAACACAGACCTCTGTTCGGGCTTTCTTAAAATATCAATACTTTAGCACAGACGTTTGAAGAATGATCCAGACGTCTACCGATTTCCTTTGGAAAAATTATTTCTCCAACACAGACTTCTGAAAATCCTTCCAAATGTCTGTTTTCCCCCAATGTTTTAATATTTATCCTCGTTCAGACTCTGACTTATATTTCCAGACGTCTGTCATTGCTTGAGCCCACGGCTTTTTCCCAAACTATATATCACCTTTTCCTCCTTTCTAATTTTTCACCTTTCACTCTTTCAAAACCCTAGAACCCTAAATTCCTAAATTGATTTCATCACTCTAATTCTACAATCAATGGCTCCAAAAGCAAAAACTCCAGTTGCTAAACAAAAGAAAGCTACCGCAGGCCAAAGATCTCAACCTTCCACTCAGGGATTTGTCACAGATCATCACATTGAAGAATGGATTATTGAGAAAGAACATGGAAAGCAAAAATTGCAGGATTTGGAGAAGATGTCCCTGCATTCTGGTCTGTTTTATCCAATTCGTCGCTTTATTCATTATAATGCTATCGATTTAATTGAAGATGCTAATATCTATCACCCGATCAACTATGATGATAATGCTGGGAAGATAGATCAATTAGCGGTTTTTCTCTTTCTTATTAATTTATGCTCCTTAAAAATTTGGAATCTTTCGGATGATGAAAATTGGATTTGGACAAGTGTTTATGGAACCATAATAAAATTTAATATTGAAATGCATGGCCAAATTCTTCATTGTTCTTATACGAGAATTTGATTAAAAGATGTTCCCGATACACGATGTGCCCCTAGAGATGCTGTTACTCATCTTATTTGGGAAGATGATATGCGAAAATTAAAAACATCTAGTTTTCGTCCATAAGCCCGACTACTTAACTATATGCTCATCAACACAGTTATCCCTAGGTTAGGTAGTCATGAACAAGTATATTAAGATGATCATAAAGCTTTGTATGCTATATTTGGTCATATTGAAGTCAACTGGGCACAATATATTTTTGATCAAACTAAAAACTTCTGGACGCCTCAACATCGCAGTATCGTTTATGCTCCATATATCATGAGAATTCTACGATCATTTAGCATCCCTTCATTTCTTTCACAATATGAAGAAATTGCATCGAAAGATAGTGGAATTAGATTTTTATTTTTGATGCATCTTCCTGAAAATTCGCCAACAATAGCACCTTTCTCACAATATCAACAGCCACAACAACAACAACATACTACAACTCGACCTTTCCAAAATGCAAGACTTCGGAACCCACGGAGTATTACTCTGATTCAAAGATTCAAGAAGCCAGAATTGCAGCTGGACAAGGAGAGAACTATCGAGATGTTGCCCTTCAAAACCAACGTCTCCTCTCCTTGAACCAAAAAGCATTAGATAAGAAGATCTCTCTCTTAGAACGATCTTTTTCTACTAGAATGACCAAAGTAGAAAAAACGTTAGAAAAGATCGTTTCCACTTTAGGGAAAGTCATGAGAAAGGTAAGAGGTCGTTCCTCTTCACGGTCTTTATCTTCTCCATCCCTGACACCATCACCTCCATAGGTGTTTCAACCAGGACCTTCTTCAGGCGCAGAACCCTCATGTGAACCGACACTACAATCTCGTCCTGATAAGATACCAATAAACGTTGACACTGAAGAAAGCGAAGATACATCTTAGCCTCCAAAAAACCCTCCACACTATTGTCATTATGCATCATTTCAGGGTCTCTCTATATGAGAGGATGAGGAGTACAATGATTAGTCTTAGTGGCAACATGGCAACTATGATAAAGATTCATCTAATTTCTGGCGTTACTTCAACTATCAGTAAGCTTTCTTCTGTTGTCATAATCGTGTATGTCTTATGTTTCTCTATTTGATTTCTTGAGAACAATTTATTGTATAATTATGTCTAATATTATCTGTGACTATGTGCAAACTTGTGTTCTTTATGTTTCTTCCAAATTTCGTTATTTATGTATCTCTTTTTGATAATACCAAAGGGGAAGAGATATCATATTACATGTATATAGGGGGAGGAATCACATGCGGAGGGAGTTATATGCTTATTTAATAAGTGATTGTATAGTTGTCATCATTAAAAAGGATGAGAATGTTAGAACCTCTATTCTATGATTTCGATGACAATAACTATACAATCATACATATACAATATATTCCATCTATTTGCAGGTAAAAGCTTCGAGAATTCACAATAGCATGACTTGAAGACAAATAGTATAAGAAAAGAATCATTGGTATTAGAGAAGCTATTATAGTATGTTATAGTCATAGATAGATGGTTTGTAAAATCTCCTTTAGTAGTGTTTTACACAAAATTGCACATCAAAAATTTTACAAGATTTTTCACTATTTATTTTTAGAAGTGCATAAGCATCAGACATTTGTCCATAGAAGTCAGACGTCTAACTAAGCTCTATACCTAAAACTTTTACAAACAGACAAACGTCTGAATTTTTAACCCAGACGTCTGGCTGAGCTCACTAGTTAAAAAATATACAACCAAATAGACATCTGAATTTTATCCCAAGCATCTGAACTGGGTAACGAGCTAAAACTATGAAAAGCCACTTACTTCATTCTAATGGTTGCATCCACATATTTTCACTACATCTCTTCTTCCTCAAAGACTACAACCCTTAGACTGAAATAGAACATACTAGAGGATGTTACTCCTCAAGAAAACTCTTTAACACCTATAAATATGTAAAGTTTTGAGAAACAAACTTACTTGAAGTTTCTGAATCTTTTTCTCTTTACACTTTGCATAATTTGATTTCTAAAAGCAACCGATACACCATTTCTTCCTAAAAACAAAGTCTCGCATACACATACTACTCAAAGGAGATTATAGGAAGATTTGTACTCTGCAGTCAAAATCAGTATTACTAAGAATACGTACTTGTCAAGGAAAAACTTTTTGTATCAAACCTATTCCTTCGGGCGAAGCGAGTGTTGTTTACTAGTTTAAAACCAAAGGGGAGCGTCGGGACTAGACGTATGACGGGAGATCCGAACCAGTATAAAAACTCTGGTGTGATTGTTACTTTACTTTTATTTACTTTACTCTAGTAGTTATAAGTTAGCTTTTTATTACACTTACATATTAAGATATAAATACACGATCCATGCACACTTTCAGATAGAACTTGGTGACATGGTGATTCGGTATTGATGTTGTTTTATTACATATGGCATATTATATAATTCTTATTATGCCTTGTGCATTATGCAAGTTTGTTAATAAATGTTTTTATAGTGATGCCTTATGATGTTTAATGTAATCCACTATATGGATTTCTATATCTTTGATGTTTATGCATGCTCATTATATGATATCACCTTTCTGATATTTAGATATAGTCTGACCCGTTTATTATTTTTATAATACTCGCGTCAGACCAAGACTTGACAGATACAGAGACTCAGTGACCTTTGATGTGGGCTAGCTTAAAATGTTTTATATGGTGTTACTTATAGTTTGACGTATCATTCAAGTCTAGCCCATGTTATTGTGTGTTTGTTTATGTTGTAGGCTCATGTTGCCATGTATATTTGAGACTTGTCATAGTTTATGCATGTATATGTTTGTATATGTGAGTCTAGTATTTCCCTTTTTATAGACTTACACTATAGAGAGATATTTGGTGTATTATATTTCTGTTGCGACTCATAATTCTATGTTATATATTATATGATATATTATTCTTTTTTAATTGAGCCAACGTGTTTATTGCTTTACGCCGAGACTATTCATGTTTATATATGGATTTATGAGGTAAAAGTTGACGTGATAGTGTTAGTCTAAGGAAATAAACACGGATGGTCGTTCCTATCTAGCCTTGTTCTCCATATTACTCGACAATATTACTTGTAATATTCTTAGGTAATATGGATATAAAGATGGGGTGTCACAGCTTGGTATCAAAGCAGAGGTTCAAAACAATATAGAAGTAAGAAACATGAATCTTGGCTTAGACAGACTTAGAGTCTCATCCCTTGGGTATGTAGGGTAGAATTTATTTCCTACTTAGGATATAAGTATAAATGATTATTAAGAATAATCATTGGGATGTATTTGTAAAAAAATTGAATTACTTTACAAATCATTGTTATAAAAATGATTTCAAAATTTGGAACACACTTTTGTCAAAGAGGGAGATTTAGTGGATAGAATAGATCATGGCTTAGATAGCTTAGTGTTGAGTAATGGTGTCATGATCCGTTAGTGATCAAAGTTGCACCGTGGAAGCTGATAGACTGTTTTCCGCTGAGCATGGTAATTAGTTTGTTTATATATGTTTGATTGGCTGATGGATGCTAGATTGTTTGAAATTATTAATTGTTTAAAATTAGTATTGAGTAGGAATCATGTCTTGAAATTTTGAAACTTACTCGATATTAATGATGAGGCTTTGCAGTATCTTCATTAGTGTAGCTACGGCAAAGGATATTGAAAACTTTACATTGTAACGATTTGCATTTCTTACACCTAAAGATGACACTCAATACATTCTCGGTATTTGTGTGCCGATCATTAAACTGTCCGAAAGACAGGCCATTAAGGGTGAAAGAAAGAAGATGAAAGAACAGAATCTCACAAAATGTGACGAGTAATATATAATATGAACAAGTCTTTACAAAAAGAAATTATCTTTATTATACACACCATCAGAGTATATTAACTTATTATCAGCCTGGACAATTATAACAGCCTATCATTACAATTGCTGATAAATACAAACAAATACAAACAGAACAACTAAACAGTGAAAGAATATAAGATACATGAGTACATTTTGGAGAATCCAGCTCGTCTCCTAAAAGCTCCAAAGTGTCTAGCTAAATCTAGAAAATATGCTTAGGCTGACCCGAGCATTATAAGAAAATAACGCCCGGATAAGTCTGGTAAAACTAGCATGAGAAACTCAAATTACAAGGAATTTATTTATTTAACTTGTAAAACTTTTTAAAATCAAAGGTATCTCGTAAGACCACACCACACATAAACACGGACGGGTTTTTACCTTGTGATAACCTAAACATTTTTATAGAAAATCCAGCGATATTATGGTAATGTCTAGAATAAAAATACATATTAACCATAGCCGAAATTGTTACATTATTAAATTCTAGCATAATAGGCATACAATCAAGTCTGAATGCACTTATTGGAGAAAGATTCTAACTACAAAAGGGTAAGGGTCTACCGACCGAATCTGTACATCTCTAAATAAAATGTACGGGAGGCTACAACACGTTGCACCTCTGCTACTTAGGACTAGCCCTACCCCTTACTAGATAGCGCCAAATATGATCACCACTTGGTTGCGATCGAATAAGCATAATGGGCCCCGAAGCATACATAGAGATATTGACACTAGATCTTGGGATGATCATACCCTAATTGGAGCGACCCACATAGACCTGCCGCATGCCCTACTTTAGTCATTTTCTCGGTTGATGAGGCTTGAGGCTGCGATTACCTTTTTATATAGCAACCATCTTGGAATGCTAACACTACCCTCGAAGCAGCAATGCAGTGCCAACATTCATCCATACAAGTTCGTTCTGGGTCTGAACGAAACCGAAGGCACTACCTGTACTACATTCATTTTGGAATCACCCTCAGGATTAGTAGTAAGTAGCTTTGCACTTTAAAAGTTCTGTCTTCAATCATCTTCAAGATATCTTCAGTTCGAAATGCTTGAGTTGGACCAAAGTGGTTTTCGGATAATTTATACTTATCTGATCCCAGTCTCTTCAAAACAACTTTCGATAGTTTCAGCAAACTCAACTCTGGTTCTTTTGAAAATAATCAGACAATACATAGGAGCAGGGATCACCCCCTATCTTTTAAGTGGACGAATCTCCCTATCATTTGTCCTAGAAGAACAAAACGAGATTTATACGCATAGTACATCATCATCAAATATGACTGTGCATATAACTCACGTGTTTCTCCTAGATATTTCCAGAGTTATATTTTGGTCTAGATTTGATAGTCGGTTATTTAACTATCAAATAAACAAATAGTAACAAACTCAGAGATTTAATTACCCATATCAACCACTAAGCCTCAAACTAAGTCTTTCATTTATTAAAACTCTTTTCAAAGGTATTTATTAAAAACATTCATATACTTATCTCACTGACATAAGCATATTCACAAAGCATTTATGAAAGATTTCTCATTTCCAAATCATATTAAAGGATCAAAACAAAATGTTATTTAAACTAGAGATAAAGATAACCTCAAACAATATTCCTTCGGTGTTAAGTGTGGAACGAATGTCCATACCACCAAAATTAAGAAGGTCAATTAAAGGAAATCCAATCTCAAATCCTTTTATAAATTTCCTTCTATAAATCCTCTTAATAAATCTCTTTTATTTATGAATCTTCTTTACTTAAATTCGAAACCCATTTACAAAACTCTTTATAAATCACCAAGTTAAATTTACAAAATTCTTTTACAAATATCAAAACCATTTATATAACTCTTGATAAATCTCCAAAATTATTTATAAACTTCGTTTATAAATATCCAAAATCATTTATAAAACTTCTTATAAATATTCCTTATTTAAAAAAAACTCCTTTAATAAACTCATTTAATAAAGTCCTTTTGATAAACAAAGCGATTATTTAAAACACCTTTACTAAAATCATTACTTAACTTGAAACCATTATTATAAGTATAATTGACCTTAAAAATCAGAAAGAAGCTTAGTGAACGCAACGGTTCTCTTTTAATTAAGTTTACTTTTCAAGTTATAGCATGGGTATTTACATAACAAGTAGATATGTATAAGGGAATCAGCCAACAACAAACAAATCAACATATAGGTAAGATGTCCAAGTTACTATAATAATAGATGGGGATTTGTTTTGCTAAACACATGTCCAAGTTAATATAATTGCAAAATAGGTTTTTATTCTGCTTAAATAGATGTCAACATAATCTATTTGGTGAACTATGGTGGAATGGTGATTTATTCTACCAAATAGATGTCAAATACAAGTTAATTAGCAGAACGGTGATTTATTCTACTAAATGGATGTCACTGGTTATCATATTCTATTGGGTTTACTTAAGGATAATCGATAAAGAAATCCCTTGGATTTAATATATTCTTTTAAAAGAAAGTTACTTTAAAACAAAACCGATCTTTAGAAATAAAGTCGCTTAAAACTTTAAAACTTCTATTTAAAAATTAAATAACAATTAAACTCCTTAATAATAATTAAACCTTTAATTAATAATTAAATAATAATTAACTATTAAATAAATAATTAGACCTTAATAAATCTTTGATTAATTA
Organism: Allium fistulosum; assembly: GCA_030737815.1. Classification (NCBI taxonomy): domain Eukaryota; kingdom Viridiplantae; phylum Streptophyta; class Magnoliopsida; order Asparagales; family Amaryllidaceae; genus Allium; species Allium fistulosum. Next base: position 897,322,229 of record CM060907.1, on the reverse strand, counting down.
TTAAATAATAATTTAAATTAATTAATCTCAATTAATTAATTAAATAGTCCTTAATTAAAACTTAAATAATAAATTAAACCTTCATTTAAAATAATTAAATCATGATTAAGTTTTTATTAAATCTTAACTAAAATTTAACTTGATTAATAACTAATTAATAATTAAACCCTTGTCAAATAAATTTAATTAATCTTAATTAAATAATGATTAATCGCTAAATAATTAATTAAATAATAATTTACTCTTTATTAATTAACAAGTTATGATTAACTTACTTAAAAATAATTAAGTATTAATTACCCTAACTTGATTAATGATTAAGTACTGATTACCTTACTTAATTTATTAATTAAATCATCATTAAATAAATAATTAAATAATAATTACTTTAAAATATTCAAGATATGTTTGAAAAAAAATTTCAATAAAAATAATAATTAATTTAAACGTTTTAAATTCGAAAAGAGTTCGTTTTTCACGAACTGCATTTATAGAGACTATCGCTATACGGCCTAAACTTTCAAAAATTCATTTTACACTCTAAATCACTTTTCAAACTCTTTTTTATATATTTAAACTACTTTATAAACTTTGAATAAAGTTTTAGAAAGCAAAGGTAAGGTTTTTAAAACCTTTATAAAACATTTCTAAAAGTAAAGTTAGAAAACAAGTTTAAACCAAAGGACCTTGATGTCCTTTTAACAATTTAAAATGCTAACTTCCTTAGCACAAACATCACATACATAAGCTCATACATACAAACACATGCCATAACAACATACATAAGCAACAACTATAAACCAAAATTAGAGCTTTCAAACTAACTTCAACATTAGATTTCATTTCAAGTTTAACTTCCAATCACATACAACAACATACAATATTGTCTAAACCAAACCTCCGACATACTTAACAACCAAATAACAATGTTTATTATCAAAGTAAGCATCATATTTAAAGTTAGAACTTTTAAATGAGTTCATGAGTTATATTCATCCAAAAGCTACCAAAATGACTCGAACTTTCCTAACTTTTGAACCGAGCCTAGATCCATGCTTTGACTTTGGCGAGAATAAGATTTGGTGGTATTGTGGTGGGTTTATGGTTCATCCAAAGTGTGGTGCACACGGTCCAAAGGTGGTGGATCTCGGCCTTGAAAGGTGGAGGAGGTTCGGATTATCATCGAATTCATAAAAAATCCACCCCGAAAATTGGTCTTCTTCTAACTGATTTTTGGACAAGTAGCTCATGGAATTTGGGAAAGTTGTCAAAATAAAAGTTTTTGAAAATTCTTTTCTCTTAAATGTTAAAAAAATAATTTCTCAATTTGAATCATTTTTTAGGGAGATATGGTCAAAATAAGAAGACGTATTTTCGGACTTGAAAATCTGGGTCCGAAAATGGGTCCAAAAGAAATGAGATTTGGACATAGCTAACCTCAAAATTTGGAGAAATGATACATATGAAAGTTGTTACCACTGAAATTCACGGTTTGAAAAAATAAACCTCCATTTGGTTAATAAATGAGAAAGAAATGGCAGAAGAAAGAGAATGCATAATTGAAGAAATGAAAGTGGTATTTATAAGCAAGCACAAAGTAAATTACCTAAACACCCTTGGTCCTTTACCCTCCACCTCCTCTTGCCACATCACTATGCCACCTCACCATTATGTACCTCAGCCTACACTCATGTTCCCTCTCCTTTTCCAAGCTCCAACATATTTTTAATGCATGGTGTACTTATGTTTTCCTATGATGTGACACTTTCTTTTTACTAAATTTATATTTTAAATCTTATATACCTAAGTATAAATACATATGTATATATATACTAATACACACACACAGACACACACACACACACAGATATATATATATATATATCCTAACTTATTTATAAATGTATGTGTTATATTATACAATAGAGTTTATGACGTTCCGACAACTTTTAGCCGACGAAAAGTCAAAAATTCGAAAAAAAATCCAGTCACATTTTCGATTTTTCTTTGAACTAATTATTTTTATAAACAAATTTGAAAAACTATTTCATCATCATTATTTTTTATTTAAAAGAATATTATTTTCATTATAAAACATATACATGAATTTTTAAATTAATTAAATATTCGCAAATCAAAACCGTGAAATTCCGGGTCGTTACATACATCGTATGAAACGAAATATTATTTTATAAGTATAACTAATTAAATGCTAAGATTGATGTGGAATTGAATAGTTGCATGATGTATGCGTGGATGAATGGTTGTATTATTGAATTATTATTAGTAGATTATCATTTGTATGGAAATATAGATATTGATAAAGATTTTTTTTTGAAATTAGTTTTGTGTTAAATTGACCGTTGAGTGCTTTAAGAATTCCGATCAATGCCCATGATCCACGTTATCGATAAGAATTCCTAAACACCAGAACGAGACAATTGGACACAATATTTTGAATTATAATATTTAAATTATTATAAATAATTAAGAATATGTTATAGATAATATTTAAACAGGAAAGAAAGTTTTAAGTAAGTTAATTATTACTTTAAAATGGAATAAATGTTTTGAAAATTGTATATATATGCATATGTAATGAATTTTGGAAAGAAAATGTCTTAAAGATGAATAATATTTTAAGAGATGTAACGAACTATATATTTTATTTAAAGTGAAGTATCTTAAATTTTTTTGATAATATATAATGTTTTAAAGGAATGTATCTTGGAGATGAATAATATTTTGAGCTATATTGTGAGCTATGCGTTATTTAAAAAGAGGATATTATATGGAGTTTTGATAAATATTAAGCGATTAATTTGGGGTTGAATAATATTATTTGAAAAGATAGAATATTATGTGGAAAGATATTTTAGTTAAGAAGAAAAATTTATCTACTATGAAAAATATTTATCTATATGTATATTTGTTTTTTAAGAAATTTTGATGGTTTAGAAAATTAGAATGAAAATCATAAAGATGCATTATATGTATTAATTTTGGATGACATGTGCAGCCACTAAGCATTAGCAATAGTAGAGGTCAGTCGTGAGGTAATGTTGATTTTACGGTAAACATCATAACCATTTGACAATGTAAATCACTATAAATAGATGGCAAGGCAACGTCATTATATTATTTGATATATGCAAAATTGTGTATGTTCATTTATAAAATATAAGCTAAGATGAATTAAGTGCGATGCTTTTGAATTGTTGTGTATATCATATTATGATCTAAATGGATGTGAAACCATTATATATGAGTTTTAATCTAAAGAAAGTTGAAATAAAAGTTGATTGTGTAAATAAATTTATGGAATTTCAAAATAAGAAATTTATTGAAGAAAATGAAATTTTGCACTTTGATGATTTGGATCAAAAGGATAAATTATATAAACTTGAATTGGTGTAAAAAATTACCATAAGAAGCCATTATATTCTTTGAAAAATGTAAAATTTGAAAAGTACTATTTGGAATTTTGTCGAAAAATAAAAATGATGAAAAATAAATAATGAGAAGAGAGTAGAAAGGTAGAAATTCATTTCACCTTAAAATGGTTATATTAAAAAGATTGAACTTTGTTGTTATGTTTGAAATAGGTAATTGAATTTGTGAATACTCTAATCTTAAGAAATAAAGAACATTTTAAATTTAAGTAGCTTTACAAAATAATACTAATGAGATATAAAAGTCCTTTTGTAAAGCAAAGAAAAGTGATTTGATATATGAGTTTTGAATTTGAGTATGAGGATATGACTTATACTAAACCAAATTTTTATAATTATGAACGGAAGTCTATGGAATGAAGTTTGACAAAATAAATATTTTAGTAGAGAAAAGAAAATTCTTTTGGTCTAATTATATATGTAACTTTTTATTAGACGTTGGTTTTGTCTAGTTTATGAATTTCAAATATAGAAATTTGAATTGAAAAGAATTAAAATGTTGAGTAATGATTGAATATTTGTAATTTTTCATGTTATGGAAAACGTTGGAGAAATGATTTTTTTTATATAAGATGAATTAAATTGTGAGGTTTTAATACATAAAATAAGAGAAGTTTTTAAATTATTTCGTGTCCTTCTTCTAAGAGATTAAATAAGTGGAACATCTTTTAAACACCTTAAATATTTAGTGTTTAAAACTATAGAAAGGTGTTATATTATTTTAAAATATGTGAAATATTTGGGTAAACTTTTTTAAAACTAGAAAATAAGAAGGAATGATATAATCATTTTTGTAAATTAATATGTTAAGTTAAAGTAATGCTTTATATCAATGAAGTTTGTTAGATTTTAAAGAATGAGGAAGGATTTGGAAAATGGATTTTTGAAAAACTATATTTATATTATTGATTTTTCTCTGAATTGGAATTGCGAGTATGCATTTCTTGAAGGAGGGAAGTCCGTAACAAACTTGATTTTTGAGTTGCTTAAATAAAATAAACAATGATGTAAATTGGAGATCTAACTAAGAAATTTGAATTGGTGATTATTTTCTAAAAGATAATGAATTCTTTTATAATAAGAATTCTAAAATTTATATAATATTAATAAAGCAATATATGGAATGAATATTTTGGAGTTTATAAAAAAAATGCTTGTGAAAAAGTAAAAATATTATTTTGTAAGTTCTTTATATTTATATTATATAAGAAGAACTTAAGAGTGTTAAGTTGTATGTATACAATTTAAAATAAATTGGGATTTTGATTCTTTGGACATAAGGATATTGTCTTTATGAAGCCTATTAGTTAAGTAAATTTAAAGGAGGTATTTTATTATTGTGTTGGGTTGTAAAATAAAAACCAAAGCCCAAACATTAGGTAGCTAAGATGAGAATTTCTCCTAAGTAGTATAGTGTACGTTCATTATCACTTACTGTACACAAAAGGAAAGTCGGTAAAAAAATTCCTCTTTGAAACCTAGAAGCAAATACCCAATTTCTTCAATTTCTAACAAAATTAAACCTCCTGGGAGCTACTAATCTCATGTATTAATCTCAATCTCATTTACACCCCATATAGACTTGGTATTTTATTTACAGTAGAAAAATATTGGGTTTTTAGTTGTTGTTTTGGATGAATATCTATTAGGGTTTGCCGATCTCTAATTTTAAGCCGCTTAATTGCAAGAAGAAAAGGTGAGTTTCCCTCACACAATCTATCTCTAATATCTAATTGTGTGCTTATGAATTTTAAACTAAATGGTTGAGAAATTGGAATGTGATTTGTTGCCTTTGTGAATGCAAACCTATTTAATCATTTTCTATCAAAAATCCTTACTGTAAATCATTTTTTCTACTTTTTTCAATGTTTTGATTGCTAAGTGAATCCTTGTTGAATGCATGCTTGTTTTCTAAGTCCATATTGCAATTTCATGTTGTAGGAAAGCATTGGAATTACACCGGAATAATCGTCGATCATCGGTGGGGAGGGAACGAAACCTATAGCTCATGCCCCAGGTCACCACCAGTCCACCGATGGCTTATGACTAGTTGACCAACCCTCACCTAGAGCGTGAGCTTTAGGTGCCTTTCCCCACTCCCTGCTCTTGTGCTTTGCTCAGTTGATGCCTTGCTTTGTTTTGTGATTCCTACCCCTTTTTTAGTTTTTGAATTTTTAAGTGTGATTCTTCAATTTGGTGATTCATTTTGATTCAAAATTTAGAATTTCATAAACATAGGTATATTGAATGTAATTAATTTACAAATAAGGAAAGTTTATTATAATTTACTGATTTCAAACTTATTTCAGAATTAATTCAATATATTTTGTAAATGTCTATAAAGTAGTAATTATATACTAAATGTAGTTAAGTAGAAATAGTTTGTTGATTTAGAAGTATGATTTTGAAATATAAGCCTATTTTTACATAATTAAATGGTTGTATATCTATGTGGCTTTTGGAAGATGATTTATAGACTAAATACCTTTTTAATAGGATTTTGAAACAACTATATGTATATAAAGATAATTACATTTGGATATCAAATCAGATTTATAGCTTATTTTGCCAAGTATTAAATATATATAGTTGAGTAAAATAAGTTTATGAATTATAACGGAGAAGTTTGAAAGTATTTATATACTGTATTGTAGAAATCATTTCATATGTAATGAATTTGAAATAATCGCTTTCAAAACTGTAAACTCTTTTTGGTCTTTATTTTGATTGGCCTTCGGCTATATATGCCATTTTGGCATTTCTTTTGTGACTTTTGGAACCATTGCTTTCTTGCAATTTCTGCCTTTACTAGAATGAGAAATCTAATTAAATGATTTAGCAATACAAGTGGACATTTGTATTACTTTATCAGTTAATTCTTGTACTCGTTCAATTGAATATTTTAGTCAAGTCGGATTGACAATATTTTAGTAAATATTTAAGTATCGCAAAGTGGTTATGGGACATTGGACGATACTCATTTAATTAATAATTGAGAGTATATTACACTTATCGATCAAAGATGATCATTTTGACGTGCAAAGTGCTCGTCTCTTGGGGCGAGTGGAATTTACAATCTTTTAGTAAATATTTTAGTATCGTGAAGTGGTAATGGTATATTAGGCGATACTCATTTAGTTACTAAATGAGAGTATATTACACTTATCGATCAGAAATGATCACTATAGCATGCGAAGTGCTCGTCTCTTGTGTTGGGTTGCAAAGTGCTTGCCTTTAGTTTTGACTAGCGAAGTGCTCGTCTTTTGTGTGGACTCGCGATGTCTCTTATCGTAGCTTGCAAAGTGCTTGCTTTTGTATTGACTTGCGATGTGCTCGTCATCTGTGTTGACTCTCGAAGTGCGTTTCTATTATTGTGACATGCGAAGTGCTCGTCTTCTGTGTGGTCTCGCGAAGTGCATATCTATTATTGTACCTTGCGAAGTGCTTGCTTTTGTTTTAACTTGCGATGTGCTTATCTTATGGTTTTATGATTTGTGACTCGCTTTTATGCTAATCTCTTGGTTTTGACTTGCTTTCAAGCAGTCTTATATTTTCTGGAGTTTGACTTGCTTTCATGCAGTCTCATTTGTTCTTGTGATTTCAGAGTTAGTTAACTTATCACTATATTTGAGATGATTACCATTGATGGGTGTAACAACCCCGCTTTCTATGCCATATAAATTAAATAAATCAAAATTAAAATAGAATTGTCTGAATTCATTTAGATAATTATTATTTTGAAAATAATATCTTATTTATTCAAATTTTGTTTTTAAACGATTTTGTTTAAATAAATTGAATTAAACTAATGAATTCCTTTCGAGTAATTTATTGAATTGAGTAAAAGTTTTAAATTGAATATACAACATTTTGAAGTGTAAATTAACTTAATATAGATTGTGACATATTTACAAATAAATAAAATGGCTATTCAAAAGAAAATAAAATAGGTAAATATAAGGAACCCAAATTCAATTAGAGTCCAAGTCCACATCCTGTTCAAATATCCTGAACCTTCTTTACAATTCTCGTTCTCCCCTATATTCAATGATACCCTAAATCTTTACAAAATTTGACCCTAATATTCTCTTCTATAAGAATCAATGCACACAATAAATATAAAAGAAGAAGAAGATATAGTCTTCGCGCTCAAGGCACTCTGGCACGATGACAATGTCAATTCGAAGGTCAGGCTTGTGATTGAGGGGAGGCCCATGCCATGGCGAGCAGTTGCAGTCAAAACACCTAGAGCAACTCACGATTGGTTGTCGTGCATGTTGATCGAGGCTGACGATCTTTGGTGGAGGTTGTACGCGCATGCTGTATTTTGTGGTTACGTCTTGGTAGGGGCGAACGATTTGGGAGGCTGTATGGGGGCGATAGTAGCAACATGATGAAGGAAGTTGTTGCATGCAATTATGGAAGTATCGATTTTGAGTGAAAATGTTTGGTTGTGTCCGACCAACAAAGACGACGTGGTGGACGAAGGGTGGCAAGGTGGTTTCGGTTTTTCTTGTTTGGAATTTTTGGTGAGTCACTTACTTATAACTATGTCTAAATTTATTCATAACTAAATTTATAATTACTGCCCATTACATATAGATAATCTCGTTATTGGTTGAATTGTTTGTGATATGTGCGTTTGGGATGTTTAAACAATTATATTGATTGAAAGTATTAATTTACAAACAAAGCTTTGTCCGTTTGCAAATTGAGTTAAATATTATTTATATATGTGTATTTATAAATGACCAGAGTTCGATGGAACTTGACTCGGGTTACATGTTAGCTTTAAGGTGTAGATTGGTTGATAAACTATTTTTGAGGAATTTTTACTCAATGATTTATATATTTGGATATTTATTTGTTTCTTATTTTAAAAGGATGTTTTGAAGAGTTTGGAAATTTTATTTAAGGGTTTTGAAATTTTATTGGAAGCGTTTTATAAATAACAATATTTTAAAGAGGTTACATTTTAAGGGTTGTTTAAATTTATTAATCTATTGAAAAGAAAGTAATAATTAGTTTTAAATAATTATTTAAAGAATGTATAAATTTCTGGAAATAAGACATATTTTCTATTTAACGTTTTAGGTAATTTTAAAAGTTATTTTATAAGTGATAAGTATAATTAAGAGTATAAGAGGTTTATTATACATATTTGTTAAAATGATATATCACTTTATTTTTATGACTACTTCTTTCTTCCACGTCGATTTTGTTGTTATAAATAATTTATCATTAAATATTGGTTTGATTATAAAATCTACATATTTATTTAATTAATTGGTTTTTATACTTTATTGATTTCTCATTTTCCCCTACTGATTTCGATATCATGAATTTTTCATTGTTGATATTGATTTGATTTGTGATTTTGGTTATGATACGGTGATGAAATCTTTCTAATTGATTAGTGCTATTTTATTCTATGTGACGAAAAATTAGAATAAATGGTTTAGTGATACCGTTTGGCATGAGACTTTTGGTAATGCTTTTACAGTTAATCTTTGGACTCGTTATATACAATAAAGAAGGGCGAGTGTGATGTGTGAGCACTGATTAAATGGTCTAGTAACACGCAGTGTTATGAGATGCCATTTTCTTATTTATTCAGTTATTCTTTGCTCATGCATGATACTCAACGTTGGTATGTTATGTGTGTGACTCACTGCGGTGAGAATGTATCGAGGCTACTAGTTAGTCACATAGTTTGTGTACATTATGTGTTTGTCTACCTTTTGTCCAGCTCTCTTTATGTTTCGGGAGTGAACCAGATTGACCAGCATTCACCCTGGTGGCTTGATCTTGGGGTCATGCCCCAGATCCACGACATCGTTGTATGATATTTTATGTGCATCACAAGATAGGTAGTGGGTTGCTCCTTATGTCGCATAGGCCAGCAATCGGTTACCATAGGGGCACATGTTGGTAGTCGTGACCGAAAAGGGTACGTGTTGTCAAGCCTATGCTGGATCATTCTTACGATACCGAGAGGGGAAGGGTAATGGTAATCGATGATTATAGGAGTCGTATTGTATGGCCACTTGTGGCTCCTGGAACAAGCATATATGATGTCAGTCTCCTGTCTAGTTCTGGTGTATGAGTATGTATGTGTGGGTGGTAGATAGACATATATTATGTATAAATGAGATTATACCTGAGACTGTGTCCAAAGTATGATCAACACTGTAACCTTCTCAAGCAGATGACCAATTTATTATTGATTTATTATTTCTATCTTTTATGACCTTTCAGTCGAGAGTTTTGCCTCTTCAAGGGCCGTGAGTTGAGATATATGATTTTGCACATTGTGGTATTGTTATGAGATGGCTCAAATCTTTCTTAATGATTTTAGTGATTTGATGATGGTATTTTATAATATGAGATTGAGAGATATTGTGAGAATTGCTTCATTAATGCCTGACTTCACTTGAGGATATTTCATTATTTATTATTATGGATTTGATAGTGATTTCAAGATATGGTTGATTCACCAATTCAATGTTGTATTATGTGAATCTGATTTGATGTGTTTTTTATGGGTGATGACATCTTTATGTTGGGTTTGTTGGGTGTTGCTACTTTGTTACACTATTGTTAGTATGTCATCACCATTAAACTATGTATATTCTATATTTATGTATCTATTGATCTGCATATTTAGATATAGTCTGACCCGGGTGTTATTTATATAATACTCGGATCAGTTCGAGACATTTCAGGTTCAGAGACAAGATGACCGATTTATGGATGTTGGGCATAGATGAAGGTTGGGATTGCATTATATACACTCATTTTATAGTATTGTGTTGTATTTGGACACTTGTATTTGATGTTTTGATAGTTGTGTATATCTGATGTACAACTTGGATTTATGTATATATTTTATTATATTTTATCGCTACATTTTGACTCTACGTTCTTCTTGTTATTAATTATATATATTGTGTATTATTCTATCCTAGAGGCACACATGTTTGTTGCTTTGTACTGAGACCATGTAAGTATAAGTTAGTTATTTATTAAAATTTTAAATACGTACTGATGTTAGTCCAAGGGAATATTCACATGTGTACCCGATATCGCCTCATTCTTCGTATTATTCGACAGTATTATTATATAATACTCTTAGGTAGTATGAGTATAGAGGTGGAAGTGTTACAATTGGTATTAGAACAGGTTCAGAACAGTACATTTTATATAAGAGACATGAATCTTGACCTTAGAAAGACCTAGAGTCCCTGTCCCCTGGGTGTGTTGGGTAGTTACCTTATATTAAAGGCATGATAGGAGTATGCGATGATTACTGGGGTAATCATTTAAGGACATACTTGTTATTTTTTTCATTATATATATATATATATTATCTCTACCTCTTCTGTATGTGTTGGTTTTCGTGTGAAGTAGAAGTTGTTGAGAGAGGTATTGATGTAGAGAGTATTTAGCCCGGCGAGTAATGTCGGTATTGATGACGGTAAATATTAAGCCTTTATGTGGCTTGAATATGAATGCGATGATCCAGTAGTGATTAAAGGTTGCGCATCAGAAATTGTGTAACGACCCCGAATTTTATATAAAATTAAATGATAATTAATTTAGTTTTGAATAAAAATTTGTGAAATTAATCGATAAATTGATTCGAGTTTCCCCGAATCCAAATAAAAATATATTAAATCATTTTAAAAATTTAAATATTGTATATATATGTATATATGTGAATATATATGTATACGGGCAGATATGAGTAAATTTGAATATATATGTATATATTTGAATTTGGATTGAAATCTTAAATATAAATGGTTTAAAAATAAATATAACAATATAGACCTTGGACACAAGAAAAAAATAAATTAAAAGTTAGAAATAAAATTTAAGTTAGAAATACATGTTTAGTTTGGAAATAGAAATAAATATTGTAAAGTAAAATATAAAAAAAATATAGTTTTTATACAATATATAAAGTAAATATATTGGAATAAATATAAACATCATGTTAAAATTAGAATTCATTTTATATCACAAAGCATGTGAACAAAGCATAAGTATGTACACTTAAACAAATAAGAAATAAAACAAAAATCTATGTAAATGAACCTGCAAAAGAGAGGAGACAGCAAACATGTGTAGGCTGGTAAAATAAACAAGTAAACATATCTATGAAGCCACAAGACAGTGCAAATACATTCACATACAAACATATGAAGACATAAATGACTTAAGCATTTAATGCTAGCATAAACAAAGTCAATTCGAAATCTTACAAAATGTGTTCATCAGCCTCCAAAAACATGAAAATCTCTGGCCAAAAACTTTAAACAAATATTTTAGTACAAAAGAAAGAAAAAATCTCTGAATTGTGGTACAAAACATTTATCAACATGTTGTACAAAATGATATCACCAGTAAACTCTTCTTTTTATCAAGCTCCTCATTTCAGTTCGAGTTGAGTAAACACCATTTCATACTTAAACAAAATTTAGTAAAACAAACTCAGATTTAAACAAACAACAAATCAACTGCAACCAGAGAATCAAAAAGTAGTCCCAATGTTTAAACCAAGAGTAGCAACTAGACAATTCAGTTTAAAGGAATCAAAGCATTCAAGGCTTTCAGCTTCAATACCCTTCGAATTTCCAGTTTTAAAGCTTTCCAGAATTTCAAATTTTTGGCTTGCTCTCTGTTCTTCTTCAAATTCAGGTGAGCAAACTCACTTGAACCCATCTATAAGTTTTGATATCTGTATTGATACTTGAATTTTTGTTGTGAAAAATGTTGTTAGTTGTTAATTATGTCTGCATGCTTGTAGATATATGTGCAAGTATATATTACTCTGTTGAATTACAGGTTTAAATCCCCTAAACTAAATTCAATATCTCCTCATATAATCAATGTTAGGTCTTGATCTCTAAACAAGAAATGATTGTAATAGTGTAACATCATTTCTAGAAAAGATTTCAAGTAAAAATATTGAGTAAATATTTTGAAAAGAAAAAAATACAGTGAAATCTCAAAACCATGTTAAAATTCGACTTCAATGATTTCTTGTTTCAGGTATATAATCTGATTCGTTATAAATATCTATGATTTGTAAAAGTAAAATGAGGATTTTTAAGTTATTATTTTGGGAGAAATTGAATGATGAATGGGAATTAGGTTTTCATCAATTCCTGGCGATCGAGGGTTTTAGGGAAGTTGAGTTCGTTGTTGGGGCAGGCTCGTTGGTCGAGGAGCTCGAGAAAATTGGTTGGAGAATTTATATGTTGCTGAGGTGGCGGGGCGACGGTGATATAGGATTTTGAAACCTGGTTTGGTTGATTGGGTTTTGATGGTGTTTGCGGCTTCGTGGGTTGATCGGAATGATCCGGACCCGGGAGGGTAGTGGCTCAGGGGTGTGACGTTGCTTTGTATGGAATTGCAGAGGTTCTGGTGGTGTGGTTCGTCAGCGGCGAGGTGGTTTGTCAGTTGGGTTTTGTTCCAGGTTACTCAGGATTGCTCGATCTTGATTTTGAGTTAGTATCAAAGTTTTGGTGGTCGGAATCTGATGTAGGGGTGATCGGCGACATGTGGGGGATGGCAGCATCGATCGCCGTGGCTCCGGCGTCTCGTGCATGTGCATAGGGATGGTGTGTGTGTCAGTAGGTTGGAAGCAGGGATGGTCTCGGGGGAGAGACCGGGGTTGAGGGTCAATTGCTCGAGTTCATTCTCAAGTTGTTCACGAGAGAAGCATGGTCCAGTTTTTAAAATTAAAACCAAATCTAAGTTTTAAAAATTTAGCAAAGTGTTTGCAGAAATGGAAGAAACTCGAGTCTGGACTCGAGCTATTCTCGGGTAGGACCCGAAGAAGGTTTTGAAATGGAGGTTTTAAAAAGTTTTAAGCAAAGTTTTGAAATATGTAATTAAGATGTTAATAAAGATAATGTTTTATCTTAAGGAAAATTAAGGTTTTAATGTTTTGAGATTATTTAAGTTAATTAAGGAATTTTAAATCAATTAATTAATTTAATTAATAAATGATAAGGATTAATTAAGAAATTAATTAAGAGAAATTAATTAATTTAATAAATTGATAATTAAGGATTAATTATCAATTAAGGGTTAATTTATGATTAATTAAAGGATAATTCATTAAATGGTTCGTAATTAATTGAGTATTAATTTACCATAACTAGTAAATTTATTCATAGAAATTAATCTGATTTAGATCAATCAGATAATTAAATTGATCCTACCTACGGATGTTTGGATTTTATTGAATAGGTGAATTATTTGATATCCCTGCTATATGATGCTTTGTGATACATCCTGATTTGTGTTGTGATCTGTAATTTATTTATCTGGGATGAATGTAAATGATTATCCGTGATATATATATCTGTGATCTGTGAATGAACGATAAGCGTTATAGGTAATACTGCTTATCAATTATATTTTTGTATTTGATCTATGATGATTGAATGTTGTTGCACTATTGTGTAGAACTCCTGGATTACACCAAACACACACAAATATGGATTTCACGAGGAAATTGGTTAAGTCATAGATGATTTAAATTCAATGTTTTTGAAATTGAAATTTTAATTTCAATTGATTTTGAAACTGGAAATTGGGGTTTAATATGAAAAGCTTTTGAAAGGAGTTTTAAAGATATCTTGGATATCTTGAAATTTAAATAATTTGATTTAAATTTGAATTCAAGTTTAAAATTGAATTCTATGATTTGAAACTAGGGATTAAAGATGTTGTACAAGTTATATATGGGTTAAACCATTTTAAAGATATTGATTTGGGAATTTGAATTTTAATTCAAGGGTTTTAACTCGTGTAAATATAATTGGATTTTTCCGAAATGAAAACTACTTGTTTTCAAATAATAATAGCTTTCATTTTAAGAAAGGATTTCCAAATTGTGTTGAAAGGTTTCAAGTTTGAAATAGAATTGAAATGTTTTGAAAACTATGAAATGAGTCTTTAATTCAAAGACCGGACGAGTTAATCCAACTTGAATTGGAATTGTTTTGAAAGGCTATAAATGAATCTTTGGAAACGAATTTTCAAAGCTATAAGTTAAATCTTGATTTAAGGATTTAACGAGTTAATCCAATTGAAATGGAAATCGATTTGGAAATCTATGAATAGATCTTTGTGAATGGGGTGAACTTTGTGAATTGATTCTTTTTGTTTAAAAGATTAAAAGTGTGGAAATTTGTTTAAACCATTGAAGGTTGTTGAAATGAATCTTTTTGTTTAAAAGATTGGAAATGGTAATTTGTTTTAACCATTCGAATGAAAAGTTTTGGGCTTTAAGCTGTGATTTAATTGAGACCCCAGTATCCATATGATTTTTAACTGCGCTTGTTATTCGGTTTAGCCGGGAAATGACCTTTGTGTCATATAACCCATTCCGAATAATGATACAACGTATATGGATAGCATTTGAAGACCGGTGGTGAAGACCGGATACTTTCAAAAACGAAAGGATTACCATTGATTGTCTCTGCATCGGCTGATCCCCGGTATAGAGATTTTATCACCTTTAGTGATGGGATGTCCGGACGTGATTAGAAATTATCCGGATTTGCAAGGGCTTCTTTGGAATTGCCTTCGGTTCTGTTCGAACCCGGAACAGACTTGTATGGATGTGTGTCTGACGTTACACTTTGAGATGTAAAGCTGGTTTCTATCAAATACATTTCTGTTGGTGGCGGAGAATTTATTCTCTTAGCTTAACACCCTTCTCTGAGACGTACGAGCTCAGAGGTTATGTAGTTGATGGTTACTAGTGATACATTCCCAATTTGGTAATGTGGCATACGAAGTGCTGTTGATCATCGTTGGTCAAAGTGTTGCTTTGTGAAAAAGCGTGGCTTTGTGAAAAAGCGTGGCTTTGTGAAAATGCGTGGCTTTGTGAAAAAGCGTAGCTTTGTGGACGAGACTTCGTCGAGCCTCACAACCCGGTAATGGTTGAAACAGGAATGTTGCGGCAAAGGTTTGTAGGGGTAGCGCCCCTAGGGTATGTCATTTCCTTCTGGATAAAAGGTGATATCATGGTATGGAGCCTAGATATTTTACCTATGTTGATGATGCACAGTTATTATACTTTGTGGTTGTTGCTTTATGATCGAGACGTCTCGGATAAAGGTCGGTTACGACCGGGGGATGACATGACTCGTGTGTTAGTTACCTAGTTACAGCTTTGTTAAAGTGTGAGGTAGCGTCGGCCTTGTGTTTGCAGAGATCCGGTTAGGTTCTCGGGGCGTCTTTCCAGAGGTGTTTCCATTTCGGTAAGGAAGTTCCTTTACCTGATCATTTGTTGGAAATCCAAAGAAACAATACAAACCTTGTACGGTTTAGTTGTATTACCTGCCATGGAATGTGGCGGTAACCTGTTATTGAACATGGTAACTATAGTAGGCATACGATGAAATGTTGAATGCTGGCTAAGATTAATATTATACTTTCGAAATGTTTTCCACTATGCACTAGTAATAATATCAAAAGAGTTTTTCTTGCGCAGTAAGCATGTTTGACTATCATAAGAAGAAATCTCCTCCAATTCTGCGTTTGCATTGTGTGTGTGGCGGGAGGTCTTATGGTAGTTTCACTTTCCAAAAGCATTGCGAATGTCTTTTACTTCCTTTTGTGTTTGTTTAAAGATAAACTGTTTTTGTTGCTCACACCAGTCTTGCTTATCTAGGTGAAACGTGATAGGGGATTCTCGCTTCGCGGTTTGGTGGCGAACGGGAGACTCTTACCCCTACACGTCCTCTTTACGGGGTTGGTTAGGCAGAGGCCGTGACAGTCGAGAGGCTGGCCGTAAAAGCAAGTTTGGGATATCAATGTAAGCCACGGTGGGGCTGGGATGGTTGAAAAGCCTATCGGTTGTGACCGCTAATCATTACATTTGGTATCAGAGCTAAGGTTGAACTTTAGCTCAGGAGTATAACACATTAAGTAGCTCATTAGAGATAGGGTGATGTATACCCTAGAGTGAGTAATCCTTAAGATATCCGTCCGTATGCCTCAGTAAATTCTCTTGCTATCCACTGATAGTGAGTATGAGTGCAAGAAGCGGATGAGATATGGGACAGGGGAATACGATTATAAATGGTCAATACCCTGTAACAACAAGGAAACAATCTTTTCTCTATCAATCTCTTTTGTTCAGCATCTCTTTTCAATTCTTCGATAGTTCCTGGTAGATCCAGGAAGAGATTTGATATATTAATATGGGACGTAAACTCCGGATAAGCCAAAATTGTTGTTTGGATGAATTGGTTGCTTTGGTTGCTATGGTTGATAGGTATAATTTAGTTTCTAAACTGAAAGTTTTGAAATTGTATCCATATATCTATCTATTCTTTGGGTCCAGATATATTCTACGAATGGTTAGTTATCCTTTCGAACTAACCAATGCCACTGCATATTTTGTAGATCTGAATAACTCGAGTATCTTGTGAAGTGTTAAACAGATTCGTTCTTGATATTCTGATTTGGTAAGCCAAATGCAGAATAGATATTTAGTTTGATTTGATGACATATTTTTCATCTATCTTTGTGTCTCCTTGGCAATTTCGAGGAAGAAATTTTTTAAGGGGGGAAGTCTGTAACGACCCCGAATTTTATATAAATTTAAATTGATAATTAATTTAGTTTTGAATAAAAATTTGTGAAATTAATCGATAAATTGATTCGAGTTTCCCCGAATCCAAATAAAAATATATTAAATGATTTTAAAAATTTAAATATTATATATATATGTATATATATGAATATATATGTATACGGGCAGATATGAGTAAATTTGAATATATATGTATATATTTGAATTTGGATTGAAATCTTAAATATAAATGGTTTAAAAATAAATATTACAATATAGACCTTGGACACAAGAAAAAAATAAATTAAAAGTTAGAAATAAAATTTAAGTTAGAAATACATGTTTAGTTTGGAAATAGAAATAAATATTGTAAAGTAAAATATAAAAAAATATAGTTTTTATACAATATATAAAGTAAATATATTGGAATAAATATAAACATCATGTTAAAATTAGAATTCATTTTATATCACAAAGCATGTGAACAAAGCATAAGTATGTACACTTAAACAAATAAGAAATAAAACAAAAATCTATGTAAATGAACCTGCAAAAGAGAGGAGACAGCAAACATGTGTAGGCTGGTAAAATAAACAAGTAAACATATCTATGAAGCCACAAGACAGTGCAAATACATTCACATACAAACATATGAAGACATAAAGGACTTAAGGATTTAATGCTAGCATAAACAAAGTCAATTCGAAATCTTACAAAATGTGTTCATCAGCCTCCAAAAACAAGAAAATTTCTGTCCAAAAACTTTAAACAAATATTTTAGTACAAAAGAAAGAAAAAAATCTCTGAATTGTGGTACAAAACATTTATCAACATGTTGTACAAAATGATATCACCAGTAAACTCTTCTTTTTATCAAGCTCCTCATTTCAGTTCGAGCTGAGTAAACACCATTTCATACTTAAACAAAATTTAGTAAAACAAACTCAGATTTAAACAAACAACAAATCAACTGCAACCAGAGAATCAAAAAGTAGTCCCAATGTTTAAACCAAGAGTAGCAACTAGACAATTCAGTTTAAAGGAATCAAAGCATTCAAGGCTTTCAGCTTCAATACCCTTCGAATTTCCAGTTTTAAAGCTTTCCAGAATTTCAAGTTTTTGGCTTGCTCTCTGTTCTTCTTCAAATTCAGGTGAGCAAACTCACTTGAACCCATCTATAAGTTTTGATATCTGTATGGATACTTGAAGTTTTGTTGTGAAAAATGTTGTTAGTTGTTAATTATGTCTGCATGCTTGTAGATATATGTGCAAGTATATATTACTCTGTTGAATTACAGGTTTAAATCCCCTAAACTAAATTCAATATCTCCTCATATAATCAATGTTAGGTCTTGATATCTAAACAAAAAATGATTGTAATAGTGTAACATCATTTCTAGAAAAGATTTCAAGTAAAAATATTGAGTAAATATTTTGAAAAGAAAAAATACAGTGAAATCTCAAAACCATGTTAAAATTCGACTTCAATGATTTCTTGTTTCAGGTATATAATCTGATTCGTTATAAATATCTATGATTTGTAAAAGTAAAATGAGGATTTTTAAATTGTTATTTTGGGAGAAATTGAAAGATGAACGGGAATTAGGTTTTCATCAATTCCTGGCGATCGAGGGTTTTAGGGAAGTCGAGTTCGTTGCTGGGGCAGGCTCGTTGGTCGAGGAGCTCGAGAAAATTGGTTGGAGAATTTATATGTTGCCGAGGTGGCGGGGCGACGATGATATAAGGTTTTGAAACCTGGTTTGGTTGATTGGGTTTTGATGGTGTTTGCGGTGTCGTGGGTTGATCGGAATGATCCAGACCCGGGGGGATAGTGGCTCAGGGGTGTGACGTTGCTTTGTATGGAATTGCAGAGGTTCTGGTGGCGTGGTTCGTCGGCGGCGAGGTGGTTTGTCAGTTGGGTTTTGTTCCAGGTTACTCAGGATTGCTCGATCTTGATTTTGAGTTAGTATCGAAGTTTTGGTGGTCGGAATCTGATGTAGGGGTGATCGGCGACATGTGGGGGATGGCAGCGTCGATCGCCATGGCTCCGGCGTCTCGTGCATGTGCACAGGGATGGTGTGTGTGTCAGTAGGTTGGAAGCAGAGATGGTCTCGGGGGAGAGACCGGGGTTGAGGGTCGATTGCTCGAGTTCATTCTCGAGTTGTTCACGAGAGAAGCATGGTCCAATTTTTAAAATTAAAATCAAATCTAAGTTTTAAAAATTTAGCAAAGTGTTTGCAGAAATGGAAGAAACTCGAGTCTGGACTCGAGCTATTCTCGGATAGGACCCGAAGTAGGTTTTGAAATGCAGGTTTTAAAAAGTTTTAAGCAAAGTTTTGAAATATGTAATTAAGATGTTAATAAAGATAATGTTTTATCTTAAGGAAAATTAAGGTTTTAATGTTTTGAGATTAATTAAGTTAATTAAGGAATTTTAAATCAATTAATTAATTTAATTAATAAATGATAAGGATTAATTAAGAATTTAATAAATGATAAGGATTAATTAAGAAATTAATTAAGAGAAATTAACTAATTTAATAAATTGATAATTAAGGATTAATTATCAATTAAGGGTTAATTTATGATTAATTAAAGGATAATTCATTAATGGTTCGTAATTAATTGAGTATTAATTTACCATAACTAGTAAATTTATTCATAGAAATTAATCTGATTTAGATCAATTAGATAATTAAATTGATCCTACCTACGGATATTTGGATTTTATTGAATAGGTGAATTATTTGATATCCCTGTTATATGATGCTTTGTGATACATCCTGATTTGTGCTGTGATCTGTAATTTATTTATCTGGGATGAATGTAATTGATTATCTGTGATATATATATATCTATGATCTGTGAATGAACGATAAGCGTTATAGTTAATACCGCTTATCAATTATATTTCTGTATTTGATCTATGATGATTGAATGTTGTTGCACTATTGTGTTGAACTCCTAGATTACACCATACACAAACAAATATGGATTTCACGAGGAAATCGGTTAAGTCATAGATGATTTAAATTCAATGTTTTTGAAATTGAAATTTTAATTTCAATTGATTTTGAAATTGGAAATTGGGGTTTAATATGAAAAGCTTTTGAAAAGAGTTTTAAAGATATCTTGGATATCTTGAAATTTAAATAATTTGATTTAAATTTGAATTCAAGTTTGAAATTGAATTCTATGATTTGAAAGTAGGGATTAAAGATGTTGTACAAGTTATATATGGGTTAAACCATTTTAAAGATATTGATTTGGGAATTTGAATTTGAATTCAAGGGTTTTAACTCGTGTAAATATAACTGGATTTTTACGAAACGAAAACTACTTGTTTTCAAATAATAATAGCTTTCATTTTAAGAAAGGATTTCCAAATTGTGTTGAAAGGTTTCTAGTTTGAAATAGAATTTAAATGTTTTGAAAACTATGAAATGAGTCTTTAATTCAAAGACCGGACGAGTTAATCCAACTTGAATTGGAATTGTTTTGAAAGGCTATAAATGAATCTTTGGAAATGAATTTTAAAAGCTATTAGTTAAATCTTGATTTAAGGATTTAACGAGTTAATCCAATTGAAATGGAAATCGATTTGGAAATCTATGAATAGATCTTTGTGAATGGGGTGAACTTTGTGAATTGATTCTTTTTGTTTAAAAGATTAAAAGTGTGGAAATTTATTTAAACCATCGAAGGTTGTTGAAATGAATCTTTTTGTTTAAAAGATTGGAAATGGTAATTTGTTTTAACCATTCGAATGAAAAGTTTTGGGATTTAAGCTGTGATTTAACCAAGACCCCAGTATCCATATGATTTTTACTTGCGCTTGTTATTCAGTTTAGCCGAGAAATGACCTTTGTGTCATATAACCCATTCCGAATAATGATACGACGTATATGGATAGCATTTGAAGACCGGTGGTGAAGACCGGATACTTTCGAAAACGAAAGAATTACCATTGATTGTCTCTGCATCGGTTGATCCCCGGTATAGATATTTTATCACCTTTAGTGATGGGATGTCCGGACGTGATTAGAAATTATCCGGATTTGCAAAGGCTTCTTTGGAAGTGCCTTCGGTTCTGTTCGAACCCGGAACAGACTTGTATGGATGTGTGTCTGACGTTACACTTTGAGATGTAAAGCTGGTTTCTATCAAATACGTTTCTGTTGGTGGCGGAGAATTTATTCTCTTAGCTTAACACCCTTCTTTGAGACGTACGAGCTCAGAGGTTATGTAGTTGATGGTTACTAGTGATACATTCCCAATTTGGTAATGTGGCATACGAAGTGCTGTTGATCATCGTTGGTCAAAGCGTTGCTTTGTGAAAAAGCGTGGCTTTGTGAAAAAGCGTGGCTTTGTGAAAAAGCGTGGCTTTGTGAAAAAGCGTAGCTTTGTGGACGAGACTTCGTCGAGCCTCACAACCCGGTAATGGTCGAAACAGGAATGTTACGGCAAAGGTTTGTAGGGGTAGCGCCCCTAGGGTATGTCATTTCCTTCTGGATAAAAGGTGATATCATGGTATGGAGCCCAGATATTTTACCTATGTTGATGCTGCACAGTTATTATACTTTGTGGTTGTTGCTTTATGATCGAGACGTCTCAGATAAAGGTCGGTGACGACCGGGGGATGACATGACTCGTGTGTTAGTTACCTAGTTACAGCTTGGTTAAAGCATGAGGTAGCGTCGGCCTTGTGTTTGCAGAGATCCGGTTAGGTTCTCGGGGCGTCTTTCCAGAGGTGTTTCCATTTCGGTAAGGAAGTTCCTTTGCCTGATCATTTGTTGGAAATCCAAAGAAACAATACGAACCTTGTACGGTTTTAGTTGTATTACCTGCCATGGAATGTGGCGGTAACCTGTTATTGAACATGGTAGCTATAGTAGGCATACGATGAAATGTTGTATGTTGGCTAAGATTAATATTATACTTTCGAAATGTTTTCCACTATGCACTAGTAATAATATCAAAAGAGTTTTTCTTGCATAGTAAGCATGTTTGACTATCATAAGAAGAAATCTCCTCCAATTCTGCGTTTGCATTGTGTGTGTGGCGGGAGGTCTTATGGTAGTTTCATTTTCCAAAAGCATTGTGAATGTCTTTTACTTCCTTTTGTGTTTGTGTAAAGATAAACTGTTTTTGTTGCTCACACCAGTCCCATGACTGATCCGGAGTTTATTGTTCCCTTCCTAAACTCTGGGTGCCCATCATTTTCCACATGGGCAGTCTAGAGTTGGGTTTCTCAGATATTCAGGTTTAGTAGATTATCTGGAGCTAGTTCAGTCCTTGGACGACTGACCTCGCTTATCTTGGTGCATTGGTTGGTGTTTCGAGCTAGCTATGGATTGGAGCATTCTATTGGAGGCATTCTATCCGCTGCTGGTGTTATCTACTTTCTTTCCACTGCTATTTCTTGTATCATATCTCTGATGTATATTGATATCTGTTGTATCATTCTGTTGTATCATATTGTATCAGATTTTGTATCTGTCATTGTATCAATGTTATATATATTGATATATTCTTTCTCTTCCGCTGTGTTGTTGTACTTAATGGTGTTATAAGCTCCGGTGAACCAGATTCGGCGTTTGAATCTGTGGCATTTTGAGTACAAGTGAAGTACGGGTGCCGATTTTCGAAGGCCGATTTCAGGGTCATTACAAATTGATAGATCGCTTTTCGTTGAAGGCGTTTGTTTGATTATTTTGAAAATGTGTATTATTCTATTGATGCTTGTTTGATTTTATGGATTATGTGATGATTTTGTTGCTGTTAATGATTGATGAATTAGATGTTTATATTTATTTTTGAAAATTGATAATTTATTCAAACAAGCAAATGATTTGGTAAGAATATGAATTTGATTTTAATGAAGTGGTTGGGTATGTTTTAATGAATTTTTTAGTGTTAATTTGTCCGTTAAGTGCTATAAAAATTCTAATCGATGCGTTTGTCCAACGTTACTAATGGGGATTCCTAAACACTTGTAATGACCCGTAATTTTCGATAATTAAAAATAGTTAATTTAATAAGGTTTTGTGATTTAATGTTGGAAGAAATAAGAAAATTGTGATTTATTAATGAAAATATAATGAGAATACAATGTAATAGTATTAATTTCAAGTAATAGCTAACTATTTTAATGTAATCCCAATTAATGGGAATGATTGAAATGTTATAATTGGTTATTAATTGTAATTAAGAGAATAGATTAAATGTTACATAAATTGATGAAATAATATGTAAAAAATTGTAAACATAAAATTTGTTATGGATTCTAAATAAGGAAATAATTTAAATGTTATATTGATTAGTGAGAAAAAAATGTAATTAATTGTAATTGGGTGAAATCAATGTTGTGTAAACAGTTATAACATTTGTTTGTAGATAATAAACTTTTAAATGTGATTAAATTAAGAAAAAGTAACAATTGTTATTGATTGCCAATTTATTTAAGCTGTTGAATTAAATTGGAAATCAACTGAAATTAAATGTAATTAAATATTACGTTAATGTAAATTAAGATGAAATTGGAGAATATTAATGTAATAAGATATAAACCAATGCTAACTATGCCCATAGGGTAATGATTGATTGTAAAAATATATGTTAATATAACAATGGAATAATTTAAGAAATAAATGTTGAATATGAAATGAACAGTAAATAGTTGTGGTATAATGAGAATTTGTTTGAAATCTATTATTGAATATAAACTGCAATAATAGTTGTTGAAATCCTTTAATTGAAAAGAAAAGACAAGTGCATTGTAATTAATAAGTTCAACATAAGAACTTACATTTTAAATTAAATTAAGATAAAGATTTTAATGAAATTTAAGCTTTAACTTGAAAAGAATAAATTGTATGTTTGCTTCTAACCGGAATAACAAATGTTCAATTTGAATAAAGGATGGAGTGGATGTTTTAATGAAAGATTAACATAATTTGTTATTTGAAATTCATCTTGGAGAAGTTGATTTTCAATAAGATAAAAACATTTACTTTGTAAATAGTCTATAAATTTTGTTGTATATGAAATTTTATAAAACATGTTTGAACTAGTATAAATAAAAAGAAAACAGTGCTTATAATTAGAATTTGTTGAAATTAGTAATGAAATGAATTGGAATTAGATTAATTGAAATGTTTCAATTAAAAGGAAACATAAATGAAATTGTAATGAATGAGTTAATATAGAAACTTGCATTTTGTGTCAATATGGAATGAAATTGTAATTAAGATAATTGCATGTTTTGAGATGTATAAAAATAAAACTTTCATTTTGAATAAGTATGATTTTTGAAAAAAAATTGAATTTTAGGATAATACACACACACACACATTAATATCCGAAATTTTAAATATATCAGAGGGTTCATGGTTGTGTAAATGTTGTGTAATCAATTAGAATTACCTTTAATTAACAATTGTACATTAATTACACATGTTCAGGTATATTTATTTTTCCATTTCATATATAGTTAAAACTTTTAAATTTGTTGCATTAATGTGACCGTTACAGTATAAAAAAAGTAAAGTAAATCATTTTATAATGCATAGATAGATATATATTCATTAATTAATAAAATTGGTTTGAGTAACATAAATAAATGAATAGATTGATTGGTTGGTTAATTGATTGATTGTTAATTGATTGATTGCGCTAATGAAGTGTGCACATATATTGACATAAAACAAATTTTTTAATAAGGAATTAAATGATAAATAGGTGCATATTTGGGTTTGTTGACGTGAATTAATAGGAGTAAGTTTTGGAATTTGGATCCCAAAGGTTTGTTTATAGTATATAAGTGGTCCCTTCATTTACTTTGCATTTATTATCACATCCACATTCTCTTTCTTTTCATTTTCAAGTTCTCTGTGTTGGTTTCATTTGAGCATCCATTTAATTATTAGACTACTCGATCATTTTTTATTAATTAATCATTGCTTTACCTGAAGTTTTTTCCTTTTTCTTTTTCCATTTTTAATGTGAACATCCAAATTAATTTTCATGCCATCTAATTAACATTTACTATTCTCCGTTTCTGAAGTTTATTTTGTTCATGCGTTATTAGTTCTTGTAGTTTCCTTTCATTAGAAACTCTTTCTTCTGAAGCTTCATATTAAAGAATGGAAGATTTATTTTTATCTTTATTCATATATTTATTCTTTTACTTTACCTCTTTCAATACTACCATTTTAAGGCTGTTCATATTCTTACTTTATTTCTATTACTAGTTTGTTTACATATACTTTATTAGTTTTTCATTTGTTTCCATCTTCATCCCTGTAGCCTTATTTCATTTTTTAAATCTCATCTTCTGTAGCTTCATTCCTCCAAACAAACTTCCATCTTATTTTTCTCTCCCTCTCTCTTCATTTTCCTCCTCCTTCATTATTTTTCTTCCTCAAATCTCCTTTTTTTTTAAAGCTTCCTTTTTCTTATTCCTATTCTTCAAATCTTCTTCTTCTTCTTTTTCATAGCTTCCTTTTCTTTTTCAATTATTCATCTTCTTTAAATTTTCTTCTTCTTTTTCAAACGTTCTTCTTTTTTCAAATCATTTTCTTCAAATCCAGATCTATACAAACTTCTCTGTCTCTTCCAAAACTTTCTATAAAAAATAGAAGATTAAGATAGCAAGGAAACAAATCAAAAGGAGGAAGTAGTAGCGGATCCAAATCCGACAAGAAAAGAGAAATCCATAAGGTGAGTGTTTTAATCCACTCATAATTACTAAATTATCTTATGTTAGTTGAATTAAATATGATGTGATTAGAAATTAATTGGTTGATATTTGGTATATTTAAATTGTCATTCCAGTTAAATATGACCTTTGTTGCATTTAATCATCGTTTAACTTAATATTGAATTTAATTTCCAATTTAATACCTGTTAATGATAATCAGTTGTCTATTGATGTTTATTGGTTGATTTGGATGATGGTTGTGATGGTTGTTTGATTGTTGGTGCTGGATGACTGGATGTTATATTTTATATTGTTATAACACTAAAAGTTCCCTATGGGTTGAAATGATACATATCCGAACGATCTGATAGATTAAGGGAAATCATTATGAGTTGAAATGATAGACTCAAGCGATTTCATGCATCTGAAGTTAATTTGGGATTGCGGGTTGAAATGATATATACCCTTATTTAAAAATAATTGCGGATTGGAATGATAAATATCCGTATCACTTGGCCACAGGGTAGAAAATTATATATGGACACCGGATTGGTTAAATTAATTGATTTTAAATCTTTAAATTTTGAATTCGGTTAAATGATATTTTTGAAATAGAATTTGATTTATATAAACCGAATTATTTTCGAAAATCCAAGCGTTAATGTTTAAATTGGAATTGATTTAATGAATTGTTAAAGGATTTAAATTGGAATTTCAAAGTTGATTTGTCTAATATAAATGAATTTTAACGGAATTGAGTTATTGAGAGTGTTCGAATATAACTTTGAAATCTATTTAATCTAATTTAAAATTTATTTAATCTATTTTAAAGCTATTTAATCTATTTTAAATCTATTAAATCTATTTTAAATTAAATCTAAACTATCTTAAATCCACCTAAACTACGTTAAGCTATTTTAAAACTATTTTAAAGTATTTTAACTATTTTAACTATTTTAAACTATTAAACCTTTTATACTATTTATAACTATCTAAACTACTTTCAAAATTTCAGATTGTGTAAAGTGTAAGTGTTTATATTTAAATCCTTGATTTTAAAGTGAATATGGTTAAATGATGTTATAACTTAAGTTGGGATTTGAAATAATATTTGCTAGTGAAATGACATATTTGAGTAAATATTATGATTTTGAAATGAGAGTTAACCTATTTTGTGAAAATGGTTTCGAAAGTAATATAATTTCAAAAGTGATATGATTTCGAATGTGAATATGATTTCGAAAGCGATATGGTTTTGAGAATATGATATTTTGATATCAATTATGAATTGATTTTTAAAAATGTAAAAGAACCATCCGGTGTGAAATAATCATTTGGTTGTTAAAGGGACCGGGATCAAATATTGTCAAACTCTCTGCCAATACCGAAAACCATTTTAACAACTGTGTACGTGGTGGAGATTCCAGAATGAAGTAGGATTGTTTGGCGAACGGTCCTATATGAGGTATTTACGTAGCCCTGACTCCCGTGAGTCAGCTTAGGTATGACTAAAACAGGAGCTATACCTGGGCCAAGCGAGGTCATTTCTCCGATCGGACATGCTTCTTCGATACCATATTATGACTTTGTGATGATTTGGTGGCAACCCCTCGATTTTGATTATAGGAGTGTGTTCCGAGGTAGGCGGTAGTAGCTGCTATGCGTTACGACCAGCCCAGTTCTGCAAAACAGTAGAGTCCTACCCTAGCATTGCCTCGAATGCCGTGTTCACATGCCCTATCGCACCTTCTATGAGTTTGGTTTGTACCATATCTATGGAGTGCCCTCTGATAGCCCTCCAATTTAAGGAGGAATTACGGTATTGTATAGACTATGGGAATATATAAAAATGTGTTAAAGGGAATATGAGTAACGCCTTAATGCTATTTTAATACTTTACTTTACTGTAGATACTATTATAATAGTGTATTGTACTATGTATGTAGATAGTTTAACGGATCCTTAAGAGATGGAAATCCCGAACATTCTCTTAAGTAATTGCACTCACGTGACACTGGATAGGAGATGTCAAAACCCGTAAACATCTCTGACGCCGTTACACTTATATTTATTTACTGTTGATTTAGCTTACATAAGGTCTTTTAGTTCTGACTCGAGTGTTTTGTCTTTTCAATTCGCTCGGGTCAGTCTGAGCTTTACAGTGTATCGAAGACTGCTTTTGGAGTACGAAGAGGAAGATTTAGTACAATTATTATTTATGATATTTATTCTACTGCATCATGTTATTCTGCTGCATTGTTATTTATTTATGTTGTATGTAACTCTGATTCTGTATTGTAAAAGTATAATCATATGTTATTTGTAAAACAGCTACATGAACTGTTTATTTGATTATTATATTTTGTCATTCCGCTATAAGATTCTGTGTTTGTTTTCTTTCTTTTCTTTTTCTTATTTACCCCATAACAATCTGCCCTTTTGAATGGTTTGAGTTTGACGTGTGTGGTTTATCATCGATTTAAACCGTCCAAAAAGGTGGGTCGTTACGACACTGGTATGAGACATTTCGACACAATGTTTTGAAAAAAATTGTTAATATGTTTCGAAAAGAAATAATATTTTGAGAAGTATTATAACAATATTTTGAAAAGGAAGTGTTTCGGAATAAGCTCATCAATATTTTGAAACAAGTAATTACTTTTAGAAGTGAAAATAAAATGCAGTGATAAATATATAGGGATAAGCAAGTTGAAATCATTGATGTGATTTGAATAAATGAATTTTAATCGAATGCAGTGCTCATAGATAATATGTTATTTAATTAATATATCAGAATTAAATGTCAAAATACTATTTAGTATTAACATTTTAGTAAACAAAACATTAACACACACACATGTGTGTGGGTATACACACACACACACACACACACACACACATATATATATATATATATATATATATATATATATATATGTGTGTGTACATATACATATATGTGTGTACATAATTCAAAGCACATTGTCATCTCGTTCAAAGTACAGAATTCCTTAATTGGTCGCTTTTCCTATTTCATTTATTGTTATATAGTTAGAAAGGTTGTTTATTGGAGTAATTTAATCACATGCTGGGTATTTCGTTATTAAAGCACTGTAATGGTAAGATATCATAAGTTGTTATGAAATGGAGAATCATCAGACCTGTCACTTAAAGTTCACTAAGGTACCGTTCTTATGACGAACTGGACAGACGAAGTTGGCGTTTGGATCCGACGCGTCCGGTGCGTCAGACGCGTCGAAGGTGGACTCCACGAGTTTGCCCAGTTCGCCTTAACCGTTGTAGGGGAGCCATTCGCGTCCGACGCGACTCGAACGCGAATGACTCCCCTACAACGTCCATATTTTCTCCATCTCTTATATAATCCCCTTCCTCTACCACTCTCCACACTCACTTTCAATTCTCAATCTAAAAATTCACTAATTCGAGCTTTCGTAGTAACAGCATCGTATTTCGGTAATTTTATTTCTGTTTTTGTTTCGTTTATTTTCTTTCTTGTATTTCTGGTTTTTTGACATATTTTGTCTCAGAAATGGCCAAACAAAATGTACCGAGAAATTCCCGCCGTAGCCCAAGAGTTTAGTCCGCTCACGCATATTCTGAATTTTTACGAATAGCTGCTGAAGCTTATCAAGCTGCCAGTCAATCCAAAAGCTATTTCACTACTCCAAATTAAGGACAACAGAGATACGCTCACACTTTTGGAAGACGACGAAGCCCGATAATGGTTGCGGTACGAGATCGACAAATGCAATCATACAATCAGATACCAACAGTATATGATGTCTTTGCCACCACCTGCCTTTCCAGCTGTATTTCCACCTACATTTCCACCGAACTTTCCACCAACCTTTCCACCTACATATCCACCGAACTTTCCACTTACCTATCCACCACAATATCCACCATAGTAGTTTGTATTTGTAGATTCTGCTTTTCGTATTTTGTATTTTGCATTTTGAATTCTAAACTATATATTCGATATTATATATTATGTATTCGGTATATATCTATTTTATTTAAAAATAATTAACACAAATAAAATAATAATATAAATAATAATTTTGTCCCTTTCGCATTGCCCCTTTTGTATAAGGAACACATTCCTCTTTCGCGAACTTACCCCCTTTTCCAACCCCTTTTGTTTACCCCTTTCATTTGCCCCTTTCGGTTCAAAAAAGAACGCACCCGTCTAAAAATTTCATCCAAACAAATGTTCATTCGTAAGCCGATCCTATACTCATTACCATGACAAGATGGTATATTTTTATAACTTAGCAAAATATAGTTTGATATACCACCGTGCTATAATTTACTGTTTGACAAAATTATCACGCCTAAATGTACAATAGCGCATATTATTTTGGATGGATGTTGACCCACTACTAGAATTACAGTATATAGCCACGACAGGGTTCCAACGGCCGCCAATGGGAATTTCCAACGGCTACCAATTGCTCGTTATTTTTTTAACAAGCCGTTGGTAGCCGTTGTAAAAATGTCGTTTGCGGCCGTTGGAAGCCGTTGGAAATATTCGTGTAAACCTGCAGCAAATCGATAGCAACATTCATTCTTCTTCCCTCCAACAACAAACCCCAAATCCTCCACCATCTTCCTCCAGTCCTCCTCTTTTCTTGCTCCCAGCCTCCCCACGCAACCGGCAGCCACTCCGACGCCATCAATCAACACCAGCGGCCTCTCTCCATCCAATTCCACTCCAAAATCAGGTTTTGCCTAAAAACCCTAAATTTTGCTAATTTTGTGTTTAATTTGTTGTTATAGTTGTATCTAATGGCCTATTGATTGTTTATTATACCCAACTAAGTGCTAATTACAATTACTACCATCCAAATGTCCAAATTGTTAGTGTATATATATTATGCACATATAATACATATGTTGATAATTTAGTGTAAATGTGCATTTGAGTTAGCGTTAGATTAGTTAGGATTGATTTAAATTATTTTGTGTATGTTTTGTAAAATATTATGCAAACATGAATTAGTCGAATATTTTACGAACATGAATTATATCTTTTACAAAATATATATTAGCATTAGATAAGTATATAATTTAGTATATATATACACATGAATTATATATTTTGCGAAATAGTAAAAATCATATAATTTACTATATATTTAATGGCTTCCCTCGCCAATCCCTCCCCGTCTCCTCCTTGCCCCCTCCCCCCTTCTCCAGCAATCATTCCACCTGCTCCTTCATCGTCCGTCACCCCTCCCCCGATCTCATTCGTACCTAAGAAATACGCCTCCTTCCTTAGCGCTAAGCCCACCTCCTCACAACCGTCCACTGGTATTAATGACAGCAGCTCTGAAAAACCCAAACCGGATAGCTCAAATTATCCTCACCCTGTTATCATCAAAATTATTCCAGAAAGATCATATGCACAAGTGGCTGCTCTACCACCACTTATTCCAGACCCCCCGATGTAGAAACGTCGGCGTTCCTTGCCGTCTTTTGCTAATGTTCGCTCCATGATTGACTTTTTGATATCCAAAGGTCGCTGTCTAAAATGTGCAGGGAATGGACACCTGGCAAGAAACTGTAGAGACTCAAAGATATGCTATAATTGCAGTCTTTTCGGCCACTCACAATCAACTTGCCTCGAGAAGAACAAAGCCAAATCACCTGCTTCGTTTCCCGTGCGAGCCTTTGCCCCTCCCGCTAAAAACAAAACATCACTTCACTCTCATCGAAACCCAACACCACATCATTACACTGCCAAGCCGAAAAGCACCCTCACACCAATTAACACCCCAAAGTCTCCTCGTTCCCCACCCCATCCTCATTCCACAAATTCTTCTCACTCTCTTCGCTCTGCTCCCCCTCTACAACACTTCTCAATGGAAAACTCCTCTCTTTATCTCATAGCAACAGTAATCAATGGAATCTGGACGCTAGAATCATTGCACCGAGCCCTCTCAACTGCTCTCCATCACCACGATCTGCCCATCTGGATCATAAACAACAACAGCTTTGCCTTTTGCTACCCCACTCATGAATCACTCGTCCTCGCCCTCCAACTCCGAACCATAACCAAGCCAGGCGGGTCCGTCCTCATCCAACCCTGGTCCGATCCTGAGCCTTCCTCTACCAGCCTCGAACCAGTCACCTGGGCACGAATTCAAGGTTTCCCGGAGCTCCTCCGCGACCGCCCTGACGCGGTGCGATCTGCCCTGAACCCCTTGGGCCGCTTCATAGAATTCGATTGTTGCAATTGGGCAATGCTAGACCACCGATACCTGTTCGTCAAAATACAATTTTTTGCAGGTGTCTCAACTCCCTCTGCCATCGTCGCCAACCTGAACAACCATAACTACCTTCTCTCAGTAGAACGATGGGAACACGCGCACCCGAACCAAAATCCCGAGTCGCTCCCAATAGGTATTGATTTGGAGGAGGCGTTCAGATGCTTCAACAAACATATCCCCATAGAGGAACTGAATTCGGACGATAGATTTGACGCCATGAACTTCGACCCAGATATCCTTGCACCCTTAGCTCCTGTTGACCCTACCCCTCTGGTTGACCTAATCCCTCCGGCCGAACCCGATGCCCCTATCCTAATACCTAACCCGCAAGAAAATTCCTTCGAAGTCATGGGTCCCCTTGGCTGGGACAACTGGCCGATTGTGGACCAGAATTGGAATCCCTATGCGGATCTAGACCTTTCCAATCCATGGTTTCTCCAACTTCCCATTCACACCCACTCACCAGCCCTGCAAAACTTCGTTAGTCAGCTCGCCCTAATCCCCTCACCTCATCATCAACCTCCAGCCAATTCTCACCCTACACGCAACTAATCCTTGGATAACCAACTTGCCCTCATTCCCTCGGACTTTCGAGCAGCAGCAACACCACCTCGGGACGAACAAGAGTCTCCATTGGTCACTCCCACAGCAGTCAGACGTAGCGCCAGACTTCATAAAGCGGCGTCTCACCCTGGTAGCTTTTTCAAACCTGTAGTTTTTTCCTCTGCTAACAAAATTCTTAATAAAAAAATTGCACGTTGCATGGGTGTGAATTTGCGAGATGAACACCTCACAGCCATGCAAACACTAGAATTGGAGCGTTTGTCCCCTTCCCAATGAAGATTATCACCTGGAATGTCAGGGGTTTAAGGGACCCCAACAAAAGAATTGCCCTAAATCTCACTCTGTCCCCACACAAAAGTGATATTCTCTTCATCTAAGAATCTAAACTCGTGGACCCCTCTCCCACCCAAATAAGACAGCTAGGTGGGCCCTATCTTTCTGGGTGGGCCCACTCGAATGCTGTAGGATCCAGTGGTGGTTTAATCACCCTCTGGAATGAATCCATATGGTCCCATTGTCAAACCATTCTACATCCTTCTGCCCTTCATGTTTCACTTCGACACATCCAAACCAATACCATTTATTTCATCTCCAACATTTACGGCCCACAAAACACGATCGATAGAAATACCCTTTGGAACAACTGCCTCACCTTTGCCAACCACCTCAATGGCCCCTGGTTATTAGGGGGAGACTTCAACACCACTAGAAACACCCATGAAAGAAACTCCGGAAACATCTCACAAGACTCAGATTCATTCAACTCCTTTATCAGTTCTGGTTCCCTAATCGACCCACCCATCAACAACAGACTCTACACCTGGTCAAATCGTAGATCAGACCCGTCACTAGCTAAGCTTGACAGATTCCTCTTCAATGTCAATTGGGACGATCTGCACCCTCTATCCATCGTCTCCGGCCTAGCCTCGACTATTTCAGATCATTGCCCTCTAATTTTGGATTCTGTCTCATCCTCTAACCTAAAACGTCCCTTCTGCTTTGAACGCCTCTGGACTCTGGAACCCTCCTTTGACAATTTCATTCAGCTAGCATGGTCTCAACCGGTTGGGTCCAATTCCGCAACCGCCAGGGTAGTCTCCAAACTCCGTTCACTCAGAAAGATCATCAAACCTTGGGCCAAAAACATTTGGGGTTCCCTTCGTTCGCGCATTTCTTCCATCCAAGATGCTATCCTAGAACTCAATATCCTCAAAGAATCTCGACCCTTAACCCCAATCGAATACTCTCAACTAAAGGGATTAGAATCAGAGCTTAATAGACTTACCAAACAAGAGGAAATTGGTTGGAAACAAAGATCCAAAGCCAAATGGCTTGAGGAGGGAGACAGGAATACCTCCTTTTTCCATCGAATGGCCAATGGCAGACGCAGATCTATCAACATCACGGAGCTAGTCCACAACAACTCCAGCTTCACCGAATTGCCTGATCACCTCCGCCTCTTCACCGATTATTACAGAAATATCCTTGGCAAGTCATCCCCGGCTCTACCTCCTATTGACTGGAACCTCCTCTACCCATCCTGTCCCCCCATTCCTATTGACCATCCATTCTCCGAAGAAGAAGTTTGGGCCGCGCTCAAGGACTTGTCGGATGATAAGGCCCCGGGCCCAGATGGTTTCGGCCCATACTTTTTTAAACGTTATTGGGAAACCATCAAATTCGACTTGCTAGACATGTGCGAAGAATTCCAAGCTAATCCCACCTCCGTTGCCCGCCTTAACTATGCCAACATTATCCTCCTCCCCAAGTCCCCCGGCGCTAACATCCTGTCCGCTTTCAGACCTATCAGCATCCTCAATACCTCATTCAAAATCATCACAAAGGTTCTTACTAATAGACTTCAGTCAGTCATCGATCCTCTGGTGGGGGCTGAACAGTCCGCCTTCATACTAGGCAGAAACATTATGGACTGTGTCGCCGCCACTCAAGAAGTTGTCTCTTACTGCCATAGAACATCAACCCCTGGTACCCTTCTAAAATTAGATTTTTTCAAAGCTTTTAACACGGTACACTGGGACTTCATCCTTGACCTATTGAAGCACAGGGGCTTTCCGCCTAAGTGGTGCGGCTGGATCGAAGGGCTACTCAACACAAGTATCTCGTCCATCTCAATCAATGGCTCTTCGGGTGGTCACATTAAATCAGCCAGGGGATTGAGACAAGGGGACCCGCTCTCACCCTTAATCTTTGTCCTGGTAGCGGATGTGTTCAACCAGATGATCAAGCTTGCCTCGTCCAATGATTTATTTAAAGGTATCAAGCATCAAGACTCAGATTTGTCTGTTTCTAACCTTCAATTTGCAGATGATACGATCCTATTCGCTTCCACTGAAACCAACCACATCTATTGCCTCAAGGTTGCGCTGTATGTCTTTGAAGCAATTTCAGGCCTCTCCATCAACTTTAACAAAAGCTCTGTCATCATGCTTGGCAACTCCGCTCATCTCGGCCCTCCTATTTCATCCTTGCTCAACTGTAGCATAGCCCAATTCCCCATTTCATACCTAGGTATCCCCATCCGCCCCACCAAACTCCACCGTACTGACTGGCTCCCTCTCATTTCCAAAATTGAAACCCGACTCTCAACTTAGAAGGCACACTCGCTATCCTCTGCAGGTCGTCTTGTCCTAGTCAAATCAGTCCTATCAGCCATCCCCTCATACTGGATGTCCTTCCTCACACTTCCATCCTGGGTCATCAAGAAAATTGACTCAATCAGGCGCTCGTTCCTTTGGAATGGTGGCAACGTAAAAAGGCTGGTCAACTGGAAGACGGTATGCTTACACCGCAATCATGGGGGGTTAGGGATTACAGACCTCCGCACATTCAATCAAGCGTTGCTGTCCAAATGGCTTTGGAGATTACTCACACCTGGAAACTTCATCTGGAAATCCTGGATTCTATGCCAACATTATCATTCAAACCCCCACTTGGCGCTCCACCACACCACCCGGTTCCGGCCATCCCCCTTCTGGTCTGGGGTCCTCCAAACCCAACCTAGAGTCAAAGCACTTTTTCAGGTGAAAATTGAAAGAGGTAACAGATGCCTCTTCTGGCAAGACATTTGGTATGGCCAACTGCCCCTTTCTAAGCTCCTGCCCAACCTCTTCTCGCACGCCACCCTCCCTAACGCAATAGTTGAAGATTATCTCACCCTTGGCCCTGAGCACCTTTGCCCACCCTCCATCTTCGATGCAGACTTGGTTCCTGAACTCTTCACCGCCACAAATATCCTCCTATCGATTCATCCTTCCAACAGTCAAGACCAATTCCTCTGGGCCCTCGCATCTTCCAAGGGCTTCACAGTCTCCTCCTGCTATCAACACCTAATTCACCCCGGTCGCCTTTTCTCCTTTCCCAGGATTTGGCACTGCAATCTTCCACCTCGCATAATGTTTTTCCAATGGTGCCTAATTTCTGGAAGAATTAATACCAAAGACAGACTCAACCGACTCAACATCCCCGTCGACCCACGCTGCGTCTTTTGTTTAACACGCGATGAATCAGGCACCCACCTTTTCTTCGAATGCGAATTCTCATACTCAATTTGGGCTGCAACCAGTGCTTATCTACTGGGGTTTATCCCCAGCTCGACCTCCTTCTTCGAATATTGGCAGTTTAACCAGCAGAATTTGCTGATGGACACCTTCATATCAATCTTTAGTTGGTGCATTTGGAAAGAGAGGAATGCACACGTGTTTGGGAAACCTTCACGTCATTTTGGTGGAACCTGTAGAAGTATCACTCACTTTTTCTCCTCTCTAACAGGCCAGTGCTCCTCCGCGCCGTTCCGACTGAGCCTCCCGCCTTGCAGCGCCCAGCCAGCAGAATCTCAAGGTAGTACTAGTGCATCTCCAGACAGGTAGTCTTAGTCTAGCGTGGGCTAATACTTAACACCTGTAATAGTTAGTATTGCATGGACTATGATACTCTAGCACTTTAATTTTATTTTGTTGCTTCATATCTATTTTTTGGTCATCGATCGGGCTTGTCGATCGACCTCTTACATATTTTATCATATAACTACTTAACCGGCTGTGTAGTTTCACGCTACACACCCGTCTCTCTCAAAAATATTTAATAAAATAGTAGAATATAAATAAAATAATGCATAATAAGCTTTATTTTATATATTTAATAAAACGGTAACATATAAACAAAATTTAAATCTCTTAGTGAATTTTTGGTCTCGTCTGACAAGTGTTGTATATGATCGTTGTATATTCGTTTTTATTGCAAAACGGATATTCATATTCATCCGATACAATATTTGTTGGATTTGTCCCTGTATTGGACAAGTTACAAACACTATAAAGTAATTATATTTTGTAAATCATATCATTATAAACGGTTCACAAAATTTCGACGGTATTTCCTTTTCGTTCCTTGTGTACATGCATATGTGTACGATACAAGGAACACGGGGGAAGTGCTGCCAACGGCTTTTTCAACGGTTGGAACGGCTTGGAGCCGTTGGAACGGCTTGGAGCCGTTGGAATAGCCGGTTTCTCTTGTAGTGACCAGAATTGTCAGATCAGTTATGACAATATCATTATCATATTAAAAGCACTCATATGTGAACTGGTGGTCAGATACTTTGAATCCTTTACACACCTTGATTCCTTTATTTTCTTTAGTTAAATGTCTCACCACATGGACCTCATAGATTCTATCATTCCTACAAGGAAATAATACAATTGGCGCATAAAATGAAATAAAACAGCATGAGGATCACACATACATATACTGGAATCATGTTGGAAAAAATGTACATTGTATAATATAAAACATATTATCATTAATATAAAATGTATACGCATTACCAGAGAATGTTAAACTTTGATCATGAAATTGTCAATATTCTAAAAAGCAGTTTGTCCTATTGGTCAAAACATGGAAGGCTACTTTACTGAAAGCAGCTTGCTAGTAATGATTTTTGTTGTATGAGACAAGAAGGCGATTTTGATGCAACTTTATCCTCAATTAGTTTTCTTCGTGGATTAATATAACTTGCCACTTCGATTGACGTAACAATTCGTAGAGCTAGGAATGCATGCCCTACTCCATCTCTTGTGTTTACCATGTCAGATTTAGGAGAAAAATACATTGAAAGAAGGATTAATCAACTATGTGAAAAAAACCAGGCCTGTGCTTTTGTGAATTTTATAATGTGTATGCAATGTTTACATAAATTTGATATAATGTATAAATTGACTCCAAAGAACAAACTTAAAAGATTTATTGCTATGATTATTTCTGTTACTCATTGGCACTTCAGTGCTTTAGAAGATGGACTATCTTTTGGCTTTTATTGTAAATTCCTTGGTTATCCATGTTTCATCTTATTTTTTTAAAGCCATTATGGAAAGAAACAATATGCATACTTCTAATTAATGAAACTACCTTGCAGTTTATACCAATGTCTAGTACAACTTTTATATTACACTTAGGTAATGTAGTACATTGATAAGTTTACATAATATACCGAGGAGTTTCTCATTTGTTATTATTATAGTATCAATTAAATTTAGAGTACCCACGTATAGATAGAGATAAGTTCAGGCGTGGGTGGAATCAATTAAAGGTAATTTGGAAACAAACATATCAAATGTTATTTTTTTCAAAAGGTAATAATATACATCGCTGGCCCGAAAATGAAACAACTCAAAACAGCGCTGAACCGTTTTGATCGTAACTTTCAATTCGTTTGACTAATTTCGACGATTTTTCTCATTCTGGAAAGCTAGGAATCTAAGTTACAATTTTTATTTTGAGTGTTTTGCAAAATTTCATCGTTTAATAGGCTACAAATGTAGTTTTGTATGACAGACCTGCTATGATTATAGAATTTCCTGAGATTGTTACATCCAATAAAATGGCTATAACTTTTGCTACACTCTATATTTTTGCTATCTGAAAAAAGTTTAGGAAAGTTAATACATTAAAAAACAATTCACTTTTTGAAACAATAACTTATTTGGTTGTTTAGTCATTTAAAAACTTGTTGGAAAATGGTTAAAACATGAAGTTGAATTCTTTTACATATTCAAGTGCATGCTTATTATACTTTCAAAAATGAAGCTAATATTCAAATTTGAGTTGTGATAGGTACTGAAGATGCTTCTTTGGATTACTAGTTAAGATGTTGCTTTCTTTTGCTTGCTTAATAAGAAGAAAATTTACTAAAAATGCTAATTAAAAGGTACATTTTACCATATAGCGTTATATGATGTGATATTTTATTGCTTCCTCGTTTCGGGATACCCCGGGTTGAGATGCTTCTTCGAAGATGTATATTTTGTAATTTTATTGTGTTTGATTTTTCGGAACGCTCTGCATACAAAGGAGATTTGTCGAAATTTTCCAATAAAATCCGACACTTAATAATATTTTTACAAAACTTTTATCGTATCCGAAAATAGAAAGTAGTTGAATTGAATCTATTTGAATTGTAGCATTCAATAAGATCGGTTAGATTGTGAAAGCCACTAGAGGAATGGTGTAAGTTTGGTTTGATAGAAGTTCGTAGAATACGAAAAAAGGCAAGGTATAAGTTGTTTGATGTTTTTCCTATAAGAAATTGCGAGGATGTAATTTTTGTAAGGGGGAGTCTAGAACAACCCTACTTTCTATGTAACATCCCACCGTTTTGGACCATTCATATCGATAATAAAACCACACATGTCAGACTTGAATAATTCAAAACAACATATTGTTAATAAAATTTGGGGCAAATAAAATCAATTACAGAATTACAAACACAGAATATCAGAATAACTCGCAGCGGAATAAAATAAACATAGGAGTTCATGAAGCTCCTAGATACATATTCTCAAACTAATACATAATACCCAAGTCTGAACACAAATACAATGGAAAGTTTAGATACATAAGTTCTCTACTACAAAAGCAAAAGCTGAGTGGAAATAACTGGAATGGAAATATCAGGTATACAGCTAAATCTCCGGCGGATCTCTAGCTTCAAAAAGATGAATCCAAAGCTGTGAAACTCAGGCTAACCCGAGCGTATAGCAAAACACAAAACACTTGAGTCAGGACATACATACTTATTAAATGTAAATCAACTCAATTGAACTGCAAAGGAAATGCATCAGTAACTTAAAGGATGCTTGGGATCGTCCATCCTTTAAGGATCCGTTAAACTATTTACTATGTAGTAATATACGCTATTATAATAATGTCTAAAGTAAAGTAAACTATTAAAATAGCGTTAAGGCGTTATCCATTTCCCCCTTAACACATTTATATTCCCATAGTCTATACAGTACTGTAATCCCGCCCGTACTAGAGTCGTTAGAGGGCACTCCATAGGTATAGTACAAAACAAACTCGTAGAAGGCGCGCTAGGGTAGGTGACAAGGCACAACTAGGCAATGCCAGGGTAGATATACCAATTACACTTCCAGACTGTTGGTAACGCATAGCCGCAACTACCGCCCAACTCGATCCACACTCCCGAATCAAAAGTACACACCAAATCAATCACAATGTAATAGAATGGCTAACGATGAAGTGTGTCCGATCGGAGGAGCTACCTCACTTGACCCGTCAATTGCTTATGTTTTAGCAACCTTATGCTAACTCACGGAAGTTAGGACCACGTATGTATACCTTTAGGATCATCGCCACCATCCTACTTCGTTCTGGAATCTCCACCGCGTACAAAGTTGTTAAAGTGGTTTTCGGTATTGACAGAAAGTATGCACATATCCGATCCCGGTCTCTTTAACAACCAAACGTTATTATAACCCGTGGTTATTTCAATTTTAAATGGCTTATATTTCATATCAAACATATTCATTTCAAAACCTTATAAATCCAATATCGTTATTCTTTAAAATATTATTCATTTTTCCAAAGTTGTAACACTTCCAAATTTCATTTAATTATAACCCCTTGAAAGCATAAAAATTTAGAGATCATAACACATTAAAAATGTAACCTTTAGAACCATAACATTCGGAACTATAACCCTTTAGAAAATTTTGTAGCATTCTAAAAATGTCACTTTTAAGAAAACGTAGCAGTGCAGAAATGTTACTGTAAGCATTCGCAGCAGTGTAGAAATGTTACTGTAAGCATTCGCAACAGTGCAGAATTGTTACTGTAAGAAATCGCAGCAGTGCAAAATTGTTACTGTAAGAATTCGCAATAGTGCAGAAATTTTACTGTAATACTTCCTACTATAATAGTTTATAAAACAAAATAATATATACATATATTTACGGTTTTTATCATAGTCATTATATCATTCCTATTATATTACTCTAATTTTAGCTATTTGGTCATTAAAGAAACTACACCTTTAGTTAAATAACTTTGTTACTATAATGTCAAAATTTAAAGCTGGAATCCTTATTCTATGTTAAAAGAATGTTATTAACTTACACTTTATTTTCTTTTCAGTAAATAACATTTATCATTTTTATTACCCAAGTTATACTATTTACATTAGTTAAAACTTACAAGTCAAATGTACGTTTTAACATACAATTTTTTTCCACAAAAAAACCATTTATCATTTTAATCACTATTACACGAATTAAAACTTACAATTTATAGGTTAGAATAAAATAACATTATTTAGTCAAATCGGATTATTAAATTTCAATTAACCTCCATTCTGTAAATTAGATTCCAAAATTTACATTTCCAACTATTTATTTCTTATAAAAAATTAAACTCATGTAAAAAAATTCACATCAATTATTACATTAAATTTTAGTTGAGATTCATCTAGAGAAATCCAAAATACTTAATAATTTTTAGAAAATCATTTTAAATCAACCACGGAGTCTGTATAAAATTCTCTGCCCTAGGGTCAAGTAAATACGGACATATATCATTTCAATCCGCAATTTATCAATTTTTCGGGTTTTATATCATTTCAAACCCGCAAATCCCAATTCAAATAAAATTGCTCAGGCCTATCATTTCAGCCCATAACAATTTTCCTTAATCTAAAAATCATTCGGGTATGTATCATTTCAACCCATAGTGAAGGAACTTGCAGTGTGAGAACAGAATATGAAATAAACAGAACAATAAATAACATATCATGGCATATGATCACAACAGGTTTAATATCGTAGGAACTAACATAATAAAACTTAGGTGAAATTTCTAACTTGCATATACATATCCGTACAATTCAATTGTCATCAATTCACCAAAATATAAGTATATTGTCAAGAGTGATTACTCACCTTCTTTGGTTAGAGAAGTGATTCCAAACACAACACAACGACTACAACAAGCACGACAATTACGGACAAGCTTGAGTGGAAGGAGAATCCAAATCCAAAGCTTTGAAAAAAAAATTCATATTTAAACAAATAGAATTCGCATAGAAAATAAAAGTAGAATTTTTTTTATATTGGTAAACATATGAAAGGGCTTGTCAAAGGGACACATAGGTTTGGTCTAGGGTTTGTTTGGGTTCGGTCTAGGCTAGATTGGGTGGGGTTTGGTTTGGCTAGGGCTAGGGTTAGGGTTTGGGTTCGGTCCAGGCTAGGGTTACCGTTTGGTTGTGGAGAAGGTGGTCACGGCCAAGGCAAAGCAAGTGGAAGAGTGAGGTGATGGTTCGGTTATAGGGTTTCTGGTGGGAAGAAGAGGAGTGGAGGCCGAAATTTTTTGAAGAGAAAGGGAAAAAGGAAGGAGGAGAAGTGGTTTTGGCTAGGTTTTTTTTTGTTGGAGGAAGAGGAGATGGGTGTGGTGATGAGCATGGCTGAAATTTGAGGAAGGAAAATGAGAAATTTTAGAGGAGAAGTCTAGGATTTTGAGGAGGAAGAGGAAGAAGAAAAACTTACATTAATTTCTTTCTACGGAGGCACAAATGAAAATGGAGAGTCTAGCAAAACCCTAGGATATTATTTAGTCATCTCAATCATGTGGCTTCTCATCTACTAAAGAAATTCCTAGCCCAA
Source organism: Allium fistulosum (assembly GCA_030737815.1). NCBI lineage: Eukaryota > Viridiplantae > Streptophyta > Magnoliopsida > Asparagales > Amaryllidaceae > Allium > Allium fistulosum. The sequence goes on along the minus strand of CM060907.1, from coordinate 897,279,645 downwards.
TAGTACAAGCCCAAAATCAAAATGTAAATAAGATAAATGTTATAGGAAAATAACTGTGTGTAATACGCCAAAATTTGTAAATTTTGAGAAGTAGAAATCAAAATTTTACAAAACGAAAAACAAATAAAATGTTAGAATTAAATCCATCTTCATAAAAAAAAGTAAAAGTTCAAAATTCAAATTTTAAGATTTTCACAGAAAGTCAAACTTTGACCAAAGTTGACCAAAATTTGCGTTTTAAGAAAAATCTTTATTTTATTAAATTTGGAAGAACATTTCACATCAAATCCCAAAATATTACATTAAATTTCCAAATTTATCAAATTTTAAAATAATTATATTCAAAGTTTCAAAATGAATTTTCATTTAAAATATTTTCAAAATTTGCGTGTTGTTACACTCTCCCCCATTCAAAACTTTTCGTCCTCGAAAAGGAACGAGACCCAGAAAATAAAGAAGGATAAGGTAGGATAACGAATTGTACCTGGAACAAACAATTTCGGATTTGAAGCACGAATCCTCTCCTCCGTTTTCCAAGTACAATCCCGATCATCAGTGCTCCATTGCACTTTGACCAAGTTGACAGATTTTCTTCGTAGCTGCTTCGTACCTCTATCAATAATACGAAGTGGCTTCCTCTCGACAGTAAGGTTCGGCTCAACATCCAAACTCTCGAGAGCAGAAGGCTGGACAATCAAAGATGGATCATGAAGATAACGACGAAGATGCGAAACATGGAACACATTATGCACTCCAGAAAGCTTCCCAGGCAAATCCAAACGGTAAGCTAAGGAACCAACTCTCTCTAAGATGCGAAAAGGACCAATAAACCTAGGAGCGAGCTTCCCTCTCCGACCAAAACGAATCACATTTCTTAATGGAGAGACCTTAAGGAAAACCTAATCACCAACAGAAAATTCTAAATTCCTCCTACGCCTGTCAGCATACTTCTTCTGTCTATCTTGAGCAATCCTCATCTTTCTCCTAATCTCCTCAACCTTCTCAGATGCTTCTAGAATCATATCAGGACCAAGAACAAAACGATTTCCGGATTCAATCTAGCAAGATGGAGATTTGCAAGGGCATCCATAAAGAGCAGCAAATGGAGCCATTGCGATACTAGCCTGAATTCAAAAAAAATGGGATAAGATAGATAAATGTTTAAGACAACCTTAAACAGATATTTGAGATTATACCTGATAACTATTGTTATAGGTGAATTCAACGAGATGGAGATGATCTTCCCAAGATCCTCCATAATCAAGGACACAGGCACAAAGAAGATCTTTTAGAGTCTGGTTCACTCTTTCCGTTTGACCGTCGGTCTGCGAATGGTAAGCAGTGCTCAAATTCAGACGAGTACCTAAAGATTCCTGAAAAGCTTTCCAAAACTAACCGGTAATGATGGGATCTCTATCACAAACAATACTGACCAGAACACCATGAAGACGAACAATCTCTCTCATATAAATCTCGGCTAAACTCGAAGCAGAACAGTTGGACCTAACCGGAATGAAATGAGTTGACTTGGTCAATCTATCCACAATTACCCAAATACTCTCATTACCTCTCTTAGTCCTCGGTAATCCATCAATGAAATCCATAGAAACTTGTTCCCATTTCCAATTGGGAACCTCAAGGGGTTGCAATAATCCAGCGGTCTTCTGATGATCAGCCTTAACCTGCTGACAAGTTGCACATCTACTAACAAAAAGGGAGATATCACGCTTCATACCACTCCACCAATACAGCTTCTTCATATCATGGTACATCTTCGTCACACCTGGATGAATAGAAAGTCTGGATCGATGATTTTCTTGAAGTAACTCTTGCCTCAATCCATCGACATTCGGGACACAAATCCGATTATTAATCCTCAAAATCCCTCTATCATCGATCTGAGCTCCACTACCATCTTGGCTACTACCACCAACCCTGCTACGAACATTTTCCTTAATAAGCCTAATTATCCTATCCTCATCCTGCTTAGCAACAATACGATCCATAAAATGAGAAGAAACAACAAGCTGACATAACATCGCCTTCTTTCTACTCAAAGCATCGGCTACAACATTAGCTTTCCCGGGGGTATAGTTGATGTCAAGGTCATAAGAAGCAAGGAACTCTAGCCACCTAACTTGCCTCAAATTCAAGTCCTTCTGGGTGAAAATATATTTCAAAGACTTATGATCCGTAAAGAGCTCAAACTTAGTTCCTAATAGATGATGTCTCCAAAGCTTCAAAGAAAAAACTACGGCAAGCATTTCCAAATCATGGGCTGCATAATTGGCTTCATGAGTCTTCAACTAACGACTGGCATAAGCGATAACCTTCCCATCCTGCATCAGAATGACTCCCAAACCTTCACGACTGGCATCAGTGTATACCGTTAATCCCTCATTTCCATTTGGAACGGTAAGAACTGGCGCGGAAGTAAGCTTGCACTTTAACTCATTGAATCCAGCTTCACACTTATCATTCCATCTAAACTTAGCATTCTTACGAGTTAGAGCGGTGAGAGGTGCAGTAATTCGAGCAAAATTCTCAATGAATCTCCGATAATAACCGACAAGGCCCAGAAAACTACGGATATCAGATGGAGTCCTAGGACTTTCCCAATTCTAAAATAGAATAGGGGGAATAAGAACCGAGAAAGAGATAGAATAATTAATGTACAAAGGAAAGAAGAGAAGGTAGACTTACAGTGATCGCAACGATCTTAACTAGATCAACAGAAACTCCATTACCAGAAACAATATGTCCAAGAAATCAGATTTCATCTTTCCAGAAATGGCATTTCGAGAATTTAGCCTTCAACTGATGACTCCTGATAGTTCCCAGAACAAAGCTCAAATGCGATTCATGCTCCTTCTCTAACTTAGAGAAAACAAGAATATCATCGACGAAGACTAGAACAAACTTATTAAGAACATCACGAAAGACACGATTCATAAGGTCAACAAAGAAAGCTGGGGCATTAGTCAAACCAGAAGGCATAACTAACCATTCAAAGAAACCATCCTCAGAATGGAAAGCAGTTTTGGGAATACTTTCGTCGGCAATTCTGAGCTGGTGGAAACCGGTGGCAAGATAGAGCTAAGAGAATACAGTAGCTCCATAAAGCTGATCGAACATATCATTAATATGAGGCATTGGATATCTGTTTTTCATAGTGATCTTGTTCAGCTCCCTATAATCAACACACATCCTCAAAGAACCATCAGACTTAGTGACAAAAACCGCCGCTGCTCCCCATTCGGAATGAATAGGTCTGATCAAACCTTTAGAGAACAAGTCTTCAATTTGCTTCCTCAACTCAACCTTCTCGCGGGGTGCCATCCTTCTGGCAGGAAGAACTACAGGTCGAGCTCTAGGAATAAGATCAATACGAAATTCAATTTCCCATTTAGGAGGTAAAGAAGCGACTTCACCAAATACATCGGGGTAGAGTTTGACCATAGGAGTAGAATCAAGATCACTAGGGGATGAATCAAGAGAATAGATAAATCTGCCTGCATACTCCTAAGGCATACGACACTGAATCACCAAAGGGTTTCCAAAATCATCAGCAAAAGAAACATTCTGGGTTTTACAAGAGACAACAACTTCATGCATCTTCAGCCAATCTCCTCCAAGCAATATGTCAAAAGCATCGAAACCAAGAACATAGAAATCACCAGAAAAGCGATGGTCGGAAAAGAAGAGTTTCACCTTTTTACAAATCCTACTAAGGTTCGCGGGACCACCAATAGGATTAGAAACACACGAAGGTACAATTGCATACTCAGGTGAAAGGATATGCTCAAACTTATCACAAAGATCCACATAAATGAAACTATGGGAAGCTCCAGTATCAAATAAAACACGAACAAGAAAATTAAACAAAGTAAAGGTGCCCTGGAGAGTACCTTAGGTATCACTAGGAGTAGGTGGAGTAGGCGGAGCACGAGTGGAAGAAGTCATGGAAAAGACTCCAGATGTCTTTCCCTTTTGATACAAGGGACAATCATTCTTGAAATAGCCAGGTTGCAAAAAGACATGGCAGAGGTTGTTCCTGATATTCTGAGGTGGAGGAATGGCGGCATTGGCAGGTGCTGGACAACTGTTGGCATAGTGACCCTTCTGATCGCACTTGAAGCAAGTGATGGAAGAAAGATCAATAGGCTGCCTCCGGGAAGAAGAAGATCCTAAACCTGGATTCTTAAGCCAATTCTGCTTCTGTCGATGGAAATTAGACTTCCTCTTCTTAGAGTTGCCAGAAGAAGGCTGAGATGAAGGTGCACGAGCAACATATGCTTCCTTAGAAGCAGGGTTCTCATATCTAATGGCCATATCCATCAATCCAGTAAAAAGGCCGTGCACATGAGAAATCAGACGATCATAAAACTCTGGGCGAGCTCCAGCTATAAACTTCTCATTCTTCTTAAGAGGGGTATCAATCAAGTTAGGACCAAACTTGGAAAGTTCGTTGAACTTCCGCTCATACTCAGAAAATGACATATCCCCTTGCTTAAGATCCATAAACTCCCTGTATAGCTGAGACTTCCCAGCTTCTGGCATCCACTTCGCCACAAAAGCCTCCCGAAACTATTACTAAGAAATATCTGTCTCAATAGTGTTGGCTGTAACTGACTCCCACCATTCCAGGGCTACCTCCTGTAACTGCCAAGCTGCTAACTGACGCTTCTGAGCGTCGGTGATCTCCAACCAGCGAAAATCCTTTCCAAACTCCTCAGCCACTGCTGAGCCTCAATGATTGTCTCTGATCCCGTAAACTTAGTACCACCTAGCTGAGTGAACTCCTTACATAGAATGGTAAACCTAATGGGTGCAACTGGTGCTGGAACTGGGGCAACACCACGACCCTGACCTCTGGCAGTCCTACGATTCATCCTGGAAATTCAAGAATGAATTTTTTTAGGACCAAGATAGAGGAGAAAGACAAAAGACAAGATTCAACTAGAATGGAAATCCTAATCAAAGAATTATATTAAACAAGGTGGATTCAAAAAGAAGGGAAATTCTAAGAAAAGGAATTTGATTTTGAAATAAGAAAATTTTATATCCAAAATAATCCTTGAAAAATCATTTGAAAATCATTTGAAAACCATTTATACTTGAAAATACGTTCCCTCGCAAAGAATGATTCTAAGATTGATTTTACTCATTCTAGGGTATTTCTACCCTATCTCTAATGAGTTTTTGCCCCGTAGGCTAAGGTTTGCCTAAAACCAGAGCTCTGATACCAACTGTAACATCCCGCCGTTTTGCACCATTCAAATCGACAATAAAACCACACATGTCAGACTTGAATAATTCAAAACAACAGATTGTTAATAAAATTTGGGTCAAATAAAATCAATCACAGAATCACAGGCACAGAATATCAGAATAACTCGCAGCGGAATAAAATAAACATAGGAGTTCATGAAGCTCCTAGATACATAGTCTCAAACTAATACATAATACCCAAGTCTGAACACAAATACAACGGAAAGTTTAGATACATAAGTTCTCTACTGCAAAAGCAAAAGCTAAGTGGAAATAACTGGAATGGAAATATCAGGTAGACAGCTAAATCTTCGGTGGATCTCTAGCTTCACAAAGATGAATCCAAAGCTGTGAAACTCAGGCTGACCCGAGCGTATAGCAAAACACAAAACACTCGAGTCAGGACATACATAGTTATAAAATGTAAATCAACTCAAGTGAACTGCAAAGGAAATGCATCAGTAACTTAAAGGATGCTTGGGATCGCCCATCCTTTAAGGATCTGTTAAACTATCTACTATGTAGTAATATACGCTATTATAATAATGTCTAAAGTAAAGTAAACTATTAAAATAGCATTAAGGCGTTACCCATTTCCCCCTTAACACATTTGATATATTCCCATAGTCTATACAGTACCGTAATCCCTCCCGTACTGGACGTCGTTAGAGGGCACTCCATAGGTATTGTACAAAACAAACTCGTAGAAGGCGCGCTAGGGTAGGTGACACGGCACAACTAGGTAATGCCAGGGTAGATATACCAATTACACTTCCGGACTGTTGGTAACGCATAGCCGCAACTACCGCCCAACTCGATCCACACTCCTGAATCAAAGATGCGCACCAAATCAATCACAATGTAATAGAATGGCTAACGATGAAGTGTGTCCGATCGGAGGAGCTACCTCACTTGGCCCGTCAATTGCTCATGTTTTAGCCACCTTATGCTAACTCATGGGAGTTAGGTCCACGTATGTATACCTTTAGGATCGTCGCCACCATCCTACTTCATTTTGGAATCTCCACCGCGTACACAGTTGTTAAAGTGGTTTTCGGTATCGACAGAGAGTATGCCCATATCCGATCCCGGTCTCTTTAACAACTAAACGTTATTATAACCCATGGTTATTTCAATTTCAAATGGTTTATATTTCACTCAAACATATTCGTTTCAAAACCACATAAATCCAATTTCATTATTCTTTAAAATATTATTCATTTTTCCAAAGTTGTAACACTTCCAAATTTCATTTAATTATAACCCCTTGAAAACGTAAAAATTTAGAGATCATAGCACTTTAAAATGTAACCTTTAGAACCATAACATTCAGAACTATAACCCTTTAGAAAATTTTGTAGCATTCTGGAAATGTCACTTTTAAGAAAACGCAACAGTGCAGAAATGTTACTGTAAGCATTCGCAGCAGTGCAGAATTGTTACTGTAAGAAATCACAGCAATGTAGAATTGTAACTGTAAGAATCAAAGCAGTGCATAATTGTTACTGTAAGAATTCGCAACAGTGCAGAAATGTTACTGTAATACTTCCTACTACAATAGTTTATAAAATCAAATAATATATATATATATATTTACAGTTTTTATCATAGTCATTATATCATTCCTATTATATTACTCTAATTTTAGCTATTTGGTCATTAAAGAAACCACACCTTTAGTTAAATAACTTTGTTACTATAATGTCAAAATTTAAAGTTGAAATCCTTATGCTAAGTTAAAAGTACGTTATTAACTTACACATTATTTTCTTTTCAGTAAATAACATTTATCATTTTTATTACCCAAGTTATACCATTTACATTAGCTAAAACTTACATGTCAAATGTACGTTTTAACATACAATTTTTTTCCACAAAAAAAACCATTTATCATTTTAATCACTATTACATGAATTAAAACTTACAATTTATAGGTTAGAACAAAATACCATTATTAAGTCAAATCGGTTTATTAAATTTCAATTAACCTTCATTCTGTAAATTAGATTGCAAAATTTATGTTTCCAACTATTTATTTCTTATAAAAATTTTAACTCATGTAAACAAATTCACAAGAATTATTACATTAAATTTTAGTTGAGATTCATATATAGAAATCCAAAATACTTAATAATTTTTAGAAAATCATTTTAAATCAACCACGGAGTCTGTATAAAATTCTCTACCCTAGGGTCAAGTAAATACGGACATATATCATTTCAATCCGCAATTTATTAATTTTTCGGGTTTTATATCATTTCAAACCCGCAATTCCAAATCAAATAAAATTGCTCAGGCCTATCATTTCAGCCCATAACAATTTTCCTTAATCTAAAGATCATTCGGGTATGTATCATTTCAACCCATAGTGAAGGAACTTGCAGTGTGAGAACAGAATATGAAATAAACAAAACAATAAATAACATATCATGGCATATGATCACAACAAGTTTAATATCATAGGAAATAACATAATAAAACATAGGTGAAATTTCTAACTTGCATATACATATCCATACAATTCAATTGTCATCAATTGACCAAAATATAAGTATGTTGTCAAGAGTGATTACTCACCTTCTTTGGTTAGAGAAGTGATTCCAAACACAACACAACGACTACAACAAGCACGACAATTATGGACAAGCTTGAGTGAGAGGAGAATCCAAATCCAAAGCTTTGAAAAAAATTGAAATAAATTTCATATGTAAACAAATAGAATTCGCATAGAAAATAAAAGTAGAATTTTTTTTATATTGGTAAACATATGAAAGGGCTTGTCAAAGGGACACATAGGTTTGGTCTAGGGTTTGTTTGGGTTCGGTCTAGGCTAGATTTGGGTGGGGTTTGGTTCGGCTAGGGCTAGGGTTAGGCTTTGGGTTCGGTCCAGGCTAGGGTTAGGGTTTGGTTGTGGAGAAGGTGGTAACGGCCAAGGAAAAGCAAGGGAAGGGTGAGGTGATGGTTCGACTATAGGGTTTGTGGTGGGAAGAAGAGGAGTGGAGGCCGAAATTTGTTGAAGAGGAAGGGAAAAAGGAAGGAGGAGAAGTGGTTTTGGCTAGGGTTTTTTTTTGTTGGAGGAAGAGGAGATGGGTGTGGTGATGAGCATGGCCGAAATTTGAGGAAGGAGGAAGGAGAAATTTTAGAGGAGAATTCTAGGGTTTTGAGGAGGAAGAGGAAGAAGAAAAACTTACATTAATTTCTTTCTGCGGAGGCACAAATGAAAATGAAGAGTCTAGCAAAACCCTAGGATATTATATAGTCATCTCAATCATATGGCTTCTCATCTACTAAAGAAATTCCTAGCCTAATAGTACAAGCCCAAAATCAAAATGTAAATAAGATAAATGTTATAGGAAAATAACTGTGTGTAATACGACAAAATTTGTAAATTTTGAGAAGTAGAAATCAAAATTTTACAAAACGAAAAACAAAGAAAATGTTAGAATTAAATCCATCTTCATAAAAAAAGTAAAAGTTCAAAATTCAAATTTTAAAATTTTCACAGAAAGTCAAACTTTGACCAAAGTTGACCAAAATTTGCATTTTAAGAAAAATCTTTATTTATTAAATTTGGAAGAACATTTCACATCAAATCCCAAAATATTATATTAAATTTCCAAATTTATCAAATTTTAAAATAATTATATTCAAAGTTTCAAATGAATTTTCATTTCAAATATTTTCAAAATTTGCGGGTTGTTACATTCTACGTCGTATAAAATAAATAAACTAAAATTAAAATAGAATTGTTCGAATTCGATTTTGATAATTAATTATTATTCTGAAAATAATTTCTTATCTATTCAAAGTTTATTTAATAAAAGATTTTGTTTAATAAATTGAATTAAAATAATGAATCTATTCGAGTAATTTATTGAATTGCGTAAGAAGTTCTAAATTGAATATAAAAAATTTCGAAATGTAAATTAATTTAATATAGATTGAGATGTATTTATAAATAAATAAAATGGCTATTCAAAAGAAAAGAAAATAAATAAATATAAGGAACCCAAATTCAATTACAGCCCAATCCCACATTATATTCAAATATCCCGACCCTTCTTTATAATTCTCGTTCTCCTTTGTCTTCAATGATACTCGAACTCTTTACAAAATTTGCCCTAATATTCTCTTATAGAAGAATCAACGCATGCGACAAATTTACCCAAAAAGATGAAGAAGATATAGTCGGATTCGCGCTCGAGGCACTCTAGCATGACGACATCATCGATTCGAATGTAAGGCTCACGATTGATGGGAGGCCGATGTCGTGGCGAACAACTTACAGTCAAAACACCTAAGGAAACTCACGATTGGTTATCGTATGCGTTGATCGGGGTTATCGATCGTTGGTGGGGGTTGTAGGCACATGCGGTATTGGGTGGTCACATCTTGGTAGGGGCAAACAATTTAGGAGGCTGTACGAGGGCGATAATGGCAACGTGATGAAGGAAGTTGGTGCTGGCAATTTTGGAAGTGGCAAATTTGGGTGATAATGTTTGGCTATGTCCGACCAACAAAGACGAATGGGCAGTAAGGTCATTTCAGTCTTTCTAGCTTGGAATTTTTGGTGAGTTAATTACTCACAACTATATCTAAATTTATTCACAACTAAATTTACAATTACTGCCCATTACACACACACACATATATATATAATTCTATTATTGGTTAAATCATTGGTTGATATGTTCATTTGGGATGTTTGAATGATTGTGTTGATTAAAAGTATTAATTTAGAAATAGAGCTTTGTCCATTTGCAAATGGAGTTAAATATTATTTATATGTTGATATATATGTATTTATAGATGACTAGAGTTTGATGGAACTTGACTCGGGTCATGTGATAGATTTAAGGTATTGATTGGTTGATAAAATATTTTTGGGAAATTTTTACTCCATAATTTATATATTTGGATATTAATTTATTTTTATTTTAAAAAGATGTTTCGTAGAGTTTGGAAAATTAATTTAAGTTTTTTGAAATTTTATTGGAAGTATTTTATAAATAACACTATTTTAAAGTGATTTTATTTTAAAGGTTGTTCAAATTTATGAATCTCTTGAAAATAAAGTAATAATTGTTTTTAAATAATTATTTAAAGAATGTATAATTTTTTAGAAATATTTTAGGTATTTTTAAAAGTTATTTTATAAGCGATAAGTATAATTAAGAGTATAAGAGGTTTATTATACATATTTGTTAAAATGATACATTACTTTATTTTTATGATTGCTTCTTTCTTCCACATCGATTTTCTTGTTATAAACAATTTATTATTAAATATTGATTTGATTATAAAATCGAAATATTTATTTAACTAATTGGTTTTTTTACTTTACTGCTTTCTCATTTCCCTATATTGATTTCGATATCATGAATGATTCACCATTGATGTTGATTTGATTTGTGATTATGGTTATGATACAGTGATGAAATATTTCTAATTGATTAGTGTTATTTTATTCTATGTGATGAGAAATTAAAATAAATGGTTTAGTGATACCGTCTGCTATGAGACTTTCGGTAACACTTTTTCAGTTATTTTTTGGACTTATTATGCAGATTAAAGAATGGCGAGTGCAATGTGTGAGCACCGAATAAATGGACTAGTAGCACGCGGTAGTATGGGACGCCATTGTGTTTTTTATTCGGTTATTCTTTTCTCATGGATGACACTGGGGGTATGCTGTGTGTGACTCGCATAGTTAGCCACATAGATCGTGTACATTATGTATCTATCTACCTTTTGTCTAGCTCCCTTTATGTTTCGAGAGTGAACTAGATTGACCAGTATCCACCCTTGCGGCCTGATCATAGGGTCATGCCCCCACATCCATGAAACGTTTGTTGTTATGTTATTTGATTCACATCGTGAGATAGATAGTTGATTGCCCTTTGTGTCGCATGGGCAGCAGTCAGTTATCATAGGGGCATATGTCGGTAGTCATGGCCGAAGAGGTTACGTGTTGTCCATTCTACTTTGGATCATTGTCTCAATACCTAGAGGGGAGAGGTAATAGTAACCGATGATTGTAGGAGTCCTGTCATATGGACCATATATGGCTACTGGAGCAAGCCGAAATGATGTCAGTCTTCCGTCTGATTCCTGTGTATGAGTATGTATGTGTGGGTAGTAAATAGGCATATATTATGTATAGATGAGATTATACCTGAGATTGTGTCTAGAGTATGATTAATCATGTATCCTTCTCAAGTAGACGACTTATTTCTTATTGATTTTTTGTTTTTATCTCTTAGGACCTTTCAATCGAGAGTTTTTCATCTCTAAGAGCTATGGGTCAGTATATGCTTTTACACATTGCGGCACTGTTATGAGCTGGCTCAAATCTTTCTTATTGATTTTAGTGATTTGATGATGGTATTTTATAATATGAGATTAAGAGATATTTTGGGCATTGCTTCACCATTGCTTGACTTCACTTGATGATATCTCATTATTGATTATTTCAAGATTTAATAGTGATTTCAAGATATGTATGATTCACCCATTCAATGGTGTATTATGTGAATCACTACAAGAAAACTGCAGTTTACCTACGCCAATATGGCGTAGGCGGGGCGTAGGTAAATGCAATAGCTACGCAGCGCCTACGCCAAAGTTGGCGTAGGTAAAACCTGCGTAGCTAAAAATATGCCTACGCTTTACCTACGCCATCCGTAGTGGTGTTTCCTACGCCGTTCCTATGCCTATATTTTTCTACATCTTTCCTACGCCGTAATATTCCTACGGATATGGTATGACATTTCTACTTCTTTTTTACCCACGCCTTTCATACGCCCTTCGTTTACCTACGCTTTCCCTACGCCTTTGATTTTCTACATTTTTCCTATGTCTTCCCTACGTCATTCATTTATCTACGGTTTACCTACGCCTATATTTTTTACGTTTTACCTACGCCATACACACGATTTTTTGCTGTACCAATATTTGCTTTACCTACACCTTTTTTGAAGCAATTTTTATATATTATATACTATTATATTTCTTTTCATCGTACATTAAACAGAAACTAAAATCAACTTATTTCATGTATATAAACATTTCAACAAAACGATTAACATCAAATCATTCATCTTCAATTAAATTCAAATATCTCATTCATATTACAAAGTCAAATCAATATCAATCAAGTTCTCATATGTCTAAATAGTACGATATTACGTTCATAATACATGACATCAAACAGATACGACTAAGAATGAAAAATACCCTCATCCCTCACGACGACCATTTGACTCTCCATCAAATCGTTGTCAAATCATCTCAGTAAGCTGTTCATACTGCGTCTTTAGCATTTGAATTTCCACATCTTGACGCTCCATCTTTTCCTTTAGTTCAGCTCTAGTTTGCGCTTCACCCCTGTTGATGCTATAAGTGGCATCTTTGTATTTCTGCATTTTATCAAATATTGCATCAATTTCTACATTTTATACTAATTAAAATAATATTTTGGTGAAAGTTTAAATATTTACTCCAGGGATATTTCCATAATAGGGTTTGCGATCCTTTCTTTTAGCGATAGCACCGGTAAGCATATCGAATACTTCTTCTTCGACTTCATAAGTAATTTCCGTGCCTTCACTTTTCAATTCTTCAATTCTAGCTTGATATTTTGCCTGCATTTATAATTCTTAAGTTCAGATAATACAAAAATCTAAAGAATGCTAAAAAAATTAGTGCAAGTGTAAAATATCCTAATTCAGTTTTGAACCTCACTGTAAACGCAACATGATTTCCTTAACAACCATAAACACTCCATCATAACTGAGCAAGAATTACAGGACAACCATCATAAAAATAAAACATTAAATGACCTACTTGACATCATAGTCACTATTATGATTTAGGATATATGGGAAGAGCGATATACTCACATCTTTAATGGTGTCCAAGATGGAAGACAACTATTCAGCAAAGTCAAAGTAGAAAGTAGAGATTATGGTAGGAATAAACTTTTCTTCAGTGAATTTGGGGTTCAAGATGTTTTATTCCTATCATAATCTCTAAAGATAAATCATGAGATAAAACCGTTCCTATTATAATCTTAGCAGCTCTTGTAATATGGCCAGACGAGAAAACAACACATCAAGTCATTACAAGAAACAAAACTGAACTCAACATTCATGTAGAGTGGTACAAAACTGCACTGTTGCAAGTGCAGTAGTGCTGCACACGAAAATGTGCAAAAACTGCACTGGTAAAGTGCAAAATCTGCACTGGTAGTGTTTATAATGCAAAAACTGCACTGGCAGTGTTTATAATGCAAACACTGCAGTGTAGTGCAAAAACGCACTGTGTAGTGTAAAAATTGCACTTTGTAGTGCAAAAACTGCACGGGTGTAGTCCAATAGGCTTTGTGAAAAGATCATTGAATGCAAATGTGATATAAGAATTACTTACTGCAAATTCCGTCGATGCTTCATCAATCCATCCACTAGTGACAGATTCGCTGTCTGATATTGTGACCTTATGAGTCCTACAATACACTTCCCAAGTAGTTGGCTCTCTATTAAGTTCATCGCTCTAGAAAATAAAGACAAAAATAGAGTAAATATTTAATAACTTGATGTAAATTAACGTTAAAACAAAATGTTAAAGGTCAAACCAAATCGTTTCGATAATCCGCAAAGGATCTCGAACCACCACAATGTCGCTTTTGGTTTTGAGCCCTAGATGTTGCAGCTTTCTCTGCTTGAGCTTTTACTTCAGGAAGATCCCAATATGCCAAAAACTGCTCGTATATCTCTTGAGGTAGGTTCGGATGTTTCTTCCCTGATTCTTTCATATTGTGAATCCAGTCCCGATACTTCAAACTTGCTTTCCTATTCCATATCTGCTTCACAATTGCTGGTGAAGCATCATTTGCCCATTGAAATGACTCCTGTACATGTAGTGAAAAATATTATGATCAAAAAATTAGATGCAACACACACACACTAAAATTATTACCCGAAACTCCTGAAACATCACTTTCTTAACATCATCGGGGATACTTTTAAAATTAGGCCAAAAATCGTTAATCCGCGCTAATAGACCCACTCGAATAGCATGAGATGTATCCCTGGAAGTGAACTCATATCTGAAACATATAAATGTAACGCATGAATCTACATTACTCAAAATGTTTATATGATATATATATATATATATATATGTATATGTACTGAAATAGAGCAACCATATGACAACATCCCTAATTTCATATATATCAAGACAATAACAAATAATTATTTTGCAAGAATTCTTACCCAACATTGGCTTGCCAGAAAATATTGACCCTTGTTACGGAGGAGGAGTCTGACACAGATGCATTAGTTGATGGATTGGTAGCATCAAAATCAAGAGAAGTAGGAAGATTGACGGGAGACATGATATGATGCTCCGCTGACTGTGATCTCGATCCATCCTGATCAGTAGGAGATGCGCTAGGTTGTGTTGCAGTTGATGTGTTGTTGTTAGGAAGACGTAGAGCAGGTCGTTTACTGGAACGACGCTGACGATCAACTCGAGTAGACATGTCTGTTAAATGCAATTAGTATAACATTTCTTACACGGACATCGAATTTCTTTCATTTTTGTTTTATTACAAGACGCCACTTTTAGAAAAGCTTCCACGCCATTTCTAAAATGCAATGATATCGATCCTCTTCTCCATCCAGGCTCATACATCCAAGTTCGAACTTTCATATAATCCATATTTTACTGTACAATTAGAAATTAAATTAAATTTTATACAATAAATTAATGGTAAAATATAACAAATATATCACTAGATTTAAAGAAAATACCATATACTTTATTATTTTTTATTCAAAACATTGATTACACGTATATTTTTATTTAAAAAGACCAATTATGCTCTAACTAAAGTCTTCATCAACTAGCTCAAAATGCTTCTAAACATCACATGCATGGTTGCTTACATTGAAGCATGTTGTCCTATTTAGCATAACATTTTTGTGAAAAAAAAGAGGTAGCAAGAAGGGTTATTCAGTCAAAGAACTGAAAATTAAGTACAGACTTGAAAGAAATGGAAATTTTTGTTTCAGAATATGGTAATAGGTCAAATTAGATTAACATCATATCAGAATAACACGATCATTTTTCACTATGACATGATTTTTGCAAAGTAGAAGATACAACTTAATAATAGGATATGGAAGCATGCAAAGTGCTCACAAATAACAGTAAATGATAATCACATATATATGTGAAATCTGATGGGCCGGACCTGTCTAACATATGACAAACGCAGCGAAGGAGCCGAGAGATAACCGTAGCAGAATAAAACACGTGAAAAAGCAAAATAGTTTTACCTAACCAATCAATACACATATCACATCCAATCCGAATATTCTGTATGCTGGAAACAAATATAGCCAGGAATTACACACACCTTTATCCGCTGTTGTAACTATAAATAGAGGGCGTATAAACAAATAAAATTCACAAACAACCAAATATAAAATACAAAAGAACAAAGAGAAAAGAATGGGCAGTACTCCATCTCCTAAACTAATGAGCATAACCATTGTAGTCATTGTCCTAACCCATCACTTTACTAGCCTTAATTAATTTCGTTTTTCGTAACTTCATAATTGATTAATGCAGCTGCAGAACAAGCTTCGGTCACTACATCTCCACCCGTGGAGTTTTTTGTGATGATTATTGTTTGATAAGAAAACTTTTCACTAACTTCTCTGTTTTTATTATGCATACTGAGAAAATATGGTTCTAATAATAAGGGAATAATTTTGATGTAGCATATGTACAATATACCCTTAATTACAATTGTAGCATACGTACAATATACCCTTAATTACAAATAAATATTCATTGTTAATAAAAACAAAATGAGCAAACAAAACTTGAATATCAGATTCGGGTAGAGCATACAATTGTGAAATCGGGTGACAGGAAAACCGCAAGAAATTTGTATTACCTTTGTGTCAAATTCTCTTTAACGAGAAGAGAGGAACTAAAACCGAAATCGAAGGTCGAAATCCAAATCGAAGATTGGATCGAAGGTTTCCAGACGTCGGAGATGGAGGCGCAGACGTCGGAGATGGAGTCGCAGACGTCAGAGATGGAGTCGGAGATGGAGTCGGAGACGTCGGAGATCGAAGGTTTCAGAGTGTGATTTGAGATGAATGGGTTTAATTTGGAAGACGAATTGGGTTTTTGTACATACGCCGGTTTTGATAAATGAGAATGAAAGGGTTTTGTACATACGCCGGTTTTGATAAATTAGGTTAATATTTTGGCTAAGACCATGGCGTAGGCATGGCGTAGGAACAATTCCTTCGCCTTTCCTACGCCATGAAAACTTTGCAGAAAACTTTGTAGACGTGGAAACGGCGTAGGATTATCTACGACCTTCCCACGCCATCATTTTAACGTAAGGAGTTCCCTACGCCTTTCCCATGCTTTAATTATTTTTCAACATATCGAAGCAGGCGTAGGTAAGACGTAGGAAATTTTCTTACGTCTTTCCTACACCATTACCTCTTTCTACGTGTTTCCTACGCCATACCTACGCCCCGCCTTTTGGCGTAGGAAAGACGTAGGAAATTTTATGTAGGAAATTGATGTGTTTTCTAGTAGTGAATTCTGGTTTGATGTGTTTTATATGGGCGATGATATCTTTATGTTGAGTTTGTTGGGTATGCTACTTTGTTACACTATTGTTTGTATGTCATCACCATTATACTATGTATATTCTATATCTATGTTTTAACGACTCGTATTTTTGGGTCATTGAATTTGAATACTTAATCTATTTAAAAATATTCGAATTTGAATTTAAATTATGATAAATTATCTATTTCGAATTGAAACTTGATTTCTAATGACGTAATTTTAATTTAATTTATAGAACTTTTCCATAATTTTTAATTTGAAAAATAATTAAATTTCCGTTTGACGCATTTTGCGCCAAACATCGGTTCTTTTGAAATTTTACAGAATAAGTTAATCAATCTATTTTATTGCTGTTTTGTGATCGTGTAACTTTGTAGTGTACGATCATATTTTTATTTCTGTCTCTCAAGGTCTATACGCGAACGGGATATTGTGTAGTGTCATACCCCCAAAACTTTTAAATATTGAAACTTTAAACACAAATATCTTTGTCAGAGCTTTGCATTTCACATACGCATGTGCTCACTTGAGTGCTCTTTGTTTGCATTAAATGTTGATGGCTTGCATAAATTGTTGGTACTGTGTTCCTTAGCACTTAAGCATCTTTGCCTATATATGTTCACAGAATCACAGACACATTCATTTACACTACAAGATAAAACGTCTATTCCAACGGTTCCTAGCCGTTGGCGGCCGTTGGAAACCGTTGGAATAGCCGTTGGAATAAATCCCACGCCTTACAATGCTTTCCAACGGATCCAACGGACCATTTCCAACGGAATTTCCAACGGCCGCTAACGGCTTGCTGCCGTTGGAAACCGTTAGAAACCGTTACAACAAAATGGCCAATAAACCGTTGGAAACCGTTGGAAGCCGTTGGAAATACTGGGTTTATTTTGCTGTATAACAGCAGGCCTATTAACCTTCCACCCATACCATTTCCAATCCATTCAATTTCCATTCCATTTCCAATCAATTCCACACATATATATCAATATCAATACAAACAACACACATAAATCAATAAAACACCAATATAAACAAACCAAACCGATCAAACATCACAAAATCCATCAACAAATGTCAATGTACCATGTACATGCCATCAAAATATTTCTCACCCACTCCGTACCAATATATACAACATCACCATCAACATCAAAACATCTCCAAGTCAATATATACATTGTTCAAGCACAAATACTCAAAAACATACCTCCTGAAGGATCCTCGTCGCCTCCCGAAGCACCAGACGACGAAGGAAGGGTACCATGATTCTGCAAATACTGCACAAGCTTTTGATCCAGCTGCTCCACCTGGATGGCTCGTAGACGATTCTCCTCCCGTAGCTGCTCAACCATAGCTCTAAGCTCCTTGATTTCATCTTTGTCTTGGTCTTTTTGAGCTTGTCGAGCCTGTCGAGCCTGCAAATAGAAATAATAGCAAAAGGGTTGTCTCAGCATATAAAATACTATAACATTATATATCTAAATGCTGATTTTTTGTAAATACGTAAAAGGAATAATTACCGTTAGGTTCCCGAAGCCAAAACGTCTACTCCATTGCGCCGGATCCATAACAGCAGTAAAAATGTTATCCTGCTCCTCTTGTGTCAGCGCATCACGACCTGACTGCTGAAGCGCATTAGCCTGTGCCTCCTGCAACCTCGACTAAAATGAAAAAAAACAATTTCAGTTGAAAAATAGTAGCATGTAATTATTTCGCATAACTAGAAATTAATAAACTTATCGGTGTAAGTATTACAAATTTAAAAATGCATACATATGCCTCGGTCGCCCTATCTTGATCACCCCACTGATATATGATATTGCCAGCCTCATCTACTTGCCTAGACGCGTGGGTATGAGCAAACACATCCACTAAGCCAACAGAGCCTCCACGAGCACGTTCCTGCAATTGATAATTTGGATAATTTAACTGTACATAATTAACTAATTACTGAACTGATCAATATACAAATGTGATAATAGATAAATTTACCAAATCTTCGCGGTGATGCTGGAAAGATTTGGAGCCTCCACGGTGTGATACAGGATTCCTACTCCTGTTTGCCGAGTTCCTAGCTGACTCCTCCTGCAAATTTACAATGATTAATTATTTATTAAACGGTAAAAAATTGCTGAGATTTATTGTAGAGTTACCTTGAACTCCTCAGAGTTCCACCACTCAACCCACTTCTCCCATACAGTCGCGCTCATCCACTTGGGCTTCTTTCCTACTTTTTTAGTCTCCGACATAGTCTCCCTATAGTTCTTCGCGATCCTGGAGTTCCAGTGTCGCTGAACTAAATTGACGTCAGGCTCTTGCAAATCTATGGCGCCCTGTAGAAAGAGAAAATATTACTAATTATTTATTTGTATTTAATTAATCATCTTGTAAAGCGGTATACACTTACCAGAAAATCTTGCCAAATCATCTCTCTCACGTCGTCGGGGATCTTGCCCCACTTGGGCCAGCAATCGGTCATCCTAGCCATGTACGCCTGCTTCGAAATATTCAGAACCACTTTGGATGGCTCCAACTCAAATCCACTGCGTTAAATATAAAATTGAACTTTAGACAATTATAGATATATCATGTACAATTAAAAAATTAAAATGCTATGCTTGCTAATTATGATACTTACGTCTCATCAGCCTTAGGCTGCAAGTAAACAAGTGGCCGAGATGGTTGCTCGCCACTACCCTCTCCAACATGACGTGAAGAGCCACGTCGCCGAGACCCAGAACCAGAACCAGAACCGGACATAATATATATACCTGCCATATATACATACATATACAATTCATAATAATCATGATATGATGAACCATTAAAAAATGTAATACACTTATTGTCATTAAAATTATGTAAATTGGATAAATGCATTATTAATCAGAGATCAATGTAATGTGAATACTTTTAAAAATTACCGGATATTACTCAATCGTCCTCATCGTTTTCTGATTCAGACTTGGTTTCGTGCTCTATGTCGTTTTCCTCTACACTCTCAAATGCTTCGACTAATACATTTGTCTCATCATTTAAAGGTCCAAAATCAATTTGATCGTCTGTAATTGCTATTTCAGCATTTTCCTCCAGATCTGCTTGATAGGCTTGTTCGTCTGGAATATTTTGTCCATCGAACGTAAATCTTGCTTTGGTTTTAAAAACCACAGACCAATCTGCTTTATCCCTTTTTAGAGATGGATAAGGGGCATAATAAGCTTGTAGTGCTTGTTTGGCTAGTATAAATGGGTCGTACTTTTGATAACGCGAGGTATGTTTAATTTCTATAAGATTATATTATGGATGCACGTTAATACCAGAACCTGGAACATTGCTGAACCAATTGCATCTAAACAAATAAACATCCTCCACGGGTCTTGTAAAATATGTCAACTGCAATATCTGAGTTAACACGCCATAAAAATCATTTATATGATTATTAGGGTCATCACTGCCTTTAACAAATACACCAGTATTGTTTGTTAATTTTTCAGCACCGTATTCTTTGGTGTTGAATTTATATCCATTAACAAAAAATATTGGATACGTATTAACTTTTCTTTTCGGTCCAAACGCCAAATGTTTCAGTCCTTTATTGAGCACATTATTTGTGGGATCAGAAACGTATTTTGAAAACCAAGTACTGAAATCTTTGCTTAAATCGCCGCCTGGATTTTATGATTCATAAATACTGCAAACACAAACATGATATATTACATTATTATTTATTCACACGTGTAGTATTAAATTTAACAAAACTTGGAATGTGCTAATTACCTAACAAATGGTGCAACTTCAGGACAATTAAGAAGAATATATGTGTGTGCTACATGGTATTCTTTATCATCTAGCCATACTTCCTCACATTTTCCAGCATGTCGGCCATGTTGTTTAAAAATAGATAATACTGTTTCAGAAGAAGAATCTTGTTCAACGGCCTCATCGTCATTACGCGGAACACTTACGAATGATAAGTTCACATGGTCTTTAAAATAATGAGAGAAAAAGAAAGAAGCTTCTTCTTCGATATATGATTTGCAAATAGAGCCTTCCACTCGAGCTTTTTGTCTCACTTTTTTCTTTAAATGATTTAAGTACCTAATAAAAATTATTTGGGTTAAGTATTAACTACTATATTTATACTTAAATCAACATTTGCATACTCAATATAGTAACATACCTTTCGAATGGATACATCCATCCATATTGCACAGGACCTCGAAGACGTGCTTCATATGGAAGATGAACAGGTAAATGCTCCATTACATTAAAGAAACCCGGAGGAAATATTTTCTCCAGTTTGCAGAGCAGTATAGGAATTTCTTCTTCAAGTTTAAGTAGACGGTCAACTTTTAACGTAGTTGAACAAAGCTCCTTGTAAAATAAACTAAGTTCTGTTATTACCGTCTAAACTTTTACCGGTAACAATTCTTTGAAAGCGATGGGTAATAAATTTTCCATCATTACATGACAATCATGGCTTTTCATTCCACTCAGTCTCCCATTTTTATAGTCGACACATCTACGAAGATTAGAGGAAATTCCATCGGGAAATCGTAATCCTTCCACCCATTGTAACAGTACTTTAACTTGGTTGTTGTCTAGTTCATAGCATGCTTTGGGTTTTTTATTGTCAGGAGTCATATGAAGCTCGGGACGATTGCATATTTGAGATCGTCCTTAGTCTTGCCCTTCACATCCAAAACTGTATAAAACACATTATCAAATACGTTTTTTTCGTTATGCATCACGTCAATGTTATGACGAAATAATAGATTTTTCCAATAGGGCAATTCCCAGAATATACTTTGTTTGCACCAATTATGAAACATCGATTTACCTTGAATTTCTTCTTGTTGTCCGGTCTCGTGTATCTTTGGATAATCTTTTACAAGTTCATATATATCCTCGCTTGATCATACCGCTGGTGGTCGTAGAGTCTCATGTCTATTAGCTATGAAGTTTTTTTTGTCTCTTCTAAAAGGGTGATTAATATGAAGAAAACATCGATGACAATCAAACCATGAAATTTTCTTTCCATTTGGCAAAGAAAATGCTCGTGTTTCTTCCATGCAATAAGGACAAGCAAAACGACCGGCCGTACTCCAACCCGAAAGCATTGCATATGCAGGAAAATCGCTAATAGTCCATAACAAAGAAGCGAACATTCGAAAATTTTTCTTTTTTGATATGTCGTATGTTTCAACTCCTTCATACCATAATATTTTCAACTCTTCAATTAACGGTTGTAAGTAAACATCAATGCCCTGTGTCGGATCATCAGGACCAGGGACAACAATCGTGAGAAACATATATGGAGTTTTCATACACATCCACGGAGGTAGATTGTAAGGTGTGATTATTATAGGCCAAGATGAATATTTAGAACCAAACTGAGAAAACGGTGAGAAGCCGTCTGTACATAAACCTAGTCTAACATTTCGGCTCTCCGCTGCAAAATCGGGATATTTCTTGTCAAAATGTTTCCATGCTTCTCCATCCGATGGATGTGTCAACGTACCTTCTTGAGGTGTTCTCACACGGTGTCATCTCATATGATGCGCTGTTATAGATGATGCATATAATCGTTGAAGTCTAGGGGTGAGGGGCGAATAATGCATACGCTTGTACGGAACTTCTTTTCCCTTCTTTTTCCTCGATTTGTATCTTTCCTGATTACATATTTTACAATTTCTAAGATTGATGTCTTCTTTCCAATACAACATGCAACCCTTTAAACATGTATCTATTTTTTGATATGGCAAACCGAAAGATGACATAAGTTTTTTCACTTCATAATAATTTTCGCACATTAAATTATTGGATGACATATGACGTTTAGCAGCTTGAACAACAGCCGTAAATCCAGCTTCTGTAAGGTTGTATTTTGATTTCATTGCAATGTATTCTGCAGTTACCGATAATTGAGAGCCGCTTAAACATCCATTCCAAAGGGGTTTTTTAGCATGATCCAATAAATCATATATTTTTTTAGCTCCAACATTTGGTTCCTCTTCGATGTTAACATCGTCGTTATCAATTACAACGGTAGGGAACATTGATCGTGCTGCATCTTCGACCATATGTTCTATGAGATTCGTACTACCTTCTTCGTTGATGACCTCCACCGACTGTTCTTGATTATTAGGGGCTACAATTTCTCCATGACGATCCCACAGCAAATAATTGGGTACGAAACCGAATTGGCGCAAATGAACCTTAGCCATATTCGGTTCTAAATAGTTCAACAATTTGCATCTACTACACGGACAACGAATTTCTTCATCGTTTCTAATATTACTTATAGCAAATTCGATGAACACTTGTACCCCTTTTAGAAAATGTTCGCTTATTGCGCCACTAATTTCCCTTCTTTGATACATCCAGCTCCAATCATTAAAGTAATTGACCATGTTTCCCTACTAGAAAACCTATGATAGAGTAAAAATGTTATAAATCATTTGTTTTATATTTTGCAGGAAATTTTCAAACGGCTTCCAACGGACGCAAACTGCTAATTTCACAAACTTTATTTTAAATAAGCAACTATTGTTTCATTGCCACTTATGTGTCTTTCTTTGATGGTCGGTCATCCTACTTCCCATTACAAACACAATAGTAATTATATTCCGTAAATCATATCATTTTAAACGATTTACAAAATTTCGGCAGCATTTCCCCCATGTTCCTTGTATCGTACACAAATGCGTGTACACAAGGAACGTAAAGGAAATGCCGTCGAAATTTTGTGAACCGTTTAAAGTGATATATGATTGACGGAATATAATTACTTTATAGTGTTTGTAACTTGTCCAATACTGGGACAAATCCGACAAATGATGTATCAGATGAATAGAGTTGTCCGTTTTGTGGAAAAACGGATAACCCTAAAACGATCATATACAACACTTGTCAAACGGGGCCGAATAATATCTAAGGATTTAAATATTTGTTTATATTAATTTTTAATATATAACTCGTTTAATTAATATTGGTTCTAACGGCTTCCAAATGTTCGCGTGTTCGCACAAATACAAAGCTCGTGTTCGCACAAATGCAATATCCATTCTAACGGCTTCCAAATGCAATAAACTCTATCACACACATACGTTTAATATACTTATAACCAAATAAACATAAACTAATGTAATATCTTAAAT
This sequence comes from Allium fistulosum, assembly GCA_030737815.1. Classification (NCBI taxonomy): domain Eukaryota; kingdom Viridiplantae; phylum Streptophyta; class Magnoliopsida; order Asparagales; family Amaryllidaceae; genus Allium; species Allium fistulosum. Next base: position 897,255,538 of record CM060907.1, on the reverse strand, counting down.
TACAAAATATTCAATCAATTATAATAACTTGTTCATTATGTTATAATAGTTGCAATTAGGAGATAACATAATGTAATATGCATACACTAACAATTAGGAATCAATCAACATTCGAATTAAACCTAAATCTAAAAAAACCTAAATATTAGCTTTAGGAAAATTACCGATTTGGAGAGCTAGAAGGGTGGAGATTGGCCGGAGCAGCTTCTAGATGGCGTCGGAGGCTGTCGGGTTGGTGCTTGGGGCGACAGTAGTTCGGTAGGAGGTGGTGGAGTTGGAGAATTTGGGGAAAATGTAAGTTGGGGAAGAGATAATGAATTGCAGGTCTGGTCTCGGGTTGGTATCTCAGAAAAATTTTCAACGGCTACCAACGGCCGCAAACGGCTTATTTCCAATGGATTCCAACGGCTTTCAATGGCTACGTAAAAAATTAACGGACCGTTGGAAGCCGTTGGAATAACCGTTGGCGGCCGTTGGAAATGAGGCGTTGGAATATACTGTTTTTCTAGTAGTGGTAGTACACATTTTTGAAAAAAAAAGGGACACATGCATGTCAGCAGGGAGATTTTCCTTTCTTTCATATTTTTTTACTTTTTCACTTTTCATATTTGGCTTCATCTCACAACAAACTTATATTCACCATTTCCTTTCACATTTAATTATTCCAATATCCCTCTCCACACTAAGAATTTGCAAACATTGTCAACGCGGAAGTTGTAGAGGATCTAATGGGCTTCGTTTTCTGTTCTCGTCATTTTTGAAACAGTGGCTTGTGGAGGTTCTGACGGTCGGTGGTGAATAAGGGTGGTTGGAGTTGAAAGTACCGGGTTAAGCATCCCTCGATGTTGAGTTCAACGGTGAAGACAGTAAGTGAGTTAGTGGAACGAAGAGAGAGATATGAGGGAGGATGTAGGTGTTTGCGTGTGTGAGTTAATGTGCATGGACATGCACGGAAAGGTAAAGAAAGAAGGTGTCTATACATGCATGGAAGCATGGAAACGTGAATGGAAGAACATGTGCATGGGGACAAAGTGATAAAGAAATGGAGGAAGAAGGGAAGTGTGTAGGTTGCGCGAAAAAAAAAGAAAAAAGAAAACGCATGCAAGTAGTAAAGAATGGAAGGAGGAGGGAGATGGAGTCGGCCTGCTGCGTGTGTGCATGAGGAGAGCACGTATGGAGGAAGTTCACTGATCACGCATGAGGGTGGCTCGGCTGTGCATTGGATTGGGCTGAAGGCGTGCTTGTTGGCGAATGGGGTTTCTTCCGTGGCTGTGAAGGTTTGGGCCTTGGGTGAGAAGTATCTTCTTCATATTGTTTTGTTTAGTTATTAATTAGTTTTAGTTGTAAAGTACATTAGTTTAGTTAAATCATTTTAAAATTTAAAAGTATATAGCTTGTGATTGAGTTTGGTTTGGGTTACTGGGGTTGCATGCGGGTGCGTGCACTAGGAATGGCAATGGGGCGGGTTAGGGCGGGTTTTTAGTGCCCCATACCCGCCCCGGTTTTTTAGACCCCGCCCCAGACCCGCCCCGTAGACCCGGTGCGGGTCTGGAATTTGCCCCGTACCCGGGACCCGTGCGGGTAAGGGTAGACCCGACCCGCCCCAAGACCCGATGAGTCTCTATGTATTGATTGAAAATTATGTAGAAACGTACATATATTTATTTGTTTATACTCGTTATCACCAAATAATATATGAAATACAAATAACAATGTGTCTATGGGAAGTTAATAAAAATGATGTCTACAATAACAATTCAGAAAATATATACATATGTTATTGTATAATTATCAATGACGCAACTTAATACTCTAATTTTTTCTATAGATATTGATTGGAACATTTTAATATCTATGCTAGAATCACTTATAACTAAAAAGATTAATAAATCATTATAATAATAAAGTGGTTTCATGAAATGTTAGTAGTGCGGGTCGGGTTGGGGCGGGTCGGCCAAGCCCCAACCGGACCCTAGACCCGCAGTACTCAAGAACGGGTCACGGGTCTACCCGCCCCAATGACCCAATGGGGCGGGTCTTGATGGGCCAAAACAGGGGCGGGTCGACCGGGTTTGGACCCTAGATCCGCCCCATTGCCATCCCTAGCGTGCACTTCATGCGTTTGAGCTTTGGCCGTGACTTATTGGGTAGGGGTGAGATTATATTAGTTAAGCGTAAATTTAAAAAGTGGTTAAGTTTAAATGTTTGAACTTTAAAATGGTTTAACTTCCCCATACGAAATCCGTTTAACCCGCTTAACCCGCGTATTTCGACGTTATATTCGTATTAACGAGTATAACACATTAGTATAGTTTATTGACACGTTTAGTGAAATATAAAATATTGATAAAATATTAGTGACATTTTATTAGCAGAATAAATCTCATTCTGCTAGTATAAACTACGTAGATTTATTATTATTCGATAATTGATCCTTTTGATATTGATTGTTAACTATTTAATAAATAGATGTGCTGCTTTTTATTATTGTTGTTGTCTGATGGTTTGATTGTTTAGATTGTGCTTAGCCAGTTTATGAGCACTGATTATTATTTGATTGTTGACTTTGCTCAAGCAGTTTATGAGCAATTAATTATCCATATGCATGGGCTGGGTAGAAAACAATTGTAGGCTAACACCTTGTGATTTATCTCACGATTTGACTGAAATGTGTTTAATGATAATATTGGTTCATTTAATTCTTATATTTAGTTATAATAATTTGACGTTAGTGGAATTGTTTTCAAAGTTGGTTTTCCTAAATGAATGTTTATGAAATGTTTAAAGAAATAAAAATATTTGAAAATGAATATTTTGAAGTTATGTTATATAAAAGTGATTTATATAAATAATGGTTTTATAAAAGTGTTTTATAAAACGGAAAGAATTTCAAAGACTAAACCCGATGATTTTAAGATGACTTTTGAAAGGATTTGGAGATTCAAATTATTATAGATTTGAAGTATTTATAATTATTAGTGTAAATGATTTTTCCATTTAGGGATATAAATTGATTTGTTATGTTACCGACGATTCGGGTAACCCATAACTAAAAAGTGGACAAGGGAGGTGAAGATGTTCTGTAGTCTCAGTATAGTCCGCTCTCGTTGTAGAGGGATATACATATCTATATTTATTTTCAGAAGGCTGGGACCCAGTTGCCTTGTTATGGCTAGAAACCTCCCGATCAGGTAGCATATAGTTTTGTATGTTTGTATATTGGTATCATTTCAAAAAGTGAATTGTTTTCATACCCCGAAGTAAAGGACTAGTTTGAATATAAAGGATGTATAGATATATATATTTCAAAAGTTTTGAAATAAGAATTTGGGAATAAAGTCCAAAGAGATAATTTTCGTAAAATTAATTAGATTATAAAAATCTAAAATTAAAGATTAAGCCTAAGTGTGTAGTTTTTCAATTGCATATTGTTTGTTGCATCGTAGGCTTCATGAGTCGTATTTGTGGTAGGAGAACTACATGGCTTGATCTCATATCTAATTGGATACCCAATTAGATTGGGGTACGTAGACAGTCACAAGTGGTAGTGATATAGTCCTAATAATAACATAACATTTTTTTGTTTATTGGTTGTTATTTGTCTTGTGTTCTTATATCTTTCCTGCTTACTATTTTATTCCGCATTTACATTGTTTATTGAGTTTGCAGGTAGGGATATTGTTGTTTCTCATTAGAGTTGCGCAGCGGTAGATTTACTGATTATTTGTAGTATTTGATTTTGGGTTTGTATTAGAACACACTGTAGAATAAATGATTACTCTGATAACTTGTATAATTAAAGTTGTATCATATACATTTAGTAATGTTGAATGTTTATCAAATACTGTGTATTAAGTTGGTAGTTTTCATTCGTTGTTTTAGAATGGATGGGTTTTTCGATGATTTTGACTGGGCCGAAAACTCGGATCATTACATATATGTGTGTTGATCTTCATATTTAGATATAGTCTAACTCATGTGTTATTTATATAATACTTAGGCCCGTTCAAGACATTTCAGGCTCAGGGACAAGATGACTGATTTATGAATGTTGGGCATAATTGGAAAATAAGATTTCATTTTACACACTCATTTTATACTATTGTGTTGTATTTGGACACTTGTATTTGATGTTTTGATAGTTGTGTATATCTGATGTATAACTTGGATTTATATATATATTTTATCGCTACGTTTTGACTCTATGTTCTTGTTACCCCATATCGCCTCATTCTCCATATTATTAGACAGTATTATTATATAATACCCTTGGGTGGTATGGGTAGAGATGTAGAGATGTTACAATGGGCAGAGAGAATTTGGTGACAAGGTGATTCAGTATTGGTGTTGTTTTGTTACATGTAGCATATTATATAGTTCTTATTATGCCTTGTGTATTATGCAAGTTTGTTAGTAGATGTTTTTATAGTGATTATGTATGATGTTTAGTGTAATCCACTATACAGATTTCTATATTTTTATGCATGCTCATTATGTAATCTCACCTTTTTAATATTTAGAAATAGTCTAACCCGTTAATTATTTTTATAATACTCGGGTCAGACCAAGACCGATAGCTATAAGGACTCAGTGACCATGAATGTAGGCTAGCTTAAGAAGTTTTATATGATGTTACTTATAGTTTGACGTATCATTCGAGTCTAGCCTATATTATTGTGTATGTTTGTTTATGATGTAGTGCAATGACCTAGAATTTTAGTTATTTGAGTTTGGAATATTTAATTTTAAATATTGAAAAGTTAGTTTTGTAGGTTAGATAACTCGAATTTCAAATATAGCGATTTATTTGATAATCTAATTGTTGAATTTAATAATCGAATATTTGTTTTTAAGCTGGATAAAAATTATTTCAAAGCTTATTTAAATTCTATTAATAAGAATGAAGATAATAAAACTTGTAAAATTGATTCAAAAGTGATTTAGCTAATTTTGAAATTAACTCTTTTTAATTAACAAGTAAAAAATAGCCTTCCGGGGCACAGTCTCGGATTTCGACGAAACCAATGTCATTGGGTCCGTAATAATGAATTATAATACGCCGTCATATTTCGTAGCGATCAGATGTATCGTTTGGTCGTGCGAGATTGAAACGCGTTGGAATTAATATCGAAAATCTAATATTATAATTGGGTTCAAAAAGCTATCTTCTACATACGATCAAATTAGGTCTCGAAACTTGTTCCATTGCATTTGGAATAGGGGTATAACACTAGGAACGCCAGACAACACGTATCGATTGGGGTCCGTAATTATACAACTAGATTTTTTGAAATTTTAAATAATATATTTCTATTCAGATTTGACCACAACCGTTGTTCAGTCTCTATCAGCCACCCTACCCTAAACAAGCCCACACCCCTATCTGTGTTATCTCCCATCCATCCTCTGTTATTTAAACCATCTCCAGGAAGAAAAAAAGTGAAAAAACGAGATTGCAAAAATTAAATAAAAATTTACACTCAACTAAAATTCCTCCTTTTCGATTCATTGAGCTCGTATGATGTTTAGCTTCAACCCTATACCCTTCTTTGTGTGTGCGCAGCAGTTTTGGGGAACAACAATTTTGAACAGTGGAGCTAGGGTTCGAATTTATGGAAGATTGAGGCATTGATTCGTGTTTTGGGGCTCGTATTCGAGTTAGTCGTGGAAGTTAGCACCTCGGCGAGAATTTTCATGAGATATAGTGGAAGATTGGGATGTCTGACCTATAGGGTTCAATGAGGTGGGCTGGGCGATGCGTTTTGACTGGGGGCTCGAGTGATGGGTGGATGGCACATGCATGTGGAGATTTCGAAGAGAGACCAACGACGAAGACGGATTCGAAAACCGTCGAGCGATGCTCCGTGTCAATAGATTAACGTGCACGATTTGGATTGCCTGTGCACATCTCTGTCGTTTAGGGGAGGAGATGAAGGAGTAAGGGGATAGGGGTAATGTTGTAATTATTTGTAAATTGAGTATATTAAATTATATAATTAAATCGACAGCTTATAAAACTTATAACTCCTTCATACGAGGTCCGATCGAGACGAATATTTTTACATTGTGCTCGTATCGACGAGAGCTTCACAATGGAACGGGTTTGGACGAATTTTGAGACTGTTGAATTTTGGGCTAAAATCGGACGTGGTTTTAGTTCCAAACCGGAACGCATCGGCGACAAAAGAAAATTTCGGTCAGTTAATCTCACCTTTTTGGAGAACTAGTATGATTTATAGTTGATAAAAAGGGTTGAATGATTCTTTGGATTAATTATTATATTTATTAGTTGGTTTGGATATATTCCCGCCTATTGGAGCGGATGAGAACCTATTGCGTTCCCATGTAAGAGTGGATGACTCTTTGTATACGAATCCCACCTCAAAGCGGTTGATTTTATTCTATGATTATATAACGTTTGTGTGCATGGAAGCAGGTTGGAGGGATCTAACGAGATTCCTCCCTATTATTGAATTATACTGCTTCAATGATATTTCCTTTATATGGATTATGGAATAATAATATGATTGTGGACACTGTGGTTATAACATTGTTATATGTTGAAAAATAGAACCCAGTAGTAATAGAAAATTAATATCTATATTGGTTAAGTGTTGGGTGGTTATTGGCCTCAAATTAGTATTTTTAAAAATACTATAAATTGCTGATTAAGTCGGAATTGATTTTTGAGACAAGAAACGATTTTTATATCCGAAATTGGGTTTTGGAAATATTTTGTTTAAAGGTTATCTAATTAAATATATTAATATAGTTATTAAGTTAATTAATCATATTAATATTGGTTTTAAAGTTATATAATTATTTAATTATTTTACTATTGTTTAAAAGTTATTTGTTTATAATTAATACGAGTATATATGCACGTCTAGGTAGACTTGCATCTGATCACTGAGCCATATTTTTATAGCATAGCTATAGGAAAAACAATGGAAATAAAATCAATGTAATAATCGCCTGTCACATTAACACATACAAATATAGTTAATTGCCTTATGAATTGGTTTAGTGCTCATAAACAATAAGATTAGACAAAGGATTTTTGCCGATAAATATACTCTGGCCTTTCCCCAATATTTGTACAAAAAATATAGCTAGAATATGTGTTCAAACTGCTTGGCCTCAATTCCTTACGCTGATTTTTTGAATCTCACATCTGAGATCTGTTATCCGTCTAAATGTTGATTTGTCAAAATATACAATATCCTTTGATAATAGAAATACAGTTCCGTGACTCAAAATTGCATGAAGACCTTAGTCCACGCAGTTTACTTATTCATTGTTAGATTTACTTTTATTATTTTTCCATTGATAAATAAACTACATAAAATATCAAATATTTTATTATCAATTAATTTCTAATACTTTAATAAAGAATTATCTAACAGAATGCAGATAATTAACTTATGAAAATGAAACAATGCATAATGGCACAATATAGGCGTTCTCCATTAAAAAAAAGAAGCAAAATGTAATAGATTTTGTGGGCTTTAATAGTGAGCATTATAATTGATAATATTCTAATATGTCTATCATTCTCAAAAGTAAATGTAAAAGTAAGACTACATACATATTTCTCCCGAAAAAAATGGAGAAGTGTCTTATTTCCAAAGTACACTGAATTAATGTAATCAAAATGAACTTCAGCCTTGCATATATAACTAAGTAGCCCAAGCCCAAATGCCAAAATAGATGGAAATCATAAAATTGGACATGAGGTAAAGAAAAAATGTGAATGATTGAATATGATATTGTTTCTTCTTCTCAAAAAAATTTAGCAATGATTATGTCAAAGAACTAAATCACTTCAAATTTGTAAAGATATCCAACCGGCACTTACACTAACAAATTTGTTAAATGTGCTTTCAGATTTTTACATACATCAACGGGGATTTCACTAAGCATATTTTTATCTGAGATTAATTTCAGAAATAGGTCTGCTATCTAATGATGTGCAAAAAACAAAAGGCTAGCTAAACTTGTAGTGTATGCATATAATAACTAATAGATTTCTAAGTTGTAGAAACTAAAGTTGAATTATAGCCTTTTAGCCACCTTTAGAAGGAAATATTTGTTTATATATAGATTTATGAGGTGGTTAATGAGTTTTCCATTGACGTTCTTTTTAGAAAGTCAATTCTTAAATGTAAAGCATAATAATCCTCAACGTATTAATATAATTTAACTCTCATCTTGAGAATTAATCTCCTCAGCCATAACATTAAAAAAAGGTCAGAGAAATCAGATCGGCCAATAAGAATTTGGAAAACACAAACAAAGTAAACAAAATATTTCAAATAGTGAGACAAAAGAATCCTTAAAAATGGCAACTGAACACAATTAAAGATTCACAGAGACCAGGTCTTTTTCAAAGGACTCTGATGATGATGATTGTTACCATCTAGTTACTCTAGTTACTCTACACAAATGTCAAGATAACAAATAGTGATATTTGCTGGAAAACATTATTTTGGACTAATTAAAAAATAATGTTGGGTTATACCCCCAAAATTATCCTAATTAACAGTATTAGTGTACGGTTAACAAAAATGTTAATCATACCTAAAATTTTGTAATTAAATTTTAGAACAATGAAACAAAAATATCCATGAGGACCATGGGTTCCAAATGTCATTGATTTTCATTTACTTAAATAAAACTACTAACTTAAAATTAAAATTAAAGGATGAGAATCCCCTAATTAAACAGCCTTTATATTCGAGACAATATGCATTAATTGAAACATCAATGCATGTTTTTAAAGCAGCATGAAAACTTGCGAACAACTTCACTTATTCCAAACATATGAGTAATTAATATGCCAAATATACAATGCAATGAATATAAGCACAACTTTAAGTGGTACTATTTATTTCATTTAGGAAGGTAATTAATCACATTTGTAGGATGAATAAAAACAATGTGATTTTTTTGACATACATGAATAAAGAGTGATGAAATTATGATTCAACCCATAAGGCAACTTCGTGGACTGGAAAATAGAGGTAATAGCAAAAAAATAATCAGCCTTAATCTCCTCCCAATGCAACTTACAGAATTTCGCAGTGAAGCCATCGGGGCCAGGGCTCTTGGAGTCATCTATGGAGAAAGCTGCTTCTTGGATTTCTAAGAGATCAACTGCGGCAGATAAGTACCTTTTCCCTTCATCATTTACAAATTTTCTTAGCTGAACAGGTGGAAAATCTCCCCCTGTTTGGCCATTGAACAATGTATCATAGTAAGATAGAGCTTGTGAAATAAGTTCTTGTTGGTCATTCACATAGTTGCTCTCTGAATCTAGTAAAGCATGGAGTCTGTTTTAATGTTTTCTCATATATTGCATGTGTGAAGTGTTATACACACACATACATATATACGTATATATATATATATAGGAAATGAATCTACAACAACCAATTAAGCAATAGGTGAGACATACACAGGCATTAGCTTTACATATGAATAAAGACATACCTATTCTGAAAAGGGAAAACAACACGTTGAAACTCTCAGTGCTCAAGTGAAAGACAGGAAGCTACGACTTCAAAAATTGTCCTAGAGTCTTCTATTGAACCATTATAATAGGGAGAGCGTTCATGTTGCAAAGATTAAGCTAATGCTCTGGATTTCCTTAACAAAGACCCGCCAACAGAAATTAGAAGGTAAAAAATATATTACTGCAAATCATCAAATCGAAATTAGAAGGTAAAAATCAAATATCGAAACACCAAAATAAAAAATATCACCATTTGTGTGATAAAAAAAGGATTGTTTGATTGATAGTGATGATAGAGGATTGTTTGATTGGGAGTGGTGAATGGTACTAAATTAAAAGCATAACCTACTGTAACAAATAAACTAAAAAATGAAATCAATATTTGCTTTGTATAAAGCAATTTTTCATATCATTTAATCAAAAGTGATGAGGGATGCTCACATAATTTAAATCAGAATGACTTATATTTTACAAAACATAGCAATATAGCATATTCGGATAGTTTTGAGGTTTTGAATTATTTATAGCAGAATGATATTGTAATTAACCAAATGATTAGTAGTCTACTCACCCAAGCCTAAAGCATGATGAGCACTATTATGTCAAAAAGCAGGAACTGGATTAGGCTATGTATCAGTGTATTTATCCTGAATCTAGATTCTCTGTAAAACCTGAAATTGCAAAAACACTCAAAATTAGGGATTTTGAATATATTTGCAAAACTCAAAAGATTCATTGGTACATGAACCTGCAGGGGAAAATCGAACATGGGATTAGGTCAATCCAAATGAGGTTAAAATTTTATAAAATAAGCTGAAGGAGGATAAGAAGGACAGTAAATAAAATAATAGAACAATACGTGAATCAAAGTAAATAACAAAAAATTAAGTAAGCAAAGAGTTGAAATATTTAAAATATGTGAATGTCAAGTATCTTTAGATTTATGATCAATATCATGCCTAACTTGTTTTTGTGAAATTACAGCATAAATTATCCATTTTGTTAGTAGATTGCTTATTTTTAGCCAAACAAACCATAGATGGTTGTTAGGTGTTGAGGAGTTTGATCACTTCATTCATCTTGACATCATTGTTAGCTCCTCGTATATTGCATACAAATAAACTCATTTACCTTTTGTTGAGCTCCTAATATATCTTTTAGGGGGAGCTTTTGTTTTGTTTTTGTCTTGTTTTTCTTGATTTTTTGACCGAATTTCTGCACTATGTTCAGGATATCTTCTATGTAGGTTGACATATTCTGCTGATTTGTTTCAAGTACTTGTATGATACTATCAACTATTTGTGCTGCAACATTATCCATAATTAATAACATCATTTGAAAAGGTTTCAAAAGCCGGTACAAAATTTTGGGAACTATCAGTTTCGTTTAAGCTTCTATAGTATCTATAAATCCAGTCTCTCTGTTTTTCTAAGGTTTATAGAAATTCTATAGGATTTGTGATCTTTGTGATGTGCTGATCAGTAGATTCAATTTCATTTAAATTGCCAGATGTAAATTTCATTTTTTGTTTCCTCAGGGACATAACATCTTCATGCTCTACTTGCTTTTCTGATGCATTTAGATCTATGGTCATTATTATGTTTAAGTTATGCATAATAACTAAAATATTTAAAATGCATTTGATAGTCGATTACAAAGAATTATTTCAGCTTTCAACAAAAAATAATAATATGATGGCAACGAATTCTATAATTTTGTCTTAGCAACAACACAGAAAACAGTTTCAACATATGAAGAAAATGATCACAAATAGCAATATAGGATCATAATTGTACCTGCCACAACAAAATAGCGCACGAAGGAACTATGCAATCAATTGCCTCGACCAACTTCTCCACTTGCTGATCTGGATCTGGTATTTTCTCTTCTTCTGATAATTTGTGATACTGTATAACTTATAATATGGATTTGCTGCTAGCCTGCTATGTGATAACTTATTCTTAGTTGATAGTTAATGTTGTAAGTTAATCAAAATTTTTGATAGAGTTCAAGTATAGTAAGTTAACTGATTTTAATTTATATAAGAATTTGAGAACTTTAAAGTAAATAAGTTATTTTTTTAAAACTGATTATATTAATTATATGCATATTTTAATTTTTTTAAACTATTGTTCTTTTTTAAACTGTGTCAAGGACAGACTTTTGGCTTTAGCTCCTACCTGATATTTCTCCTTAATTGGTATACTTCTAGCTTATGCAATTGGCATCAACAGACTTCGCATCAACTTATCTACACTTGGTCGATTTGACTGCAATGATCTAACCGGGTAATTCCTCATAGGATAAGCTTCAAACAGCTTGTATTTGGCCTTGTCAGCCCCATCCAAAGCTATATCTCCTCTTCTCCATTCCAAATGGGCTCCCATGACTTAGTTAGCACTTGTCGTTTGTAGATTAATACAGTGCTTAACCTCCTCAACTCTCATTTAACAAAGCCTAAATAGCTTTAAGCTCCTTCATCAAATAAAACGTACCTCTCATCATATCAGTATTTGAGTTTAAGCTCTACAATAAAGTCTCAATCTCATTAAGTTCTATAATAAAGTCATCGAAATCCTTTGATTGCAACCTACTTTAGGATGGAGTAGGTGTAATGTCCGGCAAGGGCAAGCATTGTTGATTAGGAAAGGGAAAGTAAACTAACCTTAATGGATCGTCGGTCCATCCGTAGTCGTTAATCGCACTAACGGTGGAGAAAACGGTCGATCAGGAACCTCACCAGATTAACTATAGGGCGGTCGTAGGAGAAGGCAATTGAGAATTGATGGATCTTGAATCAGCTTGATATGGATCAGATCTACGTCTTTCTACTGGGAGAAGATATGATAGTCGTGGGTATTTAGGTTTTCTTATTTTAGGGGAGAACGATGCGAGAAGAGAAAGATGTAAATGAACAGAGCTGGAAGTGATGCGAAAAGAACGAAGCAAGGAGGGTATTTCGGGTATTCTAAAAAGACACGGATGAAATTATATGGATGGAGTTTACATTATTAGTGGTAGAGATGTTTTAAGAATTTATAAAAAAATAATAAATTGAAAGATTTACCATTTAAAAATAATTATGGTTTGAAATTAATAATAAGGATTAGTAATAAGGTTTAAAAATAAATAAATTATTATTTATAAAATGGTAAAGGTTAATTTTATTATTTCTTAAACAGTATTTTGGAATGATTGATTATTATTTTAGGATATTTAAAGTTAATGATTTCCATTTATTTATAATGTTCATAGTGAATAATTATTATGTTTTGAGGTAAATGATTAAAATTATTTCGAGAACGGAAATGGAGTCGAAAGACTTAGATTTTATAAAGGAGTTATAAAATGGTTCGAAGAATTAAAGAAGGGTTATTTGCAAGTGAAAGAGGTTATAAATGGTTAGATAAATATAAACAAAATTTTAGACGCGGGGTTATAGATTTATAAAAGAAGTTTATAAATGGTATATGGGTTCATTAAGAGTTATAAATGATTTTGAAATGTACAAGAATTTATAAGTGACTGAATTCTTGGTAAAGAAATTATTAATGTTTTTTCAGAGATTTATGGGTTATAAACAATCATGGAGAATTGTATGGGAAATTATAAACGATTTAAGAATCGAATAAAAGGAAAACCTTTCTAAATTTTGTGGATATACTTATACCGTTGGGACGAGTATACAGTTATTTCTAAGTATGGAAATATAGGAATTTAGGAGCATATCCTTTAAAGATGTTTATATACTAGTAATTTACAAAGTAATTGTATGTATAAAGACTTATTAAAGAGGGCTGGTGATTGCTTATATATTGTGCCAAAGTTGATTTTCTAAATGAAATAAAATCCTGATTGAATGTTTGTTATTCGATAGTTAAATAACCGACAATCGAAAATAGACCCAACGTAACCTTGGAAATATCTAGGAGAAACACGTTAGTTATATGGCATAGTCATCTCCGATGATTTTGTACTGTGCGTATAAATCTCGTTTCGTTCTTTTAGGACGATGATACAGAAATCTGTCCACTAACAGTTAGGAGGTGATCTCCGATCTTATCTTTGTCTGTTTATTTCCTAGAGAATAGGGGTTGAGTTTACTGGAAATTATCGAACGTTGTTTCGAAGAGTTTGGGATCAGATATGTTATCTAAAAACCACTTTGATCCAACGAATGCGTTTCGAAGTGAAGATATCATGAAGAGCATGGAATCGAAGATAGAGATGTGAAGTGCAAGAGCTAATCGCTGCTAATCCTGAGGATGATTACAAAATAGATGTAGTAAGAATAGTGCCTTCGGTTTCATTCAGACCTAGACTAGATTTGTATGGATGAATGCTATCAGCACATTGTCATTGGAGGGCAATGAGCATTCTGAGTGTGAATTTCTTGAAAGGTAATCGTAGCCTCAAGTCTCATCAACCAGGAATAACTAAAAATCAGGTGAGATGCAGCAAGGCTAAGTGGGTCGCACTCATTAGGGTATGTTGTCACCCTTCTAGATACATTTACATATTTATGGATTGGTTGTGCATGAGATCTAAAATAAAAAGGGTTGCAAAGCAAACAGGGTAATGACATATTCCATACTATCCAGTCAGGGGTAGGCCGATCTTGTGTTGGCAGGGGATCCTGGCAAGGTCCTCGGTACATTTTCTAGACGTGTACTACGATAGGTGGTACCCCGGTGTCTAGTTATTGTATGGAATCTATTCTCCAATAAGCGCCGTACGGTTTGGATTGTGCCCAACTATGTTGAAATGTGAGATGCAAGCATTTCAGCTATTTTAATATTTTACTTTGAACCCTGAGACATTATTATAATATCATTGGATTTTCTGTAAAAGTGTTTTGGTTATCGTAAGGTAAAAACGCATCGTGTTTATGTGCGGCATGGTCTTACGTGGTACCTTTGATTTCAAAAATTTCTTATAACTTTGAATCCAGTTGGGTGTGTTTTCTCACGCTGGTTTTCCAGACTGACTCGGATGTTATTCTATTATAATGCTCGAGTCAGACCGAGTATATTATAGATTAGATTGGATGCTTGGAGCTTCAAGAGAGAGTTGGAGGCCCAGAGACGTATTCACATAGATGGTTATTTTCCATTATATTCATTGTTGTGTTATCAGCAGTTGTGAGAACATGCTGTTATAACTGTCCAAGCTGAAATAGATTAGTATACTCTGATTGATGTCTGTATATACATATATTATTCTTTTGTTTTGTGTTAAGGTATATTATAGATAATTCGTTCCGCTGTGAGATTCTATGTTGTTTAGTTTTCTTCTTACCATCTTCCTTCTTTCTTTTTCCTATAACAATCGGATTTTCCGGCATTCGATTTCTCGGCATGAAATACAGTGGACGTATTAGTGTCGATTTTCGAGGGTCGAAAATCTGGTTCGTTACATGTAGGCTCATGTAGCCATGTATATTTTGGGACTTGTCATAGTTTATGTATGTATATGTGCGTCTACTATTTCCCTTTTTGTAGACTCACATTATAAAGAGATATTTGGTGTATTATATTTCCATTGCGACGTGTGATTTTGTGTTGTATATTATGTGATATATTGTTCTGTTCTAATTGAGCTGTCTATTGCTTTGTGCCGAGACTATTCATGTCTATATATGGAGTTATGAGGTAAAAGTTAACATGATATTGTTAGCCCATGAAAATAGACACGGATGGTCTCTTCTATCTAGCCTTATTCTCTATATTACTTGACAATATTACTTGTAATATTCATGAATGATATGAGCATAAAGGTAGGGTGTCACAAGGCCCATATTTTCACTAAATCAAAAACCCAAGTCCACCAGAGTACAGATCGTTGGCGCTGGTATCCAATAATAAACAAAAGTATATCTGAGATTATCGATAAGAACTCACAGGGGAATAAATAAATATAATAAAATATATACATACACTAGCCAAGGCTAATGCTTCTGGTGTTTAGTACCCTTGTCAATACCGAGCATGCATAAGAAAATCTGACCTTCCAACGTTCCGCCTTGTGCCATTATTTATCTCTCTAAATATATCATTTGGGTTGTAATGAGGAGGGAGGTCAGAACAATGTTCTGATGACTGGTAAATTACATACTTTACCTGTAATAATAGTTTATGTTGATTGCTTTCCGTTACCTATTATGTTTATTATTGTATATACAACAACAACATGTCATGTAAATAAATGGTGGATAAAGGCAGTTTGGAAAGAACAGTTGCACAAAACCAACCGCCACCAAAACCACTTGATATCTCCGACTTTCCACCCTTACCGATGGCACGAGGACCTCTTCATTGCTTGACCACACACCGGGAAGCATCTGTGACTACACAGCAACATAAAACATGGCCGAAGTCTTGGGCTGAAAAGGCATGGGAGTTTGCGGTAGAGAAGGAAGATGAAATAATGGATCTGCATTATTATTCACCACAAATGGCAGGCGATAAAGCACGCGGTCAATTGCCAAAATCTGTATTTGTTGCACCTGCAAACAAATGGGATAATATGTTGGTCGTGAATATTCTTGGAAGAAGGCCTATCTATAATAATTTTAAAGGGTTTGTCGAGAAAATATGGAAGCCATGTGGGATGTACGAATTATATTACAAAAAAATGACTTTATCATTATTAAGTTTTATAATTCTGTCGATTGTGCTAAGATCATCAAATCAGGTCCTTATACTATAGGTTCCAGAATCTTAGTGATCAAAAAATGGAAACCGGGTGTGAGTACGACGAAAGAATTATTCTCTACGGTTCCGATATGGGTAAGATCGAACGATTTGAAACTTGTATATTGGAACAATAAAGGCATTAGTAGAATTGCTAGTGTCCTAGGGCACCCTATACGTATGGATTCTACAATTGTATTAGAAACTAGATTGAATTATGCCCCGTGTTAATAAAAGTGGATGTCAACTTTACGTACCCTATTGAAATATCCATGGAGTTATATACTGGAGAGATACATAGTATATAGATTGAATACGGACAGAAAATAACACCATGTTCAGTGTGTGTGTAATGGGTTTGGGCACAATGACAAGAACTGTTCTATTCAAACAGCCAAAGTATGGCGTCCAAAGCATCATAAAAGTCCTATATCGCAATGTGATCCACCTAACACATGTTCTACTAATGCAACTTTGAACAACAAGCGTAAAACTGCAGTCCATATCCAATCTTCGACATCTGGTCCACACATTGAGATAGAACTGAACAGATTCTGGGTCTTGTAGGAAGCTCCAGATGATGTTTGCCTCGACAATCCTAAAACCAGCAAAAAAGCAAACAGTGAATGCAAATGAAACACAGGTTGTAAATGAAAATGCTGAAGATGATAACTTGTTTCGTACTGACAACAACTTAATGGGATCTAAAGATAAGAAGAACCTTATCCTTCATATTCGCACGGAAACTCAAGAAGTGGGAAATAAATCTATATCCAACATTAATGTCTCCCCCATTGCTCTCTGCAAACCCCAACTAAAAAATGAAGCGAGAGGAAAATTTAAAACCAAAATTTTCAACTATTGCTCCTCCTAAAAAATTTACAAGGAGCACTGCTGTGGATAAATGTAGGGGTGTTACGGTTGCGGTAACCATCGTTATTACCACCAACCGTAACCATAACCGTTGTTGACGGTTATAAACTTTTATAACCGTTACCGCAACCGTCTATAATGGTTAACCGTCGTATTTTCAATTTTGAAGCATGTGGTACATATATTTTCGATTATATGCATTATTGATGATAAATTGATATAGCTCTAACTGTTTTTTTGCAAATTTATTTGTTTTTTTATAAAACGACCAATATGCATGCACATGTTATTGGTTCATTAAGGCACATATTATTAATGTACAAGTTATTCCTTTAACTTAAATTACTAAGTTCTATATTTTAATCTATACTATTTTATTATTAGTGAGTTAGATTTCAAGCTCACACAGACCTCCTTGAAATTTGGCAACTGAACAGTCTCTTAATTTATATCAATAATATACCCTCTTTCTCTTTTTTCCTCTCTTTCTGACAAATTTGCTGAAATGAACAGTCGCGACTTTTATTTCCTCACATTCATATCCCGCTCTCCGCTTCTTCCTCACCCTCTAAACCCTAAAGTTTAACGTCCTCATTCTCCGTCTCGAGATTTTCTTTCTTGAACCCTAAATTCAATTGCGTCTATGGGAGAGAATTTATACTGCCTTTCGTTTCCTCTTTACGCCCAGAAACTATTGCCTCTCAATTTTTCTGCTCTTCCAAGTTATCTTCGCGTTAAAGGTGGTTTTCTGTTCACCTCTTTTCACTTATTATGTTATTTTGATATATTGATAGGCATCATTCAATTTGTTTTCCGCTTTTGATTCTCACAATTTTCAGGCGACCTCTACTGTCCTTACAATCTGGAACTTGAATCGCGATCCAGGTAATCCCCATTTGCATTTCACTTTCATTATTGGATATTTTCTCTATCTTAATTTATTCGATGTATTTTCGCATTAATCCCATATTTTTTTATGGTCCTTTAAATGCTAGGTTTGTTATTGGTTAATTGTATTCCATCAATGGTCCTTTAAATGCTAAGTATGATTCTCTACCCTAATAGTTTGAGGAATACTTTATAGGAGCGATAGACTATATAGTTTTTTCTTTTTTTCTTTTTAGCATAGATGATATAGAGCAATCAAAATTTTCCGACTGTGAATTTCAGTAAATTGCACGTTTCACGATTATGTAGTTTATAAATTTTTATTTCAACGTGTTCAATTATTTTGTTTGTGTATTTAACATTGATATAAATTTAATTTCTGGGTATTTAACGTTCGCATAAAATTTCATTTCCAAGCACTTGAATTTTAAGACTACTGAATTTGTAGAAACTGTAGATTTGATAATTTGAACAATCATTATCTTCAATATTAAAATATAAAATTTGTAATTTTGTGGCCTTTTGTAATTAGAAATGTAGTTTATCAATTTTAAAGCTTTGAAATTTAAATTTTGGATTTTCTTTTTTAATAGCTTCAAACGTTTTGTTCTTCATTTAAGAATTTTGGCATTATATTTCAAGTTTTAACTTTTGGATTTTTAAAATTTTAAGCTCTAAAACTTTTAGCCATGAAACTTTTGTGCATATAAACACTTAAACCTTTACATATCTTGATCATTAGCAAATTCAAAGTGTCAAACCTTTTGAACTTTGAACACTTTGAATGTCATATATTTTGAACTGTGAATTTAAGATTTGGTGTTTCCAAATGTAGAATTATTGTATTTAGTATTGTTGAATTTAGAGGCATTTATTTTTTTTACTTAAAATTTTAGTGTTTCAAATTGTAAAATTATTATCTTTAATATTATTAAATTTAAAAGCATTGAAATATAAAATATGAAATTTTATTATAATAGCTTCAAATTTAGTGTTTTCATTCTAAAACTTTTGGCACCACGTTTTGAAACTAAATTTTTAAAATTTTAAGCTTTAAAACTTTCAGCCATAAATTTTTTAGCATATAAGCTTACAAATTTTATCATTGACAAATTTGGAGTGTTAACAATGAACCGTCACAGAGAAATATTCATCCTCCATTTTGCTTCCATCTCCCGCTTTTATTTCCTAATCCTAAATTAGATTGGGGCTATGGAGTCAGATTCCTCTTCGACCAGCCAAACACAGCACCACCACCAAACTCGGCTGTTCTCGGTCATTTCCCCCCATCGTTCTTCATGCGTGCTTCCTTTTTTCGTCGCCCTTATTCGTCAGGGTGGAGGTACATAAATTTAGTTGTACATAAATTACTCAATTTGTGAGTCATTTTTGAAGAAGATTAGTTTAGTGTTGAAAAACAATTTTTATCAATTAGACATTTTTTTCAACCACATAATTTGTTGATTAGTATATGTGAGCAAGTATTATAAAAATGGATCATATAAATTCAAATCGGTGTTATAATGTACCAATTGATACTTAAAGTTGCAATAATGTTTTTTGCTCTGGCTTATACGTTTATGTACTTTCAGAGTGTTAAAGTTGTACTGAGTTGAAGAGATATGTCCATATTTTTCATAAACAAGTAGATGTTGCTCATGAAGTTGGATGTTCTGTAACTTTCAGTGGTCATTTTTCTGTTTATTTTATTTTGGCTTGGTTGATACTTGATTACATGATGATTCATTTTCTTTTTTAGGCACTTAATTTCATTCGAAATATCCATGATGTTTATTATCCGTTTTGTGTACATGGTTGTTTTTTTCATTAGGTACTACAGTCTTATTTTCTATAATTAAACTTAGATTACATATAGTAGATGTTGGAATACACTTTGAAACTAAACAGGTAAACTTATATTTTTGTCAACCAGGTACTGGGTTCTACTCAGTTTATTTCAACTTAGCAACAACTGGTTTTTGCACGTGGTGTACCGAGAAGTTTATAACGTAAGTTGTTGCTAGGCATTATACCACGACTTTGTGAGGTAATTGAATAGTTTATATTCTATTTTTATGCATTTTACATATTGGTTAGTAAGCTAAAGTTGTGAGCCAAAATAATTTATGCTCTATTTTTAACCTTTTATGAAGACCCGAAAGATTTGTATATACAGATAGAAAGGGGAATATTTCAGTGTGAATTGAGGTGGGTGGATTGGGAGTTAAGTAGAAAGATAGATGTGAAAAATCTGTTCTCTTTGATCTAATTTTCCATAGGTTACTTCATAGTTATGTATTCAAATCTAACTATAGCAATACTAGGTTCATTGCTATAGTCAATACAGAAATATATTTTTACAGTACAAAAATATTTCCCTCTGTGTTCTTTTTTAATGTTTTGTTCCATATTTCTACTATATATTTATGTTTTTCTTTCAATTGGCTACAAAATATATATATCTCAGTTTGTTGGTGTATTAGTTAGTTTGTTCTTCGAAAACTTGAAACTTAGTAAGATTTTAATTTTTAATGGTTTCCTTCACCAATTAATTGGTAAATTAATAATGATCTTGCATACTTATACCTAATATAATAATTAATATTAAGGTGATACTTAATAAAGGACATTGAACATGCAGGTAGAAATATAGTTGTTATAGGTTATAATTGCGATTAAGGGATCGAGGGGCTCATATCTTTTGGTGGTGGTTGCTCCAGTGGTAAGTGTGTTCAACTTATGATACTTTGACTAAATCATATTTACATGGAATTTTTTCAAAAAAATGTAGCAGCTCGGTTATTGAGAATGCATGTTCACAATACACGTGCCTGTATTCAAGCATCATCCTCTTTAGATGTACATAGTATATTAATTTTAAGGATAAACAACACAAGCTTTGTGCATATAAAGCAATATAATTTGTACAAATAATGTGCACTATGCAAAACAATATAATTAGCACAAACGGAAAATACTACACACGTAAAATCAAAAACAATATAATTAACCTCCTATCCATTTAGAAACTAGCATACTAACGATGCATGTATATAGTGCAACAATCTCCGACTATGTTTGTGTACTAAAGTTGAGAAAATGTTTGATTGATTCCCTTTCTCACACATACACACACACACATACATATATATATTTAGTCTGAAAAAGAACAAAATAGTGTTGCAGTATGTATATATGGTTGGAATCATGAAGCTTTGAATTTGTAAAGCTGACAGCTCATAGCATATACCATTGTTGGATTTTTTATTATCTGGTTCATATTCATGATTTGAATAAACTGAATAAATAAATTGGTTTTGCTATGATTAATCACAACTAAAATCACAATTAAAATTTGAAATCATTGCAAAAAAAAATCTAATTTATATCTTAAAACTTAAAGTTTTTAACGAACTTAAACCGTTGGAAGCGTTTCATGGTTGTAAGACAATCAATTTTGATTGTTGGTTTTGTTTATAAACAATGGCCAGCGGAAGAGCCAAAGAATTTCTATTTTT
Organism: Allium fistulosum; assembly: GCA_030737815.1. Classification (NCBI taxonomy): domain Eukaryota; kingdom Viridiplantae; phylum Streptophyta; class Magnoliopsida; order Asparagales; family Amaryllidaceae; genus Allium; species Allium fistulosum. Next base: position 897,234,053 of record CM060907.1, on the reverse strand, counting down.
AAATTCCTTCCAAACAAAGAGAATTTATAATTAATCATTAATTTCTGTTTGTGAGAATTAAATGGCATTTGTGGTGACTTATCAGTTAAATTTTCCATAAAGAATTGTTTATTTGCATTGCTTTAGCGATTATATGACAATAAAACTAGACGGGAATTTTATATGTTTACTTAATAAACATATTGTCCATAACTATGATTTTTTACATTTAATCTTATTTATTGCTGTGTGGATGTGTTTTGGTTACTTAAAAAAATCAACCAAAATTTAAACTTCAAAATTTGTATACTGGTGTTTATTTGATACATGGAAAGTGGGTACAATTACACAGTGCGATCATTGAAGAATTAAATGCATGGCATTTACGATGACTTATCAGCTGTTCTTATGTCTTTTAATAATTTTTGGCAAAAATTTCTGTTAGTTATTTTTTCAACAAGTATAAATTTTAGATTAAAATCAATTACATAGAGATTTCAAATGTTAAACCTTATGTTAGAAAGTCATTTATGGTGAAATTTAGATTTTTGCATTAAATATGATTTCTTCAAGCAACTTAACAATAGCATACTTCATAGTATGATGTTTAACAATGATGTTGCACAAAATTATGCACAGTATGAAGCAATTTAACATCAACCAAATACTTAAACCAAAAACTTCTTTATTCGTTGCCTAGGTGGAGTTTATGTTGGGTAAAGAAAGGATGACATGATGTTAGAAGAAGCCATGGGTGCTTCTGTCAACGTGGAGCAAGATGTTACTAAGATGGTTTGTTCCATCATCACTAAAAAAGTTGGAACTCCATTGAAATGGTAAGTTTATTGGTTGATGATACATTTCATTCAATATCAGTTATTTGATTTACATTTCTTAACAATGCTATATGCATAATTGTACTTTAGACAGTATCCACACTCACATTTTTGTCAGCAGCATTAACCCATCAATTATGTTTATCAAAGATGACTCTAATTATTGATCAGCTGAACGAATGCCTAGGGCTTGATTCAACAGGTCTCATGTATACTGTAATTTCATTATAAAAATACAACACCAATCCCAACTTATTAAAATTAGTTTTATACATGTGCTATAGGATTATGTCACCTGAACAAGTGGCATGAGTTTTCCTGATATTTTTTTTATTTAATGAAAAAATTACACCTCACTCTTTCAACCACAAGATCTTATATATATACATACATACATATACATACATACATACATATGCATAAACACACACACACATACATACATATACATACATACATACATACATACATACACACACCTGCATATTATACCTGCCCTACACTGATTATCCATAGTACATTATATGCAACTTCAGGATCACAAATTTGAATATATAAAAGGACAATATTTGAAATTAAGTTTCCACTGTATATGTAACAGGTTAATATTTTCACTATTCATTTATGATGATATTTATACACACTTCATTAGCATTCCAAGTTATTTAAGTATTTTTGGAATACCATGTTTGGTTGTTTGAGAACCTGTTGGTAGAATGTGAAGGAAGAAGGGAAAATTCTGTTCGGAGCCATGTGAAGAAATTTAAACTTTTATATATATGTCACCAACTTATCAACCAATTAAATACCCACTAGGTGTGATATTATAGCACCTGCAATAGTGCATGCATTTAATACTTGCCTTATATTTTTGAGCAAATGTTTCATTTTTTTCACAACAGTCGAATTCTTATTGCACATTTTAGTAACTTTAATAAACTACGTATCTTAATTTTATAAGTTGAAGCATCATATACATTTCCAATAATACCCGTAGTTACTAATTAGTTAGTTATGTTCTGCTCACTATGCATGTTATAACTGGTTTCTTTGACTCTACGTATTCCTAAATTGCACGATAAACAATAACAGTTATACTGCTATATTTAATGCCTTAATACCTCACAGTAATGACTATATGTTAGCAACCTAATTAATATAAGTTACTGATTTTCCTTCTTACCAGTATATTACAAAGTATGATTGTGGAAATTAGAAGCTAAAAAGTTTGAGGTGGGTTGAACATCCATGAATTAAGTTTCATACAAATCCTATCATACAGAGACTGATTTGAACATTTATTTAACAAATAATAGTTTAGATGATCATTAGATGTATTATGCATAAATATACAAATTGGAGTGTTCTTCAGGAAAAGGATATTGTGCAAAACAGATAGTCCAAATCTATATATTTCATGTTTACCTTAGACATTATTTATTGTGACACTTATATTCATTATCATTTTTACATGGTTTGAGATGGGTTGATTTTTCAACATGGATTTAAGTTATCGATATTTTACTAATAATAAAAAGATATATTACGAAGGAATTTACCATCTTTTTAGTGTTTAATTACATTAACATGCAATGGATCTATAGATTTATACATTTTTTTATACTTAATTCGACTAAGTTAAGTCTATGGTTCTGTACATTTTTAGGGATATGAATTATGTTTAATTTTGGTTTATGTAACATAATTTTGTTTTCGTCACAGATCATACTCAACAACTGAAATTAGTAGAAGCTGAGTAACTAAAGGAATGAAAAAGAAGGTAAGCTATCTTCTAATGGTGTATAAAGGCATTTTCTATTCTTTTAGCCTTATGTGCATATTAACTATGTGAATTTTCGAAATTAATGCATTTTCCCTACTAATTTAGCTAAAGTTAGTTCTAGGGTTCTATTGCATTTTAAGAATATACATTATATGACTGATTTTGTTTTTATAATTTGTTTTTCCTCACTGTATTGATAGTGATTCAGCTTACTATAACCTGAAGTATTCATATTAATTAACTATGCATTGAGTTTATGTTTCTGTTTAGCTTCTTATTACGCTAACTATGGATCATGGCCAAAAGAAATAAGAATATGTGTGTACACCTTACTAAAGTAACATATTCTTATTAACAAACATATTAATTAACCATGCATTTGCAACAACTTATATTAACTATATAAAGTAACACAATTCTTACTAAATTAACTATGCTTTAACCATGCACTGAATACATTTTCATAACAAAAATGTAGTTTGTTTATCTTCATATTTGATTGTCAATGCACTAATATATGCATTACAGCTAGGTGAAATAGGAATATGTTTCTGTTTTCTTTGCTTATTAAGTATGCATTACAACATATACTCTTACTGTGTATTAATGCTTGCTACTAGGATAATGGTTCGCCTTCTATTTACATTAATTATATAAAATTTTGGTGCTCTGAATGAATGGTTGAATTGTTTTATACAATGTTAAGATTTAATAATTACACACATGCATGCCTGTGTGTACTCTTCTCTCCCTATATTCTGTTGACTCTTAACAAACTCTTTAGGTAGTCTTATTTGTCAATGAGCTAACATGGTATATTTCCATGCAGATTCACTGGACCGTATTCATTGCTGGAAAGCTCAAAATATCTTCCTCTAATATGAAGATTATGAAGTATCTGGTTCGCATATCATGTCTATTCAACTGGTGGACAACTCCAAATTAACGAAGGCTTGGAAATTTTGTCTTTCATGTAAATAAACTTACAATTTATCTAGATGTTCAACTCAAGGCTTACTTCTTAAAAACTTTTTCACATGCAACTTAGTGCAAGTCAGCAGTTTTACATATTTTGTTTGGGAATAATTTCCTTTGCGGTTCAATATAAGATATTCATTTGTTGGAAATGTTGCACAATCTACTTTTATTTATTTGTCTTCGACTGTAGCTTATTTTGTCACAAGCAATGGTGCCTCATCTACATGTATTTAAGCTTATAATGATCGTGTGATCTTTGGATTAGGTCAGCAAAAATATGTTAAATAAATCATGTGCTGATAACACAAAAAATATTTTGTTATTGTAATTTGTTTGTACTTCTATGAAATTAGTTCAATTTTTTTCATTTGCTACTACGCATTAAAAAAATAATTTATTTTTAATATTTAGATTGTACTCTAAATTTATTTTATCTGCGCGTTTAATACACAGATAAATCTATTAGAATTGCGTTCGTAAATTTATATTCTACTATTCATAAGTTTTTTACAATTAAGTTAAATTTAAAATTCTAAAACGACAACCGTGTGCGTAGCACGGGTTCACACTAGTGTTAAATAATACATAAAACAATCATGTATGGTTGGTATGGTTAATCGCGATTTTCAATTCTTCAACCGTTACCGTAACCGTTACCGTTACAGATGGTAACCGCATGAACGGTTGGTATGGTTGAGCGGTTGAACAATTCAACCGTAACAGCCCTAGATAAATGAATATCATGACTTGGAATATAAGAGGTATGAATACCGACGATAAAATTAGTCAAGTATTCATACTTCTCATTTCTCACAAGCTGACTATATTAAGCTTAGTTGAGAATAAGTTAAGTATTGATTCTATAGATAACTTAAAGCTCAGATTTCCAACATGGGGTATTCTGCATATTAATAATGATACTGGCAGTAAAGGGAGAATTCTAGTCATGTTTGATATAGCAGTATGGACATATGATATTATTACTAAGTCTCAACAACATATCACTGTCCTAATATCTAACAAAGGTGGTCTGCAATGTTATTGCACCTTCATTTATGCTAGCAACTCTTCTATGGAGCGACTGAAACTTTGGGATCTTATTTGCCTCGACGCTTCAATTATAGGGCTGCCTTGGCTGGTCATGGTGGATTTTAGTAATGCTGTTAACCTGACGGATAATAAAGGAGGATTGCCTATCCTTTTGACCTATTTAAATTCTATTAAAAATTTACTTTTTAAATATTGTTTGGCTGAATCTTATATGCAGGGGTGTAAATATACATAGCAATGAAGAGGAATTGCAACGAACATAGACAAGGTGCTTGTTAACTATGATTTCATGTCTATGTTCCCACAATTCATCACCATTGTGCTTCCTACTGCCTTTAGCGACCACACTCCTAAATTAATCAGTTTTAATACCAAGAATAATATGCAAAAAGGTGTGCCTTTTATATATGTTAATAACTGGTGTTATCTACAAGGCTACAACCACTGTTTCTTGGATGGTTATATTGCTGAAATTTGGGGGATAGCAAGCTCTAAATTCATTCATAAACTTCAGGAAATAAAGTTCAAACTTAAGGCATGGAATTGGTTAAGAGCTAAAGAAAATACTATATAACTGCAAGAAAAATTTAATGAAGCATTTTGTCAAAGTGATCAAAATCCAAAGAATGATGCTCTATATGAAGTCATGTACTGTAAAAGGCTGGACTTAACAACTTAAATACAACAACAGCCGTAGTTTTTCATACAACAAAACAAGATTTTATGGCTGCAATAAGGAGACACTAACACAAAGTTTTTCTATGACAAAGTGTAAATGCAGCGACACCGAAATAAAATTCAGGCTTTGATGGATGAACAAGGAAACCATATTTGTGATAATTATGTTATTAAAGATCAAGCACTTTCCATTTATCAAAGCTTATTCAATGGTGAAGGGAATCTATTCCGCCCACAAATTCAGACTAGAATACAAATCAACGATAGAGGGAAGGTATACTTGTCTGCACCCATATCTGCTGATGAAGTTAATGCAGTCCTTGTTCCTATTGAGGACTCAAGGAGCCCGAGATTGAATGGAATTTCTTTTAAATTTTATAAGTTGCACTGGGAATTCCTGCAAAAATACTTAGTGGAAGTTATATCAGAAAATTTTCTTACAAAGAAGCTGCCAAAAGGGTTAAATCATAATTTCATTACTTTAATCCCAAAAAAGATTAAGCCCTAAAAATTTCTGATTATAGGCTTATTTCATGTGCTAATGTTTTGTACAAAATTGTTACTAAGATTTTATGCCACAGAATAAAAGATTTTCTCCCGTTTCTTGATTGCAGAAAACCAATGTTTTCCTTTATGTCGGGTAGGAGTATAGTAAAAATGTCTTATTAGCAAATGAGCTAGTGAGGGATTTCTCTCAAAAAAGCAAAGGCAAGATGTGTATTAAGATTGATCTACAAAAAGCTTATGATATGATGAATTATGAGTTGTATGCAACATGTTACATATAATAGGATTTCCTACTTCGATTATAGAGCTTATCTACAAATGCATTTCTACTCCTACCTTTTCAATTATGGTGGACGGTAGACCTGAAGACTTCCTTACTTCTAATAGAGGCCTACTTCTAATAGAGGCCTACGTCAAGGTGACCTTTTATCACCTTATCTATTATGTATGGTAATGGAAAATTTTCTATTTTAATGGAGGAAGGTGAATTAGATGGTATGTTATATCTATGTCTTCCATCAAGCCTACTATAACTCATTTGCTATATGCGGACGACGTTATGATTTTCTTTTCAGCTATAATTGATAATGCTACATATATGAATAAGGTATTTAATATCCTCGAAGACACATTGGGGTTGAAAATAAATCAAACAAAGTCCTAGATCTTCTTTAGTAAAGGTGAAAGAAAAAAAGGAAATTTCTCATATATTACATATTGAAGAAGAATATGCATTACCTGTTAAATATCTTGGAGTTCCTTTAACGTATGATTACATCTATGTTGCTCATTGTATACCTCTGTTAAGTAGGATAAGCAGTAAATTAGATGGATGGAAGAGCCAATTACTTATAATAGCTGGACGAGCAGAATTAATTCACAGTACAATCACTCCTATTTTTATGTATTGGTTACTTATCTACCATTTATCATTATCAGTGCTTAAAAAAGTCGATCATAAGTGTGTAGATTTTTTTTTGAGTGGAAAGCTTCACAAAGTATCATGGGATACTTCATGTAAGCCCAAATTAGAAGGTGGTGCAGGATTACGCAAATTTGCAGACTTAGACACTACAGCGAGGATTAAACTGCTATGGAACCTTTTTACTAAGGATAGTATGTGGAGTAGGTGGATGAAGGCCAAATATGTTACAAAGGAAAATTTCTAGGTGATGCCCATTAACAACAATCAATCTGGTACTATGAAAGCTATTCTACGTCAGTGTGACAGATCGAGCAAAATAATGAACAGTGTGTTGGTGAATGGCGAAGACACCTCTTTTGGTTTGGTCCTCGGTTAACCACAAGTCACTGGTGGACTTAATTGGGTGGAGCAGAGTACATCTATGTGGTACTGCTAATTGCACAGTTAGTCATATAATCAAAGATAAAGAGTTGCAGCTGCAACTGTTAGTAGAGACGAGAGAGGTAGCTATAGCTATTAATCAAATTAAATTGTCTACTGATCAGATAAAAGACCACTAGCAGATATACAAAGTAATAAATTCAAATTTTCAAAAGTTTGGGATAGTGTTCGAGAACAGTGAAAGTAATAATGATTTTAAACCGATTTAGCATAAAACTACTGCTCGCAAGTTTTCTTATACAACATATACATTAGGAAGATTACCAACATTAGATCGTCTTTTTGGTTGGGGTATGAATTTACAGGTGTTTTGTGAGTTATGTAAAAATGGAACGAGAACCATAATCATCTATTTTCTAATTTTAAGTATAACACTTATTTAGTCCGCAGGTGCGGCGCAGTGGAAGGAAGGCTTGAGTTCTGGTAAAAAGACCCAGGTTCGATTCCTACTATGCGCTTCCATATTCTATATAAATTTACTCCGGGACTTGGATCAGCGGACGGCTTTACTATACCCTCCTCAGGAGTTTACCGGCCCGCCGGGTTCTCCTGTTTTTTCAAAAAAAAAAGAAAAAAGTATAACACTTATCTGTGGGAGCGCCTGTTGGAAATGTTCAATTTACATGCGCAAGCTACCGACACCCAACAGCAGCAAATAGTCGTCCTTGTCAACAGATTTACAATACCCTCTATTTTATAGGATTTTGCTTTCATCGGCATAGCGACTTTAATACACCATTTATGGCTAGAGAGGAATCGGAGACGAGTGGAGAGGAAGATTTGCTCTGTGGATTTGTGATGTAAGCTTATACAAATGGACGTTCGGCTTCAATTCCATACCCACCATAAGTTTTTGAGGCGTTAGGGGATTCAGTTGACTGACCTAGGTGATTATTGGTGATGTTTGTTTAGGGCTTGGTGTTTGTTAATGGGCCGGTTTGGGTCGATTCTAGCGTATGGATAGAAGATGTGTTTACTACTTGTAACGATCGCCTTTCTTGCACCGAAAGACAAGCCATTAAGGGTAGAAGAAAAAGAAAGATAAGAAGAAACTACACATTCACAGAATCTCACCAGGAATCAGAACAACATATAATAAACAATATAGGATATTACATTGTCATTTCCATAATAATAATAATACATCAGAATCATTACGTTACAACTTTCAACCGGACGATTATAACTACTTGCCCCCACAAAATACATGGATCATACATGAACACAGCGGAATAAGATAATAACTAGCTAACAGTGAACCTCCTTGCTCCAGCTCCTTCAAAATGCTTCCAAAACACTTTATATAGAAATCCAATGACATTATGATAATGTCTAGGACTTTCAAGTAAAATAGAACATAGCCGAAATGCTTGCATCTCACATTTCAATATATTTGGGTACAACTAAATCCGTACGACTCTTATTGGAGAATGGATTCCATACAATGACTGGGCTATTGGGGTACCGCCCATCATGGTGCATCTCTGGATAAAATAAAACCAAGGACCTCGTCGGGATCCCCTGCCAACACAAGACCGGCCTACCCCTTGCTGGATAGTACCGAATAAGATCACCCCTTGGTTGGGATCAACAACCGTGCCGAAGCATACATGAGTTGATAGTAGGGACTCTAGATAGGGATGACCTTACCCAAATGGGAGCGACCCACATAGCCTTGCTGCATCTCCCATATTTTATTCATTCTCAATTGGTGAGGCCTGCGGCTACGTCTTTACCTTTTCTATAGCATTCGCCACTTGGAATGCTAACATGCCTTCCAGATGTTGACATGATGTCAGCATTCATCCATACAAGTCGTTCAGAAGATAAACAAATAGAAGGCACTATCTCCACTACTTCCGTTTTGGAATCAACCTCAGGGTTAGTAGCAAATAGTCCTTACACTTCAAAGTCTTCATCTTAGACCTTGCCTTCATTACTTCCAATTTGAACGCTTACATTGGTTCGAAGTGGTTTTCGGATAACAACTGTTATCCGATCCCGGTCTCTCCAAACCAACCTTCGATAATTTAAAAGGTCAAGTTGTTTTATAGTGGATCATTCCACTATTAGGGTGTGAGATTTGCATATGAAATATGTTCCATATGCTTAGATTATCATGGCCCGCTTATCGAAATTAACTCTCTTGTATTCATCACGTTCCTTAAGTGCGGTATTTGTGATAAGTACAAGTTGACTTACTTTCAATTACACATGTCAACATTTTATTACAACTACTTTAATTCATTTGGCTACTTAATAGCGTGGACAAGAGATCCTTGGGTTTTAAAATGATTTAACTAAGAAAGTTGGTTAAAAATAAATAACCGATAGAGTTTTGAAAGAAACTTTAAAAAAGATAAGCTTTAATTAAATCATAAGTTTAAAACTTAACTAAACTTTAACTAATCTTAATTAAATCAAAAATCATACTTTAAACCTTAATTAATTAAGAGTTTATTTATACTTAAATTTTAATTAAGTAATATTCAATTAAGAAACTAAATCCTAATTAAGTAGATAATTAACCTTTAATTTAAAAATATTTAATTAAATAATTAAATCTACTTAAATAATTAAAGTAAATAAAATTTATTAAATAAAAAATTAACTTGTTTTATCTTAATTAAATAATTATTTTAAACTTACTTAATTTAAAATAATTACCTGGTTAATAATTTCTTAAACACTAATTACTTACCCAAATTACTTAATTAATTAATTAAATAATAATTACCCTAATAAATAAATTAATCAAATAATTTATTAAATAATTAAAACTTAGAATTTTTGACTTACTTAATTTATTTGAAATGAGTTTTAAAAAACAATCCAAAAGAAAACACTTTAAAACATGAAATCGTGAAATTTTGCGAACTACATCCATATCGACTATCGCTGTGAGCGCAGTTCGCTGGAATTGATTTCTAGGAAAAACTCCACTTTAACTCTAACTACTACATGTTTGAAAACACAAATGGAAAGGTTTTGGAATCTTAAATAAAAGGTGAAAACTTGGAAAAACATTTCCAAAATCCAAAGCTAGAAAAAGAGCTTTTGTTTTTCAAATCGAATCTCAAGTCCTTCCTACTTTTCAAAGTGCCAACTTAATCACATTTACATTACATACACTTGGTTTTGTTTAATAAACACACTACCATCATATCATTAGCAGCCATTCACATATCCATATCCAAAACATATCATTTAACAACTAAATCACAAATCCAAGCTCAACTATAAACACATAATCATATACCATAACACAACATGGTAATTCTACACGACAACCACTATATTTTCACAACATATAGTTCATCAAAATCAAGTATTTTTCTTTTCCAAAACCACTAGTTTTACTCACCGAAACTTTTTAAATTCAAGTAGAACTTTTTCCAATACTTGAAAACACTTTAGAAACTTGCAAAAATTGAAACTTTGGTTCCTCGAACACTCAAAATGGCCTTGACCAAGTGGGCTTTGGGCTCAGCCTAGGCCTTGTTGGGTACGACCATATGAAGGTTGGGTGGATGGTTGCTTGTAGTTTGGAAGAGAAGTGTTGTAGAAGATGTAGAAATGTTTTTCTGGACTAAAGGGGAGATTTTATGCAAAAGAAGTGATTTTTTTTCTATTTTAAAAAATTATGAAGAGCAAACCATTGTTGTTTGGCTTAAGCTCTTAGGAATCCTAAAGTAGAGAAAGAGATTGTAAATGGGAATAATTAAAGTTTGGGGGTATATATAGGCTTATGAAATTATTTAAAAACCATATAAGTGCTTATAATATATGTATGCATGCACTACCATCTCCTCTTCCTTCCCTAATTCCATCCACACCATGTACCCCCTCTCCTTGCACTATTCATGCCATATCTTATGTACTTGTGTTGAAAAGGAGAGTTTTATATATTTTAATATATATATATATATATATATATATATCTTATATGTTTATATGTTTAAGTGAGCATATATGTACATGCGTATGTACATGTACACACCATGTTTAAAATGGTTTGTAATGTGTGCATGTATGTTTACAACAATGCTATAACATTTGATTAAATTTTAACCAATGAAAAATCAATATTTTGGAAAATAATTTTCGGTCACATTTTCTATTTCTCTATGAACTACATATATTGGTAAACAAATTTTGAAAACGACTTTATCATCATTAGTTACTATTTAAAATAGTTTTATTTGTTAATATAAATTCATTTATTAATTTTTTTAAAATATAATTAAATATTCAGTTAAACAACGATTAAATTCTAGGTCGTTACACTCTCCCCCTTAAAAGAATTTCGTACTGAAATTAGTAAACAAGGAGATAATTCAAACTACGCAAAAAGCTATATATTCATATCATAAACACATACAAAGACATGTACTAAGCATCCATAACAAACAAACATACACTATACATACAACAGACAAACAACTTACTATCCTAACATCAACTTGGGATAGGCTTCACTCGTACGATCCACCGTTTTCCAAGTGCAGTCTCTTGTATCCTCACTCCACTGTATCTTGACTAGTCGCACCACCTTGTTATGCAACCTCTTTTCATCCTGATCCACAACATAAACCAGATGTCTAACCATTGTCAGGTTTGGTTCTATTTCCAATTCCTCTGGAACTGATGGCTCCACAATCAAAGATGGGTCATGAACATACTTCCTCAAATGAGACACGTGGAACACATTATGAACACCTGTCACTCTCTCTAGCAACTCGACCCTATAAGCAAGCGATCCAATCCTCTTAAGAATATAGAAGGATCTAACATACCTTGGAGCTAACTTCCTCACATTTCAAAATCTAATAGCTCTTCTTATGGGTGAAATCTTTACGAACACCAAGTCTCCAACCACAAATTCCAAATCTCTTCGCCTCTTATCAGCATAACTCTTTTGGCGATCTTGAGCTTCCTTCATTCTTTTCTTAATCACTACAACTTTTTCAGTAGCTTTTCAGATCATGTATGGTCCAAGAACTAATATATCTCCCATCTTAACCTTACATAATGGTGACTTGCACGGCCTTCTATATAGGGATTCATATGGTGTCATCCTGATGCTTACTTTGAAGCTATTGTTGTAAGAGAACTCAACTAAATGCAAATGATCCTCCTATGGTCCACCAAAATCCAGAATACATGCTCTCAAGAGATTTCTAGAATCCAATTCACTTGCTCCGTCTATCCGTCCGTTTGGGAGTGCTATGTTGTGCTTAAGCTCAACTTTGTTCCTAGAGTTGTCTGCAATGCTTCCCAAAATTGACTAGTAAATATGGGGTTTTGATCACTTACAATACTCATAAGAACTCCATGCAACCTGACTATCTCTCTCATAAAAATTTCTGCTAAAGAAGCAGTGGTTCTCGTTGGTTTTACCGGAATAAAACGTGCGCTCCTCATTAGTGTTAGAACCACAATTTTCAGTGTTTTGATTGTGACAACTATATAAGTCAATATTCTTGTGTACTAACCATTTATGCAGGAGATTTATCGATGATTTAGATCCACAAAGCTATGAAGTTGTTATATATATGTTTAGAGTCTGTATATTATATTAGAATTATGTTAAAATCTCTCTGGTATGATATATACCCCGACACATGCACAAAACTATGCAAATGCTCATTTTATGCTTAAATCAGCCAGTTGAATGTCCCCATTCAAATGGCTGACTACTGAATCAAATCATAAATTTTTATGAAGATCCAGCCAGTTGAATGAAGACATTCAGACGGTTGAATTAGACCTAAATTGGCCTATTTACTTGCTACATCGAATTTAAATCGATTCAGATGGCTGAACTGAAAAATTCAAAAGGTTGGTTATCGATAATGGCTATTTTTCTAAAGGGATGCTTCTTTTCAATGAAGAGAAACATCTTCTAATTTAAGGGATGCATCCATTTCATTTCATCGCTCTTATTCATCAAAGATTGCAACTCTTAAAACTCTATAAATAGAGTCTAGAATCCAACAAACATTTTGCCGATTATTAGTTTTCTTGATTTCTTAAACTCTAATTCTCTATTTATCATTTACACTCAAAATACATACAATCTCTGATCGTTGATAACTCTATCTTCCACATTCTTTAAGCACATTACACTATATATCATAAAGGAGAAGATTATAGGAAAATTGTACTTTATTGACTTATCAGTGCTATTTAAAGAGCATATTACAGTCAGATACTTTTGTTTATTTGTAAAGAAGTCTTGTTCGGTTGCTCAGACGGTAGAAATCTTATTCGGTTGCTCAGATGGTTAAAGTCCTATTCAGTTGCTTAGGCGGTAGAAGTCCTGTTCGGTTGCTCAGGCGGTATAAACTTTTCCTCTGGGTTAAGTGAGGGTTGCTATTTTAATTCCAGAAGGAATCTAGGACTGGACGTAGAACGGGAAGTTCGAACCAGTATAAAAATCTCTGGTGTCATTTACTTTATTGCTTTATTTATTTACTTACTTATTTCATATTCCGCATAAGTAGTTTATAAATACATCCATATTACATGATCCTATAACACAGTAACTTTCATTTGGTATCAGAACAAGGTCATCTTATAACCGTAACATAGTTATCTGATATTTTAACATGGAAATAACACTAGCACAAGTTTCCTTGAAGGTCAATCTATTGCACGACCACCACTATTTAACAGATTGAACTATAACTATTGGTCTACCATACCTACTACAGAATATTCACAATGGTCTAACACACAAAAACTGGGATGCTACTGCAAATGCCATAGCCATGAATATGTTATATTGTGCATTAGACAAAAATGAATTTAATAGAGTAAGCATGTGTAAAACAGCTTATTAAATTTGGCGTACACTTAAAATTACATGAAGGTACTAACAAAGTAAATTAGAGTAAGATTTCTATGCTCAAAAATCAGTTCCAGAATTTCAAAATGAAGCAAGATGAAACAATAAATGAATGTACTCTATATTTCAAGACATATATCACTCTCTCTTAGGATTAGGAGAAAAATATACAGATTTTGATATTGTTTCAAAAATCCTCAACTCTTTAACGGATAAGTGGGAACGAAAGGTCTTAGCGATCGAAGAAGCTAACGACATTTCGCCCATTAAACCAGCGGAGTTGATAGGAAATCTAATGTCTTATAAAGTTAATCTCAAGGCAAAACGAGTATAGGCACAAGATAAGAAGAATATAGCATTCCAAGCAGAAAAGGATGAATCAGATTCAGATGAAAAAGATATGGCGTTCATTGCTAAAAATTTCAAAAAAAAATTGAAATTTAGAAACAGCAACAAATTCAGAAACAACAAGACCAGCTTCAGCAGCGATAATAACAACAACAAGCCATCGTCTTCTACTTTAGAATGTTATGACTGTCACAAGAATGGTCACATCAAGAAAGACTGTCCTGATCGAAAGAGAGTCAAATTTAAGCACAAGAAAGACAAATTCAAAAGGAAAGCTTTCTTTGTTACATGGGATGATTCTGAATCATCTTCTTCATCAGAATTTGACTCGGACAACAATTCTGAACAAGCCAATTTCTGTTTTATGGCCACAAATGACGAGGTGAGTGATCTAACTTTTTATGATTTAATGGAAATAAACTCTGAATTACTTGACAAGCTAAGAAACATCAAAAGAAAGTATAAAGAGACTCTAGAAAAATTAATAGGACTGAAATTGAGGTAGACACGCTAAGAGATGAGAAAGAAATTTTAGAAGAAGAACTTGAAACTACTCAAGAATCTTGTTCTAATGCAGCATCTCAACTTTCTATGTTAAGTCAAGAAATAGAAACTCAGAAGGAAAAGAATGATGCTCTTTTAGTTGAAAATCATGATCTTAAAGCTAATATTAAAATATTGGAATTAGATATTTCTAGTCTTAAAACAAAATTAGATGATATTACTAAAAATGTCTCTAATTTTAACAAATGTAGAGAAAATCTTTCTAAAATTATAGAAAATTCTCAGACAGTTTCAAATAAAAGAGGACTAGGGTATAAGAAATCTCCTAAAGTTATTCAAAAGAAAAAGGATTCTTTATGTAACAATTTCAAAAAGAATAATAATACAACTGAAAAATCTATTTCAAAAGTTGCAAATTATTCCAAATCAATTAAGATTTGGGTTCCTAAAACAAATAATTCTTTGGTTAGAAACAAATATATAAAATCTTTTATAGAAACTGCTCACAAAAATAAAAAATTTATTTTTAAAAGAAATTCTGAACCCTCTTGGGTTTGGTTTCCTAAGACCTAACATTTTAGGACCCAAATAAAAAGGTGGGTACTGATGTTAATTCTATATTTTGCAGGTACCACTTAAAAAGAGAGGAAAATTAATATTGGACAGTGGTTGCTCGAAACACACGACAGGAAACAAAGAGATGCTAACAAACATTACCTACTCATATGGAGGTTCTGTCACTTTTGGAGACAATTCAAAAGGTTATATCATCGGCAAAGCCAATGTGAGAAATAACGGTATATCTAATTTACCTCTGATCACAAATGTTCTGTTAGTTAAAAATTTAAAACACAATTTACTTAGCATCAACCAACTGTGTGACAAAGGATTCAATATATCTTTTTCTAAAAATAAGTGTAACATTTTTTATCAAAATAAAAATCTTATTTTTGAAGGTTTTAGATATATATATATATATATGTATGTATGTATGTATGTATGTATGTATGTATGTATGTATGTATGTATGTATGTATGTATTAAATATGAATATAAATCACAATACTAACATGTGTTTAATACCCAAAGAAAATGATCCTTAGTTATAGCACAAAAGATTTTGTCATATTAATTTCAAGGCTATAAACAAATTATCTAAAAATGAATTAGTAAAGGTTTACCAAAAATGAATTTTAAATAAACAATATTCGTGATGCTTGTCAATTGGGTAAATTATCCAAATCATCCTTTAAATCAAGGAAAAATATTTCTACTATACAACCACTTGAACTATTGCATTTGGATCGTTTTGGTCCAACTCAAATTCAATCCATAAACCGTAGCAAATATGTGTTAGTTATATGAAATGATTTTTCAAGATATACTTGGACTATTTTTCTGAAAATTTGAAGTGACACTTTTGTAAATTTCAAAATCTTTGCTAAAAGAATTAAAAATTTCATAAATTTAAAAATTAATAATATTATAAGTGATCATGGAGGTGAATTTGAAAATGAAGCTTTTGAACATTTTTGTAACAAAAAAGGAATTCACCATAATTTTTCTTTTCCTAGAACACCACAACAAAATGGAGTTGTAGAAAAGAAAAATAGAACTTTAAAAGAATGTGCAAGAACTTTATTAAACGAAAGCACTCTACCAAAACATTTTTGGGCGGAAACTGTAGCAACTACCTGTTATGTTCTAAATCATGTTTCCATCCGACCAAAAACAAAACTCACTCCATATGAGCTGTTTTATGAAAGAAAACCAAATATTTCATATTTTAAAGTTTTTGGTTCAAAATGTTTTATTTTAAACACAAAAGATCAGTTTGGAAAATTTGATCCAAAATCCGATAAAGGAATTTTCATATGATATTAAGAATGAAGTAAGGCTTATAGAATTTTTAATAAAAGAACTTAAACAATCGAAGAAACACGTCATGTTTCCTTCAATGAAAATTTTAAGTTTAATAAGAATTTTGCGGATGATGAGATAATAACTAAGACGGTCACAAATACGGTTACTCAAAATAATTTTGAAGAAGATGAAAACATTGTTCATAATTTTGAAGAAGACGAAAACGTTGTTCATAATGAAAATGAATTAAGATCTCCTCTTAGGGTTTTACGAGATCACCCAGTAGAAAATGTCATAGGAGAAATTGATTCACATGTCAGAACTAGAAATCAACTTAATCAAATGGGCCATGAAGCATTCCTTCCTAATATTGAACCTAAAAATGCCAAAGAAGCCTCTACTGATGACTATTGGATTATAGCTATGCAAGAAGAGCTAAACCAATTCGAATGAAACGAAGTTTGGGAATTAGTTCCTAGACCTAGTGATCAAATAGTCATCAATACTAAATTGATTTTCAAAAATAAAGCAGATGAGCAAGGAAATATAACTAGGAATAAAGCTGGATTAGTTGCACAAGGATATAATCAAGAAGAAGGAATTGACTATGAAGAAATGTTTGCTCCAGTCGCACGACTAGAAGCAATTCATATCTTACTGACCTTTTCATGTTTTCATAATTTATGTTTTTGTTGATATTATTTTTGGTTCTACAAATGATAAGTTATGTCAGGAATTTTCTAACATAATGACCAAAGAATTTGAAATGTCACATA
Organism: Allium fistulosum; assembly: GCA_030737815.1. Lineage (NCBI taxonomy): Eukaryota > Viridiplantae > Streptophyta > Magnoliopsida > Asparagales > Amaryllidaceae > Allium > Allium fistulosum. The sequence goes on along the minus strand of CM060907.1, from coordinate 897,216,535 downwards.
TGGGAGAATTATCATATTTTCTTGGGTTATATATTAAACAATTAGATAATGGAATTTTTATTAATCAAGAAAAATATTGTAATAATCTAGTTAAAGGCTTTGGTATGGAAAATACTTCTACCAAACCAACTCCAATGAGTACAACAATACATCTCGATAGAGATGAAGATGGCAAAAGTGTTGACCAAAAATTATATCGAAGTATAATTGGATCATTACTTTATCTTACTACTAGTAGACCTGACATAAAGATGAGTGTTTGTTTATGTCCTCGGTTTCAAGCAAATCCTAAAGAATCACATATGCGAGCTATGAAACGAATATTACATTATCTAAGAAAAACCAAAGATTTTGGACTTTTCTATCCGAAGAATGTCCTTTCGAGTTAGTATCATACAGTGATGTTGATTTTGGAGAATGTCGAACATATAGAAAAAGTACGAGTGGAACTTGTCATTTTATTGGACAATCTCTAGTATCTTGGTTTAGCAAGAAACAAAATTGTGTTTCCCTCTCGACTTGTGAAGCAGAATATATTTCAGCTGCTTTAGCGTGTGCTCAAGTCATTTACACTTCAGGATTTTGGAATAAATTTATCTAAATCAACTATTTTTTGTGATAATACAAGTGCAATCAACTTATCTAAAAATTTTGTGAATCATTCACGAACAAAATATATTGACATTCGTCACCATTTCCTTCGTGCTAGTATTGAAAAAGATTTAGTTAGATTAGAATTTGTATCTTCTGAAAACCAGCTGGCGGATATATTTACAAAACCTCTAAATGAAACTATCGTTAGAAAATTAAGAAGAGAACTTGGAATTTTCTCTAAAAGATTTGTGATCTTTAAATTTCAATTTTTTAATTTTTTTGATTTTTAAAAAAATAAATTTTTTATAAAAAAAATTAGAGTTGCTGGTACTTGAACTCTGATCTCTTGGCTGGAAGTAACATGTCTTTCCAATTTGCTATCGAGTGCTTCTTGTTATACATAGAGAACCATTAATTATTTATATTTTTTATTTTCAAAAACTTGTTTTACACCTCTTATTTTTCTTTTTGTTTACAACCATTAACTCCTGTCTGGTTTATATTCATCTCTTGTTATAAACCCCTATCCAATTTTTTAATCATCCTAAACCTATTTAAACCCTCTTTTCTTTTTCATTTTTTTTCATATCTCAAATTCAACAACTTTTAAAAGGTGTTTTTCAACCTCCAAAGCTACAATGTCTTCTCAAGAATCAAACAAATATTCTTCCATCGATTACTCTTCCCCAAGTTCAAATTCTACTAGTCTTCCAACCCCTACACCTTTCTACGAACATGTTCCAATTATTCCCCCAACCACACATATTGGATATACTCCACCCAGAAAACGAGCCAAACGTTCTTTATTTTTTGGTTCTCCGTCTACTAAAGAAAAAATTGATGAAATTCATCTTTACCAGAAAGAAATGCTAGAATTACAATGAGAACTTTATTATGAACAAAAGGTTAACGCTAAGCGCTTAAGCTTTTTAGAGCAAATAGGATTGAAATTCTACGGATCTTCATCTAGGAACACAGTTCATCAACCTTCTCTTATTCTTTCTCCTACTAGACACAATCCTTGGGAACGAACTCCACAACGTCCTCTGGTGTCACCAAACTCCTAGGAACGTGGTAATGGTTAGTCCCCTCTTCGACCATTATAGAAGAATACCAAGGTTGAGCCAGAAGATTGTAGAACTCCTAGCTCTTCATCTAACTCATTTTAATTATTTTCCCTAATTATATAAGTATTTCCTATTGTATTCTGTTATTTTTTATATGTATATATAAATTTCTTGCAAAAAATGGTGTTTGTAGGCTGAAAAAAGGGTTACTATATTTTTGCTGCATATTCAAATGGCTGAACAGGTAGAAATAGCCGGCCGAATATTATATACTCTATATTTTTTAACCCAGATTCAGTCGGCTGAACCCCTGCAAACAGCCGACTGAATATACTGAATTTACACTATAAACTTTCGAGAAAGCATCCAGACGGCTGATTATAGTAAAACAGCCGGTTGAACGGTCCCAGAGTAATTTTTTTATGGGCTTCTAACCCGGAAAGCCCAACCTATCATTTATTTTACCCTGCACTATATAATCTCCTTTTCACTTTTTTACTTTTTACCACAGCCACCATCAAAACCCTAGTCTCCATTACACTCAAAAACCCTATTTTTTTCAAAATTCAAAATCAACATGCCTCCTCATTCAAAGAGATCAAGAGAATCAACTTCCGGTCCTTCCGACGATCAAATTCGGGCATGGTTATGGAATGATACTGCAGCTACTCGCTTTAATAGCATAAAGAATTCCAAAATATTTTAAGGAGCTTTCATGAAATTTCCAGATTTTGCTGGTTATAGAATTCGCGAGATGGCGGAGCAAATTCATTTTTATAAAATCTTCGGGTGCGATGCTAACAATGTCAAAATTAATCATCTTTTATTAAGCTTTTCTTGCAAACATGAATCTAGATCATCATAACCCACAAAATCGTGTCGATTGTGTATGGTCAATAGTTTGTGGTGTGAAAATATTTTTGCCTTTACAACGATTAGGACATATATTATGTTGTCCATTTCTTGGAACCGACGTTGATGATATTGAAGTTGATATGCTCGTGATGAGGTTTCTCATCTTTTCTTATCCGACCAACTTACCAATCTCAATGAACTTAAGTCAAGTGCATTAAGATCCCAAGCTCGCCTAATTCATCGTGCTTTAATTCGTTCTCTACAACACTGCACTAGTAGTTATGAGAAAGTGTACAAACGGGATTTTCAAGCTCTATATGCTATATATTCTCATCAACAAGTCAATTGGGGGAAAATTATTTTAGACGATTTTCAAAATATCACGATACGACAAAAATACAAAACCATTCACTATGGGGCCTACATTATGCGCATCCAACAAAACTTTGGTGTACAAGTTCTGGATTCGGAGTATCCCACCACAAGTGAGTCAGGTGCTAAAACATTAGGTCTAATGGGTCTTCCTAATCATCCTCCTCTTTAACAAATAATTTATTTTCAACAATGGGAACAAAACAATGAACGAAGTGTTCCTCAACCTCATGACATAAATGTCCCTTCCTTTTCACAACCTCACCAAGAAGAAGAAGATGATGAAGATTCAATTCAAATTGTTGTCCCGGATGCTACACCAAGACAAGTTGTTATCACTCTTTCCCGTAACCAATCCAAACTTCATCGTGATATCAAAAGAATTGAAAAGAAGACTGAAAAGAATTAATTTCCATCAAAGGATTTCTTAACAAAATTTGGGACAAGATTTCATGCTCCGGTTCCACATCAACCGTAGTTTATAATCTGGCTCCCTTTGAATGGTCTTCTTCTTCAAGCTCTGCCAATGAAGACGATGATGGCGATGAATGAGAAGAAGGCAATGTTGTTATCAGTACTGATCCTTCTTTCTAGATTTTTTTATGCTACTATGGACTCTTATGCGTTTTCTTTTTAAACATTTGGTTTGTAATATTTTTTATGACTACTATGCTTCTCTGTGATGTTGTGACTATTCCATGATTTATTTAATTATGTTTTTGTTATCTATGTGCTAGTATCTCTATTTTTTTACGTATCTCTACTTTTTGTCGATGACAAAGGGGGAGAAATTTGTTAAAAAATTATGCATATATACAGGGGGAGTATTCAGACAAGTACCATGTAAATTATTTATTGTGTATACGCTTATGTAGTTGTCATCATAAAAACGGGTGAGAATGTTAGAACCTCAATTTTCAGTGTTTTGATTGTGACAATTATATAAGTCAATATTCTTGTGTACTACCTATTTATGCAGGAGATTTATTGAAGATTTGGATTCACAAAGCTATGAAGTTGTTATATATCTGTTTAGAGTCTGTATATTATATTAGAATTATGTTAAAATCTCTCTGATATGATATATACACCGACATGCACAAAACTATGCAAATGCTCATTTTAGGCTTAAATCAGCCGGCTGAATATCCCCATTCAGACGGCTGACTGCTGAATCAAATCATAAAATTTATGAAGATTTAGCCGGCTAAATGAAGACATTCAAATGGTTGAATTAGACCTAAATTGGCCTATTTACTTGCTGCATCGAATTTAAATCAATTCAGATGGCTAAATTGAAAAATTCAGACGGTTGGTTATCGATAACGGCTATTTTTCTGAAGGGATACTTCTTTTCAACGAAGAGAAACATCTTCTAATTTAAGGGTTGCATCCATTCCATTTCATCGCTCTTATTCATCAAAGATTACAACTCTAAAACTCTATAAATAGAGTCTAGAATCCAACAAACATTTTACCGATTATTAGTTTTCCCAATTTTTTAAACTCTAATTCTCTATTCACCATTTGCACTCAAAATACATACAATCTCCGATTGCTGATCGCTCTATCTTCCACATTCTTCAAGCACATTACACTGTATATCATAAAGGAGAAGATTATAGGAAGATTGTACTTTATTGACTTATCAGTGCTATTTAAAGAGCATATTACAGTCAGATACTTTTGTTTATTTGTAAAGAAGTCCTGTTCGGTTGCTCAGGCAGTAGAAATCCTATTCGGTTACTCAGGTGGTTGAAGTCCTATTCGGTTGCTTAGGCGGTAGAAGTCTAGTTTGGTTGCTCTGGTGGTATAAACCTATTCCTCCGGGTTAAGTGAGGGTTGCTAGTTTAATTCCAGAAGGAATATGGGAGTGGACGTAGAACGGGAAGTTCGAACCAGTATAAAAATCTCTGGTGTCATTTACTTTAATGCTTTATCTATTTACTTACTTATTTCATATTCCGCACAAGTAGTTTATAAATACATCCATATTACACGATCCTATAGCACAATAACTTTCAGTTAGCCTATCCACAATAACACATACTCCTTCATTCCCTTTTCTAGTTCTCGGTAAACCATCGATAAAATCCATTGATATCATTTCCTATTTCCAATTAGGTATTTCCAAGGGTTGTAATAATCGGGCTGCCTTCTGATGATCACCCTTGATTTGTTGATAGCACAAACACCTATTAACATAGACTGAAATATCGTTCTTCATTCCCGGCCACCAAAATACTCTTTTCATGTCTCTATACATCTTATGAACTCCTGGATGAATACTTAACCTAGATTAGTGGCATTCAGACAATACGTCCTTCCTCAGCCCATCCACATCTGGAACGCACAATCGTCCGTTCATCTTTAAAGCACCTCGACCATCCTTCATAAAATCCGAGCATCTACCCTCTTTAAACCCTTGAATTAACCCTTCCATTATCTCATCCTTCCTCTAGTTTCTCATAATCCTTTCTTGAAATGTCGGGATAACCTCCAAGAGAGTCAAAACAACATTCTTGCTTAAGGCATCCACCACCACATTAGCCTTTCCTGGCGTATAAAGAATATCTAAGTCGTAAGCCACTAGAAACTCTAACCACCTTTGTTGCCTTGGGTTCAATCCTTCTGAGTAAAAAAATACTTCAGGGATTTATGATCCGTGAAGAACTCAATTTTTTTACCTAATTAAAGAAAGAAAATACTCCTGAAATGTTTAAAGATTAGAAAGAAATTAAAAGGAATAGAAGGGCCCTTCCCCAGCAAGTAATGTCTCCACATTTTTAATGCAAAGACAGTAGGCAGCAACTCCAGGTCATGCGTAGCATAATTCTTCTCGTAAGGCTTTAGTAGTTTGCTTGCATACGCAATCACTTTACGATGCTGCATCAAAACATCACCAAGTCCCACTCCACAAGCATCTATGAAAATCGTGAATCCTCTATTTCCATCTGGAACAGCCAAAACTGGTGCATTGGTCAATCTCTTCTTTTATTCTAGAAATGCCTCTTCACACTTTGGAGTCCTTATAAACTTCTCCTCCTTCTTAGTAGTCAAATAGGAGGAAATATTAGAATAATCTTGAATAAACCTCCTATAGTATCCAGCCAATCCTAAGAAACTGCAAACCTTGGTACGGTCGTTTCCACTCTTGAACAGCTACCACCTTCACTGGGTCCACTGAAATACCTTCTCCTATCATAATATGTCCTAAGAATCTTACTCTGATTTCCAAAAATGGTACTTGGAAAATTTCGCCTTCAAAACATGTCTCCTCAATGTCTCCAACACCACTTCCAAATGATGTTTATGCTCCTCCTTGGATTTGGAGTAGATAAGGATGTCATCGATGAAAACTAACAAAAAATTATTAAGAACATCTCGGAAAACACAGTTCATGAGATCTACAAAATATGTTGGTGCATTGGTTAGCACAAATGGCATAACCAACCACTCAAAGAAACGGTCAGGACCTCTAAACACAGTTAAGGGTATACTATCTTCTGCAACCCTCAACTGACGGAATCTAGTAGCTAGATCTATTTGAGAAAATACCGTAGCTCCATGAAGTTGGTCAAAAATAACATCGATGTAGGGTAAGGGGTACTTGTTCCTAATGGTCAGCTTATTCAACTCCCTATAATCCATGCACAACCTTAAAGGTCCATCGGACTTAGCCCCAAACACCACAGCATATCCCCAACTCAAACGATTGGGTCTAATCAATCCTCTCCTTAATAGGTCCTGGGCTTGATTTACCAACTCCTCTCTCTCCCTCGGAGCTATCCTTCGCTTAGGTTGAACTACAGACCTTGCATTAGGGACCAAATCAATGTAAAACTCTATCTCTCGGTGAGGAGGTAAACTTTTAACCTCTTCGGATACATCGGGAGAATTCTTAATAACTTCAGTAGACCTTAGATTTTCTTCGGATGCCTCTAGGGCATACAAGAAACTAAACATATGAATATCGGGTTCCTTACATGATACTTTAGAAATTCTTCCTAAATTGTTCACTAATGATACGGTTCTTTCATTACAATCTAAAATAGTTTCTTATTTCGATAACTTATCCATACCCAGAATAATATCAAATCCTTTAATGTCAAAGATATATGGGTCACAAGAAAAGTGATGAGAAAGGTAGGAAATCAACACATGTTCATAAATCATATTCAAATGGGTTACACCACCAATGGGGTTAGACACACACATAGGCTTTTCTACAATACTAGGAATAAGATGAAATTTACCTACTGATTCACATGAGATAAAACTATGAGAGGCACAAGTATTACATAATGTTCGAACGAAAATACCATTACTCAGTAAGGTACCTTCAAGGATGCCTTTTCACTTCACATCCATTGAAGTAGACGGTTCATTCTTAATGGCATACACCTTAGCTGCTGCACCTTCTTCATGAGTGGGCAGTCCTTTACCATATTCCCATGCTGATGGCAATTAAAACAAAGAGTCTTTTAGAACATTGGAGAGATGGGTCCACCTTGTTGCTTTGGAACTTTACGATTTGGACATACCTGGCAATATGTCCTTTCTGCTTGCAAATATAACAATTACTATCCTTAAGCTGGCCTCCTTGACCTCCTCCATGTTTCCCTTTTCCTTGCTTCTTCCAATCAGGATTGAACTTCCTTTTGTTAGAACCGTTTCCACTGGTATTTCCACTAGGTGCTACTATAGTAGGCTTCTTCTTTTCCAAGGCCTCGTACCTCAGAGCCATATCAACTAAATCCACAAAAGTACCCTTAATGTGAGGAGCCATTTTCTCATGGTACTCTTCTCTCATACCAAAAATAAACATCTTGTTCTTCCTTAATAGGGTGTTGATACATTCTGGTCCAAAACAAGATAACTCATTGAACTTCATCTCATATTCTGCTACAGATAGATCCCCTGCTTCAAGTCCATGAAGTTCCAGTACATTCTGGTCCTTCCTGCTGTTGGCAAGAATTGATCCTCAAAAATTTCTTTAAATCGGGCCCATGAAAACTCTTCTTCTGGAATATTTGCAGTTAGGGAGTCCCACCAAGCTGTTGCTCCCTCTTATAGTTGCCATGATGCTAAGAACATTTTCTGTTCAACGGATAAACCAAGACCTTTAAAATTCTTTTCGCTAGATCGCAACCAGGCTTGCACTTCCATGATAGACTCAGTTCCTTTAAACGTTTTCCCTCCTAAATTGGCATAATCCTTACATAAGGTTAAGAAGTTCACTCTTGGCTACTATGGCACTGCCTCTTTGGTAATCCAAACTCCTCCGGGATTTGGAGTTCGACCATTTGTAATTGTAGTGCTACCCGCTCCCCTGCCTCGTCTACCTCTATTACTCATGTCTTACTGCCTGGTCGTGGTAAGATAATCTTATAATACTTGGACGAGATAAATCTAGAAAGAATGGTACTAATCAAACTTTTCAAGCTGATCTATCTATCACACACACACACACACACACATATATATATATATAAATTACAAATATGCACTCTCGAAGTTGACCTCAACCCAAAGCCTAGGTGGTTGCTTAACATAAACTCTAATACCAAAATATAACGACTGCCTTATTTGCATCTAAAGACGAACCAGTAAGTGTAGAAGAAAAGAAAGATAAGAAGAAACTACACAATCACAAAATCTCACCATGAATCAGAACAACATATAATAAATAGCATGGGATATTACATTGTCATTTCCATAATAATAATACATTAGGCTCATTACATTACAAACCTTCAATTGAACAGTTATAACTACCTGCCCATATAAAATACAGAGATCATACATGAACGCAACAGAATAAGGTAATAACTAGCTAACGGTGAAGCCCCCTACTCCAGCTCGTTCAAAATGCTTCCATAAGTAACCTGGATCACTCGACCACTCATACAAATTTGAGTACCCAAGAGTTTTAGAAAAAGAAAATAAAACTTCAGGTCAGACATGGGTCTGGTGTGAGTAAACTCTAACAACTTAGTTTCTACTTTTATAAAACACTTCGAAAATCAAAGTTATCTTATAAGTCCACACCGCACATAAACACAAATGGGTTTTTACCTTACGATAACCGAAACACTTTATATAGAAATCCAATGGTATTATGATAATGTCTAGGTTTTCAAGCAAAACAGAACATAGCTGAAATGCTTACATCTCACATTTCAACATATTTGGGTACAACTAAATCCGTACGATACTTATTAGAGAATAGATTCCATACAATGACTGGGCTACTAGGGTACCGCCCATCATGGTGCATCTCTAGATAAAATAACACCGAGGACCTTGTCGGGATCCCCTACCAACACAAGTCCAGCCTACCCCTTACTAAATAGTACCGAATAAGATCACCCCTCGGTTGGGATCAGCAACCGTACCAAAGCATACATGAGTTGATAGTTGGGACTTTAGATAGGGGTGACCTTACCCTAATGGGAGCAACCCTCTTAGCCTTGTTGCATCTCCCTTGTTTTAGTCATTCCCGGTTGATGAGTCCTGAGGCTACGTCTTTACCTTTTCTATAGCATTTTCCACTTGAAATGCTAACATTGCCTTCCAAATGTTGACACAGTGTCAGCATTCATCCATACAAGTCATTCAGGAGATGAACGAACTGAAGGCACTATCTCCACTACACCCGTTTTGGAATCAGCCTCAGGGTTAGTAGCAAATAGCCCTTGCACTTTAAAGTCTTTATCTTGGACCTTTCCTTTACTATTTCCAATTCGAACGCTTACGTTGGTTCGAAGTGTTTTATAGCGGACCATTCTACTATCAGGGTGTGAGATTTACATATGAAATACATTCCATATGCTTAGATTATCATGGCTCGCTTATCGAAATTAACTCCCTTGTATTCATCACGTTCACGAAGTGCGGTATTTGTGATAAGTACAAGTTGACTTACTTTCAATAAAACGTGTTAATGTTCTATTACAACTACTTTAATTCATTTGGCTACTTAATAGCATGGATAAGAGATCCTTTGGTTTAATTTTTTTTTACTTAAACAAGAAAGTTGGTTAAAAATAAATAACCGATGGAGTTTTGAAAGGAACTTTAAAATAAATAAGCTTTAATTAAATCGTAAGTCTAAAACTTAACTAAACTTTAATTAATCTTAATTAAATCAAAAATCATACTTTAAACCTTAATTAATTAAGAATTTATTTATACTTAAACTTGAACTAAATTTTAATTAAATAACATTCATTTAAGAAACTAAATCTTAATTAAGTGGATAATTAACCTTTAATTTAAAATAATTAATTAAATAATTAACTCAACTTCGATAATTAATTAAAGTAAATAAACTTCATTAAATAAAAAATTAATTTGCTTTTATCTTAATTAAATCATTATTTTAAACTTACTTAATTAAAAATAATTACTTGGTTAATAATTTCTTAAACCCTAATTACTTACCCTAATTGCTTAATTAATTATTAATAATAATTACCCTAATAAATAAAGTAATTAGATAAATTTTTAAATAATTAAAACTTAGACTTTTTGACTTACTTAATTTATTTTAAATGAGTTTTCAAAAACAATCCAAAAGAAAACACTTTAAAACTTGAAATCGTGAAATTTTCCGAACTGCATCCATATCGACTATCGCTATGAGCGTAGTTCGCTAGAATTGATTTCTAGGTGAAATATCCACTTTAACTCCAGCTACTACATGTTTGAAAAGACAAGTGGAAAGGTTTTCAAAACTTAAAAAAAAGGTGAAAACTTGGAAAAACATTTCCAAAATCCAAAGCTAGAAAAAGAACCTTTGTTTTTCAAATCGGATCTCAAGTCCTTACGACTTTTCAAAGTGCTAGATTCACAACATTTACATCACATACACTTGGTTTTGTTTCATAAACACATTACCATCATATCATAAGCAACCATTCACATATCCATATCCAAAACATATCATTTAACAACTAAATCACAAATCCAAGCTCAACATAAACATATAATCATATACCATCAACACAACATGGTAACTCAACACAACAGCCTCTATATTTTCATTACATATAGTTCATCAAAATCAAGTATTTTTCTTTTCCAAAAACAAAAGTTTTACTCATTGAAACCTTTTAAATTCAAGACGAACTTTTGTCAAAACTTGAAAACACTTTAGAAACTTGCAAAAATTGAATTGGTTGCTCGAACACTCAAAATAGACTTGGCCAAGTGGGCATTGGGCTCGGCCTAGGCCTTGTTGGGTACGGCCATGTGAAGTTTAGGTGGATGGTTGCTTGTAGTTTGAAAGAGAAGTGTTGTGGAAGATGTAGAAATGTTTTTATGAACTAAAGAGGAGTTTTTAGCCAAAATAAGTGACTTTTTTCTATTTTTAAAAATTATGAAGAGGAAGCCATGGATGTTTTGCATAAGCTCTTAGGAATCTTAAAGTAGAGAAAGGGATTGTAAAATAGGAAAAATGAAAGTTAGGGGGTATATATAGGCTTATGAAATTATTTAAAAATCATATATGTGCTTATATTAAAATATATGTGTGCATGCACTACCAAATCCTCTTCCCCCTTAATTTCGTCCACAACATGTACCCCCCTCTCCTTGCACTATTCATTCCATATCTTATGTACTTGTGTTGAAAAAGAGAGTTTTATATATGTTAATATATATATATGTGTGTGTGTGTGTGTAACGCCCCACCTCTATGCTCACAATAACAAAGAGTATTAAAAGAAATACTGTCTGTTATCGCGAAGAATATGGCTGGATAGGAGCGGCCATCCGTAGTTGGCCTTACACTAGTATTGGTTACTTCGATAGGAGCGGTATATATTTTTCATTTTCCATCGTTTCTTTGTTTACTCCCATCGACATACCCAATTACCAGTATAAAATGAACTACGATGGTTCATAATAGTTTAGGACAATATATATAATAATAACACAGATACAAAAGAATGCAGAAAACAGATAACAAAAAGTCTCATATATAATAACTGATTTCAGTTACAATACAGTTGACATAATACATATGATACAACTACAACTGTCGACTCTGGAAGTTATATATACAAGTACATTATCAACTAATATACATGAATACATATCAACCCTAAAGAGACACATTGACTACTACAAAAAGACGCAGAACACTTCAAATGATATGAAAAGTCTTCATAGCTCAATAGCAACTCAAAGCAGGAAATCTACAACCTGAAATAACTCGGGTCTGACCCGAGTATTACATTCAGAAGAAAATAATACACGGGTCAGTCTAATTCAAACTCAGTTATTAATGCACAGAAGCAATAATAATCAATATCAAATAGACGACAGTCACAGAACCTCGTATATCCAACTCTTCGATAAGAGAATCGGATAACGGCAGATATAACACTAAACAGTGTTAAACAACAAATCAGTAGATTTAAATCATCAACAAAGATAAGTGAGAAGAATATCAATGAAGATAAATCTTAAAAACATCAGAATTGCCTAAACGGCAATTAACAACAAAATCTAATTATTAAATAAATAATTAGAAACTCATAATCTAATTATCTAGAAGATAATTAGACAACAACAAAATAATCAATTTAAACCATCAACTCTGGTAGGGCTGCAGTATACGCACGCGTATACTGCCTCGCCACTACAACCTGAAATACACAAAGGATCAACGAACCAGAATCAAAAGAAGATTCAAATCTCAATGAATCAGAAACACATAACATCAAATCAAATCAAAATGAACGAATTACACATGAATGCACAATGAAAGTTTACATCCGAATACAAGGTCAAACCCGAGTCTCTGAGACTGGATTCAACTCAATGTATAGAAACAATTACAAAGCAAATGAAGAATCAAATCTCAATGTCACTGTTCCAACAATCAAGACATCATATATACAACTGTGTTCGAAACAACAGAGCTAAATATGCAAACAGAAGTAGCAACAGTGAATGGTTAAAGCAGTGAGCACATACTAGAATGAACAAGTGCAGACAGAAGGTAGTCTGGCAATGGCTACGCAGGGCATATGAGACCGAAGACTGCAATACTACAACTCGACATCTAACAATCGTGCCTACTTACAACATGAGTGACCATTTTCAACCAAGTGAATAACCAGCATATACAATGACATCCAAGTAGTATATACATGAAGTGCAGTTGAACAGAGTCAACTAAATGAAACTGGAAATGCAAACATATATGATCAAAGTGCAGACATGAATATCAACACACTACAAGAGTAACAAGTACAACATACAACAGCAAGTGGTAACCCAGAGTGTACATGAACTACAAGCTAACCAATGGAAACCTCAAAAAGTATCAGACTCGAAACAGAGGCAAGTACACAAAAATCTAAGTTTTATAAGCATTAAACAATGCAGTAAAAACATGCACACTTATATAAATGTATGCAAGAACCAATACATATGTACTCAGTGGACTGCAAACTGGAAATGCAGTGATGGATCAAAGAACCTAAGTTTTTATGCAATTTAAAAATGCAGTAAATTCATGTACACTTATATAAATGTATGCAAGAACCAATGGAGAACAGACAACACAAATATACATTGACCCAACAGTGAAACAAAAAGTAACATACAGTTCAATGGTTAGTTTAGGTCAGACCAACCAGAAAGGATGTAAACAATATATGCAGTGATACACAGTGGCATATATGAAGTACCCAAAACTCTATACAAAACTGATATAAGTAAAAATGAGATGTATCAAGATACAGTTGCAAGCAGACTCGAGTACAGATGTAACCTACTCAAAGTAAACGCATGGATGCAACTCGACTAACAGACTGAACTACAAAGAGGCACAAGAGCAGCAAATAACAGACTCAAGGCTATAGTGAACTACATGATGAACCAGTTTACAATGAAGACAACATTTGAATGAATCAGGTAGCAATGCCAACACAACAGAAATGATGTCACGACCTAGCTTTCTTTGCCCAGAAAGACGCATCGTTATGAAGAAAGAAAGGGATAGAAGAAGAAAAGAAAAGAAGAGAGAACAACAACACATCAGAAATCTCACAGCGGAACGAGAAATATATTATCACATAAGATATTACATAGTATCATATACATCAGAGTACACAATTTATACATCACAGAATAGACAGTTATAAACTTCTGTCTATTATACAACACAAGTACACCAGTACAATACAGACTAATACAAACACAGCGGAAACTCTATATATCTACTCGCTGAAGCCTCCTGCTTCACAGCTCCTCCAGAATTCGTCAAGATTATCCTGAATCCCTTGACTACTCAATACAATATTGAGTACCCAAGAGTTTAATAAAACAGAAAATAAACACTTGGGTCAGACATGGGTCTGGTGTGAGTAAACGGTTAGATTGCTTAACTTTGAAAACCTTTGAAAACAAAAGTATCACGTAAGACTTCCCACAAATAAACATGGGTAAGTTTTTACCTTACGCTAACTAAAACATTTGATAGGAAATCCGATTGTATTATAATAGGGTCTAGGGTTTTCAAGTAAAATACAGAAATAGCTGAAATGCTTACATCTCACATTCCAACATAGTTGGGCACAACTAATACGTACGGCACTTATTGGAGTTTGGATTCCATACAATGGCAAGGCTACTGGGGTACCGCCCGTCACAGTACGTGGCCTAGATCACCGTACCGAGGAGTACGCCCGCTCCCCTGCAACACAAAGCCGGAACCATCCCTTACTGGATAATTCCGAACAAGACAATCCCGTAGTTGGCGCGACCAACCACACACTAAGCCGAATAAAAGAAAAGGGACCTCTAGACAGGGATCTATCTTGCTCTCAGTGGGTGCTACCCACGAAACCTTGCTGCACCTCCCCTGTTTTAGCCATTCCCGGTTGATGAGGCTTGAGGTTACGATTACCTTTAATCAGAACATATCACTTAGAATGCTCATCGTCCGCCTGACGATGTGCTGAAAGCATTCAATCCATACAAGTTCGTTCCGGGTTCGAACGAAACCGAAGGCATTATCTCGTTACACTCGTTTTGGAATCACCCTTAGAGTTAACGACAATAACCCTTGCACTCTGAATCTTCATCTTCACTTGAGATTCACGACCTATCGTTAATTTGGATCGATGTGGTATTCGGGTCTCCAGACCTGGAATCCCGGTATACGGAAACCCGATCCCGGTCTCATCGAAATCCAAAACGTATCTTTTAAGCCAAGTTGTTTAAAGGTTTAAACAATTTAACTTATCTATATTCATACAGATAGATAATTCACAAATCACAATTGATAATCACATTATCAAATAAACAAATGATCTATAACCAAATAGGTAATCCATATCAACATCACAATAGTTAATCTATATTACCATCATAGTGCAACCAAGCATTCATACTACACAACATTTCTTATCTCATTTCTGAGATTACATCCATTCAAGACAATCAATGTCATCCATTCTTATATAAGCAATGATTTACTTAATCACAACATAATTAATTTAAAATGAATTAAATTAACTATCTCTATCTTTAATTAATTTAAAGTGAATTAAATTAATTACTTCATCTCTTAATTAAGATAAAATAAATTAAATTAATTACTTCATTATAAATCTTACTTATATAATCATTAATTAATTACAAATAAATTAATTAATCATTCTCTAATTATCCACTTTAATTAATCACCTTGATTAATTATATTTTAATTACATTTAAGTAATTATTTTTAATTAATTTCACAAATTAATTATCCTTAATTAAATACAGTAATTAACCTTTAATTACTTCATTAATTAATTAATTATAATCAATTACTTTAATCCTTAATTAATTACAATTAATCACTTATCATTTGATTAATTAATCTTAATTAATCAACTCTTAATTATATCATTAATTAATTATAAACTAATGATCCCTAATTTCATCTTTAATTATTTATTCTATTTAAATTAATTTCATTAAGTAATTAATCTTAATTAAACCACAATTATTAATCACCTTGGATTAATCCAGTAATTAACTTTCCTTAATTACTTCCCTTAATTAATTAACTTTTTATAAATTACCTTAACAAATAATTAATTACCTTATTAATTAACCTTAAACCACTTTAATTAACTTTATTAAATAAATTGTTTAATTAATAACACTAAGTAATTAACTCTTAATCACCTTTATTTAATTATTTATAATTATCCTCTAATTACTTAATTAAATAATTTCTCTTTACTTAATTACATCTAGTAATTATTCCTTAATTACTCAATTCAGTAATTAATTTATAAGTGATTATCTCAAATTAATCACTAATTAATTACTTAGTTAATTATTTAACTAATTATTTAAATTTAATTAAATAATTTCTTAACTATTTATACTTAAAGATCTTAATTAAGAAAAATCATTTATCTTAATTAAATTAATTAAATGGACCAACAATTTAATTATCTCCCCATATTAATTATCTTAAATTAATCACCTCTTAATTACTTAAGATAAATTCTTTATTATAATTGATTATTTAATACTTAACATTAAATTTATTTAAAAATAAAACATTTGGAAATCAATTATAATTAAAACATTATAAACTTCTATTCCATTTTCAAAATCTTTAACTTCCTAAAGTTATTAAATAAATTTTAAGACAATAACATTTTGAAAATCCACCTTCCTATTCTTCTTTTAAAACTTATTTATTTAAATTACTTTAAACTTATTAAAACAATTTTCTAGAAACAATTTAGTTTAATAGGTAAAAATCTTGTTTACCTTTATTTTTAAAAGTCAAAAATACTACAATATAAATTTCTTTTGCTTTTAAAACTTCAAAACATTTCTTGTTCAATTCTTAATACCAGCTAATCCCCAAACCCGAGTAAAACCCCTGGAGACTCGAAGAAACACTCGCGTTAACCCACTACTTCCTTGCTTCGAGTAAAACTCGAATATACTCGAATGAAAACACGAGAACAAGCTTTCTTCCCCAAACCCATATCCCAGATGCACACAACCGTGCACATCCACGCCGATCGACGGCGAACTCCACGATAGCCTCCAACACATCGCCTATGACCACGGCAACACGATCGAGCATCAAAACTTTCACGATTCGAACGAAATCGAATTCGAGTGATTCGAACCCATCAGATTGAAACGACATCACCGGTAAAATCACCCTCCACGGCAATCAACACTTCGAGACACCTCGCCACCTTCGTCGAAGCTTCCCTACTTCGCCTCGAACCCACAGAACCACGTGCGATCGCTTCCGGTCGCTTGTCGACGCCGCGAAACTCGGTTGAACATCAACGTGAAAACCAGAGTCTTAAACCCTACTTCAGCTTCGTATGATCGTCACAATGGATTATAAAATCCACGATCATTTTTCTGATGATCTACAACATCCCCTCGACCTTCGAACTCAACCACGTTGCCCAGATCGTCGCCGTTCGCCATGGATCGATCAAAATGCCCAAAACAGAAAATCCCAAAATGCACACTAAATACTAATCTAAAAATTCTGATTTAACCATTAAAAATCATGATTTAGCATTATGAATTCAATTATGTAACTCAAACTCAGAATTAATTTGATCGAATTTTGACCCATCTTAAGATTTTACTGTAAATTTTTAAATTTTGAGCTAAACATACATTTTAAAAACCTATAACTATTTTTGGATGATAAATCACTTAATTATAAACAACTTCTATTTATAATACAAGGTCTAATTCGAATTTAAAGTCAAGATATTGAATTTATTATACAACCTGAAACTGTTTTATGAACATAGTAACATTTTATTTATATACAGGCATTTTATATACCCAATTCAAACATGCATCAAATTTAACTTAAATATTCATAAGCATCATGGTATTTATCATAAGAACAAAATAAAAATCCAATGGCTAATAGTGATCAAATAATGAGAAATTTGATTTTAAATGAATTCAAGTTCTGATAAAATCAACAGAGACTATATCTATGTATATACAGGCATTCAATATTCATATGCACACATGCATCCATTTTAATCCAAGCATTCAGACAACAGCATGAGTTTCATATATTAAAGTGGGATTCCAGAATCTAAAACTGTTTTTAAAATCTTAGTTTACTCACCTGGAATTATAAAACAGAGAAGAGATGACCAATTTGTTTCCAGGCTTGCATGTTTGAATTTAAGCTTGATTTCCTTTTTGCTTGTTGAATTTTAAACCTTGCTGTTTGATCCTTGATTACTTTGATTTCCAGCTTGCATTTGATTTACAGAGTTGTTTGCTTCCAGATTTTTATTTCCAGATTTTGCTTTGCTTCCAATTTAAATTTCCAGTCTTCATTCTCTTATCATTTGATTTCCAGATTTTACTTTATCTTTAGATTCGAATTTAGTTTTAGTTGAGAAAGAAGAAGATAGTTTTAGAGCTGAAGAAAAATGAATTTTAGCTAAAAAGTAAAATCAGATCTTCTTTCATATATTATTTATTTTAAAACTTTAATTAAAATATAGCCACTTGTCTTTTAAGTATTAATTTGCTTACACCTATGCTTACATTTTTACAAATGTCACTAAACCACCTTAATAAGCTAACAAGTGTTAATCTTGTTTTTAATTAATTTACTTAAGTCATATATGTGTATTTAAGAAATATTTATGTGTATAAAATGATATATTTGTCTTTTTATAATTAAGCTTTTACATTCCTATATAAATATACAAATGTGAAAACTATTATTTAAGTAACTTATACTTTAATCAAATATTTATATCATATTTATATATGCTTGAGAAACTTATTTTAACTATATATATATTTACAAATCAATTTATCTTATGTTTTGAAATTTAAAATGAAAGAATATTAAAACAAATGAACTTCTTATTTAAATCTTATTTAAACTTAAGCTTACATATATTTATAATAAATAAGAAATTATACTTGTTATTTAAATCTCAAATATCATTTTCAAAAGTATTAAGTCAAATTACAAATTATATAAATATTAAAGTTTGAAAACATCTTAATTAAATTCAAATCCAATACTCTTTCCATTCCAATATATACAAATATATATATTCTAAATGGAAAATATTTTAAATCATTAGTTTTTATAATTATCATATTGAATTTTAATACATAACTTCAAATCACAATATATATATACATATATATTATAATTTGAAAACATAGTTTTATTAAATTTAAAGACTCCCTATTTACAATATATATATATATATATACATTATAAATATAAAACATTTATATAAGTTTTAGAAAGATAAATCTTCTCAATTAAAAATTGTTAGAAAAGATATTCCCTAATTAAAATGATATTAGTTTTTCAAAAGAAATAAACTTGCCAATTAAAATATTATTAACCTTTTAAAATGAATAAACTTGTCAATTTATAAAATAAATCAACAAATCAATTTAATTATTAATAAAGATTATTAAATTGATATTGCCAAATTTCCGGGATATCACATTCCTTCCCCCTTAAAATAATTTCGTCCCCGAAATTTAAAACAAAGGTAATTTAATAATCTATTTAAATCACAATCATATATTATCATCCATATGCTAACAATCATAGCAACCAATCATCCAAACAAACAATTCTAACTATCCAGCGAAAAATTCTGAATAGAATTTCCTCGAGTTTTCCCAAGTATATATATACCGGGATACTCGCTCTACAAACAATCCAAACAACCAATACTACTAAGCTATAGAGCTCCTACTCATCTAGATCTACAAAACTAAACAGAATATCAGACTACAGACGAGTCTGACTCAACAACCAAATCCTTTAGAACTACTGGTTCCAAAACCAGAGATAGATCAAACACGTACTCCCTCAGAGATACGTAAAATACATTGAATTCCAGTTATCCAAACTGACAATTCAACCTTGTGTATCAAAGTACTTATCCAAATTAGATCACAGAAAAGATCCAAAATAACTCGGAGCTAACTTCCAGACTTACCCAATCTTATAGCTCCCTTTAATCAGAGAAAAAACTTCACAACAACGAAGTCTCCAACTTCGAATTTCAAATTCCTTCGTCTCTTATCCACAAAATCTTCAGACGATCTCGGCTTCCTACAAATCCTTTCTGATCAGCTCAACCTTCGCCGATGCTTCTAGAAACAAACTAGACCAAAAATAACTCGACAAAATGATCCTCTCAAAATCTACCCATAATCCAAAACACAAATCTACTCACAACATCAGAAGACCGAACTAACTTCTCCTATCTGGAAAAGACAAACAGATGCACTCGCCAAACTACTTCCGCTGCACCATTCTGATCTGGAGTAGAATGAAAATGCTGATGAAGAACACAAGCACAAACTGGACAACACATCCCAGAAAATCTCAGATAAGAGAATACTCAATCTATCGCAAGTCGCTTTTGCAATCAACCCAGCCTAATTCCAAAGAAACTGTTCTCCCTTTAACCAATCAGAACAGCTCATACTTAACTATCCAATCTATCGAAGAAATGGATCCACTCTACTGCTTCTGAACTCTACCTTCAGAAAAACTGCTCAGCCAGAAAACTTCCTGCCAATGCACAGAATACTCCGAGCTGCACTACTGCCACAGGTGCCAAAGAATTCTCAATCCAAAGCTTCTCGAGAAACTCGATTCCCAAACAGAATCACCATGGTGAACTCAGCCACAACACCGAAACAGACACACTTCATTAACTTGTTCCAAAGAAAACATCTTCGGGAACATCCATAGTCACTGCGTCTCATCACACAGCTATTATTACCTGAGATACCATCACTCGCTTCTGTTCTTCGACAGATCCAACTCTACCCATCCAAACTTCAAAGATGAACTCCGAACCTTAACAGGTTTTCTTTGGAGATCGATGAAATCCTCACAATTGCAAAGTTCACTCGAGACGGTATTAGGTCTACAGTCTCGACAGATACACTTCCAACCTCAACACTCAGACTCCTAATCCTAGATGATAAATTATTATCATCTCAACCAATCTTTACAAATACCATATACATTTAAAATGATACTTTTTTATATAGAAATTATATCTGGGTAAAATTATTTCATCTACCTTTTTAAAACAATATTGTGTCTGTTGGCCTGGTCCAAGTGTTTAGAGATCCCTATCAATAACGTTAGCTACTCGTATTGACCAGAATCCATATACCACCCAACCGATCAATTAACACAATATAAAATCATTTTATATAACTAACAAATACGCGCTCTCGTATATATATATACACTCAAACAGGTTGCTACAGATCCTATCTCTAATGAACAACCCTTCCGAACCTAGGTATTCACTCAACCTAGTGTTTTGATTTTCACTTAACCAAAAGCTTAGGCATTCGCTCAACCTATGCTCTGATACCACTGTCACGTCCTAGGCTTTTCAACCTTCAGCAACGGTTCACGACCGGTAGGCTTTTCAACCATCCCAGCCCCGCTGTGGCTCACAGTGATACCTCGGGTTTGCTTTTACGGCCACCCTCTCGAGTCGCAACCAACCCCAAAAGGCCTTATACTACCCCCGGGGACATGTAGGGGTAAGAGTCTCCCGTTCGCCACCTAACGCAAAGCGAGAACCCCCTATCACGTTGTAATGTAGCAAACCCGATCCCGGTCTCATCGAAATCCAAAACGTATCTTTTAAGCCAAGTTGTTTAAAGGTTTAAACAATTTAACTTATCTATATTCATACAGATAGATAATTCACAAATCACAATTGATAATCACATTATCAAATAAACAAATGATCTATAACCAAATAGGTAATCCATATCAACATCACAATAGTTAATCTATATTACCATCATAGTGCAACCAAGCATTCATACTACACAACATTTCTTATCTCATTTCTGAGATTACATCCATTCAAGACAATCAATGTCATCCATTCTTATATAAGCAATGATTTACTTAATCACAACATAATTAATTTAAAATGAATTAAATTAACTATCTCTATCTTTAATTAATTTAAAGTGAATTAAATTAATTACTTCATCTCTTAATTAAGATAAAATAAATTAAATTAATTACTTCATTATAAATCTTACTTATATAATCATTAATTAATTACAAATAAATTAATTAATCATTCTCTAATTATCCACTTTAATTAATCACCTTGATTAATTATATTTTAATTACATTTAAGTAATTATTTTTAATTAATTTCACAAATTAATTATCCTTAATTAAATACAGTAATTAACCTTTAATTACTTCATTAATTAATTAATTATAATCAATTACTTTAATCCTTAATTAATTACAATTAATCACTTATCATTTGATTAATTAATCTTAATTAATCAACTCTTAATTATATCATTAATTAATTATAAACTAATGATCCCTAATTTCATCTTTAATTATTTATTCTATTTAAATTAATTTCATTAAGTAATTAATCTTAATTAAACCACAATTATTAATCACCTTGGATTAATCCAGTAATTAACTTTCCTTAATTACTTCCCTTAATTAATTAACTTTTTATAAATTACCTTAACAAATAATTAATTGCCTTATTAATTAACCTTAAACCACTTTAATTAACTTTATTAAATAAATTGTTTAATTAATAACACTAAGTAATTAACTCTTAATCACCTTTATTTAATTATTTATAATTATCCTCTAATTACTTAATTAAATAATTTCTCTTTACTTAATTACATCTAGTAATTATTCCTTAATTACTCAATTCAGTAATTAATTTATAAGTGATTATCTCAAATTAATCACTAATTAATTACTTAGTTAATTATTTAACTAATTATTTAAATTTAATTAAATAATTTCTTAACTATTTATACTTAAAGATCTTAATTAAGAAAAATCATTTATCTTAATTAAATTAATTAAATGGACCAACAATTTAATTATCTCCCCATATTAATTATCTTAAATTAATCACCTCTTAATTACTTAAGATAAATTCTTTATTATAATTGATTATTTAATACTTAACATTAAATTTATTTAAAAATAAAACATTTGGAAATCAATTATAATTAAAACATTATAAACTTCTATTCCATTTTCAAAATCTTTAACTTCCTAAAGTTATTAAATAAATTTTAAGACAATAACATTTTGAAAATCCACCTTCCTATTCTTCTTTTAAAACTTATTTATTTAAATTACTTTAAACTTATTAAAACAATTTTCTAGAAACAATTTAGTTTAATAGGTAAAAATCTTGTTTACCTTTATTTTTAAAAGTCAAAAATACTACAATATAAATTTCTTTTGCTTTTAAAACTTCAAAACATTTCTTGTTCAATTCTTAATACCAGCTAATCCCCAAACCCGAGTAAAACCCCTGGAGACTCGAAGAAACACTCGCGTTAACCCACTACTTCCTTGCTTCGAGTAAAACTCGAATATACTCGAATGAAAACACGAGAACAAGCTTTCTTCCCCAAACCCATATCCCAGATGCACACAACCGTGCACATCCACGCCGATCGACGGCGAACTCCACGATAGCCTCCGACACATCGCCTATGACCACGGCAACACGATCGAGCATCAAAACTTTCACGATTCGAACGAAATCGAATTCGAGTGATTCGAACCCATCAGATTGAAACGACATCACCGGTAAAATCACCCTCCACGGCAATCAACACTTTGAGACACCTCGCCACCTTCGTCGAAGCTTCCCTACTTCGCCTCGAACCCACAGAACCACGTGTGATCGCTTCCGGTCGCTTGTCGACGCCGCGAAACTCGGTTGAACATCAACGTGAAAACCAGAGTCTTAAACCCTACTTCAGCTTCGTATGATCGTCACAATGGATTATAAAATCCACGATCATTTTTCTGATGATCTACAACATCCCCTCGACCTTCGAACTCAACCACGTTGCCCAGATCGTCGCCGTTCGCCATGGATCGATCAAAATGCCCAAAACAGAAAATCCCAAAATGCACACTAAATACTAATCTAAAAATTCTGATTTAACCATTAAAAATCATGATTTAGCATTATGAATTCAATTATGTAACTCAAACTCAGAATTAATTTGATCGATTTTTGACCCATCTTAAGATTTTACTGTAAATTTTTAAATTTTGAGCTAAACATACATTTTAAAAACCTATAACTATTTTTGGATGATAGATCACTTAATTATAAACAACTTCTATTTATAATACAAGGTCTAATTCGAATTTAAAGTCAAGATATTGAATTTATTATACAACCTGAAACTGTTTTATGAACACAGTAACATTTTATTTATATACAGGCATTTTATATACCCAATTCAAACATGCATCAAATTTAACTTAAATATTCATAAGAATCATGGTATTTATCATAAGAACAAAATAAAAATCCAATGGCTAATAGTGATCAAATAATGAGAAATTTGATTTTAAATGAATTCAAGTTCTGATAAAATCAACAGAGACTATATCTATGTATATACAGGCATTCAATATTCATATGCACACATGCATCCATTTTAATCCAAGCATTCAGACAACAGCATGAGTTTCATATATTAAAGTGGGATTCCAGAATCTAAAACTGTTTTTAAAATCTTAGTTTACTCACCTGGAATTATAAAACAGAGAAGAGATGACCAATTTGTTTCCAGGCTTGCATGTTTGAATTTAAGCTTGATTTCCTTTTTGCTTGTTGAATTTTAAACCTTGCTGTTTGATCCTTGATTACTTTGATTTCTAGCTTGCATTTGATTTACAGAGTTGTTTGCTTCCAGATTTTTATTTCCAGATTTTGCTTTGCTTCCAATTTAAATTTCCAGTCTTCATTCTCTTATCATTTGATTTCCAGATTTTACTTTATCTTTAGATTCGAATTTAGTTTTAGTTGAGAAAGAAGAAGATAGTTTTAGAGCTGAAGAAAAATGAATTTTAGCTAAAAAGTAAAATCAGATCTTCTTTCATATATTATTTATTTTAAAACTTTAATTAAAATATAGCCACTTGTCTTTTAAGTATTAATTTGCTTACACCCATGCTTACATTTTTACAAATGTCACTAAACCACCTTAATAAGCTAACAAGTGTTAATCTTGTTTTTAATTAATTTACTTAAGTCATATATGTGTATTTAAGAAATATTTATGTGTATAAAATGATATATTTGTCTTTTTATAATTAAGCTTTTACATTCCTATATAAATATACAAATGTGAAAACTATTATTTAAGTAACTTATACTTTAATCAAATATTTATATCATATTTATATATGCTTGAGAAACTTATTTTAACTATATATATATTTACAAATCAATTTATCTTATGTTTTGAAATTTAAAATGAAAGAATATTAAAACAAATGAACTTCTTATTTAAATCTTATTTAAACTTAAGCTTACATATATTTATAATAAATAAGAAATTATACTTGTTATTTAAATCTCAAATATCATTTTCAAAAGTATTAAGTCAAATTACAAATTATATAAATATTAAAGTTTGAAAACATCTTAATTAAATTCAAATCCAATACTCTTTCCATTCCAATATATACAAATATATATATTCTAAATGGAAAATATTTTAAATCATTAGTTTTTATAATTATCATATTGAATTTTAATACATAACTTCAAATCACAATATATATATACATATATATTATAATTTGAAAACATAGTTTTATTAAATTTAAAGACTCCCTATTTACAATATATATATATATATATACATTATAAATATAAAACATTTATATAAGTTTTAGAAAGATAAATCTTCTCAATTAAAAATTGTTAGAAAAGATATTCCCTAATTAAAATGATATTAGTTTTTCAAAAGAAATAAACTTGCCAATTAAAATATTATTAACCTTTTAAAATGAATAAACTTGTCAATTTATAAAATAAATCAACAAATCAATTTAATTATTAATAAAGATTATTAAATTGATATTGCCAAATTTCCGGGATATCACATTCCTTCCCCCTTAAAATAATTTCGTCCCCGAAATTTAAAACAAAGGTAATTTAATAATCTATTTAAATCACAATCATATATTATCATCCATATGCTAACAATCATAGCAACCAATCATCCAAACAAACAATTCTAACTATCCAGTGAAAAATTCTGAATAGAATTTCCTCGAGTTTTCCCAAGTATATATATACCGGGATACTCGCTCTACAAACAATCCAAACAACCAATACTACTAAGCTATAGAGCTCCTACTCATCTAGATCTACAAAACTAAACAGAATATCAGACTACAGACGAGTCTGACTCAACAACCAAATCCTTTAGAACTACTGGTTCCAAAACCAGAGATAGATCAAACACGTACTCCCTCAGAGATACGTAAAATACATTGAATTCCAGTTATCCAAACTGACAATTCAACCTTGTGTATCAAAGTACTTATCCAAATTAGATCACAGAAAAGATCCAAAATAACTCGGAGCTAACTTCCAGACTTACCCAATCTTATAGCTCCCTTTAATCAGAGAAAAAACTTCACAACAACGAAGTCTCCAACTTCGAATTTCAAATTCCTTCGTCTCTTATCCACAAAATCTTCAGACGATCTCGGCTTCCTACAAATCCTTTCTGATCAGCTCAACCTTCGCCGATGCTTCTAGAAACAAACTAGACCAAAAATAACTCGACAAAATGATCCTCTCAAAATCTACCCATAATCCAAAACACAAATCTACTCACAACATCAGAAGACCGAACTAACTTCTCCTATCTGGAAAAGACAAACAGATGCACTCGCCAAACTACTTCCGCTGCACCATTCTGATCTGGAGTAGAATGAAAATGCTGATGAAGAACACAAGCACAAACTGGACAACACATCCCAGAAAATCTCAGATAAGAGAATACTCAATCTATCGCAAGTCGCTTTTGCAATCAACCCAGCCTAATTCCAAAGAAACTGTTCTCCCTTTAACCAATCAGAACAGCTCATACTTAACTATCCAATCTATCGAAGAAATGGATCCACTCTACTGCTTCTGAACTCTACCTTCAGAAAAACTGCTCAGCCAGAAAACTTCCTGCCAATGCACAGAATACTCCGAGCTGCACTACTGCCACAGGTGCCAAAGAATTCTCAATCCAAAGCTTCTCGAGAAACTCGATTCCCAAACAGAATCACCATGGTGAACTCAGCCACAACACCGAAACAGACACACTTCATTAACTTGTTCCAAAGAAAACATCTTCGGGAACATCCATAGTCACTGCGTCTCATCACACAGCTATTATTACCTGAGATACCATCACTCGCTTCTGTTCTTCGACAGATCCAACTCTACCCATCCAAACTTCAAAGATGAACTCCGAACCTTAACAGGTTTTCTTTGGAGATCGATGAAATCCTCACAATTGCAAAGTTCACTCGAGACGGTATTAGGTCTACAGTCTCGACAGATACACTTCCAACCTCAACACTCAGACTCCTAATCCTAGATGATAAATTATTATCATCTCAACCAATCTTTACAAATACCATATACATTTAAAATGATACTTTTTTATATAGAAATTATATCTGGGTAAAATTATTTCATCTACCTTTTTAAAACAATATTGTGTCTGTTGGCCTGGTCCAAGTGTTTAGAGATCCCTATCAATAACGTTAGCTACTCGTATTGACCAGAATCCATATACCACCCAACCGATCAATTAACACAATATAAAATCATTTTATATAACTAACAAATACGCGCTCTCGTATATATATATACACTCAAACAGGTTGCTACAGATCCTATCTCTAATGAACAACCCTTCCGAACCTAGGTATTCACTCAACCTAGTGTTTTGATTTTCACTTAACCAAAAGCTTAGGCATTCGCTCAACCTATGCTCTGATACCACTGTCACGTCCTAGGCTTTTCAACCTTCAGCAACGGTTCACGACCGGTAGGCTTTTCAACCATCCCAGCCCCGCTGTGGCTCACAGTGATACCTCGGGTTTGCTTTTACGGCCACCCTCTCGAGTCGCAACCAACCCCAAAAGGCCTTATACTACCCCCGGGGACATGTAGGGGTAAGAGTCTCCCGTTCGCCACCTAACGCAAAGCGAGAACCCCCTATCACGCTGTAATGTAGCAAACCCGATCCCGGTCTCATCGAAATCCAAAACGTATCTTTTAAGCCAAGTTGTTTAAAGGTTTAAACAATTTAACTTATCTATATTCATACAGATAGATAATTCACAAATCACAATTGATAATCACATTATCAAATAAACAAATGATCTATAACCAAATAGGTAATCCATATCAACATCACAATAGTTAATCTATATTACCATCATAGTGCAACCAAGCATTCATACTACACAACATTTCTTATCTCATTTCTGAGATTACATCCATTCAAGACAATCAATGTCATCCATTCTTATATAAGCAATGATTTACTTAATCACAACATAATTAATTTAAAATGAATTAAATTAACTATCTCTATCTTTAATTAATTTAAAGTGAATTAAATTAATTACTTCATCTCTTAATTAAGATAAAATAAATTAAATTAATTACTTCATTATAAATCTTACTTATATAATCATTAATTAATTACAAATAAATTAATTAATCATTCTCTAATTATCCACTTTAATTAATCACCTTGATTAATTATATTTTAATTACATTTAAGTAATTATTTTTAATTAATTTCACAAATTAATTATCCTTAATTAAATACAGTAATTAACCTTTAATTACTTCATTAATTAATTAATTATAATCAATTACTTTAATCCTTAATTAATTACAATTAATCACTTATCATTTGATTAATTAATCTTAATTAATCAACTCTTAATTATATCATTAATTAATTATAAACTAATGATCCCTAATTTCATCTTTAATTATTTATTCTATTTAAATTAATTTCATTAAGTAATTAATCTTAATTAAACCACAATTATTAATCACCTTGGATTAATCCAGTAATTAACTTTCCTTAATTACTTCCCTTAATTAATTAACTTTTTATAAATTACCTTAACAAATAATTAATTACCTTATTAATTAACCTTAAACCACTTTAATTAACTTTATTAAATAAATTGTTTAATTAATAACACTAAGTAATTAACTCTTAATCACCTTTATTTAATTATTTATAATTATCCTCTAATTACTTAATTAAATAATTTCTCTTTACTTAATTACATCTAGTAATTATTCCTTAATTACTCAATTCAGTAATTAATTTATAAGTGATTATCTCAAATTAATCACTAATTAATTACTTAGTTAATTATTTAACTAATTATTTAAATTTAATTAAATAATTTCTTAACTATTTATACTTAAAGATCTTAATTAAGAAAAATCATTTATCTTAATTAAATTAATTAAATGGACCAACAATTTAATTATCTCCCCATATTAATTATCTTAAATTAATCACCTCTTAATTACTTAAGATAAATTCTTTATTATAATTGATTATTTAATACTTAACATTAAATTTATTTAAAAATAAAACATTTGGAAATCAATTATAATTAAAACATTATAAACTTCTATTCCATTTTCAAAATCTTTAACTTCCTAAAGTTATTAAATAAATTTTAAGACAATAACATTTTGAAAATCCACCTTCCTATTCTTCTTTTAAAACTTATTTATTTAAATTACTTTAAACTTATTAAAACAATTTTCTAGAAACAATTTAGTTTAATAGGTAAAAATCTTGTTTACCTTTATTTTTAAAAGTAAAAAATACTACAATATAAATTTCTTTTGCTTTTAAAACTTCAAAACATTTCTTGTTCAATTCTTAATACCAGCTAATCCCCAAACCCGAGTAAAACCCCTGGAGACTCGAAGAAACACTCGCGTTAACCCACTACTTCCTTGCTTCGAGTAAAACTCGAATATACTCGAATGAAAACACGAGAACAAGCTTTCTTCCCCAAACCCATATCCCAGATGCACACAACCGTGCACATCCACGCCGATCGACGGCGAACTCCACGATAGCCTCCGACACATCGCCTATGACCACGGCAACACGATCGAGCATCAAAACTTTCACGATTCGAACGAAATCGAATTCGAGTGATTCGAACCCATCAGATTGAAACGACATCACCGGTAAAATCACCCTCCACGGCAATCAACACTTTGAGACACCTCGCCACCTTCGTCGAAGCTTCCCTACTTCGCCTCGAACCCACAGAACCACGTGTGATCGCTTCCGGTCGCTTGTCGACGCCGCGAAACTCGGTTGAACATCAACGTGAAAACCAGAGTCTTAAACCCTACTTCAGCTTCGTATGATCGTCACAATGGATTATAAAATCCACGATCATTTTTCTGATGATCTACAACATCCCCTCGACCTTCGAACTCAACCACGTTGCCCAGATCGTCGCCGTTCGCCATGGATCGATCAAAATGCCCAAAACAGAAAATCCCAAAATGCACACTAAATACTAATCTAAAAATTCTGATTTAACCATTAAAAATCATGATTTAGCATTATGAATTCAATTATGTAACTCAAACTCAGAATTAATTTGATCGATTTTTGACCCATCTTAAGATTTTACTGTAAATTTTTAAATTTTGAGCTAAACATACATTTTAAAAACCTATAACTATTTTTGGATGATAGATCACTTAATTATAAACAACTTCTATTTATAATACAAGGTCTAATTCGAATTTAAAGTCAAGATATTGAATTTATTATACAACCTGAAACTGTTTTATGAACACAGTAACATTTTATTTATATACAGGCATTTTATATACCCAATTCAAACATGCATCAAATTTAACTTAAATATTCATAAGAATCATGGTATTTATCATAAGAACAAAATAAAAATCCAATGGCTAATAGTGATCAAATAATGAGAAATTTGATTTTAAATGAATTCAAGTTCTGATAAAATCAACAGAGACTATATCTATGTATATACAGGCATTCAATATTCATATGCACACATGCATCCATTTTAATCCAAGCATTCAGACAACAGCATGAGTTTCATATATTAAAGTGGGATTCCAGAATCTAAAACTGTTTTTAAAATCTTAGTTTACTCACCTGGAATTATAAAACAGAGAAGAGATGACCAATTTGTTTCCAGGCTTGCATGTTTGAATTTAAGCTTGATTTCCTTTTTGCTTGTTGAATTTTAAACCTTGCTGTTTGATCCTTGATTACTTTGATTTCCAGCTTGCATTTGATTTACAGAGTTGTTTGCTTCCAGATTTTTATTTCCAGATTTTGCTTTGCTTCCAATTTAAATTTCCAGTCTTCATTCTCTTATCATTTGATTTCCAGATTTTACTTTATCTTTAGATTCGAATTTAGTTTTAGTTGAGAAAGAAGAAGATAGTTTTAGAGCTGAAGAAAAATGAATTTTAGCTAAAAAGTAAAATCAGATCTTCTTTCATATATTATTTATTTTAAAACTTTAATTAAAATATAGCCACTTGTCTTTTAAGTATTAATTTGCTTACACCCATGCTTACATTTTTACAAATGTCACTAAACCACCTTAATAAGCTAACAAGTGTTAATCTTGTTTTTAATTAATTTACTTAAGTCATATATGTGTATTTAAGAAATATTTATGTGTATAAAATGATATATTTGTCTTTTTATAATTAAGCTTTTACATTCCTATATAAATATACAAATGTGAAAACTATTATTTAAGTAACTTATACTTTAATCAAATATTTATATCATATTTATATATGCTTGAGAAACTTATTTTAACTATATATATATTTACAAATCAATTTATCTTATGTTTTGAAATTTAAAATGAAAGAATATTAAAACAAATGAACTTCTTATTTAAATCTTATTTAAACTTAAGCTTACATATATTTATAATAAATAAGAAATTATACTTGTTATTTAAATCTCAAATATCATTTTCAAAAGTATTAAGTCAAATTACAAATTATATAAATATTAAAGTTTGAAAACATCTTAATTAAATTCAAATCCAATACTCTTTCCATTCCAATATATACAAATATATATATTCTAAATGGAAAATATTTTAAATCATTAGTTTTTATAATTATCATATTGAATTTTAATACATAACTTCAAATCACAATATATATATACATATATATTATAATTTGAAAACATAGTTTTATTAAATTTAAAGACTCCCTATTTACAATATATATATATATATATATATATATCAATATAATACATTATAAATATAAAACATTTATATAAGTTTTAGAAAGATAAATCTTCTCAATTAAAAATTGTTAGAAAAGATATTCCCTAATTAAAATGATATTAGTTTTTCAAAAGAAATAAACTTGCCAATTAAAATATTATTAACCTTTTAAAATGAATAAACTTGTCAATTTATAAAATAAATCAACAAATCAATTTAATTATTAATAAAGATTATTAAATTGATATTGCCAAATTTCCGGGATATCACAAATGAACTGGTCAAAACAACAACAGAGTAAAATGCAACAGAGTATACAAAGACCCAGCCTGTAAGCATCTGTGTGAAGTCGAGGATCAATGTATCAAAGACAAGTAGACAAGGTCAAACCCCTTTTTATTTCAGTACAAAATATAAATGTCTGAGCCGAGAAATCAAATTCAAAAACCAATCTGAATTCAAATATCAAATCCAATTCGAAGTCAACCGAAGGAAAATGTCGCGCAGCCATAGTCGAAAATCACGGAAACATAGTCTATCATCACAATTTTAAAGCCAATCAAGCAATCTCATATTTACGCAAATGAATTAGTCAAGGAAAAATCACGAGCATCCAAGTAAAATCGAGTGGCCGATCAACAGAAGTGATAAATTCAAATATGTATCAGAGAATTCAAAGCCGAGAAAATCAAGTAACAAAAATCATATGCCTTTAAATTAGATGTGAGTAACAAAGTTACTCACCTTAGTCAACGAATAGAAGCAGCCGAGCGTCTCAGAGACGAGCGACCATTCGAGCAGGATATCCACTTCGACTCGAGCTATTGAAATTGGCATCAACAAATTACTCGAAGCCCTAATTTTCACAGCGGAATGAACGAGAACGAGCAAGCCACCATTATTTCGTTTTCTTCGATTTTGGGCTTAGGGTTTTCGAATGGAGGAAGGGGGGAATTGGGTGTTGAATACTATCACGGCTTCAAACAATTGAAACATAGGCCGAGATTAATATTTAAAACCCAAACGACACTTAACTAGTTTCCAAAAGAATTTCAACTTGATTACAAACTTCAAATAACATCAGCTAGCAAAATCAGTCGTCAAATGACGATAATAAAATAAATGCAAGATCCCGGGTTGTTACAGACTCCCCTCCTTATAAAAATTGCGTCCCCGCAATTTTCATAACTAAAGTTGTCTATAACAATTATTTTTCTAACATAAACTGGTTAAGCTAGAAAACAAAAGTCGGGAATACAAATGCCAAAGAAATCTTTTAATTCCAATAAAAGAGATTTCACAAATTCTCAACAAAGTCTGATTACCAACAGATAATCAGAAGACAACAAAACTGAATAAATACAATTATCAGCCACATTTAATTATCAATAAGCTAATCAAAAATATAGAAACCACAAAACAGCAATATCTAATTATTAAAACGATAATCAGAATTCTCAAATCAACAAATATTCAATTATTAAAAACGATAATCAAATTTCAAATCGACAAATATTTAATTATCTAAAGCGATAATTAAACCTCAAATCAGCAATTATTCGATTATCAAAAACGATAATCAAATTTCAAATCGACAAATATTTAATTATCAAAAGTGATAATCAAATTTCAAATCAACAAATATTTAATTATCAAAAGCGATAATTAAATCTCAAATCAGCAATTATTCGATTATCAAAAACGATAATCAAATTTCAAATCAATAAATATTTAATTATCAAAAGCGATAGTCAAATTTCAAATCAACAAATATTCAATTATCAAAAACGATAATCAAATTTCAAATCAACAAATATTTAATTATCAAAAGCGATAATTAAACCTCAAATCAGCAATTATTCGATTATCAAAAACGATAATCAAATTTCAAATCGACAAATATTTAATTATCAAAAGCGATAATCAAATTTCAAATCAACAAATATTTAATTATCAAAAGCGATAATTAAATCTCAAATCAGTAATTAATCGATTATCAAAAACGATAATCAAATTTCAAATCAACAAATATTTAATTATCAAAAGCGATAGTCAAATTTCAAATCAACAAATATTCGATTATCAAAAACGATAATCAAATTTCAAATCAGCAAATATTCGATTATCAAAACGATAATCAAATCTCAAATCAACAAATATTCGATTATCAAAAACGATAATCAAATCTCAAATCAGCAAATATTCGATTATCAAAAACGATAATCAAATCTCAAATCAGCAAATATTCAATTATCAAAAACGATAATCAAATCTCAAATCAACAAATATTCGACTATCAAAAACGATAATCAAATTTTCAAATCAACAAATATTCGATTATCAAAAACGATAATCAAATTTCAAATCAATAAATATTTAATTATCAAAAACGATAATGAAATCTCAAATCAGCAAATATTCGATTATCAAAAACGATAATCAAATCTCAAATCAGCAAATATTCGATTATCAAAAACGATAATCAAATTTTCAAATCAACAAATATTTGATTATCAAAAACGATAATCAGAACTCATATTAACAAATATCTAATTATCACAAGCGATAATTAGAAGCAACAAATATCCGATTATCAAAAACGATAATCAGAACTCATATTAACAAATATCTAATTATCACAAGCGATAATTAGAAGCAACAAATATCCGATTATCAAAACGATAATCAAAACTCATATCAACAAATATCCAATTACCTGCAGATAATTGGAAACAACAAATATCTAGAAATCAATTAAGAAGACTAGAAAATCAACATAAAAGCTTGGATCGATCCCATCAGATGGCGAGTTTTTAGTTCGCCACACGTGCATCAACAAATGGCCAAAGCCTACCAAGTACTCAACATAATTTTGGCGCCCAACAAATGACCCGAAAGGTCCAACAAATGACCCGAAGGTCTAGTACTGGTATTTGACCCGATGGTCCAACAAATGACCCGAAGGTCCTCATAGTGGCTCGAAAGCACACGAAATCATCAAATATTTCAATTAACGAGTCCGGAATTAACCGAAATAGCAAACGCACATGTCCCATAACCACGATTTTTACTAAATCGTTTAATTCTCTTCATCGTTTCCTTGAAAGTGCAAAATCATCAAAATCATCAAAACAACAGATATTTCAATTAACGAGTCCGAAATTAACCGAAATAGCAAACGCACATGTCCCATACCACGTGTTTTACTAAATCGTTTGATTCTCTTCATCGTTTCCTTGAAAGTGCAAAATTGTGTATTTTGTAAAAATACACTTTACATTCTCAAACGGACAAGTCCGGAATTAAGCGAATCAGTAAAAGAAAGGAGTCATAGTCCTCGATTTTGCTGAAACGTTTAAATCGCTTCCTCATTCTTTTAAAAGCGCAAACTATAAAATTCCTGAAAACAATTTTATTTATTTTATAAAAATAACAATTCACATTCTCAACTGGACAAGTCCGGAGTTGAGCGAAACAGTAAAAGAAAGGGTTCATAGTCCTCGATTTTGCTGAATCGTTTAAGTCGCTTCCTCATTCTTTTGAAAGCGCAAACTGTTAAAAATTTTATAAAACAATTTTCATTTTTAAAACGATTTCCTAATCACGTGATTAAAACAGCAAGATCAGTAGCAATTTCGAAAATGGAATTGCACTTCTCAAAACATCGTAAAACGAATCTCAAAATCAGCATTGCGGAATAACCGCTTGAAAATCCACTTTTAAAATTTGACGGTTACTGAAGCCAAAGCGACGGTAATTTTTAAACGTCAAAATCTCATCAAAATAATTTACATCAAAATGTAATATCAGTGAATTTTCATTCATTAAAATTGCCAACAAACATCGTGCCTCAAAATTTAGCATCGATGTAAAAATCCCGTTATAAAATAACGGCAACAAAATATGTTTCATAACCAAGCATCGGTTCAACATAAAATTAATGCAGTAACGTGCAACTCAAATTTGCACGTACTACAAAATGAACAAAGAAATCATTCGAATGTATCTTCAATGAAGGTAATTCAAAATAGCTAAATCTAATCAATATATGATTAGCATAAAAGAAAACCAGCAAAGATCTCAACAAAAATCACATAACTGCAATCGTTTCGAATCCTCAAATCGGATTCGAAATTCTCAAAGAAACAAAATAAATACAGCTATGTAAACAACAAATGAAATTTATTTCAATTTCATATTTCGATTTTTAAATCAAAAAGATTATCAGTTGTACTCCGCGAAGACAGTTTCACTGTTTCCGCTGCGCACTCTGATAAACAGTACCCAAATCAATCAAATCAACAAAACACAGTTTCACTTTTATTTTTTAAATAAAGATACTTAAAAATTTCATCCAAATTTCAAAACTTTAGTTTTCACTCAAAGCACAAATAAAACATCGACCAATAGTTGTAACATATGTTCCATCTAAGTTATGTTTTATATTATGTCCATAAACCCCAAGCTCTGATACCAACTGTGACGCCCCACCTCTATGCTCACAATAACAAAGAGTATTAAAAGAAATACTGTCTGTTATCGCGAAGAATAAGGCTGGATAGGAGCGGCCATCTGTAGTTGGCCTTACACTAGTATTGGTTACCTCGATATGAGCGGTATATA
This sequence comes from Allium fistulosum, assembly GCA_030737815.1. Taxonomy (NCBI): domain Eukaryota; kingdom Viridiplantae; phylum Streptophyta; class Magnoliopsida; order Asparagales; family Amaryllidaceae; genus Allium; species Allium fistulosum. Next base: position 897,179,803 of record CM060907.1, on the reverse strand, counting down.
TTTTTCATTTTCCATCGTTTCTTTATTTACTCCCATCGACATACCCAATTACCAGTATAAAACGAACTACGATGGTTCATAATAGTTTAGGACAATATATATAATAATAACACAGATACAAAAGAATGCGGAACAAAGATAACAAAAAGTCTCATATATAATAACTGATGTCAGTTACAATACAGTTGACACAATACATATGATACAACTACAACTGTCGACTCTGGAAGTTATATATACAAGTACATTATCAACTAATATACATGAATACATATCAACCCTAAAGAGACACATTGACTACTACAAAAAGACGCAGAACACTTCAAATGATATGAAAAGTCTTCATAGCTCAACAGCAACTCAAAGCAGGAAATCTACAACCTGAAATAACTCGGGTCTGACCCGAGTATTACATTCAGAAGAAAATAATACACGGGTCAGTCTAATTCAAACTCAGTTATTAATGCACAGAAGCAATAATAATCAATATCAAATAGACGACAGTCACAGAACCTCGTATATCCAACTCTTCGATAAGAGAATCGAATAACAGCAGATATAACACTAAACAGTGTTAAACAACAAATCAGCAGATTTAAATCATCAACAAAGATAAGTGAGAAGAATATCAATGAAGATAAATCTTAAAAACATCAGAATTGCCTAAACGGCAATTAACAACAAAATCTAATTATTAAATAAATAATTAGAAACTCATAATCTAATTATCTAGAAGATAATTAGACAACAACAAAATAATCAATTTAAACCATCAACTCTGGTAGGGCTGCAGTATACGCACGCGTATACTGCCTCGCCACTACAACCTAAAATACACAAAGGATCAACGAACCAGAATCAAAAGAAGATTCAAATCTCAATGAATCAGAAACACATCAAATCAAATCAAAATGAACGAATTACACATGAATGCACAATGAAAGTTTACATCCGAATACAAGGTCAAACCCGAGTCTCTGAGACTGGATTCAACTCAATGTACAGAAACAATTACAAAGCAAATGAAGAATCAAATCTCAATGTCACTGTTCCAACAATCAAGACATCATATATACAACTGTGTTCGAAACAACAGAGCTAAATATGCAAACAGAAGTAGCAACAGTGAATGGTTAAAGCAGTGAGCACATACTAGAATGAACAAGTGCAGACAGAAGGTAGTCTGGCAATGGCTACACAGAGCATATGAGACCGAAGACTGCAATACTACAACTCGACATCTAACAATCGTGCCTACTTACAACATGAGTGACCGTTTTCAACCAAGTGAATAACCAGCATATACAATGACATCCAAGTAGTATATACATGAAGTGCAATTGAACAGAGTCAACTAAATGAAACTGGAAATGAAAACATATATGATCAAAGTGCAGACATGAATATCAACACACTACAAGAGTAACAAGTACAACATACAACAGCAAGTGGTAACCCAGAGTGTACATGAACTACAAGCTAACCAATGGAAACCTCAAAAAGTATCAGACTCGAAACAGAGGCAAGTACACAAAAATCCAAGTTTTATAAGCATTAAACAATGCAGTAAAAACATGCACACTTATATAAATGTATGCAAGAACCAATACATATGTACTCAGGTGGACTGCAAACTGGAAATGCAGTGATGGATCAAAGAACCCAAGTTTTTATGCAATTTAACAATGCAGTAAATTCATGTACACTTATATAAATGTATGCAAGAACCAATGGAGAACAGACAACATAAATATACATTGACCCAACAGTGAAACAAAAAGTAACATACAGTTCAATGGTTAGTTTAGGTCAGACCAACCAGAAAGGATGTAAACAATATATGCAGTGATACACAGTGGCATATATGAAGTACCCAAAACTCTATACAAAACTGATATAAGTAAAAATGAGATGTATCAAGATACAGTTGCAAGCAGACTCGAGTACAGATGTAACCTACTCAAAGTAAACGCATGGATGCAACTCGACTAACAGACTGAACTACAAAGAGGCACATGAGCAGCAAATAACAGACTCAAGGCTATAGTGAACTACATGATGAACCAGTTTACAATGAAGACAGCATTTGAATGAATCAGGTAACAATGCCAACACAACAGAAATGAACTGGTCGAAACAACAACAGAGTAAAATGCAACAGAGTATACAAAGACCCAGCCTGTAAGCATCTGTGTGAAGCCGAGGATCAATGTATCAAAGACAAGTAGACAAGGTCAAACCCCTTTTTATTTCAGTACAAAATATAAATGTCTGAGCCGAGAAATCAAATTCAAAAACCAATCTGAATTCAAATATCAAATCCAATTCGAAGTCAACCGAAGGAAAATGTCGCGCAGCCATAGTCGAAAATCACGGAAACATAGTCTATCATCACAATTTTAAATCCAATCAAGCAATCTCGTATTTACGCAAATGAATTAGTCAAGGAAAAATCACGAGCATCCAAGTAAAATCGAGTGGCCGATCAACAGAAGTGATAAATTCAAATATGTATCAGAGAATTCAAAGCCGAGAAAATCAAGTAACAAAAATCATATGCCTTTAAATTAGATGTGAGTAACAAAGTTACTCACCTTAGTCAATGAATAGAAGCAGCCGAGCGTCTCAGAGACGAGCGACCATTCGAGCAGGATATCCACTTCGACTCGAGCCATTGAAATCGGCATCAACAAATTACTCGAAGCCCTAATTTTCACAGCGGAATGAACGAGAACGAGCAAGCCGCCATTATTTCGTTTTCTTCGATTTTGGGCTTAGGGTTTTCGAATGGAGGAAGGGGGGAATTGGGTGTTGAATACTATCACGGCTTCAAACAATTGAAACATGGGCCAAGATTAATATTTAAAACCCAAACAACACTTAACCAGTTTCCAAAAGAATTTCAACTTGATTACAAACTTCAAATAACATCAGCTAGCAAAATCAGTCGTCTAATGACGATAATAAAAAAAATTCGAGATCCCGGGTTGTTACAATATATATATATATATATATATGTGTGTGTGTGTGTGTGTGTGTGTGTGTGTGCACTTTTATTAAGTAAATCACTACACCAGAAAAGAATTTTGGTAGCGTTGAAAAAACGCTACCATAACTTATGGTAGCGTTTTAGAGAACGCTGCTATATGACATGCAACTAAAAGTCTAAACCTTTTTGTTGCGTTGTAGTAAACGCTACCAAAAGTCACTTTTAAATGCAACTATAGGTATTTTCTGTAGGATTTAAAAAACGCTACCAAAAGTCACTTTTAAATGCGGCTATAGGTTTTTTCTGTAGGGTTAAAAAAACGCTACCATAAGTCTTCATTTTTTGGTTTATACCATTTCCAGCAATCGCTTATATACTATTCATATTAAAACCAACGATCAATCGCATAATTTTCATATATTCAAACAAACAATTAAATCACATAATTAGCATATACAAACAATCAATCATATGATCATCATATTCAAATAATTGCAAAAACATGCTAATCTCACAATCAAATATAATATCCATAATCAATTCGATAGTATTTTTTCAACAAAATAAGTCACATACTACAAGCATTCACAAACAAGTTTCCACAAATGGTACTAACAAAATACGACAACATATATAACAATTAAATTCATGTTCGTTGCTTGATTACCAATAGTTCTTTGTTGTCGACAGTATTCGCTTCGAAATAGCTAATTACCTGCAAACGAGTTTAATAATCAACAATATATATATATGTATGTATATATGAAAATCATGTAATCTATAACTCGAAATTCTATATTAACACATATTAACAAAAATTGTTCTATTTTTATATGCATCCTATATAGTTCCCCAACGAATACACAGTTTTCAATTTACACAGATATTCAGATCAAAACTGGGTTAGAAGTCTGACTGGATTTCATTCTATGTGCAGATTGTGTATTCAGTACTACGGGCAGATTGTGTATTCGGTACTATGGTCAAGTTAAATCTTATAAAATATGAAAAAGTATCTGGAACGTCCGTAATCCATCGATGATGCATCCATCCACTAATTGAAATGTACAATTTTCTTTACCCTTGTCGTTTTCTATCAATTGGGTTCTCTAACACAAAAATATTCCCTAAATTCACATTGTCGTAACTGTATTAGGCAACAACTGTAGTGTCAGTTACTTCCATTTATTTGTGTTAGCCCTCTTGTATTACTAAATTTGTGTAATACATGTGCAATGACATAACGATTAATCTGAGTAGACAGTTTTAGGAAAAATGGTTTATTTAAGTTTTAGTTTCAAGTGTATCAATTGTTGTGGCTCTACAGATAAACACGTTTACCATAGAGGATATGTACTGAAATGTTGTGGCTTTGCAGATAAAAACTTAAATGTTGTGATACAGATTTTTTTTAATACCCGAATAAACAGAACTAAAACTTAATGTTGAGATATGATGTACTGAAAAATAATACTTACTGGAACTACCTTGCACTGTCGAACCGAACTACCTTGCAACATCATCAACAGCCTGAACCATCCATCAACCTCCTCCATAACCACTGTCTCTCTGCTACACCAAACACTCACCAAAAATCACTCTCAACACAACCAGCCTCTGCCATATACCCAAACTTCTCCTCGGCCTTGAAATTACTCACACCAACCTTCTAACCCTACAACCACAATCACTGCAACATCATCTACACACTATCCACAGCGAGCATGGAAACCTAGGACTAATTCAGAGACATTAAAGACATATAATACTATAAATGGATCACACAACTCGATACCTAAGACCTCATCCAATTCCACTACACCACAGACAAACAAGGATCCAGGCAATAAGGACTCAGAGCACACAAGTCAGACTAAGGCAGAGATTATTATAGAACACTCTAAAGGAAAGCAACAACATCATGATATTAATATCACTACTGATAATAAGTTTGACGTACTTATCTTAGATGAAGAGGAGGACCAGGAAGAACATCTAGAGCACGTAGCCATGAAGAACTTAGTCCTACATAAGAAGAATTCAATGAGTCAGATTTTGTTGAACATGTTACCAATAATATATAGGAAGAGGGGGATGAACCCACATATGAAGACAAATTTGCTATCTTTGTATCCCATAACCCTGGGTATGAGCAGGAGGTGTTAAAAGAATCCAACAGACCACAACCCCAACCAGAGCACCCTAAAAGATGTACCAGGGCTTGAAAAAGTGGTAAATGACTTTTATTTTGTGGAATGCCAAGGGGATAAACATTGATCTTAAGATGGATCAAATTTTATCCTACCTGCAATACTGATACACCAAAATTTGTTGGTTTATTGGAAAATAAACTGCCTACACAAAGAATTCCTAATCTACTTACTAAACTTGACAAAAATTGGGCTAGCCTTCACAATAATTAATATGGCTCTAAAGGTAGGATTATGCTTTTATGGGACAAAAATGCTTGGACATAAACCCCATCCAAGTAAGCACACAACATCTTACTTGTAATATCACTAATATGGGAGGTTTCTCTATGTATCTACATGTGAGTAATCTGTTTTTAGACAACGAACAACTTTGGTAATAACTCTCTCAATTGGCATGTGTTATAAACAAAGCTTGGTTGCTAGCCAGGGAATTTAATAATGTATTGAACTCAAAGGACAACAAAAGGGGATTGCTAGTCCCTTTTTCTCATCTCAGAGGGTTTTCTAACTTCTTATTCACATATGGCCTCACTGAAGTTAACATACAAGGCATCAACTTTACCTAGAGAAGGAGAGGTATTACTACCCATATATAGATAAAGTGTTAATAAAAAACACTTTGTTACAACACGTCCCAACATTGATTGTCACCGTCAATACATCACATTTGAGTGACCGTACCACCATCATCATCAAACTTTTCGCATACACACACACTATTCAACAAAAAGGGACACCTTTCAGATATAACAACAGTTGGCACTTAACTACTGGATATGAAGACCAGGTAGTATCTATGCTATTAGATTTGGCTTGGGGTACACCAGTGCAGCAAACTATGATCAAACATAGATGAATTAAACAAAATCTCAAAACTTGGAACAGAACCAGAGGAGAAGGGAGAGATGTAATGACAAATCAGGAAGTAGAATTTATCTAAAAATGTCTGGATGCAGACAACAACCTTGAGCATGTGTCACTTTATGACGACATGGTGACAACATGTAGTAAACTGAGCAGAAAATGCATGAAAAATACATAGAATCAAAACAAAAATAAAAAATCACTTGGCTTACTAAAGGTGACACTAACTTCAAATTTTTTTATGTCGGGATGAGCATGAGGAGACATAGAAACAATATTAAATCCCTATATGATGCTAATGGCCAACTGATATATGATACAACACAAATACAAGACCAGGCAGTGCAACACTACACTGAACTGTTCAATGGTGCTCAAGAAGATGCCACAATATATGAGAATATATAAAGTAGAAAAGTATTAAATGAGCAAGGCAGAGCCAATCTACTACTTCTTGTTTCTTAATAGGAAATTCATGATGCATTGTAACTAATTTGCCCCTCCTATTATTAAAGGCATTATAACTTACTTTTGTGCCTCTATTTGAACTAATGGAGGCATTTTTAGCTGTTTCTACTATCTTTATTTGTGAGATGACACTATAATAGCATGAACAAAATAGTTATATATATTACAACACCAAATCACATACTTGAGTAATATCCGTAATATTTGAAGTCATCTTTGCCCAAATAGTTATGGTGGCGTTTTCTTTTTCACTAACCCACCCACAAACCTCCTTTAAAAATGGAGTATTTTCATATTTTGCACATTCTTCAACCGTTCTTAACTAGTGCATTTCTACCGCTTTACATGAGGATTCTTCAACGGATTCACTTGCTACTCTTAGACCACTCCAAGGTAGTACTTCTCTAACGGCCCACATTGCAAATTATAGACTTTCACTTTGGACGACTCTCAAAGTGAATTCTCAAGCACATTTTCAACTAATTTTCTTTGTGCTTCATACATGAATTTTGGGTATAACGGTTCGGTTCTACTTCCAAACCGAGGTTTAAGGTTCTGGTTTTAATTGACATCAGATCAAATTATGAAAAACGAACATCTTATCTAGATCAATAAACATTTATCATACCTCAAAGTGGGTATTATATACCTTTATTGGATTTTAGGGGCCTTCCCTACTTACTACGAGTAAGTATTTAAACGGTCCCTCGATTATGAAAAACTTAAGTTATACCAGCAACAAAAGTAGTTAAAATGATCATCATGCGCGATAACGGGGCTTCAACATAAATAGACTAATTTTTAATTGTCAATTACCAATCAACCCGCTAATTATCAAATTAAAAAAATGAATCCGTCAACACCTACCTACAAGGAGAAAAGATAATCAAAGTTCCAAAGCATGTACAAATCATACCTATTCCATGAGAAATTCTACTTTCAGCATCTTGGAGGCGCTCTTAACCATTAAGAATATCCATATGTTTCCACAACATATTCTTCCAAATTTGTTCGACGGTAACAATAAAGAAACATTTACTATCAGGAAATGCTTAACATTGATGGATGTTACTCCCATATAAGCCACTTGAATAACCAACTGTCGCTATAGATGAATTTAGATACTTCACATCAAAATTTCTCTTTAGCTTCTGATTTCTAGAATCATACAACAATTTTGATAATCAAGATGCATCAATCAGAAAAAATATATGAGTCTATCATGAGTAATTTTAATGCAGGCTTGAACTTTATGGATTTTTAGAAGTTGGATTACCGATTCAGTAAAAATTTAATATCACTAATGCAACCTATTGCACTTGAAGATAAAGATGACCACAAATTTAAGACTATAACAAAGACAAATAATCCATATTTAAGTTTCATTGTATTTATGGGATTATACTTCCATCATTCTACCAGTAAACAATCCTATTTTAACTAAACGTAGAAAATTATAATGCCATCAAAAGTTGAGATGCATGCTTAGTTGATAATCTAAAACAAAGTAAACATGATTAAGTTTTTAAAATAAAAGAATATGCAACTCATTTAAACCTTTTTTTTGTGAGTAAACTTGATATCATAACTCAGTCTCACCTATTACCTCAATATATGAAAACAAGAAATCTGGTAAAAATCTATCCAATACTATCAGCCATAAGAAAATCTAACTGCATACCTCGTACACTAGGAAGGAAACATAATACAGATACAAGATCATCAACCTGGAACTAAGAAAGCTAACTAACATGCATATCATTTGGCTAGAACATTTGTTCCCAAAGAAATTAAATTTATAAATAAAAATAGGCGTGACTAATTCATCTTTGATTTTGGTAGAAGTAATGCTAATTTGCAAACTAGTAATACATAGGAAATGCCCCAATGCTTATGAGCACAATGTGGAAAATGGAGGATATTAAGAAATAGCTGATCGAATGGAAGTGACAACAACTGAAGATGCTTATGAAGCTTTGGAAGGCATTACAGTTATAATCATTTCCACTTTTGTAAGTAAGTGTTCACTGTTGGTAAAATGTTTACTGTGATGTTAAGGAAAAGACCGACAACTAACTGAATATACAAAGGATTATTAACATGAATGGTCATGCAATTTGACTGGTTTGGAAACCTAAGCAAAGGCCAATGGAAGTTCAAGCTGAAAAATCTTTGAACATCACTCAACTTAGTTTACACCATTCAAAATTATCAATCTAACCCAATTCTGAAGGGCATTTTATAGATCCGCTATTGTCATTTTGCTATATATGTATACTCTTAAAGAAATTCAAGGTGAAATTAAATTGCTATTTAAGTTAGAACATCCATTCTCTAGTAGCACCAACTTACTCAATTAATGCCCGATTTGCACTGCGAGTGCAGTTGAAGATACAATTTAACTCGATTAAGCTATAGTGACAGAGTAACTAGTAATAATAGTCATACTTCAGCATCATAGGCAAAAAAATTCATTTGCTATATATTTGATAAGTAAATAAATAGAAATAAAACATCAAGATTTAATTTTAGCAATATAACTCAAAGTGCCCACAGATGATCCCAATTAATAACATAGATTATACTATTGTCTTTAAACAGAACAAAATTACCTGATAAAAGCAGAATAGGCAAAAAAACAGCCCAAAAAGGTAGCTATTTTTCTGCTTTCACCATGCTATCTCTCATCCATTTCCTCGTTAATCAATGAGAAAAATAAGAACTCATCTTGAGATATTACTAATTTGATGATATAACAAATGGAATTTAAGATTGGATCAGATATTCGAGATTTAGGTGTTAACAAGCATAGTAAAACTAAAATACAATCATCGCCAGTATAGTCGTACTAACCTCGAACAAAAATGCTAACAATAATAAAAAATCTCCACGATAAAAGCCATACAGTTGTATTTTTCAAATGGGAATTACCTTGATTTATTATTTAGGGCTTATGAACAAATCTCAAGAAGCAAACGGGAAAAGAATGAAGGGAGAGTAAATTGACGATGTGGAGGGGACCAGTTTGATGGAGATACGTGATGCGAGATGGAGATAAGTAGCGTGAATGCAGAAGAGAGACGAATTTTGTTGAATGTGGGAAAATGGAACAACGAAGGAAAGGAGGTGGAAAAAACGAAATGAATTTTTAGGATTGGCGGGTATAATGGCAAATTTTGGCTCGTAAGAATAAAAAAACAAGTAAAAAGAAATGGTAAGATTAATATTCTTTGCATTTACGCTACAAACGCTACCAATAAGTGCAACTAAATGTAGGGTTTCTTGTAGTGAATCTCCTTTTTACCTTATATGTTTATATGTTTAAGTGAGCATATATGTACATGCATACGTACATGTACACACCATGTTTAAAATGGTTTGTAATGTGTGCATGTATGTTTACAATAATGCTATAACATTTTAATTAACTTTTAACCAACGAAAAATCAATATTTTGAAAAACAATTTTCGGCCACATTTTCTATTTCTCTATGAACTATATATATATTGATAAACAAAATTTGAAAACGATTTTATCATCATTAGTTATTATTTAATATAGTTTTATTTGTTAATAAAAATCCATTTATTAATTATTTAAAAATATAATTAAATATTCATTTAAATAGTGATTGAATTCTGGGTCGTTACACTAATGTAGGGCTGTTGCTCTCATTTTTTTGTTAAAAATTGATGTAATGGTATATGACTATACATGAGTTGTATTATAGAGAATGTAGCACTCTTTTTCCTTACTACTCTAGCAAGGTTTTTTAAGAAGGGGGACTCTCTCTTTTGGTTTTTACACGTCATTAATAAAAAAACCATTTTCAAAAAATAATAATATGCATATATATATATACATATACATATACATACATACATATAAGTATCACAGTCCCCCTATGGACCAGGATACATTCCTCAATCGTATCCGTAACTCCGTACTGCTCCAGGCATCTACCATTAGTGTCCAAGCTGAATTACCAATCTACACCGAGGAACCTCCCGTCAGTGCCTAATAAAGGCATTACTGCTATTTAGTCGTATTCTAATTCGTCTTAGAGACACATCTAGGGGTCATCTAGCTTTGCCTCCTAACGACAAACAAACTAACAACTTTGAGGCGGTGCATGTCCCATATGAAACCTACACTTGTAGGAAGTGTAGTCCTTCAAGGCATAGCCCAATTCTTTCTAATGACCGCTCTAGGCCCAATAATACTCTCGACCTATGTGTATTACCCTACTCCTCGAGTATATGGTACCAACCTTGATAACATAGTGCCGAGCCTATGCCCACCGTCCCATTTAGATTGCCTAATGCAATTAAGGAAATGCATGTCTAGTTACTTAGTACCCCTTATAAGGATTGAAGTATTTCCTACTTGGCCGTTTAAGACTTTAACCCAAGGAAAACCCCCTTTGGTATATTCCCTTCACTATACGCGAATGCATATCCTCATGGGTCCTATAGCTGGAGATAGGCCTGTAAATGGTCAGATACAGATTCAGTTAGTGTCATACCTATATTCGTATTTGAAATCATTTTCGGATATCGGATATCCATATCCACAGATGCGGAAAGATATTGTATATTTATCAAATATTATTCAACCAGTTCATAACAAATTTATCTAAACAAATAATTAAAAAATTCTGATTTATTATAAATCCTTTTTAGTACAAAAATATAAAAAATAATAAATACAGTAAGAAACATAATTTTAGTAGCAAATATTGATTTTTATACACAGATTAATTTTTTTTCATCTAGACAAAATAGTGAAGACAATCATTTTATGCACTAAAATACAAAAAATAACTATAATCTTGATAAAAAACGAAAGATTATTATCTGATATAGATATGGCCATATTCGCATCCGTATCCGTTTTTTGGATATCAGATAACTTTTCATATTTTGGATATGGATACAAACAAATTTCATATTTTTTAGGTACTCGTTGACAGCTCTAGCTGGAGATATCCCTATTAGTACAATGTATGCACAACCCCTAGTAGCCCATTTTAGATGGTAGACTTCTGTTGTGAAATATTAGTGACCTCGCGTTCCAACTCTTACTAACCATGTCATTCATAGTTAATTTAAATCATTGGCTAGATCTACTAATTCACACCCATTGTAAATGTATACTTGAGGCTATATAAATTTAATTGTAAAATTACCATGTCCCTAAGTTCAATTATTAGTATTCGGACACTTTTACATGAACTTCTTACCTTTTTTTGCAAGGCTAGACATTTTTTAGTGCACCATCCACTGTTTTATTAAATAGTTTAAATAGTGTGAGGCAGATATACCTCAACAACTACAAAATTACATCGGACACTTACATAGCTATCAAAGAAGCATAATGACATGGTACAAACATAATAGCAAATAAACGATTACCCAAGAAAGAACTAATGACACCACTAGTTGCCACACAACAACCAAACAAGATGCAAAAGCATTAACCAAAAGAAGTTGATCCAACCTCCATAAGAATAACATATTATCAGCAAATAAGAACAACCAAAGTTGGCAAGTACAGCAAGCCCAAAAAGCCGACCAAAAGCTCAGCAATAACCACCGCTAACACCAAATGAATCTCACATCCACTACGAACAGCCACCATGGAGATAGAAGATGAAGAGGGCCTAAAAAGAAAGGTCACAAATTACAGGCTCACATTATTTCACAACAAACACTTCCTAAAAATGGCTGGACTGTGACTATCTCAAAACAAGCTCACCATAAAAAAAACAACTTCCAAAAAACCCAAAGCAAAACAGAACCACATAACAAGGTAGAATACTAAGCTAAACCCTCAAATGTGACCGAAGTCATCCAGATCAGGTAGCATCAAAAGCCAAAAGGGGCCAGGAAGGGGCTAGCACAGAGGAAGTTGACAACTGGCTTAAATCTACAGGTTCGACTTGCAAGGGGATAAAATGGTTTCAAAGCGAGATCTAAAGTGGATTTCTAAGACCAACAGTGGAAGTGATACAGAGTCACACAGGGTGAGTTTGACAAGGAATGCATCAAAAATGAGGAATAATGAGGATAACAATCGAAGTGGGGTAAGGGGTGGGATGTGGATGATGACATTGTGGAAGGGGAGAAATGTGGTTGGACCAGAAGAAGTATATCTGATAGGAAAGAAGTGGATAGCAGCTAAGAACTAGACCTCATTATTTTACATTTTTGAAGCTTGTTCTTTTTGATCTAATTTAGAGAATGAATAGATGCAATATCGTTTTGGCTTCTTACTTTCTTAATAATATTTAAATGTCATTTACTGCTTATTAATAGATTAAATACTTTTTACTACTTGATTTCCAATTAATACAATTAGACATATTTTATTGTATCCTTTTAACTAATAGTTATCTTTCTTTGATTACTATAACTCTCCTAATTCTTTATTCCATTGTCTTATTATTACTTTCATCGCTTATTATTTATTTCCTAACTTATCTTAAAAATGCGTATTAAATTAACAACAGAATTATTATTATTACTTCTATTTATAATAATGTGATTTTATATTTAGGGATTTCTATATTTTAATGCATAAGAACTACATCTTCCCAAAGAGTAATGTTAACACCATAATTTATAATAAATTACCTAAAAGAGTATTTTTGTTATGTTTGGAATTAGGAATTATCTTTTATGTTATTATTGAAACAGACAGTACAAAATCCGGTAAACATTTCTATTTTGTACATCACTTTCTTTTAGTCATACTCACTGCTATTTCAAACAATACACCTTCATACATAATTATAAAGTTGGATAATTTATAGAAAATAATAGTCCATTCCAATAAGAAATATTACTTAAATCCCAATCAAATTCGAAACAATCTTTAATTCATGTTTAATAATATATAACATTCAAATAACAAACCCGGAATTTACATAAAATCTTATTAATGAATTATCCATAACTTTTAAGGGCTACTTTCATCCTTACTTTCCAGATTTAGGTATGTACGATATCTAGTCAGATTTAACAATTTACAAAATATGTAGGCAAAGTTCTCAAATCCATTGAATATATATATATATATATATATATATATATTATGTATGTATGTATGTATGTATAAGTCTACAACTCCAAAGTTTACATTCACATATAAGAGGAACAGATTCACAACGATATAAATCCAATGTAATATGAAACTATATAATTTTCCATTCACCTATAACCTTCCTAATCTCCCAATCTAAATTTGTTTTCCTGATTGACTCTCTTTCTTTCTACCAAATTATGTACCAAAAGTATATACATATTTATTTGAACTGTAGATCCGATAAGTGATTTGAATTAAATATAGATTTGGATTTAGATTTACAATTTACCTTTGGTTTTGGCGATTCAATTTGACCCTATTCTTCTTATATATTGCTTTCCGCTAATCTCCATGTATACATATATAATTTTATAGTTTATGTAAATTTTTAGAGTTTGCGAAGAAAAGAAAATGGCATCGGCGTTGATTTAGAAAATATAAAAAGAAAAGTTAGGGGATAGGTCTGTATTTATAGGGGTTCGAATCAATCTCAACTGTTAGACTAGATTATATTAAATTCAGGCCATTTGGCCTAGGTTCAATATCAATCGCCAGTCGATAACTGGTCAACCATATTATACCTACCGACCTGAGCGCTAAAAGTCGATCGGGCCTAATAAAGGTGTCGACCGGTCGTTAAACTATTGATTTTATTCTACTTTGTTTCTTAATTAAACTGATTTAATTTAATCTGATTAATGTTAACACAACTTAGTCATTTAGTATTTGTTTAATGTTAATTTACCATTAGTTAATAATATTTCTTTCCTTTATACATATATAATTATTTCCAACCCGAGATCTTCAACCGTTAATAACTTTTCATTTGAACTCCAATCATAAAACTTTATATAAGAAAATTGATCAAAAAACGCTATAAATCCAACAATGCAAGTTTCATAGTCAAATTTCAACGTTTGTAAAAATTACATTTTTGGACTACAAATATTAATTTATTAATTCCTTTTTTAATTAATTATCGTTCAATTTATGGGGTGTTACATCTTCCCTCTTCAAAATAATTTCATCCTCGAAATTCCTCAATGCCTGAATCATGTAACATAATCCGCAACCATTCTTAGGTAACCAAATAATTAGCGTACAACCAATTTTGATAATCAATCGTGTACAAGTGCATGGTGTATTACGACACATATTATATGTATGTAGAATAATACTAAGTCGGCGCCTGCTATATGAATGCATTCTTTAAAACAATTTGGAAAATATGGTGCAAACAACAAATATATACTAGTAGTTCTATATGTATGCTGTGCACGTAAATGTGCATATTTTTACCACCATATTTAATCTATTTAAATTAAATAAATGATCATATCGGATATTTTAACTTGTTTAAACAAAAATTCAAATTATTTGAAATTGTCACATATTCATCTTCATATAGGGGCAAAATGGTCATTTTTATGCATTTATTAAATTGTGAAAATTTACTTGGAATTTTCTATGTTGTTTTGTAGGAAATTTGGTAAATTTTACAAGTGGTTACATGATGATATATGCATGCACAAGAGTGAAGAGAACAAATGAAGATGGAAATAATTCAAAGTGAAGATAATGGAGGACCCCACCTACCCACCTACTTTAATGTACAAATTAGAGGCTAATGTACATGCTTATGGAATTAATGGCTTCATGTACACTTAAATGAGGATTATTTGAAGCTAATGATTATTTGGCCTCCACACTTCCTAAGAGGGTATTTTGGGCATTCCCCATAAATATGAATTAGAGTTTAACACATGTATAAAATCCCCTTATGTTTCATATAACCCTCTCCTTGCTTAGTCTTTCTTTAGTTTAGTTTAGGCTCACAAATAAATCAAGTTCTCTTCTTTCTTTTCATGGCTACTTAGCCATTTCTTTTATGTAATTTTTTATGCAATTTTCAATACATGCTCTTTTCTTCTTTTGTTCATTTCCCTTCATGTTGTAGTGTAGATTTACTTTCATGCAAGTAGAATAGTTTTAATTCTTGTTAATTTGCTCTCTTTTTCATTAGCTTTCATTTTCCTTTCTTTTTGCTTTCATGTTGCTAGCTACATTTGTTAATCAAATGACAAATATGAGAGGCTAAACCCCTTCAATTTAGGGGTAATGAAGCTCTCTAATTATGTAGCTTCAACTATTCGTTAATTCATGCTCTCTTTTTGTGCTTAATGAAGAATGATTGAAGTGGTTTAATTATTGTTTTTGCCTTGAATTTGATAGCCTATATTGTTAAAACCAAATAGGCTATGCTTAAACAATCACTAACACTAATTGCCTCTTCATCAAAATATGATTATGGCAAAAGAAAGTGATTTGAAATTAAAATTTGATGGTCTATATTTCTAATCAATAGTTAATAGGCCATACTTAAAATAGATTTCATTTTCATTTTCATTGTCAAATTTCATGAAAGTTAGTAAGTGGTTTAAGGGGTGTGTTATAGTTTGATGGCTTATGTTGGCTAATCAATAGCACAAATATGCCATACTTATGATAAGCACATCAATTAAAGCACTAATGACCATAAAAGAGAGATTATGATTTCATATGTTTTGAACTACATGATCTAGAGAGTGGATTTATTCTCTAAATTGTCATTTAACTATTGTATTGGAATCTCTTTTCTTTTAGTTAGTTAGCTAATTTTATAATTCTCTATCTTAACTTTCACTCGACTTTGGTTTAATTTGATTGAATAGATTTTTAAAATCAACAATTCCCTACGGATCGACCCGTATTCTCCACGTACTACAAGTGTACGCCGTGCGCTTGCGGTTATATTTTAATTAGGAAATTTTCGACGGTTTTCTAAACCGATAGAATTTCCGTCGATTAACAACTTTTTGGCACCGTTGCCGGGGAATTGTTTTGATTTTGATTTTCTATTCTTCGAATTATTTTCGTTTGATTTTTGTGTGTTTTATTTTGTGTGTTTGTTTGTAATTAAAAAAAAATTGTTGTGTGTTTGTAACTTGCATTTGTTTGTGTGATTGTTTTTGTTTCTATTTGCATTGCATATTTTAAAAAAAACCATACAATTTCAAAACAGAAAAAAAAATCATTTTATTTCATTTTCAATTCTCATTTACAAATTCTGTTTTTAAGTTACATTGCGTTTACATTTCTGTGCACATATACATTTCTGTGCACATTTCTCTTCTTACTGCAACAGTGTTTCAACAACCACAAACACTTCACTGCCTGAAAACAACTCCCCTGACCATACTGTCTACACAACAACAAGTGCATTAGTGACATCAGTAAACTGTCAATCTCCTCCAAATCATCCCACAATCCACTTCTACAAACTATTTCTCCACTGCCTTCCTACAGACTCACTGCCTCTGCCACTTCTCAAGACTTCCTCTACATCAAACTCGACTGCAACAATCCACTGACAAACAGCCACCAGGCAGCATTCTCACCATCCAATCCCACTGTCGTTCACAATATCTCAACCATCGACCACACACCTTCATCCCACATAGCTTCGAACAACCAACTTCACCTCCTAATACCCCCTGACATCAACATATATCAGACATCCATAAACTGTGCCACCACTTCCCACTGTACTGTCGACCTACCACTATACCTGCTCCACAAAACTGCCACTACCACTATACTTCTACAACCATCACATCGAATTCCACTGCATCTTCCATATTCCCCTTACTTTTACATCAAAATCAATCTCAAAGCCACTTGCACTCACAAGTTCACCAAACCATAATCACTCTGTCCAAATCGAGACCACACATACACTACTGGTGCCTTCATACAACAATCCATACTGCCCTTCTATCTGCCTTTCAACCATCTACACCAGACTTTACACAACATCTCACTGCTCAATAACTTCTCATTCCACAATCTCCCCATACACAAAACACTGTCAACTTGCCCGAATACAACCTGCCATTACCATTGCTTCCTACTAACTGCTGCAATTGCCTTGCTTCTCTGGCAAAAAAACAACCAACGTCAGGCTGAACCACTCTCCAAACTACTCTACATTCACATCTTTTCTTCTTAACTACCATATAAACATCACCTCACAACCTCCTCTTTCCCCACTATCATCATCTCATTCCTACCCATAAGTGCCCACTGCCTGCAATTCCATTCTTCGCAACTACATATCCAATCACAGTGCTGCACGTTTCATCAACTCCACACAACTCCAGTCGACAAACTACCTAACTCCATACAACTCAAATTGCAAATATTGACTCACCTGCACAATAATTCAAAAACAACTTGCATCACTTCCTTGAACCAATCGACTACCCCTGCAGTTCAAAAACCTTTCCATAGTTGAAACATCAACAGCAAAGCCATCGACAACAATTCGCCGTCA
Source organism: Allium fistulosum (assembly GCA_030737815.1). Classification (NCBI taxonomy): domain Eukaryota; kingdom Viridiplantae; phylum Streptophyta; class Magnoliopsida; order Asparagales; family Amaryllidaceae; genus Allium; species Allium fistulosum. The sequence goes on along the minus strand of CM060907.1, from coordinate 897,161,810 downwards.
CTGCTTCCACCAACTCATTCCGGAATCACCATCACCATCGCACCCAATAAACCCAAATCGACCAAGGCAGCAACTCATCCTCATCACCTGATACGAATCCAACCTGAGCAACTAATCGAACTACTCAATCCAAACAACACACTGACCATATTCAAACTACAATACAATTTACCCCATCACCAAATCGCCATACCAAATCGCGACCGCCCCCACTCCAAATTCGCGAATACCATCACCGCCTCGACTTCGCCATGACCATCTGAACCACCTCCTCGAACTCGCGAACATCGAGCACTTCGAACACCGCCGAAACTAGACGGTGCAATCCTCAAATGCAACCCCAATTCACCAACAGCTAATCAAACGCCTGACCAAATCGAATAGACTGCAACCTCCATCACCTGCAAATCGACCACTGCTTCGCCCTCTTTCCAAATCACCACGACTTGCCTCCGAAAGCCATCGCAAGTGTAATCAACCAACCAAGTCGCGATTTAGTCGCGACCATTTTGTAATTGGGTGCGAAATATTTTTTTTAACAGAATTCTGGGATTTGTTTAGTTGATTTGAGAATGACGTATATAGATTGAGGAAAGTTTCTGACTTATTTAGTGGGCTGGGCCGAAGAAAGTATTTCATTTTTTTGTAAATCATCCTTTTAAGTTTCTTCATAAAAAAAGGGGGGTTTTGATGTGAGCCGGGTAATTTGTGGATTGTTTTATAATTTTAGGTGTTTATTTAGTGTGCTTTGAGTTTTTATTTTATTTTATTTTTAAGTTTCTTCTTTGATTAATCAATTTGTTTGTTTATTTTTAGGTGTTTGTTTTCATTTGTTTATTAAAAAAAATAGTTTTGTTTTAATTTGTTTTAGTTCTTTCTTTCATCTCTAAAAAAATTTGTTTAAGGTCATGTTTTCTTTTTTTTTATATATAAAAAAAACAACAAAACAAACAAAAAAAACAAAACTGTATATATACCTTGTTTTGATTTTCAGGTTGCCAAAACAGATGGGAAGAGTCGCTTGCTTCACTTTGCTTGCCAAAACAAACTACTTTGCTTGCTAATCAAATTTTTTTTTAAAGTAAAACCTCACTTTTAAGTTTCCTTTTCAAAAAAAAAAACAAAAAAAAACAACTGTATATATCTTGTTTTAAATTTCAGGTTGCCAAAGCAGATTGGAAAAGTTGCTTGCTTCGCTCAACTGTTGCCCAAAAATAATTGCTTCGCTTTGCTTTATAAAAGGAAAAAAAATGCTTGCTTGATATATCTATTGTTTTTATTTGCCTTGCATTGTATATATCTCTTGTTTTTATTTTAGTTGCATTGTTGATTGCTTGCATTTGCATATATATATTTAAAAAAAAATTCAAAAAAAAAACAGAAAAATTACATTCGTAGTTGCATTGTTAATACACGTTTAATTTCAGTTTTGCATTTCATCCTAGAATTTGTTAAACATAACGGTTAGACATCGATAGCTCTTAATTGTGTATTTACAAGTTGTCTTCTTTGAACAATTTAATTTCTTGGTGTCTAGGCTACGGCAGTGTAATAACCATTTATAAATATTACGGTGATTCGTAAATATTATAGTGGTTGTTCCTATGAAGGTACATAAACCTTCGGCTGCATTGCTACGGTAATTCGTGGTGCACCGATAAATCATGTCCGTTACCTGGCTGAGAACTATCTTGTTGATCTAAGACAATGTGTGATTATACAATTTTGGGTTAACTTAGGATAAATCATTTGTAATTAACCCTTGCATTCATTTAGTTGTATTAGTTCATGCATTTTTTTTTAAAAAATCCAAAACTAAAAAAAACAATTGTAAATATTCCATTTCCTTTGAAATTTTTAAATCCTTTTTCTTTGAAATTTCAAAAATCCAAAAAAAATTAGAAAAAAAACCAAAATCTAAAAAAAAAATTATAAACCTTTTCAAAAACAAAAAAAAATTGAAAAACCAAAAAAACAAAATAAAAATCGATTTCCCTTTTGAAAAATAAATTTTATTTGTAAATATTTTTCCTTTAAAAAAAACAACAAAATCATTCTTGAAAATGTCCGAGTTTCCCCACTTACGTGAATTTTACAATACTTGTGAAAATCAATATAATCCATATGATTTCACTCCAAATTCATATGGATATTTTAACAACAACTATTGCTTAAATGACTCAAATTTTGAACCACAAAATTTTCAAAACAATGACCAACCCTCAAGTCTTAAAAAGGGCATTTCGTCTTTACTTGAAATCTTCACACAACAAAATAAAATGATAAATTATTTGTGTAATTCATATTTGGGCAATGATTCAAATCAAAGTTTTCAAAATAATCAAAATTTGAATTCACTTCAAAATTCAAACGATTTCGAGTATAACCCATGCTAATTCAATTTTGAACTCCAAAATGAATTTCAAAATCAAAACGAAAATGCGATCCACTTTTCAAATAATTTTGACAGTGGGAATAATCTTAACCACATTACGATTGAAAATCTTTGTTCTCAACAATTTCAAAGTGAAAATCCTCATGTTAATAATGATAAATTGGATTTTGTTGAGCAAATGAACGAAATTTACGATGATCACACGGATTCGTTGTTTGAAACATATATGAAACAACGTGAAAAACAAAACCAAATTCCAACGTGTGATGAGTCAAATGATAATCCATCTTTAACCCAAATCATTGATTTTCAAATGACAACTTTTGAAATGAAAAATGATGATCTTAATGAAGTTGTTGAAAATTTGGTAATTGAGTTGGATTTCAATTCTTTTGAGGGTGAGAAACTCGATTTAAATTTCGATCTTCCTTTTTCTGAAAATTTGAATACAACAACTTTGAATTTTGAACTTGATTTATGCAAGAAAGTTGTTGATAATCCAACAAAGGAAGATGAATTTAATGAACACGAATATTTTGGACTTTTGGATGACGAGTTGTTAAATTTCGACGGGGAAGATTTAAATCACTATTTTGATTTTGAATTCAATAATTTTGAAGAAGTTTTCAGTGATAAATTTGAATTTCAATTTGGTGATAAGAAATTTGAATTTCAATCAATTATTCTATCAACCCCGAAAATCATCGAAAATAAAACAACTCGTACGGTTTTCAATAAAACGACATTCGTTTTTCCAAATCAACATTCAACTTTGAAATCGTTTACGATTTGGTTTTTCGAGCTTAAACTGTGTCTCGTATACTTGATGAGGCAAATGAATCGGTTTTTGGAAGACCGTTTCATTTACGCTTTGTCGATATACTTTCTGATCCCATGTAAATACCGTTCATTTTCATATAAATAAAGGCCATTTTTATTTTTATTCTTATTTTTCTCCTTTCACTTGGGTTGACTGTGGGGACACAGTCAAAATCAAGTGTGGGGGGGGGAAACTCATCATCATTTTCGATTTTTCATGGTTATTTTTATTTTTATTTTCTTTCCAAAATTTAAAAAAACAATCTCAAAAAAACAATTTTTTTTAAGCATTTTGATTTATTTTTAAAGAAACACTATAGGATAAATATATGGTTTTGAATTATTAAATTGAAACTTTTGAAATTTAATTTGTCTTAACAAAAATAAAAATGAAGTTTGATTACAAATAAAATGGTTTAACTAGTATATAGGAAGATTCATACGTGTTAATTATGAAATACATCCTAATTGAAAATCTTTGTTTCAAAAAGGAAAAAAAATACAAAATACAAAAAATATTTCTTGTATATATGTGTATTTATATATATATTTTAATAAACACCTAGAGTCATGTGTTCACACTCGTGTGTTCACTCGCCATGCTCTGTACCCTTCTCACGTAAGCCCGAAAGGCAGTGCACGATCGGTATATCTGGCCTCAGTTTATCCGAGTTAGGTGTGTGTATATAAAAATTATTTTACTAATAACGCTTACAATCGATAAGTGTTCACACCTGTGTGTTCACTCACCACGCTCTGTATTCCACTCACATCAGTCCGCAAGGCAGTGCATGGGTAATATATTTGGCCTTAGTTTACCTGAGTTAGGCATATGTAAATATTGTTAATATCAATAAAATTTTCAAACAAGAGGGAGTAAGCAAATGAAATCCAAGCACCATTCAAACTTATTTGATTTGATTTGTTATTGAAAAGAAATGAAAATACCACTTTGAAAAACTTTGATAATCGACTAAGGATCCATTTTATAGTTACACTGTGTTATCAACCGAAACAACGAGTTAAACCATAGTATAATTGCTTTGATAACTTCATTTTTGTTGGAAACTTTGACGAGTAAATGACTTAAATTTTCAAAGATAATAACCAAAACCTATATTTAACTTATGTGTGTGTTAATTTAAAAGTAAATCCTTCATTGTAAATATTTTCAAAAACTTGCATTCATCTCTTTGTAAATAAATCTGCATTGTGTAAATATTTTCATCCTGCATTTGGATTTTGTGGGTAGTATCCGCTGAAAAGAAATGAAAATACCACTTTGAAAAACTTTGATAATCAACTAAGGATCCATTTTATAGTTACACTGTGTTATCAACTGAAACAACGAGTTAAACCATAGTATAATTGCTTTGATAACTTCATTTTTGTTGGAAACTTTGACGAGTAAATGACTTAAATTTTCAAAGATAATAACCAAAACCTATATTTAACTTATGTGTGTGTTAATTTAAAAGTAAATCCTTCATTGTAAATATTTTCAAAAACTTGCATTCATCTCTTTGTAAATAAATCTGCATTGTGTAAATATTTTCATCCTGCATTTGGATTTTGTGGGTAGTATCCGCTTAAAACCCTCACGAGACAACACTTGTCCTACTGGGGACACCCAGAGGTTTAACGGCTTGTTGCATACGCTCAATGCAATCGTGCTCACTACGAAAATAGATTTATCTTAGTTTTCCTTTATTCGAGGACGAATAAAAATTTAAGTGTGGGGGTATTTGATGTGCACGTAAATGTGCATATTTTTACCACCATATTTAATCTATTTAAATTAAATAAATGATCATATCGGGTATTTTAACTTGTTTAAACCAAAATTCAAATTATTTGAAATTGTCACATATTCATCTTCATATAGGGGCAGAATGGTCATTTTTATGCATGTATTAAATTGTGAAAATTTAATTGGAATTTTCTATGTTGTTTTGTAGGAAATTTGGTGAATTTTACAAGTGGTTACATGATGATATATGCATGCACAAGAGTGAAGAGAACAAATGAAGATGGAAATAATTCAAAGTGAAGATAATGGAGGACCCCACCTACCCACCTACCTTAATGTACAAATTAGAGGCTAATGCACATGCTTATGGAATTAATGGCTTCATGTACACTTAAATGAGGATTATTTGAAGCTAATGATTACTTGGCCTCCACACTTCCTTAGAGGGTATTTTGGGCATTCCCCAAAAATATGAATTAGGGTTTAACACATGTATAAAATCCCCTTATGTTTCATGTAACCCTCTCCTTGCTTAGTCTTTCTTTTGTTTAGTTTAGGCTTACAAATAAATCAAGTTCTCTTCTTTCTTTTCATGGCTACTTAGCCATTTCTTTTATGTAATTTTTTTATGCAATTTTCAATACATGCTCTTTTCTTCTTTTGTTAATTTCCCTTCATGTTGTAGTGTAGATTTACTTTCATGCAAGTAGAATAGTTTTAATTCTTGTTAATTTGCTCTCTTTTTCATTAGCTTTCATTTTCCTTTCTTTTTGCTTTCATGTTGCTAGCTACATTTGTTAATCAAATGACAAATATGAGAGGCTAAACCCCTTCAATTTAGGGGTAATGAAGCTCTCTAATTATGTAGCTTCAACTATTCGTTAATTCATGCTCTCTTTTTGTGCTTAATGAAGAATGATTGAAGTGGTTTAATTATTGTTTTTGCCTTGAATTTGATAGCCTATATTGTTAACACCAAATAGACTATGCTTAAACAATCACTAACACTAATTGCCTCTTCATCAAAATATGATTATGACAAAAGAAAGTGATTTGAAATTAAAATTTGATGGTGTATATTTCTAATCAATAGTTAATAGGACATACTTAAAATAGATTTCATTTTCATTGTCAAATTTGATGAAAGTTAGTAAGTGATTTAAGGGGTGTGTTATAGTTTGATGGTTTATGTTGGCTAATCAATAGCACAAATGTGCCATACTTATGATAAGCACATCAATTAAAGCACTAATGACCATAAAAGAGAGATTATGATTTCATATGTTTTGAACTACATGATCTAGAGAGTGGATTTATTCTCAAAACTGTCATTTAACTCTTGTATTTGCATCACTTTTCTTTTAGTTAGTTTGCTAATTTTCTAATTCTCTAGCTTAACTTTCACTCGACTTTGGTTTAATTTGATTGAATAGATTTTTAAAATCAACAATTCCCTGCGGATCGACCCGTATTCGCCACGTACTACAAGTGTACACCGTGCGCTTGCGGTTATATTTTAATTAGATATTTTTCGACGGTTTTCTAAACCGATAGAATTTCCGTCGATTAACAATGTATGCAAGTCTTTCAAAAATCAAAAACCTTTTTTCACACAACCATTTCCTACCTACGAATAGGGATACGGTTCAATTAATATTTCATCCAATCCCTAACATCCAATACCCAGTACACCATTTCTAATGTCCAAAATTTTGAAAATCCGGTTTTTCTAAAGCTATATTATTATGACAGAAAAGGGGTTTAGATGGAGAACTCCATATTTCCTTCCCTCTATGTGTATCCATTCCAATGTGTCTTGGAATCTTCTTTTTTGTCCTAGATTCTTTTCCAACTTTTCTAAGTACATTCCACATAAGGAAATTTATTTTTAGTTTTAAATTTCAAACAGAGTTATTTCAAAATAATTTTTTGTTCCCCTATCAACAAGGCATGGAAAAAGAAATTCCAAAGCTAAAACAACTTTTTCCCTCGCCGTTAACTACATTTCACATGCTATCATTTCTGCCGAACAGCAAAATTCATGTTTTCTACACTAAGCATGTGGTATTTCTAAGATCAAACAAATTTCTCCTTTTTCCATTCAAAATATTTTCTAATTAAATATTTGAAATAGTTGAAATTTTTTAAAATAAAAACTCATTTATCAAGACTTTTATTTTATATTTTAAAAATCAATGATTTTCGAACAAAACTTTCAAAATTATTTATTTTAACTTTTCAAAACAAATTAAGTCACATCACACATAATCGAGATTTAGTCAATGGGTCAACGTTTATGATTGATTTTATTCTATTACACAGTAAATTTTCAAATTTTGAAAACGTTTTCTTTTATTTTAGAACAATAATCAGCACATAAGTACATTTATAAATTTCAATTTTTAAGGCATAGGGATAGTGACCTGTGGTTTCATAACAACCTTTCCCTGTCTTTTGCTCACTACAATTTATCTTCCCTAAATTTTAATGCTTTAGGGACTTAACATTATTTACTTTTAGCAGCTAATAAATTTCCTAATTTATTTTATAAACTTCCAAACTTAATTTGCATTAGTTAAGTGTAATTATGAGATTTCCTTATTTATATTATTTTCCAACCCATATAGCAGTCAATCCAGAAAATCAATCATAGTAATAAAAAAGAACATTTCTCGTAAAATAACGTATGCGTTTTTTATACAAACAAAGACAACTAATGCTCACAACACAAAGCCTAAAAGACATAATTGTTGGAAGCTTCCTTCCAACATCAACTGGTGTTAATGACGTTGTGACCCTATCACTCCTTACACAATTAAGATGGACATTTCTAGTATATCATTTTACTACAACCACATGTATTAATTTACCTACTTGGCTTCAAATGAATAAGATCCATTCACTACTTCAATTATTACACCTAATTATGGATAAACTGTGCATTTCAATACCATATATATAGTATGTAAGAAATATAAACTATGCATATATAGAATAACTCATTGGAAATTTTGCTTGGCAGAATAACTTTTCCACCATCCATCTTGCCTTCCTTAACCTTGAGTCTACCAATGTCCTCTATGTGTGTTTGTCATCTCATTACCCTTTGTTACTATCTTCTTTTAATCTAAATCTCCTGATAGTATTCTAGAATTTTAGTATTTACTTTCTTTATCCTTGATATTTCATGCAACTATACTCTAGAACTCGCTGAAGTGTACTTCGATATCATTCATCATTCCTTTGTAGGTTCTTCTTATGGCTTTCATACATACTAAATAAAACATTCCCAAGTTCATACCAATATTCCTTATATTCTACGGTGATTCCTTGTTGCTACTCTATGAGCATTTGTAACTACTTCATCCATAGCCTTAACTTTTAACCTGTCCTATCTAGGCAGTCATCCTTATCTACTCCATGTCAAGTTAGCTTGGTTTTTACTACTCTTTATAAAAATTGTTAAACTTCACGGCCATGAAATTATTAATCCAAAACTTTTATCTTAAAAATATAAATTTAGAACTTTTAAAACTATATTTTAGGACTTATGAAGCAAGTTTAGTTATTAAGTTCCAAAAGTCACTATTAGGAATTTAATTTAAAAAGATCCTTTCATTTAAAGACTTTTCAAAACAAAGGTTTTACTCCTTAAAAATAGAGTTCTTAGCTCAAACCATTAATTAAGTTTTGTATTCCAAATACTCAATTTTTTTGTACTAAACCATTTATTTCAAAAATGCACTTTACAGTGTTTCTAAAACATCCTTTATAACTTTAAACAATAAAAACTGGATTAGACAAAGACAACTTCCATTCTATTTTTTTCCTACCACCCATGCTATTTCTATTTTCAACCATGGTGGACACTCTGATAGCATTTGAGGGGAACTTCTAAAAGATACGTGCAATAATTGCATATATTTACATAAATTATTCATTTTCCCTTTGTTTTTCCTATGTTATTTCTAATTAGATTACTAACATTATTTTAATATAAATTCCAAATGTTGTTTTTATTTATATTTCTTAATGTTACAACTATTTAAATTTCTTCTACCTAAATTAATCTTTTTTCTTTGATTGTTTCATTCATTGTAGTTCATTTTCCTACTGCTTTACCCATTGGGTTTTTCTTCATTAACGTGATACAATTTACCTTTTTTATAAATCTATTTCGACTATTTCTCTTCGTATTTTCCTCATACGGGAATATTTTTCCTATCTTCACTATCGAGCATTTTTCTAATCCTTCCATTCTCATTACCCATTTAAAATCAGTACCACTTCCTATTGTCCGCCTCTTAAAAGAATTCTAAAACTTTGAATTTTCAAAATCAAAAAAATTGCTAGGCTATACATATGCTCTATTTTCTATTTATTTCAAAAGAAATGCCTTTTTACTAAAGTTCTTTTACCTAAAATTTTTAGCTAAATAGTTTTAATTTTTTAACAAGAAATTATATGTAAATAAAAGATATTTTATTTTGCAGAAAATTTTAACATTTATTTACTTTTCCAAAATAGGATTATACTACATTTAAATAAATCCTTTGAAATCATTTCAAATAATTTTGAAGAAATTCGAAACCTTTTTATCAAATTATTTCATACGGGGTCAGATGCAAAGTGAGTTTTATTTATCCCAACTTTTTGACTTTTCTTCTTTTCCACTTGCTTTTGACTTATCTTCTTTCAGAATATATTGCATCTATCGTCTTAGAGAGATTTCTATACGTCCTTCGAGATCTAACTTAACTTTTACTTTGGGATATATGCAACATATAGATTCTTTACTTTATAGTTATCTAAATCTAACATACATCATCAATTGACAATCCTACGAGAATCCACAACCATAGGGCAATCTAGGCCTCGCTCAATGTATCCTAATTCTAATGATTGACTAACCTCGCTCTGATGCTAAATCCAATAACCTACACCTAAGTAGGCCCGAATTTTCGCTAAACTGAAAATCCAAGTCCACAAGAGTACAGATTGTTGGTGTTGGTATCATGTAATAAACAAAAGTATATCATTGACTATTAATAAGAACTCACAGCAGAATAGATAAATATAGTATAACATATACATACACTAACCAAGGCTAATACATCCGATGTCTAGTACCTTTATCAGTGCCGAGCATGCATAAGGAAATTTGATCTTCCAAAATTCCTGCCTTATGCCAGTACCCATCCCTCTTAATCTATCCTTTAGGTTGTAATGAGAAGTGGGTCAGAACAATGTTCATGTGACTGATGAATTATATACTTATCCATAATACTAGTTTATGCCGATTGTTTTTCCATTACGTGGTATGTCTATTATTTAAAGCTTAATCATTTTGACTTCGCGTATGCGTACGATATGCTCAACCTATTCGAGGTATACAGTAACAACCTATGTATGCGCGCGCACACACACACAGATATATATATATATATATATATATATATATATATATATTGACCCAAAAAATGGATCAACACCCTGAATTGAGTGTGAAAGCACCAGTCCTGTTTCTCAGAGCAAACAATATAGAAAATAAATGTAAAAAGAGCAGAAATAGTAAAAAACAAGAATATTTTTATAGTGGTTCGGCTATTAATGAAGCCTACATCCACTTTATAACTTTCTATTAACTGACTATTGTTACAAGTTCAATCTGATTATAATTTGATTGGATTTTGTAAGTTAGATCAAGTCACCGATGTTAGAGTTCACTGGAGAATCACAGTGAACCTTGTAGATGACTATTGTATGGGAGAAGGATGAATAATAGTTTATGTAGATTTTCAGCAGCCAGTCGTGAAGATCCTCTTTATGTTGTAGGTAGGTGAGTATTTATTGGGATTGGAGAGCATTTGGGCCATAGCCACTTCACCAGAATCCTACACATGATGCCACAAAGGAGTTTAGAGAGTATCATGACGATCCGAGCTAACCTGATGGATCGCTAGTGATCGATTGATAGCGATCCATAGGAGATGGATCGCTAGCGATCCTTAGGTGATAGATCGCTAGCGATCCAATTACTTGGAGTACTTTTTCTTCATCCTTTCCAAAAATTTCATAATAATCCAACATAATCCTATGGATCGCTAGCAATCCATAAGGCATGGATTGCTTGCGATTCATGTACTTAGGGGATTTTTGGACTTCTTCCTTTAGATTGCACTCATTGTCTTATATAGGTGCTCTCCACGTGATTTTGTGACTAGATGCTTTGTTTTGATAATGATTCATGTACGGGTTGCATTGAACTATTACTAGAATTTGACGAATGCCCACTTCTCGATCTAGCTTGCTTGGAACATCGTGAAACTTAGCAAGCGTCCTTAGAACAGATAATGCTTCATGATGCAAAAAGGATGGATGACCCATGAGTAATATTTATGGATTACTAGCGATCCATGGATGATGGATCGCTAGCAATCCATACCCTAAGGCTATTTTTTGCTTCTTTCTCTTGAGTCCCTCTTGGTTACTTCTTTTGATCCTTCTGGTTGATTCTTGAGTCGTTTTAACTTGATGCAGATGTTCTAACTTCCATTGAATTCTCTTGGATTAAAATTCCAGATAACATTTCCCCCACAGAGTATACCTTCGTTGGAAACAAGGCTTGCTCTGGAAGTTACTACTTTTGAGTTCCCATTTTGTGAGATTTAATTTATCATGCTGAGGCTATAATGCAAATTTGATTTGGTTATTCAGCCGTCTGTTGAGTTCTGTTGTGAATTGTCATAGCTCATAACAACTGATCAATTTTGGTCCTATAACTTTCACGATGCTGGAAAATAACACGTGGATCATGCTTGACAAGTTTGAGGAGATTGGTTGCAATTTGATGGATCACTGGCGATCCATAGTCCATGGATCGCTAGCGATCCAAGGACTTAGCGATTTTTCATTCAATCTTCTATTTAACTCCTTATTCGAGCTCTTCTCTATCTTATTCACTTTTGTGACTCGATCCTTCTGCCTTGCGACCCGAACCAACGTATTCAAACCCTAACTTCGCTTTTGCCATCGTCGCTGCCGATCTCCGCCCCTGGAACTTCTTGCCATCGTCCCTACCGGAATTCGCCATCGCTTTGACCTTACCCCAAGCTCTTGAAACTTCATCAATTTGGATCGTCGCCGACCTTACTCACTTGGATCGTCATCGACCTATCCACCTTGGATCGCCGCCGACCTAGAGTTTAACCATATTCGCCTTTTGGTTTTTGACTTGAGGTGGGTGGTATGGATTTGTTGTGTTTTCTTTTATCGATTTGGTGATGGGGATGTATTGGTGATGGACGTAACAGAGAATTTGAGTTGATTGCGATTTTGTGGAAGAAGATAGTAAATCGAGTCTTGAGTTCTCCATGGAACGAAGATTGGGTCTCGCCTTGGTGCTTGACATGTTTTGCTATCTTCATCCACAAATCAAAATTAACTTGCACCGAGTTACATTGTTAATCTGGCACGACATCTTACGGATTGATTTTGGTTTTTCTGGGAGGAGATTATCTTAAGGTGCGTCTTGTGTGCAGCTTATGCTGTTATCACCTTCTAGAGAGCTGAAATTGACTTATGTTGAGAATTCTCTACTCGATTCAGACCCATCAATCTATAGTTTCTCACTTCGGATTGGTCCTGTCATTACACAGCGGTGTACCTAGAATGGGAAGAGCTTACCGTTTCGCTTTGGATAGCGGATCTGTTATCGACTATTGGTTGATAATGGGTAAGTGTAGGAGAAATGACTTTAATAAATGATACGAGAAGCTCTTTTCTTTCTTCACTGTGAGTGAACTATCTACACAGGACATAGCATTTGTAGTATTTAGGACACCGAGCCTATCCCACATAGATAACACACTGCACTTGCTCCAGTCTACACTTGGAACCCGATGTATCGGCATAAACCCATATTTCTTCGGAGTTCAAGTGTTAAGCGTAGGGGGACTTTTAGTTAAAAATAGAATTACCCGACCGCGTTAGGTACAAGTTCTGTTGTATAGAATGAAGCACCCGTCATCCCATTGTAAATCTAGTAGAGGAAGTCCGGCACTTTCAGAAGCTGAATCATCATCAGTTGCGCCTTCGCAAATAGTTTCAGTAGCGCCTACTTCTTCAGTACCGCGAGCTGAATACGGTCAATTGGTTCTAGTTGGTCCGGTTATAAACCGAGATCCTTCAAATTTCATAGTTCTACTCAATCCTCCGGAGAGAGCTTCCTCCGTAATCTCTGCTAAAGTTCTGCATAACATTTTTTTACAATATAGCATTCCGGACAATGGCGTATGCCATCCGTCGAAGAATGAATTTGCACATATACCGCCTTTGGAGTACACCGCTTACCACCGGTATATGTGCTTGAATGGAGCATTGCCCCCCCTTCAATCACTTCTTGAGAGAAACTCTTCTAAACTTGGGGATTGCTCCATTTCAAATTCAACCTAATGTGTACGCGATCTTGACTTGCCTTCACGTCTTATTTATGCGGACATTTAATCATGCCCTATGTTTTTATGAGTTGAAATATTTTCTCTCATTTAGAAAGAGAGGCGAATGTCCATCACTTGAGGTCATAGAGGCTCAAAGAAACCGCAACATCATGCTGCAGCTTCAAAGTAACCTGTCCCAATTCAAGACCCAATATTTTTTCGTTAGGTCTCCTAAGGGATTTAATCGTCTTTGGACGACGAGGGTAAGCCTTATCTTTTACTCGTTGAGATTTAATACGTCGCCATGGGATTTTTGGTAGACCGAATACTTCTTGCAATTATTTCGAGGCCGAACAAAGATCCATCACTCGATCCAATCTTCCATACTCTCAAAGCCATAGACGCTAAAGAGAGATCGGTCAAGTTTTTGCTAAAAGATGAGAATTTGCTTCGGTATGGGCTGTTGCATCCCGGGACATTTGTCGTAGCCATTGATGTTCCATCCCTTACCCGTTCCATAATTAGAACACGGTCCATTCTTCATCACATAGTATCGAAGAGCGCGATCTCCTAGAAGGAGAAGGTTCGTCTGGCGGGTCGACCAAAGAAATTCATGAAGGAAGAGGTATTACGACCGAAGCCAGCTGCCCGCTTAAGATGCCCCTGATCTCGGAGGGGAAGGAAGAAGAATTCAAGCATCCTGAAGGCAAGGTCGTGGTGATAACGGAAAAGGAGGAGGGTGAAGTTGGGAACAGCAGCAGCCATGATTCCTCCTCTAGTAATGAAGAATTCGATGCAAGTTCCATTGATGGAAACTTCGAATCGTGTGATGAAACTTCGGGAATGAGTCCCATTTTCCCAGATTCGCCTCCTCAAGAGATTCATGCTAAAGATGCTCCCTAGTAGCCGAGCGACTTCATGGTTCTCCGCTTATGGAAACCAATATTAATTTCGGGGATTTGAGCAATGTTTATGTAGATATCAATGAGCTCATGGGGGAAGATTTCGAGTTCGAGGGGTTGTCTCCTCGTCTTGGTTATGCTGTGTCTAGAGTTAGCCCAATTCCTACCGTGGTGGCTTCCCAATCCAGTTTGTAAAGTCCTTTTAGGCCACCTATGACATGTAACACATTTCACTAGGGTCATGTTCACTTACATATGCATTCTTTAGGTTCATTTCTTGTCGCTAAAGCTCTTTATTTATTTTTTATATCAAGTACTATGAGAGGCCGTGGACTTTACGGGGACCTTGAATAATTTACTGATTCATAATGCTGGTCAAGACGGTCTTCAAGCCGCCATCAGCCCCGTGAAATCGAGAAAGACTGGAGAAGGAGGAAACACTTGGAAGCCAAAGTGCATCGTCGGGACGACAGAGAATAGGGTAGGGTTTACAAGAGTGGTCATGAGAAGAGAAAAACTCCTGATGACCGAGAAGAGCCACCCAAGAAGCCGAAGGTAGATCACGGTTCTCATTCCTTAGAGCACCAAGCATTTGCCTCGGCTCCAGTCTCTGTCGGAATTGAAGTTCCGACTTCCACTGTTCAAGTTTCACCTTCATCTAAAGCTTCATCAACTCTCGTAGTGCCAACTTCTGGTTCTTCACATCCTCGCAGGAGGCCGGCTTATATTCTCCCATTCGATCCTCCTAGAATCGAAGCTGCGCTTCGCGAATGGTTTCTAAAGGGAGTTAAATTTGATCGCGACCTGTGCCCAATCCATAAAGATTCCTATATGCCCCATCTCTAGGTGATTCAAAGTGATTTGGATCATGCTACAGGATGGGAAAAGTTATGTAGGCAACTGGCAGACACGAATCGCAATAATTTCCAAGAGATCCTTTCCTTCGAGTCTGAAAAGGACGATTATGAGAGGACGCTAATGGAACGTGATGCCATAATCGATCAATTAACAAAGGAGAGGGACGCTGCACTCTGAGGGAGTAAGAGCAATGCTAGCTTGCTGAAGGATTTGAAAGAGGCCCACACAAAAATAGAAATCATGCTCCAAAACAAAATCAAAAAGGCCCACGCGTGATCATTGAAGATCAAAAGAAAACTATTGCTTGTCATAACGAAGTCGTCAAAGCTTATAAAAAGACAATTACCGATTACGCGGGAATGGTGGAATCTCGTGACAAGACCGTTTCTGATCAGACTCAAATGATTGCTTCGCTCTAAGAAAGAGTCGCTTAGCTTAACGCTGAGAAGACCCGGGTTGAAGTTGAGAAGGCCGTCGTGACAACGGACTACTTGGAGTTGCAAGATACTTTTGAAAGCAAAATGGAGAAGATGGATGACACCATCTTGAATTTCTATGTTAAATTCTTGCTGCATCATGGGAGCCTCAACTATCTGGGCCCTAAATTCCTGCATACTCTTGATGTAGTTTGGGAAGAAGTTCTGGTCCATTTCTAGGAGAACGGGGCTGTGTACACCGAACAAGAGTTGGTGGATGCCTATCTCAATGAAGAGTCGAAGAAAGATTTGATATAGGGTCGGGAGATCATTTGAATTGAGAGGGAACAGGAGGTCGCAGATGCTGCTGCAACTACAACTGTTAAAGCACTACCCGAGCCTTTCATTTCAGGTCTAGGTGAATCATCAAAGAAGCCTCGCGATTAATTAGCAAGCTCAACTGGTACTACCTAGTTGCCTACCCTTCCAGCGGCTGTTCAGAAGCCTCGGGTGGTCCTCGAACTTCTCCAAAAATCATGCAGCCATCCAAAGAAGGAGAAGATGGGGAGTATGAGGCTGAAATTCTAGGCCATTCTTTTGATGCAGGTAACCTTTTGGTTTCCCCCGTGTTTGAGAATTTTCAACTCATGCCGCAAGAACAAGATAAACTGAATGCTTTCATTTTTGATCTTGTAGGTCCGTCTTCTATATCCACCGACCTACCGGTCTCTTTGGTCCCTAGGCTTGCTGCTATTTCAACTACCTCGACGCTTGTTTATGTAGCCGCTTCGATTGCTGCACCTATGTCTGGCTCATAATCAGAGCTGAAATATGAGAAGATTGCTGCATTGCATGGTCTGGATGACCCTTCCGTATCTTTGGAGGGCGATTTCACAGCAGACGAAGCTCGGGAATAGGAAGACCAAACTAGCCAGCTAAGTAAACCTGAATAGTAGATGGTGGCCGTTAAGAAGGCAAATCGAGTAGTGAAAGTCTTCAAGAAGCTCTTGCAAGTCCCGAAACCGTAGGACCAAGGGGGAGTCTTCCGAGAAGGTCAAAGAACAGGGAGGAGATGCTAGCACAGAGGAGATGGTTGATATTTCAGGCAGCGACACAACTCCTGCCAGAGATTCTGAGAAGAAGAAGAAACTTCTAACCAAAGGTGGGAAGAGGAGCGGTGGAAAGAAACATTGACAGGCTCAAGTAACAGTAGAGCCATATTTTGGGACATTTCAATTTCTTTGATACGTGTTTTGTACAATTGCAGAGTCTACACTTATTGCTTTTGTTGTTGTAGCATCGGTATTTTTCTTTTTGTTAGTCAATATTGTGTGGTATGGTCCCTACATTTTGACTTTGTATCGAAAATGCTATAAGTAATACAATGTTGACATTATGATTGTAACTTTATTTGTCTACATATCTATGTTTCATGTGCTTACGCCAATTTTATTTACTGTTATTTTATCTAGTCCTATCATTGCCGCCAAAATTCTTTGTTTGGATTTCTTTGTTTAGAGCGATAGAACTATGAAGAACTTGGTTTATTTTTGAGTATTGGCATGCATGTGCCACAAAGTTCATGGGGCTGTTTACTTCAAACACTTGACAAATGACCGGTTGATCCAAGTGATTCTTTGGATGTCTGTAGCCGAGCCTATATTTTGGTTCCTATCTTCGAGAACTTGTAATTTGAACATCTCGATTCCAAAGAATTTATCGGTCAACAATCGAATTTTTTTTGCCGATTCATAGTCGTTTGTCATTGCTGGATTCATACCTATTACTCTTGATAGTGGGAGTGGATTGTTTCTTGTTAGTCCTGTAACAGACAAGTTTCCCATCATTGCCGAGACAATACCGGTACTTGAGAGTGCGTACAACTTATGAAATGCATGGCTTTTAAGAGTGTGCACGACTTATGGGATGCGCAGCTTTTAGGATCGATATGACCCGTCGATCTGGAACGGTTTGGAATTTCTCGATGTTACCAATCTTCGAGCAATGTGAGGATTTTTTGTTTCGAGGACGTTATTCCACGGCTCAAAAAGTAATGCGTGGCTTATAGGGGTGTATGGCTTTGATAGTTGTGCTTGCTCAGATGTGATTCCACAATCCAAGAAGCGGTGCACGGCTTACGAAATGTGCGGCTTTTAAGAGTAAGCATGGCTTATGGGATGCGCGGCTTTGATTTGGGCCTTCCCGGCATTACCGGAGCTACGCCGGTTCTTTGATGGCCAGGATCGGGTACTGTTGATCCAATGGTTAGAATCGATTTACTTCCGTTGACCCGGCGGGTAGATGGGGCATGTTTGAGCGTGGTTCCACTATATCAAGCAGCGATCGGATGGCTTTGAGTCGATTTGACCTCGTCGACTCAACAGGTTACTTTTTTGAACGCAGTTTTATTGGTTCAGAAAGCAAAGCAATTTTATTAATAAAAGTTCGGCAACTTTTGCCTATTTACAATGCCTCCAGTATTCCGAGGTGGCTTATTTGCTGGAAATAGGAAATATATAAGATAATTTTAGCTAAAGTAAGGACGCAATGATTCACTGTTCCATGCTTCGGGAATTTGGGCTCCATCAACAGTTGTTAGCTTGAATTTGTCATCCCCTAGCATTTGACCTATCACATAAGGGTCCTTCCCAGTTTGGTCCGAATGCTCCCGATACAGGGTAGACCCTCTTGAGGACAAGGTCTCCCACTTCGAAGGTGCGGTTATGAACTTTGGAGTTGAAGTACCATGCGATCATTCTTTGGTGAGCGGTAGTCCTTATTTCGGCTTCTTCCCTCTTCTTATAGACCATATCGAGCGACTCGAGTAGGAGCTATTCGTTCTGCCTTTGATCGAAGTTTCGCCTCCAATGAGAAGGGACCTCGAGCTCAACCGGGATCATTGCTTCTGAACCATATGGTAGGGTGAATAGACAGTGCCTAGTTGTAGATTTTTGCGTTGTCCTATAAGCACGAAGTGCTAGTCGAAGTTCATCGACCTAATTTCCTTTTGCTTTAGTTAGCCACTTTTTGATGGTGGATTTGATGATCTTATTTACTGCTTCCACTTGCCTGTTTGCTTATGGATGTGTGACAACTGAAAAGCTTTTCTCGATTCAGAAGCGTTTGCAAAAGTCTTTGAACTCAATGCTTTTGAATTGAGTCTCGTTATCCGTGATGATTTTCTATAGCACCCAAAACTTGCAAATAATATTTTTAGTAACAAAGTTAATGACTTTCTTTATGGTAATAGTGGCCAGCGGTTCTGCTTTGGCCCACTTGGTGAAATAGTCAACAACAACGATAGCATATTTGGCTCCTTCTTTAGCCATTGGTAATACACCAATTAAATCGATTCCCCAGATTACGAACGGCCATGGGCTGACCATCTGTGTTAGCTCCATTGAGGGGATTCTTTTAATATTGCTGAATCTTTGGTATTGATCACACCGTCTGGCGTAATCCGCCGCATCGCGGTTTACTGTTAGCTAAAAGTACCCATATCAGAGAACTTTCTTTGCAAGGGTTTGCCCTCTGGTATGATCTTCATAGTCTCCTTTATTAAATTCTTTTAGGATCCATTGAGCTTCGCTGTTGGTCACACATCTAAGCAAGGGTGTAGAGAATCCCCTTCGGTAGAGTATCCCACTGTAGTGTAAATCGAGGTGCCTTTTGGAGAAGCTTTTTCCATTGGTTCCTGTTTGTGGGGTGAGTTCATATGTGCTGGTAATCCTTGATCGGCGTCATCCATGTCTTTGGTTCTTTGGTTGTCTCAAAAAGCAAGTCAATATCCATTTCTCTTATGCTTGGAGTGGTCAGGGTTTCAAATGGGACTAGCCCCAGTGACCGAGCTTCTCCGGAACTAGCCAGTTTGGCCAGATAATCCGCCTTCATGTTCTGTTCCTTCAGGATATAAGTATGGTGTAATGCTCGATGTAGTTCAGCAGTTCCTACACTTTAGATACATACGAGGCAAGGTTCTCCCCCCGAACCTGGTATTCGCCTTTCACCTGACAGATGATAAGCTGAGTGTCGCTATTGATGTGTATGGATTTTATCCCGAGTTCCTTCACAATCTTTAGCCCAGCTATCAATGCTTCGTATTTTTCCTCGTTATATGTTGTAGGGAATACCAAGCGCAAGGCATAGCAAATGGATCGTCCTTCGAGAGCCTCGAGCACTACACCTGCTCCCGAGCAGAAGTTGTTAGATGCACCGTCAATGAACAACTTCCAACGTGTCTCCACTTATGGAGTCATTTCTTCCTCGTTATCTCGTATTCTAAATTCGGCAATGAAATTTGCTAGCGCCTACCCGTTGATCGCCTTTCAAGGATGGTATGTGATTTTGTACTGACTTAATCAATGTTCCATTTGATAAGCCGTCCAGATGTCTCAGGACGGTATAACACTTGCTTCAAGAGTTCTGTCAGCACTCGTATCTGGTGTGCCTGGAAGTATGGTCGTAGCTTTCTGGATGCGATCAAGAGGCAATATGCCAGTTTTTCCAAATTCAAATAGTTCTTTTCTACTCTAGTAAATTGTTTACTAATGTAATATACGAGTCGTTGGATCTTAGCTTCTTCTTGTATGACTGCGACACTCAATGCATGGGGCGAGACAGCTAAGTGGATGTGCAAATCTTCTCCGTCTACCGGCTTGGACAGGATTGGTGGGGTTTCCATACACCGCAGCAGCTCTTCGACTGCAGTTTGACAAGCTTGATTCTAGTCAAAGTTCTTCTTTCCCTTCTTTAGCGCGTCAAAGAATGGTATACATTTATCGGTTGCTTTTGAGATAAACCGACTCAGTGCTGCAACCTTTCCATTCAAGCTTTGTAAATCTTTCCTATTCCTCGGGGCCTCGATTTCCCATAAAGCTGTTATTTGTTTGGGATTTTCTTTGATGCCTCTGGCGCTTACAATGAATCCCAAGAACTTTCCAGAAGCTACCCCAAAATGACATTTAAGTGGATTGAGCTTCATTCCATATTTGTGGAGTATTTCAAACATCTCGGTGAGGTTGTTCAAGTGATTTGCAGCTATGTGCGATTTAACCAACGTATCATCTACATAAGCTTCCATAGTCTTCCCAATCTGATGCTTAGACATGGTGTTAACTAGCTATTGGTAGGTTGCCCCAGCATTCTTTAAGCTAAATGGCATCACTTCGTAGTAGTATAGTCCCAGATCAGTAATGAAACTAGTATTTTCCTGATCAGGCTGATGCATCATGATCTGGTTGTATCCCGAGTATGCATTCACAAATGATAGCAATTCATGTCCAGCCATCCTGTAACGACCCTAATTTTTAGTAACATTATTTAGGATATTTAATTTGTTAAATTAAATAAAATAATGTAACAATTAGGGGATTAAGATTTGTTATTAAAAAGAGTAGTCGTGCCATGTTAATAAATGAACTAGAGGGGATTTGAACTTAAAATAAGAGAGGGAAATAGGTGAGGGCAAAATAGGAAAGGACACATCCTTATACCCTAAACCCTTACACTCATTCACTTTATACGTTTATTTTCCATAAATAAAAAACCATTGAGGTCTGCCACCATTAAAGGAAAAACAAGTGGTCCAGTGGAAGATAAAGAAACTAAAGGAAGGAAGATTAAGCAATCAAATTCATTCTCAAATCTCAACTCCTTAATCAAAAAGCTAAGGTGAATAATGACTACATCTCAAGTTTTTAATGGTTTTCGGTTTTTAGTATGAAATCCGAATTATTTGCAAATGTTTTGCCATGTTTTGGATGATAAAATGTATATCTATGTTGTTGATGATTTACGCTAATTCACATAGATTTTGTGATATGTTTTAATATGAAAACCCGATTATATGACATCCAATTGCCTTGCAAAATTAGAATTAGATTAGAAATGATAATTATAAATTGGTTTCAATTTTCATAATTTTTTGAATTAATGTAGATTTTATATGAATTTTCTAGTGAAGAAAATGCTATTTTGGGTTTAAAATTTATTACGGCCAAATTATATTGGCTTAGGGTCTAAAATTTATATATGTTGGAAAACATATTAAAAATGATTTATAGGAATTTTTGTAGAATTTTCCTAAATGTTTTAATAGATATATAAATTTATTTAAGGTATGAGACTTAAATGTTTTATATATTTATAAAAAGGAGAAAGGGTTTTTTGTAAATAATTCAAATTGTTATTCCTGAAAATTGGCAGTACTTTTAGAAAAGAAAATTTGCAACCAACCATAATTTGAAAAACAAAGCAGGTTTGGTACAAAGAATTAATTTAAAAAGTCAAATCAACATGCTTTTTCCTGTTTCAATGCTTTCGGCACCAGGCTTCCGACTCCTTGCCTCTGCCTCCAACTCCATTGAAACCATGCACATGGTATCAGATACCTGGTATGTAGTGAAATGGGATTAGGCTAAAGGTGCTGGGTCGAAACCAAATGTTCCGAGGGGATCAAAGCATGCTTTTTTTAAATTAAAAATGAGCCTGCTTTTGCCTTCGAAGGAAGTGTTTCGACTTAGTTGGCTTTTGGCTAAGTCAAATGTTTCAAAGGAATGGTTTCAAATGGGTTGCACATTTTGTTTTAAGTAAATGCTTTCGAATGGGGTTGAAACCCCTAGCTGCCGCTTTTCTACCTTTCAATGTCAATGGTTTTGGAAGGTACACTTTGTTTAAAACCCAGCCGCTTCTCCAATGATTTCGAAGGGATGGTTTCGACACCATCACTTCTTTACTTAGGAATACTTTCGAAAGGGATGCTTTCGACTTAAATGTTTTAATGACCCTTTTGCTTTATAAAAAGTAGAACCCAAATGGTTTTGAAAGAGAGTGTTTTAAAGGTTTTGAAAGGTGTTTCCACATTTTACAAATTGAACCCAAATGCTTTCGAAAGGCTTGATGTGTTAATGCTTTCAAAAGGATTTAAAGAAAGGTTTCTAAGGGGTGCTTTCCCAATGGTTTTGAAAGGTCTAAAAGGAAAGGTTTTTCAATGGTTTCGAAAGGCACTGTTTAAGTGTTTTAAAGATAGGATGTCTAAGGTTTTAAAGCTTTCGAAGGAGATGTTTTTAATGCTTTCGAAAGGATAAATATGAATGGTTTTGAAAGGTATGATTTCGAAAGGTATGTTTTAGCCTTCGGCTAAGGTTTTACTTGTATCAAAAGGAGTACTTTCAATGGTCTCGAAAGGGATACTTTAAAAGGTTTCGAAAGGGGTACTTTCGAAAGTTTAAACGTTTTCATCAACAAGGTTTTGTGTAAAGAATATGTAGCATGGCAAGGTGATTTGAGTAAAGCAAAGAGTATATATAAATAATTTGCTTGTTTAAAGAAAGATTCAAAGGTTTAAATCAATTTGAAAGAAAAGGTTTTCAAGGAAAATTTTATGGGTAGATAACCCTAAGTAAAATGACTCAGATATTAGAATACCAGATGGGACTAGTATGGGTCACGCCCTATACTTTAGCCAGTATCCCCTAGCTAAAATAGGTCCAAAATTCCAGTGTGTAGGGCTTTGTCACAGGTAAGACTAAAATTATGTTACACACAGAAAATAATCTAATAAGGAAAGACAGGTTATTGATGAGCTCGCAAAACCATTAGGATCAGTTAGACTTGGAGAAGTAAGTAAGAACAGACCATCCAAAAGAGGAGTATCTAACAGATGTTAGATTTTTATGTTTTTCTGGTAGGCCCGAGTCAGCCAAGAGTTAGTAGTTAGCCAAAAAAACTACAGTGTATGGACATATAGTCCATTTGATAACTGATATGCACATATACCTAATATTGCTTTACATGTTTAACCAGTTTTGGTTGCAAGATTATAATTTGCAAAAGATATGTTTTAAAAGGATATTAGTGAGGGGAAACCCGTTTCGCTAAGCAACGTGGTCTCACTTAGTATCAAATAACCGAGATGTATAGTCTTATTCACACCAGGCTTTATGTCTGACTTGAAGTTTATGTTTTTCCCCTTAAACTCTCAGGTGCTCAAAATTTATTTGAGTATGCAGAGGGTTGAGGTTTACAGGTTTTATAGGTTGGCGAATAAAGCTTCCGGTGACGAGAGCAGGTGGCTGACGGATAGCTAATTGGGAGTTGCTGTATTATTTTGGATTGATTCCACTGTGTTGTATATGTAGTACTCTGATCAACCAAGGGGGCATCATCATATGTCGCTCTTGGCGTATTTATGTAATAACTATATTTTATCTGAACCTGGGAAAGTGATGGGATTATGTAATTTGAATACGGAACATGTTTTGGAAATGTAATTAGAAATATTTTTTTGAAATCTGTGATTTTGTTTCATATTCATGTGCTTCTAATATTATGGATACCATTAACATTACCGTATTTGGTCACTGGAAGTTAATACTATGGATAATTGCAGCATCTATAGCACTTAGCTTCGGGCCTCCAAATAGGTTACACGTCCAGTCCATAAGCTGATCGATTCTGGGCGGAGGAAAGTTGTCTTTCGGGCAAGCTTTGTTTAGATTCGAGTAGTCGATACAAGTTTTTCATTTCCCGTTGGACTTCTTAACTAAGACCGAGTTGGATACCTATTTGGGTTAGGTTGCGCCACGGATAAAACCATTCGCCGTTAGTTTATCCACTTCTTCTCTTAGCGCTTTGGACCGCTCGGGTCATAGGTTGCACCTTTTCTGCTTCACTGGCGTGTACTTGGGGTAAATGTTAAGTGTGTGGCATGTGATCTCCGGTGACACCCAATACATATCGGAATATGTCCAAGCGAACACATCCAAATTGGCGGGAAGAAATTGAACGAGTTCCAGTCGCATCTTGTTTCCATGATGTGATCCGATTTTTAGGACCCGAGTTAGGTCATCCATATCAATTGGAACAGACACCCTCAATTCTGCCGGTGCTGCCCGTTCCTTCCTTAGACTCTTCTTTCTAGGGTCCAAAGCCTTATCGAATCAGCTATGGTCCCCAAGCCAGGGCGGCTTTGTAGTTGCTATTCGGTAGGTTCACAAATGTGGAGAGTTCTGCCCACATTCTTCCCTTTTTCTTTTCTTTTAGACCCGCATAGTTCCACGATATAGCAATATCTAGCCTACCTTTAATCACCCTGACTCCATTTCCTATTGGAAATTCATGGTTAGACACCATTGAGCTAAAATAATCCTGAAATCTGCCAAGGCGGGCCACCCCTGGAAGCCATTGTAGGCGAAAATGTCATCTACGATCACAAAGGTTTGGATGAGGGTGACTCTTCGGTCGCCTTCTCTGAGTTCTATGGGTAAGTCAATTGTCCCGACAGGTTGTTTAGGTTTACCGGTGAATCCCTAAATCTTTGTTCGGCAGGCGGATACATCTTTCATAATGATCTTCATATGATTAAAGGTGCATTTTAAAAGGTTTTTCACAGAACTTCCACTGTCTACCAATACTTGTTAGACCATGGCGGGTCCGATTCCTACCATCACGACCATGGGGTCGAGAGTTGGAGCTTTTATCCCTTCAGTGTTTCGGTTCCAGCATACTATGTCATCATTCAGGGTTCTCTGCTGCTTGGTAGGGGTTCCATCTTTAATTGCAAAGCGCTAATCTTTTGGAGCATACTTTAATAAGCTCGCGTACCGCTCCATTTCTCCCAACCTCTTCTGTGCGGGATGAGGTATTCCAGATATTGTTCCAATGATGAGTCTTTGGACAGTCTGTCTAGGTCCCGCTTTGCTGGTTCTAGCTTGATTCCCTTGATCTCTAGGAGTTGGGGCGCTGCGGGTTAATCAGGATTCTGTGGTCTCCTCACATACTACGGAAGCTTGTTTTCCCAAATCAGCTCCTCAATGAAATTCTTCAGGTGATGACATTCGTTCGTGTTATGGCCATGTGTCTCATTGAAGCGCTAGTACTTTTCAGAATGCTTTTGTTGTTCAGTTGCTTCCTTTTTAGACGGCTTCTTGTACTCTTCCATCCCCTGTGTCGCGAGATAGATGTTTTCTGGAGTATCATTAAGCAGGGTGTATTCTTTGGGCCTCAAACCTTTTAGTCACTTGCTACTTCCGTTTGGCTTGTTGGAATTCTAGTTCTTCCTTTTCTGATTCCCATTTTTTCTTGCATTCCCTTCAGCAGTCCAGGAGGTATTTATGTCTTGGTTTGTTGCCATACCACTCTGCCCAATGTTGGTTGGTTGTAAGTTAGAAGATTTCCTTTCTAATTCCTTTGCCTCTTCCAACCCAAATACTGGCTCGCCTTTCGGTTGAAGTCCTTCCTAGTGGTAGTTGTTTCATTTTGATCCATTTCTCGAATTTAATCTCGGGGTGGATAGCGCAGACCAAGGCTATGAAAACCATATCCTCTTTTGGATTACTTACTTCAGTTGCCACAGTGTTGAACCGATTCATTAAGGACTTCAGAGATTCATTATATCCCTTGAATAGGCCGGAAAGGACATTACATCTTTTGGTTGTGCCGTGTCAAGTATAAATTGATCAAGGAATCTTGTTGCTAGTTGATTGAAGGTGGAGATGGATCTTGGTGGAAGCCTGATGAACCATATGGAAGCAATTCCCTCCTAGAAAATCGGGA
This sequence comes from Allium fistulosum, assembly GCA_030737815.1. Classification (NCBI taxonomy): domain Eukaryota; kingdom Viridiplantae; phylum Streptophyta; class Magnoliopsida; order Asparagales; family Amaryllidaceae; genus Allium; species Allium fistulosum. Next base: position 897,135,678 of record CM060907.1, on the reverse strand, counting down.
AGCATCTACATCGAAAGGCATTTGAAGCATTTGCCCCATCCATGTACTAACTGTACTTATACAAGTGGGGTTTCGGGTCTCTCGTTCCATCATGAGATGGAATAGTTGGCATAGTGAACTTTTCAGGGTACCGCTCATTCATAATTTCATCAGTGACAGGAGTCCAACTTGGAGCAGATCCCCATTCATCATCCCTTCTATCCTAACTTTCATTCGTTAGTTGCTTGACCATGTCCATGACATATGCCTCAGATGTCCGGTGGTCTGCGGTTGGCTGTTAGCGACTACACCAAGTGTTTGATATTGCAAACGATCTTGGTAAGTGGGTAGAAGCCTAGGCTCTCTTTTCCTCGGGAGAGCCACTCCATCTGTGTTCCGTTGGTTTGCGGTTGGTTTGGTAGGGGCAGTTTGGATCTCCCTAGTTTCATTGAATGCATTGGTATTTCCTTCCAACTTGTCGTCGTCAAGTCGCTCAACATCTTCTAAGTCGAAGAGATTTATAGCTATATCTTCCCATGGGGATTTCGCCCCTAGATTCAAATTCGTAGTTGGTTGCCTCACAGTTGGTGGAGTGTTTGTGTTTCCTTCCATATTGATTCCTATGGTTCCACCTATCACTCTTTTCTGCTACTATTTTCCATTTCTCCTATTTAGGCAAGAGATGGAAGAATTTTCTTGTTCCATAGCAACCGTAGGCTCTATAATGGTCCACGGAGTAGCATGTGACTTTAAGGTCAGTAGAGCATTCAATTTTTCCATAAGATCCCTTTAGTTGTTTTCCATCTTCTGATTAATTTCATCAACCATTTTATTTAATTCATCTCCAGTGATAACTTCACGCTGAATAAGGGATCCTGGCACCTGATCTCCCGTGTTGGCGCCATTGACTCCAATTTGCTAAGGATTGATCTCTTCTCCAGTAATTACAGCTCCTATGGATCTTTCGAAAGCAGTTATCCTTCTTCTAGGTGCCATTGATTCTCAGCGGTAGATCTTCTGAGCAGAGATTGAAGATCTAACTTCTGAACCTATCTGATCCAAAGTAGAAAGCTAAATCTAAGCCTTGGTTCAGTCTTCTCAGTGAAAGCACCAAAATGTTGACCCAAAAATGGATCAACACCCTGGATTGAGTGTGAAAACAACAGCCCTGTTTCTCAGAGCAAACAATATAGAAAATAAATGTAAAAAGAGCAGAAATAGTAAAACGACGAGAAGATTTTTATTGAGGTCCGGCTATTAATGAAGCCTACGTCCACTTTACAACTTTTTATTAACTGGCTGCTATTACAAGTTGAATCTGATTTCAATTTGATTGGTTTTGTAAGTTAGATCAAGTCACCGGTGTTAGAGTTCACTGAAAAATCACTGTGAACCTTGTAGATGACTATTGTGTGGGAGGGGAAGAATAAAGAATAGTTTCTGCAAAGTTTCAGTAGCCAGTCCCAAAGATCCTCTTTATGTTGCAGATAGGTGAGTATTTATTGGGATTAGAGAGCACTTGGACCAAAACCACTTTGCCAGAAGCCTACACATGATGCCACGAAGGAGTTCAGAGAGTATCGTGACAACCCGAGCTAACCTGATGGTTCGCTAGCGATCCATAGGTGATAGATCGCAAGTGATCCATAGGTTCTGGATCCCTAAGGATCCAATTACTTGGAGTACTTTTGCTCGTCCTTTCCGAAAATTTCATAGCAATACAACATAATCCTATGCGATCCATAGGGCATGAATCGCTTGCGATCCATGTACTTAGGGGATTTCTGGACTTCTTCCTTTGGATTGCACTCCTTGTCTTATGCAGGTGCTCTTCATGTGATTTCATGACTAGATGCTTTGTTTTGATTATGATTCATGTACAGGTTATATTGAACTATTATTGGGATTGGACGAATGCCCACTTCTTGATCTAGCTTGCTTGGAACATTGTGAAACTTAGCAGGCGTCCTTAGAAAAGATAATGCTTTATGATGCAAGAAGAATGGATAACCCATGAGCAATATTTGTGGATTTCTAGCGATCCATGGGTGATTGATCGCTAGCAATCCATACCCTTAAACTATTTTTTGCTTCTTTCTCTTTAGTCCCTCTTGATTCCTTCTTTTGATCCTTCTGGTTGATTCTTGAGTCGTTTTGATTTGATGCAAACATTCTAACTTCCATTGAATCCTATTAGGTTAAAATTCCGGATAATATATATATATATATATATATATATATATATATTTGTGTGTGTATATATATTATGACGACCATCCTATACCACCGACACGAATAATATACAATAGTGTGCTCTAGTCGTGACCGGTCGATATAGGAGATCATCAAGGTAAATAATAACAAACACAGCATATGACCTGTCATATATCTCACAGCGTATGAATAATATATAATATCATAGATACAACAAAAGAGATAGCAATAACAATGTGAACCAATCATCAGAGTATAATATCCATAGAGTTATACATCAAATGTTATAGAGTATACAAAATGATCAACTCAAATAAATTGTCTAAAAAAATAAAATAAGCAAGCACTACCACGGGCTCCATAGTATTGCATGGCGGAAGAACTTAGAAATCCATATAGGTATATAATACGAGATAGCTCCATCTAGCTCATCCTCCGAACAACTACTGCATCACCTAGACCTGTTATCTAGTCCACTTATTTAAGAGTACCCAAGATAATAAGAAGTAAAAATAAAACCTTGGGTCAAACAATAATATGGTGTGAGCAGTAAATGAATCTCAAATACTATACATGTAAATATGGTAAGGAACAAGAATACACGAACCATACCTGACCTGTTCCTGCAACCAATGAGTTAGCACATAACATTATAGTATGCTACTCTACAATATCATAAAGATACTGTACAACATAGAATCATGGATGTCTAGATATCCCTATCTCCAGTACCTACTCCCAATTATGTCCCCGAGTGATAGTCAACAAAAGAAAGCAACCATAACATCCATTAAGCAGTACTCACTATCACCCATCCTTATGCTCTGAAAATATGATAACTCGTATGGCTTCCTTACTGCCAAGGGCTAATGGAAATCCCGGTTTTTGTTGTGCTCTCGTATCACGCGGCCCAAAGCTCGATATGTGTCACAAAGCCCAAGCTTGACACTAGACCCAAAGCCACTAGTCCAGGATATACAGGTCCCTCTATTGACCCATGGGTATCCCCACTTACAATACCACCGCTTTGAGTACAACAAAAAACACTTCGAGTTAAGAATGATTCCTTAGCACATTCACATTCGAGCTCTTCTTTGCTCCATTCGAATTCTGAGCCCTTATATTGCTCAATCCAGTTTCATTTATCCAAGAACCCACCACATTCCTCATTTTATAGCCATCTCCTTTATCGAGTTGCTATCTTCGGTACCTACTCCCACCACGGGTCACAAACCGAAGATACGTTGCTTTCATCATGCTGTTACATCGCCATCCAACCTTGATGTGAATGATCCAACACTTCCAACTCGATCTACATGACCTCTACTTCGTCCCCCAGAAGTTTCACCCTCATTGGACTAAACATAACAACTCGGTACTGAGCTCTTCATGTCAGTGCCGACCTCTTTCCTTTGCCAAGTATTGACCAAATTTATTTCCACTTCTTCCTTGCTTCTATTACTCCATGCCTAGATGCTTTGACCCCGAACTATCCATCCAAACAACTCATGCCTCACTCCAAAGCAACCACTTCAAGTTTTAGAAAACAAGTCGGTATAGCCTTTAACCCTTAGCCAATCACTTATGTCTTACCTTAGGTCACCTCTATTACCCTTGCTCTTGAGTTCCCCCACAACCACCATGTTATTTGACCAACACAAACATGTCAGCACCGACATAAACAAGTCGATACCGACTTGTGTGCTTAATGAAATAGAACTGTGACTTGAAACCCATGCTCTTTCCATACTCCAGAGCATCCCCTTCAAGTTTCGCCCAATTCTGATCATCTTTGCCTTCGATTTTTCAAATTCAACAACCTATCTTTCTAACATCTAAAACACTAACAAACAACATCAAAGCACAACATACAATCATAGAATAACATGAATTTACATCCTTTCAAATAAGCAGTTCATAGAATTATAGCAATCAAACAAATTCTAATATAAATCTAAACAATCTATAAACATATGAATATGAACAAGGTGGATTTCAAAGCCACTTCTACAAATCAAATTAGAATTTCTCTGTTTAGGTCATAAACATATGCAACATGTGATTAAAGCTTGAAAAGGATTTTTATAGTCAAAAATCATGTTAAAACCTATAAGTCTATCATATAAACATATAGGATAGCGAGAAGTCATAAACCACTCACCAATTACCAAATCAACCAATTTGAGTGTAGATCCAATATGGATAGCAAACAAAAGCAATGCAACTCAACCAAATCGATGATCTTTATCTTCTAATCAATGAACTATTCACTAATCTTCAATTTGGTTTGATTTAGATAGTAATTTGGGTGATTCTGGACGAATCTAGGGTTAATGGGGGTTTAGATCTGATTTGGGAGAGATGGAAAACTTTGAATTTGACTCTCCAGCCCTCTATTTATGGTCATTCTAAAATTAGACTAATGGGTTCACTAAGGGTTTAATTAATTACACACTAATTCTAGCAGCAGCTATTAAAACTTAAAACAGGCTTAACTTCCTAACCGTGAGTCCATTTTTCTACTATGACTACTCTAGGAATGGGAAACCATCATTTTGAAGCAATGAAACTGGTTTGAAATCCTAATTCGACTTTTATCAAAAGTTATAACTCAAAAAGATTTTCAGGGTCAAAATAGTCACATAGAAATTTGAGAAAAATCATAGGTGTGTAAAATGTCTCTAAGAGTAATATCCCAAAATTATAGAATCATACGTCCTCATATTGATAAAATAAAATTATTTTATGATCCTATGATACGAAAATGCGGGTCATTACAGTCTCCCCACTTTAGGAATTTCGTCCTAGAAATCCCTAAACAAACCAAAGTATAAGCAACCATAGTTATCCCGCATTCCTTCCAATCATTAATAACCATCAAACATCTCAAACAAGCAGCCATGCAACCAATAGTATAGTTGAACTTACCCTAGCATGCGAAATACTAACCTATCAAATGTAATATACAATGGTGAAAGTAGATTCAATAAACGGTGGATCTTAACTTTCAAAAAGCTCCGGACACGTAATCCTCATGCTCTCTCAGTCTCCCACGTACAATCATCGTCACTTCTACTCTATTGTACTTTTACTGCTTCATCGACTTTCTCCTAAAATGTTTCATATCATACCCAACAATACAAAGCGGTTTATGAGAGCTATAAACTTCTGATACTACCTCTATCTTCTTGCTGATTTGCTGGTGTAATCATCATGCCTAGGTCATGCACAAATTTACGTAGATAAGAGATATGAAAAAAGTTATGCACAGCCGCCATCTTCTGAGGTAAGTCGACCCTATGTGATAGCTTTTCAATTCTCTCAACTATTGGAAAAGGACCAATGAATCTTGATGCCAACTTCCCATTTGTACCGAATCTAACTACATTCTTCAAAGGAGAAACATTCACAAACACCATATCTCCGATAGAAAACTCTAACTCCCTTCGCCTCTTATCTTTTCTGTCGATCCTGAGCTACTTTTATTTGTTGCCGAATGGTCTTAATCTTCTCCGATGTCACTCTAACCATATCTAGCCCAAGTATCACCTTCACTCCTACTTCCTCCCAACATGAAGGAGCGTTACATGGTCGGCCATACAATGCTTCATATGAAGCCATACCAATACTAGACTGATGACTATTGTTGTATGCAAAACTCTACTAAATGCAAATGATCATCCCATGATCGTCCAAAATCTATAATGCATGCTCCTAAGAGATCTTTCAATATACGATTTACTCTTTCGGTTTGCCCATTCATTTGCGGGTGATAAGCTGTGCTAAGGTGCAGCTCGATCCCTAACGCCTCTTGTAAGCTCTTCAAAAACCTACTGGTGAACAAGGGATCTCAGTCGCTCACAACGCTCTTTGGCATACTGTGAATCGTACTATCCACTTTACATACTACTCTATCAACTTGGAAGCATTCTACTAGACTTGGCAGGTATAAATCTGGTACTTTTGGTCAACCAATCAACCACGCCCCAAATGCTATTGTACCCTTCTCAAATCCTCGATAGTTTACCTATAAAATCCATCGATGCTTGCTCCCATTTCCACTTAGAAATACCTAGCGGTTGCAACAATCCACTAGGTTTCTTCTATTCTGCCTTTACCAACTGGTAGTTCATACACTTCGAGTTAAATGCCCTAACATCCCTCTTCATGCCTTCCCAATAATAAATTCGCTTCATATTTCGGTACAACTTGTTACCACCGGGAAGAATAGTCAACCTGGAATGGTGACACTCTCGTAGCATTTTATCTTGCAATCCATCAATATTTGGAACAAACAATCTCCCATCCTTACGAAGCCAACCTTCTCGGTCGAAATTGTATTACTTTATGTCTTCAGATTCTACTCCTTCTTTTATCCTTGCTATGATCTTTAATAGCCTAGCATTTCGCTTCTGACTAGTACTGATCCTTTCGATTAGAGTAGGTCTGATCGACAAACTTGCTAACATCTTTGGTTCCAACTTGCAATCAGTCCTGAAATCATATCCAGCAATATACTCTATCTTCTTCCATTCCAAGAACATTGCTCCCAAACTAGCATGTCTTATACTTAATGCATCGACGACCGCATTTCCTTTATGTGATGTATAGGAAATACTGAAATCATAAGAGGCCAAGAACTCTAACACCGTTGCTGAAAAAGATTGAGATCCTTCTGAAAGAAAAGGTACTTCAAGGATTTGTGATCCATGAACAGCTCAAACTTCTCTCATGCCTCCATATCTTCGAAGCAAAAACTATCGCCATCAATTCCAAATCATGAGTCTGATAATTTCTTTCATGCGGCTTTAGCTGTCGACCAGCGAAGTCAACAAATTTTCCTTTCTACATCAATACCGCACCCAATCCAGTACCATAGACATCTATGTATACTGTCAACTCTTCATTTCCATTTGGAATGGTCAACACTAGTGTACTCGTTGACCTCTTCTTCAGAATCACAAATGCATGCTCACACTTTGCATCCTACATAAAAGCCTGATTGTTCTTTGTTATATTGGTCAACGGTGCTGCTACCTTCGAGAAGTTCTTAATGAAGCGTCTATAATATCCCCTAATCCTAGGAAATTCCTCACATTCGTAGCATTCTTGGCTTCGTTCCAATCTTGAACTATTTCCACCTTCGTAGGATCTACTACTATACCCTGTCCCAAAACGACATGACCCAAGAATCTCACTTCTTCCCTCCAGAAGTGATACTTAGAGAACTTTACTCTCAACTTGTGCTTCCTCAATATCTCTAGCACAATCCTCAAGTGCATCTTATGCTCCTCTCCAGTTATGGAATAAATCAGAATATCATCCACGAACACAAGCATGAGCTTGTTCAGTTGCTCTAAAAACCCGATTCATGAGATCCACAAAGTATACTGGAATGTTAGTCAATTCGAATGGCATTACCAACCACTCATAAAAACTCGATGGCGTACGAAATGCAGTAATATGCACACTCTCCTTCGCTACTCTCAACTAGTGAAATCCCTTTGCCAAGTCCATTTGAGAGAACACCTTCGCACTGTAAAGTTGATCAAAAAAGTCATTAATACATGGAAGTGGATACTTGTTCTTCTTCGTAACTTTATTCAGCTCACAATAATCCATACACGACCTTAAAGAGCCATCCGCCTTAGTTGCGAATACTACATGTACACCCCACAGGATATACTCCTTCAAATGAACCCTCTGCTTAATAGTCCTTCACTTGCACATCTAATACCTTCTACTCTCTAGATGTCATACGCCTCAAAGGCATAACTATCGGTCTGCCTTCCTTCACTAAGTCTGTCCGAAACTCGATCTCTCTATGCGGCGGCAATACAATCACTTCCTCCAAGACATCCGGATACTCTCTAGCGATAGACACAGATGACAACCCCTTGTGTGGAACCTTTAGCGAATATAGAAAGCCAACCATCACCCCATCCTTTAGTAGGCAGCTAAGCACTACCATTCACCCTTTCACATTCCCGATTGTCGCCAATAGCTTCTCGGTATCCACTATCGTCGCATACCTCTTAAGCCAGTCCATTTCCAAGATGATCCGGAACCCAACAAAATTCAAAACAAAGTAGTCATAAACAAAAGAGAGTCCATGACTCGATAACAATATGCCATGACAAACCATGCAAAGGCTAGTAGAGCCTCGAATAGGGTTTGTTTCAATCATGGGTTGGTCTACTATCTCTGGTCTCAATCCCAATCTATCTACTAGATCACTGTATATTAATGAATATAAAGCCTCAGTATCAAATATAACTCAAATTAGAACATCAACAATAGAAATCATACCTTGACTAACGACCCCCTTTCCCTTCTTCTTTGTTAAGGGAGCATTCGACAAAGTATGGACTGCATCCAAAGCATACTCTTTTACAACCTGCTTATCCTTTACCGGTTCTGGGCAATTCTTCTTCAGATGCCCAGTCTTATCACAATTGTAGCATTTTTTTCTTATCACTCACTTTCCAGTACTTGATCAAATGACCTTTCTCCTTGCACCCAAGGCAAGTAGGTTCCCACTTACCCTTCTTCTGGCCATTCTTCCCTTGAGACTGCTTTTTCTTTCCATTCCACTTCTTCTTGCCTCCACCACCTTGCTATGGTTTTGGCTCTTCCTTCTCAGTGGAAACAACCATAGCCGTCCTATCCTTAGGCTACAGATTCTCATGATAGAGTGGTCTACTAATGTGGTCTCAAACGGTTCATCAATTGGTCTACCAATTTCTCTCCAAGCTAGTCATCCAAACCAGATGAACTTTTCATTCTTCCTCAATGGAGTGTCGATGAATGATATCTCATACTTTGGAAAAGTGTCAAACTCTACCACATACTCAGAAACTGACTTCTCTCCTTTCCTGAGATCAGCAAACTTGTTGAACAATACCGACTTCTGTGCAGCTGGTAGAAACTTCTCTTGGAACCTTGTCTTAAATTGTTCCTAACGGAACTGATCTTCAAGAGTTGCAATAGTCACGGTGTTCCTCCAATTCATAGCCTAACCTTGAAGATGTCTAGAAGCCAACTTTCTCTTCACAGCATCGGCCACCTCCATATCACTAAAGATGCACTTACAAGTATTATTCCAATCTTGCACTTCTATGGCTGACTCCATTCCATACGATGGCTTTCCTCTCAAAGTAGAGAATCTTTGCTAAACATAGTGAAATCGGCTCTAGGTACTTGCACGGCAGCACCTCCACCAACAGCAATACCAGGAGCATTCTTCATCATCGTTGCCATCATAGCATTTACATAGCTTGAAAATCAGGCGTAGTAGCTCTTGATCCTGCACCTTCTTCAACTCCTGAAGCAGATCTCATAGTATTCCTTGTATGCTAGCTCTTTCTTATCTTCAACAAGAATGACCCGTCTCTCATAAAAAACCGTGTCCATTGTAACAACCCGAAATCTAATGGGTCCAGATTTTTCGCATAAATGCTAAAATCCAAGCCCAATGAAGCCCGAGTTGGGTATCTGGTATCCTGCAAATAGGCAAAGATAAATATATCATAGCTCAAATAAATATCTCATAGCGGAACTGACTAAAACATAATAGTAAGTAAATACTCACCAAGGTAATAACACTTTCTAAGCAAGTGTCTCAAAGCTGGAAAATCTTTACCATCTATCTAACTTGTGGGATGTTATGAGGAGGGGGGTCAGACTAAAGTTCTGGTGAATGGACAAATTATACACATCTAAGCATAATTCTACATATATCGTTCTATTTCCATTTTCTTCTATATTAGGTTTATTGGGTTTATAATACTCTTGCCTTTGTGCGTGAATCATACCCATCTACTCCCTAGTAGATTAAGACCTAATAACCAATATATATATATATATATATAGATACATGCCCAAAGACTGCGTCGGTCCTAGGTACTACCCATAGTACCTTCCGTATCCTCCTCGTAAAGGACTCCATCGTCTCGCTACTAGAGCATACTGTAACTACTTCTGTAAAGGACAACTTTGTGAGGCCTATAATACAGATGTTCCATCGTCTACTATGAAAATGTGAAACCGCATCCGCACTAGCTTATACCAGTGCTCGGACATCCATAATGTACTACCCAGTGCGTACCTTGAGGACTATACGTAATCGTTCTGTCTACTCCCTAAATTCCGCCAACAAGGTCTACCTTGTATGAAACTCGGTCGGGGATTTTCTATATCTGTAAAGGTCCGCTTAGTTAGGCCTACAATATAGATATTCTACTTGGTCTGTCTCTTTTCTCATCGTGGCTATGGCCCCACGCAGCCCCCCTCAGCTAATCGAAAGACCTTTTAAGAGCTAAGTGGTTGTGCCCTACTGCAAACAATCTAAACATCCAATCGGCTGTGCTCCTCATCCAATGTCTCGATAGTGAAAGAATCATTGGCATGTTGGCTTAACTCTAGTCTTTCCCGAACCCGCTCTGATTAATGATGGCTTGATCTCCGCATGTGACTACCCTTTTGGGTCCTGCCCACTATAACCTACTCGCAAACTAGAGTATTTTGTCATACGAATATCCTACTTCATCACCAACCTTTTGACTGCCTACAAAGGTCCGCTACTTTAGGCATGTAATGCAAAAGCAGTCAAGGCATACTATCTTGATGGAACACCTACATACCTACCTCCGGGGGTGCAGCTTTGTTAGGCCTACCCCAGAGGGCCATCCTAGAGTATCCTCACGTCCTGTTGAAGTCTCGTACTTCCTTCTAGCCCAAACCAACTAAGTTGGACGTGCTCTTTTTGTGCTAAAATCTGCGATAAATTGCTTCGTTAGGCTCTTTATCCAGATTCTCTTTCGGGTTGCTCCAAAAGCACCTTACCATTTTATTAGACCATATGTCTAATCTTTTACTATGCGTTTAGTTTACTTTTCTTATTCTATTGGCTACTTATTGACCCTAATCAGTAAGCCCAGCCCCACCTATGTGTGAGACCTTCAGTCCTAGACCCGAAAGGGAATGCTGCTAGTATGGGCCATTTCTATTATTTTGCTTATTAACTTAATCCAAGATCTAAGTTTGATAAAATAAGCCTCTTCTGTTTCTTTCTTTTTAATTATAACCTTCGTGTTACAATTATACTCGCAATTGTTACTTTTATATTCTTTTCTTTCATTCATAACCTACATATTATAAATGTAATTGCAAGTTTCCCTTTTCTATTCTAGTCTATCTTCTTTTATTATGATACTAAATTCTCTTTAGTTCTCTTATATTTTATTGTTAGTCCCTGAGAAGTTGTTTTTTATGACAACAACCTTAGAATAAGATTATAAAATATAAATACTAACAGTATGGTTTAGATATATATGTATATGCAGGATGTATATGCAGGTACCAAAGAATGAAGACTGTACAGTATAGAGATTCAAGAACTGATGAACTCAAGATCGAAGATATCAAGATTCAAGACTCATGAGTATCAAGATTATCAAGAGTTCAAGATTTCAATATAAGTAATTTAGTTAGGAATTTTGTTAAAACTCCTAGAAAAGCACTAACGTCTTAAAATCCATTTTATACGTGGAATGGAATCCACTTCGAGCCTGTTAAAGGGATGGAACCCTAAGTAGGATGGAACCTACGAAAAATCTAGTGGAACATTGTTTTGTATCCACTAACTTTTATTCAAATGTTTTACAAAATTATATCTTGTTTTCAAAATCTTCCTTTTTAAATCAAAAACATCTATCCTGGTTTTAAAATACTTTTAGCCTCAAAATAATCTTTATTTTCAATATCAAATTATCCTTGGTTTTAAACTATCCTTGTTTGATTGGTTGATTTTGAATTGGTGTGTCGTTTGAATTTTAAAACTTTTATTATTATTTTATTATATTTTTACTATTATTTTATTATTTTTATTTTTAAAATAGTATCATAATATTTTATGGAATATACTATAATTCTAGTAATATTCCAGATATTATATAGACATTAAAAATTATATATATATATATATTAGAATAATTAAGAGAAATAAATCATAAAAATTCAAAGACACTTGTCGACAAGGCCCCTCCCACGTTGTCGACAAGGGTACAGAAATTTGAAATTCAAATTTGAATTCAAATGTTTGAATTTCCCTCCATCTTTTCACTTCATTCAAGTCTCTGAAAAGTCACCTTTTTGACCAGAGAACCTGTCTCTTTAGAATCTATTTATTTACTATCTCTTATCACAACTTTTCACTTTCATTTTCAAATTCAAACTCTTATTTCAAAATATCAAGCTCTCTACTCTCTACTCTAATGGCTTCTTCAAGCAACCCTTCCACAATGAGACTTTCCAGAAATATAAAAGAGCAACTTTTCAATAATCCGGAGGCTATAAAATCATATATCAACTATGCTAACTATGGAAAAGTCCATCCCGGAAAGTTTGCTTTATTTCAAGATTTCTCTACTTATGAAATCGATTCTCTTTTAGCAAACAACCAAGTTCTTAGTCTTGTTGATGCTTCACAAAATGACTTTGTTTGTTATCCAAATCTTGTTAAAATTTTCTATGCAAATCTCAACCGTGGATTTTATAATGGAAATGATGATGAAATTTGGAGTAGTGTCAAAGGCACTAGAATCATTTTAAATTGTGATGTCTTGGGTACCATTCTCAATTGCAAGAGCACGGGAATGGATCTTTCTAGTTTTAATATCGATGAAAATGATCGTGAGACATTTCATCACATTTTCGAAGGAAATGATAACTTTGAATTCTTAAATCGAAACATTCGACCAAAAGCTAGAATTGTTAATCTTCTTTTACAACATACTTTGACCTCAAGATCGGGGAGTTTTAACAATCCAACTTCAAAAGTTTGCAAAGCACTTTTTGCTATTTTTGGAAATTATAATATTAATTGGGCGCAAGCTATTTTGGATGAACTTCGTCCCAAAATTTTTGAAGTGGGTGAAAACACTTTGTGTCATGGAATCTATCTCACTCGGATTTTTAATTATTTTGGAGTGAATTTCAAAGGAGAAGAATTTGTTTCAAGAAAAGTTTTTAATCACTCAAACATTTCTCTTATGAAAATTCCATATTTTTATCAACCATATGAGACTCTTGCCGAAAAGGAAGAGCGTTTGGCTCATGAGGAGATGGAAGAGGAAGAAGAAGAAGAAGGGGATGAAATGGAAATAGAAGAAGAAGAAGGTGAAACATCCTTGGAAAGTATTGACTATCCCTTTAATCCAACCAACAAAACCTTACTCAAAAATTAAAAGACCATTGTAGAGAATCAACGAATTCTTAAACAATCCGTTAGTAAGAGATTGGATAAAATGTCATCCAAGATGAACAAGTTTTTCTCCAAAGTCAGCAAGAAGCTTGGATTATCTTCATCTTCGTCATCCTCTAACTAGTTCTACCTTTTCATGTCATGTTGTATTGGTTTTAGTTTGTTTTGATTTGAATGTTCGTATAGTTCTTAATGTTTAATCATTGAACCATTCTATTATGAAATGAAATTGAATTACTTTTCTGTTACCTAGCTTATCTTATCTCCAGAATAAATGTTAGTATATTATATAAATATATATATATACACACAATTATTCACAAAATCAAAATGAGTCATCAAAATTAACCGACCCCTGTCGACAACCCCCCAGAGACCCTGTCGACAATTACTGGTCAGAAATGACTTTTCATTTTAAATTTGAAATTTGAATAACTACCTTGTGTCTATTCATTTCAAATGAATTTCTACACCTATAAATACATATTTCTTCTAGAATTCATCACTCAAAATCATTTCTTATCTACTCAATCTATATTCCCTCTCACAAACTCAAATATGGCCGATTCAATTCATAGTTTGACCGAGAATCTTGAAGAAACCCTTAATTCTTTCAAGAATGTTCTTTCTTTCATTCTCCGTAATCAGCGACACTTAGAGTTGAGTCAAATGCAAATGATCAAGGAACAAGAAAATCATTTCGATGCGATTCGATGGATGATTTCCTCCCTACACAAAGATGATAATGAAGCACATCCTCCAGTCGCTCTCACCAATGAAAATGAAAATTGGGATGCCATTAAAGTAGACCCTATATTTGGAGAAGAAGGATGGGCGGAAGTTCCTCGTAATGTTTGATTTTATTTGATTGTTTTGTTTAATTTGAATTGATTGCCTGGATTGATTTGATTTGATTTGGTTTGGTGTGGATTGATAATTGGTGTGCAAAACATAATATTTATAAATACACAATGATAATTATATGATCTTTGATTAGTTATCATGTCTATCAGTATAATTATCTCTTAATCTATCTATTATATACTCCATTATATATTTTATTAATGCAGGTACTCTAGTACAAGAATAAGGGGGAGTTATATAGTTTGGAGTTAGTTTTTGTAGATGACAAAGGGGGAGAAGTATAAAATAGGATAGTTAGGCATAGATTAAGGGGGAGTTATTCATTTTAGGGGGATTTATTAGGATAGAAGTGATATTTTATAAACAAAGGTTGTTATCATCAAAAAGGGGGAGATTGTTAGTCCCTGAGAAGTTGGTTTTGATGACAACAACCTTAGAATAAGATTATAAAATATAAATAATAACAATATGGTTTAGATATATATGTGTATGCAGGATGTATATGCAGGTACCAAAGAATGAAGACTGTACAGTATAGAGATTCAAGAACTGATGAACTCAAGGTCGAAGATATCAAGATTCAAGACTCATGAGTATCAAGATTATCAAGAGTTCAAGATTTCAATATAAGTAATTTAGTTAGGAATTTTGTTAAAACTCCTAGAAAAGCACTGACATCTTAAAATCCATTTTATTCGTGGAATGGAATCCACTTCGAACCCGTTAAAGGGATGGAACCCTAAGTAGGATGGAACCTACGAAAAATCTAGTGGAACATTGTTTTGTATCCACTAATTTTTATTCAAATGTTTTACAAAATTATATCTTTTTTTCAAAATCTTCCTTTTTAAATCAAAAACATCTATCCTGGTTTTAAAATACTTTTAACCTCAAAATAATCTTTATTTTCAATATCAAATTATCCTTGGTTTTAAACTATATTTTAATTATAATATATTTAACTTTTAATATTTATACTTAGATTTAAATATAAAATTATAGTAAAATTTTATATATACCAAAATATTATTCTCTATACTTATTTATGTATTTTAACTATAGTTAAGTATATTTATAAAGTTTAAAATAGTTTTAATACAAGATAGAAATTATTTTCAAAGAAAAACAAATTACCAAAAATAACTTAGGCCTGTCGACAACCCCAAGTATCCCTTGTCGACAAGGTGACAGTTGATTTCAAAAGTTTGAATTTCAAAAGAAGTGTCTATTCGTCATATCCTTTCACGAATGGACATGGCTGTTGTTCTACTATAAATAGGGGATGTTTTAAACGAATTTATATTTATATTTTCTCTGATTTTACTTCTCTTCTTCCTCCACATTTCTTTACATACATTTTTACCATTACTCTGCCGAAATCACCATTGAATCTAACTAGATCATCTCTGGTTTGATTCTCTATCACTATCTCAACAAGATCCCAGTGCTATTCGGAGTTATAGATTTCTTTGTAATCAATCGAGCGAGAAAAGGTGTGATTGTAGCCTGGAAAATCAATCGGGTGAACTTGTTGCCCGTAAAATCAAGTATCTCTACCTAAAGGATTGTGAATCTGGAGCGGTGTACCTCGTGGCCTTGAAATCGAGGGTGTAATTGTAAGAATTGATTTTGAAAGGAAATCCGTACTTGTGTTGCGGGACTGGATGTAAGGTAACTTCGAACCAGTATAAAATCCGGTGTGTTCTTTCCTTTATTGCTTTTACTTTATATATGCATCTGTGTTTGATTCTGTGATCATATCTGTGTCTGAATATTACATACATTTGTGTTCAAACTGATATAAAGTCAAAAAGAATTAGTAATTCCTTAATACACTATTCACCCCCCCTCTAGTGTTAATTCTAGCCTTAAGATCCGTAATCCGCATTTCTCACATTTATGACAGTCTTAGCTTGGGACTACATCCAACTATCACAAATTACTTATCATAATAACTGCTTTAATTTTGTTCTACTATATGCGCAGTAAATGCAGATCTAGTCATATCTTCTGTTTATTATTTCTAGTCTTGTCAAATAGTTAACTTAATTATTTCCTTTTCTTTAATTTCTTTAACGCTTCACGTTATTCTTTTTATTCTAGGAAGTAGTTCTATTCTATTTGGTTGGTTACAAAAACTGTGCTAAAAATCCATTTCCATATTTCAATACTAAATAATGCTATAAACAATAACTCGTAACTGTAAGATATTTATTTTATTGTTTCTTTAATTATTGGGTAATGCAAAATACAGTAATGTCTCTATTTTGCACTAATTCCAATTTTCTTGCTTTTATTCTTGCAGTTACGTTTATCATTATTCTTGCAATATTAAACTATGGAAATATATTCCCTTTTCTAAACCAACCAACTAATCTATCACTAACTTCCAAATCAAGTTATTAGATTTTCTCCTTTTTAATTCATTTCTCCCGTTTTAACATAATTTACTGTAAATTTCTCACTTTTAGGCTTAAGCCTTTCTCTACAACTTTTAAGCCTAATATTACTTATATTTAATTGGATTCCTTTCTTTATCTATATAATTAACATTTAAATATAAGTACACTTCTCTTATAAAATTTACAATTTCAATATAACTAATTAGTAGAACTAATTGCTGAAATAAATACTGAATGAAATATTTAACAGGAATCTAACGATATTATATATCATAAACATAAAAGAGATATAATTTAAATCCACTCACCTGTCATCCTTAGCTTTAATCTATGGCCTTCCTAGATCCCTTTCTAAGGCGCCTAATATTGTTATTAAAAAGATATTCTCCCTAGAAATATTTTTTGTCTAGGGTTCAGCCTCAGGCAATGAACCAATTGGGAGAAAATATGATTGTAAGAAAATAGCTAGGCCTAGGGTCTTATTTATAGTGGTGTTTGGGGATCTCATACCGTCGGATTTTTGGATTGAATTTGGTGCAACCACGTCACAGGCTCGCTGTGAATCATTGGATCTAGAAAACAAAGCTTTAAATCGCACGAAAATCAAAATTTATAACTTCGGCATGTCCCTGGATGATTTCTCATCCAGGGAAAAATGCGGGTCAACCTATAGGTTGACCTGTGTGTTTTGAGGGTCGACCCTTGTGCTTTGCGGGTCGACCCACAGGGTCTTACTTTTTTTCATTTAATTCTAATTTCTTGTTTCTCTCGTAACTTCTTCATATTAACTCGGATTTCGACAAGTTATATATGAAGATTGATCAGAAAATCACCACAAACACAATGGTATAAGTTTCGAGGCCATATTTTGACAATTCCTAAAATGCTTATTTCCACCGTTCATTTTTGTTTGACTATTTAATTATCTAAAAATGCGAGATGTTACATCCATTGTGCCCATGTGCATGTGACACGTATTATATAATATTATTATTAGTTTTGAAAACCAAACTACATAACAAGTACACTCTCTCATATATATATACACACACACTCGATCCAGTCTAAGGCGATAACACTTTCCCTATCTCTACTGGATAAAGGTATCAACTCCAATTAATCGTGTAATAAACACTACAAGAAAACGTAGGATTTCCGATGGTTGAAAACCATCTGCAGCTGTTGGTAGCCATCGGAAAGCGATGCAAAAAGCCATCGTAATTTGCCCCTTCGCCGCATAGTTTTTCCAATGGCTTCCAACAGCCTCCGTCGTAAACTTTCTGATGACTGCTGATAGAAAACTCAGGGGCTCTAAACGGCCGTCGATGACATGCGGTCGATCAAGAGGAAGCAACAAAACTACCACTAGCCATTGGAAAATGTTGACCTGTAAGTCGTCACCAGCCGTCGGAAATCGTCGGAATACCTGAAGCATTTTTCTAGATTTCTGCTACTTGCTAGCCTCACATACACAATTTAGAAATATAATATAGTCACACACAAGCACATGTCAAATTCAGATATTCAATATAATCTCAAACCATACAAATATACTCAAATCACATAAAGAAAATTAAATTAACCATAACTCACATAACATCAAACCAACCAACACTTCGTTAACATAATATACATACATGTCATCATACAATGAAACACACAAAAATCTCACACCATCAACAACACAAATATCATCATCAACAACTGACCACCTTCAACTCAAAAATGTCAAACTGACCATTACTAAATGTACCTTCAAATAATATACAAAACATCTCATAGAACCTCCGGAACCAGCTGAAGAAAGTGGCCACCATACTGCTGCATGTACTCAACAATACGCTAGTCCAACAGTTGTGTCAACTCAGTGGCCTGCCGACGGTTCTGGTCCTCCAGCCCCGCCACCCTAGCTCTCAATTCCTCGATCTCTGCTAGATTGATCTGAGCTTTGTTTTGGATGGCTCTCCTCCGTAACGCCTGTTATATCTAAATTGTTCTTTAAAACTGAAAGATTACTGAATTGTTCTATTTAAATATATTATTCATTATCGCTTATTGCCAAAATCATAATGTCTGTTCCGTGAAGGTGGGTCCATGACTTGCTAAAAAATGACATCCTCCTCGTCTATAGTCAGCTGCTCTTGACCTGTTTCCTCTAGGAGTTTCTGCCCTTGTTCCATAAGCCATGCCTGCATGAACAAATAAACATACATTTGAAATTAATAGCATAATATCATAATTCACTATACTTTAATAATTAAAACAATTACTAATAGTATATAAACTAAAATATACTTACATGGCTCTCCCGCGATTTATCGTCATACCATGTATATAAAACAGTCCCGTCTGGATTTACATGCTTGATGGCATAAGTATGGGTAAATACATCCATGTATGATACAGGACCCTGTACCTCTGCTTCCTAAAATTTATTATTATGTATTGTTATTGTATATTCAAAACTGTGTAGTTAAAGCGCTCGGCAGATTCAATGCGGCGGAGGTGCAAAAAGTCATGGCGAGGATACAACGAGGATATAGCGGGATATAGCGGATGACTCTAAAATAGCATATAAAACTCATACTTAATGTTTTTACAAATATATAAATGGTAATAAATGAAAAATTAACATTCAATTGAATTATAATTAATACATAGATAGTTTTAAATAAAAACATGTGCGAATATACTGTAAATAAATGTAAAACTGTTATATAACATAATTGAATTTAGTAGAATATTAGAGTATTTTCATTTCTGAAAATATATTAAAAATGAAATTAAATAAATTAATTTCATAATTTTTATAATGTATAAATGTCATTTTTCAATTCATTTCTTTTAAAGAAGATATAGCGGAAATAGCGGGAATAACGGGATATATCGGAAATAATGAGGCTAAAAGCGGAAAGGCTATATTTGGGGATATATGGAAAAATCATAGTGGTAGAAATCTGCTATGAGATATAGTAGGGTTATAGCGGGGTAATAGCAGGGCATTAACTGCACAGATTCAAAATTATACAGCATAATAACTATTACAATTCACAGTTAATAAATTTACAAACTCCTAGCGATATTGTTGGAACGACTTGGACCTTCCTCGATGAGTTACAGGATTCCTATTCCTATTAGCAGAGTTTCTCTGCGACTCTACCTGTACATTTAAATAAACAATACATTATTTACTTACCAAATATTTTTTGATATTTACATATCAATCAAATAATTAATAAAAGATTAGTACACTTATCTTCGCTTCGTCACTCTCCCAATGCGCCAGCCAACCCTCCCACACACTCACTCCCATCTAGTTCGGCTTCTCCCCTTTATGCTTCACAGCCGACATAGAATCCCAGTAATTCTTCCTCATCTTCTACATCCAGTAGTGTCATACCAACTGCATGTCGTCCGCTTGGACGTCGACTGCGGCCTGCATTTCATGATAAACAAGCGACGAATAATTAAACTATATAAGGTGAACAATAAATAAGCGAAAAACAAATTGAGAATGGAAAATAGAAGATTATACTTACAATGAAATCCTGCCATATACACTCCATGATGTGGGAAGGGATATTATCCCACTTGGGCCAGCAAGCCGTCATCCTACTCTTATATGAATCTCTAGAAACTGTAGAACTACATATGACGACTGTAGGTCGAACCACTTGTGTTAAATATGATACAGAATATTATATCGTACGCAAAATATTTATGATGCTAAAATCTTTTTAATACTTACCCCTCCGCTTTAGACACCAGATATGGACGATGTGGCGGTTGTGATGGGCCACTGCCATCGCCTCCGTATGAATGGGATGAGCTCCTCCTTCTGGACAACATGATACCTATCACAGACACATCATTTTATAAGAGAATAATAGCATAATAATGACATATTGTGACAACCCTGTATTTTGTGATTATTTTAATTATATATTTTAATTATTTTAAATTGAATTTCCCGATTTGAAAAAAAAATTATTTTATTTATTTAAATGGATAATTTTTGTTATTTTAAATATAAATTTTGATTTTGATATGAATTAGAATTCCAAACATGACTAAATAGAATATTTTTCCAGAAAAGTTAATTTTGGTCGATATGGTCAAACTCTGACTTTTAAATTTAAAATTTTGAAAGTTTGAAAATTTGAATTTTATCCTTTATTATGAAATTAAATAAAATTTTAAGAATAATGCTTTTCGTTTCGTTAAAATCTGATTAATATTGTGAAAGTTATGCCTTTTTAACTATTGAGTGTAATTTGCTGTATTTAACAAAATTGTTTATTTTAAATTATATAAATAATATTTTATTTGGTCATGTAATGTTCTAATTTATATTTATATGGGTAAAATAACATGTTATGTATATATTGTGGTTTTAAAACATTTTTCAAAGTGTAATTGACATTTTCCAATGTGAGTTGTATTCTGATTATAATTTCTAATTTCCAGTTTCATTTAATTAAAGAAATTCTTTGTTTATTTTCTATTTTCTTAAGACTTTATTTTATTTTCATTTACACTTCATTTTGTTCAGCAATTATTTTATTTTACTTGACTTTTATTGGTTTAGAAGTAAAGTTATAAATTTTCTAAAACTAGTGATATTCTATTTGCAATTTTTAAGTCCTATTTTGAATTTTTAAACAATTTATTTTGTTCATTTTCTAATTTCTCTAAATTTAATTATTTATTCCATTTTGAAAATATAAATGAATAATTTTACTTCACATTTTTGTTTTAAAATATTTTTAAAATGAAGTAGATATTTTTCTAAAGCTTGTGATGATTTAATTGTAATTTTTGAACCCTGTTTTCAATATTTAAGCAATTTCTTTAATTCTTTTTCTATTTTCTTTAAATTTAATTATTTATTTTTATTTTATTTTAGTTTGTTTCAGTTTTAAATTCATTTACTGAAAAAAAAATTGTTTATTTGATTTAATAGAAATGGAAATTTGAAGGGACTAAAAAGCTTTATAACGTGTGACTTTTCGGCTGCTAGTCTTTTCATTTTCTTTGTCTTTTCATTTTCTCTTGTGTTTTGGCCGTACATTTCAGTTCTTGGCCGTGAATTTTATTCATTTTTCACGTAAGAAACATCCCATCTCATTATTTTGCACGGCTTGAGAAAATTGGTAATGGCCTCCTCTTTGTTTCACTCTTTTTCTTCTTCTTTTTTCTATTGTTTTCAATGTTTTGGCCATGCTCTTCACCTTGTTTGCCTTGGCCATATCCTCCACCACCTTCTCCTCTTCACCATCAACCACCTATCATCATCTCCTCCCCTGACCATGACAGATCGCACCCTCCACTTGACCAAAAACTCCACACAAACCCTTGAATCCCCTTGAAAACATCAAGCCAAGCCACCACAACTTCACCACCTTCATACTACACCACGGCCACCAGCTTTAGCCACCGCCACCACCTTGTCCAGACCCCTACTCATCATTTAAACCACTGTCTAGACCTGAACTTGAATGGCCAAGCCAAACCACCCCATGGCCGAGCCCAAAGTATGAACCAAAACACCACTATGTTGCTTGCCTCTTCATATTCAACATGTTGTAACTCCTCCATCACTCTCTAATCCTTGTAGCCGTGCCAAACTAGACCCATACCTGACCCATAAATCATGTCATGGCCGAACTACAAGACCCCTAGGTCGAGCACTTGGTTGATGAAAGCATGGCCAATGCATTTTGTTCCATTGTTGCTTCTATTTCAAGCTGTTTCAAATATTTTGCATTGTATATAAATTTATATTTGTCTTGTTTATTGGTTGTGTACAAGATCAATTGCTTGGTTCTCTTTCCTCTTGAATCTATTGTTGTGTCATCATGCTTTCCGGAATCTGTCTGTGTCATTTGAATTGATATCTCTAACACAAAAAGTGAGTAAATCTCACTTGAAATTTATACTTATGCAAATGTGAATTGACAACAATTGAATGTGTAGTACTATTATGTTATGTTATCCCTGTCTGTGATTATTAATTATATGATGTTAAACCTGTTTTTTTACCTATCATCTCATCTGTTACTAATATATGTTGTTAAACTGTTCATTTATATCTGTTTATCACACTGCAAGTTCCCTGTAGATTAGATCACTATGGGTTGAAATGATACATACCCGAACGGACATTAGAATAGGGAAAAATCGTTATGGGCTGAAATGATAGGCCTGAACGATTTTTATTTATTTTATTTTACTTGGGATTGCGGGTTTGAAATGATAGAACCCGGATTTTTTCTTTGTAAACTGCGGATTGAAATTATATATATCTGTATCACTTGACCTAGGTTAGAAAACTATATACAAGCCCGTGGTTATTTTATAAAGTATTTTGAATATTTTAAATATGTTTAAGAGTGTAAATTTATGAAATTTTGATTTAAATTGGATTTTTAATGTTTAAATAAAGAAATTTTGATTCTTCAATAAGTTAAAAATGTAATTCAATGAATGGTTAAATTTTAATTATTGAAATATAACTTAAGTCTGGAAATTTGGATTTTTGGGTTTAAAAGAAAATTTGAGTTATATAAATAAAAATGGAAATTTAATTATATTGGAAAAATTGAAATAAAAATTAAAGTGTTAAGTTTAATTGTTAAAATGAAGAGAATAGAAATTTTACAGTTAAATTTTATTAAGTGAATTCTTGAAAATTGGTTTTTATTTATAAGAAAATTTATTATAAAAATCATAAGTTAAAAGTATTTTTAATGAACATTTTGAATGTTAAAATATGATTTTTATAATGTTTAATGGTTTAAATTGGGATTTATTGTTTGCTGGAAATACACTAAAATCTGGAAATACTTTTAATAGCACTTCAGAAATGCTATCGTTTCTGAAATGAACTAAAACTTAAATAAGAGGCTATTACAGCAGTTCTGTAAATGCTGTAGTTGCTGAAGTAAACTAAAAGGCTAAACCTTAATAAAGGGCTATTACAACAGTTCTGTAAATGCTGTAGTTGCCTGCTGTCTTTGCTGAATTTAATGAAAACCTTTATTATGAAGCCTGAGCTATTACAGCATTTTTGGAAATGCTGTCTTTGTTGAATTGAGCTAATTTTCAACTAAAATTGAGATTTTACAACAGTTTTAAATGCTGACTTTGCTGAATAAATATGTTTTCAAGTATAACGTATAACAGCTTTTTCTAAATGTTGTGAAAGGCTAAAATTTTCAAGTTTATGGTTTTTAACTAAGTAAATGAACTCAGAATGGTCTAAACTTTGAAAATTGAATACTTGAGTTGAAAGTATAATAACTTCACTTTAAGATGGTTTAGATGAATTAATTTGATTGGAATATAAACTATTAAAAAGGTGATTTGAAATGCGAATAAGTGAATGATATCTTGGAATTTAAAAGGTATTTAAAGTTAAATATGGGCTTTGAATTCAAATGATGATTGGATAATGAAGTTTTTGAAAGATATGATATTTTGAAATATTGAAATGGTTTAGAAATGATTTAACCTTTAATTTGATAAAGATTTGAATTTGAAATGATATTTTGTTTTGAAGTATAAAATATTATTTTGGAATTTTATAACCACGGGTATACTTCTCTGTATGTCATTTGATTTCCTGATGATGGCTGTGATGCACATTAACACTGTTAGTTGCATTGTTTACTTCGATATGGACATTTCTGTGATATTGTTATTACTGTTTAATTGATGGTTTTATGGATCCTTAAAGGATGGGCGATCCTAAGCACCCTTTAAGTTATTATGCATTGCTATTACAGTTCACTTGAGTTGGTTTACATTGTATAAGTATGTATGTCCTGACTCGAGTGTTTTGTGTTTTACTTCATGCTCGGGTCAGCCTGAGAATCACAACTTTGGAATTTATCTTCTGGAGCTAGAGATTTGCTGGAGCTTATATGTCCATATGTTATTTCTTATCTTCTAATCTAGTTATTTACTATTCGGTATTGTCTCTGTATTATTGATTTATGTATCCTAACTTCTATTGTAACTATTTTGACTATGAGATTTTGTATATGTTTTGAGAGTTTGTATATAGTAGCTTCATGAACTACTATGGTATTTTATTTCCGCTGCGAGTTATTCTAATATTTTGTGTCTGTGATTCTGTATTTGATTTTATTTGCTCCAAAATTTTATTACAATCTGTTATTTTGAACCATTCAAGTCAGACATGTGTGGATTATTGTCGATTTGAATGGTCCAAAATAGAGGGTTGTTACACATATATTGTAAAATAATTACATAAATGGCATAAAGTACATAAATTGCAAAATATACCTGATTTAGATTGGGTCTCATATTCCGACGATCAGCAGAATATAGCATTTTTAACATAAATTGCTAAATAAATGACATAAATGGTATAAATCAATTGAATGACATAAATTAAATAAATGGCATATATTATGTAAATGACGATAAGCAGATTCGGTTTCATAAATGTCATAAATTACATAACTTGCAAAATAAATGTCATTAATTACATAAAGTGCATAATACATCAGAATTCAACATAATATTTTTATCAATCCTCATCATATTCTGATTCAGGTTCGGTCTCATATTCTACGTTATTTTCCTTTCTGCTCTCAAATTCTTCTACCAAAACATTTGATTCATTGTTTAGAGGTCCAAAATCAGTACAATCGTATGTTGTTATTATTTCATTGCTTTGCTCAAGGTCTGCCTGATAAGCTTGTTCATTTGGAATATTATTTCCATCAAACGTAAATCTTGCCTTTGTTTTAAAAACTGCCGACCAATCTGCTTTATCTCTTTTTATAGAATGATAAGGAGCATAATAAACTTGCAATGCTTGTTTGGCTAGTATAAATGGATCGTACTTGTGATAATGCGATGTGTGCTTTATTTCAATAAGATTATAATCCTTGTGCACAATAATTCCAGAACCCGGAACATTGCTGAACCAATTGCATCTAAACAGAAAAATATCCTCCGTGGGTCATGAGAAATATGAGTTGCGAAATTTGGGATAAAACGCCAGAAAAATCATTTATGTGATTTTCTGGATCATCACTACCTTTAACAAATACACATGTATTACTAGTTAATTTTTCAGCACCATATACTTTGGTGTTGAATTTATATCCATTGGCGAAATATATTGAATATGTCTTGACATTTCCTTTTGGTCCCGACGCAAGATGTTTAAATCCTTCGTCTACCACACAATTTCGCGGTTCATAAATGTACTTTGAAAACCAATCAGAAAATTCTTTACTGAGATCTCTGCGTGGATGTTCTCTTTCATAAATACTGCATATATAAATAAAATATTGCATTAAATTCTACATGCGCATGCATTATTGAAATGAATAAATTAAGAATTATTATTTCATATTACCTAATAAATGGTGTGCAACCTCATCACAATCAAGAAGAATATAAGTGTGTGCTACATGAAGATCTCTATCGTCTAACCATATGTCTACACATTGTCCAGAAGGTCGACCATATTGTCTAAAAATAGATAACATTGTTTGAGAGGACTCTTGTTCGTCGCCTTCATCATTACGTGGAACACTTTCAAATGATATGTTCACATGGTCACTGAAATAGTGAGAGAAAAAGAACGAAGCTTCTTCTTCAATGTATGATTTACAGATCGAACCTTCAACGCGTGCTTTTTTCCTGACTTTTTTCTTCAGATGATTTAATTATCTATGAAAAATTAATCTACATTAACTTTAACTTCCAAATGTAATCAAATTAATGGGTAACATATTTCATACCTCTCGAATGGATACATCCATCCATATTGCACAGGACCTCGAAGTCATGCTTCAAATGGGAGATGAGCAGGTAAATGCTCCATTGCATTAAAAACTTGGTGGAAATATTTTCTCCAATTTGCAGAGCAATATATGAATATCTTCTTCAAGTTTACCTAAACGTTAAACTTTTAACGTAGTCGAACAAAGTTGTTTGTGAAACAGACTAAGTTCTGTTATTACCTTCAAACTTTTAAGGGCAATAGCTCTTTGAACACAACGGGTAATAAATTTTCCATCATTATGTGACAGTCGTGGCTTTTCATTCCACTCAATCTACCGTTTTTAAAGCCAACAAAACTACGGAGATTTGATGAAATCCCATCAGGAAATCTTAATCCTTTTACCCATTTTAACACAACTTTAACTTGATTATTATCTAACTCATAACACGCTTTGTGTTTTTATTATCGTTTGGTTTCATATGAAGCTCATGACGTTTGCATAATTCTTGTATATCTTGTCTTGATTTTAAACCGTCCTTAGTCTTCCCCTTGACATTCAAAATTGTGTTAAAAACATCATCAAATACATCTTTCTCATTGTGCATCACATCAATATTATGACGAAGCAGAAGTTCTTTCCAATAAGGCAACTCGCAAAATATACTTTGTTTGCACCAATTATGAATAGTCTATTTACTTGCAATTTCAGTTTGTACTCCAGTTTCATGTATCTTTAGATAGTCCCTTACAAGTTCATATATGTCTTCGCTTGACCATATCGTTCGTGGTTGTCTGGTTTCTACTTTATTAGCTAATTTTTTTTTCAATCTCCTCTGAAGGGATGATTGACGTGGAGAAAACATTAATGGCAGTCAAACCATGAAACTTTCTTACCATTAGGTAAAGAAAATGCATGTGTTTCTTCCATGCAATAAGGATAAGCTAGACGACCGGATGTACTCCATCCTGAAAGCATTGCATAAGCAGAAAAATCACTTATAGTCCACAAAAAGAAGCAAATATAAGAAAAAAATTCTTTCAAACGTTGAATGTTTCTACTCCTTTGTTCAACAGTGTTTTTAACTCCTCAATCAACGGTTGTAAATAAACATCGATTACTTGTGTCGGATCATCGAGGCCAGGAACGACAAAAGTAAGAAACATATATGGAGTTTTCATGCACATCCACGGAGGTAAGTTATAAGGTGTGATGATAATAGGCCAAGATGAATATTTAGCACCAAATTGAGAAAATGGTGAAAAACCATCCATACATAATCCAAGTCTGACATTACGACTCTCCGCTGCAAAAGCAGGATAAGTTTTGTCAAAATGCTTCCATGCTTCTCCATCAGCTGGATGTGTCAACGTACCTTCTTCCTCTGTTCTCACACTATGCCATCTTATATGAGGTGCAGTTACAAAAGATGCGTATAATCTTTGAAGCCTAGAAGTGATGGGCAAGTAATGCATACGTTTGTATGGAACTTCCTTTCCCTTCTTTTTTCTTGGTTTTTACCTTTCCTCGTTACATATTCTACGCTTCCTAAGAGTGATGTCCTCTTTCCAAAACAACATGCAGCCATTTAAATATGTATATATTTTTTGATATGGTAAACCAAAAGACGACATGAGTTTTTTAACTTCATAGTGATTTTCACACATTAAATTATTGGGCAGCATATGTCATTTTGCAGCTTGTACAACGGCCGTGAATCCGACTTCGGTGATATTGTATTTTGACTTTGTTGCAATGTATTCTGCGGTTACTAGTAGTTGAGTGCCGCTTTTACAACTATCCCAAAGAGGTTTCTTAGCAGCATCCAATAAATCGTAAAAAAATTTTGCTTCAATATTTGGTTCTTCAACATTTACATCGTCGTCATCAACTTCAACCATAGGAAACATTGATCGTGTTGCATATTCAACCATATTTTCTATACAATTCATCATACAATTTCATTACCAGCCACCTCTAATTCAAACTCTGCAGCAGTATGTGCTACAACTTCTCCATGAAGATCTCAAACATAATACTCCGGTACGAAACCGTTTTTTCACAAATGAACTTTCATAATATCTGATAATAGATACTTCAAATGTATACACCTACTACAAGGACAACGAAATTTTACATCGTTTCCGTTATTACTTAAAGCGAGTTCAACAAATACATTTATATAATTATAAAAATCTTCTTCTATTGAGCCTCTCAGTCCCCTTCTTTGATACATCCATCTCC
Source organism: Allium fistulosum (assembly GCA_030737815.1). Taxonomy (NCBI): domain Eukaryota; kingdom Viridiplantae; phylum Streptophyta; class Magnoliopsida; order Asparagales; family Amaryllidaceae; genus Allium; species Allium fistulosum. The sequence goes on along the minus strand of CM060907.1, from coordinate 897,106,945 downwards.
TCCAATCAACAAAATAATGAATTATTTTTCCTATTTAAAAAATATGTCACAAATTTAAAAATAAATTTACCATTTTACGAATTGACATTTTATTTTTCAATTTATTAATACATAATCTTATATGCGTCAATTTAACCCAACTTAAGAATACAACATTGGAATATTGGTTTATGGTTTTCTATTTTGATGGTCAGTCATCCTACTTCCCATCACAAACACAGTAAACAATTATATTTCATAAATTATTTCATTATAAACGATTCAACAAAATTTCGGCAGCACTTCCCATTTGTTTCCTGTATTGTACACAAATGCATGTACACAGGAAACAAAAAAGAAAAGTGACGGCGAAATTTTGTGAACCGGTTAAAATGAAATAATGTACGAAATGTAATTGTTTACTGTGTTTATAACTTGTACAATTCAGAGACAAATCCAGCAAGTATTGTACTAGATGAATATAAATGTCCTTTTTATGACCAAAACAAATATCTATATAATGATCATATCCAACACTTGTCGGACGGGGCAAAAAACACTCTAAGGGACGTAATAAAAATGTATTTTATACAAAAATTAGAAGTTTTATAGTTTGACTTCTTATTTATTATATAATATATTATATTTTGTAAATGGTTGAAAATTTACTAATTTTATATATTTTGAAAAATTATTAATTTACCACATTTCGCGTATTTTATCAAACAAGGTTAATTCAGCGTATTATAGTATATATGTAAATTATTTTTTTACGACATTTTCGATAGAAAACAATTTATTTAATTATTAGTATGCGTGTGTGTGTATATAATGATTAACACATATACACACATATATGAACACATAAACACTGCAATTAACACAAGAAAATGCTAAAAATTACACATATATATAATGGTTTACACATATACACAAATTCATGAATTATGCCTACTATTCATAATTTAAAGTTAACAAATGAAATAGGTAATCATTAGGCTATTAGAAATAATTAGAATCAATAATTATCCCTAATTTATCAAATTAGGCAAATATAGATTTAGGTTAAAAATTAGATTCAAAAATTAGAGAAGATACTCGAGATTGGAAGCGGTAGAGAGTGATTAAGGAGCCGTGCAAGATTCGAAAGCTTGAATTTGGGGTTTAGAAGCTTGAAAATGGGTTTTAGGGATTTTAGGAAAAAATTTCTTTCAGTTGGAATGAGGAAGAAAGGTCTCAGCCGAGACTTGGATAATGCGAATTTCCGACAGCTTCCGACGGTCGCTGACAGCCCCCGACGGTCGCTGACAGCCCATCGAAAACCGTCGCACTTAGACCGTCGAAAGCCGTCGCCAAGGGTCGTCGGTATTTCAAGCTATTTTGAAAAGCCGAACCTTTAAAAGAACTAATATTTGATGTAGAAAGTATTTGAAAAGAAAAATTATTTTACTCCTTTATGGAACTATGCAATTTTGAATTTAGTAGAGGTTTCCAAGTTTATATTTTCAAAGATAAAGCTTTTGGATTTGGCACTTCATGGTTGTGAAATTTTAGTTTAATAAGGAATGGTGGGAACTAAACAATTTTTTTTAATATGGAGTAGATATAGATCACTACCTAGATAAGATAGGTTAAAAGTTTTAGTATATGAATAAAATAGGAATAATATGTATAACCTGACTTGGAAATTTGAAATCAGTCTCAAACCTTTATTTTTAGAAGGTGGTAAAGTGGTTAAGATATTCCAGATCTATAATTAGGTTGTAAATTAGGTTGCCCATAGAATGTGAATTTCTATATTTTGATTTTGGAGCGGTTTTCGTGTAATTTCTATAAGTTATCATTTTCCAAAATATGTATAAAAGCGTGTTGTATGAATTAACAAGGGTTGTACCAAAAAGGTAAAGAGATGTGTAAGATATGGATATTCTTTCCGTAGTTTTCACTGCCTATTTCAATAAAAGAAAGTCCCTTGTAATCTCAAACAAAGCAAAAATATCATTTGTGGTTAACTTATGGAAAATTATAATGTAATCCTTTTTAGAAGGATAACTCTGATAAATTAAAAATATGGAAATGAGTGTTCTAGATTAGAAGTTAGTAGTTAGAAATATACATATACATATAACCAGGCTTAACGACTAAACATAAAAATAAATATAACATAATTTACGGTGATACACATATTAGTTGGTAACCAACTGATTAAGATTTATGGATATCGATTACAAATTTAACGGGCAATAAATTTGTAATTAATGCGAGTCAAAAAGAATTAAATGAGTATTGATTAAGGAAATTTAATATGTTATTTATGGAAGAATTGAATCAGGGTAATAAAAGGATTTTGAAATTTACAAAAGGTTAAAGGGATTAAATGAGGATTAAATAGAAATGGTCTAATTTTGATAATAATGGTCAATGGTTATGGGTATATTAACTGAAGTAATGAAAGGACCATATTTATTAGAAACCAAGAAGGAAATTTAAGGAAAGTGGGAAATAGTGGAATTACCAATTAGGAATATCCATCTTAATTTGGTAAGGAATGCTAAGACCTCAACACTATTTACACCAGTTGATGATAAATGACATTTTCCAGCAAAAAATTTCTTTTAAAGTTTATGGGTTGTAATCGCTAGTTTTCTCCCTTAGTTATTGGGAAAGCATAAGTGGTGGTACGAGATATGTCCATGTTTCATCGTTGTGTTGATTTTATGAATAGAACTAAAACGCTGATAAATATATGTGTATTAAGAAGCCACATAAACAAAGTAATTTTATAGGGACACTTAACTAGCGATGAACTATAGATAAGATTGGAAGTCCATTAGGAAATTAAGTTAGCAACCAGAAATAAAAGAATGCTCCAATCCCATAAATTCTAGCTTGTAGAATGTCACCTTTAAAAAAATAGAATGTATAAGTATGTGAAGAGAATTTCTATTAGACAAGGATGAAGAAGAAGGTAGCATAATTTTCCATTAGAAGCAATAAGACCGCAACGTCGTTAGCATGAATTTGTATCAAGAAGGTGATTTGTATCGTTAGTGATAGGAACCCATTAATTACTAGCAAATTTTAAAGGAGGTTGCAGACAGTTTTAGGAACTTCGTTGAACTTTAGCACCGCTTACCACCCGTAGACTAACAGACAAACTGAAAGAGTGAATAGGATGTTGGAAGATTATTTAAAGAGCTTGCACCATAAGCCTTAGTGGACACTGGGAGCAACACTTACCTTACTAGAATCTGCGTATAACAGTCACCAATTGAAGATTGGTATAACACCCTTCAAAGTGCTTTATGGGAGGCCATATAATCGCTAAAATTGTTGGTGTGGGACTACCAACAAAATCCTACTCGGACGTGGTTTAATTCGCAAGACTTCGGAAAGACAGAGTTGAGTAGGAAATATGTGAAAGTTGTAAGATTTAGAACGTCGTAAAAGTTGGCACTGAGATTTATTAGGCCTTTCCCAATTTTGAGAAAACAGGAAAACTTGTGTATCGTGTGGAGCTACTGGATAAGTTGCAAGAGTCCATGGCCTTTTTTTCACATTTTGCATTTGAGAAAATTCTTTCATAACACAATCATTATGGTAGAGCCTAATCAATTGAGGGATATTAAGATGGAGCCAATAGCATCCCATGCCACTGCAAGCATCTTGGAGCATGGAACTAGGAAGCTCCATAACAAAGGAATTAGGTTGGTTTGAGTACAATGGGGATAAAATCCAACGGAAAGTATGACGACTTTTCTCTATAAAATTTAGGTTTTAGTTGCACTGTGGTTGTTATAATGGATGTAGGAGATGATTGCTACACTTTTTACTGTCACTTTGCACTCATGTAGAAATTTTTGCATGTTTAGAGTGTTTGCATACATATTTATATGTCACAGTCACACACTAACGCTAGGACTAAGCTCATTTATAGTATGTTTGTAGTATATAATGACATTGCACTTTTGGTTGACTAGATGATTGTGTAGATGAATTGATTGTATAACATGGATGTTTATTACGAGTTACGATGTTCGACCCTTAAAAAGATTTCGGGGATGAAATCCTTTTAAGGGGGGAGAATGTAACACCTCGTAAAATCAACCATAAGTAAACAGATTTGATAAATTAATTTAAATAAGATAGAAGTAAAAATGGAAATTTTGCATAAGTTGGAATTTGACCACGGAAGTTATATCGTTGCATTCGTAGTGAAATTCTGATCGATTTATATATATAATAGGCTGAAAACGGTGCTCAAACGAAGAAGTTATGGTCGTTTGAAGTTTTCGGGTTTAAAATAATTTTGATAGAACTCAAATTCAAATAAATAATTAATTCCCAAATTTAAAATTCAAAAGTGAAAGGTAATTATACTTCGGATTAAGTAAACATTAAAATTAACAACAGTGTTAAATTGCAATTAAGGAAGGAAATAAATTAGACAATAGTAACAAATAAATCAATGTTCTCAAAATAGCACTGGTCGACCCCTGACCCATGACCGGTCGACTGCTAGCAGTCAACCGGTGGACAAAGGGTGGCGGCTAAGGTTTTCAGCAATGAACGTTGCAGATTCTATAGTTTTAAACTAACTTAAATCCGATGGTTCTTGTGCATTCCAACTACTATAAATAAGAGTCTAGCCTCCTCACTTTTATTCACACAATTTGTTGGGAACATTAGCGAAGCTCTATTAGTTCATCACTTCATAGATTCAGAAAACTCTATTAGGGTTTCAGGTAAGAAATCCTATATATCTATCTTTATTTATTGTTTATTTTCTCAATCTCTCCTCCTTCAAATCTCTATTTTTCTGAATCTAACATATATACAAATTCCTTGCTGTATAAGTATAAAAGAAGAGATCTGAAAGTGTTCATTAAAGGCATTTCAAATCCAAGAAAAGGAAAGCTAAGGAACTCTATGAGTGGAAATCTTAGATTTTCTATTTTTGTAATTGAATAATGTAGTTTGGATTTGATATATACCTTGGGGAGTTCTGGATTAGGTTGGAATTTTAATTGTTTTGTATTAAAATAATACAGTTTTTGTGGATTTTGCAAAATAGGTATTTTATCTTCTATTTCACTTCTTATTCTTTTTCTTTGGATTTGATTAAGAAACGGCTTATAAGGTACGAATTCTTATTCGTAGTTTTCTGCTTATTTCTACAAATTGAATAGAAATTCCCTTGTCTAATTTCATGTAAAAAGGAATTGAATGGAGCGTAAAATTGATTAAATTGTAGGTTTCCATTACTGTTATTTTATTCTATTGTTTTAATATAAAATAAGTTGGAATTGAATTCTAAGTACAAGTCTAGTGATTTGATTTTGGAATACTGGATTTATAGTAAAAATGCTATCGTGGAAATGAGACTTGTATAACATTGAAATATTTGACATTCAAAATGTTAGTTTATGGCATAATTTCAACACGCATAAAAATTAATAAATTCATCTGTGTACATACATACATACATACATACATACATACATACATACATACATACATACATACATACATACATACATAATATATATAAAAACTAGCGTAAATAATGTACAATTGTAACGTATTAATTGCATCGTTGATTAAGTTAATAATTGTCATTTAAATCTCCCTTAGGAAAGTAATTAATTAGGCGAAATACGAAGGATTTTTTTTATAAGGCCTAAATAATGAATATGGTGAGATATGTTATAATTCACATAGAGAGTGTTATGAAATATGACTATGTTATAGGGATGCGAGGTCAGTCAAAAGTACATAGAAGTCTGACCAGCTAATCTGGCTACTAGTAGTGTGACTTTGGAGCTGATGTGGGGCATCTCCTACAATAAGTAACTATGGATGATGCGAGGTTAATCCCAATTCTGTAGGGTATATCTACCCAGCTAATCTAGCTACCAGTTCCGACGAATAGTTGGACTAATGTGAGACGTCTCCATGGGGTACGGGTCATAATATGAAGGACCTGCTTTGGGAAATCGAAGGTATTAAGTGGTTGTTTGAGGGCCCACCTTATTCCCTTATATGAAGTATTAAATGGTTTTGAATATAGTTTAAAATGCAAAAGACATATCTTTATACTGCCCAAGTACTGATATAGAAGGGCTCGAGTTTTTCTATTAAGCAGACACTGTTGTTATGAATCCCTCTTCATTACAACATAGGTTAGGGATGGAGATGATGATCAAGATGAAGATGACGATGAGAAGGAGCTTGTGGCAATAGTCTATTTATCTATTTTTTGATGTACCCATTTGAAGTTTAAAAATGTATTTTTGAACAAGATGATGTAGCGGTTAGTTTTGACATTATGTTATGGCTTTGTTTTGTTACATTTGAAATAAATATGTATGGTATATGCTATTATATTTTATCCTTCTACTGTAAGTTTTGAATGAATAGATAAATAGCTTTATGTTATTCTTTTTACCAACCAACTGTCAGCTTTGGAATGGGTCAAAGTTTCGATGAGTCTTTTCTTAGACGGAATTTAGGCCTGCTTTAGGGTTGGTTGTTACACTTCCCATCAACGGCTGAGCACGAAAATCGACTGATAATATACGCTGCAGTAGATACAGCTTTAACCTAAGGCCTCTAGATAAACTTGTCATCAATCTCAAACAATGATCTTTCTCCAGTTGAGTCCTAGCTATTCTTTCAGCATCCGTATGATTGCGGATCTCCAGGTGTAGTGAAGTATCTCTAAATTCCATGTTGCTTGTAGAATTCTCTAAACTCCTTAGAAACAAACTCACCGCCATTATCGGATCTCAACATCTTCAACTTTCTTCCAACTTCATTCTCTACAAGTGCCTTCCAAGTTTTGAAATTCTAAAACGACTCCGACTTGGATTTCATTATGAACACCTAAACCTTCTGAGAGTAGTCATCATAAAAGAGATTAAATACTTAGCTCCTCTAATAGAAACTATAGCTATTGGTAAGCAAACATCCGTATGGACATAATCTAGTACTCCTTTGGACTCGTATCAACCAACACCAAAAGAAAACTTCGTCTACTTTCCCAATACACAGTCCTGGCAGAATTCCAAACGGTTGAAGCTTTAACTCTTGATCATCTTCCTTTTACAAAGAAGCTCCAAGCTCTTCTCCAAATCATAACCCAATCTGAGATGCCAAAGTTCGGTAGCATCCAAAGCTCATGAACTATCAACTTCAACACAGACTCTCCAAGAACTGTAGATCCTTTTAGCGGATAAAAATTCTGGACCATCACACGTTTTATCAATACAATAGCACCATGTGTTCCCTTCAAGAAATCTGACTTTATAGTAATACTGCAATCCAAAGATGCTAGCTGATCTAAAGATAGAAGAAATTTCCTTAAACCTATAACGTAGCGGACTCCAGTGATAGTGCATACCACATCATTGTGCATGCAAATACACACTAATCCTTCTCCTAATGACTTACAAGTAGCATCATTCCCCATCAATATGACACTTCCCTCCTTACTTTCATTAGAACAGAAATACTCTTTCCTATGTGTCATATGGAAAGACGCCCCTGAATCCATCATTCAATGGTCTGATACATCGAAAATAGATGCAGTCAACGCATCATCAGAAACAACCTTCTCTACGGAAATAGATGAAGAACCATTCGTTTCATTTCTCTTCCTTTAATATGGACAATCCTTCTTCCAGTAGCCTTTCTTCTTACAATGATGACACCTGTTGTAACCAGACTTGCCTCTCCAACCACTTCCGTGCATCCTTGACTTGGATCGCCCAATGATATTATTCTCCTTCTTCTCCTTTCTTCGTCTTTCTACGAACAGCCCTTGGCTACTACTAGCTTCTCCACTTTCATTCATAAGTTTCATCTAATTCCTCATCTCTTCACTTAGAAGTCCCATCTTCACTTCTTCTAATATTAGCGTGCTTCTGCTATAAACCAAAATATTAGCGAGTACCGTGTATCGCTCTAGAAGAGAGCACAATACCACCATAGCCTTTTGCTCTTCATCCACATTCTAGTCAACTGTTTTCATCTTCATCATCAAGTTATCGAAGAAGTTAGAATGTGCTTTCAACGACGTACTTTCCTGCATCTTATAAGTAAAGAAAGTCTTCAAGAAAATTAGTCTATTCGTAAGAGACTTCTTTATGTAGAGATCGTCCAATTTTTTCCACAGGCCTCTAGCGGTAGTTTTACTACTAATCTCTGGAATGACGTTCTCACCCTAGGTTAATTGGAGGGTAGTAAAGCTTCATTCTTCCATCTCTTTCCTTTCCAATTCTGAGATATTTGCTGGCAACAATTCTGCGTCAAACACAACCTGATGAACATAATTTCTTCTTAACACTGTCTTCATCTACCACTGCCACTTCTCAAAATGATTATTTCTATTCCACTTTTTTATAGTCAAATGCGAACCATATGCTGCATATGAATCCCTAGTGTAGGGTGCATACTCCTGGGTAGGTCTAACCTCCTCACTTCCATCTCCCAGTCCTACCATTTAATCGATCACCTTCTAGCCCTAAGCTTCAACAACAACCTTCAAAGCTATGATGCAGACTATTAAGGTAAATTCATACAAATTATTATAAATCAACCCAAATGCATGCGGAAGCAATAAGATTGTTTCATAGTGCGATAAAACAAACAACAACAAGAGAATCCAAACAGCAAATCACAGGAAAAAACAAAAAGAGAGTTCGCACATGGATTTATAGTGGTTCCACTATCACGAAATAATGAACATTCACTCTAGTCAAAGGAGATTTTATTACTTTCTAAAGAATTTTTTTTACAAGTTTGATAATAGAGGCTAAGAAGAAGAATAAGAAATACAACTAGAGAGGATGATACTAATGTCTGAAGTTTGACTATCTTTATATAGAGATTTTACTTAGGATTTAAGTAATTGATTTATAGTTATAAATCAATGTCTCATCAGTTCCCCTATTTATATGGAAAACATTTACTCATTTGATTTTCCAGTTTCCTCCAATTTACATACGCCTGATAAGATGCATTCTTTAATCGGCTGATTAGGAAATTAATTGATTACTTTATTCTTTCAAAAATAATTCTCCTTCTCAGGTAGATAATTCATTGTCCTCTTTAATGTTATAAAAGAAGCAATATATTTTAGCCACTATCTCAAATCTCTTCCAAATCTTCTATAATCGGAAATATTGTATTATTAAAATCTAACAGAGTTAACTTACATTGTTGTGACCTTTGAGGCCAACTATGTCTTTATTGTCCTTAAGTTACGCATTGAGTGCTGTCGGTTTTGCACATACATTGAGTGCTGGCAGTTTTTCATATGTCTTTAAATGAAGAATCAACAAGACTATACTCATCAGGAGTTAACTTACATTATTATGGCCTTTAAGAGCATATATTTCTTTATTGTCCTTAAATGATGCATTGAGTGCTGGTAATTTTGCATATACATTGAGTGTTGGTAGTTTTTCATGTCTTTAAATGAAGCATCAACAAAGCTATACTAATCTGGAGTTAACTTACATTCTTTTGGCCTTTGCAAGCAACTATGTCTTTATTGCTAATAAAATTTGATACGAGTCTTTTTGAACTTTTGCAGAAAATGCTGTGCAATCAAGTTTCTTGACAAGGGATGCTATAAGATGAGATAAGCACTATTGCTGCAGCTGGAAAAGGTCGATCATGCAAATTGAAGTTACATTTTATATCTTTGTGCAAGAAAGTTCATGTTTTTAAAGCTAGAGAGTCTTGCATTAGTTATTTCACATTTACCATTTTCACCACATGTATATATATATGTACTTTTCTTACCCAAAAAATAGGTACTTGGACAATGTTGATGTTATTCCATTAATAATTGTGCTTAAAAAAATGTTTTTGAAGCTAGAATGCTTGGTTTATATTATTTTATTGTTTATGCAGGGCAAATAAATTTATGAATGGTCTTTATTAAATGATGTATGTGTTGGGTATGGATTGAATAAATTTTCTTCAATAGGGACACTTATGCGTGCATTAGATTTTTATTAAATTATTTTTTCAACATGAAAAGTGGCATATATAGGGGCCCTTATTGTTTACACATTATTAGAGGCGGTACTAAGTGCACCTATTTTATTCACATTCTACTATGTCCACATCAGCAATTGGGGCATTTATAATAGGGCTGTTATGGTTGAACTACCAACTGCTCAACCGTACCAACCGTTTATGCAGTTATCATCTAGAACGATAATGATTACGGTAATGCTTGAAGAATTAGATAATGCGGTTAACCATACCAACCGTACATGATTGTTTTGTTTAATATTTAACATTAGAGTATAAAAATTAGTAATTCATTTTAAAGAAAAAGCTTGTACATTAACAATATGTGTCTTCATAAACTAATAACATGTGCATGCATATTGGTCATTTTATAAATAAATAAATAAATTTGCAAAAAAGATGTTGGAGCTATATCAATTTATCATCAATAATGCATATAATTGAAATATATGTACAACATGCTTCAAAATTGAAAATATGACGGTTAACCATCATAGACGGTCGTGGTAACGGTTATAAGAATTTATAACCGTCAACAACGGTTACGGTTGATGATTATAACAACGGTTACGCAACCGTACCACCCATAATTTATAATTCTCGATCTACCTCTTTTACTTATCAGGAAAAACTTTTTTTAAAAGGGTGCTTGTTAAGTGACTTTCTTTATTTTAGGGGCGGTTATATATAGTTTTTGTCTTTATTTGTTTTTTTACGGACAAATGTGTGTGCCTCTAGTTCTCAAACATTTACTAGTAACTAACTTGTTAACATTGTAAATCTTATTAATAATGTTAATATAATGATAATATAATATAACTTAAAATCAATATCGAAATCATTCAACAAAATATCAAATATATTTTATTGTTATCGACATTATTCATGATAATACTAAAAAAGTTCTAGTGCATAATGAATTAAAAAGATTTCTTTTTTAAATTTTCTATTTCTAGCCTGTTATGTTATGCACATGACGCAATAGTCAATGCATTAGGAAAACGTGATACCATGGAATTTATAGTTAAAAACCATGTAATAACAATGACAACTGTCTGGGCAGAATTTGATAGTGGTTGTCGAAGTGAAATGAGAAAGTTAAATTTAATTATTAGATGATATTCCAATAGGAAATGATTAAGGATATCTAATTGTTAGTGTTATTCACTTGGTAGATAGTCAGACCTACTGCTAATGCTCTAAGAGCACAACCAATAATGGCTTATTCAGTTGAAAAACTAGCCATCACGCAAGTTAGCCGTGGCTTGTTCACTTCCTCGTATCTGGTTTGGAGTGATCTCGTGGCTAGTGAAGTGAACAGAAGACTACTTTTTATAATGACAGAGAGTTTGCCTTTATTATTATAACGACAAACTATTTGTCGTTATAATATTTACCCATTATACAGCCAACGGCTAGTATAGCCCAATATATACCCAACCCTCTCTTCTCCTTCCACAACAACACTTCTTCACTTCTTTCTCCTCAGAACTGCTATATCACTGACACAAGTAGGATCATTGTGCGTAGAAGAATATTGCCTTGAGAGATTCTACATAGCTTCTCGGTCACAAATCCCTAACTATTGCTCACTAAGATGATGGTGTTGTTGTTGATCGCCTTGCATAAGACATGTACGACAAATGATCTTGATCATACACCTCAAACGGGTCATTGCTAGTAGTATGGTTGTGGAGCGGTAAAATGGAAGTACAGTGGTTGTTGATGAGGGAATGTAGTAGGAGCGTGGTTAAACACCCCACACCCCTTAGTATACCCAAAAGGACACACTAAAAGGTGTGGTGCGTTGTAGGTATAACTAAAGCTAGCAGAGACTAAGATTCACAAGACAAAAATAGATAAAAGCAACGGAAACAATTAAAATAATAACTTATTTAGAACAAAACTTCGTAATTAATTTAAAAATCAAATAAGTCACCAAATACCAAATACATCATATGTTAAAATACCCATACATGTCTTGCGAAATTAAAAACCATAGTCTCAATAAAATTAGAGTACAAAACATCCCTCAAATAGTGCTAGTACAACAAAAGAACTAAAAACTGGAAATGAAGAAAAGGAATACATGCTAGAATCTCTGCCAAAGGAGTCTCCAAGAATATGCAGTCTACCACCCTTGCCCCTGATTTCCTATGGGGGAGAAAGGGGAAAGTAGAGGAGTGGGTCAGACTAAAAGTCTGGTGAATGATAGTAATTACTAGCATATTTAAGCAAAGTAAAGATAATAGACTTTGCAACAGTTCTAGTTACAAAAGGAAATAAAGTAAAAAGAAAGAAAGATAGAGCTGGAAATAAATATGATTTAACTATTGCTAAATTAATACGATTGGATAACTTTGATTGTTTGCACTTGTCTTAGACAGCGGCTTTGATTAGGCTGAATTTCCAATCCTATTTTAGTTAGACTGAAATCCTAATTCTACCATTTGATCGGCCTGCTACTCCATAGAATCTACTGTGGACTAGACGCTAAAGCTTCCTACACATTAGACATTTGATGTGCACATAAATGTGCATATTTTTACCACCATATTTATTCTAATTAATTTAAATAAATGATCATATTGGGTATTTTAACTTATTTTAACCAAAATCCATATTAATTTCAAATTGTCACATATTCATCTTCATCCAAGGGTAAAATAGTCATTTTTGTGCATAAATTAACTTGAGAAAATTTAATTAGAAATTTCCGTACTATTTTGTAGGAATTTGATTTCAATTACAAGTGGTTTCATGAAGAAGATATGCATGGACAAAAAGAACACAAAGGAATGAAGATGGAAATAATTCAAAGTGTAGATCATGGAGGACCCCACCTACCCATCTACCTTAATGTACAAATTAGAGGCTAATGCACATGCTTATGGAATTAATGGCTTCATGTACACTTAAATGATGATTAGTAGAAGGTAATGATTACTTGGCCTCCACACTTTCTCAAGGGTAGTTTGGGCATTCCCCAAATTATGGATTAGGGTTTCATGCTTGTATAAATAACCCATTGTGTTCATGTAACCACTTCTACCTTCTCTTAAGCCCTCTTATGGAGGCCATCTCTTCTCTTAGTTTAGCTTAGCTCTCTTTGTTCTCTTTTAATGGCTACTTAGCCATTTATTTTATTTTCATGTAATTTCCTTTTTATTGCAATTTAATACGTGCTCTTTCCTTTCCATGCTCATTTACTTTAATGTTTGTAGTGTAGATTTACTTTCATGCAAATTAGATTAATGTTAATTCTTGTTAATTAGTTCTCTTCTTTCATTTAGCTTTCATTTAGCTTTCTTTTTGCTTTCATGTTGCAAGCTACATTTGTTAATCAAATGACAAATATGAGAGGCTAAACCCCTTCAATTTAGGGGTAATGAAGCTCTCTAATTATGTACCTTCAACTAGTTGTTAATTCATGCTCTCTTTTTTGCGTAGTAAGAATGATTGAAGTGGTTTAATTGTTGTTTTTGCTTTGAATTTGATAGCCTATATTGTTGACACCAAATAGGCTATGCTTAAACAATCACTAACACTAATTGCCTCTTCATCAAAATATGATTATGGCAAAAGAAAGTGATTTGAAATTAAAATTTGATGGTCTATATTTCTAATCAATAGTTAATATGCCATACTTAAATTAGATTTCATTTTCATTGTCAAGTTTCATGAAAGTTAGTAAGTGGTTTAAGGGGTGTGTTATAGTTTGATGGCTTATGTTGGCTAATCAGTAGCACAAATATGCCATACTTATGATAAGCACATCAATTAAAGCACTAATGACCATAAAAGAGAGATCATGATTTCATATGTGTTGAACTACATGATCTAGAGAGTGGATTTATTCTCTAAATTGTCACTTAACCCTTATATTTGCTTCTCTTTTCTTTTAGTTAGTTTGTAAATTCTCTAATTCTCTAGCTTAACTTTCACTTGAAATTGGTATAATTTGATTGAATTGAATTTTTAAAATCATCAATTCCCTGCGGATCGATCCGTACTTGCCACGTACTTCAATAGTATGCCGTGCGCTTGCGGTAAATTTAAATTGAAAATTTTCGACTATTTTCTAAACCGATAGAAAACTAGTCGATTAACAAGTTTTTGGCGCCGTTGCTGAGGAATTGTTTTGATTTTTATTTTCTTCGGATTATTTTTATTTAATTTTATTGTGTGTTTGTTTGTGTGTTGAGTGCATTAAAAAAATTGTTGTGTGTTTTTGTGTGAAGTTTGCTTTCATTTGTTTGTGTTCATTGTGTGCTTGTTTTCTATTTGCATTTCATATTAAGAAAAATAATTAACACCACACAAGTTCATTTGAAAAAGAAAAAAAAATTCATTGCCATTCACATTTTACATTGTACATTTTACATTTTCACAAACATTTTCTATTTTCATTTCCATTCATTTTACTGTGCACAGTGCACTGTTTCACCTTTGTGCATATCACAACATCTCTGTTATAATTTTTGGGTTCCATTTATTGCTGCTACACCCTCGACCAAACATAGATACACTATGATCAACGGCAACCACTTCAACATATTCATCAAACACAGCAACAACAGTTCAGAACACCACCACAACCACCTGAAACTGCACTTCCAAACACAGTGTAGCTCCTCCTCATCAAAATTGCCACCGCCTCTTCAAAGACTCGTGAACTAGTCTCCTACGAACCACTGCCATACTTCTCAAACTGCTGTCAACTGAATATTGCATTAGCCACTGCCTATTCTACATTCAAACATACTGCCTGTAACATTGTCACCATTTCAACATTACTGTCAAACTTCAACCACTTCAGTACACTACAGCCAATCGTCACCTCCTCCAGACTCCCCTCAAAATCGTTGCCGAACCACAACAATTCACCTCTTCCAAACATCTACCCCTCTACCAACTGCATGTCCTACAACACTGCATTCAACAGTCTTCTACTTCATCCACTACTGGTTGCCACTGCAACATCTCTCTAACACTCCACTTCAACATTATCACATCCAAACTTACTGCTCCACAAAGCATTCCCCATCTACCACCATACACACCAGTCTATAAAACACCACCTGCCTTCCCAAACAAAGCCGCAATTCGCCACAAAAAATCACTCACAAGTCCACTACACTGCATTAATATCCATTATCACCATACACCTTGCTTGCTGACCTTCAGACAATACTGCCATCACTGACCTACATCAACACCCAACCCACCATACATCTCCTCGGCCATACCATAACACATGCTCCTTTATTCAACTTACAACTTCAATTTGCCATTATTCAATCAACCACCCAACTGGAGACCCATCACCTCTGCCTAAACTGCCGAAAATATCCTCCATCACCCAGCATACATTTCCAGTGTCACATTTCCATATCACTGTCATAAAAACTATTTACTCTTGACATCCGCCAACCCACAATCGATAGAAAAGAAAAAAAACAATCGCAACCCACCGTAACATCCACTGTCAACTGATTGCATCACATCTCCTACCGCCTGTTCCCATTTTCTTAACCAATCTACAACCTCGCACCCTTGCCTTTATCACCGCATCCTCGAGACCGAGTATCTCTGCACATCCCAAAACTGCGACCTTCGAAATCCACCTCGCAACCCACAAATACCACCACCGCGAATTGCCAATCCCTAAAAATCGCTGCAACTCAAAACCCAACCTTAAGCTCCAATTCGCCCCGCCAACTTCCAAAATCACCACGAAACTGCAATCGTCTTCCACTAATCGCCTACCATCGACCATCCCTTACTATCAATCGAACACCGCAACTCACGAGCCAAGCGATCGCATCCACCACCCAAACCCAATTTACTCAAATTCAAAAGGCGGCGAAATCGACTTTCGATTTGATTTTGAAAAGAATAAAAAAGAGGAGATTTGCAGCTCAAATTGATAAAGGGAGAAGTTGATTCGTATAATTAAACGTAAATGCCGTGGTTTTGATTTGGGCCGGGCCCGTGTGTAGTTAACAAAAAAAACATATATTTGGTTAAGTTATTTATTTGTTTGAAAGTTTTCTTAAAAAAATTACCTTGTTCATTTGTTTTGTTTATTTTGTTTCAATTGTTTTGTTTTCCATTTGTTTTAGTCTAAAAAACAACAAGTTTCACTTTATTTAAATTTTCATTTTTCATTTGTTTTTCACTTATTTTAGTTTTACTGGTTTTAGTTTTCATTTATTTTATTTTCATTTGTTTTTTTTTTCACTTGTTTTGTTTTCTTCTTTGATAAACATATAAAAAAACAATTTTTTTTGTATATATCTTGTTTTTATTTTCAGGTTGCTACAGCAGAATTGCAGAAGGAGCAGAAGTGTTTGCTAAAATAAATTGCTTGCTTGGCTGAGCTTGCCAAAAAAATATAACTGCTTGCTTATTTATAAATTTCTTTTTATTTGCCTTGCATTGTATATATCTATTGTTTTTGTTTGTCTTGCATTGTTGTTTACTTGCATTTGAAAAAAAAAATCTGAAAACCAAAAAAAACAAAAATCCATTCGTAGTTACATTGTTAATACACGTTTAATTTTTGCTTTGCATTTCATCCAAGATTTTGATTAATAATAACGATTAGACATCGATAACTTTTAATTGTATATTAACAAGTTGTCTTCTTTGAACAATTTAATTTCTCGGTGTCCAGACTATGGTAGAGCAATAATCAGTTATAAATATTACGGTGATTCGTAAATATTATACTGAATTGTTTCTCTGAAGGTACTTAAACCTTCGGTTGCATTGCTACGGTGATTCGTGGTGCACCGATAACTCATGCCCGTTACCTGGCTGAGAACTATCTTGTTGAATTAAGACAAAGTGTGATTATACAATTTTGAGTTAACTTAGGATATATCATTTGTAATTAACCCTTGCATTCATTTAGTTGCATTAGTTCATGCATATTTAAAAAAAAAATTCAAAATCCAAAACTAAAAAAATTGTAAATATTCCTTAACTTTGTTTTTAAATCCTTCCTTTTGAATTTTTTTAATCAAAAGCACAAAAAAAATTACTTAGTTTTTTTTTTAGAAAATCAAAAATCCAAAAAAAATTATAAAACCATTTCAAAAACAAAGAAAAAATTTGAAAAACCAAAAAAACAAAACAAAAATCAATTTCCCTTTTGAAAATAAATTTTATTTGTAAATATTTTTCCTTTATAAAAAAAACCAAAAACATTCTTGAAAATGTCCGAATTTCCATTTTCACTTTAATTTTGCAATAGTTGTGAAAATCATTATAATCCATATGGTGTCACTCCAAATTCATATGGATATTTTAACAACAACTATTGTGTAAATGATTCGAATTTCAAACAACAAAATTTTCAAAACAATGACCAACCCTCGACTCTTGAAAATAGCATTTCATCTTTACTTGAATTCTCTACACAACAAAATCAAAGTATAAATGATTTGTGTAATTCATATTTGTGTAATAACTCGAGTCAAGGAGTTCAAAATTTGAATTCAACTCAAAATTCAAACGATTTCGATTATAACCCATGCCAATTCAATTTCGAACTCCAAAATGAATTTCATACTCAAAATGAAAATGGAAACAACTTTTCAAACGACTTTGGCAATGGGAATAATCTTAACCACGTTACGATTGAAAATCTTTGTTCTCAACAATTTCAAAGTGAAAATCCTCATGCTAATAACTATAAATTGGATTTTGTTGAGCAAATTAACGAAATTTACGATGATTACCCAGATTCGTTGTTTGAAACATATATGAAACAACGTGAAAAACAAAATCAAATTCCAACGTGTGACGAGTCAAACAATAATCCATCTTTTACCCAAATCGACGATTTTCAAATAACAACTTTTGAAATTGAAAATAACAATCTTAGTGAAGTTGTTGAAAACACGGTAATTGAGTTGGATTTCAATTCTTTTGAGGGTGTGGAACCAAATTTGAAATTTGATCTTCCATTTCTCGATTTCAAAAATTGAATGCAACAACTTTGGATTTTGAACTTGAGATACGTAATGAAGTTGTTGATAATCCAACAAAGGAAGACGAATTTAATAAACACGAATTTTTTGGAATTTTTGAAAATGAGTTGTCGAATTCTGATGGGGAAGAGTTACATCACCATTTTGATTTTGAAATCAATAATTTTGAAGAAGTTTTCAATGAAAAATTTGAATTTCAATTTGGTGATAATAAACTTAAATTTCAATCAATTACTCTATCAACCCCAAAAATTATCGAAAATAAAACAACTCGAACGACTTTTAATAAAACGATATTCGTTTTTCCGAATCAACACTCAACTTTGAAATCTTTTACGATTTGGTTTTTCGAGCTTAAGCTATGTCTCGTATGCTTAACGAGACAAATGAATCGGTCTTTGGAAGAACATTTCATTTACTTTTTGACGATATACTTTCTGATCTCATGTAAATACCGTTCGTTTTCATATAAATAAAGGCCATTTTATTTTTATTTTTCTCCTTTCACTTGAGTTGACTGTGGGGACACAGTCAAAATCAAGTGTGGGGGGAGACTCATCATCGTTTTCGATTTTTCATGGTTTATTTTTAATTTTTCTTTCCAAAATTTAAAATAAAAAAAATCTCAAAAACAAAAAAAAGAACCAATTTTTTTTTTTTAAGCATTTTGATTTATTTCTAAAGAAATATTATAGGATAAATATATGGCTTTGGTTTATTAAATTGAAATTGTTGAAAATTTATTTGTCTTAATAAAAATAAAAATGAAGTTTGATTACAAATAACAATGGTTTAACTAGTATATAGGAAGATTCATACGTGTTAATTATGAAATACATCTTAGTTGAAAATCTTTGTTTTGAAAAGTGGTTGATTTAAAGTAAGATATAACATTTTTTTGTCTTCTAAGTTAAATAGTGCTAAGATAATTTTGCCAAACTCTCTCTTTCAAAAAAAACAAAAACAAAAAATATTTCTGGTATATATGTATATATTTTTTAATAAACACCTAGAGTCATGTGTTCACACTCATGTGTTCACACTCGTGTGTTCACTCGCCATGCTCTGTACCCTTCTCACGTAAGCCCAAAAGGCAGTGCACGATCGATATATCTGGCCTCAGTTTATCTGAGTTAGGTGTATGTATATAAAAATTATTTTACTAATAACGCCTACAGTCAATAAGTGTTCACACTTGTGTGTTCACTCGCCACGCTCTGTATTCCCCTCACATCAGTCCGCAAGGCAGTGCATGGGTAATATACCTGGCCTCAGTTTATCTGAGTTAGACATATGTAAATATTGTTAATATAAATAAATTTTTCAAAAGAAAAAAATGGAGAGAGTAAGCAATTGAAATCTAAGCACTATTTTAACTTATTTGATTTGATTTGTTATTGAAATGAAATGAAATACCACTTTGATAAACTTTGATAATTAACTAAGGATCCATTTCATAGTTACACTGTGTTATCAATCGAAACAACGAGTTAAACTATAGTCTATTTGCTTTGATAACTTGATTTTTATTGGAAATTTTGACGAGTAAAGGACTTAAATTTCTTGAAAATAACCAAAACCTATATTTAACTTATTTGTGTTAATTTAAAAATAAATCCTTCATTTGTAAATATTTTCGAAAACTCGCATTCATCTATTTGTAAATAATCTTGCATTTTGTAAATATTTTACATTTTTTACTTTGCATTTGGATTTTGTGGGTAGTATCCGCTGAAAACCCTCACGAGACAACACTCGTCCTACTGGGCACACCTAGAGGTTTAACGGCTTGTTGCATACGCTCAATGCAATCGTGCTCCCTAAGAAAACGGATTTATCTTAGTTTTTTTCCTTTATTCGAGGACAAATAAAAAGATAAGTGCGGAGATATTTGATGTGCACATAAATGTGCATATTTTTACCACCATATTTATTCTAATTAATTTAAATAAATGATCATATTGGGTATTTTAACTTGTTTAACCAAAATCCATATTAATTCCAAATTGTCACATATTCATATTCATCCAAGAGCAAAATAGTCATTTTTGTGTATAAATTAACTTGAGAAAATTTAATTAGAAATTTCCATACTATTTTGTAGGAATTTGATTTCAATTACAAGTGGTTTCATGAAGAAGATATGCATGCACAAAAAGAACACAAACGAATGAAGATGGAAATAATTTAAAGTGAAGATCATGGAGGACCCCACATACCGACCTACCTTAATGTACAAATAGAGGCTAATGCACATGCTTATGGAATTAATGGCTTCATGTACACTCAAATGATGATTAGTAGAAGCTAATTATTACTTAGCCTCCACACTTTCTCAAGGGTAGTTTGGGCATTCCCTAAATTATGGATTAGGGTTTCATGCTTGTATAAATAACCCATTATGTTCATGTAACCTATTCTACCTTCTATTAAGCCCTCTTACGGAGGCCATCTCTTTTCTTAGTTTAGCTTAGCTCTCTTTGTTCTCTTTTCATGGCTACTTAGCCATTTGTTTTATTTTCATGTAATTTCCTTTTTATTGCAATTTAATACATGCTCTTTCCTTTCTATGCTCATTTACTTTAATGCTTGTAGATTTACTTTCATGCAAATTAGATTAGTGTTAATTCTTGTTAATTAGTTCTCTTCTTTCATGTAGCTTTCTTTTTGCTTTCATGTTGCAAGCTACATTTGTTAATCAAATGACAAATATGAGAGGCTAAACCCTTTCAATTTAAGGGTAATGAAGCTCTCTAATTATGTAGCTTCAACTAGTTGTTAATTCATGCTCTCTTTTTTGCGTAGTAAGAATGATTGAAGTGGTTTAATTGTTGTTTTTGCTTTGAATTTGATAGCCTATATTGTTGACACCAAATAGGCTATGCTTAAACAATCACTAACACTAATTGCCTCTTCATCAAAATATGATTATGGCAAAAGAAAGTTATTTGAAATTAAAATTTGATGGTCTATATTTCTTATCAATAGTTAATAGGCTATACTTAAATTAGATTTCATTTTCATTGTCAAGTTTCATGAAAGTTAGTAAGTGGTTTAAGGGGTGTGTTATAGTTTGATGGCTTATGTTGGCTAATCAATAGCACAAATATGCCATACTTATGATAAGCACATCAATTAAAGCACTAATGACCATAAAAGAGAGATCATGATTTCATATGTGTTGAACTACATGATCTAGAGAGTGGATTTATTCTCTAAATTGTCACTTAACTCTTATATTTGCTTCTCTTTTCTTTTAGTTAGTTAGTTAATTCTCTAATTCTCTAGCTTAACTTTCACTTGAAATTGGTATAATTTGATTGAATTGAATTTTTAAAATCATCAATCCCCTACGGATCGACCCGTACTCGCCACGTACTTCAATAGTACGCCGTGCGCATGTGTAACTGCCACCATGCTCATGTTACCTGTTGTTCCACCTATTGAGTCTTCTTATTACCTCAACTCCCGCATAAGCGTGCCCCTCATCTTACTTCAGGCTAATGTGAGACCACCGTGTGTCCATAGAAAATAGGGGAAATGTTGTTGGTACTGGCCTGTCATCTAAATAATATCTAGTTGCGCCCCTTGTCCAAATCCCCCGTGATTTAAACTTCTATTTATTGACCATTTATTTACCACGACCCACATAAGTGTGCCTCATCTCACTTCAGGCTAATGTGAGACCACCATTTTGTCTAATAGGTAATGTGGTTGGTACCGGTCCTACTCTTGTCTTTGCTTATTAACTTAGATAAATTATTTAAATAAGCCTTTACTATTATTCTTGCTATCTTTGCTTATTAATTTATCCTAAGTCTCAAAATAAGCCTCATTCTGTTCTGTTTCTCATTATAGCATACGTTATAATCATGCTTATTACTTAAGCGAAGGTCTAAGTGTAAAAATAAGCTTCTTTCATCATTTACTCTTTTTAGTTATAATTATAAGTTATAACTAGGCCAATCTCTTTAATTCAGTCCAAGTCCAATAATTAGGCTTAATTTCGGTCCAATTCCATTTTAATTACAGTCTTCATAGTTTACATCTTATTTTCCGTAATTTCAGTATTCTTATAATTTAATCCATATTCACATTTAATCTATTCTAATCTATTCGCGAAGAAAAAGAAGAAATAGAAGAAAGCTGACAATTACAGAAGAAAATCCAAAGCATAGAAAAAGATGTAAATAAAGCATAAATAACAGTAAATAAACTTAAATACTGTAAATAAACTATAGATAAAATGGAAAAGCTATAATTAACAGTAATAAACTAGAATTAACTAAAAAGAATAGCTAAAAAGAAATAGACTGAAAATAAATCTAAAACTGAACATAACTGCTAAAAAGGTTATTCCAAAATCG
Organism: Allium fistulosum; assembly: GCA_030737815.1. NCBI lineage: Eukaryota > Viridiplantae > Streptophyta > Magnoliopsida > Asparagales > Amaryllidaceae > Allium > Allium fistulosum. The sequence continues at coordinate 897,084,552 of CM060907.1, read as the reverse complement.
TAGTAAAACTATAACTATTGGAAACCCTATTATTTTAAATTGCTTAAAAAACTAAAATAATTACAATCACTCACTTGTGGTCCTTAGCTCTTCCTTTGGTCTTCCCGGATCCACTTGGGGTTGTTAAATATTTTAATCTAAAATGATTTTCTCCTTGGAAAATTATTCCATTTAGGGTCCTTCCTGAAAAGGTGAACCCAATTGGAGAAAATCTAGAATGAGAAGAAGCGCTAGGCCTAGGGTCTTATTTATAGGGGTAGAAGTGGATCTCAGACCGTTGAATTTGGAGATTGAATAGGATGCAACCACGTCATAGGCTGAATAAGACCATCGAATGGAAGCACGCAAGGACCAGATGGAGCAAAAGAATGCAAATGAGCTGTTAAAATCGCACCTGCCACGAAGAATTAATTCTTCGTTCAAACCAGAAGCGGGTCGACCTAGGGGTCGACTGGCCTGTCGACCTCGGCATGGGGTTGGTCGACCTCCCTATATATATATATATATATATATATATATATATATATTTCCTTTGATTCTTGTTTACTTTGTAACTTTTTCATATTAGCTCGGATTCTGACGTTTTATATATGGAAATTGACCAGAAAATTACCACCGACACAATGGCGCAACCTTCGTGGCTCAATTATGATAATTTCACAAAGTTATTTTATTATTTAATTAATTAACGAATTAATTAAATTAATTATTATGGGTTAAATTTTGGGTTGTTACATTCTCCCCTCCTTAAGGGATTTCGTCCCTGAAATCTCTAAGGATAAAAGAATGAACTAAGTGTTTTCATCCAAGTTCTACAACCAACTACTCAATCATCACTCATTTATCCATTATACTTAAGTTTTTGTAATGCAATTTATGATACTTATGCAATTAGTGTAGTGTCGATGTCCCTAACTAATGCACAATATTAGGCGGTCCACTGATTTAGTTGACCTTCTTTTATGCAATCATGTCCGTGCAATGTATACAAATGAATGCAAAAATTCCTAATGATAACTGATAGTTCTATATGCATGCTACAATCATCTTCCAAATGCAACAATCATGTGATAATCATCCATTTATAGCAACCATAAAATAAAATAAAATTGCAAATGCGCACACATCCATATGCATATGCTCTAGTGTCCTAGTTAAGCCGATCCCTAAAGGATAATAGTGCCTAGTGTAAGTAAATGCGTCTATTAGCATCCACTAGCAAACACTTGCAATCACTAGCATACATCATACATAACATGTTCTAATAACATGTTTACATCAAATCCTACCATCCATAGGTTAAATCCTAAGTTCTACCCTCCCAAAGGATAATAAAGGAAAGAACCTATTCAAAACTAAAGATGGAAATAGAAAATTCGAAATTTACTATCAAAGAGATGTGAATATGAGATATGAATTTTCTCCTAATCAAACTAATCTTCTCCGAAGTCTCCTTAAGTATGTCGGAACTAAGGCAATCCCTCTGCAGACTCTATCCAATACGAAGGCGACTTACGCGGTCTTCCATAAAGAGCTTCGAAAGGTGCCACTTCTAATGCTAGCTTGGAAACTATTATCATTTTAGAATCCCACTAAAGGAAGATGCTTCTCCCAAGTTTCTCCAAAATCAAAAATACACGTCCTCAACCATGTGTGCCTTACAATCTTACTAATTTCACTTTACTGTTTTTCTTTAGTCTGCACACATGAATCAACACTCCTAGGTTCTCATTAGTGTCCTATACACTTTACGGGGACTTCCATTATTATTTCTAAAAGTAATCACTATTGTCTCCTTTATAGCCTTAGACCTCTTTCTGTCATATCTAGGAAGTGGCTCCTATCTACTCCACACTTATAAGTTTGGTTTGGTATTTATCATTTCAAAAACTAAGGTTTCTAAATTTTTAAAAAATCAAATTCCAAAATCTTTGTCTTTAAAAGTGTTATTTTTAAGTTTCTATTAAATTCAATAATACTTGGTTGCTTAATATTTTATCTTTCTAGACTTGCATCCTTACAGCTTTTTGAATTTACCTTATTTCCCAACCCTAGAGGGGAAAACCACCAAATTCTAAGTCTAAAACTTATTTCTTTTTTCTTTTAAAGACTTTTGCATCTTTCTATAAAAATTGGGATCTTTAAATTTTACTTTTATTAGGTTTTTCATTTCCAAAAACTTATTTACTTTTTCACCAAACCATTTTCTTTTTAAAATATCTTTAAAAAATGTGTTTTCAAAACATTTTCTTATTACACCTAACTGTCTCATACTTAATGTATTGGAACTACTTTCTCTTATGAGAAATTATTAACGTTAAAACCTTCTATGAATCCTTTAGAAGAGGATTTCATGTTTATGTGAAATTACAAGGAACTTATTTTATATTATTTTCGAAATAGGTTATACAAATTATAGTGCTTTCCATACCTTGTATATCTCTTTCACGTATTCCTTATAACTTGCACAAATCATTTTTATTGGTTTTATAGAAAATTATACCATTATTATTTTCATCCCAATAGATTAAAGTGGGTTTAACTTATATTCTCCCATGATAGACATTTTCTAATATCTAACTTACACACATTTTTGTTCCAGAAACCTCATCTTCAAAACTGTTTAATATATATCCATAAATAGAAAACATTTTCTTATACTTATTTAAATAATAAGTGTATTCACAAATTACTTTATTTCTATTCTTAGAAATTATCTTTTTTTTATTTGGATTAAAACGGATGTTGCGTAAAACACCGTTACTACAACCCAAAAATACTAGTGTATGGATTTAAATAAATACTAATAAATCTCATATACTATGTAAAAACATTTCTCTTGGGAGTCACTTACTATAACAATAGTGCTATAGTCTATGCTCCCTTTACTTTTCACGAAAACATCTATTACAACAATAAATGTTGTAACCTATGTTTTCGATACTTAATAAACTCTAGGTCCTTATATTTTAAAATCTTTATTTTCCTACAAAGAAACTAGCAAGTTATAATTCTTCAAAAAGAATCTCACTTTTAACAAAATTTATATCATATAAAAACCATTTTAAATTTCATACCATTTTTCAAAAACCCCATATTCATTTCCTAAAAGACAATGAAAATTTTCAATTCTATCAATATATTATCAGCTTTCTAATTTCAACCATTCCCTTTTATTGGGCTAGACATAAAGTGGGTTTTCCTTCTTACTACCTTAGGAGTACCCTACCTAAACTAAAGTCTTTTATTCCTATTCCTCTTATATGCTTATATTTATTCTGAGGCATTACCGATAAATCCATTTATATGAAACAATTATAATATCTGCAATTATCTACACATGGGTTTTCTTCTTTTCTTATCAACTGCATCTATTGTACAATTTCAATCTTTGCCTACCACTCTTTGGATTTCCATAATCCGAACCTAAGTGTACAAAACCATTTCTCAAACTCCTACCATGTGTAGACCTTCTCTATACCCTAAGAAACTCACCTCCTTACACCGTAGTGATACTTCAAGAATTTTGCTTTCAACCGATGAAGAACCTCCTCTAGATGAACATCATGCTCCTCCATAATCTTGGAAAACACCAAAATGTCGTCCATGAATACCACCATGAACTTATTTAGAACCTCTCTAAAAACACGGTTCATCAAATCTACAAAATAGGCCGGGCCATTGGTTAGCCCAAAAGGCATAAACAACCACTCAAAGAATCCGTCGAGTGTCCTAAATATGGTCTTATCAATGGTATCATCAGCGACCCTAAGCTATTGAAATCCAGTGGCTAAATCAAGCTAAGAGAATACCGAAGAGCCAATTAACTGGTCGAAAAGATCATCTATCCTAGGAAAGTGGATAACGGTTCTTCTTCGTGAGCTTATTTAATTCTCTACAGTCTACAGAAAGTCGAAGGGAACCATCCACCTTAGTAGCGAAGACGACTAGCGCTCCCCGCTCCGATATGCTCCTTCTAATGAAGCCTTTCTCCAATAGCTCACGAATCTGCTTGCTCAACACCTTCCTCTCCCTAGATGCCATGTTCCTCATGGGTAATGCTACTGACTTAGCATTATTAGTCAAATAAATCTTGAAGTCAATCTTTCTCTTAGGGGGTAGTCCCTTATCCTCCTCAAAGACATCCGGAAAATCCTTGATGACAGGAACCGAATCTAACCCTACTGATGATGAGTCAAGGGAATAAAGGAAGCTTAACATGACTGACTCTTGTGGGTCGCAAGAAACCTCGAGAGTCCTACCGCTGCATGTCTCTAGTCTAACGACTCTCCTCTCGCAGTCTAATATAGCTCCATATGTGGATAGCCAATCCATCCCCAAAATCATCCCATAGTCCGAGAATCCCAATATATAGGCGTCACAATCAAATTTTACGCCTAGGTTAAAAAATTTCAAACCCCTATAAACTATAGACAAGTGTATCGATCCTCCTACGGGTTTGAAACAACAATGGGGTCTACTACTAAAGAAATGTCTAAGTGCAAACAATCTACCAAAGAACTAGAGATGAAAGAGTGTGATGCTCCAGAATCGAAAAGAGTCCGAATGGGAAAATCAGAAATTGAAATCAAACCTTCAACGGTGACTTTTCTACCTCTATCCGGAATGCTGCTGGAAGGTGATGCGTCTAATGCCTAAATCTACGCCGTCGGTGCACTCGCTCCATGTCCCATACTCCGGTTACAATTGCTACTCAAGTGACTGAGCTGTCCGCAAGTATAACACTTTCACTTCATCTTTTCTTTCTTGTAGTTTCTTGCGTAATGACCAATAATCCCACAACTATGGCACTTCGTTCCCTTCTTGATTTGCTTCTGGGGGCCTTCCTCTTTCCTCTTGTCCTTATCTTTCTTGTCCTTCCACCACTGCTTCTTAGAACCTCTAGGAACCTACTTAAGTTCTCCCATCAGCTGCCAATATGTAGGTTGAATTCGCCGTCGGTCCTCCAAACCTAACCGCCTAAACCTTCTCTCCATATCCTCCAACCTAGCTTGTGTCTCCTTGAAATCCTCTGTGCTAGAAAACGTTCTGTCCCCTATGCTAGCGAAGTCCTTGCATAGCTTAGAAAAATCGGCAGGTGTAGGTGGATTAAAGGGATTTCCACCTACCGGTGTTGTACTGGGCACTTTCCCTTGCACCTCTGGTACCGTTGCTCTCGGAACCAGTCAGTCATATTATGCAAAGAAAAGGAAATTTAGGCTTGGAAGAATCGAAAGAAGGTTGAACTGGACTTTGAGAGGACTTTTATAAAAACTCTTTTATACTTGAAAAATATTTCTAAGAGTTTCTTTTCTAAAAATACTTTTTAAAACAAGTTATTTTGGAAAATACTTTATTTTTAAACAAATTTTTAGGAATCCTGTAACCTTAGGCTCTGATACCAAATGAAACACCCCACACCCCTTAGTATACCCAAAAGGACACACTAAAAGGTGTGGTGCATTGTAGGTATAACTAAAGCTAGCAGAAACTAAGATTCACAAGATAAAAATAGATAAAAACAGCGGAAACAATTAAAATAATAACTTATTTAGAACAAAACTTCATAATTACTTTAAAAACCAAATAAGTCACCAAATACCAAAAACATCATATGTCAAAATACCCATACATGTCTTGCGAAATTAAAAACCATAGTCTCAATAAAATCAGAGTACAAAACATCCCTCAAATAGTGCTAGTACAACAAAAGAACTAAAAACTGGAAATGAAAAAATGGAATACATGCTAGAATCTCTGCCAAAGGAGTCTCCAAGAATCTGCAGTCTACCGCCCTTGCCCCTGATTGCCTATGGGGGAAAAGGGAAAATAGAGGAGTGGGTCAGACTAAAAGTCTAGTGAATGATAATAATTACTAGCATATTTAAGCAAAGTAAAGATAATAGACTTTGCAACAGTTCTAGATATAAAAGGAAATAAAGGAAATAGAAAGAAAGATAGAGCTGGAAAGAAATATGATATAACTATTGCTAAATTAATACGATTGGATAACTTTGATTGTTTGCACTTGTCTTAGATAACGGCTTTGATTAGGTTGAATTCCCAATCCTATTTTAATTAGGCTGAAATCCTAATTCTACACTTTAATCGGCCTGCTACTCCATAGAATCTACTGTGGACTATACGCTAAAACTCTCTACACAGTAGACATTAATGTCTACGAAAGACACACACTAAGCGCTTGGAACTTATAACGATTACTGAGCACCGGATGGAAGTCGCACACGTAACCGCCACCATGCTCATGTTACCTGTTGTTTAATCTATTGGGTCTTCTTATTACCTCAACTCCAGCATAAGTGTGCCCCTCATCTCACTTCAGGCTAATGTGAGACCACCGTGTGTCCATAGAAAATACGAGAAATGTTGTTGGCACTGGCCCGTCATCTAAACAATATCTAGTTGCCCCCCTTGTCCAAATCCCCCGTGATTTGAACTTATATTTATTGACCATTTTTTTACCATGACCCGCATAAGCGTGCCTCATCTCACTTCAGGCTAATGTGAGACCACCATTTTGTCTAATAGGTAATGCGGTTGGTACCGGTCCTACACTTGTTTTTGCTTATTAACTTAGATAAATTATTTAAATAAGCCTTTACTATTATTCTTACTATTTTTGCTTATTAATTTATCCTAAGTCTCAAAAAAGGCCTCAATCTGTTCTGTTTCTCATTATAACCTACGTTATAATCATGCTTATTACTTAACCCAAGGTCTAAGTGTAAAAATAAGCTTCTTTCATCATTTACTCTTTTTAGTTATAATTATAAGTTATAACTAGGCCAATCTCTTTAATTCAGTCCAAGTCCAATAATTAGGCTTAATTTCAGTCCAATTCCATTTTAATTACAGTCTTCATAGTTTACATCTTATTTTCCGTAATTTCAGTATTCTTATAATTTAATCCATGTTCGCATTTAATCTATTCTAATCTATTCGCGAAGAAAAAGGAGAAATAGAAGAAAGATGACAATTACAAAAGAAAATCCAAAGCGTAGAAAAAGATGTAAATAAAGCGTAAATAACAGTAAATAAACTTAAATACTGTAAATAAACTGTAGATAAAATGGAAAAGCTATAATTAACAGTAATAAACTAGAATTAACTAAAAAGAATAGCTAAAAAGAAATAGACTGAAAATAAATCTAAAACTGTACATAACTGCTAAAAAGGTTATTCCAAAATCGTGGTAAAACTACAACTATTGGAAACCCTATTATTTTAAATTGCTTAAAAACCTAAAATAATTACAACCACTCACTTGTGATCCTTAGCTCTTCCTTTGGTCTTCCCGGATCCACTTGGGGTTGTAAAATATTTTAATTTAAAACGATTTTCTCCTTGGAAAATTATTCCATTTAGGGTCCTTCCTTAAAAAGGTGAACCCAATTGGAGAAAATCTAGAATGAGAAGAAGCGCTAGGCCTAGGGTCTTATTTATAGGGGTAGAAGTGGATCTCAGACCGTTGGATTTGGAGATTGAATAGGATGCAACCACGTCATAGGCTGAATAAGAGCCATTGGATGGAGCACGAAAGGACCAGATGGAGCAAAAGAATGCAAATGAGCTGTTAAAATCGCGCCTGCCACGAAGAATTAATTCTTCGTTCAAAACAAGAGGCGGGTCGACCTAGGGGTCGATCGCCCTTCTAGCAAGTTTGACCGGCCGATCGACCTAGGCAAGGGGTTTGTCGACCTCCATATATATATATATATATATATATATTCCTTTGATTCCTGTTTACTTTGTAACTTGTTCATATTAGCTCGGATTCTGACGTTCTATATATGGAAATTAACCAGAAAATTACCGCAGACATAATGGTGCAACCCCCGTTGCTCAATTTTGATAATTTCACAAAGTTATTTTATTATTTAATTAATTATTATGGGTTAAATTTTGGGTTGTTACACGTGGGGTGGATAAGATTGACTGTAGTACATGTTAAATATGGTGAATAGCCATATTCGTGTTGCGGTCGTGGCGTTTGTTGTTGGTTTGGTTGACGTAGGTCGAGAAAGTCGGTAGAAGGGTACGATGGATCAAATGGATGACTTTGTGACGTGGAGATGGATTTCTGGCTCACAACCTTTTTTTCGGACATTTTATTGAGGAAGAATTGTGTAATTTGTAAATAGAGGAGAAAAAAGCGAAGAATTATTGTTGTGAAAGGAGGAAGAAGAGAGAGTTGGGTATATATTGGGCTATAGCCGTTGGCACCCGTCGTTGGTTATGTAGGGGCTAGATATTATAACGGCAAAGTCTTTGCTGTTATAAATTTAACGGCAAAGTCTTTGTCGTTATAATATTATAACGAAAGACTCTCAACTATTATAAAAAGCAGTCTTATGCTCACTACACTAGTCACGAAATAACTTCAAACCAGTCACGGTGAAGTGAAAGCCATATTTGGTTGCGTGGTGACTAGTTTTTCTACTAAACAAGCCATTATTGGTTGTGCTCTAAGAAAGAGAGCGTAAATGAACATGTCGGTTGTTGGTAATGGTCTAAGCATATGAATATGAGTTCTTTCTCATGCTGAAGGATAGTTGAAAAAGGTACCCACAAGAGGTAATCCTTTTGATAATATGATGCAGACGTTGACTCCCAAAGGCAAGTTTGAAAAGTTCACACACTTGATTATTAGTAAGGTTTCAAGCTGGGCTAATTCTATTTAAACTCAGAAAAATGCTTAGCCCCTCCCCCTCATTAGAAAAAAAAAGACAAAAATACCCTCTCATCTCTTCTCTTACGTTCTTACTGTATTCACTTTCTAACTTTCCTCCAAAATCCTAAAAACTCCATTCCTCTATCAAATTAAATTCCAAATCAAAATTCAATCTATAAGTTGTCAAATTTTTTCATCAAAAGATGGAGTTCGATGATTCTACTACTACTAACGTTGAGTTTGTTGAGTTTACAGATGCTGTAAGCATTCACATTTATTTTTTTTAACTGCATACATCGCGGAGGTGGCAAAACGTGGTTATTTCAGACAACCACGCATTGATAGTGCATGGCTGTGTGAAGGAACCATGCATTAGAAATTTGTGGTTCCTGCAAACAACCACGCACTAACAATGCATGGTTGTCTGAAACAACCACGCTTGCCACTGCGTGGTTGTTTTTGACACTGCTTGTTGCATATTTTTTTTTACAGATTATGGCACCACCAATGCTTGTTGCGTGATTTGTAACAGTGCTTGAATTTTTTTTAAATTACAGGGTTGGCAAATATTTGCCATTGTAAATACCCACTAATAGCTTGTTGCATAATTTTAATTTTTTTTACAGATTATGGCATTATCAAATTAAGAAGATGAAAACGAGAATGAAATTATATTGGACTACACTAATGAGTTGACAACATATGACATGAGTGATATTTTTTCTAAATTTTGGAATGTAGTATACAATTTGGTAATACAATATTTTGTTTATGTAGATATACCAATCATGCGAAAAATTGGTAGAATGAGTTCGTAACATGAGAAAACGTCTTTGTTTTTTAATCACTGTTTTGAAATCGGATACCGATGCATCTACTAAAAAACCTAGAATAATGTTTGCATGTGAGCGTAGTGCTGTTTATAAGAGGAGGAAAATTATAGATCGACGGGTACCAAAAAATGCAATTGTCCATTTAGGCTTAAAGGTGCGAAACTTGGTAATTTGGATGAATGACGTTTGGTTGTAGTCAATGGTGTGCATAACCATGTAGGATCGATTTCACCCGAGAGGGGGGTGAATAGGGTGATACTATTAATTATAAAAATTTATTGCGGAAGTATATACAATAAATTCAGTACAGATAATAGTCGAATAACAGTAGCACAGAAAATAGCAGAATAATAAAAGCAGAAAATAGAACACATAGATTTACCCAGCTTCGATAAAACCCTGCCTACGTGTTGCCCCCAAGATTCTACTAGAAATTAAGTAGTCGGACGCTTACATACGTAAACTCGCGACACCCACTATCGACTAACCTAACTCTACTCTCAAAACCCTGCCACAACTCAGCCACTGAGTTGCGAGTTCTCGAACGACACCACCGTAGTTTGTCCCCCGTCACACGACTAGACAATTACACGAGTTAAAAATAATTACAAAAATAATCCCCTTTTTCTCTTTTATTTGTTTGGTCGTATCTTCTTCTTTGTGACAATTTGCTCGTTCGTTCCTCTGTACAAAAACTAGGGCTTTTGATAAATTGAGGCTACCGACTTCAATTGGTCGATCAAATGATGATTCAGCGTCCCTTGCTTTGTCGATCGATGGTCTCTTCGCTTTGCACACGGCTGCTCCAATTTTTGATCGAGTTCGACTAAAGTGGTATGTGATTTATTCTCTTAGCTTTTCTGATTAGCTTGCTTGAACTCGATGCATTAGGCCGATGATGTTAATCATTTATATAGGATTCGAATTCCTATAATTTCGTTCGAATATATTTTGTTTGAATTCTTCACTAGCTATGCTTTGCCGTATGATTTTGATTCAATGCTCGTGATGTTTTCTGACTGGTTCAGTTCGTATAATTTATGTTACTTGATTATCACGGCTCGATTATGACTTGTTTGATTCCTTTTCTACCACGGCTTGATTTTCTGTTGACTTCGTTCATTTTTTTGACTTGTTCATCATATCCTTTGATTTCGTGAATATCACGAATTTGAGTTTCTGGAATTTAAACTTGACATTGACTTTGTTAATTCGTGTTCCTCATATTATCTACTATGAGTAAAATTGACATTGGCATTTGATTTGAACTGCAGTTGTCTTTGGCCACTTCTGAATTTGTGAAAATATTTTTTTATTGTTATCACCTGACTTTTTGTAAAAAAAACTGCTTGAAATCCCCTATGACTTGTGTCCATGCCTGATAGCATTTTTCGACCTGATGCTTGTGTACATGTTTATCCTGTCACGGCCTTTCAATACATGTATGTTCATGTGTGTGTGTGTGTGTGTACGTGTGTGATGCTCTATCCACATTGTTAAAAACTGTTGAATGTTCTGTAGTGTTTTCAACCTGATGCTTGATCACTTGTTGTAACGACCCGCCTTTTTGGACAGTTTAACCGACGATCAAATACACATGCCGATTCTAAACCATTCAAAAGGGCATATGGTTATTGGGGTAATTAAGAAAAGAAGAGAATAGGAACAAGAAACAATCACAGAATCTCGCAGCGGAAAGATAAAATATAATAATCAAATAAACAGTTCATGAAGCTGTTTAATATACTTTTGATTATCATTTATACAATATTTATCAGAGTTATACATATACAACAGAACAATTAAAATAATGCAGCAGATAGCATGATGCAAGGATAATAATAGTAATAGTATACCAAATCTTCGTCTTCGTCCTCCAGAATAGATCTTCAATAAGCTGAAAAACTCAGGACTGACCCGAGCGTAATGAAAAGACAAAACACTCGAGTCAGGACTAAACATCCTTATGTAAGTTAATCAATCGTAAATAAATATGAATGCAACGGCGTCAGAGATGTTTACGGGGTTTGACATCTCTTATCCAGTGTCAACGTGAGTGCAATAACTTAAGAGATGTTACGGGATTTTCCATCTCTCAAGGATCCGTTAAACTATCTACTATATAATAGAATACGCTATATACAGTAATGTCTATCATAAAGTAAAATATCAAACTAGCGTTAAGCCATGGCCCATTCCACCCTTAACACATTTTTATTCCCAAGAGCATATACAAGACCGTAGTTTCCCCAAAACCGGAAGTCACCAGAGGGCAATCCATATACTAAAGGTACAAACCAAAATCGTAGTGGTCGCGAATAGGATAATCAGTATGACAAGGTACATGAGGCGATACCAACTAGGATACTAGTAGTTGCGTAATCCGGACTGATGTTGAGCATAGCAGCTACTACCTCAACACCGCGAAACAACACTCCCAAATCAAGGGGTGCACCCAAATCGAATCACAAATGTAATAGATATGGTAACGAAGAAGTGTGTCCGCTAGAGGTGGCGAACCTCAATGGCCCGGCGCGGCTCCTGTTTTAGTCATGTCAGGGGTTATCCAATATCGTTCTCTTTCTTCAGTCAACGCGTTCATCAAACCATCCACTTCATTCTGGATCAACACTCCGCGTATATTAGTTATTAAAGTGGTTTTCGGTATCGACAGAGAGTATGTCCATATCCGATCCCGGTCTCTTTAATAACTACGTATTATTACATCGATGGCTCTTTTACAATTTCAAAATCAATTTATACTTGATATCAAAATATCATATTCGCTTCAAAATCAAATCCATTTCAAATATCATCATATCTATTCAAGATGTAAGATTCCGTTTCAAAATCATTTTTCGCCTCAATATCTCATTTCGATTTCCAAAATCATTTTTCGCCTCAATATCTCATTTCGATTTCCAAAACCATTTCGAATTTCAATTTAGGTTGCAACTTCATTTAACCCAATTCGTATTTAAATCCAAGATTTAAATATAAACATTTCACCTTATTGACCGGCTTGAAATTTTTAGAAAATAGTTTTAAGTAGTTTAAAAGTAGTTTAAATGTAGTTTAAATGTAGTTTAAATAATTAAAATAGTTAAAAATACTTAAAATCTTTAAATGGATTTCAAATAGATAAATTAGTTTAAAATAATTTAAATCGGGTTAAGTAGATTAAAATAGATTAAAATAGTTTTAGTATTTAAAGATGGTTTATATAATAGAGAAATTTGGAAACAAAATGAAACAGCTTCAAAACAAAACCATTTCAATTATAACTTTCAAATTCAAATCAATTTCAATTTCCGTTCTACCGATTCAATTTCGATTTCAATTCAAATCAATGTCAACTTTGACTTCAAATTAATTCAATTTCTACATTCACCTCCAATTAATTCAATTTCAGTTTATATCGATTTTGAGCTTGATTTTCAGAATATCGATTTATAACACTTAACAAATTTTCCTTCAATATTCAAATTTAAATCCAAATTTCAAATATGATTCAATTCCAAGCTCAATTTCAAAATATCATTTTTATATCACTTTTACTTAGTAATATTCAAAGCTCGAAATAATGTTCAATCTTTAAAACAAATAAATTTTCGAAATTCAATCATATCCCGATTTCAAATTCCAAAGTCTCAACTTTGACTATGTAACAATTTCTTTTAACCAAAATTTATTTCAACATTCCAAACTCAAATTTGCGATAAAATTCGATTTCTATAAATTGATTTTATTTATAACTTTTAAATCAAACATTTAAATAAATTTCAAATCAACGATTTTTAAAAATTATTAATTTAACCAATCCGGTGTCCGTATATAATTTTCTATCCTATGGCCAAGTGATTGGTTATTTCAATTAAATGTCAGGGATGAAGATATATCACTTAAACCAATCACAGTGTTATATGTATGTATAACAGGATATATATAAGCAAATAAACATCCAAACATTTAAATATCAACCAATAGCATCCATCGAAACAAATCATCCAATAGACAATACAATTCACGGCAATTTCATGGTTATCAATATCCGGTAATTTAATTGCAATTCAATTTTAATTTCAATTTGACTGTCAATTTAATTTTCAACGGTGATTTTAAATGACAATCTATATGACAATTAAATTTTATCAAACAACGACCAATAAAATTCATAACACTTCATAATATCAAATTTAACTACCATAAAGATATTCAGTACATTGTGAGCGTTATAAAACACTCACCTTGAGTTTACGATTTTCAATCAAATCGAACGACGTTCGATTTAACCAAAATTTTTAAGGAGCTCCAAACACTCCCGGATCTGCACTGCAGCGAAGCTCTCATCTCTGTGATTCCAATGTCGCCAGTTTCGTCCGATTCTGATAACGTATGAGAGAGATACACATTTTTAAAGATTGAATATATATTAATATAAATTAAAACAAAATTTCTTTTTATTATAAACCCACAAAAAACATGGCCGTTAGATCTGAACTAGAAGAATCTCGCCCGCAAACCAAAGCTTCTTCCCAGCTCTCTTCGTACGCAACATCAACCAACAGAACCCAACGCACGCGACTTCCCACGATGATCGCAACCACCACGACTCTCCAGAAGTTGATCGAACTCCGGCAAACAGAAGCCCTATTCGATAGCCACCCTCGCCTGGGAGCTCGGCGAGCTCGGTCGTCCCTTGGCCGAGAAAACCCCACTTGAACACGCAATGAACGCGACCCAACCACACCTCCATTCGACGACCATAAACCAATTCCACCGTTGGATCTGACGAGCTCGACAAGCTCGTCGATTTCCTAGTTGAGAGTTTTCGACGATATCGAGCGGATGAGCGACGATCGAGGGGAGAAAATGGAAGAGTTTCGGCCATTAATCAAATAAGCGGCGGCTACGAGACTCTCGGCCTAGGGTTTACTGATACGAACGTGAATATATACGTATACCATATTAATTTAATATTATTTTCAATTTTAACGAGCTTTTTCAAACGAACTCCAAACAAGACGTGCCGACAGGCGTTCGTAATGTTTTACCCGCATTCCGAACACAATGGAACATGTTTCAAGGCCTAATTCGATCGTCTGTGTGAGTTATGGAAATAAACGATCGATTTTAAATTAAACCGATTAAATGAATTTCTAAGCGTTTTCAACTGCCACGGTCAAATGGTAACTCCGATTGCTACGAAATTTGAAATCCGATAATAATAAACTATTACGGATCCAATGGAACTAGTTTCGTCGAATTTCGAGACTGTGCCTCGGAAGGCTATTTTTACTCGTCGATTAAAATATAAAATTTTCAATTTTTCACTTTTAAATCAAATTTTAAATGTTAGCAAATTTCATTGTTGTTTAAATAAACTTTACATAAATTTCCGGTTTTATTTTCAATCATATTATATTCAGAATTTCATTATTCAAATATTTGCAGTTTTAAATTTAAACAATTTTGATTATTCAAAAATCCACTATCTTTTGAAATATTTGAAAATGAACTTATAACTTAACCACTTAAAACAAATTCAAATTTTTGAACAACCATTTCCATTAAATAGTTATTCAGTCAAATTTCCAATATTAAATTTAAACAATTTAACTGTTCAATATTCAACAAATTTCAATAATAGATTTTAATTTAATTTTAGTTATCACTCAATTACTTTATTCACATCCAGTGCATCCAACATTTGTTATTCAACTTCAGTTATTGATTATAAACCCAGTTAATATATAAAATTTCATTTCATTTACAATTGGTTTCTAAATTCAATTCGACTGACTAAATGAATAGGTAACTTAAATAATTATCACCATTTACTTTTAATCACACTTAAGTTTATTATTTACTACAAGTGTCACAATTTCCTATACAATACCAATTAGATTCCATTACCACTGACTGTATATTATTTCATTAGTAAATCCAATATTTACAATTGTTTTTCTTATATTTCCTTTATAACTAATGTAACGACCCCGAATTTTTATAAATTTAAAATGATAATTAATTGGATTTTTGAATTAATATTTGTGAAATAAAACGATAAATGGATTGAAGAGATGCGAGTTTCCCCGATATCCAAGTATATTCTGTATAAACCATTTGAGATTAAAATATTGTAAATTATGTGAGTATATGTGTGTATATTGAATGTATATATATATATTTAGGTATATACGAGCAAATTTAAAATATATATTTGAATTGATGGTTAAAGATGGTTTGAGTTTATAAAATAAATATAAGACAATAAATATTAAGTAAATAATGATAATTTATATTTGAACTAGAAATTGAAATTAATATAAGGTAAGTTTTAATAAAAATAGAAGTAGAATATTTGTTAAAATCTAACAACAATTTAAAGTAGAACTTCTTTACATTTCAAAGTAGTAAGATAAATGGAGAAAACAAATAAACATAGAAATTGTCATTTTTAATTCTTGATAGATATATCTCTAGCATACAAAAGTATACCATAGCCTACAACACTTAGAAAACAAAAACAAATACAAGTATGCAAAACAAAGTAAACAAGTAAGTCAACAAAACAAAAGAAGTAACATGTACAGCCGAAATAAAGATGAAATATGAACAAAACAAAATTTAAATATAGGTATGCATAAGTTAGTAATAGGGAACATAAGTACTTGATCATTAAATGCAAGCATAACATAGAGTACCTTTCAGCCTCCTTAAAAAAAAAATCTTTGATCAACCTTTGTACTAATACAACTATCAGGGCCGCATTTGTTTTATTTTATCAAGTTCCCTTTCTTTTCGTTCATTCAAACATTTGTAAAGGAAAACATCAAGCTTTGTTATCTTCTTTTCCAAAAGCCTGGAATCAAGTTCCAGTTTTATTTTAAAGCTTCCAGTTCAAAGTTTCAAGTTTTAAGCTTTTAAAAGCTTTCAGTTTTTAAGTCAATGCAAGATTTTTGTTCTCTGGAAAACAAGAACAACAAAGATGAAAGTGTTCAAGTTTTCAAATTTCCAGTTTGCAAGCCTTTCCAGTTTTCAAAAGAAGCAAGCCCTCTGTTTTTTTTAAGACAGGTGAGCAAACTTATTTAAAACCCATCTATATATTTTGATGTCTGAGTTAATGTTTGAAATAGATTGTGAAAAGTGATTGTTGGATGCCAGTATGCTTTGTATATAAGTATTTTCCTGTGTGTATATGGATGAATGCTGTGTACATGTTATTAAACTGTTTAGTTTCCAGGTTCTAAATCTACTCTTGAATCAATCTCACTTGATCACATCTTTATTAGTACTTAAGCCTTAAACCAAATATGTTTGTTATAGCATAAGCTTGGGTTTAAAAATTTGTTTGAATTAAAAAAATGTGTATGGCCTCTGGAAATAAATTTACAGCAGTATGAACTTTAAATAAGTAAAAATTCAAATACCATGATTTGATGTTTCAGAGTTAGGATCTGAATCATCATACAAACTCATTATTTTTAAAATCAAAACCACAATTTAAAGTGAAGTATCGAATGTGAAATTTTGGTTTGCCTGGAATTTGATTTTTGGTCGACTTCTGATGATCATGGTGACTGGAGGGGTCGAGCTTATTTCTTTTAGTGGAGGAGCAATCAGGGATGCTAGGAAAAATGTGGGATGGCGATGAAATTCGCCGTGGAGATTGCGGCAGAGAAATCCCTCCAGGAACCCTAGTTTTTCTGCTCTTTATGAATCGACCATCCGTGGCAAGCATAGTTGATCGAGCGTGATGGTACTTCGGGGATTGGTAGTTGGGTGGTTGATGGAGTCGAGACCGGAGTTGCAGCTTTTCTGGTGGTCGGAGCGTGGAGGGCGATGCATTTTCCAGGTTTGGGGGTTGGGACGTTTAGTTTGTTTCAGGTTATGGAATGGGGAGCTCATTTTCGATTTCCGGTGGTTGGACGCATTTCGATGATCGGCAACTGATGAGGGGAGGATCGTCGACTCGTCTTGATGATCTGCGAGGGGCCGGAGGTGATGGCGGCGCCGTACACGTGCACACGTACACGTTCGTGTCGTGGGTCTGGGTTTCGATTTTGGCTTTGGGGAAGAAGGATGGTCTCGGGAAATTCTCGAGTAGATTGGGGTTTCACTCGAAGTTTTGACGTGGTGGACTCGAAGCTGGAACAGGAGGAACTCGAGTAGTTTTTTGTTTCCAGATTTTAACTGGTTCCAGTAAACAATTTTAAACTGTTGGGTTTAAAATTTAAATCAAAGGTTAAATTAAGTTTAAATTCCAGATTTAAAATGAAAGAAAGTTTTAATTTAAATACTTTTAAATAAGTTTAAATATTTAGAATTTAAGGAAAATTTGGTTTAAAAATTCCTTTCATAACAAAGAATTGTTTTTAATTTATAATTTAAATGGATTTTAAAGGAAAAGTAAAATATATGTTTTTCAAACATATTGAGAGTGAAAATTGAATAAAGAATGAAAATGAGTTTCTTGAAGTAATTAAGATTAAGGATTACCTTCATTTACTATAGAAATAATTAGAATGATATTTGGTAAATTGGTATTGATTAAATGTAAGTAAATGTGATCAATTAAGTTTAAATAATGAATTAAGTAATTATCATATAATTAAAGATCATAGATTATCTTATAATTAATTAATGTAATTGATTTTTAATAATTGATTAGATTAATTTATTTAATAATAAACATTTGTAATTGATTAAGAGTAATTAATAAATTGGTAAACTAATAATTAAGCAATTTAATTTATTAAGAATTAAAGATTGTTAATGAAAATTAATTACAGAGATGATTAATTTAAGAATAATTGAATGATTAAGGGTTGGTTAATTATGTAATTGGTTTAAAGATTAAATAATTAATATGATTTATTAATTAAGGTAATAAATCTAAGAATAATTAATTAAAGGTTAATTAATTAATGAAGGTGATTAAGGAATGATAATTAATTAAATGGAGAATTAAATAATTAAAAGTTAATTATTTAATAATTAAAGGTTAATTAATTTATTTTTAAAAGTTAATTTATAAATGATTAAAGATTTATTTAGTTGAAATGGTTTATAATTGATTAATGATTAATTAACAAGATTTGTAGTGATTCATAATAAATTAATCTGATTTGAATTAATCAGACAATTAACTGATCTTACTTATGAATGTTTGGATTCTATTGAATGTTAAATTGTTTGATATCCCTAATATATGATGCTTTGTGATACACCCTGATTTATGTTGTGATCTGTAGTTTACTTACCTGTGATATATATCTATGATCTATGCATGAACGATAAGCGTTATAGTTTATATCGCTTATCAACTATATCCTGTATTTTGATCTGTGATGATTCATTGTGTTGCACTATTGTGTTAAACCCTGGACTACATTGTTACACACACCAATATGGATTTCACGTGGAAATCGGTTAAGTCACAGATAATTTAAATTTGATGTATTTGAAATTGAAATTTTAATTTCAATTGATTTTGAAATTAGAAATTTGGGTTTAAAGTGAAAAGCTTTTGAAATGGAATTTCAAAGATAAAAGTTATTTTGAATAACTTAATCGAGTTATGAAAATTTAAATAATTTGATTTAAATTTGAATTCAAGTTTGAAATTGAATTCTATGATTTGAAACTAGGGATTGAAAATGTTATAAATGTGTTTATCTGGATTTAAACCATTTAAAAGTATAATTTTGAGAATTTGGATTTAACCCAAAGACTCTAACTCGTATGAATGAATCAGACTTTCTGAAATAAAAACTGTTGTTTTAAAAGAATAAAAGCTTTCAGATAAGAAATGAAATTCCAGTTTAATTAAAGGAATTTCAAGATTGAATTGAAAAATGGTTTTTCCAAGTTATAAATGAATTCTTTTTGAAAGCTATGGATTGAATCTGTTTATTTCTAACAGATTTAAAATAATGATTTATCTAAACCATCCGAAATGGAATTGTTTTGAAAGCTATAAGTTAAATCTTGATTTAAAGGTTTCACGAGTTAATCAAATTGAAATGGAAATTAATTTGGAAAATCTGTGAATGAATCTTTTGTTTAAAAGATTAAAGTGTGGAAACTGTTTAAACCGTAAAGGTTGAATCTTTTTGTTTAAAGATTTGCAATGGTAATTTGTTAAACCATTTAAAAGAAAGATTTTGGGTAATAAATTGTGACTTAATTGAAATCCCATATCCATATGATTTTCGAATATTTCGCTCACTATTCGGTTTAGCCGGGAGAGGACCTTTGGGTCGTATAACCCATTCCGAATATGTGATACGTCGTATATGGATAGCATTTGAAGACCGGTGTTGAAGACCGGATATTTTTGAAAACGGAAGGATTACCGTCGAGTTACTCTGCATCGGCTGATCCCCGATATAGAGGTTTTATCATCCTTAGTGACGGGAAGTCCGGACGTGATTGGAAATTATCCGGATTTGCAAGGGCTTCGTGAGAAGTGCCTTCGGTTCTGTTCGATCCCGGAACAGACTTGTATGGATTGTATGTCTGACATTACACTTTGAGATATAAAGCCGATTTCTTTCAAATACATTTCTGTTGGTGGCGGAGAATTTATTCTCTTAGCTTAACACCCTTCTCTGAGACGTACGAGCTCAGAGGTTATGTAGTTGAAATTTATCAGCGATATATCCCAATTTGGTAATGTGGCATGCTGAGTGTTGCTGTGTGATGATCAGTGTTTGATCATTTGTGATATGATCATTTGTTTGATCATTTATCTTTGTGATCATAGGTTGATCATCTGTTGACCCAAAGCATGGCTTTGTGACAAAGTGTAGCTTTGTGGACGAGACTTCGTCAGGGCCTCACAACCCGGAAATGGTCGAAACAGGATCGTTGCGGCAAGGTTATGAGGGTCGCGCCCTTTAGGGTATGTCATTTCCTTCTGGAAAGGGGTGGTATCATGGTATGGAGCCCAGATACTTACTCATGTGGATACATTTTCTTTATGATGTGTGATGTTGGATACCGAGCTCGGATAAAGGTCCCAAAGGACCGGGAGGTGGCATATTCGTGAGTTACCTGTTACAGGGGTAACCCGGCCTTGTTTGGCAGAGAGCAGTTTGTCTCTCGGGACGTCCCGCCAGAGGCGATCCCATGCGGCGGAAGGAAGTTCCTTAGCCTGACCATTTGTTGGAAATCCATTCTTCCAATACGAACTTTGTACGGTTTTAGTTGTAGAACCTACCATCTAATATGGTAGCTATAGTAGGCATAGTATAATGGTACCTATGCTGGCTAAGATTAATATTATACTTTCAAATTGTTTTCCACTATGCACTAATAATAATAATCCAATGATTTGCGTAGTAAGCATCTTTGACTATCATAAGAAGAAATCTCCTCCAATTCTGCGTTTGCATTGTGTGTGTGGTGGGAGGTCTTATGGTAGTTTCATTTTCTAAAAGCATTGCGGATTTCAATGTTTAAAGTTCTGTTGTGTTTGTTTTAAAGATAAACTGTTTTTGTTGCTCACACCAGTCCCATGACTGATCCGGAGTTTATTGTTCCCTTCCTAAACTCTGGGTGCCCACTATTTTCCACACGGGCAGTCTAGAGTTGGGTTCTTTCAGATATTCGGGTTGAGTAGATTATCTGGAGCTAGCTATGGATTGGAGCACTCTATTGGAGATATTCTTTTCCGCTGCTATTTCTTGTATCATATCTCTGATGTATATTGATATTCATTGTATCACTCTGTTGTATCAGATATTGTATATCAATGTATTATTCTTTTCTTCCGCTGTGTTATTTACTTAATGTTGTTATAGCTCCGGCGAATCGGATTTGTACGGTCGAATCTGCGGCTTTCTAGTACAATGTGAAGTACGGATGTTGATTTTCGAGCGGGCAAAACCCGATACGTTACAACTAAGTTATAACATTTGAGACATTTCAATTGATTGGAATTTCATTCAATTCATTAATAATTAACTTAGATAAATATTGTTGCAATTCATTCTAGTTATTATTATCAATAAATAAATTATAAATTTTTAATTCTTCCAACATTAAACAATGAAATCTTATAAATTTAAATAGTTTAATTATCGAAAATCTACGGGTCGTTACACTCTCCCCCACTCAAAACTTTTCGTCCTCGAAAAGGAAAAAGAAGGGAAAAGGAACTAAGTGTAGAATTCAACATTAGATATATTTTATTCAAAGTTACCAACTTAAAAACAATGAAATTCCATTTATAAAGTCATAACTATGCTTCCACTAAGTTACTCCGAACGGCTTTCTAAATTTAAAATTTGTTATCAAAACAAGTTATAAATTTTAAAACTTGAAAAATTTTCTAACACCCGGATTTACGAAAAATTTCGGCAGAGTCTCCTTTGCGCGGCTCGATCGGTACAACTACAAAATGCCTCAACGGGCCCCAAACCAACAAAAGAAAATCAAAAGCCAAGTGGCTCATCAAAAATCACCAAATCCAATGACAAAATAAACATGTACCTTTTGTCGGGCAATCCAAATTTCCTTGATTTTAAATACCTGCATCTTATTTACCAATGATAACCAATCATATAATTTTAGAAGAATCATTTTATATTTGGCATCTTAAATTTCCAATATTAACTTTAATTAAGTTCGTAAGACGTACATATATCATCCGTGAGCAATATCAAATCTAATCGCTTATTCGATCACACAATTTCACTTCCAACTAGTATCGTTCACACGACTCTCTAGTGCGGACTAAGATTTGGTTCCTTGATTGGAAACTGTTACTCTCCTTGCATAGCCATATACTATGATAGAGAATTCCAGAATCAAATCAAAAATCCATATCCAGGGTTCGCCGTCGAGAATCGAGTGAATAATCCTAACTTGGATCGATATAAATTATCTCGAAATTTTGTGCTCGAATTTGGATCAAATCGTTATGCGAATAAAATAATATACGTACAATCTCACGTATTACCTTCCAATGGATTTCTATCCAATTTATCTATACTAAATTATTTCTATCCAATTAATTATTCACAATCCATTATTTAGTTAGTATATTCATTTCTCTACATAGCATATTCTTTAACATTATCTTTTCTTAAACATCATATCATAGAATTTTCTTACTCAAGTTCATTTTAAACATTCTATATAATTTAATTAAATTCAATTTCATTTTCCAATTGATTCTTAGCTATACCAAATTCTTTTGTTTATATTTATTTCAATTTCATAAATTTAGTTACTAACAAATTTATTTATGGAACATTTTTATTCATCGGCACTTTAGTTTATTTATCATCTTATAAAAGTCTAACCTCTCATAAATGACTTTTCCTAGTTTACAATTATCTTAAAGGTTACAAATTCAATTCAATTTTTTTTATATATAATCCCTTTGCAATTTATATTTATTTCTATAACCAATTTACAAAGATATAATACGATTCATTTATCTTCTTTCTTAAGTTCACTTACTTGTTCCATTTATCCATTCATCATTTCATGTTATTTTTAAGTATATATATATATATATATTTATCACAACCAAATTTTCCATTTATATACATTTTAATTCCTTTTGGGTTTTCCTTACTTGTATACTTCAATTATTTTCGGGTTCTGTTTATTTGTACAATATCTCATTACATATCCAAAACATCATTTCAACTTCTTAATATTTGGTAAGACATATTATATGTTATTAGAATGCAAATTTTGGTATTATACAAATTCATAGAATTTCATTTTACTTAATTAGAATGTACACAAATTTAATTTGTTTAAATCCTCTTTACCTTTCAACTTTAAAGGTACACTACAACTCTAAAGTTTTCCCAAAACATTAAGCTTAGATATCTTAATCCTATTATTTTATAAGTTCTGGTTATTCACATTTCATTCAAATAATTAGAAAATTATTAATTAACAGAACTTAGAAATTTAATGCCCGGTTCATTTCAAATCGTTTGAAATAAATATATACACTTATATCTTTAATATATCAAATCATACCTTTGAAGTTTAAACAAACCCATTTACCCAAAATAATTTCGAAGAAAAGCAAAGCTTCTCAGAAGTCTTCCCCACTTTGAGACTCGAAAATGAACGTCGATGATGCTGCGCAGTCATCACCGAAATTATTTTCCAGCGACAGAAGAGAGGAGTACTGAATTCATTTCTTCTTAAAATCCTTTCAAAATATTTCCCATAAACATTTTCCAACTAATATCACAATATATTTTCTTCAAAGCTTTGAGAACCATTGTCAAATCCTCCGGGTCTTAAATTCAATATTTTCCTATTTAAATCTATTTTAATTTATAAGTCACCTTTATAAAACAATCTTATAGGATTTTCTTTCTTAAAACATTCCACAAGTGTTTTATCATTGTTCATTTTGTAATAAACCTTATTTATTAAAACACAATATCCCATTTATGATGACCATCCATATTATCCTTTCTAACAACCAAACAAACTGGATGAATCATAATAATTTCTAAAAATTATTTCTTTATATATAAAATATAATTAGGGCAAAATTATTTCATTTACCCAATTTCAAAACAATACTATGTCGAATTGTTCTGTTCAAGTGTTTAGAGACCCCTATTAATGACGTTAATTACTCGTATTGACCAGAATCCATAGGCCACTCAACAAATCAACCAACACAATATAAAACAATTTTATGTCACTAACAAATACGCTCTCTCAAATATATACACTCAGCGACTCATCATAGGATATTACTACCCTAATTATAAAGAGTCAGACCCCACAAAGCTAAAGTTATCGCTAAACCAAAGCTCTGATACCAACTGTAACGACCCGCCTTTTTGGACAGTTTAACCGACGATCAAATACACATGCCGATTCTAACCATTCAAAAGGGCAGATGGTTATTGGGGTAATTAAGAAAAGAAGAGAAAAGGAACAAGAAACAATCACAGAATCTCGCAGCGGAAAGATAAAATATAATAATCAAATAAACAGTTCATGAAGCTGTTTAATATACTTTTGATTATCATTTATACAACATTTATCAGAGTTATACATATACAACAAAACAATTAAAATAATGCAGCAGACAGCATGATGCAAGGATAATAATAGTAATAGTATACCAAATCTTCGTCTTCGTCCTCCAGAATAGATCTTCAATAAGCTGAAAACTCAGGACTGACCCGAGCGTAATGAAAAGACAAAACACTCGAGTCAGGACTAAACATCCTTATGTAAGTTAATCAATCGTAAATAAATATGAATGCAACGGCGTCAGAGATGTTTACGGGGTTTGACAACTCCTATCCAGTGTCAATGTGAGTGCAATAACTTAAGAGATGTTACGGATTTTCCATCTCTCAAGGATCCGTTAAACTATCTACTATATAATAGAATACGCTATATACAGTAATGTCTATCATAAAGTAAAATATCAAACTAGCGTTAAGCTATGGCCCATTCCACCCTTAACACATTTTTATTCCCAAGAGCATATACAAGACCGTAGTTTCACCAAAACTGGAAGTCACCAGAGGGCAATCCATATACTAAAGGTACAAACCAAAATCGTAGTGGTCACGAATAGGATAATCAGTATGACAAGGTACATGAGGCGATACCAACTAGGATACTAGTAGTTGCGTGATCCGGACTGATGTTGAGCATAGCAGCTACTACCTCAACACCGCGAAACAACACTCCCAAATCAAGGGGTGCACCCAAATCGAATCACAAATGTAATAGATATGGTAACAAAGAAGTGTGTCCGCTAGAGGTGGCGAACCTCAATGGCCCGGCGCGGCTCCTGTTTTAGTCATGTCAGGGGTTATCCAATATCGTTCTCTTTCTTCAGTCAACGCGTTCATCAAACCATCCACTTCATTCTGGATCAACACTCCGCGTATATTAGTTATTAAAGTGGTTTTCGGTATCGACAAAGAGTATGTCCATATCCGATCCCGGTCTCTTTAATAACTACGTATTATTACATCGATGGCTCTTTTACAATTTCAAAATCAATTTATACTTGATATCAAAATATCATATTCGCTTCAAAATCAAATCCATTTCAAATATCATCATATCTATTCAAGATGTAAGATTCTGTTTCAAAATCATTTTTCGCCTCAATATCTCATTTCGATTTCCAAAATCATTTTTCGCCTTAATATCTCATTTCGATTTCCAAAACCATTTCGAATTTCAATTTAGGTTGCAACTTCATTTAACCCAATTCGTATTTAAATCCAAGATTTAAATATAAACATTTCACCTTATTGACCAGCTTGAAATTTTTAGAAAATAGTTTTAAGTAGTTTAAAAGTAGTTTAAATGTAGTTTAAATAATTAAAATAGTTAAAAATACTTAAAATCTTTAAATGGATTTCAAATAGATAAATTAGTTTAAAATAATTAAATCGGGTTAAGTAGATTAAAATAGATTAAAATAGTTTTAGTATTTAAAGATGGTTTATATAACAGAGAAATTTGGAAACAAAATGAAACAGCTTCAAAACAAAACCATTTCAATTATAACTTGCAAATTCAAATCAATTTCAATTTCCATTCTACCGATTCAATTTCGATTTCAATTCAAATCAATGTCAAATTTGACTTCAAATTAATTCAATTTCTACATTCACCTCCAATTAATTCGATTTCAGTTTATATCGATTTTGAGCTTGATTTTCAGAATATCGATTTATAACACTTAACAAATTTTCCTTCAATATTCAAATTTAAATCCAAATTTCAAATATGATTCAATTCCAAGCTCAATTTCAAAATATCATTTTTATATCACTTTTACTTAGTAATATTCAAAGCTCGAAATAATGTTCAATCTTTAAAACAAATCAATTTTCTAAATTCAATCATATCCCGATTTCAAATTCCAAAGTCTCAACTTTGACTATTTAACAATTTCTTTTAACCAAAAGTTATTTCAACATTCCAAACTCAAATTTGCGATAAAATTCGATTTCTATAAATTGATTTTATTTATAACTTTTAAATCAAACATTTAAATAAATTTCAAATCAACGATTTTTAAAAATTATTAATTTAACCAATCCGGTGTCCGTATATAATTTTCTATCCTATGGCCAAGTGATTAGTTATTTTAATTAAATGTCAGGGATGAAGATATATCACTTAAACCAATCACAGTGTTATATGTATGTATAACAGGATATATATAAGCAAATAAACATCCAAACATTTAAATATCAACCAATAGCATCCATCGAAACAAATCATCCAATAGACAATACAATTCACAGCAATTTCATGGTTATCAATATCCGGTAATTTAATTGCAATTCAATTTTAATTTCAATTTGACTGTCAATTTAATTTTCAACGGTGATTTTAAATGACAATCTATATGACAATTAAATTTTATCAAACAACGACCAATAAAATTCATAACACTTCATAATATCAAATTTAACCACCATAAAGATATTCAGTACATTGTGAGCGTTATAAAACACTCACCTTGAGTTTACGATTTTCAATCAAATCGAACGACGTTCGATTTAACCAAAAATTTTAACGAGCTCCAAACACTCCCGGATCTACACTGCAGCGAAGCTCTCATCTCTGCGATTCCAATGTCGCCAGTTTCGTCCGATTCTGATAACGTATGAGAGAGATACACATTTTTAAAGATTGAATATATATTAATATAAATTAAAACAAAATTTCTTTTTATTATAAACCCACAGAAAACATGGCCGTTAGATCTGAACTAGAAGAATCTCGCCCGCAAACCAAAGCTTCTTCCCAGCTCTCTTCGTACGCAACATCAACCAACAGAACCCAACGCACGCGACTTCCCACGATGATCACAACCACCACGACTCTCCAGAAGTTGATCGAACTCCGGCAAACAGAAGCCCTATTCGATAGCCACCCTCGCCTGGGAGCTCGGCGAGCTCGGTCGTCCCTTGGCCGAGAAAACCCCACTTGAACACGCAATGAACGCGACCCAACCACACCTCCATTCGACGACCATAAACCAATTCCACCGTTGGATCTGACGAGCTCGACAAGCTCGTCGATTTCCTAGTTGAGAGTTTTCGACGATATCGAGCGGATGAGCGATGATCGAGGGGAGAAAATGGAAGAGTTTCGGCCATTAATCAAATAAGCGGCGGCTACGAGACTCTCGGCCTAGGGTTTACTGATACGAACGTGAATATATACGTATACCATATTAATTTAATATTATTTTCAATTTTAACGAGCTTTTTCAAACGAACTCCAAACAAGACGTGCCGACAGGCGTTCGTAATGTTTTACCCGCATTCCGAACACAATGGAACATGTTTCAAGGCCTAATTCGATCGTCTGTGTGAGTTATGGAAATAAACGATCGATTTTAAATTAAACCGATTAAATGAATTTCTAAGCGTTTTCAACTGCCACGGTCAAATGGTAACTTCGATTGCTACGAAATTTGAAATCCGATAATAATAAACTATTACGGATCCAATGGAACTAGTTTCGTCGAATTTCAAGACTGTGCCTCGGAAGGCTATTTTTACTCGTCGATTAAAATATAAAATTTTCAATTTTTCACTTTTAAATCAAATTTTAAATGTTAGCAAATTTCATTGTTGTTTAAATAAACTTTACATAAATTTCCGGTTTTATTTTCAATCATATTATATTCAGAATTTCATTATTCAAATATTTGCAGTTTTAAATTTAAACAATTTTGATTATTCAAAAATCCACTATCTTTTGAAATATTTGAAAATGAACTTATAACTTAACCACTTAAAACAAATTCAAATTTTTGAACAACCATTTCCATTAAATAGTTATTCAGTCAAATTTCCAATATTAAATTTAAACAATTTAACTGTTCAATATTCAACAAATTTCAATAATAGATTTTAATTTAATTTTAGTTATCACTCAATTACTTTATTCACATCCAGTGCATCCAACATTTTTTATTCAACTTCAGTTATTGATTATAAACCCAGTTAATATATAAAATTTCATTTCATTTACAATTGGTTTCTAAATTCAATTCGACTGACTAAATGAATAGGTAACTTAAATAATTATCACCATTTACTTTTAATCACACTTAAGTTTATTATTTACTACAAGTGTCACAATTTCCTATACAATACCAATTAGATTTCATTACCACTGACTGTATATTATTTCATTAGTAAATCCAATATTTACAATTGTTTTTCTTATATTTCCTTTATAACTAAGTTATAACATTTAAGACATTTCAATTGATTGGAATTTCATTCAATTCATTAATAATTAACTTAGATAAATATTGTTGCAATTCATTCTAGTTATTATTATCAATAAATAAATTATAAATTTTTAATTCTTCCAGCATTAAACAATGAAATCTTATAAATTTAAATAGTTTAATTATCGAAAATCTACGGGTCGTTACACTTGTAGTTGCCGTAGTGTTGCAGTCTTTGACTTGTTTCCTATATATCATTGTATAACAATACATGTTGTTTACTGTATACATGATTGAAGTTATATCCTTGCTGTTGCTTCTGGTTTCACTGCACATATATGTTCATGTTATACTGCTCTATATATATGTTCACGCATGTATATATTCACTGCCTCCATCTTTTTGTTTCATAGTCTATTGGTTCATCATTGTTGCCAGGTCTGCATTGTTGTCACATGATCATTTGTATTGTTCATTGAGCTAGCCCTTAGAAACAGTGCACATACACACATATGTATATACATATACATA
The DNA here is from genome assembly GCA_030737815.1 of Allium fistulosum. Classification (NCBI taxonomy): domain Eukaryota; kingdom Viridiplantae; phylum Streptophyta; class Magnoliopsida; order Asparagales; family Amaryllidaceae; genus Allium; species Allium fistulosum. The sequence goes on along the minus strand of CM060907.1, from coordinate 897,055,259 downwards.
TATATGTATGTATATATGTGTATGATTATTGTGCCTCTTTCTCTTTCATTCAGTCCTTGTGCTCTCGAGTCTTTTTGGTTTTATGTGCAGTTTGTAATTTGTCGAGCACTTGTATTGTTGAGTTGTTGTTTCATTCACTATTCTGGTTGAAGTCACTTGGTTGAACATGTGCTCTATTTGCCTGACCTATTTCCATGTGTTGTTGCAGTTTGACTTTTTCATTGATGTTGAGTTCATTTGTTTTGAGCTGGTTCGATGTGATTTCACTGCACTGGTTTAATACAGTTGTGACTGCACTTGATCCTCTAGCCTGATTTCATTGCTTCGAGTCATGTAGACTTGTTGTATACTTGCATTTTTGTGTGCTTCATGGTTGATTTGGGTCTGGTCTTATTTCTCTTGATCATTTTATTGAACTTGCACCTGCGTTGAATACAGCTAATAGCTCGAGTTTGACCTTGTGCTAATATTGTGACTTTATTTGTATTTCACTTGAGTTGAACCCGGCTTTTAATTGGGTTTGACCTTGTGCTCACCTGTCCCTGCAGATTTATCAAGTGTATATCAGTGTGCACGGCCTTGTGGCATGTACAGTGATACACTGTGCATGTCACAAGTTGTTCGTGTATGATGAATTCAAATTTAAATGATGACGAACAACCCAAATAACTGAGGCAAATAACATTTTCAAAATACACATTTTATTTTTCACTACAAAATATTTTCTTTTCAATTTTACTGCATTAGTGTTTATTTTGCAGATTGCTCAGATGTTGGATTCAGTCTGGAATAGAGTTGAAGATCGAATACGAGTGAATGAGTGATATGTAGTGAGGTGCAAATGTAAACGGAAAATTGTGATGTAATCAAAATTGTATTTTAATTGAAATTGTGTGTATATATATAGTGAGAGCTCAAATTTGTACTATTCAAAATTGTAATAAATATTTGTTTGAATAAAATATCTATTTGAATTTAAATTCTGTGTTATTTATTTTATTCAGCAAATATTTATTTAATTATGTGAAAAATAAAATAGTACATTAACAAATACATTTAAATGAATATATATATATATGTTTATTATCATCAAACAAAAATCATATACTTGCATATTCAACAAACCATTCCGAGTTGAAGCATAATGAGGGGCATTCGTATGTGGGTAGGTTAAGTGAAGGAGAGATCAAACTAGTGGTTAAAATGCATCGAAATATGGTCAAAGCCAAAGAAATTTTGCATACACTTAAAAGAAACGATCCTTCCAATTATACAACCATCAAAATGATATATAATGTGATTCACGCTTAAAATTCAATAGAACGAGGAGGTCGTTCTCAAATATAATATTTGCTTAGTATGTCAAAAGAGTTTGGATACTTTGAATGACATCGTAAGACTTTAGATGGAAGTGATATTATCAAAGATATTGTATGGGTACATCCGACGAGTTTAGGTTTTCTAAGAACTTTTTCTCGGGTCATTATATTGAATTGCACATACAAAACTAATAGGTACAAGATGCCACTGCTAGAGATAGTAGGTGTTACATCTACGGATCACACATTTTATACTGCCATTGCTTAATGGCGGAAAGTGAAGAAAAATACATTTGGACGTTGGAACGGTTGAAATCCATCATTGTAACAACCAGGAGATTTTCGACCTTGAAAATCGACATAAATACGCCCACTGTATCGAATGTCGAATATCCAAGTGCTGGAAATACTAGGTCATTAGAGTTAAAGAAGAAGGAGGTAGAAGAAGAAAATAGGAAACAACATCAGAATCTCACAATCGCAGCGGAACAATATATAATAGATATCAACAGATCTTTATACAAAAGAACTATTACTGTATTTAAACATTACATCATCAGAGTACATACCAACAACGGCACAAAATTGGACAGTTACAATAATCTGTCCTCACAAAGCTGACCATACAGAGCGGAATACATCAAATACGTGAGATACGTCTTGCCATCTAGCTCGTCTCCTGAGCTCCACAGCATCATATCCTGTATTTGTAATACTCGGTCTGACCCGAGCATTATAATAAAATAACACCCGAGTCAGTCTGGAAAACCAGCGTGAGAAAACACACTCAATTTGATTATTAAAGTTTCAAAATCCTTTGAAATCAAAAGCATCTCGTAAGACCATGCCACAAATAAACATGTCGGGTTTTTACCTTACGATAGCCAAAACACTTTTTATCAAATCCGTCTGATATTATAATAGTGTCTATATACAAATACTTATTCAAATAGCCGAAATTGTTACATGATTAAATTCCAGCATACTAGCCATAAAGTGGGTTCTACAAACAAAAACCGTAAAGGCACGTAGGGAGAATGGATTTCCAACCAATGACTAGGCACTGGGGTACCACCTGTCATAGTACGTGGCCTAGATCACCGTACCGAGGATCACTCCCAATCCCCTGCAACACAAGACCGGAACTACCCCTTACTGGATAATCCCGAGTAAGATCACCCCGCGGTTGGGATCAGCAACCGCCCACACAGCCGAAATAAAAAGGGATATCTAGACATGGATGACCTCACCCTAATGGGCGCGACCCACATAGCCTTGCTGCATAACCCTTGATTTTCAGTCATTCCCGGTTGATGAGGCTCGAGGCTAAGCGTTACCTTTTTAGAACGTTTCACTTAGAATGCTCATCGTCCGCCTGACGATGTTCTGAAAGCATTCATCCATTAAAGTCCGTCCCGGGTTCGAACGGAACCGAAGGTACTATTCCTACTACATCCATTTTGGAATCACCCTCGGGATTAGTAGCGACTAGCCCTTGCACTTCACTGCTCCATCTTCGACTCCAAACTCGTTTTCCCCACGAAAACGTACAAACCGGTTCGAAGTGGTTTTCGGAAAATAAATCCCAATCCCGGTCTCTTCGAAACGATCAGCGCATTGGCCCATATTGATAGTCGGTTATTTAACTATCAATTACATTCACAACCAACCATCAAACATAAATAATTTCTCCCAAATTATTTATTTATCTCAAATATCTTCGCAAGATATATTTTCACCTTTTAACCCTTTTGAAAACAGTTTCAAACCATCTTTCTCTCATGGAATAAATTTCCCAAATAATTTCTATTTCCACTGAAATCACCAAGTACAAACACTTTAGATTTTTAAAGTAAGTTAAAACACTATATTATAAAATATACTTTAAACAAAACATTTAATTTAAAACTAGTTTAATACTTTATTCAAAGATATATACTTTAAGAATATTTAAAATAAAGCTACTTATTAAAATATAAAACTAGATTTTTACCTTTTAAAACATAATACCAAGTCATTTTTAAATAATTATTACTAAAATAAATTTGAAAATACTTGCTTTAAAATTTAAACATTTAAGAATAATAAATTTTCTAAAACATACCTTTAATCAACTTTAAAACTTTAACTTATACTTAAGGATTTGCTTTGAAATCGTACTTGGCTATCCAAGGAAATATACTTCTCTTTCACATCTTTTAAAAATAAACCAGTATTTATTTTTAAACAAATTTACCCTTTCCTTTAATAAATTCCCACCCTGAATTTATACTTCCAAATATCCACTGATATATTACTTCACTTTATATACCCAGTTTATAAATTCCAAAATCTCACTTCTCTTTTAAATTCCAATTCCAAACACTTAAATCAATTTACAATTGATTTCCAATTTACTTCACTTTGAAATAAATTCCTTACTCACTCCATTTATTTCAAAGTCCATTAACTTTCAGATTTTATTTCTTACTATGATTTAAAATCTTTAAACTGAAAATTTAAATTCCAGATTCCCTGAATTCCTTCTTTTTCCTTTTGATTAAATTTAAACCTTGAATTAAAATAAATTCTTTATTCTTTTAAATAATATCACTTAAGTTTTAAAATTCATTATTTTTCCTTTTATTCAAAATCTCCTTTCCATACTCGGAATTTATTTACTATAATTTAAAAATCACTTTTACTCTTTCCAATTCATTCTTTAATTTATTCAAATTCTCTAAAATTATTTTACTTAAAAATTCTCTCTTTTATTTTCTTTTCAAAAATCCCATATATATTTTTGATAACTCAGAATACCCAAATATATTCAATCAAACACAGCATCCAATATTTCCAAATACCAATGGAATTTATCACAGATTATCAAATAAATCATATCATAGAATATTAAACAATCTAAATATTTTGAGGAATCCAGTTGGATCCCTCCAACCTGTTTCCCTGCAACCACAGAAGTTAGCACAATACCAATTCCACTTCGAGGTGGAATATCGCGGTATATGGGTTTATAAAATATCATCCGCTATTATGCGGCGCATAGGGTCTCATCCGCTATATAATGCGGGAAATCAATCACTCCAATATATACTATATACTACTATATATATTATCACATCCAATCAATTCAATCATTCAACCAATTATTTAAATTTAACTATTTAAATTTTAAAAAAAACCCAAATGAGTGATATTAACTCACCTTTGCTTTTTGTTTTGCAATCCGACCCAAACCAGTTTGTTTCCTTCACGATTCCAGACCTTGAATAAACATTATATGATTTATTATCATTTGAACTAACCGAATAATCAATTATCATTTAATAAATTTAATTAACTCATAATTTAATTTAAACTATTTTTCCTTTAAATACATTATTTTTAGTGACTAAAATAATTAAATAGGTTTATTAAACAAATTAATCTCCATAATACATTATTTTAAAATTAAACTGTAAGTTAAAAATGTATATACCTATATTTATTTTCTTTCTGAAACTACATATATTTTTATAAAATAATCTTTATAGATTTAAAAATCTATTTTTATATAAACTTTCAAACATTCTAAAATTCCTATTCTTTTCAAAACTTTATATATATATGTATATATACACATTTCTGTTTACACATGATTCCACAAAACAGTTTATACCTCATTTAAAATATTTTTCAAACCAGACAAAGTTTTCTACTTTAAACTTTACATATTTTATTAAAACAGAATTGCTTTCCCCTTACTGTAATTATATTTCACTGTATATTTTTATATGGATATATTCATATTTACATATTTTTTCTTTACTGTATAAATTTCACTGTAATATGTTCATATTATATGTGTTATTAAATTTTACATTGAAACAAAATGAAGAACAGAAACGAATCGCATACCTCACTGCCCCTATACCAACGCGACTTCCACACTTCCCTATACCCTAGTCGTCATCGTCGACGAGCATCGCAAAGGACCGCGACCAGACACGAGCATGAACCCACCGTCTCCATCGCACGACCAATCTCGACATCAAACTCCTGCTCGCAAACATCAATTTGATTTCGAACTCGAGCCATCTTCACAGTCGACCCAACGACCACGTACCTTCCGATCGACGCCTCCTTTCGCTTGTTCAGCGCGAGTCAAGCACCCAAACCCCAAAGTCGTGAGACTTCCCCAGCCTGGACCGGTCCATGATTTCGCCCTTGGCTCGACGAGTTCGTCGAACTCGATCCCGATTCTGAACATGAGGAAGAAGAGAGAACTTGCGACACTTTTATTTTTTTCAATTTCGGGTTTCGAACTCTAGAGGGAAAAGAAAGGGAAATCTCAATTTAAATTTTCCTTATTAGTAGTGGATTCCATTTCCACAAAGAAGAAGGAATGTTCTCCTTTTTTTCTAAAGTTTGAATTCTCATCTTTTTTGATATAAAGAAGGAAGGAAGTGATTGAGAGGAAGGAAGCGTACAAAGGAAGCCTACAGTGATTTTGAAAAGAGGTGTAAAGGTCTGATGTGAAGATTATTTGACCTGTCAATAAAGTATATATTATATTTAAATTTAAATCGTCTCGAGATCGAAGCCTAAAATCTCGATCTCCTATCGAGGCGTGTCGCTAGGCGTTTATAATGTTATACCCTTATTCTGAATGTAATGGAAAAGGTTTCGAGTCCTAACTCGATCGTATGGAGAAGATAGCCTTTTGGACTCAGTTATAATATTGAATTCCCGATATAGATTTCAACGCGTTTATCAACCGTACGATTACCCGATAACTCCAAACACTACGAAAATTGAAATCTGATAATAATACCATATTACGGATCCAATGGAACTGGTATCATCGAATTCCGAGACTGTGCCTCGGAAGGCTATTTTTAAATATCGATTTAAACGATATAATTTCAAAACTGAATAAAATACTTTTAAATTCAATTTTAAAAGTGTTATCACCTTCAGTATTATTAATATGAATTTTATAAGCCTTCAAATTATTTTTAATTGGCTTTAAACCCCAGAATCAATATTTTACCCAATTTTCAATTATTTAATTCAACAATTAAATTATCCAATAAATATTGATATTTGAAATTCGAGTTAAAATTTAACTTTTAAATAATTAAAATCAATTAAATATTCCAATTTCAAATATCCAAAAATTCCGGGTCGTCACATTCCTCCCCCCTTAAAAGAATTTCGTCCTCGAAATTGCTAGTTAAGAGGAATGGTCCATAACCCGTTTACTTTTTCCCAAAACCAAACAGTTTTCAATGACTTCCCAAAACAATCTTTTAATTAAGACACACTATCACTCTACTAACTTTCCAAACTCATCCGTAGTTCCCAATCAATATTATTTACTCAACTATTCAAATTTCAATTCAAAACCAAATTTTAAATTTTCAAAATTTTCTAACTCCTTAAATTTTCGAAAATTTTTGCCAGCGTCTCCTTTGCGCGGCTAGATCGGTACAACTACAAATGCCTCTACGGGCCCCCAGATTTCAAAAGAAAACAAAACGCCAAGTGGCTAGACCAGAAAACCATCAAATTTCATATAGAAATTAAATACATACCTTTATCGGCAATTTAAATTTTCCTTCTGAAATCAAAACCAATTTTTCCTTTGCTTTTAAATACTTGTATCCTACTAAGCAATAATATCCAATCACAGAATCCAAAATCATTTTATTAACTTCCTTTCAAAATTTGAATATCTTTTTCATTCAAGCCCGTACGATGCACATATATCATCCGTATGCAATACCAAATCTGATCGCTCAATCGATCACACAATTTCACTTTCGAACTAGTATCATCCACCCGACTTCCTAGTGCGGACTCAGATCTGGTTTCTTGATCAGAAACCGTCATTCTCCTTGCATAGCCATATACTATGACAGAGAACATCCAGAATCAATCAAAAATTCATATCCAGGGTTCGCCGTCGAAAATCGAGTGAAAAATCCCAACTCGGATCGATATAACTATCTCGAAATTCTGTGCTCGAATCTGGATCAAATTGCTATGCGAATAAAATAATATACGTACACCGTATGTAATTAGCCCCAATTGATTTTTAACTATATCAATTCTCTTTTTTTTATTCACATTCATTTTGATTATTATTCACTTATCCACAATTACCCCATTTCACAACTTTCAGTTTTAATCTTCATTCCAAAATTACTTAAGAACTTCACCATTCATTTCTTACGTTCAGTATAAATATTTTATAAACTTCTTAAATTTATTTTTACTTCACTATTGAAGTTTATATCCATTTCTGTTCACTTTGCCTTCACAATTCCATTTGAATTCAATTTGCTTCAATTTACAAATTATTTCAAATCTAAATACTTTTTCCCAATTTTCATTCAGATTTTCTTTTTCAATTTTACTAGAATTCAATTCATCTCCAACCTTTGAATATTGAATTTTATTTACCTTTATCTCAAATTCCAATTTTAAATCATTTATCGTTAGTGAAAATTTTAAAAAAATTCTAAGTCCCAAAATTTCGGAAAATTTTGGCAAAGTCTCCTTTGTACGGAGGAGCTTTTGCAATTTTACAAGAGATATAAATATATATACATCGACCCACACGGTCGGAAAAACAAGAAAACAAACAACAGTTCATATTTCCTATCTTTGTATTGCGTAGGCGTATCTTTATTTAGCATTTTTAAGCAAAGCGGTTATTTATTTAGCAATTTGCGCGATCAAAACTAGCCAAACGGCTTCCAAAAACCTGTACTCACTCAATTTAAACATGTAAGTGACAAATATATAAAGTTTATTAACATTTCACTTATTTTCAATAGCTAAACACATGCATAACATAAGCAATAAGCACTAAACACTTTCCATAAGCAATTTATAAGGTTTCGACACAAATTTAGTTGCTTACAACTAAATCACACATCATTTTCATTCAATTTAAGGGATTTACAACTCACTTTCCTACATTCTATTCATTTTTAAACGAAATGAACTCACATCCCTTTCAATTGATTCCAAAATCAATTTTATTAATCTTAGAACATTCCATATTGATTTCATCAAATACTCATTCCACAATTTATTTACAAACCAAACATTTGTCACTTCAAATTGGTATTCAACTTGCATTTCATTTCATTAACCCAACAAGTTTCATTCAAAACCCTTTCATAAAGCTCAACAACAACCATTTCACTATTTACTTAAGTTATTTTAACTCTATAATAATTCCATTTCTGAATTTATTTTATTAATGAGAAGGCCATTTCAATTTATTTCTACTTGGATTTTATTTGCAAATTCAAACCATCACTATTATAATCCAACTCTATTTTATTCAACAACAATTCAAGTTGAATTTTATTTATAACTTGAGTTCATTTCCAACTCCATTACTAACTCACAATTCAACTTTCATTTAACCAATTCAAGTTCCATTCTGAATTTAGTTTTTTTCTTTAATTTTTAATTTATTTCCAAATCAATTTAAATATTGAATTCCATTTTATTCTAACACATTCAAAATTTTATAAACTATCAACCCATTTATATTCTATAATAATCTCAAACCAACTCCAGAGTATTTAAACAATTACTCATATTTCAAAAGCATTTTTAAAATCAATCATATCCAAAATCCTTTGGTATCAAATTATCTTTTGAATTTTTAAAACCAAACTCAGTTTTGAAGACACTACAGTATAACACAATTTGGTAGCAATTCCTCTTTTGGAAACTCGAAAATTAACATCGATGATGCTGCAGTCATCACCGAAGTTATTTTCCAGCGACCGAAAGAGAGTTAAATGCTTTTATCTCTTCAAAAAAAACATTTTCAAATATTTTAATTTCAAATCTCACTAGATTTCATTTCCAATTCAAAATATTTCCAAAATAATATCACTATTATTTTTTCAAAACCTTTGAAGACCATTTTTAAACCCAAAAGAATTTAAACCTTTCCCAAAATTTCAAATTTTAAATCCATCCAATTTATATTCAAACATTTCTCTGGAATTTTTATTTTCAATTTCAATTATAAATCACATTTCAAATCCCATTTATTATATAAATTTATTTCTTAACTTTTGGTTATAATTTCAATCCCTAGTTCAATTTCTACACAACAATGATAATAATTTAATATTACCATTTCTTAACAACCAAGCAACCATATATACCTATAATAATTTCTGAAAATTATTCCTTTGTACACAAAAATAATTTGGGTAAAATTATTTCATTTACCCTACTTTTAAAACCATACCGTGTCGGTTTATCTCATTCAAGAGTTTAGAAACCCCTATCGATGACATGGCATCCCATATATCGACCAGAATCCATAAACACTCAACCGATAAATCAACACAGTATAAAAACAAATTTTATATTCACTAACAAATACGTGCTCATATCTATTAATACACTCAAACTCATTCTAGAGTACTACTGACTCTATCTCTAATGAGTAATCCCCACCAGAGCCAAGGTTCTCTCTTAACCTTCAGCTCTGATACCACTGTAACAACCAGGAGATTTTCGACCTCGAAAATCGACATCAATACGCCCACTGTATCGAATGCCGAATATCCAAGTGCTGGAAATACTAGGTCATTAGAGTTAAAGAAGAAGGAGGTAGAAGAAGAAAATAGGAAACAACATCAGAATCTCACAATCGCAGCGGAACAATATATAATAGATATCAATAGATCTTTATACAAAAGAACTATTACTGTTTTTATACATTACATCATCAGAGTACATACCAACAATGGCACAAAATCGGACAGTTACAATAATCTGTCCTCACAAAGCTGACCATACAGAGCGGAATACATCAAATACGTGAGATACGTCTTGCCATCTAGCTCGTCTCCTGAGCTCCACAACATCCTATCCTGTATTTGTAATACTCGGCCTGACCCGAGCATTATAATAAAATAACACTAGAGTCAGTCTGGAAAACCAGCGTGAGAAAACACACTCAATTGGATTATTAAAGTTTCAAAATCCTTTGAAATCAAAAGCAACTCGTGAGACCACGCCACAAATAAACATGTCGGGTTTTTACCTTACGATAGCCAAAACACTTTTTATCAAATCCGTCTAATATTATAATAGTGTCTATATACAAATACTTATTCAAATAGCAGAAATTGTTACATGATTAAATTCCAGCATACTAGCCACAAAGTGGGTTCTACAAACAAAAACCGTAAAGGCACGTAGGAGAATGGATTTCCAACTAATGACTAGGCACTGGGGTACCACCTGTCATAGTACGTGGCCTAGATCACCGTACCGAGGATCACTCCCAATCCCCTGCAACACAAGACCAGAACTACCCCTTACTGGATAATCCCGAGTAAGATCACCCCGCGGTTGGGATCAGCAACCGCCCACACAGCCGAAATAAAAAGGGACATCTAGACAGGGATGACCTCACCCTAACGGGCGCGACCCACATACCCTTGCTGCATAACCCCTGATTTTCAGTCATTCCCGGTTGATGAGGCTCGAGGCTAAGCGTTACCTTTTTAGAACGTTTCACTTAGAATGCTCATCGTCCGCCTAACGATGTTCTGAAAGCATTCATCCATACAAGTCCATCCCGGGTTCGAACGGAACCGAAGGCACTATTCCTACTACATCCATTTTGGAATCACCCTCAGGATTAGTAGCGACTAGCCCTTGCACTTCACTGCTTCATCTTCGACTCCAAACTCGTTTTCCCCACGAAAACGTACAAACCGAATCAAAGTGGTTTTCGGAAAATAAATCCCAATCCCGGTCTCTTCGAAAATATCAGCGCATTGGCCCATATTGATAGTCGGTTATTTAACTATCAATTACATTCACAACCAACCATCAAACATAAATAATTTCTCCCAAATTATTTATTTATCTGAAATATCTTCGCAAGATATATTTCCACCTTTTAACCCTTTTGAAAACAATTTCAAACCATCTTTCTCTCATGGAATAAACTTCCCAAATAATTTCTATTTCCACTGAAATCACCAAGTACAAACACTTTAGATTTTTAAAGTAAGTTAAAACACTATATTATAAAATATACTTTAAACAAAACATTTAATTTAAAACTAGTTTAATACTTTATTCAAAGATATATACTTTAAGAATATTTAAAATAAAGCTACTTATTAAAATATAAAACTAGATTTTTACCTTTTAAAACATAATACCAAGTTATTTTTAAATAATTATTACAAAAATAAATTTGAAAAATACTTGCTTTAAAATTTAAACATTTAAGAATAATAAATTTTCTAAAACATACCTTTAATCAACTTTAAAACTTTAACTTATACTTAAGGATTTGCTTTGAAATCGTACTTGGCTATCTAGGGAAATATACTTCTCTTTCACATCTTTTAAAAATAAACCACTATTTATTTTTAAACAAATTTACCCTTTCCTTTAATAAATTCCCACCATGAATTTATACTTCCAAATATCCACCGATATATTACTTCACTTTATAAACCCAGTTTATAAATTCCAAAATCTCACTTCTCTTTTAAATTCCAATTCCAAACACTTAAATCAATTTACAATTGATTTCCAATTTACTTCACTTTGAAATAAATTCCTTACTTACTCCATTTATTTCAAAATCCATTAACTTTCAGATTTTATTTCTTACTATGATTTAAAATCTTTAAACTGAAAATTTAAATTCCAGATTCCCCGAATTCCTTCTTTTTCCTTTTGATTAAATTTAAACCTTGAATTAAAATAAATTCTTTATTCTTTTAAATAATATCACTTAAGTTTAAAATTCATTATTTTCCCTTTTATTCAAAATCTCCTTTCCATACTCGAAATTTATTTACTAGAATTTAAAAATCACTTTTACTCTTTCTAATTCATTCTTTAATTTATTCAAATTCTCTAAAATTATTTTACTTAAAAATTCTCTCTTTTATTTTCTTTTCAAAAATCCCATCTATATTTTTGATAACTTAGAATACCCAAATATATTCAATCAAACACAGCATCCCATATTTCCAATTACCAATGGAATTTATCACATATTATCAAATAAATCATATCACAGAATATTAAACAATCTAAATATTTTGAGGAATCCAGTTGGATCCCTCCAACCTGTTTCCCTGCAACCACAGAAGTTAGCACAATACCAATTCCACTTCGAGGTGGAATGTCGCGGTATATGGGTTTATAAAATATCATCCGCTATTATGCGGCGCATAGGGTCTCATTCGCTATATAATGCGGGAAATCAATCACTCCAATATATACTATATACTACTATATATATTATCACATCCAATCAATTCAATCATTCAACCAATTATTTAAATTTAACTATTTAAATTTAAAAAAAAAAAAGATGAGTGAGATTAACTCACCTTTGCTTTTTGTTTTGCAATCCGACCCAAACCAGTTTGTTTCCTTCACGATTCCAGACCTTGAATAAACATTATATGATTTATTATCATTTGAACTAACTGAATAATCAATTATCATTTAACAAATTTAATTAACTCATAATTTAATTTAACTATTTTTCCTTTAAATACATTATTTTTAGTGACTAAAATAATTAAATAGGTTTATTAAACAAATTAATCTCCATAATACATTATTTTAAAATTAAACTGTAAGTTTAAAATGTGTATACCTATATTTATTTTCTTTTTGAAACTACATATATTTTTATAAAATAATCTATATAGATTTAAAAATCTATTTTTATATAAACTTTCAAACATTCTAAAATTCCTATTCTTTTCAAAACTTTATATATATATATATATACACACACACACATTTTTGTTTACACATGATTCCACAAAACAGTTTATACCTCATTTACAATTTTTTTCAAACCAGACAAAGTTTTCTACTTTAAACTTTACACATTTTATTAAAACAGAATTACTTTCCCCTTACTGTAATTATATTTCACTGTATATTTTTATATGGATATATTCATATTTACATATTTTTTCTTTACTGTATAAATTTCATTGTAATATGTTCATATTATATGTGTTATTAAATTTTACATTAAAACAAAATGAAGAACAGAATCGAATCGCATACCTCACTGCCCCCAGACCAACGCGACTTCGACACTTCCCTATACCCTAGCCGTCATCGTCGACGAGCATCGCAAAGGACCGCGACCAGACACGAGCATGAACCCACCGTCTCCATCACGTGACCAATCTCGACATCGAACTCCTGCTCGCAAACATCAATTTGATTTCGAACTCGAGCCATCTTCACAGTCGACCCAACGACCACACACCTTCCGATCGACGCCTCCTTTCGCTTGTTCAGCGTGAGTCAAGCACCCAAACCCCAAAGTCGTGAGACTTCCCCAGCCTGGACCGGTCCACGATTTCGCCCTTGGCTCGACGAGTTCGTCGAACTCGATCCCGATTCTGAACATGAGGAAGAAGAGAGGACTTGTGAAACTTTTATTTTTTTCAATTTCGGGTTTCGAACTCTAGAGGGAAAAGAAAGGGAAATCTCGATTTAAATTTTCCTTATTAGCAGTGGATTCCATTTCCACAAAGAAGAAGGAATGTTCCTTTTTTTTTCTTGAAGTTTGAATTCTCGGCTTTGTTGATATAAAGAAGGAAGGAAGTGATTGAGAGGAAGGAAGCGTACAAAGGAAGCCTACATTGATTTTGAAAAGAGGTGTGAAGGTCTGATGTGAAGATTATTTGACCAGTCAATAAAGTATATATTATATTTAAATTTAAATCGTCTCGAGATCGAAGCCTAAAATCTCGATCTCCTATCGAGGCGTGCCGCTAGGCGTTTATAATGTTATACCCCTATTCCGAACGTAATGGAAAAGGTTTCGAGTCCTAACTCGATCGTATGGAGAAGATAGCTTTTTGGACTTAGTTATAATATTGAATTCCCGATATAGATTTCAACGCGTTTATCAACCGTACGATCACCCGACAACTCCAAACACTACGAAAATTGAAATTCGATAATAATACAATATTACAGATCCAATGGAACTGGTTTCATCGAATTCCGAGACTGTGCCTCGGAAGGCTATTTTTAAATATCGATTTAAACGATATATTTTCAAAACTGAATAAAACACTTTTAAATTCAATTTTAAAAGTGTTATCACCTTCAGTATTATTAATATGAATTTTATAAGCCTTCAAATTATTTTTAACTGGCTTTAAACCCCAGATTCAATATTTTACCCAATTTTCAATTATTTAATTCAACAATTAAATTATCCAATAAATATTGATATTTGAAATTCGAGTTAAAATTTAACTTTTAAATATTTAAAATCAATTAAATATTCCAATTTCAAATATCCAAAAATTCCGGGTCATCACAATCATGGTTAATTGTGAGGTAGAAATGCCTAATGTATTTTAAGCGATCGAGAGTTGGCATTGGCTAATGCTATTGGGATAGTTTTTCCAAATTCCGCTCATATGTTGTGCAAGTGGCATATTAAAAATAACATTGTCACTTTTTATGGGAAAGAAAAAGAATATGAATGAAATGGATGTGAAGGATAACAAGTCCTTTTTAGGTGATTGGAATCAACTTGTTTGCTCGCAAAATAGTAATGTGTATAATGAACTTGTATTTGTTGCATGAAAGGTATGACAAATAAAATTTGTTATTGAAACATGTACATGAGCAATGGTTAGATCCATATAAGGATATATTTGTTTTGTGGACCGACGAGTATATGCATTTTGGGAACTATACATTGAATAGGTATTTTCTTTTTTACTTTTATTTTAATATGTGTGAGTACATTGTCTCTTTTGTTAATACCAATTTGTTTGTTACATGTAGGGCCGAATTGGCTAATTCAAAGTTAAAAAAACACTTGGCAACTTGTCAATGCAATTTCGAGCAAGGTTGGAGTAAAATGCATTCATTGTGGGAGTTATCCTTCACCGAATTAAAAGCTTCATTTGGACAAAGCTTAAGTAGAGTGAAACATATTTTTCACATATGGGAGTTCAAAAATCTACATGGTGTGGTAAGTACCGTGGCTCTTGACTTACTTCATTCAGAATTACTTCGCATGAAATCCGTTGGAGATGATGAATTTCTTTGTGGTTGTGTTATTCGAAAGACACATGGACTTCCATGTGCACATGAGTTAGCTCGTCTTAGTCCATTAACACCCATACCACTTGAGTTGATTGATAATCATTGAACTACACTACATCTAGTTGAACGAGGTAGAAAGGAAGATGTAGGCATGGTGGAAAAAATGGAAATTTTGTTGAATGATGTAAAAAAAATGGATACACCACATCAACTACAATTTTTTTAAAAACTAATGGAAGTTATGCAAAACTTTGATTCTTGATTCACTAAAGAGTAAGGTGAAAACTAAAGGAAAGGAAAGTAAAAATTTGGTTCATGCGTCAACAAAAAGAACACCATCTTCATTTGAGCCAGTAGAAAGTCTTTCATTGCATAATCTTTCTAGTCAACATAGTGTCAACATTGGGAAGAAGTAAAAGCTACAAATTCGGAAACCCATGCAGGTAAGGGGGGTCTTTTTTAATTTACAGTTCTCATGTATGTGCACAATAGCCAAAAGTTCTCTATTTCGGTTTCACTTGAATTTACCATGTAAATCTTGCTTGAATTTGCCCGGCAAATATTGCCACCGTAAAAATTGAAAAAAATATTGTTAAATATATTTTATTACATTATTGCTTTATTAATACATTTTTTATAGTTGGAAAATTTTAGGTGTGATATGAGGACGTGTATAAATCAAATCCCATCGGAGATCAAACCATATGTAACCGACATTGTTGATGTTCGTTCGGATGGAAATTGTGGATTTCGTTGCGTTGCTGCATTACTTGGAATGTGTGAGTCATGTTGGCCTCAAGTTCGTCGGGATTTATATGAAGAGTTGTATGAAAATCAAGAACTTGACGAATAAGTTTTCATAGAACGTGGCAGATGCAATGAATTACGTAAGCAACTACAACATGAAGGAGATGGATTTACTCCTCGAGACAAGTGGATGATAATGCCGAAAATGGGTTATGTTGTTGCGGCAAAGTATAATATTATTGTATTTAGCATAAGTGAAAGGTTAATGTTAACTATATTACTGATCAAAGAAAGGGTACCACCTCCAATTCAACATTCCGAAACAGCACTAGCATTTTTTAATGATAATCATTTTGTGTAAGTAAGTAGGAAAGTTGACTTGTTTTTTCCACTAATTTATTGCTGGTAAGTACAATAATTTATTTGTTCTTTCAATTGCAGGTCAAGTTGGAAGCGAAACATCCGGTCCCACCTATTGATATAAAATGGTTCACAACTCGCCATTCGGATGCAAACAATTGGGAATATATATATGGCCGTAGGCAAGCTTGGGATGAACGAACTCAATATGCACAATGGAATTAATCTACTTTGTTTTTTGGTTTTAAGAAAAAACAATGGTATTTGATATTAATGTTTGTGTTTTTGCTTGAATGTGTTTGAGAACAATGAGAATGTAAACAATGTAATTTGAATGTGTGTCTATTTGATAATTTGAATGTGTTTGTGCGTGAATTTTTTTTCCAATTTACAGGGGCGACAAATATTTGCCCAGCAAGCTTGGTATGGATGAACTCAATATGCACAATGGAATTAATTTACTTTTTTTTGTTTTAAGTAAAAACAATGGTATTTGATATTAATGTTTGTGTTTGCGGACAAGCACCATTTTCCAAATGGTTAAGTGATTTGGTTTTGGTGCGAGAGGTCGCAAGTTCGAAACTTGCATAGCGTGATTCGAACGTTTATTGACATATGATATGTTGTCCCAGTGACATGTTGTATATAAAGTACCACTTCAAAAAAAAAAATGTTTGTGTTTGTGCTTGAATGTGTTTGAGAACAATGACAATGTAAACAATGTAATTTGAACGTATATGTGTTTGTGCTTGAATTTTTTTTTCAATTTATAGGGCGGCTTGCCACATAAATATTTGTCATTGTAAATTTTTTTTAAAAAGGTCAAATTATATCACATATGGATCTTAATCGAAAGATAGTAAAATTTGTGATTTAATGGTGAAAATAAAATTGAAATCCGATACATCCACTGAAAGATATAATGTTTTTAATATTGCAAATTAACTTGTCATTATAGTAGAGTTTTTAGTGAGAGAAATAAATGAGGATAAATCAGGGACAAAAGTGAAAACAATGGAGGAAACTTGATAAATTGAGAGTGCGTGCTTTTTTTGAAAGGGGAGGAAACTCAACATTTTTTTGAGTTTAAATAGAATTAACCTTAGAGCAGATGAATGGTATGGTGCAAACCAAATAACCACTTGAATCTCGTTGTGTTTTAGAGAAATGAAATCATATCATTCCGAGTTAAAGATGGAATGGTGAAGTTGTACGGTTGATAGTATGTCAAATCAGTGAGAAACGCGTGCTTCGCAAAAGATAAAGACTATACGGTTTAAGAAATGAAGATTATCCGAAGAAGCTAGAAACGTCAATTCGAAAGAAAACAATGGAAGCTCTAAGGGGCGCTTTCTATTGAAACGTATACGCAATTATGTTTGAAACTGTCCCATGACGCTGAATTTTGTTTCTTTCCTTCTCTTTCTTCTACAGAACGTTTTGTTATCCCCAAAACTTGGCACATAAAATTTGTAGTAGAATTTCCCCCAACATTATATATCGCCGTTAGCGATTGTTGATAGTGATGTTTAATCGACCAACTAGACCTATTATTTGTAATATTTTCATAACACCTTCAACGCATTTCATTCCAACTAAAGAACTTATTCGACAACAATACAACCAAAATCAAAATACTAAAGGTTTAAAAACTATAGGCAGACCACACTGTGGCTGCAAAGTAAGCATATCAGCAGGCACATGCCTGTAATCTTCACCGACTGTAAACAAAAACCTCTGAAGAATTATAGCGAGAACCATCTTTGCCTCGATCATCGCAAAATTCTGACCAACACACGCTCTCGGGCCAGTTGAAAATGCAAGCAATGCATTCGGATGCATGCCTGCTTTTGCCACTCCATTTTCAAACCTCAAAGGCTTGAACTCGTTAGCGTCTTCACCCCACAGCTCCTTTTGCCTATGAAATATTGGAAACGGAATCGTTAACTCTGTGCCTTTTGGTATGCTAATGTTGCCTAACTTCATATCTTGTGATGCTTCTCGTAATATCGCAATTACTGGGCCGTACAGCCTCAACGTTTCAAAAAGAACCATAGTCATCTACATTATATATTGACATTAAAAAAAAAAGGTTAGTTTGATGAAGAACTAGTAAAATTGTACATTTATTTCTAACTTACAAATTTGAACTTGGTTAAGTTGTCAGCTGTAGGAATCTCTGTGCCACATTCAGTGAGGACTTCCTGTCGTAATTTATCCTGCCAGTCAGGATTTGTACTTAACAAAAACATAGCCCAAGTCAACAATTGTGAAGTTGTCTCTTGCCCAGCAAAGTAGAAAGTCTTGCATTCGTCTATGATTTCATTGCTATCCAGTTTCATGCCATCGTCCTTCTGTGTTGACTCCATCATTATTCCTAGAAGGTCATTGCCATAGCCAGAATTCTTCGATTTTAATCTGCTATTTATTATGTTTGTAACTGTGTTCTTCACTTTCCTATCAAGCATCCATCTCTTTATATTCTTCTTTGTAGGAATATATCTGTAATTTCATTACATTTTAAAAGAAACATCAGCGTTCATAAACCTACCATTATCACAAGTTTGTAGGACTTACTTGAATCCGGGTATCTGCACGTTGAAAATTGTTGCTAAGATGATCTTTTGGAGCTCCTTTTGAGCTAAAAATACTTCTTTCCCTTGGACGAAACTACTACCAAAAGCTGCATGGGAGATGATATCAGCTGTTAATTCTTGAAATTGCTTATTAACTTCAATCCAGTTGTGCTCTTCATCTGCTTCTGTCACTTTGTTATGCCAAGTATCCAACATTGATGTTGTGCATTGTGCCATCTCCTTCGTCATTAACTGCATGCACATCAAGTTATCATCAGTAATCAGCCAAAATATAAATAAAAGAAGTAAAAATAATACCTTGAGCTTGTCCATGGTGAAAGCAGGGCTGATAACTCTCCGATGCCTGGCCCACTCCGAGCCCTCAGTTATAACTAAACCCTTACGTCCCAAGAGTCCCAATATATGTCCACTTGGTTTTGGCTTTCCATAAAATCCAAACTTGTTCGATAGAATTTGCTTTGCTTGCTCTGCGTCTGTGATGCAGACTCTTGGTGTTGATCCAGACCAGTACAGAAATGTTCCTCCTACAATGGTGCATATAAATATGATATAAAATTCATACTAATTAAACTGAGTAAATTAGAAGCAATGAAGTTGAGTATCACCAAATTGATTTATCCATTTATAATACTGTGGAAGAACTTTGGGGACTATATCATGTGAACTAACGTCTAGTTGTATACTCAAAGCTTCTTTCTTCATGCTTTTGATTTCATCGAGATTCCCGGACCAAAATTTGGGTTTTGGCCCTTTAATTCCTTGTTTTTGCAGTTTTTTTGAGATGGAGTATGGTACCCATGTTATGGATACAATGAAATTCCATAGAATTGGTATTGATATCACAATTATACTTCCCAAAAGCAAACCAAGGATGTCCATTTTTATTTCACTTAATTAACTTTTGATGTGAAGATAATTAAGCGGTCTGTTTCATATATATACACACACAAATTTCGCGAATCCTTTTAATTTTATCCACATGTTCTGAATTAAATAATAATATTTTTTTTTACGAGAAACAGAAAATAATATTATTTAATTCGAATCGTACAATTAAAACAGTATGAAATTTTATTTTATTTTTTCACTAGTTGGATTATGCAGCGGAAAACAGAGACATCAAGGGGTGCCACAAAACACAGCTATTATTTATATATTCGTGTGTGTGTTATGGATTGAAATGTGACATCAGGGATGATGAAACGATTCTTTGAATGTAACAGCACGTGTGCTATAGATCGCGGTGATAATGTGATGAATGGTTTGCATTAAGAGATGAGTATTGACGTAGGACGTAATAGTTCTGTTTGAAGATTATACTTTTTTTATTCGGCGGCACAGAAAATGACGTTATGACCGAACTTGATTGAAATGTTTGTGTTAACCGGACCGAGGATATCTTCAAGAAAGGTCACACCACAAATACAGTTTACATACGAAGATATAAAAATACGCATAACACTGATATTAGAGAGACTTAAATGGTTAAACAGTTTAGCTCCTTCTTGCAACATATAGATTGATTAAGCTGCATCAAAACCGATTTATCATTCATTGCATTAGTCATTCACCGGTTGATCGGTAGGTGAATTTCATATGTTAAATGGAAAGTTTTACCTGATCTCTTCAAGTAGTTTCTAGAAGTACATTTCATTTTCAATTTCATCCTTACGTTACTGTTAAAAGGTAAAAAATAAAAACGAAAATTTAAAAGATTAACTTAAAAGTTTAGAAAACAAATTTGAGAAAAAAATGGCGTGTTCATTTTTAAACCATTCACATTACAAAATCATGGACCACAATCTAATGCTTAACCTAACAAAAACAAGGAAAGAAGAGAAATACAAAGTGTCTCGTCTATGCTGACCTAGTCAAGTAAATAAAACGATCTGCTAATATCCGTACTAAACCGATAACAAGGACGAACTTATGCTAAGTCCATTAAATTTGTCACGTCTTTTGCATGTTCCATTCTTAAACGTTTTGATTCTAATAGCATCTTCCACAAATATGGATATACATTTTACAAAATGTGTACTTAAATTTTGTAATCGTTATTTTTTTCCAACAAAATGTAACCAAACGTTCGTTCAACAGACGTCTGATGTTCAGAAGCCTGTTAAACAGATATTTGACATTAAAAAATTATAAAATATATATTTAATGCGTTTGTTGAACAAACGCCTGACAGTTTGACGTTTGTTCAACAAGCGTCTAGGATACAAACGTCAATTACAATCCTGGATTCCCAAAATACACACTATTGAGATTTCTGCACTTTTTTTGGAAGGCAAAACGAATGCACATATTACATTTTTTAATATCCAATCAGCTGTTGGAGTTGCTCTAACTTATGTTACCTTCTGGTTTCCTTATTGAAAAAATAAGATAGGTGCATAATACATGTTTAATGTCCTTCTGATCTACTTACAAAAGAAGGTGAATATTTGTCCCCCCCAAAACCCAACACACCAAAAAAAACAATCTGATTGTTATGTTATGTTAATAAACGTGCAGAATTTTCAGTTGTTTAACTTGATCAACACATTTGCTTACATGCGTGATTTGTATATACAAAATAATAACTACAAATTTATCAAATGCAAATATAATCAAATGAATCATATATGGTAATTAATATGTCAACCAACATCAAAAACAATCTAACAGGCAAGATAACACATAAACAAATGTTGTGGACGTTTAAGCACTCATGTGTAAGATATAAATGTCAAGCTACTTGTAGCTCGTTTTACTCACAATAGATATAGGGTTCACCAGTTAAGCACCCGACATCATAGTAGGCCAATGTCACCTTGCATTGTCACCGGTTGGCCGGCCTGCCACATGTATAAGAAGCAATGTGGCCTCTCTAGATATTGGCGTCACATCAATTGTTGGGTCCGAACAATGACCCACTGGACCACCACTGTTAACAGGAGGCTCGAAATCTCACATGCAACCCTAGCCCACCTCGTCATCATACGAATAGCTCGTAACATGAGAGTCTCACCTCCTCACTACGCCATAGATGACCTATTGCAATGAAAATACAAGATGTTGCTAACTACAATGTAACGATAGCTATGCTGATTTTTATTTATTACAACATTAGCTTCAGGATGTTAGCATAGATATCAACACTATGTTGCAGTAGCTATAGACTTATAAAAATATTATAAAAAATGAGTGCGGACTGAAAAAAAAGCGAGTTGAAATAATTTTTAACGCGGGAAGCAAAAACAAAGCGGCAAAAGTTAACAAAATATTGAAGGGTTTCACTCCAACACTAAACAAAATACGTACTCCGTTCCCAAAAATGGCTTCTCGTACATTCTTTGGCGAAGCAAAAATGGCTGCAGTGAATTTTTTAGGGCTTCGGCCGTTTTTCGAAATCGATTAGGCTTCGCTCCTTTCCTCTGCTAGGCCTTGGCCTCCTTGTTGGCTTCTGTGATATCAATTAGGGTTTCGTGGAATCGTGAAATCAATTAAGGGCTTCTGCCGCTCCTTTGTTCCTGTGAAATCAAAAAGGATTTTGCTGCCTTCGGTTTAATTATACAATTGTTAGCTTGCTTTCGGGTTTGTTAGCTTCCTGGTTGGCTTCGCGGTTGATTCGTATGTTGTACTTCTGTAAGTAACTTTGATTCAATGCTAAATTGAATTGGGAATTTTGATTTTCTTTGATGCTTTCTGTTTTTCTTCAACTCGAATCACACACTTGCCGATGATGTTTCTTGTTTATATAGGGTTCGAACCCCTATATTTTCTTTCGTATATTTTATACGAAATCGTCTGATAATTTTACGCTTGGCCGTATGATATTGCTTGGATGTTTATGATTTTTCCGACTTTATCAATTTTGTATATTTGTGACTTGATTCTCACGGTGTTGATTTCTGACTTGGTTCGATTTCTTGGCCATCATGGTTTTGGTTTTGGTTTGACGATGTTGATTTATCTTGACTCGTTCCGTGAATTTCTGAATACCTTGGCCACTTTATCTTGTTTATGATAAACTGCACTTTATAATTTTGAAACTGCTTGTGATTTGCTTATGTTGGTTTCGTGATTTTTTGATCATTCCGGCCTTGTTGACTTCGGCTTGTGATAATGTTTGTTTGACCTGCTCTTGAACTTGTAATATATATATACACACACACACACACATAATACAAACATTCATGTATGTGTGTGTGTGTATATAGACACACACACACACAGTGTTTGTATGCATGTTTGGTTTGTGGTCATCCTGCTGTTCCTGGATTGTGTATATATGTGCATTTGTCTGGTTCATGTAGTCTTGGTCGAGTCTGAGTTCATATGCACTTGAATATGCATATACATATGTCTGTGTTATAGTTTGTTATTTGATGTTGTGTTGCATTGAGCTCATGTGGTCTTCACTTTTGTATATGAATTCTTTGGGTTTCTGCATTTGAACTTGACATTGTTTATTCATGTTAACATAACTTGACTTGTTCGATTCCTTGCCTTTGACTCTGGTTGTCACAGCTCTGACTTGATACACTCGCTTGTATTTTGCTGTTTCATGACTTGATAGATTCATGTTATATGTCACAGTTGCATTTACTTGTGTACATGGTAGTCTTGGCCGAGTCTGGTGCTTGAATTTTGTCTTGGTTCCTGTAAGACTGTAGTTGTCTTTGACTTGATGCTTGATCAATTGCAGTCGCCGTTGTGTTGCAGTCTTGTTTATGTTTGCTGATGATGCTCTGACTGTTGAGGCAGTGTCATTGATATTCAAGTTACTGTGCATTGTATACATGTGTGTTCATATATGTGCTCCATTGTATATTTGTAATCTCTGAACACTTCAGTCGGGTCTGGTTGCTTCATATGCATTGATCTTGAGTTGTTTTCATGTTGCATTTGTTTATATGTATGCTTGATTTGTAACCTTGTCTCATTTGCATATGATGCTTAGTACTTTGATCCCTGTTTCATTCTTTAACCACCAAGTGTTGTGTCTGGTTTGAACTCACTTTTGTGACCTGCTTCTCTGGTATATTCCATTTCACTGGTTTGGTGATGCTAGTTTCTTGTCTCTCTCTTGTGCATGCCTGAACTACTTTGTTCATGTATTGCTTGGACTTTGCTGATTTGAGGTTGCTTATGACCTTTGTACTACTGTACCACTTTACTTGTATCCTGTGCACTGTTGTACCTATTGCTTTTGTTGTTCCTTTTATTCTTTGATCTCATATTCATATATACTGACCTGAACTGATCATTGAAATGCATTGCCTTGCCTTTGTTGGTTTGTGTATTTGCTTGAGTATTGATTTGAGCTGTTTTGTTGGTTCTTGATCATTTCAGGTTGATTTTTGAAATTGTACTTGAGTTGAATCCAGTTTCAAAACTCGGGTTTGACCTTGTGCTCGTGTTGTGATGTTATCTGTATTTCACTTGAGTTGAACCAGGCTTTTAATTTGGGTTTGACCTTGTGCTCACATGTCCCTGTAGATTTATCAAGTGTATATCGGTGTGCACGGCCTTGTGGCATGTACAGTGATACACTGTGCATGTCACAAGCTGTTCGTGTATGATGAATTTAGAATTAAATGATGACGAACAACCCAAATAACTGAGGCAAATAATATTTTCAAAATCTCATTTTATTTTATACTGCAAAAATATTTTATTTTCAATTTTACTGCGTCAGTGTATATTTTTGCAGATAGCTCAGATGTTGGATTCAATCTGGAATAAAGTTGAAGATAAATACGAGTGAGAGTGAATTGTAGTGAGGTGCAAATGTAAATGGAAAATTGTGATGTAATCAAAATTGTATTGGAATTGAAATTGTATATATATATAATGAGAGCTTGAATTTGTACTATTCAAAATTGTAATAAATATTTGTTTGAATAAAATATCCGTTTGAATTTAAATTCCGTGTTATTTATTTTATTCAGCAAATATTTATTTAATCTGTGAATAAATATTTGTTGGGGCCCAGATTGTGGGGCCCACTTTTTAGTAAATTTGGTACATGTGGCAACAACAAAACCGATGTTGCCTTAGGGCCGGAAAGATGTTGCCTTTGACTCTAGGGCAACGCGGCAAAATGCATCACCGAGAATGTAACAACCCGCATTTATACGATAATATATTTAAATATTTTATTTAAATATGACATCGTCTATTCGTATTGAAAATCCTAAATATGAATTTTTATCGTGTTCGAATTAGTTGTTCTAATGGATTCAAATCGTGTTTTAAATATCACCAAAGTGATTAATAAACATGGTTAAAAGTATTCGGGCTTTATAAATTTTTAAAATCTTGGCCCATGCTTGATCTGTTGCCGTGATAAGTGATAACCCATCCCCTTCATCCATTCGAAATCCCTAAGCCCAAAATCGAAGAAAACGAAAGAATGGCGGTCTCGTCTCCTCCAAACTAGGGCTTCGATTTCGAATTCGCTCGTCTCTGTGATGATTGGCCGCTTCCATGGAGTCGTTCTCGTCGCCGATTCGAAGCAAGGTGAGTTAAACTCACATCTAATTCGAACTGTTACATGATTATCTTGACTTCGTTCGTATGTTCGATTTTCGTGACTTGGGATTTAAGTGATTTAGTAATTGATGGTTCGCTTAATTTGGGTTTGAACCCCTCGTCTTCATTCGTATATGGTCTTTGAATTGTGATGGTTCAGGTTTCTCAACTTGTTCGATTTCATTCAATGTTGTTGTTTTTTTTTCTGCTCTGCCACGCGATCTTCGTTTTGAATTTTTGAAATGATCAATGCTTTCTTCGATTTTTGGTATGGCCGTTGTTTTCCTTGGCTTTGAAGGATTTCGTGAGTTGTCTCGGTTTCATGGCTTACTGTCGAATTACATTGTCCATTGCTTTATCTCGTGACACCCACTAACTTCTGTCACTTGATTGTGTGAAGGAAATTCCATGACTTTGTCTTATAGTTAGTGATCACCATTGCTTTGATAGTGGTTCTGACCGTTCCAATGTTTTGGGCCTTTGCCTTTTGCTTTGGTACCGTGCCTTATTCTCAACGGTGATACCTGAACTACCCCGTTTTGCTGTTGTACCATGTTGTATTGAATTTGATACCATTCCGGTTGAACTTTTGATGTTCGTTGGCCTTGAGTTGAACCTATTTTGAGACTTGGGTTTGACCTTGGTTTGATGTGTTAGCTGAGCTTATTTGTGTAGTCTTCATCTTGTTCAGTAGTACAGCAGAGTTTAACATGTCTCTGTTATTTACTTTTGCCATAAAAGCAACATTATAGTGTTCTTCACTGTTTGCATTTGCATACCACTGTAATTCTATCACCTGTGACTCGAGTTCTTTACTTGATGTCATTTGAGCTCCTTCATGATATTTTCATGTTATTGCTACACTTGTATGTGTCGTTCACCATTGATACAATGTTTTAGTTACATCTTTTGATCTGCACATCCAGGTGCCTTCTCTGTCTCATTTATTCTTTTGGTTCCACTGCACAACTTTGAGCCTTCTTGCTTATGCTCAGATCATTTCGAGTTTGGGCTTGCATCTGAGTTTTTGTGCAGTTTGCCTTGTATTTTGTTGTGGTCGCAGTCCCATTTTTGTTGCAAATTTGGACTGTATATATATTGACTGGAGCCTTTTGTTGTTCTACTGCAACTTTGGTTTGCATAACTGATGTGCAGTAGCCAGTTGCACTTGTCCTGTCTTCTTGTTTATTCCTGAGCACTTCGACCTGTTGCACACATTGCTGTTGTAGATGTTGATGTTGTAGTTGTTCGACTTGGCATTTGATCTGTAGTTGGTCTGTAGCATGATATTGCATTTGCACTGACTTCTTTGTGGTTTAGTTTCATACTACTGTCACTTGTTTCGAGCTCATATACATGTTTTACAGTTGCATTCCTGTATATGTGTTCTGATATTTTTGGGTTGACTTGAGTAGTGCTATTTGCTTCCATGTCTGATTTAGTGGTTCATATGCTTGGTGTACTTGAGTCACTTTGGTATTGAGTTGCTTCCTTTACTTTGACATTTTATTTCAAGTGTCCCTGTCTTTGTAATGTTCATCTGATTTATGGTCTTACTGTCTCCATTCAAAGAAATATTGTTGCAGTGAGCTCTTTCGTTGCTGCACTGCCTTGTTCTCGAATCGGATACATCGCATTGATGCCTTGTATCATTTGCATTTTGTCATTTTGATTCACTGATGGCATTTGGATTGTATTTGAGTTGTCATCAGTTGCATGCATTCCTCTGCATTCATTGTTGTCCACCCTGGTTTCACTGCTTTGACTTGTCTGTCCTGTGATTGCCACTGACACTTGATCTTGCTGTGACATTGTGACTTGGTTCACTTTGTCACTGCACATCTACATATGCTTGACCTATTTCTATTGTAGTTGTACTTGGGTATACACTGCATATCCATGTGTCATTTTCGCTTGCATCTGTTCATCCCTGAGCACTTGCTGACCTGCTGCATTTTCGTAGCAGTTTTACCCTTGTCCCTTGTGGTGACTTTATACTCTGTTGTGGCGAGGCAGTGCACGCGTGCGTGCACTGCAGCCACACCGAATTGACAGATTTTAATCGATATCTCTTTTATTCTTAATTCATCGACCTGTTGCGTAATTCGTAGGCTGTATTGGCGAGGCAGTACACGTTAGCGTGTACTGCAGCCAATTAGCATTGATATTTTTAAATTGACATTTCAATTATTTAAACTGCTTTGGATTTCTGTTTCGTGGATTAACACTGTTTAGTGATATATCTGCCGTTATCCGGTTCTTTTATCGAGAAGTTGGATATACGATATTTCTGTGACTGTCATCTATATTGAGATTGATTATTATTGCTTCTATGCTCTAATAACTGATTTTGAATTAGACTGACCCGAGTATTATTTTCTTTTGAATGTAATACTCGGGTCAGACCGAGTATTTACAGGTTGTAGATTTTTAGCTTTGGGTTGCTGCTAGAGCTATGAAGACTTTTTATATCATTTGAAGTGGTCTTCGTCTTGTTGTAGTAGTCAGTGTGTCTGTTTTAAGATGATAATGTATTCATGTATATTAGTCGATAATGTACTTGTATATATAACTTCTTGAGTCGACAGTTGTAGTTGTATCATTTGTATTGTGTCAAATGTATTGTAACTGATATCAGTTATTGTATGTATGAGACTTTTCGTTCCATCTGTATTCCGCATTTATGTTATCTGTGTTATTTTTATATTTATTGTCCTAAACTATTATAGCCACTGTGTAGTAGCTTTGAGTTTGTAACGGTATGTCGGATTTCCTCTAAAAGATGAAATGCATGTTATTCTATCTGACATATCGGTGCTCGCACAAGGCAATTACATGGATGGTCGCTCCTCAACAGCCTTATTCTCCGTGCTAGTTGACAGCACTACTCCGTAGTGTTCTTGGCTAGCGTGGGTATAGAGGTGGGGCGTCACAGCTTGGTATCAGAGCCTGGGGTTTAGGACAATTATAAAACATAACTTAGATGGAGCATGTGTTACAACTATTTGTCGATGTTTTATCTCTCATCTTTACATATGATTATTTTTGACTGTTAGGTATGAATTCCTAACGCTTATTCTTGTGTTTTCGGCTCTGAATTGATTTAGCCGATGTTGATTTTGTTCGAATCTCAGCAATTTTGAACTTGTTCTTTTGTGTTTTCCTCATCTGGATTTCCCTTCGACTTCGGTCACTTTGTTTTTGAGAAATTGCTAATTTCTTGATTTTTTAGACTCTGATTTTGTTTGCCGTTGGATTCTTTGATGATATTGAATCATTTTGTACTCGACTGCGGCTATTAATTGTTGACTTCGACATTGACTTGATTCTTACTTTTGTTGAAGTCATTTATGCATTTCTGCTCGTTTTGCTTTGTTTTTCCAGTCGATAATCGATTCTTCTTTCCTAATTAGTTGTTATCACCTTTATTGATTTTGATAACTTCTATTTTCTGGAATTTTTGGGTGTTCCTATTTTAATAAATTCAGTATCGATTTCTTTGGATTCCATTCACATCTTCGTATGTGAATTCTTGTGATTGATTGTTTCTACAATCATTTTTGTGATTTGTCACTTTAAAAATATAAAAAGGTTTTCTATACTAGTAGTAAATATTAAAATCCTTTTTTCCAAACGATTTCAAAAATTATTTTACTACAAAGCTCTTTTCCTAAATCGTTTTCCAATCTATTAGTATATACAAGCCTTTATTTCACTCGTATGAGAAATTGAATTAAACGGCCTAGTAAAACAAGTGGTATGAAACGCTTGCGTTTACTTCGTCGGTTAGCTCTTGGACTTGTTCGATTGAACCCTTTTTGTGACAATTTCCTAGTGAAGATTTACAGCTTGTTCGTAAATATTTAAGTTAAGCAAGTGGTTATGGGACATGAAGCTAAACTCATATATTT
Source organism: Allium fistulosum (assembly GCA_030737815.1). NCBI lineage: Eukaryota > Viridiplantae > Streptophyta > Magnoliopsida > Asparagales > Amaryllidaceae > Allium > Allium fistulosum. The sequence continues at coordinate 897,025,694 of CM060907.1, read as the reverse complement.
ACTAGCTTGGTGTGATTGACACTTCTTTATGATCATGACGATCATTTTTATGATTTAGACTGGACCTCATCGGTGTGATTTCGTCTCACACATATCTCTTGGGCTTTGAGGATTGTCTAGACACCAGTGTGTGATTTCGTCTCACACATATTGCACGGTTAGACTAGGCCTCATCGGTGTGATTTCGTCTCACACATATCTCTTGGGCTTTGAGGGTTGTCTGGATACCCTTTGTGTGATTTTTATGATTTAGACTAGCAACTGTGCGATGTCTCTTTGTCTGCGAGGGAGACTAGACCCCGCTTTGTTGTAGGGTAGCGCCCTACGGTCTTCGGGCCATTCCTGTGTGAAAATCTAATGGATGGCTTCCATGAGATAGCGTCTCGTCATGTGATACCGGTCGGTGAGTTTTCATACTCCCATTTTTGTGATAGGCCTTTCCCCTTTTCTTTTTATGATTTAGACTAGCGATTATGCGATGTCTCTTTGTCTGCGAGGGAGACTAGACCCCGCTTTGTTGTAGGGTAGCGCCCTACGGTCTTCGGACCATTCCTGTGTGAAACTTTATTGGTTAGCCACCAAGAGATAGCGTCTCGTTCATGTGATACCGGTGTTTTGGAGTTTTCGTACTCCCATTTTTATGCTAGGCCTTCCCCCCCCTTCATGTGTTTTCTGGATTTCTTGTGATGATTTCTAGAATTTGTGCTTCACCAATTTTCGTGATTTCTATTGACAAGTTTCGTCAATTTTTGTGTATTGGTGAATTCATGTGTTATTAACTTGTTATGAATACAAGTTTAGGGTATGATATCCCTTTCTATCTTTGAGAAGATTCTTGTGACATTTTTGATGAATGAAAATTCATTTGGTATTATATTTTGATGCCAGTTATTTTGATGAGATTTTGACGTGTTAACTTCAGTACTCGTCAATTTTGAAATGGATTTACAAGCGGTTCTCCCGCAATACTGATATTGCTAATTTAATCACGTGTTTTCAAAATTCATTATTTTTAAAAGTTGTTTCAAAAATATAAATTAAAATTGTTTTCAAAATTTTTACAGCTTACATTTTCAAAAGAACGAGAAAGCGATTTAAACATTTCAGAAAAATCGAGGACTATGACCCCTTTCTTTTACTGATTCGCTTAATTCCAGACTTGTCCGTTTGAGAATGTGAAATGTTATTTTTAAAACACACAATCCTGCACTTTCAAGGAAACGATAAAGAGATTTAAACGATTTAGCAAAAGTACGGACTATGAAACCATACTTTTACTACTTCGGTTAATTCCGGACTCGTTAATTGAATATTTATGACTTCTGATTATCGTTTTTGATAATCAGATATTTGTGAAATTTGATTATCGTTTAAGATAATTAAATATTTTTCGATTTGATTAATCGAATATTTGTGTTTCTGATTATCGTTTTTGATAATCAGATATTTGTGAAATTTGATTATCATTTGAGATAATTAAATATTTTTCGATTTGATTAATCGAATATTTGTGTTTCTGATTATCGTTTTTGATAATCAGATATTTGTGAAATTTGATTATCATTTGAGATAATTAAATATTTTTCGATTTGATTAATCGAATATTTGTGTTTCTGATTATCGTTTTTGATAATCAGATATTTGTGAAATTTGATTATCATTTGAGATAATTAAATATTTTTCGATTTGATTAATCGAATATTTGTGTTTCTGATTATCGTTTTTGATAATCAGATATTTGTGAAATTTGATTATCATTTGAGATAATTAAATATTTTTCGATTTGATTAATCGAATATTTGTGTTTCTGATTATCGTTTTTGATAATCAGATATTTGTGAAATTTGATTATCGTTTAAGATAATTAAATATTTTTTCGATTTGATTAATCGAATATTTGTGTTTCTGATTATCGTTTTTGATAATCAGATATTTGTGAAATTTGATTATCATTTGAGATAATTAAATATTTTTCGATTTGATTAATCGAATATTTGTGTTTCTGATTATCGTTTTTGATAATCAGATATTTGTGAAATTTGAGTATCGTTTAAGATAATTAAATATTTTTCGATTTGATTAATCGAATATTTGTGTTGCTGATTATCGTTTTTGATAATCAGATATTTGTGAAATTTGATTATCATTTGAGATAATTAAATATTTTTCGATTTGATTAATCGAATATTTGTGTTTCTGATTATCGTTTTTGATAATCAGATATTTGTGAAATTTGATTATCATTTGAGATAATTAAATATTTTTCGATTTGATTAATCGAATATTTGTGTTTCTGATTATCGTTTTTGATAATCAGATATTTGTGAAATTTGATTATCGTTTGAGATAATTAAATAGTTTTCGATTTGATAATCGAATCTTTGTGATTTCTGCTTATCGTTTTTGATAATCAGATATTTGTGAAAATTCGATTATCATTTTAGATGATTGAATATTTGTGATTTTTGAGATTCGAGCTTCGTCTTTTTCTCTGACGATTCAGGTGAGTAATTTGATTTACTCACATTCAATTCGTGCAGTACGTGATTTCTGCTCTGATTCCTTTTCTTTCAATTGCTAGAACTCGATTGATTCTTGCTTTTGATAGTCGTCTGACTTTGATTCCTTGATCCCCACGATGTTGATTCTTTCAGTCGAACCTTTTGATCCTATATCTGATACTTCCATAATTCTAATGCTTCCCCCTGTTGACCTTTGCTTTGCGTATGCATTCGACATTGCCATGCTCTTATGGTTGTTACCTTTTATCCATTTATTCCTTATGATTGCGAGGACGCAATTTCTTTAAGGAGGGAAGTCTGTAACAACCAGCATTTATACGATAATATATTTAAATATTTTATTTAAATATGACATCGTCTATTCGTATTGAAAATCCTAAATATGAATTTTTATCGTGTTCGAATTAGTTGTTCTAATGGATTCAAATCGTGTTTTAAATATCACCAAAGTGATTAATAAACATGGTTAAAAGTATTCGGGCTTTATAAATTTTTAAAATCTTGGCCCATGCTTGATCTGTTGCCGTGATAAGTGATAACCCATCCCCTTCATCCATTCGAAATCCCTAAGCCCAAAATCGAAGAAAACGAAAGAATGGCGGTCTCGTCTCCTCCAAACTAGGGCTTCGATTTCGAATTCGCTCGTCTCTGTGATGATTGGCCGCTTCCATGGAGTCGTTCTCGTCGCCGCTTCGAAGCAAGGTGAGTTAAACTCACATCTAATTCGAACCGTTACATGATTATCTTGACTTCGTTCGTATGTTCGATTTTCGTGACTTGGGATTTAAGTGATTTAGTAATTGATGGTTCGCTTAATTTGGGTTTGAACCCCTCGTCTTCATTCGTATATGGTCTTTGAATTGTGATGGTTCAAGTTTCTCAACTTGTTCGATTTCTTTCAATGTTGTTGTTTTTTTTTCTGCTCTGCCACGCGATCTTCGTTTTGAATTTTTGAAATGATCAATGCTTTCTTCGATTTTTGGTATGGCCGTTGTTTTCCTTGGCTTTGAAGGATTTCGTGAGTTGTCTCGGTTTCATGGCTTACTGTCGAATTACATTGTCCATTGCTTTATCTCGTGACACCCACTAACTTCTGTCACTTGATTGTGTGAAGGAAATTCCATGACTTTGTCTTATAGTTAGTGATCACCATTGCTTTGATAGTGGTTCTGACCGTTCCAATGTTTTGGGCCTTTGCCTTTTGCTTTGGTACCGTGCCTTATTCTCAACGGTGATACCTGAACTACCCCGTTTTGCTGTTGTACCATGTTGTATTGAATTTGATACCATTCCGGTTGAACTTTTGATGTTCGTTGGCCTTGAGTTGAACCTATTTTGAGACTTGGGTTTGACCTTGGTTTGATGTGTTAGCTGAGCTTATTTGTGTAGTCTTCATCTTGTTCAGTAGTACAGCAGAGTTTAACATGTCTCTGTTATTTACTTTTGCCATAAAAGCAACATTATAGTGTTCTTCACTGTTTGCATTTGCATACCACTGTAATTCTATCACCTGTGACTCGAGTTCTTTACTTGATGTCATTTGAGCTCCTTCATGATATTTTCATGTTATTGCTACACTTGTATGTGTCATTCACCATTAATACAATGTTTTAGTTACATCTTTTGATCTGCACATCCAAGTGCCTTCTCTGTCTCATTTATTCTTTTGGTTCCACTGCACAACTTTGAGCCTTCTTGCTTATGCTCAGATCATTTCGAGTTTGGGCTTGCATATGAGTTTTTGTGCAGTTTGCCTTGTATTTTGTTGTGGTCGCAGTCCCATTTTTGTTGCAAATTTGGACTGTATATATATTGACTGGAGCCTTTTGTTGTTCTACTGCAACTTTGGTTTGCATAACTGATGTGCAGTAGCCAGTTGCACTTGTCCTGTCTTCTTGTTTATTCCTGAGCACTTCGACCTGTTGCACACATTGCTGTTGTAGATGTTGATGTTGTAGTTGTTCGACTTGGCATTTGATCTGTAGTTGGTCTGTAGCATGATATTGCATTTGCACTGACTTCTTTGTGGTTTAGTTTCATACTATTGTCACTTGTTTCGAGCTCATATACATGTTTTACAGTTGCATTCCTGTATATGTGTTCTGATATTTTTGGGTTGACTTGAGCAGTGCTATTTGCTTCCATGTCTGATTTAGTGGTTCATATGCTTGGTGTACTTGAGTCACTTTGGTATTGAGTTGCTTCCTTTACTTTGACATTTTATTTCAAGTGTCCCTGTCTTTGTAATGTTCATCTGATTTATGGTCTTACTGTCTCCATTCAAAGAAATATTGTTGCAGTGAGCTCTTTCGTTGCTGCACTGCCTTGTTCTCGAATCGGATACATCGCATTGATGCCTTGTATCATTTGCATTTTGTCATTTTGATTCACTGATGGCATTTGGATTGTATTTGAGTTGTCATCAGTTGCATGCATTCCTCTGCATTCATTGTTGTCCACCCTGGTTTCACTGCTTTGACTTTTCTGTCCTGTGATTGCCACTGACACTTGATCTTGCTGTGACATTGTGACTTGGTTCACTTTGTCACTGCACATCTACATATGCTTGACCTATTTCTATTGTAGTTGTACTTGGGTATACACTGCATATCCATGTGTCATTTTCGCTTGCATCTGTTCATCCCTGAGCACTTGCTGACCTGCTGCATTTTCGTAGCAGTTTTACCCTTGTCCCTTGTGGTGACTTTATACTCTGTTGTGGCGAGGCAGTGCACGCGTGCGTGCACTGCAGCCACACCGAATTGACAGATTTTAATCGATATCTCTTTTATTCTTAATTCATCGACCTGTTGCGTAATTCGTAGGCTGTATTGGTGAGGCAGTACACGTTAGCGTGTACTGCAGCCAATTAGCATTGATATTTTTAAATTGACATTTCAATTATTTAAACTGCTTTGGATTTCTGTTTCGTGGATTAACACTGTTTAGTGATATATCTGCCGTTATCCGGTTCTTTTATCGAGAAGTTGGATATACGATATTTCTGTGACTGTCATCTATATTGAGATTGATTATTATTGCTTCTATGCTCTAATAACTGATTTTGAATTAGACTGACCCGAGTATTATTTTCTTTTGAATGTAATACTCGGGTCAGACCGAGTATTTACAGGTTGTAGATTTTTAGCTTTGGGTTGCTGCTAGAGCTATGAAGACTTTTTATATCATTTGAAGTGGTCTTCGTCTTGTTGTAGTAGTCAGTGTGTCTGTTTTAAGATGATAATGTATTCATGTATATTAGTCGATAATGTACTTGTATATATAACTTCTTGAGTCGACAGTTGTAGTTGTATCATTTGTATTGTGTCAAATGTATTGTAACTGATATCAGTTATTGTATGTATGAGACTTTTCGTTCCATCTGTATTCCGCATTTATGTTATCTGTGTTATTTTTATATTTATTGTCCTAAACTATTATAGCCACTGTGTAGTAGCTTTGAGTTTGTAACGGTATGTCGGATTTCCTCTAAAAGATGAAATGCATGTTATTCTATCTGACATATCGGTGCTCGCACAAGGCAATTACATGGATGGTCGCTCCTCAACAGCCTTATTCTCCGTGCTAGTTGACAGCACTACTCCGTAGTGTTCTTGGCTAGCGTGGGTATAGAGGTGGGGCGTCACAGAGAAAGTGTTGCCTTTGCCCTTTTTTAGCCTACAGCAATATTTTTTGGCACTTCCTACATCACTTCTTGGGTGTTGCAGGATGTAATCTATGGCGTAGTGCTGCTCGCCTTTCCAAGCCTTTCAGTTCTCCATGCCTCTCTCCCTATGTCGCATGGATTGCTCCACCCGTCCTACTTTGTCTTGACTCGACGAGAGTCTGACAAGAGCATCTGGTCGCATTTGCATAAAGAAACAATATAATTCTGTATTGTTCCCATGACCAAATCAGCGTAAAATGACACTATTTATCTGGAAAAACTTCATTGTGGAACAACTACCCCTCTCTTCTTCACAATCTAAATGGCAACAGCGTCATTGTTTAATAGCAACATTTTGTCCCCATACTGCCTTTCTGACAAAAGCACGTCACTATGCGGTCCGTCAGTTGGCCATCATCCAGGCAGTTCTCTTCATCTGGCATCCTATCTATCTCGCATCTTAGCCATAAGACTTCATCGACTGCCACGAGAGTTCCTAGGGTCTACATTCAATTTGAGCCCTTCAAACAAGATTTTAGCTGTTGTAAATACAATTCTACATGAATATGTACAAAGATCAACTTTTATTTTATTGCACGCAATATTGCTCATGTAATCAAACTCTTGTAACCAAATATAAGGAAAAAATGAGCTACGGTGGACGTAGATCTTCATCAAGATCGAACCAATTTAAACCTTGTGTTATTTATTTTTCTCGCATCATAACTCTTCATTTTTCTCACAGTTTTAGTAAGTTACATTTGCTAACATCTATTAGAAACCAAAGCCAGCGCTATTAGATAGTAATTTAGTCACAATTCTTACAGCCACAACACCAACGGCGACACCAAAGCCAGCGCTATTAGTCCCATGTTGAGCATAAGGAACAACATATGGCTCGGCTTTCTTAATGGGCTCATTGGCATCAGGTGTTGGAACTGGCCTATTTAGCAACGGGTGAAATGAGTAAATATCAATTTTATCCCTATTTGGATCTTAATGGGTCTATGTAACGTATTAGCTAACACATGATCCAATCTATATTTTAAATTAAAACCTTATTTTACTTAAATTTTTTTATTTATTAAATTTATTATATTAATTAAATATTTGAAAGAATTACATTTTGAATATATGTATTATATATATTCCTAAACTGACATGACATAATAATAAACTAAAACATTTGTATAACAACACACACACACACACAAATATATATTTGGATTTATATCCATTATATATACATATACATATACATATACATTGTACATCATTTTCAATACGCACACACGCACGCACGCACACACAATTTATATATAATATAAAAGCCTAAGTATGTACATACGTTAAATATACCATTGTATATGTATAATATGGTTTGTATACACATAACCACACATATATATTTTTTGGACATACATACATACATACATACATATATATATACACACACACGCACGCATATTATATATTTCCTATATATATGTATGTGTGTATGTATGTATGTATATATATATATATATTTATATATATATGAAATTAACTATATATATACTCATGAAATTAACTATATATATCATATAATAAAAACTAAATTATTTCAAAAAATTTCTAACTAGGTAAAAAATATAATTTAGGTTACAATTTAGTATTTATAATTTTCTAGTTTTAAATTCAATTCTAAATATGTCAAGGATATTTTAAATTTAAATTTTAAATCAGAAAAATGTTTCAAAATATTTGAAATCAAAAAATTATCTACAAAGTTGACTAATTCTAATAAATTGATTTTGAAGACCTAATAAATAAATAAATAAATATGTATATAATAATATAATTATTTAATAAATAACAAAATCATTTCGCCATAAAGTATTTTTCTGAAGCCATGAACAAAAGAAATTTTATTTTTATTTTATTATTGTATAGTCAAAAATAATATATCTAAATATATGTATAAGCTAATTTTTTTGTAGAAAATAAATTTAAATGAAATAAGTTTAAAACTAGAAAATTTATATAGAATATTATAGCTTAATACTTATATTATTACACACATATATAAATATATACAGACACGCATAGACATACATACATATGTGTGTGTGTGTGTGTTTCATGTTGTCCATTTGTAATTTTAATAATTTATAATTTTAAAACAAATAAGAAAACTTATATTTAAATTTTAAAATATTGAATAAAAATTGTGTAAATATAGTTTTGGCAATATAAATATATAATAAGAAAGGTGACATATGTAAATCTTTGAAATATAAGAAATTTTCTTGTAGATCTAGCCCTTAGGTACACCTTGATCTGAGAATATGCTCCAAGATTCCTTTAGTCACAACACGAAGTTGCAACAATCGAATGAACCACCTTTTAAAATTGTATTTGATGTCAGGTTGAATGAGGAGTTCGTCCTAGGGGGTCACATACGGCTAGAAAATGTAGGCTAAGGATAGACGAACATCAAGTAGAAAATGAACTAGCCCATCTTGGTATTTGTAAAGAGAAAAAGGAGAAAAAATCTACCGCCTTTTACTCATTATATCTTACCAGTGCTAATTGAGGTCCAGATCTCTTCCCCCTTCTTTGGTCCACGTATAATAATCCAATCATGGATCAAAATTCCATTAACCTGTTATGCAATTATTTATATTTTGATAGGTAAAATGAAATATTATTATTTTACATAGAAAACCCGACTATAATAGCCATACCACTTTTAAAATAATTATTACCGGTGTTAAGTAAAAGCACCTCAACAACTGCACCAATTACAGAATTATTATAGGTGTGAGAAAAAAATTCCTCAATGGCTTTGCATCTATAAACATCACGCACGCTAGACTTATACAAGCACCATGAATAGTGCAAAATTACAATATTAAGCTACACAAGGCAGTCACATACTTGCATTGGGTGAAACTCAATTGTCATAAATCCTTGACAAGATATCAAAAATTTTCGCACGTAGAGCAAGCAAGCCTAAAATTACCTATAGAAGTACAACTTCCAAACGCCGACAGAAATGCAATTATCCATCAACTTCCAAAATTACATAAATGCTAGTAGAATCCGAAGAATCTAAAGCCAAAATATTTTACTAAATTCCAAGCAACCAACTAGAGGGAACACTATTACAATAAAGCTAACCGACCAGTAAATGTTGCGTAGAACCAACAAGTAGTCATGCATCAGCTCCAAACAAGAAGCCATAACTTCATACTAACCAACTTGAAAAATTGCAATATCACATCAAAGAACCCAAGTATCTAAAATACAAACACTAGCCATAACCAAATCCGAAGTGACATAAAGGTACCAAAGTGCAAGCACCGCCACCATGGAGGGACCTACATAAGTTGTAAGAATTGGTAGACAACCAAAATCTGTGCCAAAACAGATGCAGGAAAGTAGAACCACCAAAATACAATAACCACAACATAAATAAAGTAGGATTAAACATCAACACAAACCAACATGAGATGTATGACAATCACCAAGGAGTTGTGTCGAACCGATGGGAAAGAGCATGGTGAAAACAGCGACGACCACACAAACAAGCATCATTCAAATACAGACACCAAGATGCGATTTCCGTAGGCACCAAAAAATAATGCATATCAAACCACACCTGAATCAAAAGCCAACCAACCCAATTGAAGCATGCTAAAGAGCATATACTCTTCAAAGTCAACACTGGTGTAACAACCCAAAATTTTGGTCATTTTATTTTATATATTTGATTAATTTAAATATTTAAATAATTAGATTTTGGGAATTTAATAACTTATACTCAAATATGGTGATCATTTAAATATTTGAATTGAGAATTAAATCTTAATTAAATGGATTTAATAATTCCATTTAACTCCTTTCTAAATTAATAAATAATATTGGTGAATTCAATTGTAAATTTATTTACAGTAATAAATAGTTCGAATAATTAATCAGAACTTTTATTTTTAGTTTTACGATTTAATTTCTATTGACGTATTTTTAATTTAATTTATTTGATTTTTCCATAAATTTTAATTTGGAAAATGTTGAAATTATTCATTTGACGATTTATTGGTAAACGATGATATTCGAGGAATTTCACAAAATAAAATAATCCGTGTAGTTCACTATTGATGTATGATCGTGTCGCATTTTAGTGCACTGTTATATTTTTATTTTGGTCACTTGCGATTCGTACTTGAACGAAATATTGTATAGTTGGGTACCGTAAATATTTCTTTTAAAAACCATTGCAAAATCAAATCAAAATTCAAGTTTTATGCAACGATTTGATGGCGTAGACATTTTGGTGGCTCGATAAATCTTTTTGTTATGGAAAGAGAAAACATAATCAATTTATCAATTTATTATTTATTATATTATAATTTATTGGTTATAAATATAGGTAAAATCACTTAAACTTCTTTTCAATTTTATAATCTTCATTTTTCCTTGCTTTGTAAAACATCTCCCTCCTTCTTCTTTATGTACCAAAACCAGTAAATGAAATTATATCCTAATCTTTGAAATTCAAAATCAATTCAAATACTTAACAATAAATCATGAAATTTATTTTATTGGATTCGTAAGAGCAAGATACATGCGACGATACCAGTTTTGGATAGAACGATGCTGTTTTGGATGGGCCGACCTTTCTAGGGTTTCGGTTATTCTTGATTTAAGCGGAGATTAGCAAAATGGAGTTTGGATTCAGGTTTGTCGAGACTTGGCGCATTGGTAGCAGGAGTTTGAGGGTATTCGGTGGCTTATTGGGGGGAGCGAAATTTCCATGGTCGCGGTTTCCAACCCTCCAAGTCGCATTCGAGGATGTGAGTCGGAGCTTGAATTCGTAGCTATCGGCAAGTCACGATCAAGGAGGGGGAGCCAACAGCGAAGCCGGTTCGTCTAACGGATCACTGTAGCTCTGTATCTTAGCGTGTGTGCATGAGTCGTTATGGGAGGAGTATCATGTACATGTTATTTGGAGGGAAGAGTAAATTAAAAGGGGAAGAAGAAGATAGTGCTCTAATTTATATTTTTTATTAGGTGGTTAAGTGGATTTAATTATTCAATTAATTACTAAATCTTATAAATTAAATATTTTGCTCATATAAGGTCCAAATTGAACGCGGTCAGTCGTGTTGCACTCGTAGCGTTAAATACTACACCATAGAGTTGGATTGAACGAGATTGGAGCTTGTTGGAATTTAGGCTAAAATCGAACGGTCGTTCGATTTTAGTCCAAATTGGGACGTTTCAGCGGAAACGAAAATCAATGTGAGTTTAACTCACATTAAATTTTAGGACAAATTTTCAAAAGAGACTGGTTTTTTAAACTATTGGCATAAATAGGCTAGTTTACAAACTATTTGCAAGTTTAGGCTAGTTTTGGCCAGCTCAGCGATGAGCTGGCGAGTATTTGAAAAAAATATCACGGGGCGCATTTGTGAAATGCGCCCATACAAAATTACACTGGCGCACTTGCCAAGTGCTCCAGTGTAATTTTTTGTCCAAACATGGAAATGCGAACCAAAGCCAAATTTGAAGTTTGCTATCATTCAGTGGAACAATAGACATAACTGTATCGTACACCAACAATTTCCTACCATTCCTATTTCGAGATACATGACTTGGTATTGGTTGATTACTCGAAGATTCATTGTTGCAGATCGGACTTCTCACGAACGTGCATACACCGCTCGTGCACCGCTTGAGCGAGATGTGGTCAATCTTCATATTATCATGATATTTTTAGTTCGTTGGCTTGAATTGTTTGTTCACTTGAATTATGTTTCTAATTTTGAATAAATAATTACAATTTGTAGGTCGACGTATTAGAGACGGTAGAAAGAGGGTTGGACGATATCGGATATGGTAGAGTACCCGAAAGAGAAGTCCAACCACGATGTCTTGATTTCAACAAACTTATTGATACACACTTTTTTGGAAATCGATTAGCACGACCAAACCCTTCCGAACAAGATATGCAGACTAGAGAGTGAAGAACTAAAAGAATGCAAGATACACACCAATCGCAAGCCGCTGGATCTTCTCAACCACCACCTACATAAGACGATCCAACTCCACTATGAATATTAGTATTTTTAGTTTAATATTAGTTTTCTTTTGTAATCGAACTAGAACTTCTACTTTAGTGCGAATGTAATCGAATTCTAACTATGTTATGGTGTAATACCCCAAAATTTTGTGAAAAATCATTTTTGTAAAATGATTTAATTTTGAAATATTTAGATTTAAATATGGTGAAATTTCTGGAATAAATAGTGTGCAAGTATATGTGTGCACGTGCACACTGAAATGGCACAAGAAAGAACTCCAGATTTCTTGGATTTAAAACAAGAATTAAAGAGCAATACAAACATGATTTTGCAACATGGTTATTTGATTTCTGAGATTTTATGGGTCATCTTAGAAAATAAGAAAAGTAAGTTTTACTTTAGATCAGTAAACAAATTTATTTAAAACCCAGAAAAGAAAATAATATATATATATATATATTTGTAAACTTGTATACATATAGGTGCATATGTTTCTGAATTTAAAAGAGGAATTAAAATAAGCCTAGATAAGATATGTATACAAATATACATTTTTAAATACTGAAAAGTACATATATATATATTAGCAAGTGAAACCATAACATTAAAATGACATGAAATGTGATACAAGTCAATATGCTTGTGTAGGCAAAAATAGCAAAGGGGATTTTCAGAAATAATTAAAATAAATAGAATAGTCACACTTTTGACATGACTAAGTGAGTGGCCATTTTCTGAAAAAGTAAAAGAAAGAAAATGCAGCCTTTAAATTGGTTAATATGGCCGGGGTAATATGAATGAAAAATGCATGATGCTAAGCCAGGACAGAAATGGAATTCTGTTTCAATAAAACCCTAGAGGAAAAATGCTTATAAATAGGCAGTTTAGCCAGTAGAATTATTTTACCCCGAGCTGCATAAAAATAAGAAAAGAAGAAGAAAATATTGAAAGGAAGGAGAAAACACTCAAACAAGAATTTTCTGGATTAATAAGAAGAAACATTTAGGTGAGTAATCTCACTGAGTTCATGGCATTAAGACCTGAGTTGAGGCAGCCACTTTTTATATTGCCATTTATGTATTTCTGGTTTTGATGTATATGATTTCATCAATGCTTTTTGGATGTTTTATTTTAAATCTGATATGATTTAATATGGATGATTTTGATGATCTTTGATTGGTTGAGACATTTGTCTTTGGATGAGTATCATACTGTTTTATTTATACTCATAAATGTTAAAGTTTAGGATCTTAAAAATTATATAGAGAATACTCTCAACTGTTATAGATCTATGGCATGGAAACCTTATAAAAAATGATTGGAGCTGCATTATACTTGGTATAAGTGCTGAGGCTTGAAAAGAAAAATGTTAAGGGTGCAATAGAAATTTTCTAAGTGCTGAGCCCTTAATCAAAAAAAAAAACCCACAAGCTAAAATTATGATTGAACCAGATCTTGAATCTGAATCAATCATAAAGGCTTGCAGATCAGTATAACATGCCATGCCTCTTTTACAGTTGAAAATGTTCTTATATTTACTAAGATCAAGACATATTGACCCCATTTAGGAAATGACTGTCTGATTATTTCTGAGGGGAAATTATGCTAGAAGAAATTATGGATGTTTCCATGTTTGCAGTGACATGTTCACTTAGCATATTTGATGTTAGGATTTAAGACAATACACTAGTAAATAAACTAGGGAAGGGAAGGCCAAGATGACTGCTGGAATGCTTGTCATATTTGAAGTATGCAAGTTGGCACATGGTTTGTTTAAGCCCTGAGATCTTTGTGCAATGATGTGAATTAGTTCATTGCAATGTGTCCCAGTGATTCCTTAATAGCAGATGAGGCAGGGATTTAAATTGAATATTACAACCTGTAAATGAAGAAATAGGAATGTGGATATTTCTTAGGTTGAATGGTATGGAACCAAGATGATTCCAGTAAATGAAATTGATGCCAATAGATAATCATGTTTGCATGATTATGTATGCAAGTGAAGGAATGATAAGTGAATATATCATACCTGAATCAACTTAATTATACTATGTTAAAATATTTGATTGCAGAAATTTGCTTAAATAACAAGTTAGTACCCTTATATTCTCTATTGCTTAATATCATGAATGAATTGATGTTATTCATACCAGATCATAGATCTGACCCTTGTTTGCTCATGGCATCTGGGGTGTCTCATTTTAAAATGAGGCAGCCACTTATGTTCTTTCAGGTAACCCAGGCACTAAGTAAAAATGAAGTTATGGCTTTTATGGAGGAGTGAATGAACATGCTAGCTAGTCTCAATAAGAGTTTAAATTGATTATATCTGCATGTATTCAGGAAAAATATTATGTTTCTAAGACTTCCAGTCATGTAATGAATTCTATTATGGTTAGATGAACTAGTTGTATCATGTTAAATATATTGTTATGCACTAAGGTTTAAAATCTCAAAGGAAAAATCTGACTGGGAAACAATGAAATGATTTTAATTATTGATATGAATGTTTGGAAGAGAAATATGCACATGTAGTTGAGCTACTGTTTTGTATAATTTATATTATGTATTAGTTAACCTTGAGACATAACAGAGCACTGAGTTTTAGAACTAAAATCTGGATTTAGCAAGAAGTAAACTTAAAGGATTTTATTTTCTTTTTACTGAAATGCTTTGTAAATAAAATCTGAATTCATTTCTGAATTGAATTAGGAAAAGTAAAATGTTTTTCTAAAAGCTTCAGATAGAATGAAATGAAAGGTATCTCCCTTGTTTTTGAACTAGTGTATAGCATATACAAGACTCATGAGTTAACCAGTCTCAACTAAATGAAGTATTGGTTGATCATGATAGACTGTATCTTGAAAATATAGATGCATTTCAAAGCATAGTACATTTAGCAATTGTTTCACTCAGTTTTCTGGAAACCGGGCAAAGGTAATGACATGTACATAAATACCTGTGTACATGTTGATAAATTGGGCAAAAATATAAATTTAAATTCTTAAAACAGTTGTAGGAATGGGTTTTAAAAATAGTTATGTAAAAAGAATTGTTTTGTATGATAGGTTATAGGCAAAATCAAATATATATGCACAATTATAGGTAGGTATCAGATTTCTAACCATACAGGAGAAAAATAAAAAGAAAAACCAAAAATTGTGTTTGAACCGACCAGCATAGCACTCGAACTCGTGACCTTTCATGTATAAGTTAGGCGCGTTTCCATTACGCCTAGATGTTGCTTGTGTTCACTTAGGATCCACTTACTTTTATACTGAATTTGATATTATCCAGACTTTAACATAATCATCTATATTAAAAGCTTGTTTACCACTGATTATTACTTGATCATTTCTTAATCCTAATGACAGACTAAAGTACATGTTTCTAGTGGATATTATGGCCAAAAATCTGAATACAATAATTTATCTGAATTGCTAAAAATCTAAATCAAACAGAATGTTCTTGTACAAAAAATGAAGTATACACTCTGAACTTAGATAAGAAGATCACATACATCTTCATATGTATGTGTATGTTATTAGATATACACTGATATATTTATATTGGTAAGTTATTTTGATCCTGGATATATTTTGTTTATTGGAAAAAGAAAATGACCTTGGAAAAGATATTTGCAATGAATGATATATCTATATATCATCTCTTAGCAAAAAAAAAAAAAATCCTTATGAAATTAGGGTGGAGATAGGAGGGTCATTTCAGTTGGTATCAAAGCACTTGGTTGCATTGATTGTTAAGTATTATAGAAATGTATAATGTCTGTTTGTTTTGGATGAAATAATTTAGATAAGAAATTAGAAATTATAGAAGCACTCATAATATACTAATACCATTTACCCAGAATTTAGTTAGCAGAACATGGTAGGAAGAGGATCTCATCACAATGCAGGAACCAGTGCACCTCAAATGCTTGATATGCAAGAATTTGTGAGGGTTTTAAGAGATGGAATTGGGCATAGGCCTGAGAACCCACATGAAGAGCTTTCAAAACTACTGAAGACTTATTCCAATTTGGGAGGCAAGAGTTTTGAAGGAACAGAGAGTGTGATGGAAATTCAAGCATGGTTGAGAACACTTGATAGGATTTTCAATGACATGCAGTTGGATGACCAAAGAAAGAGGCAAGTAGCTTCTAGACAACTGAAAGGGGTAGCTTTAAGCTGGTGGGAGATGATCATAGCTGGAAGAAATGAAAATGAAATCACTTGGAATCAGTTCAAGGAGATGTTGGAGGCAAGATTTGTACCAGCATCAGCCAAGACCATTTTGCTTGAAGAATTTATCAAACTTAGGCAGGGAACTTTGAATGTCACTGAATACACTCAAAAGTTTGAGGGGCTATCTAATTATGGAGCAATGCTAGTGGCAGATGAAGCATCCAAGAATGATAGGTATATAAAAGGGCTGAACCCAGGACTTAGCAGAGCTATGCTACCATATGCAGATAGAACATTTGATCAAGTAATTGATCTGGCTTTGAAACTGGAACAACATGACAAAGAAAGAGAGAAATATAGGAATTTTAAGAGCAACAACAAGAAGGATAAGGGAAGATATCACCCTTATGATAAAAAGAAGGAGGAGGCAGACAACAGGAAGAGTAAAGATACTAAAGCCAATGATACTAAGAAGAAATTGGTTTGCCATCATTGTGGAAAAGAAGGACACATCAAACCAAGGTGCCCAGAGTTAAAAGGAGGAGCCTTCAAATGCTACCTATGTGGGAAAGAGGGGCATATGAAGAGGAACTGTCCTGAGAATAAACAGCAAGGGAAATTGGCAACTTTGGAAGGAAAAGGCAAATCTGCAGTGAAAATTGATGCTGAAAATCATGGCCAAGTGGAAGGTACATTACTCATTTGTGCCATACCCATACCAGTAGTATATGATACTGGAGCAACACACTCTTTGATTTCCTATGAATTAGTTAAAGTGTTAAAATTAAACTGCAAATTGGTTGAAACCCCATTGCTTGTACAAAGTCCCCTAGGGAGTTCTAGTGTTTTGAACATGAATTGTGTGGATGTGGAGTTAAACATAGGAGGAAATATTTTTATTTCCAATTTATATGTTTTAAATTACCCAAATATAGGAGTTATATTGGGGGTAGATTGGTTAAGGCAATTTAAAGCCATAATTAATTTAGACTCATCCACCATATCATTGCAAGATTCTAGAGGCCAGAGAATCACAGTTCTATGTGAAATAGCTAAGGAAGGGAAATTGTATCATTTAGTTGACTTAGAAAAAGATCTGAGTGAACTAACCATTGAAGAAATTCCCATAGTTAATGAATACTTGGATGTGTTTGGGGAAGTTAAGGGTGTTCCACACCACAGACCAGTTGAGTTCCAAATTAATCTCATTCCAGGAGCAAGTCCAATAATCAAGAAACCTTATAGAATGGGGCCAAGTGAACTGAAAGAATTGAAAAATCAGTTGGAAGAATTAGAAGGCAAGGGATTTATAAGGCCAAGCAATTCTTGCTGGGGTTCTCCAGTAGTGTTTGTAAGAAAACATGATGGTACCTTGAGAATGTGCATAGATTACAGAGAACTAAATAAAGTAACCATCAAGAATAAATACCCATTGCCTAGAATAGATGATCTCTTTGACCAACTCAGTGAAGCTAAAATATTTTCTAGGCTAGACTTAGCATCAGGATTCCATCAAATGAAGGTTGAAGACTCAAGTGTTAAGTATACTGCATTTAACACAAGATATGGCTTATATGAATTTTTGGTCATGCCATTTGGTTTGACAAATGCTCCTTCATATTTTGTTGATTTGATGAATAGAATATTTAGAGATTATCTAGACAAGTTTGTACTGATTTTTATTGATGACATTTTGATTTATTCTAAGACAGTGGAAGAGCATAAAAATCATTTGCATTTAGTTTTGTCAAGACTAAGGGAAAATGATTTAAAGGCAAAATTTTCAAAATGTGCATTTTGGAAAGAAGAAGTGCATTTCCTTGGGCATGTCATCTCTGCCAAAGGAATATCAGTAAACCCTAACAAAGTAGTGGCAATCCAAGCATGGAAAAGGCCTAGCACCATCAGTGAGATTAGATCATTTATGGGGATGGCAGGATATTATAGGAGATTCATAAAAGATTTCTCAAAAATATCATCACCACTTACCAATTTAACTAGAAAGAACCAAGCCTTTGTATGGACAGAAAAATGTGAGCAAGCTTTTATCAAAATAAAAGAAGCCCTGATTGATGCACCAGTATTGAGAGTGCCAGAAGGAAATGAAAATTTGGTTGTGTACACTGATGCAAGTGGCTCTGGGTTAGGGGCTGTGTTGATGCAGCAAGACCAGGTGGTAGCCTATGCATCTAGGCAATTAAAGCCACATGAAACCAGGTATGCAACCCATGATCTTGAACTAGCAGCAGTTGTGTATGCTTTGAAACTTTGGAGACATTATTTGTTAGGTGCCAAATTCATTTTGTACACTGATCATAAGGCACTGAAATATTTATTCTCACAAAAAGATTTGAACATGAGGCAACATAGATGGGTAGAGTTCCTAGCTGCCTATGACCTAGATATACTGTATACACCAGGCAAGGCAAATAAAGTTGCAGATGCCTTGAGTAGACAACATGCCAAGGTAGCCATGTTGATGATGGAAGAGTTTAGGGATTTGTCTATACTTACTGATTTGGAAATTGAGGAAAACAGTGAGGAACAAATGATGCCTATTGAAGAAGGTAAAGGTAAAGGAAAATTAAGTATGATATCTCTGCAATCAGATTTACTTCTTAAGATTGGACAAATGCAGGAACAAGACTTAAACATGATGGAAAAGAAAATGCTCATATCAAAAGGGGAGGAAGTAATAAATTATCAAATTGATAAAAATGGTTATTTAAGGAATAAAAATAGGATATGTGTTCCAGAAAATATAGAATTGAAAGAGGAAATATTAAATGAGTACCATAGGAGTAAGTACTCCATACACCCAGGTAGCACCAAGATGTATCAAAATTTGAAAAGAAATCTTTGGTGGAAGGGGATGAAGTCAGATGTGGCCAGATATGTTGCAAGGTGCATGACTTGCCAACAAGTCAAGGCAGAGACACAAAGGCCATCAGGACTATTGCAACCCCTTAGTATACCACAGTGGAAGTGGGAGGATATATCTATGGATTTCATAGATGGTCTTCCTAGATCTAAGAAGGGAAACACAAGTATATGGGTAATAGTGGATAGGCTAACTAAGGTAGCACATTTTATCCCAGTTAAAACAGAAAGAAATGCTCCAAAATTGGCTCAAATATTCATGAAAGAGGTAGTAAGGTTGCATGGCATACCCAAAACCATTGTGAGTGATAGGGATACCATCTTCACCTCAAGATTTTGGAAAAGTTTTCAAGAGGCTATGGGGAGTGAATTGTGCTTAAGCACTGCCTACCATCCACAATCAGATGGTCAAACTGAGGTGGTGAACAAAGTCTTAGAGGATTTGTTGAGAGCATGTACGCTGGACTTTGGAGGCAACTGGGAAGACCACCTCCATCTAGCTGAATTCACCTACAATAACAGTTACCAAAGCACCATAGGGATGGCACCATTTGAAGCCTTATATGGCAAGCCATGTTTATCACCTATATGCTGGGTAGAGGCTGGAGAAAGGGCTATTCTTGGACCTGAATATGTTAAAGAAACCACAGAGAAAATTGGGTTAATAAGAAAAAGAATAGCAGCAGCTCAAGATAGGCAAAAGAAATTTGCAGATAGGAAGAGAAAACAAGTGGAATATGAAGTGGGAGACTTTGTTTTCATCAAGATTTCACCTATGAAGAAAGTCATGAGATTTGGCAAGCAAGGTAAGCTTACACCAAGGTATGTTGGACCCTATAAAATTCTGGAAAGAATTGGTTCATTGGCTTACAAATTAGAACTACCAGAGGAGATGAAAGCAATGCATAATGTTTTTCATGTGTCCCAACTTAGAAAATGGGTACATGATAAGGAAGACATTTTGGAAAAGCCTACCAAAATTCAAATAAATCCTGACTTGGTTTATGAAAAAGAACCAGTGGGGATTATAGCCAAGGAAGAAAAGAAATTAAGGAGCAAAACCTTGAAACTAGTTAAGATCCAGTGGAGTAGTGATCCTAATGACTGCACATGGGAGTTAGAGGATAAGATTAGAATGGATTATCCTAAGCTTTTTGCAAATTAAAAGGTAATTTTTTTTTTCTTCTGGAAAAATTATTTGTTATGCATGGTTGATATGGTTGAATTTGTTTGCTTATGCATATATTTGATAAGTTTTCAGAAAAGAAAAATGATGCTTACTAAATGTTAGAAAAATTGTGAGGACACAATTCCTAAAAGGAGGGGTGAATGTAATACCCCAAAATTTTGTGAAAAATCATTTTTGTAAAATGATTTAATTTTGAAATATTTAGATTTAAATATGGTGAAATTTCTGGAATAAATAGTGTGCAAGTATATGTGTGCACGTGCACACTGAAATGGCACAAGAAAGAACTCCAGATTTCTTGGATTTAAAACAAGAATTAAAGAGCAATACAAACATGATTTTGCAACATGGTTATTTGATTTCTGAGATTTTATGGGTCATCTTAGAAAATAAGAAAAGTAAGTTTTACTTTAGATCAGTAAACAAATTTATTTAAAACCCAGAAAAGAAAATAATATATATATATATATATTTGTAAACTTGTATACATATAGGTGCATATGTTTCTGAATTTAAAAGAGGAATTAAAATAAGCCTAGATAAGATATGTATACAAATATACATTTTTAAATACTGAAAAGTACATATATATATATTAGCAAGTGAAACCATAACATTAAAATGACATGAAATGTGATACAAGTCAATATGCTTGTGTAGGCAAAAATAGCAAAGGGGATTTTCAGAAATAATTAAAATAAATAGAATAGTCACACTTTTGACATGACTAAGTGAGTGGCCATTTTCTGAAAAAGTAAAAGAAAGAAAATGCAGCCTTTAAATTGGTTAATATGGCTGGGGTAATATGAATGAAAAATGCATGATGCTAAGCCAGGACAGAAATGGAATTCTGTTTCAATAAAACCCTAGAGGAAAAATGCTTATAAATAGGCAGTTTAGCCAGTAGAATTATTTTACCCCGAGCTGCATAAAAATAAGAAAAGAAGAAGAAAATATTGAAAGGAAGGAGAAAACACTCAAACAAGAATTTTCTGGATTAATAAGAAGAAACATTTAGGTGAGTAATCTCACTGAGTTCATGGCATTAAGACCTGAGTTGAGGCAGCCACTTTTTATATTGCCATCTATGTATTTCTGGTTTTGATGTATATGATTTCATCAATGCTTTTTGGATGTTTTATTTTAAATCTGATATGATTTAATATGGATGATTTTGATGATCTTTGATTGGTTGAGACATTTGTCTTTGGATGAGTATCATACTGTTTTATTTATACTCATAAATGTTAAAGTTTAGGATCTTAAAAATTATATAGAGAATACTCTCAACTGTTATAGATCTATGGCATGGAAACCTTATAAAAAATGATTGGAGCTGCATTATACTTGGTATAAGTGCTGAGGCTTGAAAAGAAAAATGTTAAGGGTGCAATAGAAATTTTCTAAGTGCTGAGCCCTTAATCAAAAAAAAAAACCCACAAGCTAAAATTATGATTGAACCAGATCTTGAATCTGAATCAATCATAAAGGCTTGCAGATCAGTATAACATGCCATGCCTCTTTTACAGTTGAAAATGTTCTTATATTTACTAAGATCAAGACATATTGACCCCATTTAGGAAATGACTGTCTGATTATTTCTGAGGGGAAATTATGCTAGAAGAAATTATGGATGTTTCCATGTTTGCAGTGACATGTTCACTTAGCATATTTGATGTTAGGATTTAAGACAATACACTAGTAAATAAACTAGGGAAGGGAAGGCCAAGATGACTGCTGGAATGCTTGTCATATTTGAAGTATGCAAGTTGGCACATGGTTTGTTTAAGCCCTGAGATCTTTGTGCAATGATGTGAATTAGTTCATTGCAATGTGTCCCAGTGATTCCTTAATAGCAGATGAGGCAGGGATTTAAATTGAATATTACAACCTGTAAATGAAGAAATAGGAATGTGGATATTTCTTAGGTTGAATGGTATGGAACCAAGATGATTCCAGTAAATGAAATTGATGCCAATAGATAATCATGTTTGCATGATTATGTATGCAAGTGAAGGAATGATAAGTGAATATATCATACCTGAATCAACTTAATTATACTATGTTAAAATATTTGATTGCAGAAATTTGCTTAAATAACAAGTTAGTACCCTTATATTCTCTATTGCTTAATATCATGAATGAATTGATGTTATTCATACCAGATCATAGATCTGACCCTTGTTTGCTCATGGCATCTGGGGTGTCTCATTTTAAAATGAGGCAGCCACTTATGTTCTTTCAGGTAACCCAGGCACTAAGTAAAAATGAAGTTATGGCTTTTATGGAGGAGTGAATGAACATGCTAGCTAGTCTCAATAAGAGTTTAAATTGATTATATCTGCATGTATTCAGGAAAAATATTATGTTTCTAAGACTTCCAGTCATGTAATGAATTCTATTATGGTTAGATGAACTAGTTGTATCATGTTAAATATATTGTTATGCACTAAGGTTTAAAATCTCAAAGGAAAAATCTGACTGGGAAACAATGAAATGATTTTAATTATTGATATGAATGTTTGGAAGAGAAATATGCACATGTAGTTGAGCTACTGTTTTGTATAATTTATATTATGTATTAGTTAACCTTGAGACATAACAGAGCACTGAGTTTTAGAACTAAAATCTGGATTTAGCAAGAAGTAAACTTAAAGGATTTTATTTTCTTTTTACTGAAATGCTTTGTAAATAAAATCTGAATTCATTTCTGAATTGAATTAGGAAAAGTAAAATGTTTTTCTAAAAGCTTCAGATAGAATGAAATGAAAGGTATCTCCCTTGTTTTTGAACTAGTGTATAGCATATACAAGACTCATGAGTTAACCAGTCTCAACTAAATGAAGTATTGGTTGATCATGATAGACTGTATCTTGAAAATATAGATGCATTTCAAAGCATAGTACATTTAGCAATTGTTTCACTCAGTTTTCTGGAAACTGGGCAAAGGTAATGACATGTACATAAATACCTGTGTACATGTTGATAAATTGGGCAAAAATATAAATTTAAATTCTTAAAACAGTTGTAGGAATGGGTTTTAAAAATAGTTATGTAAAAAGAATTGTTTTGTATGATAGGTTATAGGCAAAATCAAATATATATGCACAATTATAGGTAGGTATCAGATTTCTAACCATAAAGGAGAAAAATAAAAATAAAAACCAAAAATTGTGTTTGAACCGACCAGCATAGCACTCGAACTCGTGACCTTTCATGTATAAGTTAGGCGCGTTTCCATTACGCCTAGATGTTGCTTGTGTTCACTTAGGATCCACTTACTTTTATACTGAATTTGATATTATCCAGACTTTAACATAATCATCTATATTAAAAGCTTGTTTACCACTGATTATTACTTGATCATTTCTTAATCCTAATGACAGACTAAAGTACATGTTTCTAGTGGATATTATGGCCAAAAATCTGAATACAATAATTTATCTGAATTGCTAAAAATCTAAATCAAACAGAATGTTCTTGTACAAAAAATGAAGTATACACTCTGAACTTAGATAAGAAGATCACATACATCTTCATATGTATGTGTATGTTATTAGATATACACTGATATATTTATATTGGTAAGTTATTTTGATCCTGGATATATTTTGTTTATTGGAAAAAGAAAATGACCTTGGAAAAGATATTTGCAATGAATGATATATCTATATATCATCTCTTAGCAAAAAAAAAAAATCCTTATGAAATTAGGGTGGAGATAGGAGGGTCATTTCATATGGTTGAAATTTATTAATGGTAAATTTATTAATGGTAATTCTAACTATGTTATGGTTGGATCGTCTTATGTAGGTGGTGGTTGAGAAGATCCAACGGCTTGCGATTGATGTGTATCCTGCATTCTTTTAGTTCTTCGCTCTCTAGTCTGCATAGCTTGTTCGGAAGGGCTTGGTCGTGCTAATCGATTTCTTAAAAAGAGTGTATCAATAAGTTTGTTGAAATCAAGACATCGTGGTTGGGCTTCTCGTTCGGGTACTCTACCATATCCGATATCGTCCAACCCTCTTCCTACCTTCTCTAATACATCGACCTACAAGTTGTAATTATTTATTCAAAATTAGAAACATAATTCAAGTGAACAAACAACTTCAAGCCAACGAACTAAAAATTAACCACATCTCGCTCAAGCAGTGCACGAGCGGTGTATGCACGTTCGTGAGAAGTCCGATCTGCAAAATCTTCGAGTAATCAACCAATACCAAGTCATGTATCTCGAAATAGGAATGGTAAAAAATTGTTGGTGTACGATACAGTTATGTATATCGTTCCACTGAATGATAGCAAACTCCAAATTTTGCTTTGGTTCGCATTTCAATGTTTGGACAAATAATTACACTAGAGCACTTGGCAAGTGTGCCAGTGTAATTTTGTATGGGCGCATTTCACAAATGCGCCCCGTGATATTTTTTTTCAAATACTGGCCAGCTCATCGCTGAGCTGGCCAAAACTAGCCTAAACTTGCAAATAGTTTGTAAACTAGCCTATTTATGCCAATAGTTTAAAAAACCAGCATCTTTTGAAAATTTGTCCTAAATTTATTATATCATATCTATAATGTTATAAATGTTTATTGATTGTTTGGATGTTATTTAAATTGTATGATTGCTTGTTTGGTTGAATTTCCGTTTGGAAAATAGATGACATATTAATTTGATCATTATAAACCCATATAATGATATATATATATATGTATATATATATATATATGATCCATAACCATTGTTTTGTAGGGAAAATCTATAGAGAGACCCAAAAGGGGTTTCTTGCAAATAATTATTTATCTTTATCTTTATGCTATTATAATTAAATTAAATCCTGATATTCCATTTAACTTGTTAATTATCATTATAGCGATTTCGCTATTTCATCATTCATAAAATTTCATCACCAAAACCCTGTCGTATGAACTTGAGATTGTATTTCCACTAGACAAAATATTTAAAATTCATTAATCATTTGGATTAATGATAATTTAAAAATAATTAATCATTTTAACTAATGATTTTGAGATTTATTAACCAATTTAATAAATGATGATTTAAAAATTAGTTTTTTTTAGATTTAATTAGTCATTGTTGATAATGATGTTTTGTACTTAATTAATCGTTTTAACAAATGATTATTTGAGTTTAATTAATTATTAGTTAATGATGATGGAGTTTAATTAATTATTTTAATTAGTGATAATTGAAATTAATAATCATTGTAAGTTAATGATATTTAAAAGTAATTAATCATTTTAAATAATGATATTTGAATTAATTAATTCATTTTAATTAATGATATCTGACTTTAATTAATTGTTTTAATTAATAGTTGTTTAAATTTAATTAATTGGATTAACTAATAATGTTTAAAAATTTGTTAAACATCTTAATTAATGATGTTTTATAATTAAATAAATCATTTTAAAAAATGATGTTTTAATTAATTGGTTTAGCTAATGGAGTTTGAATTTAATTAATTCAATTAATTTATGCTTATTTGAACCTGATTAATTGTTTTAATTAATGGTATTTTAAACTTACTTATCATTTTAATAAATGGTGTTTGAGATGACGTATTCATTTTTAACTAATGATTATTTGAATTTAATAAACCTTTTTAATTAATTATATTCGAAGTTAATTAATTGATTTAATAAAAGTGATTTAAGTAAATTAACTAATATGATAAAATTGCTTTAATCAACTGATTTAAAGTGAATTTACCAATGTTATAAAAGTCTTTGGAAATAATTATCTATTTTATTAAAGATAATGGATTTGTTATTTAAAGGAGATTTTAAGTGTGATTAATTATCTTTTGGGATAACTAATATTGTTTTAAAGTTATAAAAAGGAATTGGAATTCGATTATTAGGATGTTAGGTTGGATAATCTTCTGGGTGTTCGGTCTGATGTTGGTTTATGCCTTCGGGGTCGCGCACTTGGAAAAATTATTCTCTTAACATTTTAACAATCAGGAACTAATTCTAAAAATGTTTTACAAATATGGAAATCAAGCACAAGTTCAGTTCGTTTTAAAAAGAAAAAGGTTGATTCATTTTTGGAAATGAATTATTTCTGTAAAGCGAATCAGTTATATAAAATTGATTTATTTGTATAATTAGCACTAAACATCAAAGAAGTAGACTTGTCGCTATTTCGAAAGTTAAGAGTAATCGTGTGACATGACTTTGAGGTAACACTACCTTGACTTATCCGGTATTATTGTTAACCAAGAAATAGTAAAAGTTTGAATTCAATGAGTGGTGATAAGTACACATGACTTAATTTCCATATACGATCGTTTTTTTATCCTCGATTGTGACGACCCAGAATTTTTGGATATTTGGAATTGGAATATTTAATTGATTTAAATATTTAAAAGTTGATTTCTAACTTGAATTTCAAATATCACTATTTACTGGACAATCTAATTATTGAATTTAATAATTGGAAATTGGGTAAATTGCTGAATCGGGAATTTTAAGCTTGTTAAAAATAATTTGAAGGCTTGTAAAATTTATATTGATAATACTGAAGATAATAAAAATGTTAAAAATTGAATTTATAAGTGGTTTGTTCAGTTTTAAAAATATATCGTTTAAATTGACATTTAAAAATAACCTTCCAGGGCACAGTCTCGGATTTCGACGAAACCAGTTCCATTGGATCTGTAATATTGTATTATTATCAGATTTCAAATTTCATAGTGTGTGGATTTGTTGTGTGATCGTACGGTTTATAAACGCGCTGAAATTTATATCGTGAATTCAATATAATAACTAGATCCAAAAAGCTATCTTTTCCATACGATCGAATTAGGACTCGAAACCTTTTCCATTGCGTTCGAAATAGCGGTATAACATTATAAACGCCTGGCGGCACGTCTCGATAGAATGTCAAAATTTTAAGTTGCGAAATCGAGGCGATTTAAAATTTAAATTTAAACAATATATATATATATATACATACATATATTGTTTTGTTTGACTGGTCAAAAGGGCATTCCCATCAGCACTTTTTCACTTCACCTCCAAATCACTGTAGCACATCTGGTACACGTTACCCTCATTTCAGACATCACTTTTCCCCTTTCACTTCACGGCTGAGCTTTTCAAAATATCAAAGGAAGAGATTATACGTATATGAATCGCGGTCTTCGTTTCTTCCTCATTCTTTTTTTATGCCGTTCGAAAATAATGGCTGCAGTTTCTCTTTAAATTCAAAATAATTCGCGAGCTTCTCTTCTAATTCCGGTCTCAATTCGAAAATCAAGGCAAAGTCATGCCTACCTCAAACCGGCTGAGGCCATTCAAATTCAATTTGATTTTCGAATCTCGAGTTCACCATCAGAGCGGCGGCACGAGGTCACGAGGCGACCTGGGGATCGCTGGAAGGAGGCGCGCGCACGCTCGCGCACGCAAGGGGGGGAGACAACTGGTGCGGGTTCGCATTCGAGTTAGCGTCGTTCGTGGGAAGTCGAGCGAATCGGGGAGCTCGAGCACGAGCGAGTTGGGGGGGGATTCGGGAGCGCGACATTGCTCGAGGCAATGTCGATGTTTGGGAAGCGACAGCTCGGTGATTGGCACAGTGGCGATGGGCTCGGCGAGGACAGCAGTTGTGACGCCCCACCTCTATACCCACGCTAACCAAGAACACTACGATGTAGTGCTGTCAATTAGCGCGGAGAATAAGGCTGTGGAGGAGCGACCATCCATGTAACTTCTTTGTGCGAGCATCGATACGTCAGATAGAATAGAATGCATATCTTTTAAGGAGGAAATCCGACATACCGATACAAACACAAAGCTATCACACGGTGGCTATATATAATCTTCGGAAACAAACATAGAAATAATCATAACGACAATCAGTCACAGACATCCATATCACAAAGGCGGAAGAAGATATGAATAAATATATATAACACATAAAAGTGTACATCAGAGTAGTGGTCAGAAAGATCCACGATAATACAAAAGAATAGCATCACGTGCTATACAAAATAATAAGTACACAACATAGAGTCTATATCTCAAAGGTGTACATCCAAAAACTACTAATCTAAGTAGTTAGCAAAAAGTCAGAGTAATCCGGAAGAGAAGTCAAGCAGAAGCACCTGTAACATCTCGGTCTGACCCGAGTATTATTTATAAGAAAATAATAAACGGATCAGTCTAACTATAAATATCAGATGACATGATATAGGATAAGGGGTATGGCATAAACATATAATAACCATGATGGCATACTACTATAAGTATGTAAATGATAATCAACAAGGGATTAATCAATGTCACAAGAATCTTCTCAAAGATCCAAACACATAAAAAGGTAATGACACACGAATTCACCAATACACAAAAACCTGATATCATATCAGTGAAAATCACAAAAGTTGGTGAAGCGCTAAATCCAGAAATCAACACACGAAATCTAGAAATCACTAAAAGGGGGAAGTCCGACACACGGACGAGAAGTTATCTCATGGAAGCTATCCATTTAAATTTTCCGAACACACGGATGGCCCGAAGGCAAGTCCGACACACGGACGAAGAGACATCGCACATTGCTAGTCTAAACCATAAAATGATCATCATCGATCATAAAGAAGTGTCAATCACACTAAGCTAGTAAATATATGAGTTTAGCTTCATGTCCCATAACCACTTGCTTAACTTAAATATTTACGAACAAACTGTAGATCTTCACTAGGAAATTGTCACAAAAGGGTTCAATCGAACAAGTCCAAGAGCTAACCGACGAAGTGAACGCAAGCGTTTCATACCACTCGTTTTACTAAGTCGTTTAAGTCGATTTCTCATTCGAGTGAAGTAAAGGCTTGTATATACTAGTAGATTGAAAATCGGTTTGAGAAAACGAACTTTTGATATTTAAAATAGTGTTGAAATCGCTTTGATGAAAGAGTTTTGATATTTACTATTAGTATTGAAACCTTCATATATCTTTAAAATGA
Organism: Allium fistulosum; assembly: GCA_030737815.1. Taxonomy (NCBI): domain Eukaryota; kingdom Viridiplantae; phylum Streptophyta; class Magnoliopsida; order Asparagales; family Amaryllidaceae; genus Allium; species Allium fistulosum. The sequence goes on along the minus strand of CM060907.1, from coordinate 896,996,199 downwards.
CAAGTCATAAAACGATTGTAGAAACAAATCAATTCACGTTCGAAGACGTGAGTAAAGTCCAAAGGAGTCAATCCCAAAACCATCAAAGTAGAAATTCTGATAAATGCTTTGTCAGATAAGATTGCCTACGCAGAGTAATACGGGGTTCGACCTGCCCGGTCAGGTCGCGGGGGTCCAGGGGGCAGCGCCCACGGCGGGGTGCGGGGCAGCGCCCCGTCACGGTACGACCTAGTGAAGGCAAGCGGTCTCGAGAAGCCAAACGACCTAAGGGAAGAATGCCACGCGACCTAGCAGAAGAACAGGTCAAACGACCAAGTACTAACTCGCGAACGACTTACGACTTAAGGGATAAGGTCATACGACCCAAGTGGAGAATGCCACGCGAGCTAGCAGAAGAACAGGTCAAACGACCAAGTACTAACTCGCGAACGACTTACGACTTAAGGGATAAGGTCATACGACCTAAGAGAAGCAGCGGGAATGTTAGGTCTGAGACGACCTACGACTTAAGGTCATACGACCTAACAGTTGCGAGCTAGCGGAGTTGGCATGGCCGAGCGACTTAAGAGAAGCAGCGACCTACGACTTAACGATTTAAAGCCAACGACCTAGGACTTAAGAGAGGCAAGAGACTTACGTCTTAAGGGAGGCAAGCGACTTACGACTTAAGGGAGGCAAGCGACTTACGACTTAAGGTCAAGCGACCTAGTGAAATAGCAGTGGGAATGTTAGGTCGGAGACGACCTACGACTTAAGGTCAAGCGACCTAAGTGGGATGCGCGACCTAAGAAAGTACGCGACTTAACAGTTTAAGGGTCTACGACCCAACGAGTTAAAAAAGTCCAACGACCTAAGAAAATTAGGGTCATACGACCTAAAGAGGTTCGCGACATAAGGTTGTTCGCGACCTAAAAGTGCACGACCTAAGGTCTTACGACCTAAGCCTTGAACGACTTAGGGGAACGAACGACTTAACGACCTAAGCCTAGAATACGAGCTACGAGCTAACTGCAAACGACTTAAGGCCAAACGACCTACGACTTAACTCGAGGCGAACGAGCTAACTGCAAACGACTTAAGCCTTTAACTCGTGAACGACTCATGCCTTTAACTCGTGAACGACTTATGCCTTTAGCTCGTGAACGACTTAATCATTTTGCCTGGAGATTATAGGTCGGCAACGACCTACGACTTAAGGGCCAGAACGAGCTAAAAATGGCCAGAACGACCTAGTAGCAGTTTTTTCACCAAAATCACTAATTTTTGGGTTTTTCGCCAATCCAATCCAAACCAAATGCAGATATTCATACAAATGCAATAGAGGATCATTCCCAACAGTCCAAGATAGATATAGGCAAGATGTGAGATCAAAAATCTCACCTTTTCCACGAAATTGATGAAGATGAAGATTGAAAGCAAGGGGAAGCAATCCAAAGCTTGAATCCACAATCTTCTACTTGAATTTGATGTTGAATCTCGGATTTGCAATAGAATTTGAGTTGGGAGTTTTAATTTCTCTTTCCCTCCACCATTTTTGAAGAAGCTTGAAGTATTTGATGAAGTGATGAAGAGAAGAGGGGGTTGGGCTGAGTTAAGAAGGTGCAGTCCAAACCAAAGTCTCAAGCGGGAAAAATGACGAAAATTTCACTATCTCCAAACATATCGAAGTTTACACTCAAAAGGATCGCAAACGTCATTTTGAACTCAATGGGGGTGGTCTCGAGTCCTAATTTGACCGTATGCAAAAAGTAGCTTTTCGGACTAACATCCGACTAACGGTAAAATATTTAAATATAACATCGATAGATATGCGGGTTGTTACATATAACATGATGATATACATTACAGATTCAAATGATGTCGGTTTATCAGTTATATAAGTACATATTGTCAGGTGAGAATAACTCACTTGTTTAAGCTGGAGATGACGACCAAAACACACGACACAGAATCTTCGAAGGCACGACAACACGAATATGATTTGAGAGTGGAGAGCCAAAGCAATTAGCCTTGAATACATTTATTCAAAACAATACAATTTATATAAGTTTCAAAACAATTCAACACTAGACAATGTTAGAAATCAATGCCCAAAACAAAGACAAATGTTTTGCACTTGTTCTCAACTTCACATAATTCAGTTATGGACTGAAATAGCACAGCAAAGACATGAATTAAGGTCTGGTTTGGGTCCCTATAGGGTTGGCCTAGCATGGGTTTGATGGTGAAGAAAGGTATAGGTGCAACAAATCTACACTACAAGGCAAATACAAGGCAAATTACAACATCTCTATGCCACAATAGGGTTCGACCAAAGGCTATGGGGCATGGCCAATGGGTCCAGGTGGTGTTGGGTGATGTGGCAGAGGGTGGAGGTCAGGTCAGAGGTGGTGGCGGTGGAGGAAGTGGCGGCAAGTGGTGGGTAAAGGTGATGATGCAAAACTAGGTCTAGGCTTTCATGTAAGTGATCGATTTTTTTGGGTTTTTGTGGTGATGCATGCCATAGGGGTGCTCGGCCTGGAGTTGGTGATGGACTAGAGGGGTGGTTGATCAGAGAAGGAGGAGGTGGAGATCAGCCTAGATCTGGTTGAGGAGGAGTGGAGCCATGAAGTAGAGAACAAGTTGCAAAATCACATAGAAAAACTAGAAAACAAGAGAAGAGAAGAAGATCTTTACCAAATTTTTTTGCAAGATGGAGGCCATGATTTTTTTAGGGTTTGAGAAGCTCTAAAAATTCGTGAAAAAGATGAGGGAGTCGGCTTAAAAAGAATGAGGAAAAGAATGGCAAAAATAAAATAAAAGATGTATTGATTAAAATGAAACGGTGGAATATAAAAGGCCTTAGAAAATCAAAAGTCATAAACCTTTTCAAATTTCTTTAATTTATTTTTTTATAACTTTACATTTCTGGAAATAGAAATAATCTCAGATAAAATTTCAAAAATTTATCAAAATATAATAATTTATATAAATATTTATCAATAATATAAAGTTAAATTAAGAAAATAGCTAAAAATAGTAAACTAGTCTAGAAAATTTGAAGTTTAATATAATAAATTTTAGAAAATTCATATTAGCTTGAAATATATTTTTAAACATAAATAATAACATAAAATAAAAATACATTCACAAAATAAATATTTAAAATTTAATTTAAATATAATTTTTAATGAAGAAAATAGCAGAAAATAGGAAAACAACCTTTAAAAATTGAAATAAATTCAAGTAAACTTTAGAAAAATTATATTATCATTTTAAAAATAATAAAAGACATAAAATAACCTATTAACACATATTAAAACAAAATATGACAATAAAAATATAATTTATATGATTTAAAATAAAAAAATATTGCAAAATAAACAGTTTATACACAAAATTGAAAATTACATAACTTCTACAATATAAGTCCATTTTCAACGAAACGAAAAGCGGTATTCATGGAATTAAATCTAGTTTCATAATAAAAGATAAAATTTAAGAATTTGAAATATTTAAATTTAAAGTTTAAAAGTCAAAGTTTGACCAGTTTGAACAGAAATTCACTTTTCAATGAAATATCCAATTTATATCAGTTTGAAACTATAACTCACATAATAATTAACATTTATTTTTAAAAATGAAATGTTTGAAATCAAACAAGTTTAAAATAATTTAAAAATAAAATAAAGTCCAATTTAAAAAATATACAAGAATCTAGGGTTGTTACACAAGTAAAATAGTTAAAGTGATTTTTAAAATAAAAATCAAATATTGGGTATAAAATTGGAATAAACTAATTGATAATTAATTGGTTAATGAAATATGGAAATGGAATTTGAATTGGTTAAATGAAATTGGAATTGTGAGTTAGTAATGGAGTTGGAAATGAACTCAAGTTATAAATAAAATTCAACTTGGATTGTTGGTGAATTGGATATAATTGGAAATGTTGTTGAATAAAATAGAGTTGGATTGAAATAGGGATGGTTTGAGTTGTAATATAAAACTCAAGTGAGTAGAAATAGATTAAGATGGCCTTGTAAATTAATATTGGATGAAAAGCTCGACTTAAGTAAATTGTGAAATGGTTGTTGTCGAGATTTTATAAAATGATTCTAAATAAAACTTGTTGGGTTAATGAAATGGAATGCAAGTGAATGCCAATTTGAAGTGACAGATGTTTGGATTGTAAATAAATTGTAGCATGAGTATTTGATGAAATTAATATGGAATGTTCTAAGTTTAATAAAATTGATTTTTGGAATCAATTGAAATAAATGTGAGTTGTTTGGATTATAAATGAATTGAATGTAAGAAAATGAGTTGAAATCATTCCGAATTGGAAAGGATGATATAAAAATCAAGTAAAAGCAATTGAATTAATATTGAGACCTTATAAATTGCTTATGAAAACAACTTTGTGAATATTGCTTATGAAATGCATGTGTTTAGCTATTGGAAGTAAGTGAAATGGTAACAGATTGCATATATATAGTGCTTACGTGTTTAAATTGAGTAAGTACAGGTTCAAGGAAGCCGTTTGGCTGGATTGGGTCATGCAAAATGCTAAAATAATAATCCGATTGCTTAAAAATGCTAAATAAGGTACGCCTACGCAATAAAAATATGAAATATGAACTGTTTTTGTTTTTCCGACCGTGTGGGTCGATGTATATATATTTATATCTCTTGACAAACTGCAAAAGCTCCTCCATACAAAGGAGACTGCCAAAATTTTCCGAAAATTTTGAGAGTTAGAATTTTTTTGAAATTTTCACTAACAACAAATGATTTAAAATTGAAATTTGAGATAAAGGTAAATAAAATTCAATATTCAGAGGTTGGAGATGAATTGAACTTAAGTAAAATTGAAAAAGAAAATTTGATTGAAAATTTAAAAAAGAAAAAAGAAAAAGAAGTATTTAGATTTGAAATAATTTGTAAATTGAAGCAAATTGAATTCAAATGGAATTTTGAAGGCAAAGTGAATAGAAATGGATATAAACTTCAATAGTGAGGTAAAAATAACTTTAAGAAGTGTACAAAATATTTATACTGAACTTAAGGAATGAAGGATGAAACTCTTAAGTAAATTAGTATTGGGAATCTACTATGTAATTTTAGAATGGAGAAATATACTAAGTGAATAACAATCAAAATGAATGTGAATAAATGGAAATTAATATAGCTAATAATCAATTGAAATTAATACGTAGGATGTACGTATATTATTTTATTCGCATAGTGATTTGATCCGGATTCGAGCACAGAATTTCGAGATAGTTTTATCGGTCCGAATTGGGAATTTTCACTCGATTTTCGACGGCGAACCTGGATATGGATTTTGATTAATTCTGGATATTCTCTATCATAGTTTGTGACTATGCAAGAAGGATGACGGTTTCTGATCAAGAAACCAGATCTGTGTCCGCACTAGGAAATCGGGTGGACGATACTAGTTCGGAAATGAAATTGTGTGATCGAGTGAGCGATCGAATTTGGAATTGCGTACGGATGGTATATGTGCATCGTACGGGCTTAAGTGAAGCAAATGTTGTAAATTTTAAAAAGAAATGTATAAAATGATTGAATGTTGTGATCGGATATTATTGCTAAGTGAGGTATAGGTAATTAAAGGCAAAAGGAAAATTGATTTTTGATTTCAGAAGATAAATTGAAATTTGCTCGGAAAAGGTATGTATTTAAGATTTTTGTATGAAATTTGATTGGGTTTTTGATCTAGCCACTTGGCGTTTTGTTTTCTTTTGAAAATTTGGGAGCCCGTAGTGGCATTTTGTAGTAGTACCGATCTAGTCGCGCAAAGGAGACGCTGGCAAAAAATTTCGAAAATATAAGTAGTTAGAAATTTTTTGAGAAATTTTGATAGTTTAAATTTTGGTTTAAACTATAATTTGAATTATTGAGGGAATAATATTATTGGGACAGATGGGTGAGTTTGGAAAGTTAGTAAGGGCATCATTGTGTCTTTAAATAAAGATTGTTTTGGGGAGTTGTTTGAAACTGTCGGGTTTTGGAAATAGTTAACGGGCATTGGACCATTCTTCCTAACTAGTAATTTCGGGGATGAACTTCTTTTAAGGAAGGAGGAATGTGACGACCCGGAATTTCTGAATATTTGAAATTGGAATATTTAATTGATTTTAAATATTTAAAAGTTAATTTTTAACTTGAATTTCAAATATCACTATTTATTGGTTAATTAAATTATTGAATTAAATAATTGAAAATGGGTAAAATGTGAAATCGGGAGTTTCGAGCTTGCTAAAAATAATTTGAAGGCTTATAAAATTTGTATTAATAATACTGAAGATAATAGAACTGTTAAAATTGAATTTAAAAGTGTTTTGTTCAGTTTTGAAATATATCGTTTAAATTGTTATTTAAAAATAGCTTTCCGAGGCACAGTTTCGGAATTCGATGAAACCAGGTCCATTGGATCCGTAATATTGTATTATTATCGGATTTCAAATTTTGGAGTGTTTGGAGTTGTCGTGTAGCCATACGAGATATAAACACGCTGAAATTTATATCGAAAATTCAATATAATAATTGGGTCCAAAAAGCTATCTTCTCCATACGATCGAATTAGGACTCGAAACCTTTTCCATTGCGTTCAGAATAGGGGTTTAACATTATAAACGTCTAGCGGCACACCTCGATAGGAGTTCGAAATTTTAAGTTGCATTTATCGGGACGGTTTAAATTTGAATTAATATATATATTTACACTCTAGTCAACATCAGCCGAAATTTTATTCACATCTACATCCTTTCTTTCTTTTCTCCAGCCACCCTACAGTGTCTTCTGAAACGTGGCGCCTACCCTTTTCTAATCGCGTACATATGTTCCCTTCTCCTTCTTTTTATTCTGCCGAGAAAAGAAATAAAATAAAACTCAAGACTACTGCTCTTTAAAAAAAATCTCTCAACCCAGTTCGAAGAATAAAATAAAATCGATAAATGACCGAACAAATTTTTTTCAATTTAAAATCGCAAGCCCTTCTGTCCTCATTTCCAATTTCAAATTCGAGCTCGGTGAGATGAACGAAAACAAAATCGTTCTCGTTCTAAATCGAATAGGGCAACATGGTTGGGTAGGGAGTTAGGTCGACGTCACGTCCAGGCTCGCGTGCGAAGTGAGGGAGGCTGGGTATGGGTTCGCATGGGAGTTCGATGTGGGTTTCGTGAGGAAGTGGGGGCGATTGGAAGTTAGGGGGAGCGGCAAGCGGGGTCTCGTGCAAATTGGGTCTCAAGCGTGGGGAAGATGGTGACTCGAGGAGGAGGAGTCAAGGTGAAGGCGTGGGGCTTCATTTATTTGGGTATGGCTTTTCTTTTTAATTTAATTCTAATCGAAAAAAAAAAAATACAGTATAACATATGCAGTTTTTCAAATTTATATATATATATATATATATATATATATATATATATATTCAGATGCATGAAAAAGAAAATATAATACAGTAAAGTATAAGGTAATCATGTTTTGTTATTTAATATATAAGTTTAAAATAGGTACAGAGGAAAAATATTTATATATTTTACAGTAAGATACAAAGAACCATTCTGTTTTAATTTAGTATATATATATATATATATATATCAGACTTGGAAAAAAAACGGAAATTTAAATGTTTGAGAAGTTTATATATAAATAGATTTTTAAATCTATATAGATTAGTTTATAAAAATATATGTAGTTTCAAAAAGAAAAATAAATATAGGTATATACATTTTTAACTTACAGTTTAATTTTAAAATAATGTACTATGGAGATTAATTTGTTTAATAAACCTATTTAATTATTTAGTCACTAAAAATAATTTACTTAAGGGGAAAATAGTTTAAATTAAATTATGAGTTAATTAAATTTATTAAATGATAATTGATTATTCGGTTAGTTCAAATGATAATAAATCATATAAATTGTTTAGACAAGGTCAAGAACAGTGAAGGAAACAAGCTGTAATGGAAATGGATTGCAAATTAATGGTCAAAGGTGAGTTAATCTCACTCATCTGGGTTATTTAAATTTAAATAGTTAAATTTAAAAAATTGGTTGAATGATTGAATTGATTTGATGTGTTATATTATATATAATAGTATATATATATATATATGTATATATATTGGGTGATTGATATTCCCGCATTATATAGCGGATGAGACCCTATGCGCCGCATAATAGCGGATGATATTAGATTAATCCCATATACCGCGATATTCCACCTCAAAGTGGAATTGGTATTATGCTAACGTCTGTGGATGCAGGGAAACAGGTTGGAGGGATCCAACTGGATTCCTCAAAAATTTATTTAGAATGTTAATATTCTCTGATATGAATATTTGATATCCCATGATGAATTATATTGATGATTGGATTGTTGGATGCAATGGTTTGATTTAATATATTCTGGTATACTGAGTTATCTAAATCTATAGAAGTGGATCTTTGAAAGAAAATAAAGAGAGAATTCTTAAGTAAAATAATTTTAGAGAATTTGAATAAAATAAAGAATTAATTGGAAAGAATAAAAGTGATTTTTAAATTCTAGTAAATAAATTCCGAGTAAGGAAAGGAGTTTTCAAATAAAAGGGGAAAATAATGAATTTTAAACTTAAGTGTTATTATTTTAAAGAAATAAAGAATTTATTTTAAAATTCAAGGGTTAAATTTATTTTCAAGGATAAGAAAGGAATTTGGAAAATCTGAATTGGTATTCTAAGTTAAAGAGATTTTTAAATCATAATAAGAAATAAAATGGATCTGAAATAAATGAAGTAAGGAAATTTATTTCAAAGTGGAGTAAATTGGAAATCAATTGACAATTGATTTAAGTGTTTGGAATTGAAATTTAAAAGAGAAGTGAGATTTTGGAATTTATAAACTGGGTTTATAAAAGTGAAGTAATATATCAGTGGATATTTGGAAGGATAAATTCACGGCAGAAATTTATTAAAGAAATGGGTAAAGTTGTTTAAAAATAAATGGTGATTTATTTTTAAAGATGTGGAAGGAAAGCGTATTTCCCTGGATAGCCGAGTACGTTTTCAAAGCGAATTTTTAAGTATAAGTTGAAAGTTTTAAGAATTGTTTTAGAAAATTTATTATTTTTAAAATGTTTAACTTTAAAGTAAGTATTTTTTCAAATTTATTTAGTAGTAATTATTTAAAGGTGACTGGGTATTATGTTTTAAAGGTTAAAAGTTAGTTTTATATTTTATTAAGTAGCTTTATTTAAATATTCTTAAAGTATAAAATTTTGAATAAAGTATTAAAGTAGTTTTTAATTTAAAGTATACTTATAATAAAGTGTTTCTAGATTATTTTTAAAAATCTAAAGTGTTTGTACTGGGTGATTTCAGTGGAAATAGAAATATTTGGGAATTTATTCCGTGAAGAGAAAGATGGTTTGAAACTGTTTTCAAAGGGTAAAAAGTGGAAATATATCTTGTGAAGATATTTGAGATAAATAAATAATTTGGAAAATTATTTATTGTTTGATGGTTGTTTGTGGATGTTAATTGATAGTTAAATAGTCGACTATCAATATTGGCCAATGCGCTGATCGTTTCGAAGAGACCGGGATCAAGATTAATTTCTCGAAAACCACTTTGATCCAGTTTGTACGTTTTCGTGGGGAAAACGAGTTTGAAATCGAAGATGGAGTAGTGCCTTTGGTTCCGTTCGAACCCGGGACGGACTTGTATGGACGAATGCTTTCAGAACATCATCAGGTGGACGATAGGCATTCTAAGAAATGGGTTCTATAAAGGTAACGCTTAGCCTCAAGCCTCATCAACCAGGAATGACTGAAAATCAGGGGTTATGCAGCAAGGCTATGTGAGTAGCGTCCATTAGGGTGAGATCATTCCTGTCTAGATGTCCTTTTTTGGCTGTGTGGCGGTTGGTCGCGCCAACCGTGGGGTGATCTTACTCGGAATTACCCTTAGGTAGTTCCGGTCTTGTGTTGCAGGGGATCGGGCGTGGTCCTCGGTACGCTGATGAGGACCAGGTACTGTGACAGGTGGTACCCTAGTGCCTAGTCATTAGTTGGAAATCCATTCTCCCTACGTGCCTTTACGGTTTTGTTTGTATACCTATTAGCTGAAATTTAATAGATGTAACAATTTCAACTATTTTAATAAGTAGTTGTACATAGACATTATTATAATATCGGAGGATTTTGATAAAAAGTGTTTTGGCTATCGTAAGGTAAAAACCCGACATGTTTATTTGTGGTGTGGTCTTTCGAGATGCTTTTGATTTCAAATGGTTTGGAAAACTTTAATAATCCAATTGAGTGTGTTTTCTCACGCTGGTTTTCCAGACTGACTCGGGTATTATTTTATTATAATGCTCGGGTCAGACCGAGTATTATAGATTACAGGAATGGATGTTGTGGAGTTCAGGAGACAAGCTGGATGGCGAGACGTATCACTCGTACTTGATGTATATTCCGCTGTGTCGTGTACTGTGTATTCTATGGTGGGACAAGTTAATATAACTGTCCAGTATTTGATTCTGATTGTATTGTACTCTGATAATGTAATTATAAAACAGATATAGTTTCATTTGTGTAAAGGATCAGATATTAACTATTATATATTATTCCGCTGCGATTGTGAGATTCTAATGTTGTATTCTATTTTCTTCTTCTACCTCCTTCTTCTTTAGCTCTCATGGTTCGTTTTTCCGTTCTTTTTGAGTTGATCTGATGGAGATTAGTGTCAATTCAAGGGGTACAGAACTGCGGGTTGTTTCATTAAATTACCATTTGGTTGTATATATTGTGTGTGTATATGTGCATATGAATGCAAAGTAACATAAAGAACAATGAAAGTTATAATTTTTGGACCCCTTGCTTCGGAAAGAAAATGATAACTTATATTATAATATTGTCACTTCTATTAACCCTGTAAACATGTATTGTGGCCTAGACTTTGTGTTTACATGTTTGGTTTGGTTGTGCATGAAGTTGAAATGTGTTTGAACTTGTTTGAAGTGAGAATAGTCTCTATAAGCGCACTTTGAAATCCATTTGCTTTAACTTGCTTGTATTGGAGATATGTTAATATATTGTGACGTGATATGTTTTGGTTGTTCTCTACACATATTTTGGTGTATGGGACAGTAAGAAATTGGTTTGGAAATTTGTAGAAATTATGAAACAAAGTTTTGAAAGTTTGAAGCAAAAAGGTCGCTATGGATACACTTTGAAATCGCCATATGTTTCAATGATTTTTTAGTTAACTTTGGAAGATAACCTTAGGAGTTTCTTTGTTATTTTAATAAGTAAGTTACATATACTTATTAGTGTAAAAAAGTTAGAGTTTAAAACTTTTTATATTTTGTTAAACAAAGTGGCTAAACTTAGAAGTAAAATAGTCGCTATAAATACACTTTGAAATATACTTTATTTTCGAGAATTTTTATAATTAATTTGAAAGATATCCGTAAGGGTTTCTTTTCAAGTTTTTAAGTACCGTACGTATCCTATTTATTATTAAAAAATTAGATCAAAAATCGTTTGTTTTAGTAGTTAAAACTGGCCACAAAGATCATGCATTTTCATATTATTCTCTGTCCACAACTTCACATTGCATTTATAAATGTTCTCTTTGGCCTACTACAACACTTCTGGGCTTATTGCAATATTTTGTTTTATTGCAACATTTAACTAGTTTTTTAATGTTTAAATGGTTTATAATTTATTGTCTTGATGGAATCTTTTTATGAAAGTCTAATAACATGGATTTGAGTATGAAAAAGATTAGAAGTTTAAACATATTCTTAATAATTAAATATTAATTTTTAAAGAAAAAGATTTCCTTATAGCATTTAAAATAATAGGATTTTAGTAAATTATAAATTGGTTATTTTTAAGTAATATTTTATATATATATTTAAAACATATTTATAAGTATTTTTAAAGTGTGTATATATATATAAGTTTGGAAAAGTACGTTAAGTATTTTGAAAAGAATAAAACAAGTTTTGGATTATCACGCTTATGTTGTAATAAATGGTTTTGTAAAGTTAATTAAAAGTTTATTACCTTATTTAATAAATGTTGATGTACTTAGATCTTTGAAATAAATGTTTCTACAGATAATGGCAGGTATAAAATGGTTTTGGGTTTATAGTACCAATGTTTTTAATAAAAAAAATTTCTCACCCATTTAATTATACTTCTGAAAATGTGAAATTTTGTTTAATATTTATGAATATTCTTATAGCATTTAAGATAAGAATATAGATACATTTCCAAGTATTGAAAAGAGTATAAATGAGTGGTGAAAGGGTAGAAATGAATAGTGAAATAGTAGTATACATGTATATATCTTTGTTTTGGTTTTATACACACACTCACACAAATACAAGTATTAACAAGGAAGTTTTAATTAATAAAAGAATTAGTTAAATAAAAAGGGGATTAGAAGTTGCTTATGCATGCTTTGCGTGACTTAATCGTGCTTTATGTGGCTTAATCATGCTTTGTTTGTTTACTGTTTATGGAAAGTATTTTATCCTATACTTGGCATTAAATACTGAAAAAGTAGATTTATTCTATTTGTGAGAGTTAAGAATGATGTTTGAGTAAGTGTTAGAAGCAAACAGTGCTGCAACCTCCCAGCTTCACTCTTGACCGTGGGATAATATAAGTTGAGAAAGTCGAAATGTGATAAGTATATGAGACTTGGTTTCCATATGTGATCGTTTCTATCTTGTACTAGGTAGTCGATTAGTTGAATATTGAAATTGACCAAATTAACGTTAGATGTATATGTAAGCATCGCTTATTGATACAGTTTGAGGTCCCCTGAGTAGGACTCATTTGTGTGATTCATCCCTTGCTTTAAGAACATATATATAGGAGAAACCCCGAGGAGGACTCCTTTATATAGTTCGTTACTTCTTAAAGAACCGAAATTTGGTTAATCAAAAAATCATTGATTTAGTTTTGAAAAGACCGGGATTGGATAAGTGTCTTACTTACCGAAACCCACTTCAAAACTGATATACGAATTCTATGTTTTGGAAGCGATTGTGAAGTGGAATGCTATAGAGTTGAACTGTGACAGCCCGAGTTTTTCATACCCGAAAAATCGAACCATTTTAGTTAAGAAGAAGAGGTAGAAGAAGAAAAATAGAAAACAACATCAGAATCTAACCATCGCAGCGGAATAAAATATAATATATAGAACAGATCTTTACACAAATGAAAACTATATCTGTTTATATACAATACATCATCATCAGAGTATATCAATACAACCAACCATAACCAGTCAAACAATCTCAACAATCACAGCAGCGGAATAATACAAGTACGAGAAATACGTCTCGGACTCCAGCTCCTCTCCTGAGCTCCATAGATACCTATCCTGTAAATATACTCGGTCTGACCCGAGCATCATATAAAACAATACCCGAGTCAGTCTGGAAAACCAGCGTGAGAAAATCACACTCAAATTGATTATTAAAGTTTCAAAATCCTTTGAAAACAAAAGCATCTCGTAAGACCACGCCACAAATAAACATGTCGGGTTTTACCTTACGATAGCTAAAACACTTTTTATCAAAATCCTCTGATATTATAATAGTGTCTATTCACAAATACTTATTAAAATAGCCGAAATTGTTACATCTATTAAATTTCGGCATACTAGCCACAAAGTGGGTAATACAAACAAAACCCGTACAAGGCACGTAGGGAGAATGAATTTCCAACAAATGACTAGGCACTGGGGTACCACCTGTCACAGTACGTGGCCTAGATCACAGTACCGAGGAGTACGCCCGCTCCCCTGCAACACAAGGCTGGAATCATCCCTTACTGGATAATTCCAAATAAGATCACCCCACGGTTGGGATCAGCAACCGCAACACTAAGTCGAAAAAAAGGGACATCTAGACAGGGATGACCTTACTCTCAAGTGGGGGCTACCCACGAAGCCTTGCTGCATAACCCCTGATTTTCAGTCATTCCCGGTTGATGAGGCTTGAGGCTAAACGATACCTTTATAGCACATATCCCTTAGAATGCCCATCGTCCACCTGATGATGTCACAAAAGCATTCGTCCATACAAGTCCGTTCCGGGTTCGAACGGAACCGAAGGCACTATTCCTACTACATCCATTTTGGAAATATCCTCAGGATTAGTAGCGACTAGCACTTGCACTTCACTGCTCCATCTTCGACTTCGAACACGTTACACGAAACGTACAAACCGGATCGAAATGGTGTTCGAGTCTCCAGACCTAGAATCCCGGTATACGGAAACTCGATCCCGGTCTCTTCGAAACGATCAGCGCATTTGGCCAATATTGATAGTCGGTTCTTTAACTATCAATTAACATTCACAATCATCCATCAAACCATAAATAATTCTCCCAAATTATTTATTTATCTCAAAATATCTTCGCAAGATATTATTTCTATTTTCAAACCCCTTATGAAACAATTTCAAACAGTTTCCTCTCACGGAATGCATTTCCCAAATATTTATTTCCACTGAAACACCAAGTACAAAATACTTTTAGATTTAAAAATAATTTAAAAACACTTTACTGTAAATATGCTTTATAACATTGAAATTATAAACTACTTTGATGCTTTATTAAAATATATACTTTAAGGATATTTAAAATAAAACCGCTTTATAAATATATACTAAATTTCTCCTTTAAAACATAATACCAAATCACTTTTATATAATTATTACAATAATAGGTTTTGAAAATCTTACTTTGGAAATTAACATTTAAAAAGACAAATTTCCTAAAACATGCTTTTTAAAACATACTTAAAACTTTTAACTTATATTTAAAATTGCTTTGAAAACGTACTTGGTTATCCCAGGAAATACACTTCTCTTCATATCTTTAAAAATAAATCAACATTTATTTTTAAACCAATTCATATCCTTTTATAAATTCCCACATTGAATTTATATTTTCAAATATCCTCTGATATTTTATTTTACTTTATAAACCCAGTTTTAAATTCCAAAATCTCGCTTTTCTTCAAAATTTCAATTCCAATTACTTAAATCAATTTACAATTGATTTCAAATTTGCTTTACTTCAAAATAATTTCTTATTTACTTCATTTATTTCAAATTACATTTACTCTCAGATTTTATTCCTTAATTTTTGAGTTAAAACCCTTTTAACTGAAAATATCAATTTTAAACTTACAAAATTCCTTCATATCCTTTAATTAAATTAAATCCTTTAACTTTTAAAAATAATTTCTTTATTCTTTCCAATAATATCACTTTAGTTTAAAATTTATTATTCTCATGTTAATTCAAAATCCCATTTAACCATATTTGTTCGAATTTAGAAATTTGCTTTATTTCTTTTACAATTCATTATTTAAGTTATTCAAATTCACTAGAATTATTTAACTTAAATTTTACTCTTTTATTTCTTTCCAAAAATCCAATTCAATTGCTTTTGATAACTCATTATACTGGGAAATTCAATCCAACCAGATTATCCAATATAAATCATCACAGGATATCAACAATCATATCACAGAATATTTAAACAAAATTAAATATTTTGAGGAATCCAGTTGGATCCCTCCAACCTGTTTCCCTGCATCCACAGATGTTAGCACAATACCAATTCCACTTCGAGGTGGAATATCGCGGTATATGGGATTAAATAAATATCATCCACTATTACGCGGCGCATAGGGTCTCATCCGCTATGTAACGCGGGAACATCAACTCCAATATATACATATGCCAATATATATATATTGGTATATACTACTATATATATACCATATCAATCAAATCAATCATTCAACCAGACATTCAAATTTAACCAATTAAATTAAATTATAATTTAACTGAGTGAGATTAACTCACCTTTGACTCCTGATTTGCAATCCATTCCCAACCGACTTGATTTTCCATTATTTTTGACCTTGTACAATCATTATATGATTTCATTAATACTCGATCAATTTGGACAAATCAATTCCTACCTAAAAATTTCATTTTACTTAGTAAGGTAATTTTCAAACTAATTTCCTTTACAAATACAAATTAAGTTTCAAAATAATTAAATAGATTAACTTACAAATAAATCACCTTCATAATTTATTTTACAATAACTCGTGAATTAAAATATCTATGTATATATTTATCTATTTCATTTAACACTACCTTCTAAATCATACCCATATATAAACTATTTTCTGTTTCACAATTAATATATATATATATATATATATATATATATATTCATATAAATCTTTAATAAAGACAAATAAATTGTTTTATATCCTACTGCAGCATATTTATCTGATCTGGATGTATACATACTAATCAAGTTATCGAGAAAGTAGATGAGATCGAATACCTCACCGCAGATGAGTTCGCGACTCCCCTGGGTTGCAGCAGTTCACCATTCGCGCGCCAGCTTTCCAACGTGGCCCTAACATCGTCGCCAGAAAATCGATTCCTCTGCCCTCGCGATACCCCGCTACCCAAGAACTCGACTCCACCCACCGCGAACCATCACCCACGCGTGCAGCCATCACCACAAATCGTCTCCGCCTTCTAGTTCGATCGTGACCCAGCACGTAGCCCCTACCCCTCCATACGAACGCGACTGGCAATTCGCGAGCGTCCCTCCTTTAGCTCGAGCGTGAAACAAAACCCTAGGTGACCGCTCCCTTCGCCTCGTCGAACGAATGGAACAAATTGATCTGAGAATGGGGAAAAGTAAATGTAACAGCCCTGTATTTTTCAAATATTTTTAAATTGATTTTTCCAGATTCAAAAGCTTTATTTATGAAAAAGAATAAATTTTGTTATTTTAAGTATAAACTTTGATTTTGATGTGGATTTGAATTCCAAATATGACTAAATTTAATATTTCCAGAAAATGTGAATTTTGGTCAAATAGTCAAACTTTGACTTTTAAATTTAAATTTTAAATAGTTTGAAATTATAAATTTTATCTTTTATTATGAAAATAGATTTAATAACTTGAATACAGCTTTTCGTTTCGTTGGAAACGGAGTTAAATTGTAGAAGTTATGTAATTTTCAATTTTGTGTATAAACTGTTTATTTTGCAATATTATTTATTTTAAATCATATAAATTATATTTTTATTTTCATATTTTGTTTTAATATGTGTTAATAGGTTATTTAATGTCTTTTAATATTTTTAAAATGATAATATAATTTTTCTAAAGTTTACTTGAATTTATTTCAATTTATGAAACCTAGTTTCCATTTTCTTTACTATTTTCTTAATTTAATTATATATAATTAAAATTTATTTAATTATTTTATGCCTTCACTTTTATTTGCTGTTTTTACTTTATTTATATGCATTCTACATGTATTTAAATTAAAATAGATTTTTCCAAAGTGTACTGAAGTTATTTCTAATTTTTAAAGCCTAGTTTGCATTTTTAAGCCATTTTCTTAATTTAAATTATATTTATTCAAAAATTTAATTATTTATTTTATATATTTATTTTATTTCTGAGTTGTTATTTTTATTTCTCAGTTTTTATATGTATTTATAAATTACAAATATATATAAAAGAAATTTGAAAGGTTTGTGTCTTTTTAGTTGCTTTTGTCCCTTTGTTTTCCCGTCTCTTCAATTTCCTTAGTCTTTTCATTTGCCTTGAGTTGGCCGTGCATTTTCATTTGATAGCCGTGAGTTTTAACTCATTTTCACGTGAGAAAAGCACCATTCCTCATTTCATTCATGGCTACAAAGATTTGTAATGGCCTCCCCTCTCTTTTTCACTTTTCTCTTCATTTTTCCTTTTGATTGTGCCTTGATTTTTGCCTTGTTTCTTCTTGCTTGGTTCGGCCATACACCTCCACATCTTCACCAACCACCACCATCCCTTCTTTCCCACTTCATCCACGCCCAAATCATCCCCCTCCTCTGACCTGAAGTTGCCTTGACCATCTCATGTTGCAAACACCACAAAAAACATTGCTATACTCCAAAACATTGCCTACCCGAGCACATATCACCTCACCACCTTCATTGTTGACCATGGCCACCCCCTTAGCCACCACCACCAGCTTGTTTACCACCTCTGAACATCACCCTCCCCTCTGTCCAGATCTGACCTGACCCATAGACCCTATGGTCGAGCCTAAGGGTTGAACCAAAAACTCCATTTTGCCTTGTCCCTTTGCATTCTAGGCTTGCAAACTCCTTCCTCTTCATATTCTTGACTTAGTCGTGCCATTTGTGGTTCAAACCTGATCCATTTCAACCTAAAACATGTTGAGGCCGAACCTAATACATGTATGGTCGAGCAAAAGTTGAAGCAAGATCAAGCAAAGTTGATTTAAAGACTTGGTGATGTTCACTTATCCACTCTATCTCAATTTTTTTTCAACACTTTGGTATTGTAATTATTTATATGGTGCTTTGTTTTGTTTTTGTATACAAGAGTAACATCTTGGTTCTCATCCACTTGAATCCATCGTTGTGCCATATCGTGCTTCTTGGAATTCGTTGTGTGTTTTGATCGCTAATCTCCAGCTTTAACAGGTGAGTTATTCTCACCAGACAATATGTACCTATATAACTAGTAAATTGACACCCTGTGAATCTGTAGAAATATATTATCATGTTATATATGCCTATATTATTATCATATGATGTTCACACCTGTTATTACACCTGTTATATCATATGTTACTGTTATTTAATGTTATTCTGTTATTTATATCTGTTATCACCATTGCAAGTTCCCTGTAGACTAGAATCACTATGGGTTGAAATGATACATACCCGAACGGACTTTAGAATAGGGAAAAATCGTTATGGGCTGAAATGATAGGCCTGAATGATTTTTATTTAAATTATTTTAACTTGGGATTGCGGGTTTGAAATGATAGAACCCGGATTTTTCTTTTTTAACTGCGGATTGAAATGATACATATCCGTATCACTTGACCTAGGTTAGAAAATTATATACAGGCCCGTGGTTATTTTATAAAGTGTTTTGAATATTTTTAAGTATTTTAAAAATATAAATTTATGAAATTTGATTTAAATAGATTTTGAAATGTTTAAAATAAAGAAATTATGATTTTTCTATGTGTTAAAAATGTAATTAATGAATGGTTTAACTGGATTTTTGAAATATAACTTAAGTTGGAAATTTGGAATTTGGTTAAAAATGATATTTAAGTTATATAAATAAAATGGATATTAAATTTTATTTGGAAATGGTAAATATGATAATTTGATTAAATGTGAATTTAAGTGATTTATTAAAGTATTATTGATTTTTCTATGAATTTAAGTGGTTAAATAAATGAATGTTTAAAAGTGATCTTTTAAAATATAACTTGACTTGGAAATGTGAAATTTGGTTTTAATTAAAGGTTTTAGTTAATTAAATAAAATTGGAAATTTAGTTAAATTTGTGAAATGGTAATTTAAATTTGAAGTGTTAAGTTATTTGTTGAAATGTGAAGAATTGGAAACTTTTACACTTAAATTTATTAAGTAAATTGTTGAAAATTGGATCTAATTATAAGAAATTTATTGTGAAAAAGATACATGTTAAATGATATGTAAATAAACATTTTAAATGTTAAATTATGATTTTTAAAATGTTTAAAGAGTTTAAAATGAAGTTATTTAATTGCTGGAAATACACTAAAAAGCTGGAAATCACTTTTAATAACATTCAGAAATGCTATGGTTCTGAATTACACTAAAATTTGAATGGAAGGGCTACTACAGCATTTCTGAAATGCTGCAGTTGCTGCAGTTGAACTTATAGGCTAATATTGAACCCAGGTCTATTATAGCATTCTCTGGAAATGCTATAATGGTCTGCAGTCTTTGCTGAAACCAAATTTAACCCTTGTTTTGAAATCTGAACTACCGCAGCACTTCTGAATTGCTGTCTTTTCTGTTTTGAACTATAATTCAACTAAAACTGAGTTTTAACAGCAGTTTTAAGTGCTGTCTTTGCTGAATTAAAAATGTTTTCAAATGTAACTTATAGCAGTTGTTTTTAAATGCTGTGAAATGCTGAAATTTTAATAATTAGGGTTTTTGACTTAGTAAACGAACTCAGAATGGTTTGAAACTTTGGAAATTGAATACTTGATTTGAAAATATAATAATTACACTTTTAAAAGGTTTAAATGAATTATTTTGATTGGAATATAAACTATTTAAAGGTGATTTGAAATGATAGTAAATGAACGATATCTTTGAATTTAAAAGGTATTTAAAGTTGAATATTGGATTTGAACTGATAGGATATTTTATTTTATTAAGATGATTTGAAATGAAGTTTTGTAAGGATATGATATTTTATTATATTAAAATGATTTGAAATGAAGTTTTGAAATTATATGAAAATTTAAATATATGGAAATGGTTTGGAATTGATTTAATCTTTATTTTGATAAAGATATGGTTTGAAATGATATTTTATTTTGAAGTAAAGTATTGTTTTTAAAGGTTATAACCACGGGTTATAATAACGTTGGGTTGTTAAAGAGACCGGGATCGGATATGGACATACTCTCTGTCTCACCGAAAACCACTTTGGCAACCGTGTACGCGGTGGAGATTCCAGAATGAAGTAGGATGGTGGCGACGATCCTAAGGTATATACGTGGACCCAACTCCCGTGAGTTGGCATAAGGTGGCTAAAACAGGAGCGATTGACGGACCAATGAGGTAGCACCTCTGATCGGACACACTTCTTCGATACCATTCTATTACTTGTGATTGATTTGGTGCGCACCCTTGATTTGGGAGTGTTGTTCGAGGTGGGCGGTAGTGGCTTCTATGCGTCACCACCAGTCCGGATGCGTAATTGGTATATCTACCCTGGCATTGCCTAGTTGTGCCGTGTCACCTACCATATCGAGCTTTACTACGATTATGATTTTAAGATCCGACCGCGTTAAGGTTCTCCATCCCCTTAACGCTATTTTCTATATGATTATACTTTACTGATTAGACACTACTGTATATAGCGTATATTACTACATAGTAGATAGTTTAACGGATCCTTAGAGGATGGGCGGTCCCAAGCATCTTCTAAGTTACTTGTACCCTTATTACAGTTCGCTTGAGTTGGTTTACATTATATAAGTATATATTGTCCTGACTCGAGTGTTTTGTGTTTTGCTTTACGCTCGGGTCAGCCTGAGTTATTCACAGATTTGGATTTCCACTCTCTTGGAGATTTGAATCGCTGGAGATTATCTGCTTGTCATGTCCTATCTATTCCAGTTCCGTTGTTCTACTCAGCTTGTACTTGGTTATTTTATTGAGACTTTTGTTGTACTCTATTTCTTCTGTTGTATCTTATGTAACTCTGATATATTTATATAGTAGCTTCATGAACTACTATTTCTTTTACTTCCGCTGCATTATTTTACTCTGTGTCTGTGATCTGTGATTATATTTATTTACTGTATATTCTGAGATTTCCCAAATTTTATTTACAACGCGGTATTTTGAGCAATTCAACTCCGGCATGAGTGTCTACCTATACACTTATAATGGATGCGAATGGTTGAAAATATCGGGTCGTTACAGTAAAGGAACGAACGCGGTTTATAAGAGATCGCCATATAATTTTTTTCGTGAATTTTGTTTTCTGTTTTAAGGTTAGAGAGGAGATGGAGATAAAATATCGGTTTGGGGAAACTTCTCGAGTACGCGTTGGAAAAAAAAAATATCTCTGACTATATGTACTACAAATTTTATTATATTATAAACTTCCAAAACGCCCCGTTAATTTCTACTTAAAATTGTGAACTCCTCTTAAGGAGTGCCACTAGGCGATTTCAAGGTTTTACCCGCATTCCGAACACAATGGAGCGGGTTACGAAAGCTAATTTAATCGTATGTGGAAGTTAGCTTTATAAATCAATTTAAAATATTAAATTATCGATTTTAATTTCAACACGTTTCTATGTCGTACTCTCACACACCAACTCCAATTACTACGAAACTTGAAATCCGGTAATAATACAATATTACAGATCCAACGGAACTGGTTTCGTCAAATTCCGAGACTGTGCCTCGGAAGACTATTTTTTTTAAATTCAATTTAAACGGTATATTTTTAAAACTGAACAAAACACTTCCAAATTCAATTTTAAAAGTTTCATCACTTTCAATATTAACAATATAAATTTTCTGAACCTTTAAACTATTTTTAACAGGCTCAAAACTCAGGATTCTCTAATTTACCCTATTTTCGATTGTTTAATTCAATAATCTATCAACCAATAAATACTGTATATTTGAAAATAAAGTTAAAATTTAACCTTCAAATATTTAAAATAAATTAAATATTCCCATTTCAAATATACAAAAATTCCGGGTCGTCGCATTCCTCCCCCCTTAAAAGAATTTCGTCCCCGAAATTACTAGTTAGGAAGAATGTCCCATATCCCGTTAGCTAGTTCCCAAATTCAAACAGTTTTAACAATACCCAAACAATCTTTTATTAATGATACACTAATCATCTTTTAACTTCCCAAACTTATTCATATGTTCAACCCATACCACCTACTTATCCATTCAAATTTAAATTTGAATTCAAATTTTGAATTATCAAAATTTTCCAAAATTTTTCTAACTCCCTAAATTTTCGAAAAATTTCGCCAGCGTCTCCTTTGCGCGGCTAGCTCGGTACAACTACAAAATGGCTCTACGGCCTCCCAATCTCAAAAAGAAAACAAAAAGCCAAGTGGCTGGATCAAAAACCCAATCAAATTTCATATAGAAATTCAAATACATACCTTTTTGGTCGGGCCATTAAATTTTATCTTCAAAAATCAAAATCCCAATTTATCCATTGCTTTTATACACCTGTATATCCTACTAAGCAATAATATTCAATCACAATTCCAAAGTCATTTTATACTTTCCTTTACAAATTTTCAATATTTGTTTCACTTAGCCCGTACGATGCACATATATCATCTGTACGCAATATCACATTCGATCGCTCAATCGATCACACAATTTCACTTCTGAACTAGTATCGCCCACCCGACTTCCTAGTGCGGACTCAGATCTGGTTTCTTGATCAGAAACCGTCATTTTCCTTGCATAGCCACAAACTATGATAGAGAATATCCAGAATCAATCAACAATCCATATCCAGGTTCGCCGTCGAAATCGAGTGAAAAATCCTACTCGGATCGGTATAATCACCTCGAAATTCTGTGCTCGAATCCGGATCAAATCACTATGCGAATAAAATAATATACGTACATCCTACGTATTAATTTCAATTGATTACCAATTATATCAATTTCTTTTATTCACATTCATTTTGATTGCTATTCACTTATTCACAACTTTCCCCGATTTACAGTTTCAACCTTAATTCAATTATTCACTTAGCATATTTTCAGTATCAAATTTTCTTAAGAATTCACTACTCATTTCTTAAGTTCAAGATAAACATTTTATATACTTCTTGGATTTGTTTCACTTCATTCTTGAAGTTTATATTAAATTTTTATTCACTTTTGTCCTTACAATCCCATTCGAATTCAATTTATCTTCCACTTTGAATATTCAATCAGTTACACTTACTAACTAATTTAAATTTCAATTAGAAATTTATTTGTGAACTTTTCTTTCTTTAGTTCCTTCGATTCACTTACTTTACATTCATATTTCAAATAGATTTCAATTATTCAGTTCCAATTCCATTTACTTAGCAAATTTAAATCATTTGCCTTTAATGAAAATTTCCAAAAATTTCAAAAAATTTCTAACTCCTAAAATTTACGGAAAATTTTGGCAGAGTCTCTCTTGTACGGAGGGACTTCTGCGATATCGCAGGATGCACAAATATATATATACATCGGCCTCAGGCCGGAAATCACGATATATATCAATATATGCAGTTCATATCTCCTATTTTGAATTTTTACGTAAGCGTACCTTATTTTAGCATTTTTAAGCAAAGCGGTTATTTATTTTAGCATGTTGTGCCATCAGATTCAGCCAATCGGCTTCTCTGAACCTGTACTAACTCAATTACAACATGTAAGTGCCAAATATACAAAGTTTATTTACATTTCACTAAAATTTAAATTGCTAAAACATGGATTCTACAAACAATGCATGTTATATACTTCCATAAGCACATATGAAATGTTTCGACCCTTATTCCCATTTTTTTTTCCAAACAATACTCAACCCAGTCCATTTAATTTATTCACATCCATTTATTTAGCTCGAAAACAATCCAGGCTATTTCATTCAATAATTAATTCTCAATTGATTTCAACAACCTCGATTTGAGTACAGTCTTCATCCAACATTTACTTAAGTTAACAACTTAAGTTCATTTTCATTGCAGTTTGCACCAATTCATTCAATTTGTCCCTTTTTAATTCTAAATTCAATATTCCGTTCATTGAATAATATCCAAGGCCATTTTCATTCATACCCACTTGAATTTTCGTTTGCAATACAAGCCATCACTATTTTAATTCAAATTTTCATTTTTGTTTAACACATTTCGACTTATATTTAATGTGTTAATACTCCAAGTCGAATTTTAATTAATAACTCAAATTCTGATTCTACTATTCATTTTTAATTCACTACCCAATTTTATTAATTCACAATTTAATTTCTATTTAACCAATTTAAATTCCATAACCCAAACTCATTTGGATAATATTTCAAGGTCATATTCCATTTATTTATACTTGAGTTCATTCACACTTAAGTTAATTTTGTTCCAATTTATTTCACTTAACAGCATCCAAAATATATGTGTCGAGCTTTATTTATATCATCCACATTTGATTTGTTAGTATTTTATCTCGGATTGCAATTAATAATTTCTACTTAATCTAAGTTCATTTCCCATTTCATATCCAAATTACAAAATCAACTTTCTTTCAGCCAATTAAGGTTCTATTTCCATAATCCATTACTTCATTAAGTAATTTATTCCAATTTATACCTAATATTTGGTTTATTTCATCACTTCCATCCATTAAAAGCAATCCCATTCACATTTTACTCTTTATTCCGGATTATACATTAAATTTAGTCAAGTATATATTTTTATTATACTATAAACATTCCAAAATAGGATTCCAGAGCTTAAATAATTTTTCAACCATTTCAAAATCATCTTTGAAATCAACTATATCCCAAAATTCTTTGGCAATTCAACTATTCCTTTGAAGTTTCAAAACCAAATCCAGTTCGCAAACAAATCCCATTTCAAACAACTCGGTAGCAATTTCTCTCCTAGAAACTCGAAAATGAACATCGATGATGCTGCAGTCATCACCAAAGTTATTTTCCAGCGACCGAAAGAGAGTTAAATGCTTTTATCTCTTCAAAATCCCTCCAAAACCGTTTTGAAACCATTTCCAACTCAAAGGAATTTTAAACTTCACAAAATTCCAAATTTAAAACCCATTCAGTTTTATATCTATCGTTTCTCTGGAATTCTATTTCAAATTACTATCTCATTTGGATATGGAGTTTATTACAATTTTATAAATTACATTTGTAATCTATATCTCAAATTTTATTTTATTATAAAATTTTATTCTTTGCTTTGGTTATAAATTTCAATTCCTAGTTAAGTTTCCATATATTAATGATAATAATTCCATATTATCACTTCTAACATCCAAACAACCATATATATTAACTAGAATAGTTTACAAAACGTTTCTTTTTATACAAAAATAATTTGGGTAAAATTATTTCATTTACCCTACTTTAAAACAATATTGTGTCGAATTGTTCTATACAAGTGTTTAGAGATCCCTATCAATGTTGTGGCGTCCCACACATCGACCAGAATCCATAAACTACTCAATAAACCAATCAACACAATATAAAACAATTTTATATTCACTAACAAATACGCGCTCATATCTATTAATACTCTCAAAATTCCCACCAGAGCCAAGGTTGTCGCCAGCCTAAGCTCTGATACCACTGTGACAGCCCGAGTTTTTCATACCCGAAAAATCGAACCATTTTAGTTAAGAAGAAGAGGTAGAAGAAGAAAAATAGAAAACAACATCAGAATCTAACCATCGCAGCGGAATAAAATATAATATATAGAACAGATCTTTACACAAATGAAAACTATATCTATTTATATACAATACATCATCATCAGAGTATATCAATACAACCAACCATAACCAGTCAAACAATCTCAACAATCACAGCAGCGGAATAATACAAGTACGAGAAATACGTCTCGGACTCCAGCTCCTCTCCTGAGCTCCATAGATACCTATCCTGTAAATATACTCGGTCTGACCCGAGCATCATATAAAACAATACCCGAGTCAGTCTGGAAAACCAGCGTGAGAAAATCACACTCAAATTGATTATTAAAGTTTCAAAATCCTTTGAAAACAAAAGCATCTCGTAAGACCACGCCACAAATAAACATGTCGGGTTTTACCTTACGATAGCTAAAACACTTTTTATCAAAATCCTCTGATATTATAATAGTGTCTATTCACAAATACTTATTAAAATAGCCGAAATTGTTACATCTATTAAATTTCGGCATACTAGCCACAAAGTGGGTAATACAAACAAAACCCGTACAAGGCACGTAGGGAGAATGGATTTCCAACGAATGACTAGGCACTGGGGTACCACCTGTCACAGTACGTGGCCTAGATCACAGTACCGAGGAGTACGCCCGCTCCCCTGCAACACAAGGCCGGAATCATCCCTTGCTGGATAATTCCAAATAAGATCACCACACGGTTGGGATCAGCAACCGCAACACTAAGCCGAAAAAAGGGACATCTAGACAGGGATGACCTTACTCTCAAGTGGGGGCTACCCACGAAGCCTTGCTGCATAACCCCTGATTTTCAGTCATTCCAGGTTGATGAGGCTTGAGGCTAAACGATACCTTTATAGCACATATCCCTTAGAATGCCCATCGTCCACCTGACGATGTCACGAAAGCATTCGTCCATACAAGTCCGTTCCGGGTTCGAACGGAACCGAAGGCACTATTCCTACTACATCCATTTTGGAAATATCCTCAGGATTAGTAGCGACTAGCCCTTGCACTTCACTGCTCCATCTTAGACTTCGAACACGTTACACGAAACGTACAAACCGGATCGAAGTGGTGTTCGAGTCTCCAGACCTAGAATCCCGGTATACGGAAACTCGATCCCGGTCTCTTCGAAACGATCAGCGCATTTGGCCAATATTGATAGTCGGTTCTTTAACTATCAATTAACATTCACAATCATCCATCAAACCATAAATAATTCTCCCAAATTATTTATTTATCTCAAAATATCTTCGCAAGATATTATTTCTATTTTCAAACCCCTTATGAAACAATTTCAAACAGTTTCCTCTCACGGAATGCATTTCCCAAATATTTATTTCCACTGAAACACCAAGTACAAAATACTTTTAGATTTAAAAATAATTTAAAAACACTTTATTGTAAATATGCTTTATAACATTGAAATTATAAACTACTTTGATGCTTTATTAAAATATATACTTTAAGGATATTTAAAATAAAACCGCTTTATAAATATATACTAAATTTCTCCTTTAAAACATAATACCAAATCACTTTTATATAATTATTACAATAATAGGTTTTGAAAATCTTACTTTGGAAATTAACATTTAAAAAGACAAATTTCCTAAAACATGCTTTTTAAAACATACTTAAAACTTTTAACTTATATTTAAAATTGCTTTGAAAACGTACTTGGTTATCCCAGGAAATACACTTCTCTTCATATCTTTAAAAATAAATCAACATTTATTTTTAAACCAATTCATATCCTTTTATAAATTCCCACATTGAATTTATATTTTCAAATATCCTCTGATATTTTATTTTACTTTATAAACCCAGTTTATAAATTCCAAAATCTCGCTTTTCTTCAAAATTTCAATTCCAATTACTTAAATCAATTTACAATTGATTTCAAATTTGCTTTACTTCAAAATAATTTCTTATTTACTTCAAATTACATTTACTCTCAGATTTTATTCCTTAATTTTTGAGTTAAAACCCTTTTAACTGAAAATATCAATTTTAAACTTACAAAATTCCTTCATATCCTTTAATTAAATTAAATCCTTTAACTTTTAAAAATAATTTCTTTATTCTTTCCAATAATATCACTTTAGTTTAAAATTTATTATTCTCATGTTAATTCAAAATCCCATTTAACCATATTTGTTCGAATTTAGAAATTTGCTTTATTTCTTTTACAATTCATTATTTAAGTTATTCAAATTCACTAGAATTATTTAACTTAAATTTTACTCTTTTATTTCTTTCCAAAAATCCAATTCAATTGCTTTTGATAACTCATTATACTGGGAAATTCAATCCAACCAGATTATCCAATATAAATCATCACAGGATATCAACAATCATATCACAGAATATTTAAACAAAATTAAATATTTTGAGGAATCCAGTTGGATCCCTCCAACCTGTTTCCCTGCATCCACAGATGTTAGCACAATACCAATTCCACTTCGAGGTGGAATATCGCGGTATATGGGATTAAATAAATATCATCCACTATTACGCGGCGCATAGGGTCTCATCCGCTATGTAACGCGGGAACATCAACTCCAATATATACATATGCCAATATATATATATTGGTATATACTACTATATATATACCATATCAATCAAATCAATCATTCAACCAGACATTCAAATTTAACCAATTAAATTAAATTATAATTTAACTGAGTGAGATTAACTCACCTTTGACTCCTGATTTGCAATCCATTCCCAACCGACTTGATTTTCCATTATTTTTGACCTTGTACAATCATTATATGATTTCATTAATACTCGATCAATTTGGACAAATCAATTCCTACCTAAAAATTTCATTTTACTTAGTAAGGTAATTTTCAAACTAATTTCCTTTACAAATACAAATTAAGTTTCAAAATAATTAAATAGATTAACTTACAAATAAATCACCTTCATAATTTATTTTACAATAACTCGTGAATTAAAATATCTATGTATATATTTATCTATTTCATTTAACACTACCTTCTAAATCATACCCATATATAAACTATTTTCTGTTTCACAATTAATATATACATATATTCATATAAATCTTTAATAAAGACAAATAAATTGTTTTATATCCTACTGCAGCATATTTATCTGATCTGGATGTATACATACTAATCAAGTTATCGAGAAAGTAGATGAGATCGAATACCTCACCGCAGATGAGTTCGCGACTCCCCTGGGTTGTAGCAGTTCACCATTCGCGCGCCAGCTTTCCAACGTGGCCCTAACATCGTCGCCAGAAAATCGATTCCTCTGCCCTCGCGATACCCCGCTACCCAAGAACTCGACTCCACCCGCCGCGAACCATCACCCACGCGTGCAGCCATCACCACAAATCGTCTCCGCCTTCTAGTTCGATCGTGACCCAGCACGTAGCCCCTACCCCTCCATACGAACGCGACTGGCAATTCACGAGCGTCCCTCCTTTAGCTCGAGCGTGAAACAAAACCCTAGGTGACCGCTCCCTTCGCCTCGTCGAACGAATGGAACAAATTGATCTGAGAATGGGGAAAAGTAAAGGAACGAACGCGGTTTATAAGAGATCGCCATATAATTTTTTTCGTGAATTTTGTTTTCTGTTTTAAGGTTAGAGAGGAGATGGAGATAAAATATCGGTTTGGGGAAACTTCTCGAGTACGCGTTGGAAAAAAAAATATCTCTGACTATATGTACTACAAATTTTATTATATTATAAACTTCCAAAACGCCCCGTTAATTTCTACTTAAAATTGTGAACTCCTCTTAAGGAGTGCCACTAGGCGATTTCAAGGTTTTACCCGCATTCCGAACACAATGGAGCGGGTTACGAAAGCTAATTTAATCGTATGTGGAAGTTAGCTTTATAAATCAATTTAAAATATTAAATTATCGATTTTAATTTCAACACGTTTCTATGTCGTACTCTCACACACCAACTCCAATTACTACGAATCTTGAAATCCGGTAATAATACAATATTACGGATCCAACGGAACTGGTTTCGTCAAATTCCGAGACTGTGCCTCGGAAGACTATTTTTTTAAAATTCAATTTAAACGGTATATTTTTAAAACTGAACAAAACACTTCCAAATTCAATTTTAAAAGTTTCATCACTTTCAATATTAACAATATAAATTTTCTGAACCTTTAAACTATTTTTAACAGGCTCAAAACTCAGGATTCTCTAATTTACCCTATTTTCGATTGTTTAATTCAATAATCTATCAACCAATAAATACTGTATATTTGAAAATAAAGTTAAAATTTAACCTTCGAATATTTAAAATAAATTAAATATTCCCATTTCAAATATACAAAAATTCCGGGTCGTCACATGAACTGTATATCCTAAGGTTAAGTCCAATGGAGAGATCAGCGTTAGAATTTGCCAGACAACTTATGTTTGGATCCAAGGAAATATTTTTGAGCTGTTCGAGATGCTGGAATTGAGAGAGATTCGAAATCTGTTCGAGTGATGAAGACTTGTGTGTTGAGATGCTATACGTGACTTCACCATTGGAAATGACAGAAAATAGAGTAGGGGCAAAGCTAGCGAGTTTCGCTAACCCGTGGGTACATCAACTCCAAATATCTCGAGATGCTTTCGATTAAGGCATGCAGGAGTTATTTTTATTCATTATCACTGGTTCAGGCATAGACCGGCTATCAATTAAATTGCTAAAAGTATTGACTCTATGGTATGGTATGATGCAGAAATCCAAAGTGGATTCCAAGTAGATTATCAAAATAGGATTTTAGTAGTTGTACCCAAAGAAATATGATTCATCGGCCGTGAATATGTCTTCAATAGAAAGACTAATGCAGTTGGAATATCATAGGCAATGTTGATAAGAATAACATCTTAAATTTCAATTGTTGAAAATAGCATAATAGATTTATTATTCAACGTGCTCAAGTCAATTCATATTTACTCACAAAATTATCGCTTGGTAAGACTTAATGTTTTAGTACATATGTGTTGAAATGGAAAATTCTAAATAATGATTTGGAGTAGACTGCTCTCCTATAACAACCAAAATGTCTCAAAGTCATGGGAGCGATATTGAGTTTGTGGTTTTTCGAATATGATCCAAGAAATGATACGAAAGTATCATTCTATAAGAATCAAAATTGATTTATAATTTTTATAAAAATATAAAATTGTTTGATTTTTAGTCAAAATGCAAAGGTATCATGTGCCCATAAGAAAGAATCACTAAAAGGTACATAGATATTTCTAAACTATAAGTAAACAATACACCGCTGATTGTTAACGATGTACTTATGTTAAATTTAGTAATAATTTGGTTGCTTAATACTAAAGATTGGAATTGTAAATTATATCTTTTATATTAAGTATAAAGGATATTGGGAATGTCCCAAATGACATGCAAAGACACTTAATTAAAATGTTTAATAAGGAACATATAAGGTGGATTCTTTATGCATTGGCAATAGAAATTATCATACATCTTATGTTGTAACGACCCATAAATTTTAACTGTTTTAATAACGTAATTAGTTGAAATTTTGTGAAATTTAAACAATAAAATTTTGATATATAAATTTGATATTTGGAATGCGTCTAGTTAAACATAGCAACTGGTAAATTTTCATCCGAAAATATGAAAGTTTATTTCGTGCGTAAATTTACTCCAATTAATCAGTTAAAAAGCGATGAAAATAAAATGTTTCGAAAACTGAATATTTTTACATAGGAAAATTCTAAACCATCTTCTGAGCAAGACGTCATTTTTCATTTTTCCAAATTCGGACTTCTTTAGCTCCGTCGATCTTATTCTTCTGCGTTTTTGCTGCATTTTCCGCTAGTAGAAAATTTGAATTTTTATAATTCAATCGTACCACTGATATCTTTATACCGTTTTGATCATGTCGTCGTGCTGATCTCCATGGTGTATTCGTATGTGTGTTTCGACGTCCGATGGACAACGAAATCTATAAAACGTTGGACCGTATCGGTACCCGTTTTAAAACCCTGTTGGTTCTTGTATCCTTTCACAGTCAGCTAACTATAGCCATTAATAATTTCGGAATTCACTGCGTGATTTTTATTGTTCCAACCAGTGGGTTCATTTGAGTCTTTCACATTATAATAAATATACATGCTTCCTTCTCTCGTGAACAGAACTCCATCTCCTCATTCCCACTGCTTTCTTTCTCCTTCCCAACTACCTTCCCTAATGTTTCCTCTCCACTTTTTATATGCTATCTTCTTTTTAAAAAATGAAGCATAGCACGCATGAATATGGACATGGACTTTGCCTTTCTTCTTGTCATACCAACCTCCTATCTGCTCACCTCCCATTTGCAGAGAATATAGCTGCATACATTTATTTTGGTTTGCATTGTTTTCATTCGCCTGAAGCCAACCCACCCACGCTCCTTGTTCCACTCCATCCACGAACGCAATAGCGGCCGCCTTCCTACTTCCGCCTTCCAACAGCCTGGTCCGCTTATCCGACTCCACTACTAACCAAACTCCTCCGAGCTCCTCCTGCAGTGCCGAACTCCAACCTCTCACTTCCTATTTCCTCCACCCTCAACCATTCACCCACCAAAACCGCCGACCTGACCGTAGCACCCCTGCCAAACGCTACAAAGCAAACCGAGCAACATGTTTTCCTTCCGCAGCCTTCATCCTTGCTTGACGACAAAATTCGTGCCACGTTTGCATGCTCTGACTTTGTTCCCTCTCCACTTCTCGTGCTCATTTGTTCCTCTGCATAAAAATTTTATCCAGTAAGTTCTCTAACTTTTCCTTCTTCCCCTTTTCCATTTTTCTACTTTCTTTTCATGAGTTCGGTCACCATCTCTTGCCACCCTTCTCCACCTCCGCTCTGTCACAGCTGCTGCACCATCCTCCTCCCGAACAAACAGCAGCTCACGCCATTCTTCCCACAGCCAATCTCATTTCCCCAGCCGAACAAACTCACAACTCAACCTTTGCCGAACCTCTGCAGTTTGGTAACATTTCATAATATACCTATATAACATTTTGTTAAAAATCTTAGTTCGTATATAACAGATTTGTCAAATATTTTGAAGTATATAGATTTTAAGGTCCGTGTGTATATAGGTAAGTTTTGATGTTGGGATTTAACAGATTTCAAAATTTGTATGGTTAAGGTGTTATATATATTCCGCTTAGAGTTGCATATATTATCTGTTAGATTTGTTTGTTATATGTATAGTTTACATATATATCCTAGTATATATATATTCGCATGAAGGCTGTTTGCATTTACATGTTAGTTTGCATGTACATTGTTGACTTAAAGAGATAAATATAGATATGATCAGTTTACTTATATATCTACATCAATATTTTTATTAGAATTTAAATTATAGTGTGTGTGTATATATATTGGGTTATAGGTATGGTCTGGAAGCTTAAAGGTGTCAGTGTTATACTGTTATATATTTACAGTGATATATAGTCTTGATTTTGTTAGCTTATATATATAAACTATGGGTACATACTATTATATATAAATGTTAAGGTTTTGGAAATAACTTCAATATATATATGTATAAAATCTGTTGCATATATAGTCTGGGATATGTATATATATTTTATATGTGAATTTATGCATTTCCTTATATTTTATGTGTAAGTCTGTATATAAAGTGTTATATATATAAAGTATTATCTATATTATTACAAGGTAGCTGTATACATTCTTATGTTCCAGATTTTGTTATGTTGTCGATTTACCCATATTTAGTTATTCGCATATACACTTTTGTTTGCATATAGTATGTGGTGTCTGCAGTTGTATATAAGTTTTAAGTATGGTTTTATAAAGAGCAGATGCATAAATTTAAATGGTTTTGAACTGAGTTGATTTTTTTTATAAGTACGTATTTTATTTTAACTATATATATTTTATTTTAATTTTGTCTTAGATTAAAATATTTATTTTTATAAAGTAACAAATATTTCTGTATAAATATTGATTCATGATTCCCTATCTATCGGCTTTGTCCATCAAATTCGTGCCATCTTGACTTACGTTTCTATATTGAATTTATCGCAGTGATTCCTAACATGTTGCTGTCCCGCTAGTTAGTATCTGTATCAATGTTCGTGTCTGTATCATCTTCTTGTCTCTCTAGCCTCGAAAGGTGAGCAATCACTCACGATTAATGTTCTTTTATTTATTAAATTTGATTTCAATTGAAACGACAATTGAAATATGCTGTTATTAGTTATTTACACTGTTACATATGCTATTAACTGTTTCAGTTCACCTGTGACATCTGGCACCATTGTCTGTTATTTATACAATTATAAATCCAGTTTGGTTGATAGATGATTGATTTTTTGATATTGATATTGGACGTTAAAATTGTTAATGTAGGAAGTGATAAAAATATGAAATTGAATTTGGCGTAGGATTGTTAGCAGCTTGAAATTGATATATATGTTGAATTTAATTAGACAAATTTGTATAATATGACCCCTTTAAATGTTAAAATTAATTGACACGTAGAAAAATAGTTAGTTACCCTTGAACCATTTGAATTTATGATTGTATTAATTGATGAAGTATGAAATTGAATAATTGATGTCAAGTGTAGAATTGCATAGAATAATAAGTGTAATAATCTTTAATCTACATGAAATGATAGTGTAGATTCTAGAAATATAAGGTGGATTCTTTATGCATTGGCAATAGAAATTATCATACATCTTATGTTGTCTACAATATCGTAATTTTCTTATGTATTTTTAAGAAAATATCAAATCCATATTAAGATCACAATGGTATTTTAGAGTATTCTCGAGTATTTACAAAATACTAAAGAATTGTTTACAGAAACAACTAACACCTTATAAAGGACTATTTGGTCTCGAACTTCATAAGTGTTATTGAGTATATTATATAAATATTAAATTCATATTCAAACCTTAAATAAGAAGCTTTAAGTTGGAAAAGTTCCAGATGAAAGGTTATGGCTGATTCAACGAAGGCTAAGTACGTCACCTTGAATAGCACCATAATAAAAGCAATGTATGAATATAAATCCACAAATTTATAACTAAGATAAAGATGATTTCAAGTACCGAGAATACTATATCATTGTTATATGATAATAATGTAGTAATAAAAGCTCACTAAAAGTCAAGAAACATACTCTGAATAGTTCCACATGATAAAGGTAGTTTATCACCATCGTGGAGAATTAATTGACAGCGTAGATGATTGAACAATACAGCAGGTCCATTCATGAAGGGTCTAACTCGATCAGCTCTTATCAAACTAATTGAAGGGATGGAATAGAGATACCATAATTGCCTAAGTGCAAGTGGTAGATTGATAGAGTTAGGGGTATAACCTAGGGGCAATT
Source organism: Allium fistulosum (assembly GCA_030737815.1). Classification (NCBI taxonomy): domain Eukaryota; kingdom Viridiplantae; phylum Streptophyta; class Magnoliopsida; order Asparagales; family Amaryllidaceae; genus Allium; species Allium fistulosum. The sequence goes on along the minus strand of CM060907.1, from coordinate 896,960,712 downwards.
AAGTTATTTGTAACGTATATCTAACTCGATAATCAATCTTGTTCAAAATAAAAGATGTTTTCTCTCTATTATATACTTGATATGATGTTTTATGTTAATTAATCAATTTGACTAAAAGTATATTTAATAGAAAATCCATAAACGGTATGCTTTATGATAGTAGTGACAAGGTGTTATAACCATGAGTAATTTATCACAATGAAAATAAACATTCCATTTTAAATATTCCTATTCATGATGCATCGAGACTGTATATTGATACATCCATTGAGACTGGAGTATGTAATGCTCTCTAAATATCGGGTAGTTTATTACTCATGGCTATTGGGGGTACCAACGGTTTATGTACTTATAATTATTGGATAACTATGAAATGACTCAATCGATAGATTTCAATTGGTTAATATAATTAAGTTCTAATAGAAAATATCGATGTGACAAAATTATACTGTTCTCTTGACTTAAGAATACCGTTAATCATCAATATGGAAGCTCCGCTTTGATTATAGTTAAATTATGGCACGACGTCCATCGAATGACTATCATTGATTCGAGTGGAAGAATTGGAAGTGAAACACTATTCAAGAGAGGATTCGTCTCCTAAGTTATATGAGATTAGTATCACAGTCAACTAAAGTCAACTCAAAGTAAAAGTATCTAGCTTGAGTGGTACGATTAATAATAACTTTTATTATTGAACCAAGGACTTTGTGTTTGGAATATAGAGTTAAATATGGACGATATTGGAATTTTAACCATTACTGAATTCCATAAGTCCAAAGTGATATAGTTTTGGCGAAGAGAATTGGTATAAATAATTATTACTCCTGGGATAATGCTTAATAAAGTAAAATTGGAGTTTAACGAACGAAACCAAGTAAGCGATAAATATGGTCAAAATGTCACACTACCAGTTAAGTGATGTGTGAACGTTAATATTCGAATGGTTTGATATTAACTGCTAACCAAATTTACATCTAAGAGTCATATAACCAAAACGTTCAATACTCTATTACCACCCGATTTAATTAATTTGTAATTGATACAAATTAATTAATACTAATGAAATATTATTTATAAAATTTTGTTTATTGTGTATTGAACAATATTAAATAGTGTGCATATAATAATTATGTAAACACCAATCGATATTTGATATCGATACACGTTCAAATTGGATTTAAATTTAGTAAATATTGTTCGAGGTTAAAATGGGTTTGAGGCCCGTATGGGGCATGTTAATTTTGGCTATGATAGGAACATAGAAGCTAGCTATAAGATGGCTAGGAGAGAGGGATTTTGAATGTTTAGGGAACGTGCAAGAGAAATTTGAGGATTTGATCGTACTTTTGCTCACTAACCTCAAATTTATTTAAACATCTTAACCCTCATTTTAGACTAGATCTATTTTTCAAAACCTTCGTCCTCTTCTTTGCTGGCCGAACCCTCCCCTCCCTCTCATAAAATATTCAAGAAATCTATACATATATTAAAATCAAACAGTCATCAGTGGGAAGGCAATTCGGAAGCTAGCAACTTCAGGATTGGAATTCGATTCAAGGATTTCACTTCTTCTTCAACAGGTAGGCGTTGGGTTTTGGTGAAAGGTATTTTTTTAGTTTGCTACTATATAATAATGTTTATATGTTTATTGTTCTGTTAAAAATATCATGAATCGCTATATCGATAGATTGTTACATGCTGATGGTTGTATATATATAACTGAATATATAATTAAATAAAAATAAAAAATCCTTTATGCATATTTTTTTATAATTGCTCTTGGCCTGAAATACAAAAAACTTTTTTATTTTTGAAATTTTAATTAATAATATATTATATGGATTTAAATGTCAAATCTAATTTAAATTTTAACATTATTAACATATATATTTTTAAAACTTAAAAAAATTGTTAGTATGGTTTTCGGAAATAATAATTTTTTTGGGTATTTAATACACACACACACACAATTACTTAATTCGAAATTCATTATATAAACTAAATGTATGTACATATATATTTATAAATAATATAAAATTCTAGAAAATTTCTTATATAATATAAAATATACATTATGGTTTCAAAATTAATTTTTTAAATATTTTTTATTATTTCCATGCAGTTTATTAATTAATATAAGTTTAACAAAAGAATTATTTAAAAAATCAATATTTAAATTAAAAAAATATTTTTAATATCAGGCTGAAAGCAGTAGCAAAATATATTTTTAATTATAACTTTATATATATATATATATAATTAGTTATATGTATACATGTAATATGTATTTAATTTAATTCAAAATAAATAAATTAATATATATATATATATATATTAGCTAGAATTTAATGTTATAAATATTATAAATAATATTATAAATTAATTTTTAAATTAATTTTATAATTTAATTATATTTATTCATTAATATATATGTATATTTATTTAATTAATGTTTTATGCAAATAATTGTCAACTAATATTTTAAAATAATTGTATAATTATAATTTGACACATACATACATACATACATATATATATATAAACAAGTAAATTTTTAAACAAGGAAATACCATTCCATTCTAAATGTAAATCCCCTCACATTTCATCTCTTCTATTTGTTGATGATATAATGATAGTTTGCAAACCTGATATAGATTCAATTGCTTGCTTAATAACCACTCTTGATAAATTTCACAAATTCTCTAGGTTGAAGTTGAATTCAGCTAAATCACAAATCTTAACTTTTGGAATTCCTTCACAAGCAACTGATCAGCTAATTTCCTTATCTGGATTGCAATCAATGCACAATGACATGACATATCATTGTCTCCCTCTATGTACCTCTAGAATAACAACTGCTAACTGCTTACTTTTGTTTGACAAAATATGTACATTGATGAACTGCTGGGCCAACAGATTTCTCTCACAATCTGGCAGACTAGTTTTAAACAAATCAGTCATCTCTTCTATGATGGTGTATTGGGCCAGAGCTTTCATTCTGCCCACCAAGCTGCTGAGGATGGTTAGAAGTGCAATGTTGAGTCTTTTTTGGACAGGAACTATACACTCTGAGAAAACTGTCATATGCTTGTTTGCAAAATTTGAATTGCTATAGAATAGAGGAGGGCTTGGAGTTTTGAATATTGTGAACTAGAACAAGGCTTCCTTCGGTGTTCAATTTAATGCACTGCTTTGGGGACATGTCAGTTTGTGGGTTGAATGGACTACAAGACACAATATTGGCAAGAAGGACTTCTGGACAATGGATGTCCCCTAAAACTACAGTTCGGTTTGGAGAAAAATACTTGATTTGAGATCCACTTTCTTACCATTCTTAAAATACACTCTCTCTCAATTTAGTAACAAGAATTTCTGGAATGTTCCCTGGATAGACTATGGCATTCTTTTACGTAAAATTTTTGCTCCCCACCATATAATACAATCTGGTATTAGTAGGAATGCTTTGGCCTCTGATCATATTGCTTATGGTAGCCTTCTCCTCCCTTATACCAGTAACCAAGAAATCATGGTTGTTTGGAATAGAGCATAGTGCAATACTTACCCAACAGTTCACACTGACTCCCTTCTTTGGTTTGGTAAGTCACATAATATCTCTATGGTTTATGATCTCCTATCAAACATAAGCAGCTTACCAAAGTTTGTGTGGCACAAAGTGATATGGAGCAGATCCTCTCCTTCTAGGGGCAATCTGCTGATGTGGAAGGTTAAAATGAATGCTCTACTGACTAAGAGCAAAATGAAGTATTATGGAATGAATGTTGATCCACTATGTGTATTTTGTAATTTTCATGAAGAGAGTATTGAATCTCTCTACTTTGAGTGTTCTGAACTGCATATCTTATGGAGCAGCCTCATGAACAAGCTTGGTCGGAGCCATGTGTTTGGGGTTTCTACTACTGAGTGGGATTTGATTAGCAAGGCAACAAAGTGGAGAAGCGATAACAGAACTGTATTATTTTTCATCATAAAGAAATATTTGAAGATGGTTCGGGAGGAAAGGAATTTGCGTTGTTTTGATACCAAGAGAAGGAGTTATGCAGTCCTATGGTCCAGTCTCAAGTGTGCAATTGTGCATGGCATGATGACAAGCATTTATCCATTCACTAATCAAAAACCTCGCTTGCCTTGCAAAAAAAATTATGCACGTATATATACACATTTTGACAATCCATTTGTATACACGAGGGGATAACATGTCCGTTGCGGTATAAATCCAAGCATCCATGTACGGGCATGTCGAACCATGTACACATTGTCTTGTTGCACGTGCGCGCACACACATCTGTGTATATGGTACACATATATTTAATAATACAAATTATATAAATAAAACTTTATTTATAAGTTTAAATAAAATATTGATTTTATTTAACATAAAATTTAGAAAGTTTAAAATGAATTAGACTACATAGGCCCATTAAAGATCCAATAATGAATTTTTTTTGAAATTTACCCACTTACCCCAATGCATGTTGGCCCAATCCCAACAAAATGGTCATATGTAAAATGGAGGACATGCGCACCTTGAACTGGAGCACACGAGGGCTCGAAGGTTCTTGGATGACACGCCGCTAATCGTAAGGTGACTGCAGGTCCTAGAACGAACTGGAGCGCACGGCTAGCTCAAGCACTCTTATACAATTGTGTTATATCATGATGAGGTAGGTGGCCAGTGTTGCCATTCAAAAGTACTTAATAGGTATGAGAAATTATTACAAGTGAGATATCTGTTGTGACGGGCTGGGCTTGGAAGCTTGCTCGAGAAGAGCAGTAGCTGTTAAGCCTAGTCTTCAAGGTTGTAAATGGGCATATGGTTGTTTACGGACATAGTTGAAGGTTACTAAGGGAACTAATAGGCGAGGGAGGGCCTAGATGGAGCTTAACATGAACGAGGAAGCTGTTCGATGGCATGTCGATGTAGTAGACTGGCCGTGGAACTTAGCCTTATATGGCAACCTTCCTTGGCCTTGCCACTCGGTGCCACCCCGGAAGGGTGGGGTTGCTGGTTCAGACATAAACCGAGGTGTTGAATGGCTCTAGAATTTTCCAAGGGGATGCGCGATAGGTAGCTATGATCGTCGGGCTAGTTTCCTTACCCCCATCTTTGCTGCAAGCACAGACCTGCTCAATTTATTTGTTGGGGGGCATTCTTGAGTGGTCTGCGTGACCACTATGTAGAGTACGTGCATAGTTACTATAACTTAGTTGATAGTCTTAGTAATGTAAAGGAGTGAATGAGCATGCATTATAGCTGCACACGATATGAAACCAAATTGGGATTATGGTCTAAATCCTTAAGGGAATCTACTCAACCACTGGAGGAGGTGGTGGAACACTATTCGCTGTCATCACCACCAAGGTTATGGATGGTGCAAAAGACGTGAAATGAGTTTGTAGAGGAGAAAAGAGTGAAGAAAATTGAGAGCTTTAGTAGGAGGCCCCGATTCTAGTGCCAAAATGTTGACTAATATTTTCGTCAACCTCAGAATTACGTTGGTGTGTTGTGAAAAGCAAAGATTACTTGCTAATCATTAGGCTTAAAAATGATAATTAGGAAAGCAAGTAAACAATTAAAGTAAATGATACCAAATATATAAAATGGTTTAACAAACTTGCCTATATCTACTATGAAGTTCTCTTACTATATATCTCTCTTATAATTATATGGAATTATATATGAGGATAATAAGAAAAAGAAAGCAGTTAAGACTAATGAGTTAGCTAATCTAAAAAAAATTCCATGTGAAGAGCTCTAAATTGTGTATATACCTAGAATTCTTGTATTTTCCAAACCCTGTGAAGTGGCAATGCATGTGATATTTATAATAACTAGGATGGATGATGAATAACTGATATTATGCTACAAAGCAGGTAGGAAGAGCGCTTGGCCATTGGTCTGGTTGCTTGGGCTGATGGGAGGAAGTTATAATGGTACAAAGGAATGCATGGTTGAGAAATATACATATTGTCCCTCTATACTAGGTGCAGACTTGGCATTTAATATGCATTAAATACTAACGGCTTTATAAAGGAGCAGGGATTTGCTTTATGTAACGCCCTACTCCGAGACCCACATTAACAAAGAGAATTACATAGTAATTCTGTCTGCTAATGCGGAGAATAGGGCTGGTTAAGGGCGACCATCATAGTCTTGCATTAGATAAGATCTAATGTAATATCCCGGAAATTTGGGGCAATATCAATTTAATAATCTGTTTAAATAATTAAATTGATTTGTTAATCTTTGATAAAAATATTTGAGTTGGTACAGGTCTTAAGCCTGTTTGTTTTTAAATTTTAAATTTGGTTTAAAATTTTGGAAACTGAAATTTTAAACAAAGTTTTAAAGCAAATTTGGAAGTATGGATTCAAATTTAAAATTGTATCCTTGTTTGAAATAAATAGGTTGATAAAATTTATAATGTTTTAACAAATTTAAATTGTTAAAAGTATATTTTAAAAAGGATTTTGAATTCAAATAAATTGGTTTAAAATCTTTTAATGTTAAGTGTTCTTAACATTTGATTTAAAAAGATTTTGTAAATTTGATTTAAAATTGATTAAAGTTAAATTGTAATTTATTTTAAATCTTTAATTTAAAATGAATCAAAAGAAAGATTTTAAAGTAAAATATTTTAAAGTCTTTTGTTAATAATAATTAAAGTAATTATAAAGGTTAATGCTTTAATTTAGAAAGTAATTAAGGGTTAATGATTTAGGATTCATTAAATTAATAAGGTAATTAAAGAATAATTTAATAATTTAATTAATGAATGGTTTAAGTGTTAATTAATTAAATAATTAGGATTATAAGTTAATTAATTAAGGTTAATTAATTTAGGATTAATTTTGATAATCAATTAGATTAATTAACTAATGATAATCATTTGTGAATTGGTTAAGTATAATTACTTAATGAAAGTAATTAAAGTAATTAATTACTTAAGGTAATTAATTAGATAAATTTGATAAGTTTAATTTATTAATTAAATTAAGATAATCACTTGGTGATTGATAAGTAATTACTTAAATGTAATTAGTGAAGTGTAATTACTTAGGAAAGTAATTAAAGTTAATTAGTGGATGTAATTAACTAAAGATGATTTAAAAAGTAATTTGAAGTTTAATTACTTTTGAATAATTAATCAAGGGATTAATTAAAGGATAATTAATTAAGGAGTAATTAATTTATGAAGTGTAGTAATTAAGAGTAGTTAATTACTAAATGAGATTAATCAAAGGTGATTAATAATTAAAGATTTATTATGAAATATAATTAATTTAAATGGAGTAATAAATTAAAGAAGTAATTAGAATCATTTATTAATATGATTAATGATGTAATTAAGGATTGATTAATTAAGATTAGTTAATCAATAATGAGTGATAAAAGTAATTAATTAATTATAATTAATTAAGGATTAATGTAATTAAGTATAATTAATTAATTACCGAAGTAATTAGAGATTAATTACTGAAGTGATTTAAGATAATTAATTTGTGAAATTAATTAAGTATTAATTACTTAAAGTAATTAAAGGTTGATTAATCAGGATTGATTAATTAAAATGGATACTAGAGTATGATTAATTAATTGGTTTAATTAATAATTAAGTAAGCAGGATTTATAGGATAAGGTAATTAATTTAATTCACTTTAAATTAATTAGAGATGATAAATCATTACTTAAGGATGGATGAATGAGATTGAATGTATTTCATTGTTTGATATCTCTGATGAGATATGATTGATATATGATATGGATGTTTGGTTGAATTATAATGATAATGTGAATTATCTGTTTGGGATGATAATGTAGATTATCTATTGAATTATCTATCTTTGTGTATATAGATAAGAATTGAATTGTTTTAACCTTAAAATAACTTGGCCCTTAAAAGATACGTTTTGGATTTCGATGAGACCGGGATCGGGTTTCCGTATACCGGGATTCCAGGTTTGGAGACCCGAATACCACATCGATCCAAATTAACGATAGGTCGTGAATCTCAAGTGAAGATGAAGTTTCAGAGTGCAAGGGTTATTGTCGTTAACTCTGAGGGTGATTCCAAAACGAGTGTAACGAAATAATGCCTTCGGTTTCGTTCGAACCCGGAACGAACTTGTATGGATTGAATGCTTTCAGAACATCGTCAGGTGGACGATGAGCATTCTAAGTGATATGTTCTGATTAAAGGTAATCGTAACCTCAAGCCTCATCAACCGGGAATGGCTAAAACAGGGGAGGTGCAGCAAGGCTTCGTGGGTAGCACCCACTGAGAGCAAGATAGATCCCTGTCTAGAGGTCCCTTTTCTTTTTATTCGGCTTAGTGTGTGGTTGGTCGCGCCAACTACGGGGTTATCTTGTTCGGAATTATCCAGTAAGGGATGGTTCCGGCTTTGTGTTGCAGGGGAGCGGGCGTACTCCTCGGTACGGTGATCTAGGCCACGTACTGTGACGGGCGGTACCCCAGTAGCCCTGCCATTGTATGGAAACCCATTCTTCCTACGTGCCCTTACGGTTTTGATTGTATAACCCACTTTGTGGCTAGTATGCTGGAATTTAATAATGTAACAATTTCAGCTATTTCATATTTATTTGAAAACCCTAGACCCTATTATAATATAACTGGATTTCCTATCAAATGTTTTGGTTAGCGTAAGGTAAAAACTTACCCATGTTTATTTGTGGGGAGTCTTACGTGATACCTTTTCTTTCTAAAGGTTTTGAAGTTAAGCAAGTTTAACCTGTTACTCACACCAGACCCATGTCTGACCCAAGTTGTTTATTTCTGTTTTATAAACTCTTTGGTACTCAAATTTTTACGAGTAGCCAAGGGATTCAGGTTTAGCTTTGACGAATTGTGGAGGAGCAATGGAGCAGGAGGCTTTAGCGTTGTAGATATATATAGTAGTTCCGCTGTGTCTGTATCTCTGTAGTGTATTGAGTTGTAATGTCTAGACAGATGTTATAACTGTCTAGTAAGTGATGTATATGCTGTGTAACTCTGTAAAGTGTTGTATATTATGTAATAGTATATGTTATTAATATAATTTATTCGTTCCGCTGTGAGATCGTTGTTGTTGTTTCTTTCTTTCTTCTCTTCATTTCTATTTTCTACCCCTTTCTTTCTTATTAATGATACGACTTTCTGTGGAGAAAAAGTCGGGTCGTTACAGTGGTATCAGAGCAGGTTTTCCCTTCTAACCAAGAAATCCCCCGAGCCTTGCATACTTTACTTCGAGTCAAATACCAAAAACCCCGAGCAAAACACCTATCAACTCGAGAGATCATCAAACAACCTTCTCTGCTTTGATTTTGAAACTGAATTACAGGTTATTGATTTTGAAAATGCAGGCTCGAATTTGATTTACTATCCTGAAAATATATATTATAATGTTTGAGCTTTCACTTTTATTAAACATGCATTGATGTTTTAGATTTCCAGAAACAATACTATGTTATCTTAATCTAAACAAGTTTTTAAACTAAAACCTATTATACTACAAACATAATTCGTTCAGTAATTAAATCCTAACAAAGCTTGAATCAAAAGTTAGAGAATTTTCACTAGAATTTGAGTCTGGGAATTTAGAAACAGAGTTTCTATAATATATGTATTCACAGTCAATAATAGGCATACCACACAGACATTTCATATACATAATATACATGCATTAACATCCATATAATTATACAACACAATCTACTACAACATCCAACACATGCATCATAACAGATTTTAAAGAAAACTGTTTTTAAGATTTAGTGTTTACTCACCTTATTTTGAAATGAAGAGCAGAGTCTCCACTTTGAAAAATCTTTTGAATCTTTTAAAACTTGAGTCTTTATTTGATTTTAAAACTTGCATGCTGTGTTTTTTAGTTTGTATTCGTGGAGAATTTGCGAGTTGAACGGGTAAGGAGTTTTTAGCATTTTCTGGTGATCGATGGAGAGATGGGTCTCGTGATCATGGCTGGAGGTAGTAGGAAGGTTTTGGCTCGGGATGTTCCGACCTTGTGTTGCAGGGGTGCTGATGGTCAGGGGAGGCGCAGCGGAAGCGTGGTGGGCCCATAACCCATAATTACTTCATTTTATAAATCCTTCTTACTTAACCATTAATTAATTACAATCAATTAATTAATTATCCTCTAATAATTCATTTCAATTAATCATCTTGATTAATTATCTTTTAATTACATCCAAGTAATTTATCCTTTAATTAATTACTTAAATTAATTAACCTTAACCACTTATAATAATTAACCTTTAATTACTTCATTAATTAATTAACTATAATTAATTAAATTAATCAACTATAATTAATTACATTAATCCTTAATTAATTACATTAATTAATCACTTCATTTATTAATTATTTTTACTTAATTAATCAATCTTAATTACATCATTAATTATATTAATTAATGATCCTTAATTACAACTTAATTATTAATTACTTAGTTAAATTAATTACATTAAGTAATTAACAATTAAGTTGTAATTAAGGATCATTAATTAATATAATTAATGATGTAATTAAGATTGATTAATTAAGTAAAAATAATTAATAAATGAAGTGATTAATTAATGTAATTAATTAAGGATTAATGTAATTAATTATAGTTGATTAATTTAATTAATTATAGTTAATTAATTAATGAAGTAATTAAGGGTTAATTATTATAAGTGGTTAAGGTTAATTAATTTAAGTAATTAATTAAAGGATAAATTACTTGGATGTAATTAAAAGATAATTAATCAAGATGATTAATTGAAATGAATTATTAGAGGATAATTAATTAATTGATTGTAATTAATTAATGGTTAAGTAAGAAGGATTTATAAAATGAAGTAATTAATTTAAAGTGAATTAATCTTACATTCTAATAAAGATTAGACCATGAGATAATGATTTTTGAATCAAACTTTGTCTAGAAACTTGAAACAGAGATGGTACAGATATTTCACAAACATGCACACATCCATCATCCAATATTCACAGAGATTTCACATATATATACAACCATTCTTGCTTCAGAGATTCACATGTACCCATTTATACTTAAGCATTTTAAAAAGAATTTGTTACTTCCGTAAGACAATGATGAACAGGGTACTTAAAAACAACATGCACACAAATATCAGGCATTCACTTATCAATACACATTTATTATTCAACCATACTAGATTTTAGAATTAAAAGTTACTCACCTTATTTTGAAGAAGACAGAGCCTTCATTTTTGAAAATAGCTTTGAAAACTTTTGCTGGAATTAATAATGTAACAATTTCAGCTATTTCATATTTATTTGAAAACCCTAGACCCTATTATAATACAATCGAATTTCCTATCAAATGTTTTGGTTAGCGTAAGGTAAAAACTTAACCATGTTTATGTGTGGGAAGTCTTACGTGATACTTTTTCTTTCAAAAGGTTTTGAAGTTAAGCAAGAATTAAAAGTTACTCACTTCTGCCTCATCGACAGATCCAACTCTACTCATCCACACTTCAAAGATAAACTCCGAACCATTACAGTTTCCTTCGGAGATCGATGAAATCCTTCACTACAGCAAAGTTTACTCGAGACAGTTCCGGGTTCGAACGAAACCGAAGGCATTATCTCGTTACACTCGTTTTGGAATCACCCTCAGAGTTAACGACAATAACCCTTGCACTCTGAATCTTCATCTTCACTTGATTCACGACCTATCGTTAATTTGGATCGATGTGGTATTCGGGTCTCCAGACCTGGAAATCCGGTATACGGAAACCCGATCCCGGTCTCATCGAAATCCAAAAGTGAATCCAGATCAAACGTAACTTCATCAAATTGAAATTAGACCATCTTGATCAAAAACTGGAAAACTGCCATGGCCAGAAACTGCTTCCCTCCCATCGCCTCCAAACTCGAGATCATCTATCCACTTCACCGATGCTTCGTCACATCTTCCAGCTTGTATTCCCACTAATGCGAATCACTCCGGTCCTCCATAACCATCGCGAGAGCCTTCTGACAGCATCGTTTCAAACTTTCTCTAGAACCCTAGTTTGATCTAATCCCACCATCACGGCCAAACAGAAATTCTACCAGTATTTTTCCCGCGATCAACATTCCCTAGGCTATCTTCGATAACAACATAGATCTCCAAAACATCATCGATCGCCGCCGATTTACAAAATACCCAAATTTGTTCAACACTGAAAATCTCAACAATTTCTATGCTAAAAATAATGATTTCCATATTAATATTCATCATTTCTTAATACTAATCAGGTTCTAAAATCAAATCCTGAAATTACGAAGATTGAATTTTGGCTTAGTTTTTAGATCATCACTGTTTATTTATTTTCAGAGATAATTGCCAAATATAACTTCTAGAAACTATTTTTGAATTTTATTTTACACTGCTATAATCACTATTCCTTTATAAAACATAACCTAAATCTGAATGTCAGAGAAGATATGAAATTCTATAAGAAATCAGAGCCTGGTTTTTTTTAACAGGGCAGATATATATACAGGCATTTCAAAGACAAAATCATATATATATATATATATTCATATATTCACATCCAAATATTTATGCAAACCATACTACTACAATCATTTATTACATGCACTAATATATCAAGGCTTAAAAATGAGGTTTGCTCACAGGTTACAGAACAGAGAACAGAGGCAATACATACATCTACACATATGAACACATGCAACCATATTCACAGAGATTCATCACAATATTTTAGCCAAATCACAGATTTTAAAAGCTGTTTTAAAAAAAATGTTTACTCACCAGATAATTGATGAACAGAGCTTTAATTTGAAAACTTCTTTTGAAAACTTTAAAACTGGAATACTTTAACCCCAAGAACCTTGCATGCTACTGAAGTTTGATTCCAGATTAAAGAATTTGCATTTGAACTTTAGATTTTGAATGCTGCTTCAAAACTCAGGTTGAAAGGAAATGACTCCAGGCAGGTTTTTGATTTCCAGGTTGAAGAAAAACTTTGCAATCATGTTTTGAAAATGAACTACTGGTTTTGCATTTGAGTTTGAGAAACGAATTTCAGGTTTAAATGACAGAGTTGCTTGCTTGTTTGAGGAGTATTGATTTCAGATTTGATTTTGAGAAATAAGTTTTTAGGATTTTTAAATTTAGATTGTTTTAAATAACCTAAAAGGTGTTAAGATATAAGTGTATTTAAAAGAAATTGAATTTAAAATGGAGTTTGAAAATGTAAAGAAAAGATTTAAATAAATTTTTTTAAAAGTTAAATGTTTTAATAAATTTAAATGTTATGTTATATTTTAAATGATTGAATTTAAAATGGAAATTTGGAATTAGATTTGGAAATGAATATTTCAAATAAACTTGTGAAAAATAATTTAACTATAGGTAAGAAAAAGTTTTATCTTAAAGTTAAATTAGAATTTAATATTTTGTTATTCATTTAAGTATTAGGATAATTAAATGGATAATTAATTTATTTTATAAATTAATGAAATGGATAATTACTTAAAGTAATTAAGGATTTAAACTTAAGGTTTAAGATTAATTATTCTTAGAATAATTAACTTGTAATTTAAGAATCATTAATTAAATAAGGTTAAATTTTAATTAATGATTAGAAGATAATTAATCTAGTAATTAAGATTGTTTAAGTTATAGTTAAGCACTTAATTAATAAATAATTAGTGATTAATTAAATGATTAATAAAGATAAATTAAATAGTAATTAATAATGATTAATCTAAGTTAATTACTTAAGAGAAGTAATTAAAGAATTGATGAAGATCATTAAGTTGAGATAAGTAATTAATTAATGTGATTAATTTTTATAATTAATTAGATTAAATGTAATATCCCGGAAATTTGGGGCAATATCAATTTAATAATCTGTTTAAATAATTAAATTGATTTGTTAATCTTTGATAAAAATATTTGAGTTGGTACAGGTCTTAAGCCTGTTTGTTTTTAAATTTTAAATTTGGTTTAAAATTTTGGAAACTGAAATTTTAAACAAAGTTTTAAAGCAAATTTGGAAGTATGGATTCAAATTTAAAATTGTATCCTTGTTTGAAATAAATAGGTTGATAAAATTTATAATGTTTTAACAAATTTAAATTGTTAAAAGTATATTTTAAAAAGGATTTTGAATTCAAATAAATTGGTTTAAAATCTTTTAATGTTAAGTGTTCTTAACATTTGATTTAAAAAGATTTTGTAAATTTGATTTAAAATTGATTAAAGTTAAATTGTAATTTATTTTAAATCTTTAATTTAAAATGAATCAAAAGAAAGATTTTAAAGTAAAATATTTTAAAGTCTTTTGTTAATAATAATTAAAGTAATTATAAAGGTTAATGCTTTAATTTAGAAAGTAATTAAGGGTTAATGATTTAGGATTCATTAAATTAATAAGGTAATTAAAGAATAATTTAATAATTTAATTAATGAATGGTTTAAGTGTTAATTAATTAAATAATTAGGATTATAAGTTAATTAATTAAGGTTAATTAATTTAGGATTAATTTTGATAATCAATTAGATTAATTAACTAATGATAATCATTTGTGAATTGGTTAAGTATAATTACTTAATGAAAGTAATTAAAGTAATTAATTACTTAAGGTAATTAATTAGATAAATTTGATAAGTTTAATTTATTAATTAAATTAAGATAATCACTTGGTGATTGATAAGTAATTACTTAAATGTAATTAGTGAAGTGTAATTACTTAGGAAAGTAATTAAAGTTAATTAGTGGATGTAATTAACTAAAGATGATTTAAAAAGTAATTTGAAGTTTAATTACTTTTGAATAATTAATCAAGGGATTAATTAAAGGATAATTAATTAAGGAGTAATTAATTTATGAAGTGTAGTAATTAAGAGTAGTTAATTACTAAATGAGATTAATCAAAGGTGATTAATAATTAAAGATTTATTATGAAATATAATTAATTTAAATGGAGTAATAAATTAAAGAAGTAATTAGAATCATTTATTAATATGATTAATGATGTAATTAAGGATTGATTAATTAAGATTAGTTAATCAATAATGAGTGATAAAAGTAATTAATTAATTATAATTAATTAAGGATTAATGTAATTAAGTATAATTAATTAATTACCGAAGTAATTAGAGATTAATTACTGAAGTGATTTAAGATAATTAATTTGTGAAATTAATTAAGTATTAATTACTTAAAGTAATTAAAGGTTGATTAATCAGGATTGATTAATTAAAATGGATACTAGAGTATGATTAATTAATTGGTTTAATTAATAATTAAGTAAGCAGGATTTATAGGATAAGGTAATTAATTTAATTCACTTTAAATTAATTAGAGATGATAAATCATTACTTAAGGATGGATGAATGAGATTGAATGTATTTCATTGTTTGATATCTCTGATGAGATATGATTGATATATGATATGGATGTTTGGTTGAATTATAATGATAATGTGAATTATCTGTTTGGGATGATAATGTAGATTATCTATTGAATTATCTATCTTTGTGTATATAGATAAGAATTGAATTGTTTTAACCTTAAAATAACTTGGCCCTTAAAAGATACGTTTTGGATTTCGATGAGACCGGGATCGGGTTTCCGTATACCGGGATTCCAGGTTTGGAGACCCGAATACCACATCGATCCAAATTAACGATAGGTCGTGAATCTCAAGTGAAGATGAAGTTTCAGAGTGCAAGGGTTATTGTCGTTAACTCTGAGGGTGATTCCAAAACGAGTGTAACGAAATAATGCCTTCGGTTTCGTTCGAACCCGGAACGAACTTGTATGGATTGAATGCTTTCAGAACATCGTCAGGTGGACGATGAGCATTCTAAGTGATATGTTCTGATTAAAGGTAATCGTAACCTCAAGCCTCATCAACCGGGAATGGCTAAAACAGGGGAGGTGCAGCAAGGCTTCGTGGGTAGCACCCACTGAGAGCAAGATAGATCCCTGTCTAGAGGTCCCTTTTCTTTTTATTCGGCTTAGTGTGTGGTTGGTCGCGCCAACTACGGGGTTATCTTGTTCGGAATTATCCAGTAAGGGATGGTTCCGGCTTTGTGTTGCAGGGGAGCGGGCGTACTCCTCGGTACGGTGATCTAGGCCACGTACTGTGACGGGCGGTACCCCAGTAGCCCTGCCATTGTATGGAAACCCATTCTTCCTACGTGCCCTTACGGTTTTGATTGTATAACCCACTTTGTGGCTAGTATGCTGGAATTTAATAATGTAACAATTTCAGCTATTTCATATTTATTTGAAAACCCTAGACCCTATTATAATATAACTGGATTTCCTATCAAATGTTTTGGTTAGCGTAAGGTAAAAACTTACCCATGTTTATTTGTGGGGAGTCTTACGTGATACCTTTTCTTTCTAAAGGTTTTGAAGTTAAGCAAGTTTAACCTGTTACTCACACCAGACCCATGTCTGACCCAAGTTGTTTATTTCTGTTTTATAAACTCTTTGGTACTCAAATTTTTACGAGTAGCCAAGGGATTCAGGTTTAGCTTTGACGAATTGTGGAGGAGCAATGGAGCAGGAGGCTTTAGCGTTGTAGATATATATAGTAGTTCCGCTGTGTCTGTATCTCTGTAGTGTATTGAGTTGTAATGTCTAGACAGATGTTATAACTGTCTAGTAAGTGATGTATATGCTGTGTAACTCTGTAAAGTGTTGTATACTATGTAATAGTATATGTTATTAATATAATTTATTCGTTCCGCTGTGAGATCGTTGTTGTTGTTTCTTTCTTTCTTCTCTTCATTTCTATTTTCTACCCCTTTCTTTCTTATTAATGATACGACTTTCTGTGGAGAAAAAGTCGGGTCGTTACAGTGGTATCAGAGCAGGTTTTCCCTTCTAACCTAGAAATCCCCCGAGCCTTGCATACTTTACTTCGAGTCAAATACCAAAAACCCCGAGCAAAACACCTATCAACTCGAGAGATCATCAAACAACCTTCTCTGCTTTGATTTTGAAACTGAATTACAGGTTATTGATTTTGAAAATGCAGGCTCGAATTTGATTTACTATCCTGAAAATATATATTATAATGTTTGAGCTTTCACTTTTATTAAACATGCATTGATGTTTTAGATTTCCAGAAACAATACTATGTTATCTTAATCTAAACAAGTTTTTAAACTAAAACCTATTATACTACAAACATAATTCGTTCAGTAATTAAATCCTAACAAAGCTTGAATCAAAAGTTAGAGAATTTTCACTAGAATTTGAGTCTGGGAATTTAGAAACAGAGTTTCTATAATACATGTATTCACAGTCAATAATAGGCATACCACACAGACATTTCATATACATAATATACATGCATTAACATCCATATAATTATACAACACAATCTACTACAACATCCAACACATGCATCATAACAGATTTTAAAGAAAACTGTTTTTAAGGTTTAGTGTTTACTCACCTTATTTTGAAATGAAGAGCAGAGTCTCCACTTTGAAAAATCTTTTGAATCTTTTAAAACTTGAGTCTTTATTTGATTTTAAAACTTGCATGCTGTGTTTTTTAGTTTGTATTCGTGGAGAATTTGCGAGTTGAACGGGTAAGGAGTTTTTAGCATTTTCTGGTGATCGATGGAGAGATGGGTCTCGTGATCATGGCTGGAGGTAGTAGGAAGGTTTTGGCTCGGGATGTTCCGACCTTGTGTTGCAGGGGTGCTGATGGTCAGGGGAGGCGCAGCGGAAGCGTGGTGGGCCCATAACCCATAATTACTTCATTTTATAAATCCTTCTTACTTAACCATTAATTAATTACAATCAATTAATTAATTATCCTCTAATAATTCATTTCAATTAATCATCTTGATTAATTATCTTTTAATTACATCCAAGTAATTTATCCTTTAATTAATTACTTAAATTAATTAACCTTAACCACTTATAATAATTAACCTTTAATTACTTCATTAATTAATTAACTATAATTAATTAAATTAATCAACTATAATTAATTACATTAATCCTTAATTAATTACATTAATTAATCACTTCATTTATTAATTATTTTTACTTAATTAATCAATCTTAATTACATCATTAATTATATTAATTAATGATCCTTAATTACAACTTAATTATTAATTACTTAGTTAAATTAATTACATTAAGTAATTAACAATTAAGTTGTAATTAAGGATCATTAATTAATATAATTAATGATGTAATTAAGATTGATTAATTAAGTAAAAATAATTAATAAATGAAGTGATTAATTAATGTAATTAATTAAGGATTAATGTAATTAATTATAGTTGATTAATTTAATTAATTATAGTTAATTAATTAATGAAGTAATTAAGGGTTAATTATTATAAGTGGTTAAGGTTAATTAATTTAAGTAATTAATTAAAGGATAAATTACTTGGATGTAATTAAAAGATAATTAATCAAGATGATTAATTGAAATGAATTATTAGAGGATAATTAATTAATTGATTGTAATTAATTAATGGTTAAGTAAGAAGGATTTATAAAATGAAGTAATTAATTTAAAGTGAATTAATCTTACATTCTAATAAAGATTAGACCATGAGATAATGATTTTTGAATCAAACTTTGTCTAGAAACTTGAAACAGAGATGGTACAGATATTTCACAAACATGCACACATCCATCATCCAATATTCACAGAGATTTCACATATATATACAACCATTCTTGCTTCAGAGATTCACATGTACCCATTTATACTTAAGCATTTTAAAAAGAATTTGTTACTTCCGTAAGACAATGATGAACAGGGTACTTAAAAACAACATGCACACAAATATCAGGCATTCACTTATCAATACACATTTATTATTCAACCATACTAGATTTTAGAATTAAAAGTTACTCACCTTATTTTGAAGAAGACAGAGCCTTCATTTTTGAAAATAGCTTTGAAAACTTTTGCTGGAATTAATAATGTAACAATTTCAGCTATTTCATATTTATTTGAAAACCCTAGACCCTATTATAATACAATCGAATTTCCTATCAAATGTTTTGGTTAGCGTAAGGTAAAAACTTAACCATGTTTATGTGTGGGAAGTCTTACGTGATACTTTTTCTTTCAAAAGGTTTTGAAGTTAAGCAAGAATTAAAAGTTACTCACTTCTGCCTCATCGACAGATCCAACTCTACTCATCCACACTTCAAAGATAAACTCCGAACCATTACAGTTTCCTTCGAAGATCGATGAAATCCTTCACTACAGCAAAGTTTACTCGAGACAGTTCCGGGTTCGAACGAAACCGAAGGCATTATCTCGTTACACTCGTTTTGGAATCACCCTCAGAGTTAACGACAATAACCCTTGCACTCTGAATCTTCATCTTCACTTGATTCACGACCTATCGTTAATTTGGATCGATGTGGTATTCGGGTCTCCAGACCTAGAAATCCGGTATACGGAAACCCGATCCCGGTCTCATCGAAATCCAAAAGTGAATCCAGATCAAACGTAACTTCATCAAATTGAAATTAGACCATCTTGATCAAAAACTGGAAAACTGCCATGGCCAGAAACTGCTTCCCTCCCATCGCCTCCAAACTCGAGATCATCTATCCACTTCACCGATGCTTCGTCACATCTTCCAGCTTGTATTCCCACTAATGCGAATCACTCCGGTCCTCCATAACCATCGCGAGAGCCTTCTGACAGCATCGTTTCAAACTTTCTCTAGAACCCTAGTTTGATCTAATCCCACCACCACGGCCAAACAGAAATTCTACCAGTATTTTTCCCGCGATCAACATTCCCTAGGCTATCTTCGATAACAACATAGATCTCCAAAACATCATCGATCGCCGCCGATTTACAAAATACCCAAATTTGTTCAACACTGAAAATCTCAACAATTTCTATGCTAAAAATAATGATTTCCATATTAATATTCATCATTTCTTAATACTAATCAGGTTCTAAAATCAAATCCTGAAATTACGAAGATTGAATTTTGGCTTAGTTTTTAGATCATCACTGTTTATTTATTTTCAGAGATAATTGCCAAATATAACTTCTAGAAACTATTTTTGAATTTTATTTTACACTGCTATAATCACTATTCCTTTATAAAACATAACCTAAATCTGAATGTCAGAGAAGATATGAAATTCTATAAAAAATCAGAGCCTGGTTTTTTTTAACAGGGCAGATATATATACAGGCATTTCAAAGACAAAATCATATATATATATATATATTCATATATTCACATCCAAATATTTATGCAAACCATACTACTACAATCATTTATTACATGCACTAATATATCAAGGCTTAAAAATGAGGTTTGCTCACAGGTTACAGAACAGAGAACAGAGGCAATACATACATCTACACATATGAACACATGCAACCATATTCACAGAGATTCATCACAATATTTTAGCCAAATCACAGATTTTAAAAGCTGTTTTTAAAAAAATGTTTACTCACCAGATAATTGATGAACAGAGCTTTAATTTGAAAACTTCTTTTGAAAACTTTAAAACTGGAATACTTTAACCCCAAGAACCTTGCATGCTACTGAAGTTTGATTCCAGATTAAAGAATTTGCATTTGAACTTTAGATTTTGAATGCTGCTTCAAAACTCAGGTTGAAAGGAAATGACTCCAGGCAGGTTTTTGATTTCCAGGTTGAAGAAAAACTTTGCAATCATGTTTTGAAAATGAACTACTGGTTTTGCATTTGAGTTTGAGAAACGAATTTCAGGTTTAAATGACAGAGTTGCTTGCTTGTTTGAGGAGTATTGATTTCAGATTTGATTTTGAGAAATAAGTTTTTAGGATTTTTAAATTTAGATTGTTTTAAATAACCTAAAAGGTGTTAAGATATAAGTGTATTTAAAAGAAATTGAATTTAAAATGGAGTTTGAAAATGTAAAGAAAAGATTTAAATAAATTTTTTTAAAAGTTAAATGTTTTAATAAATTTAAATGTTATTTTATATTTTAAATGATTGAATTTAAAATGGAAATTTGGAATTAGATTTGGAAATGAATATTTCAAATAAACTTGTGAAAAATAATTTAACTATAGGTAAGAAAAAGTTTTATCTTAAAGTTAAATTAGAATTTAATATTTTGTTATTCATTTAAGTATTAGGATAATTAAATGGATAATTAATTTATTTTATAAATTAATGAAATGGATAATTACTTAAAGTAATTAAGGATTTAAACTTAAGGTTTAAGATTAATTATTCTTAGAATAATTAACTTGTAATTTAAGAATCATTAATTAAATAAGGTTAAATTTTAATTAATGATTAGAAGATAATTAATCTAGTAATTAAGATTGTTTAAGTTATAGTTAAGCACTTAATTAATAAATAATTAGTGATTAATTAAATGATTAATAAAGATAAATTAAATAGTAATTAATAATGATTAATCTAAGTTAATTACTTAAGAGAAGTAATTAAAGAATTGATGAAGATCATTAAGTTGAGATAAGTAATTAATTAATGTGATTAATTTTTATAATTAATTAGATTAAATGTAATATCCCGGAAATTTGGGGCAATATCAATTTAATAATCTGTTTAAATAATTAAATTGATTTGTTAATCTTTGATAAAAATATTTGAGTTGGTACAGGTCTTAAGCCTGTTTGTTTTTAAATTTTAAATTTGGTTTAAAATTTTGGAAACTGAAATTTTAAACAAAGTTTTAAAGCAAATTTGGAAGTATGGATTCAAATTTAAAATTGTATCCTTGTTTGAAATAAATAGGTTGATAAAATTTATAATGTTTTAACAAATTTAAATTGTTAAAAGTATATTTTAAAAAGGATTTTGAATTCAAATAAATTGGTTTAAAATCTTTTAATGTTAAGTGTTCTTAACATTTGATTTAAAAAGATTTTGTAAATTTGATTTAAAATTGATTAAAGTTAAATTGTAATTTATTTTAAATCTTTAATTTAAAATGAATCAAAAGAAAGATTTTAAAGTAAAATATTTTAAAGTCTTTTGTTAATAATAATTAAAGTAATTATAAAGGTTAATGCTTTAATTTAGAAAGTAATTAAGGGTTAATGATTTAGGATTCATTAAATTAATAAGGTAATTAAAGAATAATTTAATAATTTAATTAATGAATGGTTTAAGTGTTAATTAATTAAATAATTAGGATTATAAGTTAATTAATTAAGGTTAATTAATTTAGGATTAATTTTGATAATCAATTAGATTAATTAACTAATGATAATCATTTGTGAATTGGTTAAGTATAATTACTTAATGAAAGTAATTAAAGTAATTAATTACTTAAGGTAATTAATTAGATAAATTTGATAAGTTTAATTTATTAATTAAATTAAGATAATCACTTGGTGATTGATAAGTAATTACTTAAATGTAATTAGTGAAGTGTAATTACTTAGGAAAGTAATTAAAGTTAATTAGTGGATGTAATTAACTAAAGATGATTTAAAAAGTAATTTGAAGTTTAATTACTTTTGAATAATTAATCAAGGGATTAATTAAAGGATAATTAATTAAGGAGTAATTAATTTATGAAGTGTAGTAATTAAGAGTAGTTAATTACTAAATGAGATTAATCAAAGGTGATTAATAATTAAAGATTTATTATGAAATATAATTAATTTAAATGGAGTAATAAATTAAAGAAGTAATTAGAATCATTTATTAATATGATTAATGATGTAATTAAGGATTGATTAATTAAGATTAGTTAATCAATAATGAGTGATAAAAGTAATTAATTAATTATAATTAATTAAGGATTAATGTAATTAAGTATAATTAATTAATTACCGAAGTAATTAGAGATTAATTACTGAAGTGATTTAAGATAATTAATTTGTGAAATTAATTAAGTATTAATTACTTAAAGTAATTAAAGGTTGATTAATCAGGATTGATTAATTAAAATGGATACTAGAGTATGATTAATTAATTGGTTTAATTAATAATTAAGTAAGCAGGATTTATAGGATAAGGTAATTAATTTAATTCACTTTAAATTAATTAGAGATGATAAATCATTACTTAAGGATGGATGAATGAGATTGAATGTATTTCATTGTTTGATATCTCTGATGAGATATGATTGATATATGATATGGATGTTTGGTTGAATTATAATGATAATGTGAATTATCTGTTTGGGATGATAATGTAGATTATCTATTGAATTATCTATCTTTGTGTATATAGATAAGAATTGAATTGTTTTAACCTTAAAATAACTTGGCCCTTAAAAGATACGTTTTGGATTTCGATGAGACCGGGATCGGGTTTCCGTATACCGGGATTCCAGGTTTGGAGACCCGAATACCACATCGATCCAAATTAACGATAGATCGTGAATCTCAAGTGAAGATGAAGTTTCAGAGTGCAAGGGTTATTGTCGTTAACTCTGAGGGTGATTCCAAAACGAGTGTAACGAAATAATGCCTTCGGTTTCGTTCGAACCCGGAACGAACTTGTATGGATTGAATGCTTTCAGAACATCGTCAGGTGGACGATGAGCATTCTAAGTGATATGTTCTGATTAAAGGTAATCGTAACCTCAAGCCTCATCAACCGGGAATGGCTAAAACAGGGGAGGTGCAGCAAGGCTTCGTGGGTAGCACCCACTGAGAGCAAGATAGATCCCTGTCTAGAGGTCCCTTTTCTTTTTATTCGGCTTAGTGTGTGGTTGGTCGCGCCAACTACGGGGTTATCTTGTTCGGAATTATCCAGTAAGGGATGGTTCCGGCTTTGTGTTGCAGGGGAGCGGGCGTACTCCTCGGTACGGTGATCTAGGCCACGTACTGTGACGGGCGGTACCCCAGTAGCCCTGCCATTGTATGGAAACCCATTCTTCCTACGTGCCCTTACGGTTTTGATTGTATAACCCACTTTGTGGCTAGTATGCTGGAATTTAATAATGTAACAATTTCAGCTATTTCATATTTATTTGAAAACCCTAGACCCTATTATAATATAACTGGATTTCCTATCAAATGTTTTGGTTAGCGTAAGGTAAAAACTTACCCATGTTTATTTGTGGGGAGTCTTACGTGATACCTTTTCTTTCTAAAGGTTTTGAAGTTAAGCAAGTTTAACCTGTTACTCACACCAGACCCATGTCTGACCCAAGTTGTTTATTTCTGTTTTATAAACTCTTGGGTACTCAAATTTTTACGAGTAGCCAAGGGATTCAGGTTTAGCTTTGACGAATTGTGGAGGAGCAATGGAGCAGGAGGCTTTAGCGTTGTAGATATATATAGTAGTTCCGCTGTGTCTGTATCTCTGTAGTGTATTGAGTTGTAATGTCTAGACAGATGTTATAACTGTCTAGTAAGTGATGTATATGCTGTGTAACTCTGTAAAGTGTTGTATACTATGTAATAGTATATGTTATTAATATAATTTATTCGTTCCGCTGTGAGATCGTTGTTGTTGTTTCTTTCTTTCTTCTCTTCTTTTCTATTTTCTAACCCTTTCTTTCTTATTAATGATACGACTTTCTGTGGAGAAAAAGTCGGGTCGTTACATCTAAGTATGTCGATTTTGACACTTATTTTTTTCATTTCATCTCGAGTATTCGACATACTTAATTACTTTCCAATACACTGCTATGGTGGCTACAGGATCTATTCAGAAAAAAAATATGATAACATTAACAATCTTAAGTTACAGAACAACAACGCGGATAATATACATATATACTTACATCAAATGTAATACAACATGCCACAAGTGGTATTCAACCACAATATATACATACATCCCCACAAAAGAATAGATATGTCATAAGGTTCCCAAACAAAAGACTACTACACAAAAACTATGCCATAACCAAAGTCGATGAAGAAGCCCAAAAGGTTAAGCTAGCAAAGGTCCAAAAGCTAACCTGCAACTGGGTCTGACCCAAGTAATAAATACACAGGTCAGGCTAACTAGAACTTGATATTAGCAAAAGATAAAGGAATATAAGTGCATATGGGAAATACTCCTTTAAAGATAAAGGAATGATATAAGAAAGTCTATTTATACAACTAAGAATAGGTGTTCCATAAAGGCTCAAAGTTAATCACATGATAAGATTTAACATGGCATAGATGTTTCACATTCAAAGGGCTATACAATGTTAGTGAACATAAGCAATATATAAGCCATATGTGAAATCATTAAAATCTCCAAATCAAAACTCATGAAACTCAATAAGAGTTTATAATCCCAATATCGAAATCACCATAAAACAACATATATATAAGCCTTTCTCTAACTCAAGACTATAAGTAAATTCGTCATCTCAAATTGGTGAAATCGAAATAAAAAACTTGTAAAAATTCCCCGGATTGGCCAAATCCCATTTGCATGATGAAGCGATGCTGCACGTGTCATCCCCCCAGTACTATATATATATTAGGTACCTCTCCCAAACGACCGAAGTCGTAAATCTCAGACGACCGAAGTCGTAATCCCAGATGATCTGAAAGTCTATAGTACTGGCAATCCCAGAATGTGTCACAAACTCCCAGATATGAACCCAAAAACTATTTATGTGCATCCCATACCACACGTTCGCACTTAACGGTTTACTAACCGCTATTCATTGCCACAATGGAATACAGAAATCATCATAAAATCTCAAAACTCGGAAAATTCAGACTCGCCTCATCTCATCGGCAAGTAAAACACCATATCGGGTTCTCATAGATCATACTCCTAGAATAGGAGATCTCAAACCACAACTCACCAAATATTGGCCTTCCCAGTTAATTCCTAAAGATAGAAATTATAATCTCAAAAACCCGCCATAAATTGGCTAAATAACTCAGAAATCAATAACCAAGATAGTTTCGATCGTACAAGACCGGAATTAACCGATAAAGTAAACACACGTGTCCCATACCATGTGTTTTACAAAACTATTTAATTCTCTTTCCCATACGTCCGAAAAGTGTAAAAATAATGTATATTATTTGTAAAATAATTTACTTGAGAAAATGGGATTTTAAAATAATTTTCTAAAATCATTTTAAAGATATTATTGAAAATTCTACTTGAATATATCTAAAATACTTTGAAATAATTTAATAATAACTAAAAATAATTTGAAAATATTTTATAATAAAGATTTCAAAAACCAAATCATTTAGAAATTTTCTCAAAATTTATTTGGAAGAAATAGTGATTGAAATCGAGGAAAAATGAAGAAATTACTCCAAATCGATATTTGAATTCAATTCGAATTTAAATTAAAATTTTAAATTCCAAATCTCGGCTAATCCATTGATGGATATCATAGCCCATATTCATCATAAAAATCATCTCAAAATTTGCATAAGAATTGGCCACAAAAACCATAGATATAAGTAAGCAAACAAGGCAAAAAAGCTCGGATAAAAAAACAATAGGCTCATGTACTTGGGCCAACAAGGGTCACCCAGGCCAGTGGCTAGGTCGACCTGGAGACTACTGGGCTGTCGACTCAGGATACGGAGTTTCTTCTCTGGGTGTTTTTTTGCTTCGTATTGAACTTCCAGATATCATTTCACATAGCAAACAGATGAATTAAGGACTGAAATTTGACATGCAACAAGTTTAACAACCAAACAACACTTCGGGAAAATTCTGGCAGTAATTCAAGAGAAAATCAAACAGATATTGGTGCTCAAAGTAGCAACCAGAAACAAGAAATTCAAAGAACAACAACAGATAACAATATACATACAGAACTTGTTTCCAGCAACCAATTTTTACAGGCAAAGCGATTTTTAGCTAGCAATTATGAGCTTTTACACTCACCTTATCAAACAACAATATTTTTGAGCAATTTCAGTTGGAAGATGAAAGCT
Source organism: Allium fistulosum (assembly GCA_030737815.1). Classification (NCBI taxonomy): domain Eukaryota; kingdom Viridiplantae; phylum Streptophyta; class Magnoliopsida; order Asparagales; family Amaryllidaceae; genus Allium; species Allium fistulosum. The sequence continues at coordinate 896,933,819 of CM060907.1, read as the reverse complement.
TTAGTGAAGAGACAACCTTCAGTAACCTGTATAAGCTGAGACAAAAGCATGCAACAGTAACAAAAATATTACAGACAACTCATATCTCAATTTCAAAGATTTTTATTGAAATTTTTTTGGTATTGGATGGAGATTACCTTTTATTTCCTTATTCTAGTGACTCTCTTCTTTTATTTGCAACAATTTTGGTGAGATTTGGTTTTAATTTGAAGAAGCCATGAATTTTTTTTCTTTTCTTTACTGTAAATGGTTTTGAGAAGATAATCAAAAATGAAACTTTTACAGGATGATTTTCTCAAGCCAGAAGGTTCTAGAGAGGACTAATGGATCAAGTTCTTACCCAAATAAGACCAATACAATTATACTTAGAGAAAATATAAAGCTATGTTCATTTCTTTCCTATATAATCATCATATACACACTTATTACTTCATTTTAAAGTCATACAAAATGCATACATCTTATTTGTATGTAATAAAATTGTTATTTTAACAAAATGAGATTTATTTCAATAATAAAATTTTATTTTTAGAAATAAAACCTTATTTTCAACAGTATTTTACAATTTACACTATTTTATTACAAAACACTATTTTCAATCCAACAATTTGTACAAAAGTTGTTTTCTTGTCAAATAAATTACCATAAATCATTTTAACTCTTTTTAATCATCAAAATATTATTTCAAATAATATTTCACCTTTTATTTTAAGAAAACACATATTATCTTCATATTTCTCATTTTAAATTCAATAAAAGATTAGCATTGACAATACTCTCCAATATTATTGTATTTACCCAATTAAAATTGCAATTTAATTATTTTCTACTCAAATTCTCAAAATAAAGTTTTTAAAACTTTATTTTCATTGATTTATTTCAACAATTTAACGTTGAAATACATCACCTAATTAATTATTAGCTCCAAACTAATAAATACCCAATATTTCAATTTATTTAAACCAAATACGTATCCAATCAATATTTAATCCCATATTTATTACCAAATAAACAAAATAAAGTTCCAAACTTTATTTTTCCCATTGTATTTACAAAATTCATTGTTTATTCCAAATAAACAATTTAAAATTTCCATTTATATTTTAATTTACAATATTAAATTATAACTTCCGTTATAATTTAATATATACTGGTAATCTCCAAACCAGGGTTGTTACAGACTCCCCCCTTAACAAAATTGTGCCCTTGCAATTTCTAGAAAAGAGTTTGTATTCAACACATTTATTTCATCATTCAAAGGAAGGATAGCCAAGCTCGAAATCAAAATTCCTCACTTTATACTCAATATAAAAGAAGACCAAGATAAAATTGCTCAGTAAATTCAATGATTTTCCTAAGTATAAATACTAGGATTTGTGGACCATTGAATTTCTTTAGCGATGCATCATGATTTCGAAAGTATCCCACTTTCGAAACAAAACACAATGGGGTGCTACTCAGAAATTTATCGAAGGAGATTGATTTCACAAAAGTTTCTCGAATAGAGTTGGGATTTAGCATCGCTTTATCCAAACTCCAACCGCAACTAATGATTTTCCGTATGTCACTACAGAAAGAACCATACTGATACTTACATAACAACCATTGAGGTAAGAAGACCGGATGAGAGATGGTTACTTCAAAGATCACCTTACTCAAACGACCGCAAAAAGCTGGTCATTAGACTATTGCACTAAGGCGAGACAAACACGAGGAACACAATAGATATAAATTTTTATTTACAATTAAAATTTATTAGAGTTCGAAATTCATTATCCTCAAAACCATAATCTAAATTTTTATTTATAATCAAACTTCTTAAAGTTCCAAAACTCATTGCCTTTAAATTCAAAATCTCAATTTTTAACACTTGGAAATTTTCCAAACCCTTTCCTATAGTTCTTATAAAAATAATTTCAAACTCATATTCCCCTTTTTATTCCAAAATTAAATCTTCAAAAGAATTTTTATAATTTCATTTTAACAATTCTTAAGATAAAATTTTAAAATTTACTTCTCTTTATTTTTAATTACCCAAATTCTCATAACAAACTCCATCTTTAACATGTATAACTCATTTTAAAATATTCAATAACCATTTATTTTTTAAACAAAGTATTATCGCATCATTTTAGCAATAAAACATAACTATGTTCAAACTCATACATTTCAATTATCATAATGGAATTGCCTCGCCGCTGATTTATAATAAATAACCCTATCGATTGGTTGCAGCTTTGACCAAATGATCAAAACCACCTTGCCACTCATTCTATCCTACTTTGGTTCAATGGCTGCATATGTCATCCAAAATAAAAATTAATTCATAAATCTTTTTAATCTATTTCCATATTTAGTCTCGCTAAAACTTAATTTATCGTGTTTGATTGTCTCATCACAGCATTTAGGAAATTTCTATCGATAACATTGATCAGGCATATCGATAGAATTCTTAAAGCACTTGATGGATAACCCAACACAAAATTCATCTTCTATAAAAGAAGTATCTCATATTTAGTTCTCAAAATGTTCTTTATTTATCCCAAAACCCAAATCCAATTTCTCTTAGAAATATATCTTAAACTTTTGAAAAATTAGAAAACACAATCATTACATATACTCAAAATCAAAAACACAAAAAGAGTCTCATCGAGATGTTCCCTGAATATACTCGATTCACAAGATTGAGGAAATAGATTGGAGTGTTCGTCATTCCTAAAGGTATAACGAACTACTCAGAAACTCATAACAAGTGCGGAATGCGGTAAAAGAACACTATCCTCCGCAACTGGTAGCTAATGAGAATCGGTGTAGGGTCAAGCTGAAGAAAGACCCTAGCACCACCAATAGATCGAATAAGAAATCAGCGAGATATAAGGGTAAGGGTAAAATATCTTCTTGAATGAAAAGAAGAACACAAACGGCAAGTCATTACTTCGGGTGAAGTAATATTACTAAGCCTATAAATGAGTATCCAAAAACGTTATCACAAAAGAGGTAAGAATGGTGATATCAATTAAATTCCAAGGATCATCTTATTTCCTTAGTGGGCATCCTCGTGGAAGAATGACTGAAAGGCTAAGAACCGAGAATGAGGTCAATATAATATTCGATTGCCCGGTTGGGTGTCATACCCGATCGGACTTACAGAAATCAACAGAGTCATAATGATGGGAATTTGAGATATATCATCAACATCTCGATACTCAACAGTGAATACAGAGACTTTGGAATCATAATCAATATGCCGAAGACAAGAAATAACCAACCAACTGAATCAGGATACCTAAATATAGGACCCTTCAAATCACAGATGTGGCCTGATAAAACACAAGCCACTCAATCTCAAATTACTCCAAACTCAAGACAGAAAATAGCGTGCTAATACGCACGCAAAGATAAACTACAAGAAACAAATCCCAAAATTCTCACGTCAAGTATTGCGGATCCTCTCAAAAGGATTCGCAATCCTCAAGTAAGCAACAAGACCAGAACATCTAATAGCATTAACAAATTTCTCTGGTATGGATAAAGGCCAAGCACCCATATCGAAGAGGATTCGAATAGAACAGTCATGAAAAAGAATAGAACCTTCCAAAATAGTAGGAGATATACCTTGCGACTGAGATGCACTGCCAGAAGCCTAAGCCACATTCAGATTCCCCAAACCTGAACTCTTCCCCCGTCTTAGACATGCTGAAACTATTTGTCCTTCCTTCTTGCAATAACGGCTCTTGGGGGTTTGAGGACATTCTCTAACTGGATTGTCTTTAGAACCACAATTGAAGCAAGCCAATACTCTAGCTGAAGGAGGTGCTGCACCGGAATGAGAACCAAAATTGCCTTGCTTCATCTTCTTCTTAGGAGGAAATGATTGGGAGCTATAAAAGGGAAATTTCTTCTTATTAGGTTCATTCAAACCTCGGCCTCGTCACTACTATCCCTTTCTTTTTCGACGGGTTCGTGGTGAAGCGTCGAATCCATAAGCTTCTCGAATGAGAGCTTAAGCTGAAGCATGTGCGACTTCTTCAAATATTTCTTAAGTCCAGATAGGAACTTAAGATTCTTCTTGTATGGAGTACTAATGAACTCGAACCCATACTTGGATAGAGACTCGAAGGAGGATACATAATCTGACACAGAGGATTTGCCCTGCTTCAACTCTAGGAAGCGACGGGCAAGGAAAGCCTTCTCGGATTCTGGCATGAACTTAAGCTCAAAACGATCTTGAAAATGCTGCCAAGTAAGAGTAGACTCATCTATCTCAGCTATAAGGAGCTCGTACCAGTCTAATGCTCATTCTTGCAGCATACTCGATGTCACAAGAACACGGTGATGATCGGAAATCTCCATGCGAGTGAAGATGTGCTCACATGTTCAGAGCCAAGCCTGAACTTCTAAAACTATCTTGGAGCCTTTGAATGGCTTGCCTCCGAGATGGGTGAAGTCGCTGTGCATACGCACAAATGAAGATTTGCATGGAGGAGAGGAATGAGTAGGAACAGGAGGTTGAGTGCTCCTAAGAAGCTCAAGAATCTGGTCAATCGACATATAAACTCCTTCGAGACGAGATCCACTGGACGGCCCCACCACCGAAGTGCGAGCTCTACCTCTTCCAGCCATTTGCTGAAAGTTAAGATAAGCTAGTATTATGTGAAAGAGTAGATATTAGCAATTGGAATTCATTGAATAAGGAATACTATGGAATTTAAAATTAACATTGCTAGACATATTCCTTCCTAACTACCCCCAAAGAACTCAAAAGATTAAGGATAAGGTTGGGTTCAACTACGATTTGGGGATGATGTTTACACTTGTATTATACTTGATGTATTGTAATTGTGTATACTGTTCTGCGTTTATTACATTTTGTTCTGAATCCAGCTCTAATACCAAGCTATGATGCCCCACCCCGAGACCCACATTAACAAAGAGAATTACATAGTAATTATGTCTGCTAATGCGGAGAATAGGGCTGGTTAAGGGCGACCATCATAGTCTTGCATTAGATAAGAGATAAGTATGTCGATTTTGACACTTATTTTTTTTCATTTCATCTCGAGTATTCAACATACTTAATTCCTTTCCAATACACTACTATGGTGGCTACAGGATCGATTCAGAAACAAAATACGGTAATAATAACAATCTCAAGTTACAGAACAGCAGCACAGATAATATACATATATACTTACATCAAATGTAATACAACATGCCACAAGTGGTATTCAACCACAATATATATACACATCCCCACAAAAGAATAGATACATCATAAGGTTCCCAAACAAAAGACTACTACACAAAAACTACAACATAACCAAAGTCGATGAAGAAGCCCAAAAGGTAAAGCTAGTAAAGGTCCAAAAGCTAACCTACAACTCGGTCTGACCCGAGTAATAAATACACCGGTCAGGCTAACTAGAACTTGATATTAGCAAAAGATAAAGGAATATAAGTGCGTTCCATTAAAGATAAAGGAATGATATAAGAAAGTCTATTTATACAACTAAGAATAGGTGTTCCATAAAGGCTCAAAGTTAATCACATGATAAGATTTAACATGGCATAGTTCACATTCAAAGGGCTATACAATGTAAGTGAACAAAAGCAATATATAAGCCATATGTGAAATCATCAAAATCTCCAAATAAAAACTCATGAAACTCAATAAGAGTTTATAATCCCAATATCGAAATCACCATAAAACAACATATATATAAGCTTTCTCTAACTCATGGCTATAAGTAAATTCATCATCTCAAATTGGTGAAATCAAAATAAAAAACTCATAAAAATTCCCCGGATTGGCCAAATCCCATTTGCATGCCGAAGCGATGCTGCACGTGCCATCCCCTCCCAGTACTATATATATATATTAGGTACCTCTCCCAGATGACCGAAGTCGTAAATCTCAAACAACCGAAGTCGTAATCCTAGATGACCCGAAGGTCTATAGTACTAGCAATCCCAGAAAGTGTCACAAACTCCCATATAGGAACCCGAAAAGTGTTAATGTGCATCCCATACCACACGTTCGCACTTAACGGTTTACAAACCACTAGTCATTGCCACATTACAAAACAGAAATCATCATAAAATCTCAAAACTCTAAAAATTCAGACTCGCCTCATCTCATCGGCAAGTAAAACACTATATCGGGTTCTCATAGATCATGCTCCTAGAATATGAGATCTCGAACCATAACTCGCCAAATATTGGCCTTCCCAAGTAAATCCTAAAGATAGGAATTATAATCTCAAAAACCCGCCAAAAATTGGCTAAATAACTCAGAAATCAATAACACAGATAGTTTCGATCGTACAAGTCCGGAATTAATCGATAATGTAAACTCACGTATCCCATTCCATGTGTTTACTAAACTGTTTAATTCTCTTTCTCATACGTTCGAAGAGTGTAAAAATAATGTATATTATTTATATAATAATTTACTTGAGAAAATGGAAGTTTAAAATGATTTTCTGAAATCATTTTGAAGACATTTTATTGAAAATTCTGCTTGAATATATCTAAAATACTTTGAAATAATTTAATAATAATTAATAATAATTTGAAAATATTTTATAATAAAGATATCAAAAACCAAATCATTTAGAAATTTTCTCAAAATTTATTTGGAAGAAATAGTGCTTGAAATCGAGGAAAAACGAAGAAATTACTCCAAATCGATATTTAAATTCAATTCGAAATTAAAATTTTAAATTCCAAATTTCTCCAAATCTCGGCTAATCCATTGATGGATATCATAGCCCATAGTCATCATAAAAATTGTCTTAAAATTTTCATAAGAATTCGCCACAAAAACCATAGATATAGGTAAGCAAACAAGGCAAAAAGGCTCGGATCAAAAAACAATAGGCTCACGTACCTGGGCCAACAGGGGTCGACCTAGGCCAGTGGCCAGGTCGGCCGATAGGTCAACCTGGAGACTGCTGGGTCGACCGACCCGTCAACCCAGGCTACGGAGTTTCTTCCCTAGGTGTTTTTTGCTTCGTATTGAACTTCCAGAGATCATTTCACGCAGCAAACAGATGAATTAAGGACTGAAATTTGACATGCAACAAGTTTAACAACCAAACAACATTTTGGAAAAGATCCAGCATCAATTCAAGAGAAAATCAAAGAGATATTGGTGCTCAAAGTAGCAACCAGAAATAAGAAATTCAAAGAACAACAACAGATAACAATATATATACAAAACTAGTTTCCAGCAACCAATTTTTACAGGCCAAGCGATTTTTAGCTAGCAATTGTGAGCTTTTACACTCACCTTAGCAAATGGCAAGATTTTTGAGCGATTTTAGTTGGAAGATGAAAGCTTTAGTGGAGAGACAACCTTCAGTAACCTGTATAAGCTGAGACAGAAGCATGCAACAGGAACAAAAATATTACAGGCAACTCATATCTCAATTCAAAGATTTTCGATGAAAACTTTTTGGTATTGGATGGAGATTACCTTTAGTTTCCTTTTTATTGTGACTCTCTTCTTTTATTTGCAACAATTTTGGTGAGATTTGGTTTTAATTTGAAGAAGCCATGAATTTTTTTTCTTTTCTTTACTGTAAATGGTTTTGAGAAGATAATCAAAAATGAAACTTCGTACAGGATGATTTTTTCAAGCCAGAAGGTTCTAGAGAGGGCTAATGTATCAAGTTCTTACCTAAATAAGCCCAAAACAATTATACTTAGAGAAAAATTTAAAGCTATGTTCATTTCTTTCCTATATAATCAACATATACACACTTGTTACTTCATTTTAAAGTCATACAAAATGCATTCATCTTATATGTATGGAATAAAATTATTATTGTAACAAAATTAAATTTTTTTCAACAATAAAAAGTTATTTTTACAAATAAAACCTTATTTTCAACAATATTTTACCATTTACACAATTTACACTAATTTATTACAAAACACTATTTTCAATCCAACAATTTGTAAAATTGTTTTCTTGTCAAATAAATTACCATAAATCATTTTAACTCTTTTTAATCATCGGAATATTATTTTCAAAAAATATCTCATCTTTTATTTTAATAAAACACATATTATCTTTATATTTCTCATTTTAAATTCAATAAAAGATTAAAATTGACAATATTCTCCAGTATTGATGTATTTACCCAATTAAAATTTCAATTTGATTATTTTCTACTCAAATTCTCAAAATAAAGTTTTTAAAACTTTATTTTCATTAATTTAGATTTATCTCAACAATTTAACGTTGAAATAGATCACCTAATTAATTTATTAGCTCCAAACTAATAAATACCCAATATTTTAATTTATTTAAACCAAATACTTATTCAATCAATATTTAATCCCATATTTATTCCCAAATAAACAAAATGGAATTCCAAACTTTAATTTTCCCATTTTATTTACAAAATCATTGTTTATTCCAAATAAACAATTTAAAATTTCCAATTATATTTTAATTTACAATATTAAATTATAACTTCCGTTATAATTTAATACATATTGGTAATCTCCATACCAGGGTTGTTACACTTTGTATCGCTTCGCTATAATGCTTTCTACAGATGACTATAGGGTTTTTTGTTTACTTTTGTGTACATGTGTGGTGATGCTTGTTGTGATGGCTGGATGGCCGCTGAATGTATAAAGGAAACTGATAGTTGTTAAGGACCAAGCTAAGGAGATGATGTCAAACTAGAGGTGAAATGATCGAGCGGTCCATATGGGACCCGTAGGAGGCAGCTATACTAAGCCAGGCTAAGGACGGGTCATGCCTGAGCAGGTTTTGTCGAATATGCTGGTTTCTTGAGGTATTCTCAAGTTAGGTCTTCCGATAGCTGAAGTGACGTTGAGCGCATGAGCTGACTTTGAATCAAGCTGAAAGTGGGCCGACATAGGAGTGTTAGTCATCAGGAGCTGGACTTGAGTGGATGAGGAAGGTCTATACTTCGCTCCGTCTTTACCTGATGAATTAATTATGAGTGCTACCTATGGGTAAGATGGTGATTTTCAGCTTGATGGCTTGCTAAGTGATTAGGCAGGTTTGGAACCATTGAGTCTAGGCTGGCCTGAATTGGATGATCGAAGAATAACTAGGTCGGCTTTTATTGGGCCAGCCTTTAATTGGCTAGCTAATTACTTGCAAGAAAATGGAGCAATGGTGTTACATAATCATGTAGTTTAAAGAGAATAGTAAAAGTGGAGAAATTGCAAAAATCGTGTTTTCAACATGCGTATGGAGTACAGGGAAAGAAAGAAACCATCAGCTTTTGGTAATAATTGCAACATGGTGAGAAATATTTGCCAGGAGATCACAGATATAGTACAAATAAGAACAAGTAAATCTAAATACGACATCCAAACAGATAGTCAAGATGAGGAAATTTGTAACGAATGGATGCAGTAAAGCTTAGTAACCTCCCAATGAGGGTGGTTTTTCTAGTTGTTCATAAAGTCCAAAGCACAACTCCGATGTCGAACTCCATTAATCTTTTTGACTTTGCCTACTTTAATTTACATTTATTTTTACACTTCAATTATAGAGGATGAATTCAAAAATACATTTAAGATAAATAGTAGGTATAGATCCAATTTATGTGGCCATTCCTGGGTAGATCTAAACCTGCAATTCAAGGAGTAGAAATAAATAAACATAATAGCAAATAGGGACCAAATTGAAAATTGGAGGCCATATATAATTACATATTGACCGGAAAACAATCGACTTGCTGAACCCGAGGAGCGCGGTTTTGAAATTTTATTTTTCAAATATTTCCAGATTTGAGCTTGTAAAGTGACGAAAGTGGCTGCATGTAAGAGGTTGAGGGAGAGGTAGTAAGGAAATACTTGGAGGAGGGAAAGCGAATAAGCATTTATGGATGGAGTTCAGATTTCAGATCTTAGTACAGATACGTGCTTGTAAGGTGATAAAGTAGGTGCATATATGTGTTTAGGGGAGGCATGGTAAGGAAATACTTGGAGGAAGCGAAGCGAACAGGCATTTAGGGATGAAGTTAAGTTTTCAGGGAAAAAGCTACAGGATCTTGTTTTTGATGTTAGTATAAAAATAGCCACTATAGAAATGAGTTAGTAAATTAGGTCCTTGTTTCTAAAAAACAAAAAACTCAAGATAACTTGCACTTTTCTAACAGGAAATGCAAGGGAAATTGTAGTTTTCGGGAAAAAATATAAAATTCTATAAAATTCGATTAATAGTGAAAAGCTGTAGGTATGTACTAAAATTATACTTAATCATTATTATTATTATTTACGAATAAAGAAATTTGATTTTTAAATTTTTGAAAAACATTTTGAAAAGCGCAAGTTAACTTGGACTTTTTATCTGGAAATTGCAAGCTAGTTTGTGCTTTTCGATTTAGAAAAATAGGGGCCTAATTTATATATGTGGACTTTTCTTATAACAACATCAGAAATAGGGACCTGGTGTGCAATGCCCCTTAGGTTTTTCTGTGTGCCACTATTAAAGGAAAGGGAGTAGCTTTGAGATGCCAAATTAAATGAAGTATGGGAAGCGATAAATGATGTATGGAGTGTAATAGATGATTCCAGAGCTATATGTGATATTTTGAGTTAAACGGGTCGGGTTTGGGTTGTTTTGTTGGTAGCCCATGTTATTGTAAATAGCTTTTTTTTATCACATTCAGCTTTTTTTGACATATTTTTAAAGATGGAGCAATAAAGTTCAGAAACCATGTTCCAGAAAAACTGTTATTATGATACATACCATTATTTAATTGTGCACATCTTATTTAACATGGTATTCACATATGATACCTATAGAATTGCTAGAAGGAAGCATTTCAATATAGAATATATGACAAACTTTTAATATAAGCCTCTTAGAAAAACGTATTTTAACTATAGGTCTCTTTTGAAACTAATTGTAAAAATAGGCCTCCTTTTGAGATTCTACATTTATTCATGCACATTTATGAGTTATGCAAGGTATAAAACTTATACAATTGAAGCAGTGGTGTAGTTGGTAAATGCAAAGAGGTAAAACATTATTGATTTTAGTTTGAGGTCATGGGTTCAATCCCCACTTTTACTATTATTATTTATTGTTAACTTGATTTAAATTTTCATTATTAATTTTTTTTAAAAACTATTGTAATATACTTTTAATCGCTTACTAACTATATTTTTCTGTAATCATAAATTTATTTCATAAAAGCGTTATTTTATTTTATCGAACTACATAAATATTCCAACAAATATTTTTCATTTATCAATCTTTTTTCAATAACTTTTGTAATATACTTTTCATAACTTACTAAATATATTTTATATAATAATAAATTTGTTTCATAAAAGGTTTATTATATTGTCAAACTAGAGAAATATTCCAATAAATATTTTTTATTGATTTAAAATTTTGATGCAATATGTATTAATAATTTTACTATCAACAAACTTAATTTTTTTATTATAAAAGTTATAATAAAAAATTATATTGAAATAATTTTTCTCAGTTACTAATTATATTTTATCATCATGATTATGAAATATAACAAAAATATATTTTACAGTATTTATTATCAAAACAGTAAAGAACACTTTTCTTATTTTACATTATCATGATGGTAAAATATAATTAGTAATTGAGAAACATTAAATCAATTTCACATCATATTATTAACTTTTGGAATAAAATTGATAATAAAGAGTTAAATATAGTTGACAACAAATAATAACTTTTGTAATATGCTTTTTTCACTTACTAACTATATTTATTATTACAAATTATTTATTGTTAACTTCGTATAACTTTTCATTATCAATTTACTAAAATACCTTTTGTAATAAATATTGCTTTTATCACTTACTAACTATATTTTTTAGTAATCATAAATTTGATAAAAGCATTATTTATTTTATCGAACTGTAGACATATTTCAACAAATATTTTTCATTTGCTAATCTTTTTTTAATGAATTTTATAATATCATTTTTACTACTTACTAACTATATTTTTTGTAATAACAAATTTGACTCATACAAGTGTTATTATATTTTATCGAATTAGAGAAATACTCCAACAAATATTCTTCATTTGTTTTAAAATTTTGATGCGACAAGTATAAATAATGTTTCTATCAACAAACTTATTTTCCTTTTATTACAAAGGTTAGTGATAAAATATGAAATTGATATAATTGTCTCAATTACTTATTATATTTTATCATCATTATTATGAAAAATAAGAAAATGGTTCATTACTGTATTTTAAAAATATAATTATTAACTATATTTCGATATACTTATTTTTAATATCAATTTCATTTTTATTGATAACTTTTGTAATAGACAAAGTTATATTATAATAAATAACATATTTCTTATTTTTCATAATCATGATGATTTAATATCATTAGCAATTGAGAAAAATTATATCAATTACACATCATATTATAATTAACTTTTGTAATAAAATGAAAATAATTTTATTGATTGTTATCCAGTCTTTTGGCCCGGTTATATTTAGACCAATTAGACGGGATAGACTCAATGGTCATCAGGATCGATGTATTGGATTATGATCACGGAGCCTAAAGATCAGGCCCAAATGATAATATGAAGCAGTAGCAAAGCAGAAGCTCGAGGGGAACTCAATAAAACACTAAACTATGGAAGTTCACAATTCTTTGAAGATAGACCAGGCACGATCCATATTCAATACTATGGATCATATTGTATTGATTACAAAGCTCAATTCAACGATGATCGATCAATATTTCAAAATCTACACGTCAAACGCACTTGAAACTTTCAAAATATCAGTATATTAGAGAGAGCAGATCCCACAAATAATCACATGTCAAAATGAGCAAGTTTGAATGACCAGTATACATCGTTCATGAACAATCATACTATTTCAGCATGAACAATCCAGTTCAATGAAGATTGGTCGATATCTCAGCAACCACAAGTTAGAATGACACCAAACTTTAGGAGCATGGACTAGAGGCATGGTGGAGCTCATAGAAATGATCACATGTGCATTGGAGAATAAGTGAATGATCGATACCAATCGTTCCAACGATCGAGTTAGGACTTACGATCGTTCCGGTGGGCCCCTACGGATCTAGAGAATCTTCTACCGAATTTCCAACGAGATATTTCATCGTCTTCACCTATAAATACAGAATTCTTTCTTCATTTAGAGGATCTTTATGCTCTTTGCTGCTTTGGACTCCATTGTAATCAAGTGCTATTATCATTACTTCATTGTAATCAGATTTACAAGTGATCAATAAAGCAAATTCTTCAAAGTGGACGTAGTCAAACAACGTCGAACCATTATAAATCCTTATGTCTTTGTTATTTCTTAATTTTGAGTACTTATTTACTTATCCTTTCTATTTAATTTTGATTATACTTCATTTATTTCTCTACTATTCTATTCTATTCAGATTTGCAAAAGTCTAAGTAAAGCTATCAACAATGGTTAGGGACATCGGATCTAATTCTCAGAACATAGAAGGAAACGAGAATGCTAGCATGCAGCAATGAGGCCCGAGTAATCAACTAGTGGATGTGAATGCTACCAATCCAATTGATGTTTAGAATCTAATTGATTCCATTATAAGGGCTGAATTCCAAAATCTAATGACATAGTTAGTGGATAGTCGTCGAAAATTGAATCAACAAATTCAAGCCAATATCGATCTAATGAACCAATTCAGTCAGAAATAGCATGGGAAAGCAAGGAGTGACCCTACCACCTACTCTGCATCAGAGAGTTCTAGTTCATCGGATAATTATCATAGATGTAGACACCGTAGAACTGACGGATACCGCACTAAAGCATAAACCCGCCTTCCACCGATCATTCTAGACAGAGCGATAATGATCAATGTCAATCCATCCGGAATGATCGGTACCAATCGTTCCCTTGATGGACAATACCAACCAGTGATAGCTGGGTTACATGTCGGCGATACTGCAATCAATCTCGATGTTGGAGTTAAAGCAAATGCTAACTAGTTATTTTTGAGGAATGACGATGAAGTGAATGTACTTGGTATACGTCAAGAGGATGTTGAACCAAGAAAGCATGGAACGACCTTGAGACATCGACCAGACCATCCACGTGAGGTGGAACACGACCACCGTTGAGCTTCAACTATCCAAATGTCGGACTTGTCGAGCCAAGGCTTGACAAATGACGACTTGGGAATCTCGATAAACCATACCATGTTCACAAACAATATCTTACATCTGTGCAGTTAATGCCCCGCTATTACCTCGCTATAACCCCGCTATATCTCATAGCGGGTTTCTGCCGCTACGATTTTTCCATATAGCCCCACAATATAGCCTTTCCGCTTTAATCCCCGCTATTTCCACTATATCCCATTATTTCCGCTATATTCCGCTATTCCCGCTATATCTTCTTTAATAAAATGAATTGAAAAATTCAATTTATACATTATAAAAATTATGAAACTAATTTATTTGATTTAATTTTTAATATATTTTCAGAAATGAAAATACTCTAATATTCTACTAAATTAAATTATGTTATATAACAGTTTTACGTTTATTTAAAGTATATTCGCACATGTTTTTATTTAAAAAGTATTTATGTATTAGTTATAATTCAATTGAATGATAATTTTTCATTTAATTACCATTTATATATTCATAAAAACATTAAGTACGAGTTTTATATGCTATTTTAAAGCCATCCGCCATATCCCGCTATATCCTCGCTGTATCCCCGCTATGACTTTTTGCACCTCGACCGCTTTGAATCTGCCGAGCGCTTTAACTGCACAGTCTTACATGTAGAATATCCAAGGAGGTTCGATATGCCGTCGATGCCTGCCTATAAGGGAAAGGCCGACCTTAGGCAGCACATTATAAGATACGAATGACTGATGGATTCCGCACGAGCAGATGATGCAACCAAGTATAAATGTTTTCCTATTACTCTTTCTAGAATAGCGACGATGTGGTTTACAAGATTACCCCATGGTCAATCTCTAGATTTGACGATTTAACAACAAAGTTTGTGGAGCAGTTCCGTATGCATGCAACTCGCCCCAAAGATGTAATGTCCCTATCCAGCGTGATCCAGGCTCTGGGAGAATCACTGAAAGATTACTTGGAGAGATTCCATACAGCCATCATGGAAGTTAGTAATCCAAATGACCATTTAATATTGATGGCGATAACAAGAAGGATTGACCTAGATTCCTATTTTGGCAACTGGTTAGTTGGCAAACCACCCGCAACATTAGAGCATTTCTATGTGAAGGCAGCTCAATATTTGAGGAAAGCGGAAGCTAGATGCTCTCAGAAGAAGAATGTTGTGGAACCAAGTGGAGAGGGAGTATAGAGTAACATTGCAGTGAAGCAATCTGGTGATAGTTCTGGAAAAGTTAAAGTGAATGTCCAAAATAAACCGAATCGGCAAAAGAAAGGCGGAGATAGGAGCTGAGAATGAAATAGGGATTCTAGAAGAGGAAAGCCTAGGATTCTAATGTACGATACCTATATGCCACTGAATACATTTCTAGAGAATGTCTATTTGTCTACCTGCAATACGACGCAATACAGGAAGCCGCCTCCAAAAGAATCAATGGAGAAGCAGACAAACTAGAAAGTATTGTCGGTTTCATGAATGTTAAAGTCATAACACAAATGAATGTAGGCATCTCCAGGGTATTATCGAGAAACTGATTCAAGAAAGAAAGTTACAGCAGTTTGTTAAAGCCCTATAGGATGGCGGGAAAGGAATATCTGGCCCCAACCAAGGGCAAGCACTGCACAGGGCTGAGGTGCCTGGGTGGACTAGTGGTAGATTAGTAATTAATACAATAGTCGAAGGACCGCATCCAGCTGATAAGAGTTGGCATGAGATGGAGCGTTACGCTAGCGCTCGATCAGGCATGTGAATTTTGAATGTTGTTCAAGTACAGAAGATGGAGCTCCGGAAAAACAGCAACGTACAATGACAGATGACATTGTGTTCAGAAATAGAGATGTAGACAAGGTGGAGAAACCGACGATCGACCTGTAACACCCCTAATTTTTGATAACATTATTCAGGGAATTTAATTAGATAAATTAAATAGAACGATGATGATAAGGGGATTGAGATTTGAATAAAACTATAAGAAGGGCGTGCTTAAGTAATTAACTAAATGGGCTTAAATTGGCTTTTATGTATTTAATTAAACATGGACATATTAGTAAATAGCCGCACTATTATTACTCACGGCTATACATTTCATGTTCTTGCCCACTCACGTACACTTTTCATTTTCACAAACGCAAATAAAAAAACTAAAATAGAGCCGGCCATTAACACAGGAAAAGAGGAAGAAAAATTAAATCAAAGCTAAGGATCAAAGCTAGGGGAATCAATCTTCTACAAATCTCAAATTCCTTACCATATCTAAGGTGAATAATATATTGTTCCATCTTTATTTTATTCTTTGTTCATATGTTTTCGGATTTAAGATTAAATTTGTTTTTATGATGATTTGAATGATGATATGTTTGAACCATTATATGTATGATTTAAACCAATTCATTTATATGTGAATTTTCACAGTTTTAGGGTAGAACCGAATATAAATGATATTTGAATGCCATGGAAAAAATATATGTTATGTAAATTATGATTTTGGAGATGGGTTTCAATATTTGTAATTTTCCAAGCTATGGAAAATTTTGTTATGAATTTTCAAATGAAAATATGATAAAATCGGGTTTAAAATTAATTTCGATTATTTCAGGAAGAATTTAGGTCTGAAATTTTAACATGTTAGATAACATGATGAAAAGGAATTTCTATGATTTTTGGGGATTTTTTCTAATTGATATGCTATGTAAAATAAATTATTTTAAATAAAGGACTTATTTGCAATAGTCGGTTTTGCTTAATGAAAGGGCTTAGACGTTAATTTTTCCCTTGAATGTGGAAATTATTTTAAAAAGTATTTGAAAAGTTTTTAAGGCAACCGGTCAAAGGTTTACAAATAGGCAGGTAGTTATAAAGCAATTACTAAAAGTAGCATACTTTCAGCCTTTAATTCAGAAAAGTTGGTTCCGCCTCCTTTAGTAGTGCCTTTCGATTCGAATGCTTCCGCTTTGACTCCGTTGAAACCAAGCCAGCCGAAACCCACCTAGTTAAAACCAATACACATGGTATCACTTAGATGGTGTTGAAAGCAATGCTTCCGATGGGGTCGAAACCTTAGTTTTGTATTCAAAAGTTAAGTGCATGCTTTGTTTTGCTTAAAGATTTGACATAGTCGAAACCTATGTTTTCGAAAGGGGTTTTCTAAATAAGCTTTCAAAAGTGGTTTCCATTCTTTGTTTAAATGTAGGAGCTTTCGAATGAGTTCCTTTATTCTTTAATAAGGCTTCCGAAGATGACGGTTCCGACTTAGTCGAAACCTAGTTGTCGTTCATGTGCCTCTCCAGGGTATTTGAACTCATCAATGATTTCGAAGGGTGCTTTTGTTTTAAACTTATGTTAAGCCACTTCCAAAATGCTTTCGAAAGATGTCAAGGATTTCGAAGGCAATGGCGTCAAAAGGAGGTTTCGACGCTACCCTTCAAAGTTTTACTCAATGGTTTTGAACTTTCGAATAAATGGCTCCGACACCATCAAACTTTTTCCGAAATAATTTTTTTTAAAGTTTCGAAAGAAATACTTTCGTGTGTAACCTCTTTAATCGAAAAGTTGTTTTTATAGAGTAAAATCCAATTCTTTTGAATGGGGTACTTTCATTGGTTTCGAAGCTATGTTTCTACAGATTATTAAGCAATATTTTGACACATTCGAAAGGTATGATTTGGTTTCGAAAGTATTGATTTATAGAGCTTCGAAAGGTATATACTTAGAGTTTTGAAAAGTGGTTTTCTATGCTTTCGACGGAGGTCATCCAGTGGTTTCGAAAGTGGTGTTTTAAGGTTTCAAAACAAATAACCCATTCTCATTTTAAAGGAAAAACCATAGCATAAATAACGATTTTTGAAATGAAGTTTTTGAAAAAAAATTCCTTGATTAACAAGTTAAAGGGATTAACCAAGTTTTACATAAAATGATTTCAGGGATATTTAACCATAGGTGTTGGTATTATTATATTGTTATGATTTCTTCTTCATATATTTATTCACATTGTTATGAACCCATAACGGTATTTTAGAGAAGGGCAGAATAACCAGCTAGGTTGACCTAGTAGTGAATATAACTTAAGAAATGTTAAAATCTTAATTAAAGATATCGGTAGGGGCCAATAGGTTCACAGTAAGCCCATGAAAACTGTGTATAGAAAAAGATATTGGCAGGGGCTAATAAGTTCATAGCCAGCCCATGAAAACTATGATTTGATATTGGCAGGGGCTAATAGGTTTGTAGTTATCCTATGAAAACTCTATCAGGATTAAGATATTGATAGTTAGTCAATAGGTTCCTAGTCAGCCCATGAAAACTAGGATAAGAAATAAAGATATTGGAGTTACCAATAGGTTCTTAGTAATCCCATGAAAACTATGAAATCGGCCAGGTAGTCCATAAACATTTAATATGTTATTAGTAAGCCCATGAAAACTAATAGGTTAATAGTAACCCTAGAAACTATAATCGAGACAGATAGTCAGAATGAATAGGGATGAGTAATCTAGATTTAATATACTTGTTTTCATATCATCATATTATTTTGAATTTTTTTTAAACATTGTGGATGCAGGAGCATAGTATATGGTTTTATAAAGTTTTTAAGATACTAGTGAGGGGAAAACCTGTTTCGCTAAGTGGCGTGGTCTCACTAGATATCTAAATGGTTTGAGATGGTAGATTATTATTCATACCAGGCTTTATGTCTGAATTGAAGTTTTTGTTTCCCCCTTAAACTCTCGGGTGCTCAATTTAATTTGAGTAGTTTGAGGATTAAGGTTTTCAGGTTTTATTTAGACGAATAAAGCTTCGGAAGACGTAATGGAGGCAAGCGTATTAATAAGAGTTCTTTTATTCTGCTGTGTGTTTGGATTGTAAAGGAAAACTATTTTATTGCCTTATTATATACTCTGATCAACCAAGGGAGCATCTTCATATGTTACTCTTGGCGTATTTTGTAATAAGTGTATTTTGTTTGAACGTGGTTTGCGTACTGGGATTATGTAATAAACATGAAATGTTTTTGAATGGAATATGGAATGTGTTTTTGATGTTTTAAGTTTTTTCCATATTCATGTGTTTCTATGTATCAATGTACCTAACATCCCCATATTCGGTTGCCGAGCATTAATAACTATGGATGAGTGCAACATCTGTAGCTGTTAGTTTTGGGCCTCCAAGTAGGGAGGTGTTACAAGTTGGTATCAGAGCATAGGTTTATGAAACTATAAAAGAAACTTAAACCTAAAAGATTTCTCAAAACATAGTCCAATGAATTAGATAACAAGATTATGGTTTGGGCTAACGTTACAGTAACATACTTGTATTTGATATATAGTCATATATATAAGTACTTATTTCCTGCTCTCTTAGAACGTTCTTCGGTATTTTACTAAGGCTCGTTTGTAGATTTATGAGAAAGAAGATATGGAAGCAAGAAACGAAAGAGGACATCTCGGTAGAGGAAGCATCACAACTAATGGAAAAGCTCGACCCACCACCAGGAGGAACCTAGGTTGACAAGCTAATGCTAATAACCAAAATGTTGATGCCAATGTGGGTGCTTGAAATCCACCAGTAGATATGGGGGTGATGTATAAGTTCTTCGTCAATATGATGCAACCAGGAGCTGCTGCTGGGAATGTAGGAGGAGCTAATCCGGTGGCTCCAGTTGGGATTAATTATGCTAAGCCAAGTAAGGACTACACCAGTCTTGGAGGGAAGCCATTAATGGGGACGGAGAATGCCATTGAGGTAGAAAATTGGCTATTGCATTGCGAGCGTATATTTGCTGATTTGGGTTTAAATGACGGACAAAGAGAAGGTTGGCCTCTAGGCAGTTACAAAGTTTAGTGCTTCATTGGTGGAACAGTATTATTGTTGGAGTTCCGAAAGACCAGTTGACTTGGGCTGATTTTAAAAGGAGACTTAAGCAAAAGTTTGTGTCTGAGTTTTCTAAGTCAGAGCTGATGAGGAAGTTTATGGATCTGGAGCAGGGAGAGATGTCAGTTGTTGAGTATGCCACTAAGTTTGAGGAGTTGTCCCGTTATGGACAGAATACTATAGACACCGTCATCAGAAGGAACGAGAAGTTCATTAGGGGACTGAGGCCCGAGATTGCTAAGGCAACCCTTTCACATCTTCGTGATCCTAGTAATTTAGTTGTGGAGATGGCCATTCACCATGAGAAGATGCTTGCTAATTCTGCTAGAGAGAAGCCAGTGAAAATTCAGGGTTCTCAGGAAAGAAGAGAAAGTTCTTTAAGAAGAAGAGAGCCCAGAAGGGAGATACTGCCAAGAAGGCAAATGCGGAGTTAATTTGCTCTAAGTGTGACAAGAAGGGTCATTATGCGAATGAGTGCCGGTCAGGTAATGGGAAGAAGGCTGCAAATAAGAAGAATGTGAAGTGCTTCAACTGTGATAAAGTTGGGCATTACAAGAATCGGTGTCCAGAGCTAGTTAGGGCAGACAAAGAAAAGGTTTTTGCTATTGGACCAGCTAGGCCTACTGCAGCTGATAAAGGAAAGACTATGATGGAAGGTACGCTTTTGATTCAGTATATAACAGTTAGGGTGGTTTTTGATACCAATGCATCACATTCATTTATATCTCTGTGTTTGGTTGATAGATTATGCTTAGAACCCACCTACATTATTACTTCCGTAAGGGTTGCAAATCCAATAGGAGGGTATGCAACTCTAGGGTTGAGATGTGACCAGTTAGAACTTGATTTGTTAGGTCATAAGTTTACATGTAGTCTATATGTTTTCAATTTCATAGATTTTGGAATCATCTTAGGTATGGATTGGTCGGATAGGTATAAGGCTAGAATATTTTGCCAAGATAGGGAGATATCACTGAGACACCCTAATAGTCATAACCGAATAATATTTTCCATGGAGAGTTCCAACTAGAGTGTTAGTACTTCGCATAGTGCTATGGATGCAGGAGATGAATTAAGTCGGGTTCGAGTAGCAAGGGAGTTTGTAGATGTCTTTGAGTCGGTCACAGGACTACCACCGAAACGAGCAGTTGAGTTTCGTATAAATATGCCTGGAGCTGAACCTGCTAGTAGACTACCTAGCAGGATGACACCTACAAAGATGAAGGAATTGAAGGTGCAGCTAGTGGATCTTGAAGAAAGGAATTTTATTAGGACAAGCAGTTTTTGCCTTAGGGAGCGGCCGTAGTGTTCGTAAAGAAGCCAGATGGGTCGTTGAGGATGTGTATTGACTATCGTAAGTTGAACGAGAGGACGATCAAGAATAAGAATCCTTTGCCAAGAATAGATGATATGTTCGATCAGTTGAGTGGAGCCAGAGTATTTTCCCAGTTGGATTTGGTGACAAGTTTCTATCAGCTAAGAGTGGCAGAGGACAGTATCCATTTGACAACATTTCAGACTAGGTATGGTTCGTATGAGTGGTTGGTGATGCCATTTGGATTGACGAATGCACCTGCTTTCTTCGTGGATTCGATGAACCGAGTTTTTCGAGAGTACTTGGATAAGTTTGTGCTGATGTTTATAGATGACATTTTAGTATACTCTAAGGATGAAAGAGAGCACGAGGATCATCTTAGAGTGGTGCTGGAGACGCTGAGGCAGAATCAGTTGAAGGCGAAGTTTTCCAAGTGTCATTTTTTGAAGAAAGATGTTAAGTTTCTTGGTCACATGGTTTCATAGAAAGGATTTTCAGTTGATCCAAATAAGAAGCGGTGAACAATTGGAAGAGACCAAAGAAGGTGACTAAGATTAGGAGTTTTCTTAGACTCGTTGGCTACTACCGGAGATTCATTAAGGATTTCTCGCGGATAGAAGCACCCTTGACTAAGTTAACCAGGAAGGATGTGAAGTTTGTCTGGTCCGACAAATGTGACGAAGCATTCCTTAAGTTAAAGCATTTGTTGACCAATGCACCCGTGTTAGTAGTTCCATATGGAAACTAGGGGTTGGTGGTGTATACTGATGCATGCAGAACATGATTAGGAGCAGTGTTGATGCAAAAAGGTAAAGTTATTGCCTACGCATCCAGACAGTTTAGACCGTACGAAGTGAGATATCCTACTCATGATTTGGAGTTTGTTGCGATGATCTTTGCATTGAAGATTTGGAAACATTATCTCTTAGGGGAGAGGTTTGAGCTTTATACCGATCATAAGTCTTTAAGGTATTTATTCTCTCAGAAGGAGTTGAATATGAGATAGTAGAGGTGGCTGGAGTTTTTGGTTGCTTATGATTTTGGTATAGAATATACACCAGGGAAAGGTAATAAGGTAGCGGATGCTCTTAGTAGAAGACATCAGAACATGGTGTTAGCTATGTTGGCAGAGTGGAAGGATCTAGAAGCTTTGGCCAGTTGTAAAGGTCAACTGCTAGTTCTAGTCAGGGTACTACCATGTTGTCATGTTTAGAAGTTCGACCAGTGCTGATCGAAAGGACTGCTTCTAAGCAAAAAGAGGATCTAGTGTTAGCTAAGAGGATTAGAGGGCTTGAGGTTGGAATTGAGATCGATGATCTAAAAGACTTTAGTCTTGACCAAAGAGGATGTCATCGGTCCAAGTTTACGAGTCATCCTGGAGGAACCAAGATGTATCAGGATATTAATAGGAGCTTCTATTGGGAAGGTATGAAAAGGGATGTTGGCTTGTGGGTTAGGTAGTGTACAAACTATCAACAAGTGAAAGCTGAACATTAGAAGCCGAGTGGGTTGCTTCAACCTTTAGAGATTCCAGTTTGGAAATGGGATTCGATGTCCATGGATTTTATAGACAGGTTGCCAAGTTAAATAGAGAAAATGAAAGTATATGGGTTATAGTGGAAAGACTGACCAAGAGTACCCATTTAATTCCAGTTAAGTCAACCAGGACGACACTTGTTTTAGCTAAGTTGGTCATGAAGAACATAGTTAGACTGCATGGAGTTCCTAGTAGTATAGTCAGAGACAAAGATGTCTTGTTCACTAGAGAATTTTGGAAGAGTCTACATGAAGTATTGGGTACCAAGCTTAATATGAGTACTACATATCACCTTCGGAAGGATGGACAAACATAGAGAGTCAACAAGGTACTCGAGAATTTACTGAGAGCTTATGTATTGGACTTTGGTGGATCTTGGGAAGACCACCTACATTTGGTTGAGTTTTCTTATAATAATAGTTATCAGACTAGTATAAGAATGACACCTTTTGAAGCTTTGTATGGAAGGCATGCAAATCGCCAACATGTTGGTTGGTGACTAGAGACAGACTAGTCTTAGGTCAATATTTGGTTATAGAGGCGTCAGAGAAGATTGAGTTGATCCGAGAAAGGATGAAGGAAGCTCAGTCCAGACAGAAGAGTTATGCGGATAAGAGGCGTAAAGACCTAGAGTTCTCAGTTGGAGATAAGGTTTTTATTAAGGTGTCACCGATGAAAGGTGTGGTGCGATTTGGAAAGTCAGGGAAACTAGCACCAAGATATGTTGGTCCATTCCAGATTATAAAGAGAATTGGAAAGCTCGCATATAGAGTATAGTTACCAAGCAGTATGGAAAGTGTCCATAATGTATTTCATGTGTCTCATCTTTGCAAGTATGTGCATGATCCACAGACTGCTATTCCTCCGTTGTTAACGGTAAAAAGTGAACGCTAACACCCGGTGTGTGTAATAAACTTGTGAAAGCACCACCCGTTGGTACGGGAACAGAATATGAGCTGTGAATAGCAGAAAAACAGTAAATGAACAACAGATTTATAGTGGTTCGGCCCGTAATTGAGCCTACATCCACTTTATAGTCTTTTATTGCTGATTTGATTACAATTCGATACAATATCCCTCTAAATACAATACAATTTGATCATGAAATCATTCTTGACTACTAGCTCGATCTTAAATGATGAAACTCGACGAATCCGCGTTGGATGTTAGGAGCTCTTCTCGAAGATCGTTGTAGTGTCTTGAATGCTTGAAGATCTTTGAGTGCTGAATGAGAGGAAGCTTCGACAGCGTAACGGCGCTTGGAGAAAATGAATGGCTAAAAGTCCCTTGCTCGTTGGAGTTGGAGCTCTATTTATAGGAGCAGATCTGAGTGCTAATTTTCTGCTAAGTCTTAGGTCGGAAACGACCTAAGTTAGGTCTTAGGTCGCGAGCGACCTAAGATAAATCCCCTTCCTTTGGTAACCTTGCAGCTTGAGTTATAACTGCGGTCTTAGGTCGGGGACGACCTTAATTGGGTCTTAGGTCGCAAGCGACCTAAGATAAGTCATGGACTTCAAATTGCTCTAGGTCGCAACAATGCTAAGTCGCGAAGTTCCCTTCAGCAGTTAGGTCGCGACATTCTTTAGGTCGCTATGTTTTTAGGTCGCAGACTCCTGTTAGGTCGCTGCTTCATTGACTCGTTCAAGATTTTAGGTCGCTTCTTAATAGGAGTTAACATTTGCCCCTCGAAGTACGGGCCGAAGTCATAGGTCGTGTGCTTCGACTTAACTTCGCTAGGTCGCGAGCGACCTAAAACACTAACTTGCTTGTCTATTCATCTTCCTTTCTTGGTTTCATATAAATCGGTTAGGTCGCTTCTTCCTCCCTACTCTACTACTTCGATCCCTTGCTGCCATTGACGAATTTTTCGAGTTTTCAAAGGCGAATTTAACCTATTCCAGTCATCGATTCTTCCTTACCATTACATCCCGTAAGTGAGTTTGACATCCATCCTATCATAATCATCGTTTAATCTTGAATCCCTGCTTTTTCGACCTTAGCCCCATTCTATGAGTTGTGCACCGTTTCAAGTGGCTATCGTGGTTGACTCTCGATAGTTGCTTTGGCTGATTCATGAGGGCATAGTAATGTGTTGGATCTGCGATGGATTAGGGATGTGTTGAATCGCTCTTGGTATCTTTCGATGAATTGAAGGGGTGAGGAAGGCGATGGGTTTATAGGTGTAATTGATAACGGGTTATAGGGTTTGGTGGTTTGTGGCGTGGAGAAGAAGTTAGCAGCATAAGGGTTTTAGGCGACTTAAGACCATTCGCAACCTAAGGAATAGTTCGGCCTAAGGAAGACTGGAACCTGTGTTGAGTCGCTGAACGACCTAACTTTTCCGTGTCATAAGCTTTAAATCGCAGCTGAGTTAGGACTTGATCAAATCTGCATTGCTTTTAACCCTTCAGTTGCACTGTGCGACCTAAAGGTGTTTCGACCAAGAATAGGTCGCCGAATGACTTAGAACTTAAACAATTCTGCATAGCCCTGAATGCTTTTATTTGCACTGCACGACTTAAAATCACTCCAACTTATGTTAGGTCGTGAACGACCTGGGACTTAGAAATTTAGGCAGAATTTGGCTGATTTTTTGAATTGTTTTAGACTTTGTTGCACTTCTTTTCAGATTGCCTTAACTTTAACGCTGATAACCTGTTTAGAAGCAATATTCACAGAAAAAATGGGACGAATATACTGCCATTGATTGCCCACACCAAATGACAGATTAGTTGACAAAGAATATCAAACTTAAATGAACTTCGCGAATGAAATGTTGTGAACTAACAAATCTAAGTGAAGTATTAAAGCAAAATTGAAACGATCAACTAAAGCTGA
This sequence comes from Allium fistulosum, assembly GCA_030737815.1. Lineage (NCBI taxonomy): Eukaryota > Viridiplantae > Streptophyta > Magnoliopsida > Asparagales > Amaryllidaceae > Allium > Allium fistulosum. The sequence goes on along the minus strand of CM060907.1, from coordinate 896,908,085 downwards.
TTTATTTGCATCAACACAACACTGTTCTTGGACTTAAGATATCAAGCCTCGAAACTTTATAATCGACAAGTATCAATTAATTTAGTTTCATTTATATTTGCTTGTTATTGCGTTAGTTTTGCACAACACTTCACTCTTTTTTAGGAAACGTGCACCTTAATATTTGATCGTCCAGTTCCTTGTGTAGAATGGCATCCCAACAGGAAGACTTGGAAATAGCTGGAGAGGCTTTTCCAATTGCTACTCCACTGAACGACCCTCCGGAACGGACTTCTACTACTCTAAGCCACAAGATCTTCAGACAATTGTGCATCCAGTTTGGCATTGCCGAAGCAGATGCTTTACTTCCTGGGTCAAGCGACACTGCTGACAGGCCGCCTCTTGGCTTTGTTGCCGTGAATCGTCAGATGTGCTTGAGCGGAGCTATTCCGCCCTTTAATGATTGTCTTCGAGAACTTCTCCTTCGGCTATCTATCTCCCCTTTTCAACTGCACCCTAATGGATACTCCATCCTGCTGGGACTGTGTGTGCTTTTTAGGAGAACGTTGGGCCGTTTTCCCAATTTTGCCGAAATTCGCTTCTTGTGCACATTTGTAAAGAACAAAGATCATTCCTCTATTACACTTGTGAGGAGTGCCAGGAACCGCAAACTAATTCTGGACTTGTCTGAAAGTGCCCACGGATTTTTGACTCAATTCTTTTATGTTCGCTGCCCTCCGGGATTCTACGCCATTTGGAGAGTGGGAAGTACGATTATCTATCTTTTCGATTTGTTCTCAAGACTTTTCAGAATTCGAACTGTCAAATGCTTAACTCCATTCTTTCTTTTTTGCAGCACTTCCTCCCCCACTTCGAGATGCCAGTCACAAGGTGACTTTTGAGAGGCTTATGGCCGTGCCAGTCGAAGAGAGAAGTGTTCAATTTTTATTGAGAGATGAGTTCCTCCACGAATTTGGACTCTTACATCCTTCCCGTTCCGCTCAGCCACATGAAGTCCCTGATTCTCCTGCTGAGGAGCCGGATGCCCCTGTTCCTGCTGAAGAACCTTTACTGCAAGAACTTACCGCTGAGACTTCATTGGTAAAGTGTTCTACTCATCCCGACATTGCTGGGATGTCCAGTAAGTTAGCACTTGCCCCAGTTGTTGAAGAGGAGGAAAATCTTCACACTGTTGAAAAGACGGCTGAGATAGAAATTGAGAAAGATAATTCTCCTATGCACCATGGCGATGATACTTTTGATAGTCTGAGCGACATCATGATAACCTCTCAGGAGCTCTTTAAAGATGATGTTTCTAAAGCGGTTCCTCCTGTTATCGAAGCAACTTCTTCCTTGCAACAATCCACAACACCTTCCACACAACTTATTGCCATTTCTACACCCAAAAGTGGTTTGTAGCCTGACGCGTGTAGTTTACACATCGCACACACTTAGAATTTTGGTACTTATACGCACTTAGCTTCTTCAACTTGAGGATTTCTAAAACTGGTCTTTTTCTTCAATTTCAGGTTCTCTGATGGGGCGAAGTGGATCTTACTTCAACAAATTTCAGCGTTACGGAAGCCGTGAAGCTTACGACTTTAGGAGTTATATCAGTGCCGTGAAAGAAACTGATGAGGAGAGAGCTGCTCGAAAGGCTCATGAGAGGCAAACTCATGAAGAGCGCCGCCGGAGAGAAGATGAGGAATACTACGGGAGAAGGGACGAGCAACGTGACTCTTCTCGCAGAAGCGACGCTCCTTATAAAAGAAAATCTTACGACGATAAGGGGAAGAGTCACACTTCTGATGATTCCAGTAAACGTGCCAGACTTGGTGAGAAAGACACATCTAACATCTCGGAAAAGACAACCGCTTCTGTTCCTCCTAATACATCTTCCGGTTCTCCTGCCCTTAAGGAATCTGACATCCAGACCATCATTAATAGGCCACAGTACCAAGCTGGAGATGGTCCTCCCACACTCCAGAGCCGATTTCCGAACTGGTGTCTGAAAGGAGTGCGTTTTGATTTGGACTTGGTCCCCATTGATAAGCAGGCGATGCTGAAAAATGTCGACGCTGTAAAGCTTGACATCGAAAGAATGTCTGGGTGGCAGAAGCTGGTTGATGAACTTCAAAGAGTCAACCATCTGAATCTTGAAGCAATGATGACCATGGAAAATGATAAGTCTGAGTGGGACAAATGGCGTAAACAGCATGACTCGGAGATGAAAAGCATTAGCGATGGTTATGTGAAGCTCGAAGCCGAAGTTGAAAGGCTTAAAAAAGAGCTTGCTACTTCTTCCACTTCTTATTCTCAGAAAGAGGAAATGCTTCAAAAACAAGTTCGAGACGCCCACGCTGCTCAGAGGGATACTGAAGTCAAACTTGAAGCAGAACAACATGTTACTAGAAAATATCGTGATGACGCTGTTCAACTTCAGGAGAAACTCAGCTCTCGAGACTTAGAAATTGCTAGGCTACAATCCCAGTTACTGAAGGCTGAAAGAGAACGTGATGAAGTTCTCTCTGGTAAAGCTGCAGCCGAAGAATCCCATAAGGCGACCCTAGCCACCGTTGACGCGACCCTGTTCGACTTCTATATGCATTGTGTCCTGGGGCGTGGGAGCCTTTCATTTTTGGGACCAGAGTATGAAGTCACCCTAGCGGAGGTGTGGGAAGCAATCATTGACTTATTTGGTGGTGCCGGATACTCTGAAACAGATCTTCAAGCTACCTACTTAAGTGAGAGCGATCGCGCTGCCCTTGCCAAAGGAAAAGAGCAGCTCATCCGAGTGCGGGCCGAAGCGACGGGAGAGAAGCTTCCTGAGAAAGAAACACCCCCTATTGCTCCTGCTTATACTTCGGTTTTAGCTCATGCGGATATTGCTGGCTCTAGTTCTCATTCCACGCCTCCCGCTAAGGTTGACGCAGAAACTGTAACCACCCCTACAGAGGAAGAGGCAATGAAAGACTTCCAAGCTCGGGAATTTGAGATTGATCTCGCTAAACCGGCTTCTCCAGGTAACTTTGACGATTCACGGTCTTCTTTTTTCTCGGAGAATACTGATTTTGATATCTTTTATTATGCAGCAGACACCCCAGAAACTGCCCCAACTCTTCCTTCTTCAGCTGTCGTTCCTCCTCCTTCTCAAGTTATACCTCTTCCAGCTTCCCAGCCTGGTTCACAGGAAGAACCAATAGCGGCCCTTGAAGGTTTAGATGAACCATCTGCTTCCGAAGAACAGAAGGCAGAAGGTCTGGAAGATAGCGAGAAGACCCCGGAGCAGTCTTTCGATTATGACACAAAGCTTTCTACATTTCTTGCTCCGGGGAGTGAGTCTTCTTCCAAGAAGAAGGGGAAACGTGTGGTTTCAAAGAAAGGAAAGAAGAGTTCTTCTGCTGCTGGGGATAAGGCAGAGATTGATCCGGCTGAGTCTCTTTCTCCTTCTTCTCCGATGCGGCCTACGAAGCTAATTACCAGGCCGGGTAAAAGTTCCAAGGGTGGGAAGAAGGGGAAATGAGTTTGATTTTGCATTTTCTGCTTTTTGTATTGACCGGGGATTGTGCGGATACCGGTCTCCGCTTCTTTTTGTAACCTGTACAATGTAAAAATTTCTCATAGTGTTGAAATAAAATAGATATTTTTCTTGTACAAATCCTTGTGTATGTAGGAATACATCTGTTTTTCATTTGAAGTGTAGAGTAAACGATTCTTTTCACTTGTACAAAATTTTTTGTCTGTGTTTCAAGAACGCATTTACTCCACATCTTTATTACATGATATTGCAATGAACTTGTGGTATGTTGCTTGTATATTACTTTTATTAATGTAACTGAATTGTATAATGTTGCCCCCATGCCACAAGTATATTGTAATATTTCTCGATTTCACAAGACCGATACTCTTATTTTAGAGAATAACTTTCCACTTTTTCAGGGAAGAATTGTTCTGCTTTTAATAGAGTATTTCTTGTCTTTGGAGGAATCTTTATTTTCTTTTTCTTCCTGAAGAACACTTCGACTTTTGGGAATGATCACTTTTATTTGTTTGAAAGTGAATTTTCCTGCACAGTGAAATGAACTTCTGAAGAAGGTTTTGATTTTTGTGCCCCAGTAAAGGGTTTATTTTTGGTACTTCAAGCAAGGTGAAGTACGCCTCTGAGGAGGTCTTTTTGGTCTCTGAAGAGAAGCAATTTTGGCATTTTAACTCTGGTGAAGTGTGCCTCCGAAAAGGGCTTTTGCCTCCGAAGAGGGCTTGTGCCTCCGAAGAGGGCTTGTGCCTCCGAAGAGGGCTTGTGCCTCCGAAGAGGGCTTGTGATTGCCTGGAAGTTACTTTCTCATGGTCGGAAGGGTCCACGAGACAAGCGCAAGTTGCTTGATTGGACGTTTGTTTGTACAAACGATTGCAATCAATTAACGAGGTGCCCCTTCGGTGGTCCTACCAATCTTTTTGATTGAGTAAAGCATTCCCATTTATTGGCGTGCCTCGTTAGAGGGCTTTGTAATATTTCATCTCTGGTGAAGTGGGTCTCCGAAGAGAAGCATTTTGCACTTCTACACGGGTGAAATGTGCCTCCGAAAAGGGCTTTTGCCTCCGAAGAGGGCTTGTGCCTCCGAAGAGGGCTTGTGATTGCCTGGAAGTTACTTTCTCATGGTCGGAAGGGTCCACGAGACAAGCGCAAGTTGCTTGATTGGATGTTTGTTTGTACAAACGATCGCAACCAATTAACGAGGTGCCCCTTGGGTGGTCCTACCAATCTTTTTGATTGAGTAAAGCACTCCCATTTATTGGCGTGCCTCGTTGGAGGGCTTTGGTTGGTTGATGTTCCAGGTAGGTTGCGTCTCAAGGGCGAGTGGATCCACGGGGCGGACATACGCTATCTGGTCGGATGCATCACGACCAGTTAGCGAGGGTCTTGTTCCTTCCGGTTGGGAAGGCGTCCCTTTAGTGGATCTCTCGGCCTTCCTGTTGAGAGGCATACCTCCCTTTGTCTGCTTCTTTGTTTGACCGCTCATGTTGTATCATCATCCGCCAATCTGCGATCCTTTATCATCGTTTCCAAGCGCGTGTTACTTTCTTTTGCAAGTAAATTGCTTTATCTGAAGAAGTAAACTTCACTGTTGAATGACTTCACGAGACAAACGCGAGTTATCTAGTTGGATGCCCGTTCATAACGACAATCTCAATTAGTGAACAAAGGTTTGTCCCAGTGAAGTTGCCAACTCTTTATGTGAAGTTTTCCTTGCGTAGGATTTGAGTTTGGAATTCTTGTTGTTTAGTTTTTGTGCAATAGCTGATTTATAAAGGTCGCTTAGCTTTGTGATGAGCAAGCCTTGTTATAATGTCCTGCAATTTTGAATCGATATTTTAGTGATACATTTAAAGTATTTATATATCGAAATAAAACAGGCTTTTTATAATAGAAAACACAATGCATAGTTTTTCATTATTGAGTCACGCTGATTTCTCAGCGGTTTACAATGCAGAAGTTACACATCCATCATTATCTTTACAAATTCAAGCAATGCTGTTGAGTAAAAATGAATGCTAGTTATTGTTGTTTCAGGATCTCCAAGCTGGATTTCCATTTGTGCTTGATTCATAGCTTTTGGATTTTTATGCCAGAGAAAGTGAGAGATGCCCCAGCCGCAGTTCTGTGGGTAATTAGTAGTCATCCCAACTTCTGCTTGCTGGGTATGGTCCCCCTGTGATAGCATTAATGACAAGCTTTTCTGAACCTTGCACTGCAGTGTTGCTGAGAGAGTCGGATTGATGGGTAGGACGTTGTTGATCCCGAGTGGATGAGGTTGGATTGACTCCGCTTTTCTTAACATATTGTTGGAGTTTACCTTGTTCCAACAATTCTTCAATCACTTTCTTTAACTGGCGACATTGGTCAGTGTCATGGCCAGGTTGATTGTGAAATTGGCAGAATTTCCCATTACTCTTTGCACCTTTCGTCATCTCAGGTGGCTTAGGATACTGGACAACGTCTTTTGTTGCAAAATAGATATTCCTTGGTGTATCAGTTAAAGGGGTATAATCTGATGAATTAAAGCGGCGAGGTTTCTTTTCATTTCCCTGGTTCTTTCCTCCTTCATTCTCCCTTTTCTGACTTTCAGATTCTCTTTTCTTAGATAGGACACTGTTGTCATTAGTTTGGGCAGCAACCACCTTTGACGTCGTAGAAAGGTTCTCAAGGCGAATGAACTCGTCGGCCTTTTTATAGAATTTATCAAGTGAGTTCGGTTCCTTCATCTTTAGCCATATTCCAAATTTACTCGATTTATCAATGGCTCGCATCAAATAAGTCAGGATCATGCGTGGTTCCGCATTTTCTACTTCGGCTAAAGCTATATTGAAACGGCTCAAGAAAGATTTGATTGATTCTCCGGGCGCTTGTTCAAGGTTAGACAGTGACATTATATCCTTAGCTTTTGAAGCATACAATCTGAACTGTTCCTTGAACTTTTGTGTTAAGTCGGAGAACTTATCTACAGACCGAACTGGAAGCTTTGTGAACCAAAGTAAAGCCACACCTTCCAGGTATACCGGAAAGTACCGACACTTGATCTCGTCTGATGCTCTTGCACCGGTCATATGCCAATCGTATTTGTATAGGAAATGATTAGGGTCAGTGGTTCCCCTATAGGCTTGGATAGTAGGAGGTGCAAATTTCCTTGGGAATTCTGCTCTCGGGATCCTTTCAGTAAACGGAGTTCTGCTTGGCGCAAATCCCCAGTCAGCCTCATCCTCTTCCCTTTGCATGCTCTCTTTCATGATGCGGCCAACCATTTCAAACAGGTACTCTTTATTGTTCAAAGACACCTCCGGGCAAGCACCAGTTCTTCCCTCGGAAGTTTGCCCGGGCATATGTTCATGACAAGTTGGTTGGGGCCTAGAACCATCAGCTTGGAAAGGTGGCGTTTCAGGAAGGGTGGTTTGATGGTTTTCTGGTTGACGATTTGCCCCAAGCAGGGCAGTTATTCTATCCATCATCAAAGCATTTTGAGTTTCCATTTGTTGGTATAATCCAGAAACTGCGTCATCCAATTCAGCCCTGGTGACTCCAACGGTTGGAGTTGCTTGATCTGTTGTTGGGGAAGCGAAAGTCCCTTCGTGAGCATTTCCGGATCTGACGGGTCTACCTCTTCTTCCAGGAGCCATTATCTCGGATCTGGTTTTTTAAGAGAGGTTCTTTTTATGAATCTTTGCGAAGCAACGGTGGATGATTGCCTGAGTTGGGTTCTCAGTGAAAGCACCAAAATGTTAACGGTAAAAAGTGAACGCTAACACCCGGTGTGTGTAATAAACTTGTGAAAGCACCACCCGTTGGTACGGGAACAGAATATGAGCTGTGAATAGCAGAAAAACAGTAAATGAACAACAGATTTATAGTGGTTCGGCCCGTAATTGAGCCTACATCCACTTTATAGTCTTTTATTGCTGATTTGATTACAATTCGATACAATATCCCTCTAAATACAATACAATTTGATCATGAAATCATTCTTGACTACTAGCTCGATCTTAAATGATGAAACTCGACGAATCCGCATTGGATGTTAGGAGCTCTTCTCGAAGATCGTTGTAGTGTCTTGAATGCTTGAAGATCTTTGAGTGCTGAATGAGAGGAAGCTTCGACAGCGTAACGGCGCTTGGAGAAAATGAATGGCTAAAAGTCCCTTGCTCGTTGGAGTTGGAGCTCTATTTATAGGAGCAGATCTGAGTGCTAATTTTCTACTAAGTCTTAGGTCGGAAACGACCTAAGTTAGGTCTTAGGTCGCGAGCGACCTAAGATAAATCCCCTTCCTTTGGTAACCTTGCAGCTTGAGTTATAAGTGCGGTCTTAGGTCGGGGACGACCTTAATTGGGTCTTAGGTCGCAAGCAACCTAAGATAAGTCATGGACTTCAAATTGCTCTAGGTCGCAACAATGCTAAGTCGCGAAGTTCCCTTCAGCAGTTAGGTCGCGACATTCTTTAGGTCGCTATGTTTTTAGGTCGCAGACTCCTGTTAGGTCGCTGCTTCATTGACTCGTTCAAGATTTTAGGTCGCTTCTTAATAGGAGTTAACATCCGTCAAGTTTGGAAGACTTGATAGTAGATCCTAATTTGATTTTTGTTAGACAACCAATTCGGGTTTTAGCAAGGGATGAGAAAAGATTGAGGAACAAGACAGTCAAGTTAGTGAAAGTTCAATGGTGCGACAACGATAAGGACATTACTTGGGAGACAGAAGACAGGATTAGAGATACTTATCCCAATCTCCTTTGAGGGTATGTATGTAATAGATTTATATAGATAGTAGCTAGACAGGTAGGCTAGTATATTTGTTAGGAGTTGTAACAAATGATTGCTATATTTAGTATTTAGTCCTTACTGAATTTGGAGGATGAAATTCTTTAAGGGTTGAGCCTATAACACCCTAATTTTTGATAATATTATTCAGGAGATTTAATTAGACAAATTAAATAGAATAATGATAAAGGGATTGAGATTTTAATAAAACCATAAGAAGGCCGTGCTTAAGTAATTAAGTAAATATGCATAAATCAGCTTTTATGTATTTAATTAAACATGGGCATATTAGTAAATAGTCGCACTATTATTACTCACGGCTATACATTTCACGTTCTTGCCCATTCACTTACACTTTTCATTTTCACAAACACAAATCAAAAACCTAAAATTGAGCCGGCTATTAACAAGGGAAAAAGGAAGAAAATTAAATCAAAGCTAAGGATCAAAGCTAGGGGAATCAATCTTCTACAAATCTCAAATTCCTTACCATATCTAAGGTAAATAATATTTTTTTCCATCTCTATTTTATTCTATGTTCATATTTTTTCGGATTTAAGAGTAAATTCATTTTTATGATGATTTGGATGATGGTATGCTTAAACCATTATATGCTTGATTTAAACCAATTCATTTATATGTGAATTTGCACGGTTTTAGGGTAAAACTGAATGTAAATGATCTTTGAATGCCATGAAAAAATTATATGTTATGTAAATTATGATTTTGGAGATGGGTTTCAATTTTTGTAATTTTTCAAGCTGTGGAAAAATTTGTTATGAATTTTCAAAGGAAAATATGATAAAATTGGGTTTAAAATTGATTTCGATTATTTCGGGAAGAATTTAGGTCTGAAATTTTAATATGTAAGATAACATGATGAAAATGAATTTCTGTGATTTTTGAGGATTTTTCCTAATTGATAAGCTATGGAAAATAAATTATTTTAAACAAAGGACTTATTTGCAATAGTCAGTTTGCTTAATGGAATGGCTTAGACATTAATTTTTCCCTTGAATTAGATCTAAAATGCGGCACTTATTTTAAAAAGTATTTGAAAAGTTTTTAAGGCAGCCAATCAAAGGATTACAAATAGGCAGGTAGTTATAAAGCAATTACTAAAAGTAGCATAATTTCAGCTTCTAATTCAGAAAAGTTGGTTGGCTCCGCCTTCTTTGGTAGTGCCTTTCGACTCCAATGCTTCCACTTTGACTCTATTGACCAACCTAGCTGAAACCCACCTAGTCGAAACTAATACACAAAGTATCACTTAGATGGTACGCAGTGGATTGGAGGAAAGGCGGAAGCAATGGTGTCGAAAGCAATGCTTTCGATGTGGTCGACACCTTAGTTTTGTTTTCAAAAGTAAAGTGCCTGCTTTGTTTGCTTAAAGATTTGACTTAGTCGAAACCTATGTTTTCGAAAGGGGTTTTCTAAACAAGCTTTCAAAGGAGGTTTCCATTCTTTGTTTTAAAGTAGGAGCTTTCGAATGAGTTCCTTTATTCTTAGATAAGGCTTTCGAAGATGACGGTTCCGACCTAGTCGAAACCTAGCTGCCGTTCATGTGCCTTTCGAGGGTATTTGAAGTCATCAATGCTTTTGAAGGGTGCTTTTATGTTAAGCCACTTCCAAAATGCTTTCGAAAGAGGTCAAGGGTTTCGAAGGCAATGGTGTCGAAAGGGGGTTTCGACGCTACCTTTCAAATTTTTACTCAATGGTTTTGAGCTTTCGAATAAATGGTTCCGACACCATCAAACTTTTCCCAAAACAATTTTATTAAAGGTTTCAAAATAGATTATTAAGCAATGTTTTGATACGAAAGTATCTATTTTGAAACCTTTAATAAAATTGTTTTGAAAACTATGATTTGATATTGGCAGGGCTAATAAGTTCATAGCCAGCCCATGAAAACTATGATTTGATATTGGCAGGGGCTAATAGGTTTGTAGTTATCCTATGAAAACTCTATCAGGATTAAGATATTGATAGTTAGTCAATATGTTCCTAGTCAGCCCATGAAAACTAGGATAAGAAATAAAGATATTAGAGTTACCAATAGGTTCTTAGTGTTCCCATTAAAACTATGAAATTGGACAGGTAGTCCATAAACATTTAATATGTTATTAGTAAGCCCATGAAAACTAATAGGTTAATAGTAACCCTAGAAACTATTTGAGACAGATGGTCAGAATGATTGGGGATGGGTAATCTAGATTTAATATAATTGTTTGCATATCATCATATTATTTTGAATTTTTTAAACCATTGTGGATGCAGGAGCAGAATATATGGTTTTATAAAGTTTTTAAGATACCAATGAGGGGAAAACCCGTTCCGCTAAATGGCGTGGTCTCACTAGATATCTAAATGGTTTGAGATGGTAGATTATTATTCATACCAGGCTTTATGTCTGACTTGAAGTTTGTGTTTCCCCCTTAAACTCTAGTTTGAGGATTAAGGTTTCTAGTTTTTCTTTAGACGAATAAAGCTTCCGAAGACGTGCAGGAGGCAAGCTGATTAATAAAAGTTATTTTATTCCGCTGTGTGTTTGGATTGTAAAGGCAAAACTATTTTATCGCCTTATTATATACTCTGATCAACCAAGGGGGCATCTTCATATGTCCTTCTTGGCGTAGTTTGTAATAAGTGTATTTTGTCTGAATGTGGTTTGCGTACTGGGATTATGTAATGAACATGAAATGTTTTTGAATGGAATGTGGAATGTGTTTTGAATTTTTAAATTTTTTCCATATTCATGTGTTTCAGTGTATCAATATACCTAACATCATCGTATTTGGTCGCCGAGGATTAATAACTATGGATGATTGTAGCATCCATAGCCGTTAGTTTTGGGACTCCAAGTAGGGGGATGTTATACGACCCAATTGTCATTTCATTCATGATCGGCCCCGCCTTAGTGAGGAGGATTTTGGCTGTTTGTGGAAGCTTCATAAATATAATTTTCAGAGAAGCTTATGATCGAATAAGGATGGAAGCCAAGGACTTAAAACCATCTAAGGCCCGCATTCATGGCTTTAATGGTGCTACGACCGAAGCTGTTGGTTATGTTGAATTGCCCGTGGAGTTGGGAGAACGAGACCGCAGGAGTGTGCGGATTTTCCATTTGTTGTTTTGGATGTTGACTCTCCATACAATGCTTTTCTAGGCCAACCAGCCCTAGCCAAGTTCCGGGCATCTCTTGCCCCATGGTGTTTGACTTTGAAGTTTTCGATAGATAATGGTGTTGGAGTTGTTCACGTGATCAGGTGACCGGACATGGCTGCTATATAGTTGAATTGAGGGATTCTCAAAGGAAGGAGAAAGGTAAGGGTGTGGACAAGTCTCTTCGCATCTAAGCTACTGAAGATTGACAATCAAAAGTTGAGCTTTGGCTCGGGCGCCACAGTCGGTTCTATAGAGACATAGATCCAAGGGATGACGAGGAGGAGCCTAAAGAGAGCAAGGCTGCACTGGCTGAGCTGATGATTGACATTATGGTCAGTCACGACGACCCATCACAGGTCCTAAAGATTGGGTCATAGCTCGGTCTCTCGATGATTAAAGAGCTTGCTGGTTTTCTCCGAGCGAAACTCAAAGTGTTCACTTGGACTCACTCTGACATGTGTGGGATCTCGCCTTCCATTGCGAGCCATGCATTGAATATCGACCCAAGGCACTTCCCAGCGAAACAAAAAAGGCATGGCATGGATTCGGAAAGATCTGCAGCTTTTAAAGAGGAGGTGGATAGACTCAAAGACAATGGGTTTATTCATGACGCCCTCTACTTAAATTGTTACTAATTCTGTACTTGTGAGAAAAGCGAATACGAAATGGCAGACATGCGTTGATTACTCGGACTTGAAGAAGGCATGCCCAAAAGACAGTTTTCCCCTTCCAAGGTTTGACCAGTTGGTAGACTCAATCGCATGGCATGAATTAATATCTTTCATGGATGCGTACTCTAGATATAACCAAATCCCGATGCACATTCTCGATCAAGAACACACCAGCTTCATTACCGACGTTGGATTATATTGCTATGTGGTAGTGCATGTTGGACTGAAGAATGCTGGAGTGACCTACCAACGTCTAGTCAACATAATGTTTAAAGACCAGATCCGAAATACGATGGAGGTATACGTGGATGATATGCTCGTGAAGTCACGACGACCTAGCGACCACATTAGAGATTTGGCGGAAATGTTCCATACCTTTCGATATTACAAAATGAAGATCAATCCTCTGAGATGTTCTTTTGGCGTTGTGTCAGGAAAGTTCTTGAGTTTCGTCGTTAATGCCCACGGAATCGAAGCTAATCCCAAGAAGATCCAAGCTATTCGCAATATCCAAGTGCCAAAGACCATCAAACAAGTACAGAGCCTGAATGGGAAGGTTGCCACCCTAAGTCGATTTATTTCCAAAGCTACCGATAAATGCATTCCTTTCTTTGACTTGATTAGAAAATGGTAAAGAAATTTGAGTGGACACGAGATTGTAAAGACACATTCAAAGTTTTTGTGAACCACTTAGAGAGACATCCCATCTTGTCAAAGCCGGTAGATCATGAAGATTTATATATCTACTTGGCCATGTCGGTACATGTTATAAGTGTTGCACTGATTCACGAAGATAATCGTATCCAAGGATCGATTTATTATTTTAGCAAGATATTAACAGCAGCTGAAAGGAACTATCCGAAGATATAGAAATTGGCATACTGCTTGTTGATTGCTTCATGAAAGCTTCGTCCATATTTTCAGGCTCATCCTATCAACGTTTACACCGACCGGCTATTATGACAGGTCCTATAGCGACCTGAGATGTCTGGAAGGTTACTCAAGTTAAATATCAAACAGAGTCAATTCGACATCACTTATCTTCCTCGGAGGGCTATCCATGGATAGGCACGGGAGGACTTTATAGCAGAATTCACTTCACATGATGATTTTCCAAAGAATGGTTAAACCCTTACCATACGGTGGAAGTTGCATATGGTTGGGGCATCCAATGATCGTTGTGCTGGAGCTGGAATTGTGCTAGTAACTCTAGAAGATCGGTCAATTTGCTATGTTAAAGCTTGATTTCCTTGCAACAAACAATGAAGCTGAGTATAAAGCTCTGATTGCTGGACTTAAACTCACTAAAGAATTAGGGATAAGGTCTCTTGAAATCTTTTGCGACTCACAATTGGTAGTATACCAAGTCAGGAGAGATTACCAAGCTAAAGGACAACGACTTGCCCTGTGCCTTACCCAAGTCTAAGAGTCGTTGACCGACTTTGAATACTATGATATTACACACATTCCCTGAGATCAAAACAAAGAGGCCGACTCATTGGCAAAGTTTGCTAGCACCGGGGATGCACAACATTTGGGTTGCTCCCCGTCGACGTACTAAACGCTCTGAGCATAAAACCTGATGGAAATCGACTCGATACTAGACGAAGCCTGAAAAGGAGTCATGGATGACTCCAGTTAAAGACTATTTGCTACATGGAGTTCTCCTCGAATGGAGGAATGAAAAATGACAAGTCCTTCGCAAAGCTTTACGATATATCATTTAGAAAGGAGTTATGTATAGATAAGGTTTTTTCATCCCCATGCTCCAGTGTATTGCTCATGATGAAATAAAACGAGTCCTAAAGGAAGTTTATGAAGGGGAATGTGGCGATCACACTGGGGGGTAAACCCTAGCAAAGAAAATACTCCGTTATGGGTATTATTGACTGACTGTCAATCGAGATGCTGCTGATTATGCAAGGCGATGGACAAGTGCCAGATGTATGAAAAAGTTCCAAGAGTTCCGTCAATGGAAATCATACAAATAGTCAGCCTAGGGCCATTTTCCATATGGTGCATATATATTATCGATTCCTTACCGATCTCTAAAGGTGGTGTGAAGTAAGCCGTCGTCGTAGTTGAATACTTCACCAAATGGGCTGAAGTAGAACCTTTAGCCACATTCACACAAAGAAAGTAATCAACTTCATCGTCTGAAATATCATCTATCGTTTTTGCCTTCCACGAACTACGGTAACTAATAATGGAACTTAATTCGATAGTGCTAAATTCAAAGACTTCTGCCATCGGCATCATACTGAAAAGGGATTTGCGGCAGTTGCTCACCTTCAAGCAAATGGAAAAGTTGAAATTGTGAATAAAATCATAAAGTCCATTCTTAAGAAGCATTTGGGAAAGGCTAGGCCGCTAGAGGCAAGTGGGTGGATGACCTACGGAAAAAACTATGGGTTTATAGGACCACCTACAAGTCCGCGACCGGCCATACTCCATTCACCCTTGTGTATGGTTCCGAAGCCGTTATTCCTGTTGAACTCAAATTTCCTTCTCATTAAGTGACCTACTACGATCCTAGAACGAATAGACATCTCCTCTTGGAATCTCTAGACTTTGTCGATGAGAAGCACGAAGAAGCTGATTTAAGGGCAGCTACGCACCGACACCGAGTCGCCCGATACTACAACACTAAAGTCCGACTTAGAACCTTTGAAATCAACGATCTCATCTTGAAACGGGTTTTTCCTGCCCCATCGCATATGAATCCTGCTTGGGAAGGGCCATATGTCATTGAACAGAGGCTTGGAGAGGGAACTTTCAAGCTAGCGACTATTGATGGCATCACATTCCCAAGGGCATGGAATAGCGAGCATTTATGATGCTATCTTATTTAATTTATTTCTTTTTCATTGTTGTATTTAATTCCAAGATTTTCTTTAGCATTTGATTTTCGAGATATGTAATAAAACAAATTATGTCATTTCTTTCCATTTGGCAAATAATGTTTTGAATTTTTCTTCATATCTGTGATCTGCCATTGCAATGTATATTAGATGTGACATATGACCAACTAAATCCCACTATACAATGAAGTCAACATGACTTGATTGTAAACATGGTTCAACTGATCACCAGTTAAATAGAATGCTATAATTGGAGGCAAGTTGGCTGACTAAGGGAAATTGTATTCAACAGTATTCCAAACAACTCCAAACTCCCAGAGTGCAAATTGGATTACAAACATTAATGGGTGCAAATGACCACCCATGGAATAACTCTTGTCCATAAAGTATGGATATGGATATAAACGAGTAAATAAGTGTGATTCGACCACTTACTACTTAACCAACTCAGACCTGAATACGAGGTGATGAGAACGAAGTTAGTGGAGGTCGAACTCGACCAACCACAATTAATTCTGCCTACCTAAGACAAGGGGCGGAAACATAATTGCTTAACTACTGAGTTTGATAACCTAACATTAAGGCTCGATCCTGACATTTGAATATGACTCGGGGCCATGACCTCAGGGAGGCCAGGAGATTGATGAATCGAATCAATATCCAAACTAACGAGCAACGAATTACAGGTACATTGAATGGAAAATGTAACAGCTCGTTCACTTAAGCAAATACACATAAAAGTTCTACAAAAGAAAGATATTTTTTATTCACATTAAACTTGTAAGTTATAGTACAAGTTTATCCAAAAATGAGAATTATAAGCAGGGGCCATACCCGCACAAACACGAACAACAAAAGAGAAAGAGTAGCAACATAAGCTATCTACACATCAAGCCAACCCAACGGCTACTTCTTGAATTTTTTGTCCTTCCTCGATTTCTTAGGGGTGGATCCACTCAACTATCCCCTGACCTTCTCTTCGATCCTTTACCACCCTACCTCTTTTTGAAGAGACGTCACTAAATACGAGGATCGAAGCAACATCATCCTTAGAAGCAGGAGGGATCTCATTCCCCGGAATCAACCCACTTGGAGGAATGACTTGATGCAGGATAGGATCTGGAGCATTGGGGTCCACGTCAACTGGCTAAGCCTTAGCCTTTTTCTTCAATGACTCTTCCTTCTCAATGCGCTCCTTTAGATTGAGCTCATCAGTGGTATCAAAGGTACCCATGATCACGACGTCATCATCAATCAGGATTTCATGGCTCGAATCACTACTTTCCCTCAACAATGCATCCACCAAGTGCTCATAAAAATGAAAGCCTCCTCTTTTGGAACGTCTTAGGTCATACTCGAGGTTGTAACTGTAATAGACTCCATTGCAAGCACTTGAGGCCCCGGCTGGGATTCTTGAGGAAGAGGAACTGCAGCTGGAGGACCTAAAGCTAAGGAAACATAGCTAAAAAGATTAGAAATATCAACATGCGACACCCCAACTTTCTGAAATACGGGAGATCTCAATGATATACCTTCTTCGGTCTAGCTCCCGGGATGAGCTGTAGTACCTTCAAAACTTCGTTTTGGAATTGGAAAAAGCTTACTATGAATTTCATATTGAGGCTTGTCTGGGTTGTATCTCAAAACAGTAAAAGAACCCATGGCAATGCAAAGAATACCCTGAGACATTGGGGCAGATTAGTTGTAGCATAGGGTTGCATGGGCCCGGAACTTTCACCCCTTAATGTTGGGAGGCAGTAGCTGACTGTTGCTGAAATATAAGCTGGGCATCATGTAAAATTTTGGGTTCATCGCCTAATAAGTTCTCGCCCTAAAACCTCATCAAATCAATCTCCTCTGCATTGAGCGCCTTCTTCTCCTCAGCAACAAGAAATTCCCAAGCACGCAAAAACTGACAAGGATAGTCATCTCAAAGACATTCCATGTTTCTATGCTTAAGAACATTGGTGTTATAGAAAACAAGTAGCGGGTCAAGCTCATTCATTACTTCTTCTCTAGTTTCTCCTTAGCAGCATCCACTTCACGTTGAAGAAGGGCATTAACATATTTAGATTTCTCAACGGCTCCATCCCTTCCGAGCCTGACATTCACTAGCTCCTCGCAAGCATCCTGGCCAATCTTTTGTGCTTCATCTTTCTCCTTAGTTTCACATTCAACTTTAGCTTTAAGTTTGGCTATCCTCTTTTGGGCTGTTTCCATTTCAAGTGAAAGCTGATGATTTCTATGGTGCAGCACCTCGACCTCATTTAAATGTCTAGCCTTCTCATTGTGATAACCCGGGTTTTGGAATATTTGTAACTGATAAATTAACTAGATTTATTAGTAGAAATACTGATTTATAAGTTAAATAAAATTTCTGGTAATGGAAATATATATATGAATAAGTATTGGTTTGAAATCCTCCTAGTATAATTATTTAAATTGGCAAAATTAATATTTCCAAACAATGATAATAATATGCTGTTTATATATATAGATATAAATAGATTTTTTTTTTAGTAAAATAAATACCAAAGCTTTATAAAACATTTTAAATAAAATAAAGACAAATGTTAAGATGTTAACACCCAAATTAACAAAAGTAAATCATTTAACATAAGGAATTTATAAATAAGTCTTTATATATTTGTAAGTTTTAAAATGCATAGAATTAACATTTATAATAAATAAATTTATTGTTTGACAATTGTAACTTTTATGCCATGCAAATTTACAAGTGGCCAATGTGTTTTCTTTTCAAATTTATAATGAAGAAATCAAACCAGGTTTTCATCTTCTTGCCACCTAAAAAAAAAACCTGGAAATCAAAAGAAAAAAAAAACAACTGATTCAAACATTCGCCTGAAATCATCAAGCAACTTCAGATTAGTTTTTGAAAGCCTTAAATCATCTCAGCAATTCAAAGATTCCAGTAAAAACAAGATCATCTCAAACCTCAATAAGCTGAGCAATCAAGCAAATTCGAATTTAAGCCAAAGATTTAAAAGTTGCAAATAAATTCAAACAAGTCCAGATTCAACTCTAATACCAGAAAATCAACTCAACAACAAAATTCAATTCCAGATTTAAAGAAACTTCCAAGTTCTCTGTTCAAATAAAAAGGTGAGTAAACTTTTAGAACTTGATATATATATCGAATTGGAATGTGATGAATCATTGAAGTATGATGGGAATTTTGTTGTGCATATTTTTAAAAATGATTTATGTATACAAATGGGTGTTAGTATATGTGTTCAGGTCTGGAACAGGCTTGCATGTCTCTTTTTTAAACATTTCAGGATTGAAAACCTGATTAAAAACTCAAACCTTCCACTTAAGTGATTTTTAGTCCTTAATCTCTGTACATAGTTTGTTTGTATGTGAGTAGACATTTATCTGGAAGTTTAGGCTTGTTTATCATGATGTAGATGATAGGTTGTTGATCTAATATGGTGGAACATTTTTGCATGGGTGGATTTAGGTGTTTACATAAAGATACATATGAGTTAAACCTGTTCATGTCTGGAAATAGGAAGATTTCAGTCTCTGAAATCATTTTTCATAGGCTAAACTAACTTTGAAAAATTCAATTCTCTTATAATCTCTAAGTGCATGTCTGGAACAGACATATCATATCTCTGTTAAAAATACTACAGTTTAAAAACCTGGTCTAAAATTCAAATTATCAACCTAAAATGATTTCTGGCTTTATCTTTAATAAGAAAATGTTCAAGTGTAAATAACATCACTTTTAAAAATAAAGTCTGGGAAAATACTGGTTAACATTTTCGAATTTAAAACATTACATAGAAAATCCTTCAATAACTTAAATTTTGATTTTCAAATCTTTATGCTTTGACTTTATGCCCAGATTCGTTATCAAAAAGGTTGAATTTTAAAATAAATTTGTAGATTTTTAAGTTGTCAAGTATTGAGAAATTTTGGGTTGATCGAATTTTGGTTTTGGGAAAAATTCTGGTAATCGGCGTTGAGATGTGGGTCAGGGTTGTTGTCAGAGATGGCCTAGGCAATGGGAATCACTGGAAAAATAGTTGAGGACTTTATTACTGGCCATGGTGGCCATGAAGCATTGGACTAGGGCTTGGGAAGTTAGTTCTGTCGAGTTTAATGGCGAGGTGATTTCGCCCAAATGGATGTGTCGAGTTCGATCGCATGGCAAGGGATCGAGGCGAGGAGTTGTAGTGATGCTCTGGGAGGAGGGCCGGAGTTTCCAGCTGCCGTGATCGTCGTGGCGAACTAGTTTTGTCAGTGTGGTATTGGGTTCTGTCGTCGCCAGAGTGCTCGATTTACGTTGGTCGATGGTTGCATCGATCTGAGAGTTCATACGTGATGCCGAGATGATCGCCGACTTGGTAGCGTCGTCGACAGGGAGACAGCGACGTCCAGACTCTCGTGCACGTGTACCATGCACGTTTGAGTATCAGCTGTCGAAGGAAGTTTGGGGGAAGAAGGCTTTGTCTTGAAGTGAACTCGAAGAAATTGGTGAGGCAACTCGGGAAATTTGGGGTAGGGCTCGGGTTTGAAATTGTTTCTAGCCTGGTTTTAAAATTTAAAGTAAACAAGTACAATTTTTTTTTAGAAAAACCTGTAACAGTTTTAAATAAAAAGCAAAGACAATTTTATTTCAAATTTCAAAAGCAGTTATAAAGTTACATTCAAATAATTATAAAGTAATGTTTAAACCATATTTCAAATTATATTTTAATAATTAAGTTTAAAGGACATGATAAATTGAGATTTCAAAGATAAATATTTGTTTAAGTTAATATTAGTATATTTGAAAAGGGTTTCCAAAGATTTTAAATGTATAAAAAGTTAAGTGTTTAAATTGTCTTGTTAAAAGTAAGATTTCATTTCAAATATAAAAATTGATTTCTAAATTGGTTTTAATAAAGTAAAGGATTGAAGTAAGTATTTAATATAAATGCAAAGTTTATTCTTAATTAGCTAGAGTGAGATTAATTAAAGATTAATAATTAAAGGTTAATTACTATTTGTAATTAAGGATAATTATTAAATGAAGTAATTAGTGGAAATGAATGTGACTAAGAAATAAGTTTGTATTAGTAATCTGTATTAATAATGTGAGTTATAAATTATTGGTATTTAATAATTCAATTAATCAAGGATGATTAATTAAGATGGATAATTATTGGGAGATTAATTAATTAGTTTGTAATTAACTAATAAGTAGAATTTAAAGGAAATTGAAGTAATAAATTTGATTCATTTATAGTTAATTAAATTAATTAAGAGATGTGAGGTTGATTAATCTTATAAATGACTGAATCATATTATACCTTAGATTAGTAGATATCTCTGGTGTGATGTGTGATGCTATGTGGTATTATATGTTGGGTTAAAACAATAACATCTTGTATTTAAATTTTTGAATTGTATTTCATTAGAAAACTTGGGTTAAGAGGACATTGGATTCGAAGAGACCGGAGTCGGGTATTAGTAAATAACTGAAACCACTTCGACTAGTAATCTATAATTCTTTAAGATTTGATTTGAAAATCAAATAGGCTGGAATGAAATAAATTGAGTAATCTGGACCATTGGAAATAAGTGACGGAACTTAGATATTATTTTGTGAAATAATTGTTTGAATATAATAAGTAAGAACTCGTAGAAGATACGAGTTACCCTGGTTTTAAATAAGTTTTATAACCTAGTATTTCATGTTAGATGAGTTTACTCACGCTGGTTTCCAGCCTGACCCGGGTGTTACTTTGATGTAATGCTCGGGTCAGACAGTCTATTACAGATTTCAGGTAAGGACGTTCTGGAGCTCAGGAGGCGAGCTGGATGGCAGGAACGTATGGAGTGTGATATATTGTTAATTCTTGGGACGAGTTATTTTAACTGTCCAGTGATTGTGAAATGTTGTAACTATGATGTATAAAAATGTAATTGACTGATACAGTTTTCTTTGTATAACTGATATTATTATTTGGTATTGTATTTTGATCCGCTGCGAATGTGAGAATCTGTGTCTTGTTCTGTTCTTTCTTCTATCTCTTTTCTTTTTCTTCTAACTATCTGGAAATTTCGGGTAAGAAATTTCCGGGTCGTTACATTTGGTATCAGAGCAGGTTTAAGCGAGAACCTTGGCTCTGTTGGGATTACTCATTACAGAATAGGGTCAATGGTACCCTAGAATGAGTTGCGTGTATATATATATATATATATATGAGAGCGTATTTGTTATTTTCATATATAAAGATTTCAAATGATTTTTATATAAGATTATATTTGATATATAAAGCAATATTTTTATAAATATTAAATAAATTGGTTGTTGAATCATTAAAATTAAATAAAATAATGAGAATTAAGTGGTAATAGTAATACAACCAAATTGAAATTGAATGAAGATAAGTTTGAAATGGATCCAAACTAAAATTAAAATCTTGAATTGTAGAAGTGTTATCAGAATAAAGATAATAATAAATTGGTTTCCAGATATGATAATCTTGGTTATTATCATAAATGGTAGTTGTGTTTAATAATGAATGTTGTTAATAATTAAGCAAAATGAAATGTTTTAGGGAAATAAACTTTTAGGTAAGTATGATTTATAAATTTGAATTGAAGATAATTTTAAATTGAGAAATTTTAAATCTAAATCCAGAAAACTTGAAATTGTTTTAAAGAAATTTGTTTTGAAATTAAAAACCAAAAATGGTTTAAAATTTTAAGTATGACTTGGAGTGTAAAGAAAAGAAAATGTATATATGAGGAATATACATAATACCAATGATAATTTGAAATAAACACTTAGTGTTGAGTTTTAAATTGGAATGTGATGTAAAACCCAAAGTAAAGTAAGTTTTTAAACTTAAAAGGGGAAAGACTATTAATCTGAAGTTTAAAATTTGAATGGGAATTCAAATTGTGAAAAGTTGACCGGATTAAGTAAATTTAACTTGAAGGAAGTTAAATAAGTTTGAATAAATAACTTGAATTGGAAATTTCAAGATGAAATTTAAATTTAACTTGGATAGTTAAATGGTTAATTTAAATGGGAGTTATGAGTGATCTCAAAATGGGTTTGAGATCTGGAAATTGAAAATGGATAATAAATTAGAATCTGAAGATTAAATTGTTTTTGAATTCTTATTTGAAATTTGAAATAAGTTAAGTAAATATAATTTTTAAAATGGAATTTTGAAATTTGAATTCAGAATTAAATGGTTTAAAGATTTAATTTGTTAAAATAAAAAAATAAAATAAAGGTTGAATTAATTTAAAAATAAAGGAATTGTGATTTAAGGAATTAAATCAATATTTAAAAATTTTAACTCGAATTTATATAATTCGAGATAGTTTAAAATTGAGATTTAAATTGAATTAGTTCAAACTGAATTTGATTTGAATAAATGGGAATTGGGATTAATTCATATAGAACTTGAAATGATTTGAAATTTAAGTGGATTCAATTTGAAATTAGTTTGAATAATTTGAAATTGTAATTAAAGTGAATATGTTTAAAATCAAATGGAATTTGATTTGGAATTTGGAAAGGAATTAAGATTAATTCAACTTGAATTGGGATTGAATCAAATTCAATGGAAATTGAAGTATTGAGTTAATTTAAATGGAAGTAGAAATATAAATTGAATTGATGGGAAATTAATTGGAAATGGAGATTGGGAAATTAAACAGTTTGGCTCTGGATTATTTTCAAAATAAATTGTTCTAATACAAATATATTTTTCCAAATTATTTACTATATAATTTTTCTTCTTAAACCCCAAACTATCTTATACTTATTTTACAATTATTTTGGAACTATTTAACTATTTTGGATCTGTCTTATAAATTATTTACTATTTTTCAGTTACTTATATCAAATCACTATTTTAAAAACTATTTTGCAATTACCTAACTATTTTATACCTACTTAACTATTTTACAGCTATTTTACAAACTAATAACTAATTTTCAACTACTTACCTATTTTAAACCTTTTCAAGCTATTTTTAAATTTAAATAAGTCAGAGTTCAAACTGTTTGTAATTGAAGTAATAACTCAATTGGAAATGCAAGCAATTGAGAATAAGTGAATGGAATTAAAGGAAATATGAATAGAAAAGATAATTGATTTAGCTAAAAAAAATCAATAATGATAAATACGTAGGATATACGTATATTATTCTATTCGCATAGTGATTTGATCCAGATTCGAACACAGAATTTCGAGATAGTATTATCGATCCGAGTTGGGATTTTTCGCTCGATTTTCGACGGCGAACCTGGATATGGATTTTTGATTGGTTCTGGATATTCTCTATCATAGCTACGACTATGCAAGGAGAATGAAGGATTCTGGTCAAGAAACCAGATCTTAGTCCGCACTAGGGAGTCGGGTGGACGATACTAGTTCGAAAGAGAAATTGTGTGATCGAAGAGCGATCAGATTGATATTGCGTACGAATGATATGAGTACATCGTACGGGTTTGAATGAAATTGATATTGGAAATTTGGGGATAAAATTGTAAAATGGTTTTGAAATAGAAGGGTATATTTTGAAAAATAAATGATGAAATAAAATGGGAGTTAAATATTTATGTGATTAGAACTCATTTTATAAAAAGGTGATATGGTTAATAACTGTATAAAATATTTATCAAATTTGAATATTTGATTTGGAATAAAACAAAGTTATATATCTTTGTTATATAAGATAAATATTCCCTTATTGAATCTAGCCAGAATAAAAAGGGATTTTGGAAGTATTTGAAGTATAAAAGAGGTTTTATACAAGTTGAGGTGATCCAAAGATTTTTAAAGTCATATATATCTATATATATAAAGGATATTATGAGAATGATTTTGGAGAAGGTTTTGAGAACCTATGAATTTGGAAATGGCTTTTGATCTTTGAGAAAAATCAGTTTTGGGAATTTGGAAAGCCAAGTTTGGAACTATCGATTTTGGATATCGATTTTGTGTAAAGGAGATTTTGATATAAATCATAAAGGATATGATTTAAAGATACTATAAGTATATAGTATAAAGTGTTTTGTGAATAGCTCTGGGGAAAAAGGCGCTTCCTTGAAATGAACTTCTCAGGAGTGCCACTGGGTGGTACTGCCTTGAACCCCAAGGGGGGATTCTAAAGTTAATCCTGTGAGGAGTCCGGAATAAACTAGTTCCTGAGGATTATTTGTGTAGCGAAAGTCGAGGGGCTGGTGCCCACAGAGGCATTTGGGTTATGCTGTGACGACAGTGTAACTCAATGTCACTGCGATCTACTGCAGACCATAGCGAAAGTCATGTGTGCCGCTGAGAGCCAACTGTCTACGTTTGATTTTATATCGGTAGACTGTGACACTATGGTAACATAGCGAAAGTCGTTTGTGCCGCTGAGAGCCAACTGTCTACGTTTGATTTTATATCGGTAGACTGCGACCTATGTGGGAGAAGTTTCATTTTGACAGCGAAATCGTGTGTGCCGTTGAGAGCCAACAGTTACATGGACTTTTGCTGCGATGGCAACGTAACCCTGGAATGTAACTGCGATCTGTTGTGGGTTCCATGCTGTCATCAGTTACATGGACTTTTGCTGCGATGGCAACGTAACCCGTGATGTAACTGTGACCATGGATGGGGGTGATGATTTCCAGAGCATTCTCACCAAAGATATTTCCTCTATTTTCAAAAATGTTTTCTATAATTTCAATAAATTATTTTCCAAGTATTTTTCACTGGGTGTTGAAAACGGGTCTGCTACGTACTTATAGATTTTCAGTCTTACGCCTGATCAACGTATGACCGAATTTCTGTGAGAACAAGGATGGATTTGTGAGACATCGAGTTATAAAAAGTATTTTATAAAACTATTTTGGTAATATTATATAAATTTTAAAGTGTTTTAAAAATTTTAATGAAAGAGTTTATAGTTGAAATTGATCAAAGAGTAATT
The DNA here is from genome assembly GCA_030737815.1 of Allium fistulosum. Classification (NCBI taxonomy): domain Eukaryota; kingdom Viridiplantae; phylum Streptophyta; class Magnoliopsida; order Asparagales; family Amaryllidaceae; genus Allium; species Allium fistulosum. The sequence goes on along the minus strand of CM060907.1, from coordinate 896,883,151 downwards.
TAACTGAAATAGTAGAATAATTAAAATTCAGGCTTCGTTCCTTTTCGAGGACGAAAAGATTTAAAGGGGGGAGGAATGTGATAACCCGGGTTTTGGAATATTTGTAACTGATAAATTAACTAGATTTATTAGTAGAAATACTGATTTATAAGTTAAATAAAATTTCTGGTAATGGAAATATATATATGAATAAGTATTGGTTTGAAATCCTCCTAGTATAATTATTTAAATTGGCAAAATTAATATTTCCAAACAATGATAATAATATGCTGTTTATATATATAGATATAAATAGATTTTTTTTTTAGTAAAATAAATACCAAAGCTTTATAAAACATTTTAAATAAAATAAAGACAAATGTTAAGATGTTAACACCCAAATTAACAAAAGTAAATCATTTAACATAAGGAATTTATAAATAAGTCTTTATATATTTGTAAGTTTTAAAATGCATAGAATTAACATTTATAATAAATAAATTTATTGTTTGACAATTGTAACTTTTATGCCATGCAAATTTACAAGTGGCCAATGTGTTTTCTTTTCAAATTTATAATGAAGAAATCAAACCAGGTTTTCATCTTCTTGCCACCTAAAAAAAAAACCTGGAAATCAAAAGAAAAAAAAAACAACTGATTCAAACATTCGCCTGAAATCATCAAGCAACTTCAGATTAGTTTTTGAAAGCCTTAAATCATCTCAGCAATTCAAAGATTCCAGTAAAAACAAGATCATCTCAAACCTCAATAAGCTGAGCAATCAAGCAAATTCGAATTTAAGCCAAAGATTTAAAAGTTGCAAATAAATTCAAACAAGTCCAGATTCAACTCTAATACCAGAAAATCAACTCAACAACAAAATTCAATTCCAGATTTAAAGAAACTTCCAAGTTCTCTGTTCAAATAAAAAGGTGAGTAAACTTTTAGAACTTGATATATATATCGAATTGGAATGTGATGAATCATTGAAGTATGATGGGAATTTTGTTGTGCATATTTTTAAAAATGATTTATGTATACAAATGGGTGTTAGTATATGTGTTCAGGTCTGGAACAGGCTTGCATGTCTCTGTTTTAAACATTTCAGGATTGAAAACCTGATTAAAAACTCAAACCTTCCACTTAAGTGATTTTTAGTCCTTAATCTCTGTACATAGTTTGTTTGTATGTGAGTAGACATTTATCTGGAAGTTTAGGCTTGTTTATCATGATGTAGATGATAGGTTGTTGATCTAATATGGTGGAACATTTTTGCATGGGTGGATTTAGGTGTTTACATAAAGATACATATGAGTTAAACCTGTTCATGTCTGGAAATAGGAAGATTTCAGTCTCTGAAATCATTTTTCATAGGCTAAACTAACTTTGAAAAATTCAATTCTCTTATAATCTCTAAGTGCATGTCTGGAACAGACATATCATATCTCTGTTAAAAATACTACAGTTTAAAAACCTGGTCTAAAATTCAAATTATCAACCTAAAATGATTTCTGGCTTTATCTTTAATAAGAAAATGTTCAAGTGTAAATAACATCACTTTTAAAAATAAAGTCTGGGAAAATACTGGTTAACATTTTCGAATTTAAAACATTACATAGAAAATCCTTCAATAACTTAAATTTTGATTTTCAAATCTTTATGCTTTGACTTTATGCCCAGATTCGTTATCAAAAAGGTTGAATTTTAAAATAAATTTGTAGATTTTTAAGTTGTCAAGTATTGAGAAATTTTGGGTTGATCGAATTTTGGTTTTGGGAAAAATTCTGGTAATCGGCGTTGAGATGTGGGTCAGGGTTGTTGTCAGAGATGGCCTAGGCAATGGGAATCACTGGAAAAATAGTTGAGGACTTTATTACTGGCCATGGTGGCCATGAAGCATTGGACTAGGGCTTGGGAAGTTAGTTCTGTCGAGTTTAATGGCGAGGTGATTTCGCCCAAATGGATGTGTCGAGTTCGATCGCATGGCAAGGGATCGAGGCGAGGAGTTGTAGTGATGCTCTGGGAGGAGGGCCGGAGTTTCCAGCTGCCGTGATCGTCGTGGCGAACTAGTTTTGTCAGTGTGGTATTGGGTTCTGTCGTCGCCAGAGTGCTCGATTTACGTTGGTCGATGGTTGCATCGATCTGAGAGTTCATACGTGATGCCGAGATGATCGCCGACTTGGTAGCGTCGTCGACAGGGAGACAGCGACGTCCAGACTCTCGTGCACGTGTACCATGCACGTTTGAGTATCAGCTGTCGAAGGAAGTTTGGGGGAAGAAGGCTTTGTCTTGAAGTGAACTCGAAGAAATTGGTGAGGCAACTCGGGAAATTTGGGGTAGGGCTCGGGTTTGAAATTGTTTCTAGCCTGGTTTTAAAATTTAAAGTAAACAAGTACAATTTTTTTTTAGAAAAACCTGTAACAGTTTTAAATAAAAAGCAAAGACAATTTTATTTCAAATTTCAAAAGCAGTTATAAAGTTACATTCAAATAATTATAAAGTAATGTTTAAACCATATTTCAAATTATATTTTAATAATTAAGTTTAAAGGACATGATAAATTGAGATTTCAAAGATAAATATTTGTTTAAGTTAATATTAGTATATTTGAAAAGGGTTTCCAAAGATTTTAAATGTATAAAAAGTTAAGTGTTTAAATTGTCTTGTTAAAAGTAAGATTTCATTTCAAATATAAAAATTGATTTCTAAATTGGTTTTAATAAAGTAAAGGATTGAAGTAAGTATTTAATATAAATGCAAAGTTTATTCTTAATTAGCTAGAGTGAGATTAATTAAAGATTAATAATTAAAGGTTAATTACTATTTGTAATTAAGGATAATTATTAAATGAAGTAATTAGTGGAAATGAATGTGACTAAGAAATAAGTTTGTATTAGTAATCTGTATTAATAATGTGAGTTATAAATTATTGGTATTTAATAATTCAATTAATCAAGGATGATTAATTAAGATGGATAATTATTGGGAGATTAATTAATTAGTTTGTAATTAACTAATAAGTAGAATTTAAAGGAAATTGAAGTAATAAATTTGATTCATTTATAGTTAATTAAATTAATTAAGAGATGTGAGGTTGATTAATCTTATAAATGACTGAATCATATTATACCTTAGATTAGTAGATATCTCTGGTGTGATGTGTGATGCTATGTGGTATTATATGTTGGGTTAAAACAATAACATCTTGTATTTAAATTTTTGAATTGTATTTCATTAGAAAACTTGGGTTAAGAGGACATTGGATTCGAAGAGACCGGAGTCGGGTATTAGTAAATAACTGAAACCACTTCGACTAGTAATCTATAATTCTTTAAGATTTGATTTGAAAATCAAATAGGCTGGAATGAAATAAATTGAGTAATCTGGACCATTGGAAATAAGTGACGGAACTTAGATATTATTTTGTGAAATAATTGTTTGAATATAATAAGTAAGAACTCGTAGAAGATACGAGTTACCCTGGTTTTAAATAAGTTTTATAACCTAGTATTTCATGTTAGATGAGTTTACTCACGCTGGTTTCCAGCCTGACCCGGGTGTTACTTTGATGTAATGCTCGGGTCAGACCGAGTATTACAGATTTCAGGTAAGGACGTTCTGGAGCTCAGGAGGCGAGCTGGATGGCAGGAACGTATGGAGTGTGATATATTGTTAATTCTTGGGACGAGTTATTTTAACTGTCCAGTGATTGTGAAATGTTGTAACTATGATGTATAAAAATGTAATTGACTGATACAGTTTTCTTTGTATAACTGATATTATTATTTGGTATTGTATTTTGATCCGCTGCGAATGTGAGAATCTGTGTCTTGTTCTGTTCTTTCTTCTATCTCTTTTCTTTTTCTTCTAACTATCTGGAAATTTCGGGTAAGAAATTTCCGGGTCGTTACACTCATCCTCTAAAGCCTTGACGATGGTCTCATTTTTTTCTTTCGGCCTCTGATTGAGAGTTCCTTGAAGCTTCCAGCTCGTTTGTTAAGTTTCGATAATCCTCTTATCTTCTGCCTCTTTTTTTCAACCTCTATCGCTCGTTCGAAGGATACTTTGGAGATTTTCTTTGCAACTTTCATCCACTCGTTATACTACTTATGGATATTAGTAACACAATCCATAGTCATTTTTTGAACTTTTTGGGGGACCATTTTTAGGTTAAGAGGGAAGAAAAACCCATTAAAGCACAAGTTCGGAACTCTTCCCTGAGCTGGGCCAAGCGAGTGGCTGGATCGATTTCATGCTCCTCGATAGCTGTTGTAATGTTCGCACTTTCCTTGCCCGACTTGTGGGGAACGACATGCTCTCTATAATGACGGCGATTACTAAGTCGCTGAGAATGAGAAGGGACTAACGGCTGTGGATGAACATGAAAAGAAGAAGGACCACGAGAAGAATCAATAGGCGGGTTCCGACGATTAGTTTGCTTTTCAGAACCTTCAGAGGAGGGGATCTAGATTTTGATTGATGCTTATCGTGGGCAGACCTATTTCCATCACCTCTATCCTGACAATCTCGATCTCGAATGGAGCGATAGCTTAGATCATACTCACAACCACTACCTTGACGATATGGGCCTGAAAGTGAGCTCGAAGTTTATGGGGATAAGCCCTAGAGAGACTGGAACATATTCCTCTTCTTTAGCATGGTTCCTTCAAAGGATAACAAGGAGTGAATCAACTTTAAATATTAATAGGCATAAGATTAACGCAGTGCAATGTCGTAAAGTGCAAGTGTCCTTGTGTTCCCCCTAATGAACTAGATGTTAGAGCTTTGCTCGTAGGAGTAACTTCCCCTTTAGTAGTAGGTGGGATTTCTGCACCGGCTCTGGTAGGAGAGTCCGACCCACCGACATTCATATCAGCAAAGTGAAAAGTTTCAACGTCATATGGAATCGGAAAATTAGGTAATGGGTCAAGCGGTTCACCTAAATGCTCAGACGGTTGAGAAGCTGACTCATCCAAAATAACTTGAGGAGTAGCAGACGGCTTGGGTTGATTAGAGAGACGACTATTAAGAAATCGATAGATAAATTTCTTTCCCTTTATTTTTCGAGAGCCGAGGGCTGTAGAAATGCGATGATCCTACCACGAACCCAGGATTAGACCCATGTTATCACAACCGGGCTCGTCACCTTCATCTTTTCCAACATTTATATCAGTGACCTCCTGAGCTCCCATGACTGGGGGAATGACGGGATTAATCTGGTTGCCCCTTCGACCAGCTACAACCTACTGTCTTGCCACTGCAAAGTTGAACGGTATTCACTAGCCATATGCTCCAGCCTTCTTCTATCAGACAAAAGGTGATGAGACGTTCATCAACAAGGAGGCACTCAATATTTCTATCTTCTAGCGAAACATCCGTAAGAGTCGAGACTGCCTCCTCAAGATGTTTACCTTCGGCCGCGGGATAGTCCATGTAATAAATCACAAGAACTGCTTAGTCTGGGATATGGCCTAGATATAAATGTATGAATTAAGGTAAAGAGTGATACTTACGTCTTTCCAACCACCATCGAGCGAAGCCAGGAAGACACCGCACAAAGAACCATTCACTTTTGAAAGCGCTTAATTTATTCCAAGTACTAGTTAAGATTTGGCACTTCTTAACCGACTCTAGAAACGTAAACGAGAGACTCCATGTTCGTTGCCTGAAGGTGAATATGAATCGAATGTCCTTGGTAGTTAGAGGACGATATAAGAACTCCATAAAAACTATGTAAATACAGTTGAGCAGGGTGTAGCCGTTTGGATACAATTGCGCCGGGGTTATCCTCAAGTAATGTAGAACCTCGCAGATATATGAGTTAAATGGTGAAATGCATCCAGCCCAGTATATAAATTTGTTGCATGCTGTATACCCCTCTGGAGGCCTGTAAGCTCTATCATCCCATGATGGGACCAGTACATCGTCAAATGAAATCCCGTGTCTCTCACAGATTCGACGAAGAGTGGCTTCACTAATCTTTGAGCTAGAAGATCCTTCAAGAAGACGGCATCCTCCAAAGTGTCAGGAGCAGGATCGATGATTTCAACTAGAAGAATAGGAACGATGAAGTATAAATCAAATGGTGGACCAGAACTTTCGTTTCTCAGATTGATGACTAGAAGACGGACTGTCTGATTCAGTGGCTGAACTCGACTCGACGCCGGGATTGTTGTGCTGATAAGACGGTCCAGCAGACATAGCTACAAGATGTTCCGAACATCTAGAATTATCGCTATTGAACTTAGTAAAAAAAGCATTATTAGGTAAAATAACCGATGCCCCCAAGTGCAGAATGGATGCTAGTGTTGTGTAGTGAAGTGCCATGCAATATAGTGACAAGTTACACAGAATTAAAGACAGAAAAGACGACGAGACTTCGGGGTTTGGCTGGAGTGACCATCATTGTTGATTGTCTCAACCAGATCTTTACATCATTAGGGAATGGTTCAACCTAAACCCTAAGATCGATTGTCATCAGGTCGAAGATTGACCTTTATGTTCATGGGTAGATGAGCTTCAAAAGAATTGTTTAAGGCGTTTGTCCATATCATGGTCTGAATGTCATATATGTCCACGTATGTAGTTCAAGTCATATGCAAGTCATATATGTTCACTCAAGTGTTCAAGGCCGAAGCTTATCATTAAGTTCAAGTTTATCTAGTTAAGTTTCATTTTTTGATGTTTTTTTGTTGACAACCGATCATTCCCATGGAGTGTCCGATCATTCGTTTATAAACGATCCATATCTGATATTTGACCGCTTCAGTCCACAATCGATCGTTGCAGTACCGATCGTTCTACACCAAGTCCATACCCAACATTCATGCCATACGATCGTTCCATATAATCATTTCATATGATCATTTCACAAGTCGATCCGTCAACTTCAAAGATTTACCAAGTCCGTAAGATCGTTCATGAACGATCATCTTCAACCCCTAAATCCTTCTTCCCAATAACTTAACCACTTCACCATCACCAAAACGATCGGTAGGAGCCTCTCTTCCTCCAACATGCTTCGAATCAATCAGCCTCATTATCCAAATTGAACATCACAAGGTCGACAGACCCGAAATCTTTCTATCGAATCCACATATAAACCAAAAATCGACCTACCTAAATTAGAATTCGAAGAGTGGAAACAATTTGAGTTTGATTCTTCGCGAGATCTGGAGAGCTTAGTATAACGATGATTGAGGTGGAGAGAAGGGTACTTTATACAAAATTAAGTAGAGGAGGAACGGTCTTTGATTTGAAGTTTTGGATCGTGATTTGGAATGTCAAAGATGAAGGAAAAGCAAATTTTCTTTTTCAGTTCGAGTTAAAATGATGCAAAAGTGAATAGAGAAGATGGATGAGGCTAAGTAAAAGTATTTATATATGGTGCAAGCCTATCCTTTGACCCATGAAGTTGGTTTATAACCGATCATTCTGATCGTTTATTCCTTGATAAGCACCGATCTTTTATTCCATGATAAGCACCGATCGTTATCAAAGTATGAATGGTGAATCAACAAATAACGATCATTTCAATCATTCCACGTAAACATTATATCGACTCTTTAGATCCAAAAAACAAAGACCAATCATTTGTATCAATAGCATACGATCTGTATATAATGGATCTGGAGCAACCCATCAATATAGTCCACAACAAACGATCGGGTATGATCGTTCTTAGAAAAATAACATGACAATGACCTGTGAATCTGCAATCATGATCGCGGGTCAAGTATAAACATGTATACGTAATAGTATACATTCTAAAAATTCAATTTCTTGAAATCAATATGAATTGAATTTTCACCTGAAATCAATTATAGAAAAATTTAATCCAAATTAATGGAACCCAATAATCACTGGAAACAAAACAAGATAATCATCGACAAGCAGTAATCCTATATTTATACTGTTGGAAATCGACCAATAGTTATGACAAATAGAAGGAGATGCGACTCTCAATAAAAAGCGACTCAACGAAAGGATGGCGATTGTTCAATAAACTAGATGAAATCCTTATCGACAATAGAAATTTGCAATGATTCAAAGCATGTCATGTTCAAACAAGACGTACTTTGAGGGGAAAATGTTATAGGGCCATTTGGCCCGATTATATCTTGACTAATCAAATGAGACGAACTTAATGGTTATCAGGATCGATGCATCGGATTAACGATCACGAAGCCTAAAGATCGGGTCTAAATGATAATATGAAGCGATAGCACAACAAAAGCTGGAGGCGAATTCAATAAAACACTTAAATTATGGAAGTTCACAATTCTCTGGAGATAGATCAGGCACGATCCATATTCAAAACTATGGATCATATCATATCGGTTACATAGCTCAATTCAATGATGATCGATCGATATCTCAAAATCTACAAGTCTAACACACTTAAAACTTTCATAATATCAATATATTAGAGACAGGAGTCCCTAAAAATGATCGCATGTCAAAATGAACAAGTTTGAACGATTGGTATACATCGTTCACGGACGATGGTACTATTTCAGCATGAACGGTCCAGTTCAATGAAGATCGATTGACATCTCACCAACCACAACTCAAAATGACACCACACTTTAGGAGCATAGACTAGAGGCATGAGGGAGCTCATAGAAATGATCGCACGTGCATTAGAGCACAAGTGAACGATCAGTACTGATTGTTCCATCGGTCGAGTTAGGACTTGCGATCGTTCTGGTGGGCCCCTACGGATCTAGAGAGTCTTCTGCCGAATTTCCAGCGAGATATTTCATCATCTTCACCTATAAATATAGACTTATTTCTTCATTTATATGATCTTTACACTACATTGTAATCAAGTGTTATTATCATTACTTCATTGTAATCAAATTTACAAGTGATTAATAAAGGAAATTCTTCAAAGTGGATGTAGGCAAACAACGCCGAACTACTATAAATCCTTGTGTATTTATTACTGCTTAATTTTGAGTACTTATTTACTTATCCTCTCTATCTAATTTTGACTTTTCTTCATTTCTTTCTCTACTATTTTATTCTTGAGTGTTTTCCCATATTTGGTGCAAACAATGATAGTAACATTATGCATACATGTTGCATCAAGATTTTAAAAGAATAAAGAATATGTATTTCTCTAGTTCGATAAAATAAAGTAACACCTTTATGAAATATTATATATATATATATTTCAGTGGCGGCTTCGAGCAGCACACAAAACCCTAGCAATATACCTAACTCTGAGGCGAGAGAAGAGGACAATCAAGATGATGAATCCGGTTGGCATGAGTTATGGAAGAAAAATTATTCAAAAGCCAGGGGAAACTCGCAACCAATCAAAGAAGTAAGGCAAAAAGGCAACATGTCTAAATACACATAATTTAGTACTGGATCAAAATCACTAATAATCAAAGACGTAAGATAAGAAGGCAATTTGGCTAAAATCCCATAATTTAGGGTTGGAACATGCACATAGGCAGATGCTATTATGGGTAACACACGCATAGACCTTGGGGTCTCTAGATTTGATGGGGTGATCGATAATGATGGTGAATATGCAGATCTAGATGATGAGGTATTTAATGAAGCAAAGTCCATGTGGAGTAATTCTATTTACATTTACTTGGTGGGTAGGAGACCATATTACGTTCATTTAAATGCATACATCAAAAGAGAATGGAAACCCTTAGGCACATGGGATGTATTTACTGGAGACAATGCCTTCCATCTAATTAAATTTAGTAAAAAGTGCTAGATGGAAGTTAGTGATTTATGGACAGCAAGTTGATTTTTACTAACCATTGGGAACCTAATCTAAGCCTAGAAAGAGACATGCTAGAATTTCATCCAATTTGAGTTTAACTATTAAATTTAGATCTATCACCGTGGAATGCTAGAGCCATCAGTAAACAAGCTGGTCTGATTGGATCCTTTTGGACATGGATGACTGCACTAGAAATGTTAAAAGATTGAACTATGCTAGAGTGCTAATTGATGTTAAGGCAGGAGATGAGTTGAAAAAATAGATTAGAGGTAAAGACAATAAAGGAAATATATACGTGCATGACGTGGAGTATGAATATGTGCCACATATGTGTAGTCAGTGTAAATGTTTTGGGCATTCTGATACCTAATATGCTGTAGTGATTCTGCTCATGAAACAAATATGCACTACACCATTACAGCCATTTTGCAATGCTTTTTTTTTCAATTGCCAACACTTATTTGTGTTGTAGATCAGTCACAATAATAACTGTTGGCAAGCTATAAAAGTGTGACTGAAAATACATATTTATAATTTTTTTATTACTAACACATATTTGCGTTGGAAAATCTGGTTAAAGTGTAATTCAATTGAATTGGTAGGGGCAAAAATGTAAATGTGGACTGTTTTCAACCCAAGCCCTAATTCTCCACCTCTCCACGCTTTTTTTCTTCTGCCGCTTAAAAATAATATAACGAAACCACGGATTTCCTTCGCTCTGCAAAACGATTTCCTTCGCTCTACAAAACAACTTCAGGATCTCGCCAACACTTCAGGCGATTTGGCGATTTGACTTCAGTATCTCGACTTCGGTTATAGCTTAAGGCGATTCACGATCTCGACTTCAGGTATTGGATTTCACCCCGGTGACTTGTTCATTTGCGTTTATTTGAGTAAATCGCAGCTTTTTATTGTAGATTGCTTAAATCGCAGCTTTCTATTGTAGAGCCCTCTTGGTGACTGTGGAAGCTATTCCATTGGAAATTGCCATTCTTTTGAATCTAAATCAGTTGTTCAGAAGGTAAGCGCGTTTGGTAAAGTGTGTCCTTCCGGTTTATTTGATGATCAGAAACGTACATGATGACTTATTGTTGGATTAAGAATTTGAGAGTTGGGGACATAATATGGAAAAAGTGCAGTTTTCGGTGTAGGAGAGAAATGCTTGAAAGGTAAAACTCTTGAAGAGTGAAGCAAATATACAAAGAATGCGTGTCTTTTTTATATGCAATATAGCACGTACACTCGCTGACTTTTTTATAAGAAAAGGAAGGCAGAGAGGAGTTCAAATCTATACAACTGTTGGCTACTTTCTTTAAAAACATATTTCCCTACATTAGTATTTCCTTTTCTTTTCAAATAATTTAGGGGATAGCTTGTTTCTTTGGAAAGTTAATTATTGATGTAAAACTTTTCTTTGTTTCCTGTTTATTTGATCAGCTTCTTCATTTTTTTCCTTGTCATTTTCTTATTACTTAATCCATAATTAATAATACTATAATCCGTCTGCTATATATTAGATGTACTGTGTATCTTTATTTATGTGACTAAACATTTTTTGTTTACTTAGATGATATATTGAATGCCATCTTCATCTCATGCCACCTCATAAATTTGGTGAATATATAATATATTATATAAAAATAGCAACTGTACCCATTTTGTCATGTACTAGAGCTCTATATGATCCCCACAATATAATTGTATCGAATCAGCGGTTTTCATGTCATATAATGATACCCAACACATGCGTAAGCCATAAAAACAAATAAATACATAAACATCACAAGACAACACAGCATATATAAAATAGTTAGCAACTGAGATTTAGAAGCATCCTTGCATGTTACATATTCTGATAATAAGTTGCTAATCACTAGAACTGTGATTTATTTATTTTGATGTTAAGACCATGTATATTATTATACTATGCCATTTTTTTTAAATTTAGACAATGTGACCCTGCTCATCAAGAATCTTAATTGAACTATGCTGCTGAGACCATGCAAGGCGGCACATTAATTAACAAACTAAACAATGAAACAAAATTGTGCAAAATCTGCATCATATTTTTATATATATAATAACACAGACACTGGGATATGAATTGTAAAGCAAAACATAATAAGAAAGTGGTTTCCATTTTCATATCATTGCCAAAAGGGTTTCTAAATTCTTAAATATTCTCGAAGTTTGTCTTTTTTGTTTAACAGGCCATAAAAACATCATGATCGTAGTTTGTCCTTTATAAACAGTAAAGGGTTACACACACACGTCAAAAAATTCATGTAAATCCGTAGAGATTTTTTTGGCCCCGTCTGACAAGTGTTGTATATGATCGTTATATGGATATTCGTTTTTCATAGAACAGACATCTATATTCATCTGATACAATATTTGTTGGATTTGTCCCAGTATTAGACAAGTTACAAACACAATAAAGTAATCACATTTTATAAATCATTTCAGGTTGAATGGTTCACAAAATTTCGGATGCACTTCCTTTTTGTTCCCTGTGTACACGTTTTTGTGTACGATACAGGGAATAAAGGGAAGTGCTGCCGAAATTTTGTTGAATCGTTTAACCTGAAATGGTTTATAAAATGTGATTACGTTATTGTGTTTGTAATGGGAAGTAGGATGACCGACCTTCAAAGTTATTGTAATGGAACTTTAAAATGAAATGAACACTATATTTTTGTCTAACAGGTTCAAAAGGTAAAACTTGAAATTTATGTCTAACTCAAGTTCAAGAGAGTGGATTAAAAGTCCATACAGAAATACTGAAGAATATAAGCAAGGCGTTCGAGACTTCATTAGTTTTGTGAAGAATCACTCATCCCCCGATGTCGAAATATGCACTTGCCCTTGTATCAAGTGCAAGAACTCTAAAAAGCTCTCATTGGAAAGCGTTGAGAAACATTTAATCATTCATGGTATGATTAAAACATATAATAGATGGTTTTTCCATGGAGAGATGAACAAGAATAACACGGGGGTGAATCATACGCAAAACATTATTCCAGATTCTCATATCCAAGATCAAATTCAAACTGACCATTGTGTAGAAGGAGCTCTTAGAAATCTCATAGACGATGCTTTTAGAGTGCATAATATGCCCCAAAGTAGCCGTGAAGAGGATGTTCAAGAGATAAATATAGACAATTCTCATTCGTACCACGGAGAAAAGCACAAAAAATATACAAACAAAGCAAACGAAAAACTTTATCCTTCTTGTGAAGATGGGCTTACAACATTAGGCGTAATTGTTGAGCTTCATAACCTTAAAAAATAATTTAATTGGTCGGGAAACAGTATGACTGAGTTGTTGAAGCGATTAAAACGTTGGCTTCCAAAGGAAAATAATTTACCTGACAAGTATCCCACAATGAAGAAAATATTAAAGGATCTGGGAATGGAGGTGAAGTGCATACATGCTTGTGAAAATGATTGCATATTATTTTGGAAAGAAAATGTTGATGCGAAAGAATGTCCTCAGTGCCATACACCAAGGTATAAAACTAAAAAAACAGTGTTAGGGGAGGTCAAATTAACGAAAGAACCAAGAAAAGTTTTAAGATACTTTCCTATAATTCCGAGATTAAGTAGGTTATACACTATACCATGGATAGCTCGTAAAATGCAATGGCACAAGAAAGCCACACCCTCTTGGAATTCCATGCGACATTCTATGGATTCAGCTGAATGGAGATCAATCAAAAGTCGATGGCCAGAATTTGCTAATGAAGGACGCAATGTGTGGCTTGGTATTGCTACCGATGGGTTTAACCCAAATGGCGTTCTCTCCAATAGTTATAGCTGTTGGCCTGTTTATATGATACCTTATAACCTACCCCCTTCGTTGTGTATGAAATCACAATTTCAAATGTTGACTCTTTTAATTCCTGGACCAAGAGCACCAAGTCAGGACATTGATGTATACTTGGAACCTCTTATATATGATTTAAAACATCTTTGGGACAAAGGAGTGTCTGTTTTTGATGCGGATAAAACAGAAATTTTCAATATGAAAGCAATATTATTATGGGGAATTCATGATTTACCAGCATTTGGTAACTTATCTGGTTGTGTGACTCACGGTTATAAAGCATGTCCTGTTTGTGCTATCGAGACGGAATCAGAGCACATCGGCAACAAGATCGTCTATCCAAAATATAGAAGGTTTTTGAAGGATGATCATCCATATAGAGCATTAAAACACGGATGGTATAAGGATATTGAATATAAAGAGCCTCCGACTCGGCTAAGGGGCTCGTCTCTTTTAGAAAAGCTTGATCGTATCAAATATATTCGTGGAAAACTACCACAAAGCAGAAAGAGAATGATTGCTGAAGCTTATGATAATGTAGATTGTCTTGTTGATGATGAAGAAAGACCGGCATGGTACAAGAAGTAAATTTTGTTTGACTTGGATTATTGGAGCAGTCATAAAGTTCGTCATACTATTGATGTTATGCATACTGAGAGAAATGTTGCTGAACATCTCATCAACTTTATGTTTGATAAAGGAAAACAATCTTCTAAATATGCATGGGATAAGATTCACAAGCTACAATGTTGTCAAGTCCTTAAAGATGCAAAACTTCCATCATGTCTTGCAACAAAGTTACATGGTCTTATAGGTCTTCAACCACCTAGTTTGCAAATTAAGAAGACATATGATTATCATATTATTATTCAATATTTGCTCCCTATCATGGTTCAACATGCATATCCAAAGTGTCGCGAGTTAAGACGAGCACTTCTACAAATAAGCTTGTACTTCAACATAATATGTTCGAAAGTTCTAGTTCGAGAACATGTACAAGCGGCCAAAGATATGATTGCTGAAGCATTATGTGTGTTGGCACACTATCTTCCAATACACTTTTTTGATATAAGTATCCATTTGATGGTACATTTAGCAAATCAAGCTCTACTCTGTGGACCATCAAATTATATATGGATGTATCCATTTGAAAGGTAAATATTGTTTTTGCATTCGAATTATTTTACCTAACTACTTTGAAGTAACTAACTATAAATATGCATATTAAATTTTTTGTCCTAGGGCTATGAAGGATTGTAAAAACATACCTAGTAATAAAAGGTATATTGAAGGATCAATTTCTGAAGCATACCTTGTTTCAGAATCAGTTCGATACGCAATGGAATATATGCCAAACCCACGTGATGGAAATCATAGCTCTAAACAGGCATTCTTTTTAGATGAGAATGGTGATGATATATATGAGCGTTCCATCGTTGAAGGTAAACCGTTAAAATTATCTAGAGTGCAACGATCACAGATTCGACGATGGTTACTATTTAGAATTGATATACCAGAACGAGATGAATACTATAGGTTATCTATTTTCACCTTTTTTTCAAATACTTGTAGCACAATATATAAATAATATATATATATTTTTATTTACCATGATATTCAATCTGTAGCGCGTACCGCTTATCTTTAGAAGACGGTCTTCGTGGTAAAAGGAAACCAATCACAAAAGCAGAAGTAATAGTTCAATCTGAATTTGTTGATTGGCTACACAAGAAGGCATGCTATATTTATCTGAAAGTAATGTGTTTCTTTTTATCTAATCTTATTCTATTAATTTTGTTAATTTTAACAGCTTGTGGAAAAAAAATGCATGAACACAATATTTTGGTTGTATGTCAGTGGTCCAAAGTGGGATGTCAGAACTTATCTTAAGTATAGAGTGAATGGCTATACGTTCTCTCCTCGGCATTATGACGACACCATTTCAACGCAAGATAGTGGTGTCTGCATGGATGCGATCACTACATTTGTTGCGAGTTCAAAAGATCTAAATCCTACGGATGATAATACTACTTGGTATGGTATTATTAGAGAGATCATGGAAGTTGATTACTATGATTTTCAACATGTGGTATTCTATTGCGACTGGGTGAATGTTGGAGATAAGACAAATAGTTGTAAGGTTTGCCCTGATACAAATTTGTTGATGGTAAACTTAATGAAGCTCAAGAATACCGATGGAGAATATGATGAACCTGCTATTCTCGTCCGAAGCAAGTCAAGTATTTTACATAAAGAACACACAAAATTCCGATTGGTCCATTGTTCGACGCTCTCCTAAACGCATGATGGATAACATAGATGATTATGAAATACCAACCACGTATCAATCTATTTTGAAAGAACAACCAAACTTAGAACCATTATTGAAATGTATTCAATAGAAATGTTGATTGGAACTATATTGCATGTATTTTGTTTATTTTGATCCATGTATTAACTCTTATTGATGTATCGTACAATCGTGTTGTGTTGTGAAATGTATGGTTTTCTTTTATTAATCGTGTTGTGTTGTGAAATGTATTAACTTTTATCCATGTTTTTTGTTTGTCTTTTTTATATAGATTTTTCATCAAAATGACAAACGATTATAGCGCAAATGCAAATTTAAGTACAATTGAGACTGTTGAACCCCCCTCCAAAGGTAAAAAGTACTTTATAAAAGTTAGCGTTGAGGGTGCGAAGGGGGATGATGCAGATAAATGGAGTTTACGTTGTGGTGCTTTGATTCGTTGTCATATACCTATTGGCTACAAAGAATGGAGGGCGGTAGATGGCTTCTATAAGGATAAACTATGGGAAGGACTTTTGGTACTAGTCTTATTTATATTTTTATTATCATCAATTTCACCATCAAGTTTAAATTATGATATATTTAACCATTTCATGATTTCTTTATTTTTTTCCTTTTTTGTGATAGGAAGAATTTGACATGGAGGTAGATCCTACCATAGCTCGACCATTATTAGAGAAACATTTTCCACTGTTTTATAGATCATTGAAGTCAACATTACGAAACAAACTTCTTAAAGTTGATAAAACTATGATTCCTAAACGTGTTGCTATTGATAGATGCCCAAAGGATATAGACAAAGTGTGGTGGGAAAAATTCCTTGATATTGAGTATACGAATGTAAAGATGGAGCAGTGTAAGGAAAATGCAAAAAATAGAGCAAAGAACTCGATCACTCATACTCTAGAAAGGAAACCTTATCATAGAGTACATGATGAAATGGTATTAAAATTATCTTTTGTAAATAGTTTATAAAATGTTATATTAATTATGTGTTGTCAACTTTGATCTTTCTTGTAGGTAGTAGCAAATCCAGATGCAGATATTTCACGAACAACGGTTTGGAAGGCTGGACATAAAAGAAAATCAGGAGAAATACTACCAAGTGCCGCGGAAAAATATGTAAGTGTCAGTTTAAAACAAATTTCAACTTATTCCATTGTGTGTTTAGTTTAAATTTGAACTAAACAAATGAAAATTAGGAACATTTCTGCTTATGTATCTTCAAACTTATCTTAATTGCTTGGGATTTTGGTTGACAAATTGAACAGAAAAATGTGGAAATTTGTCGTAGCATTTTCTGTTAATGAGTAGTCCAAAGCATGCTTGAAATATGATCATACTCCCATGCCTATTGCTATGAATTCGTATTGGTAGAAGAAGTGGTACCATCCATTGTAATACATTGGGCCTGTGATATATAATCAAAATTTTAGTATGTCTGAATTTACGGCCAAAAAAATTAATTCAATTTTTGGTCAGTTTTTGGCCCATATCGTTGTGTTAACACAATTGGTTTACTTGTCGTTTTTGTTATACTTACTGTTGTAATAAAGCTTCGTCAGCCACCGACAACTTTAATTACCAGCAAAAGAGAAACTGAATTTACATTTTCTTTTAAGCCAAAATCATTTGCTTACCACTGTTACCAAACAGTCATTAACAAATTTGGTTAGCTGATATAAATTTTATAAATGCATAAATTTTCACATATGCATCTTTTCGGAATTTTTTTCTTTTTCTGAAACTGGTTTTTAGTGTTCAGAAAAGGCAAGGTAAAATTTTCTATGGTGGACAATTCTTGTTTTGTTTGCAATTACAGACAGATTCAATTCAAATATAAAATTTCTCCATGTTGTTGCACTAATACATTTTTGTTGTACTGTCACAATAATTAATGAAGGTGCACCAACCATATATCTTTATTAACATTATAAAAAGTTAAATAACCGTCCAAAGATAGGTATAAGATGTCACATTAACTTTTACACGTGCATGTTTTTTGTATTTTCTCTTTCTTTTTTCCTTTTCAGTTTCTGAAGCTAATTTTTAGTGCTTATACGAAAAAGATAATTGCAGAAAATTTATTCATTGGCATCAAAAGTATTTTTCATTGACTAAACAATTCCATATTTTTACTGGTTATACACAGGCAAGTCAGGTTGGCCAACTGGTTCCATGATTTACAAAAAATGAGTTTTGCAGTAGTTTAACTTTACAAGATAATGTGCTTTGTGAAATGATTATGGGACTGTTCTTCTTGATTTTTTCAAATTCAACCTTTTGCCAAGTGCACTGTGGTATTTGAATAATCTCTTCATCTGAATTATGAAGCTGTTTAAATACTGAAACTGCACCTTCATCTATCATGAATTGCATAACCTCATTCACACCACTTACGTTTCTCAATACTTCAAATCCTTGACCTGAAACTGGCCATGAATTTTCAGTCATTTTCTCTAAAGAATTGCATGCCTGTTCCTTTCCCAGTTCACTGCCTGTATCCAGTAAATGAATTAAAGCTCCGATAACTTCTGCATTTGTAAGACTTCCTTTACCAGAGTCAAACCTGGATAGTACTAAAATTGCTTTTGATGCCTCTTCTCGAATAGTTGTACTACCAAATTCAAGAGAATTAACCAAAAGGGCGATATCCTCATCGATTATTTCAGTAGCTACTGCAATCTTTATGAATTTACACTCTTTCAAAAGTGAACTTTGTTACAGTTTTTAAAAAATAAAACATTGACAGTAAAGATTCGTTTTGAAAATCAACTTTAAATAAGTTTAGATGCATGCACTTTATAAAGTTCCGCTTGACTATAGTACATAAAATTTACTGATCTTATACAGTTTTTATATCGAACTATCTTTTTTGTTACTGTCAACAAAATGAAACTTTGACAGTTCCATCTTGAAAATCTACTTTATATGTTTGGAAAAAAATGAAACCAAATTTGTTTACCTTTTTTTAAGGTTATGAATGGACTTTTTAATTAAATCAAACAACAATTATCACAATATTACACCTCCGTTCTATAAATAAATAACTTTCTTATTTCAAATGGATTCGATCTAAATAAATTCAAATAACAATAAGAATGAAACTATATTTTGATAAGATAATAACTTTTGGATGCATGGCTGACTCTTAGTTAATTCAACTAGAGTTATCAAATTCAAAGTTATTCTTCACTTCATATTCAACGTATGGCATTTTATTATCGGTAACTTGTTTAGCTAACTTGTGAAAAACCTGCATTTTCTGAATCACTTTTGATAACCCCAATCTTGTTTAGTAGAATGCGTAGAAAGAAGGAAAATATGCCTTTATTTCAATCTGTTCATATGTGCCTAAACTTTTTTAGCTAACTTGTGAAAAACCTGCATTTTCACAAGTTTTCTTCTGCCACCATCTAATGCTGATCGATTCATTATCGCACTTATGTGTGTCGACCAGTATTGAAAAATTCCAATTCTATGATATATACACCATACTCCTTTTTTTTTTAATTCAATTTAACGTGATTTTAAATGCAGACACTACTAGAGGAAGTGGAAAAAAAGAGGAAGTTGGATGATAGTTCTAAGGGTGGAGTCGAAGATCTTGAAGATGACCCAATTGCGGAAGTTTTTGGTTTCGACACGAAGAAAAATTATTGTCGAGCAATTAGTTCTACTTCTTCTATAAAACAAGTGAAGATGGCTCGAGCTGTAAAAGCTGTAACTGAAAAGAAGCAAGCCGTGGATTTGTCTATTTGAAAATTGGAGATAGAAAGGCAAGTAGCTAATCAAGTTAATGATGCCATCAATTCAATTACTTCAACTTTTATGAAATTTATGCCTAGTTTGCAAGAAAAATATATTGCAAGTCTTACGACTCCACAAACGGAAGGTGCTTCTAATTTAGGAGATTCTCATACAAACAATAATGTAGTTGTTACTCCAACCGTGTCAAATAATGATATTCGTTCATCTATAATGGAAAAGAAGAGAAGGAAGCAGCTAAAGGTTATGTTGGAACACAAACTATTTGTCATTTTAGGAAGGTGATACCAAATGTAGAGAAAGTAATTTGGGTGGATGATGTTCTTGAACCGGATGCACCAATTTATGATGGTCCTCAAAATGGAATGTACAAGTTATGTGATTTTTCAGATGAAGGTTTCGTTATATGGCCGGAGTTTCGTATTCGGTATTTGTAGAATTTCACTATGAAATTTACGTTGTCTTTTGTATTCCAATTTGACATTGTTATGAAGTAGTTGATTATGTATTGAATTAACCAACTTAATTGTGTATTGTACTTGTTATGAAGTAGTTGACATTGTTATGAAGTAGTTGACTATGAAATTTATATTGTTATTTGATCATGAATATTGTAAATTTTGGGTTCCTATTGAATGTAGTATAATAATGTTGTTAAAGCGTTATAAGCGTTGGCAATTAAAATATACCAACGCTTATAAGCGTCAGCATAGAAAATTAAACAATGTTGGATGGTTAATTTTCCAACGTTTATAAGCGTTGCTAAATGATATATGCCAACGTTTATAACCGTTGGCGAATATAACCTTCCAACGCTTATAAGTGTTGCTAAATAATATACACCAACGTTTATAAGCGTTGGCGAATACAACCTTCCAACGCTTATACGCGTTGGCAATAAATTGCGATGCCCCTATAGCGACGCTAATAAGCGTTGCTGAAACTGTTTGCGACAGTTATACTCGTTGGAAATCATCTGTTTTGGTGTAGTGATGGCGATAGAAAGTTAATATTAACATGGAGGAAGACACTAACGTGGAGATACCTAGTCACTACAAAAACATGCACCATACCGAAACAGCAAAGAACACGCAAAATGTGCTAGAGACAAATATACAATGGTTAAATAGCAAAAACAACATTATAGACTAGGAGCTTGCAAAGAATCTCTAGCAAGGTTTAGAGTAGGAGGGAAAAGATGAGTTGCAAGAGCAGTTGGATGAAACAATAGTGAAAACCCTAAGGTGCAAGTAACCCAAGACCTTGATGTAGAGCCAGAACAGAAGCAATGTGAGACATGTGAGGAAGTTAGTAAGATAAACATTGAAATACATGATTCTGAAGATGAGGAGGCAAAATAAAATACAGGAAAATCGTATACAAAACCAAATCATTTATATGAGCAACAATTCAAGAACAAGGATACTAAATGTAAGACAACTAGTTCGCAAGAGGGTTCTCCTAGGAAGTTGAGGAGTCGAACCCTCCAACGCAAATGGTTATAATTAATTGGAATGTTAAAGGTCTAATTAATGATACGCGTAAATTAGACCCCTATAATCTTAGAAGGAATTATTTGCCTTCTATTTTGGGGTTTAATGAGAATAAATTTAATGATACAAATCTCAGTTTTTTTACTACAGCAATGGGACAAGTTTGGGAGACAATTTGGTGAGAAAGGTAGAATTCTACTTATGTAGTATAAAATAGTGTGGAAGGTGCATGTAATTAACAGAGATGACCATCAAATTACTATTAAAGTTATCAATTATGGACGTCTAACCATGCACATTACATGTGTGTACGCTAGTAATTTTGCATCCTACAGAAATAGTCTATAGCAAAAAATTAAAAGCATAGCAGTTAACATGGTAGGACCTTGGATAGTCATGGGGGATTTCAATGTTGTTTTGAAACCATAGGAAGAAAAGGGAGATCTTACCCGGAAAGTGTCCCAACTAGCTAAGTCTAATAATTGTGTCGTTGCTGCGGGTCTTGTAGAACCTATTCACATGGACATGAAATATACATAGAGAAGTGGCGAATGTAAGAAGATGGCTTGCAAACTTGTTAAAGTTCTCACTAATGCTGACTGTATAAATATGTTCTAAAATATAAAAGTTACCATTCTACCAAATTCTACCAGCGATCATAGTCCTCCACTCATAACCCTAATTGACAAAGGAAATAATAAGAATGGAAAGCCTTTCAGGTATGCTAATGACTGACATCTAATTGAAGGATATAGCAGTGTAGTGAATTTTGAAATGTGTAAACAAATGGAGGTTTCTCAAATGTATCAATTTTTCTATGTGCTTAAAACAATGGAAATCGGATTAGAGTGGAATAAGCATAAACCCAAGGAGTATGACCTCGTTAATAACTTGCAAAATCAATGTGAAGAGCTGCTACACAAACTGGATAACAACCCTTAAGATGAAAATAGATGGAGAGAACACTACCAAGCTCAGAGTACACTTAAAGAAGCATTAAAAATAAAAGCAATTGAACCAGAAAATCAAAGAGAAGTGGATCACAGAGGGAGATGAATGCACTAAGTTCTTCTATACTAAAATGTTTTTGGGTAGAATACTAATAAATTTCAATGTTTTGATCAGGAAGGCAATGTAAACCTTGACAGTGCAAAACTTGAAGAGGAAGCAATAAAATACTTCACAGAGTTGTACAATGGACAATTCATGATTGACTTACCCCATATTCAATGCGGAAGGGAGGTGAACTCCAAGGGTTGTAGGATGTTGTGTAGTCTGGTGAGAAAGTGAAGTTTTGGAAGCCTTGAACTCCATTCATGCTGATTCCAATCTAGGGCCAGATGGCCTGGGTTCTAAATTCTTCATTAAACATTGAGTTGACCTGAAAAGTAAGATTTTATTAATTATGCAAGCATCTTTTCATATAGGCAAAATTCTAACAGAAATTAATTACACATTTATATGTTTGATTCCAAAGAACGATAACCGATTCAAATTGAAAATTACAAACCTATTGCATGTTGTAATGTCATATAAAAAATCTTAAGCAAAATGATTTGCAATAGATGAAGATCTTACCAGACACTATAGTTGAATGTCAAAGTGCATTCTTTAAAGGGAGGAGCATTTTTGAAAAATTCTCTTAGAGCACATGAATTGATTAGAAACTTTCACACAAAGGTGCAAATAAATTTTGCCTTAAAGTTGACCTCCACAAGGCATATGATAAGATAAACAAATATATTGTCCTCACATGCTTAGATGTATAGGGTTTCAAAAAAAATTTTTAGATTTGATTACTGGTTGTATTACCACACCTACATTCTCTGTATTGGTGAATCGTATTCCCAAGGATTTCATAAGTGGTAACAGAGGGATCATGCAACATGATGCTCTTCCTCCATATCTGTTTGCAATAGCCATGGAATATTTCACTTTTCAAATGGAATTCGCTACCCACAACAAGCTATTCCATACTATTCACAGTTTCCAGCCTAGAGTTAAAAACCTTTTATATACGGATCACCTAATCATTTGTATAAAATCAAGTTGTAAAGCTACATTTGCTATTAAACGATCTTTCAAAGTTTGAAGGAGAAGGTGGGCTTAAAATGAATGAGCTTAAGTCTAAATGCTACTTCGATAAATTTTGCAAAGAAAACAATGAAGTGCTTAACGTTTTGAATGTTAAGGAAGGTGACCTACCCGTGAAATACTTAGGGTTCCTATATCTTTCAACAAAATAACTGATAGAGAGTGTACTAAATTGATTACAAAAATACAAGACAAACTCCATGGTTGGTGTTCTAGACTCTTGTCTTTTGTTGGAAGAATTGATTTGGTACATACTGTTATACAAGCTAAATTCAACTTTTGGCTTTAAACATTTCAACTACCAGAAAAAATAGAAAAAGTTTGTGTAGACTTTATTTGGAAAGGGAGGTTACATAAAATTAAATATAAAGACTTATGTAAACCAAAAATGACGACCCACATTTCGGAAGGTTTAAACCAACAGTAATCCCCACATGTCCAACTCAACAATCTAAAACACAGATAATCAATGGAGATAATTAAGAAAAATAAAAAGAAGAAGAAAGCAAACTCAGAATCTCGCAGCGGAATGACAATATAATAATCAAATAAACAGTTCATGAAGTTGTTTACACTATACATTTGATTAAAATTTTACAACATTTATCAGAGTTATATATACATCAGGACAATAGAATAATGCAGCAGAAATAATACTAGTAATATAATATACCAAAATCTTCATCTTTGTCCTCCGAAAAATATGATTTTCAATGCGCTGAAAACTCAGGACATACCCGAACGTAATGAAAAAACAAAACACTCGAGTCGGGACTAAAATATTCTTATGTGAGTCAAATTAATATCACATATAACAGGAGTCTAATAGCACTAGAGATATTCACGGGGTTTCACATCTCCTATCCAATGTATAATGTGCGTGCAATAACTCAAGAGATGTCACAGGATTATCCATCTCTTAAGGATCCGTCAAAATATTTATATATAGTAGAATATGCTATATATGCAATGTCTAATTAGTAAAATAAATATTTTTCTTAGCGTTAAAGCTTTACATTAATCCCCCCTTAACACGTTTTTAAGCATTGTCGTACAGTTTGCATATAACGTCCAAGTAGCACGTCGAGGGATAGGGATGCGCCATGATACGACAACACTAAACCAAAGGGAAGTATCCTAAAATCAAGTTGCACCAATCGAAACCAACAATAAAGATAATAGTATGACGTCCAAAAGAAATTAAAGAATGGATGTCCGCTAGAGGTAATTAGCCTCATTGGCCCTGTCAAGCCGTCCTGTTTTAGTCATTTCCATTTGGCAGAAGTGCCGGAGTCTATCCATCATCGTTCTCTTTCTTCAAATCCAGCAAACGTACACCAAAGCCAACCACTTCGTTCTGGAGTCTCCTCCGTGTACACAGTTGTTAAAGTGGTTCCAATATTGACAAAGAGTATGCCAACAAGAGGCCCTGGTCTCTTTAACAACCAAATGTCGTTTTACACACCGGTTGGTTCTGTTACATTTCAAGATCGGTTCATACTTGATATCAAAATATCATATTCACTTCAAAAATCTTTTCCACTTCAAAATACCATATTTACTTAAAATATGCTATTTTTACTTCAATAATCATTTCGAGTTTCAACTTAGGTTATAACTTCATTTTAACCCAATTCACATTTAAATCAACGATTTAAATATAAACATTCCAGCCTTGACCAGTTTGAATTTTTAGAAAATAGTTTGAATAGTTTTAAATAGTTTAAAAGTTAAAATAGTTTAAATAGTTAAAGTATGAAAATAGGTTATATATTAATGATTTGAAAATTAAAATAACTTGGAAATTTAAAAAGATAAATTTTAAACCAGTTTATAGTAAAATAGTTTATAGTGAAAATAATTTCAAATTCAAAACCGTTTCCTCCTATTCCCAATAAATCTGGATTCAGGTCCAAATTTAAATTAAATTGATTCAATTTCCAATCTCTCAATTCAAATCGACTCAATTTCGATTTCAATTTAAATCAATTTCATTTTCAACTTCAATTCGAATTAATTTCAATTTCGATTTTTATTAATTCGATTCAAATAGTTTCAGTTCCAATTCAATTCTCATTTTTAAACCATTTCAGTTTATCTAAGTTCGAGTTCAAATTCAGAATATTAATTTAAATCATTTAATTCAAATTAAACTTCAATGTTCGAATTGAGATTCAAATCTTCAAAATAGTTCAATTCCGAGCTTAAAATTTTGAAATATCCATTCATTCAACTTTTACTTAGACAAATTTGAAGTTCAAGTAAAAGTTCGAACCTTTAAAACAATTCAATTTCCATAGTTCAAGTCATATGTTGGTTTTAACTTCAAAATTCAAATTGAATTCTTTAAATAGTTTCTTCTAACCCATTTCAATTTCAATATTTCAAGCTTGAGTTCGAAAATAATTCAATTTCCATAAATTCGATTTTTATTCTTTAAATCAGAATCATTTCAATAATTTCAAACAAAAAAATTTAAAATCATTTAATATAAACAATCCGGTGTCCGTCTATAATTTTATATCATATGGCCAAGTGATTAGTTATTTCAAATTAATTTCAGGGATGGATATATATCATTTCAATCCAAATCAAAGTGTCATAGGTATATATCATTTCAACCTATTTCTTAATTTATTCAAAAATAATACAGATAATAGTTTATATGATGTCAATAATATACAGGGTGATAACAAGATATATAAAATAAATAAACACTCAAATCATCCAATACATCAACCAATAGGCATCCAACACAATCAACATCCAACAGACAAAATATCACAACCATTAACTATATCAATCTCGGGTGTCCAACTGGCAATTTAATTTCAATTTCAAATTTAACTATCAATCAAATTTCTATCAGCTTAAATCATATGTCGATTTAAATATCAATTAAATTACCAAACAACAGTCAATAAATTAAATTACTTCACAACTTCAATTTAACTAACATAAAAATATTTTAGTAATCCGTGAACGTTTAAAACATTCACCTTTATTTGAAACTGTAATTTTTTCAGCTTCAAATAAACTCCAATTCAACATCGTAGCCTACGTCAGTACGTGAGACGACCCGACCTTCTACGCCCAGAAAGTCTTATCATCTTTAAGAAAGAAAAGGGTGAGAAATAGAAAAGATAGAGAAGAAGGAAGAAAACAACATCAGAATCTCAACAGCGGAACGAATGAAATATAATATATCACATAAGGGATTACATAGTATCATATACATCAGAGTTATACAAATAATACAACACATACTAGACAGTTATAAACACCTGTCTAGTTAATACAACTCGATACAACTCAAATACAACACAGAGATACCAACATAGTGGAACACTACATATATATCTACAATGTTGAAGCCTCCTGCTCCATTGCTCCTCCACAATTCGTCAAAGCTAACCTGAATCCCTTGGCTACTCGTAAAAATTTGAGTACCCGAGAGTTTAAGAAAAACAGAAATAAACTCCGAGTCAGACATGGGTATGGTATGAGTAACAGGTTAAAGTTGCTTAACTTTGAAAATCCTATGAAACAAAAGGTATCACGTAAGACTTCCCACACATAAACATGGAAAAGATTTTCCCTTACGCTAACCAAAAATTTGATAGGAAATTCAGTGATATTATAATAGGTCTAGGGTTTTCAAGTAAATAAGAAATATTTGAAATTGTTACATGATTAAATTCCAGCATACTAGGTTTACAATCAAATCCGATGGAACTTATTGGATTTTGGATTCCATACAATGGCAGGGCTACTGGGGTACCGCCCGTCACAGTACCTGGCCTAGATCAGCGTATCGAGAACCCACCCTAAGTCCCCTGCAACACAAGGCCGGAACCATCCCTTACTGGACAGTCCCAAACGAAACAATCCCGCAGTCGGTGCGCAATTCCAACTACCACTAAGCCGAATAAAAAGGGATCTCTAGACAGGGGTATATCCCGCTCTCAAGTGGGTGCGACCCACGAAGCCTTGCTGCACCTCCCCTAATTTAGCCATTCCCGGTTGATGAGGCTTGAGGTCACGATTACCTTATCAGAACTCATCACTTAGAATGCTCATCGTCCACCTGACGATGTTCTGAAAGCATTCAATCCATACAAGTTCGTTCCTGGTTCGAACGAAACCGAAGGCATTATCTCGTTACACTCATTTTGGAATCACCCTCAGAGTTAACAACAATAACCCTTGCACTCTGAATCTTCATCTTCACTTGAGATTCACGACCTAACGTTAAATTGGATCGATGTGGTTTTCGGACCCCCAAATATGGAAAGATTCGATCCCGGTCTCATCGAAATCCAAACCGTATCTTTTAAGGCCAAGTTGTTTTAAAGTTAAAACAATTCAATTCAATTATCTATATCAACACAGATAGATAATTCATAATATCACATATAGATAATTCACATATCATCATAAATAGATAATCTATATTATCCTCACACAGCATTATTTATCTCATATCAGAGATTTCAAACCATCCAAGGAAATCCATATCATCCATCATATATAAACAAGGATTAATAATCACACCATTTTATAATTAATTTAAAATGAATTAAATTAATTACCTTATCTTTAATTAATTTAAAGTAAATCAAATTAATTACTTCATCATTATTAAACTTGCTTATATTGCTATTAATTAATTATCAATCAATTAATTAATCATCATCCAATTATTCATTTTAATTAATCATCTCTGATTAATTATCTTTAATTACATTTAAGTAATTATCCTTAAATTATTTTCACAAATTAATTATCTTTAACCAAGTATAGAAATAAACTTTTACATTACTTTATTTATTAATTAACCAAAATTAATTACATTACTTAATTAATTACATTAATAAATCCCTTCATTTATTAATTATTTCCAAATAAATCCATTCTAAATTTCAACATTAATTATAATAATTAATGATCTCTAATTACATTTACTATTTAATTACATCAAGTAATTAACCTTTAATTAGTTATTTTATCAATTAATTTTTATTAAGGAAAACTAATCTTCAAATCACATATATTAATCGCCTTGATTAATAACATACATTAATTAACTATCCTAAATTAATTACTTCCCAATAAACAGACTTAATTAATCCCTTGATTAATTTCAAGTAATTATACTCAAATTACTTCTATTAACAAAACATCATCCAATTAATTACATCCAGTAATTATTCATCAATTACTTTCCTAAGTAATTATACCTCCAAATCATCAAGTGATTAATCCAAATTAATTAAACTAACTCAAATTAATCAAATTACTCAATTAATTAAAATGAGTAATTAACTCCTTAATTACTTCTCATTAAGTAATTACACATAAACAATTACAATGTTGATTATTAAATTAATTAATCCAATTAACTATTAAAAATCAATTACATTAATTAATTATAAAATAATCTAGTTGATGACCTTCATTAACATTTATTTAATTGCTTATCCAAAATAATTAACTTACATTAATAATTATTAATTATAAGTTCAATTAACCATTCATTAATTAATTAAAGTCTAATCTATGATCCTTAATTACATATTAATTACTTAATTCATTATTTAAACTTTAATTAATACATTTAAACTTATAATTACTAACTTAATCAATACAAATTATCAATTATCATTCTAATTATCTTAATAGTTAATGAATTTAAATCCTTAATCTTCATCTACTTAAAGTAAACTCATTTTTCATTATTGATTAAATTTTCACTTTCAATATGTTTAAAAACATTCATTTCACTTTTTCTTTGAAATTTCATTTTAAATTCCAAGTTTAAACGAACACTAATTGAACTTTAAATCACTTTATAAAACTAACTTTTAAAAACCCTTAAATTACAAATTAAAGCAATTCTTTGTTATGAAAGAATTTTAAAATCAAATTTCCTTTAAATTCAAAATATTTAACTTATTTAAAATATTTAAATTTATAAACTTTCTTTACTTCAAAAATATGGAAGCTAAACTTTTATTTAGAGTCAGTTTAACTTGATTTAAATTTAAAAACCAACAATTTAAAAACTGTTAAACTAGGTACTGTTAAAACTTTGAAAACTAAAACTACCCGAGCCCCCTTAGTTTACTTCGAGTAAAACATCAAAAGGCTCGAGCAAAACATGAAATAACTCGAGTAAACCCCGAGTGTTCTACCTACCCAAACCCACAACTCAACAGAAAAACAGAATACACGGTGCACGTGCACACCATTGATGATCGACTCCGATCATCATCGCATCGCCGAGCAAGTCGACCACGCCGCCCCTACCCACTCCAGATCGTCAACACCACTTCCTCCCCTTGCAAACGAAATAGAGCTCGACCACCAACCTGGAACGCAAACAACAACTCAACTCCAAAAACCTGGAAGTTTGCCTCTTCCAAAATTCCGACCACCGGAGGACCACCACCACCGGCCACAGCCTCGTCTATTTCCCCTCTACAAAACCCCAAAAGCAAGAGACACTCGATCGAACGGTGACTTCGTACGAAATGAAAAATCACTGCACCTCAAAACTAGGTCTACGAGAAAGAAAACGATGCCGTCACCACCACCGTTGACTATCCACCACCGCGCCATTTTTCCAAGGACCACTGGTCACTCCTCTACCTCCAGACTAAAACTCGACATCTCCAGTCGACAAGATCACCCACGGCAACCCCAAATGCACAAAACAGTCGAACCCAGACTGCTCTCTATCCCTAACTCTAAAAATTAGGAATCTTGTTTTAAAAATCATATTTTTGTATGTAGATTCACTTTACACACCTGAATCCTTAAAACAAGAAATTCGTTTTAAACTTATTTAAAGTTGTACTTAGCTTTTCTTGGTTTCCAGAGACAATTTCAGTTTGTTTCAACCTTAATAAAAAATTTACACTTAGATTATAACCAAAAAAACAATATTTGTTTACATCCTAAGTTCAACCAGTTGTTAGTTCAAGAGATGAAGGTTTATTTACATATCTACTTAAAAAAATAAGCAACGGGTAACAGACTAACAGAGTAACAAGTGTACATATATACACAGATTTGCACAACCATATATATACAAAATACATATTATCACAGAGACAAGCATGCTCCATATTAACTTAAGTTATATTTTAAATAAAATGTTACTCACCTGAATTTGTAAAAGAACAGAACATCTAGATTTTTGGAAAAAGCTTTGAATTTGCTAACTGAAGCTTCTCTTGATCTCTATTTTGTTGGATTGTTTGATGTTGTAGAATCTTTGTTTAGGTTTTTAAATGAAGTTTTATCTTAGTTTTTTTATTTAGCTCGAACTGAAATGAAAAGATGATATGGAAAAAGTAGCTTACAGGTTGAAGTATAAAACAAGTTACAGGGTGTATCATATCTTATACAAAACAGTGTACACACTTATTCAATTATCAGAGATAATTTCTTATCTTGGAGGCTGAAATCGTATTCTTATGTACTAGAGAAGATATTTGCACTAGCTAGCATTAAATGCTACTGTCCTTAATATGTTTATTTCTCTACAGCCTACATATCTTTTTGATTTGGTTGTTCTTAAGTCTGCATGCCTATATCATATTCGAACCATTGTTTACATACTTATCCTATGCAAGCTTACTTAGTTATTATCTTTTTCTTATGCAAGCCTACATACTTGGATATTATTTCCTTTGTTCATTAGACTATGCAGATTTCTGGTTTGATAATGGAATGTAAGTGAATGTTATTCTAACATGTTGTTTAAATATTTAGTGTATTTGTTTTATAATTTACAAACTATAAAATTTAACTTATGTATATTTGTTCCTATATTACTGTCTTGTTGCTTTGCCTTAATTTACACCTTGATATTTATCTTTTTTTCTTGTTTGATATATTTATTTTGTTACTGGTTCTATTGTTAACTTGTTATTTTTCTTTAGTCAAGTTGCTTTATAATATATGTGAAGTCCCCTATTTTACTTTCATATATTTATCTTATATGTTTATTTCTATTTCTAACTTAATACTTATAGTCTTGTATTCCTATATGTACATTTTTATTTATTAATATCATTTAAAATAAATTACACATTTATCAATTTGAAATGATTTATAAAAGAAATTATCCTCTTACTATAAACTACTTATTTTATAATATAGTAAAGTATCATTTGACAAAATTGAATTGAAAAACTTATATATATTTTAAACCATATTTATCAAGCTATACTTAAAAAGAAAATAAAACAAATCTTTTTGTTAATAAATTTAAATCTAAACTAAAGCTAGAATAAGTTTTAAACTATTTAAACATTTATCTTAAGTATTTAAACCCATATATTTGTTTATTAAATGGCTTTGAAAAGATTATTTTAAATAAATCATAATTCCCAAATCACTAAAATGTATAGTAGAAATTTGAAAACATAATTTATTAGTTGAATTTAAAAAACTTTCCTATCTACAATATATACAAATATATATATTCATTATAAATAGATAATAATTTATTAGTTTTAAAAGATAAAATTCACCAATAAGATATTTATTAAAAGAAAAGTACTAATTCAAACCTTATAAATCAAAGATATATCAAATCAATTAAATATTAAATATAAATTATTAAATTGATATTGCTCGAAATTCCGGGTTGTCACATTCCTCCCCCCTTAAAAGAATTTCGTCCCCGAAATTTAAAAGCAAAGGTAATTTAATAATCTATTTAAGATTTTAAATTTTAAAACACAAGCATATATTAATCATATGCTAACAACCATAACAACCAAATTATCTAATTAAACAAATCTAACCATCCAGACAAAATCCTGGATAGGATTTTCTCGAGTTTCCCAAGTATAAGTACCGGGATACTCGCTCTACAGAGTCCAAACAATCAATACGACTAAGCTACAGAGCTCCTACTCATCTAGATCTACATAACAAGATAGGATATCAGACTACATACAAGTCTGACTCGCAACCAAAACTCCCTGAACTACTGGTTCCAAAACCAGAGATAGAATCTTAGACGTACTCCCTCAGAGATACGTGAAACCCAACGAATCCCAGCTATCCAAACTGGCAATTCACTCCAGAAGACCAAACACTAACCTCTCCAGAACACAGAGAAAATCCAGAACACCTCGGAGCTAATTTCCCAGACTTACCAAATTATAGAGCTCCTATGAATTAGAGAAAATTCATCCAAAATCAAATCTCCGACTCTGAAATCCAAATTCCTCCGTCTCTTATCCACCAAACTCTTCATACGATCCAGAGCTGCCTTCATCTCTACTGATCAGCTAAATCTCCGCTGATGCCTTTCAGAACAATCTGAATCCAAAAACAATCCAGTAGAATGATCTTATCAAGATCAACTAAAATCAAGAACACAACCCTTACTATCATCCGTAGAAAACAACTTCTCTTTTCCAGAAAAGAAAAGCAGATGCACTCCCAACTACTTCCGCTGCACAACTCTGATCTGGGTAGATTAAAATGTTGATGACGAACATAAGCAAAGACTGAACAACACATTCCAAAAATATGGTTCAACAGATCCAAAAATAAAACTCAGAAGTTCCTCCAAAACCTGAGTTGCTTCGCTAAAAACATCCTCCAAAAACCATCCTACTACTAAGCTGAACCATCGGTACCACTTCTGGAATCCAGTCGATACCAAACTCAATCTCCAGATGCTGAAAAAATTTTGACTTCCTGAAGTCATCCAGAAAAAAAATCTCTGAAACACAAGAGAACGCTCAAACTATTGCAAGTCACTTTTGCGATTAATCCAGCCTAATTCCAAAGAAAAACTGTTCTCTCTTTACCAAACAGAACAGCTTACGCTTAACTAGCCAACCCAACGAAGGAACGGAACCACTCTACTGCTTCTGAACTCCACTGCTAAGCTAGAAAGCTTCTTTCCAACACACAGAACACTCCGAGCTGCACTGTTGACACCAATGCCAAGAAATTCCAAATCCAAAGCTCTTCGAGAAACTCGGACCTCAAACCAACCAGAAACATCCTGCTGAACACAGCCACAACACCGAAGCAGACTCACTTCCTTAACTTGTTCCAAAGAAACATCATTGGAGACATCCATAGTCACTGTGTCTCATCACACAGCTACTACATCTTAAGGGATCAAGATATCATGACTCGCTTCTGTCCAACCGACAGATCCAACTCTAGCTCATCCAAACTCTCGAAAATCCGCTCACACGAGCGCGATCATCTTACACTTAAATGCTGGACTCCAAACCTTTACAGGTTTCCTTCAGAGATCAATGAAATCCTTACATCAAACAAAGCTCACTCGAGATGGTATTAGGTCTACAGTCTCGTCAGATACACTTCCAACTTCAACAAATTCAACCATCGGTAGTCGTGCTACACACACCACCACCCTATCTACCTTTATAACCTATATTGGAAAACCCGAACAGGTAACCCAACCGATAGGTAGAGATATATAAATATATATATCAAAAATACAAATACGCTCTCTCAAGAAAGAAATCACTTAAGAGCTTAGGTATTCACTCATCCTAGCGCTCTGATACCAACTGAGACGACCCGACCTTCTACGCCCAGAAAGTCTTATCATCTTTAAGAAAGAAAAGGGTGAGAAATAGAAAAGATAGAGAAGAAGGAATAAAACAACATCAGAATCTCAACAGCGGAACGAATGAAATATAATATATCACATAAGGGATTACATAGTATCATATACATCAGAGTTATACAGATAATACAACACATACTAGACAGTTATAAACACCTGTCTAGTTAATACAACACGATACAACTCAAATACAACACAGAGATACCAACACAGTGGAACACTACATATATATCTACAACGCTGAAGCCTCATGCTCCATTGCTCCTCCACAATTCGTCAAAGCTAACCTGAATCCCTTGGCTACTCGTAAAAATTTGAGTACCCGAGAGTTTAAGAAAAATAGAAATAAACTCTGGGTCAGACATGGGTCTGGTATGAGTAACAGGTTAAAGTTGCTTAACTTTGAAAATCCTTTGAAACAAAAGGTATCACGTAAGACTTCCCACACATAAACATGGAAAAGTTTTTCGCTTACGCTAACCAAAACTTTGATAGGAAATTCAGTGATATTATAATAGGTCTAGGGTTTTCAAGTAAATAAGAAATAGCTGAAATTGTTACATGATTAAATTCCAGCATACTAGGTTTACAATCAAATCGGATGGCACTTATTGGATTTTGGATTCCATACAATGGCAGGGCTACTGGGGTACCGCCCGTCACAGTACCTGGCCTAGATCAGCATACCGAGAACCCACCCTAAGTCCTCTGCAACACAAGGTCGGAACCATCCCTTACTGGACAGTCCCAAACGAAACAATCCCGCAGTCGGTGCGCAATTCCAACTGCCACTAAGTCGAATAAAAAGGGACCTCTAGACAGGGGTATATCCCGCTCTCAAGTGGGTGCGACCCACGAAGCCTTGCTGCACCTCCCCTGTTTTAGCCATTCCCGGTTGATGAGGCTTGAGGTCACGATTACCTTATCAGAACTCATCACTTAGAATGCTCATCGTCCACCTGACGATGTTCTGAAAGCATTCAATCCATACAAGTTCGTTCCGGGTTCGAACGAAACCGAAGGCATTATCTCGTTACATTCATTTTGGAATCACCCTCAGAGTTAACGACAATAACCCTTGCACTCTGAATCTTCATCTTCACTTGAGATTCACGACCTAACGTTAAATTGGATCGATGTGGTTTTCGGACCCCCAAATATGGAAAGATCCGATCCCGGTCTCATCGAAATCCAAACCGTATTTTTTAAGGCCAAGTTGTTTTAAAGTTAAAACAATTCAATTCTATTATCTATATCAACACAGATAGATAATTCATAATATCACAGATAGATAATTCACATATCATCATAAATAGATAATCTATATTATCCTCACACAGCATTATTTATCTCATATCAGAGATTTCAAACCATCCAAGGAAATCCATATCATCCATCATATATAAACAAGGATTAATAATCACACCATTTTATAATTAATTTAAAATGAATTAAATTAATTACCTTATCTTTAATTAATTTAAAGTAAATTAAATTAATTACTTCATCATTATTAAACTTGCTTGTATTACTATTAATTAATTATCAATCAATAATCATCATCCAATTATTCATTTTAATTAATCATCCCTGATTAATTATCTTTAATTACATTTAAGTAATTATCCTTAAATTATTTTCACAAATTAATTATCTTTAACCAAGTATAGAAATTAACTTTTACATTACTTCATTTATTAATTAACCAAAATTAATTACATTACTTAATTAATTACATTAATAAATCCCTTCATTTATTAATTATTTCCAAATAAATCCATTCTAAATTTCAACATTAATTATAATAATTAATGATCTCTAATTACATTTACTATTTAATTACATCAAGTAATTAATCTTTAATTAGTTATTTTATCAATTAATTTTTATTAAGAAAAACTAATCTTCAAATCACATATATTAATCACCTTGATTAATAACATACAGTAATTAACTGTCCTAAATTAATTACTTCCTAATAAACAGACTTAATTAATCCCTTGATTAATTTCAAGTAATTATACTCAAATTACTTCTATTAACAAAACATCATCCAATTAATTACATCCAGTAATTATTCATCAATTACTTTCCTAAGTAATTATACCTCCAAATCATCAAGTGATTAATCCAAATTAATTAAACTAAATTAATTAACTCAAATTAATCAAATTACTCAATTAATTAAAATGAGTAATTAACTCCTTAATTACTTCCCATTAAGTAATTACACATAAACAATTAAAATGTTGATTATTAAATTAATTAATCCAATTAACTATTAAAAATCAATTACATTAATTAATTATAAAATAATCTAGTTGATGACCTTCATTAACATTTATTTAATTGCTTATCCAAAATAATTAACTTACATTAATCATTATTAATTATAAGTTCAATTAACCATTCATTAATTAATTAAAGTCTAATCTATGATCCTTAATTACATATTAATTACTTAATTCATTATTTAAACTTTAATTAATACATTTAAACTTATAATTACTAACTTAATCAATACAAATTATCAATTATCATTCTAATTATCTTAATAGTTAATGAATTTAAATCCTTAATCTTCATCTACTTAAAGTAAACTCATTTTTCATTATTGATTAAATTTTCACTTTCAATATGTTTAAAAACATTCATTTCACTTTTTCTTTGAAATTTCATTTTAAATTCCAAGTTTAAACGAACACTAATTGAACTTTAAATCACTTTATAAAACTAACTTTTAAAAACCCTTAAATTACAAATTAAAGCAATTCTTTGTTATGAAAGAATTTTAAAATCAAATTTCCTTTAAATTCAAAATATTTAACTTATTTAAAATATTTAAATTTATAAACTTTCTTTACTTCAAAAATATGGAAGCTAAACTTTTATTTAGAGTCAGTTTAACTTGATTTAAATTTAAAAACCAACAATTTAAAAACTGTTAAACTAGGTACTGTTAAAACTTTGAAAACTAAAACTACCCGAGCCCCCTTAGTTTACTTCGAGTAAAACATCAAAAGGCTCGAGCAAAACATGAATTAACTCGAGTAAACCCCGAGTGTTCTACCTACCCAAACCCACAACTCAACAGAAAAACAGAATACACGGTGCACGTGCACACCATTGATGATCGACTCCGATCATCATCGCATCGCCGAGCAAGTCGACCACGCCGCCCCTACCCACTCCAGATCGTCAACACCACTTCCTCCCCTTGCAAATGAAATAGAGCTCGACAACCAACCTGGAACGCAAACAACAACTCAACTCCAAAAACCTGGAAGTTCGCCTCTTCCAAAATTTCGACCACCGGAGGACCACCACCACCGGCCACAGCCTCGTCTATCTCCCCTCTACAAAACCCCAAAAGCAAGAGACACTCGATTGAACGGTGACTTCGTACGAAATGAAAAATCACTGCACCTCAAAACTAGGTCTACGAGAAAGAAAACGATGCTACCACCACCACCGTTGACTATCCACCACCGCGCCATTTTTCCAAGGACCACTGTTCACTCCTCTATCTCCAGACTAAAACTCGATATCTCCAGTCGACAAGATCACCCACGGCAACCCCAAATGCACAAAACAGTCGAACCCAGACTGCTCTCTATCCCTAACTCTAAAAATTAGGAATCTTGTTTTAAAAATCATATTTTTGTATGTAGATTCACTTTACACACCTGAATCCTTAAAAAAAGAAATTCGTTTTAAACTTATTTAAAGTTGTACTTAGCTTTTCTTGGTTTCCAGAGACAATTTCAGTTTGTTTCAACCTTAATAAATTTTTTACACTTAGATTATAACCAAACAAACAATATTTGTTTACGTCCTAAGTTCAACCAGTTGTTAGTTCAAGAGATGAAGGTTTATTTACATATCTACTTAAAAAATAAGCAACGGGTAACAGACTAACAGAGTAACAAGTGTACATATATACACAGATTTGCACAACCGCATATATACAAAATACATATTATCACAGAGACAAGCATGCTCCATATTAACTTAAGTTATATTTTAAATAAAATGTTACTCACCTGAATGTGTAAAAGAACAGAGCATCTAGATTTTTGGAAAAAGCTTTGAATTTGCTAACTGAAGCTTCTCTTGATCTCTGTTTTGTTGGATTGTTTGATGTTGTATCTTTGTTTAGGTTTTTAAATGAAGTTTTATCTTAGTTTTTTTTATTTAGCTCGAACTGAAATGAAAAGATGATATGGAAAAAGTAGCTTACAGGTTGAAGTATAAAACAAGTTACAAGGTGTATCATATCTTATACAAAACAGTGTACACACTTGTACAATTATCAGAGATAATTTCTTATCTTGGAGGCTTAAATCGTATGCTTATGTACTAGAGAAGATATTTTCACTAGCTAGCATTAAATGCTACTGTCCTTAATATGTTTATTTCTCTACAGCCTACATATCTTTTTGATTTGGTTGTTCTTAAGTCTGCATGCCTATATCATATTCGAACCATTGTTTACATACTTATCCTATGCAAGCTTACTTAGTTATTGTCTTTTTCTTATGCAAGCCTACATACTTGGATATTATTTCCTTTGTTCATTAGACTATGCAGATTTCTGGTTTGATAATGGAATGTAAGTGAATGTTATTCTAACATGTTGTTTAAATATTTAGTGTATTTGTTTTATAATTTACAAACTATAAAATTTAACTTATGTATATTTGTTCCTATATTACTATCTTGTTGCTTTGCCTTAATTTACACCTTGATATTTATCTTTTTTTCTTGTTTGATATATTTATTTTGTTACTGGTTCTATTGTTAACTTGTTATTTTTCTTTAGTCAAGTTGCTTTATAATATATGTGAAGTCCCCTATTTTACTTTCATCTATTTATCTTATATGTTTATTTCTATTTCTAACTTAATACTTATAGTCTTGTATTCCTATATGTACATTTTTATTTATTAATATCATTTAAAATAAATTACACATTTATCAATTTGAAATGATTTATAAAAGAAATTATCCTCTTACTATAAACTACTTATTTTATAATATAGTAAAGTATCATTTGACAAAATTGAATTCAAAAACTTATATATATTTTAAACCACATTTATCAAGCTATACTTAAAAAGAAAATAAAACAAATCTTTTTGTTAATAAATTTAAATCTAAACTAAAGCTAGAATAAGTTTTAAACTATTTAAACATTTATCTTAAGTATTTAAACCCATATATTTGTTTATTAAATGGCTTTGAAAAGATTATTTTAAATAAATCATAATTCCCAAATCACTAAAATGTATAGTAGAAATTTGAAAACATAATTTATTAGTTGAATTTAAAAAACTTTCCTATCTACAATATATACAAATATATATATTCATTATAAATAGAAAATAATTTATTAGTTTTAAAAGATAAAATTCACCAATAAGATATTTATTAAAAGAAAAGTACTAATTCAAACCTTATAAATCAAAGATATATCAAATCAATTAAATGTTAAATATAAATTATTAAATTGATATTGCTCGAAATTCCGGGTTGTCACAGTACGATCACAACGCGACTTGTTTCACTCAAAACGAACCTCGAATGAAAACGTTATACGATAATTAGCATAACAAATTTAATTAACATTTAAATAACTTAATAAAAATAATTAATGATCCCTCTTTTTTATAAACGATCCCTCTTTTTTATAAACAATCGAATCGCCGCCTACTCCTCCAGCCGAAGTCGCCGCCGCCTACGCCTCCTCCAACCGAAGTGTAACGACCCCGGATTTTATATATATTTAAATTGATAATTAAATTGATTTTTGAATAAAATTTGTGAAATAGAACGGTAGATAGATTGCGAGTTTCCCCGAGACGAATAAATTTGTGTTAACCAATTAAATTTAAATATTATTTATGTATTTGGGCATATACGTTGGTTTGGATTTAAATTGTAAATAAATGGTTTAATAATAAATGGTAATAATAAAAATTAGAATTTATGGTTAATAATGGTTTGAGTTTATAAAGTAAAATAACAATAAATATTTAAACTAGAAAATAGAAATTCATTTATCTTACAAATTATTTTATTTCAAAGTGCTAAAAACAAAACAAAAGATATACATTCAAGTATAAACAAATGAAGCTTGTATAGGAAGACAAAGAAAAGTAATACAAAATCATCTCAAACATGTTACAGCCGAGTTAAAGCAAGAGTAGGCAAGAAGAAAAGAAATAAGTAGGAACATGAAGTACAAAACAATAAATGCCATCATCTCTTTAGCCACCAAAACTTCATTTTCGGCCAGCAAAGATTAAAATATCCCTGCAAAACTATTGTACAAAGCAATATTTTATACCTGTAAACTTCTTTTTATATGTATCACCTCCTACCTAGTTTCGTCCATCATCATTAAGCAAACCAGAGAAAAAGGAAAGAGAACATCATCATCTACAAATTTAAATATCATTCAAGTTCAAAGCAAAGTTTCAGATTCATGTTGAAGCACTTCATATCTGAAACAAAATTTTAAACCAAAAGAAAAGGAATGATGATCAAAAACCTGGAAAATGAAGAATAAAGCAAAACAAATACAAGAATCATCCCAGAAAAGAAATTCCTGTCTCTGTTTTCTTCAACATCAGGCTTGAGTCCTCTGTTCAAAAGAACTCATGTGAGCAACTTTAATTTTTCTTTTAGACCTCTTTGTTCTTTTATCTGTGAGTAAACTTACTATTTTCAAGTTAAACTTGTATCTTTAGCTTGCAAATGGTATGTGCTTTGATATCTGCTTAGATAAGTAGCCCTTAGTACTTCCTGTTGCTCTGGTAGCATATGTAGCCGATCTTCAGAAATTTGAGTATCTGAACAAAGTAAAGCAAAGGAATTTGTAAACACTTCTTCATATAAAGGTTTAAACTTAGGTATTGTTTCTAAATTAAAGTTGTTTATTTTAAATCAAAGGCCTGTAACCTTGATTGGAGTTTGACAGTATTTTATAAATACTGTTTATTCAAGATACCAGTGAAAGTAAATTAAGGATCAAAATTCGAATAACTTGATTTGTAAATTTGAATTTATATGTTGAAACAACATACAAAGCTATGATTTTTAAGACAAAAATCAAAATTTTTAATTAACTATTCACAGAGCAGTTTGTTAGTAAACCGAAAATGTTTTTATATGAATAACAGATGATTCAATCGATTATTGTTGATGAAATTTGACATGAAGCTAGAGTGTTGATGTGAGATCAACAGAAAAATGTTAGAAAAATTTTCGAATGCAAGATTAGTGGGGGATGATTGAAAGTAGGGTTTAAGGGTATGTTTGGGTTACTGTCATTCTCGAACAAATTTTGTCGTCGATGAAGTATTTGGAGCGATCGCACCGAGGGGGATGGTTGCGTGGGAGATTTGCAGTGACGTGGCCGGAGTTTCAAGTGGTATAGTAGCCGGCGTCGTGAGTTCGATGGATTTTCTGGCGAGGCTATGTTTCCAGGAGTTGTGCAGATTGCCTCGTTTTCGAATTTGGGTTCGTGGTGGCGAACTGGGTGGTCAGGGCATCGGAGGAGGGATTCGTCGACTTGTTGACGATGGTGTGGTTGATCGGAGTTGCTCCGATGGGTGGTGCACGTGCACGTGTAAGTGTGTGTATCTGAAAAAGGGTGGTTGTGTCGAATCGGAGAAGAAGCACTTGACTCGAAGTCGTACTCAGGGAGATAGCGTGATGGCTCGGGGAAAATTGTGTTTGGCTCGAGTAGTTTTAAGTTGTATCGGGTATAAAAATAACTTAAAACAAATTTTAAACAAAATTGAAAGTGCCTAGGGTTGATTTGGGGAAAGCTCGAGATTAGGAGGCAGTTGGCTCGAAGCAGGTTGTTGATTTTCTCGGGGGAGTTTCACGTGATGCTCGAAGTAGAAAGGGGGAGGCTCGTGGTGATGTTGTTCAGGTTTTAAACCTGTAACAGTTTTAAAATCTTTTGTTAAATTAAAATCAAAGTCAAAACCAAGTTCTCAACCAAGGTTTAATAATGAATTCAAGTTGTTTTGAAACTGGGTTGGGGAAAAAAATGAAGTTTTATAATTTAAATTATTTTAATAACTTAAAAGTGTGAATATTTAAATGTATTCAAAAAGAGTTGAATTCAAAAAGATGAAATTTAAATTGTTAAGGAAAGATTTAAACAAAATTAAATTTAAAGATTGAAACCAAGACTTAAATCTGAAATTCCAGATTTGGAAATAAAATAAATTTTATGATTTAAGTTGATTTAAATAAAGTTTTAAGTGTTAAAAATATGTTTTTAAACATGTGAGTTCAAAAAGGTTGCAAAAAAAAAAATT
The DNA here is from genome assembly GCA_030737815.1 of Allium fistulosum. Classification (NCBI taxonomy): domain Eukaryota; kingdom Viridiplantae; phylum Streptophyta; class Magnoliopsida; order Asparagales; family Amaryllidaceae; genus Allium; species Allium fistulosum. The sequence continues at coordinate 896,840,954 of CM060907.1, read as the reverse complement.
AGTTTTAAACCTTGTTAAAGATAAATTGGGATTTATTTAGGAATTTGAAATGTTTGGATTTTATTGAATAGGTGAATTATTTGATATGCCTGATATATAATGCTTTGTGATATACCCTGATTTATGATGTGATCTGTAATTGATTATCTGTGATATATATATCCGTGATTTCTGTTTCTGTGATATATTACTATGTGAATATATGAAACCCTTGACCCGTAAACGACACTTGAATTTCGATGCGACAGGGAGTCGGATTCCAGTTGGTTATCCGAAACCCACATCGAATTGTAATAGTGAATCTTTGTGACTGATAAATTTATTTTATCTATGAATCTGTGAATGAAGATAAGCGTTATCCATTATACCGCTTATCGATATATCTGTGATGATTGATGTTGTGCACTATTGTGTGAAACCCCTGGACTACACTTTTACACACACAAATATGGATTTCACGTGGAAATCGGTTAAGTCACAGATAATTTAAATTCAATGTTTTTGAAATTGAAATTTTAATTTCAATTGATTTTGAAATTAGAAATTTGGATTTAAAGTGAAAAGTTTTTGAAATGGAATTTCAAAGATAAAAGTTATTTTGAATAACTTAATCGAGTTTTGAAATTTAAATAATTTAATTTAAATTTGAATTCAAGTTTGAAATTGAATTCTATGATTTGAAACTAGGGATTAAAGATGATGTACAAGTTATATATGGGTTAAACCATTTTAAATGTATTGATTTGGGAATTTGAATTTAATTCAAGGGTTTTAACTCGGGTAAATATAACTGGATTTTTATGAAACAAAAACTATTTGTTTTCAAATAGTAAATAGCTTTCATTTTAAGAAAGGATTTCCAAATTGTGTTGAACGGTTTCAAGTTTGAAATAGAATTGAAATGCTTTGAAAACTATGAAATGAGTCTTTGATTTCAAAGACCGGATGAGTTAATCTAACTTGAAATGGAATTGTTTTGGAAGACTATGAATGAATCTTTGGAAACGAGTTTTGAAAGCTATAAGTTAAATCTTGATTTAAGGATTTAACGAGTTAATCCAATTGAAATGGAAATTATCTTGAAATCCATGAATGGATCTTTGTGAATGGGGTTAATTTTTTGAATTGAATCTTTTTGTTTAAAAGATTAAAAGTGTGGAAATTGTTTAAACCATTGAAGGTTTTTGAAATGAATCTTTTTGTTTAAAAGATTGGAAATGGTAATTTGTTTTACCATTCGAATGAAAAGTTTTTAGCTTTAAGCTGTGATTTAACTGAGACCCCAGTATCCATATGATTTTTTATTGCGATCGTTATTCGGTTTAGCCGGGAGAGGACCTTTGTGTCATATAACCCATTCCGAATAGTGATACGACGATATGGATCGCATTTGAAGACCGGTGGTGAAGACCGGGTATTTGCGAGAGCGATATGATGACCTATCGATTTTCTCTACATCATGGCTCCGGTATAGAGATTCCCTAAGTGATGGGAAGTCCGATCGAGATTGTGAATACCCGGATTTGCAAGGGCTTCTTTGGGAAGTGCCTTCGGTTCTGTTCGAACCCGGAACAGACTTGTATGGATGTGTGTCTGACATTACACTTTGAGATGTAAAGCTGGTTTCTATCAAATACATTTCTGTTGGTGGCGGAGAATTTATTCTCTTAGCTTAACACCCTTCTCTGAGACGTACGAGCTCAGAGGTTATGTAGTTGATGGTTACTAGTGATACATTCCCAATTTGGTAATGTGGCATACGAAGTGTTGCTGATCATTGGTTGATCAAAGCGTGGCTTTGTGAAAAAGCGTGGCTTTGTGGACGAGACTTCGTCGAGCCTCACAACCCGGTAATGGTCGAAACAGGAATGTTGCGACAAAGGTTTGTAGGGGTAGCGCCCCTAGGGTATGTCATTTCCTTCTGGATAAAAGGTGATATCATGGTATGGAGCCCAAATATTTTACCTATGTGGATGCTGCACGGTTATTATACTTTGTGGTTGTTGCTTTATGATCGAGGTACCTCGGATAAAGGTCGGTGACGACCGGGGGATGACATGACTCGTGTGTTAGTTACCTAGTTACAGCTTGGTTAAAGCGTGAGGTAGCGTCGGCCTTTTGTTTGCAGAGATCCGGTTAGGATCCGGGGCGTCTTTCCAGAGGTGTTTCTATTTCGGTAAGGAAGTTCCTTAGCATGATCATTTGTTGGAAATCCAAAGAAACAATACGAATCCTGTACGGTTTTAGTTGTATTACCTGCTATGGGATGTGGCGGTAACCTGTTATTTAACATGGTAGCTATAGTAGGCATACGATGAAATGTTGTATGCTGGCTAAGATTAATATTATATTTTCGAAATGTTTTCACACTATGCACTAATGATAATAATATCGAATGATTTTTTGCGTAGTAAGCATGTTTGACTATCATAAGGAGAAATCTCCTCCAATTCTGCGATTGCATTGTGTGTGTGGCGGGAGGCCTTATGGTAGTTTCATTTTCGAAAAGCATTGCGGGTTTCAATGTTAAAAGCCTTTCGTGTTTGTTTAAAGATAAACTGTTTTTGTTGCTCACACCAGTCCCATGACTGATCCGGAGTTTATTGTTCCCTTCCTAAACTCTGGGTGCCCACTATTTTCCACACGGGCAGTCTAGAGTTGGGTTTTTCAGATATTCAGGTTTAGTAGACTATTTGGAGCTAGTTCAGTTCTTGGAGTTCATGGACTGACGTTGCTTATCTTGGAGCATTCTATTGGAGACATTCTATCCGCTGCTGGTGTTATCTATTTTCTTTCCGCTGCTATTTTTTTTATCATATCTCTGATGTATATTGATATTCATTGTATCATCATTGTATCAGATATTGTATATCAATGTATTATTGTTTTTCTTCCGCTGTGTTATTTACTTAATATTGTTATAAGCTCCGGCGACTCGGATTTGAACGGTCGAATCTACGGCATTCGAGTACGATGTAAAGTATGGATGTCGATTTTCGAACGTGAAAAATCTGGGTCGTTACACGAAGCCTTGCCCTCGCTGCCGAACCACCAAGCGCGCGCATCCAGAAATCACGACCAAACCCTAGAAACTGTTCCTCCACTGCCTCCTCCCTTGCCACCAGTCGCCCTCGTCGCTCCAGCCATCTGCACGCGCCATCGCGCGCGTACGAACGCTGCGACCCCTTCGTTCATTTTTTTATTATATGCTGCAAAATTTGAATGAGCGATTTCTCTCTGGTAGGCATGATTTTTATTAAGGCACGGGAAGTACAGGCAGATGTGATAGGAGAGTATGGGTTAGGGTTGACTTATACATATATTATTTAAATTAGAAAATACTTGACTTTAAACGTCCGAAATCCTCGAGCTCCAAATGAGGCGTGCCGCTTGGCATTTTATATGTTATACCCCTATTATGAACATAATGGAACTAGTCTCGATGCCAAATTCGATTGTATGCAGAAGATAGCTTTTCAAATCAAATTATTTTAATTAAATTTCTTTATTTAATATCTACGTGTTTTAAGCTCATACGGCCAAACGTTAAGTTCGATCGCTACGAAACTTGAAATCCTATAGTAACTTACTATTATGGATTCGATGAAACTGGTTTCATCAAAATCCGAGACAGTGCGCAAAAAGACTATTTTTATATGTTAATTAAAACAGGAAATTTCCAAAATCAATTTAATCACTTTAAATTCAAATTTAAAAGTTAACAATCTTCATTCTTATTTAAATAAAATTTAAATCAACTTTTGACCTCATTCTCATTCATATTAAATTCAGAATTCAATTATTTAAATAATTTTCAATAGAAGATTAATTGGATTAGAACAAAGTACAATAGAAAAAATGGTACTTTTTATATTATTTATGTTTATATGAAATTATTAAATTTACGAATAAATATAGATTAATTATAATAATTATAAGTTTATCTAAGTATATATTTATATATATTTGAATATATTTCCATTGTTTAAAATTAGAAATTTTTGGTATGTATGTCACATGGCATATCAACATATATGCTAGAAAATTGGAGAGCCTTTTCAAGATCAAACTTTTGAATTTCCCTCTCTTTTGCATTAATTTTACAAATTAAAAAGGCATCTTTTCAACTGAAAAATGTTAAATCACCCTCTATCAAAATCATCTCATTTCTATCCTTTCAATCACTCATACTTTATTTCAAAATTTAATTTCATTCTTCACTTTCCTATATTCAAAACTTCGAAACAATGTCTTCCTCAAGTCAACCCTCCTCATCCAAAGCCATTTAACTCACCAAAAAGATCAAAAGTCAACTTCATAATGATCAAGAGTCCATTAAAATATATATTGAGTATGCTACTTATGGAAACCTTCGGGGACATCCAATAAAATTGGATCGATATAGAGAAGATTAACATGGCCCCTGCGCAAGGATGACACACACAAATCGAGAAATGAAAAGTATTTTTGGGAAAGATTGCAAATTTTAATGAATTTTCTTCTTTTAGTTTACAAGATCTTGCTTTTAATAATGGTATTTTTAGTATAATCGATCTGAAAATGATTTTGATTGTATCCCGATTTGGTCAAAATATTTTATGTGAATTTTGATGGAAAGTTTTTTCAAGGAGAAGAAGGTCAAATTTGGAGTAGTATAAAAGACACCACTATTATTTTGGGTTGCGAAATTTTGTGACAAATTCTTAGTTATAAAAGTAGTGAAAATGACCTCTCCACTTTTGAAATTGTTTATGGTATAGAGAAGTTATGCATGATTTATTTTCTAATGATGAAGAGTATGGTTTTAAGGGAAAAAATCTTAGGCCTAAAGCAAGATTAATGAGTCTTATTTTACCACAAAGTATTACACCGGGGACGGGGAATTACAGTAACCTTGCTCAAAAAGTTTCCAAAGCTCTTTTTGCTATTTTCAGAAAGTATGATATAAATTGGGCTCAAGTTATTTTGGATCACCTTTTTCAAAAGAAAATCTCTAGCATGAGAACACACTTTACCATTGTGTGTAACTTACTAGAATTTTTAATTATTTTGCTATTGATCTAAGGAAAACATTTTGCCTCGTAAATTTTTTTACAAAACCAACCTCTTTCTTATGCACATCCCTCTTGAATTTGAAGCCTATGAAACTCTTGTTTAAAAGGAAGAAAGATTGACGTGGGAAGAAGAGTAAGAGATTCAAGAAGAAGAAGAAGGTGATGATATGGAAACTGAAGAGTAGGAAGAATAAGAAGCGGAAAGGAGGAAATGGACACTTCCCTATAAAGCTTTGGCAAGCCTTCTCGTTATTCCAACAAAGAGATACTTGAAAACCAAGAGAAGCATCTTAATAACGAAAAGAGGCTTAAACGCTCATTTAGTAAAAAGTTCGTTTTTCTCTCCAACAAAGTGGACAAATACTTTAGGAAGATCATTAGGAAGCTTGGTGGAATCTCTTCATCATCATCATCATCTTTTTAAATATTTGTCTACCTTTGTCTCCCTTTGTTACATGTTTTTCTAGTTTTATTTTATGTCATTTTTATGTATTTTTCTTTGAATTCATGTATCTCTCTATTTTAATTAATGAAATTTAATTCTTGTTGTTTAATTATGTTATTATAGTCTCTGATAATCGTTGAAATAAAATAGAGTTAAGTAGAAACAAAAATTAGAACAAAAACATAAATTTGCAAATTAAGGCATATGTGTCGACATACACCACATAGATATTTCGACATACTAGTCGTTTTTGAAAATTTTAAATTTCAAGATTTTTGTAGCAACTTTTTAAACGGTTATTTAATCCAACTTTTCATCCCTTTTTAGACCATTTTCTTCTAGAAAAATTCATATATTGATTCATACTTCATATCCTTCCATTTCAAACATTTCTTTTCATAAAAATGAGTTCTCCACATCAAAAACATTGTGAAAACTTAGAAGAAATGCTTTAATCTTTCAAAGATATTCTCCGAAATCAAAGACATTGGAATTAAGCCAAATGAAAATGATAAAGGAATAAAAGAAGAACATTGATTATCTTCATTGGTTAATTTCCTCTCTTATCAAAGATGATCAAAACAACAACCTAGAATGCTCAAACTCTAAGGAAAACGTGAAACAAAAAGATTTGGATGTCATTAAAGCAAATCCAATCTTTGAATCCGAAGGATGGATTGAAGTTCCAAAGAAAATCTAGTATCTTTATTTGTTTATAATTTATAAGTATGTGTTTTAAAACTTATATATTCAAATTTGATTGGTTTGTAAATAATATAGTTTGGTTTGGATTGGTATAACTTTGTATATAATATGATTTGGATTGTATAGTTTAAATTTGTTTGTTAATTGAATTGGGTAATAGTATTACTTATTAATAATATTTATTTTGTCTTATTTAAATGTCTCCAAGATTTAGTATTTAAATATTAATTTTGACTCCATAATTCATAAGTATATCACATTTAGGAGGAGTGTTGTTTTTCACCCATTTTTGTTGATGACAAAGGGGGGAAAATATAAAATATAACAATGCATATATCAAGGGGTGTTATTTAAATCAAGGGGAGTTATATTATATTTTATATATAGGAATATTTACATAGTTGTCATCATCAAAAGGGGGAAGATTGTTAATACATCAGATATTGATTTTGATGATAACAACCATATAAATAAGATACTAATGTTTTGTCAAGTTGTATAGTATATCTTGTAGAATATTACATAGGTACAGAATGATTAAACTTGAAGACTAATTAGTATAAAGATCAAGAATTAAGATTTAGAGATAATGATCAACACTCATTAGTTTAGAGACGGAAGACTTGAAGAGTTCAAGACGTATGAGTCATTAGAACAAATTGTTAAAGTCTTTGATAGTAGATTCTGATCTTTATCATAAATTTCCAATCTTTAATATTTTAATCAAAATAAACATTTAAATTAAAAATTTATTTTTACAAATATTCTATAAAAAAATTATGTATTCAAAGTATTTAAAAATTATGTTTAAAATTATTTTACAAAAATATAAAAGTTTGAAAACAAATTAAAAGAAAATTCATTTTTCAAAATTGACAAGGGTATGTCAATATACCCTTTCCAAATACGGTGACATAGTGACCATTGATTGCTTTTTTAATCTTTGAAAATAAGTGTTTTTTGGATAACCTCTTCACGAATAGATACTTCATTCATTTACTATATAAAGCGGAGTGCAAACGAATTTTCAATTAGTTTTCTCACTTTTTTTCTTACTCCTTACCCTCTTGTTCTATTTCTTGAAAACTACTTTCTATACTCTTCAAAATCTATATAGAATCAATCCATACTCTACTAGATTGATTCTCTACAAACTATCTACTATTTTGGAAGCATTCTCTCTACAACTCAAAGATTTAACCGCTATCAAAAGGGCTATAGGATATCTTGTATCCCAAGATAAACCCCTTGATTCAAGAACGATTACTGATTACTAATATTTTTTTATATTTTAATATAAAGATAAACAGAAACAAGTCTTCTTTTTTTTATGAGAACCTAATAAACTTATCTTATTAACTATTGATTATTGAGAATCACTCTTTTATTACCCCCAATTTTTGTGAAATACAAGATGCTCATTGAATGATAAGAAACGAATATTCACTTATATGACATGACTCCAGATTTTTTTTATTCAAGTCAAGGAATATTTTTTATTTTGTTCTAGATGAAAGAGAATAACTGGATTCTAATTCGTATTAAGACTAAGCTAAAAAAGACTTCATTGGCCAATTTTGATGGAGCTTCTTCCTATACCTATGAATTCCATTGGACCCAAAAATGAGACATTGGAAGAATCTTTTTGGTCTTCCAATATTAATAGATTGATTGTTTCACTCCTGTATCTTCCAAAAGAGAAAAAGATTTCTGAGAGTTGTTTTATGGATCCGCAAGAGAGTACTTGGGTTCTCCCAATAAATAAACTTTTTCTTATCAATGAATAGATCTCTTTACTTGTACGACTTAGATGTCTCGTATTTCTCGAAAAAGTGATTCGATTGATGGAATTTGGTATGGTACTTATGAGATCGATGAGATTTATAATCAAATATTTCTTCTTAGAACATATTGATTTGACCCCATAAGTGGGACCACCACCCAATAGCATGTTTCCACCAAAAGCAGAAGGCCGTATCTCTTCCAGAGAATCTCCTAATTGTTCCAAAGCAACTAGAAAGAGATTCTTTAACCAAAAAGAATTCAGTTCAGATGTAGGATACCTATCCAGAAGTTTTCGTCATTTTTGAACTTGCTGTTTTGTTTTTCAATTATTTCTTCAATTGAGAGAAAGAAAGAGAGTAGTAGGAATTCTCTTATCCCATTCGGAAGGATATCATCTTCATAATTATCCATGACTGTTTTTGTCTATCAGAGACTACGAATGTAATAAGGGCATCCGTTGACAAAAGGATCACCCTAAGATGATCATCTCATGGCTATTGAGAACGAATCAAATCAGATGGTTCTGTTTCTCAATCTTTCTGACTTGTGCTCCTACGGAACCAAGGTCGAAAGATTGAAAAAGTCAGTCATTAACAACCACTGATGAAGGATTCCGCGAATCTCAATGACCAAGAGTTACCAATATAGACCAAGAATTAACAATTGACATGAGAAGTTACCGTAGAATACCTGAAGGAGAAATATTTATTTTTATTAATTTTTTCATTCAATTCATTTCAAATAAGTCGTATCTTGTTCAATCCAATCAATAGAGCTGGAGTTATAGTTGAAGCAGCCAATAAAAAACCGAAGTAACTAATTATAGTAGGCATGAAAGTACAACTGTTTGTATTTGGAAATCAACAACTCTACTCTTATTTGTTTGGGTGTGCTTGTTGCCCATTCAAATCAAGTGGGTGTGCTTAGTAGCCTTTCTTAATCTAGTGGGTGACCTTGTTGCCCAGTAAATCAGAAGAATTTACCTTGGACTAGTGACGAAGGAGGGTGTATCTCGTAGCCTTGAAATTGAAACTTTACTTTGGTTTGCTTGCTACCTAGTTACAGCGGGAGATTAAAAAATCTACACAAGAAATTGTATGAGACTGGATGTAGGACAAATCCAAACCGGTATAAAATCCCAAATGTCGTCTCTCTAACTCATTACTTTACTTTTACTTTATTTATTTATGTCTATGATTGCCTATTAGTATATATATCTGTGATTGATTATCTGTGTTTGATTCAGATCTTGAAATAAGTTAAAAAGTTCCTTAAAATTATAAATATTATTCATCCCCCGCTAGTGTTAAATTAGCCTTAAGATCCATTCATATTAGTACTACACTGTTTACTAGAAAAACCTCCTATAAGTGCCATTTGTGGTAGATTCGCCCCCAGTCGAATATCGACCTCAACTGGATAAATAGCATCGAACCAGCTTCGTAATGTCCTAGTGTCATCTCATAGGGAACTAGCTTACCTACTCCTATCATCCATATTATATATATATATATACACTAATACCGGTATTTAAAATTAATAAATATGGGCCATAAGCCAAGGTTTAGGTTACACTCTTGAAACGCCTACTAGTCAACCATTATATACTAATGCGAATGGCAGCTATATACTGGGCGGTCGACTGCTTGCTATCGACCGCTCCAAATAGTGAAGTCGACTAGTCGTGTTCATTTGATTTCAATGAATTATTATTTTATTTCTATCATTCTCTAATTTCAATTGCAACGACTTGGCATTTCAAACACTTCGTATTTAAATATTTAAATTATTTAATTATTTGTTCCTTGAATTAAATGTGAATAAATATGATTTTATAACCTTATTAACCACTATTAATTAATAATTAATGGTGGAAAATTCATTTTTTGAATTTTTTTATAAAAATAAATTGTTCGAAGAAATATCGATAATATGACTGAAAATCGTTTTATCAATAAACGACTTTTTAATCACCAAAAGTTGTTCGAACTCTTTGGAACTTGTATAGTCACATATGAACACCTTAACAAGTAATAACTTCATCCATCTTCCTAAGATATAACTAAGCTAATTTCTTCTAGAAGTAGTACTAAATGACCCTTGATTTAAAGAAGAGACTTTCTAAGGCATTGTGTGTGCAATGGTATAGTTCGCATGTACTAAAGCATGGAAGGAGGAGGGGTTAAGAATCTTTTACCACTTCATTTTCTAGCTTATAAATAAGTGGGCAAGGATCTTCATTTCATTTGTAGATTCAATTTAAAGAAATCAACATCTTCTTCTTTGTGACGCCCCACCTCTATACCCACGCTAACCAAGAACACTACGGTGTAGTGCTGTCAATTAGCACGGAGAATAAGGCTGTGGAGGAGCAACCATCCATGTAACTTCTTTGAGCGAGCACCGATATGTCAGATAGAATAGAATGCATATCTTTTAAGGAGGAAATCCGACATACCGATACAAACACAAAGCTATCACACGGTGGCTATATGTAATCTTCGGAAACAAACATAGAAGTAATCATAACATAAATCAGTCACAGACATCCATATCACAAAGGCGGAAGAAGATATGAATAAATATATAACACATGAAAGTGTACATCAGAGTAGTGGTCAGAAAGATCCACGATAATACAAAAGAATAGCATCACGTGCTATACAAAAGAATAAGTACACAACATAGAGTCTATATCTCAAAGGTGTACATCCAAAAACTACTAATCTATGTAGTTAGCCAAAAGTCAAAATAATCCTGAAGGGAAGTCAAGCAGAAGCACCTGTAACATCTCGGTCTGACCCGAGTATTATTTATAAGAAAATAATAAACGGATCAGTCTAACTATAAATATCAGATGATAAGGTATAGGATAAATAATATGGCATGAACATGTAACAACCATAACGGCATACTACTATAAGTATGTAAATGATAATCAACAAAAGATCAATCAATATCACAAGAATCTTCTCAAAGATAAAGTAGGGTATCATACCCTAAACTTGTATTCATAACAAGTCAATAACACATAAATTCACCAATGCACAAAAACTGATATCATATCAATGAAAATCATGAAAATTGGTGAAGCTTAAATTCCAGAAATCATCACAAGAAATCTAGAAAACACATAAAAGGGGGAGGCCTAACACATGAATGGGAGCATGAAAACTCACCTACGCGTAAAACACATGACGAGAAGCTATCTCATGGAAGCTATCCATTAAATTTTCACACAGGAATGGCCCGAAGACCGTAGGGTGCTACCCTACATATATGATGGCGAAACATCACACAAACGAGGTATAGTCTCCCTCGCAGACAAAGAGACATCGCTCAATCGCTAGTCTAAATCACAAAAATGATCGTCATGATCATAAGGAAGTGTTAATTACACTAAACCAGTAAATATATGAGTTTAGCTTCATGTCCCATAACCACTAGCTTAACTTAAATATTTACGAACAAACTGTAGATCTTCACTAGGAAATTGTCACAAAAAGGGTTCAATCGAACAAGTACAAGAGCTAACCGACGAAGTGAACGCAAGCGTTTCATACCACTCGTTTTACTAAGTCGTTTAAGTCAATTTCTCATCCGAGTGAAGTAAAGGCTTATATATACTAGTAGATTGGAAATCGGTTTGAGAAAACGAACTTTTGATATTTAAAATAGTGTTGAAATCGCTTTGATGAAAGAGTTTTGATATTTACTATTAGTATTGAAACCTTCATATATCTTTAAAGTGACAAGTCATAAAACGATTGTTGAAACAATCTATCACAAAAATTCACATTCGAAGACGTGAACAAAATCCAAGGAAATCAATTCCAAAACGACCTAAGGGAAGACTGCCCGGTCAGGTCGTGGGGGTCCAGGGGGCAGCGCCCCGTCAAAACGGTACGACCTAGTGAAGGCAAGCGGCCACGAGAAGCCAAACGACCTAAGGGAAGACTACCGTGCGACCTAGCAGAAGAACAGGTTGAACGACCTAGGGGAAAACAGGTCAAACGACCTAAGTGCTAACTCGCGAGCGACCTAAGGTCTGCGACCTAAATGCGAGCGACCTAACGAAGTGCGCGACCTAACAGTGAGGCGCGACCTAAGTGTTCACGACCTAACGACTTAACTAGGCACGCGACCTAACGAGTTAACTAGGCACGCGACCTAACGACTTAAGGCCAGACGACCTAACGGCTTAACTCGAGGCGAGCGAGCTAACTGCAAACGACTTAAGGCCAAACGACCTAACGACTTAACTCGGGGCGAACGAGCTAACTGCAAACGACTTAAGCCTTTAACTCGTGAACGACTTATGCCTTTAACTCGTGGACGACTTATGCCTTTAACTCGTGAACGACTTATGCCTTTAACTCGTGAACGACTTATGCCTTTAACTCGTGAACGACTTATGCCTTTAACTCGTGAACGACTTATGCCTTTAACTCGTGAACGACTTATCACTTTTAACTCGTGAATGACTTATCACTCCCAGAACGACTTAAGTGCAGGAATTTTCCAAAAAACGCTGAAAATTGGAGTTTTTCGCCAATTCAATCCAAACCAAATGCAAACGAGCATGCTAAAGTGATGAGGAATCATTCCCAACAGTCCAATGATGATTATAGGCAAGATGTGAGATCAAAAATCTCACCTTTTCCACGAAATTGATGAAGATGAGACTTGAGAGCAAAGCAAGAACACCAACAAGCTTGAATCAATGTTCTTCACGTGAATTTGATGTTGAATCTCGGATTTGCAATAGAATTTAAGTTTGGAGTTGTAATTTCCACTTCCCACCACCATTTTTGATGAAGCTTGAATGTTTTGTGAAGAGATGAAGTTATGAAGAGGAGGGGTTGGGCTGAGCTTAAAGGTGCAGTCCAAACCAAAGTCAAAGGCGGGAAAAAGTACCGAAATTTCCACTTACTCCAAACATGTCGAAGTGTATACTCAAAAGGATCGCAAACGTCATTTTGAACTCAATGGGAGTGGTCTCGAGTCCTAATTTGACCGTATGCAAAAAGTAGCTTTTCGGACTAACATCCGACTTAACTATAAAATATTTAAATAAAATATTTAAATATAGAATTGATAAATATGTGGGTTGTTACATTCTTCTTCTTTCCCCTCTCTAACTTTCTAGAAATATATGCAAATCAAATCTAATCTCCTCCAGACTTTCACAAAGGTCTTAGAACATCATTAGAACATGCTTTAGCTTCTAAAAATTTAAAGAATGATGGAGTGAAAAGGAGAGTCATGCCCTTGGCCGTGAGCAATGTTGGAAAGGAGGAGCTTGGAGGTATGCTTAGGTTGTATGGTAGGAAAATGGTGGTTTTTGGTTTGGTATAGACTTATTATCTACACCTTGAATGAATAAGTAAAACTTGTCAATTTTCTTATTAAAAATCGGTTATTTAGCTTGCTATTAATAACAATAATAGACTCTAACTAAGTAACATTATAAACCTATATTTGTATGCTTTGAATAACATATTATTTGTGTATTTGTTATGCCTTGGAATGCCTTGGTTTATGTTGTTTAAATGAACATATGTAATGACATATGTAAGTGGAAGTTTGGACGTTGTTTTTGGACATGTTATTTACACATATGTTTCTTACTTATATACTTTGTATATATATTATTACATGTTTCTTTGTGATATGGTTTGAATTTCAAAATCATATATGTTTATGTGACTGAAGGTTATTGAATATTGAATTGAATATCTAATTGTCCGTAAAGCGATAGTCGCTATAAATGCACTTTGAATCCCTCTCTTTTATCTTACTTTTTAAACTCTGTATTTTTATTATTTTCAAATGAAAAGTTTTCTATACTTACGAAAGTGTAAAAGGTAGTAAGAAATGAACTTTAAAAGCTATTTTGTTTATAAAAGAAAGTAATTACGTTATGGACCATACAACAATAATCGCTATAGATGCATTTTGGAAAAACATGTTTTTTTGTAAATTGTGAAATGTTGTGACTTAGATATTTTTATGAAATCTTTTCGAGGGAGTTTTTTTAGCAAAGTTAGTAGTGCTGGTCGGGCGCTTACTTGATTATATAAATGAATGAAAAATAGGTGTTTGATACATGCATCAGAACAGCTAAAAAATGAAAAGCAGGAGTTTAGCAAAAATACCAAACTACTATACAATAACAACACTAGAGCTAGTCCTCCTCCGAAGAGGAAGAGCCACTACTGTCACTTAGAGATACATGCCCAATAACATAAAGGAACCCATAAAAGAGTAATGCTATGGAAGGAACATAATCATCTGAACCAGGATAATATATTTTTTTGATCCTAAGAGTCATCCGTTAGAAGAGAGTGATTGACTTCACCAAACTGCCTAAGCACCATGGTGGACAGTTTAAATATACTTTAAAATATAATTTGAATAAGAGTTATATAATTTAGAATATAATTTTCAAGGGAGTTTCATAAGAGTTAGAAAAGTATTTTAAAAGAAGATTGGAGTATAAATATAATTTTAAATAATTATTTTAAAGATTTGAAGAAAAGGTTATTCTTATTTTATATACGCAAAACTTGTTTATTTTATTGAAGTAGTAAAAATATTTCTATAGTATTTAGTTTTCCATGCATGATTAACCACATATGAATTTTAGATTTAGGAGGAGCATTTGTTTTCCAAATAAATTTAAAAGAGTTATTAGCTACACCCAAGAAATTAAGAAATTTATATATAAAAAAGTAAATTTCTTACTCTTATCCCATTCCAGCTAATATAATCATTTTCATTGTCAATATTATACAGATTCAATCTAGCATAAAGTGAAGAAAGTTAACTAAGAGTTGTACAATTTAAAATTCTATTAAAACTAAAATTTCAAGGGAGGTCATTTTCTGAAGAAAAAACATCTAAAATTAAAGCGTTCTTAAAGTTACGAATTTCATAAAGCTCTTTAAATTCTATCCTAAGAGAGATTAAAAAAATCCAACAGTCATGCCAAAAAGAAGTATTATTTCCTAAATGAACTATTGTATTAGTACCAAGGTTAAAAATCTAATGACATTTTAAGATTGATTTCCAAAAATTAGACAATTTATTTATAACTGTAGGTGTAATTTGATGTAAATTATTACTACCATTATAGTAATGTTTAGCAATAATTTCTTTTAAAATAGAATTATCATTTATATCCTTAAATTTCCATAGCCACTTCCCTAGTAAAGATAAATTCATGTTACGTAAATTGATAACTCCTAAGCCACCTTCCGTTTTTGATTTACAAACCGTTTCCCAATTGACTAAACATTTAAGACTACTATTGGAATTATCACCACTTCATAAGAAGTCCCCTTTTATTTTATCAATCACCTAATCTGGAAAAAGATGCATAGACATCCAACAGATCGGGAGAGCTGATAAAATAGAGTTGATAAAAACTAATATATCCGCTCTCGATAAAAACCTTCCGTTCCAATTAAAAATTCTATTTTTAATCTTATCTATTATAATAACCAGTCATCATGTTTAAGTTTATTTGGTCTAATCAGAAAACCAAGATAATCAAAAGGGAAAGTCATGGTTTTACAATTAAGCGTATTAGCAACTAAACCTTCAACCTTATCAACGTCATTTAATACTAAAACAGACTTTTCTCAAAATTGATTTTTAGCCCTGAAAGAAGTTCAAAGCTGTATAATATAAATTTAAGAGTAATGACATGATTAGGCAAATGGGAGGTAAATAGTAAGGTATCATCCGCAAATTGAAGAACGGAGATACCATTACGAGAGATTTCACTACCTACACTTCCCAAAGATCCATTACCGACCGCTTTTTTAATAATCATAGCAAAAACATCCGCAGTTGGGTTAAAAAAAGGCGATAAAGGATTACCCTGCCTTAATCCTCATTTAGATTGAATTTTATTCCCTAAATACCGTTAACCATTATACTAGAGTTACTCATTTTAAGCAAAGTCATAATCCAGCCTATCCACTTGTGACTATAACCTCTAGCATGTAACATATCAACTAGAAAATCCCAATCCACCAAATCAAAAGCTTTCACAAAGTCCAGCTTAAGAATTGCACAAGTAATATTATTCTTACAACAGTGGTTAATGTATTCTTGAACAATAGCCACACCATCAGTGATATTTCTACCCTTAATGAAAGCTGTTTGTGAACAATCAATTAGATCATTCATTCTTTTACTTAGTCTATTATCTAAAACTTTTGAAATAATTTTAACTGAACAGTTAATTAAGGGTATGTTAGGCCGGATATTTTAATATAAAATAAAATAATATATGCCCATATTCAAGACGATACCTATCTATCTTAGCCCATACCCCCACCATGACTTCCCATGTCCAAGCCCATACCCTCCTTTTCTTATAAAACATTACCTGCAAGAAAAGCTCCCACTTACACAATAAAACTTTAAAAATCCATAACTAAGGATTTAAGCATCGATAAATTCTGCCCTTCGATTCATTGGATTCGTTTCATCGAGAGCTTCAAGACCATGGGATTTTTTTGGCACATTGACGTTTAGTGATGGTCGAAGTTTTGGGCAGCGAACTAAGGCTCGAGAATTATGGAGTTAGAGAAGGCGGAGGGAAAATCGAAGATTGTAATTGCGTTGCTCATATCGAGGGGCATCATACCGCAAAATTTCGTGGCTTTGGGATGCAAAATGCATCAATGAGGGGGGTTAGGGGCTGTGTCAGGTCGGATTTTGATGGGGCTAGGTTTAGGAGAAGCAATGGTGATGAAGAGGTAGCTCTCGCGAAGATGGACGCATTGGCGAAAACGGGAGTCAATTCCGTCTAGAAACGAAAGATTTAATGGGTTTGTGCATATCAGTATTGTGCACATGTAGGGTGATATGAAAGTGGGGAAGATCGATTAGTGGCTGATTAGGGGTAATTAATATTCTAATTATGCGGTTAGTGGATTTAATTGTTTAATTTAATTCGATTACTTATAAATCGAATAACTTTTGCCTATGAGGTTGGATTCGAACGCCCTTTTTTGCGTTGGACTTGTGTTGTCGAGATCCACGCAATGGAGTTTGTTTGGCTATATTTGAAGCAAATGAAAATTTAGGCTAAAATCGAATGACCGTTCGGTTTTATTCCAAAATGGGGACGTTTCGGCGAAAACAAAAATCAATATGAGTATAACTCACATTAATTTTTATTATATCATATCAATTATGTTATTAACGTTTATTGATTGTTCGGATGTTAGTTAAATTATTTGATTACTTGTTTGGTTGAATTTCCGATTGGAAAATGGATGACATATTAATTTTATCGTTATAAACCCATATGATTTTATATATATATATATATATATTATCCATAACCATTGTTTTGTAGGTAAAATCTGTAGAGAGACCCAAAGAGTGTTTCTCACAAATAAATTATTTATTTTCATCTTTATGCTGTTATAATTAAATTAAATCCTAATATTTCATTTAACTTACTAATTGTCTTTATAGCGATTTCACTATATCGTCATTTATAAAATTTTATCCTCAAAACCCTATCGTATGAACTTGAATTTGTGTTTTCACTAAAAAGAATATTAAAATTCATTAATCATTTGGATTAATGATAATTTAAAAATAATTAATCATTTTAACTAATGATTTTGAGATTTATTAACCAATTTAATAAATGATGATTTAAAAATTGGTTTATCTTTAGATTTAATTAATCATTTTTGCTAATGATGTTTTATACTTAATTAGTAGTTTTAAATAATGATTGTTTAAGTTTAATTAATTATTTTAATTAACGATAATGGAGTTTAATTAATTTATTAAACTTAATTAATTATTTCAATTAATGAAAATTGAAATTAATAACCATTTTAGTTAATGATATTTAAAAGTAATAAATCATTTTAAATAATGATATTTGAATTTAGTTAATCATTTTAATTAATGATTGTTTTAAATTTAATTAATTGTTTTAACTAATGATATTTGGAATTTAGTTAATTCATTTTAATTAATGATGTTTTATAATTAAATAAATCATTTTTACAAATGATGTTTTTAATTAATCGTTTTAGCTAAAGGAGTTTGAATTTAATTAATCCAATTAATTTATGATTATTTGAACATGATTACTTGTTTTAATTAATGGAATTTAAAATTACTTATCATTTTAATAAATGATGTTTGAGATGACTTATACATTTTTAACTAATGATTATTTGAATTTAATTAATCTTTGTAATTAATGATATTTAAAGTTAATTAATCGATTTAATAAAAGTGATTAAAGTAAATTAATTAATATAATGAAATTGATTTAATCAATTAAAGTTAATAAACTGATTTAATAAAGATTTTAAAGTTAATTTACCAAAGTTATAAAAGTGTTTGGAAATAATTATCCATTTTATTAAAGATAATGGATTTGTTTATTTAAAAGAGATTTTAAATGTGATTAATTATCTTTAGGGATAATTAATATTGTTTAAAAGTTATAAAAAGGAATTAGCACTCGATTATTGGGATATTAAGTTGGATAATCTTCTACGTGTTTGGTTTGATGTTGGTTTAGGCCTTCAAGGTCGCGCACTTGGAAAAATGGTTCTCTTAACGTTTTAGCAATCAGGAACTAGTTCTAAAAAGTGTTTTACCAATATGGAAATATGAAAATCAAGCACAAGTTCAGTTTATTTTTAAAAAGAAAAGGTTTGATTCTTTTATGGAAATGATTTAATTCCCGTAAAGCGAATCACTTATATGGAAATAATTTATTTGTATAATTAGCACTAAACATCGAAGAAGTAAACTTTTTGCTATTTCGAAAGTTAAGTATAATCGTTGGATATGACTTTGAGGTAACACTACCTTGACTTGTACGGTATTATTGATAACCAAGAAATAGTACAAGTTTGAATTCAATGAGTGGTAATAAGTATACAAGACTTAATTTCTATATACGATCGTTTTATATCCTCGATACTTGGTATCTCAGCTATCGGTTACTTCAGCTACTTTATTAACGTCAATCTAAGATGATTTATTGCTCTGTTGAGCATTGATTATCCTTTGCCCGAAATGACTAAACCAAAGTGCGTGGTTTTTGGGGGCCAAGTTATGTAGGGTTGCTCCCATTAGGATATTTTCACATCTCATCTAGATTTTTGTGTACGGTCACGTGAAAAACGATTGAGAGTTTTTAGATGTGAAATATTCGGATTCTCGGTAAGCTTTGGCGGGGTCCGGCTTGGAGTCCCGGGGTTTCTAAGTACATTGCTAAAGGTATACTTCTTTTAAGGGGGATACACCCTCCTTGTCATTTGTTGGAAACTTTCCTTTCCTTATTTGATTCGTATCCCTGAATCTGTTTATCTTTAAATTGCCACAGGTAGTGTCAACTCCTCATCATGGCATTTAAGTTTGATTTATTCCATTCTATCAAGTTTGGATTATTACCTTATTTAGTTCATTCTATCAAGTTGGATTGTTTTCCTTGTTCTATCTATTCTGTCCAGTTTGGATTTTACTCGTTTTATTTACAGTCTTTCAGGTTTGGTTTAATATTACTTATGCTCATTCTTATTTTGATCTGATTCTTGATGTTTATTTCTGCTCTTGCTTGTATGGATGTTCTTCTTATGAGGTAAAAACTTATTCCGTGTTAGCGGCATGGTCTCACAGAACTTTTATATGATCCTCATTATTTGAGTTATCTCATGCTGGTATTTTCAGACTGATCCGGGTGTTATTTATTTATAATGCTCGGGTCAGACCGAGTACTTTCCCAGGTTGTCTTTGAAGTTATGGAGATCTTGAAGGGAGTTGAAGATTCACCTATTGTAGTATTTATTTTCCACCGTATTATATAGTATACCTATCGGCATTTGTAAGGTCCGGATTTTATAACTATCCAGCTGATGAGGTTTGTTTTTAACTCTGATATACTATGTACGTTTGAAGTGACAGTTTCAACTATCCTTGTTATATTATATATTGTCGATTCTGCTGTGAGATTATGTTTTTTCTCTATTCTCTGTTCTTTTCTTTTTATTTAACATAACAATATGTCCTTTTCTCGATTAGATGCGCGACATTAGAACACATTGGTAGTGTTTGGTGTCGACTTTCGATGGTCAAAAAGGCGGGTCATCACAAAGTGGTATCTGAGCGCAAGGTTAAGCGAGAACCTTGGCTTTGGTAAGGTTTGGCTCATTAGAGATAGGATAAGCGACACCCTAGAATGAGTTTGAGAGTATTATATATATATGAGAGCGTATTAGTTAATGTTATAAAACGTATTATGTTAATTGGTCTATTGAGTTTTTATGAATTCTGGTCGAGACGTGGGGCGTCGTGGTATCGATGGGGGTTTCTAAACACTCGACCAAGGCCAACGAACATGGTATTGAAATTTTTGAAAATTTGGCAAATTTAATATTTTGCCTAGGATTAAATTTCATGTATATAAAGGAATAATTTTCAAACTTTATATAGTTATAAAATGTGTTGGTTTAAATATGATAATATTTATTTATTATCACTATTGATTATTCAGTTATGCTTAGAAGCATTGACTGTTCTTTGTTAGTTGCTAAATTGTGCTTGGGTTATTTAGGAGCATTTATCGTTTTGATTTCAAATGAACCCTTTGTGAATTAATTTTCACAATTTAACTGTAAGGTGTTCGAAGAATATGATTAAGTTAAAAACTTGCCATTTAAATAATAGTGAGTTAATGATTGAACTTTAATAAAAAAGTTATAAATATAGTCTAAATGATAAGATAAAACATTTAGATAACAAACATTTGAGAAAATTTGATTATAATAAAGAAGAATTATTATAATATGAAATGATTTTTATATAAAGGAAATTTTATATAAATTTAGTTTATAAAACATGTTTTAAAAAAAAGAATTTATGATTTAAATCTCGAAATTTTTGAAAATAATTTCGAAAGAATTTTGAGGAATGAAATAGAAATATCTCTGGATGTAACTGAAAGTAAAAATATTTTGGAATGTAAGACTTTAAATGGATTGCATTTTCTTTGGAATAATTAGGAAGAAATCGTTTCGATTAGTTTTATGGTAATCTAAATAATCTTCTAAGTAACGATAGGATGTTTGTTTAGATGAACGTTGTGGAGTACTTAGTAAATTATTCTCTTTATCATTGTGCGATCGAGATGAGTTCAAATCCAAATAAATCCAAAGTGAGTTTTTGTAACGACCCCAGATTTTATATAGATTTAAATTAATAATTAAATGAATTTTTGAATTAAAATAGTGAAATAAAACGGTAAATAGATTGCGAGTTTCCCCGGATTCAAATATATTCTGTATCAATCATTTAAATTAAAAATATTGTATATTGTGTATATATGTGTACATATGAATGTATATGTAATATATGAGTAAATTTGTAAATGTATATATATATATACATTGAATTTGAATTTGAAATCTTGAATATAAATGGTTTAAAATATAAATAATAAAATGTTGGGTAATAAAACTTTAAAAGGAATTCAAAATAAGTGTTGATGTTAAACAAGTATTTCGACTAAATCTATGGTTATATCAGATATGAAATGAACTTATAAACTTCTAGAGATAAATATTTAAGTTGAAATAAAAATAGAGCAGAAATTCAAATGGAAAACAAGAAAAACATAGCACTAAAGAAGATTTCCAGCCTTTATAAATCTGCATAATCAAAAATTTACAAAAGTAAGTATAGGAAATATGGAAACAAATGATATGCAGGCAGAACTTAAGAAAACAAGAAATGTAATACATGGAAGATTCTCAGCCTCAAAGTGATCTGCATAGTTAAGTAGGCTTGTATTGGTAAGTATGAAAATCTGGTTCGAATTTGCCTGCAAACTTGAGAAACAACAAGAATCACAAACAAAGTAAAATTTTATATAAGTTGATAGCTTGCAAATGAAGCCAGGTATTATAAAAAAATAATATGATATGTACAAAATGAAGACATAAGTACAAACACCATTAAATGCTCTCAATCCTTACAGCATACAAAATTCATACGAATTGTATTTCAGCCTCCATTTCTTATGAAATATCTCTGACACTACATAAGAAAGAAAAAGAAAATATGCTCTGTTTATATTATAGCCTGTAAGCCACCTTTTCTTTATCATTTTCAATCGCATTCCCAGTTCGAACAAAAACAAAATAAAATGAAACTCCATTAAAACTTAAAACAACATTCTACAATCATCAAGCAACTATAACAAGGTAGAGAGAAAGATGATTTGGCTAAAGGATCAAAGTGGGAACATTTACAGTTTTCAAGTTCACACTGTTTACAAACAGTCTCTGCTCTTCTTCAAAGCTTTGTGAGTAAACAACTTTAATCCAACTAAGTATATATTTATTTGTTGCTTGTTAAGTCTGAGATTTGAAATTGCTTTATTAGGTATAAACATCCATAAATATTCTCTGTGTATAAATATTTGTTGGTGTGAATGTTGTATATGTGAAAACCATCTATGTTTCTTACTTCAGAGCATAAGACTCAATCAAAACCCAAATATCCAATCTCTCGATCTCTATTAGGCTAGAAGTTTCAAATACAAAATGTTTGTGTGGACATAAATCAAAGTTTAAAATTTATCTCCAGTAAAATAAGGTCAAGATATGTCTGGAAACTTCAAAGTTCAGATGAACATGCACAAACATGAAAAATCGAATGTCATTATTTGTTGATTCAAGCATATAGTGTGAATTGTTATACAAAAACTTGATTTTTAAAGCAAAGATGGAAAATTTTCACTGTGTATTTCAAGAGCAGTTGGTTCTTGAACGAAAATTGGGTTTCGACCAATTTCAGGCGAACGGAGGCACTAGTGAGGTCGGGGTTTGGGTTGAGGTTAGGTGAGTGATCAGGGAAGAGCGCAAAAATGGCAGGAAGTGGATCTATGCGTTGAGGAGATGGTGGGTTTGAATTGAAGTTTTAAACCCTAGTTTTTCTGTTGATCAGAAAATCGATCGTCGCGACCCCTATAGTTGATCGAGTTCGCTGGAACTCGGGGAGATGGATGCTGGAGCATAGTCAAGGCTGCGGCCGGAGTTTGGTGGCGAACGGTTGTAACGATCCGGATTTTCGCGTTCGAAAATCAACATCCGTACTTCACATTGTACTAGAATGCCGCAGATTCGACCGTTCAAATCCGATTCGCCGGAGCTTATAACACAGTTAAGTAAATAACACAGCGGAATAAAAGAATAATACATTGATATACAATATCTGATACAACAGAATGATACAATGAATATCAATATAGATCAGAGATATGATACAACAAATAGCAGCGGAAAAGAAAACGATAACACCAGCAGCGGAATAGAATGTCTCCAATAGAATGCTCCAAGATAAGCAACGTCAGTCCATGAACTCCAAGAACTGAACTAGCTCCAGATAATCTACTAAACCTGAATATCTGAAAAACCCAACTCTAGACTGCCCGTGTGGAAAATGGTGGGCACCCAGAGTTTAGGAAGGGAACAATAAACTCCGGATCAGTCATGGGACTGGTGTGAGCAACAAAAACAGTTTATCTTTAAAAACAAATAGCAAAAGAATTTTAAACATTGAAATCCGCAATGCTTTTGGAAAATGAAACTACCATAAGACCTCCCACCACACACATAATGCAAACGCAGACTTGGAGGAGATTTCTTCTTATGTTAGTCAAAGATGCTTACTATGCAAAATCAAATCATTTTGATATTATTATTAGTGCATAGTGGAAAACATTTCGAAAGTAGAATATTAATCTTAGCCGACATAGGTACCATTATAGTATGCCTACTATAGCTACCATATTAAATGGCAGGTTCTACAACTAAAACCGTACAAGGCACGTATTGTTTTGTTTGGATTTCCAACAAATGGTCAGGCTAAGGAACTTCCTCTTCCACGATGGGTACGTCCCTGGAATAGACGACCCGGGAACCTAACCGGATCTCTGCCAACACAAGGCCGGGTTACCTCTGCAAAAATAGGTAACTACTGACACGCGTATGCTATCCCCCGATCGTCACCGATCTTCCCGAGGATCCCCGATTTCCAACAACCACAAAGTAATAAACTTGCAGCAACCACAGAGGTTAAGTATCTGGGCTCCATACCATGATACCACCTTTATCCAGAAGGAATGACATACACTAAGGGGCGCTACTCCCTAGAACCTTGCTGCATCCTTCCTGTTTTGACCATTTCCGGGGTGTGAGGCTCGACGAAGTCTCGTCCACAAAGCTACGCTTTCTACAAAGCCATGCTTCGGGTCAAACAAATGATCAACCTATGATCACAAAGATATAAGATCAAACAAATGATCATATCACAAATGATCAAACACTGATCATCACACAGCAACACTCAGCATGCCACATTACCAAATTGGGATATATCGCTGATAAATTTCAACTACATAACCTCTGAGCTCGTACGTCTCAGAGAAGGGTGTTAAGCTAAGAGAATAAATTCTCCGCCACCAAACAGATATGTATTTGAAAGAAATCGGCTTTATATCTCAAAGTGTAATGTCAGACATGTATCCATACAAGTCTGTTCCGGGTTCGAACAGAATCGAAGGCACTTCTCACGAAGCCCTTGCAATTCCGGATAACTTTCAATCACGTCCGGACTTCCCGTCACAAAAGAGTGATATAAATCTCTATACCGGCGCGACTCAGTGCAGAGACATTCGACAGGTTGTCCTTTCATTTTCGAAAAATATCCGGTCTTCAACACCGGTCTTCAAATGCTATCCATATACGACGTATCACTATTCGGAATGAGTTATACGACCCAAAGGTCCTTTCCCGGCTAACCCGAATAGTGAGCGAAATATTTAAAAACATACGGATATTGGGATTTCAATTAAGTCACAACTTAAATCCAAACTTTCTTTACAAATGGTTTAACAAATTACTATTTTAATCTTTTAAACAAAAAGATTCAATTCACAAAGTTCACTTAATTTCACAAAGATTCATTCACAGATTTTCCAAAACAATTTTTCCATTTCAATTCGGTTAACTCGTTAAATCTTTAAATCAAAGATTTAACTCATAGCTTTCAAAACAATTTCATTTCGAATGGTTTAAATAAATCATCATTTTAAATCTGTTAAAAATAAACAGATTTAATTCATAGCTTTCAAAACAATTTCATTTCGAATGGTTTAAATAAATCATCATTTTAAATCTGTTAAAAATAAACAGATTTAATTCATAGCTTTCAAAACAATTTCATTTCGAATGGTTTAAATAAATCATCATTTTAAATCTGTTAAAAATAAACAGATTTAATTCATAGCTTTCAAAAAGAATTCATTCATAATCTTGGAAAATCCATTTTTCAATTCACTTGAAATTCCTTTAATTTAAACTGGAATTTCTTTTCTTATCTAAAAGCTTTTATCATTTGAAACAACAGTTTTCAATTTGGAAATCTGATTCATTCATACGAGTTGAAATCCTTGGTTTAAATTCAAACTCCCAAAATTTTACTTTTAAAATGGTTTAATTCATACAAACACATTTATATCATCTTTTATCCCTAGTTTCCAAATCATAGATTTAATTTCAAACTTCAATTCAAATTTAAATCTAATTATTTAAATTTTCAAAAACTCGGTTAAGTTATTCAAAATAACTTTTATCTTTGAAATTCCATTTCAAAAGTTTTTTACTTTAAACCCGAATTTCCAATTTCAAAATCAATTGAAATTAAAATTTCAATTTCAAAAACATCAAATTTAAATTATCTGTGACTTAACCGATTTCCACGTGAAATCCATATTTGTGTGTGTAAAAGTGTGGTCCAGGGGTTTAACACAATAGTGCAACACGATGAATCATCACAGATCAAATACAGAAATATAGTTGATAAGCGGTATAAACTATATCGCTTATCTTTTAGGCACAGATCACAGATATATAAATATCACAGATAATAAATTACATCACAGATTAAAACACAAATCAGGGTATATCACAAAACATCCTATATCAGGGATATCAAACAATTTAACATTCAATAGAATCCAAACATTCAATAAGTAAGGTAAGTTAATTATCTGATAAATTCAAATCAGATTAATTTCTTATAAATTATTAATCCTGGTTGATCAACATTAACTAATTACAAATTATTTTGATTTATTATCCCTTTTAATCATTTATAAATTAACCATTAATAATTAATTAATTATCCTTTAATTATACTTCATCAATCTTTAATTATAATTAAATCAAACTTTAATCAATAAATAATTTACTTTCAATATTTAATTTTTCTTTAATTGATTATCTTTAATTAATTACATTAATTAACCCCTAATTAATTTCCGTTTAATTAATCACCATGAATTGGTTACAAATTTATTAACCTCAAATTAACTACAAAATTTATTCATTCTTAATTAATAATCATTCCTTAATTACTTTCGCCAATTCATTACTCTTGAATAAATTAATTATTCTCAATTTATAAATTAATCCAAATTCTAAATTTTAAAATCAATAAATAAGTCATTCCTTAATTCCCTTAAGAATTAAATTCTTTTATTATCTTAATTACTTCTAAGATAATTCATTTACTTTATTACTGACTTCATTAACTTTCAAGTGTATTTAAGTATTACATTTCTAAATCTTGATTTAAATTTCATTTTTTGAATCTAAGATTAAAAATGATTATTCCTTTAACATTTATCCAAATTTAAGTTAAACACTTCGTAAATTTTCATTCAAATCTTCATATTAGTACTTGATTTAAAACTTAATTTGAACTTTTTTTTATAAAAATTAAATTCAGTTCTTAAATTTAAAACAGGACAGGTTCAGACTTAAAAACCCAGGCAACATTCCCGAGCCAGAGTACGTTTGCTTCGAGTAAAACGTTACCCCACTTCGGGTCCAATACTCAAATTACCCGGGCTAAACTCGAGTAACCCCCTCTGTTTCAAAACCCAAACTAGAACATCACTTCGCCAGGAAACAACGCACCGTGCACGTGCACGGTGGTTCTGACCACCTCCGGTCACCACCAAGTCCTCGAGCAAGTCGACGGTCATCCTCAGATCAGCCCACGACCATCTACCCTCTCCAGTTAGACTCGAACTCAAATTCGAGAAAAAAGAAAAAAAAAACAAAACCTGGAAACTCGATAACCGTTCCCTCCAAAACCTGGCAACACCACTTCCTCGAAGCTCCGATCACCAGATCACCAGCGCCTTCGGCCACCGCTTCATCTACGACCCATCTACCATTACCCAGAGTCGCGTAACACTCGATCGCACGACGACGTCACACGAATCGAAACTACCGGCTACCCCAAAACTAGGTTTTAAAACTTGAAATGAATGCCACCGCCACCACAATGCTCCGGCCACCTCCAGACCATTTTTCCCCGACCCACTGCAGTCTCCTCCACCTCCAGACCAATCGCCGACCTCCCCTGTCAACTCAACCGACCCCAGAGACTCGAAAACCCAAAAACAAAGAATCACGAACTGCTCTTCAATCAGATCACTAAAAATTATGATATGAACCTTAAAATTCACGTCATCCCCTAAGTATTCAAGCTATGTAACTGAATTCGTAAATGGCGATATTCGAATTTTGTCAAAAATGAAGTTGTACTCGAAATATTTATTTCCAGAGATAATGTCAAATGATTTCTATTCAAATTTATTTTTAAAATTAAATTCAAAGTTAAACAAACAGAAACTCTTTTGATTCCCAGTCTAAATATCAAATGGTTTGGGAAGAAATGATTTTTGAATTCAAACTTGATTCCCAGATTATCAGAGTACAAGTTGATAATCACTTCCAGTATTATGTTTATTCTGAGGCTCTATATATATGTACCAGTTATCCATCCATATATGTATATATGTATATCTCCTTCAATCAACAAAGTATCAGACTTTCCCATACAACTAGATTTAAGTTTTAAAAAGAAGTTACTCACAGATAAAAGAATAAAGAGGTCTAAAAGAACAATTAAAGTTGCTCACATATAAACAAACATACAGACAGAAACAGCAACCAAGCAATCATCTTTCACAACGTACTCCAAGTATAAATTCAGATTAAACACACAGATGGTTCTAACATGCTTGCTCACCTTGATGGGAAGAAAGAAGAACAGAGTTTCTTCTGTTTGAAACAGGTTTGAAATTGCAGTTTGAATTTGCAGGCTTTTGAATTCCTAGTTGAAATCATACCCTTGATCTCTGGTTTGTAGTTGATTGTATTGTTGTAAATGTTGAAGCTTGTTTTCTTTGAGTTGAATAATGTTTTACTTTAGTGTTTCTTTTTCAGTTTCGAATGAATTGAGAGGAGGAAGCTGATATGTATGAGGTTGGTATATAAAAAGAAAAGAAGTTGATAGGCATGTTATTATTTTGTACAACAGGCAGTGATTTTTCCTTTGTTTGGCCATGCTTGCATTAATTGCTGCATTGATATGGTATGGTGGCTGATGTCTTGCTTGTTTGACTAAAGACATTTTCTTATCTTTGTTTGCTTTGTTCTTATTTTTCTCGGCTGAAGGTATATGTATTTGCATGCTAAAGATATTGCATTGACTACTTTGTACCATACTTATATTTCTTTTGTCATTACTTTATAGTTTTACTTCCATTTTAACTTAAACATTTATTTTACTTTAGTATTTATTTGTATTTGTTACTTATTTAACTTTCCCAGGTTGATGCACTTTATTTTTATTTTACTTTTGTTCAAGTTGTATTTTTTAGCTAATGTATTCACTTATATTTGAGTCGGGGAAACTCGCTCCAATATTCTAATTAAATTAACAAATTTTTATCCAAAAATTTATTTAATACTCAATTTAATTCAAAAATTCAATAAATTATTAATTTAAATACTTATAAAATTTGGGGTCGTTACAAATTTCCCCCCTTAAAAGAATTTCGTCCTCGAAATTCGCAGGCACGAAAACAGCACAGAGATAGACAGATGCGATCTCCTATAACTCCTCAAACTACGATATGAATTCCAAACTCAAGTCGGAATATCTCAGAATATACACCAATTTGTCCCTCTTCCAGACTTCGATCAACCCGAGAAATTATAATAGAATTTCCAAAATTGGGTTTCAAACGATATCGTTTCATTGATACAATTCAAATTTTAGCTTCATATTCTATTAATCAATTTAATTCAATTAAAAATTTCCAATTCATTAAGATTTTAAATCAAAAAGCTGATAAGAAATCGATGAAAATACGAAGTAAAGATCTTCTACAACGATTCGTAGAGCCATCCTCACACCGAAACTTCTTCTTGTAGCTGATACGAAGCAATCAAAAGAATTTGGAAACGAATCAAAGAAAATTGATAAAGAAAGATTATTTCCACTGTTGCAGGATATTGACCATTTATAGTCGTATTCCTTTGTCCCCTATCTCGTCTTCTTCTTGCACTCATACTCACTATCAGTGGATAGCAAGAGAATTTACTGAGACATTCAGACGGATATCTTAAGGATTACTCATTCTAGAGTTTACTTCACTCTATCTTTAACGAGCTACTTAATGTGTTACACTCCTGAGCTAAAGTTCAACCTTAGCTCTGATACCAAATGTAACGATCCACAGACAGCGGCCACCGGTAGGCTTTGCAACCATCCCAGTCCCACCGTGGCTTACATTGGCACCTCGCATTTACTTTTACGGCCAGCCTCTCGACTGTCACGGCATCTGCCTAACCAACCCATCCCTCTCAGGGACATGTAGGGGTAAGAGTCCCCCGTTCGCCACCAAACTGCGAAGCGAGAACCCCCTATCATGCTGTAATATAGCAAATGCGATCCATATACGACGTATCACTATTCGGAATGAGTTATACGACCCAAAGGTCCTTTCCCGGCTAACCCGAATAGTGAGCGAAATATTTAAAAACATACGGATATTGGGATTTCAATTAAGTCACAACTTAAACCCAAACTTTCTTTACAAATGGTTTAACAAATTACTATTTTAATCTTTTAAACAAAAAGATTCAATTCACAAAGTTCACTTAATTTCACAAAGATTCATTCACAGATTTTCCAAAACAATTTTTCCATTTCAATTCGGTTAACTCGTTAAATCTTTAAATCAAAGATTTAACTCATAGCTTTCAAAACAATTTCATTTCGAATGGTTTAAATAAATCATCATTTTAAATCTGTTAAAAATAAACAGATTTAATTCATAGCTTTCAAAACAATTTCATTTCGAATGGTTTAAATAAATCATCATTTTAAATCTGTTAAAAATAAACAGATTTAATTCATAGCTTTCAAAACAATTTCATTTCGAATGGTTTAAATAAATAATCATTTTAAATCTGTTAAAAATAAACAGATTTAATTCATAGCTTTCAAAAAGAATTCATTCATAATCTTGGAAAATCCATTTTTCAATTCACTTGAAATTCCTTTAATTTAAACTGGAATTTCTTTTCTTATCTAAAAGCTTTTATCATTTGAAACAACAGTTTTCAATTTGGAAATCTGATTCATTCATACGAGTTGAAATCCTTGGTTTAAATTCAAACTCCCAAAATTTTACTTTTAAAATGGTTTAATTCATACAAACACATTTATATCATCTTTTATCCCTAGTTTCCAAATCTTAGATTTAATTTCAAACTTCAATTCAAATTTAAATCTAATTATTTAAATTTTCAAAAACTCGGTTAAGTTATTCAAAATAACTTTTATCTTTGAAATTCCATTTCAAAAGTTTTTTACTTTAAACCCGAATTTCCAATTTCAAAATCAATTGAAATTAAAATTTCAATTTCAAAAACATCAAATTTAAATTATCTGTGACTTAACCGATTTCCACGTGAAATCCATATTTGTGTGTGTAAAAGTGTGGTCCAGGGGTTTAACACAATAGTGCAACACGATGAATCATCACAGATCAAATACAGAAATATAGTTGATAAGCGGTATAAACTATATCGCTTATCTTTTAGGCACAGATCACAGATATATAAATATCACAGATTAAAACACAAATCAGGGTATATCACAAAACATCCTATATCAGGGATATCAAACAATTTAACATTCAATAGAATCCAAACATTCAATAAGTAAGGTAAGTTAATTATCTGATAAATTCAAATCAGATTAATTTCTTATAAATTATTAATCCTGGTTGATCAACATTAACTAATTACAAATTATTTTGATTTATTATCCCTTTTAATCATTTATAAATTAACCATTAATAATAAATTAATTATCCTTTAATTATACTTCATCAACCTTTAATTATAATTAAATCAAACTTTAATCAATAAATAATTTACTTTCAATATTTAATTTTTCTTTAATTGATTATCTTTAATTAATTACATTAATTAACCCCTAATTAATTTCCGTTTAATTAATCACCATGAATTGGTTACAAATTTATTAACCTCAAATTAACTACAAAATTTATTCATTCTTAATTAATAATCATTCCTTAATTACTTTCGCCAATTCATTACTCTTGAATAAATTAATTATTCTCAATTTATAAATTAATCCAAATTCTAAATTTTAAAATCAATAAATAAGTCATTCCTTAATTCCCTTAAGAATTAAATTCTTTTATTATCTAAATTACTTCTAAGATAATTCATTTACTTTATTAATGACTTCATTAACTTTCAAGTGTATTTAAGTATTACATTTCTAAATCTTGATTTAAATTTCATTTTTTGAATCTAAGATTAAAAATGATTATTCCTTTAACATTTATCCAAATTTAAGTTAAACACTTCGTAAATTTTCATTCAAATCTTCGTATTAGTACTTGATTTAAAACTTAATTTGAACTTTTTTTTATAAAAATTAAATTCAGTTCTTAAATTTAAAACAGGACAGGTTCAGACTTAAAAACCCAGGCAACATTCCCGAGCCAGAGTACGTTTGCTTCGAGTAAAACGTTACCCCACTTCGGGTCCAATACTCAAATTACCCGGGCTAAACTCGAGTAACCCCCTCTGTTTCAAAACCCAAACTAGAACATCACTTCGCCAGGAAACAACGCACCGTGCACGTGCACGGTGGTTCTGACCACCTCCGGTCACCACCAAGTCCTCGAGCAAGTCGACGGTCATCCTCAGATCAGCCCACGACCATCTACCCTCTCCAGTTAGACTCGAACTCAAATTCGAGAAAAAAGAAAAAAAAACAAAACCTGGAAACTCGATAACCGTTCCCTCCAAAACCTGGCTACACCACTTCCTCGAAGCTCCGATCACCAGATCACCAGCGCCTCCGGCCAACGCTTCATCTACGACCCATCAACCATTACCCAGAGTCGCGTAACACTCGATCGAACGACGACGTCACGCGAATCGAAACTACCGGCTACCCCAAAACTAGGTTTTAAAACTTGAAATGAACGCCACCGCCACCACAATGCTCCGGCCACCTCCAGACCATTTTTCCCCGACCCACTGCAGTCTCCTCCACCTCCAGACCAATCGCCGACCTCCCCTGTCAACTCAGCCGACCCCAGAGACTCGAAAACCCAAAAACAAAGAATCACGAACTGCTCTTCAATCAGATCACTAAAAATTATGATATGAACCTTAAAATTCACGTCATCCCCTAAGTATTCAAGCTATGTAACTGAATTCGTAAATGGCGATATTCGAATTTTGTCAAAAATGAAGTTGTACTCGAAATATTTATTTCCAGAGATAATGTCAAATGATTTCTATTCAAATTTATTTTTAAAATTAAATTCAAAGTTAAACAAACAGAAACTCTTTTGATTCCCAGTCTAAATATCAAATGGTTTGGGAAGAAATGATTTTTGAATTCAAACTTGATTCCCAGATTATCATAGTACAAGTTGATAATCACTTCCAGTATTATGTTTATTCTGAGGCTCTATATATATGTACCAGTTATCCATCCATATATGTATATATGTATATCTCCTTCAATCAACAAAGTATCAGACTTTCCCATACAACTAGATTTAAGTTTTAAAAAGAAGTTACTCACAGATAAAAGAATAAAGAGGTCTAAAAGAACAATTAAAGTTGCTCACATATAAACAAACATATAGACAGAAACAGCAACCAAGCAATCATCTTTCACAACGTACTCCAAGTATAAATTCAGATTAAACACACAGATGGTTCTAACATGCTTGCTCACCTTGATGGGAAGAAAGAAGAACAGAGTTTCTTCTGTTTGAAACAGGTTTGAAATTGCAGTTTGAATTTGCAGGCTTTTGAATTCCTAGTTGAAATCATACCCTTGATCTCTGGTTTGTAGTTGATTGTATTGTTGTAAATGTTGAAGCTTGTTTTCTTTGAGTTGAATAATGTTTTACTTTAGTGTTTCTTTTTCAGTTTCGAATGAATTGAGAGGAGGAAGCTGATATGTATGAGGTTGGTATATAAAAAGAAAAGAAGTTGATAGGCATGTTATTATTTTGTACAACAGGCAGTGATTTTTCCTTTGTTTGGCCATGCTTGCATTAATTGCTGCATTGATATGGTATGGTGGCTGATGTCTTGCTTGTTTGACTAAAGACATTTTCTTATCTTTGTTTGCTTTGTTCTTATTTTTCTCGGCTGAAGGTATATGTATTTGCATGCTAAAGATATTGCATTGACTACTTTGTACCATACTTATATTTCTTTTGTCATTACTTTATAGTTTTACTTCCATTTTAACTTAAACATTTATTTTACTTTAGTATTTATTTGTATTTGTTACTTATTTAACTTTCCCAGGTTGATGCACTTTATTTTTATTTTACTTTTGTTCAAGTTGTATTTTTTAGCTAATGTATTCACTTATATTTGAGTCGGGGAAACTCGCTCCAATATTCTAATTAAATTAACAAATTTTTATCCAAAAATTTATTTAATACTCAATTTAATTCAAAAATTCAATAAATTATTAATTTAAATACTTATAAAATTTGGGGTCGTTACAAATTTCCCCCCTTAAAAGAATTTCGTCCTCGAAATTCGCAGGCATGAAAACAGCACAGAGATAGACAGATGCGATCTCCTATAACTCCTCAAACTACGATATGAATTCCAAACTCAAGTCGGAATATCTCAGAATATACACCAATTTGTCCCTCTTCCAGACTTCGATCAACCCGAGAAGTTATAATAGAATTTCCAAAATTGGGTTTCAAACGATATCGTTTCATTGATACAATTCAAATTTTAGCTTCATATTCTATTAATCAATTTAATTCAATTAAAAATTTCCAATTCATTAAGATTTTAAATCAAAAAGCTGATAAGAAACCGATGAAAATACGAAGTAAAGATCTTCTACAACGATTCGTAGAGCCATCCTCACACCGAAACTTCTTCTTGTAGCTGATACGAAGCAATCAAAAGAATTTGGAAACGAATCAAAGAAAATTGATAAAGAAAGATTATTTCCACTGTTGCAGGATATTGACCATTTATAGTCGTATTCCTTTGTCCCCTATCTCGTCTTCTTCTTGCACTCATACTCACTATCAGTGGATAGCAAGAGAATTTACTGAGACATTCAGACGGATATCTTAAGGATTACTCATTCTAGAGTTTACTTCACTCTATCTCTAACGAGCTACTTAATGTGTTACACTCCTGAGCTAAAGTTCAACCTTAGCTCTGATACCAAATGTAACGATCCACAGACAGCGGCCACCGGTAGGCTTTGCAACCATCCCAGTCCCACCGTGGCTTACATTGGCACCTCGCATTTACTTTTACGGCCAGCCTCTCGACTGTCACGGCATCTGCCTAACCAACCCATCCCTCTCAGGGACATGTAGGGGTAAGAGTCCCCCGTTCGCCACCAAACTGAGAAGCGAGAACCCCCTATCATGCTGTAATATAGCAAATGCGATCCATATACGACGTATCACTATTCGGAATGAGTTATACGACCCAAAGGTCCTTTCCCGGCTAACCCGAATAGTGAGCGAAATATTTAAAAACATACGGATATTGGGATTTCAATTAAGTCACAACTTAAACCCAAACTTTCTTTACAAATGGTTTAACAAATTACTATTTTAATCTTTTAAACAAAAAGATTCAATTCACAAAGTTCACTTAATTTCACAAAGATTAATTCACAGATTTTCCAAAACAATTTTTCCATTTCAATTCGGTTAACTCGTTAAATCTTTAAATCAAAGATTTAACTCATAGCTTTCAAAACAATTTCATTTCGAATGGTTTAAATAAATCATCATTTTAAATCTGTTAAAAATAAACAGATTTAATTCATAGCTTTCAAAACAATTTCATTTCGAATGGTTTAAATAAATCATCATTTTAAATCTGTTAAAAATAAACAGATTTAATTCATAGCTTTCAAAACAATTTCATTTCGAATGGTTTAAATAAATCATCATTTTAAATCTGTTAAAAATAAACAGATTTAATTCATAGCTTTCAAAAAGAATTCATTCATAATCTTGGAAAATCCATTTTTCAATTCACTTGAAATTCCTTTAATTTAAACTGGAATTTCTTTTCTTATCTAAAAGCTTTTATCATTTGAAACAACAGTTTTCAATTTGGAAATCTGATTCATTCATACGAGTTGAAATCCTTGGTTTAAATTCAAACTCCCAAAATTTTACTTTTAAAATGGTTTAATTCATACAAACACATTTATATCATCTTTTATCCCTAGTTTCCAAATCATAGATTTAATTTCAAACTTCAATTCAAATTTAAATCTAATTATTTAAATTTTCAAAAACTCGGTTAAGTTATTCAAAATAACTTTTATCTTTGAAATTCCATTTCAAAAGTTTTTTACTTTAAACCCGAATTTCCAATTTCAAAATCAATTGAAATTAAAATTTCAATTTCAAAAACATCAAATTTAAATTATCTGTGACTTAACCGATTTCCACGTGAAATCCATATTTGTGTGTGTAAAAGTGTGGTCCAGGGGTTTAACACAATAGTGCAACACGATGAATCATCACAGATCAAATACAGAAATATAGTTGATAAGCGGTATAAACTATATCGCTTATCTTTTAGGCACAGATCACAGATATATAAATATCACAGATTAAAACACAAATCAGGGTATATCACAAAACATCCTATATCAGGGATATCAAACAATTTAACATTCAATAGAATCCAAACATTCAATAAGTAAGGTAAGTTAATTATCTGATAAATTCAAATCAGATTAATTTCTTATAAATTATTAATCCTGGTTGATCAACATTAACTAATTACAAATTATTTTGATTTATTATCCCTTTTAATCATTTATAAATTAACCATTAATAATAAATTAATTATCCTTTAATTATACTTCATCAACCTTTAATTATAATTAAATCAAACTTTAATCAATAAATAATTTACTTTCAATATTTAATTTTTCTTTAATTGATTATCTTTAATTAATTACATTAATTAACCCCTAATTAATTTCCGTTTAATTAATCACCATGAATTGGTTACAAATTTATTAACCTCAAATTAACTACAAAATTTATTCATTCTTAATTAATAATCATTCCTTAATTACTTTCGCCAATTCATTACTCTTGAATAAATTAATTATTCTCAATTTATAAATTAATCCAAATTCTAAATTTTAAAATCAATAAATAAGTCATTCCTTAATTCCCTTAAGAATTAAATTCTTTTATTATCTTAATTACTTCTAAGATAATTCATTTACTTTATTAATGACTTCATTAACTTTCAAGTGTATTTAAGTATTACATTTCTAAATCTTGATTTAAATTTCATTTTTTGAATCTAAGATTAAAAATGATTATTCCTTTAACATTTATCCAAATTTAAGTTAAACACTTCGTAAATTTTCATTCAAATCTTCGTATTAGTACTTGATTTAAAACTTAATTTGAACTTTTTTTTATAAAAATTAAATTCAGTTCTTAAATTTAAAACAGGACAGGTTCAGACTTAAAAACCCAGGCAACATTCCCGAGCCAGAGTACGTTTGCTTCGAGTAAAACGTTACCCCACTTCGGGTCCAATACTCAAATTACCCGGGCTAAACTCGAGTAACCCCCTCTGTTTCAAAACCCAAACTAGAACATCACTTCGCCAGGAAACAACGCACCGTGCACGTGCACGGTGGTTCTGACCACCTCCGGTCACCACCAAGTCCTCGAGCAAGTCGACGGTCATCCTCAGATCAGCCCACGACCATCTACCCTCTCCAGTTAGACTCGAACTCAAATTCGAGAAAAAAGAAAAAAAAACAAAACCTGGAAACTCGATAACCGTTCCCTCCAAAACCTGGCAACACCACTTCCTCGAAGCTCCGATCACCAGATCACCAGCGCCTCCGGCCACCGCTTCATCTACGACCCATCTACCATTACCCACAGTCGCGTAACACTCGATCGCACGACGACGTCATGCGAATCGAAACTACCGGCTACCCCAAAACTAGGTTTTAAAACTTGAAATGAACGCCACCGCCACCACAATGCTCCGGCCACCTCCAGACCATTTTTCCCCGACCCACTGCAGTCTCCTCCACCTCCAGACCAATCGCCGACCTCCCCTGTCAACTCAGCCGACCCCAGAGACTCGAAAACCCAAAAACAAAGAATCACGAACTGCTCTTCAATCAGATCACTAAAAATTATGATATGAACCTTAAAATTCACGTCATCCCCTAAGTATTCAAGCTATGTAACTGAATTCGTAAATGGCGATATTCGAATTTTGTCAAAAATGAAGTTGTACTCGAAATATTTATTTCCAGAGATAATGTCAAATGATTTCTATTCAAATTTATTTTTAAAATTAAATTCAAAGTTAAACAAACAGAAACTCTTTTGATTCCCAGTCTAAATATCAAATGGTTTGGGAAGAAATGATTTTTGAATTCAAACTTGATTCCCAGATTATCAGAGTACAAGTTGATAATCACTTCCAGTATTATGTTTATTCTGAGGCTCTATATATATGTACCAGTTATCCATCCATATATGTATATATGTATATCTCCTTCAATCAACAAAGTATCAGACTTTCCCATACAACTAGATTTAAGTTTTAAAAAGAAGTTACTCACAGATAAAAGAATAAAGAGGTCTAAAAGAACAATTAAAGTTGCTCACATATAAACAAACATACAGACAGAAACAGCAACCAAGCAATCATCTTTCACAACGTACTCCAAGTATAAATTCAGATTAAACACACAGATGGTTCTAACATGCTTGCTCACCTTGATGGGAAGAAAGAAGAACAGAGTTTCTTCTGTTTGAAACAGGTTTGAAATTGCAGTTTGAATTTGCAGGCTTTTGAATTCCTAGTTGAAATCATACCCTTGATCTCTGGTTTGTAGTTGATTGTATTGTTGTAAATGTTGAAGCTTGTTTTCTTTGAGTTGAATAATGTTTTACTTTAGTGTTTCTTTTTCAGTTTCGAATGAATTGAGAGGAGGAAGCTGATATGTATGAGGTTGGTATATAAAAAGAAAAGAAGTTGATAGGCATGTTATTATTTTGTACAACAGGCAGTGATTTTTCCTTTGTTTGGCCATGCTTGCATTAATTGCTGCATTGATATGGTATGGTGGCTGATGTCTTGCTTGTTTGACTAAAGACATTTTCTTATCTTTGTTTGCTTTGTTCTTATTTTTCTCGGCTGAAGGTATATGTATTTGCATGCTAAAGATATTGCATTGACTACTTTGTACCATACTTATATTTCTTTTGTCATTACTTTATAGTTTTACTTCCATTTTAACTTAAACATTTATTTTACTTTAGTATTTATTTGTATTTGTTACTTATTTAACTTTCCCAGGTTGATGCACTTTATTTTTATTTTACTTTTGTTCAAGTTGTATTTTTTAGCTAATGTATTCACTTATATTTGAGTCGGGGAAACTCGCTCCAATATTCTAATTAAATTAACAAATTTTTATCCAAAAATTTATTTAATACTCAATTTAATTCAAAAATTCAATAAATTATTAATTTAAATACTTATAAAATTTAGGGTCGTTACAAATTTCCCCCCTTAAAAGAATTTCGTCCTCGAAATTCGCAGGCACGAAAACAGCACAGAGATAGACAGATGCGATCTCCTATAACTCCTCAAACTACGATATGAATTCCAAACTCAAGTCGGAATATCTCAGAATATACACCAATTTGTCCCTCTTCCAGACTTCGATCAACCCGAGAAATTATAATAGAATTTCCAAAATTGGGTTTCAAACGATATCGTTTCATTGATACAATTCAAATTTTAGCTTCATATTCTATTAATCAATTTAATTCAATTAAAAATTTCCAATTCATTAAGATTTTAAATCAAAAAGCTGATAAGAAACCGATGAAAATACGAAGTAAAGATCTTCTACAACGATTCGTAGAGCCATCCTCACACCGAAACTTCTTCTTGTAGCTGATACGAAGCAATCAAAAGAATTTGGAAACGAATCAAAGAAAATTGATAAAGAAAGATTATTTCCACTGTTGCAGGATATTGACCATTTATAGTCGTATTCCTTTGTCCCCTATCTCGTCTTCTTCTTGCACTCATACTCACTATCAGTGGATAGCAAGAGAATTTACTGAGACATTCAGACGGATATCTTAAGGATTACTCATTCTAGAGTTTACTTCACTCTATCTCTAACGAGCTACTTAATGTGTTACACTCCTGAGCTAAAGTTCAACCTTAGCTCTGATACCAAATGTAACGATCCACAGACAGCGGCCACCGGTAGGCTTTGCAACCATCCCAGTCCCACCGTGGCTTACATTGGCACCTCGCATTTACTTTTACGGCCAGCCTCTCGACTATCACGGCATCTGCCTAACCAACCCATCCCTCTCAGGGACATGTAGGGGTAAGAGTCCCCCGTTCGCCACCAAACTGCGAAGCGAGAATCCCCTATCATGCTGTAATATAGCAAATGCGATCCATATACGACGTATCACTATTCGGAATGAGTTATACGACCCAAAGGTCCTTTCCCGGCTAACCCGAATAGTGAGCGAAATATTTAAAAACATACGGATATTGGGATTTCAATTAAGTCACAACTTAAACCCAAACTTTCTTTACAAATGGTTTAACAAATTACTATTTTAATCTTTTAAACAAAAAGATTCAATTCACAAAGTTCACTTAATTTCACAAAGATTCATTCACAGATTTTCCAAAACAATTTTTCCATTTCAATTCGGTTAACTCGTTAAATCTTTAAATCAAAGATTTAACTCATAGCTTTCAAAACAATTTCATTTCGAATGGTTTAAATAAATCATCATTTTAAATCTGTTAAAAATAAACAGATTTAATTCATAGCTTTCAAAACAATTTCATTTCGAATGGTTTAAATAAATCATCATTTTAAATCTGTTAAAAATAAACAGATTTAATTCATAGCTTTCAAAACAATTTCATTTCGAATGGTTTAAATAAATCATCATTTTAAATCTGTTAAAAATAAACAGATTTAATTCATAGCTTTCAAAAAGAATTCATTCATAATCTTGGAAAATCCATTTTTCAATTCACTTGAAATTCCTTTAATTTAAACTGGAATTTCTTTTCTTATCTAAAAGCTTTTATCATTTGAAACAACAGTTTTCAATTTGGAAATCTGATTCATTCATACGAGTTGAAATCCTTGGTTTAAATTCAAACTCCCAAAATTTTACTTTTAAAATGGTTTAATTCATACAAACACATTTATATCATCTTTTATCCCTAGTTTCCAAATCATAGATTTAATTTCAAACTTCAATTCAAATTTAAATCTAATTATTTAAATTTTCAAAAACTCGGTTAAGTTATTCAAAATAACTTTTATCTTTGAAATTCCATTTCAAAAGTTTTTTACTTTAAACCCGAATTTCCAATTTCAAAATCAATTGAAATTAAAATTTCAATTCAAAAACATCAAATTTAAATTATCTGTGACTTAACCGATGTCCACGTGAAATCCATATTTGTGTGTGTAAAAGTGTGGTCCTGGGGTTTAACACAATAGTGCAACACGATGAATCATCACAGATCAAATACAGAAATATAGTTGATAAGCGGTATAAACTATATCGCTTATCTTTTAGGCACAGATCACAGATATATAAATATCACAGATTAAAACACAAATCAGGGTATATCACAAAACATCCTATATCAGGGATATCAAACAATTTAACATTTAATAGAATCCAAACATTCAATAAGTAAGGTAAGTTAATTATCTGATAAATTCAAATCAGATTAATTTCTTATAAATTATTAATCCTGGTTGATCAACATTAACTAATTACAAATTATTTTGATTTATTATCCCTTTTAATCATTTATAAATTAACCATTAATAATAAATTAATTATCCTTTAATTATACTTCATCAACCTTTAATTATAATTAAATCAAACTTTAATCAATAAATAATTTACTTTCAATATTTAATTTTTCTTTAATTGATTATCTTTAATTAATTACATTAATTAACCCCTAATTAATTTCCGTTTAATTAATCACCATGAATTGGTTACAAATTTATTAACCTCAAATTAACTACAAAATTTATTCATTCTTAATTAATAATCATTCCTTAATTACTTTCGCCAATTCATTACTCTTGAATAAATTAATTATTCTCAATTTATAAATTAATCCAAATTCTAAATTTTAAAATCAATAAATAAGTCATTCCTTAATTCCCTTAAGAATTAAATTCTTTTATTATCTTAATTACTTCTAAGATAATTCATTTACTTTATTAATGACTTCATTAACTTTCAAGTGTATTTAAGTATTACATTTCTAAATCTTGATTTAAATTTCATTTTTTGAATCTAAGATTAAAAATGATTATTCCTTTAACATTTATCCAAATTTAAGTTAAACACTTCGTAAATTTTCATTCAAATCTTCGTATTAGTACTTGATTTAAAACTTAATTTGAACTTTTTTTTATAAAAATTAAATTCAGTTCTTAAATTTAAAACAGGACAGGTTCAGACTTAAAAACCCAGGCAACATTCCCGAGCCAGAGTACGTTTGCTTCGAGTAAAACGTTACCCCACTTCGGGTCCAATACTCAAATTACCCGGGCTAAACTCGAGTAACCCCCTCTGTTTCAAAACCCAAACTAGAACATCACTTCGCCAGGAAACAACGCACCGTGCACGTGCACGGTGGTTCTGACCACCTCCGGTCACCACCAAGTCCTCGAGCAAGTCGACGGTCATCCTCAGATCAGCCCACGACCATCTACCCTCTCCAGTTAGACTCGAACTCAAATTCGAGAAAAAAGAAAAAAAAACAAAACCTGGAAACTCGATAACCGTTCCCTCCAAAACCTGGCAACACCACTTCCTCGAAGCTCCGATCACCAGATCACCAGCGCCTCCGGCCACCGCTTCATCTACGACCCATCTACCATTACCCAGAGTCGCGTAACACTCGATCGCACGACGACGTCACGCGAATCGAAACTACCGGCTACCCCAAAACTAGGTTTTAAAACTTGAAATGAACGCCACCGCCACCACAATGCTCCGGCCACCTCCAGACCATTTTTCCCCGACCCACTGCAGTCTCCTCCACCTCCAGACCAATCGCCGACCTCCCCTGTCAACTCAGCCGACCCCAGAGACTCGAAAACCCAAAAACAAAGAATCACGAACTGCTCTTCAATCAGATCACTAAAAATTATGATATGAACCTTAAAATTCACGTCATCCCCTAAGTATTCAAGCTATGTAACTGAATTCGTAAATGGCGATATTCGAATTTTGTCAAAAATGAAGTTGTACTCGAAATATTTATTTCCAGAGATAATGTCAAATGATTTCTATTCAAATTTATTTTTAAAATTAAATTCAAAGTTAAACAAACAGAAACTCTTTTGATTCCCAGTCTAAATATCAAATGGTTTGGGAAGAAATGATTTTTGAATTCAAACTTGATTCCCAGATTATCAGAGTACAAGTTGATAATCACTTCCAGTATTATGTTTATTCTGAGGCTCTATATATATGTACCAGTTATCCATCCATATATGTATATATGTATATCTCCTTCAATCAACAAAGTATCAGACTTTCCCATACAACTAGATTTAAGTTTTAAAAAGAAGTTACTCACAGATAAAAGAATAAAGAGGTCTAAAAGAACAATTAAAGTTGCTCACATATAAACAAACATACAGACAGAAACAGCAACCAAGCAATCATCTTTCACAACGTACTCCAAGTATAAAT
Source organism: Allium fistulosum (assembly GCA_030737815.1). Lineage (NCBI taxonomy): Eukaryota > Viridiplantae > Streptophyta > Magnoliopsida > Asparagales > Amaryllidaceae > Allium > Allium fistulosum. The sequence continues at coordinate 896,797,663 of CM060907.1, read as the reverse complement.
TCAGATTAAACACACAGATGGTTCTAACATGCTTGCTCACCTTGATGGGAAGAAAGAAGAACAGAGTTTCTTCTGTTTGAAACAGGTTTGAAATTGCAGTTTGAATTTGCAGGCTTTTGAATTCCTAGTTGAAATCATACCCTTGATCTCTGGTTTGTAGTTGATTGTATTGTTGTAAATGTTGAAGCTTGTTTTCTTTGAGTTGAATAATGTTTTACTTTAGTGTTTCTTTTTCAGTTTCGAATGAATTGAGAGGAGGAAGCTGATATGTATGAGGTTGGTATATAAAAAGAAAAGAAGTTGATAGGCATGTTATTATTTTGTACAACAGGCAGTGATTTTTCCTTTGTTTGGCCATGCTTGCATTAATTGCTGCATTGATATGGTATGGTGGCTGATGTCTTGCTTGTTTGACTAAAGACATTTTCTTATCTTTGTTTGCTTTGTTCTTATTTTTCTCGGCTGAAGGTATATGTATTTGCATGCTAAAGATATTGCATTGACTACTTTGTACCATACTTATATTTCTTTTGTCATTACTTTATAGTTTTACTTCCATTTTAACTTAAACATTTATTTTACTTTAGTATTTATTTGTATTTGTTACTTATTTAACTTTCCCAGGTTGATGCACTTTATTTTTATTTTACTTTTGTTCAAGTTGTATTTTTTAGCTAATGTATTCACTTATATTTGAGTCGGGGAAACTCGCTCCAATATTCTAATTAAATTAACAAATTTTTATCCAAAAATTTATTTAATACTCAATTTAATTCAAAAATTCAATAAATTATTAATTTAAATACTTATAAAATTTGGGGTCGTTACAACGGTGGTCGGAGCGTCGAGCAATTGGTGATGACAGGTTTGGGTTGGAGGTTGGTTTCGAGTTCCAGTTTTCGAATTTCACGCGAATTCGCATTCGAGTTGAACTGGCCGGAGTTGGGTGGTTGGAAGCGGAGCTGGGATGGCATTCGACTAGCTCGAAGTATTGGTGGTGACCGGAGGTGGCGAACGGGGGCGTACACGTGCACGCGTGTCATCGTGTATCTGAGTTGTTTTGAGTGTGGAAGAAGAAGAAGGTGCGTTGTTTTCGTGGGTGGACTCGAAGTTGTCTCGAGTAATTCGAGTATTCGACTCGAAGTATTTTTGGGTAGCTCGGGTTTGCTAATCTGGTTCCAGGTTTCCAGTTTTATAACCTGATAGTGTTGAGTTTTCTTTTTAATCTAAATTTAAAATTCAATTTAAAGCAAGATTTAAATTAAGTTTTAAATCAAGTACTAATACGGATTTAAGTTTGCTATGGATCCAAATCTTGAATTTAAGTCAGCTTTTATAAATAAAAAAAAATGTTGAACAAGTTAAATGTTTTAAAGTAGATTTTTAAAAGTGAAATTATTTTCAAATAAATGTCTAAATTTGATAAAATTCCTTACAAAGGGTTCTTTAAGATTTGAATGAAAATTTACGAAGTGTTTAACTTAAATTTGGATAAATGTTAAATGGATAATCATTTTTAATCTTAAATTCAAAATGAAATTTGAATCAAGATTTAGAAAAATACACTTGAAAGTTAATGAAGTCATTAGTAAAGTAAATAAATTAGCTTAGAAGTAATTAAGATAATAAAAGAATTTAATTCTTAAGAGAATTAAGGAATGACTTATTTATTGATTTTAAAATTTATAATTTGAATTAATTTATAAATTGAGAATAATTAATTAATTAAAGATTAATGAATTGGCGAAAGTAATTAAGGAATGATTATTAATTAAGAATGAATAAATTTTCTAGTTAACTTGAGGTTAATAAATTTGTAACCAATTCAGGGTGATTAATTAAACGGAAATTAATTAGGGGTTAATTAATGTAATTAATTAAAGATAATCAATTAAAGAATAATTAAATATTGAAAGTAAATTATTTAATGATTAAAGTTTGATTTAATTATAATTAAAGGTTGATGAATTATAATTAAAGGTTAATTAATTTTAAATTTATCATTAATGATTAATTAATAAATGATTAAAGAATAATTAATCAAAATAATTTATAATTTATCGATGTTGATTAACCAGGATTAGAAATTCATAAGAAATTAATCTGATTTGAATTAATCAGATAATTAACTGACCTTACTTATGAATGTTTGGATTCTATTGAATGTGAATTGTTTGATATCCCTGATTTGTGATGTTTTGTGATACATCCTGATTTATGTTGTGATCTGTAGTTTACTTATCTGTGACCTTTATATATCTATGATCTGTGAATGAACGATAAGCGTTGTTCTTATACCGCTTATCGAATTATATTTCTGTATCCTGATATGTGATGATTCATTGTGTTGCACTATTGTGTAAAACCCCTGGACTACACCATACACACACAAATATGGATTTCACGTGGAAATCGGTTAAGTCACAGATAATTTAAATCTGATGTTTTTGAAATTGAAGTTTTAATTTCAATAAATTTTGAAATTAGAAATTTGGGGTTAAAAGTGAAAGAGCTTTTGAAATGGAATTTCAAAGATAAAAGTTATTTTGAATAACTTAATCGAGTTTTGAAATTTAAATAATTTGATTTAAATTTGAATTCAAGTTTGGAATTGAATCCTATGATTTGAAACTAGGGATTGAAAATGTTATAAATGTGTTTATCTGAAGTTAAACCATTTAAAAGTATAATTTTGAGAATTTGGATTTAACCCAAGGATTTCCACTCGTATGAATGAATCAGATTTTCTGAAATGAAACTGTTTGTTTTAAAGAATAAAAGCTTTCAGATAAGAAATGAAATTCCAGTTTAATTAAAGGAATTTCAAGATTGAATTGAAAAATGGTTTCTAAGTTATGAATGAATTCTTTTTGAAAGCTATGAATAAAATCTGGTTATTTTTAACAGATTTAAAATGATGATTTGTTTAAACCATTGAAATTGAATTGTTTTGAAAGCTATAAGTTAAATCTTTGTTTTAGAGATTTAACGAGTTAATCAAATTGAAATGGGAATTAATTTGGAAAATCTGTGAATGAATCTTTTGTTTAAAAGATTAAAGTGTGGAAAATTGTTAAACCATTTGAAGGTTGTTAAAATGAATCTTTTTGTTTAAAGATTTGAAAATGGTAATTTGTTTAAACCATTTGAAAAGAAAAGTTTTGGGTAGTAAGTTGTGACTTAATTGACATCCCAATATCCATATGTTTTTAAAATATTGCGCTCATTATTCGGTTTAGCCGGGAGAGGACCTTTGTGTCATATAACCCGTTCCGAATAATGATACGTCGTATATGGATAGCATTTGAAGACCGGTGGTGAAGACCGGATATTTTCGAAAACGAAAGGACAACTCATCGAATGTCTCTGCATCGACTGGTCCCCGGTATAGAGATTTTAGCACCCTTTGTGATGGGAAGTCCGGACGTGATTGGAAATTATCCGGAATTGCAAGGGCTTCGTGAGAAGTGCCTTCGGTTCTGTTCGAACCCGGAACAGACTTGTATGGATTGTATGTCTGACATTACACTTTGAGATATAAAGCAGATTTCTTTCAAATACATTTCTGTTGGTGGCGGAGAATTTATTCTCTTAGCTTAACACCCTTCTCTGAGACGTACGAGCTCAGAGGTTATGTAGTTGAAGGTTATCAGCGATATATCCCAATTTGGTAATGTGACATGCTGAGTGTAGCTGTGTGATGATCATCGTTTGATCATTTGTGATATGATCATTTGTTTGATCATTTATCTTTGTGATCATAGGTTGATCATCTGTTGACCCAAAGCATGGCTTTGTGACAAAGCGTAGCTTTGTGGACGAGACTTCATCAGGGCCTCACAACTCGGAAATGGTCGAAACAGGATCGTTGCGGCAAGGTTATGAGGGTCGCGCCCTTTAGGGTATGTCATTTCCTTCTGGAAAAGGGTGGTATCATGGTATGGAGCCCAGATACTTACTCATGTGGATACACCTTCTTTATGATGTGTGATGATGGTTACGAGCGCTCGGATAAAGGTCCCAAAGGACCGGGAGGTGGCATATTCGTGAGTTACCTGTTACAGGGGTAACCCGGCTTTGTTGGCAGAGAGCAGTTTGTCTCTCGGAGCGTCCCGCCAGAGGCGTTTCCTTCGTGGTATAGGAAGTTCCTTAGCCTGACCATTTGTTGGAAATCCATTTCTCCAATACGGAACTTGTACGGTTTTAGTTGTAGAACCTGCCATTCACTTATGGTGGCGCCCCACTGTTTGGATGGTAGCTATAGTAGGCATAGTTCGAAATGTCTATGCTGGCTAAGATTTATATTCTACTTTCGAAATGTTTTCTACACTATGCACTAATAATAATTATCCAATGATTTGCGTAGTAAGCATGTTTGACTATCATAAGAAGAAATCTCCTCCAATTCTGCGTTTGCATTGTGTGTGTGGCGGGAGGTCTTATGGTAGTTTCATTTTCTAAAAGCATTGCGGATTTCAATGTTTAAAATCTTTTGTTGTTGTTTAAAGATAAACTGTTTTTGTTGCTCACACCAGTCCCATGACTGATCCGGAGTTTATTGTTCCCTTCCTAAACTCCGAGTGCTCATAATTTTCCACACGAGCAGTCTAGAGTTGGGTTTTTCAGATATTCAGGTTTAGCAGATTATCTGGAGCTAGTTCATTCATCGGAGTTGCTTATCTTGGAGTTGTGGATTCATTCTTGTCCGAAGATCAATTTTGGAGCATTCTATTGGAGATATTGTTCCGCTGCTGATGTTATCGTTTTCTTTCCCGCTGCTATTTGTTGTATCATATCTCTGATGTATATTGGTATTCATTGTATCACTCTGTTGTATCAGATATTGTATATCAATGTATTATTCTTTTCTTCCGCTGTGTTATTTACTTAATTGTGTTATAGCTCCGGCGAATCGGATTTGAACGGTCGAATCTGCGGCATTCTAGTACAATGTGAAGTACGGATGTTGATTTTCGAGCGGGCAAAACCCGATACGTTACAGTTTTAATAAACAAATTGTTCGAAGTTATTATACATAAAAATATATGTAGTATGCTTTAAAAAGAATGAGTTTTTGAAATTAAAACCGGGTACCCAACTTTTAAGTTCCCTAAAAGGGAATCAGTTTAACAAAAAAATATTTCTAAAAAGAGATTGCTTTGATAATAAGATTTTTCTCTTAGATAAGATATGGGATAATTTAACATAGGTTTAAATTGGGTTAAATTAAATAGGAAGGTTTTGATGAACATTGTTTTATTAAAACAATATAATTGTTTTAAAACATCTAAGTAGTGTAAACTTCTTGTTGATTGGGTCAACCCATAAATATTATTCATTTTAATACTCTAAATTAAAAAGGTTATAGGTTGACTTGGTTTTAAGAAATCATAATTTTATTTGATCTCCACTTAGATCTTTGAAAAAGTAAAATAAAATGTGTATGTACTCTTAGGATATGGAAGGGTATTTTACAAGTAAATGTAGTGGAATAAGTTATTATTTAACGTTTTATAAAGAAGTGACTTTATAAAATATTTTAAAACTTGGGTGTGAAATTATGAATTAACTCATAAATATTTTAGTATTGAATAAAATGCTAAGTGAAAATACAAGCGACGATTTAGAAATTTTTTAATGTAATTAAGAAACTAATAAAATATAAAGTATAACTTTCCATTGTTTCCGAGTGAGTTTGGATAATCTTCTAAGCAATAACCAAAGGCTAGTGGGAAAAACGATATGCTTAGATAATTATCTATATTTTTGGAAAATCAAGAAAGTTTTGAATCCAAATTAAGATTTATCTATTGATCATTTTACATTTTGAAACAATGTTAAGTGAAAAGTTTTCCCTTATGGAATTAGATTGGCTGTTAGTGTTAGTTTATTCCTTCATGGAATTTGATTGAATTGATTTGATTGAATTGAATTGATTGGTTGTATGTACCATTGTTTATAAAGTTTAAATTTATAGACAAAGGATTTTAAATTGTTGTCATTAGGACCTAAAGCTCGATGATTTTGGAAAAATGGAAATTATGAAGATTTTGGGAAAGGAATGATATTTGTTCACTCTAGTTGATATTTTTAGAGGAACTGGAATACCACTGGATGCTCCATGTTGTTTTGATTTTAGTGTTTCACCATACTTTATTAGGAGGAATCCCCTTCTTATCATTTTGATGTTTGATCTTTGATTTTTCTCGTTTGAGGAATTTGAAAATAGATTTTTGAATTGAAAAATCTGGGTATTTAGATCTAAAACTATCATTTGAAAATAATTGGATGCATAACATCTATTATAGAATAATCTATGTATTTTGTCGCATATGATTGAGATATGGATGTTGGTTACATGTGGATTTATATCATGCTAATTTTTGTATGTATAGTTACATCATATTGGTTTTGTTAACCTGATTCTCTTTTAGACTATGTAAGTATAGGGAAGCAAGAGATTCCTATTTGACTTCTTGCGCACCTGCATTTGCATAGAGATAATAAATTACTTGCCAAAATATAAATCAAACGCAAAAAGGTACGTAATAAATTTAGAAAAATTAAATTGGTTGATTTTATGCCCCATATATGGAAGGCCACTTGGCTTTTGTTTTCTTTGATTGGTTTGGGGCCCGTAGAGGCGATTTGTAGTTATACCGATCGAGTCGCGCAAATGAGACGCTGGAGAAATTTTCCATAAATTTAAGAGTTAGAATTTTTTTGAGAATTTTGGAAATTTTTGAAAGCTAAAAATTTGATTTCTATGAGTTATAACTTGGAATGAGTGAATGGAAGGGAATTAGTTGGTATAGGTGGGTGAATTTAAAAGACTTGGAAATTTTGGAATCTATTCCAGCTAATTGGTTTTGAAAATTTGATAAGTTTAATAACTTATTTTAATTAATAGTTTTAAACTTAAGGGTTTGGAAACATTTTCTTCCTTAAAAATTTTGGGGACGAAATTCATTTAAGGAGGGAGAATGTAACAACCCGAAATTCTAGTCATTTGATTTTAAATGTTTAATTAATTTTAAATATTTAAATAATTGGATTTTGGAATTTTATAACTTATAATTCAAATATAGGGCATGTTTAAGATATTTGAATTTGTGAATTAAATATTTATTAAATGGATTTAATAATTTCATTTAACTTCTTTTAATTAATAAATAATATTGGTGAATTAAATTTGTAAATCTATTTACAAATATAAATAGATCGGATAAATATCGATAATTAAATATTTACATCGATGAAATTGTTGTTTCATACATAGCCTCGGATTTCGATGAAACTAGTTTTATTGGATCCATAATAGTGAATTATATTACGCCATCGAATTTTGTGGCGATTAGACGTATTGTTTGGTCGTGCGAGTTCGAAACATGTAGAAATTCATTTCGGAAATTTAATATAATAATTGGGTTGAAATGCTATCTTCTGCATATGATCGAATTAGAGCTCAAGACTAGTTTCATTGCGTTTGGAATAGGGGTATAACATATAAAACGCCAGGTGGCACGTCTCGTTTGGAGTTTGAGATTTTTGGGTATGTTATGCCGGATATTTTAATATAAAATAAAATAATATATGCTCATATTCAAGACCATACCTATCTATCTTAGCCCTTACCCCTACCATGATTTCCCATGTCAAAGCTCATACCCTCCTTCTCTTATAGTACAGTGCCTGTAACATGAACAAAAGCTCCCTCTTACACAATAAAACTTTAAAAATCCATAACTAAGGATTTAAGCATCGATAAATTACGCCCTTCGATTCATTGGATTCGTTTCATCGAGAGCTTGAAGACCATGGGAATTTTTTTGGCACATTCATGTTAGTGATGGCCAAAGTTTTGGGCAGTGGACTAGGGCTCAAGAATTTTGGAGTTAGAGAAGGCGGAGGGAAAATCGAAGATCGTATTTCCGTTGCTCGTATTAAAGGGCATCGTACTGCAAAATTTCATGACCTATGGCCTTGGGATGAAAAATGCATCGTTGAGGGGGGTTAGGGGCCATGTCAGGTTGGATTTTGATGGGGCTAGGTGGGAGGAGCAATTGTGATGAGGAGGTAGCTCTCGCAAAGACGAACGCGTTGGCGAAAACGGGAGTCAATTCCATCGAGAAACGAAGGAGTTACGGTCGTTTGAAGATTTGCGGTGATGGGTTTGTGCGTACCAGTATTGTACATGGGTAGGGTGATTATGAAACTGGGGAAGATGGATTAGTGGCTGATTAGGGGTAATTAATATTTTAATTATGCTGTTAATGGATTTAATTGTTTAATATAATTCGATAACTTATAAATCGAATAACTTTTGCATACGAGGTCGGATTTGAACGCCCTTTTTGGCGTTGGACTCGTATTGTCGAGATCTATACGATGGAGATGGTTTAGCTATATTTGAAGCAAGTGAAAATTTAGGCTAAAATCAAACGACCGTTCGGTTTTAGTCCAAAATCGGGACGTTTCGGCAGTAACAAAAATCAATGTAAGTTTAACTCACATTAATTTTTATTATATCATATCAATGATGTTATTAATGTTTATTGATTGTTTGGATGTTAGTTAAATTGTTTGATTGCTTGTTGGTTGAATTTCCGTTTGGAAAATGGATGACATATTAATTTGATCGTTATAAACCCATATGATTATATCTATACTATAATGCAAATACCTGGTCAAACCGGTCAAAGTGAAGCCTTTTTGGCATTTCCGAAAATACCCCATTCCATTTCGTACTGCAATCACAAAACGAAGGATGTATTTGTCCTTTGAAACAGCGGAGGTCAGTTATTCGTACACGATCTCATCCTTCTCCCCCATTATCCCTCTATCCCTCTCCCTTCTCACCCATTATCGCTCTATCCCTCTCCGTCCTTTGCTTCCCCCTTTCAACCCTAGCCCCATTTTCCTACATAACAGGCCTAAATCGAAAATGAAAAAAAATATCGCATCCCCCGACGTCAACAACAAAGGAGGATGAAGGCTGTCGTTTTCCCACTGTCGATTTCTTCTTCGACAGTGGCCTCGCCTCCTCCAGCCTTTACGGGTTTTGATGCAAGATTTGCGCATGCTGACGGCTTCAATAAGCTAAAGCTAACAAATTGACAAAGACCTCAAAACCCATACCAGTTGAAAGATCGGTCCACTTTTTTTCAGAAACTCAGGTAAATTGATTTTTTGTGATTACAAGAGCAAATTGATTTTTTTTTCCAAATATATGCCTTCCACACATTTGTAGATTGAATGATAAATTGATGAGCTTTAGATTTGATTTTGTTTTAGCTTTAGATGTAGCATTCATTTTTGGTTCTTTCTCTGTATATCATGTGTTTATTAGGGTGTCGATCAAAATTTAATTGTTTAAGCTCAGTGCTTTTGGCTTCCCTGTTGAATTCGCTCAATGCATAGGTTTTTAGTTCATTTTGGCTTATTGGATTTTTTATTATTTGTGTATGCACGTTAAGTTGTTTATAGTGTATAACTGTATATAGTGTATAACTGTATATGGATGACAGGTTCGCAAGAGTTTTCATTGGATTTATTGGATGCATTAAGCAGATTATGTCGGTCGAAAACAGAGAAGATAAGCAAGGATGAATTTTGTGGATGTTTGTCCTAAATTACAGGTCCAAGCTTTGGCTTATGACTTCAGATTTTCTTTAACATGTAAGTTGAAAATATAGGTATGTTATTTGCAATCCATTTTTGAAGTTTAATGATTAAAAAATAGTTTATTTCAGGGTGGATAAAATTGAAGGTGGAAGCATTATCGAGTTCAAAGTGGAAGAGGTAATTTATTAGCGTATTTAAATGAAATCTGATTTTTCGACTGTAACGTGACGCAAATATCTTAAGGACAGTCATTTAGATTCAACTGACTTTCATCAACTGGAAAAAAGGTTAACATTTAAATTTCTTTTGCATTTACGATAGATTTTATATTTTTTTTCAATTGGTATATTTGGTGCCCTCCCTAACTACAACAAAATTAACTATTTCTCTTTCGAATTCCCTATCCACGCAGATCAATTAGGATACTGCCTTAAACATTCTGCATACGTGATTATTTTATTTACAATTATTATTGTTTACATATGCACATTTGATTTATCATTGTTTCCATTATTGTTTTAATTAATAATTGTACAGAAATGCATTAAAACAATTTCAAAAAGTATTAGTGTTAATAGTTTTTCATGCATTATCATATTCATTTTCATAATTTTCATGAGTTATAAACTGTAAGCTTTTATTATCAAAACTACCAGCAGGTCGATGGCTGTAAGATTTTTTAATTTCCTGCAGGTCAAAGACTATTACTAACAATTACTAACAATGAATTATATGTAGCTTTGACATGGCTGCAAAAAAAAAATTTCGGCTGTAACCTTTGATAAAACCTGTAATATATTATTAGGCTCTAACCTCTTCTGTTTCTATTATTTGTATAGAGAAAGATGATATGTGATTGTTCATTCAACAAAGACTTATTTCCTTTCTTTTTATATATAATTCACAAGGATTATGTGCTTACGTTTCCTGTATTTTTGCGTTTCTACATTATTTTTACGAACTTCTTTGAATAATGCAATTCTTAATATAACACTACTGACTTCTGGACTTTGCCTATTTAATGTGTTGTAAACTGTACAGAAGATAAAAAGTGTAACAGAAGAAAGTAGCAAGATCCTTATCTGGAAGAGACAGGAATAAATATCCAACAAATCCAAATCGTTTACTATTCTGGATGCTTATCTAAGTTATCACGCTTTCAAAATTTGAAATGATTATGCATGCATGCGAGTGTGAGCAGGCATGGAGCAAAACAACTTTAACTTCAAGGAATCAAGCGGCAAAAATTAATGAATTTGGAATTAGAGCACGTGTTGCAATGCTGTAGGGAGTTCAGGAGCTAGCTGATGCTGTTAAGGTCACCATGGGGTCGAAGGTAATATTTCTAACTCATTTTTTTAATTCATTGATTGAATGGTTGTGTATGTGTTTATTGGTGAGTAGAGTAATCAAGTGAGATTTTTAGGAAACTCTAGAAATCAACCTAGAATTCTTTTTATTTATTGTTATAATATGACTAATAAATACCCTTTTCTTAAATGACAATATTTTTGGAATGAAGGAACAATGAACTGAACCCTTTTCTCTACACTTTATCCTTCAGTTGAACAATGTACCTTATATATAAAGTAAACACTTGGGAAGTGAAGCATTTTTTGAATCGCCAAAAATATCCCTTTTCAAATTATTTCACCATATATGTCAAATAAAGGTATGTTTGTCTTGGTGGTCTCCACCATACTCCAAATTAAGTTTGCAGACCCATTTTCTCAAATTGGGAAATCCAAAGCCTTTCCCCAAAATATACATATGATTAACTAACTAATACGTTATATGGAGAACAAGTTTGACATCTTTTCACCCATATTTTCATTTACTGAAAGGAGAAATGCTTTTCTTCTCTTTTCAACACACATTAAAATTTAAGATGGAGAACTCCTCCATTTGTTGATTTCAATTTCTAATTGTTGCCTTTCTAAAATGTACATAAATGAAAGACTTTAGAATTAAGAGCATTGGAGGAGGATATGTGGATGGCGACTGATTTTGATAGATAATTTAAGGTTTTGATAATTGAAGCCATTGCATCATCTTTAGTTCTGTGAGAATTCGTTATCTCTTTCCTTGCTTCGTTTTTTTGCTCATGTTGATTTACTATTACTTTTGCTGACTGCTTTCGTTTGCCGACTGCTTTCATTATGAAGGGCTCAAGCATGTAACTGTTTATGCTTTAGGTTTGGTACTCATCTGTTTGGTGAAATGGGTAATAAGTATTTGAAAATCATAGTAATATAAAGAATAAATGGATGTTTTGATACTGTTAACAAAGGAGCTGCAAATATTAGAACTGAATGGTTTCAAACTAAGTTTTATAAATGATCATTTTCTTCGATGTTTCTTGAAGATCAAAAATAATTTGTTGAAATTGGGTGTGCTTCGAGTCACTCTTATTTTCCAATGTTAGTGGAATGAATCTTAGATAATGGTGCAAGTGCTTACATAATTTTCTTCTTCTATCTCATTACGATAGTTTTTTTTAGCATAACTCTACATATATATTAAAACTGTTTTTGTTCTTATCAATAGCTGATGCGCTTCATCATGTTTCTTTCTTTTGAATGTCTTGATCTTCTAGACATTTTAACCTATCAAGTCCTAAACTATATAAGTTCTGAGTATGATTGCGTTTTGATATTGCTTCATAAGTACATTTTGAAGTATTTAAAAAACACATTGTTTTCTGTAAATATTTTATGTTTTATGGTTATATGATTTCATTTCAGTAAACATTATTTTAATAATCTTATACTAATGACCTTTATCGTCCACTACAATAAGGTGGTGTCTGTAAGCTCAGTACATCAGTTTTTCCATGTTTTATAGTTTTGTTTCCAATACAATGTTTTATTGATATTTAACTATTTTTAGATTTTACTGTTTAAGCTAGATGTATTTCATATTTTAAATTATAAACTAGCAATGTATTTAGATCATTAACATATAATAAAACGATGTCCAACACAACAGTCAATCAGATTGATTTTTTTTCTGCTTTATGAATTACTTATTTATTCCATCAGTTTTTATGCACACATACTAAAAAAAGAATTAGTTATTATTTGCAAATTTAAGTTATGATCAACAAATATGGTCATGTTTATTGCTATTATTGTTCTTGCTTTTGAAAAATTTGCATGATTTGTCACCATATAATTGAAAAAGCCTTCACTGTTCTCTATCCATGTAAGCCTAACTGAGTCGTTGTGTAGTAGCATCATAATCGAGGTCAAGCATGCAAAGACGATGTTTATAGCTTCATTCAAACTGATCTCATGCCATTTAAAGTGTGTGTATAGCATAAATGTATAAGGTAAGGGAGAGGAAGAAATTTTGTTTAAAAAGACTGACATGGGAAGAAAACGAAGAGGTTAGGCTTTATGAAATGATGCTCAACTTAACCAAAGTGCGTTCTTGAAATAAGAATTTATTTTATGAGTCAGATATAATTTATCAAACGGGGTTCTATTTTATTAAAGTAAATTAAACAAATATGATACATAAACCTGGCTCCCTAGCAGCTGGGCCCTAGGTTATTGCCCATGTGGCCCAGCCCAAAGTCCAGCTCTATTTATCGTATACACCCAAACCGGTCAGATGTCCTTCCCTCAACGACCCATACTTTCAACTACTCGGTACATTGAGTACTATTTTGAGTCAAATACAAACAATGTTTCTTGGTATTTATATATTTCTAATGTATGATATATATGATTCTGTATTGGTTATATTGTATTGAAGAGCTGAATGATTGATATTGTATTTGATTTCGGGCATGTGGAGCACTAGAATGTGCCTAAAATGGCATTGCCTACGAAAATATCCTAGCCAACTAGATGGCACTGCGGTTGATTTATATATGTCATATCTACATCTTCAATAAATATGGGTATCATACTGAGGATTTTACTACTGTAACAATCCTAAGTTTCATACATGTTTGACTGTTCTTTTTCAAACAGTGTACGCATTCCCAAACTGTTATCAAAAATGCAATAAAGCTCCATACATATGCAGAGATTATATGAATATTATATTATTTAGTGTGTGTGCATTGTTTAGAACTAATTAATAGTGAAAAATTCACCTATTTACCAATGGCAGGTATATTTTATTATGGAAATGTTTTTCTATGATAATATTGATATTTGTGGCATGCAAATAATATATACTATCAACTTGATTCCAGATTCAGCAAAAGTGGTGATGAGAGTTTGGGGATGCAGCTTAATTCAGGGGCAGTACCAACTCAGTAATGGTGAGTTAATGCATCATCCATCGACAACAACCGTTGACAATCCTACCAACAACTACCATCGGTATCCAAATCTACCTAAGCCGGCAATAGTCAATCCAGGGAAAAGGGAGTGGATGTGGGAAAAGAATGGAAATTGCTAACGCACGGATGATTATTAAGGGATTCAAAGCAGTTTTCTACTTTTCATTAGTGTCATAGTACAAAGTAGAAATATAAACTCAAGTGTACAAAGTGGAAAACGTAAACTAATTTGTCTTTATTTAATCCAACGTTGATTATGTGATAAAAAAATTATAACTATTCGGTTTTCTACATATTTTATTTTCAATTATACATATTAACGTTTACTTGCAAAATCATGTACCGATGTATAATTAAATGTGTAGGTTGATACATGCAAATTGATAAATTATATAATATGGAGAGTCAAAATAGTATAATACTTGATTGTCATTCTTTCTCTCTTCTATTGAGTATGAGCATGGAACACTGCTCACTTTTACACTTTTATATTGTTACTTGAGTATCGCTTTCAATGGAATTGTGTTACCATGGGTAGAGGAATGGTAGATCTATTTTTTATTCACATTTATTAAACTACTTAAAAAACCCATAGTTGAATACTTTTCTATTTAATTATTTACTAAAATAACTTAGTTTCATGTCTGATATGTGTGTCAGGCTGATTTGTAATTTTAGGAAAAATTGGATTCCGGAATGTTGCGACGTTAAGGGGATTGGGTGCGTACGTATATGTTAGAGCAAGAGAGAGCAGAGGAAGAGGAAAGCTAAATATACAGGAACGGTTTTGGACTAATATTGCAAACACCGCTCTTTGCCTTATACCATTCTACTGTGCATTTGTACGACTTCTAAATGAACAATTTTTTTTTAAAAAAAGAACGTCCTCTTATATCTTCTTTTATTTGAGTTAACATGCATACAACATTTATGTTTACAGTGTGCTGCATATTTTATTACATCAATTTAGTTATTAACCTTCACACTGTCGATGACAATGATATTAAAATTCAAAGAACCAAGGTCTTAATATGTTTAACAATAATGGATAATGCCAGATTAAGTTTTCACTTGGTACTACTAGCTTTTCCACTTTCACTTACGTCGATTGTGTTATAGCTTAATAAACGTTTTTGTTGTAATCTGCAGCACTCACAACTGTTGTACCATTTACCTTTACCACTAAAGCTCATAGGCGTAATAAGATATACATCTTTATCTACGTGAATCTAATTATTGCTGACCATTACTAATGATAATTTGTCCTCAAACAGTAATTACTGTATGTCATCTTAGTTGGAGATTTTGAAATGATATGCCAGAGGGGAGAAAGGCTTCTGAAAAATTGGCTGGAAAACAGGTTGTTTTACATTAATGCTAAAGTTGACACCTCATGGGTGATTTATACAGTAAGTCCCAAAGCAAAGCTAAACCATATTCTACTCTAATTGATCATGTCGAGTCTTTTTGAGCTCTGTAATCTGCGAACAAGTCCCAACATATATTAAAGCCGATTCACTTGATGTAGATATCGAGACTAACCTACCCATTGTATAAAGGTATAATTTGAATGATTTTTGGAATTGATACAAATGATGTCAATAAACTAAAATTCAGTTCATAAAGATAAAGTGAACTGAAGCTTTTCGCATTTACAAAACATTCTTCGTCATGAATTAAGAGGTATGAATATGAACATACCCCCATGACTTAGCATGATTAGTTGGTTGATGTAGTAGTGTATTTTCTGTTGGATTAGCAGTTGTAAGGGTGTGACTAAACAACACGAGGATAAAGCAGTTTCCTTTTTTGTCTACATAAAAACCTCTAGACTACTAACCAATTCACTTATCGGCTTAAAATTGTACGGATTTTCCACAGTTAATTTGTTCCTTTTTCTGTCCAACCAATAACATATATATTATACTGTTCAAATTACCTGACTAATGTTCTGCTTCGCTGTTAATTCATTTTTCCCATCCACTCATCATGTACTGAATTACCTCCCTTCCTCCTTTATATATCTATACTGCATTGCTTCACCCCATTATTTCAACAAACCAACGTTGCTATTACATTGCTTCCCACTATCCGTTATAACCCAGTATTTCAGCCACAATTACAGAGTTCTGACCACAATTATGAGCTTGGATACTTATACCTGTAACTACGCAGCCCTAAACAAAGTTTGATACTATGCAAAACTTACAATGGAAAATGAAAGACGGAAATAGTTTACTATTTGGGAACAATGGTATACAATGTACAACAAATATATAATGTATAATAAAATTTTCAGCTTACTGAATCCATTGTTGCAAAACGTAGACACAACTACAATTTAATTAACATTAGCATTATTTATCCTATCAACAAGTCACCATTTTCTTCAAGCACTGCTATTACGATGACATACTTTTTTTTCCTTTACGTCAACATATTAAAAGGTCTCTGCTCCATCCAAAAAGATACAAAGAGTTGAAATCACAATGTTTCATATTTCTGTGTCCAGCCAATAAACTTTCAAAAAAATGTTTTCAATCACTACACACTTCTTCGAGTAAAATTTACTATACTTTTATTGGTCGGACACATCTTCATAACTTTGGGAATAGATGATTCCCACCTGATAGGAACACATCAGCATTAATCGCAACTTAGTTTGGCATGCATGGTGTTTATGCTCACGTGCAAAGCACGTGCATATGTACTCGTATATATATATATATATATTATCCATAACCATTGTTTTGCAGGGAAAATTTATAGAGAGGTCCAAAGGGGGTTTCTCGCAAATAAATTATTTACTTTCGTCTCTGTGTTGTTATAATTAAATTAAATTCTAATATTCCATTTAACTTGTTAATTGTCGTTATAGCGATTTCGCTGTATCATCATTTATAAAATTTCATTCCCAAAACCCTGTCATATGAACTTGAGCTTGTATTTCCACTAAACAGAATATTAAAATTCATTGATCATTTGGATTAATGATAATTTAGAAATAATTAATCATTTTAACTAATAATTTTGAGATTTATTAACCAATTTAATAAATGATGATTTGAAAATTTGTTTATCTTTAGATTTAATTAATCATTTTTGCTAATGATGTTTTATACTTAATTAACCATTTTAATTAATGATTTTCTGAGTTTAATTAATTTTTTTAATTAATGATAATGGAATTTAATTAATTTATTGAACTTAATTAATTATTTTAATTAATGAAAACTAAAATTAATAATCATTTTAGTTAATGAAATTTAAAAGTAATAAATAATTTTAAATAATGATATTTGAATTTAGTTAATCATTTTAATTAATGATTGTTTTAAATTTAATTAATTGTTTTAACTAATGATATTTGTAATTTAGTTAAATCATTTTAATTAATGATGTTTTATAATTAAATAAATCATTTTTACAAATGATGTTTTTAATTAATCGTTTTAGCTAATGGAGTTTTTAAAATTAATTAATCCGATTAATTTATGATTATTTGAATTCGATTACTTCTTTTAATTAATGGAATTTAAACTCACTTATCACTTTAATAAATGATGTTTGAGATGACTTATTCATTTTTACCTAATGATTATTTGAATTTAATTAATCTTTGTAATTAATGATATTTAAAGTTAATTAATTGATTTAATAAAAGTGATTAAAGTAAATTAACTAATATAATAAAATTGCTTTAATCAACTGATTTAATAAATATTTTAAAGTTAATTTACCAAAGTTATAAAAGTGTTTGAAATAATTATCTATTTTATTAAAGATAATGGATTTGTTTATTTAAGAGCGATTTTAAATGTGATTAATTATCCTTCGGAATAATTAATATTGTTTAAAAGTTATAAAAAGGAATTGGAACTCGATTATTGGGATGTTAAGTTGGATAATCTTCTGGGTGTTCGGTCTGATGTTGGTTTAGGCCTTTTGGGTCGTGCACTTGGAAAAATTATTCTCTTAACGTTTTAGCAATCAAGAACTAGTTCTAAAAGTGTTTTAACAATATGGAAATATGGAAATCAAGCACAAGTTCAGTTCGTTTTTCAAAAGAAATTTTTTGATTCATATATGGAAATGATCTAATTCTCGGAAAGTGAATCACTTACATGGAAATGATTTATTTGTATAATTAGCACTAAATATCGAAGAAGTAAACTTGTCGCTATTTCGAAAGTTAAGAATAATCGTTGGACATGACTTTTAGGTAACACTACCTTGACTTGTCCGGTATTATTGATAACCAAGAAATAGTACAAGTTTGAATTCAATGAGTGGTGATAAGTATACAAGACTTAATTTCCATATACGATCGTTTTATATCCTCGATAGTTGGTATCTCAGCTATCGGTTACTTCAGCTACTTTATTAACGTCAATCTAAGACGTTTTATTGCTCCATTGAGCGTTGATTATCCTTTTCCCGAAATGACTAAACCAAAGCGCGTGGTTTTTGGGGGCCAAGTTATGTGGGGTTGTTCCCATTAGGATATTTTCACATCTCATCTAGATTTTTGTGTACCGTCACGTAAAAAACAATTGAGAGTTTTTAGATGGAAATATTAGGATTCTCGGTAAGGTTTGGCGAGGTCCGGCTTGGAGTCTCTGGGTTTTTAAGTACATTGCTAGAGGTATACTTCTTTTAAGGAGGAAGCACCCTCCTTGTCATTTGTTGAAAACTTTTCTTTCCTTATTTGATTCATATCCCTGAATCTATTTATCTTTAAATTGCCACGAGTAGAGTCAACTCCTCATCACGACATTTAAGTATCAATTTATCCATTTTATTGAGTTTGGATTGTGACCTAATTATTTAGTTCATGATATCAAGTTGGATTGTTTTCCTTATTCTATCCACTCTGTCTAATTTGGATTTTACTCAGTTTATTTCCATTCTTTCAAGTTTGGTTTAATATTATTTATGCTCATTCTTATTTGGATTTGATTCCTGATGTTTATTTCTGCTCTTGTTTGTATGGATGTTATACTTATGAGGTAAATACCATTTCCGTGTTAGTGGCGTGGTCTCACAGAACTTTTATATGATCCCCATTATTTGAGTTATCTCACGCTGGTATTTCCAGACAGATCCGGGTGTTATTTATTTATAATGCTCGGGTCAGACCGAGTACTTTCCCAGGTTGTCTTTGAAGTTATGGACGTAGTATTTATTTTCCATTGTATTATATAGTATACCTGTTGGCGTTTGTAAGGTCTGGATTTTATAACTGTCCAGCTGATGAGATTTGTTTTTAACTCTGATATACTCTGTATGTTTGGAGTGACAGTTTCTATTGTCCTTGTTATATTATATATTTTCGATTCCGCTGTTAGATTCTGTTTTTTCTCTATTCTCTATTCTTTTTTTTTGTATTTACCAAACAATCTGGCCTTTTGTTGATTGGATGCGCGACATTGGAACAAAGTGGTAGTGTTTGGTGTCGACTTTTGACGGTCAAAAAGGCGGGTCGTTACAGTCCCGTTGTAAGATTCTGATATTTTGTTCTTCCTTACTTGTTCTTTTTCTTTTTTATTTACCCTAACAATTTGTCATTTCGGCACTTGAATATTCGACACATGAATACCATAAATGTATTATTGTCGACATTTGAAAGTCGAAAAGTTGGATCATTACAACATGTATATATGTGTGTATCTAAGATGAAATGAGAGAAGAAAAGATAAGAATCCAACTCATTGTTCAAGTGATTTGCGATCCGAAAACAAGAGTATTGAATGAAGGAAAACCTTAACGCATGGAGTAGAAGTCCTCGAGTAAGGAAAAAAGAGAAATGAAAAGGTGGAGGAAAAACATAGTTTTGTTAAAAGAATCTCAACCTTAGGATCAAAACGGCACAAATATTAATGACAGTTAGATATTCATGATGACAACCAACGTTCGCTAAAAACAAAGCGGATTTCTCAAGACATAAAATGATTCGCCTGAAAGTGGTCAGAAAAGTGGCCACTCACATTGCGATACGTGTAAGGAACAATAAATGAAAGAATGCTTGAGTAGACAGTTAAAAAAATTAGGTATGTAATTACAAGTTCACCCTAATAAGCATTAGTGTGGACTTAGAGGGCAAGTGTTGTACCCTTTTTTCTCTTCTATGTAAACATGTAGCATATGTGCAGATATAAGAAGTCAAAAACCTACACGACTCCAGGAAAAAATAAAGAGCAAACTTAACTAGACAGATTGCAAGATGTTGAATGGTTTCAATTTAAATAACAAAGACTGCATGAATCGCTGACCATACATCATGACTGCGTAGATAAAAAGATGCAGTACCCATAAACCATATTTTGACAAAATGTTGCTGCCGTGAATCCCACACATGATAAGAATACGTATAACAAACTTACAAAGGTAGATTGACATAGTTTAACTAAAGCAAGTATAGTCGTAGCTCAAGACGCACCACCTTTAACAAAAGAGACCGCGCCGCCTTCAATAAAAGGGATTGCGCCGCCTTCAACGAATAGGACTGCGCACCCTTCAATAAAAGGGAATGTGTCACCTTTAAAGAAAGAGACCACTCCGACTACAACTAAAGATGTCCCATCACAACCAGGATAATAACAGGGCATGGCATCAAAGCAAGTCACTAAGAACTACGCAATACATCCAACAAAGCATAAAACCACACTTGGCTCAAATAGCTAACTACATAAAACAAATTCAAATCTCCCACCTAAACCAAATTCAAATTTCCTACCTATAGCCAAATTCAGAGCTCCCTCCTATAATAAATCTTCTCGCCTGTACCCACGTCAGCTGTCCATGCATGATTGGTTAAGCATATGGATAAACAACACGTGGAAAAATCCAACAGCAGAGATGGATTGAAATAAGATGACATCAGCAATCCTCATGACATCTTTTTCCTTACTATAAAAAGGAGTATTGAGCAAAAATAGGGATGCAAAATTCCTAATAGTTTTTTCTCTGATTTGTATACTCAAATATTTGTACGCTCTACAATTAAAGTTCGTACCAAGAAGAATATAAGTGAGAACATATTGATCCGTGGACGTATGATTCCTTAACATTTAAACCACGTAAATCTTTGTGCCATTTATTTTATGCATTTATTTACCTTATTTTCAGCACCATATTTTATTTGACTTTGAATAAACTGATATTTAAATTGAAATTGACATTTTAACAGACAGTTAAACTGAACCTACATAATTATGTAAGCTTAAGCGACGTAATTACTTCATTTTCAAGGTAAATATGATATCAATTGAATTTGTTGATTCGTAATTGTTGAAGCATTCAACACTGTAATTACTTCTTACTTAAGTTGGTGTTGTGAGACAAAAAATCTCCTTAATGGTAGTCAAAATTTTACTACATAAAATTATAATTTTTGTGAATATGGCATTATTTAAATATGTTTAAAACACTAGAAGTCTAACAAGGGAATTGCTAAAGGGACCAAAACTAAATGGAAGGGTCTTTTTTTTCATTTTTCATAAAATTTCTAAGGGATGTACAAAAAATTGCACCTCCTAAAAGTAAAATAAAATCCATAACTCCCTCAATTTTTTAGTGACCAATTACCGATTTTTTAACTTTTTTCGACCAGTCCCCATCGAAAATGGTTTTCGCTGATCCATCATCATTTTTTGTTTACATTTTTCGATGGGTTGTTGTCGAATTTTTCTTTGCACTAGGAGTAAAATTGTAAACCATTTTATTCGGATGGGGTCCTCATAATAGTTTTTTTCCTAAGTGGAGTCCTTCTAAATTTACCTCCTTATTAAAAAATTGAGTCCTTATATTCTTATAATAAACATAAAATTTTAACTTCCTCTCTCCAAGGCATTTAAATCTATATTCAATAAATTTTGATTTTGAAATCTTCATTTTTTATATCAATAATGGATATCATTAGAAAGCTTATAAAATTTGTTATTCTTTCGTGAAAAGAACTTGAATCTGACTTACTATAGAAAGTTATCACTTTCTAAGGATTAAAATAGATTGGGATTGTTTGAATTAACGAATGACAATAATCCTACATGGACTTAATTTATATAAGTTCCCAGAGACCGGTGTTTATAATGAACATTGAATAGGAACCCAATACTAATAACCATGTAATTAATACTTTATAACTTATCAGATTTTTTTCATATGATAATCTTTATAGAATTTAATTTAGCCAGACATAAATAAAATTACATCCCTTGATGATAGTTTCATGACCTCATAGTTACGAAGGTCTCATGTTATTAGTTTTCCATTAAATTCTTACATTTCAGATTAATATTTGACGTTGGAATTTATAAAATTTTAGCATCCAACATTTGTGTAAGTGAAATGACTTTAATTTGGATAAATATAAATTCACAAAAATACTATATTACATTTGTCTCTAGTCAAATTATATTGTAAAACCGTTTATTTTGTCATAAAGAAACAACCTATAAGATATCACCACAAAGTAATGTTTCACTCCTAGTGCCTTATATTTGTCGATTTTTTAAAACAATCCAGACTCATTGACCATTATATAATTTCTGTCATGTTTAGTAATAAAATATATTAATATGAATTGTATGTTACACCATGCCTAATTCTTTATTATGTTCCATAATCGAATGCACTAATTTCAATTGCAAGGTACATAATTACATTGTCTAAATTAGTATTTATGTAATACTCATACATATACATACATACATACATATACATATATACATACATATATATATATATATCTCCATATACTCATACATCTATTTTCAAACTTTATCACGATCTTAATAATTATTTATAACACAAACTTATAGTTTAACGAAAAAACATCAACACCATTGCATATACAAAATTTATGTAACTATGATTAACACAGATACACGCACATCCAACCAAATTTGGATTTTAAACCATTGTACATTCTTAAATAAATCGATGAAAAGGAGTTATCATCAAAAATATAATATAAAAAATAAATAAATAGGAAGACAGGAGGTAAGTGTGGAATGTACCTTCGCATTACCTTACCATATATCTTACATTTTCAATTCTCTTATTACCTCATGTTCAATTCAAATTTCCTAAAATCCTTACTTTTCTTCCCCTGATGTATTAATTGTCATGGTAGTCCAATCTTTACTCCAAAATCCAAAATAGCATAATCTTTTTGAAAAATAGATTTAATTTTGTTTTTAAATTGTTGGAAATGATGGCAAGAACAATGAAGAACAAGTGATTAGCACCTTATCCCAGTGGTTAGTGTTATACGTCTAGTATACCAAAACAGAGAATAATCAATTATAAACTCGTCGCACAAGTTTATAACTAAGATTTCCACTACACTGGAATTCTGTGTTAATTTCTATAACAATATGATTGTTGTAAATAAATTACAACAACAGCGTTATACTATTTTGAATAAATAGTATAACCAAAATAAAGGATAGAATGTAGAATTCTAACCGAAATATGTTTGAGGCTCGTCGTAACGATTTCCTTAAGAATTTTATTTCAAAATTCTCCCAAGATACAACAGACGAATTCTGCTTGAAATTGTAATGAGTATATCACTCTGTGAT
This sequence comes from Allium fistulosum, assembly GCA_030737815.1. Classification (NCBI taxonomy): domain Eukaryota; kingdom Viridiplantae; phylum Streptophyta; class Magnoliopsida; order Asparagales; family Amaryllidaceae; genus Allium; species Allium fistulosum. The sequence continues at coordinate 896,774,155 of CM060907.1, read as the reverse complement.
TTATTGTATAGAGCAGTAGAGAAAGAAGAAGAAATTAGAATTGGAATCGAATGAGAATGTGATCAGTATTCTCTCCTATTTAAAATTTCGTCCGCACCCCTTCGAACAGTCGCGTCTGCCTGAAAGGTTGCACCTGTTTCCTTTCATTGCTGTTGTTCGTTTAACGGGCCGCACCCGTTTGCTACTGCCTATGTTCGGCTGCGTCTCTTCAGTCGGGCCGCACCTGTTCGCCTCTAACGGGTCGCACCCGCTTCTGTTCGCCCATGCTTCTTCAGTCAGGTTGCACCCGCTCGCCGCGTCCGCTTATGAACAGTCGTGTCTGTTCACATAGCCTGCAGCTGTTAAAAAACCCGGCCTGGTTTTGCAGTAAAATTAGGATCATATTAGACCCAAACGCAAACCCAAGCCCGAGCCCGAGCCCGGCCCGGTTCGGTCGGACGGACGGCGGCGGCGCGCGCGCGCATGTGGTGGAAATGCATGATCTCCCTCCTCACAACGAAGCATACATTTGGGAGCCCCAGGCCCCCAACCTCCACTTGAGAAAGCTATTAATATACTTGGCATTCTCACTATATTAGGCGATGTGGGACTTATGTATTTTTATCATTCACTTTGTTTGTTTTAGGAATTCCAACAATCCCCCACATGAATGATAATATACATATCCCCCACACAAAGCGAAATATCACAGAGTATATATGGATTTAATGCTTTATCGTGGATAAGTAGATATTTCACTTTGAACTTTCCCTAGTTAAAACTTGTCGGATTTACTTGGCTAATCGATGAAATATTTCATCTTGAACCGTCAGCCTTTATTGTATATCCAGACAATAAGTTCTACGAAGCATTAATTCCCTTCTCACCCAATGTCTTGGTTGTGTTCATTTTGGTCCTGAACAGTACTTGGTTCTACGAGTGTTTTAGAGAATAAAAAGCCTTTTAATATTCTCATAGAGCCGACCCAGCTCACACTTACATAGGTGATCGCAACCATTAAGAGTATCCTACATATACCCCACTTGTTATTTTGAAGATATGTTCATCATTAAAAAACATAGTTTTAACCTTTAAATACTTCTGTAGGCATGCATTTATATTGTGCACCATAGGAATGGAGTTGGACTATGTCCAAGGAAATGCATTACGTCTTGAGTTATTCAGAACTGGTTTGCCTATTGATCCTAGTCCGTGGGATCTCCAGTCGCTAGGATAGGTTTCCGTATAAGATAACTCTTGGTGGTTTAGGCTTTTAAACCCATTCCCCTCGATGCGCAGTCAATTTTCTCTCTGGATAAACCTTTAGTAAACGGATCCGCTAGGTTATCATTTGTCCTCACATAATCAATGGAAATAGTTCCATTAGAGAGTAACTGCCTAACTGTGTTATGGCGTCGTCGAATATGTCGTGACTTTCCATTATACACAAAGTTATGTGCTCTGCTTAGCGCTGCTTGGTTATCGCAGTGTATGCATATGGCCGGTACAGGTTTAGGCCAGAATGGAATATCTTCCAAAAAGTGACGAAGCCATTCTGCTTCTTCGCCTGCTTTATCTAAAGCGATGAACTCTGATTCCATAGTGGATCGAGCTATGCATGTTTGTTTGGTAGATTTCCATGACACTACTGCCCCTGCTAGGGTAAATACATAACCACTTGTCGATTTTGATTCCTATGAATCTGCAATCCAGTTTGCATCACTATATCCTTCTAAGACGGCAGGATATTTTCCATAATGTAAGGAATAGTTAGCGGTATTTTTTAAATATCCAAGCACTATCATTAGTGCTTTCCAATGTTCCTTTCCTGGATTGCTTGTATACCTGCTCAGTCGACTTACCGCATAAGCTATATCTGGTCTTGTGCAATTCATGAGATACATTAGACATCCTATTACACGAGAGTATTCCAGTTGCATTACACTCTCATTAGTGTTTTATGCAGTACTTCTGATGGATTAAAAGGTGTTCTCACTCCTTTAATTCCATAGTCTTGGAATTTTTCAATCACTTTGTCTGCATAGTGTGACTGAGACAATTCAATTCCATTAGGAGTTCTTATTATTTTGATTCCCAAAATAACGTCTGCAACTCCTAAATCTTTCATATCGAAATTGTTAGTTAACATCTTCTTTATGGTCTCTATTACCTGAGTATTTGGACCAAATATTAACATATCGTCTACATATAAACAAACATCACAAATGATTGTCCAATTTGTTTATAATAAACACATTTATCGCATTCATTTATACGAAAACCATTTCTCATCATGACACTATCAAATTTTGCGTGCCATTGTTTTGGAGCTTGTTTTAGTCCGTATAATGATTTTACTAATCTACAGACTTTGTTTTCATTTCCTTTGGAAATAAAACCTTCAGGTTGCTCCATGTAGATCTCCTCATCGAGATCTCCATTTAAGAATGCTGTCTTTACATCCATTTGATGAATTTCTAGTCCATAAATTGATGCAATTGCTATTAGCATTCTTATAGAGGTTATTCGTGTTACTGGCGAATATGTATCAAAGAAGTCTACTCCTTCTTTTTGACGATATCCTTTGGCTACTAATCTGGCTTTATACTTGTCGATAGAGCCATCTGCTTTCATTTTTTTCTTGAAAATCCATTTGCAGCCAATAGGTTTTATTCCTGGTGGAATATCAACAATTTCTCAAGTTTTATTACTTAGAATTGAATCAATCTCACTTTGGATTGCTTCTTTCCAACATGAAGATTCAGAAGATGACATTGCTTCCTTGTACGTTTGAGGTTCATGTTCTAACACATATGTGAAAAAATCCGAACCAAATGTCTTGGAAGTCCTAGCCCTTACACTTCTTCTTGGTTCAACTTCCTCAATCTCATGATGAGTGTTATATTCATGTGAATTGCTTGATTCTTCTCTTGTCCTTTTAGGGACATTATTCCCTTCATTCCTTTTGTGCGGAAACACGTCTTCAAAGAATGAGGCATCTCTAGATTCCATGATTGTATTTACATGAATATCAGTTATATCAGACTTGAATACCAAAAATCTATAGGCACTACTATTTTAGGCTGGCCCTAGATAGTAGCAATCTACTGTTTTTGGTCCAAGTTTGACTTTCTTGGGAGGCGGAACTGGAACTTTTGCCAAGCACCCCCACACTTTGAGGTATTTAAAACTTGGTTTGTGTCCTTTCCATATCTCATATGGAATTGTTCCTGTTTTATTATGAGGGACTTTGTTTAATATGTGATTAGACATATTTAAGACTTCCCCCCACAAGTTCGTCGGTAGACCAGAGGTTAAAAGCATAGCGGTAATTATGTCTTTTAACGTTCTGTTCTTCCTCTCGGCTGCACCATTTTGTTGTGGTGAATATGGAGCTGTTGTTTGATGAATTATACCATTTTCGGCACAGAAATGTTCAAATGGTGATTCATATTCTCCACCTCGATCAGATCTCAATATCTTGATCTTTTTATTTAACTGATTTTCTACTTCAGCCTTGTACTTTATAAACGATGTAATTGCTTCATCTTTACTATTTAAAAGATATACATAGCAATATCGAGTATAATCATCAATAAACGTGATAAAGTACTTTTTCCCACCTCTTGTAGGTAATGATTTAAAATCACATAAATCTGTATGAACCAAACCTAGTGGTTCGGTGCTTCTATCAACAGATTGAAATGGTTTTTTAACCATTTTTGCTTCTACATATGTCTCACATTTGTAGTTCTTATCTACTTGGAATTTCGGAATTAATCCCAAGTTTGATAATATTTTCATTTTTCGAAAATTTATGTGTCATAATCTATCATGCCATAGTAAAATTTCGTGCTCAAGCAAGTAAGAAACTTCAATTTTATTAATAGCACAATCAGACTACATAGTTTTATTGCCGATAATGGCTATATTTGCCTTAAATAGGCCATCACATAAATATCCCCTTCCGATATACATTCCAGCTTTAGACAGAACCATCTTGTCTGACTCGAACACCATTCTGAATCCTTTCTTTGATAATACTGCACCAGAGATGAGATTCTTGCGTATGTCTGGAACGTGAAGCACGTCATTCAACTTGACAGTTTTTCCTGAAGTAAACTTGAGGATTACTGTGCCACTGCCTTCGATCATAGATACTGCAAAATTACCCATATAGAGTTTCTCTTCATGATCGAATTTCTTGTATGTAGAGAACATGGATTTGTCAGAGCAGACATGACGAGTAGCGCCTGTGTCCACCCACCATTGGTTAGGATTCTGAACCATATTGCATTCAGATACAACTGTTGAGAAGTTGGACTCATCCACTTCCATGTTGTCTACTAAATTTGCCTCTTTGTTGCGGTCCTTTTTGAGTCTGCAATCTCTAGCGGCATGTCCAACCTTTCCACAAACCCAACATTCACCATTAAACTTTTTGGTTCGTTTGTTGTCTTTTGGTTTGTTGTCTTGAGCTTTCCTTTTCTTCTGGAAATTTTTCTTTTTGTTTTTGGTCTTTGAATCTTCAGCCACAAATGCCTCCTCGCTTTGTTTTGTAATTCCACGGTTATCTGCCTCAATTTTCAATCGGACTATTAGATCTTGTAAAGAGATTTCCTTCTTTTTATGCTTTAGATAATTGCGGTAATCTCTCCACGACGGCGGCAGTTTTCCCGTGATGGCTTCAACCAAAAACGATTCTCCAACCTTATGACATTCCGCCTCGAGTTCATGAATAATGATTTGTAGTTCATGCAGTTGAGCAGTCACCGGTTTGGAGTCGACCATTTTGTAGTCCATGAATTTGTCTACAATGAATTTCTTAAGACTGATATTCTGCGTCTTATACTTCGTGGCAAGTGCATTCCAGAGTGCTTTTGCTGTCTTTAGAGGTTGATATACTTTGTATAGCACCTTGTCGAGACAATTTAGAATATAGTTTCTGCATAGGAAATCGGAATGTTTCCATGTAGCAACATCTGCTTCCTTGCCTGGTGTTTCAATCGGTTCCTCCTCCTCGAGATACCGTTGCAGACCGAGTGTGGTGAGGTAAAATAACATCTGATTCTGCCATGTTAAAAAATCGTCACCATCTCCCTTGAACGGTTCAGGTCTGTTGTGAGTAATATTCTTTGAAAATTCTGCTGTTGCCATCTCTGTTTTAGTAAGAAAACAGGAAAATTCTTAAGATGTTATACGTCTAGTATACCAAAACAGAGAATAATCAATTATAAACTCGTCGCACAAGTTTATAACTAAGATTTCCACTACACTGGAATTCTGTGTTAATTTCTATAACAATATGATTGTTGTAAATAAATTACAACAACAGCGTTATACTATTTTGAATAAATAGTATAACCAAAATAAAGGATAGAATGTAGAATTCTAACCGAAATATGTCTGAGGCTCGTCGTAACGATTTCCTTAAGAATTTTATTTCAAAATTCTCCCAAGATACAACAGACGAATTCTGCTTGAAATTGTAATGAGTATATCACTCTGTGATTTATTGTATAGAGCAGTAGAGAAAGAAGAAGAAATTAGAATTGGAATCGAATGAGAATGTGATCAGTATTCTCTCCTATTTATAATTTCGTCCGCACCCCTTCGAAAAGTCGCGTATGCCTGAAAGGTTGCACCCGTTTCCTTTCATTGCTGTTGTTCGTTTAACGGGCCGCACCCGTTTGCTACTGCCTATGTTCGGCCGCGTCTCTTCAGTCGGGCCGCACCTGTTCGCCTCTAATGGGTCGCACCCGCTTCTGTTCGCTCATGCTTCTTCAGTCAGGTTGCACCCGCTCGCCGCGTCCGCTTATGAACAGTCGTGTCTGTTCACATAGCCTGCAACTGTTAAAAAACCCGGTTCAGTTTTGCAGTAAAATTAGGATCATACTAGACCCAAACTTGAGCCAGGTTCGGTCGGTCGGTCGGACGGACGGCGGCGGCGCGCGCGTGGTGGAGATGCATGATCTCCCTCCTCACAACGAAGCATACATTTGGGAGCCCCAGGCCCCCAACCTCCACTTGAGAAAACTATTAATATACTTGGCTTTCTCACTATATTAGGCGATGTGGGACTTATGTATTTTTATCATTCACTTTGTTTGTTTTAGGAATTCCAACAGTTAGGCACTTCGATTTTGGTGTGAAAGGTCACAGGTTCGAAAGTTGTATAGCGTGATTCGAACATATATTACTATGTAGTATGTTGTATATTACCTAAGACTTGTAGTACTATAATATGTATTATCATCTAAGCATTCAATTTCAAAATAACAGTGAAGAACAAATTAAATATAAGTGTCATGTCATGGATGGGCAGGAACAATGAAGATTTTGAAGAAATCATTGGTTCGAAGTTTGAGGTATAGTTGGAAGATGACCTCTATTATCCTTATTTAACATGTCATACCTCTAACCATTTGAGCTAGAGGTCTATGATGAATTTTGTTTAGTGAATTGTTTTTAAAAAAAGGGTAAAAATGAAAGAGAATGATAATGAACATAGATTTTTTTTTTCACTTAACAAACCAGTTGCAATGAATAAACATTATAGAATTGGAAGCAGTTGCTCATAAAAATATAATACAAAGATCGAACGATAAAAAAAATTGAGTTTGGTCAACAGGGTCAGCTCAGCTGGTTGGTAGTTATCAATACTTATTGTCGTTAATGGACCACGTTCAAAAAATTGAGTTTGATTGTAGTTATCGAATTCCGTTGAGCCCAAGAAAGTACATGCACAGTATAATAGCACACTACTTTCACTTCGTTTTCAAATAAAGGATTAACACATGTTTCCTTAATTCACAAAACATACTCATTACGTAAAACGTAAGCAACAAGATAACAATACTTATTCCTCAAAAACATTAGCATACATCCTCAATAATGATGAGTTGGTCGAAAGTAGCGAAAAATTGTGAAGAACACCTGGACTAATGTGATTATAATTACCATAACTGAAACTAGTAAGCAAAGTCCAGCACATGGTTTCGTAAAATAGTCCGGTAGGTACTTTTTCCTCAGTCTATAAAACTTCACCTTGTAGTAACTTTCTGCATAATATTTTCCTATAAAACCAAACAGTGCGGAAAGATAATGTAGTTCTTGGTCTAAATATATACCTCTACAGAGATTACTAAAAAAATCCACCACTTTCTGATCAGTACCAAGTCTGTTATTGATGATTCCATATTCTTTGAGCAGTGCAACATCCTCTTCTGCATCTATTAGATAGCTCATAAACGTAGCATATGCTGTGAAATTGTTCTCATTTTGCAAGCACCGTTCAAACGCTATAAGGTTGGTGAAATTAACTTGAGTTGTCTCATCAATGTGCAGTATTGGGATGCTTATCTCTGTACCTTTTTGTGTAATGTCCATGAATTCATACTCCATCGTGTATTTTTTCTTGAAACTGAACCCAGTGTCACGCAGATAACTAGCATTTGGTATTCCTGATAGCAACCACTTTTCTTGCCTATCGTCTTTGTTTAATTTGGCTATCATTTCCTCCCACTTCATTTTGATGCCAGAAGCAAAACTCGAGATTGGTGCCCAAATTATTTTCTTCAATAAATTGTATATTTTCCAAATCACACCACTATCTGAAACGTGACATGAAGCTAATGCTTGATGAAGTGGAACAAGATCATGCATTTTATTGACAACATTTAAAATTCTAACTATATGGGGTGTTTGAAAAAATGACCAACAAGATGTTCTAGAACTTTCCTTTTCCCTGTGTTTTGATAAATGTAAGTTCAGCGAGTAATGGTACAAATGGAGGAGGTGGTCAAATTTGGTATTGTTTTCATGAAATTTACGAGCAGCCCATAACGCGTCTTTCATATCACCCATAAGAAATGCCAATGCAATTTCAACTAATGTGATTGAAGGATATGTTGAATTATACTTATTGTGGGCTTCCTCTGTAATTTTCTTAAACTCTGGAATTTCCATGAAATATATGAATAATTGCTCCACAAAAAAGAAAGGGATTTGGTTTTCAACAAGCAACAAATCGTTTTTCAGGACCGGTAGTTTTGACAATAGCTGTTTCAGCTGAGCTTTTCCTCCTTCCAGAAACCACTTAATTAGAAACTCGATTAAAAAACAACTGTCTCCCAGCATTACTTTAACAAATTGTTCCTCAATCATTTCGGTTGAACTTGAATATTTTTGCATTGCTTCAGTCTTATGATCTTGAGCTAATTGAATGTACGTGTTTAAGGAAATATCAGGTCTTCTTTTCATGAGATCATGAAAATATTTTATCTTGACATATTCCAGGTTTTCAAGACATGTATTTCTTGAATAGTGGTACGGACCAACAGATATGAGTTTTGGTATGTACATGTGATTGTCAGCGTCACAAAGATATGAACTTACCTTGTGGATTGTAGTTGATTGGTTTTGCTGATGTTCTTGAAATCTGCCCAAAATTCTTCGAAACTCGGTTGTTAAACTGATTCGGATGGAAGTACAGGCTTGCATTGATTCTGCAATGGCTTCCTCTGAGTCTTCAGAGTCCGATTGTGATGGAGTTTGTTCATTATCTCCCATTTTCTTTTTCTATCTTAATCTTTGTTAGATTGATAGTTTGGAGTATATGATTAGTGTATGAGTGGAATTTAATGGTGATAAAGTCAATGACAGAAAAGAGTTAGGTACCACTTGCTTATTGTTTACTGTATGATTAGCGTATGTTTAGTGTATGTTTACTGCTATACATCTTTTTTTTTAATGTATGTTTAACATGATGATTCACATATGATGACTATAGAACCACATGAAGGAAGCTTTTCAGAATCGAATATATAAATAATTTTAATTCCAGTAATAATCAAACAAATGGAAATTTTATTTATTTATTTTCAGCTTGAGATTCGTTCAACATAGATGATGCATAGCTACATAATGTGACTGTTTTTATATGAAGTAACGTGCTATGTTTAGTTCAATAGTTTGCAATTTATAATGAACTGGTCATTTATTTTTGCAGTTTCGCGAATCAAAATTAACATTATTCCACGATTGGTCATCAGGAAATTCAGTATTGATAGCATAGCATAGATATGTGTTTTGACTGTTCTGTCGTCCATAGGTATCACCAGTATTACAACTTACTGATTTAGAGCAGAAAACATAACATAACATTACTTCATGTTACATAGCTCGCTTATTTGGTAAGTAGATTTAGAGCAGAAAACAAGAATATATTAAGCGTAGGCAGTAGGATTGGCAGCAAGGTAAGCTCCAGCTGCTTTAATCACTCCACTCACTCCCTCTTTTGCCTTTTCTATCTCATTAGTGACCACAACTCCAGGGAGGGTTTTGTAAGTTGCTTCCACCTTGACCAGGCATCCCGATCCATTACTTTTTGGGATGAACTTGAAATGAGAAGAAGCAGATTCAAGCTTGCTTCCTATACCACCACCTTCTATCAAAGTGTTCTTGCACTCTAGCTTTTCATTGTCTATGAAGTCCAGTCTTTCTTTAGCAAAACGGACCGGCATCGCTGCACATTTATATGGATTTTCTTTACATTTTCATTATTTGATGTGTATTATGTAGTAATAAAGCTATAATTAGCACCTGAGGTGAAGTTAAGTTGCCTGATGCTGCCTACTCCCCCATTTCCTTCAATGGAGTTTGCACTAGACAGAATGTAAGGTAAAAGTTTAGGGCCGAGATTGTGCCAATCAAGCATTGCAGCTTTGAACAGCTGAGCAGCAGGAGCCGATGACTCGATTTCCAAACTCCATGTTCCTGAACTCATTACTACTTTCTTATTATTTTGTTTTGATATTTCTGTAGAGAATGTGATACAAATGAGAAAAATGGGGGTGCCGTTTTATAGAGTGTGTTTGTAAGAGTGGAGGTAGGTATAATGTTGGGATTGCATGTATTCATAGAAGGTGAAAGTTGGTTCAATATTTCAAACTGGTAGAGAATTTGTAGATCATGCTTTAAATAGGGTTGGTGCAAGGTAGGCAGTGCTAAATGACTCATTTTAACTGTCTCTGACAAATATAAGTTCTTCTAGAATTTGAATTATCATTTCAATTTCTTTTCCCAGTCAATATAGATAGGTCTTTGATGGAGTTGACAAAATAGTATTGGACACTGAAGATGAATCTGTATAACTGGCTTATAACTTGTAATTTTCGAAATAATGTGGCAAAGCAAAAGAGCAGTGTTCTAATGACTAGTCCCTGATCTAATTTGAACTCAAGTTACACGCTTTAATAGTTCATAATAGCACATACAAGTATCTCATAAACAAATTATTATTACGAGTTTTACGGCACGCGCAAAGTTTTCCTTATAAATTGTACATGTTTAAATCAGTTAAAAAATTAATTTTTTATTTTCAAGTGATACTAAGATTTGTATATTTGTAAAAGAAGTTTAATTTTAGATCCTATTTTTAGAAGCGTTTTGAATTGTTAAAACATGTTTAATAGTTAGGTCCTACTTTTAGGAGCGTTTGAATTTGTAAAAGAAATTTAATATTAGATCATATTTTTAAGTGATTAAGATTTAATAATATATAGAGAGTCGTTTTTGGTAGTTCGCGTTGATACCAAAAAAGTGTGACGGCAAAGCTATTGCAACTTTTATTAAAAATTATTATTTTCCCTTTCAAAGTAGTTAAACAATGGCCCAAGGCTCTGATCTAATTTTAACTTCGAATCATGAAAATAACGAAACCCTATAAATTAGGGCAACACGATCTGAAGCGATTTTCTCCAATTTTCAAACCACGGAGAAGTCCAAACTCATAAAGGCTTCTAGCTCCACTCTTTGCTGCGTTTGTACCACCCGATTTGTAGATCCGAGGAGTTGGATCTGAAGTCATTTGAAAGTTCGCCACTGCCTCTAGTTGGCTCCACATGCTCACGAAACTTGCTATGCTCATTCTCTTTAGTATTAATATGAGTAGATAGTTTTAATTCAGTGTCAGTTCCGAATTTGAACGAGTTTTGATCAATTGTGATTTGTTCCACTTGTCTTTGGGTTTGCCGCTTTCGCCCCTGTCCACATAGATAAGATATACTTGATTATTGAGTTTACTTCTATAATAGCTTTCGTCTAGTCTTTGAATATTGATATCTAGCTGCAAAATCCTGTTTTGCTGTAGGGATTGCAGCTGTTCCTCGAGCATGAGGCTTGACGAGCGGTAGGTCCTGCCAAATTCAGGTAAAGCAAAAGTTTGAATAGGATTGTTCTTATATTTATTAACTGAATTATAACTTGTAAATACATGTTGACTTCCCTTATAGGAGTTTCTCCTGGTTTTGGGATTGGAATGGCCGCCTGCAGCAACCATTAGAATTGGAATCATGATTTGAAGACTCTCTTGACCTATGATTTGCACTCAGTTGAGAGAGTTTGCCAGAGCCGGCTGTACCGCTTTGTAAATATGCTTCAATTCTCTCCTCATATTTAGCAAGATCATGAATGGTTGTGGAATGATGTTGAGATACGTTGTGATTTTTCTCTGCTTTGTGATAGAGAATTTGGCTTTCGGTTTCTGTACTTTTCCGAATCTGAACGTTGTTGGTTTCCTTGTTTGTGTGCAATCTTGAATTTTTTTCTTTCCATATGTGATATATGACTCTTGTTAACATAATGCAAGCTTTGTTGAACTCTTTTTATGCTCTTTTGATTTGGTTTTGGATTTGAATCTTTGCTGAATATATTGAGTTCTTATGTCATCCAATGAAGCATGATGGCTGAGTTTGATTTTACTTTTAGCTATAAACCAGATATGCCTAGAGTATATCACTACTAGAACGGCTGCTAATTACGACAGTCCTTTGCGTCGGCTAGCGACGACTAAAAAGGACGGTCGTCGCTAGCCGACGCAAAGTCTGTATATACAAAGAGAACCCGCGAACCAGAAAATCATTGCCTCCTTCCCACCAAAATAATAAAACCCTCCTCCTTGCTGCTGCCAGCCTCCCGCCTTCGCAGCCTTCCGTCGCCAATTAAAGCTCTCTAAAGCTTGCCGGTATCTCCTCCTCTCTAATATCTACGGTTTTTAGGTATAAACTATCAACCCTAATTTTGAAATTGGCTAATTTAGGGATTTGGAATTGATGATTATATCTTATTAGTTGATAATAATAATAGTGTATTAGTTGATTTGGGTATATAATTAAAATCCTAATTTAGAAAATTAGTTGATTATGGATTAGAAATTGATTATTATTGCGTATTAGTTGATGATAATTAAAAATTCGTTGATTTGGGGATATTAATTAGTGATTTGATTGTTTACTTTGTAGTTAAAAATTAGGGTTAATTTAAAATCCGAAAATTAGTCCATAATTATTGATTAATATGCTTATTGATGATTTTACATGAATGTTTGTTATAGTTTAGAATAATGTTTGTTACAGTTTACGCAAAAATTAGTGTATAATTATTGATTAATATGCTGCTAGATTGGTACGGTTAAAAATAAGTAATATTTTTTATTTAATTAGCGTGTGTATATTACAAGTTTCAGTTGTTAGTATGAAATAAAATTAATTTAATTTATTACAAGTGCTAACATCTAATTTTAGTTTACGATAAAAATAAATTAAATTGTTAACTGAATTTTAAAATACGTTTTAAAATTTCAAATGTGTTAAATAGGCGATTTAAATGGTTGATTGAATTATATAATTTTGAAATGAGCATAACAGCAACAAATATTATACTGAAATCAATTTTTGTAAAAAATTAAGAAATGAATATAACAACAATAAATATTCTACTAAAATCGATTTTGTAAAAAATAAAAAAATGAATATAATAACATTAAATATCTTGTTAAAATCGATTTTATAATAAAAATTAGGAAATGAATATAGCAACAACTAATATTATACTAAAATCGATTTTGTAAAAAAATTAAAAACAAATATAACAACAACAAATGTTCTACTAAAATTGATTTTGTAAAAAAATTAAGAAATGAATATAATGTTGATTTAAAGTAAGCATTAAATATTATTTCAACAAATAATTGATGCTAAAAAATTAAAGCCTTTAGTCCCAAAAGGTTTTAATTTAGTTCAGAAAATACGACAACAAAAATATACCCCTTGGATGCAAAGTTATGCGTAGAAGAGAAGTGAAGTGAATTGATGTCGAAATTAGACAGAAGTGTGGTATGTGAAGCCTTTAGTCCTAATTGGCTTTATTTTATTGTAGAAAATATAACAATAAATATTCTAGTAAAATCGACTTGTAAAAAATAAAAAAATGAATATAATGACATTAAATATTTTGCTAAAATCGATTTTCTAATAAAAATTAGGAAATGAATATAACAACAACTAATATTGTACTAAAATCGATTTTGTAAAAAAATTAAGAAACAAATATAACAACAACAACAAATGTTCTACTAAAATCGTGTTTTTGTAAAAAAAAATTAGGAAATGAATATAACAACAACAAATATTATACTAAAATCGATTTTGTAAAGAAATTTAGAAATGAATTTAACAACAACAACAAATATTCTGCTAAAATCGATTTTGTAAAAAAATTAAGAAATGAATATAAGAACAAATATTGTACTAAAACCGATTTTCCAAAAAAATGAGAAATAAATAACAAGAATAAATATTATACCCAAATTGATTTTCTAAAAGAATTTGAAATGAATATAATGTTGATTTGAAAAGAAGCATTAAATATTATTTCAACAAATAATTGACGCTAAAAAAATTAAAGCCTTTAGTCCCAAAAGGTTTTAATTTAGTTTAGAAAATACAACAAAAATACACCCCTTGGATGCAAAGTTATACGTAGAAGAGAAGTGAAGTGAAGTGTTGTCGAAATTAAACAGAAGTGTGGTGTGTGAAGCCTTTAGTCTTAATTGGCTTTGCTTTATTTTTTACAAAATACAACAACAATATACCGTTTCAGTGCAAGTTATGCGTAGAAGAGAAGTGAGCTGAAGTACTGTAGAAATTACTAACATATATTTTTAAATTAGGAACAATGTTCGATTATTTTCTCGATCGTACTTAGATGTATGAAGTCAGAACTGGTATGAAAGGTTCGATGAAGCAACATTTCTACAATGATGTACACGAATTTATTAGATTCGCTACATCTAATAATCGAAATAACAAAGAACTTCGATGCCCTTGTAGTAAGTGCCAACATTTGAAGCATTGGAAACTAGACACAGTGACGCAGCCAAGGAAGCGAATTCGACGATGTAAATCGAATCCGTCCAGGATCTCACACGATTAGCGGAAATAATCGGTGAATTTAAGAATACCCAAATGCCCAAATCCGTTGATCACGAAGATACCGGATTCTATCTATCTTCGACACGTTGATCGCGCACGATGCCGTGAAAGAAGATCTTCAATTCTTCGAACGTTGATTAAGCGCACTTGATTCCGTGAATTGGCTTCAACAATCGTTGATTCGAGCGCACTCGAATGCCGAAGGTGGAGATAGGAGATAACGCTCAACTATCAATTTTAATGGAGGCAAGAAGCACAAACCAAATTTTATTTAAAATTCAACAACCTTTTACAATGACACAATACCCCTATTTATAGGGTTCACAACTCACACATACATAGTTTTCAACGACCTAAACAGGGTTGCGACCTACGACCTAGCATAGGTTGTTAACGACCTAACACATACGGGTTACATCACACATAATAACGACCTAAGTACAACGTCTTACAACACAACAAGCGACATAACAATACAACATACGAACTAAGAAAATTACAACACATAAAGCGACTCAACAAACAACACCTTGCTTCAGGAACGACTTAACTTCCAGCGACTGAAGAACTTCGGCTTAAGAAGATGCACAGCTTCACGCGACCTAATAGTTGCGACATAAGGAATCAGCGACTTACGGACATTCGCGAGATAAGTATGTGGAGCGACCTACTGGAGACGACGACATAAGGCATCTCGCGACCTAACGAAGCTCGCGACCTATCGATCAGCGACTTAGGGGAAGAAGCGGCATATCACTCCGCGACCTAAGGAGGAGGCTATGTCGTTCATTCGCGACCGAAGAAATGGCGACCTATGGAGGAACGACTTAGGGTTAGGTCGTTCACGATTTAGGAAACTGGAAGCTCGCTTTCGCGACCTAGGGAATTTTTGAATTGCTTCGTTCTCGCGATCTAGGCCTTCGTGAATCAGAGCTTCGCGATTCAAGGGAAGCGTTGCGACATTGCTGGAACTCGGCTGCGATCTAAGGCTCCGGCGAATTGAGGTATGCGCTGCATCATCCTCCCCAGGTTGAGAAAAATTCATCCTCGAATTTAAAAATTCTTCCCCATTGGGTTGTTCATCTCCATAATAAGGTATAAGATGTTTAACATTAAACACGTCAGAAGTATACACATCCTCCGGCAGCTTCAACCTATAAGCATTTTCATTGATCCGTTTCACAATCCTTACAGGACCAATCTTTCGAGCTTTAAGTTTATTATATGCTCCCACTGGAAAACGATCCTTCGTTAGTACAGCATATACTAAATCTCCTTCATTAAATTCAGCACTTCTTCGCTTCAGATCCGCAGATCGTTTATACTTCTCATTCGTCTTCTCCAATCGTTCCTGAACGATTCTATGGCATTCTGTCAACCCATCAACAAAATCAGCAGCCCGCTTAACTGTTCCCTTCGGTTGTGGCACTATCGTTAAATCCAACGGCCCCTTTGGCAAGCTTGAATATACAATTTGAAATGGACTGAAACCCATACTACGGTTGGTAGCATAACTCCGCTTGACATAACTTCACATCCCAACTCTTCAAATTGTCCTTCACAAGACACCGCAACAAATTTCCCAGGGATCTGTTCACAACTTCAGTCTGTCCATTTGTCTGTGGATGATAAGCACTACTGAATTTCAGCTTCGTTCCCACCATCTTCCACAAACTCAGCCAAAAATGACTCAGAAATCTGGTATCCCTGTCCGAAACTATAGATTCTAGTAAACCATGCAAGCGATAGATCTCTCTGAAGAATAACTATGCCACATGGACTGCATCTGCCGTCTTCTTACAAGCAACAAAATGTACCATCTTCGAGAAACGGTCCACCACAACATATATATAGTCATTTCCCCGTTGAGTCCTCGGCAAGCCCAACACAAAATCCATGCTTACATCAACCTACGGTTTTGTAGGAACAGGTAAAGGCATATACAAACCTGCATTAGTAGCTGTCCCTTTCGAAACTTGACAAACATGACATCTTCGAACAAACTTTTCAACTTCCCGCCTCATCGAGGGCCAATAATAAGACTGAGAAATCAATTGCAATGTGCGATCCCGACCAACATGTCCTTCTTCATGCAACTCTTTTACAATTTTCATTCTCAAGCTGCAATCTGGTACGCACAATCGATTCCTCTTGAATAAGAATCCATCTACCAACACAAACTCATCAGTACTCCCATCGTTGACTTTCTCAACAATTTTCGCAAAGTAAGGATCTTCCTCAAACAACTCTGGCAATAGTTCAAATCCTGTCACTTCAACCTTCATCGTCGTCAACAAATGATTCCTCCTGCTCAAGGCATCAGCTACACGATTCGTCACCCCTGATTTGTGCTTTACAACAAAAGTAAACTGCTGCAGATACGTGACCCATGAAGCGTGTCTAGCTGAAATTTTGTCCTGCCCTTGCAAATGTTTCAAATCTTCATGATCGGTATAAAGAGCAAACTCCTTTTGAAACAGATAATGTCTCCAGTGCTTCACAGCTTGAACAATTGCGTAAAACTTCACGTCATAATTGCTATATCTCAACTTGGCTCCAGACAACTTCTCACTGAAATAAGCAACTGGTCTTCCATTCTGACTCAATACTCCACCAATCCCAACCTTCGAAGCATCAGTGTGTAACTCGAACAATATCTGAAAATCCGGCAGTACCAGAATGGGTGTTGTCGTCAAAAGTGTCTTGATCTTCTCAAAAGCTAACTCTGCTTCCTCTGTCCACACGAACTTCTTTCCTTTCATGCAATCGGTTACAGGTGCCATCACACTGCTAAAATGTGGAATGAATCTTCGATAAAAAGATACCAACCCATGAAAACTCCTCACTTCAGTAATTGTCTTGGGTTGTGGCCAACTCCTGACAGCTTCCACTTTGCTTTCATCCACTTGAATACCCTCCTTAGACAGAACATATCCCAGAAACAAAACACTATGCGTCATGAACACGCACTTCTTCGTTGCTGCATAGAATTGCTCATGTCGTAGAATCAACAGCACTTCTCGCAAATGCTGGATATGCTCTTCCATGCTCCCACTATAGATAAAAATATCGTCAAAGTAAACTACTACGAACTTCCCAATAAATGGTCTGAAAATCTAGTTCATCGCTCTCATAAAGTACTAGGAATATTTGACAAGCCAAACGGCATAACCAGCCATTCGTATAGACCTTCCCTAGTTTTAAAAGCAGTCTTCCACTCATCACCTGGTCTAATACGAATCTGATGGTATCCACTCTTCAAGTCAATCTTTGAGAACACAACAGCCCCACTCAACTGATCAATCAAATCATCGAACCTCGGCATAGGAAACCTGTATCTCACAGTGATCTTGTTTAAAGCCCGACTGTCCGTACACATCCGCCAAGTCCCATCCTTCTTCGATACCAATAAGGCTGGCACTGCACAAGGACTCAAGCTCTCCTGAACACGCCCTTGTTCTAACAACTCCTCCACCTGCCTTCTCAGTTCCTCATGCTCCTTAGGACTCATCTTGTAATGTGGCCTGTGAGGTAATGCCGCCCCTGGCACAAGATCAATCTGATGTTGAATATCTCTCAACGGTGGTAACTCCTTTGGCAACTCTTCAGGAAACACATCTCTGAATTCTTCCAACACTGGCTTTACTTCCTCTGGAACTTCAACAGATTCAGTAGCTTCATGTCCAATCAACAAGAACACCTCTGGACTCTCCTCTACTTCTTCAACAAACTCCTTTAAAGTCAACAAAGTCTTCAGCTCCTCAATCTCTTCTGACTTGCTCTCTCCTTGCTGTCTCTTCTTCGGAACTAAAATGATCTTAGTACCCTCAAACATAAAGCTGTAGCTATTGGTTCGACCATCATGCTGCACTGCTCGGTCATACTGCCATGGTCTTCCCAAAAGCAAGTGACAAACATCCATCTCCACCACATCACACCAGATCTCATCTTTATACTTCTTCCCAATAGAAAATGGAACATGAACTCACCTGTCCACCTTCACCTCTCCTCCTTTCCTTAACCACGCCAACTTGTAAGGATTTGTATGTTTCTCCATCTTCAACTTCAACTTTCTCACAGCTTTGGTAGAAATGATATTGTCACAACTTCCCGCGTCAATCACAAATTTACACACCTTCCCCAGTATAGTGAATGTCAACTGAAAGATATTACTCCTTAACCAACTAGCCTCCTCTTCCTGCTTCAGTGTCAAACATGATCTCCTCAACATTAGATTACATCCTTCATCTCCTGACGCGATATCCTGTTCATCCTCCTCAACTGGACTAGAATAACCTTCATCAACATCCTCACCTTCCACTTCAGCAATCATAGCTCGCCTCTTCGGTTTCGGGCATTCATTACTCTTGTGACCCACTTCTTGACAATTATAACACTTGAAACTGTTGTTGACCTTCGCCTTCGCAACTTCATTCACAACTAGTTTACTGACAGCTTTAGAAACATTGGAACTCCCACTAGCACCCTTGCTCTGAGTATTGGAACTTGGAAACACACCACCTCCTCGTCTTCCCTGCTTCTCCCAAGCCAACGCCTTCTGGTGCGCTTCAGCCATAGATCTAGGGTCAAACATATTTACCATATCCTGGATCTGGATCCTCAACCCCCCAATAAACCTAGCAGTCAATTGTTCCTCCGTCTCCATAATGTCATTTCGAGCAATCAGTTGATAAAAATCATCCGCATAATCATTAACAGTCTTCGTCCCTTGCCTCAGATTCTGCAACCTCTGATACATGAGTGATTGATAATTGTAAGGCAAGAATGTAGCCTTCATCATCTTCTTCATTTTCTCCCAAGCAACAATCTTCGACTTCCCCATCCGTTCTCGTGTAAGTTTGGTTCGCTGCCACCACGCCATAGCTCTCCCTCTCAACCTAGTAGTAACCAACTTCACTCGACGATCTTCTGAAACCTCCTTGAAATCAAAGATCTCTTCAACATTAGATAACCAATCTAGAAATTCTTCAGCCTGCATACCACCCTTAAACTCTGGAATTTCAATTTTCATTCCGGACTCCCATTTGTGACCATACTCTGAATGATTTCTTCCTTGGTTTCGATTTCGACCATGAACACTACCACCATCAAACTCCTCATCAAAATCTGATGCATATCGATGTCGATCATGAACACCAACATCTCTACCACCACCATTTCTACCACCAACATCCCTTCGATCTACATTCCTCCTATCACGATCATCCACATCTCTCCGATTTCGATCATCAACATTCCTATCACAATCGTCAACATTTCTATGATCATGATCTTCTCTTCTCTCCCAATCTGAATGTGGTGAAACTCTATTTCCCCCATGGCTCGATTCAGGTGAAACCCTTCTTCTACTTTGATTCATTTCAAGCATCATTCTCTCTAATCGACCAATTCCCTCATCAAACTTCTCATTGAATTTATCACTAATTCGTTGCTCCATTTGTTCAACATATTCTCTTCCATACAAAGCATCAACATTGCGATGACGTTGAACTCGTCTCGGTGGCATGATTGAACTTCAAACAAATCTTCAAAAATTCAAACACTTTCCGAACTTTGATCCAAAATGATATGGATTGAAACTCTCAACTTGTTGCAACTTCACGATGAACACGATGAACACCAAACTTCTCAACAATGCAAATCCGATCTCCAAACTTCAAAGTCTCGAAACCCAATTCTCCGACTGATGCAAACTTCTTGCGATCTAGCTCTGATACCAAAATGACGCAGCCAAGGAAGCAAATTCGACAATGTAAATCGAATTCGTCCAGGATCTCACACGATTAGCGGAAATAATCGGTGAATCGATGATAAATCGGTGAATTTAAGAATACCCAAATGCCCAAATCCATTGATCACGAAGATACCAGATTCTAGCTATCTTCAACACGTTGATCGCGCACGATGCCGTGAAAGAAGATCTTCAATTCTTCGAACGTTGATCAAGCGCACTTGATTCCGTGAATTGGCTTCAACAATCGTTGATTCGAGCGCACTCGAATGCCGAAGGTGGAGATAGGAGATAACACTCAACTACCAATTTTAATGGAGGCAAGAAGCACAAACCAAATTTTATTTAAAATTCAACAACCTTTTACAATGACACAATTCCCCTATTTATAGGGTTCACAACTCACACATACATAGTTTTCAACGACCTAAACAGGGTTGCGACCTACGACCTAGCATAGGTCGTTAACGACCTAACACATACGGGTTACATCACACATAATAACGACCTAAGTACAACCTCTTACAACATAACAAGCGACATAACAATACAACATACGAACTAAGAAAATTACAACACATAAAGCGACTCAACAAACAACACCTTGCTTCAGGAACGACTTAACTTCCAGCAACTTAAGAATTTCGGCTTAAGAAGATGCATAGCTTCACGCGACCTAAAGCTTGCGACATAAGGAATCAACGACTTAGGGACATTCGAGAGATAAGTATGTGGAGCGACCTACTGGAGACGACGACATAAGGCATCTCGCGACCTAATGAAGCTCGCGACCTATCGATCAGCGACTTAGGGGAAGAAGCGGCATATCACTTCGCGACCTAAGGAGGAGGCTATGTCGTTCGTTCGTTCGCGACCGAAGAAATGGCGACCTATGGAGGAACGACTTAGGGTTAGGTCGTTCACGATTTAGAAAACTGGAAGCTCGCGTTCGCGACCTAGGGAATTTTTGAATTGCTTCGTTCTCGCGATCTAGGCCTTCGTGAATCAGAGCTTCGCGATTCAGGGGAAGCATTGCGACATTGCTGGAACTCGGCTGCGATCTAGGGCTCCGGCGAATTGAGGTATGCGCTGCATCACACAGTTAAAGTATATTTGTATAAATCTGGTTTTGTGCCAAATTATTATTTGTGGGATCGTCATGCAGAACATGCTGCACCTACACCTAATTCTGTAGCGTCGAAGGACGATCATGTTATGGCGAACCCAATAGAAGATATGGTGGAAGATGCAGCACGATCAATGTTCCCTACCGTCCAAGTTGACGATCAAGACGTAAACATTGAAGAAGAACCGAATGTGGGAGCGAAATTTTTTTATGATTTAGTGGATGCTGCTAAGAGACCGTTGTAGGATGGTTGTAAAAGTGGAACTGAATTATCATTAACCGCCGAATACATCACTATGAAATCAAAATTCAACTTTATAGAAGCTGGATTTACAGCAGTTGTACAAGCTGCAAAAAATATATGCCACCTAATAATCCGATGTGTGATGGTCATTATAAAGTGAAAATACTTATGTTGGCTTTCGGTCTGCCGTACTAAAAGATAGATACATGTATAAAAGGTTGTACGTTTTATTGGAAAGATGACATTAACCTTAGGAACTGCAGAATATGCAATGAGGAAAGATACAAACCAAGAAAAAAGAAAGGAAAGTAAGTTCCATACAAGAGAATGCATTATTTACCCATCACTCCTATACTTCAAAGATTATATGCGTCTTCAACTACGGCATGTCATATGCGTTGGCACAGTGTGAGAACACAGGAAGAGGGAACTTTGACACATCCATTTGATGGAAAAGCATGGAAACATTTCGATAAAACATACCCTGCGTTTGCTGCACAAAGTCGTAACGTGAGACTTGGTTTATGTACGGATGTATTTTCACTATTCTCTCAGTTTGGTAGTAAATATTCATCTTAGCCTATTATCGTTACTTCGTATAATTTACCTCAATGGATGTATATGAAAACTTTATATATGTTTCTGACTGTTGTCGTCCCTGACCCTGATGATACAACGTAAGGAATCGATGTTTATTTACAACCATTGATAGAGGAGTTGAAAACATTATGGCATCAAGGAGTTAACACATACGACATTTTGAGGAAAAAGAATTTTCATATGTTTTCTTCTTTTTTATGGAATATTAGTGATTTCTCTGCATATGGGATGCTTTTAGGTTGGAGTACAGCCGGTCGTCTAGCTTGTCCTTATTGCATGGAAGAAACACGAGCATTTTCTTTACGGTATGGAAAGAAAATTTCATGGTTTGGTTGTCATTGGTGTTTTCTCCATCCCAATCATACTTTTAGAAGAGATAGAAAAACTTCAAAGCTAACAGAAAAGAGAATATGCAACCACCAAAGATTTGGTCAAGCGAAGTAATATATGAAATTGTGAAGGACTATTCGAAAATACATGAAACTGGAGTATAGACTGAAATTCCAGGTAAATCGGACATTCATAATTGGTGCAAACAAAGTATATTTTAGGATTTACCATATTGGAAAGATCTCTTACTTTGACATAATATTGACGTGATGCAGAATAAAAAAAATGTATTTGACAACGTGTTTAATATTGTTATAAATATAAATGGTAAAACTAAGGACGATTTGAATTCGAGACTTGATATAACACACTTTTGTAAATGTCCCGAACTTCATATGAAGCCCGATGATAATAAAAAAGCCCAAAGCATGTTATGAACTAGATAGCAAGCAAGTAAAACTCATGCTAAAGTGGGTGGAAGGACTAAGATGTCCTGATGGGATTTCTTCTAATCTCCGTAGATGTGTTGACTTTAAAAACAATAAACTTAGTGGGATGAAAAGTCACGATTGCCATATCATGATGGAATATTTATTACTGGTGGTTTTGAAAGAACTGTTGCCCGTAAAAGTATAGAGTGTTATAACAAAATTAAGTATGTTTTATAAACAGCTTTGTTCGACGACATTAAAAGTCGACCGTATATGAAAACTTGAAGTAGAAATCCCTATACTGCTCTGCAAACTAGGAAAATATTTTTGCCAGGTTTCTTTAATGTAATGGAGCATTTACATGTTCATCTTCCATCCAAAGCACTTCTTTGAGGTCCTGTGCAATATGGACGGATGTATCCATTTGAGAGGTAATACTGATTATCCGTAATATTTATGTTATTTTAAATTGAATTGAATTAATTTTCTAATAGGTCTTCGTTTGAGAGGTAATTCAGATTTACATAAGAAAATTTGAATTGAAATAATTTTCTAATAGGTACTTGAATCATCTGAAGAAAACAGTTAGACAAAAAGCACGAGTTGAAGGGTCGATTTGCAAATCATATCTTGAAGAAGAAGCTTCATTCTTTTTCTCTCATTACTTCGGTGACCATGTGAATTTATCATTTGTAAGTGTTCCTCATAATGATGAAGCCGTTGAACAAGATTCCTCTCAAACAATGTTATCTATTTTAGACAACATGGAAGACCTGTTGGAAAATGTGTGGAAATATGGTTAAACGATATAGATTACCATATAGTACACACATATGTTCTTCTTAATTGTGCTGAAGTTGCACCATTTGTTAGGTAATAAAAAATTCATACTTATTTCAATTATACTTACATGTTACTTATAATGGAACATACTGCATATATGTTCGATCGTAGTATATATGAATCACGGCATCCATCTGGAGATCTCAGTAAAGACTTTGCTAAATGGTTTTCGAACTACGTTTATGATCCAAGAAACAGTGTCGTTGATGAAGGATTACAACATCTTGCACTCGAACCAAAAGGAAATGTCAAGACTTATCCAATATTCTTCGTTAATGGATTTAAATTCAACACCATAGATTATGGTGCTGACAAATTAACATATAACAGTGGTGTATTTGTCAAAGGTAGTAATGACCCAGATGAGCATATAAAAGATTATTATTGCGTCTTAACACAGGTTTTAGAATTGACATATTATATGCAACCCGTAGAAAAAGTTTTTTTATTCAAATGTAATTGGTTCAATAATGTTCCTGGTCCTGGAATCAACGTGCACAAAGATTATATGTGACGCCCTACCTCTATACTCACACTAGCCAAGGACACTACGGGGTAATGTCGTCGACTAGCACGAAGAATAAGGCTATTGAGGAGCGACCAACTGTGTAATTGCTTTGTGCGAGTACCGATATGTCAGATAAGAGGACTTGCATTTCATTTCAAGAGGAAATCCGACATATCAAATACAAACTCAAAGATACTACATAGTGGCTATGTGGCTTCGGAAACAAATATAGAAATAAGCATAACACAAATCAGTCAAAAATATTCATATCACAAAGGCGAAAATAGATATGAATATAACACATAAAAGTGTACATCAAAATAGTGGTCATACAAGATCCACTATATCACAAAAGAATAGGTACAAATGCTAAGCAAAAGAATATGTATACATCAAGGAGTCTCTATCTCGAATGTATAAAAACAAAAAATACTAAGCTATGTAGTTAGCCAAAAGTCAGAAGCTACCCCTGCTAAGAAGTCAAGTGGAAGCACCTGTAACACCTCGGTCTGACCCGAGTATTATTTAAGAAGAAAAATAATAAACGGATCAGTCTATCTATAAATATCATATGAGATGAGAAAGGATAAGAGATACCACAAAAATGTATGATAACAATAATTCCATACTGAGACAAGTATACATTCAATAACAATAAAAATCATACAATATCTCAAATCTCGTCAAATATCCAAAAACAAATATCACATTCTTTAGCTTATTCACAAAACCCAAAATATTAACAAAACATATCAATGTCAATCGCAAAAATTGGTGAAACACAAATTCCAGAAATCAACAATTAGAAATCCAGAAAAACATAAAGGGGGAGGCCTATCACAAACGGGAGCATGAAAACTCACCAACATGTGTATCACAAACGGGACGCTATCCCATGGTCGCTAACCATAGAGTCGGTGCAACGACGTAGTACAATAACGGTACGCCCGAGGAACCTGATACTCAAGTAATTCGGAACAACGACGTAGTACAATATCGGTACGTCCGATGAACCTGATAAGCTGGAACAACGACGTAGTACAACAACGGTACACCCGATGAACCAAACTCCCTAAAACCATAGGTTGCTAGCCTATAAAAATTGAGACAAAGCTCCACAAAACGAGGTACAGTCCCTCACGAGGACAAAGAGACATCGCATATCGCTAGTCTAAACCATAAAATGATCAACGTTGATCAATGAAAAGTGTAGATTACACTAAGCTAGTAAATAAATGAGTTTAGCTTCATGTCCTATAACCACTGGCTTAACTTAAATATTTACGAACAAATTATAGATTTCTACTCGAAAATTGTCACTAGATTTCAATCGAACAAGTCTAAGAATTAACAGACGAAGTAAACGCAAGCGTTTCATACCACTTGTTTTACAAAGTCGTTTAATTGGATTTCTCGTACGAATAAGGTAAAGGTTTGTATATACTAATAGATTGGAAAACGGATTTTAAAACGAGTTTTGTATTGAAAATGGTATTGAAATCATCTTTGTAAAAGCGTTTGAATATTTACTACTAGTATAGAAACCTTTATATTTTTAAAAGTGACAAATCATAGAAAACGATTGTAGAAACAATCGATCACCACAAATTCACATTTGACGACGTGAATCAAAACCATAAAAATCGATATCAAATCCATCAAATGGATATTTCCAAAAATCCCAAAAAAAGTCATCAAAGTCGATAATAAGTGATAACAACTAATCGGATCAACCAAAAATCGATTAAAATGGAAATCCACTCAAAATAGGCAATTTGGCTGAAATAAGCAGCTCTAGACGTCTGGTGGTTATCCCAGACGTCTGAGCTGAAGCTCTAGAATTTTCTTCCAGATCGCCCAGACGTTTGGGAAGTAAGCACAGACGTCTGAGCTGAAAGACTGGAATTTTATTCCCATAGCATCAGACGTCTGAGCTTAATACCAGACGTCTGAGCTGAAGCTCAGGGCAACTTTTGTCAAGGCCTTTGATGGCCAAATCAAATTCGAAGCAAACGAATGAGCAACGATGGCTAGGAATCGATGTCGAGCGACAACCCAACCTTATAAACACATCAATACACCCCAAATAACATGTCCAAACATCCATATAAGGATTTTCATAGATTTTGACTTCAAAATATCAAAATTGGAATATTTGCCAAACTAATTCAATTCAAAAGCAAATGAACATAAAATAGATGTTAAGAATTCATACCTAACAACTATCAAAGGTATGGACATAGATGTGAGTTCAAAAACTCACCTTTAAACCCAAAAACAACGAAAGAGAAGCTCTAAAACAAAGCTGTAGGATCTAGATTAACCCTAGAGGGGGGGTGAATAGGGTTATCGCAAATTTTCTCAAATTAAACGCGAAAGCAAATAGCAGATAAATAAATATGCAGTAAAGTAAATCACACACAGAATTTACCCAGCTTCGGCAACCCCTGCCTACTGCTGCATTCCCAGATTTCTATTAGAGTTAAACAGTATCCCGCTTACAAACACTCTGACAGACTCGCAGACACTCGCTCCCGCTCACAAACACTCCTACAGACTCGCACACCCTGCTCCGCCTATAGAGTTTCGTTTACTCGCAAACTCTGCTCCCGCCTATAGAGCTTTGCAAACTCGCAGCCACCCTGCTCACTGAACTAACCCTAACTAGACAATCTGACAACACCTAAACCCTAGGTGGTGATTCACTCTAACTGGACTTTTAAAATACAGACTGAAAAACAGAACACAGTTTAAAAACCTAGGGCAAAATATAGATTGACAATTTAAAAACAATTTTGCCCTCAAATAAACTAGGCCTAAAAATTAAATCAAAAAAAAAACAGCCCAAATTTAAAACTAAATTAAACTTTAAAACCCTATTTAAAAAGCTTGGCCGGCCCACTTCAATAATTTTCGATAATACTTCAGCCCGTTCCTTTTATTTACTAAAAATGTCGGCCCGATTCAATTTGTCTTCAATCCCTTCTGTTATTTTACTAGCTTGATCCCCTTTGAGAAGAAAATGGCAATTTCGAAACTAGGGCTTCGGCGATGTGTTGATTCTCTGGCGAATACGAGCTCGATCTTCTTCACAACTTGCTCGATTGAATTAGGGCTTTGCCCTTGTTCGTTCCACTGGCAAACTGAAGCTTCGGCTTTTTCGTTGCTTTTGGCGATTGAGAGAAATTAGGATTTCGACCTTGCTTTTGCTTCTGTGAGAATTTGCTATAGCTTCGGCTTTGCGCAAATTAGATTTGTACTTGGATATGGCTTCGCGCTTCGGTGAGTTCGATTTTGCTTTTGGTAAGATTTTAGCTTTGTTCCTCTTCGATTTTTGTATTCGAACTCACTGTGATTCGAGTTATTGGTTTATTATTTTCTGTTAGCTCGAACTCGAATACTTTTGCCAGTGATGATTTTTGGGTTTATATAGGATACGATATCCTTTATTTGCGTTCGTATAACATAATTTGAATTTGTCAGATAATTTGCTCTGGCCGCATGATAATGCTTAAACGATTTAGATGATCGCGACTTGTTCAAATGCGTATATATTCTGGTAGCTTGGTTGACACGGCTTTGATTTATTTTGTGATGACCACGGCTTTGTTTTTATTGCTCCGTGAATTTCTTGCTTTGACTTGATCAACTCACGACTTTGACTTCGATCATATTTTGACTTTGTTCATTTCTGATTTTGTGATTTACTTGCTTCCTGTTGCTCACGACTTCGACTCTCTGACACTCAGTATGAATCTATTTTGAAACTGCTACTACAGTGTTTATCCCTGACTTTGATCATTACTGTGATATGTTTGCACTTCTCCGATCTCTGATGTTTCTTGATGGCACTTTGATCATTGTAGTCTGGATCCTTTTTTTATGTTGGTGGCATTTGTTGGTCTACTGATTATTTGAAGTTGTAGACTGCATGATGGCTTGTGTAAAGTTCACTGATGTATGTCTGCATCCACACTGGATATTTGTTTGTTCATTTCTGAAGTCACTGCACTGTTGTAGCTGGTCTGGTGGCATAGTCTTGTATGTATGCTCGAGTCTGGTCATTTGAACTGTGCTTGTGCTCTTCTTGAATTTGTGCAGTCCTTCACTGTCATTGTGTTGGTTGTTGTGCTTCGGCATCGCAGTATCTTGTGCATTTGTGATACTTGTAGTCTGATTATTTCACTTGCATGTGGTCTGGATTTGCTGCCTTGTACTGGTTCACTTGCTTTGTTCACTGCCATGATCATTGGTTCAAGTACTTGAGTTGAATTCTGTATTTGGGTTTGACCTGTGCTCACTTGTCCCTGTAAATATATCAAGTGTATATACATATATCGGTGTGCACGGCCTTGTGGCATGTACAGTGATACACTGTGCATGTCACATTGTTCGCGTGTGATGAATTCAAATATAAATGATGACGAACAACCCAAATAACTGAGGCAAATAATATTTTCAAAAACACATTTTTGATTTATACTGCAAAAACATTTCCTTTTCAATTTTACTGCGTCAATGTATATTTCTGCAGATTGCTCAGATGCTGGATTCACATTGGAATGAAGTTGAAGATAAATACGAGTGTGAGTGATATGTAGTGAGGAACCTGTTGTAACTATGAAATTGTATTGTGACTGAAATTGTATAGTTATAGTGAGAGCTTGAAATTGTACTATCAAAATTGTAATAAATATTTGTTTGAATAAAATATTCGTTTAAATTCCAATACCGTGTTATTTATTTTATTCAGCAAATATTTATTTTATCTGTGAAAAATAAAATAGTACAATATCAAATACATTTAAATGAATGTATATATGTTTATTATCATCAAACAAAAAGCATATACATGCATATTCCATAATCTCCCCCTTTTGATGATAACAAACATATATTTAAGATTTTGACTATTGTAAACGTATTTGATTATTCAATTTGCTCCCCCTATTTGAATGCTCTCTCTCTACACAATACTCCCCCTACATATATGCATGAGAATAAAGAATTCAAATGAGCCTTAATGCAATTAGAAAAACTTTGACCTTTATCTTCAAAATCTTAACTTTTCTCTCCCCCTTTTGTTATCAGCAAAAGAATAATAGTAATAGAAAATTAGAGATATAGTGGTAGACATTAATACAATATTAAAGCTCAATCGAGTATAAATATTAATTTCAATAAGAAAATCAAACAAAAATCATAAATACTTTAATTGATGCATATTCCACTTTAGAATGATATGAATGATTTCATCAAATAAAACCATATAGTTGTGTCTATTTGTGGTATATTTATTTCAGGAGATTTGAATATCTACTAACCATGCATAACCGTTAGGACTTTTAAATGAGATTAGTAGTATTCCAAATTTTTAAAAAATGAATTCAAGTATCTTCTAACCACGCATAACCGTGAGGACTTTTAAATGGGATTAGAATCAACTTGTCTATTTAATCAATTAATTTTGATATGCGTTCCATACATGCATAACTGTGAGGACTTTTAAATGAGCATGGAAGCACAAAATCAAAAATCCAAGTAATTCACCCATGCATAACCGTGAGGACTTTTAAATGAGAGTGAATATTTTGGATTTTATTGTTAGAAATATAATAAAATTGAAGCACAAATGATTCCCTGTTTAAACTACCACAAATTAACATACTATATTGATTTTTGATGAGTGATGGTTGATAGACGGATGATAGAAATAGAAATGATCATGGAATAGTTATCAACAAAAAGTTTTTATAACTCTTGTTTAAATTTCTAAAGAAATTTTCTAAATATACTTTCTCAAGTTATAATATATGATTAATTTCAACACTCATCTTATTTTCAATCACTATTTATCTTTTTAGATAATTATTAGGGGGTCAGATCAGTTAATTTCAATAAAATCAAGTTTTCTTAAATAACAAATCTGATACAAGGTCAAAAGAAATTATTTTCTAGAAGGGGTTTTTAAGAAAAATTCTGCTAAAATGAAAAATATTTCAAGTGAAAGATATGCAGATATTTTCTTTGAAAAATGATGCAGCAAATGAATGTCTCAAAATGTAATCACGTTCCACTAGTAATTTTTCTATCAACTACATTACCAGTGTAATCTGCATCTGACTCAATATCACTCGTTTGGATGTTATAGACCAGATTGTGAAATTTCAACAAATTATCTCAGAGTCATTTTCAACAAACTTGACTTTAAATTGAAGTCGTGTTAACCATCAAAAAAAATATCTCAGTGTCAGATTAAGAAACCATAGGATCAACAGTCATTAAACAATCATCATTATTTCAAAAAAAATTTCTTGAAGTTTCACCAATAAAGTTTCAACAGTTTCAAAAAAATACTTTGAGAAATCAG
Source organism: Allium fistulosum (assembly GCA_030737815.1). Classification (NCBI taxonomy): domain Eukaryota; kingdom Viridiplantae; phylum Streptophyta; class Magnoliopsida; order Asparagales; family Amaryllidaceae; genus Allium; species Allium fistulosum. The sequence goes on along the minus strand of CM060907.1, from coordinate 896,743,699 downwards.
TAATCAATCATAATTTGACCAAAACAGATTAAGTTCAATGAAAAAATGGTTGGTCAATTTTTAAGCACAAATCACAGTCATAGATAAGAACAAGTCATCATATCAAGTTAGTCAGAATCTGTCAACTATCATGATTACTTCAAGTAATTCTCTTTTAAAAATGATTGATTAAAAAATCAGAATTAACATCATCAATCATTTCACATAACTGGCTGATTTAATTCTGATTATGGTGCAGATTTTCACATTTTATCTATCGTTTGAAAATAAATACAATTACCTGTTTTACCTGAACGATAATCTTTCGTTGTTTACCCATTGTGAATCTGTCACCTTTATACTAGGCTAAGGAACGTTGATTTGTCGCTCGTTGTGTGTCTGGAACAACTAGAATCCAGACAACATTTAATGTTGTTCCTTAGCCTGCCACCACACCTACACGGTAAAAGATTTTTGTGACCTTTTTATAGGTCCATGGTTGTTAGTGGCAAAATAATTATGAATAAACAATCCCTTTGGAACCCAAACTTGTTTTGTCTTTTCATTCTTGTTCCAATAGATATGAAATTGGTTTGTAGAATTCTTAGGAACCCAAATTTGAATAAATTTTGTGTTCTTGTTCCTATGACTACAATTTTCAACACGATGGTTAATTATTTCACATCTAGCAAAGACACTCTTACTTTTTGCATTATCATCAACTTGTGTTTTCCCAAAACCTAGTCCTTTTCTGTTGTTAGCAAAAAATTGATTTCCCAATAACATATTGAATGATTTTTCTCCTCTTGAAAAGTTATTCAGAGTTTTCTCAAGATTTTGGACTTTGGTTTTTAGTGTCGTGTTTTCAGTCACAAGTGAGGTGCATCTATTCACAAAATCCTTTTTCCTAGTTTCAATAGTTTCCTTTAGATTCAGGTTTTCTTTTTCAAGATCCTCGAAGCTATTTTTCAGTTTAGATAATTCTGAATCTAAAGCTTTACGGTTTTTACATTCTAAGTTTTGAATTTTTTCAAGTTCAGATTCTAACCTAAAATTTTCACGGGCAAGTTCTTTCCTATCAGATTTCAGTTTTTCATTTTTAGAATCAAGAGCTTCAACAGTTTTAGTAAGATCGAGGCATAAATAAACAAGATCTTTATAAGAATAATTTTTTACCTCATTATATTCCTTTGAGCTTGCTTCTGAATCTGATTTTGATTCCTCTGAGCTTGCTTCTGAATCTGATCTTACCGTAAGACACAGGTTAGCCTCCTCTGAGCTATCAGTTGAAACTTCCTCTCCTTCCTCATCATCCCAAGTTGCTGCGAAGGCCTTTTTCTTCTTTTTCTTTCCTTTGTTGTTTTTGAGAAGTGGACAGTTTTGTTTGAAGTGACCAGGCTTGTTGCAGTTATAACAGATTAGTTCATTTTCAGAGTTGTCAGAATCTTTAGATGTATTACTACTGGTCTTCTTCTTTCGTGGCTTGTATTTCGACCACCTTCTGAAATTATTGACAGCCACTACAAGTCCTTCAATTGGATCAACTTCTTCTTCATCGCTCTCTTCTCTACTCTTTAAGGCAATCGTCTTCTTCTTTGGTTCGGAATTGATGCGTTCCTCCTTTGCTTTCAACTCAAGCTCATACGTCATCAAATTTCCGATCAAATCCTCCATGCGTAGTTTACTCAAATCTTTTGATTCTTGTATTGCCGTAACTTTTGCCTCAAAGTTCATTGGTAAGACTCGTAGAATCTTCCTCACCAGCTCTACTTCAGAGAATACCTTTCCAAGCGCTCTAGCATTGTACACCAAGGTTGAGAAGCGTCCAAACATATCCTTTATGCTCTCGCCTTTGTCCATCACAAAGTTCTCGTATTCATTGCTGAACAGGGCTAGACGAGACTCTTTGACTTGAGAAGTTCCTTCGTGTGTCACCTCCAAAGTATGCCAAATTTCCTGTGTTGTTTTACAATGAGAAATTCTATTAAATTCAGTTTTATCAAGAGCACAGATAAGAGCATTCATGGCCTTAGCATTAGTGGTTTTCAACTTCTTATCATTAGCATCCCACCTATCTCTCGGTTTAGGAATCTCAGTATCACCAATAGTTATAGTGGGAGGTGTATAGCCAGTTTCAATAATATCCCAAACATCATAATCAACAGAACTAAGATAAATACCCATCCTAACTTTCCAATAAGCATAATCATCCCCATTAAACATTGGTGGCCTAACAATAGATTGCCCCTCCGAAAAAGCATTATTTGATAGATTCATGACTCTAGAGTTAAAGAAAAAATACCGGGCTCTGATACCACTTGTAGGATCTAGATTAACCCTAGAGGGGGGGTGAATAGGGTTATCGCAAATTTTCTCAAATTAAACGCGAAAGCAAATAGCAGATAAATAAATATGCAGTAAAGTAAATCACACACAGAATTTACCCAGCTTCGGCAACCCCTGCCTACTGCTGCATTCCCAGATTTCTATTAGAGTTAAACAGTATCCCGCTTACAAACACTCTGACAGACTCGCAGACACTCGCTCCCGCTCACAAACACTCCTACAGACTCGCACACCCTGCTCCGCCTATAGAGTTTCGTTTACTCGCAAACTCTGCTCCCGCCTATAGAGCTTTGCAAACTCGCAGCCACCCTGCTCACTGAACTAACCCTAACTAGACAATCTGACAACACCTAAACCCTAGGTGGTGATTCACTCTAACTGGACTTTTAAAATACAGACTGAAAAACAGAACACAGTTTAAAAACCTAGGGCAAAATATAGATTGACAATTTAAAAACAATTTTGCCCTCAAATAAACTAGGCCTAAAAATTAAATCAAAAAAAAACCAGCCCAAATTTAAAACTAAATTAAACTTTAAAACCCTATTTAAAAAGCTTGGCCGGCCCACTTCAATAATTTTCGATAATACTTCAGCCCGTTCCTTTTATTTACTAAAAATGTCGGCCCGATTCAATTTGTCTTCAATCCCTTCTGTTATTTTACTAGCCCGATCCCCTTTGAGAAGAAAATGGCAATTTCGAAACTAGGGCTTCGGCGATGTGTTGATTCTCTGGCGAATACGAGCTCGATCTTCTTCACAACTTGCTCGATTGAATTAGGGCTTTGCCCTTGTTCGTTCCACTGGCAAACTGAAGCTTCGGCTTTGTCGTTGCTTTTGGCGATTGAGAGAAATTAGGATTTCGACCTTGCTTTTGCTTCTGTGAGAATTTGCTATAGCTTCGGCTTTGCGCAAATTAGATTTGTACTTGGATATGGCTTCGCGCTTCGGTGAGTTTGATTTTGCTTTTGGTAAGATTTTAGCTTTGTTCCTCTTCGATTTTTGTATTCGAACTCACTGTGATTCGAGTTATTGGTTTATTATTTTCTGTTAGCTCGAACTCGAATACTTTTGCCAGTGATGATTTTTGGGTTTATATAGGATACGATATCCTTTATTTGCGTTCGTATAACATAATTTGAATTTGTCAGATAATTTGCTCTGGCCGCATGATAATGCTTAAACGATTTAGATGATCGCGACTTGTTCAAATGCGTATATATTCTGGTAGCTTGGTTGACACGGCTTTGATTTATTTTGTGATGACCACGGCTTTGTTTTTATTGCTCCGTGAATTTCTTGCTTTGACTTGATCAACTCACGACTTTGACTTCGATCATATTTTGACTTTGTTCATTTCTGATTTTGTGATTTACTTGCTTCCTGTTGCTCACGACTTCGACTCTCTGACACTCAGTATGATTCTATTTTGAAACTGCTACTACAGTGTTTATCCCTGACTTTGATCATTACTGTGATATGTTTGCACTTCTCTGATCTCTGATGTTTCTTGATGGCACTTTGATCATTGTAGTCTGGATCCTTTTTTTATGTTGGTGGCATTTGTTGGTCTACTGATTATTTGAAGTTGTAGACTGCATGATGGCTTGTGTAAAGTTCACTGATGTATGTCTGCATCCACACTGGATATTTGTTTGTTCATTTCTGAAGTCACTGCACTGTTGTAGCTGGTCTGGTGGCATAGTCTTGTATGTATGCTCGAGTCTGGTCATTTGAACTGTGCTTGTGCTCTTCTTGAATTTGTGCAGTCCTTCACTGTCATTGTGTTGGTTGTTGTGCTTCGGCATCGCAGTATCTTGTGCATTTGTGATACTTGTAGTCTGATTATTTCACTTGCATGTGGTCTGGATTTGCTGCCTTGTACTGGTTCACTTGCTTTGTTCACTGCCATGATCATTGGTTCAAGTACTTGAGTTGAATTCTGTATTTGGGTTTGACCTGTGCTCACTTGTCCCTGTAAATATATCAAGTGTATATACATATATTGGTGTGCACGGCCTTGTGGCATGTACAGTGATACACTGTGCATGTCACATTGTTCGCGTGTGATGAATTCAAATATAAATGATGACGAACAACCCAAATAACTGAGGCAAATAATATTTTCAAAAACACATTTTTGATTTATACTACAAAAACATTTCCTTTTCAATTTTACTGCGTCAATGTATATTTCTGCAGATTGCTCAGATGCTGGATTCACATTGGAATGAAGTTGAAGATAAATACGAGTGTGAGTGATATGTAGTGAGGAACCTGTTGTAACTATGAAATTGTATTGTGACTGAAATTGTATAGTTATAGTGAGAGCTTGAAATTGTACTATCAAAATTGTAATAAATATTTGTTTGAATAAAATATTCGTTTAAATTCCAATACCGTGTTATTTATTTTATTCAGCAAATATTTATTTTATCTGTGAAAAATAAAATAGTACAATATCAAATACATTTAAATGAATGTATATATGTTTATTATCATCAAACAAAAAGCATATACATGCATATTCCATAAAAGCAAGACCAATTCCTCTTCAATTTCAACCCAAGAAGCTCCAATCTAAGCTCATAAGCAAATATTTCCTAAGTTAGGGTTTAGGAATTTCCAAAAATTGAAGAGAGATTGAGATGGAGAAGATGAAGAGGATGCTTACCTAAGCTTCTCTTTGATTTCTAGAGCTTGAATTTGAATTTCTTAGTAAACTAGGGTTTAGGAATTCTAATTTCCCTTTCTTTCCCTCGTTTTTCTTTTAGCTTGAAAGTGTTAGGAAATGAAAATGAATGAAGAGGAGTTGGAGGATGAGTTTGGGTATTATGTTGGGTTAGTAGGCTGAAACCCAAACCCAAAGCCCAAAATAGAAAAGTAGCAAAATTCTACTCAACTCCAAACATATCGATGTTTATACTCAAAAAAGTTATAAATGTCATTTTGGACTCAATGTAAGTAGTCTCGAGTCCCAATTCGACTGTTTACAGAAAGTAGGATTTCGGACTTTAATCCGACTAACGATGCTATATTAAAATAAAACATTTAAATATATTATCGTAAAATATGCGGGTTGTTATAGACTCCCCTCCTTAAAGGAATTGCATCCTCGCAATACTTAAGAAGAAAATAAAAAGTAACAACCATACTAAGGCATAACAACACAAAAGAAGAAATTTTGAAATGAGAAGTTCACTTTAAGAAGCATGAGAGAGTAAGTCCGTATGTGTTCGCTCGATGAATTCTCTGGATTCCCAAGAGCAATCCTTAGGATTTGAGTGTGAGAAATGCGGATTTGGATCTTAAGGCTAGTATAAACACTAGAGGGGGGTGAATAGTGTTTTAAGGAATTACTAATTCTTTTTGAGTTTATATTAATTTGAACACAAATGTATGCAATATTCAGACACAGATATGATCACAGATTCAAACACAGATGCAAATATAAAGTAAAAGCAGTAAAGGAAAGAACACACCGGATTTTATACTGCTGTAGAGTTACCCTACATCCAGTCCCGTACACAAGTACGGATTTCCTTTCAAAAGAAATCTTTACAATTACAACCCTCGATTTCAAGGCTACGAGGTACACCACTCCAGATTCACAATCCTCTGGGTAGAGATACTTGATTTCCCGGGCAACAAGTTCACCCAATTGATTTCCTAGGCTACAATCACACCTTTTCTCACTTGATTAATTTCCAAGGCTATAATCACACCTTTTCTCACTTGATTGATTACAAAGAAGCCTATAACTCTGAATAGCACTGGGATCTTGTTGAGATAGTGATAGAGAATCAAACCAGAAATGATCTATTTAAATTCAATGGTGATTTTCGGCAGAGTAATGCTAAGAATATATATAAAGAAATGTGAAAGAAGAAGAGGAGTGAAAACCAGAAAAATATGATATAAAATTCGTTGAAAATATCCCATATTTATAGAAGAACAATAGCTATGTCCATTCGTGAAAGGTTATGGCGAATAGACACTTCTTTTGAAATTCAAAATTTTGAAACCAACTGCCACTATGTCGACATGGGTATCTTGGGTATGTCGACATCCCAAAGGAAATTTTGGTGATTTGTTTTTCTTTGAAAATTACTTCTATCTTATATTAAAACTGTTTTAAACTTTATAAATATACTTAACTATAGTTAAAATACATAAGTAAATATAGAGAATAATATATATATAATTTTACTATAATTTTATATTTAAATCTGAGTATAAATATATTATAATTAAAAGATAGTTTAAAATAAGAGTTTATTTAAAAACAAAATCAAAGAATATTTTAAGGCTAAAACATCTTTTTGAAAACCATTTGAAAAGATAATCTTTAAGGCTAAAACATTTTGAAAAACAGTTTTGAAAATCATTTTGAAGTAGTTTTGCAAGCTTCTTCCTGCAGAATATCTCATCACATCAGGACTCGAGAACTTGTACAAAACCAGGATGTTCGTGGGTTTGTAAGCCACTTGGCATAGGTTTGTAAGCTACTTGTCGTGGGTTTGTAAGCCACTAAAAAGGTAGAAATGGGTTCCATCCCAAATGAAATATGGAGTGAAGATTTCAGTGCTATTATGAATTTTTAACATAATTCTAGACTCAACACTTATCTTGTACTATTTGATAATCTTGCTATTCTTGATATTCTTGATACTCATGAGTCTTCAATCTTGATATCTTGAATCTCTATACTGTACAGTCTTTATTCTTGATACCTGCATGGTTAAATCCTGCATATACATATATGTCTAGACTATAATGTTAGTATTTATATTTTATAATCTTATTCTAAGGTTGTTGTCATCAAAACCATCATCTCAAGAACTAACAATCTCCCCCTTTTTGATGATGACAACCTTTGTTTATAAAATATTATTTCTATCCTAATGACTCCCCCTAAAACTAATAACTCCCCCTTAATTTATGCCTAACTATCCTATATTTTATACTTCTCCCCCTTTGTCATTAACAAAAACTAACTCCAAACTATATAACTCCCCCTTAGTCTAATATTAAATGATTATAATGATAGTGTTATCATAAATAATCAACACTTAAATCTAAAACTAAAACTTTAGTCCTAAATTACAAACTCTCCTAACTAAGAATCTATATATGATAATATTTGTAATATAAGAACACAAATCATTTATATTGTTATATTTACATGAGCGTAGAGAACGTAAGTAAAAACATACAACAATAGGAAAGAGGAAAGAGAAACTAATGCGTGTCCTTAAAAATGGGAGATCTATGAACCAAACAATTTGGATAGTGGAAACAGAAATTTCCACGTTGTTCGACAAGATTTCCATCTTTGTCAAAGCACACTTCGCCAACGCAAACGACTTTGTTGTTATCTTCAGCGTGCTCTTCTTCCATGGGGGCTTCTTCTTCTTCTTCTTCCTCGCTGTCCTCTTGCACTTGATCTCCTGAAGAATCTTTGTCAATCAAGATTGGATTAGCATGATTGTCCATTAGAAATTTTTGCAAATTTCTAAGGATTTTGCCTTGCCTTTCTTGTTCCTTGGTCATTCTAAGTTGTACCACTTGAATTTCAGTCAATAATTGTAGTGCATCCTTCAGAGAATTCTCCATTTTCGTCACTCGTGCGAGCGTTGTTCGTTGAAACGGTCCAGAAGTAGGAGAAAGGAACGAAAAGGTTGAATTTATGTTTGATTTGGAAGAGGAGGCCATTGTTTAAATGTTTTCAGAAGATAGAACAGAGAAAGAATAGAAAGAATGATCCAAATTTCGAAATAAGAAGAATATATAACCACTTATTTGAATTTTGGTGGGAAAATTTCAAAAATAAAAAATCGTTATATGTCGACATGGGTAGGAGGGGGATGTCGACATGGTGCTTAATATTTTTACTATTTGATTTATTTTAATTTAATTTTTAATTATACTTTGTTATTTATATTTTATATTTCAGTTATCGAACAAATACCTAATTCTCTTCTTAATTTAGTAAATATAGATTCATTTAAGGGTTTTGTTAATATATCATCAATTTGATTCTCAGAATTGATATAATCGAGAGTAATTACTTCCTTACTTATATTATCTTTGAGAAAATGATGTCTAATATCAATATGTTTAGTTCGAGCATGATGAGTAGTATTTTTTGATAAATTTATTGCACTAGTATTATCACAATAAATTGGTGATGATATTTAAACCAAAATCTTTTAAAGTTTGTTGCATATATATTACTTGAGAACAAGCTATAGCAGCAGAAATATACTCTGCTTTAGTTGTTGATAATGAAACCGTGTTTTGCTTTTTACTAAACTAGGAGATCAGAGAATGCCCCAAAAAGTGACAAGTTCCACTTGTACTTTTTCGGTTTGACTTACAACCAGCATAGTCAGCATCACAGTAAGATATTAATTCAAAAGAATCATTTTTAGGATAAAATAATCCATAGTCAATGGTGTGTTTAATATATCTTATGATACGTTTTACAGCTTTTAAGTGGGTCTCTTTAGGTTGGGATTGATATCTTGCACACATGCAAAGGCTATGCATGATATCAGGTCTACTAGCAGTGATATAGAGTAGTGATCCAATCATTCCTCTATATAATTTTTGATCTACATCTTTCGAGAGATCTTCTTTACTTAGGTACTCATTGGTTGCTATAGGAGTGGGTTTTCCACTTGCAATAATCAAACCAAATTTACTAACTAGGTCTTTAGCATATTTTTCTTGACTAATAAAGATACCATTATCTAATTATTTTATTTGTAATCCTAGAAAGAAGTTTAATTCACTCATATGACTCATCTCAAACTCTTTTGTCATTATTTCAGAAAATTCTTTATTCATTTCAAAATTAGTTGATCCGAAAATGATATCATCTACGTAAACTTGTACTAGTTGAATATCATTTTTATTTCTTTTAATAAAAAGAGTATTATCTACTTTACTAATTTCAAAGTTTGATTGAAGTAAGTAAGATCTTAGTCTATCATACCAGGCTCTAAGAGCTTGTTTTAGACCATATAGAGCTTTCTTAAGTTTGTAAACATGATTTGGAAAAATTTCATTTTCAAAAAGTGGTGGTTGTTCAACATATACTTCTTCTTTTACAAAACCATTTAAAAAGGCACTTTTAACATCCATTTGAAATAATTTGAAATAATTATAATTTGCGAAAGCAAGTAGAATCCTAATGGCTTCTAATCTTGCTACGGGAGCAAAGGTTTCATCAAAATCTATTCCTTCTTCTTGACAATAACCTTGAGCGACTAACCGGGCTTTATTTCTAACGGCCTCACTTTGTTCATTCATTTTATTTTTATAAACCCATTTTGTTCCAATTATAGTTTTATTTTCAGGTTTAGGAACAAGTTCCCAAACATCATTTCTAGTGAATCGATTTAATTCTTCTTGCATAGCCAAAATCCACGAATCATCAGTTGATGCTTCTTTTGGATTTTTGGGTTCAATAGTTGATATAAAGGTTATATTGCTCATTTTACTTAGTTGATTTCTAGTTGTAACAACAAATTGCATATCTCCTAGAATATTTTCTATGGGATGATCTTTTAAAAGTTTAATCCTTTTATTAGGATGATTATATTCATTATTAGTTTCAATTGACTCTTGATTTTGAGTAATTAAATCCTCTTTATCATTTGTCTCTACAAAAATTTTGGGATTTTCATCGAATGAAACATGCATTGTTTCTTCAATAATGTTAGTTCTTAAATTAAACACTCTGTATGCTTTGCTTCTATTAGAATATCCGATAAAGATACCTTTGTCGGATTTAGGATCAAAATTATCTAAGTTATCTTTTGTATTTAAAATAAAACATTTACTTCCAAAAATTCTAAAATAAGATACCTTAGGTTTCTTTAAGTAAAGAAGTTCATAAGATGTCTTATCAGTTAACGGTCTAATTAAAATTCTATTTAAAATATAACAGGCGGTAGCAACTGCTTCTGCCCAAAAATGTTTTGGTAAATTACTATCTGAAAGCATAGTTCTCGCACACTCTTGAATCGTCCTATTTTTACGTTCTACTACTTCGTTTTGTTGTGGAGTTCTTGGAAATGAAAAATTGTGAGTTATCCCCTTTTTATTGTAGAATTCCTCAAACTTTTCATTTTTAAATTCACCACCGTGATCACTACGGATGGTTATAATTTTTACAGAAAGTTGATTTTGAATCCTTTTTGTAAAGTTCTTAAAACATTCAAAAGTATCACTTTTATGTTTCAAAAATACTGTCCATGTAAATCTAGAATAATCATCTACAATTACAAAAACATATTTACTGTGATTTATTGACTGAATTTGAGATGGACCAAATAAATTAAGATGAAGTAACTCAAGGGGTTTTGAAGTTGAAATCATATCTTTTAATTTAAAGGAACTTTTTCTAAGCTTTCCTAATTGACATGCATCACATAAACTATCTACTTTAAAATTCATTTTAGGGAGACCTCTTACTAGATCATGTTTTGACAGTCTAGATAAGAGTTATCATTTATGCCAAATCCAAGGGTCACTTGTATTTGCCAAAAAACACAAGTTATCATTTGAAACTTTCATACTAAGAATATAAATATTCTTTTTCATAATTCCCTCAAATATTATGGTTGAATTATTATCTTCAATGTGACACTTATCTTTTTCAAATTTAATTTTATATCCTTTATCGCAAAGTTGACTTATACTTAGCAGATTATGTTTCAGATTCTTAACTAGCAAAACATTAGTAATAATAGGAGTTTCAGAGTTACCAACTTTGTCGATGCCAATCACATATCCTTTTGAATTGTCTCCAAAGTTAACCAGTCCTCCGTCTTTGTATATTATATCATTCAGCATATCTGGATTCCCAGTCATGTGTTTAGAACATCCACTATCGAGTATCCATTTATTCTTTTTGATCTGCACAATTTGTCCATTGTGGATTGATTCCTCAACTCCTATAAAGCATGTTTCCTGCACATCAAAAATCTTAGTAGACAACTTGTATTTGAATATTGATTATATGCAAACTCAAGAGACAATGATGATCTGAATATTTATAAACCAGTATTAACAAATTTCTTAAACATAGCCATTTTAAAAACTTTTTCAAAAATCAGATTATGAAACTTTGAAAACCTTGCTCCGATACTAAATATGAGAAATGCGGATTACGGATCTTAAGGCTAGTATAAACACTAGAGGGGGGTGAATAGTATTTTAAGGAATTACTAATTCTTTTTGAGTTTATATTAATTTGATCACAAATGTATGCAATATTCAGACATAGATATGATCACAGATTCAAACACAGATATATAAAGTAAAAGCAGTAAAGGAAAGTACACACCGGATTTTATACTGGTTCGGAGTTACCCTACATCCAGTCCTGTACACAAGTATAGATTTTCTTTCAAAAGCAATCTTTACAATTACAACCCTCGATTTCAAGGCCACGAGGTACATCACTCTAGATTCACAATCCTCTGGGTAGAGATACTTGATTTCTAGGGCAACAAGTTCACCCAATTGATTTCCTAGGCTACAATCACACCTTTTCTCACTTAATTGATTACAAAGAAGCATATAACTCTAAATAGCACTGGGATCTTGTTGAGATAGTGATAGAGAATCAAACCAGAAATGATCTAGTTAAATTCAATGGTGATTTCGGCAGAGTAATGGTAAGAATATATATAAAGAAATGTGGAAGAAGAAGAGGAGTGAAAACCAGGAAAATATGATATAAAATTCATTGAAAACATCCCCTATTTATAGAAGAACAACAGCCATGTCCATTCGTGAAAGGTTATGGCGAATAGACACTTCTTTTGAAATTCAAATTTTTGAAACCAACTGCCACTATGTCGACATAGGTATCTTGGTATGTCAACATCCCAAAGGAAATTTTAGTGATTTGTTTTTCTTTGAAAATTACTTCTATCTTATATTAAAACTATTTTAAACTTTATAAATATACTTAACTATAGTTAAAATACATAAGTAAATATAGAGAATAATATATATAATTTTACTATAATTTTATATTTAAATCTAAGTATAAATATATTATAATTCAAAGATAGTTTAAAACAAACAAAGTTTAAAACAAGAGTTTATTTAAAAACAAAATCAAAGAATATTTTAAGGCTAAAACATCTTTTTAAAAATCATTTGAAAAGATAATCTTTAAGGCTAAAACATTTTGAAAAACAGTTTTGAAAATCATTTTGAAGTAGTTTTGCAAGCTTCTTCCTGCAGAATATCTCATCACATCAGGACTCGAGAACTTGTACAAAACCAGGATGTTCATGGGTTTGTAAGCCACTTGTCATAGGTTTGTAAGCTACTTGTCGTGGGTTTGTAAGCCACTAAAAAGGTAGAAATGGATTCCATCCCAAATGAAATATGGAGTGAAGATTTCAGTGCTATTATGAAGTTTTAACATAATTCTAGACTCAATACTTATCTTGTACTATTTGATAATCTTGCTATTCTTGATATTCTTGATACTCATGAGTCTTCAATCTTGATATCTTGAATCTCTATACTATACAGTCTTCATTCTTGATACCTGCATTGTTAAATCCTGCATATACATATATATATAAACTATAATGTTAGTATTTATATTTTATAATCTTATTCTAAGGTTGTTGTCATCAAAACCATCATCTCAAGGACTAACATTGAGGACCGTTGAACTTTCACAAGAGGAACATCATTATTTCGAAGGCGTTTAACCTCCGTAGCAATGATACGAATAGGATGTTGCTCATAAGTCAAATTAGGTGAAACTTTAATTTCTTCAATAACACCGGGCTCAAGAATAGAACTGGAATCTCTAAGGCATTTCCGTAGTTAAGAGACATGGAATACGTCATGAATAATAGAAAATTGAGCCGGTAACAAAAGCAATAAACCACGGAACCAATACGTTCGGTGATGGGAAATGGGCCAATATATCGAGGTGCTAATTTTCCCGATCGACTGAAACGCACAACACCCTTCATAGGTGAAACACGAATGAACGCCAAATCTCCCACAGAAAATTCTGAATTTCTTCTTCGATTATCGACATTGGATTTTTTTCTACTTTGAGCTTCTTTCATCCTATGACGAATAAGGTCAATCTTTTCCGTGGCATCACGGATAAAATCTGGACCTAGAACCAGCTTCTCACCGGCCTCAAGCCAACAAGAAGGAGATCGGCATGGCCTTCCGTAGAGTGCCTCGAAAGGTGCCATACCAATACTAGATTGGAAGCTATTATTGTAGGAAAACTCAACAAGAGAAATATGATCTTCCCAACTTCCGCCAAAATCAAGAACACATGCACGAAGAAGATCTTCAAGAGTTTGATTCACACGCTCGGTTTATCCATCCGACTGAGGATGATAAGCTGTGCTAAAATTAAGCTTCGTTCCTAAAGCTTTTTGAAGACCCTTCCAATATCCACTAGTAAACTATGGATCATGATCGCTAACAATAGAAGTAGGAACTCCATGCAATTTAACAATTTCTTTAACATAGAGTTTGGCCAAAAGAGGTACGGTCCGATTGGACCGAACGGGAAGAAAATGGGTGGATTTTGTAAGTCTATCTACTATCACCCATAGGCTATCATAACCTGAATGAGAATGGGGGAGGCCGTCAATAAAGTCCATGGGGACTTGATCCCACTTCCATATTGGAATGACCAAAGGTTGCAATAACCCACCGGGCCTTTGATGCTCGGCCTTTATAAGTTGGCAAGTCATGCAACGCTTAATGAAGTTAGCAATATTAGATTTCATTCCATTCCAATAATAAAGTCGTTTCACGTCCGCATACATTTTACTACTGCCGGGATGAATGGTAAATTTAGAACGATGAGAATCTTCTAAATGTCTTTACGAAGATCACAAATGTTTGGCATAATATGTCTACCAAACTTTTGAATACCGCCACGAGCATCAATATCAAAGTCTTTCAAACCTTCGATATGAATTTTATCCCTACAACTTTGGCTAAGAAGAGCCAATTCAGGATCATGCTTTTGAGCTTCAAGAATGCGGTCTAAAAGAGAAGGATAAGCCTCAAGGCTACATAAAATAGAGATGAACATGAATCGAATTCGTGATCTCGAAACTCAGAAGTGGATAAAGTCTCTAGATCATTCCATTCGGTTATCATCATTGAAACAACCACTTGTTGTTTACGACTAAGGGCATTGGCAACACGATTTCCCTTTCCGTAAGTATAAAGAATATCAAGATCATAAGATGCAAGGAACTCGAGCCAACATTGTTGACGCAAATTAAGTTCCTTTTGAGAAAATAAATACTTCAAAGATTTATGATCAGTGTAGAGAAAATATTTCTCTCCCAAAAGATAATGACTCCAAATTCTAAGAGCGAAAACAATAGTCGCGAGCTCTAAATCATGAGTGGCATATCTAGTCTCGGCAGGCTTTAATTGCCTAGAAGCATAAGCGATAACACATTCCCTTTTCATGAGAACGGCTCCCAAACCAACACGACTAGGATTGGTATAAACAATAAAGTCTTGGTTCCCTTCGGGAATCACAAGAATAGGAGCATCGAAAAGGAGTTCTTTTAATTTCTGAAAAGCAACTTCATATTTGTCTGACCAAATGTATTTAACTTCATTTTTTGTCAAACTAGTAAGAGGCACAGAAATTTTAGAAAAGTCTTTTATGAAACGACGGTAATAGCCCGCCAATCCAAGAAAACTACGAATTTCCGTCACACTATCCGGTCTCTTCCAATTTTGAATTGCCTCAATCTTTGAAGGATCCACGAAAATTCCGGATTCAGAAATAATATTTTCCAAAAATTTAACACGAGATTGCCAAAAGTGGCACTTGGAAAATCTTGCTTTCAATTAATTGCTCCTAAGAGTTTCCAACACAATCCGAAGATGTTTTTCATGCTCTTCCTTGGTTTTAGAATAAACAAGAATATCATCTATAAAGATGAGAACAAATCGATCGTGGAAGTCTTTGAAAACTCGATTCATAAGGTCAACGAAATAAGCAGGAGCGTTCGTTAAACCAAATAGCATAATAAGCCATTCATAAGATCATAACGAGTACGGAACGACGTCAAAGGAATGTTATCCTCTGCAATACGAAGTTGATGAAAACCGGTTGCTAAGTCTAACTGTGAAATGACTCTAGCACTGCTAAGTTGATCGAATAGGTCATCAATCTAAGGTAAGGGATATTTATTCTTGATGGTGAGGTCATTAAGCTTGTGATAGTCTACACAAAGCCTAAGTGTACCATCGGATTTCTTCACAAAAATAGCCGAAGCTCCTCATGGAGAGGAACTAGAATGAATAAACTGTTTCGCTTCCAATTCGGATAATTGTTTACGCGTCACCTCATTTTCCTTATTGGACATACGATAAGGAGGACGAGTGATAGGTAGAGCTCCAGGGATTAGATTAATTCTGAACTCAATTGCTCGCTTAGGTGGTAATCCTAAAACGGGCTCAAATATATCGGGAAATTCACGAACAATGTGAATGAGGGAAATGACATCTTCCTCATCATTATTATCATCATCATATGGATTCAGAGAATATAAGGATGCTACCGAATTGGAATCTGAATCTTTAAGAATAATAGAAATCTGCTTAACGGACTGGGAATGTCGAAGATAGATAGTCCTCTTGGGACATAGGATGTGGGCTTCATAATGATTAAGCCAATCTATTCCCAAAATAATTTCAAAACCAAGGTAACGCATAACATGCAAATCGGCTTAGAAAGCGTAATCACATAAAATAATCTCGACACCTTTACAAAATAAACTGAGTGTTGTGGATCCACCAATCGGATTCGCAATTCTCAGTGAAGTCGTCAAGCCCATAACATTTAAAGACAAAGCATCAACAAGTTCTTTTGATATAAAAGAGTGAGATGCACCCGTATCAAAAAGAACTCGAATAGGAAGATCATGAAATATAATAATGTC
This sequence comes from Allium fistulosum, assembly GCA_030737815.1. Lineage (NCBI taxonomy): Eukaryota > Viridiplantae > Streptophyta > Magnoliopsida > Asparagales > Amaryllidaceae > Allium > Allium fistulosum. Next base: position 896,727,384 of record CM060907.1, on the reverse strand, counting down.
ATCAAGGACAGAATGAGAAATACCTTGACCAAGAGAATTGTTACTAGGAGCTTGCACAACATTAAGCTTTCCCTCCTTCTTGCTTTGAAGTTTGGGACAAGAAGATATAAGATGACCCGAACCCTTGCAATAGTGACAATAAAGGGGTTTTGAACACCTATTTGCATAATGGTCCTTAGAACCACAATTGTAGCATTGTCCATGACTAGAGGTAGGAGTCTTTGCTACCGAAGTTGCTTGTTTCCCTTTCTTGTTGGGATTAGGCTTGAACTTGATAGGCCTCTTCTTGTTGTTGTTGAAGTTCTGTTTGGCACCCACAACTTCAACATCACTTTCTTTATCGGCTTCTTCAAGTCGAAGAGCGATATCAACAAGCTGATCAAAAGAAAATTCTAGTTTTAGGAGTAAAGGCTTTTTGATGTTCTTATTCAACCCATAGACAAACCTCTGATTTTTCTTCAATGGGGTATTAATATAATCGACCCCATATTTAGAGAGAGATTCAAAAGATGCGACATAATCCGTCACAGAAGATTCACCTTGAACAAGGTCAATAAAGCGTCGAGCTAAAGTTACTTTTTCAACTTCCAGCACAAACTTTAACTCGAACCTTTCCTGGAATTGTTCCCAAGTAAGATCCGCTTCAATAATTTCCGAGATCAAAAGCTCATACCAATCTAATTATCTCTCCTGGAGCATGCTTGAAGCCACTTGGACTCGATATAGATCCACAAGATTCATGCGAGAAAAGATGTGGTCGCATGTTCTAAGCCAAGCTTGGACTTCAAAAACGCTTTCGGAACCCTTGAATGACCATCCACCCAAATTGGTATAATCACTACACAAGCGTGCAAACCCGGATTTAGGATGAGTAGGCTCTGGAATGGGTCCGGCAGCTTGGGCATTCTTCACAAGATCTAAAAGTTGTTGAGCAGACATGATTACTCCATCCTTAGGAGTAGCACTGGATTGACAGGCGCTAGGACGGCCAGGTCTAACAATTTCACTTCTTTAAGAAAGAAAGGAAGAAGAGGAAAAAGGTTATTCTCAGAATGAATATCAAACAAACTTGATTGATAAAACAAGGCATCACAAAAGAAAATAGGATAGAACAGGTCCAATGACTCGAATTAAATCCTAAGGCACGATTCCTAAGAAAGACTTAGGACAATGATCCTTGCTAGATTATTCCACATTGTTCTGAAGTTTGGCTCTGATACCAAGCTGTGACGCCCTACCTCTATACTCACACTAGCCAAGGACACTACGGGGTAATGCCGTCGACTAGCACGAAGAATAAGGCTGTTGAGGAGCGACCATCTGTGTAATTGCTTTGTGCTAGTACCGATATGTCAGATAAAAGGACTTGCATTTCATTTCAAGAGAAAATCCAGAATATCAAATACAAACTCAAAGCTACTACACAGTGGCTATGTGGGCTTTGGAAACAAATATAGAAATAAGCATAACACAAATCAGTCATAGATATTCATATCACAAAGACGGAAACAGATATGAATATGACACATAAAAGTGTACATCAAAATAGTGGTCATACAAGATCCACTATATCATAAAAGAATAGGTACAAGTGCTAAGCAAAAGAATATGTATACATCAAGGAGTCTCTATCTCGAATGTATAAAAACAAAAACTACTAAGCTAAGTAGTTAGCCAAAAGTCAGAAGCTAGCCCCTGCTAAGAAGTCAAGTGGAAGACCCTGTAACACCTTGGTCTGACCCAAGTATTATTTAAGAAGAAAAATAATAAACGGATCAGTCTAGCTATAAATATCATATGAGATGAGAAAGGATAAGAGATACCACAAAAATGTATGATAACAATAATTCCATATTGAGACAAGTATACATTCAATAACAATAAAAATCATACAATATCTCAAATCTCGTTAAATATCCAAAAAGAATATCACATTCTTTAGCTTATTCACCAAACCCAAAATATTGACAAAACATATCAATGTCAATCGCAAAAATTGGTGAAACACAAATTCCAGAAATCAACAATTAGAAATCCAGAAAAACATAAAGGGGGAGGCCTATCACAAACAGGAGCATGAAAACTCACCAACACGTGTATCACAAACGGGACGCTATCCCATGGTCGCTAACCAGAGAGCCGGTGCAACGACGTAGTACATTAACGGTACACCCGAGGAACCTGATACTCAAGTAATTCAGAACAACGACGTAGTACAATATCGGTACACCCGATGAACCTGATAAGCTGGAACAACGACGTAGTACAACAACGGTACGCCCGATGAACCAAACTCCATAAAACCATAGGTCGTTAGCCTATAAAAATTGAGACGAAGCTCCATAAAACGAGGTACAGTCCCCTACGTGGACAAAGAGACATCGCATATCGCTAGTCTAAACCATAAAATGATCACCGTTGATCAATGAAAAGTGTAGATTACACTAAGCTAGTAAATAAATGAGTTTAGCTTCATGTCCCATTACCACTGGCTTAAATTAAATATTTACGAACAAATTGTAGATTTCCACTCGAAAATTATCACCAAATTTCAATTGAACAAGTCTAAAAATTAACCGACGAAGTAAACGCAAGCGTTTCATACCACTTGTTTTGCTAAGTCGTTTAATTGGATTTCTCGTACAAATGAGGTAAAGGTTTGTATATACTAATAGATTGGAAAATGGATTTAAAAACGAGTTTTGTATTGAAAATGGTATTGAAATCATCTTTGTGAAAGCGTTTGAATATTTACTACTAGTATAGAAATCTTTATATTTTTAAAAGTGACAAATCACAGAAAACGATTGTAGAAACAATCGATCACCACAAATTCACATTCGACGACGTGAATCAAAACCATAAAAATCGATATCAAATCCATCAAATGGATATTCCCAAAAATCCCGAAAAGAAGTCATCAAAGTCGATAATAAGTGATAACAACTAATCGGATCAACCAAAAATCGATTAAAACGGAAATCCACTAAAAATATGCAATTTGGCTGAAATAAGCAGCTCTAGACGTCTGGTGGTTATCCCAGACGTTTCAGCTGAAGCTCTGGAATTTTCTTCCAGATCGCCCAGACGTCTGGGAAGTAAGCACAGACGTTTGAGCTGAAAGAATGGAATTTTATTCCCGTAGCATCAGACGTCTGAGCTGTATCTCAAAGCAATTTTTGCCAAGGCCTTTGATGGCCAAATCAAATTCGAAGCAAACGAATGAGCGACGATGGCTAGGGATCGATGTCGAGTGACAACCCGACCCTATAAACACATCAATACACCCCAAATAACATGTCCAAACATCCATATAAGGATTTTCATAGATTTTGACTTTAAAATATCAAAATTGGAATATTCGCCAAACCAATTCAATTCTAAAGAAAATGAACATAAAATAGATGTTAGGAATTCATACCTAACAACTATCAAAAGTATAGACATAGATGTGAGTTCAAAAACTCACCTTTAAACCCAAAAACAACGAAAGAGAAGCTCTAAAACAAAGCAAGACCAATTCCTATTCAATTTCAACCCAAGAAGCTCCAATCTAAGCTCATAAGCAAATATTTCCTAAGTTAGGGTTTAGGAATTTCTAAAAATTGAAGAGAGATTGAGATGGAGAAGATGAAGAGGATGCTTACCTAAGCTTCTCTTTGATTTCTAGAGCTTGAATTTGAATTTCTTGGTAAACTAGGGTTTAGGAATTCTAATTTCCCTTTGTTTCTCTCCTTTTTCTTTTAGCTTGAAAGTGTTAGGAAATGAAAATGAATGAAGAGGAGTTTGAGGAGGAGTTAGGGTATTATGTTGGGTTAGTGGGCTGAAATCCAAACCCAAAGCCCAAAATAGAAAAGTAGCAAAATTCTACTCAACTCCAAACCAATCGATGTTTATACTCAAAAAAGTTGTAAACGCCAATTTGGACTCAATGGATGTAGTCTCAAGTCCCAATTCGACTTTTTACAGAAAGTAGGATTTTGGACTTTAATCCGATTAACGATGCTATATTAAAATAAAACATTTAAATATATTATCGTAAAATATGCGGGTTGTTACATTATAAGCTTATTGAAATAAAGCATACCTCACATTGTTATAAGTATGATCCTTTCGTATTAGCCAAGCAAGCATTACAAGTTTATTTTGCTCTATATCCATCTTTAAAAAGAGATAAAGCAGATTGGTTGGCTATTTTTTAAATAAAGGCAAGATTTACATTTGATGGAATTAATATTCCAGACGAAGCAGCGTATCAAGCAGATCTTAAGCCAAATGATGAAATAGTAATAACTGAAGATATTGGTGTAGGCTTGTGGAATGATGAATCGATGAATTAATAGAAGCCTTTGAGAGCATAGAAGAAAACGACGTAGAGTACGAGACTGAGTCTGAATCAGAAAACGATGAAGATTGATAATTCTAAATGATGACTATGTTGTGAGCTATGTATCGGTTGTTGTATATTGTGTATTCTGAGTTTCCAATGTTATATGTTAACGATGATGACTATGTTATGAGCTATGTATCGGTTGTTGTATATTGTATATTCTGAGTTGTTGATGTTATATGTTAATATTGATGACTATGTTGTGAGCTATGTATTATTCTATTTTTTGAATTCTATGAAATGATATATTTTATCACTATGTGAAATGATTTGTTTGTAGCAGATATACCTTTTAGGAGACATGGCAGCAGATCTCAGCCTTCGCAGCCTTCTCCTTCTCCTGGCGCCGGTGCCAGCGGCACAGCGCCAGATGTACGTCCATTGGTAGAGGTTGTTCCTAAGAGTGCGGGGTAAGTATCAAATTTATTGCTTGTTTTAATATTTAAAATTATAATAATTAAATTCCTACAATAAAATTTATACAGGGTTTTGAAGTTGAGCCTTCGAACTACATCCTACAGGTATCCATGAAGGCCTATATGAGTCGGATGTCCAGATGCTGGCCTCATTGGGATGACATCCCAAACCATGTTAAGAACGCTATATGGGCCGACTTGATGGTAAGTATAAATTTATAATTCATTTGGAAAATAATATAATGTACATAATTCTAATTAATTTCAATATACAGGCCACCATCCATGTCGATCCGTAGGATATGGATGTGTTTGCAAATCATTAGAACCATAAGATGCGGAAAGTTATAGGGACACCCTCTCCAAAGCAAAGAACGCGAGAAAGAAACCGTCGTGGATGAGAGTCGATGTTTGGGCTGAATTTCTCCAGCTGTGGGAAACCCCTGAAATGAAAGTAAGTTATTTAATTCATATTGTTATTATAATTTGTTTAAATTTCGTATATTAGTTACATCAAATTAGTTAAACATGTCTTTAAAATTATAGGAACTATCAGCAAGAAACTGTGCAAACAGGAATAAAATTCCTGTTTTGCACCGTGGTGGATCTAAATCCTTTCAGCAACATCACGTGGAGTTGGTAAGTTTAGCAGTTGCGTTTATAAACAGATGTAACATTATTTAGTCATATTTGTAACATTGTTCGTTAACATTGTTCATTAATCATATTTGTAACAACGTGGGAAGTTAAATCGTGAGCCTACAATGGTTGGGACTTCACAATGACGCATACCGTCGAGCAGCGAAATGAGGAAGGCAATGTTTCATATACTTGGACAGATGATAAATCTCAATCAATAATATTAAACATGCTTAATTTTTTTACTTCAAATTTAAAAGCTTTTAAATTAAATATTTATTATGGCAAAATTTTGTTCGCCATCGCAGAAAAGATATGACACAGAGCATGCTCGAGTGGCGCAATCCACTGGCCGTCAGTTGACCTTAGAGGAGTCAAACAGTATATGGGATGCTTTGATTGACCTTCCTTCGTGAAATAGGCGTTACGATTTCCGAAATCAAGAGGTAGAATGCTTTATTAACTAATGTATAAGCAATATTTAATATTGAGCATAAATTATAACCCGCTATCAATAATTTACGGGCCATGATGATCCAGTCATCCTATAGGAGATCTCAGGATGAAGAGGAGATAGCTCAATTGAAACAACACTAGCGGAGATCAATGATTAGCGAAAGAGTGGGGGCGTTGGCGCAGCAGCTAGACGAGCATATTGCGGCATACTTAGTTGAGCATGGGACAATGCTAGGGGAGGATGACGACGATGAGAATGATGAGTAGGTATGGCTGTGTTTCTGATGGATTTTGATCTTTTTTTGTACATATGTGACATGTGTTACATTTATGGATTTGATACTTGTTTGTTGGTTGGGTTGTTTGATGGATTAGTGGATGTTTTGTTTGATGTATATGAGTTGGTTGGGATGTTTTGTTTGATGAACTTGTTTGTAGGTATAGTTTTGTAGTTTGATGAGATATTGGTGTTGGTTGATGAAATGGTTGTGTAAATATTGATATTTGCGTTATATATTTGATTATGTGTACTATGTATGAGATTATACGATTCTTGCATTGGTAGTAGTTGTGAAACTGAGTATATATGTGTTGTAAATGAGGTGGATCGAGATTTGTGCGTTTTGATGGCCAAAGGAGAAGATTTGTGCAGAAAATTGTTCCCAGTTTAGCGACGACTGCCTGTTCCCAATTTAGCGTTGGCTGGCGACGGCTGGCGACGGTAGTTTGGTTCCAGATTAGTGACGGCTGGTGTCAGTTTGTGGCAGCTCTTCAACTTCTAGGATATTGCCACGTGTACCCTTAGCCATCACTAACCGTCGCTAATATAGCGACGAAGCCATCGCTAAAGCTGTTTCTTTCTTTGTTGGCGACGAGGTAAATAGCGATGGCTTTTAGCAATGGCTAGCGACGGCCGCCGACGCCATCTAGCTGTCGCTAAATGAAGCTGCTCTTGTAGTGTATGCAATCGAAGAATAGATAACCCACAGTTTCAGTTTTATTTTTGCAAAGTAGACATTTTGTTTCTTCATTTTAGCCCCACTTATGGCATCCATTTGTAGGCAGTCTGTTTAAAATAGTAAAGTAAACATAATGCATCATTTTTGGACAATTTGCCTTATTCCATATAGTTTCATACCATTCCATTTCTACTTGATCACCTTTGATAAACTCCCATGTGTTTCTAAAGAAAAATCACTATAAGAAAACTGATATTTAACAGCATATAATTACAGCGTTTTGAACAATATATTGTCTATTTGCAATATAAAACTTGAATTAATATAGAACAGCTTGTGAAATCGCTGTATAAAATACCACTGTCCGCTAAATTTTTATTTCCCTCCATTTAGCCGTGTATACCTATTTCCTCCCACGTTTTGCCTATTTCCTTCTCCTATTTCATCCAGGAAAAAAAGATTGTCGCCACCAAAATCAACGCCATCGCTTCCACCAAAAACAAATCGATCCATTCATCCTCCTTTAGGTTGCAGTGCCAAAAAAATCAACACCATCGCTGCCTCCCTATTCTCCGACTTCATCAACCGGATTTGACGACGACGAGACGTGAAGACCTTGACGAGACGACGGAAGATCGGAGGTCAAAGAAGACAACAACGCGCTGTGGTATTTTCTAATTCTATTGTTTTTTTTCTTTTCAAAGTTGGTAATTTAGGTTGCAGTGCATTGTGAACTAAAAGTCGTAGTATATTGTCATGTTTTTCTTGAATGAAAATATGTCTTCTGAAGACAGTTTCCAATGCCAAGCATCATTTTGGAGATTGGGTATATATAAGAATTGTAGTATATTGTTTTGGAAGCAAATTGTAGTATATAAGATGTTTCTTACCTGAACCTAACTACAAAAGTTGATTTCATGTTTTGGAAGCAAATTCGACTGTTAAATTTGTAGTATTTGTCAGTAACACAACTACTGAGATTATCAATTTATTTTAATTCTTAGACAATTTTCTTTTGCCAAAAAAAGGACACTGATTTAAGCAATAAAAACTTCAGTTTACTTATCAAAAATTTGATGACAAAAGGCAAAGTAATCCGGTTTCATGGTCATTTGAACTGTCCTAAATTCCATGACAAAAGCAAAGTAATCCAGTTTGATGTTCATTTTAACTGTCCGAAAATTCAACGACAAAAGGCAAAGTAATCCAGTTTTATGGTCTTTTGGTCACCTTACCTTTTCTGTGAAATTTAACAGTTAACTTGAACTTTGTTCCTTAAAATAAACAAACATTCCAAGAGGCAAATGTCCAAGGAAAATGTATGAAACTAGATGGTGTGTCGTGCTATAGAGATAAAGCATTTTTATTATTTAATCCCACCTTTCCAAACATATAACAGATTTGGATTCAGATATGTATCTGTTATACTGTCATTGATTCGGTTTATCTAGATTAAAGCAACACACAATATATCTCAAAGTAACACTCACTATATTAAATTAAGGGAAAAATTTGACATCCAATTATAAAATCCTCAAAGAAAAAAAACTCAATTTTTTAGCATGTAAAAAGAACTCAATATTTTACAGCTATATTGGATATTCTTTAGTTCTTTTGATTTGCGAGATAGATAGTGTTCCTATTTTGCAAAAAAACATAAGAAAGAAAGTGCCTTTGTGTTGGAATTACTTCGGTGAAAGAACCACCATTGCATATAAAGACAAGTGAGAAGGGAACAATTATATCAAGTATCTTGGACTAATAGTTATAACAATTTATTGGAACCAATGGATGGTATTATTTGTTGATTATGTGAAGCCTGTCGATCAATAATGAAAAAATAATACTATTTGATCTTTTTAACGTTTTCTTTATATTTGCTATGCTTGAATACGAAATTGTTATGCCTAGAGTGACTTTGTCCTGGTTTTTTATATTTGCTATACTTGGTATACTCACAAAACAAAAAACATACTGTCTTGTCCGCATTTCCATTTTCATTTCTGTACTAGTTTATAGCCTTTTATTTGGGGAAGAAAGCAACCAAAAAGATTATCAGTACGTCCGACTATCCTTTTTGAACTAAGAAGATGAATCAAATGTGACCCAGTACATGCCCCATTTAATGAATGTGAATTTGTATATTGTTTGCTTTTCTTTTCAGTATTGAAAGGTGTAATAATCTATGCAGTTCAATAATTTGGTTACAGACTCAAACTATATTCAGTAAATTTCCACACAACAAGCCTCATCCATAATATATATATATGTACGTAATATGAAATTTATTAATTTGCTCAACTCATGTTTCAAGATTACCTTCTTTTAATCACATATGGAATTATATAATTCCATCAGTTTGTATAGCAACCACAAATTTATGTTTATCATTTGTTGTAACTGATTGTCTAGTCGTTAGCGGTTGGCTTGTTTGCTGTCACAATTTTACATGGTAGATATGTATTGAATGGCTACAGAGCGAATTATAGAGTAATGTGATGGCTTGCAAAAATTGTGATGGTAATAAGAAATTTTAATTAATGTGTTTGTTACCACTGTATTTTATATAGGAGAATGACCAAGTGAACCAGTTCTTAACTAGTTTTGGGAAAACATTGAAACCTGGACACTTAAATTGAGTGTCGAAACATACATGATCTTTTGACAAAATTTGGAATTTCCCATATGGTTTCCAAATACTAATAATATATGATTTTTAAAAAATGATAATAGGGTTTTGAACCTAAAACATAAATTACTATTTCATTTCTCCACTTTTCTCTTGCTGAGTTGATCAATTGTGTGTCTACTTTCGCATATTTCAAATTATTATATGTGACAGGAGCATACGAGACACTTCCAATTCTACACTATATCGTTCCTTACTCGAGTCTTTTGACAAATTTCCTGAGAATTATCACTAAAGTGTGTGTTTTTGAAAATGTTATTTGCCTCGGTTATTTGGGTTGTTCGTCATTTATTTCTTTTGAATTCATCTTACACGAACAGCTTGTAACATGCATAGTGTATCACTGTACATGTCACAAGACCGTGCACACCGATATACACATGATAAAACTGCAGGGACAGGTGAGCACAATGTCAAACCCAAGCCAAAGGCTGGATTCAACTCAAGTGCATATGAGTCTCAACCAAATCAACCAAAACCAGACATGTATAAGTTCATATGCACAGACTCAATATGCAAGCAATCAAGCAACACACAAGGGATGCATGACCAAGATTACCAACCCAGTTCAAAGAAAGTACACAAGCAATGTGCAAAGCAATATGAATGCAAATGGAGCTAGACTCAAATGCAAAAGCAAAATCAACCAAATACAGCAACCAGACCATACAAAGGCAACAAAACTGCACAGATAAGACTCGAGTGAACCACACCAGATAGGAGTATGTACAAATGTATCATGGCAGTTTTCAAATCGATGTACACATGAACACTTGAACCAGACTCCAAGAAGGTCACAATATAGCAGTAATAGTACACATATATATACATGTACAAATATGCAGTAACATTCACTACACATATATATATATATATATGCATATGTATGCATGTATATACATGAATATGTGCGTACTTTCCAAAATCAATGAGCTACAGTTCAAGTCCACATAAAGAAATGCAACAAGACAGAAAATGAATCAATCACATATGGTCAAGAGCAAAAGAAAACACAAGCATGAATGGTCGAGTTACAGGAACATGACTCAAAGACACTTGAAGACCAACTCGAGCTGGCATATCAGGAGCAACAAAAACTAGTCAAGAATGAATGCAAAAAAAGTGAACCAGAGGTGAATTCAGCATGAAATGACCAAGTACAAGCACAAATACAATGCAGACTAGACTCTCAACCAAAGCAGACCACACATGAACCAGACTTCATATCAAATAGCACAGTGGACAAAGTATAGGCATCACAACACATATATACACACATACATATGTATGTATGTATGTATGTACATGGTGACACACATACAAGTGAACATGACATGATCAAAGAAACTATCGGTAGCAGTTCAATGCAGAAACATGTGGTAGGGCAAAACAGTGATATTAATCAAGTGCAGGCAAGCCTACATGCGCGAACACACATGTATACATATATATATGCAGTGACAACACACATGAATACATGAAGACTCAAATGAAACAGAGGTGATAGCAAATGGAGTAGTGACTACAGTTCATAATTGAACCAGACCGGAAATGTACATCCAATATGAAAATTTCAAAGTATCAACAAACCAGTACATCAAGACCAATGAAGACTACATTCATATGAAACAGGACAGGAGCTCTGCACATAGTGGAATGCAAAGCTATGCCAGAGAATCACTTCAGACTATCATATAAAACATTGAAGCAGTTACATGAGTCACGATACAACTACAGATGTAATCAAACAGTCAACATAGTAGCAGTTCGAACAAATCAGAGCAGCTTCAAAAAGGATATTATTAATTGAAACTGCGATGAACTGTTTTCAAACAAAGTCAATGTATTTCAAAATGATCATGTCATGCCAGAGTCAGAGCCAGCAAAATTGGAACAAAGTTAAGAGCGTGAACAAGTCCAAATGAACTCAAAATTCAAAGAGCCGAAGTAAAAGGAGTAATGAACGAAACCGACCCAAAGCAAGTAACGAATATTCGAAATATACAGGAACATGAACAAGTCAAGCTAAAATTCAAAGATGAACAAGTAAAAGAATTATCACAAGCATTTAAGCAAAATCGAACGGCCAAGCAAGAATTAAGAAGAATTCAAACATATTTATACGAACGAAAATATAGGGTGTTCGATCCCTATAAATTCACATATCATCATCGGCAGTTTATCATTCGAGTTCAAGCAAAAAAATACCAGAGCAATCCAGTGAAGAAAATCACAAACCAAATTTCATCCAAGTATTCGAGCTCGACAAATTGAAGCCACCGAGAGCGAATCAAAGCCTGGAGCAATTGATAAAACCGAGTTGATTTCATCACTCAATCAATCACAACATCAAGGTGGCGGCTTCAAATTTCGAAGCCCTATTTTCAAAGCAAAACAAAGGAACGAAAAAGAGAGAGTAGCCATGAAAATAAAGAGAAGGAGAGAATGGCCATTAAAATAAAGAAAAGGGAGACTTTTTTTCTTGTGATATAAATTAAAGTGGGCCAGCCTTTATAAATTTTATTTGGGCTTAAATTTTATAACTAGGGTTTTGTATTTGTTTTATTTATATTGTAATTTTTCCTTCTTCAAAAATTAACTCTCTAGTCGTTTGACTAGGTTACGAACTACGGTGGTGTAGCTCGAGAATTCGCAACTCAGTGGCTGAGTTGTGGTAGGGTTTTAAGCATAGAGTTAGGTTAGTCATTAGCGGGTGTTGCAAGTTTACGTGTGTAAGCGTCTGACTACTTAATTTCTAGTAGAAACCTTGAGGGCAGCACGTAGGCAGGGTTTTGTCGAGCTGGGTAAATCTGTGTTGTTCTATTTCTGCTTTTATTATTCTGCTATTATCTGTGCTGCCATTATTATATATTATTTCCGCATTAATTTTTATTATTATTAGTATCACCCTATTCACCCCCCCTCCCCTCTAGGGTGAAATTGATCCTACACATACTTCTATTTTCAAACTTTACAACGATCTTAATAATTTTATAACACAATATTATAGTTTAACGAAAAAACATCAACACCATTGCATATACAAAATTTATGTAACTATGATTAACACAGATACACACACATCCAACCAAAGTTGGATTTTAAACCATTGTACATTCTTAAAAATATCGATGAAAAGGAGTTATCATCAAAAATATTATATAAAAAATAAATAAATAGGAAGACAGGAGGTACGTGTGGAATGTACCTTCGCATTACCTCACCATATACCTTACATTTTCAATTCTCTTATTACCTCACGTTCAATTCAAATTTCCTAAAATCCTTACTTTTCTTCTCGTAATGTATTAACCGTCATGATAGTCCAATCTTTACTCCAAAATCCAAATAGCATAATCCTTTCGAAAAATAGATTTTTTTTTTTAAAATTGTTGGAAATGATGGGCAGGAACAATGAAGAACAAGTGACCAGCACCTTGTCCAGTGGTTTGGCACTTCGATTTTGGTGCAAAAGATCACAGATTCGAAAGTTGCATAACGTGATTCAAACATATATTACCATGTAGTATGTTCTATGCTGCCTAAGACTTGTAGTAGTAATATGTACTACCATCTAGGCACCCAATTTCAAAAAAACAGTGAAGAACAAATTAAATATAAGTGTTGTATCATGGATGGGCAGGAACAATGAAGATTTGCAGAAATCATTGGTTCGAAGTTTGAGGTATAGTTAGAAGATGACCTTATTACCCTTGTTTAACATGTCATACCTCTAACCACTTGAGCTAGAGGTCCATGATGAATTTTGTTTAGTGAATTGTTTTTTAAAAAAGAGTAAAAATGAAAGAGAATGATAATGAACATAGATTTTTTTTGTTTCACTTAACAAACCAGTTCCAATGAATAAACATTATAGAATTGGAAGCGGTTGCTCATAAAAATATAATACAAAGATCGAACGATAAAAAAATTTGAGTTTGGTCAACAGGGTTAGCTCAGCTGGTTGGTAGTTATCAATACTTATTGTCATTAATGGACCACGTGTTATACGTCTAGTATACCAAAACAGAGACTAATCAATAATAAACTCGTCTCACAAGTTTACAAATCAGATTTCCACTACTTTGGAATTCTGTATTAGCTATTTTTAACAATAAGTATGTTGTAATTAATTACAACAACAAACTAACAACTATAGTAATAATAACTATAGCGATAAATCAAATGTTATACTATTTAAAGAAATAGTACAACGTAGAAACGAAAATGATATATTTATATATATATATATATAAATCAACTAGAAATCTAACTGGTTGAAGAAGGAAATTTCGTCTGAGGCTTGTCGTAACAATTTCCTTAAGACTTTATTCAAAGTCTCCCAAGATACAACAGACGTAAGCTGCTCGAGATCGTGATGTGTATGATCTTCTATGTGATAGGACTGATTATGATTTTAAGAAATGAAGATAAAGAAGAGATAACTCGGTTTTAAAATTAAGTGAGGAAAGTGATCAGGTTTCCTCCTTATTTATAGCTGAATTCCCAATGGCTACACCCGTTGAGAAAAGTAGCATCCCTTCATTTGCAATGCCAAAAAGTGTTACTGTTCGCAACAGGCACTTCCTTTCATTTGCAACGCCAAAAACTGTTGATGTTTGCAACTGCCACATTGGTTCGTTTGCAATGGTTCAGAACTGTTGCTGTTCGTTGTAACGGTCATCTGAATATGTAGTATGTTGTATATTAACCAAGACTTGTAGTACTATAATATGTATTATCATCTAAGCACCCAATTTCAAAAAAATAGTGAAGAACAAATTAATTATAAGTGTCGTGTCATGGATGGGCAGGAACAATGAAGATTTTGAAGAAATCATTGGTTCGAAGTTTGAGGTATAGTTGGAAGATGACCTCTATTACCCTTGTTTAACATGTCATACCTCTAACTACTTGAGCTAGAGGTCCATGATGAATTTTGTTTAGTGAATTGTTTTTAAAAAAAGAGTAAAAATGAAATAGAATGATAATGAGCATAGATTTTTTTGGTTTCACTTAACAAACCAGTTCCAATGAATAAACATTATAGAATTGGAAGCAGTTGCTCATAAAAATATAATACAAAGATCGAACGATAAAAAAATTGAGTTTGGTCAACAGGGTCAGCTCAGCTGGTTGGTAGTTATCAATACTTATTGTTATTAATGGACCACGTTCAAAAAATTGAGTTTGATTGTAGTTATCCAATTCCGTTGAGCCCAAGCAAGTACATGCACAGTATAATAGCACACTACTTTCACTTCGTTTTCAAATAAAGGATTAACACATGTTTCCTTAATTCACAAAACATACTCATTACGTAAACGTAAGCAACAAGATAACAATACTTATTCCTCAAAAACATTAGCATACATCCTCAATAATGATGAGTTGGTCGAAAGTAGCGAAAAATTATGAAGAACACCTGGACTAATGTGATTATAATTACCATAACTGAAACTAGTAAGCAAAGTCCAGCACATGGTTTCGTAAAATAGTCTGGTAGGTACTTTTTCCTCAGTCTATAAAACTTTACCTTGTAGTAACTTTCTGCATAATATTTTTCGATAAAACCAAACAGTGCAGAAAGATAATGTAGTTCTTGGTCTAAATATATACCTCTACAGAGATTACTAAAAAAATCCAACACTTTCTGATCAGTACCAAGTCTGTTATTGATGATTCCATATTCTTTAAGCAGTGCAACATCCTCTTCTGCATCTATTAGATAGCTCATTATCGAGAGTATAGCTATTGCAAAGCAAACCAGTTGTGTAAAGCATTAAATGGGCCAAGCCCATATATTCATTGTACAGTATATATACTGAGGCTTGTACAAAAGAATGCATATAGAAAATATACTGTAACTTCTCTTTGAATAATAATAAAAAGTAAATGTTTCATTTCTTTAACATGGTATCAGAGCCTTCAAATGCTTAACAGCATATACTTTACCATTTCATGATCAGAAATCATCTTTCTCATCAGAGCATTCTCATCATCTGAGATTCAATCATATAGTTTGACACACTACACCACAGATAGGATTTTGGCGCAACCTTAGGCGGCACATTTGATACGGCTATAAGCCGTATCAAATTTTAATACGGCTATAAGCCGTATCAAATTTTAATACGGCTTATAGCCGTATCTATATTATTTAATACGGCTGTAAGCCGTATTAACAGTTGATACGGCTTATAACCATATCAAAATTTGTGCCTCTTTTCGTGGGAAAATTTTCCCAAAACGCACACCCTTCCCCTTTTTTTATTTCCAGCTTTCAATTTTTTCCCGTGCTTATTTAAGGTTAAATCGCCAGAGACTACCTCGATCGATCGAACGTTGCTTTGACGTCGTCCTTCAGAGCCTTCCACGTCTTCTCGAATTCGATCACTACTGTCAGGTAATTTTGTTATGAAATCTATTAGACCTGCTCTCATTTTTGTTATGCATTTCATAGCTTCTTCTATCATCTATTAGCCCTATTATACGATCTTCTTCTTGAGGAGCCATTGCAGTATCCATGAGCGTGTTAAGTGGTGAAATTATAAAGCTGGCTCCTCTGTAATTGTTGGACATTTAGTTTATTTTTTAGTTGTTTGTATACTCTTCGTTCAGTTTAGTTTCTTGTATACATGAGTTAATGTGTTCATAAAAATTGTTTTGTATACAGGTCATCTTTGATTTACTCATTTATCTAGTTAAAAAAAATTTCTACGTACTGCACTTCATCTCACATTTGCCTAAAATATTATTTAACAAGTTGTGTGGTATACTAATGGAAAATGCTACCCAATGAAAAATAGAATGCATGTCTTCCTTTTTGTTGTTAAAAAGAAAATATCCTTGACTAGATTTTAGTGGAAAATAAGAGTCATAAAACCCTATAGTGCATAACAAAAAGCCTCGGCTAAAAGAAATGAAGAGTTTCCCCAAAAAAAAAATCTTAATTTCACAGTTTCGTGCATGTTATTACTATTCTAACATTACTAGTTTTTTTAAGAACTGACCGCATCATTTTCAAGCTTGATGGTGTTTGAGTCTACTTGGTCTTTATTTTCTCTAGGAAAATTCTATTTGAACTCGTGAATTTGTTGAGTAACTCCATGTAATTTGAAAAAAATGAAGAAACCCAGTTTTTTTGCTGAGTAGCCCCATGTCTAATTAAAAAAAACCAATAATACCATGTCTAATACAATAGTCAATCTTATGCTATTTTGTATTATTTTGATCTCCTTGCATAATTTACAGCTTGGTGCTAATGTTGTATATGGTTCTGACATTGTATATGGTTTTGACATTGTTGTATAAGTGGATAAAATTATTGTTAATGGCGCAAGCCAAGTATCAAGAGAGGGGTAATGCATAGACATTACTCTGGTGCTACAAAATAGCGCCGTTGTAATGGAAAAATTTTTGGAAATAGTTTGGTGCTAATGTTGTATATTATTCTGACATTGTTGTATAAGTGGATAAAATTGTTGTTAATGGCGCATGCCAAGTATCAGGAGAGGGGTAATGCATAGACATTACTCCGGTGCTACAAAATGGCACCGTTGTAATGGCAAAATTTTTGGAAACAGTTTGGTGCTAATGTTTAAAATAAACCCTATATTTTGAGTTCCATTTATTGAAATTTAAATAGTCCATATATTTTAACTATTTAAAATTAATTAAATGTTTAAAATCGTACTACAAAATTCTAGGTCTTACAGGAAAACAAAAAACGATCATGAAAAAGGCATGCGTATAAATCTTACAAGGAAGTTAATTGTTTACTAAATTATATTGTTCTTTACTAAACAATTTATATTATGTCGAGACTGCTGCTGACCACCAGAATCCAGTTCTGATCTTTCATTTTCAAATAAGCCCATGAACTTTGCAAAGCTCACTTCTTTTATTACATGCATCTTTAAGAACTTTGATTTATACGTTAGTATTCTGCAATCCTCCACTAGTAACTCTAACCTGACATTAGATGGAAGACTTTTGTTTTGGAATGTTCTTTGGTTACGCTCTACCCAAATGTGTCGCACTATTGCACGTATCACTATATCTACTAGATGTATATGAAAATTATTATCCTTGAAATTGCTTGTAATGTATTCCAGACTTGTTTGTATAGTATCTATACTGTTAGCCTACATTTGCAGTTTCTGTTTGATATTATTTCATTTTGGTTAGAGTAGTAGCATTGAAAAAATAGATGGTTAATTGTTTCATCTACATTACAACCATTGATTAGATGTTGGACCATTGTTTGAGTTTACCTAGTGTGTTTAATCTATTCAGCGTTGCTAAATATAAGCACATGGGCATTTTAGGATAGTTAACCCTATTCCATACATTATGAAAATTTTCTTGAACTGGCTCTTGTAATCAAGTGCTATTCCATGCAGTTTTGATGCTATATTGGTAGTTATGCGAGGGTTTCCACCACAAGAATTCACTTTCCATGGAATTGAAAATGTTAATTTTCTGAATTTGATTGTGTACATTAGCGGGGAAGCTAGAGTTGTTGAGGCACCGTTATCCATTTGAGATTAGTGTAGACACTCCACCATTATATCCCCCATCATAGCTTAAGTACTGCCACACTAAGATATTGATCAATGAGACACCATCTATCTAGGAGTCAAACCATACACTAGTGCTTGTACCATTTACTATTCTCCCTTTAACGAGAGTTGGTTTGGGTTGGGCTGGAGAGGTTGGCGAAGAGGCCGAATCCTGTAAATGGGAGGATATTTGCATGACATAATATGAAGTTTTGTACGAGATTAAGAGGAGAGTGCCAGACAAGGCTTGAGAAGATTGGGTTGGAGTTTGTTGGGAATAGGACGCATGACAGCTTACTGTTTAATCACTATGAAATTTGGTATGAGTTTAGAAGAATACGATCATGAGATTGTTGGGTTACCAAAAGAGATCGCAGAATGTCATTGTATGGAGCATATGATATCTTTTCCACTGAGAAACAAAAGGTCTGAAATTCATGGCTAACTGTTCATTGTCCATGGAAATAGCTTGGCTTGCAATTCGATGAGTAAGCGTTTGTATTATTTTTAGCAAGTCTTTATAATTTACACTATATGTGAATTGAATGGTATCTATTAGTGCCAATTAAATTTAACGATAAGTGAGGAAATCGATGAAGTATTGACATTTCTTGTGTCATTGTCAATTGCATAAAAGTTAAAATATGCTCAGTAAATCAATGTGATTTTTCAAGAAAAAATAAATTTAGATTGCTTGAAAACCTATGTATGAATGTTCATTATACATGATTAGCATAAACTTTTTTATGATACGCTGGGATGCATTGATACACATTGGATTTATGTTAATGCTACACCTGATTCTCCCGAGTATGGAAACAACTTTATTCCACTTAACAGTTTACCATATTGACTACATTTGTAATTGAATTTTCTTAAATTTTATGATATTTTAATGTGATAATGTATAAACACCAAAGTTTATATTATTCACTTGTCGTATTGCCATTCTTCGTTTCCAGTTGGATTTATTCCATTGCGGCCAGCTATTTTTATTAAAGTCTACCATTTATGTGTACCTTGATTAGGACACCCAATGCTAAACCCGAGACAGATAATTTACATCTTAAACTACCACTTTCCCACTCTTGTATTAACTTTACTCAAAATTGTGGGCTTTAGCTACCTACTTACAGCTGACATTAATCACAAAGCTTTTCCTTCCCACTATATTCTCAATCCACTCCACTTTATGCTTCATCTCCACTTAAGAGCATTTAATCTCACTTTTGCTGTATTGACAGGTATTAAATAAAATTTTAGTGTGGGCCTAGCAGCATTCTTATGGTACAGTGCCTGTGGGATATAAAAATCTTATTGATCAAATTAAAACAATGATGATATCAAGTTTAGATATGTCCTCACAATTTGATGATGGTGAATTATCATGTGGATTAAATCATGTTCTAATTTGGAAAGGAAAGTTACAGACTTATTTATTTTCTAGAAAAGATGCTTTATGATAGTGATTTCAAATTTTGAAATATTTTCACAATTTGATAATAATTAATGATACTTTACATTAAATCTTATAGTTATCACTAAATTAGGAAAGGTTTATGAAATTACTTTTTTTATAGAAAAAGGTATGGATTTACAGATTAGATTAAAACTTGAATTTGAGTTATGAATTTGTGTTGGAAATTTTGACTTTAGATTTGTAATCGAGTTGTGAACTTAGGCTAGTTTATATATTAAGTTTTAGGATATCATATAGTGTTTTGCTTTGTCATATTTGGGAAAGTCGAAGTGGAAATGTACTGTTTTGTTTATGTAGGGTTGCGGAAACAAATCGACGAGACTAAAAGTCATTAATGAGCTTTTGCAATTTCATTAATTTAGAAAAGAACATAGTCTTTTAGTATCTAAATTATTGATGATTGCTATATGATCCCCGTTTAATTATAATATCTTGGAGTGGATGCAAATGATGATGTGGTACATCAAGTTAGGGTTGATCATCGAATTGTTGATGCTTGATGTTCATCCATGGTCCTACTTTAGCAATTACAAATTACTGATGTGTTATTACTCTTCATTTCTCTTTCTCTAGAAGCTTTATCTAATGAAAACATGTGGTTTTATTGGATGGTTAAGCATATCCTGTAACATAGTAATGATGGAGCATGTATCTAGAGAGGTTTTTCTAGGTTGATTCTCTTTTGTTGTTCGACCAAGTACATATAAACTATTAGCTTTCAGTGAATACTACCTTCGAACTCTTTGTCCCCATTGGTACTTGTGCTCGTGTGCCCCAGTAAACATCAGGTCACCTACCATCGGTAACACCTAGTACCTACAAAGTGGGCACTGCCTTTTTTTCTTTTTTTTTACCTTTGCCCTTTGTACTTAGCGTCAAATTTAACATGGCAATGCTAAAATTTATAAATAACTTTCATAATGAAGGCACCGAGCTGAACAATAAAAAGAAGTCCACCAAAAACTCGTATAAAAGTTTTGAGTTTGCTATTTGTTTGTCAAAGAAAAATAAGTGTTACCCATTAGAAAAAAATGTAGTTTAACTCGTAACTCTGATACAACATTTGAGTTATTATCTTTTAGAAGTTAATTAGTAGTATATTTGTCTAATAGCAGTGATAAAGTTAAAGATTAATTCATACAAAGATGATGGGTGGAGAACTGTATTCATGATCATGTTTATGCAGTTATGACCTAAATAGTAAATGGGTGTATTTGATCAAATGCTCATTCTCGATGTGTATATTTCATATTATGAATATATCATGGTTTCATCAAGCCAAACAATTATTGACGTGTCGGCTAGAAGTTAATCGGATTCAAGATCATAGAAAAATGTTCGGCCATCTATACGCAAAACTATGCTGAACTGTATAGTTTGGACTTCTTAATAAACTGACTATGCTGAACTAGCAAAACGGCAATAGAAAAAAAAACTATTATATTTAACAAGAACAATATAATTTAGTAAAGTTAAATATGTAGAATTAATCTTACAACAAATTTCTCAATATAATTTCAAAAATATTCTTTTCGAGCAGTTGGAACGAGGACCCATTGAAGGGAAAGTCTCATGTTCTGTTAAATATGATATAGGAGGGCAGTATGTCTTTCAGCATAGAAAAACAATGGATAAATGAATCAGATCTAAGATCTACATACTATATAGACGGGGTGCAGAAGTTCATTAGTTTTGTTGAATAAAACGGTGGTAAGAAAGGATTGTATTTATGCCCTTGCACCCGGTGCAAAAATATGAAGACGATCAAATTAGATGACATTCATTTTCATTTTCTTAGATGGGGTATTATCCAATCGTATACAGCGTGGTATTTTCATGGGGAAAAAGGGTGGAGATGGAAAAACAGCAACCAGTTAGTCATGGCAGAACTACTGCTGAGTCTGAACATATTAGGATGGAAGATCTGGTCAATGATGCAGATAGATTTTATCATTTTCAACCTACAAATTCGTTGCCTGATCATGCTAATGTTGGAGAGCAGTCTACTGATTATCCAGATTGGCAGTCCAATGAAAGTAAGAAGTATAAATCGCTTTTTGGTAGCGTAAAAGAGCCACTGTATCCTTCATGTTCAAAAGGGATTACGAAGCTGTATGCCATTGTGAAACTGAATAGCTTGAAGACCTAATACAGCTTTTCAGATAATGGTATGGCTGCACTTCTCGAACTAATAAAGGAGTTACTCCCCGAAGGTAACACGCTGCCGACAAAGTACTCCGACGTGAAGAAGATCATTAAGCAAGTTGGGATGAATTACAAAACTTATGATGCATGCATCAATGATTACATATTGTATTGGAAAGATAATGCGAACAAAGTTTCTTGTACAAATTGCAATGAACCAAGATATATGACATCATTAAACGAAGAGAGAAAATGCACTAAAGTACCTCGAAAGACATTAAGACATTTTCCTTTAATTTCTAGATTGAAGAGACTGTATACTGTACCATGGATGGCAGATGTGATGACCTGGCATGGTCGTGCCAAGTCTGATCCAACCGTAATGTGTCATCCATGTGACACTTCTCAATGGAAAGTCGCAGATTCATTTGATCAAACTTTTGCTGCCGAGCCACGAAATGTCACACTTGGAATAGCAACAGATGGTTTCTGTCCACATGCTTCTCTCTCTAACTCTTACAGTTGTTGACCAGTAATTGTAGTACCATATAATCTTCCTCCGTCTATGTGCATGAAAAGGGAGTTCTCAATGTTAACATTGTTGATTTCTAGGCCAAAACAACCAGGAAAGGATATTGATGTTTATTTACAGCCGTTGATAGACGAGTTAAAGCAGTTATGGGAAGGAGTAGTTACATTTGACTCGTTAAATAAATCTGAGTTCACAATGAGAGCTAGGGTGCTGTGGGCAATCCATGATCACCATGCTTTTGGGACTTTATCGGGATGTACAACTCACGGTTACTTTGCATGTCCTGTTTGTGGGGAAAACACTTGTTCTTATTATCTTCCTGAAAGTAAGAAGATGTGTTACATGGGACATCGAATGTTTCTTCCTAACGAACACAAGTTTCGATACGATAAGACAAATTTCAACAACGAACAAGAACTTCGTCGTCCTAAATGGCCATTGACTAGTTTTCAAGTTGAAAAGAAAGTAGCGAATATCAAAATGAAAGTTGGTAAACAAAAAGAAGAAATTGGTCGAAAACGGAAAAAGTCAACCAATGAAGATGTTGACAATATTTCTGGATGGTATAGGAGGTCTATCTTTTTTGATTTACCATATTGGAAAGCAAATTTGGTCCGACATAATATTGATGTTATGCATACGGAGATGAATGTCACGGAGCATCTCATCAGCACCATTATGGACCATAAAGATAAGTCAAAAGATGGCATCAATGCACGCAAGGATTTGAAAATCATGGGTATAAAACAAAAGTTTTGGGTGATGGAAGATCCTGAAACAAATAAAACAATGATACCAAAGACAACTTTCGCTTTGAGCAAAGAAGAAAAGATACGGTTTTGCACCATTTTGAAAAATCTGAAAGTGCCTAACAAATTTTCTTCTAACTTTCACAACAATGTGAGCATCAATCCTCCTGAACTAAGAAATATGAAGTCACATGATTACCATGTCATAATGCAGCATTTGCTTCCAGTATTGCTTCAACATTCTTATCCACAACATAAGGATCTATGAAATGTTGTTCATCGTATTAGTTTATTCTTTAACATTTTGTGTTCAAAGGTGATCAATAGGGAACATCTTTTAAAAGCAAAGGCTAGCTTAGTAGAAGCAATGTGTGTTTTGAAAAACATTTTCCACCTGCATTTTTTGATATCAGTGTCCACCTTATGGTTCATTTAGCCGATGAAGCGTTGATTTGTGGCCCTGTTAGATATAGATGGATGTATCCATTTGAATGGTAAATTTCTAATTTCAGTTATGCACATCATTATTTCATATAAATAGCTACCGTCTACAGTATATAATTGATCACATTTATAGGTTGATGAAAACATATAAAGGATATGTGCGCAACAAAAGATACATTGAAGGGTTTATTGCAGAAGGATATATCGTACAAGAAGCTAGTCTTTACTGCATGGAATATATGCCAAACGGAGGTGATGGCAATCATAAACATACCCGCGAAGCGTTTTTAGACGAGGATGGTGAGTTTGCTGGTGAGATACCTTTGGATAATGGTAAAGACATAACGTTAACCCAAGTGTAGTTTGAACAGGTGCGTAGATGGGTCCTTAATAAGTACAATGGATTGGATGAATGGAAGAAGTAAGTTCATGAACTTGTTTGGAATTTTAATTTTTTTAATTCAATTTATATATACATTTTGATATGTGTTTTTCGTAGGAGGTATAACTCCTATGTGAAAAGTACTAGATTTCAACCTAGAGGCAAGGCTACCACCGTGGAAGTAGTTCAAAGTTTTAATCTATGGTTACGTAATGAGGTTTAACTTCGTCTTAAGTATTTCATGTGTTTATAAGTGTGCAATACACCTTTGTGACCATGCTTTTTAACTTACTAAAATTTATGTAGCTGTTAAAGACCATCGATGTTGATCCAACTCTGTGGCGGTTAGTGCACGGGCCGAAGTTCATAATGCGTAGTTATATGAAGTACCAAGTGAATGGATTTTCATTTTCCACGAAAAAGTACGAAGACCGTATGGTAACACAAAATAGCGGTGTATGCATGAGAGCAATTACAAAATTTAGAGCGAGTGGCAAGGATAAAAATTATAAGGAAGCACAAACAACGTATTACGGAGTCATTCAACAAATACTTGAGTTGGATTACACTGACTTCAAATAAACAGTTTTTTTATTGTGATTGGGTAAAAGTCGAGGATAAGGTCAATGGTTGCAAAATAGATCCCATTTCAAACCTCATCATGGTAAATTTAGTGAAATTGAAGAACAAAAATAACGTGAATGACGAGCCATTTATTCTTGCATCAGAAGCGAGTCAACTTTTCTACTCAAAAGATTTAAAAAATAACGGATGGTCTGTGGTCTTGCATACACCAAAACGGTTGACTATAAATATGGATGACATTGAGTTCCCTACCGTCTATCAATCAGCTTTTGAAGACAATGAAAAATTAGAAGACCTTACCAAATCCATATGTTAACTTATTAGTATTCGTACATCACATGATTATGTGTCTGTATATTTTTAATTGCACGATTGTGTGTATGTATGGTTTTGAATATTTTATACATTCCAATGCAATTCCAGGTGTTGTCACTTAATAATTTTGCAGGAAACTATGCCATAAAATCCACCATCTTCATATTCGTCATGTTCAGAGGTGAAGAAAGTTGATCAAAACTTACTTGGTATTCCGGTCTCAGATAACGCTGGAAAAATCGCTACTATGCTCGGTAAACTAGTAAGAGCTCATGTGCCGATATTATATATAAGTTGGAATAAAGTACCTGGAATATACAAGGACAACGTTTGGAACGAATTGGTGGTAAGTATCCTTATCTGTTTGACAACAACTATTTCATTCAATAGCCTTATGGTTTCAACTCTTTGCACAACACATAATTTAATATATTTTTTGCAGAAAATTTATGAGCTCGATCCGCTTTCAAAGGAAATGTTTTTAAAGAGAATGGCCGAGGCTTTTAGGAGATACAAGAAAAACTCGAGAGTAGTTTATTATGACCCTTCAACAATGACGAAGAACGGTTGAAAAATTGCCCACCTACAGTTGCTCAAGAAGATTGGGCAGAGTTCGTAAAAAATGAAGCAACACCTGAAGCGAGCGGAAGAAGGGAGGTAGGCAAAAAGAACAGAGCATTGCTCAGTTATGCTCATCATGCAGGATGTAAAAGTCACGCTAAAATAGAACAATAAATGGTAATTTATATTCATTTTCATTCAAATGATTTACACATTGTGATTGGATATTCATGTCGTTGCATCAACTTGTATTGCAGATCGTTGCTAGTCCATCAACAAATATCAGTCGTCGTCAAGTATGGGAGAAGACATACAGGAAAAAAGATGGTAGCATATCAGATGCCACTTCTTCATACTTTGTAAGTTAAACAAATATTAACTTGCATATTCTTTAAAATTCCTTATTCATGTAAGTATTATCATATTACAGGATCAAATTGCGAAAGCGAAGGAAAAGATCACTGATAGTGATGAAGAAAAATTGACAGTGGATGAAGACATCTTATCACAAATGCTTGGTAAGGATGCAAGGGTTAGGAGCCATGGTGTTGGGACCGTTATACCAAAGACTAAAGTTAAGGCTTGTGCCATTGCACAGAAACGACTCCGACATGTTCATGGCGAGCAGGATGAGTTGAAAATGAGGGTGGGAAGTTTGGAGGGTACAGTGGGAAATTTGTTTGGGCAAATGGAGGTTTTGATCAACATGGTGGGAAATATTGAACAGGGAATTCATGCACCGGTCAATTCTTCTGATGGGAGGACGCGCCACACAATTCAATGCTCCTGAATTCATTGCTTCGCAGTTCCAGGATTCGACCAATGTTACGAACAATCAAAAATGTGAAATCCTCAACTCTGATTTAGAAGTAATAGGAACAGGTATTTTTAACATTTAAACATTTATGACATAATAAGTAGAAAACTTAAATGATAATAAATATTCCCTTTTATTGCAACATGTACTATATGCTGAGATTCTACATTGTCCAACATCCATGGGAAATCTGTACCATCCACACATGACAAAATGGTGTTGGACAGTATACTGCTACCAGATGAGAGAACCAGCAAAATGAATCATCAATTTGTAGAGACCTTTGCTGATGTTGGAGTGGGTGGATATGTGTGCCATCCGAAGTGTCTTATTCGATATCTCTAGATGATGGAGCAGGTATATTTTCTGTTTATGTGGTCGATATTTCAAGTCCCTTTAAATTAATTTGAATTTAATTCCAATTCAGATTAATATATTTTAAGTTGTTAATATACCATAAAACATCTTTTTAGATAAATGAATTATAAAATTAAAAACATCTAGCGAGTTGAATAATGTTAGTTCATATGAAACTACCATATTTTTTAAATTGTCGTATGCGTAATCGCATCAAAACAAGTAAAGTTTACAAACAAACATCTAGCTTGGTGCTTGATAAGTGATTCATCATAAATTGGTTGTCCATTTTGGTTGCATAGAGTTGATATATTATTTCTACATTTTCTTTTTGACATTATGGCATAATAAAACCTAGAATTGCTATCCCCCTCTGTTAGCCATTGGACTTTTGATTGCTGGAGATTGAAAATGTATTTCTCATGCATTCTTTTTTTAGTAAATTGCCAGTATGTAGAAGTACATCATAATCATATGCATCTTCAGAGTGACTATCAACAGCTAATAGTTTGTTATTGAATTATTGCTCTAAAGTAGTCAAATCTGCATCGTCTTTTGGTCTTGTTCTATTCCATTCTTTTGAATTTTGCTTTATCCTTCTGAATTGTTGCTCTAAAGTTGTTGATGCTTTCTCTACAAAACACTTCCTTGACTACTTCATCTAATACCACATTTCAGTTTTAGTTTTGTGTGCATTCTTGTTTGCATTTAGTGTTTTCTAGTATCCGCTAAAACTAAAGATGTACTAATATTTTAGCAAGAATATGTGGGAGTGTTTTCCCTCCGGTATATGTCCACCAAAAGAGTAATTGTGAGTTAAACGATCCACTTTCCCACCCATAACCCATGAGGCCTTCAAAGTGAGTCCAAATAAGTTTGGTCATATCGCTATGTCTAAAAAAATAAGGTTTTGATTTGGTATTATTTATGGAAAAACAACTGCATTTGGATGCAAGGGCTATGTTTGGGATGTAAATGTTGAATGAAAGGACATTATGCAAGAACTTCCATAATAGATAAATATTTTAGTTGGAATGTGTTTGTTCCAAATTATAGAAAACTGTAATTACGGATTGTGTTTTTCTCAAATCTTGTTCCATGTTTTTATAACCTTGAAATTTCCATCCACCGAACGATTATCGTGTTAGGAGCATGTGATATCATCGAAAAGTGGTTTAATTTTTTAATCACTTTCCATGTTTCACTCGAATAAGTGGGGTTCTGGGAAATTCAGGGCTACTAGTCTTTTGTACATCTGTGGAAGTTCAACCATAATGAATCATTCTCAAAGAATCTAACCTAAAATTTTAAGGAGTAAGCTTTACAAATTTCATCAAGTGACTAAATGCCCAATCCTCCTTCACTTCGATGGATCTTATCCCCAAAGACCCAATGGTGTTTCTCTCATTCATCGAATGGAGCCTAAGAAAAAGGTGGTGCATAGTTTAGAAAGGCATGAAAATAGAATTGGTAGGCACAATGGAAGTAAAATTGTAGTGCGTAGAGAGCAGAGTATAGATTTGATGAGGACAAGTCTACCAACTTGGGAAATAATACGAAGATGCCGATAACGTAAGACTAAGAACGACATAAAGTATATAACACAAAAATAACGTGGTGCAATGATGTTTATCGCTCAATTGTCTGCTGTATCAGAAGGCACAAAAACTGTGGATTCAAATCATTCTTTAGTACAACATATAGACAGGGAGAAGTACCTACATAATTTAAGGATGTTTTCATCATGAGATATATAGTTTGAATATTGCCATGGTAACATGCAATGCAATGGGTTTAACGAAGATGAATCGGTCATCAGCATCTTCAAACTAATCAATTTCAAATAATATTCATTACAGGTCCCTCCAAGTTCAGGTTTCACAAAAGCATGAAGTAAACATTTCGTTTGATTTGTGAGAACCCATCAAATGTTTTTTCACGAATAACTCACCCCCACTGTCGTTTTTCTTTCGGCCCAAAAAGCCACACACTTCAATGCGCTGTATTTGACTGCATGCACCACAAATTGCTTTGTTGGGAATGTAACCATGCTAATTTTACCTACCCCTCACCTGACATCTTGCAGCTGCATATTATGAAAATACATCCCGCTTTACTTCACTTCACTTTATTATGAACATGATTACGATATGACTCATGTAAACATAATGATCATGTATGTGTGTGTTTATATATGTATGTATTAGTTGATGCTCAGGTAAACACAATTTAGCTTTTGCAATATGTTCTGTTGATGGGAAGCCTTTTTTTGAATTTTTCAAAACATATATATAATTACGTATACAAGTTCAATAAATACAAAAAGAAATGTAGTATAGTGAATAATTTAGCATGGAAAGACCATGGTGTCAGTGCATGGGAAAATAACAGAGAGTCCTGTACTTATGATGTGCCTTCAACGGAAATGAACTTAAGGAGGGAGGTTGACCTTAAAGTAAATTGCTTGATGCTCATAACACTTGTATTAAACATGGTTTTCCTTGAATTTTACATTCTTAAGTAGTTGCAATGAACCGTAATATAGAGTTAACTCCTAAAACTAAAGATGTACTAATATTTTGTAATGCTTGTGTAGATGTTTTGGGCTGGAGGAGTTAGCTCTTTGGCTTTGCATTGTGCAGTGGCTGCCGTAACAACACAGTATAACAAAGGCTTGTTGTGTATTTGTATTATGTAGTAATGTGATACATTTGTATTATTGTTGTGTATTTGGATCTTGGTACTGGAGCGATAGTGTTTTCTAGTATCCGCTACTGCGATATATTAATGTGCTAAATGCTAGTATTATGTAATGATATTATGTAATGATATTGTTAAGTTATTACGCACTGCAATGCGAATTATTGAATCATTTGAATGTGCACTGTCTATAATATTATTTGTTTTGATGTCTCGGAATGATTATTGATTATATATTGGATATGAATAGGTCTATAATATTATATATTGGATATTGATTATATATCTATATCTAATTGACTAATTAGATACGGCTTTTAGCCGTATCTAATTGGTTCATTAGACGCTGCCTATTTGTCAATTAGATATAGCTTCTGGCCGTATCTAATGTGTCAATTAGATACGGCTAATGGCTGTATCTAATTGATACATTAGATACGGCTTTTAGCCGTAGCTAATGAGCCAATTAGATACGGCTAAAAGCCGTATCAAAATATTAAGCTCGGCATATTTTGATACGGCTTTTAGCCGTATCTAATAAGATTAGATACGGCTTTTAGCCGTATCAAAATATCATTTATGGTGTAGTGACAACTGTATATAAATCTGTAAAGAAAATCCATCGTCTAGCACTGTGCCGTGCCAAGAAAAGACAATATCAGAAAGATCTCATCATATATCATCTTTTCGGCTGCATCAGTGTTATCAAAGATTTAAAGATTCAGTTTGCCTAACCTGAAGTGCCATGCCAAGAAACTGCCTATCAGTGTTGATCATCATCCAGTCAATCTCTGGCTGCATTTCCATTTTCTGGTAATTTTTACCCTCATCATCCTTTCTTGTTGTAACCTCTTCATCAATGGCTGAAGAAAATGATAATAGTACTGTCTCACCCACTTTTGTATCCAAATCCACCCAAAACCAATCCAGTATCACCCAAGAACTCCTCAAAACCATCATTAAACCACATAACCAGATTATAACTACCCCACTTGATGAAACCAACTATTTGCTCTGGAAATTTCAAGTGGAGACTGCAATAAAAGCTTATGGTCTTCAGGAATATGTTCTTGGAACCATCATTAAACCTCCAAGATTCACTGCAGATGCACAAGGAAAGTTAGTTGATAATCAAGAACATATTATACATGAAAGGCAAGATAGTTTGGTTAGTTCTTGGCTATTATCTTCAATCAGTGCAAGTCTCCTGCCACAACTAATTGGCTGCAAAACTGCCTATGAAATTTGGCACACAATAGAGCAAGTTTTTAGTTCTCAATCTGCTGTAAGAATTATGCAGTACAAAAGACAATTGCATAACTTGAAGAAAGGTAATCAGACTATGAGAGAGTACTTGTCCAAAACTAAAACTATATGTGATCAGTTAGCCTCTGCAGGGCATAATGTTAGTGACATAGAGCAAATATTATATCTACCAAGTGGATTAGATGAAGAGTATGAATCAGTTGTGGCTGTGATATCATCAACAGAAAGATTACCAACTTTACAATATGTGCATTCTATACTACTAGCACATGAAGGGAGATTAGAACAAAAAAGACCAACAAATCCTGAATACTCTGCAAACTACATTGCTAGCAACAGAGGAAGAAATCAAGAAAGAAACCACAACAACAAGAATCAGTCCAACAGTAGTCAAAGAGGTGGCCAGAATTACAGATCAAGAGGAAGAGGTGGTAGATGGAATAATACTAACAACAATAACAAGACAAAATGTCAGATATGTGAAAAATATGGTCATACAGCAAACAGATGCTACTTTAGATTTGATGCTAACTACACACCATCTCAACAAAGTACTGGTAACTCAAGACAGAATGATCCCAGTGCAAACATGGTGAATATTCAACAAGGATGCAAGGAGCAATCAGAAAACACAACCAGTCACTTAGCAAAGGCAGAAGACATTCAAGATGACAACTGGTACCCAGACTCTGGAGCAACTAATCATGTCACAAACAATCTCAACAACTTGAATCTTGGAAACAAGGAATACAAAGGTAAACATTTATTATATATGGGTAATGGTAAAGCAACTCACATAACACACACTGGAAATGCAAGTATCATAGGTGCAAGGCAACTATATCTTAATAATCTTCTGAGAGTACCAGTTATCAGGAAAAACCTGATGAGTGTCTCACAATTCTCAAAAGATAATAATGTATATTTTGAATTTCACCCAAAGTTTTGCTTAGTGAAAGATGCACTAACAGAAATTCTTTTGTAGAGTAGAGAATGTAGGGGATTATACAAATTTTATGTTGCAAAATCAAGAAAATATGAAAGTATGAAAAACTGGTGTAACATGTCAGAAACAAAACTTATAGAAAGCTGTAATAACTATGATGTTTGGCATGCTAGATTGGGTCACCCCAGCATAAAAGTTGTAAGACATGTTTTTAGTAATAATAATAAAATTCATGTTGAAAACATTCCCTAATTTTACACCTGCACCTATTGCCCAATGGGCAAAAGCCATAAACTTTCATTTCCAGACTCAAGCATTGAATATGATAAGCCACTAGAACTTGTTGCTACAGATTTGTGGGGACCAGCCCCAATATCTACTGATTATGGCTACAAGTATTATATTTCATTTATTGATGATTTTTCTAGACATGTGTGGATTTATTTCTTAAAGGCAAAATCTGAGACTTGCAATGTAGTAATGCAGTTCATAGCAAGTGCTGAAAAGCAAACAAATTGCCAAGTAAAAATTATTCAAACTAATGGTGGCAAGGAGTTCCTACCACTCAAGGAATTCTTTCAAAAGAAAGTAATAAATCATAGGACAACTTGTCCACATACCTCTGAACAGAATGGTCTCATTGAGAGGAAACACAGGCACATTGTAGAAACTGGCCTGACTCTTCTTGCACATGCATCTGTACCTCTGAAGTTCTGGCCTAATGCTTTTTCCATAGCTGTGTATCTTATCAACAGATTGCCAACCAAAGTTCTACAATTTAAAAGTCCAATTGAGACACTGACAAAGATCAAGCCAGACTATCAGAGTCTAAAAGTATTTGGATGCATGTGCTTCCCCTGTCTGAGACCCTACAATACACATAAGTTAGAGTTCAGGTCTACTCCTTGTACCTTTCTAGGATATGAAAACAATCAAAAAGGTTACAAATGTCTTGACAATAAAGTAGAATATATATATCAAGACATGTGACCTTTAATGAGATTGAATTCCCTTTTAGCAAGTCTGAACACAATACTACCAAAAAACTATACAATCCAAAAACCTCGATACCTCCAATACCTGAGATAATCATACCAGTAGAAAGACAAATGTCTCAGAATGAGAACAATGTTGTTCAACAGCAACAAATAATCAGAGGTGTTTCAAGTCATGAGCAAAATGAAGAATCTGAAGGCTCATATCAACTTCCACAACAA
The DNA here is from genome assembly GCA_030737815.1 of Allium fistulosum. Taxonomy (NCBI): domain Eukaryota; kingdom Viridiplantae; phylum Streptophyta; class Magnoliopsida; order Asparagales; family Amaryllidaceae; genus Allium; species Allium fistulosum. Next base: position 896,694,775 of record CM060907.1, on the reverse strand, counting down.
GACAGCATCAGTCATGCAGATCACTACCAAGTATTGAATGATCCTCAACCATCCAATACTCAGCAGGAAAGCACAATGAAGGATAGAGCTCAACAGACTAATCCTGCAAATAGTGGACATCATATGGTAACAAGATAAAAAAGTGGTATATTTAAACCAAAAATATACAATGCAGAATTATTCAATGAGGAACCCAGTACTTATTATCAAGCAATACAACATGAAAAGTGGAGGATAGCCATGAAGGAAGAATATAATGGACTTACAAGAAATAAAACCTGGAACCTTGTTCAGTTACCTGAACATAAAAATATCATAGGCTGTAAATGGACTTATAGGCTGAAGAAAAATCCCGATGGTACAATTCTAAAATACAAGGCTAGATTGGTGGCAAAAGGGTATTCACAACAAAGAGGTTTTTATTTTACTGAAACTTTTTCACCAGTTGTGAAACCATCTACCATCAGAATTGCATTAACTATAGCCTCGTATAAGAATTGGATCATTAAACAACTAGATGTAAATAATGCTTTTTTAAATGGTGTATTGCAGGAGGAGGTATACATGGAGCAACCACCTGGATTCAAACAACAAGGAAATGAAAGATTGGTGTGCAAACTAAACAACGCAATCTATGGACTCAAGCAAGCACCAAGAGTGTGGTTTGACAAGCTGAAACAAACACTAGCTAGTCTCAGCTATATCTCAACAAAATCTGACAATTCTCTCTTTGTTAAATTCTCTGATGCAACTATTACTTACATACTTATTTATGTTGATGACTTTATAATTACAGGTAACAGTGAGACAGAAATCAACAAAGTCACACAACAATTGAACAAAGAATTTTCAATTAAAAATTTGGGAGAGTTAAACTACTTCCTTGGCATAGAAGTTAAAAGAACATCTGACAATAAGTTACATCTATGCCAAAAGAAATACGTCTCAAAAATTCTGATAAAGGCAAAAATGGACAAGGCAAACTCTCTCCCAACACCAATGACTAGCAGTTTGCACTTATCAAAGAACAAAGGAGAGCCAATTAAAAATGAGAAACTATAAAGAAGCATTGTTGGAGCATTACAATATGCAACAATAACAAGACCAGACATATCATTCGGTGTCAATAAAGTCAGTCAATTCATGCAAAAACCACTAGATAATCACTGGAAAGCTGTTAAAAGAATACTGAGATATCTTAAAGGCACCATAAATCAGGGACTTATTCTACATGCAAGCAAGACACTCAACATCAATGGCTACGCAGATGCAGACTGGGCCACTGACAGTGATGAAAGAAAATCAACAACTGGATATTGTATCTTCTTAGGAAAAAATCCAATATCTTGGTGTGCTAAGAAACAACCTACAGTATCTAGATCTAGTACAGAAGCAGAGTACAGAAGTTGTAACGACCCACTATTTTAGACCATTCAAATCGACAATAATCCACACATGTCAGACTTGAATAATACAAAATAACAGATTGTAATAAAATTTGGAGCAATAAAATCATTCACAGAATCACGCACACAGAAAATATGTCAGAATAACTCGCAGCGGAATTTAAAAATAACCATAGTGGTTCATGAAGCCACTAAAATACAGAGTCTCAAAACAAGTATAAATTACATAGTCTAAAAACCAATACAGTTTGAACAACCACAGAAATCCCAAATTCATTTGTCTCAATTACATAAGCTAAAATAAAAGACTGAATAGCAAAACAGATAGCAGCTTGATAAAGATGATCTCCAATAGTCCTAGCTCCAAGAAGATGAAGTCCAAACTGATACTCAGGCTGACCCGAGCGTAAAAATAAAACATAAACACTCGAGTCAGGACATACATACTTATACAATGTAAACCAACTCAAGTGAACTGTAATAAGGGTACAAGTAACTTAAAAAATGCTTGGGATCGCCCATTCTTTTAAGGATCCGTTAAACTATCTACTATGTAGTAATATTCGCTATTATAATAATGTCTAATATAAAATAAACATACTTTTTAATAGCATTAAGGGGTTACCCATATAGCCCTTAACACGTAATAGTCCCAGTAGTCTATCCAGTATTAGCATACTCCCAAAATGGGGGCTACCCTCGATACTCCACAGGCTACGGGAGAAATCACAAATCGTAGTACAGCTCGATATGGTAGGTGACACGGCACACAAGGCAATGCCAGGGTAGATATACCAATTACGCATCCGGACTGGTGGTGACGCATAGCAGCCACTACCGCCCACCTCGAACAACACTCCTAAATCAAGGGTGGCCACCAAATCAATCACAAGTAATAGAATGGTATCGAAGAAGTGTGTCCGATCAGAGGTGCTACCTCCTTGGCCCGTTGATCGCTCCTGTTTTAGCCACCTTATGCCAACTCACGGGAGTTAGGTCCACGTATATACCTTAGGATCGTCGCCACCATCCTACTTCATTCTGGAAACTCCACCGCTTACACAGTTGTCAAAGTGGTTTTCGGTATCGACGGAGAGTATGTCCATATCCGATCCCGGTCTCTTTAACAACCAAACGTTATTATAACCTGTGGTTATAAATTTAAAACAGTTTATATCAAAATACTTCAAATTAAACCATTTAAAAACAAAGTCATTATTCTTTTAAATCAAATATTAAATTCCCAAAAATTTAGCCTTTTCTGAGTTCATTTATTCACTTAAAAACAATAAAACATTAAAATTTCAGCTTTCACAGCATTTAAAAAGTGCTGCGGTAAGTTATATTTGAAAACAATTTAATTCAGCAAAGACAGCTTTTATAAACCGCTGTAACAGTTCAATTTTAAACAAAATCATATTTCAGCCTACTGCAGCTCTTAACAAGTGCTACAGTAGCTTCTTTATTAGTTTCAGGTTCAATTTTAGTTCCTGCTACAACAGCACTTACCAAGTGCTATCATAGCCTTAGTTCATTCTAGTCTTTTGGTTCATTTATATAACCACAGCACTTAACAAGTGCTGCAGATTCTACTTAGTTAGAATTGGTTCATTTCCAGAAATGGTAGCATTTCTGAAGTGTTATAAATTGAATTTCTAGGTTTTAAGTGCAATTTCAGCCATAAATAAACTTCAATTTAAATCTTTTAAACTTATAAAAATCATAAATTTCACATTAAAAATGTTCAATTAAATCCTTTAACTTATGGTTTTTATAAAGAAAGAAATTTTTTTTTCAAGTAAAATCAAAATTTCCAAAGTTCACTTGTAAATTTTCCCGTTTTCCACTTTTAACCAATTTTTTTCAACACTTCAATTTTAAATCCCCATTCTTCCACCATTTAAACTAAATTTTCAATTTAACTTAATTAACTTAAGTTTCCATTTTTTTTTAATAAATTTCAAGTTCAAGTTATATTTTAAAATCTCTATTTTTATCCTTTTATTTATCACACCGAAAAATCATTTCTACTTAAATAAATCATTTAAAATTCAGTTTAAATCAATTTAATATTATTATAAATTTTAAAATATTTAAAAGTATCCAGAAAAATACAGAAAATAACCACGGGTCTGTATAATATTTTCTAGCCTAAGTCAGGTGATACAGATAATATATCATTTCAATCCGTAGTTTACAAAGAAAAATCCGGGTTTTATCATTTCAAACCCGCAATCCCAAGTAAATAAAATTTAATCGAAAATCGCTCAGGCCTATCATTTCAGCCCATAACGATCTTCCCTTATTCTAAAGTCCGTTCGGGTATGTATCATTTCAACCCATAGTGATTCTATTCTACAGGGAACTTGTAGTGTGACTTAACAGAATAGAATAACAAAAAAATATAACAGATGATATGTTATGCAATTTTAACAAGTTTAACATCATATATAAATAATCACAGGTAATTATAACATCAATTTTTCTTATATTTTTTTCTTCTACATATTCAGTTGCGGTCGTTTCACAATCATATAAGTATGAATAGTCGTGTGAGATTTACTCACCTCTACGGAGCTGGAGATTCGATTCAAAAAGAAAATACGCTATCTACCGAAAAGCACGCGGAAAGCACGATTAGTTTTTAGAGGATGCGCCAACTAGATTCAAATCTGAAGTCAAAAAGAATAAAGCAAATATGAGAATAAGCTAACGCACATCAAATACATCAAAAATTTTGAATAAATCAAACTGGAAACATATCGAAACAAAAATATGGCTCGGAGGAATTTTAGGCCGTGACTTCAAATACAAAGTGGCGAATGGAAATCGGTTCATTGTTCCGGTTCAAGTACAAGAAGGCTCGGTCTGAACTGGGTTCGTGGTGGCATGCGGTTCGGTCTGGCTAGGCAGGTTGGAGGCGGTGACTGAGGTGGTGGTGGCTGTGGCTTCGCTTGATGGTGGAGGAATAGAGTGGATGGCGAGGCTAAAGCAAGGGGTTTGTGGTGGCATGGGCTCGGTCTGGAGGAGGGGAGAGGCTGCGCTGGTGGCGTTCTAGGCTGGTGTAGGATCGGTCAAAGTGGTGAATGGCCGAGCACGTGGTGGCAGGGAATAGAGTAAAACAAGGCAATAGAAAGGAGAACAAACGAAACAAAACAAAAATGAAAAGAAAGAATGCATGCGACCATACCTTCAGGAAGATGGTCACGCAAATTTGATGGAAGCTGAAGTGAAAAATTTGCAGTAAGGAAAATCTTTGTGAGCGAGGCTATAAAATATAACGTGAATACTCACGTTGATTTAGTGGAGAGAAGGCAAGATATAAAGGTTTGAACGGTAGAGAAAAATTAAGGCATTTAATTTTATTAAATTGATAAAAACGAACGGAAGGTGGAAAAGGGGATGTAATAATTTCCACGTGCAAGATTTTAGGCAAGATTTCGAATTCTAAAATGAAAAAGTACACGGCTGAACTTGCAATGCTAACGCCTAGAATTCAATAGACAATGAAAAAGGCAAGAGAAACATATATAATGTAATGCCTAAAGTAACGTACTAATTTTATTTGTTTCTCTCAATTAGTAAATTAAAAATGCTAACGTTTTCTTTCAATAAAATAATGCATCATTTTAAACCAAAAAAATTAAATAGCTATTATACCATAATTGATAAAATTTGATTTAGCTTCATCCATTCGATTGTTTAATATAAGGATAAGAAAACGGATGTATACGTATAAAAGAAATGTAAAGTTTATTTCCTATTTCACACTAATTATTACTAAATTTTAAAAGTACACAACAAATCTGACCGAAACAAAAGTGAAACAAATGTTGCACAATTATATACAGTTCAAGATGAAAATTTGGCAGTTAGAATTATAAAATTTAAAATTTCTATTAAAGTTAAACTTTTTATCCAAATCAAAATTTCAGAAATTGTTTATTTTTATTACAATTTGGACAATTGATCAAAATCATTACAAGAAAATTTCCAAAATTAGATTTTTAAGAAATCAAACGCCAAAATCTTTAAATAAATGAATAAAATACTTGTTAAAATTTTGGGCTGTTACACTCTCCCCCACTCAATACTTTTCGTCCTCGAAAAGAAACGAAAAAGGAAAACAAAGGAAGATAAGACAGTAGAGCAAAAGTACCTGAAATAAACAATTCCGGATTCGAAGCACGAATGCTCTCCTCCATCTCCCAGGTGCAATCCCGTTCATCAGTGCTCCACTACACTTTGACCAGGTTGACAGATTTCCTTCTTAGCTGCTTTGTACCTCGATCGATGATACGAAGTGGCTTCCTCTCAACAGTCAGATTTGGCTCAATATCCAAACTATCAAGAGCAGAAGGCTGGATAATAAGAGATGGATCATGCAGATAGCGACGAAGATGAGATACATGAAATACATTGTGCACTCCAGAAAATTTCTTGGGCAAATCCAGACGATAAGCAAGAGAACCAATTCTTTCCACAATGCGGAAAGGACCGATGAACCTAGGAGAAAGCTTTCCTCTACGACCAAAACGAATAACATTCCTTAAGGGAGAGACCTTAAGGAAAACCAAATTACCAACAGCAAACTCTAAACTCCGCCTTCGACGATCAGCGTACTTCTTTTGCCTATCTTGAGCAATCCTCATCTTCCTCTTAATCTCTTCAACTCTCTCAGAAGCTTCTAAAACCATCTCAGGACCAAGAACTAAACGATTATCGGATTCAATCCAGCAAGAAGGAAATCTACAAGGTCGTCCGTAAAGAGCAGAAAACGGAGACGTCTTAATACTGGCCTGGTAACTATTGTTATAGGTGAATTTGACAAGATGGAGATGATCTTCCCAAGATCCTCCATAATCAAGCACACAAGCACGAAGAAGATCTTCTAGAATCTAATTCACCCTTTCCGTTTGACCGTCGGTCTGTGGATGGTAAGTAGTGCTCAGATTCAGACGAGTACCCAAAGAATCCTGAAAGGCTTTCCAAAACCTACTAGTAAAGATAGGATCACGATCGCAAACAATACTGAGAGGAACACCATGGAGACGAACAATCTCCCTCATGTAAATCTCAGACAAACTAGAAGCTGAACGGGTAGACTTGACCGGAATGAAATGAGCTGATTTGGTCAATCTATCTACAATAACCCAGATACTCTCATTACCCTTCCTAGTCCTCGGCAATCTATCAATGAAATCCATAGAAACCTGTTCCCACTTCCAATTGGGAATCTCAAGGGGCTGCAATAAACCAGGGGTCTTCTGATGATCTTCCTTGACTTGTTGACAAGTCGCACACCTATTAATAAAAATGGAAATATCTCGCTTCATACCTTTCCACCAATATAACTTCTTTATGTCCTGATACATCTTGGTCACACCTGGATGAATAGAAAGTCTGGACTGATGATTCTCCTAAAGTAACTCCTTTCTCAATCCATCAACATTCGGGACACAAATCCTATTATTAATTCTTAAAATACCCTTATCATCAATCTGAGCTCCAATACCATCAAGACTACTACCACCAACCCTGCCTCAAACTTTCTCCTTCATCAATCTAAGCATCTCATCCTCATCATGCTTAGCCATAATACGATCCACAAGAGGTGAGGAAACAACAAGCTGACACAACAAAGCCTTCTTCCTACTCAAAGCATCCGCCACAACATTAGCTTTTCCAGGGGTATAGTTGATGTCGAGGTCATAAGAAGCAAGGAATTCTAACCACCTAACTTGTCTCTGATTCAAATCCTTCTGAGAGAAATTATACTTCAAAGACTGATGATCTGTGAAAAGCTCGAACTTAGTACCCAAAAGATGATGTCTCCAAAGCTTCAAAGCAAAAACAACTGCAAGCAACTCAAGATCATGGGCAGCATAATTTACTTCATGGGTCTTCAACTGTCGACTAGCATAAGTAATCACCTTACCATCCTACATCAGAACAGCTCCCAAACCTTCTCGACAAGCATCAGTGTATACTGTTAATCCCTCATTTCCATTTGGAACGGTAAGAACAGGTGCGGAAGTAAGCTTGTGTTTTAACTTATTGAATGCGGCCTTACACTCATTACTCCAAATAAACTTAGCATTCTTCCGAGTTAAAGCAGTGAGAGGTGCAGCAATCCGAGCGAAATTCACAATGAATCTCCGGTAATAACCGGCAAGGCCCAGAAAACTACGGATATTAGTAGGAGTCTTAGGAGTTTCCCAATCCTGTATAGAATAGGGATAGGAGGATAATAGGAAAGATAGAATAAATTGAATGAAACAAAGAAAGAGAAGGAAGAGAGACTTACATTGATCGCAGCGATTTTGACTGGATCAACAGAAACTCCATTACCAGAAACAATATGCCCGAGGAATCGGACTTCATCTTTCCAGAAATGGCATTTGGAAAATTTAGCCTTTAACTGATGATTTCGAAGAGTCTCAAGAACAGATTTCAAATGTGACTCATGTTCTTCTTTAGACTTAGAGAAAATGAGGATATCATCAACAAAGACTAGAACAAATTTATTAAGCACATCACGGAAAACACGATTCATCAAGTCAACAAAGAAAGCAGGAGCATTAGTCAAACCAAAAGGCATGACTAACCATTCAAAGAATCCATTCTCAGTACGGAAAGCAGTCTTGGGAATACTTTCCTCGACAACTCTGAGTTGGTGAAAACCCGTGGCAAGGTCAAGCTGAGAGAAAACAGTAGCACCATAAAGCTGATCAAACATATCATTGATGTACGGCATTGGATATCTATTTTTCATAGTGAGCTTGTTCAACTCCCTATAATCAACACACATCCGAAGAGAACCATCAGACTTGGTGATGAAAACCACCGCAGCTCCCCATTCTGAATAGCTAGGTCTAATTAGACCCTTGGAAGACAGGTCCTCAATTTGCTTCCTTAACTCAACCTTCTCGCGGGGTGCCATTCTTCTAGGAGGAAGAACTACAGGTCGAGCTCCAGGAATAAGATCAATGCGGAAATCAATTTCCCGCTTAGGAGGTAAAGCAGTAACTTCACCAAATACATCGAGATAGAGTTTGACTACCCGAGTCGACTGAAGATCAATAGGAGAGGAATCCAAAGAGTAGATAAAATTTCCAGCAAAATCCTGAGGCATGCGGCACTGAATAACCAAAGGATCACCCTTATCTCCTACAAGAGTCACGATACGTGCTTTGCAAGAGATACGGGCATCATGCCTATCAAGCCAATCATCTCCGAGTAATAAATCAAAAGCATCAAAACCAAGAACATAGAAATCTCCAGAAAACCGATAACCAGAATGAAAGAGTTTCACATGTTTACAAATCTTATTAAGATTTGCGGGACCACCAATAGGATTTGAAACACATAAAGGGACAGAAGTATACTCAGGAGAAAGGAGATGTTCAAACTTATCACACAACTTATCAGAAATAAAACTATGCGAAGCTCCAGTATCAAATAAAACATGAACAGGATGGTGAAATAAAGTAAAGGTGCCCTGAAGAGTACCTTGATCATCGCTAGGAGCAGGAGTAGGTGCAGCAGGTGAAGAAGCAGATGTAACAGCAAATACACCAGAGGGCTTTCCCTTCTGATACAATGGGCAGTCATTCTTAAAATGACCTGGTTGAAGACAAACATGACAAAGATTGTTCCTGTTCACCTGAGGTGGAGGAACAGCTGTAATAACCGAAGTAGGGCAACTATTGGCATAGTGTCCCTTTTGGTCACATTTGAAGCAGGTAATGGTGGATAGATCAATAGGGTGTCTCTGGGAAGGAGAAGACGATGAAGATCCCAAGCCCAGATGCTTGAGCCAATTTTTCTTCTGCTGGTGGAAGTTGGGCTTTCTCTTCTTGTAATTTGCAGAGGAGGACTGTGATACATGAGCACCAGAAGCGGCAGGACCCTTGGAAGTAGGGTTCTCATAGCGAATAGCCATATCCATGAGCTCAGTAAAAGTGCCATGAACATGTGAAATAAGACGGTCGTAGAACTCTGGGCGAGCTCCAGCAATGAACTTCTCATTTTTCTTTAGCTGAGTGTTGATAAGACCAGAACCAAATTTGGAAAGTTCATTGAACTTCCGCTCATACTCTGAAAAAGACATGGTACCCTGCTTGAGATCCATGAATTCACGATAAAGCTGAGATTTCCCGGCTTCGGGAATCCATTTTGCCACAAAAGCCTCCCTGGAAATAAGATACAGAAACCGAACTTAAGATAGATTCAAAAGAAAAGGAAATGGGGAAGATTCAAGATAACATGACGGATACCTGAACTGCTCCCATGAAAGATCACCTTCGTTAGTGTGAGCTGTAACAGACTCCCACCAATCTAAGGCTGACTCTTGCAGCTGCCATGCTGCCAACTAACGCTTCTGGGCATCAGTGATCTCAAGACCAGTAAATATCCTCTCCAAACTCCGTAACCATTGCTGGGCTTCGATAATACTCTCTGAACCGGTGAACTTAGTACCACCGAGCTGAGAGAATTCCTTACAGAGAACAGTAAACCTAACAGGCGCAACAGGTGGAGGAGCTGGGGCAGTACCACGACCCCTACCTCTAGCATTTCCACGATTCATCCTAGAAATATAAAGAATGAATTTAGGACAAAGGTACAGAGAAGACAAAGATAAGCTAAGATAAGATACGATAAGATCACTTGGATGAATATCCTAATAACAAAATTTCTAACAAGGTAGATACGGAAAGAAGGAAGTTTAGAAAAATTGCTTTTAAAACAAGAAAATTTTATATCAAAATAATCTTTGAAAATCATTTGAAAAATCATTTAAAATCATTTTAAAAACCATTTTATACTTTGAAATTACGTTCACTCACAAAGAAATGATTCTGAGTTTGATTTCACTCATTCTAGGGTATTTCTACCCTATCTCTAATGAGTTTTTTTGCTCCATAGGCTAAGGTTTGCCTAAAACCTCGCTCTGATACCAAATGTAACGACCCACTATTTTAGACCATTCAAATCGACAATAATCCACACATGTCAGACTTGAATAATACAAAATAACAGATTGTAATAAAATTTGGAGCAATAAAATCATTCACAGAATCACAGACACAGAAAATATATCAGAATAACTCGCAGCGGAATTTAAAAATAACCATAGTGGTTCATGAAGCCACTAAAATACAGAGTCTCAAAATAAGTACAAATTACATAGTCTAAAAACCAATACAGTTTGAACAACCACAGAAATCCCAAATTCATTTGTCTCAATTACATAAGCTAAAATAAAAGACTGAATAGCAAAACAGATAGCAGCTTGATAAAGATGATCTCCAATAGTCCTAGCTCCAAGAAGATGAAGTCCAAACTGATACTCAGGCTGACCCGAGCGTAAAAATAAAATATAAACACTCGAGTCAGGACATACATACTTATATAATGTAAACCAACTCAAGTGAACTGTAATAAGGGTACAAGTAACTTAAAGAATGTTTGGGATCGCCCATTCTTTTAAGTATCCGTTAAACTATCTACTATGTAGTAATATTCGTTATTATAATAATGTCTAATATAAAATAAACATACTTTTTAATAGCATCAAGGGGTTACCCATATAGCCCTTAACACGTAATAGTCCCAGTAGTCTATCCAGTATTAGCATACTCCCAAAATGGGGGCTACCCTCGATACTCCACGGGCTACGGGAGAAATCACAAATCGTAGTAAAGCTCGATATGGTAGGTGACACGGCACACAAGGCAATGCCAGGGTAGATATACCAATTACGCATCCGGACTGGTGGTGACGCATAGCAGCCACTACCGCCCACCTCGAACAACACTCCTAAATCAAGGGTGGCCACCAAATCAATCACAAGTAATAGAATGGTATCGAAGAAGTGTGTCCGATCAGAGGTGCTACCTCCTTGGCCCGTCGATCGCTCCTGTTTTAGCCACCTTATGCCAACTCACGGGAGTTGGGTCCACGTATATACCTTAGGATCGTCGCCACCATCCTACTTCATTCTGGAAACTCCACCGCGTACACAGTTATCAAAGTGGTTTTCGGTATCGACAAAGAGTATGTCCATATCTGATCCCGGTCTCTTTAACAACCAAACGTTATTATAACCCGTGGTTATAAATTTAAAACAGTTTATATCAAAATACTTCAAATTAAACCATTTAAAAACAAAGTCAATATTCTTTTAAATCAAATATTAAATTCCCAAAAATTTAGCCTTTTCTGAGTTCATTTATTCACTTAAAAACAATAAAACATTAAAATTTCAGCTTTCACGGCATTTAAAAAGTGCTGCTGTAAGTTATATTTGAAAACAATTTAATTCAGCAAAGACAGCTTTTATAAACTGCTGTAACAGTTCAATTTTAAACAAAATCATATTTCAGCCGACTGCAGCTCTTAACAAGTGCTACAGTAGCTCCTTTATTAGTTTCAGGTTCAATTTTAGTTCCTGCTACAACAGCACTTACCAAGTGCTATCATAGCCTTAGTTCATTCTAGTCTTTTGGTTCATTTATATAACCACAGCACTTAACAAGTGCTGCAGATTCTACTTAGTTCAGAATTGGTTCATTTCCAGAAATGGAAGCATTTCTGAAGTGCTATAAAATGAATTTCCAGGTTTTAAGTGCAATTTCAGCCATAACTAAACTTCAATTTAAATCTTTTAAACTTATAAAAATCATAAATTTCACATTAAAAATGTTCAATTAAATCCTTTTAACTTATGGTTTTTATAAAGAAAGAAATTTTTTTTTCAAGTAAAATCAAAATTTCCGAAGTTCACTTGTAAATTTTCCCGTTTTCCACTTTTAACCATTTTTTTTCAACACTTAAATTTAAAATCCCCATTCTTCCACCATTTAAATTAAATTTTCAATTTAACTTAATTAACTTAAGTTTCCATTTTATTTTTTTAATAAATTTCAAGTTCAAGTTATATTTTAAAATCGCTATTTTTATCCTTTTATTTATCACACCAAAAAATCATTTCTACTTAAATAAATCATTTAAAATTCAGTTTAAATCAATTTAATATTATTATAAATTTTAAAATATTTAAAAGTATCTAGAAAAATACAGAAAATAACCACGGGTCTGTATAATATTTTCTAGCCTAAGTCAAGTGATACGGATAATATATCATTTCAATCCGTACTTTACAAAGAAAAATCCGGGTTTTATCATTTCAAACCTGCAATCCCAAGTAAATAAAATTTAATCGAAAATCGCTCAGGCCTATCATTTCAGCCCATAATGATCTTCTCTTATTCTAAAGTCCGTTCGGGTATGTATCATTTCAACCCATAGTGATTCTATTCTACAAGGAACTTGCAGTGTGACTTAACAGAATAGAATAACAACAAAATATAACAGATGATATGTTATGCAATTTTAACAAGTTTAACATCATATATAAATAATCACAGGTAATTATAACATCAATTTTTCTTATATTTTTTTTCTACATATTCAGTTGCGGTCGTTTCACAATCATATAAGTATGAATAGTCGTGTGAGATTTACTCACCTCTACGGAGCTGGAGGTTCGATTCAAAAAGAAAATACGCTATCTACCGAAAAGCACGCGGAAAGCACGATTAGTTTTTAGAGGATGCGCCAACTAGATTCAAATCTGAAGTCAAAAAGAATAAAGCAAATATGAGAATAAGCTAACGCACATCAAATACATCAAAATTTTTGAATAAATCAAACTTGAAACATATCGAAACAAAAATATGGCTCGGAGGAATTTTAGGCCGTGACTTCAAATACAAAGTGGCGAATGGAAATCGGTTCATTGTTCTGGTTCAAGTACAAGGAGGCTCGGTCTGAACTGGGTTCGTGGTGGCATGGGGTTCGGTCTGGCGAGGCAGGTTGGAGGCGGTGACTGAGGTGGTGGTGGTTGTGGCTTCGCTTGATGGTGGAGGAATATAGTGGATGGCCGAGGCTAAAGCAAGGGGTTTGTGGTGGCATGGGCTCGGTCTAGAGGAGGGGAGAGGCTGCGCTGGTGGCGTTCTAGGCTGGTGTAGGATCGGTCAAAGTGGTGAATGGCCGAGCACGTGGTGGCAGGCAATAGAGTAAAACAAGGCAATAGAAAGGAGAACAAACGAAACAAAACAAAAATGAAAAGAAAGAATGCATGCGGCCATACCTTCAGGAAGATGGTCACGCAAATTTGATGGAAGCTGAAGTGAAAAATTTGCAGTAAGGAAAATCTTTGTGAGCGAGGCTATAAAATATAACGTGACTACTCACGTTGATTTAGTGGAGAGAAGGCAAGATATAAAGGTTTGAACGGTAGAGAAAAATTAAGGCATTTAATTTTATTAAATTGATAGAAACGAACGGAAGGTGGAAAAGGGGATGTAATAATTTCCACGTGCAAGATTTTAGGCAAGATTTCAAATTCTAAAATGAAAAAGTACACGGCTGAACTTGCAATGCTAACGCCTAGAATTCAATAGACAATGAAAAAGGCAAGAGAAACATATATAACGTAATGCCTAAAGTAACATACTAATTTTATTTGTTTCTCTCAATTAGTAAATTAAAAATGCTGACATTTTCTTTCAATAAAATAACGCATCATTTTAAATCAAAAATTAAATAGCTATTATACCATAATTGATAAAATTTGATTTAGCTTCATCCATTCGATTGTTTAATATAAAGATAAGAAAACGGATGTATACGTATAAAAGAAATGTAAAGTTTATTTCCTGTTTCACACTAATTATTACTAAATTTTAAAAGTACACAACAAATCTGACCGAAACAAAAGTGAAACAAATGTTGCACAATTATATACAGTTCAAGATGAAAATTTGGCAGTTAGAATTATAAAATTTAAAATTTCTATTAAAGTTAAACTTTTTATCCAAATCAAAATTTCAGAAATTGTTTATTTTTATTACAATTTGGACAATTGATCAAAATCATTACAAGAAAATTTCCAAAATTAGATTTTTAAGAAATCAAACGCCAAAATCTTTAAATAAATGAATAAAATACTTGTTAAAATTTTGGGCTGTTACAGAAGTGTGGCCAGCGCAATTGCTGAAATTATGTGGGTGGAATCACTGTTAAAGGAATTACAAATCAAAACTGACACTACAACAACTATTTGGTGTGACATCCTAAGTACTATATCCCTTACCGCAAATCCAGTATTACATTCTAGAACGAAGCACATGGAACTGGACTTGTATTTTGTTCGAGAGCAAGTTATAAATGGAAAACTAAGGGTTAATCACATACCTTCCTCTTACCAAAAGGCAGACGTTTTTACTAAAGCACTATCAAAGATCAATATTACCAGATTTAGAAGTGAACTGAACATTGATGAAGTAAACCCAGATTCAGAATGCAGTGCTTCAAATTATTTGCCAGCAACGGAGAGATCTGAGGTCTGCTCATCAAAATGAAGCCTCAACCATTCCAGATCTATCAACCATACTGATTTCATTACAAAACTCGTACTTCCTGTGGTTGATGATTAGATCTGAGGTATGCTCATCAAAACGAAGCCTCAACTTTTTCAGATCTATCAACCATACTAATTCTATTTACAAAACTCATGCTTTTTGTGATTAACGACTGAATCAAGTCTCTTCGATCTTATAAAACATCACTGGAGTGAAGATTTACCAGATCCGAAGAAAAATTTCGAAGAATTTTGAAGGAACCTTTATTCGTGGCGGCCATTATTAAAATTTTGTAAACCCTAACCCTTTAACTGGTTTGAGGAGGGTATCGAAAGTATAGCTATTGCAAAGCAAACCAGTTGTGTAAAGCATTAAATGGGCCAAGCCCATATATTCATTGTACAGTATATATACCGAGGCTTGCACAAAAGAATGCGTATAGAAAATATTCTGTAACTTCTCTTTCAATAATAATAAAAAGTGTCCGCGGGTGCGGCGCAGTGGAAATGAGGCTTGGGTTCTGATAAAAAGATCCAGGTTCGATTCCTACCATGCGCATCCCTATCCTATATAAATTTACCCGGGAGTATGCGGGTTTGGATCAACGGACGGCTTTACTATGCCCTCCTCAGGAGTTTACCGGTCCGTCGGGTTCTCCTAGGTTTTCAAAATAATAATAATAATAAAAAAAAGTAAATGTTTCATTTCTTTAACACTCATAAACGTAGCATATGCTGTGAAATTGTTCTCATTTTGCAAGCACCGTTCAAACGCTATAAGGTTGGTGAAATTAACTTGAGTTGTCTCATCAATGTGCAGTATTGGGATGCTTATCTCTGTACCTTTTTGTGTAATGTCCATGAATTCATACTCCATCGTGTATTTTTTCTTGAAACTGAACCCAGTGTCACGCAGATAACTAGCATTTGGTATTCCTGATAGCAACCACTTTTCTTGCCTATCGTCTTTGTTTAATTTGGCTATCATTTCCTCCCACTTCATTTTGATGCCAGAAGCAAAACTCGAGATTGGTGCCCAAATTATTTTCTTCAATAAATTGTATATTTTCCAAATCACACCACTATCTGAAACGTGACATGAAGCTAATGCTTGATGAAGTGGAACAAGATCATGCATTTTATTGACAACATTTAAAATTCTAACTATATGGGGTGTTTGAAAAAATGACCAACAAGATGTTCTAGAACTTTCCTTTTCCCTGTGTTTTGATAAATGTAAGTTCAGCGAGTAATGGTACAAATGGAGGAGGTGGTCAAATTTGGTATTGTTTTCATGAAATTTACGAGCAGCCCATAACGCGTCTTTCATATCACCCATAAGAAATGCCAATGCAATTTCAACTAATGTGATTGAAGGATATGTTGAATTATACTTATTGTGGGCTTCCTCTGTAATTTTCTTAAACTCTGGAATTTCCATGAAATATATGAATAATTGCTCCACAAAAAAGAAAGGGATTTGGTTTTCAACAAGCAACAAATCGTTTTTCAGGACCGGTAGTTTTGACAATAGCTGTTTCAGCTGAGCTTTTCCTCCTTCCAGAAACCACTTAATTAGAAACTCGATTAAAAAACAACTGTCTCCCAGCATTACTTTAACAAATTGTTCCTCAATCATTTCGGTTGAACTTGAATATTTTTGCATTGCTTCAGTCTTATGATCTTGAGCTAATTGAATGTACGTGTTTAAGGAAATATCAGGTCTTCTTTTCATGAGATCATGAAAATATTTTATCTTGACATATTCCAGGTTTTCAAGACATGTATTTCTTGAATAGTGGTACGGACCAACAGATATGAGTTTTGGTATGTACATGTGATTGTCAGCGTCACAAAGATATGAACTTACCTTGTGGATTGTAGTTGATTGGTTTTGCTGATGTTCTTGAAATCTGCCCAAAATTCTTCGAAACTCGGTTGTTAAACTGATTCGGATGGAAGTACAGGCTTGCATTGATTCTGCAATGGCTTCCTCTGAGTCTTCAGAGTCCGATTGTGATGGAGTTTGTTCATTATCTCCCATTTTCTTTTTCTATCTTAATCTTTGTTAGATTGATAGTTTGGAGTATATGATTAGTGTATGAGTGGAATTTAATGGTGATAAAGTCAATGACAGAAAAGAGTTAGGTACCACTTGCTTATTGTTTACTGTATGATTAGCGTATGTTTAGTGTATGTTTACTGCTATACATCTTTTTTTTTAATGTATGTTTAACATGATGATTCACATATGATGACTATAGAACCACATGAAGGAAGCTTTTCAGAATCGAATATATAAATAATTTTAATTCCAGTAATAATCAAACAAATGGAAATTTTATTTATTTATTTTCAGCTTGAGATTCGTTCAACATAGATGATGCATAGCTACATAATGTGACTGTTTTTATATGAAGTAACGTGCTATGTTTAGTTCAATAGTTTGCAATTTATAATGAACTGGTCATTTATTTTTGCAGTTTCGCGAATCAAAATTAACATTATTCCACGATTGGTCATCAGGAAATTCAGTATTGATAGCATAGCATAGATATGTGTTTTGACTGTTCTGTCGTCCATAGGTATCACCAGTATTACAACTTACTGATTTAGAGCAGAAAACATAACATAACATTACTTCATGTTACATAGCTCGCTTATTTGGTAAGTAGATTTAGAGCAGAAAACAAGAATATATTAAGCGTAGGCAGTAGGATTGGCAGCAAGGTAAGCTCCAGCTGCTTTAATCACTCCACTCACTCCCTCTTTTGCCTTTTCTATCTCATTAGTGACCACAACTCCAGGGAGGGTTTTGTAAGTTGCTTCCACCTTGACCAGGCATCCCGATCCATTACTTTTTGGGATGAACTTGAAATGAGAAGAAGCAGATTCAAGCTTGCTTCCTATACCACCACCTTCTATCAAAGTGTTCTTGCACTCTAGCTTTTCATTGTCTATGAAGTCCAGTCTTTCTTTAGCAAAACGGACCGGCATCGCTGCACATTTATATGGATTTTCTTTACATTTTCATTATTTGATGTGTATTATGTAGTAATAAAGCTATAATTAGCACCTGAGGTGAAGTTAAGTTGCCTGATGCTGCCTACTCCCCCATTTCCTTCAATGGAGTTTGCACTAGACAGAATGTAAGGTAAAAGTTTAGGGCCGAGATTGTGCCAATCAAGCATTGCAGCTTTGAACAGCTGAGCAGCAGGAGCCGATGACTCGATTTCCAAACTCCATGTTCCTGAACTCATTACTACTTTCTTATTATTTTGTTTTGATATTTCTGTAGAGAATGTGATACAAATGAGAAAAATGGGGGTGCCGTTTTATAGAGTGTGTTTGTAAGAGTGGAGGTAGGTATAATGTTGGGATTGCATGTATTCATAGAAGGTGAAAGTTGGTTCAATATTTCAAACTGGTAGAGAATTTGTAGATCATGCTTTAAATAGGGTTGGTGCAAGGTAGGCAGTGCTAAATGACTCATTTTAACTGTCTCTGACAAATATAAGTTCTTCTAGAATTTGAATTATCATTTCAATTTCTTTTCCCAGTCAATATAGATAGGTCTTTGATGGAGTTGACAAAATAGTATTGGACACTGAAGATGAATCTGTATAACTGGCTTATAACTTGTAATTTTCGAAATAATGTGGCAAAGCAAAAGAGCAGTGTTCTAATGACTAGTCCCTGATCTAATTTGAACTCAAGTTACACGCTTTAATAGTTCATAATAGCACATACAAGTATCTCATAAACAAATTATTATTACGAGTTTTACGGCACGCGCAAAGTTTTCCTTATAAATTGTACATGTTTAAATCAGTTAAAAAATTAATTTTTTATTTTCAAGTGATACTAAGATTTGTATATTTGTAAAAGAAGTTTAATTTTAGATCCTATTTTTAGAAGCGTTTTGAATTGTTAAAACATGTTTAATAGTTAGGTCCTACTTTTAGGAGCGTTTGAATTTGTAAAAGAAATTTAATATTAGATCATATTTTTAAGTGATTAAGATTTAATAATATATAGAGAGTCGTTTTTGGTAGTTCGCGTTGATACCAAAAAAGTGTGACGGCAAAGCTATTGCAACTTTTATTAAAAATTATTATTTTCCCTTTCAAAGTAGTTAAACAATGGCCCAAGGCTCTGATCTAATTTTAACTTCGAATCATGAAAATAACGAAACCCTATAAATTAGGGCAACACGATCTGAAGCGATTTTCTCCAATTTTCAAACCACGGAGAAGTCCAAACTCATAAAGGCTTCTAGCTCCACTCTTTGCTGCGTTTGTACCACCCGATTTGTAGATCCGAGGAGTTGGATCTGAAGTCATTTGAAAGTTCGCCACTGCCTCTAGTTGGCTCCACATGCTCACGAAACTTGCTATGCTCATTCTCTTTAGTATTAATATGAGTAGATAGTTTTAATTCAGTGTCAGTTCCGAATTTGAACGAGTTTTGATCAATTGTGATTTGTTCCACTTGTCTTTGGGTTTGCCGCTTTCGCCCCTGTCCACATAGATAAGATATACTTGATTATTGAGTTTACTTCTATAATAGCTTTCGTCTAGTCTTTGAATATTGATATCTAGCTGCAAAATCCTGTTTTGCTGTAGGGATTGCAGCTGTTCCTCGAGCATGAGGCTTGACGTGCGGTAGGTCCTGCCAAATTCAGGTAAAGCAAAAGTTTGAATAGGATTGTTCTTATATTTATTAACTGAATTATAACTTGTAAATACATGTTGACTTCCCTTATAGGAGTTTCTCCTGGTTTTGGGATTGGAATGGCCGCCTGCAGCAACCATTAGAATTGGAATCATGATTTGAAGACTCTCTTGACCTATGATTTGCACTCAGTTGAGAGAGTTTGCCAGAGCCGGCTGTACCGCTTTGTAAATATGCTTCAATTCTCTCCTCATATTTAGCAAGATCATGAATGGTTGTGGAATGATGTTGAGATACGTTGTGATTTTTCTCTGCTTTGTGATAGAGAATTTGGCTTTCGGTTTCTGTACTTTTCCGAATCTGAACGTTGTTGGTTTCCTTGTTTGTGTGCAATCTTGAATTTTTTTCTTTCCATATGTGATATATGACTCTTGTTAACATAATGCAAGCTTTGTTGAACTCTTTTTATGCTCTTTTGATTTGGTTTTGGATTTGAATCTTTGCTGAATATATTGAGTTCTTATGTCATCCAATGAAGCATGATGGCTGAGTTTGATTTTACTTTTAGCTATAAACCAGATATGCCTAGAGTATATCACTACTAGAACGGCTGCTAATTACGACAGTCCTTTGCGTCGGCTAGCGACGACTAAAAAGGACGGTCGTCGCTAGCCGACGCAAAGTCTGTATATACAAAGAGAACCCGCGAACCAGAAAATCATTGCCTCCTTCCCACCAAAATAATAAAACCCTCCTCCTTGCTGCTGCCAGCCTCCCGCCTTCGCAGCCTTCCGTCGCCAATTAAAGCTCTCTAAAGCTTGCCGGTATCTCCTCCTCTCTAATATCTACGGTTTTTAGGTATAAACTATCAACCCTAATTTTGAAATTGGCTAATTTAGGGATTTGGAATTGATGATTATATCTTATTAGTTGATAATAATAATAGTGTATTAGTTGATTTGGGTATATAATTAAAATCCTAATTTAGAAAATTAGTTGATTATGGATTAGAAATTGATTATTATTGCGTATTAGTTGATGATAATTAAAAATTCGTTGATTTGGGGATATTAATTAGTGATTTGATTGTTTACTTTGTAGTTAAAAATTAGGGTTAATTTAAAATCCGAAAATTAGTCCATAATTATTGATTAATATGCTTATTGATGATTTTACATGAATGTTTGTTATAGTTTAGAATAATGTTTGTTACAGTTTACGCAAAAATTAGTGTATAATTATTGATTAATATGCTGCTAGATTGGTACGGTTAAAAATAAGTAATATTTTTTATTTAATTAGCGTGTGTATATTACAAGTTTCAGTTGTTAGTATGAAATAAAATTAATTTAATTTATTACAAGTGCTAACATCTAATTTTAGTTTACGATAAAAATAAATTAAATTGTTAACTGAATTTTAAAATACGTTTTAAAATTTCAAATGTGTTAAATAGGCGATTTAAATGGTTGATTGAATTATATAATTTTGAAATGAGCATAACAGCAACAAATATTATACTGAAATCAATTTTTGTAAAAAATTAAGAAATGAATATAACAACAATAAATATTCTACTAAAATCGATTTTGTAAAAAATAAAAAAATGAATATAATAACATTAAATATCTTGTTAAAATCGATTTTATAATAAAAATTAGGAAATGAATATAGCAACAACTAATATTATACTAAAATCGATTTTGTAAAAAAATTAAAAACAAATATAACAACAACAAATGTTCTACTAAAATTGATTTTGTAAAAAAAAATTAAGAAATGAATATAATGTTAATCTGAAAGTAAGCATTAAATATTATTTCAAAAAATAACTGACGCTAAAAAATTAAAGCCTATAGTTCCAAAATGTTTTAATTTAGTTCATAAAATACAACAACAAAAATACACCCCTTGGATGCAAAGTTATGCATAGAAGAGAAGTGAAGTGCTGTCGAAATCAGACAGAAGTGTGGTGTGTGAAGCTTTTAGTCCTAATTAGCTTTACTTTATTGTAGAAAATACAACAATAAATATTCTAGTAAAATCGATTTTGTAAAAAATGAAGAAATGAATATAATAACATTTAAATTTTGCTAAAATCGATTTTTTAATAAAAAATTAGGAAATGAATATAACAACAACTAATATTGTACTAAAATCGATTTTGTAAAAAAATTAAGAAACAAATATAACAACAACAAATATTCTACTAAAATTGATTTTGTAAAACAATTAAGAAATGAATATAAGAACATTAAATATTCTGCTAAAATCGTTTTTTTGGAAAAAAAAATTAGGAAATGAATAATAACAACAACAAATATTGTACTAAAATCGATTTTGTAAAAAAAAATTAGAAATGAATATAACAATAACAAATATTCTGCAAAAATTGATTTTGTAAAAAAATTAAGAAATGGATATAAGAAAAAATATTGTACTAAAACCGATTTTCCAAAAAATTGAGAAATAAATAACAAGAATAAATATTATACCCAAATCGATTTTCTAAAAAAATTTGAAATGAATATAATGTTGATTTGAAAAGAAGCATTAAATATTATTTCAACAAATAATTGACGCTAAAAAGTTAAAGCCTTTAGTCCCAAAAGGTTTTAATTTAGTTTAGAAAATACACCCCTTGGATGCTAAGTTATGCGTAGAAGAAAAGTGAAGTGAAGTGCTGTCGAAATTAGACGGAAGTGTGGTGTGTAAAGCCTTTAGTCCTAATTGACTTTACCTTATTTTACAAAATAGAACAACAATATACCATTTGAGTGCAAGTTATGCGTAGAAGAAAAGTGAGCTGAAGTGCTATCGAAATTACTAACATATATTTTTTAATTAGGAACAATGTTCGATTATTTTCTCGACCGTACTTGGATGTATGAAGTCAGAACTGGTATGAAAGGTTCGGTGAAGCAGTAACATTTCTACACTGGTGTACACGAATTTATTAGATTCGCTACATCTAATAATCGAAATAACGAAGAACTTCGATGCCCTTGTAGTAAGTGCAAACATTTGAAGCATTGGGAACTAGACACAGTTAAAGTACATTTGTATAAATCTAGTTTTGTGCCAAATTATTATTTATGGGATCGTCATGGAGAACATACTGCACCTACACCTAATTATGTAGCGTCAGAGGACGATTATGTTATGACGAACCCAATAGAAGATATGGTGGAAGATGCAGCACGATCAATGTTCCCTACCGTCCAAGTTGACAATCAAGACGTAAACATCGATGAAGAACCGAATGTGGGTGCGAAATTTTTTTATGATTTACTGAATGCTGCTAAGAGGCCGTTGTGGGATGGTTGTAAAAGTGGAATCGAATTATCAGTAACCGCCGATTACATCACTATGAAATCAAAATTCAACTTTACAGAAACTGGATTTACAGCAGTTGTACAAACTGCAAAACGACATATGCCACCTAATAGTCTGATGTGCGATAGTCATTATAAAGTGAAAACACTTATGTCGGCTTTCGGTCTGCCGTACCAAAAGATAGATACATGTATAAAAGGTTGTATGTTGTATTGGAAAGATCACATTAACCTTAGAAACTGCAAAATATGCAATGAGGAAAGATACAAACCAAGAAAAAAGAAAGGAATGGAAGTTCCGTACAAAAGAATGCATTATTTACCCATCACTCCTAGACTTCAATGGTTATATGCGTCTTTAGTTATGGCATGTCATATGCAATGGCACAGTATGAGAACACGAGAAGAGGAAACTTTGACACATCCATCTGATGGAGAAGCATGGAAACATTTCGATAAAACATACCCTGCGTTTGCTGCAGAGAGTCGTAACGTGAGACTTGGTTTATGTACGGATGGATTTTCACCATTCTCTCAGTTTGGTAGTAAATATTCATCTCGGTCTACTATCGTTACTCCGTATAATTTACCTCCATGAATGTGTATGAAAACTCCATATGTTTCTGACTGTTTTCGTCCCCGGCCCTAATGATTCAACACAAGCAATCGATGTTTATTTACAACCATTGATAGAGAAGTTGAAAACACTATGGCATGAAGGAGTTGAAACATACGACATTTCGAGGAAAAAGAATTTTCGTATGCTCGCTTCTTTGTTATGGACTATTAGTGATTTCCCTGCATATGGGATGCTTTCAGGTTGGAGTATAGTCAGTCGTCTAGCTTGTCCTTATTGCATGGAAGAAACACGAGTATTTTCTTTATGGTGTGAAAAGAAAATTTCATGGTTTGATTGTCATCGGTGTTTTCTCCATCCCAATCATACTTTTAGAAGAGATAAAAAACTTTAAAGCTAACTGAGAAGAGAATATGCAACCACCAAAGGTTTGGTCAAGCCAAGAAATATATGAGATTGTGAAGGACTATCCGAAAATACATGAAACTGGAGTACAGACTGAAATTCCAGGTAAATTGGACATTCATAATTGGTGCAAACAAAGTATATTTTGGGAGTTACCATATTGGAAAGATCTCTTACTCCAACATAATACTGACATGATGCACAATCAAAAAATATATTTGACAATGTGTTTAATACTGTTATGAATATAAAGGACAATACTAAGGACGATTTGAAATCAAGACTTGATATAAAATACTTTTTTAAACGTCCTGAACTTCATATGAAGCCTGATGACAATAAAAATCTCAAAGCATGATATGAACTAGACAACAAGCAAGTAAAACTCGTGCTAAAGTGGGTGGAAGGACTAAGATGTCCTGGTGAGATTTCTTCTAATCTCCATAGATGTGTTGAGTTTAAAAACAATAAACTTAGTGGGATGAAAAGTCACGATTGTCATATCATAATGGAATATTTATTACCGGTGGTTTTTAAAGAACTGTTGCCCGTAAAAGTATGGAGTGTTATAACAGAATTAAGTATGTTTTATAAACAGCTTTGTTCGACGTCATTAAAAGTCGACCGTATACGAAAACTTGAAGTAGAAATTCCTATACTTCTCTGCAAACTGGAGAAAATATTTCCGCCAGGTTTCTTTAATGTAATAGAGCATTTACCTATTCATCTTCCATCTGAAGCACTTCTTCGAGGTTCTGTGTAATATGGATTGATGTATCCATTTGAGAGGTAATACTGACTATCCGTAATATTTATGTTATTCTAAATTGAATTGAATTAATTTTCTAATAGGTTTTTGTTTGAGAGGTAATTCAGATTTACATAAGAAAATTTGAATTGAAATAATTTTCTAATAGGTACTTGAATCATCTGAAGAAAAAAGTTAGACAAAAAGCACGAGTTAAATGGTCGATTTGCAAATCATATCTTGAAGAAGATGCTTCATTCTTTCTCTCATTACTTCAGTGACGATGTGAATTTATCATTTGTAAGTCTTCCTCGTAATGATGAAGCCGTTGAACAAGATTCCTCTCAAACAGTGTTATCTATTTTTGACAACATGGCAGACCTATTAGAAAATGTGTGGAAATATGGTTAGACGATGGAGATTACCATATAGCGCACACATATGTTCTTCTTAATTGTACTGAAGTTGCACCAATTGTTAGGTAATAATAAATTCATACTTATTTCAATTATACTTACATGTTACTTATAATGGAACATATTGCATATATGTTCGCAGTATATACGAATCACGGCATCCATCTAGAGATCTCAGTAAAGAATTTGCTAAATGGTTTTCGAACTACATTTATGATCCAAGAAACAGTGTCGTTGATGAAGGATTACAACATATTGCACTCGGACCAAAAAGAAATGTCAAGACTTATCCAATATTCTTCGTTAATGGTTTAAATTCAACACTATAGATTATGGTGTTGACAAATTAACAAATAACAGCGGTGTATTTGTCAAAGGTAGTAATGACCTAGATGAGCATATAAAATATTTTTATAGCGTCTTAACACAGGTTTTAGAATTGAGATATTATACGCAACCCGCATAAAAAGTTTTTTTATTCAAATGCAATTGGTACAGCAATATTCCTGGTTCTGAAATCAACGTGCACAAAGATTATAAGCTTATTGAAATAAAGCATACCTCACATTATTATAAGTATGATCCTTTCGTATTATCCAAGCAAGCATTACAAGTGTATTTTGCTCCGTATTCATCCTTAAAAAGAGATAAAGCAGATTGGTCGGCTGTTTTAAAAACAAAGGCAAGATTTACATTTGATGGAATTAATATTCCAAACGAAGCAGCGTATCAAGCGGATCTTGAGCCAAATGATGAAATAGTAATAACTGATGATATTGATGTAGGTTTGTTGAATGATGAATCAAATGAATTAATAGAAGCCTTTGAGAGCACAGAAGAAAACAACGTAGAGTACGAGACCGAGTCTGAATTAGAAAACGACAAAGATTGATAATTCTAAATGATGACTATGTTGTGAGCTATGTATCGGTTGTTGTATATTGTGTATTCTAAGTTCCCGATGTTATATGTTAACAATGATGACTATGTTGTGAGCTATGTATCGGTTGTTGTATATTGTAAATTATGAGTTGTCGATGTTATATTTTAATATTGATGACTATGTTATGAGCTATGTATTGTTTTGTTTTTTGAATTCTATGAAATGATATATTTTATCACCGTATGAAATGATTTGTTTGTAACAGATATGCCTTTTAGGAGACATTGCAGTAGATCTCAGCCTTTGCAGCCTTCTCCTTCTCCTGGCGCCAGTGCCAGTGGCACAACGCCAGATGTACGTCCATTGGCAGAGATTGTTCCTAAGAGTGCAAGGTAAGTATCAAATTTATTGCTTTTTTTAATATTTAAAATTATACTAATTAAATTCCTACATTAAAAGTTATACAGGGGTTTTGAAGTTGAGCCTTCGGACTACATCCTACAGGTATCCAGGAAAGCCTATATGAGTCGGATGTTCGAATGCTAGCCTCATTGAGATGACATCCCAAACCATGTTAAGAACGCTATATGGGCCGACTTGATGGTAAATATAAATTTATAATTCATTTGGAAAATAATATAATGTACATAATTCTAATTAATTTCAATATACAGGCCGCCATCCGTGTTTATGCGAAGGATATGGATGTATTTGCAAATCACTGGAACCAGAGGATGCGGAAAAATTATAGGGACACCCTCTTCAAAGAAAAGAACACGAGAAAGAAACTGTCGTGGATGAGCACCGATGTTTGGGTCAAATTTCTCCAGTTGTGGGAAACCCCTGAAATGAAAGCAAGTTATTTAATTTCATATTGTTATTGTAATTTGTTTAAATTTTGTATATTAGTTGTATTAAATTAGTTAAACATGTCTTTAAATTTATAGGAACTATCAGCACGAAACCATGCAAACAGGAATAATAATTCTGCTCTGCACCGTGGTGAATCTAAATCCTTTCAGCTACATCGCGCGGAGTTGGTAAGTTTAGCAATTGCGTTTATAAATAGATGTAACATTATTTAATCATATTTGTAATATTGTTCATTAACATTGTTCATTAATCATATTTGTAACATTATTTAATCATATTTGTAACAGTGTAGGAAGTTAAATCGTGAACCTACAATGGCTGAGGTCTTCATAATGACGCATGCCGTTGAGTAGAGAGATGAGGAAGATAATGTTTCATATACTTGGACAGATGATAAATCTTAATCAATAATGGTAAACATGCTTAATTTTTTTACTTCAAACTTAAAAGATTTTAAATTAAATATTTATTGTGGCAAAATTTTGTTTGTGATCGCATGAAAGATATGACACAGAGCATGCTCGAGTAGCGCAATTCACTGGCCGCCAGTTGACCTTAGAGGAGTCAAACAGTTTATGGGATGCTTTGATTGACCCTCCTTCACGAAATAGGCGTTACGGTTTCAGAAATCAAGAGGTAAAATGCTTTATTAACTAATATATAAGCAATATTTAATACTGAGCATAAATTATAACCTGCTATCAATAATTTACAGGCCATGTTGATCCAGTCGTCCTACAGGAGATCTCAGGCTGAAGAGGAGATAGCTCAATTGAAACAACAGCTAGCGGAGATTAATGATTGGCGAAAGAATGGGGCATTGGCGCAGCAGCTAGATGAGCATATTGCGACATACTTAGCTGAGCATGAGACAATGCCGAGGGAGGATGACGACGATGAGGATGATGAGTAGGTATGGCTGTGTTTCTGATGGATTTTGATCATTTTGTTTTGTACATATGTGACATGTGTTACATTTATGGATTTGATACTTGTTTGTTGGTTGGGTTGTTTGATGAATTAATGGATGTTTTGTTTGATGTACATGAGTTGGCTGGGATGTTTTGTTTGATGAACTTGTTTGTAGGTATGTTTTGTAGTTTGAGGAGATATTGGTGTTGGTTGATGAAATGGTTGTGTAAATATTGATATTTGCGTTATATATTTGATTATGTGTAATATGTATGAGATTATACGATTCTTGCATTGGTAGTAGTTGTGAAACTGAGTATATATGTGTTGTAAATGAGGTGGATGGAGATTTGTGCGTTTGGATGGCAAAATGAGAAGGTTTGTGCAGAAAATAATTCCCAGTTTAGCGACGACTTCCTGTTCCCATTTTAGCGTCGGCTGACGACGACTAGCGACGGTAGTTTGGTTTCAGGTTAGTGACGGCAGGTGTCGGTTTGCGTCAGCCCTTCATCTTCTAGGATGTTGCCACGTGTACACTTAGCCGTCACTATCTGTCGCTAATATGGCGATGGAGCCGTTGCTAAAGCCGTCGTTTTCTTTGTTGGCGACGAAGTAAATAGCGACGGCTAGCAAATAGCGACCGTCGTCGACGTCATCTAGTCGTCGCTAAATGAAGCCGCTCTTGTAGTGTATGCAATCGAAGAATAGATAACCCACAGTTTCTGTTACTATTTTGCAAAGTAGACATTTTGTTTCTTCATTTTAGCCCCACTTATGGCATCCATCTCTTGTAGGTAGTCTGTTTAAAATAGTAAAGTAAACACAATGCATCACTTTTGGGCAATTTGCATTATTCCATATAGTTTCATACCATTCCACTTCTACTTGATCATCTTTGATGAACTTCTGTGTGTTTTTAAAGAAAAATTTGTCTTTTGTAGTAAACTTCCAACATCATTTGTCTTTGTTTAAGTTTGGATCTATTTCAATGCTACTTGTGTCTTTTTTGAATATAAAGACAGCTAATTGTAAGTTGATATTCCACCTACTATTTTGAATAATGCTATCAACGTCAAGATTGGCTCCTCCAAAGCGAAGTAAGTTAAACCGGCCCATCAAATTTACTAAAGAATTGCCCTTAATCCAAGGGTCAAATTTGAGGCTGGTAGATTTATCATCCTTAAATTTCCTTTCTACCATTTTTATTCCAATTACTCTACAATTTAGAATGTTTTTCCAAGTGTTGGAATAATCGTTTGTGGAAATTAGCCACAAGGGCCTCTTTAGCAAGTGAAATTAATTTCTAGGACACACAACCAAAATAATTACTTTTAAGCACAATACGCAAAATAATTAGTTTCTAGGGCCTAAAAACCTATGAAATTATGTCCTGGAAAGTAATTGGACAGCTGACTTTGTCCTCGAAAGTAATTATTCTGCTGACTTTGGCCTTGAAAGTAATTATTTCAGATGTGTGTCCTAGAAATTAATTGGACTGCAAAGTTTGTCCTTCTGGTGAAATGCCCCTAATGGTTTTCCATTGGCATCCAGAGGCTATTTTTTCACATATTTATTTCTCATCCATTTTGACCAAAGAGAATCCTCTTTTAAATACTTCTAGAATAATTTTAAATGGCAGGCAGTTTTTAAATTCTTGAAGTTTCTTAAGCCCAGTCCTCCATTTTCCTTTGGTCTACAAATAGCGTCCCATGATACTTTATGATATTTTCCCTTGCAAATGAAGTTGGCACACATTTTTCCAGTTTTTTGAATTGATTTTGCTGGAATATTATGTGTTTGCAGTCAATACATTATAATAGCAGTGATGACCATGTGAGTTAGTTCTAATCTTCCAGCTATAGAAAGCAATTTGCTTGACCAGCCCTTTAATCTATTTTGCAGAACATTGTAGAGTTTAGCAAAATATTTGTAATTAAATATTTTCTTAGTTAATAGCTATTTTCACTTAATGTGATTTTATATCACAAACCACAATACTCTTCTTTGATCCAAAATCATATCACTCCAATACTATGTCATCCAGCCAATGCCTAATTGAGCTCCATCTTTAAACAAATCATTAAATTACACTTGTAATACTATAAAGACCTCCATGGGCTTTTTGGCACTTCTTTGAATGCTCCACAATGACTCAGATAAGCTAGCTTCTCCAACTCTTATCCGATAACTTGATGGATTCTCCATTATCTTTTCTAAGCAAGTTAAACACATTGTTACTTCTTAGTTTTACATGCAGAACCTCCTTCTTTGTTTTTAATATCCTCATAACTCCACCTCAAGTTTTCCAAGCAAGATATACAAATTATTGCTTCCTTGTATGCATAGAACCTCCTTATTTTCCCTTCATACCCTCATAACTCAACCTCGAATCGAAAATTTTCATCGTTTCTCTTCCAGTTGCGCAACTCAAAATAAAAAATTTATTACTTTGTTAGGCATGTCTAACTCCAGTGAATTTTATCATCCTTCAATCAAGCATTCTTGGCCTAACTAAACATATATCTTGTTGGAATCAAAAGTCGGTAAAATAGATAGACTTCAAAAAATATTCCTACTTTACTAGGACTAATGGACCATCAAAATACCCCAAACCCTTTAAGTAATTATTATTAAAATCGTATTTAAATGTTTATTGATATCATATATCGATGCCTACATATATAACTTTTATATACGCATCTAACTAATTACCAATGACACTCAAAAAATACTTAAAGCACCCAATACATCAAATAAATAAATAGTATTTAATAAATATTAACTAATTTAATTAATTTATAATAATTATAAATCATAAATCATTCGGTAGTTAGGAGTAGTTACCAAAATAGTTGTGCGACTAATAACAATTCAAACATTAACATTCACTCATCGCCTTAGCTAGTGAGTGATAATTTGACCAAATTTATCGTTTATACATCTTTATCGGTAAAACACAATTTTACTGTTTTAAGTTGTACCTTTTAGTAATGATTATTTACGTCAATTCTCTTCGTTAATACTATATTACTTTAAGACTTATGTAATTTGGTTTTGATCAAAATTCTAATATCTTCCATATTCAAGTTGGTTATTCCTTAAAAAAATTCCATTGTTCAATAATAATTATGTACTGCTCTGGCTAGAGACTTTGACTTCGAGTTGATTACAGTTGACCATGATGCTAACTTCGCATATCCGAGGGGACCAATTCTCTATTTAATATCATTTCACTTCTAATGCTTCAACTCACCAAACTATAGTCGTTCGATGGACTTCACATCAAGATATGATTATAATCAAAGTGGAGTATCCATAATAAAGTTCAATCGTATTCTCAAGTCAACGGA
Source organism: Allium fistulosum (assembly GCA_030737815.1). Classification (NCBI taxonomy): domain Eukaryota; kingdom Viridiplantae; phylum Streptophyta; class Magnoliopsida; order Asparagales; family Amaryllidaceae; genus Allium; species Allium fistulosum. The sequence continues at coordinate 896,663,767 of CM060907.1, read as the reverse complement.
ACTGTATAATATATGTCACTTCCATTTTACTTGATCTTGTTTGATTTAGAATAAAAAAGCTCTAAACATTGTTCTTACCTACCGCTGTACAAGTTGATTGCTGTGAATATATATGCAGCATGTCAGAGAGTCAGCTAATACTATCAGGCAGTAAGTGTGACTATGAAAGGCCATTTATTTAATGCTTAAAGTCATAATGAGAAGATTATGTTGTGCTAAGTTGGAATTAAATAATGTTTGCATTATGTTGTGCAATACCAGGCACGAGATGTAGGTCGCACGGTACAGAAAGCACTAAATATGTATATGTATATATACATATATATGTATATGTATATGTATATGTATATATACATATATATAGATATATAGATATAAATATGTATGTATACATATATAGATATACATATATCTATATGTATATGTATATGTGTGTATATATATGTATACATATACATATAGATATATGTATATATATATATACATATACATATATTACCTTGGACGTGTTCGTCGGTGTAGGGTAATATATTCGAAAGAAAGGTAATGATGTTTTTCCCCTTGTTCAGCTAATAATTTTTCAAATGGATAGGGAGAGTGCGTGTGTGCGTTTGTCTTTTTGTGTGTATGATAAAATTAGAGCTACTGTGTAACAACCCGAGATTTTATAACCGTTAATTATCGTCAAAGTGACGATTAAATCGGTTGTTGATTGCGATTGTAATTTTGAATCGATTAAAATTCTTATTAGATTTGTATAATTCCTTAATAAAGGATTGGTTAGTGTCGATGGGCTTTTAAAATGGAGCCCATCCCTTGCTTTATTTTGATGTCGAGATTCAATTAAACCGGTTACCCCATTTCATTTCCTTGTTCAAAAAAAACCCTAACCAAACAAAGAAAAAAATGGTGGCTCGTCTTCGTCCCTTTTCACGAAATTAGGGTATCGAGAAGAAAAAAAATCGAAGGCGCCAACCCCTGCAATTCGATCGAGTGATGTTTTCATCCTCACCTTGTCGATCGCCTATCTCTTCGAGTCGCTCAAAGCTACTAGGGTTTTGTTGAGTTCGCTGGATCTCTCGAGTGCTCGACTGTGTCCTTCGTCGAAATGAGGTGAATGTTCATCACTCACATCTATTTCTTGCGAAAGTCTTGTTTTCGGTTATATGAGTTCAATCTCCTCCATTGCATTTGTATCTATAATTGTTTAAAGTATAAACTGAATTGTGTTGGCCATTGATTTGTATAGATATTCGAGATTATTATCTGTCTTTTTCAATTCGTTTGGGTTTCAATCCCTGGTTTTTCGTTCGTATATAATTGTTGAACTGTTGACCTATTTATCTAAGCTGTATGATTTTGTAAAGATGCTTGGGTTTGTAATCTATCTCAGTTGGTCCTTTGTTCATCACGGTTTTGACTTGAATCAATTTCTTTGAATTGTTGACATTGATTTCTAAACAAATTCACTGCTCGACCCTCTTTAAATTGAAACTGCAGTCTATCATTTATGTCGCCTGCAAGACTTCGGGTATTTGATGTTCGCCCTTGCAGTAGTCTTGATTTGTTTGATTTATGCTTACCGTTTGATTTTGTAAATTTTTGTCGGTCTTGCACTGTCACCTATGTCTGCACATATGTGCATATATACATATGTTTGTGTATATGCATATATGGGTGGATTGACTGGAAAGATCTAGTTCATGTGATTTCAGTGTCTGATAGCCACTGTCTTGAATAAATTATGTTGGTTTTGCAGCTTCTTTTGGTATTAACTTTGAAGTTGCTTTTGAACTTGTGATTTCTTGGTTCGTTTGGATTTTGAAAATCGATCTTCGTTCGTGTGGAAATTGATTTATCAGTTCTTTTTGTCTTCAGTACTGATTTATCTTGAAGTCTGCAAACTTAATTTTGGAAAAATGTTTTAGTTGAGAGTTTACCTTGGCCTTGCCATTGTTGTCAGTGTTGACTCCGGCCCTTTAGTTGGGTTTGAAACAGTTGATCTATATTTCTTCGAACTTGCTGTTTGTTCCTTTTTTGCGACTTCGATCATTTGATTTTGTTTAGATGTGGATGGTTTTTCTGACTCAGTCGAATTCGTATATTATATGGTTTCTGGGTTATCCTGGTTTTGAATTTCCTTCGTATGGCTCCATGCCTTTGAGTTGTGTGATCATACATGAATATATGTATGTGTTGCACCATACTGTTCATTGTTTTCGAGTGTTTATGATACATGTTAGTCTATAGCTGCATGTATTGATCTCGGCTGATGTGTACATCACACTTGATTTTTGTTTACTTGTTGGCATTTGGCATAGTGCAGTAGCACACTTGGGGCTACACTTCAATGCACTGTGTTGTATTGTGTGCATTAATCTGGGACACTTGTTACCTTGATTTCCATTTTGGCATTTCTAGAATGGGTTGCTGTACCTTGCTGTTTTGAATTATTGAGGTACACTTGGTTGTCCACCTGTAGTCTTGGTGATTGTGGCCAGTTGCATTGTTATTCAAGATGTTGTTTTATGAGCAATTTGTAATTTTGTACATTTATGTTTTTGAGGCTGTTGCATGTAGTTGCATTTTACTCTTCATATATATGTATGCATTCATATATGTATATACATCATTGATATGTATATATGTATGTTCGAAATTGCTTTGCTTGCTCTTAAATTTATTGAGCTTGGTGTCGTATTTTCCACTGTCCACGGCATATTGGGCTGTGATGTATTGAACTGATTTATTGTTTTCATACTTTGGAAAGTAGTCTGGGGCTGTTTCTTGGTTTCAGTTTGGTTGTGAAGTTGTTTTGAGTATTTATGTGTATATGCACTTGCATCTGGTGCATGTGCTATGTTCATTTCAGTTGTACTTCTTTTTATGGTTTTAGTCTGGATTTATGTTCTAGTTCAAGAATAAGCCAGTTTCATTTGTGTTGTTATCACACTTGAGTTGAACCCGATTTCGGGGTTTGACCTTGTGATCATTTGTGACTTTCACTGAGCTTTTGTGTATCTCTTGCGATAGTGGTGAGGCAGTACACGTGTGCGTGTACTGCAGCCCTATCAGATTTGACAGTTTTAAATTGATGTTTCGATTTGTTGAATTGTTTCGTTGGTTAATTTCAAATGGTTTGGAGTTGTATTCTGATTTGGTTTGTTGATTTGTCGTTTAACACTGCTTAGTGTTATATTTGCCGTTATCCAATTCTCGTATCGAGAGTTGGATATACGAGACTTCTGTGACTGTCGTCTATTTGGTATTGATTATTATTACTACTGTGCATTAATAACTGAGTTTGAATTAGACTGACCCGTGTATTATTTTCTTTTGAATTTAATACTCGGGTCAGACCCGAGTTATTTCAGGTTGTAGATTTCCTTCTTTGAGTTGCTGTTCAGGATTTGAAGACTTTTCACATCTTCTGAAGTTGTCATTGTCCTTTTGTAGTAGTCGTGTCATTGTATAGAACGATATGTATTCATGTATATTAGTCGATAATGTGCGTGTATATATAACTTCTAGAGTCGACAGTTGTAGTTGTATCATATGTATTGTGTCAACTATGTATTAACTGACATCAGTTATATATATATATGAGACTTTTGTTTTTATCTGTGTTCTGCATTTATATTATCTGTGTTATTGTTATATCTAATGTCCTAAACTATTATGAACCGTCGTAGTTCGTTTTATACTAATATTGGATGTGTCGATGGGAGTAAATAAATAATAGGTGAAAAATAAAAAGTATATACGACTTCTATCGAGATAACCAATAGTAGTGTAAGGCCAATTACGGATGGCCGCTCCTATCCAGCCTTATTCTTCGTAATAATAGACAGTATTTCTTTTAATACTCTTTGTTATTATGAGCATAGAGGTGGGGCGTTACAGTTGGCATCAGAGCTTGGGGTTTATGGACATAATATAAAACATAACTTGGATAGAACATATGTTACAACTATTGGTCGGTGTTTTATTTGTGATTTGAGCCAAAACTAAAGTTTTGAAATTTTGATGAAAGTTTTTAAATATCGGTATTTAAAAATAAAAAGTGGATTTGTGTTCTGATGATTTGATTGATTTGAGTACTGTGTATCAAAGTGCGCAGCGGAAACAGTGAAACTGTCTTCGCTGGGTACAACTGATAATCTATTTGATTTAGAAATTGAAATAAATTTCATTTGTGTTTACATAGCTGTAATTATTTTGTTTCTTTGAGAATTTCGAATCCGAATGGAGGATTCGAAGAAATTACAGATATGTGATTTTTGTTGAAATTTCCGCTGGCTTTCTTTTGTACTAATCATCTATTGATTAGCTTTTGCTGTTTTGAGTTGTCTTCATTGAAGATACACTCTAATGATTTCCTTGTTTATATCGTAATGTGCATGCAAATGAATTGCACGTTACTGTATTTATTTTACGTTGAACCGATGCTAGGTTATGAAACGTATTTGTTGCCGTTATTTTATAACGGGATTTTACACCAATGCTATATTTTGAAGCACGGTGTTTTGTGGCATTTTGATGAATGAGAATTCACTGATATTACATTTTGATGTAGATTGTTTTGATGTGATTTTTACGTTTTAAAATTACTGTCGCTTTGGCTTCAGTAACCGTCAAATTTTAAAAAGTGGATTTTCAAGCGGTTATTCCGCAATGCTGTTTTGTGACCGTTTTTACGGTATTTTGAGAAGTACGATTTCCTTATCGAAATTGTTACTGATTTGCTGCTTTAATCACGTGATTGGAAAATCGTTTTAAAATGAAAATTGTTTTATAAAATTTTAGCAGTTTGCGTTTTCAAAAGAATGAGAAAGCGACTTAAAAGATTCAGCAAAATCGAGGATTATGACCCCTTTCTTTTACTGTTTCGCTTAACTCCGGACTTGTCCAGTTGAGAATGTGAATTGTTATTTTTACAAAATAAATAAAATTGTTTTCAAGAATTTTAACAGTTTGCGCTTTCAAAAGAATGAGGAAGCGATTTAAACGTTTCAGCAAAATCGAGGACTATGACCCCTTTCTTTTACTGATTCGCTTAATTCCGGACTTGTCCGTTTGAGAATGTAAAGTGTATTTTTATAAAATACACAATTTTGCACTTTCAAGGAAACGATGAAGCGATTTAAACGATTTAGCAAAAGTGAGGAGTATGGAACCACACTTTTACTATTTCGGTTAATTCCGGACTCGTTAATTGAATATCTGTTGTTTTGATGATTTTGATGAATTCTGCACTTTCAAGGAAACGATGAAGAGAATCAAACGATTTAGTAAAACACGTGGTATGGGACATGTGCGTTTGCTATTTCGGTTAATTCCGGAATCGTTAATTGAAATATTTTGATGCTTTCGTGTGCTTTCGAGCCACTATGAGGACCTTCGGGTCATTTGTTGGACCTTCGGGTCATATGATGGACCTTCGGGTCAAATACCAGTACTAGACCTTCGGGTCACTCTGCGGACCTTCGGGTCAATCTGATGGGCGCCAAAATTATGTTGAGTACTTGGTAGGCTTCGGCCATTTGTTGATGCACGTGCGGCGAATTAAAAACTCGCCATCTGATGGGATCGATCCAAGCTTTTATGTTGATTTTCTAGTCTTCTTAATTGATTTCTAGATATTTGTTGTTTCCAATTATATGCAGGTAATTGGATATTTGTTGATATGAGTTCTGATTATCGTTTTTGATAATCGGATATTTGTTGTTTCTAATTATCGCTTGTGATAATTAGATATTTGTTGATTTGAGAAATCTAATTATCGTTTTCGATAATCAGATATTTGTTGCTTTTAATTATCGCTTTTGATAATTAAATAATTGTTGATTTGAGAAATCTGTTTATCGATTTCGATAATCGGATATTTGCTGCTTTTAATTATCGCTTTTGATAATTAAATAATTGTTGATTTGAGATTTAATTATCGCTTGAGATAATTAAATATTTGTTGATTTTAGATTTAATTATCGCTTGAGATAATTAAATAATTGTTGATTTGAGATTTAATTATCGCTTGAGATAATTAAATATTTGTTGATTTGAGATTTAATTATCGCTTGAGATAATTAAATATTTGTTGATTTTAGATTTAATTATCGCTTGAGATAATTAAATATTTGTTGATTTTAGATTTAATTATCGCTTGAGATAATTAAATATTTGTTGATTTTAGATTTAATTATCGCTTGAGATAATTAAATAATTGTTGATTTGAGATTTAATTATCGCTTGAGATAATTAAATAACTGTTGATTTGAGATTTAATTATCGCTTGAGATAATTAAATAACTGTTGATTTTAGATTTAATTATCGCTTGAGATAATTAAATATTTGTTGATTTTAGATTTAATTATCGCTTGAGATAATTAAATATTTGTTGGTTTTAGATTTAATTATCGCTTGAGATAATTAAATAATTGTTGATTTTAGATTTAATTATCGCTTGAGATAATTAAATAATTGTTGATTTGAGATTTGATTATCGTTTTTGATAATCGAATATTTGTTGAATTTGAAATTTGATTATCGTTTTTGATAATCGAATATTTGTTGAATTGAGAAATTTGATTATCGTTTTTGATAATCGAATATTTGTCGATTTGAAATTTGATTATCGCTTTTGATAATCTAACAATTGTTGATTTGTTTTCTGGCTATTGTTTAGATAATTGGATGTTTGCTGATTTGATTGATACGAGATTTTCTAGTCTCTCATCGAATCTAGATTATGCTGATTTTTATTGAATTGTTGTTTTCTTTCCATCTCTGTTGATAGTTAGAGTTTGCTGATATGAAGTTTGTGTTTTCTAGTTAATTGTTGGATAACTAGATATTTGCAGTTTGCGATTTGTGATTTGTGTTTCATAATTATCTTTGTTGATAATTAGATTTGTTGTTTTCTAATTATCGTATCGGTAATTAGATATTGCTGTTTTGAGATTTCTGTATTATAATTATCTATTGGTGATTGAATATTGCTGATGTTTGCATTTATTCCGTTTGTTGTCTTCTGATTATCTTTAGATAATTAGATTTTGTTGAGAATTTGTAAATTTCTTTTATCTGGAATTAAAAGATTACTGTGGCATTTGAATTGTTGACTTTTATTTTTCTACCTCAACCAGTTTTTGTTAGAAAAGTAATTGTTATTGACGACCTTAGTTATGAAAATTGCGGGGACGCAATTTTTATAAGGAGGGGAGTCTGTAACAACCCGAGATTTTATAACCGTTAATTATCGTCAAAGTGACGATTAAATCGGTTGTTGATTGCGATTGTAATTTTGAATCGATTAAAATTCTTATTAGATTTGTATAATTCCTTAATAAAGGATTGGTTAGTGTTGATGGGCTTTTGAAATGGAGCCCATCCCTTGCTTTATTTTGATGCCGAGATTCAATTAAACTGGTTACCCCATTTCATTTCCTCGTTCAAAAAAAACCCTAACCAAACAAAGAAAAAAATGGTGGCTCGTCTTCGTCCCTTTTCACGAAATTAGGGTATCGAGAAGAAAAAAAATCGAAGGCGCCAACCCCTGCAATTCGATCGAGTGATGTTTTCATCCTCACCTTGTCGATCGCCTATCTCTTCGAGTCGCTCAAAGCTACTAGGGTTTTGTTGAGTTCGCTGGATCTCTCGAGTGCTCGACTGTGTCCTTCGTCGAAATGAGGTGAGTATTCATCACTCACATCTATTTCTTGCGAAAGTCTTGTTTTCGGTTATATGAGTTCAATCTCCTCCATTGCATTTGTATCTATAATTGTTTAAAGTATAAACTGAATTGTGTTGGCCATTGATTTGTATAGATATTCGAGATTGTTATCTGTCTTTTTCAATTCGTTTGGGTTTCAATCCCTGGTTTTTCGTTCGTATATAATTGTTGAACTGTTGACCTATTTATCTAAGCTGTATGATTTTGTAAAGATGCTTGGGTTTGTAATCTATCTCAGTTGGTCCTTTGTTCATCACGGTTTTGACTTGAATCAATTTCTTTGAATTGTTGACATTGATTTCTAAACAAATTCACTGCTCGGCCCTCTTTAAATTGAAACTGCAGTCTATCATTTCTGTCGCCTGCAAGACTTCGGGTATTTGATGTTCGCCCCTGCAGTAGTCTTGATTTGTTTGATTTATGCTTACCGTTTGATTTTGTAAATTTTTGTCGGTCTTGCACTGTCACCTATGTCTGCACATATGTGCATATATACATATGTTTGTGTATATGCATATATGGGTGGATTGACTGGAAAGATCTAGTTCATGTGATTTCAGTGTCTGATAGCCACTGTCTTGAATAAATTATGTTGGTTTTGCAGCTTCTTTTGGTATTAACTTTGAAGTTGCTTTTGAACTTGTGATTTCTTGGTTCGTTTGGATTTTGAAAATCGATCTTCGTTCGTGTGGAAATTGATTTATCAGTTCTTGTTATCTTCGGTACTGATTTATCTTGAAGTCTGCAAACTTAATTTTGGAAAAATGTTTTAGTTGAGAGTTTACCTTGGCCTTGCCATTGTTGTCAGTGTTGACTCCGGCCCTTTAGTTGGGTTTGAAACAGTTGATCTATATTTCTTCGAACTTGCTGTTTGTTCCTTTTTTGCGACTTCGATCATTTGATTTTGTTTAGATGTGGATGGTTTTTCTGACTCAGTCGAATTCGTATATTGTATGGTTTCTGCGTTATCTTGGTTTTGAATTTCCTTCGTATGGCTCCATGCCTTTGAGTTGTGTGATCATACATGAATATATGTATGTGTTGCACCATACTGTTCATTGTTTTCGAGTGTTTATGATACATGTTAGTCTATAGCTGCATGTATCGATCTCGGCTGATGTGTACATCACACTTGAGTTTTGTTTACTTGTTGGCATTTGGCATAGTGCAGTAGCACACTTGGGGCTACACGTCAATGCACTGTGCTGTATTGTGTGCATTAATCTGGGACACTTGTTACCTTGATTTCCATTTTGGCATTTCTAGAATGGGTTGTTGTACCTTGCTGTTTTGAATTATTGAGGTACACTTGGTTGTCCACCTGTAGTCTTGGTGATTGTGGCCAGTTGCATTGTTATTCAAGATGCTGTTTTATGAGCAATTTGTAATTTTGTACATTTATGTTTTTGAGGCTGTTGCATGCAGTTTCATTTTAGTCTTCATATATATGTATGCATTCATATATGTATATACATCATTGATATGTATATATGTATGTTCGAAATTGCTTTGCTTGCTCTTAAATTTATTGAGCTTGGTGTCGTATTTTCCACTGTCCACGGCATATTGGGCTGTGATGTATTGAACTGATTTATTGTTTTCATACTTTAGACAGTAGTCTGGGGCTGTTTCTTGGTTTCAGTTTGGTTGTGAAGTTGTTTTGAGTATTTATGTGTATATGCACTTGCATCTGGTGCATGTGCTATGTTCATTTCAGTTGTACTTCTTTTTATGGTTTTAGTCTGGATTTATGTTCTAGTTCAAGAATAAGCCAGTTTCATTTGTGTTGTTATCACACTTGAGTTGAACCCGATTTCGGGGTTTGACCTTGTGATCATTTGTGACTTTCACTGAGCTTTTGTGTATCTCTTGCGATAGTGGCGAGGCAGTACACGTGTGCGTGTACTGCAGCCCTATCAGATTTGACAGTTTTAAATTGATGTTTTGATTTGTTGAATTGTTTCGTTGGTTAATTTCAAATGGTTTGGAGTTGTATTCTGATTTGGTTTGTTGATTTGTTGTTTAACACTGCTTAGTGTTATATTTGCCGTTATCCAATTCTCGTATCGAGAGTTGGATATACGGGACTTTTGTGACTGTCGTCTATTTGGTATTGATTATTATTGCTACTGTGCATTAATTACTGAGTTTGAATTAGACTGACCCGTGTATTATTTTCTTTTGAATTTAATACTCGGGTCAGACCCGAGTTATTTCAGGTTGTAGATTTCCTTCTTTGAGTTGCTGTTCAGGATTTGAAGACTTTTCACATCTTCTGAAGTTGTCATTGTCCTTTTGTAGTAGTTGTGTCATTGTATAGAACGATATGTATTCATGTATATTAGTCGATAATGTGCGTGTATATATAACTTCTAGAGTCGACAGTTGTAGTTGTATCATATGTATTGTGTCAACTATGTATTAACTGACATCAGTTATATATATATGAGACTTTTGTTTTTATCTATGTTCTGCATTTATATTATCTGTGTAATTGTTATATCTAATGTCCTAAACTATTATGAACCGTCGTAGTTCGTTTTATACTAATATTGGGTGTGTCGATGGGAGTAAATAAATAATAGATGAAAAATAAAAAGTATATACTACTTCTATCGAGATAACCAATAGTAGTGTAAGGCCAATTACGGATGGCCGCTCCTATCCAGCCTTATTCTTCGTAATAATAGACAGTATTTCTTTTAATACTCTTTGTTATTATGAGCATAGAGGTGGGGCGTTACATACTGATGTATTTCACTGCTAGAACAACTGTAAATAGTGAAGGAAGCTTCCGACGGCCATCGACGAATATTTTCGACGGGTACCGACGGCTAAAAATCTCTATGGCTTTTACATAAATAAAATATAGTTGCCGTAGTAAACCATCGAAAACAGACATAAATTTGTCATTGGCGGCCGTCGAAAGCCATCGAAAAAAGCGTGTATACAGGCAGCAAGCCGAGACCTGATTTATTATCCCCTTTCCTTCCAAATTCACCAAATCCCTAACTTCTTCACCTCCTTCCCATCGTCAGCCAGCCCCCCGCCTCCCCGATCATCTTTAACTTCATTATTCTTCACTCTCGACAAGCCTAGGCCCTTCATCAATCTCCAATCAGGTTTTATTCCAAAATCCTAATTAATTTTGATTTATTAAATTAGGGTTAATTTGTTATTCTAGTTGTTTATAATACCCATTGATTGTTTACTATACCCCATTAAATGCTAATCACAGTTATTATCATCTAAATGTCGAAAACATTAATTTGTTCAGTGTATGTTAGTATATATACGTTGATTAATTATTGCATATGCGCATTAGAGCTAGCTTGTGTTACTTAGGGTAGATATGCATGACTTAGTGTATGTGTTTTTTAAAATGTCGAACACGATAATTAGTGCATTATTTTTTATAAATCCCTTAGAGAATTTTTGGCCTTTCTGACAAGTATTGTAAATGACCGTTGTATGGATATTCGTTTTTGTCATAGAACGGACATATATATTCACCTGATATAATATTTGTCTGATTTGGCCATGTATTGCACAAGTTACAAGCACAATAAAATAATTATATTTGCAAATCATTTCATTCTAAACGGTTCACAAAATTTTGACAACACTCTCTTTTTGTTCCCCATGTACACGCATATGTGTACGATATAGGAAACAAATGGGAAGTGCTGCCGAAATTTTGTTGAATCGCTTAAAAGGAAATGTTTTATAAAATATAATTACTACTGTGTTTGTAATGGAAAGTAGGATGACCAACTATCAAAGCAATAGCCTAAAAATTTAAGATTATATTCATATAATTTGTGTAAATCTGTTTGAAAATAAAATTAAATAGAATAATATTATATATTTGTGAAAATTTAAATGTATGATTTAATTGAAAAATAAAATGTCAATACGTAAATGATTAATACGTTTTTATGTTTTAAAGTAGGAAAAATGGTCAATTATTTTATCAATCGGAGGTGGATGTTCTAACAAAGAAGAGAAATTGGAGGCTCAATAAGTGAATATTTCCAAAATGATGTACACGTCTTTATTGAAACCGCTTTACGTAATAATGGGAACGACGAAGAAGTTCGTTGTCCATGTAGTAGGTGCAAATTATTGAAGCATTTGATACCGGATATGCTAATAGTCATTTGCGCCAATATGGTTCCGTGCTGAATTATTTGGTATGTGATCGTCATGGAGAACTTATAGCACCTAATCCCGTACATTCGAAGGAGGAGGTGGATAATGAAATTGTTCTGACGAATCTCATATAAGATATGTTTGAAGATGCAGCACGTTCAATGTTCCATATTGTTGAAGTCGATGGTAACGATACTAATGTCGAAGAAGAACCAAGTATTGGAGCAAAAATAAATTTATAATTTATTGGTTGCTGCTAAGAAACCCCTTTGGGATGGTTGTACAAGCGGTACTCAACTATTAGTAACTGCAGAATACATTGCGATGAAATCAAAATACAACTTCACAGAAGCCGGGTTTACAACTATAGTACAAGCTACAAAACGGCATATGCCACCTGATAGTTTAATGTGCGAAAATCATTATGAAGTGAAAAAACTTATGTCTGCTTTTGTTTTGCCGTATCAAAAAATAGATACATGTTTAAATGATTGCATGTTGTTTTGGAAATAAGACATCAATCTTAGAAATTGTAAAATATGTAATCAGGAAAGATACAAACCAAGAAAAAAGAGGGGAAAGGAAGTTCAGTACAAGCGTATGCATTACTTACCTATCACTCATAGGCTTCAAAGGTTATATGCATCTTCTATAACCGCGCATCAAATGAGATGGCACTGTGTCAGAACACAGGAAGAAGGTACGTTAACACACCCAACTGATGGAGGCGCATGGAAGCATTTTAATAAGACATACCCCGCTTTCGCAATGGAGAGCCGTAATGTTAGACTTGTTTTATGTACGGATGGATTTTCACCGTTCTCTCAATTTGGTTCAAAATATTTTTCTTGACCCATAATCGTTACACCTTACAATTTACTTTCGTGGATGTGTATGAAAACTTTGTATATGTTTCTTGCTATTGCCATCCCTAACCCTGATGATCCAACACACGGAATCGACGTATATTTAGAATCGTTGATTGAACACTGTCACATACCGAAATTTTCGACTTTCGAAAATTCGACATCGATACTCACTTTATCGACTGCCGAGAAATCGAGTGCCGGAAACTCCAATAGTGAGGGTTTTAGAAAGAAGAAATAGAAGAAAAGATAGAAGAAGAAGAAAAGAACAACAACAGGTAACACTATCAGAAACAGAGAACAATATCAGAATCTTACACATCGCAGCGGAACAATATATAATAGATAAATGAATAATCTTTAAAACAAAGAACTATATCATTTTTTTTTCATACATCAATCATCAGAGTCAATATACAACTCAGTACAACAATGGACAGTTTATACTTGTCCTTATACAGAATACATAGCGGAATAATTATATCAGATACAAATACTACGTCTCGTTATCCAGCTTGCTTCCAAAGCTCCAGAATATCCAGAATATCCTGATAATATAACTCTAGGCTGCCCGTGTGGAAATTGGTGGGCACCCAGAGTTTAGAAGGGAACAATAAACTCCGAGTCAGTCATGGAGACTAGTGTGAGATCGTAAAACAGTTATTTATCTTTAAAATAGACAACAGAAAATTTTTAAAGTCAATTCGCAATGCTTTTTGGAAAATGAAACTACCATAAGACCTCCCACCACACACACAATGCAAACGCAGACTTGGAGGAGATTTCTTCTTATGTTAGTCAAAAATGCTTACTACGCAAAAATCAAAACCTTTTTGATATTATTATTAGTGCATAGTGGAAAACATTTCGAAAGTATAATATAAATCTTAGCCAGCATAGACATTTCGAACTATGCCTACTATAGCTACCATCCAAACAGTGGGGCGCCACCATAAGTGAATGATAGGTTCTACAACTAATACCGTACAAGGCTCGTATTGTTTCTTTGGATTTCCAACAAATGGTCAGGCTAAGGAACTTCCTATCCACGATGGGTACGTCCCTGGAATAGACGACCCGAGAACCTAACCGGATCTCTGCCAACACAAGGCCGGGTTACCTCTGCAAAAATAGGTAACTACTGACACGCGTATGCCATCCCCCGATCGTCATCGATCTTCCCGAGGATCCCCGATTCGCAACAAACCACATAGATAATAATAATGCAGTAACCACAGAGGTTAAGTATCTGGGCTCCATACCATGATACCACCTTTATCCAGAAGGAATGACATACACTAAGGGGCGCTACTCCCTAGAACCTTGCCGCATCCTTCCTGTTTCGACCATTTCCGGGGTGTGAGGCTCGATGAAGTCTCGTCCACAAAGCTACGCTTTCTCAAAAAGCCCTGCTTCGGGTCAAACAAAATGATCAACCTATGATCACAAAGATATAAGATCAAACAAATGATCATATCACAAATGATCAAACACCGATCATTTCACAGCAACACTCAGTATGCCACGTTACCAAATTGGGATATATCGCTGATAAATTTCAACTACATAACCTCTGAGCTCGTACGTCTCAGAGAAGGGTGTTAAGCTAAGAGAATAAATTCTCCGCCACCAACAGAAATGTATTTGAAAGAAATCAGCTCAATATCTCAAATTGTAACGTCAAACACACAATCCATAAAAGTCTGTTCCGGGATCGAACAGAACCGAAGGCACTTCTCACGAAGCCCTTGCAATTCCGGATAATTTTCAATCACGTCAGGATTTCCCGTCACTAAGGGTGATAAAAACCTCTAAACCGGAGATCAGCCGATGTAGAGTAACTCGACGGTAATCCTTCCGTTTTCAAAAATATCCGGTCTTCAACACCGGTCTTCAAATGCAATTCATAACGACGTATCACATATTCGGAATGGGTTATACGACCCCATGGTCCTTTCCCGGCTAACCCGAATAGTGAGCGATTTCTCAAAAATAAGTGTGGCATTCAAATTCATCCAATTCACAACAAATACCTATCTATAGGTAATTATTGATAGTCGGTTATTTAACTATCAATAAAGATGCGCCACATCATCAGATTTCGAATAATTTTCCAAATTATTTATTTTCCAAAAATATCTTTACTAGATATAAAATTTCCACACTTCCAAAATAAATCAACGTTTATTTTTAAACAACTTCCCTTTCTTTTATAAATTCCATAGTGAATTTATATTTCAAAAATATCTACTGATATACGATTTCCAAATCGATTTCGATATTCACTTTCAATTTATCTTTTAAGAAGATAAATTCTCAAAAACATTTTATTTCATTTTGGAAAAGCATTTCCATACTTATATAATAATAAGTAATTCACAAATCTATTTATTTTCAACATTTGAAAATATTCGATATACTTAAATCAAATTAAGTATATATTCATTCTTTAAGGAAATCATAAATTTTAACATCTATTTGAGTCAAAACGAATGTTGCGTAAAACATCGTTACGACGACTCAAAATCACTAGTATAGGGATTCGGATTTAAGATAGATATATAAATCCCAATACTATATAAAACATTTCCTTTCAGAAATCATTTACTATAACAACAGTGTTATAGTCCACCATTTCCTTATATTTCTCGAAAACGTCTATTTCAACAATAAATGTTGAAATCTATGATTTTGATAGTTCACACGTTTTAAAACATCTTTTAAAACAATTAACTTCATTTCAAATATCATTTTTCCAAAACCATATTCATTTTACTTAAAGATATATTCACTGTCCAAAATCGTGAATATACTTCACTAACCACATTTCAATCTTTTCTACACATTTATTTCAAAAATTATCCACTGTCCAAAATCGTGGATAAAATTCCCTTAATAATCTCTATATTTAAATTCATCAAATTTGATTGATTTCGAATTTATAAAACAACGTTTATAAATTCACCTTTATATTTTCTAACAACTTTGATTTATAAAATTCTCCTTTTATTAACTTCTAAAATTACTTATCAAAATAAGTGATTTTGGATTTATAAAACAATGTTTATAAATCACTTTTATACTTCATAACAATTTCAACTTATGAAATCATTTCATTTAGAAATTTCTATTTATATCCCATCTCAGTGCAAAAATCTAATTTATAAGTAAATTACTTATAAATCGTTTATTCTACAACATCTATTCACTTTATAACTTCACGTTATAAATCTATTAATTTCATTCACTTATGAAATCCTTTTTATACTTCTTTTTAACACTTATAAAAATTCGTTTTATAAGTCCAGTATTTTGATTTATAAAATATCAATTTGATAAATCTTTTTATACAAATCGTTTATAGTTATTAAAAAAATCCCGACTTAAACCCTTTTATAAATAAATCAACTATTTATTTCAAAAACGACCCTTTGGTTTTATTTCACTAAACATTATAACTTTTATAACTTTAAAATTTTAACGTTTATAAATCAATTCAAAAATTCCATAAAACGTATATTTTCAAAAATTACTTTAAAAACCCTTTTTAAAGTAAAAGTTGTTATTTTTAAATTTCAAAACTGAATCCGATGATGCAACGCATCAATTAGTCCATCACAACATCAATATCATATATCAATATGATAACAGAATATATATCAATATCTGTAAATAAGTAAATACAGTTGAGGAATCCAGTTGGATCCCTCCAACCTGTTTCCCTGCATCCACAGACGTCAGCACAATACCAATTCCGCTCCAGTACGGAATTATCGCGGTATATGGGTTTTATAAAAATATCCGCTTACTAACGGCGCAATAGGGTCTCATCCGCTATACGAGGCGGGAAATCATCAATCCAATATATACATATGCCAATATGTATATACTGCTATATATAGATATATATCCTACTATATCTAATATCACATCCACATAGCAATCAATCAATCAGTCAATAACTGTAGAAGAAAGTCCACTTTCATTTTTGAGTGAGAAGATCTCACCTTAGCTTTTAATTTGCCATCCCATTTTCCATCCAGTTTGTTTTCTCGATTTAGACCTTGTATAAAACAGTTTTATACAGTATATTAATATTCGAATAATTTGACTAATTAAATTTCAATTGATAATTCAATTTACCCATAATTTATTTTTATTGTAAATAAATACCTTTAAAGTTTTGCCAAATCTCTTTTAACAAATATTTCCTAGTTACCAAAAATTTCATAAGTTAAATAAATTGATTTCCATTTTATAAACTTAATTTAAATTCCTTAAACCCATTCCCCATTAATAAATTTATTTAACTAAAATTTAATTTAAACAATTTCCCTTTTTTTTAACAATCTAAAAATAATAATTAAATGGATTAATTAATAAACTTATCATCTTAATAAATTATTAATATTAATATTATTATTATTAAATAAACTAGTAAACAAAAATAGATATAGGTATATATATTGAATTTTAAAAAGATAGAACTGTAAAAAAAAATATCCTTCTGTAAATTAAAATCTCATCCAAATATAATTCATGTCTCCCTCTAATATGCATGAATGTTAATTATATTGTCTATTTCAAATCTAAATACATTTAAATTAATTTAAACAAAACTGATACCTTACAGGAAAGAAAAACCCGGCCTCTCTGTCGCACCACTAACCAAGGTCATCATCGCGACCTTCACTTAGCTCGAGTTCGACATCTCCACGTTTTCATGACTGCGCTAGCGTTCCAATTCGATCGCGTCGACCCTCCTCCATTATCGAAGCTGATAAACCCTCAAAACAAGCACCACCGGCCTTCCCAATCGACCCCACCGACGTCGCCTTCCCAAACCCTAGTCGCACAGCATCACTGCCGCCATGCCCAAAGACCTTGTCTTCAACTTCGACTCCCCCTCCTCTTCCTCACGCGGTTCGATTCACGCGACTACCCCAGCCAAAGCGAGCCTCCACGAGATCGCGATCGGATTCCACGATCGATTTCGCCCCCTTTTTTATTCAAGAGGAGTTTCGATTTCTTTTTTTTTTCTTTTTTTAGAGATGCCCGGCTTCATCATTTCGAACGAATAAGTATTGGGTTTGCTTGGCCATTTTTATTTCTTTGAACGAGATGTTGAAGTTTTGATTTAAACGAAAGAAAAGGATACAGGGCCATGCTTTGAAACGAAGGGGTAAGCTCTGCACGATAAATTTCGTGATCTTCGGCATGAATCAAGGAGACAACGTGTTGATGTTGACAAATTTTAAAGTTTAAATTTAAATTGGACTTGATTTAATTTCAAAGCGTTTACGTGTCGTATGCTCGCATAATAACTCCGAAAAATACGAAATTTGAAATCCGACAATAATTCAATATTACGGACCCAATGGAACTGGTTTCGTCGAATTCCGAGACTGTTTGAAAAATGACTATTTTATAAATATCGGTTCGAACGATCTAATTTCAAACTGAACAATTTACTCCTAAATTCGATTCTGAAGCTTCTGTTATCTTCAGTAATATCAATATGAATTTTAAAAGCTTCCGAAATATTTTTCTTCAGCTTAAAATTGAAGATTCAAATTTTTGTTCAACTTCAATCAATTAAATTTTTATAATTTAATCGTCAAATTCAAAGTTATATTCGGGATTCAAATTAAATTACCGTTCAAATATTTAAAATTAATTAAATATTTCCAATTTAATTTGTTCAAAATTCTGGGTCGTTACAGACTTCCCCCCTTAAAAGAATTTCGTCCTCGAAATTATAAGTTAGGAAAAATGGTCCTCAACTCGTCTACTATTTTTCAACATCTAATGGTTTTATCAAATCTATCAAAACAAATCTTCCTACTAAAGATTCGTTATCCATTCAACTAAATTTCCAATCTTTCATAGTTTTCAAACAACATTGTTTACTTCAAAATTCAAATTTAAGTTTAAATTCAAATTTACTTTCAAAATTTCTCAAAAATTTTCTAACACTCGGAATTTTCGAAAAATTTCGCCAGCGTCTCCTTTGCGCGGCTAATACGGTACGACTACAAAACGTCCCTACGGACTCTCAGATTTCAAAAAGAAAAAGAAAAAGCCAAGCGGCTAGAGAGAAATCATCAAAAACTCATATTAAAACTCAAATACATACCTTTTTCGAGCAATTCAAATTTATCTTCGAAATCAAATTCCAATTCCTTTATACCTGTATATCTACTAGCCATGATATCTAGTTACAACATTCAAATCATTTTGCAAATTTGATTACAAAATTTTCAATATAAACTGCTTATATCATCTTTACTTCACTATTGAAGTTATATATCTATTTCATTCAATTTGAACTCTCATTCCAATTCATTTGTTACTACTCCAATTTATTTATTCAAATTCGGTTTCAACTTCATTTACTACCAAATTCAAAAGAAGTTTAACATTCAGTTCTAATCTCATTCACTTCATTCAATTAGCTTCACTTACCAATTTTTAGTTTAATAGTTCACTTTGTTTTCCACAAATCTAAATTCAATTCAGTCTTACTTACCAATTCAAAATGAAGTTTTACATTAAAATTTCATTTTCTTGCATTTGCTATTGCAAATTCATTTATTCATTCGTAATTTTATCCATTTTCAATTCGAATTCTCATTTCAATCGAATTTCAAATACTTGATAAGTCTTCGACTTATTTACAATTTGATTTATAAAGTCATTTGTACATTCATATTACTAATTTCATTCCTTTATGAATTTTATCTTCAAATATTTTTCTGGAACTTTATTTCAAACTATATATCACATTAATATTTCATATTCACAAATTCTATTCATATATGAATTCATTTCTTTTAAGTTAGATTTTTATTTAAACTTAAACTTTACAAGTTATCGACTTCATAATATTTCATAAACATTTTCATATAGCATTCCAGAGTTTTTTCAACATTTCAAAAAATCATTTTTTTGAGAACAATTCAAATTATCCTTTGAATTTCTAAACAAATTTCAATTTTTTTCAAACAACTACCGTTTTAAAACAATTTGGCAGCAATTCCTCTTCTGGAAACCCGAAAATGAACACCAATGATGCCGCGGTCATCATCGAAGTTATTTTCCAGCGACCGAAAAGAGTTTAGAGCTTTTCATCTCTTCAAAACATTTTTCAAACCTTTAAAATTCATTTTCAAATCAAAAATGGTTTAAACTTTCCAAATCTCCAAAATTTTCAAACTCCTTTCAAAACTTTTCCAAACTTCTCTGGTATTCCGTTTTAATTTACAATTCACATTTATAATTTACATTCTCAAATTTCAGTTGTATGTGAATTAATTTCTTAACTTTGGAGTTACGATTTCAATTTCTTATTCAATTTTAGTGATGATAATTTAATAATATTACTTCTAGCAACCATGCAACCATATACTATAGTGATTCATAGAAAAACATTTCTTTTATATACAAAAATAGTTTTGGGCGAAATTATTTCATTTACTGTAATGACCCAAGATTTTAGGAATTTATTCTGGAAAATATAAATAAATTTAAAATAATTTTTAAATAAATTTTGAAGGAGGAATTGATATAGCTTGATAGTGTATCAGTGTGTGTACATGTGTGCACAGGAAATGCACATGAATATAAGCTAAAACCCTGAACTCCAAGAATACATACATATTGATGTGTATGGAAATATATATATATATATATATATATGTAGATTAAATTCTTAAAAGTAGTATGCATGAGTAAATGTATATATGAGTGCTACTGAATATTTTGAGTGTACATGTGCATGTGTGTGTCAGTATAGAATGATGTAGGAATACATAGGAGGGTGTACAAATTATTTCAGTAAGACTTATATAAATATATATGTGTTAATAAAATACTAGAGTTTAAACTAGTGGAATAAAATATACAGACATATTTTAATATAAGCAGAAATAAAAAAAGAATGAAGATATAAAAAGGAATAATCCTCTTATAAATAAATGAAGGAAGTACATACCATTTGCATGAAAGCTAAAAATAGGAAAAATAAGATAAAACAGGGAAGTGCTTGGTATAGGCAGAATTAGAAAAGAGTATTTAATAAATAACAAAACCAAGTCACATTTTTAGCATGATTGTAGACAAGGGGGAAAAGTATTTTCTGAAAAGCAAATTTCTGAAAAAAAAATGTGTAACCACTTTTCTCTTCACCCAAATTAAGCCGGGAAGGGTAAAACTTTGGGTTTAAAAAATGCAGATAACATGATTTTTTTTTTCTGGTGGGCAAAAATGGACTTAGCCAATACCCAAAACCCTAAGAGAGACCCTGTATATATATACATGTATATGCAGCAACCTCCTCTCCTCCTCAGAAAAGAATTTTGAAAAGAAAAAGAAAAACAACACCACAGAAATCAAGACAAGGGAAGGAAGAGAGCTTGAGGCTAAGGGCAGAAGCTCATCAATTAATTAAGGAAACAAAGAAGAGAGCTAGGTGAGAAAACTCACTCAAAAATCTAAGGCAATAAGTCCTAATGTAGGCAGCCAGTTAAAAGTATTTTCTTAAAAGAGTATTTTCATATATGAATGTTTATCTGTGAATTTAAATCTGAAAATGTTTTGATTTTCTTTGGTTGATTACTTGTTTTATTATAACAAAGTTTTATGTGTTGTTAGTATACATATCTGTTTTATACACTCAGATCTCTGATATGTTAATGTTTAGGGATATAAACAAATACCCAGAAAATAAAATGTTGAGAATAGGCAAGTAGTATTGGTTTTGGCTCAACCCAGAAAGATGTAAATAATGTTGAGCTGCAATATACTCATGTATAAGTGCTGAGGCTTGAAATAGAAAGGAATTAGGGGTGCAATAGGGTTGCCTATGTGCTGATGCTCCTGATTCAATAAAATGCATAGCAAACAAAATTTTGTGATTCAGTGAAACTAGGTCATCCTGAGTTTAACTCAAGCACAAATGTTTGCAAAAGAAAAACTCTCTCAGAAACCATAAGCCAATGTTAGTTGCCTAAACTCCTTTTAAAATACCAGGATGAATATATTTATACACAGAACTTTATTTTGTAATCACCAATGGTTGTTTGCTTGTTTGCCTCTGTATGGTCATGAAAAATCAAAAGAGCTATTATTAACTTAAACCTGATTAGGAAATTGGGGTCAAGAACACTGCAGGAATGACTTGTGTGCTTGAGTAACACAAGTTGACACATGGCTTGTTTAAGTCCTGAGATCTTTGTGTAATGGAGTGAATTAGTTCATTACAGTGTGTCCATTGATTCATAAATATTGCAGATGAGACCAAGGATAGATAAATATACCAAGGGAATAATACTTGAGAAGATGAGAAAACTAGAGTTTTTCCCAGATTTGAAATATGAGAGTTGAATAAATGATTTAACTCATATTAGTTATTTTCCTGTTTGGTATGAATGATTGTTTGTCTATGATTGAGTTGTATGCTTGAATGTATGTGCCATATTCATATGTGTAGTCTCTGGAAAGAAAATTTAAGTGTGCACATGCACAATGACACAGAGCATGCACACAAGTATTTGCCTGATTCCAAAGGGCTGAACTTTCTGTATATGTACTTAACTTAACTTTAACCTGATTAACTAATTATTTTGTGAGCTTTCTCATACCAGACATGTGTCTGACCCTAGTGTGCTAATGGCATCTGGGGTGTCTCATTTAAAATGAGGCAGTTTCAAATGCTTTTTCAGGGATTGCAGCAACTAAGTAGGAGTAGGAGCAAAGCTTTGAGAAGAAGATATAGCATGCTAAACTTAGTTAGATAAGAGCCTAAATGTTGAAATCTGCATGTATTGATAATTTAAATTGCTACTTGTATTAAGTGTTGAATATTGAATGGATATTTTGTTAGGTATTTTGTTAAGAGATTGACTTGTATCTGGAATCTATGAACTAAGTTAAATATCTGTTATGTTTAAAAAGAATTTTAATCAAATTTTGTAAGTGGATTTAGCAAGAACACCATGTTAAAATTGAATGATTACATTTTATAAATGTATTAGTCAATCTTGAGGCTTTGGAAAGAATTTAAGTTTTGGAAAATCTGGATAGTTGATTCTCAGAAAATTAAATGGTTTTATTTTCTACTATGGCATATGTATACAAAAGAAAATAGGCATAGGTTGAATGTTTTATATGGCTGCAAGGTTTCCATAATTAAACTTGTTTCATACAAATGTCTCATGTACTATTTTTTTTAAAGAAAGGATTTGTAACAAGGGAAGAGTAAGCCAGATCCATATAGTTGCAGATATATATGCACATAAACATGTTTAGTGCAAATATTACCACACCTTTTCCTTTGTATTTGTGATAAGAATCTGAATTTCACTCAGATTCTAACCAAATGCATTCTTAATTCCAGACAGATTTTGTGAGAAGAAATTCAAACCTGGATAATGATAAACACTTCTATCATTTACAAAACCCAAGCAACAGACCCTTAATTTGCATCAATCATGAAGCCTTCCAGGTTGTAGGAATGGGTTTCAAAAATAATTAAGCAAGAATTATTGTTTTGTATGATAGAATATAGGCAAAAGTAAAGTATATATATGTGCAGATATAGGTAGATAACAAGTTCCAAACTGTACAGAAGAAAAATGAAAGAAAAAAAAACAAAAATTGTGTTTGAACCAACCAGCATAGTACTCGAACTCGTGACTTCTCATGTATAAGTTAGGCGCGTTTCCGTTACGCCTAGATGTTGCTTGTGTTCACTTAGGATCCACTTCTTTTTAGCTTGATTATGTCACTATTCAGAACTTAACACAAACATCTATATTAAAAGCTTGCTTTCTACTGATTATTACTTGATCACTTCTTAGTTAGGATAAACAGACTAATGTATATGTTTCCAGTGGATTGTTTGGTCAAAAAAAAATCAGCAATCCAATATCCTCTTGTTTTCCAGAACTCTGATTCAAACAAGAGAGGCATATACATCCTCACATGTATGTGCTTATCTTTGTGAATGTACTGATATATTTATATTGGTTGATTATTATGATCCTGGATATATTTTGGTTTATTGGAGAAAGATATTGACCCTGAGAATTATAAATGCAATGGATGATATATCTATATATATATATCCTCTTTACCTTAAAAAAAAAATTCCTTATGGAATTAGAGTAGAAATAGGAGGGTCATTTCAGTTGGTATCAGAGCTATGTTATTTAACATAGTAGAAGTAAGGATCAAGTTCTTAGATAGAAATAAAATTTAAAGGAACTAAATATATATATAACAATGTGTTCAGTGTGAAAAAAGAAAAAAAAACCCCACTGAAACAACCAAATTACCAATCAAACTGACCAGCTATGTAAATTATTATTAGCAAACTATGGTAGGGAGACCACCAAATCAGGGAGCAGGATCTTCCCATGCACCACCAATGGTCAATCTGCAAGACTTGGTGAGAGCATTTAGGGATGGGGCAGGACAAAGGCAAGAAAATCCCTATGAAGAACTCTCAAAACTACTTAAGACATATACTCATTTAGGAGGCAAAAGCTTTGAAGGGACAGAAAGTATCATGGAAATTCAAACATGGTTGAGAACATTGGAAAGAATTTTCAATGACATGCAACTTGATGATCAAAGAAAGAGGCAAGTGGCTTCAAGACAGCTAAAAGGAGTAGCTTTAGGCTGGTGGGAAGTAATCATTGCAGGAAGGAATGAGAATGAAATCACTTGGAATCAATTCAAAGAGATGTTGGAAGCAAGGTTTGTACCAGCATCAGCAAAGACTACCTTGCTAGAAGAATTCATTAGACTTAGACAAGGAACCATGACTGTCACAGAATACACTCAAAAGTTTGAGGGGCTTTCCACATATGGAGCAATGCTTGTGGCAGATGAGGCATCCAAAAATGATAGGTACATAAAAGGTCTGAACCCAGGACTTAGCAGAGCCATGTTACCCTATGCAGACAAGACTTTTGATCATGTGATAGACTTAGCTTTGAGGTTGGAGCAGCATGACAAGGAAAGGGAGAAGTTCAGAAATTTTAAGAGCAATAATAACAAGAAAGGTAAGGGGAGGTATCACCCTTATGATAAGAAGAAAGAAGAGGCTAGTAACAAAAGCACTGGAGATGTCAAAGCTAAGGAAGACAAGAAGAAAATTGTGTGCCATCAGTGTGGAAAGGAAGGGCATATCAAACCAAGATGTCCAGAATTGAAAGGAGGAGCTTTCAAATGCTATCTATGTGGGAAAGAGGGGCATATGAAGAGGAATTGTCCTGAGTATAAACAGCAAGGCAAATTGGCAAATTTGGAAGGGAAAGGCAAAGCCACAGTGGAGAGTAACACTGTAAACCATAGCCAAGTGGAAGGTACATTACTTATTTGTACCATACCCATAACAGTAGTATATGATACTGGGGCAACTCACTCTTTAATTTCTTATGAATTGGTTAAAATGCTAAAACTGAATTGCATATTGGTTGAAACCCCATTGCATATACACAGTCCATTGGGGAGTTCTAGTGTTTTAAATATGATTTGTGTGGATGTGGAATTAAACATAGGAGGAAATATTTTTATTTCCAATTTATATGTTTTGAATTACCCAAATATAGGTGTTATATTGGGGGTAGACTGGTTAAAGCAATTTAAAGCCATAATTAATTTAGACTCATCCACCATATCATTGCAAAATTCTAGAGGCCAGAGAATCACAGTTTTATGTGAGGTAGCTAAGGAAGGAAAACTATATCATTTAGTTGACTCAGAAAAAGATTTCAGTGAACTAACCATTGAAGAAATTCCCATAGTCAATGAATATTTGGATGTGTTTGGTGAGGTCAAGGGTATTCCAAACCATAGACCAGTAGAATTCCAGATCAATCTAGTTCCAGGAGCAAGCCCAGTGATTAAAAAGCCAACTAGAATGGGGCCAAATGAACTAAAAGAATTAAAGAAACAGTTAGAAGAATTGGAAGAAAAGGGTTTTATAAGACCAAGTAATTCTTGCTGGGGAGCACCAGTGGTATTTGTTAAGAAGCAAGATGGCTCCTTAAGACTCTGCATAGATTATAGAGAATTAAACAAAGTAACTATTAAAAATAAATACCCATTGCCAAGAATAGATGATCTTTTTGATCAATTAGCAGGGGCAAAAGTATTTTCTAGACTTGACTTAGCATCTGGTTTTCATCAAATGAAGGTGGAAGAATCAAGCATCAAGTACACTGCCTTTAACACTAGGTATGGGTTGTATGAATTTTTGGTTATGCCATTTGGCTTGACCAATGCACCATCTTACTTTGTAGATTTAATGAACAGAACCTTTAGAGATTGTTTAGACAAGTTTGTGCTTATTTTTATAGATGACATTTTGATTTATTCCAAGACAGTGGAAGAACATAAGCATCATTTGCACCTGGTTTTGTCTAGATTAAGGGAAAAAGATTTAAAGGCAAAATTTTCAAAATGTGTGTTTTGGAAAGAGGAAGTACATTTTCTTGGCCATGTTATATCTGCCAAAGGAATTTCTGTGAACCCCAATAAAGTAGTGGCTATTCAAGCATGGAAGAGGCCAAGCACTGTGAGTGAAGTGAGGTCATTCATGGGGATGGCAGGGTATTATAGAAGGTTTATAAAAGATTTTTCAAAAATTTCTACACCACTCACTAACCTAACCAGGAAGAACCAAGCTTTTGTTTGGTCAGAAAAATGTGAAAAGTCTTTTGAACAGTTGAAGGAGGCATTGGTGAATGCTCCAATTCTAAAGGTACCACATGGAAATGAAGAATTAGTGGTATACACTGATGCTAGTGGATTTGGCTTGGGTGCAGTGTTGATGCAACAAGGCCAAGTCATTGCATATGCATCCAGACAACTTAAACCCCATGAAGTAAGGTATGCCACACATGATCTCGAATTAGCAGCTGTGATATATGCTTTAAAACTTTGGAGACATTATTTGTTAGGCACTAAGTTTGAACTTTACACTGACCACAAGTCTCTAAAATATTTGTTTTCACAAAAAGATTTGAACATGAGGCAACATAGATGGGTGGAGTTCTTAGCTGCCTATGACTTTGACATACTTTATACACCAGGAAAGGCAAACAAAGTTGCAAATGCTCTAAGTAGACAGCATGCTAAATTGGCTATGATGATGATAGAAGAATTTAAAAACTTATTTTTGCTAACTGAGTTAGAGATTGGGGAGAATGGTTGTGTGCACATTAATGAGCAGATGCATGGTGCACAAGAAGATAAAGGGAAGTTAAGCTTAATGACACTTCAACCAGATTTAATTCTGAAGGTAGGAAAAATGCAAGAACAAGATGCTCACTTATTAGAGAAGAGAATGCTCCTCTCAAGAGGGGAGGAAGTAATGAATCACTACATTGATAAAGATGGTTATGTGAGATACCAGAATAGGATGTGTGTACCAGAGGACATAGAATTGAAGAAGGAGATATTGAATGAATATCACAGAAGTAAATACTCCATACACCCAGGTAACACAAAAATGTATCAAAATTTGAAAAGAGACTTCTGGTGGAAGGGGATGAAATCTGATATAGCTAAGTACATTGCCAAATGTATGACTTGCCAACAAGTCAAGGCTGAAACTCAAAGACCATCAGGGTTGATGCAACCTCTTAGTATACCACAGTGGAAGTGGGAAGACATATCTATGGACTTCATAGATGGACTGCCTAGATCTAAGAGAGGTAATACAAGTATATGGGTGATAGTTGATAGGCTAACCAAGGTAGCACACTTCATCCCAGTCAAGTCAGAAAGAACAGCACCAAAACTAGCTCAAATTTTTATAAAAGAAGTGGTAAAGTTACATGGCATTCCCAAAACCATTGTGAGTGATAGGGATACCATCTTCACTTCAAAATTCCGGAGAAGCTTTCAAGAAGCAATGGGAAGTGAACTATGTTTAAGTACTGCCTACCATCCTCAATCAGATGGGCAGACTGAGGTGGTAAACAAAGTTTTGGAGGACATGTTGAGGGCATGTATACTGGATTTTGGGGGCAACTGGGAAGATTATCTTCATCTAGTTGAATTTACATACAACAACAGCTACCAAAGCACCATAGGAATGGCTCCATTTGAAGCCTTATATGGTAAACCCTGTTTGTCACCTGTTTGCTGGGTAGAAGCAGGAGAAAGGTCTATTTTAGGACCTGAGTACATACAAGAAACCAAGGAGAAAATTGAGTTAGTAAGAAGAAGAATGACAGCAGCTCAAGATAGGCAAAAGAAATTTGTAGACATGAGAAGGAGGCAGGTAGAATATGAGGTGGGAAATTTTGTTTTCATCAAAATCTCACCCATGAAAAATGTGCTGAGGTTTGGAAAACAAGGCAAATTAACCCCAAGATATATTGGACCATACAAAATTCTGGAGAGAATTGGTCCCTTGGCATATAAGTTGGAATTACCAGAAAACATGCAAGGTATACATGATGTTTTTCATGTATCACAATTGAGAAGATGGGTCCATGACAAGGCAGAAATTCTTGAAACCCCAACCCAAGTGCAGATAAATCCTAATTTGATTTATGAAAAGGATCCAGTGGGAATTTTGGCAAAAGATGTGAAGAAGTTGAGGAATAAATCTCTGAAACTTGTGAAGGTACAGTGGAGTCTTGATCCTAGTGATTGCACATGGGAATTAGAAGACAAAGTTAGGATGAATTATCCTAAGCTATTTTCAGATTAAGGTAATTCTGATTTTTGATTGTTTTCTTTATTTTGGATGAATATATTTTTAGTTAGTATAGAACTAAGAATCTATTTGGTAGAGAATATACTTGTTCTCTGAATTAAGTTTAAAATTTATTTTAAGCTTAGGAAAATTGTGGGACACAATTTCTAAAAGGAGGGGTGTATGTAATGACCCAAGATTTTAGGAATTTATTCTGGAAAATATAAATAAATTTAAAATAATTTTTAAATAAATTTTGAAGGAGGAATTGATATAGCTTGATAGTGTATCAGTGTGTGTACATGTGTGCACAGGAAATGCACATGAATATAAGCTAAAACCCTGAACTCCAAGAATACATACATATTGATGTGTATGGAAATATATATATATATATATATATATGTAGATTAAATTCTTAAAAGTAGTATGCATGAGTAAATGTATATATGAGTGCTACTGAATATTTTGAGTGTACATGTGCATGTGTGTGTCAGTATAGAATGATGTAGGAATACATAGGAGGGTGTACAAATTATTTCAGTAAGACTTATATAAATATATATGTGTTAATAAAATACTAGAGTTTAAACTAGTGGAATAAAATATACAGACATATTTTAATATAAGCAGAAATAAAAAAAGAATGAAGATATAAAAAGGAATAATCCTCTTATAAATAAATGAAGGAAGTACATACCATTTGCATGAAAGCTAAAAATAGGAAAAATAAGATAAAACAGGGAAGTGCTTGGTATAGGCAGAATTAGAAAAGAGTATTTAATAAATAACAAAACCAAGTCACATTTTTAGCATGATTGTAGACAAGGGGGAAAAGTATTTTCTGAAAAGCAAATTTCTGAAAAAAAAATGTGTAACCACTTTTCTCTTCACCCAAATTAAGCCGGGAAGGGTAAAACTTTGGGTTTAAAAAATGCAGATAACATGATTTTTTTTTCTGGTGGGCAAAAATGGACTTAGCCAATACCCAAAACCCTAAGAGAGACCCTGTATATATATACATGTATATGCAGCAGCCTCCTCTCCTCCTCAGAAAAGAATTTTGAAAAAAAAAAGAAAAACAACACCATAGAAATCATAAGACAAGGGAAGGAAGAGAGCTTGAGGCTAAGGCCAGAAGCTCATCAATTAATTAAGGAAACAAAGAAGAGAGCTAGGTGAGAAAACTCACTCAAAAATCTAAGGCAATAAGTCCTAATGTAGGCAGCCAGTTAAAAGTATTTTCTTAAAAAGTATTTTCATATATGAATGTTTATCTGTGAATTTAAATCTGAAAATGTTTTGATTTTCTTTGGTTGATTACTTGTTTTATTATAACAAAGTTTTATGTGTTGTTAGTATACATATCTGTTTTATACACTCAGATCTCTGATATGTTAATGTTTAGGGATATAAACAAATACCCAGAAAATAAAATGTTGAGAATAGGCAAGTAGTATTGGTTTTGGCTCAACCCAGAAAGATGTAAATAATGTTGAGCTGCAATATACTCATGTATAAGTGCTGAGGCTTGAAATAGAAAGGAATTAGGGGTGCAATAGGGTTGCCTATGTGCTGATGCTCCTGATTTAATAAAATGCATAGCAAACAAAATTTTGTGATTCAGTGAAACTAGGTCATCCTGAGTTTAACTCAAGCACAAATGTTTGCAAAAGAAAAACTCTCTCAGAAACCATAAGCCAATGTTAGTTGCCTAAACTCCTTTTAAAATACCAGGATGAATATATTTATACACAGAACTTTATTTTGTAATCACCAATGGTTGTTTGCTTGTTTGCCTCTGTATGGTCATGAAAAATCAAAAGAGCTATTATTAACTTAAACCTGATTAGGAAATTGGGGTCAAGAACACTGCAGGAATGACTTGTGTGCTTGAGTAACACAAGTTGACACATGGCTTGTTTAAGTCCTGAGATCTTTGTGTAATGGAGTGAATTAGTTCATTACAGTGTGTCCATTGATTCATAAATATTGCAGATGAGACCAAGGATAGATAAATATACCAAGGGAATAATACTTGAGAAGATGAGAAAACTAGAGTTTTTCCCAGATTTGAAATATGAGAGTTGAATAAATGATTTAACTCATATTAGTTATTTTCCTGTTTGGTATGAATGATTGTTTGTCTATGATTGAGTTGTATGCTTGAATGTATGTGCCATATTCATATGTGTAGTCTCTGGAAAGAAAATTTAAGTGTGCACATGCACAATGACACAGAGCATGCACACAAGTATTTGCCTGATTCCAAAGGGCTGAACTTTCTGTATATGTACTTAACTTAACTTTAACCTGATTAACTAATTATTTTGTGAGCTTTCTCATACCAGACATGTGTCTGACCCTAGTGTGCTAATGGCATCTGGGGTGTCTCATTTAAAATGAGGCAGTTTCAAATGCTTTTTCAGGGATTGCAGCAACTAAGTAGGAGTAGGAGCAAAGCTTTGAGAAGAAGATATAGCATGCTAAACTTAGTTAGATAAGAGCCTAAATGTTGAAATCTGCATGTATTGATAATTTAAATTGCTACTTGTATTAAGTGTTGAATATTGAATGGATATTTTGTTAGGTATTTTGTTAAGAGATTGACTTGTATCTGGAATCTATGAACTAAGTTAAATATCTGTTATGTTTAAAAAGAATTTTAATCAAATTTTGTAAGTGGATTTAGCAAGAACACCATGTTAAAATTGAATGATTACATTTTATAAATGTATTAGTCAATCTTGAGGCTTTGGAAAGAATTTAAGTTTTGGAAAATCTGGATAGTTGATTCTCAGAAAATTAAATGGTTTTATTTTCTACTATGGCATATGTATACAAAAGAAAATAGGCATAGGTTGAATGTTTTATATGGCTGCAAGGTTTCCATAATTAAACTTGTTTCATACAAATGTCTCATGTACTATTTTTTTTAAAGAAAGGATTTGTAACAAGGGAAGAGTAAGCCAGATCCATATAGTTGCAGATATATATGCACATAAACATGTTTAGTGCAAATATTACCACACCTTTTCCTTTGTATTTGTGATAAGAATCTGAATTTCACTCAGATTCTAACCAAATGCATTCTTAATTCCAGACAGATTTTGTGAGAAGAAATTCAAACCTGGATAATGATAAACACTTCTATCATTTACAAAACCCAAGCAACAGACCCTTAATTTGCATCAATCATGAAGCCTTCCAGGTTGTAGGAATGGGTTTCAAAAATAATTAAGCAAGAATTATTGTTTTGTATGATAGAATATAGGCAAAAGTAAAGTATATATATGTGCAGATATAGGTAGATAACAGGTTCCAAACTGTACAGAAGAAAAATGAAAGAAAAAAAACAAAAATTGTGTTTGAACCAACCAGCATAGTACTCGAACTCGTGACTTCTCATGTATAAGTTAGGCGCGTTTCCGTTACGCCTAGATGTTGCTTGTGTTCACTTAGGATCCACTTCTTTTTAGCTTGATTATGTCACTATTCAGAACTTAACACAAACATCTATATTAAAAGCTTGCTTTCTACTGATTATTACTTGATCACTTCTTAGTTAGGATAAACAGACTAATGTATATGTTTCCAGTGGATTGTTTGGTCAAAAAAAAATCAGCAATCCAATATCCTCTTGTTTTCCAGAACTCTGATTCAAACAAGAGAGGCATATACATCCTCACATGTATGTGCTTATCTTTGTGAATGTACTGATATATTTATATTGGTTGATTATTGTGATCCTGGATATATTTTGGTTTATTGGAGAAAGATATTGACCCTGAGAATTATAAATGCAATGGATGATATATCTATATATATATATATCCTCTTTACCTTAAAAAAAAATTCCTTATGGAATTAGAGTAGAAATAGGAGGGTCATTTAATTTACCCTATTCAAAACAATACTGTGCCGAATTGTTCTATTCAAGTGTTTAGAAACCCCTTCGATACAGTTTTGCAAGACTGTGCCGACGAAGGTTCATATACCACTCAATAAACCAATCATCACAATACAAAACAATTTTATATTAACTAACAAATACGCGCTCATATCTATTATTACACTCAAACTCATTCTAGAGTACTGCTGACTCTATCTCTAATGAGTAACACCCAACAGAGCAGGGTTGTCGCTTAACCATATGCTCTGATACCACGCTGTCACATACCGAAATTTTCGACTTTCGAAAATTCGACATCGATACTCACTTTATCGACTGCCGAGAAATCGAGTGCCGGAAACTCCAATAGTGAGGGTTTTAGAAAGAAGAAATAGAAGAAAAGATAGAAGAAGAAGAAAAGAACAACAACAGGTAACACTATCAGAAACAGAGAACAATATCAGAATCTTACACATCGCAGCGGAACAATATATAATAGATAAATGAATAATCTTTAAAACAAAGAACTATATCATTTTTTTTTTCATACATCAATCATCAGAGTCAATATACAACTCAGTACAACAATGGACAGTTTATACTTGTCCTTATACAGAATACACAGCGGAATAATTATATCAGATACAAATACTACGTCTCGTTATCCAGCTTGCTTCCAAAGCTCCAGAATATCCAAAATATCCTGATAATATAACTCTAGGCTGCCCGTGTGGAAATTGGTGGGCACCCAGAGTTTAGAAGGGAACAATAAACTCTGAGTCAGTCATGGAGACTGGTGTGAGATCGTAAAACAGTTATTTATCTTTAAAATAGACAACAGAAAAATTTTAAAGTCAATTCGCAATGCTTTTTGGAAAATGAAACTACCATAAGACCTCCCACCACACACACAATGCAAACGCAGACTTGGAGGAGATTTCTTCTTATGTTAGTCAAAAATGCTTACTACGCAAAAATCAAAACCTTTTTGATATTATTATTAGTGCATAGTGGAAAACATTTCGAAAGTATAATATAAATCTTAGCCAGCATAGACATTTCGAACTATGCCTACTATAGCTACCATCCAAACAGTGGGGCGCCACCATAAGTGAATGATAGGTTCTACAACTAATACCGTACAAGGCTCGTATTGTTTCTTTGGATTTCCAACAAATGGTCAGGCTAAGGAACTTCCTATCCACGATGGGTACGTCCCTGGAATAGACGACCCGAGAACCTAACCGGATCTCTGCCAACACAAGGCCGGGTTACCTCTGCAAAAATAGGTAACTACTGACACGCGTATGCCATCCCCCGATCGTCATCGATCTTCCCGAGGATCCCCGATTCGCAACAAACCACATAGATAATAATAATGCAGTAACCACAGAGGTTAAGTATCTGGGCTCCATACCATGATACCACCTTTATCCAGAAGGAATGACATACACTAAGGGGCGCTACTCCCTAGAACCTTGCCGCATCCTTCCTGTTTCGACCATTTCCGGGGTGTGAGGCTCGATGAAGTCTCGTCCACAAAGCTACGCTTTCTCAAAAAGCCCTGCTTCGGGTCAAACAAAATGATCAACCTATGATCACAAAGATATAAGATCAAACAAATGATCATATCACAAATGATCAAACACCGATCATTTCACAGCAACACTCAGTATGCCACGTTACCAAATTGGGATATATCGCTGATAAATTTCAACTACATAACCTCTGAGCTCGTACGTCTCAGAGAAGGGTGTTAAGCTAAGAGAATAAATTCTCCGCCACCAACAGAAATGTATTTGAAAGAAATCAGCTCAATATCTCAAATTGTAACGTCAGACACACAATCCATAAAAGTCTGTTCCGGGATCGAACAGAACCGAAGGCACTTCTCACGAAGCCCTTGCAATTCCGGATAATTTTCAATCACGTCAGGATTTCCCGTCACTAAGGGTGATAAAAACCTCTAAACCGGAGATCAGCCGATGTAGAGTAACTCGACGGTAATCCTTCCGTTTTCAAAAATATCCGGTCTTCAACACCGGTCTTCAAATGCAATTCATAACGACGTATCACATATTCGGAATGGGTTATACGACCCCATGGTCCTTTCCCGGCTAACCCGAATAGTGAGCGATTTCTCAAAAATAAGTGTGGCATTCAAATTCATCCAATTCACAACAAATACCTATCTATAGGTAATTATTGATAGTCGGTTATTTAACTATCAATAAAGATGCGCCACATCATCAGATTTCGAATAATTTTCCAAATTATTTATTTTCCAAAAATATCTTTACTAGATATAAAATTTCCACACTTCCAAAATAAATCAACGTTTATTTTTAAACAACTTCCCTTTCTTTTATAAATTCCATAGTGAATTTATATTTCAAAAATATCTACTGATATACGATTTCCAAATCGATTTCGATATTCACTTTCAATTTATCTTTTAAGAAGATAAATTCTCAAAAACATTTTATTTCATTTTGGAAAAGCATTTCCATACTTATATAATAATAAGTAATTCACAAATCTATTTATTTTCAACATTTGAAAATATTCGATATACTTAAATCAAATTAAGTATATATTCATTCTTTAAGGAAATCATAAATTTTAACATCTATTTGAGTCAAAACGAATGTTGCGTAAAACATCGTTACGACGACTCAAAATCACTAGTATAGGGATTCGGATTTAAGATAGATATATAAATCCCAATACTATATAAAACATTTCCTTTCAGAAATCATTTACTATAACAACAGTGTTATAGTCCACCATTTCCTTATATTTCTCGAAAACGTCTATTTCAACAATAAATGTTGAAATCTATGATTTCGATAGTTCACACGTTTTAAAACATCTTTTAAAACAATTAACTTCATTTCAAATATCATTTTTCCAAAACCATATTCATTTTACTTAAAGATATATTCACTGTCCAAAATCGTGAATATACTTCACTAACCACATTTCAATCTTTTCTACACATTTATTTCAAAAATTATCCACTGTCCAAAATCGTGGATAAAATTCCCTTAATAATCTCTATATTTAAATTCATCAAATTTGATTGATTTCGAATTTATAAAACAACGTTTATAAATTCACCTTTATATTTTCTAACAACTTTGATTTATAAAATTCTCCTTTTATTAACTTCTAAAATTACTTATCAAAATAAGTGATTTTGGATTTATAAAACAATGTTTATAAATCACTTTTATACTTCATAACAATTTCAACTTATGAAATCATTTCATTTAGAAATTTCTATTTATATCCCATCTCAGTGCAAAAATCTAATTTATAAGTAAATTACTTATAAATCGTTTATTCTACAACATCTATTCACTTTATAACTTCACGTTATAAATCTATTAATTTCATTCACTTATGAAATCCTTTTTATACTTCTTTTTAACACTTATAAAAATTCGTTTTATAAGTCCAGTATTTTGATTTATAAAATATCAATTTGATAAATCTTTTTATACAAATCGTTTATAGTTATTAAAAAAATCCCGACTTAAACCCTTTTATAAATAAATCAACTATTTATTTCAAAAACGACCCTTTGGTTTTATTTCACTAAACATTATAACTTTTATAACTTTAAAATTTTAACGTTTATAAATCAATTCAAAAATTCCATAAAACGTATATTTTCAAAAATTACTTTAAAAACCCTTTTTAAAGTAAAAGTTGTTATTTTTAAATTTCAAAACTGAATCCGATGATGCAACGCATCAATTAGTCCATCACAACATCAATATCATATATCAATATGATAACAGAATATATATCAATATCTGTAAATAAGTAAATACAGTTGAGGAATCCAGTTGGATCCCTCCAACCTGTTTCCCTGCATCCACAGACGTCAGCACAATACCAATTCCGCTCCAGTACGGAATTATCGCGGTATATGGGTTTTATAAAAATATCCGCTTACTAACGGCGCAATAGGGTCTCATCCGCTATACGAGGCGGGAAATCATCAATCCAATATATACATATGCCAATATGTATATACTGCTATATATAGATATATATCCTACTATATCTAATATCACATCCACATAGCAATCAATCAATCAGTCAATAACTGTAAAAGAAAATCCACTTTCATTTTTGAGTGAGAAGATCTCACCTTAGCTTTTAATTTGCCATCCCATTTTCCATCCAGTTTGTTTTCTCGATTTAGACCTTGTATCAAACAGTTTTATACAGTATATTAATATTCGAATAATTTGACTAATTAAATTTCAATTGATAATTCAATTTACCCATAATTTATTTTTATTGTAAATAAATACCTTTAAAGTTTTGCCAAATCTCTTTTAACAAATATTTCCTAGTTACCAAAAATTTCATAAGTTAAATAAATTGATTTCCATTTTATAAACTTAATTTAAATTCCTTAAACCCATTCCCCATTAATAAATTTATTTAACTAAAATTTAATTTAAACAATTTCCCTTTTTTTTAACAATCTAACAATAATAATTAAATGGATTAATTAATAAACTTATCATCTTAATAAATTATTAATATTAATATTATTATTATTAAATAAACTAGTAAACAAAAATAGATATAGGTATATATATATTGAATTTTAAAAAGATAGAACTGTAAAAAACAATATCCTTCTGTAAATTAAAATCTCATCCAAATATAATTCATGTCTCCCTCTAATATGCATGAATGTTAATTATATTGTCTATTTCAAATCTAAATACATTTAAATTAATTTAAACAAAACTGATACCTTACAGGAAAGAAAAACCCGGCCTCTCTGTCGCACCACTAACCAAGGTCATCATCGCGACCTTCACTTAGCTCGAGTTCGACATCTCCACGTTTTCATGACTGCGCTAGCGTTCCAATTCGATCGCGTCGACCCTCCTCCATTATCGAAGCTGATAAACCCTCAAAACAAGCACCACCGGCCTTCCCAATCGACCCCACCGACGTCGCCTTCCCAAACCCTAGTCGCACAGCATCACTGCCGCCATGCCCAAAGACCTTGTCTTCAACTTCGACTCCCCCTCCTCTTCCTCACGCGGTTCGATTCACGCGACTACCCCAGCCAAAGCGAGCCTCCACGAGATCGCGATCGGATTCCACGATCGATTTCGCCCCCTTTTTTATTCAAGAGGAGTTT
The DNA here is from genome assembly GCA_030737815.1 of Allium fistulosum. Taxonomy (NCBI): domain Eukaryota; kingdom Viridiplantae; phylum Streptophyta; class Magnoliopsida; order Asparagales; family Amaryllidaceae; genus Allium; species Allium fistulosum. Next base: position 896,626,227 of record CM060907.1, on the reverse strand, counting down.
CGATTTCTTTTTTTTTTCTTTTTTTAGAGATGCCCGGCTTCATCATTTCGAACGAATAAGTATTGGGTTTGCTTGGCCATTTTTATTTCTTTGAACGAGATGTTGAAGTTTTGATTTAAACGAAAGAAAAGGATACGGGGCCATGCTTTGAAACGAAGGGGTAAGCTCTGCACGATAAATTTCGTGATCTTCGGCATGAATCAAGGAGACAACGTGTTGATGTTGACAAATTTTAAAGTTTAAATTTAAATTGGACTCGATTTAATTTCAACGCGTTTACGTGTCGTATGCTCGCATAATAACTCCGAAAAATACGAAATTTGAAATCCGACAATAATTCAATATTACGGACCCAATGGAACTGGTTTCGTCGAATTCCGAGACTGTTTGAAAAATGACTATTTTATAAATATCGGTTCGAACGATCTAATTTCAAACTGAACAATTTACTCCTAAATTCGATTCTGAAGCTTCTGTTATCTTCAGTAATATCAATACGAATTTTAAAAGCTTCCGAAATATTTTTCTTCGGCTTAAAATTGAAGATTCAAATTTTTGTTCAACTTCAATCAATTAAATTTTTATAATTTAATCGTCAAATTCAAAGTTATATTCGGGATTCAAATTAAATTACCGTTCAAATATTTAAAATTAATTAAATATTTCCAATTTAATTTGTTCAAAATTCTGGGTCGTTACAGAACAGTTGAAAACATTATGGTATGAAGGAGTTGAAACATACGAAATTTCAAAAAAGAATTTTTATATGTTCACTTCTCTACTGTGGACTATAAGTGATTTCCCTACGTATGCAATACTTTCGGGTTGGAGTACGGCTGATCGTCTAGCTTGTCCTTATTACATGGAAGAAACACGAGCATTTTCTTTACCGCATGGGAAGAAAATTTCGTGGTTTGACTGTCATCGGTGTTTTCTCTATATTAATCATCCTTTTAGAAAATATAAAAAAAAAACTTTACAAGTAATAGACTTGAGACATTACGACCACCAACAATTTGGTCAAGCGAAGATATTTATGACCTTGTAAAGGATTATCTAAAGATACATGAAACTGACGAACAAATTGAAATTCAAGGTAAATCGGCGATTCATAATTGATGCAAACAAAGTATATTCTGGGAGTTGCTTTATTGGAAAAATCTCCTAATTCGTCATAATATCGACGTGATGCACAACGAGAAAAATATGTTCGATAATGTGTTTAACACAGTTCTGAATGTTAAAGGAAAGACTAAGGATGATTTGAAATCAAGATATGATATAAAGGCTATATGCAATCGTCCAGAGCTTCATATGAAGCCGAATGACAAAAAAAAACTAAAGCATGCTATGAGCTAGACAGTGACCAAGTTAAAGTACTGTTAAAGTTGGTGGAAGGATAAAGATTTCCTGATGGGATTTCCTCTAATCTTCGTGGATAGGTCTATTATCTTCCATATTCAAGTTGGTTATTCCTTAAAAAAATTCCATTGTTCAATAATAATTATGTACTGCTCTGGCTAGAGACTTTGACTTCGAGTTGATTACAGTTGACCATGATGCTAACTTCGCATATCCGAGGGGACCAATTCTCTATTTAATATCATTTCACTTCTAATGCTTCAACTCACCAAACTATAGTCGTTCGATGGACTTCACATCAAGATATGATTATAATCAAAGTGGAGTATCCATAATAAAGTTCAATCGTATTCTCAAGTCAACGGAACTGTATAATATCTGTCACTTCCATTTTACTTGATCTTGTTTGATTTAGAATAAAAAAGCTCTAAACATTGTTCTTACCTACCGCTGTACAAGTTGATTGCTGTGAATATATATGCAGCATGTCAGAGAGTCAGCTAATACTATCAGGCAGTAAGTGTGACTATGAAAGGCCATTTATTTAATGCTTAAAGTCATAATGAGAAGATTATGTTGTGCTAAGTTGGAATTAAATAATGTTTGCATTATGTTGTGCAATACCAGGCACGAGATGTAGGTCGCACGGTACAGAATGCACTAAATATGTATATGTATATATACATATATATGTATATGTATATGTATATGTATATATACATATATATAGATATATAGATATAAATATATATGTATACATATATAGATATACATATATCTATATGTATATGTATATGTGTGTGTATATACGTATACATATACATATAGATATATGTATATATATACATATACATATACATATATTATCTTGGACGTGTTCGTCGGTGTAGGGTAATATATTCGAAAGAAAGGTAATGATGTTTTCCCCTTGTTCCACTAATAATTTTTCAAAATGGATAGGGAGAGTGCGTGTGTGCGTTTGTCTTTTTGTGTGTATGATAAAATTAGAGCTACTGATGTATTTCACTGCTAGAACAACTGTAAATAGTGAAGGAAGCTTCCGACGGCCATCGACGAATATTTTCGACGGGTACCGACGGCTAAAAATCTCTATGGCTTTTACATAAATAAAATATAGTTGCCGTAGTAAACCATCGAAAACCGACATAAATTTGTCATTGGCGGCCGTCGAAAGCCATCGAAAAAAGCGTGCATACAGGCAGCAAGCCGAGACCTGATTTATTATCCCCTTTCCTCCCAAATTCACCAAATCCCTAACTTCTTCACCTCCTTCCCATCGTCAGCCAGCCCCCCGCCTCCCTTATCATCTTTAACTTCATTATTCTTCACTCTCGACAAGCCTAGGCCCTTCATCAATCTCCAATCAGGTTTTATTCCAAAATCCTAATTAATTTTGATTTATTAAATTAGGGTTAATTTGTTATTCTAGTTGTTTATAATACCTCATTGATTGTTTACTATAATACCCCATTGAATGCTAATTACAGTTATTATCATCTAAATGTTGAAAACATTAATTTGTTCAGTGTATGTTAGTATATATACGTTGATTAATTATTGCATATGCGCATTAGAGCTAGCTTGTGTTACTTAGGGTAGATATGCATGACTTAGTGTATGTGTTTTTTAAAATGTCGAACACGATAATTAGTGCATTATTCTTTATAAATCCCTTAGAGAGTTTTTGGTCTTTGTGACAAGTATTGTAAATGACCGTTGTATGGATATTCGTTTTTGTCATAGAACGGACATATATATTCACCTGATACAATATTTGTCTGATTTGGCCATGTATTTGCACAAGTTACAAACACAATAAAATAATTATATTTGCAAATCATTTCATTCTAAACGGTTCACAAATTTTTGACAACACTCTCTTTTTGTTCCCCATGTACACGCATATGTGTACGATATAGGGAACAAATGGGAAGTGCTGCCGAAATTTTGTTGAATCGCTTAAAAGGAAATGATTTACAAAATATAATTACTACTGTGTTTGTAATGGAAAGTATGATGACCAACTATCAAAGCAATAGCCTAAAAATTTAAGATTATATTCATATAATTTGTGTAAATCTGTTTGAAAATAAAATTAAATAGAATAATATTATATATTTGTGAAAATTTAAATGTATGATTTAATTGAAAAATAAAATGTCAACACGTAAATGATTAATACGTTTTTATGTTTTAAAGTAGGAAAAATGGTCAATTATTTTATCAATCGGAGGTGGATGTTCCAACAAAGAAGAGAAATTGGAGGCTCAATAAGTGAATATTTCCAAAATGATGTACACGTCTTTATTGAAACCGCTTTACGTAATAATGGGAACGACGAAGAAGTTCGTTGTCCATGTAGTAGGTGCAAATTATTGAAGCATTTGATACCGGTTATGCTAATAGTCATTTTCGCCAATATGGTTCCGTGCTGAATTATTTGGTATGTGATCGTCATGGAGAACTTATAGCACCTAATCCCGTACATTCGAAGGAGGAGGTGGATAATGAAATTGTTCTGACGAATCTCATATAAGATATGTTTGAAGATGCAGCACGTTCAATGTTCCATATTGTTGAAGTCGATGATAACGATACTAATGTCGAAGAAGAACCAAGTATTGGAGCAAAAATAAATTTATAATTTATTGGATGCTGCTAAGAAACCCCTTTGAGATGGTTGTACAAGCGGTACTCAACTATTAGTAACTGCAGAATACATTGCGATGAAATCAAAATACAACTTCACAGAAGCCGGGTTTACAACTATAGTACAAGCTACAAAACGGCATATGCCACCCGATAATTTAATGTACGAAAATCATTATGAAGTAAAAAAACTTATGTCTGCTTTTGTTTTGTCGTATCAAAAAATAGATACATGTTTAAATGATTGCATGTTGTTTTGGAAATAAGACATCAATCTTAGAAATTGTAAAATATGTAATTAGGAAAGATACAAACCAAGAAAAAAGAAGTGAAAGGAAGTTCGGTACAAGCGTATGCATTACTTACCTATCACTCATAGGCTTCAAAGGTTATATGCATCTTCTGTAACCGCGCATCAAATGAGATGGCACTGTGTAAGAACACAGAAAGAAGGTACGTTAACACACCCAACTGATGGAGACGCATGGAAGCATTTTAATAAGACATACCCCGCTTTCGCAATGGAGAGCCGTAATGTTAGACTTATTTTATGTACGGATGGATTTTCACCGTTCTCTCAATTTGGTTCAAAATATTTTTCTTGACCCATAATCGTTACACCTTACAATTTACTTTCGTGGATGTATATGAAAACTCTGTATATGTTTCTCGCTATTGCCTTCCCTAACCCTGATGATCCAACACACGGAATCGACGTATATTTAGAATCGTTGATTGAACAGTTGAAAACATTATGGTATGAAGGAGTTAAAACATACGAAATTTCAAAAAAGAATTTTTATATGTTCACTTCTCTGCTGTGGACTATAAGCGATTTCCCTACGTATGCAATACTTTCGGGTTGGAGTACGGCTGATCGTCTAGCTTGTCCTTATTACATGGAAGAAACACGAGCATTTTCTTTACCGCATGGGAAGAAAATTTCGTGGTTTGACTGTCATCGGTGTTTTCTCTATATTAATCATCCTTTTAGAAAATATAAAAAAAACTTTACAAGTAATAGACTTGAGACATTACGACCACCAACAATTTGGTCAAGCGAAGATATTTATGATCTTGTAAAGGATTATCTAAAGATACATGAAACTGACGAACAAATTGAAATTCAAGGTAAATCGGCGATTCATAATTGATGCAAACAAAGTATATTCTGGGAGTTGCTTTATTGGAAAATTTTCCTAATTCGTCATAATATCGACGTGATGCACAACGAGAAAAATGTGTTCGATAATGTGTTTAACACAGTTCTGAATGTTAAAGGAAAGACTAAGGATGATTTGAAATCAAGATATGATATAAAGGCTATATGCAATCGTCCAGAGCTTCATATGAAGCCGAATGACAAAAAAAAACTAAAGCATGCTATGAGCTAGACAGTGACCAAGTTAAAGTACTGTTAAAGTGGGTGGAAGGATAAAGATTTCCTGAAGGGATTTCCTCTAATCTTCGTGGATGTGTCGACTATAAGAACGGTAAACTGAATGGGATGAAAAATTATGATTGTTATGTAATGATGGAACATTTGTTATCCATCGTTTTCAAAGAACTGTTGCCCACAAAAGTTTGGACGGTTGTAACGGAACTTACTTTGTTATATAAGGAGCTTTGTTCAACTACGTTAAAAGTTGATCGTCTATGTAAACTTGAGAAAGAATTTCCTATACTGCTCTGCAAACTGAGAAAAATATTTCTTCTGGGTTTTTTTAATGTAATTGAGCATTTACTTGTTCATCTTCCGTTTGAAGCACGTTTTCGAGGTCCTGTGCAATATGGAGGGATGTATCCGTTTGAAAGGTATTAATATTGAGTATGTTAAATATTAGTTTAATTACATGTAATAAAATTTAATTATAAGTATTCTTAATATGTACTTAAATCATCTAAAGAAAAAAGTGAGGCAAAAAGCACGAGTTGAAGGTTTGATATGCAAATCATATATATAAGAAGAGCTTCGTTCTTTTTCTCTCATTATTTCAGTGACCATGTGAACTTATCTTTTGAAAGTGATACTTGAAATGATGAGGGCGTTGAACAAGATTTTTCTGAACCAATGTTATCTATTTTTAGACAGTAGAGGTGTTCCGTTGGAAAATGTGTGAAAGTATGGTTAGACGACGGAGATTACCATGTTGCCCACACATGTGTTCTTCTTAACTGTGCATAAGTTGCGCCATTTGTTAGGTGTTATTAAATAACACATCTAAAATTATTTACTTGAATAATACACGTGTGTATCAATTATAATGCAATATATTATTCTTATATGCAGTATTTACGAATCACAGCATCCAAGAGGCAATATAAGCAAAAAAATTGCTACTTGGTTTTCGAACCACGTATATAATCCGGTAAATTGTATGGTCGACGAAAGATTGAAACATGTTGCGATAGGACTAAAAGGAAAATTCAAGACATATCTGATATTCTTTGTCTATGGATACAAATTCAATACCAAAAAATATGGGGCTGAAAAATTAACTAACAATAACGGTGTATGTATTAAAGGTAGTGATGATCCAAATGATCACATGAATGATTTTTATGGTGTGTTAACTCAGGTTTTGCAATTAATATATTTCATCAGACCTGCAAAAAAAGTTTATTTGCTTAGATGCAACTGGTTCAGTAATATTACAGGTTTTGAAATCAACATGCACCAAAAATATAATATTATTGAAATAAAGCATACATCATGTTACCATAAGTACGATCCGTTTATACTAGCAAAACAAGCTCTACAAGTTTATTATGCTCTTTATCCATCTATAAAAGAGATGAAGAAGATTGGTCGGCAGTTTTTAAAGCAAAGGCGAGATTTAGGTTTGATGAAAAGAATATTCCAAACAAACAAGCGTACCAAGCGGATATCAAGGAAAATGGCGAAATTACAATAATAGGTGATCAAATCGATTTTGGACCTTTAAATGATGAATGAAAGTATTAGTAGAAGCATTTAAAACCACAGAAGAAAACAATATAGAGTGCGAGACCGAGTCTGAATCAGAAACTACGAGAACTGATTAATAGTATACATGTTGAAAAAAGTTAATTTATGGAAGTGTTGATGTTACATTTTTTTGTATGTTATATGCGATTATTGATGTTAAATCTTGATATGTTTACTCATAATTGAATGATATGTTCTGTCATGATAAAATAATATATATATGACAGGTATTATAGATGTCTTTCTTCAGGCGTCGGAATTCTTCGCAGTCCGGTTCCCCTTCTTCGTCTCAGAGATGGACCGTCCACCATAGAGGTGATGGCGGCGGGCCGTCGTAGGAAGTGCCACGTACGGTGGTCAGATTGCTACTAAAGGCAGATGGATCGTAAGTATTAAATTTACTTCAGCATTATAAATATTTTGTATGATATATTAGTCATAATTTGTCTGTATCGTATTTAATGCAAGGGTTTTGAGCTTGAGCCTTCGAATATATTTCTCAACATTTCTAAGTAGGCATTCATAAGCAATATGACTGCGTGCTGGCCTAAATGGAGTATGATCGCAGAGCACGTATGGGAGAGCATCTGGCAGGACTTCGTGGTAAATGTAAATTTATATATCATTATATATAATCACTTTACAATTTGCTGACCAAGTATAAATGCATAACTTATATTTTTTCAATATACAATGGGCTGTAGACCTACAAGAAGTGGACGTTTCTCTTTGTCAGCGTCACTGAAACTCTATGGTTGTAAAGAATTACCGGGATATGATGTCTACAATCAGAAAATCTAGGAAGAAACCAAGCTGGATGGGCGCCAGCGTATAGGATGTTTGGGTCGCATGGTGGAGAAGCGATGAATTCAGGGTAAGCCTATCAGATATCACCTTAATTTGTTTAATAGAGAATACATAATTCATACTTGTAAAATATAATCTTAATCTTTAATTTATAAACGGAGTCAGACAGGAACTCGACAAACATGCAGACAAATCCAGTCACACGCTGTGGTGGCTTGAAATCATTTCAGTATCATCGAGAGGACCTAGTAAATTGATTAATTGCAATTACGAATAGTTATTACATATTTTGTATAAATATGTATGAATAGCAATAATATACATCAATTATTGCAAAGAGCATGTAGGGCTTCTGTCTCGTATATAGACATATTTGCACATACCTATGCCGTTAGGCAGACCGACGACGAGGGATCAGTGACATATGTCTGGCATGAGGATGATAAAGCATACGCCGCACATGTAAGTATATTTTAAATTATAAATTATTAATAATGATCATTTTAATTAATTAGTTATAAAATATTATAATAATATCATGTAATATTTAATTGTATTTATTTCTACGTGGCAGGAAAGATTTATGCAAGCACATGCGCAGATGCTCGAGCAATCGGGATGGGAGCAATTGACCACTAGTAAGGAGAACGCTATCTTCGACTCCGTTATGGACCCGACATAGCGAAATAGGCGCTATGGCTACGGCAATCAAGCGGTAATTTATTAAAATTAACTAAGTTACAAAAATTGCTTAATTTTATAAAAGTTGCGTAAATAACTTAAACATATTTCGACTTGTTTTGTAGGCTCGGGCCTCACAAAAGGCTTATCAAAAAGCTCAGGACAAAGCTGAGATTAATGAGCTTCGATAGCAGCTTGCACAGCTGCAGAAGCAGGCTCGCCTTCGAGTAGCACAAATGGAGCAACTGAACCCGCGTTTGATCGAGTACACGGAGCAGCATGAAGCATTCCCTTCGTCTGGTAGTTTCGGAGCCGACGACGAGTCATAAGGTATGTTTTGAAGTGTGTTTTTGAAACTTGTGTATATATATACAATGAGAGATGATGAGATTGATTCGTGGACATGTGGTGTTTGATGTTGATTTAAGTGAGGTTGATTTGTTGGATTGACGTGTTTGGTTGGCATTTTAAACATTTTATATGTTGTACATTGATATTGGATGTACATATTATTGTTGGGTGTGTGAGATTGATGGTGGATGGTTTGTTTTGTATTAATGGTAATGTTTGAGTTTTTGAGATTGAGATGGTAATGTTTGAGTTTATATGGTTATTGATATTGATATTGATTTTAGATTATATATTTGATATATATCGATTTTGATGTGTTGTGATATATATTGATATTAATGTGCTGTTTGGAATTCGAATGGCTGCTGCAATATTAAAAAAAATCATCCAGATTTTCAACGGCTAATTGATCAAAAATCAACGACGGCTTCTGACGATTTTCCAGCGATTTTTTAAGCCACGTGTACGTCTTAACCGTCGGAAAGGCCGTCGAAATTGCCATTGAAACAACTGTTGGAAGCCGTCGAAAAAACGTCGTCGCTTCCGTCGAAACAGAAGGAAAGCCGTGTTCTCTATACCAACTGTTTTTCCGACGGCTCACAACGGCCGTCGACGGTTCGGAGCCGTCGAAAATCAGCGTATTCCTTTTAGTGTTTGTAGCATAGTTTTGAATATCCAACCATCGGTCAAACCGTGGTGTTTCAAGGTCGGAAGCTCCAAAGATTTAACCAGTAGGACAGAGGGTTCTTGGTGGAGTTGATTTATGGGCCTATACGTGTTTTGACTGTTTTGATTGTCCATAGATATTACCAGTATCACAACTTTACTAATACTTACATCCGCATGAGTAACAATGGTTATACTAGAAACCCATGAAAACAAAACACTTTTATCAAATGAAATCATGATATAAAAACAAGCTAAATGCTTGCACACACAAAACACCCAAAGTACGCGCCTTTTTTCAAACACAAGGTAGTACATATATTACATAACTCACTTATTTAGTAGGTAGCAGATTTAGAGCAGAAAACAGGAACATATCAAGCATAAACGGTAGGATTGGCAGCAAGGTAAGCTTCAGCTGCTTTGATCACTCCACTCACTCCCTCTTTTGCCTTTTCAATCTCATCAGTGACCACAACTCCTGGGAGAGTTTTGTAAGTTGCCTCCACTTTAACCAGGCATCCGGATCCATTACTTTTTGTGTTGAACTTGAAATGGGAAGAAGCAGATTCAAGCTTGCTTCCTATACCACCACCTTCTATCAAAGTGTTCTTGCACTCTAGCTTTTCATTGTCTATGAAGTCCAGTCTTTCTTTAGCAAAAGGGACTGGCATCGCTGCACATTTATATGAATTTTCTTTATATTTTGGATAAACTATATATTATTTGATGTGTATTATGTAGTAATAAAGCTATAATTAGCACCTGAGGTGAAGTTAAGTTGCCTGATGCTGCCAACTCCACCATTTCCTTCAATGGAGTTTGCACTGGACAGAATGTCAGGTAAAAGTTTAGGGCCGAGATTGTGCCAATCAAGCATTGCAGCTTTGAACAGCTGAGCAGCAGGAGCTGATGACTCTATTTCCAAACTCCATGTTCCTGAACTCATTATTACTTCCTTATTAATTTGTTTTGATATTCTCTGTATTCAGTATGATACAAAATGAAAGAAGTGGGGGTGTCATTTTATAGAATGATTGCAGGAGTGGAGGTAGGTGTAATATTGAGATTGCATGGACTCGTAGAATGTGAAAGCTGGTCCGATATTTCAACTTGTAGAGAATAGACCATGCTTTAATTAAGGTTGGTGCGGGGTAGGCAGTGCTAAGTGACTCATTGTTGCTATCTTTTTGACACATGTTATTTTGAATTACATTTTATTCTTATTTTTCTGACCATTAGGTCTTTGATTAAACTGACAAGATGGAGGTGCATAGCCAGCATATAACAATTTGCACATTTTGAAATAATGTAGCAAATTTAAAAGAGTCCTTTTTTGATGACTAATATGGACCTAACGTAAGCTTACTCAAAGTAGATAAGCAATAGAACATGCATAAATCCCAGGTTGCATACATCTCAGGTACAAAGTTACAGATTAATCTATACAAACAAGAACACAAGGACTCAAAGGATTTTCGAATATGCTAAAGAAAGCAAGACAAAACTCTGGATTGTACCCAAATCATAACCATTCTGAAACTGCATTGGTTATACAGATAAATAATGATAATAATAATAATAAAATAAAAAAACTTTACAACAAGCTAATGTTATACTGCAAACAATATTTTATCTTTACAATGCCAGCTACGAAAATTTAAGCATTACTTTCAATTATACAAGCAGCTTTTGGTGTTGTCTATCTTCACATTTTAAGGGGTTTCAAACCAAGAGAAGCCCTAAGCCTATTGGCCTCGGCAATTTCAGGGTCTGGATGATCTGTACCATCAGTAACCTTCTCCTTCTTTTCTTTCTTCTTCTTAGCATCACGACCATTATCATCGGTGTTCCTTCTCTTAGGACTAAAGCTTCTCCTATCATGTCTCCTTCTGTGGTGGTCCCCACCATCTTCACGGTCCCTCCGATCTCTGCTACGGCTTCTGCTTCTTGATCTACTCCTTCGTCTCCTCCTATCTCTATCTCTACCTTCTCTTTCTCTGTCTCTATCTCTATAATGATCTCTGTCTCTATCTCTGTCACGATCCCGATCCCTATCTCTATCGCGTCCTCTATGGTAGTCATGGTCATAGTCCCGATCATAATCTTTATCCCTGTAACATCACGAATAAGTCAAGCAATATATTGATTGAGCATGTTTTATATTTCTTAAACACTTTTAAGTCCTGCCAATCCAATACCCAGCATGTCAACGGATAATTTCGGATGTGGATAGTCTCATATCCACATCCACATCCAAAATAATTTTAATATCCGATATTCACATTCACGGATACAAACGGGTATCGGATATTTATCATATCCGCTAACACCTGATAAATCTGGAAACATAAATAAAAAAAAATTGTTTTAACATAAACTTTTTAAAATCTCATTGACTATAAAGTATAAAAGTGCAAAAAAAACAAATATGCTGATAAAAAATAGTTTTGAACAGTTGACAACTTAATATGCATCCAAATGCATATAATACAAACTATTACCTTACTAAAACAATAAATACATACCATTCATTATGCTAAAATACACATAGTATAAACTATATCTTGACAAAAACCAAACAGATAATCTTCGGATGCGGAAGCCTCCCTATCCGTTTTACGGATATTGGATATTTATCCATTTTTCGAATACGGATGCAAACGGATTTCAGATTTTTGAGCATCCATTGACAGAGTTATCTAATACACAGTAAAAAACACGAGGCTCTGACATAATAATACCATTGAAAAGTGGATGGGTACACCGCTAGAATACAGTAGAAGCGAAGAATTCTGTCTGAATATAAATAACTCAGCATTCTAGTTAACAAGTTTCTTGCCAAAACACTAGGAAACTTGATATTAATATCCAAAATATGCAAGGAGATCAATGGCGTATCACACAACTAATGCCCTAAATAAGAGTTGTTGTTTTTAGCTTGAAGAATTTATTTGTAGTTTAACCGTTGGGTTTAGTTGTGAATAAAAGATAAAAATAGATTGAAATCTGGAAACAGTAGTAACTGATAAACGCACATAGGACAAAGCACTAATGACATAAAATGTTATGCTAAATAGTAAGTGAAAGCAAAGTTAATTCCAACAAAGCAAAGTGAATTTATTTGTAGTTTAACCGTTGGGTTTAGTTGTGAATAAAAGATAAAAATAGATTGAAATCTGGAAACAGTAGTAACTGATAAACGCACATAGGACAAAGCACTAATGACATAAAATGTTATGCTAAATAGTAAGTGAAAGCAAAGTTAATTCCAACTATACTTGGGTAAAAAACTATTGTACCAGTCATCGAAACATTGCAAAAAGTAACTAGAGTGCATACATATGCAAACACTAAATTAAGGATATAGTAAGTGTAATCAATAGTATATATGAAAATAGTTGGCTGCATACACTACCAAAATAATGCTTACATTAATTGCTTATGTGGTAATTAGTCATGATACTAAGACCCACACTACCAATCACAAGCTCAGTATAGCATATTGGTTTTAATGTGTAACACTACATTAATTGTTTATAGTAGTAGCCTACGCTAAAAATAATAATCAAAGTCGCAAGGAAAGTAAAATCATTTGAAACCAAAAACCATAGCTTGTAGAGTGAAGTTAAGTTTACAATTTTATATATATATATATAAGGTCAACTCTTGCTTTAACTAAAATTGTTTGATCCATCATACTTCTCACTGTACACTGTCAGTACAGAGAAACCTGGCAGGATCATCATGTCTCACTATAGGAAGCATTTCATTCTATCAATGGCTTGTTAAATTAAATACCAAAGCAGTAAATGTATAAGTTGTTGCAGTATTACCTGGAAACAACATATGCTTCCACATCAAAAAACTTAAATTGCAAAATATTACTTAATTACTTGCTTTATGACTCATTTATAGATGGATCACAAGCAGTAATACAGCAGAAATTAGTTGTAATACTTGGGCAATCAGATGTGAGTGCATGATGAATGTTGTAAAGTGTGTACGACATATACACGTGTAGAGTAGGAATGTAGAAGTTCAAACAAAGCAATTGGTTAAAATCTAAGGAGATTAATGAGAAACCTGTATCTGTGACTTTCTCGTTTCCTATCCCTGTCTCTTTCCCTTATTGGGCTTCGACCTCGGTGATTATCCTGTTCCAAGTTAAAAAGTTTGAAAGTTAATGCTTACTAGCATGCAACACAAGCTATATTGTAGATGATGAAAAACGGAAAAAAAAAACACCAACTTTTTCATCAATATCCATAGCCTGATCATCATCCTCTTTTTCTTCCTCCTCTTCAAAATCATCTTCCAAAGCACTTCTTCTAGGTTCCAATGCCCCAGTGGCTTCTAGAGTCCACCTATCCATTCAAATGGAAAATAAACATGCATGGGTTATTGAAAAATGGTACAAAAAAAGGCCCCAAATTTGAGGTCAATTGTTTTCAATCTAAACTATTGTCACAATAACTACTATGCCAATTCTAGCAGTTTTAGATGCTCACATACAGCTTTAAAATGACTTTTAATGTTGATTTTGAATTTCAGTTACATATATCAGTTTACTGCAACTTTTTTCCTGCCTTGCCCTTGGAAACCAGTGAGCAACACTTTGAGATAATAGCAGTTATTACAAAAGTGTGTGTTATCTGCGATGAATATACTAAACTATGAAGTAACTCAGAAGTACATTAAATTGTTGTAGTAGAGTTTAAAGGTAGCATTTGTTCGCAAACATAGATAGGCCATTTAACAGATAAAGATAAGTAGCTGTGAGTTCAGCAATAAACCAATGCACATCATTTTGCACCTCCCAACCCACACACACCCAAAAACAAAAACACCATATACCTCTTCTGCACTCTAGGAAGAGCAATATCGCAAGAGTAATCCGTTGTTAAGAGCTCATCGATGACTTCATCCACATGAGTCAAGCAAAATTCTACAAATGAGGAACATGTCTAACTGAGCCCAATAATTAAAATATATAGCATTATCTATGTTAGAAAGTAAATAAATAAAAATAATCTTACTCCCATCTGCTTGCTTCTTCCTTATCTTTCTATAATCATTATAGAGAGGTTCAAGATATTGGTAAACATCAGCTACAGTCCCAGTTAAGCGCAAATAAAATGCTCCAAGAACCCTGACGTACCTTCAAAATTACATATTCATGTCAGTTCTTTCAGGTGTAAAAAACAACTGATAGCGCTAATTGCCTAATCATCCTTGTTTGGGCTATAATGTGCTCATGTCACTCTGATCATTTCAATAATACTCTGCGTTCTAGTAACAATAGTTGGTGACGTCATAGCCTAAATTTAAGTTTTGAAAAGGATAGTTAAGCAGAAATCTTGGACAAATATTGATTAAATGGCTTATTTCCATGAAAGTTGTTGTGTCCGTCAGTCAATCCTACTACAAAACAATCTCAGTTGTAACCCCTTTGTATACAGTAAACACGTATGTATCTTCTAGCTCTTACTGTTCACAAAAACCTCACAGTGTTGCAAAGTAGAGCAACTTTTATTGAACCCTAATGTTTCTTTTACCAAAGTTTTTTTTTCTATCAATTGACATATTTTCCCTTCTAAGTACAATAATTGAACAAACATATGCTTGTAGGCAACATTTACCATTTACACTAATCACCTAACAAGCCACTATCCATTAAAACAGGTCACCATAGCTTTGGCAGCTCTATTCAAGTTCGCAATAGGTCACCATATAAAGCTATTACAATAAACAACAATAAGGGTATGATTGCGAAAAAGTAAATCAGAAGATTTTGAAAATATCCGTACTTGTAATCTTCATTTTTTATAAACTCGACGACGATGTCCTTTTCCGGTTGGATCTGCAACATCTTCATCACCAGACACATGAAGGGAGTGGGCTTTCTAGCACCCCCGTATGTCCCACCGATATGATCAATCTCCATAGCCTTGTCAACCAACGTTTCAGCAGTCAACCCAAAGCATTGCTCTTTCCAATACGTGTTTTGGTATATTTTGGATCGAAGAATTTTCTCGATTAAGTTTTGTGGATTCGTTCCGTGTATGTTTTTGGCCGTTGGGTCGGTACGGTTCGCCATGGCCGCTGTGAAAAGGAACGCTAACCCTAATTTTTGCTCAAAAAACAGAGAGTGCTGCAGGGGAGAAGACTATACCATTTTACGTTATTTTGGGCCGGAAAATTATAAAGAACGCTTGAATTCCGCCTGAAATTTTGTTTCTAGCCGCACTTTTTCTCCCTCTTACTTTCGGGCCTGATGGCTTTGCTCTTTTGGGCCATACCAAATGGACTGAAAAACTAAGGCCCCATTTGGTTTGCCATTTTTAGTTTTGTGTTTTCGTCTAAACAAAAATGCGCATTTCTTATACATTGTTGGAAAAACACGCAATTTTGAAAAATGAAATTAACATAGAAAATAAAAAACAAGTTTATTTGATTTTTCGTGTTTTGAGGCATAACGAAAGGACGGAAAACAATTCATCCCCTCTATTTCCCGTCGATCGTCGTAATGGCTAAGAATTGTAAAAAGATTTCCCTCGTTTTCTTGTATTTTGTATTGTATGTTGAAAACACAAAACGCAAAACTAAAAACGAAACCAAACAGGCCCTAAAACTTTTGAATGATTAATGTGTGAGTGGTAACATGTTTCGTTAGTCTTTTCAAATTCTATACACAGATATAAATTTTGTTTCATAATGCATTATTCATGTACTAGTATGGAAACACAAACAAAAGGACAATGATATACATTTTGTACCAAAATTGGTCACAAACACTCAAGAATATATTCAATAGAGAAATAGATGAAGAAAAACAAAATTAAAACGAGTAGATAAATCAACAAGCAATTGAGAATTAGCTATAATCATAAACACAAAGATTTATAGTGGTTCGGCGTTCTATGCCTACGTCCACTTTGAAGTTTTGCCTTTATTAATCACTTATGAATCTAATTACAATGGAAAAATAAAGATAGCACTTGATTACAATGAAGTCTTCTCTAACCAGGAGCGTAAAGATTCTCAAAATGAACCAAGAGGCCAATATTTATATGGAAAGATGATGAGATATTTCGCTAAGATTTCGGCAGAAGGCTATCTAGGTCCATAAGGGCCCACCATAACAATCGATGGCCTTAACTTGACAATGTGGAATGATCGGCTAAACTTTCACCGTTCTTTTTTTTATTGCTTCCAATTCACGTGCGATCGTTTTTGGAGGGTCTCACGTGCCTCTTGACATTGCTTCTAAAATATGGAATCATTCTGAGTTGTAAATTGTGAGATATGGATCGATCTTTGTTGTACTTGGATCGTGCACTGAACTACACCGATCGTTTTGATGGATCGACAAAAACGATCGGCCATCTTCATATCTCAATTTTGTGACCTGCGATCGCTTTTGTAGGCTCTACTCTTCATTTTATTGATGCTCTGAAAGTTCCAAATGAATTGGACTTGTGGATTTTGAGAAGTTGATCGTTCTCCACTGATTTGAGCTGTTTTATGGATCATTCTCGATCGATCCATATAAATCCTTATTTCGTCCGTAACTCGAGCATACGAACTTTGATCGTCTTGAAATTTGAGTTGCAACTTCATGGAACTATGCTAGTCATTCCATACTGATTACACCTGGATTGGGATCCAATCTGGATTTGCCCGACTATCATTCACAGTATCATATATAGTCGATTCTTAGAACTGATAACCATCCGTTCCGAGCCAAGTCGATGATATCACGGCCTTGCCAAAAGACGGAATAACATTTGCCCCCAAAAGTATGTCTTGTTTTGAACATGACGTGCTTTGAATCGTCGCAAGCTAGAATCCTCAGAAAGAAACCCATCCGGTTCATGAATTGTCGTTGTCCTTTCATTGAGTTGTTTTCTTGTCGAGGGTCGTGTTCTTCTTATTCGTCGTAACGATTGGTCGATTTCCAATAATATAAACATGGGATCACAACTTGTTAGCGATCATCCTGCTTTGTTTCTGACAATTTCTAAGCTTCAGCAACTTGGCTTTAGTCTTTTCTCTATTCGATTTCAGGTGAACTTTCAATTTTTGTCGATTTCAAAAAATTGAATTTTGAAACGTATACTAGTACGTATACGTGCTTGTACCCGACTCTCGATCATGATTACACGTTCACGAGTCGTTGTCAAGTTTTTTTTTAAAAAAACTTACTATAACCAGCTTCCGCCGGTCGTTATTTTTATATATTTTTTATGGAAAATATCTATTGTCGATCGTTGTTTTTTTTATATACCCATAATCCTCCTCTTTTTTAGAAAATAAATTTTGATTCGTTCGTGATTATGAAATGATCGGCATATGCTTGGTTATGGAACGATCGGCATATGCTTGGTTATGGAACGATCAGCATATAGCTTGGATATGGAACGGCCGGCATATAGCTTGCATATGGAACGATCGGTATAATTTTAGGGCCGATAACGATTGGCATAATCTTTGGCCCATTAACTATCGGCTTATATCCTACCTATATAAACATCAATACTTAGCCGTTTCTTCTTCTTCCTTCAGTTCATTTCGTATCGTTCCATTTCAAAGTAAAGAAAACAAGCCTCCTTTTCCTTTTCTTACCGATCCAAACAGCGATCTACATCCCAAAAATCATCATTCTTCTTCG
The DNA here is from genome assembly GCA_030737815.1 of Allium fistulosum. Taxonomy (NCBI): domain Eukaryota; kingdom Viridiplantae; phylum Streptophyta; class Magnoliopsida; order Asparagales; family Amaryllidaceae; genus Allium; species Allium fistulosum. Next base: position 896,608,048 of record CM060907.1, on the reverse strand, counting down.
GATTTTGCTTCGATTCGACTTCGAATCTTCCTCCTTTTTTCAGATCTTAAACTTAGGTAGAACGAATTTAAACTTGCTTTATGATTCGAGGATGAGACTTTAAGCTTTATGAATGTTGTGTCTTTCTTCTTCTATAACGAAGTCGATCCATAAAACAATTGAGAAAAGGCGATGGAGATGGAGATTAGAGAGGCGGCAGCCTTAACTGATCGTTTACTGAGGAGGATGAAGCAGTGGAGTTGGGGAAGTTATTCGATCGATCCGCTATGATCGTTCTTGGACGATCGGCAAAACCTGGGGTAGATAATCATGATATTGCACTGATCGTTACGGAATGACATTGAAACTTGAGTGTTGAACGATCATCTACAACTTATCAGGGATGCTTTTAGAGTTGGAGGCTTTTGAGGTGAAAGAGATGGATGGAAGGATCGGTTGATGGCGTGGAGATAACGATTGGTATAAAGGCCATGGAGAACGGTCGGCATACATGGTCAACTACAATCGATCGGTAGAAGTTGTCTTAGGGGAACGATCGGTAATGGGGCATTAAGGAGAACGATCAGTGTTCAGCACATAGGTTTTAAAAATGAAACTTAACTAAATGATCTTGAACACAATGATGAACTTCAGCCTTACATATTTGAATGAACATATATGACTTGTACACTGTGCAGTTAATGCCCCGCTATTACCCCGCTATAACCCCGCTATATCTCATAGTGGGCTTCTGCCGCTACGATATTTCCATATAGCCCCACAATATAGCCTTTCCGCTTTAATCCCCGCTATTTCCGCTATATCCCGTTATTTCCGCTATATTCCGCTATTCCCGCTATATCTTCTTTAATAAAATGAATTGAAAAATTCAATTTATACATTATAAAAATTATGAAACTAATTTATTTGATTTAATTTTTAATATATTTTCAGAAATGAAAATACTCTAATATTCTACTAAATTCAATTATGTTATATAACAGTTTTACGTTTATTTAAAGTATATTTGCACATGTTTTTATTTAAAAATTATTTATGTATTAGTTATAATTCAATTGAATGATAATTTTTCATTTAATTACCTTTTATATATTCGTAAAAACATTAAGTACGAGTTTTATATGCTATTTTAAAGCCATCCGCTATATCCTGCTATATCCTCGCTGTATCCCCGCTATGACTTTTTACACCTCCACCGCTTTGAATCTGCCGAGCGCTTTAACTGCACAGCTTGTACATGACCTGAATTGCATATTCGGGCGTGACATTTGAACTTTGACAAGGATCAATGTATTTGACCGTTCTATTGAAATTCATCTGCAATTTGAACATAAAATTCGAACTTTTACTTGCTAACAATCGATCGTGAAATTCAAACTGCATCGTTACCCGATGACAAAGAGAAACAGTTGAGATGGTCAGCAACGACAGTCTCTCCAGTTAAGCCTTAAAGTCTCATCGTCGTTTCCGTCTACAGTTTCACACAACTTATTACTGTTTTGTTTAGCACTTTACCGCACCACACTAGCACTAACTATATACCGGGGGGTATAGGTTAGTTTATCTAACCATGATTTTTACTAAGTTTAATATCAATTGGTTCTAGACGTTCTGGGCATTTTGCAGCTATGCTAGCTGGATCATCTTCTCAACAGGATAACTCTGACGTAGAGTCAAGTTCGGCAACCAAATCTGATAGTCCGCCCTTTAGTCATCATTCAGAACAACCAGAAAGCCCGAGCCCTCAATTTGACCTTTCTGATGCCGTTACCATCTTTCCACCGATGGTTATCGATCCTGCTCCCAACATTCTAGAGGGCGCGGTTATTTTGGAGAACCCTGCTGATTCAGTAGCTTCTAAAATTAAGAAAGACGCCCTTCACCGAATCTGCATACGGCATGGAATTCCTTTCAATGATGTGTTGGTTCCGTCGCGGGATGATAGGGCTCACAGACCCTAGAACGGTACACGGCGTGCCACAAGTTCATGTGCTGGGCCGGATGCATCCCACCATTTAATTCAAACATTCGGGAAATTCTTCATTATCTAAGGATAGCTCCACCACAGCTCCACCCAAATGGCTACGCTCTGCTTAACTGTACTTATATGGTATTTATGGAGTTCCTGCACCGTCCTCCAACCATTGATGACATCCGATTCATATTCACTTTCAAGCGATGGACAGGGAACATTTCGTTTACATTTCTCGAGTCGACGAAGAGGCGCTAGATTTTGACTGGCGCATGGAACAAATTAAGTGTCTTTAAAAGCAAATGGTTCTTCGTTCGTTGTCCGCCCGGTTTCGCTCGACAATGGCTGGAAAGACGTAAGTGTTATCCACTATTTTCATGTTAGCATGGAAAAACGATATCCAGGTCGTATTCCTGACAAAGTTACTCCTTTACAGGTGTCATCACCCGGCCTAGCGGCAATATTTATGAAGAGGTGGTCACAACTCTAAAAAATGCACCTCTCGAGGATAGGAACATCGAATATCTGCTTAAGGACGAACGTCTTGTTACTTTTTATTTGATAGAAGAGGGCCTCAGCGTGGGGTTAACCAAAGTTGCTCAGACAGTAGGGATAAGACTATGGGCTGCAATCAGTCAAAGGGACAATCGAGCTGATCTCGTGGTGCCCCCAGTCACGAGTGCTCAGGAATTCACCAGTATTGATGCCGGAGGACATAAAGGCGATGTGCCCAGTCATAATGTAACAAATCCGGTCTTAGGGTTGATGTTGGATCCTTGCAGGCCTCAAAATCCCTCAGTTCCTGATAAGAGAAAGAAGAAAACGTTTGTTTATAAATTTCCAAAAAGTCGTCTCCCTGATCAATCCAAGTCTTCGATGGCTCCTAAATTGTTCAAGATGAATCTTCTTCCCAATCGTCAGAGCGTTCAAGTTTACCACTTAACTCTTTGTCTGGCCTACCGATTCTACATGATCTTGACGCTTTTCATTTTTACTGATGTGGGCATCGAGGGGTCGGAATCTCCTAACAGAATTGGCACTGAGATTCCTATTTCTAGAGGAGAAGTTACACCAATAAGCAAGGCTCCTACACCTGGTTTATCGGGGGGTTACATAAGGACACTTGCACACACTTGCATCCCTCAACATTGCATTATACTTGACTTGTGCTCTTTAATGCTTAAAGTTGACCGAATTTTGTTTTCCTTTGTAGAAACGATGGTGAAGAAGAGGAACATGTTTGATTCCCTTCGGGATATACACCACCAATCCTCTAGTTCATGCTCTGGCCCTTACCATGGTAGTTGAGAGTATTATGATTCCAACTATCGCCCCGGTCGAGACCGAAGTCATCAAGGCAGAGGTGATAGGGATAAGCTGCCCGAAGACAAATATCGATCAAGATCGAGATCCCCTCCTTCAAAGGGTCCCAAGAAACCAGCTGATCATAGGGACCTACCTATTGGTCCCTCCCGTGGTCCTCCTACTACTTCAGTGCCTCCATAGCCTCTGGTTCCTTCTCATTCTCGGTGGCCGAGCGACCGTCATCGCCATAGTGAACATGCTGATGTCCATAGGCCCGGCAAGGAAAGTACTGAAATTGAAGCTACTACTGAAGATTCTACGATCAATCTAGCTGCTCGTATGGCACAGCTTTGCGAAGAATTTCTAACTATTTTCCTCCCAGCTTGAAGAGGGTTCTGAACCATGTTCAGAAAATGACTAATGACTGTGTCACTGACATCCACATGCAGTATCATGAATGGATGAAGGCAGCAGAGAAAATGTCGAAAGTCTCCTTCAAGCGCGCGGCGGAGATTGAAAAACTAAAACACCAGGAAGCTCAAGATAAAAGAATCATTGACACTTTGACAAATGAGCTAGAAGCCTCTAGGACCTTCTTAGCATAAGCCAAAGGAAAAACTAATGCTGTTGTGAAATCCATGGAAGAGATGAAATCTAGCCATCTTGATACGGTTCAAGTGTTGCGTCATCGAAATCAAGAGATGGCGCTTGAGCGGGATATAGCCTGGAATAATGAATCCTCAGCCTTGAAGGAGATGGTGGATCTCAAGGCTAAGCTTGAGTATGCAAATAAAGAAAAAGATAATGCCTAGAAGATCACTCAAGATGCTTGCAATGAGCTGGTAAATGTCATACTTGAGAGAGATATGGCTGTTGAAAGGGCCAAAAATGTCAATGTACTTATTCAGCGTGAAGCAGAAGATACCAAGGACAAAGTTAGGGAGAAGATAATGAATGAGCTTGACCCACTCCTCGTTCTTTACAACACTAATGTCTTAAGCATAGAAATTTGACATGGCTCGGCGAGGATTATCCCTACCAGATCTGGCACGTGTGGGAATTTCTCATTATAGAAGAGAAGAAACTTCTTAATTCAGAGGATATTGACATGTCTAGGCTTGAAAATGAAATTCTATTAGGCGATGAACCCAAAATATTACATGATATCCAGCTCTCACTTCAGAAAGAGTCTGCTGTTGCTTCTTCACATAAAGTGGGTGAAGGATCCGGGTCGGCGCAACCCGATATTACAACTGAATTGCCCTCGGCACCCCAGGTCATCCCTAGCTCCATAGTAGGCTCTTCAACCATTCCCGGGTATGATTCAGACAAGCCACAACTTTCTCCAATTCCTGAGCATAGTTTTGAGGATGTTTTGGCTCAACCTGGAAGTCATACCGAAGAAGGTATTCCGTCGACATTTCCCGTCTTATATAAAGTTGGGGTATTATCAGTTGATATTTCTAATCTTTTTGCCTATTTTTCTCTACTTTTAATCTATCAGGTGTCACTCCTCTCCTCTCACAAGAGTCTCAGTTGGAGTCACAAGTAGTCATGATAGAATCCATTACAGTTATAAATTAGGCTGATGCTCAAGGTGCTCAAAAAGAAGCCTTTGTTATTGATGATCAATTCATGGAGGCATTATTCAAGGAAGGGAGCGACCCACACCAAATTCACTTTGATGAAGATGTTGTGATCATAGGTTCTTCCGACCCCATTGGTGAGCTCAACATGAAAGAGCATGTTGAGAGGGAAGAATTGTTGAAAAAGGAGGTAAAAGATGAGCATGTTGGTTCGAGGTTCAATGAATCGATTCCTGTCCTGCTCCAGATGATCCCTCTTGGTGGGACAATTCCTCGAGATGATATCCCCCTGCTTCTGGTGTTGAGAGTGCCTCCATCCCTCATGTTTCTACAGATTATACCACCTCGATTCATACAACTGAAGATACTTCTTCGAAGAGAAGCCGAGGTAGAAAACGGTCGAAGAGAGGGCCGAGTGGCAGTTCAGAAGGAGCCACTCCAAAGAAGCAAAGGAAAGATAGAAAATCCAAGAAATAATCTTTGGATTGGAGTGAAATTTAAATACCTTGGATGATTACTTTTCCTTTTCGTTGGTCGTGTTTGTTTGGGCATGATCCTCCACTTTTATTTTGCATTTTAGATAAACTTGTATAATGTATACCAAGTTTAGTGTAAATAAGAATTCTTTTATTCTCATGTATGATTCTTGTATACACTTGTTTAGATGTTCGAGCTATCATGTTTTCATTTTATGTATTTGTGATTCGTTGCTCGTCGGATCGGATGTCGATTCGATTTATCCATCCCAAGGCCTCCCTGAGGTCATGGCCTTAAGTCGTATCAAAGACTAGGCTCGAGCCTTAACGTTACGCTTGCCAAACATAGCGGTCTAGGTAATTGTACTCTTGGCCTCGGTCTTTGGTTATATGAGTTAGGCGGTGGATGGTCAAACTCCATCCTTAGCGAGTTTACACTCCTGCTGTCATTTTCAGTCCAAAGTTTATGGAATAGTGAGCAGTCGAACTGCACTCATCTATTTGTTTATACTCATATCCGCACTCCAGGGATAGGAGTAAGTCAATGGGTGTTCGAATTGCACCCAATTTATATTTAGACTTCAGTCCATACTCCGGGGACTTAAGTTATTTCGCAGGTAGACTATTCACACCCGATTTTTGTTTACACTCCAATCTGCACCCTGGGGACTTAGAGGGTTTTGCATGTGGTCAATTCACACCCGATTTATGTTTATACTCCAATCTGCACTTTGGAGATTTCAATTTACTCCATGGGTGGTCGATACACACCCGATTTATGTTTACACTCCAATCCGCACTCTGGGGGCTTAAAGTTGTTTTGTGGGTGGACGATTCACACCCGATTTATGTTTATACTCCAATCCGCACTCTGGGGACTTAGAGTTACTTCGCGGGTGGTTGATTTACACCTGATTTATGTTTATACTCCAATCCGCACTCTTGGGACTTAGAGTTACTTCGTGAGTGGTCGATTCACACCCGATTTATGTTTATACTCCAATCCGCACTCTGTGGACTTAGAGTTGTTTCGTGGGTGGATGATTCACACCCGATTTATGTTTATGCTCCAATCCGCACTCTAGGGACTTAGAGTTATTTCGTAGGTGGTCAATCAGATTCTTCATAATTGATTGGTTTCCCCTCAAGAGTTAGGGGTTTAATTTAGCGAGCGATCTATCATGTCACGATCGCTCTTATTTTATTTCAGTCTCGTCGTGTAACTGATACACAATGCTACAGCAATCATAAATACAAAGGAGTCCAAGGCTTTATTTGCTAAATGGAAAAGAATGATGTAATCTGTCTTATTACATATCTGGAAAATCAAATGCTAAAGCAAATTCTGAAAGCAAATACAACTAAAATGAAAAAGAAACAAACTAAGTGAAATAGCATCGTAAATGCCCGCTATTCCACGCCCTTGGAAGTGTGATGCCATCGACAGCCGCTAGCTTGAAAGTTCCCTCTCCATGCCTCTGTTCAATGACATACGGTCCTTCCTAGATCGGATTCATGTGCGATGGGGTAGGAAAAACTCATTTCAAAATGAGATCGCCGATTTCAAAGGTTCTAGGTCGGATTTTAACGTTGTAATACCAGGCAATTCGGTGTCGATGCGCAACTGCCCTCAGATTGGCTTCATCACACTTCTCATATATAAAGTCAAGATATTCTAAAAGGAGATTTGTATTTGTTTCGGGATCGTAGTAAGTCACTCGATGAGATGGTACCACGAGCTCAATAGGAATGACAGCTTTGGAACCGTAAGCAAGGGCGAATGGAGTATGGCTAGTCGCGGACTTGTGGGTGCTCCTGTAAGCCCACGGTGCTGTAGAGAGTTCGTCCACCCATTTGCCTCTGGCCTTTTCCAATCGCTTCTTCAGAATGGAATTTATGATTTTATTTATAGCTTTAACTTGTCTGTTTACCTTAGGGTAAGCGACTACTGCAAATCTCTTTTCAATATGATACCTCTGAAAGAAGTCTTTGAATTCAACACTATCGAAATGAGTCCCATCATATGTCACAATAGTTCGTGGTAAACCGAATCAACATATGATGTTTCGAACAACAAAGTTGATCGCTTTCTTGGTTATGATCATGGCTAAAGGTTCTGCTTCGACTCATTTGGTGAAGTAATCAACCGCAACGATAGCGTACTTTGCGCCACCTTTAGAGATCGATAGGGAGCCGATAATGTCTATACCCTACATGGAAAACGGCCATTGGCTGACCATTTGCATGACTTATGTTGGCGGAGCTCTTGGAATTTTTGCATATATCTGGCACTTATTACATCGTCTTACATAATCAGTGGTGTCCCGATTTACAGTTGGCCAATAATACCCGTAACGGAGTATTTTCTTTGCTAGAGTTTGCCCTCCAGTGTGATCACCACATTCCCCTTCATGAACTTCTTTCAAAACACACTTTATCTCATAATGAGCGACAGACCGGAGTAGGAGAACTGAGAAACCTTTCCTGTACATAACTCCTTCTTGCATGATATACCATGAAGCTGTTAGAATGCGGATTAAGGATCTTAAGGCTAGAATTAACACTAGAGGGGGGGGTAAATAGTGTTTAAAGAAATTTGTTAATCTTTTTGAATTTATCTTAATTTGTTAACAATGTATACACTAATCAGACACAGATATAAACACAGAATCAAACACAGATGCAAATATAAAGTAAAAGCAGTAAAGGAAAGAACACACCGAATTTTATACTAGTTCGGAGTTACCCTACATCCAGTCCCGCAACACAAGTACGGATTTCCTTTCAAAAATAATTCTTACAAATACAACCCTCGGTTTCAAGGCTACGAGGTACACCCTCCAGAATCACAATCCTCTGGGTAGAGATACTTGATTTCCGGGGCAACAAGTTCACCCAATTGATTTCCAGGGCTACAATCACACCTTCTCTCGCTCAATCGATTACAAAAAGTCTATAACTCAAATTAGCACTTGGATCTTGTAGAGATAGTGGAGAGAATCAAAACCAGAAATTATTTAGTTAGATTCGATATTGATTTCGGCAGAGTAATGGTGTAATTTGTAAATAAGAAAGTGGAGAAGAAGAAGAGAAGTTAAATCAGAGAAAAAGTGATTAAAATTCGTTAAAAACACCCTTTATTTATAGTAGATCAATAGCCATGTCCATTGGTGAAGGGATGTGGCGAATAGACACTTCTTTTAAAAAACAATTTAACTGTCACCATGTCGATAAGGGTACATGTGACCATGTCGACATGCCCTTGTATTTTTTGGTGATTTGTGTTTCTTTGAAAATAATTTCTATATTATATTATACTTATATTTAAACTTTAAAATATACTTATATATAGTTATAATACATAAATAACTATAGAGAACAATATTAAAATATATATAATAATTTTCTATACTTTTATATTTAAATCTTAAGTATAAATATATAAAACAGCTAAATATATTAATATCAAAAATGTAGTTTAAAAACTTAGGATAATAATTTAAAATCAAAAATATTTAAAATTAAGGATATTTAAAACAAAGGATATTTTTGAGGCTAAAATATATTGAAAAACCAGGACAGATGATTTTGGTTTTTAAATAGGAATATTTAAAATCATTTTGAAAAACAAGCTATATATTTTGAAAATCATTTTGAAATAAAAGTAAGTGGATACAAAAAGATGTTCCACTAGATTTTTCGTAGGTTCCATCCTACTTAGGGTTCCATCCCTTTAACAAGTACGAAGTGGATTCCATTCCACGAATAAAATAGATTTTAAGATGTCAGTGCCTTTCTATGAGTTTTAACAATGTTCCTAACTATATAACTTATCTTGGAAACTTGAACTCTTGAAATTCTTGATACTCATGAGTCTTGAATCTTGATATCTTCAATCTTTGATCTTGAATCTTTATACTGTACAGTTCTTCATTCTTTAGTACCTGCAAACATATCTATATATATCTACACAATAATGTTAGTATTATATATTTTATAATCTAATTCTAAGTAAGGTTGTTGTCATCAAAACCAACTCCTCAGGGACTAACAATCTCCCCCTTTTTGATGATGACAACCTTTGTTTATAAAATATCACTTCTATCCTAATACTTCTAATAACTCCCCCTTAATCTATGCCTAACTATCCTATTTTATACTTCTCCCCCTTTATCATCAGCAAAAACCATATAACTCCCTAATACTATATAACTCTATATAACTCTATATAACTCCCCTTGAAACTCAGACTACATTACTTGTGATTATAATGATAATGTTATCATGCATAATCAATACTTAACTTTAAACTAAACTCTTAATAACTACTAAACTATTTATTCAAAAGATACGAGAATATACGAATAAGAGAACACAATTTATTATATAATGTTATATTTATATGTGTGTAAACTATGTAAATAGATATACATGTGTTTTTAATATAAACAACTATATATACAACGATACGAACGAAAGAATGAAAGAAAGAACACTAAGGAGTATTCTTGACAATAGGAGACCTATGAATCGAACAATTAGGATAGTGGAGACAGAAGTTTCCATGCTGTTCGACAAGGTTTCCATCCTTATCAAAACATACTTCACCAACGCAAACTACGGTGTCGTCGTCTTCAACTTGCACTTCATGAACATGTGCGTCCTCTTCTTCCAAGGGTGCTTCTTCCTCTTCCATTGGCTCTTCTTCGCTGTCCTCTTGTGTATGGTCACTAGAAGACTCTTCTTCGATCAAGATCGGGTTCGTTTGGTTATCCATTAGGAACTTCTGCAAGTTTCTAAGGATTCGACCTTGCTTCTCCTGTTCTTTACTCATCCGAATTTGTTTGACTTGAATCTCAGTCACCATTTGCAGAATATCCTTTGTAGTATCCTCTAATTTTATCACACAAGCGTGAATGGAGCGTTGAAGAGGGCCGGAAGTAGGAGAGTGAAATGATAAAGTCGAGTTTATGTTTGAATTTGATGGAGAAGCCATTATTTTCTTTGTTTCAGAAGTTTAAACCAGAAGAAAATGAGAGAGAATGAAGAGAAAGTCGAAATATGGAAGAATATATAACCAACTTTTCAAATTTTGGTGGGAATTTTAATTTTCAAAAAATATCGTTATATGTCGACATGGTGGGATATTGGGTTGTCGACAGGGGTATTTTAATTTTGGCTTCTAATTTATTTTTAATTTATTTAATTATACTTATTATATATTTATGTTTTATATTTCAATTATTGAGCCAATACCTAATTCTCTTCTTAATTTAGTAAATATAGATTCATTTAATGGTTTTGTTAAGATATCAGCAGTTTGATTCTCAGAGTTTATATATTCGAGAGTAATTACTTCTTTAGTTATATTATCTCTAAGAAAATGGTGTCGAATATCAATATGTTTAGTTCGAGCATGATGAGTAGGATTTTTAGATAAATTTATTGCACTAGTATTATCACAATAAATTGGCGATTTTGAGATATTTAATCCAAAATCTCTTAAGGTTTGTTGCATATATATTACTTGAGAACAAGCCAAAGCAGCAGAAATATACTCTACTTCAGTTGTTGATAGAGAAACTATATTTTGCTTTTTACTAAACCAGGAAACCAGAGAATGTCCTAAAAAGTGACAAGTTCTACTTGTACTTTTTCGGTCTGATTTACATCCTGCATAGTTAGCATCACAATATGATATTAAATCAAATGAATCATTTTTAGGATAAAATAAGCCATAATCAGTGGTGTGTTTAATATATCTTATGATACGTTTTACAGCTTTTAAGTGAGTTTCTTTAGGATGAGATTGATATCTTGCACAGAGACATACACTATGCATGATATCAGGTCTACTAGCAGTGATATAGAGCAATGATCCGATCGTTCCTCTATACAACTTTTGATCTACATCTTTCGAGAGATCTTCTTTACTTAGATATTTATTGGTTGCCATGGGAGTAGGTTTTCCACTCGCAGTAGTCAAACCAAATTTATTAACTAGTTCTTTAGCATATTTTTCTTGACTAATAAAAATACCATTATCTAACTGTTTTATTTTCAATCCTAGAAAGAAGTTTAATTCACCCATATGACTCATCTCAAACTCTTTTGTCATTATTTCAGAAAATTCTTTATTCATTTCAAAGTTAGTCGAACCAAAAATGATATCATCTATGTATACTTGAACTAGTTGGATATCATTTTTATTTCTTTTAATAAAAAGAGTATTATCTATTTTACCAATTTCAAAATTTGATTGTAATAAATAAGATCTTAGTCTATCATACTAGGCTCTAGGAGCTTGTTTTAGACCATATAAAGCTTTCTTAAGTTTGTACACATGGTTTGGTAAATTTTCATCTTCAAAAAGTGGTGGTTGTTCAACATATACTTCTTCTTTTACAAATCCATTTAAAAATGCACTTTTAACATCCATTTGAAATAATTTGAAATTATTATGATTTGCGAAAGCAAGTAGAATCCTAATGGCTTCTAATCTTGCTACAGAAGCAAAGGTTTCGTCACAATCTATACCTTCTTCTTGACAATAACCTTGGGCGACTAATCGTACTTTATTTCTAACGACCTCACCTTGTTCATTCATTTTATTTTTATAGACCCATTTAGTTCCAATTATAGTTTTATCTTCAGGTCTAGGAACAAGTTCCCAAACTTTATTTCTAGTGAATTGATTTAATTCTTCTTGCATAGCCAAAATCCATGAATCATCAGTTGATGCTTCTTTAGGATTTTTGGATTCAATAGATGATATAAATGCTACATTACTCATTTTACTTAGTTGATTTCTAGTTGAAACAATAGATTGCATATCTCCTATTATATTTTCAATAGGATGATCTTTTAAAAGTTTAATCCTTTTATTAAGATGATTAATTTCATTATTAATTTCGGTTGATTCCTGATTTTGAGTAATTAAATCTTCTTCATCATTTGTAATTTCAAAATCTTTTAAATTTTCATCAAACGAAACATGCATTGTTTCTTCGATGGTGTTAGATCTTAAATTAAAAATTCTATAAGCTTTACTTCTATTAGAATATCCGATAAAGATTCCTTTGTCGGATTTAGGATCAAATTTATTCAAATTATCTTTTGTATTTAAAATAAAGCATTTACTTCCAAAAATTCTGAAGTATGATACTTTAGGTTTCTTTCCATGAAGAAGTTCATAAGGTGTCTTATCAGTTAAAGGTCTGATTAAAATTCTATTCAAAATATAACAGGCGGTAGCAACAGCTTCTGCCCAAAAGTGTTTTGGTAAATTACTATCTAAAAGCATAGTTCTCGCACACTCTTGTATCGTTCTATTTTTACGTTCAACTACTCCGTTTTGTTGTGGAGTTCTTGGAAATGAGAAATTGTGAGTTATTCCCTTCTTATTGTAGAATTCCTCAAACTTTTCATTTTCAAATTCACCACCGTGATCACTACGAATAGTTATAATTTTTAAAGATAATTGATTTTGAATCCTTTTTGTAAAGTTCTTAAAACATTCAAAAGTAGCACTTTTATGTTTCTAAAATATTGTCCATGTAAATCTAGAATAATCATCTACAATTACAAAAACATATTTACTATGATTTAATGACTGAATTTGAGATGGACCAAATAAATCAAGATGAAGTAACTCAAGAGATTTTGAAGTTGAAATCATATCTTTTAATTTAAAGGAACTTTTTCTAAGCTTTCCTAATTGACATGCATCACATAAACTATATACTTTAAAATTCATTTTAGGGAGAACTCTTACTAGATCATGTTTTGACAGTCTAGATAAGAGTTTGAAATTCAAATGTCCAAATCTCTTATGCCAAATCCAAGGGTCACTTGTATTTGCCAAAAGACATAGGCTATCATTTGAAACTTTCATACTAAGAATATAAATATTATTTTTCCTAGTTCCCTCAAATATTATGGTTGAGTTATTATCTTCAATATGACATTTATCCTTTTCAAATTTAATTTTATATCCTTTATCACATAGTTGACTTATACTTGGCAGATTGTGTTTTAGATTCTTAACTAGCAAAACATTAGTAATAATAGTAGTTTCAGAGTTACCGACATTGCTGATGCCAATCACGTATCCTTTCGAGTTGTCTCCAAAGTTAACCAGTCCTCCATCTTTGTATATAATATTATTCAGCATATCTGAATTACCAGTCATGTGTCTAGAGCATCCACTATCAAGTATCCACTTATTCCTTTTGATCTGTACAGATTGTCCATTGTGGATTGATTCCTTAATACCCATAAAGCATCTTTCCTGCACATTATAAAATTTAGGTAGACAACTAGAATTTGAATAACATTCATATGCAGACTCATGGAACAATGATGATTTAAACAATTCTAAACTAGTTTTAACAAATTTTTCAAAAATAGCCATTTTAAAACTTTTCAAAATTCAGATTATGAAACTTTTGAAAATAAAGCTCTGATACCAATTGTTAGAATGCAGATTAAGGATCTTAAGGCTAGAATTAACACTAGAGGGGGGTGAATAGTGTTTAAAGAAATTTGTTAATCTTTTTGAATTTATCTTAATTGGTTAACAATGTATACACTAATCAGACACAGATATGAACACAGAATCAAACACAGATGCAAATATAAAGTAAAAGCAGTAAAGGAAAGAACACACCAGATTTTATACTGGTTCGGAGTTACCCTACATCCAGTCCCGCAACACAAGTACGGATTTCCTTTCAAAAAAAATTCTTACAAATACAACCTTCGGTTTCAAGGCTACAAGGTACACCCTCCAAAATCACAATCCTCTGGGTAGAGATACTTGATTTCCGGGGCAACAAGTTCACCCAGTTGATTTCCAGGGCTACAATCACACCTTCTCTCGCTAAATCGATTACAAAAAGTCTATAACTCAGATTAGCACTTGGATCTTGTAGAGATAGTGGAGAGAATCAAAACCAGAAATTATCTAGTTAGATTCAATATTGATTTCGGCAGAGTAATGGTGTAATTTGTAAATAAGAAATTGGAGAAGAAGAAGAGAAGTTAAATCAGAGAAAAAGTGATTAAAATTCGTTAAAAACACCCTTTATTTATATTAGATCAATAGCCATGTCCATTGGTGAAGGGATGTAGCAAATAGACACTTCTTTTAAAAAACAATTTAACTACACCATGTCGACAGGGGTACATGTGACCATGTCGACATGTCCTTGTATTTTTTGGTGATTTGTTTTTCTTTGAAAATAATTTCTATATTATATTATACTTATATTTAAACTTTAAAATATACTTATATATAGTTATAATACATAAATAACTATAGAGAACAATATTAAAATATATATAATAATTTTCTATACTTTTATATTTAAATCTTAAGTATAAATATATAAAACAGCTAAATATATTAATATCAAAAATGTAGTTTAAAAATTTAGGATAATAATTTAAAATCAAAAATATTTAAAATTAAGGATATTAAAACAAAGGATATTTTTGAGGCTAAAATATATTGAAAAACCAGGACAGATGATTTTGGTTTCTAAACAGGAATATTTAAAATCATTTTGAAAAACAAGCTATATATTTTGAAAATCATTTTGAAATAAAAGTAAGTGGATACAAAAAGATGTTCCACTAGATTTTTCGTAGGTTCCATCCTACTTAGGGTTCCATCCCTTTAACAAGTACGAAGTGGATTCCATTCCATGAATAAAATAGATTTTAAGATGTCAGTGCCTTTCTATGAGTTTTAACAATATTCCTAACTATATAACTTATCTTGGAAACTTGAACTCTTGAAATTCTTGATACTCATGAGTCTTGAATCTTGATATCTTCAATCTTTGATCTTGAATCTTTATACTGTACAGTTCTTCATTCTTTAGTACCTGCAAACATATCTATATATATCTACACAATAATGTTAGTATTATATATTTTATAATCTAATTCTAAGTAAGGTTGTTGTCATCAAAACCAACTCCTCAGGGACTAACAGAAGCTTCGCGAAGGACTTATTGCTTTTCATTTCTTCATTCGGGAAGAGTTCCTTGTAGCAAATAGTATTTGATCGGAGTCATCCATGACTCCCTCTCAGACTCCGCTTCTAGTGTCCGATCGATTTCTATCATGTTTAAACTTAGGGCATTTGATACTATGATCGGGACCAAGCCCATCCGTTGTGCGTCGCGGGTACTAGCAAACTTTGCCATGAATCGACCTCTTTATTTAAATCTTGTGGAATATGCAAAATGTCATAGAAGTCAAATTCTGTCAACAACTCTTGGACTTGCGTAAGGTATGGGGCAAGTCATTGTCCCTTGGCTTGAAAATCTCCCGGTACACTACCAACCGTGGATCGCAAAATATTTCGAGAGCTTTTATTTCTAGTTCTCTAGCGAGTTTAAGTCCAGCAATCAGAGCTTCATACTCAACATCGTTGTTTGTCGGTGGGAAATCAAGTTTTAAAGCATAACAGATTGACCGACCTTTGGGAGTTACAAGCACAATTCTAGTCCCAGCTGAACAATGATCATTAGACACTTCACCAGTATACAATTTCCACTGTATGGTAGGGATTTTGCTGCCTTCTGGAAAATCATCCTGGGCAGTAAACTCTACTATAAAATCTGCCAATGACTGACCCTGGACAGCCCTTCGGGGGAGATAAGTAATATCGAATTGACTGAGCTCGATGTTCTACTTGAGTAACCTTCCAGACGTCTCAGGTCGCTGTAGGACCTGCCGTAACAGCTGGTCAGTGTAAACATTGATTGGATGTACCTAGCAGTATGGAGGAAGCTTTCATGATGCAATCAGTAAGCAATAGGCTAGTTTCTCTATTTTTGGATAGTTCCTTTCAGCTCCCGTTAATCGTTTGCTGACATAGTACACCGGCCTCTGGATCCAATCCTCCTAGCGAAGCAATGCTACACTTATAGCGTGTTCTGATACGGTGAAATGCATGTACAAATCCTCATGATCCACCGACTTTGACAAGATGGGGGGTCTCTCCAAATGATTCACCAAAGCTTGAAACGAATCTTTACAATCCTACATCCATTCAAAGTTTCTTTTCCCTTCCTTAATCAAATCAAAGAAAGGAATGCATTTGTCAGTAGCTCTGGAGATAAATCGGCTTAAGGCAGTACCTTTCCCATTCAGACTTTGCTCTTGTTTAATAATCCTTGGCGCTTGGATATCGCGAATAGCCTGAATCTTCTCAGGATTAGCCTCTATTCCACGGGCATTGACAATAAAGCCTAAGAATTTCCCTGATGCGATACCAAAAGAACACTTCAAAGGATTAATTTTCATCTTGTAATGTCGGAGGATGTCAAGCATTTCTGCCAAGTCTCTAATGTGGTCATTTGATCGTCGTGACTTCACGAGCATATCATCCACATACACTTCCATTGTTTTTCCGATCTGATCTTTAAAGATCCTATGGATTAAGCGTTGATAAGTTGCTCCCGCATTCTTTAATCCAAATGGCATTACTACATAGCAATACAATCCAACATCGATAATGAAACCGGTGTGCTCTTGATTGGGAATATGCATCGAAATTTGGTTACATCTTGAGTATGCATCCATGAAAGATAGCAATTCGTATCCCACGGTTGAATCTACCAGCCGGTCGATCCTCGAAAGGGGAAAACTTTCTTTCGGGCATGCCTTGTTCAAGTATGAATAATCAACGCATGTTCTCCATTTCCCATTCGCTTTCTTCACAAGCACAAGATTAGATACCCTTTGAGGGTGGAGGGTGTCGTGGATAAACCTGTTGTCTTTTAGTCTATCCACCTCCTCTTTGAGAGCAGTAGATCTCTCCTGATCCATGCCGCGCCTTTTTGCTTCACCGGGACATACCACGGGTCAATATTCAATGCATGCTCACAATCGCAGGAAAGATTCCACAATGTTAGAGTGAGTCCAAGCAAACACATCTAGATTAGTTCAGAGAAACCAGCAAGTTCCTTTATCATCGGGGGGGTTGAGTTGTGTTCCAATCTTTAGTACTCGTGATAGGTCATCATGGTAGACCGTAATATCAATTGTCAGTTCAGCCAGTGCAGCCTTGGTCTCTTTAGCCTCCTCTTCGTCATCTCTTGGATATATATCTCTATAGAACCGACTATGGTGCCCGAGCGAAGGCTCAGGCACTAGTTGTTAATCTTCGGTAGCTTGGATGCGGACATTCTTGTCCACACCCTCACCATTTTCTTTGCGCTGGGCTTCCCTCAACTCAGCTACATAACAGGCACGTCCAATCGCTTGATCGTCATGAACAACCCCTATACCATTAACCGTCGGAAACTTCAAAGTCAAACACCATGGGGTAAGAGCTGCCTGGAATTCAGCCACGGCTGGTCGACCTAGAAAAACATATGGAGAGTCAACATTCAAAATAACAAACGGCAAGATCCACACTCTCCTTCGTTCACCTTCTCCCAACTCTACAGGTAATTCCACATAACCAATAGCTTGAGTTGCAACACCGTTAAACCCGTATATACGAGCTTTGGACGGTTTTAAGTCTTTGGCTTCCATCCTCATCTGACCATAAGCCTTTTTGAAGATTATATTCACTGAACTTCCATAACCAATCAATATCCTTCTCACCAAAGCGAGGTCAATCATGTTCGAAATAACCATTGGGTCGATTGTCGGAGCCTCTACCTTATTTGCATCTCTATTCCTAAACACAATATCATCCGCTATCGTACATTGCTGTTTTGCCGGAGCTCTATCTTTTGTATTCGAACAGCATTCAAAATCCACATGCCTAATTGAGCTAGCATAGCACTCCATCTCCTGCCAACTCTTATATGCTGGGTGTAGTCCTTCGACAATCGTATTATCTCCAATCTTCCACCGGTCCGTGCAGGCTCCTCAGTCATATGCGGTGCTTGTCCTCGGTTGGGGTCAGAAGTCCCCTTCCCACCATCATGTGGGGCTTGCATAAATTGTTGTAATTTCCTTTCTCGAATCAGCTTTTCTATAAAATCCTAGAGATGCCTGCATTTTGTATTGTGCCTATAGCACTCATGAAACTGATAGTATTTTCTGATCTATTTCTACTTCTCTGTTAATTCTTTTAGAGGCGGCTTCCTATACTGCATGGTATTGCAAGTAGACAGATAGATATTCTCCAAGGACATATTCAACGTCGTGTAATTATTATACAGTGGAATCCTAGGCTTCAACCTTTCAGAATTCATCTTTCGTTCTTGGTTCCTATCTTCGTCCCTCTTTTGCTAATTTTTTTTATTCTGAATATTCACTTGGTCTTTCCCAGAACTGTCATCAAACTATTTTATTGCAATGTTACTTTGTACTCCTTCTCCACTTGGTTCCGCATCATTCTTTTTTCTGAAGGGCCTGGCTTCCTCCTTCCTCAAATATTGTGCCGCATTTACATAAAAGTGCTCCAACGTTGCGGGCGGCTTACTGGCTAACCAATCGCCAAATTCAAACTCTAGATCAACCCCTCTCGTCACGGCCATAAGTATCGCATGATCATTCAGATTACTGACCTCCATGATAGCTATATGAAATCTTTCTGAATAATCTTTCAACGACTGTCCTAAGGCCTGAATCACGCTAGAAAGGGACATTACATCTTTAGGACGAGTCACGTGCATCCCGAATTACTCCACAAACTTGGTTGTCAAATCATCGAATCTAGAAATTGATCATGGGGTTAGTCTCGTGAACTACATTGTCGCTATTCCGGAAAGAGTTATGGGAAAGCATCTACACTTGGTCGCATCATCAGCTTGCGCAGAATCCATCAACCATTCGTATCTCATAATATGCTGCTTGGGGTTGGTTTTTCCCTCGTGGGTAGGCATCGATGGCATGTTGAATTTCCTTGGTTATTCTACGTGTAGAACATTATCGGTAAATGAGTATGGCTTCTTAAGATTCCTCAGTCATCATTAGTCAAGCCTTGGTTCTTTCTCACCAACTGTCTGACCATTACTGATAAGTCCGACGTTTGGATGGTTAGTGCCAAGCGGTGGTCGTGTTCCACCTTACTTGAATGGTCCGATCAATGTCTACGAGCCGCTTCATGCATTCATGGTTCACCATCTTCCCGATGCACACCTTGTACATTTATTTCACCATCATTCTAGGGAAGAACCCAGTCAGCATTCAATCAGAATCCATCATCCAAACTCATCGTAGCAACTCCGGTTTGAATTCTAGCATGTATAAGTAAGTTTCCTTCTCTAGCGGAGGGATCAATACTGATCATTCCTGGCAGACCAAATGGTCTACCTGTTGATGCCCTGAAGTTTCTGCATGATATCTGTTAGTTTTGTGGCGCTTATGTTAGTGATATCCATCTGATGAACTAGAGCTCTCTGATGCCAAGTAAGGGGTGGGATCCCTCCTAGCTTTGCTTCGTTGCTGCTGATTGATTTGGTTCATCAACTTGATATTGGTCCGAGTTTGTTGATTTAGCTGTCGACGACTCTCCATCAGCTCTCTCATTAAATTATAAAATTCAGCTCTTGTAACGGCATCAGTGGGATTTTGAACTTTAACCGGATCAACATTCACATTTGTTGGTTGATTGCTTGGATCTCCTTGCTGAATTCTGGTATTCTCGTTTCCTTTCACGTTCTGAGAAGTGGATCTAGTATGTCTCACCATTATCGATAGCCTTGGTTAGATTTCTACAAATCTAAGTAGTACGAGCAATTTTATGAAGATTACAACAGATCTCCTTTAGGGATTTATCCAATCCACTAGCAACAAAGGGATCCTAGAAAATTGAAAATCAAGGTTCTCAGTGAAAGTATCAAAATGTTTGTACCAAAATTGGTCATAAACACCCAAGAATAGATTTAGTAGAGAAATAAATGAAGAAAAACAAAATCAAAATGAGTAGATAAACCAACAAACAACTGAGAATCAACTATAATCAGAAACACAAAGATTTATAGTGGTTCGGCATTGTATGCCTATGTCTACTTTGAAGTTTTGCCTTTATTAATCACCTATGAATCTGATTACAATAGGAAATAAAGATAGCACTTGATTACAATGAAGTCTCCTTTAACCGGCAACGTAAAGATCCTTAAAATGAACCAAAAGGCTTGTATTTATAGGGAGAGATGATGAGATATTTCGCAAAGATTTCGGTAGAAGGCTCTCTAGGTCCATATGGGCCCACCACAACGATCGATGGCCTTAACTTGACAATTTGGAACGATCGGCTAAACTTTCACCGATCATTTTTTCTTACTTCCAATTCACATGCGATCGTTTTTGGGGGGTCCCACATGCCTCTTGACATTGTTTCTAAAATATGGAATCATTTTGAGTTGTAAATTGTGAGATATGGATCGATTTTTGTTGTACTTGGATCGTTCACTAAACTACACCGATCGTTTTGATGGATCAACAAAAATGATTGGCCAACAACGATCAGTCATCTTCATATCTCAACTTTGTGACCTACGATCGTTTTTGTAGGCTCTACTCTTCATCTTATTGATGCTCTGAAAGTTTCAAATGAATTGGTCTTGTGGATTTTGAGATGTTGATCGTTCTCCACTGATTTGAGTTGTTTTATGGATCGTTCCTAACTCGAGCATATGAACTCTGATGTCTTGAAATTTGAGTTGCAACTTCATGGAACTATGCTAGCCATTCCATATTGATTACACCTGGATTGGAACCCGGTCCGGATTTGCCCGACTATCATTCATAGTATCATTTATAGTCGATTCTTAGAACTGATAACCATCCGTTTTGAGCCAAGTCGATGATATCACGGCCTTGCCAAATGGCAGGATAACAGTATAACAACTACATACCTTAATTGTAAATTTTGGAAATACAAATCGATTTTTTTATTTCTTGTATAATCAATATAAATGGGAAACAATTTAATATAAAATTAATTAAGAATTTTGATTAGATAGGCATCTACATTTACATATTATCGGCCCAACCCACTACTGCACTTTGAATCAGACGACAATTCCTAATTCTCTCCTTTCTCACTTGTCGTTTCTAGAGTTCTCTAACATGTCATTCAATCCCTCAATAGCTAGGATTCCTTTATCTTCTCAATGGTCCAATTAATTTTATCAATCCACAACAGCGATTTGGTTCATTGTCCCAATCACAATCACCCAATTAGTTTCATCAGCATCTCTATCTTTTAGGCAGTATATGGTAAGTTTAAATTGAGTTCTTCTTTTGTTGAGGTATCCTTGTTTTTGATTCATATCACTTTCTTTAGTAAGATATAGAATCTAAATTTTTAAACCTTTATAACTATGTTAATTCATATTCTTTCATCGTAGTTTACAATTTATTTCCCCATTGAATAGTATCCAGAGATGATAGAAATCATCCTTTTTGAATGTAAGAAACTTAACAATGATCTGACAGTGAGAAATGCGAGTAAATTTGGAAACCTTCGAAACATAATATTTGTATAGGTTGCGATTCAATGTAAATTAGTCAAGATTTGCGAAACATTTGATAACGAAACAGTAATTCCTATTCTCATTGGGTCTAGGATTGGGTTTAAGAATTGGAAATTTGATTTTTCCCAGATGATATTTTGGGTAAGCCATGTTAGGAATTGTTGCTTATATCCATACGAGTTCTTGTGATAAGTTTAAGCTTTTAATTTACTAAAATGTTTGACATTGTATCAGTTTTTCAATTTTCTTGTCTAGAAGAAGAGAGAATTTAATATTTGTTGTGATAAAATTTGTATGATGTTATAGTAATATGTATTTAAGATACAATGTTTCTTGTTAAATCAATAGCCAAACATATATATTTTCAAGGCATTGTTATTGAAATATTTTCCATGCAATAATTTTAAGGGAACTATGATTAATTTATTTATTTTTGCATTTTTATTTTATTGCATAGGTAGGAATAGATTTTAGAAAAAAAGAATTATCTCTATCATGTACTACACATAACCATTTATATAGATTACTTGCACTGTTTGAACTACAATTGATGCAATATTCATTTTAGGTAACTTGCTTACAATAGTTTATAAATAATTAAATTGTGCAAGTAAATAATGCATTTTAAGTAGTCTATGGATGATGCTTGCGGAAACTTTTGCTCGTTCACATAAATTTTCGTATAAAAATTAATTTTGTTTCCATTTTAAATTTTAATCAAGGTTGAATAAAATCATTTATTCATTTTTAGGTAACTTGCTTACAATAGTTTATAAATAATTAAATTGTGCAAGTAAATAATGCATATCAAGTAGTCTATGGATGATGCTTGTGGAAACTTTTGCTTGTTCACATAAATTTTCTTATAAAGATTAGTTTTGTTTCCATTTTAAATTTTAATCAAGGTTGAATAAAATCATTTATTCACCATTGGCTTTAAGAATCATGAATTTATGTTATTCAATTTCTGATAACATGCTTCGGGTTTTTGACATATTACATGGGCATTTCAATATTAAGCTTGTAACGTCGAAATGAATTGCGTTTGTTTGTCATTTTTATTTGATTAAAAATTTTTCAAGCTAAAGTGGCTAGCAGAGATACTCTATTTTTCCAAAGAATGTGCATATGATAAAGTACAATTTGAATGTGGATACAAAACATGGCATGAACATTAATTTTTATGAGCTAATCGCGAAATCTGGATACAAAACTTGAATCTTTGCCTATCATTTTGAATGAGTTAATTTTTTATTTCATTTTATGCCTTTTATGTAATCTTTTTTGAATTCATTCCCTTTTCACTTATATCGTGTTGTTTTACTTGTTTTAACATGAAAGTTTTCAAGAAAAATAAGATTTTTTTATTCTCATTTAAATGATAACATCACATATTTCAAACTTTCGCTTTTTTTATTCCTAAATATGCTTGTCCATTTTTTATTAGCCTAAATAATTTTTTTAATCTTTCTTAATTGGAACCAAATTCAATATGCACAGAAATAAATAAAAAAATATTATGTAGTTGAAACATATATTTCTTAATTTCAAATAATACCGTCTACTTTTAATTTAACTTGAAAATCATTTTGTATGTATGTGTTATGAATTTGTTATATAGAGCCGAAATTAGGTTCACTTGCATAATAGATACTGGCCTGAACACATAGATGGTATTAAAGAATTCATGCATATAGCCCACAATAATAAGGATAGTATGGATAGAGTGATGTGCCCATGTGGTAGATGCAAAAATAGAGCAGGTTATTTTCATTTTAATATAGTCGAAGAGCTTTCATGGAGCAATGGTATAGATAGAACTTATGCTTGATGGGTGCATCATGGTGAAGATTATGAAACTCTATCCGGTGATGGTTATGATGAAGGAAATTTTTCTGGTGGTGAAGAAGAACAATCCAATGGAGCACAACATGCTTGAAGAAATACGTGCTGCAACTTTTACAAATGTTGATATTGTAATGCAAAGAGAATAATTTGTTATTTCTTCTAATGCGCATGAAGTAAATCAAAATACTTTCCATAATCTTTTGAATGATGTGGTTCAACCTCTTTATCCAGGCTGTAAGAAATTTACAAAGTTGGATTTTGTTGTGAAGCTGCTTCATCTAACAATTGGACTAATAAATCTTTTAATATGGCCCTTGAGTTGTTCAAAGTAGCACTACCTATATGCGAGACACTTCCAAAGTCGATTATGAAGCAAAGGCCTTAATGAGAAATTTGGGGCTTGGGTATGTTCCAATTCATGCAAGTATTTATGAATGTGCCATATTTTGGAAAGAATATGAGAATCTCATCAATTGACTTGTATGTGGTGTGCAAAGGTATAAAGTTGTCGAAGGAAAACGTAGGAATATACCAAGAAAGGTTCTTCGATATTTTCCACTAAAACCAAGGCTTCAACGATTATTTGCTTCAAAGATGATTTCTGAAGATATGAGATGGCATATGGATAAACGTAACCCAAAAGAGAACGTATTCAGGCACTTGGAAGATTCCAAAGCTTGGGCAGAGTTTGATAATGATCACGAGTAGTTCACTAGTGATCTGCGCAACGTTCGCCTTGGTCTAGTGACCGATGGATTTAACCCTTTTCGTGATATGTTCAGCTCATATAGCGTGTGGCTATTAATGGTCATACCATATAATTTGCCACCTTAGAAGTGCATGAAGGAGACATTTATTTTCATGTCTCTACTCATACCTGGACCTAAAGAGCCGAGTAATGATATTAATGTATATTTACACCCATTAATAAAGGAGCTAAAAGAATTATAGGAATATGGTGTGGATACTTAAGATTCAGTAATAATTTTTTTAGGTTGCATGCTGCTTTGTTGTGGACGATAATTGACTTTCATGCATACGGAAACTTGTCTGGATGGAGTGCTAAAGGAAACATGGCTTGTCCTATTTGCAACAAGGATACATGTTCTATGTACTTGAGAAATGGTAGAAAGCTATGTTATATGGGTCATCATCGTTTTTTACCACGGAAACATGTTTGGTGAACCCATTGTTAACCGAAAAAATGGATCAACACCCTGGTTTGAGTTTGAAAGCACCAGCCCTGTTCTGATAGAGCAATATCAGAGATAGCAGACATAGAAAAAGAATAGTAAAAGAAAGAAGGCAGGGAATTTTTATAGTGGTTTGGCTGTTAATGAAGCATATGTCCACTTTATAGTTTTATTATGACTGATTGCTGTTACAAGTAGTGTTTGATTACAAGGCTTTGATTATGCTTAGGTAGATTGAATCCCCAGAGTTGCAGTCCATAGGAGAATCCCAGTGAATTCCTTTGGAGATTGTTGTGAGGGAGGTAGGGAGTGAAGAATGTTTCCAGCAGAGCTTCAGCAACCAGTCCAGAGAAGATCCCCTTTATGTTGCAGGCATGATGGTATTTATATGGATCAGAGAGCTTCTGGACCAGGCCACTTCATCATCTGCTCACAGGTAGGTAGGGAACAACCCAAGGATAGTTTGGCTCATAAAATGAGGCAAGAATATAGGTCACTGGCGACCCATGGACTTGGCTCGTTTGCGAGCCAATGTCTTGGCCTCTTATCACTACATCCTTAGCTAGCTTGTTTGAAGATTCGAGGAGAGTAAACCCAAGGACGGTAGCTAGTTTGGTCCGAAGGCCCCCGGAATAGGGTAAACTCGCTTGAGGACAAGATCTCCCACTTTAAAGGTTTGATTGTGAACTTTGGAGTTGAAGTACCGTGCGACCCTTCTTTGGTGGGCAGTGGTTCTCAACTCTGCTTCTTCTCTTTTTTCATCAACCATATCCAGCGATTCGAGTAGGAGCTGCTCATTTTACATTTGGTTGAAATTCTGCCTTCGGTGCGAGAGGACTTCTAATTCAATAGGAATCATTGCTTTTGAACCATATGCTAGGGCGAACGGAGTGTGGCCGATTGCCGCTTTGTGAGTAGTTCTGTAGGCCTATAGTGCGAGTGGAAGTTCATCAACCCAGTTTCCTTTGGCTTTGGTTAGTCGCTTTTTGATAGTGGACTTGATGATTTTGTTGGTTGCCTCCACTTACCCATTTGCTTGCGGATGAGCCACTACGGAGAAGCTTTTTTTGATTCGAAAGCGCCTGTAGAAGTCTTTAAACTTGGCACTTTCGAATTGAGTTCCATTGTCAGTGATGATTTTTTGCGGCACGCCAAACCTGTAAATAATGTTTTTAATAACAAAGTTAATGATTTTCTTTGTGGTTATAGTGGCCAGCGGTTCCGCTTCGACCCACTTTATGAAATAATCTACGACAACTATTGCATATTTGGCCCCTCCTTTTGCTATTAGCAAGACACCAATCAAGGCGATTCCCCATATTACGAATGGCCATGGACTGACCATCTATGTTAGCTCCATTGAGGGAGCTCTCTTAATTTTGCCGAAACTTTGGCAGCAATCGCATCTCCTGGCATGATCCGTTGCATCACGATTTATCTTTGGCCAGAAATACCCATATCAAAGGACTTTCTTTGCAAGGGTCTTTCCCCCAGTGTGTTCTCCACATTCACCTTCATGTACCTCCTTTAGGATTCTTCGTGCTTTATCATCGTTCACACACCTAAGGAGAGGGGTCATGAATCCCATTCGATAGAGTATCCCTTCATGTATTATGAACCGTGGTGCCTTCCGGAGGAGCTTCTTCCGTTGGTTTTGGTCAGTTGGAAGGGTTCCTACAAGTAGATAGTCCTTTATCAGCGTCATCCATATATCTGGCTCGGCGGTGGTCTCGAGAATCCAGTCTGCGTCCATTTCGTCTGGGTTGGTTAGAGTTTCAACCGGGACAAACCCTAACAACCGAGCTTGTCCAGAACTTGCCAGCTTAGCCAAATAATCTGCCTTGGTGTTTTGCTCCCGTGGGATGTGAGTTATAGTGTAGTGCTCGATGTCGCTTAGCGGTTCTTGTACTTTGGATAGGTATGGGGCAAGATTTTCTCCACGCGCTTGGTACTCCACTTTCACTTGACAGACAACCAGCTGAGAGTCGTTGTATATGTGAATTAATTTTATCTTGAGTTCCTTCACAACCTTCAGTCCAACGATCAGTGCTTTGTTTTCTGCTTCGTTATTTATTGGTGGGAATTCCAAGTGCAAAGCATAGTTAATGGCTCACCCCTCGGGGGTTTCAAGCACTACCCTTGCTCCTGAACAAAAATTGTTGGATGCACCATCAACAAAGAGTTTCCATTGGGTACTTACTTCTAACTGAACTTCTTCCTCGCCATCCCTTATAGTAAATTCGGCGATGAAGTCGGCCAACGCCTGCCCATTGATGGCTTTCCTGGGGTGATATGCAATGTCATATTGGCTTAGCTCTATATTCTACTTGAGTAGTCGTCCGGAAGTTTCTGGCCGGTATAAAACTTGCTTCAGGGGTTGGTCAGTCAATACTTTAATTGGATGAGCCTGGAAGTATGGTCGCAGTTTCCGGGACGTGATCAAAAGGCAGTACGCTAGCTTCTCCAGTTTTGGGTAATTCTTCTCAGCTTCGGTGAATCATTTTCTAATGTAGTACACGGGCCATTGGATTCTTGCTTCTTCCCACATGAGAGCGGCACTCAACGCATGCGGGGAAACTGCTAAATAAACGAATAGGTCTTCTCCATCTACCGACTTTGATAAGATTGGGGGAGCTTCCATGTGTCATAGCAGTTCCTCGAAAGCTGTCTGACAAGCTTCACTCCATTCAGGGTTTTCCTTTCCCTTCTTTAGTGCGTCAAAGAACGGTATGCACTTGTCTGTGGCTTTTGAGATAAATCGACTCAGTGCTGTGACTTTTCCGTTCAAGCTTTGAAGTTCCTTATTACTTTTAGGGGCTTGGACTTCCCGTAATGCTTTTATTTGCTCTGGCTACTCCATAGTGACATTTGAGCGGGTTGAGCTTCATCCCGTATTTTAAGAGTATCTCAAACATTTCAGCGAGGTTGTCTAGATGGTTAGCATCTACTCAAGATTTGACCAACATGTCGTCCATGTAAACTTCCATAGTCTTTCCAATTTGGTGTTTGAACATAATATTCACTAGCCTTTGGTATGTAGCCCCAGCGTTCTTTAACCCGAATGGCATTACTCTGTAGCAGTACAGTCCCAAATCGGTGATGAAGCTGGTGTTCTCTTGATCTGGCTCATGCATTAGGATCTGGTTGTAGCCCGAGTATGCATCCATAAATGATAGCAATTCATGCCCCACCATCCTATCCACAAGTTGATCGATTCTAAGAAGTGGGAAGCTATCTTTTGGACAAGCCTTATTTAGATCCGAGAAGTCAATACAAGTTCGCCATTTCCCATTAGACTTCTTGACTAAAATAGGGTTCGATACCCATTCAGGGTACGTTGCATCCCGGATGAAGCCATTAGCCATCAACTTGTCAACCTCCTCTCTCAATGCCTTGGACCGTTCGGGGCCCAAGCTGCACCTTTTTTGCTTTACCAGTGTGAATTTGGGGTCAATATTGAGGGCGTGGCAGGCAATTTCAGGTGATACCCCACACATATCGGAGTGTGTCCAAGAAAATACGTCCAGATTGGCGCAAAGGAATTTGGTTAGTTCTGACCGCATCTTGTTTCCAAGCTGCGACCCAATTTTCAGGACCCGTGTTGGGTCATCCATACAGACTGGGATAGACACTGTCAATTCTACCGATGCTGCCCGATCCTTCCTTGAGCTCTTCTTTCTAGGGTCTAAAGCCTTGTCGAATCGGCTATGATCCCCAAGCTAAGGGCGTTTCTGTGTTGCTATTCAGAGGGTTCACGGATGTGGAGGGTTTTCCCAACATCATTTCCTTTTTCCTGACTTCTTGACTCACGCAACTCTGCAATGTAGCATTCATGGGCGGCACTTTGGTCTTGTTTCACAATTCTGACTCTATGTTCTGTGGGGAACTTCATTGTAAGGCACCATTGGGCCAGTGCTATCCTGAAGTAGGATAATGCGGGCCGTCCCAAGAAGGCGTTGTATGCTGACATTTCATCCACGATCACAAAAGTCTGAATAAGGGTGACCCTTCGCTCACCCTCTTCGAGCTCCACGGATAGGTCAATTGTTCCTATCGGTTGTTTGGGTTCACCAGTAAACCCCTGAATCTTTGTTTGGCATGTGGACATACTTTTCATGCCAATCTTCATTTGATCGAATTTAAAGTGCGTTTGAAGAGAATGTTAACGGAGCTGCCACTGCCAATTAACACCCGCTGAACTACAGCAGGCCCAATTCCTACTGTCACCACCATCGGATCAAGAGTTAGAGCTTCGATCCCTTTGGTGTCCCGATTTTGGAACATAACATCGTCATTCAAGATCCTTTGCATCTTAACTGGAGTTTCGTCTTCCACAACCAAACATGATTCCTTTAGAGCGTGCTTCAACGAACTTGCATACCGCTCCATTTCTCCCCAACTTCTTTGTGCGGGATGAGGTCCCCTGGATATTATTTCAATGATGAGTCTCTGGTCAGTTCGTTTCGACCCTTCTTCGCTGGTTCCTACTTGATTCCTTCGTTCTCTTGGGTTTTGAGGAGTTGCAGATTGATCGGGGTTTTGCGGTTGTCTTACATACTGCTGGAGTTTGTTGTTCTGCATCAGTTCCTCAATGAGATTCTTTAGGTGGCGGCATTTGTTCGTATTGTGACCGTGTGCCTCATGGAAGCGGCAGAACTTCCCTGAGCGCTTCTGCTGCTCGGTCGCCTCCTTTCTGGGTGGCTTTTTTCATTCCTCGGTTCCTTGAATTGCGAGAAAAATGTTTTCTGGTGTGTCGCTCAGGAGAGTGTAGCCTTCGGGCCTAAACCCTTTGAGCTTTTTATTACTTCCATTTCCATTCTTCTTATTTGAGTTTTGACCTTTTCTCTTTGAATTCCCGTCTTTCCTAATGGTTCCTTCAGTAGTTCGGGAAGCGTGCATATTTTGATTCATTGTTACATCGCTTTGCCCGACGTTCGCCGGTTGTACACTAGTAGACTTCCTTTCTAATTCCTGCGCTTCCTTCAACCTTAGATATTGACTTGCTTTACGATTGAAATCTTTCCTGGTGGTTGGTTGCTTCATCTTAATCCACTTTCCGAATTTAGTTTTCGGGTGAATGGGATGGACTAATGCCATAAAAACCATGTCTTCATTGGGGTTGCTTACTTCCGTCACCGCGGTGTTAAACCTGTTTATGAAAGATTTCAGTGATTCGTTACGCCCTTGGAACAATTCGGATAGGGGCATGACGTCTTTTGGCTGCATAGTATGGAGTTTGAATTGATCAAGGAACCTTATCGCCAGTTGGTCAAAAGTAAAAATAGATCTTGGTGGAAGCCTAGTGAACCACATTGATGCAACCCCTTTGAGAAAGATAGGAAAGCATCTACATCGAACAGCTTCAGAGGCATTTGCTCCGTCCATATACCAATTGTATTTGTACAAGTGAGGTGTTGGGTCCTTTGTCCCATCATAGGACGAAATAGTTGGCATTGCGAATTTTTCTAGATATCTCTCATTCAAGATTTCATCGGTGAAGGCAGTCCGAGTTGGTGCAGATCCCCATTCATCATCTCTTCTATCTTTACTTTCCTCCATTAATTGTTTAACCATGTCCGCTATGTATGCCTCTAATGTTCGGTAGTCCTGAGGACGACAATCAGTCATTGTGCCGAGTGTTTGACTTTGCAAACGGTCTTGGTGAGTGGGCCGAGACCTAGGCTCTCCTATCTTCGAAAGAGCCACTCCTGCAGGGTCCCGTTGGCTTGTGGTTGGTCTAACTGGAGCAGTTTGGGTATTCCTTGCATGATCAAATGCATTGGCGTTTTCTTCCAATTTTTCGTCTGGTTCTCCGTCCTCTGAGTTGGAAAGATCCATAGCTATGTCTTCTACGGGGGTCTTTGCCCCTTGACTCAAATTCAGAATAGGTTGCCTTGTGGCAAATGGAGTACTTGCATTTCCATCCACGTTAAGTCCTATTATCACTCTTTTTTGTGGCTGTTTTTCATTTCTTCTATGTAGACCAGAAACAGAGGAATTCTCTTGTTCCATAGCAACCGTGGGTTTGAGCATAGTCCTTGGAACGGGATTTGACTGAAAATTTAGGAGAGCGTTAAGCTTATCCATTAGATCCTTTTGGCTACTCTCCATTTTTTGGTTGATCTCATCAACCATTTTATTTAACTCATCCCTGGTAACAACTTCATGCTGACTGGAGGAGGCTGGCGCCTGATTCCCTAAGCTAGCGCCATTTACTTCGGTTTGTTGGAGATTGACATCTTCTCCAGCTACTACTGCCCCTATGGACCTTCCAGAGGCAGTTCTTCTTCTTCCAGGAACTATTGGTTCCAAACAGTGGATTCTTCAAGCAAAGATTAAGGATCTAACTTCTAGGCCTATGTGATCCAAAGTAGATAGCTAGATCTAGATCTTGAGTTGAAGTTCTCAGTGAAAGCACCAAAATGTTAACCCAAAAAATGGATCAACACCCTGCTTTGAGTTTGAAAGCACCAGCCATGTTCTGACAGAGCAATATCATAGATAACAGATATAAAAAAAAGAACAGTAAAAGGAAGAAGGCAGGAATTTTTATAGTGGTTCGGCTGTTAATGAAGCCTACGTCCACTTTATAGTTTTATTATGATTGATTGCTATTACAAGTAGTGTTTGATTACAAGGCTTTGATTATCCTTAGGTAGATTGAATCCTCAGAGTTGGAATCCACTGGAGAATCACAGTGAATACCTTTGGAGATTGTTGTGAAGAAGATAGAGAGTGAAGAATGTTTCCAGCAAAACTTCAGCAACCAGTCCGGAGAAGAACCCCTTTATGTTGCAGGCAGGATGGTATTTATATAGATCGAATAGCTTTTGGGCTAGGCCACTTCATCATGTGCTCACAGGTAGGTACTGAACGACCCAAGGATGCTTTGGCTTGCAAATCGAGGCAAGAATATGGGTCGCTGGCAACCCATGGTCAATGGGTCGCTAGCGACCCATGGACTTGGCTCGTTTGCGAGCCAATGTCTTGGCCTTTTATCATTACATCCTTAGCTAGCTTGTTTGAAGATTCGTGGAGAGGCATGGTTCGCTGATGATCCAAGCACTTAGGATTTTCCTGGAGTTTGGAATTGGAGATATTTCTTTAGACTTTTGTCATTGTCGTTCCGGTAATACAGCTTGGCTCTCGTTAATTCCTTGTCCTAGCTATTCTGGTTAAGCTCCAAACCATCATGTTAACACAGGGTTGTTCTGTTTCCTATTGGTTTCTGCTGGCTTAAAAACCCGGATAACACCCGTGAAAGATAATTATTTGATGGAAAGAATGGAAATAGAGAACAAGCAAGAAGGTTATCCGAGGATCAAATGTTATCTCAATTAGAACATATCGAACAAAAAAAACTGGGAAAGCTCTAAGTAACAAGAAAAGGTAGGTACTGAGATAAAGTTGAGTTGAACAAAAGTGAGCATATTTTTTGAGTTGCCTTATTAGAAAGCAAACGAAATAATACACAATCTTGATGTTATGCAGCTTGAGAAGAACATTTGTGAAAACGTCGTGGGTACATTATGGAATATAGATGGTAAAACAAAAGATACGGTGAAAGCACAACTTGATCTGGAAACAATGAACCTGAGGCATGAGTTACATACAGTCAAAAGAGGCGACAAAGTCATCATACCACCTGCATCCTATATGATGTCATCTAAAGAGAGACAATCATTATGTGAATGGTTAAAGTCGGTGAAGTTTCTAGATGGTTATGCATCACATATTGCTTGATGCATGAATTCAGGAGATTCTAAGATATCAGGAATGAAAAGTCATGATGTCATATATTTTTACAATGTCTTCTTCCAATTATAATGCATGGTTTCTTACCTCATAATGTATCTGGAACATTGATTAAGTTGGGTAGTTTCTTTAAGGTGCTTTGTTCCAAGACACTAAAGTTAGAAGTATTGGAAAGAATGGAGAAGGAGATTGCTATATTACTTTGCAAGCTTGAACAAATATTTCCACCTGCATTCTTTGATGTAGTGGTCCACTTAGCCATTTACTTACCTCGTGAGACTAGACTATACTTAGTGGACCTATGCATTATCAATTGTTGTATCCAATTTAAAGGTAATTCATATTCTTTTACGATAATTAGTAGTTGTTTAAGTATATTTCTTCTATTTATTAAATTAAAAAATATATGCAGATTTCTATACACATTAAAAGGGTATGTTTGTAACATGGCACGACCAGAAGGATCAATAGCATAAGCGTCTGTAGACACAGTATGTCTAGCATTTTGCTCCACGTATCTCCAAGATATTAAAACACGATTCAATCGTAAAGAAAGAAATTATGATAGTGGTACTACAACACAATACACGCGTTTGGAGGTATTCACACAAAGTGTTCGACCAATTGGAGCTTATAAAATTATCAAGCTTCAAAGCAAAGATTTTGATAATGCTCGATATTACGTGCTGAATAATTCGGATGATATATCCTTGTAGATAGAGTAAGCAATGAATTTTTTTATTATCTAGTTGAGAGTAACTTGATATTATTATTTTTTGCAGACAACACACTCATGAACGTAACAACCAAAACCCAAATAGTTTACACGATGAACAAGAAAAAGTTTTTATTGTATGGGTTGTACAACCTGTAAGTGTTTATATAGAGTTTATTAATTATATACCTTGAAAATTTTTTTATCTAACTTTTTTATAACCAGTTGGCAGATGGAAAAAATGCAACATGAAAAGTCCATTGAAGATACAAATGAATTATATTCATTAACATGTGGACTTGATCTACGTGTGAGACAATATAGTGGTTGCATCGTGAATGGTATCCGCTTTTACACAAATGGTTAGGAGGCACGTTTGAGGAATAAAAATAGTGGAATGATTGTAAAAGGAGAGCATAAATCAAAAGAAATTGATTTTTATGGTGTCTTGACTGACATTCTAGAATTAGAATACCTATTTGGAAAACGCCTTTCCCTTTTCAAATGTGATTTGTGGGATCAAGGAACAAAAAAGTATGACATCCAAATAGATAATTGTTTCACAGTTGTTAATACCTCTCGAATGTAGTATAAAGATGATCCATTTGTGCTTGCTATCCAAGCAGAGCAAGTCTTTTATGTGAAGGATACTAAACTGCATGGTGATTGGTATGTCATGTTGAAGGCAAGACCGCGTAATACGTATGATGTATCCGAATCAGAAAATACTGAGCCAAAAGACGATGGTGAGGCATACCAATAGGAATAGTAGCTTCCATTCAATGATGTCATTGAAAATGAGAAAACAATTGCTTTCTGTGAAAACAATGAATTATGTGACGTTCGGTTGAACATGGATGATATGGACCTAGAGGTAGTCGATATGACTGTGATCACTGCTAGCATGGTAATGAATCAAATGGAAGATGTCCCTATTAATGAAAATGATTCTAGCATAGAAGATGATACATAAATGGATTATTTTTTTGAAAAGGAGAAAAAATTGTCAAGTGATGATAATGACACACAATGATGGAATGCCATTGTATCCAATATGAATGAGAATGCATTACAATCTATTATTTTAAAAAAATTGTATCCTTTTCTATTATTTTTCGCAACGCAGGACTTTCCAATTTATTATTATTGTTGTTGTTGTCGCTGTTATTATTATTATTATTAAGAGAACACCAGCAGCTATTTAGGATATATTATACTGCTTAGTTTACACGCTTACATTTCCACTAACATTACATATTCTTTTCACACCTATTATTGGGACTGTATTTTATCCTTACAGTTCACTACAAATGATTATTTTGCCTTTGAGTTCAAATGATATCAGATTTTGCCATCTTCCAATAAGGTGGAATATATATTATTGCTTTAAAACTATGATTAGAATTTGTATGTATGAAATATTTCAATATACTTAAAGGTGTACGACTATAATTGCTTTTGCTAGCTATTTATTCATGGAATTAGTTTCTTTCACTTAAATGAAATTTTTTATAGCACATCTTATATTTCTTATAATTGATGCATTTTCTCTATTTTTGATACTAGTGACTTATAAACAGTAGTTTTATTGTACTCGTTATTGATGACATATTATGACGACCCATATTTCAGAAGGTTTAAATCGACAATAATCCTCACATGTCCAACTTAAACAATCCGGAATATAGATAATCAATGGAGTTAATTAAGAAAAATAAGAAAAGAAGAAGAAAACAAACACAGAATCTCGCAGCAGAACGACAAAATATAATAATCAAATAAACAGTTCATGAAGCTGTTTCTAATATACATTTGATTATGATCTATACAGCATACATCAGAGTTACATATATACATCAGAGATAAATAGATAATGCAGCAGACAATATGATGCAGGCATACAAATAGCAATAATATATCAAATCTTTGTCTTCGCCCTCCAGGATAAGTCTTCAATAAGCTGAAAAACTTAGGACTGACCCAAGTGTAATGAAAAGACAAAACACTCGAGTCAGGATTAAAATATCCTTATGTAAGCCAAATCGATATCTCATATAACATGAGTGTAACAGCGTTAGAGATGTTTACGGGATTTCACATCTCCTATCCAGTGTGTAACGTTCGTGCAATAACTCAAGAGATGTTACGGGATTTTCCATCTCTTAAGGATCCGTCAAAATATTTATATGTAGTAGAATACGCTACATATATAATGTCTAGTCAATAAAATAGATATTTTTCTTAGCGTTAAGGCTTTACATTGATCCCCCTTAACGCGCTTTTAAACATTGTCATACAGTGTGCATATAAAACACTAGTTAAACGGTCGATGGATAGGGATGCGCCGTGATACGACAACACTAAACCAAAATCGTATGGGTCTCGTATAGGGATAAAAGTATGACAAGACAAGTGAAGCAATGCCCAAGATAGGATATTACCAATTCGGGTCGCAGGGCTGGTGGTAAAACATCATAGCTATGACCGCCCACCGCGTCCATCCATCCCATATCGAGTCAAAGGGAGGCTATCCTAAATCAAGGTGCACCAATCGAAACCAACAACAAGAGTAATAATATGGACCGAGTCCAAGAAAATCGAAGAACGGATGTCCACTCGGGGTAATTAGCCCACTTGGCCCTATCAAGCCGTCATGTTTTAGTCATTTCAAATTGGCACAAGTGTCGAGGTCTATCCATCATTGTTCTCTTTCTTCAAATCCAGCAATCGTCGCCGAATCCAACCACTTCGTTCTGGATTCTCCTCCGCGTACACGGTTGTTAAAGTGGTTCCGGTATCGACAGAGAGTATGCCCATATCCGGTCTCGATCTCTTTAACAACCAAACGTCATTTTACACAGCGGTTGGTACTTTTACATTTCAAAAACCGTTCATACTTGATATCAAAATATCATGTTCGCTTCAAAATCAAATCCATTTCGAAATTATCATATTTACTCAAAATATGCCACTTCACTACAAAAATCATTTTTGCCTCAACATCTCCTTTTCGATTCCAAAATTGTTTTCGAATTTCAATTTAGGTTATAACTTCAATTCAACCCAATTCATATTTAAATTCATTATTGAAAAATGAACACTCCACCCTTGACCAGTTTGATTTTTTAAAAAATAGTTTGAATAGTTTTTAAAATAGTTTAAATAATTAGAATAGTTAAAATAGTTTAAATGGTTAGGATAGTTAAAAATAGTTTAAATGGTTAAAATATTTTAATATAAAGTAGTTTAAATATCAGAGTGGTTTATATAGTAAAATAATTTGGAAAACCAAAATAATTTAAACATTTAGAGAATATAGGTTTTTAACAGTTTAGACTAAAATAATTTATTTGAAAATGGTTTCAAAGTCAAACTGATTCAATTTTCAAATCTTCTCAATCCAAATCAAATAAATTTCCATTTCCATTTATCACAATTCAATTCTGATTTCAATTCGAGTTAACTTCGATTCCATTTTATATTCAAATCAATTCCAATTCTGTTTCCAATCAATTCAATTTCGGTCTCAATTCCAGTTAATTTAATTCAATTTCAATTTGAATTAATTTCAATTCAATTCTCAATTTTAAACCATTTCGATTTATATCAATTCCAAGTTCGATTTCAAAACACCGATTTAAATCACCTAAATAAATTCAAACTTCAATATTCAATTTAAGGTTTAAATCTTCGACAATAATTCAACCTCAAGCTCACTTTTGAAATATCGATTTAAATTACTTTTACTTAGCAGTATTTCAAAGTTTGAATAAAGTCCAAATCTTTAAAACAATCCAATTTCTGAATTTCAAATATTATTTCGATTACAACTTCAAAATCTCAACTTTGATTATTTAAACAATTTCGATTACCACAATTTAATTCCACAATTTGAGCTCAAGTTCGAAAATAATTTGATTTCTATAAATTCGATTTTATTTCTTTTAAATCAAGATCATTTAAATAAATTTCAAATCAAAAGTTTTAAAATCATTGAATTTAACCAATCCGGTGTACGTATATAATTTTCTATCATATGACCAAGTGATCAGTTATTTCATTTTAATTTCAGGGATGGATATATATCATTTCAATCCAAAATAAATGTCATAGGTATATATCATTTCAACCTATTTCTTAATTTATTCGAAATAATTCAATTTACATTTTATATATTGTAAATAATATACAGGGTGATAATAGGATATATCAGAATAAACAAACATCCAAATCATCCAAAATATCCACCAATAGCATCCATCACAATCAATCATCCAAACGGTCAATATAATTCACAACAATTTCATAGTTATTAATATCGGGTGTTTTACTGGCAATTCAATTCCAATCCAAATTTAAATGTCAATTTTAAATTTTTAACAGTTAATTCAAATGACAACTAAATTTATCAAACAACGACCAATAAACTTATATCACTTCATAATTTCAAATTTAACCAGTATAAAAATATTCTAGTACTTCGTGAGCGTTATAAAACACTCACCTTGAGTTTCTGTTGTCGTCGAGACGTTTCGGTTTGGAACTAAGACCGAACAACGTCCGATTTTAGCCCAAATTCCAACTGTCTCCAAATCTATCCAAACTAGTTTCATTGTGAAGCACTCGTCATCACGATCGCAATGTAAAAAGTCTCGTTCCAATCGGACCTCGTATGTAGGAGTTATACATTTTTAAGTTCATCGATAATTTAAATTTATAAAACAATTTAATTATCATAAAACAATCCATACCAAAACAACGGCCCAAGGCCCAACACAAGCTTTCTTCCCCAAACATGCCTATAGCCATTGCCTGCACATAAACAAAACCATGGCCATGCACACATATGGAGTGATACAGAACTACGATACTCCGTTCGACATGACGTCTTCACCAAACGACTCCTCTTCAAAATCCACATCGCCTCGACCCCAAGACTTCAAGCATGGCACCTCCCTTCAAAATGCTTCCACCCTCTATCCTTGCGTACGTGCAAAAGTCGCACTTTCCCTCTGGCGATCGCACGTCATAGAAAACACACCAGAGATGCTCTTTTCGATGGCGAGCTCGAATACGACCTCAGATTCGAACAATAATGCCTGCATTTGCTAAAACCCCAAACCCTAACTCCATAGCCCACGTTCGACCCTAATGTCAACCTCCAAAACCACGGCCGCACATATCAACGCTCACCCAGATCGAAGAGAATGATGAAACTAGATTTTAGAAGCAAGTTTGGTATTTTTCCATTGAGTATTTCTTGAGAAATTAATTTTTGAAGCTTCCATTGTTCTTTAATTTTTTTTCTTTTCAATGTTCTATAAGTTGCGTGCCTTATAAAAGGGGAGGGAGACGTGATTTTGGCATGTTTGTGACTATGTACAATGTTTTGAAGTGGGATAAAGCAGCTGATGTGAATAAAAAGGTCAAGTCAGCATATAAATATATTATTTAAATTTTCAAACCGTCTCGATTATGTAACTCAAAATCTCGAACCCCTGTCGAGGCGTACCGCTAGGCGTTTATAATGTTATACCCCTATTCTGAACGTAATGGAAAAGGTTTTGAATCCTAATTCGATCATATGGAGAAGATAGCTTTTAGGACCCAATTATTATATTGAATTTTCGATATTAATTTCAATGCATTTTTATACCGTACGACCAAAAGATAACTCCAAACGCTACGAAATTTGAAATTCGATAATAATACACTATTATGGATCTAATGGAACTGGTTTTGTCGAAATACGAGACTGTGCCCCTAATCGCCATTTTAACGTCTCGATTATAATATAAAAATTTTAATTTCTAATTATTCACTTTTAAATTCAATTTTAAATGTTAACAATCTTCGTTGTTATTTAAATAAAATTTTAAATCAATTTCCGATATCACTTTCAATCATGTTAAATTCAAAATTCAATTATTCAAATAATTTCTAATATTAAATTTTAAACAATTAAATCATCCAACAAATCACTATAAATAAATCATTAAGTTCCAAATAAATTTTATTTATCAATATCATTTTATTTCTATCTAAATAATTCACAATTATTATTCAACTTCAGTTATCGATTATAAACCCGATTAATATA
This sequence comes from Allium fistulosum, assembly GCA_030737815.1. Classification (NCBI taxonomy): domain Eukaryota; kingdom Viridiplantae; phylum Streptophyta; class Magnoliopsida; order Asparagales; family Amaryllidaceae; genus Allium; species Allium fistulosum. Next base: position 896,568,641 of record CM060907.1, on the reverse strand, counting down.
TATATATAATTTCATTTCAATACTCATTATCACCAAATCTTCGAATTTAGTTTATTTGAAAATTTTATTCAAGTTCATATCCAATAACTACACTAATAGTTCATTAAATTATATTTTTGAACATTTTTTATTTAATAATTTCACTAAATTTAATAATTTAAAATAGTTAAAATTACGGGTCATTACAATCTCCCCCACTTAAAATTTTTCATCCTCGAAAAGAAACCATGTAGAGAATTTTACATTTGATATATTTTATTCAATAAAATCAACTTATAAAATATTAAATCTCATTTATAAAACCAATACTACGTTTCTAACACGCCACTCCAATCGGCTTACGGAATTTACAAGTTAGTTATCAAAGCAAGTTATAAAAATTATAAAACTTCAAAAAATTTCTAACACCCGGATTTACGAAAAATTTCGGCAGAGTCTCCTTTGAGCGGCTCGATCGACACAACTACAAAACGTCACTATGGGCCCCAACTAACAAAAGAAAACTAAAGCCAAGTGGCTCCACCATAAAACCATCAAATCAAATGACAAAATAAACACCTGCCTTTTTGTCGGGCAATCCAAATTTTTCTTGATTTTAAATACCTGCATCTTATTTACTAATGATATCCAACCATATAATTTAAAATCATTTTATATTTTGCATTTTCAATTTCCAATATTTTCTTTACTTAAGCCCGTACAATGTACATATATCATCCGTACGCAATATCAAATCTGATCGCTCACTCGATCACACAATTTCACTTCCGAACTAGTATCGTTCACACGACTCTCTCACTACACAATAAATGATAATTAGAAACGGCTAAAAGTCGTATCTAATTAACTTAGACACGGCTATAAGCCGTATCAAAATATGGCGTCGTTAATTGTTAGATACGGCTTTAAGCCGTAGCTAATTGACATCATAGATACGGCTTAAAGCCATATCTAACTGACACATTAGATACGGCTTAAAGGCGTATCTAACTGACACCATAGGTACGGCTTAAAGCCGTATCTAACTGACACCATAGATACGACTTAAAGGCGTACCTTATTGAGCCATTGAGCCATTCTCTTGTTCATTAGATACGGCTTTTAGCCGTGCCTAAGTTGACAATTAATCTGCACGTCCATTTTTCAACTAGATACTGCACATATACAATCAATTTGTATAATCACACACATACAGTAATAGTTCATATCTAATACCCAATGCAATGATGTATATTATACAATACATTACAGAAATACATTCAATTACAACGCAATGATGCATATTATACAATAAATTACGAAAATACATTCAGTTACATTCTAAAACAGAAATACATTCAGTTACAATACATATTATCACTACCAATCCACCCTTACATATTTGGTTACTTAGGTTCCCACACAGTCACTCATTTCATAGTTACTTCATTTATAAATAGTTCATAGTTATTACATTACATTAATACAACATGTCAAGTGTCAACAACTACACAGTCAGCTTCACTGCTTCAACCTTCAGTCTCCACTTTCTATTCTCCAAGTCTATCCATACAAAAATAATTGTTTGTATTAGCAAGCATGTACTGCAACTGAATATGAATACAACATATTAATGAACATGAATACTGATATGAAGTTGAAACTGAGTCTCGACGACGTTTTTAACCGAGTCTTAGAGTCAGTAAACTGAGTCTTAGACTCAGTTTTAACTGAGTCATGGCGACTCAGTTTTAACTGAGTCTAGGCTCAGTTATAGACAGAGTCATGGCGGCTCAGTTATAGACTGAGTTTAGACTCAGTTATAGACATGTGTATTGAGATGAAAAATGAAATTATATATGTGTGCATTTGTGTGAAGCATACATGCAACTGCAATGTGGAAGATCGAATAGCTACAAGAAGTACACCAAGCATGAATATGCAATAACAAGCCAGGACCAGTATATACCTCACATGTACACAGTTAGCAAATCATTGCAGTGACTCAAAGCTTCAAAATGACTCACAAGAACAATCATCAATCTCCAAACAGTGTTCATATCAAGACCATATTGAAGGAGTTTACAGGCAAGTGAAAACCAATGCAAGTTGCAAGAATGAAATCTCACATCCACACATATATGCATACATATATATATATGCATGTATATATATATATATATGATAATGCAGACTTAACAGAGCATGTGCAACTCAAGTTAGTTAAACTAGATTATCAAATCTGGTGTCTAGTTTCAAAGTGATCAACAGAAAAGGAAAATGACCAAACTTTCAAAACTGATAGAAACAGTGACAAGATATCCAAACAACAACATCTCAAGCCAAAACAGCATGGTACAACTACAAGTAAAGTTCAAGGCAAGAAGATAACTCAATCTGTATAACAAGTCATACCACAAAAGACAACAAGACTTATTCTCAAAATAATGAATCTGGTCACAGTCCTATATCAAGCATTTCGAAAACAGATATTAACATAAACAGAAAATATTGAATAAACAGAAAACAAAAAATATACCTGCTCCAACGTCTAAAGATATTGAATAAGACCCTTCGGATGGCACACATACCCACCCACTCCAACTTCAGCAAAGGTCTCTGCAAATTGATGATTTATTTTGTTGGTTTTCTCATCTGGTAGCAGTATGTTGTCCAACACCACTTTTTCATGTATGGGTGGTACATATTTCCCATGGATTTTGGACGATGTAGAATCTCGGCATACAGTACCTGTTGCAATAAAGATGTCTAGATCTATCCAACAAAATATCTGCTCGAAAGCAACTAAAAATAGAAAGCTTGAAATAAATACATGTTGCTATTATGTCTAAATCAGAGTTAAGGATTTCACATCTTTGATTGTTCGCTACATCGGTCGAATTCGGGAACTGAGAAGCAATGAATTCAGGAGCATTGAATTGTGTGGCGCGTCCTCCATCAGAAGAATTTCCCGGTGCGCGAATTCCATGTTCGATGTTTCCCACCATGTTGATCAGAACCTCCAATTGCCCATACATACTTCCCACTGTACCCTCCAAACTTCCCACCCTCATTTTCAACTCATCATGGTCTCCACGAACATGTCTGAGTCGTTTCTGTGCAATGGCACAAGCCTTAACTTTAGTCTTTGGTACAACGGTCCCAACACCGCGGCTCCTACCCCTTGCATCCTTACCAAGCACTTGTGATAAGATGTCTTCATCCACTGTCAATTTTTCTTCATCACTATCAGTGATCTTTTCCTTTGCTTTCGCAATTTTATCCTGAAATATTTATAAAATAACAGCAATTAGTATTTGTTTAATCCATATATCATATTACTGAAAGTTAATTGATTACCAATATATGCATATTAGTATTTTTCCAACTCCTTGTTATCTGAATGCATACTAAATTCTAAAGAAGTGCAGAAAACTGACAAAATGATAAATTATATTTATCTTTAGCAACGCAATGTTAGGCATAGTGGAGATAGTTCAAACTTACAATCTTGGTTCCTAAGTTCATAATAATTTCATAATCAATCCTAAGTACATAGTGGAGATTGTAGTTTGCAGATTAGTGTACACTAAAAAATATTTAATGAAAAGAATATGCAAGTTAGTATTTGTTTGACTTACGAAGTACGAAGAAGTGGCATCTGATATGCTACCATCTTTTTTCGTGTGTGTCTTCTCCCATACTTGACGACGATTGATATTTGTTGATGGACTAGCAGCGATCTGCAATATATAAAATATGTTAGTTGTGATTTTTACCATTTTTGAAAGAAAATGAATATAAATTACCATTTCTTATTCTACTTTAGCATGACTTTTACGTCCTGCATGGTGAGCATAACTGAGCAATGATCTGTTCTTTTTGCCTGACTCTCTTCTTCCGCTCGCTTCAGGCATTGCTTCATTTTTTAAGAACTCTTCCCAATCTTCTTGAGCAATTGTAGGTGGACAATTTTTCATCCGTTCTTCGTCATTGTTGAAAGTGTCATAATAAGTTGTTCTTAAGTGTTGCTTGTGTCTCCTAAAAGCCTCCGACATTCTCTTTAAAAACAATACTTTTGAAAGCGGATCGAGCTCATAAATTTTCTACAAAAAGGCAAAAAACGAGTATTTTATTTCTATCTATTTTTGTTGTTTTCTTTTGAAATTTGTTGTTTTCTTTTCCTTCTGGGCTTTTTTAGTCAACTCCATATCTATTTTTATTTTATTTCTATCCATATCTTAACTGTGGGGCTGAACCTAGTGTTGTAGTTGAACGTAAGTCTTGAATAATGTGTTTTGCTTTTGCAATGTGCAATCAAGAATTAATTCTACTAGTATTATGATGTGTAAATAAAAAAATAATTGTTGATATATTGCTGAAATACAGTTCATCTGCATGCTAAAATGGGACCATACATCTATGAAATGAGGATAATTGATTTATAAGCATCTTCACATACACAACTATACATGCAGACCTGAATTGTAATAATTGAATAAATGCTACAACTGTGCTTTCATGTGCATATTCACAGAATCTTGCATATGCTCAAAACTGCGCTTTCATGTACATAAATAATTGAATAAATTGTACAACCTGATAATTAAATCTATGAAGTCAAAACGAGAAAAATTAGTATTATGAAATCCATTTTAACAATTTATGAATGTCGAAAAACAAGGAAAAGGATGCAACAGACTTGTAATTTGAATTTTTCGGTGTAAATATCATGAGATTGCTAATTAAATCTATTCCATGCAATAGATATCGAAACATAGTGCGATAGATGTCCAATATACTTACCACCAATTCGTTCCAAACGGTGTCCTTGTATATTCCGGGTACTTTATCCCAACTTATATATGATATAGGCACATGAGCTCTTACTACTTTACCAAGCATAGTAGCGATTTTTCCAGCATTATCTGAGACCGGATTACCAAGTAAGTTTTGATCCACTTTCTTGATTTCCGAACATGATGAATGTGAAGATGTTGGATTTTCTGACATGGTTTCCTGCAAAATATAATATTACTTTGTATGAATATAATATTACTTTGTATGAATATAAATTTATATTTTATTTTTATTGCAACTACTCCTGTATTTAATGTTAAAATTGCATGAAGTTCACACTTTCCCAGTTTAAACGTGCTTTGGAAAAGTTCATATGTCCGCACTTTTGTAAATTCCCTGATTTTGTATATTCATTCTAGTTGCAAAGTTTATGTCTAGAAGTTAATTTTTGAAGTTGGCAATTTAAAATACATTGTTTGCCAAGTCTAATTACCATTTTCCAAACTAAAAAAAAGAGTTTTTTTTCAATAGCGGGAAGAATTCCAGGCTAAATAGCGAATAATATGATAAAATACCTTTGGAACACATACCTAGCAAGAAAAAAATCTTCAACAGCCCACTATTCTCCAAAAATCTAGATAATGAGAAAAATAATCAACATTAGGAAAATATTCATCATATATGCCTTATGTTGATAGTACAAAGACTGTAAAAAGAACAGATTTCTAAAGAAGGCCATGTATATAATGTCGATTATATATGCCATAGGAAATCAGATTTTCCAAAGAAATCGTATTATCTAAAGAAGACTAAATCAGATTTTCAAACATACAGAGAGTCCCAAAATTAGTCCTAAAGAAAATAATACTAAATCCAAAACAAAATAGTTTATTTACTATCTTTAAAAAGGTAACGTGAGCCATTATTTATGCAGTAAATTCAAAAGATAAGAAAAGTCATAATATTCATGTATAAAACAGAATACTAAAAACAAAGCTGACCATGAATGCTTGAACCTCATACATAGCATAGTACCAAAACTATTTGCTGACGTGAATGTAAAAATTTATGAAGGCAGATTGTAGAGTTCAGATTATTTAGGCATTAGAAATGCCATAATAAAAATAAGAAGATTAAACATGACATGCATATACACCTAACTAACAGATACTTATGGCTTCTAATTCAATCCACACGGATACACAGTATATTCAAATAATCTATCATTTTCATCGAATTACCGGAATGGTTGAACGGGCAAGGAAATGCACATGAACCTAAGAAAAGATATACGGGACCGACTAAATTTACCACTGAGCATCTAATGCTTACATAATGAGGGCCTAATTATTGGATTTGGAACACTACTATCAAAATATTTAGTTCTTAGCATGTCAGTTTCCAAATCAGTGTAGCTGTTTATAGCATATCATATGATATCTCAGTATTAGTACCCAGTAGTCCAAAATTCCATATGGGAATAGTTATGCTGATGTTATGATCTAAATGTTCAAAACAATTCAGGAATTATGGTTTTAAAGGATAATGGGAATTACCATAAATACATGATCAACAACCTGGTATAGCATCCAATACTTATTAAGGGAGCAGAGGCAAAGTGCATAGCTTAATTGTGAGTCATTTTGCTATCATTATAATCAACAAGGATATACCTACCCTAGCATCCAGTTAATACTTCACTACTTCTGAAGTATTCATTCGTTCCCAAACAATATTCTACAAATGTGGACCTTGCAATAAACACAAGTTGATTAGAATCTAGATTTAATGCAAATTTCAGTTTAACGCGCATTTTACCGTTTAATGTTCGTTCGTTCTCTCCATCTCAAATAGTCTGATATGTACACACTTCTAAGAAAATAGCTCACATAAATTTTTGTTCTCATGTGCATAACAGTCTTGTATGATTTTGTAGAAGTGTCTATACTTAATTCACTGCTTGAAATGAGGCGTCCGCCCTTTCATTTGCATCAACTGGTTGGTATAATGGAGGCAGTCGTTGTTTAAAGAGAATAAGGATAAAGGGAAACAACAAATCAGTTGTGGCTAAAGTTGTTGATGAGTGTGATTCTAATAATGGTTGTGACCCTCATAGTGGATTTCGTGTACAGTGTAGCAATAACATAGTTGTTGCATCTCCAACAGTGTGGAAGGCGCTAGGCTTTCCAAAGTCAAAATTTGGGAATTTTATGGTTACATGGACTGATGTGTAGTGGAATGTAAGGTTAAGATACTATGCATGGATGTAATTTGAAGTTGTATGTATTGCTATTGTAAATGAATAATACGTTGTGATGATATTAATGGATATGAAATTATGAAATATGTTGTGAGCTTGGATTTTCTTAGTGATATTGGTGCATGCATTATCAGTAATTCAGTATCATGCCATATAGACATATGGCTTAGATGGAGGTCCATATAACATTATAGGTTAATAAGAATAAGATATGAATAATTGAATAAGTTTTAACATTATAAGTTAATAAGAATAAGATATGAATAATTGAATAAGTTCAAAATAGATTATAGTGTAACAATTAAACCAGCAATACAAAAACATTATGGTTATGTCAGTCTCCTCGAGAATAAAATAGTGAGGTCTCCAAACATATAAGTTTGACATGCTAGATAAATAAGTTCAGTAAAAATACGTCAATTCACACAATCATAAAAACACAATGAACAATACGCCAATTCACTTATTTTCCCACGTATATTAGGAACAATGAGAAGACAAAAGTGATTAAAAATATAGAAGTCGTGCAATTAAAAACATACACACACAATCGTGCAATTAAAAATATACAGACACACAATCATGTGATGGATGAATACTAATAAGTTAACATATGGATTTGGTAAGGTCTTCTAATTTTTCATTGTCTTCAAAAGCTGATTGATGGACGGTAGGGAACTCAATGTCACCACACTTGTAGTCAACCGTTTTGGTGTATGCAAAACCACTGACCATCCGTTATTTTTTAAATCTTTTGAGTAGAACACTTGACTCGCTTCTGATGCAAGAATAAATGGCTCATCATTCACGTTATTTTTGTTCTTCAATTTCCCTAAATTTACCGTGATCAGGTTTGAAATGAGATCTACTTTGCAACCATTGACCTTATCCTCGACCTTTACCCAATCACAATAAAAAACTGTTTGTTTGAAGTCAGTGTAATCCAACTCAAGTATCTGTTGAATGACTCCGTAATACGTTGTTTCTGCTTCCTTATAATTTTTATCCTTACCACTCGCTCTAAATTTTGTAATTGCTCTCATGCATACACCGCTATTTTGTGTTACCATACGGTCTTCGTACTTTTTGGTGGAAAATGAAAATCCATTCACTTGGTACTTCATATAACTACGCACCATGAACTTCAGCCCGTGCACTAGCCGCCACAGAGTTAGATCAACATCGATGGTCTTTAACAACTACATAAAACAAAATAAGTAAAAAAGCATGGTCACGAAGGTGTATTGCCTACTTATAAACACGTGAAATACTTAAGACGATGTAATAACTCATTACGTAACCATAGATTAAAACATTGAACGGCTTCCACATTCGTAACCATGCCTCGAGGTTGAAATCTAGTACTTTTCACATAGGAGTTATACATCCTACGGAAAACACATATCAAAACGTATATATAAATTGAATTAAAAAAATGGAACTTCGGGACAAGTTCGTGAACTTACTTCTTCCATTCATCCAATCCATCGTACTTATTAAGGACCCATCTACGCACTTGTTCAAACTGCACTTGGGTTAACGTTATGTCTTTACCATTATCTAGAGGTATCTCACCAGCAAACTCATCGTCCTCGTCTAAAAACGCTTCGCGGGTATGTTTATGATTGCCATCACCTCCGTTTGGCATATATTCCATGCAGTGAAGACTATCTTCTTGTATGATATATCCTTCTGCAATACACCCTTCAATGTATCTTTTATTGCGCACATATCCTTTATATGTTTTCATTAACCTATGAATGTGATCAATTATATATTGTAGACGGTAGCTATTTATATTGAATAATGATGTACATAACTGAAATTAGAAATTTACCGTTCAAAGGGACACATCCATCTATATCTGACAGGGCACATATCAACGCTTCATCGGCTAAATGAACCATAAGGTGGATACTGATATCAAAAAATGCAGGTGGAAAATGTTTTTCAAAATCACACATTGCTTCTACCAAGCTAGCCTTTTCTTTTAAAAGATGTTCCCTGTTGATCACCTTTGAGCACAAAGTTAAAGAATAGACTAATACGATGAACAACATTTCGTAGATCCTTATGTTGTTGATAAGAATGTTGAAGCAATACCGGAAGCAAATGTTGCATTATGACATGGTAATCATGTGACTTCATATTTCTTAGTTCAGGAGGATTGATGCTCACATTGTTGTGGAAGTTAGAAGAGAATTTGTTAGGCACTTTCAGATTTTTCAAAACAGTGCAAAACCGTATCTTTTCTTCTTTGCTCAAAGTGAAAGTTGCCTTTGGTATGATTATTTTATTTGTTTCAGGATCTTCCATCAACCACGACTTTTGTTTTATACCCATGGTTTTCAAATCCTTGCGTGCATTGATGCCATCTTTTGACTTATCTTTGTGGTCCATAATGGTGCTGATGAGATGCTCCGTGACATTCTTCTCCGTATGCATAACATCAATATTATGTTGGATCAAATTTGCTTTCCAATATGGTAAATCAAAAAAGATAGACCTCTTATACCATCCAGAAACATTGTCAACTTCTTCATTGGTTGACTTTTCCATTTTCGACTAATTTCTTCTTTTTGTTTACCAACTTTCATTTTGATATTCGCTACTTTCTTTTCAACTTGAAAACCAGTCAATGGCCATTTAGGACGACGAAGTTCTTGTTCGTTGTTGAAATTTGTCTTATCGTATCGAAACTTGTGTTTGTTAGGAAGAAACATTCGATGTCCCATGTAACATATCTTCTTACTTTCAGGAAGATGATAAGAATAAGTGTTTTCCCCACAAAAAGGACATGCAAAATAACCGTGAGTTGTACAACCCAATAAAGTCCCAAAAGCAGGGTGATCATGGATTGCCCACAGCACCCTAGCTCTCATTGTGAACTCAGATTTATTTAATGAGTCAAATGTAACGACTCCTTCCCATAACTGCTTTAACTCGTCTATCAACGGCTGTAAATAAACATCAATATCCTTCCCTGGTTGTTTAGGCCTAGAAATCAACAATGTTAACATTGAGAACTCCCTTTTCATGCACATAGACGGAGGAAGATTATATGGTACTGCAATTACTGGCCAACAACTGTAAGGGTTAGAGGGATGAGCATGTGGACAGAAACCATCTGTCGCTATTCCAAGTGTGACATTTCGTGGCTCGGTAGCAAAAGCTTGGTCAAAAGAATCTGCGGCTTTCCATTGAGAAGTGTCGCATGAATGACGCATTACGGTTGGATCAGACTTGGCAAGACCATGCCAGGTCATCGCATCTGCTATCCATGGTACAGTATACAGTCTCTTCAATCTAGAAATTAAAGGGAAATGTCTTAATGTCTTTCGAGGTACTTTGGTGCCTTTTCTCTCTTCGTTGAATGATGTCATATATCTTGGTTCATTGCAATTTGTACAAGAAACTTTGTTCGCATCATCTTTCTAGTACAATATGCAATCATTGATGCATGCATCATAAGTTTTGTAATTCATCCCAACTTACTTAACGATCTTCTTCACGTCGTAGTACATTGTCGGCAGCGTGTTACCTTCAGGGAGTAACTCCTTTATTAGTTCGAGGAGTGCAATCACACCATTATCTGAAAAGCCGTATTGGGTCTTCAAGCTATTCAGTTTCACAATGGCATACAGCTTCGTAATCCCTTTTGAACATGAAGGATACAGTGGCTCTTTTACGCTACCAAAAAGTGATTTATACTTCTTACTTTCATTGGCCTGCCAATCTGGATAATCAGTAGACTGTTCTCCAACATTAGCATGATCAGGAAACAGATTATTAGGTTGAAAATGATGAAATCTATCTGCATCATTGACCAGATCTTCCATCCTAATATGTTCAGATTCATCAGTAGTTGTGGCATGACTAACTGGTTGTTGTTTTTCCATCTCCGCCCTTTTTCCCCATGAAAATACCACACTATATATGATTGGATAATACCCCATCTAAGCAAATGAAAATGAATGTCATCTAATTTGATCGCCTTCATATTTTTGCACCGGGTGCAAGGGCATAAATACACTCCTTTCTTACCACCGTTTTCTTCAACAAAACTAATGAACTTCTACACCCCGTCTATATAGTATGTAGATCTTAGATCTGATTCATTTATCCATTGTTTGTCTATGCTGAAAGACATACTGCCCTCCTATATCATATATAACAGAACATGAGACTTGTCCTTCAATGGGTCTTCGTTCCAATTGCTCGAAAAGAATATTTTTGAAAAATTCAAGTGGGAAATTATTGGAATTTTTTTGAATTGAAATGAATTATTAAAAATACGAGAAGAGCATATAAGCTCTTATTTGAGAATAGTCCCACATTGTAAGGTAAGGGTCATGTTTTCAGATGTGTGAAGTATATTGATATAGACTATTTTCTATGATACTCTTAATTATAAAAATAGCATTTCTATAAAAGTTAACATTAGCACCAAACTGCTTCCAAAAAATTTGCCATTACACCGACGCTATTCTGTAGCAACGGAGTAACATCTATGCATTACCCCTCTCCTGACTTGGCTTACACCATTAACAACAATTTTATCCACTTATACAACAATGTCAGAACCATATACAACAACGCCTTTTGAATATACAACAATGGCATAACCATATACAACAACGCCTTTTAAATATTTTTATCCCAACTATTTAATATTCCCAGCACCACTAATCCCAAAAGCAAATGAATCATTACTCATTACAAAGCATCATTACAGTAACAATCAAAGTCAACTACCAATTGAATAATATCACTAGTTGATATTATCCTACAACAATCAACTCACATTCACTTGTGCTTAAGTCGCTACAGCAATTAAATTCTCACATTTTTTAAAGAAAAATTAGCTTATAAAAATAAAAGGTCCACTATTTGCACATATTAAAAAAACGCAGTCCCATAATATATAATTCTTTCAAATTGTTTGCGCATATGATTCATGAAATTGGACATCAAAATGTCCATATTTTATTCTTGATCTAAAGTGATGCTTATTGAGGTTTTTGAAAGCAGATCCACTGTTTTTCATTTTCCATGCATTGGTTCTTGTATTCAACAGTCTAAATTCGAATGGACTTAATAAACTGGGTAAAATAAAAGTAATTAGTTGGGTAAAATAATACATTGATTAGTTGATTTATATTCTTTGTACACTTGTAATAGTACCTATAAATAACCAAACAACCATATTAATTTACCTTAAAATCTGCACTGGTTTTTGACTTAACAAACCTCTTCCACTCTTTCGCACTTTTGATGCAATCTAGTTTTACCTGAAGTCTTTCCTTCTTAGACTTTGCTTTCTTTATCTGTTTAACTAAATTGCATTTTGAAGTCCTAAAAATACATCCTATTAGTCGAAAAATGAGCACTTTTTTCCATTCCTCATCTAGCTTAAACCTAACCTGCAATATTCACCAAAATACGAGACTGGTCGTGAATTTTTCCAATAACTATGCATCAAATGAACTATATAAATAAAATCACTGCTTTTAAATCAAATGAACTTTAACTACTAAACTGCCTATACTGATTTATTGAATTATTTTCAAAGGTAATGGTTTTTCCGATATTGTTATTCAGAGTGAGGTAGTTGTAACTTGCACACAATCAGCACTGTATATTGTTATTCAGAGTTAGGTGATTATTTTTGGTGACGTTGACTCTGTATTTGCCCAACAATTCAGTTTTCCAGCACCAATAACAAATAATCATTGAGTTATATGAGTATCAACTATTATGATTATCAACTAATTCATTGCTTTAGCACATATCCATAGCTCATTACATACTGCATATTGGCTTCATATTCCATACATACTAAAGCGCCCTCTGCTTCCCAACCTAACTTTATTCACCTCCACCACACACAACTATACTTTCAATGTGAGTTTGGCTTCATATTTCTTGCAAAAGCTTCTATGGCACTGGTCCGTTCAAGTCCAGGAAAAAGAGGCAGGGAGAAAGCAACATTCAAGAATTAAGAAGCAGCAACCAAAACATGAGGAGCAAACAGCACAACAGGGTGGAGGAAACACCTAAAGCACATGCTCCAAGTACCGACCGGTCGACCGGTCATCATAGATCGGTCAATCGGTGGGATGTCTGGAGCTAGCGTGCTCCAGGTGTTTCCTCCCCATCGTCGACTTCAAGCAATTCTGACTTGATTTCTCCATAATTCAACATTTTAAATTGTATTTACCACCTCAAATTTGCAGATGCATGCACTTGAAAACACTCCATATTATAAAGACATTGAAAAGGGAGCAAAAACCGAGGTATAGTAAGAAGTTTTGATAATTTACTATCTCTGTTTACAGTAAATCCATAGAGACAATCAAACATCCATAGTTCATCCAAAAATTCACAATCAACCAAACTATTTTAGCATGCCAGTCAAATAGAGTTAGATGTGAGGATTACTCACCTTTCTTCCTTAATTTAGCAGTAAAACAACTACTACAGCCTACTGCTTCTCAATTTGAAACCCTAACAGTGCTTAATCAAACAACAAATAGAAACCCAATTCAATGAACTATAAAACTAAAACAAAGACCTAATAAGAAATATATAGGTTAGAGATATCCTTACCCGAAATTATTAGCTTCCTTAGCTAATTAAATTGACCTACTAATGAGAGTTTTTGGGAGCTTGGAATTAGGTTTCAAAAGAGGTAAAATGAGTTGGTTTTATTTTTCTGAAGTTATGAGATAACAATGAGGTATTGGGGTGGAAAATTTGCGCCAAAAATAGGCACGAAATAAGATACGACTATTAGCCGTATCAAATTTGATACGGCTATTAACCGTATCAAAATAAGTGGGAAAGCCAATTTTATGGAGGGAAGCAGTGCGTATTGGGGTGGAAAATTTGTGCCAAAAATAGGCACGAAATAAGATACGGCTATTAGCCGTATCAAATTTGATACAGCTATTAACCGTGTCTAAATTTTTAGATACGGCTAATAGCCGTATCAAATTTGATATGGCTAATAGCTGTATCTAATGAGGCGGTAGGAGGGGTGGCTAAATCAGCTTTTTGGTGTAGTGTCTAGTGCGGACTCAAATTTGGTTCCTTGATCAGAAACCGTCATTCTTCTTGCATAGCCATATACTATGATAGAGAATTCCAGAATCAAATCAAAAATCCATATCCAAGGTTTGCCTTCGAGAATCGAGTGAAAAATCCTAACTCGGATCGATATAAATTATCTCGAAATTCTATGTTCGAATCTGGGTCAAATCGTTATGCGAATAAAATAGTATACGTACAACTTACGTATTTATTTCAATTGATTCTTAGTTACACCAAATTCTTTTCATTCACATTCATTTTCATAATTTCCTTTAGTAACAGATTTATTTGTGAAACATTTTATTAATCATCACTTTAGTTTATAATTATTCTATAAAAGTCCAACTTCTTATATATGACTTCATCTACGTTTATAATTATCTCAAAAGTTACAAATTCAATTTCAAAATTTATTTGCAAATTTATGTTTAATTCTATAACCAATTTACAAAGATATTATTTGATTCACTTGTCTACTTTCTTAAGTTCCACTTACTTATTCCATTGAGTCATTAATCATTTCATAATATACTTAAGTATATAACACTTACTGTTGCAACTAAATTTCCATTTACATACATTCTAATTACTTTTAAGTTTGTTTACTTGTATAACATCCCATTATATATCCATGTCATATTTTAACTTTTAACATTTGGTAAGTCTTATTATATGCTATTAGAATGCAATTTGGTACTATACAAATTAATTTGATTCATTTTACTTAATTAGAATGTTCACTATTTTAACTTGTTTAAATTTTCTTTGCTTTCAATTTAAGAGTTTCAAACTCAACTCTAAAGCTTCTTAAAACATTTAGCTTATATTTCTTAATTCTCTTATTTTATAAGTTCTGGTTGCTCAAATATTTCATTTTATTCAAATAATTCGAAGATTTTTAATTAACAGAACTTAAAATTTTTAAATGCCCGGTTCATTTCAAATCATTCGAAATAAGTATACCTATATCTTTTATATCAAATCATACTTTTGGAGTTTAAACAAAAATCCATTTATCAAAAAAAATTCGAAGTAAAGCTTCTCAAAAGCCTCCCCTACTTTGAGACTCGAAAATGAACGTTAATGATGCTACGCAGTCATCATCGAAATTATTTTCCAATGACAGAAGAGGGGAGTACTAAATTCATTTCTTTTAAAATTTATTTGAAAACAATTTGTATTCGTATATAATTTTAAACAATACTGATATTAGTTTCCAAACCTTGAAACCATTTTCAGAAACACCGAAATTTAAATTTCTCAAATTCTCAATTTTTATATTCATTTTACTTGCAAATTATCTTTTACAAATCACATTTATACAATTTAATTTTCTTATAGTCATATAATAGCTAATAGTTTATGAATATTGACTAGTCAACATAAATGATAATGATCAATATTGTCATTTCTAACAACCAATTTATTCTACATATACCATAATAATTACTGAAAAATTATTCCTTTATATATAAAAATATAACCAGGGTAAAATTATTTCATTTACCCAATTTCCAAACAATATTATGTCGAGTTGCTCTGTTCAAGTGTTTAGAGATCCCTATCAATAACGTTAATTACTCGTATTGACCAGAATCCATAAGCTACTCAAAAAATCAACCAACACAATATAAAACAATTTTTATATTCACTAACAATTACGCACTCATATATATTAATACACTCAAACTAATTCTAGGGTACCACTGACCCTATCTCTAATGAGTTACCCCACAAAGCTAAGGTTACCGCAAAACCAAAGCTCTGATACCAACTGTGACGACCCATTCGAAAGGTTTAAATCGACAATAATCCACACATGTCCAACTTAAACAATCCGGAATATAGATAATCAATGGGGTTAATTAAGAAAAATAAGAAGAAGAAAACAAACACATAATCTCGCAGCAGAACGACAAAATATAATAATCAAATAAATAGTTCATGAAGCTGTTTCTAATATACATTTGATTATGATCTATACAGCATTCAACAGAGTTACATATATACATCAAAGATAAATAAATAATGCAACAGACAACATGATGCAGGCATACTAATCGTAATAATATATCAAATCTTCGTCTTCGTCCTCCAGAATAAATCTTCAATAAGCTGAAAAACTTAAGACTGACCCGAGCGTAATGAAAAGACAAAACACTCGAGTCAGGACTAAAATATCCTTATGTAAGTCAAATTGATATCTCATATAACGTGACTGTAACGGTGTCAGAGATGTTTATGGGATTTCACATATCCTATCCAGTGTGTAACGTGCGTGCAATAACTCAAGAGATGTTACGGGATTTTCCATCTTTTAAGGATCTGTCAAAATATTTATATGTAGTAGAATATGCTACATATATAATGTCTACTCAATAAAATAAATATTTTTCTTAGCGTTAAGGCTTTACATTGATCCCCCTTAACGCGTTTTTAAGCATTGTCGTACAGTTTGCATATAAAACACCAGTTAAACGGTCAGTGGATAGGGATGTGCCGTGATACAACAACACTAAACCAAAATCGTATGGGTCTCGTATAGGGATAAAAGTATGACAAGGCACGTGAGGCAATGCCCAAGGTAGGATACTACCAGTTCGGGTCGCAGGGCTAGTGGTAAAACATCATAGCTATGACCGCCCATCTCGTCCATCCATCCCATATCGAGTCAAATGGAGGCTATCCCAAATCAAGGTGCACCAATCGAAACTAACAACAAGAGTAATAATATGGACCGAGTCCAAGAAAATCGAAGAACGGAAGTCCGCTCGAGGTAATTAGCCCACTTGGCCCTGTCAAGCCGTCCTGTTTTAGTCATTTCAAATTGGCACAAGTGTTGAGGTCTATCCATCATCGTTCTCTTTCTTCAAATCCAGCAATCGTCGCTGAATCCAACCACTTCGTTCTAGATTCTCCTCCGCGTACACAGTTGTTAAAGTGGTTCCGGTATCGATAGAGAGTATGCCCATATCCGCCCCTGGTCTCTTTAACAACCAAACGTCGTTTTACACACCGGTTCGTACTTTTACATTTCAAAAACAGTTCATACTTGATATCAAAATATCATGTTCGCTTCAAAATCAAATCCATTTCGAAATTATCATATTTACTCAAAATATGCCACTTCACTTCAAAAATCATTTTTGCCTCAACATCTCCTTTTCGATTCCAAAATTGTTTTCGAAATTCAATTTAGGTTATATTTTCAATTCAACCCAATTCATATTTAAATCCATGATTTAAAATTGAACACTCCACCCTTGACCAGTTTGAATTTTTGAAAAATAGTTTGAATAGTTTTTAAAATAGTTTAAATAATTAAAATAGTTAAAATAGTTTAAATGGTTAGGATAGATAAAAATAGTTTAAATGGTTAAAATAGTTTAAATGGTTAAAATAGTTTAATATAAAGTAGTTTAAATATCTGAGTGGTTTATATAGTAAAATAATTTGGAAAACCAAAATAATTTAAACATTTAGAGAATATAGGTTTTTAACAGTTTATACTAAAATAATTTATTTGAAAAAGTCAAACTGATTCAATTTTCAAATCTTCTCAATCCAAATCAAATCAATTTCCATTTCCATTTATCTCGATTCAATTCTGATTTCAATTCGAGTTAACTTCAATTCCAGTTTATATTCAAATCAATTCCAATTCTGTTTCCAATCAATTCAATTTTGGTCTCAATTCCAGTTAATTTAATTCAATTCCAATTTGAATTAATTTCAATTCAATTCCAATTTGAATTAATTTCAATTCAATTCTCAATTTTTAAACCATTTCGATTTATATCAGTTTCAAGTTCGATTTCAAAACACCGATTTAAATCACCTAAATCAATTCAAACTTCAATATTCAATTTAAGGTTTAAATCTTCGATAATAATTCAACCTCAAGCTCACTGTTGAAATATCAATTTAAATTACTTTTACTTAGTAGTATTTCAAAGTTCGAATAAAGTCCAAATCTTTAAAACAATCCAATTTCTGAATTTCAAATATTATTTCGATTACAACTTCAAAATCTCAACTTCGATAATTTAAACAATTTCGATTACCACAATTTAATTCCACAATTTGAGCTCAAGTTCGAAAATAATTTGATTTCTATAAATTCGATTTTATTTCTTTTAAATCAATATCATTTAAATAAATTTCAAATCAAAAGTTTTAAAATCATTGAATTTAACCAATCCGGTGTACGTATATAATTTTCTATCATATGGCCAAGTGATCAGTTATTTCATTTTAATTTCAGGGATGGATATATATCATTTCAAACCAAAATAAATGTCATAGGTATATATCATTTCAACCTATTTCTTAATTTATTCGAAGTAATTCAATTTACAGTTTATATACTGTAAATAATATACAGGGCGATAATAGGATATATCAGAATAAACAAACATCCCAATTATCCAAAATATCAACCAATAGCATCCATCGCAATCAATCATCCAAACGGTCAATATAATTCACAACAATTTCATAGTTACTAATATCAGGTGTTTTACTGGCAATTCAATTCCAATTTCAAATTTAACTGTCAATTTTAAATTTTTAACAGTTAATTTAAATGACAACTAAATTTATCAAACAACGACCAATAAAATTATATCACTTCGTAATTTCAAATTAACTAGCATAAAAATATTCTAGTACTTTGTGAGCGTTATAAAACTCTCACCCTGAGTTTCTGTTATCCTTGGACGTTCCGGTTTGGAACTAAGACCGAACAATGTCCGATTTTTGTCCAAATTCCGACTGCCTCCAAATCCATCCAAACTAGTTTCATTGCGAAGCTCTCGTCATCACAATCGCAATGCAAAAAGTTTCGTTCCAATCGGACCTCGTATGTAGGAGTTATACATTTTTAAGTTCATCGATAATTTAAATTTATAAAACAATTTAATTATCTTAAAACAACCCATACCAAAACAACGGCCTAAGGCCCAACACAAGCTTTCTTCCCCAAACATGCCTGTAGCCATTACCTGCACATGAACAAAACCATGGCCGTGCACACATATGGAGTAATACGGAATTACGATACTCCATTCGACATGCCATCTTCGCCAAACGACTCCTCTTCGAATACCCCATCGCCTCGACCCCAAGACTTCGAGCACAACACCTCCCTTCAAAACGCATCCACCCTCCATCCTTGCGTACGTGCAAAAGTCGCACTTTCCTCCTGGCGATCGCACGTCACAGAAAACAAACCGGAGATGCTATTTTCGACGGCGAGCTCGAATACGACCTCAGATTCGAACAACAATGCCTGCATTTGCTAAAACCCCAAACCCTAGCTCCATAGCCCACGTTCGACCCTGCTGTCGGCCTCCAAAACCACGCCCGCACCTATCAACACTCACCTAGATCGAATAGAATGATGCAACTAGATTTTATAAGAAGGTTTGGTATTTTTCCATTGAGTATTTCTTGAGAAATTAATTTTTGAAGCTTCCATTGTTCTTTAATTTTTTTTCTTTTCAATGTTCTGTAAGTTGCATGCCTTATAAAAGGGGAGGGAGACATGATTTTGGCGTGTTGGTGATTATGTACAGTGTTTTGAAGTGAGATAAAGCAGCCGATGTGAATAAAAAGGTCAAGTCAGCATATAAATATATTATTTAATTTTTCAAACCGTCTCGATTATGTAACTCAAAATCTCGAACCCCTATCGAGGCATGCCACTAGGCGTTTATAATGTTATACCCCTATTCCGAACGTAATGGAAAAGGTTTCGAGTCCTAATTTGATCATTGGAGAAGATAGCTTTTAGGACCCAATTATTATATTGAATTTTCGATATTAATTTCAATGCATTTTCATACCGTACGACCAAACGATAACTCCAAACGCTACAAAATTTGAAATACGATAATAATACAATATTACGAATACAATGAAACTAGTTTCGTTGAAATCCGAGACTGTGCCCCGGATTGCTGTTATCCCAACTTTTGGCAAAGCCGAGATACCCAAAGATTAACTGAAAATCAATGATTATTAGTCATGAACATCGATTGTGCATCGCAGGTTCACCACGGATATCGATGAATTTTGTCCAAATCCGGATCGGGCTACAATTGATAAGACATGTCAAGCAAGGCCAGATGAAACAACATTCCAAATCTCGAGTCGATCCGAGTTCGTACGCCCAAGATATCATCGACGCAAGTGAAGGACATAGGCTTGTGTTCGTCTCCATATGATTCGTATCCATTAAGGTCGACTCCATCAAGATTGACTCCATCCACTTCGTATCCATCCAAAGCCTCCCTTAGTTCGAATCCATCAGAGTATTCCCGCCTTCGAATCCACAAGATAGCCTCACGTTCGAAACCATAGACCCAACCTTGGTTCGAATCCATCAAGTAAAAGGTTGTTCGAATCCGTGAGCTATGCATAGCTTCGAATCGATTCGAAGGCACTCGAAACCATCGATTCGAGGACTTGCACAAGAGATCGATTCGAACTACTTGTCCCTCGATCGATACGAAGGAACGCACATTTTATCGAATCGAAGGAGTATACTTTAGATCCTTCCCTTCGAATCCACCACGTCTACATAGCTAAAACCCCGGCCACGACTCAGTAAAACTCGGAGAAAAAGGAGGGTTGACCCGAGGCATGCGCACCACGCCATAGTCTTCGCGTGCAGGAAAATCGATTTGAACGAATCGATTCGAGCATATCGATTCGAACGACTCCAGGAAGCGAAAATCTTCAACTTGAATCGATCATAACTTGAGATCTACACATCCAAATGCTACGAAATTTTCACAGAAGCTTGAGCACATGTTGAAGAATGTCCACACCAAATTTCAGCTTGATTGGACAATTTCTTGATCGATTCGAACAAAGGGTCGAATCGATCCCGAAGTGAGCCCGGATCTCCAGATCTCGGCCATGTGGGCTCCCTCACATGCCAGAACTGGTCTCCCCTCAATTTAGGTGAAATATCAGCCTCCTACACCTATAAATAGAGCCCCTGGTCATTCAGAAAAGAGGTCGGACAATTTTGAGAGCAAAGAGCGCCCAGATTCTGCCAAATTTACTCTAGATCACCATTGCTGCCTTAGATTCAAACTTAGTTCAGCAAATCAGTTGTAATATAACATACGAAATTGTAATCTTCAAGCATCGAGCAATAAAATCATAAAAACCTTGAAGTGGACATAGGCCGGAGATAGCCGAACCACTATAAATTGCGTGTCACTGTTCATTATTTCTTGATTGCTGTTTGTTACTTACTTAAGATCCGTGATTTGTGTGTGAATATTGTTGATTTATATTCATACGCTGGTGCTTTCACAACACTTGGGGTTTGTGACCATTTTTGGCGCAAACACTTTGGTGCTTTCACTGAGAAGAACTAGCACCCGCTACACCAGATTCGAAGTTTAGATTTGAAATTTTAAGGATTCAGATTTGGCTCTACAATGACTCGACAAACAAGACAAAGAGCTGAGAGGAGCCAACAGGGAGGAAGTCAAGAGGCATCCTCTGGCGCTGGAGAAGGACAAGCTTCGATCTACATTACTAGAGATGAGATGGAGGCTATGAATAACCTAATGCAGGAGAGAATGATGAAAACCCAACAAGAGATGCTGCAGAATTTCTTCGAGCAGATAAGAGCTGCAGGAACACAGAACCTTGGACCAGCTACAGCGGCTGTGAATGTGGAACAAGGAGCTAGGGCTATGGAACCCAACGGAGGACAGAATACAGAACCAGAAGGCAATCAACAAGGGCTTGGGGGCAGGCCCGCAGGATCCAACGCAGAAGTACCTTTGGAAGGAGCTCAACCGGCTAGGGCCAACACAAATGCTAACGAGCCGCCCGAAGAGTACGTACCAGAATTCCCTACGAGACTCGGAGGGCAAGACCGAGACGTGACAAGGGGGCAACCCCTGGATGGAGATGAAAGAATGATTGGCCTAGTGAGACGGCTCATGAGAGGAGGGTTGTCAGGAGGAGGATTGGAAGAAGTTAGTCGGAGTCCGTTCGCTCCGAATATCAGGAATGCAAGGAACCCTCCGAAGTTCAAACTACCAACGCTGAATCCTTATGATGGAAAGTCAGACCCGACCATGCATATCACCAGATATATCAGACACATGGAAGTGCTGGGAGCATCCGAGGAAGTGATGGCACGATGTTTCCCCTTATTCTTATCAGATTTGGCTGCGCTTTGGTTTAGGCAGCTAGAAACCGGATCAATCAGGACATGGGGCGAGCTTGTGGATTGCTTCATGAAGCAGTTTAGGGTTCACGTGACGCGACCTAAGAGCGTGATGACTTTGGCATCAATAAAACAAAGGACCGGAGAGTCCATAAAAGATTTTTTGTTATGATTTAATGCGACGGTGACTTCTGTAGATCGCCCGGACCCATCGATGATTTTGATGGCGGCGGTGGCAGGAGTTGGAGAAGGCACCGAATTCAAAGACTCTTTGACTAAAGATCCGCCGCAAGATCTTGGAGAGTTTTTCCATGAAGCTGAAAAATTCATTCGATTAGAGGAATCACGAGCCGAGAGGCAGGAAATAAATGTTGCACAAGGCGAAGGAACCGCCAGGGAACAGTCCAGGGCAGACAAAGGAAAGAGAAAGCAGGATGACGCACATGATGGTCCTGATAAACGGAAGAAATTCCGAGAGCCCAGATTCAGGCAATACACAGACTTGGTGGCAGGACTGGAACGAATTTACACCGAAACCCGGGGGCAACTCCCCTATCGAAAACCACCCAGGAGAGATCCCACGGAGCGGGAACGTAGGACTGGAAAGTACTGCCTATTCCATGAGTTGGATGGGCACACTACCGATGAATGCCGCCACCTGAAGGATGAGGTGGAAGAACATGCCAGGAGTGGTAGATTGCCGCAGTATGTCAGAGAACGTACGACGGCGGTTAGACCCGAACAACTACCGCCTCAACCAAACAGGAATGATCCTGGATCGGGATCACGACTCGTCATCAACTGATTGTGATGGCAAGGGCCAAGTTCAAAATTTGGACTCTGGTCGATTAGTTTTCTTAGATTTGATTTCCAAAATAAAACGGCTATCCCACATACTCATGTACGGGAACCGGAGAGATCCCTAGGCATGCTCTGAGATGGAAATAGACCGCTCCGCCCGGAGAGGCATTATCTTGTTTTTCCTGGTGTTTGAGATTGAACATCTAGGATTTGAATTTAATAAAGGAACACTTATTAAAATAAACCTTTGACCGGAGAGTTAAAGAATAAACATTAGATATCAATATAAACATGATCGCTTTATGATCCTACCCGGAGAGGCAGGGTCCGGAGTGCAAGAAGTGAGTTGCTTCGCCGGAGAGCGACAGGATCAACTCACTTAAGCATCGTTTCCTATTCACCGGAGAGTGATTGGATCAGGATTCGATAAGAGCCTGGAGAGGCTATGATCGGCCCATGATTTAGGCCATGACATCGCTTAATGTTCAGATTCACTGAACCGGAGTGCAGGAGGTGAGTCGCTTCGCCGGAGAGCGACAGGATTGACTCACTTAACGTTGTTTCCCCTTCACCGGAGAGTGACAGGATGGGATCCAGCATGAGCCCGGAGAGGCTATGATCGGCCCACGATTTAGGCCATGACATCGCTTAATGTTCAGATTCACTGAACCGGAGTGCAGGAGGTGAGTCGCTTCGCCGGAGAGCGACAGGATTGACTCACTTAACGTTGTTTCCCCTTCACCGGAGAGTGACAGGATAGGATCCAGCATGAGCCCGGAGAGGCTATGATCGGTCGAGAACGACCAAGACATCGCTATACGCCCTAGCTGGGGCCAGAGTGCAAGGGATAGAAAGCAACGCCGGAGTGCAATAGGATCTTTCTATTCAATCACTAAATCTAGAGTGGGTTTGACAAGGGTCCGGAGTGACCATCGATAATACGGAGAGACTGTAGAATCTCATTCTTAACTTCCACTGAAAGAAATTGATAACAATTCGGCTTCGAACAGCCATGGACTTGATTGAAAATGCTATAAGCTACGAGTAAAACATGAACTCACTGCATCCGACTTAAGACTGATCAAAACACGCCTTTTACCAAAAAGGCATGTTTTGGGGGGCAAAATGTTATCCCAACTTTTGGCAAAGCCGAGATACCCAAAGATTAACTGAAAATCAATGATTATTAGTCATGAACATCGATTGTGCATCGTAGGTTCACCACGGATATCGATGAATTTTGTCCGAATCCGGATCGGGCTACAATTGATAAGACATGTCAAGCAAGGCCAGATGAAACAACATTCCAAATCTCGAGTCGATCCGAGTTCGTACGCCCAAGATATCATCGACGCAAGTGAAGGACATAGGCTTGTGTTCGTCTCCATATGGTTCGTATCCATTAAGGTCGACTCCATCAAGATTGACTCCATCCACTTCGTATCCATCCAAAGCCTCCTTTAGTTCGAATCCATCAGAGTATTCCCGCCTTCGAATCCATAAGATAGCCTCACGTTCGAAACCATAGACCCAACCTTGGTTCGAATCCATCAAGTAAAAGGTTGTTCGAATCCGTGAGCTATGCATAGCTTCGAATCGATTCGAAGGCACTCGAAACCATCGATTCGAGGACTTGCACAAGAGATCGATTCGAACTACTTGTCCCTCGATCGATACGAAGGAACGCACATTTTATCGAATCGAAGGAGTATACCTTCAGATCCTTCTCTTCGAATCCACCACGTCTACATAGCTAAAACCCCGGCCACGACTCAGTAAAACTCGGAGAAAAAGGAGGGTTGACCCGAGGCATGCGCACCACGCCATAGTCTTCGCGTGCAGGAAAATCGATTCGAACGAATCGATTCGAGCATATCGATTCGAACGACTCCAGGAAGCGAAAATCTTCAACTTGAATCGATCATAACTTGATATCTACACATCCAAATGCTACGAAATTTTCACAGAAGCTTGAGCACATGTTGAAGAATGTCCACACCAAATTTCAGCTTGATTGGACAATTTCTTGATCGATTCGAACAAAGGGTCGAATTGATCCCGAAGTGGGCCCGGATCTCCAGATGTCGGCC
The DNA here is from genome assembly GCA_030737815.1 of Allium fistulosum. NCBI lineage: Eukaryota > Viridiplantae > Streptophyta > Magnoliopsida > Asparagales > Amaryllidaceae > Allium > Allium fistulosum. The sequence continues at coordinate 896,543,419 of CM060907.1, read as the reverse complement.
ATGTGGGCTCCCTCACATGCCAGAACTGGTCTCCCCTCAATTTAGGCGAAATATCAGCCTCCTACACCTATAAATAGAGCCCCTGGTCATTCAGAAAAGAGGTCGGACAATTTTGAGAGCAAAGAGCGCCCAGATTCTGCCAAATTTACTCCAGATCACCATTGCTGCCTTAGATTCAGACTTAGTTCAGCAAATCAGTTGTAATATAACATACGAAATTGTAATCTTCAAGCATCGAGCAATAAAATCATAAAAACCTTGAAGTGGACGTAGGCCGGAGATAGCCGAACCACTATAAATTGCGTGTCACTGTTCATTATTTCTTGATTGCTGTTTGTTACTTACTTAAGATCCGTGATTTGTGTGTGAATATTGTTGATTTATATTCATACGCTGGTGCTTTCACAACACTTGGGGTTTGTGACCATTTTTGGCGCAAACAATTGCTATTTTAACGTCTCGGTTATAATATAAAAATTTTAATTTCTAATTATTCGCTTTTAAATTCAATTTTAAATTTTAACAATCTTCGTTGTTGTTTAAATAAAATTTTAAATCAATTTCGATATCACTTTCAATCGTATTAAATTCAGAATTCAATTATTCAAATAATTTCCAATATTAAATTTTAAACAATTAAATCATCCAACAAATCACTATAATAAATCATTAAGTTCCAAATAAATTTAGTTATCAATATCATTTTATTTCTATCTAAATAATTCACAATTATTATTCAACTTCAGTTATCGATTATAAACCCAGTTAATATATATAATTTCATTTCAATACTCGTTATCGCCAAATCTTCGAATTTAGTTTATTTCAAAATTTTATTCAAGTTCATATCCAATAACTACACTAATAATTCATTAAATTATATTTTTCACCATTTTTTATTTAATAATTTCACTAAATTTAATAATTTCACTAAATTTAATAATTTAAAATACGGGTCGTTACATATATATTATATTACATATTGCAGATGTGTGAATTTGAAATTATGGCATGATTTTATCGTACAATTTTTTTAGCTATAGATTATCTATTTAAAATTTGAATGTAGAGATCTCCAAGAGTAACTAATATGTAATGACCCAATTTTCCGCACAGTTTAAGCTAACAATAAATCACACATGTCCAACCCAAATTGAATGGGAAAGTGGATAGTTAGGGAAAAGAAAGAAGAAACAAGACAAGAAGAAACTAACAACATAGAATCTCACAGCGGAACGAATAATCTATAATATATATAACAAATCTTTACATAAAAACAAATCTGTAATATATGTATATACAGACATCAATCAGAGTTTACTAACATATTTCAACTCGGACAGTTATAACAACCTGCCCTAACAATTGCCAAATAATATACAACAATGTATGCAATGGAAATATAACCATCTACGTGAATACGTCTCTGGGCCTCCAGCTCCTCTCCTAAAGCTCTAAAATATCCAACTAAACCTGGAAATATGCTCGTCTGGCCCGAGCATTATAGGAAAACAACGCCCGAGTCAGTCAGGTAAAACTAGCGTGAAGACACAATCAAAAGGATTCTTAAAGTTTAAGTAAACCTTTTAAAACAAAGGTATTTCATAAGACCATGCCGCACATAAACACAAATGGGTTTTTACCTTACGATAACCAAAGCCTTTTTGTCAGAAAATCAAGTGATATTATAATAATGTCTAAGGGTGAAAATAATAATAATCAAGTAGCTGTGATGGTCGTGAGTGTACATCACAACGATACTAGGTATATAATCGAAAATTGATAAGGCGCATTCATTAATTGTGTAGGATTTCCATAGTGGTGCCCTCAGTACTTTGAGGTACGATCCTCCTACACAGGGATCAGAGATATCCTTCCAAAGCAGCATACATCCCTTGTTGATGTACCATAGAAAAACAAAGCTAGTCTCGCTAAGACCGAGTGCATTGCCCCATGCATGCATAACAACTGAAGGTAACGTCTAGGTGGAGCTGACTACAACCTACGGGTTTTCCAACCCTACTAGCCATGCCACCTATCTCTGGTTTTAGTCATTCCCGCTGATGAGGCTACGTCCGACATTCCATCTTACGCACCACCACCAAATAGATCATGGAATCCCACATGGATTCCAATACCCTAACGGGTCTCAGAATCACACATAGATTCCCACATCTCAATTAGATCTTAGAATCACACCTAGATTCCCATACCCCAACGGGTCTTGGAATCACACATGGATCCCGACATCAAAATATATCATGAAACTCGTCCATAGAACCGTATATGGTTTTCGGATTAGTCACGGGTTCGAGTCATCTCTTATGAGCACACTCTTCCATTTCCAGGGTGCTCCACAAAACCAAACTCCGATTTTCGGAATGCTCAATACGGGTTCTTTAGGAAATAATCAACCAATACATAAGAGTAGGGATCACTCTTTAACCGTTTAAGTGGACGGATCTCCTTATCATTTGTCCTAGAAGAATGAAACGAGTTTATACGTACAATATAGCACCATCGATGGTAACTGTACCATATAATCCGTGTTTTCCCTAGATATTTCTAGATTCAAAATCCTTCGGTGTTAAGTAGGGAACATTTCCCTACCGCCAAGTTAAGAAGGATTACATATTTAGTTCAAGATTCGATAGTGGGTTATTTAACTATCAAATAAACAAACACTCCAAACAAAGATTATATTTCCCATGGAAATCACTAAGCCTCTTAAATTAGTCTTTCATTAATTTAAAATCACATTTCAAATACTTGGAAATCACTTCCATATACTTATCTCAATAGGATAACTATATTCACAAACCACTATAATTTCGATAATTTGAAAATACAACCATATACTTATCTCAATGGTATAAGTAAATTCACAAACCATTTCACTTCGAAACTTAGAACTTGAAAACTTTCGAATATAGATATGGAAAGTATCGTTCAATATCAACTATGGATCGCAGCTTACACAATGGTTATGTCGCTATCCCGACGGATCCATAGTAAACTGTGGGCAATCCCTGCCCATCGAATTACACCAAGAAAATCAATCACATCTTTCCAAAATCTCTTTATTCATAAATTTCTACAAATCTATTTATAACGTTTCTTTATAACTTTCTAATCCCTTTATAAAACATTCTTAATAAGTCTCAACCCTGTTTATAAAACTTATCCTTCTAATATCTTTAAAACTCATTTATAAATTCTTTTATAAATATTCAAAACCATTTATAAAACTCTTTCCATATTTTAACAAACTTCTTTAACAAACTCCTTAAGTCAACAAGGTTCCGATGATAAACCATATCTTATTTAAAATAACTTAAAATAATAAGTTATTATTCAAACATCCTTCTTTTTCCTTTAATTTAAATCTCATTTAAAATAATAACTTGAAATCTCATTAAAAATATATTAAATTAATTTTAAACACTATTATTGTATTAATAATTTAACTTCAAAACAATGTTGAGTGAATGGTTAATTAACTTTAAAACATTATTAAAACAATAATTAATTAACTTTTAACTAATATTAATATGAAAATTAATTATCCTTTAAATATAATTAAATAACTTAAATCAATAAAATTAATTAACTTTAAATAAAAACTAAAGTATAGGCAATCGTTTTAAATAATTAATTAAAATATAATTAAAAAAATTTTAAACCATAACTAAATAACTTTTAAGTAGTAATTAAACATTCTTAAATAACATGAAGAAATAAGTTTTACGAATCATATTAATAAATAATTAACTTTAAATCAATATTAAAACAATTATAAATTATCTTTAAAATATTATAAATATATAACTATTACCTTTTTAAAACTTACTACTAAATAATAATTTTCTTTAAACCTTATAATAAAAGTAATTATTCTTAAAGTAACTTTCAAAACAATAATTAGTTTTTCGAATTTGAAGAAGGCATAACGATCACCATGGTACTTAACAAGCTACCATATTATTCAATTAACCTTTCAAGTCAATAGCATATATTTACATAATCCATGACTATGTAAATAAATCCAACACTTGACCATCACTGGATAATATATCACTTATTCAAAGCGGGATATCAATTTACGATATATAATCAAATGTCCAAAACTATAAAATAGCAAAATGTGGATTTATTCTGCTAATTAATTGCCAAATTAATTTAATTAGCAGAACGGTGTTTTATTCTGCTAAACCAATGTCCAATTACCATATTCGATCCAATTTGACTCAATAGTAATTTATTTAGCCAAATAAACATCAATATTTAAGGTATATAAATTTAAACGACGTTATTAATTAAAATAATGTAATTTAAATCCCGTTTGTTTTCATATTTCAAAAATTTATACTTGTCCAAAGCTACCAATAAGTTATACCACAATGTTGTACTCGTTCATACGAACCCAATGCAAAAATCCACGGTTTAAACGGGTTTCATATGAACGAGTTATAACATTTCAAAAATTACTAACTATATATATATAACATTTTAAATAAGTGATTTCTTACCTTCACAGCAAAATGGGCTGAGCCCCAAAACAACCAACCCAAACCACTTCCCCCCTCTTCCTCTTCTTCTTCTCCAATTCATTTGCTTATATTTTTCTCAATCGACTGTAACTTGTCAAGTGCACAACATGCACGTGCACGCGGCACCCCACCACCATCCTTCGTTCAAAGACCACCAGCAAGCTCGTCTCCCCATGCTCGACCTCCCTGACATCTCCATCCCTAGCCCACATCACTCTCTCGTTACGACCCCTTAGTCCCTGCTCTCGACCTTACAAATGTCGCACTCCCAATCAAAGATCGAACCTCACCCAAAATGACCGCCCGAAGCCTCACATGACCAAAAACCCAACCCCAATATCAGATTCACTAATTGATGCCTATAAATTTGGTTAGATGAAACCCAAGGTTGCCATCATCGTTGATCAACGTCATGGAAAGCCATCGAAAGTTCACCAAAAATACTACGACCCGCCCCGGTCCCAATGACACTAACGACAACCTCCAATTCAAAACGAACCGAGTGAAAACGATTTTTGAAGTTTTGAACATATTTTTCCTCATTGCTAATTTTTGGCAATATCTCGGTCATCGCTCAATGAAAATTCAAGCGGCAAATTTCTAAAAATACTAGGGACGAAGATGAACAATGTCCATTTTGATCACTCGAGCTAAAACACAATGGTTTGGGAGCGGTTGATTTTTGAATGAAGAAGGGAAGTGGTTTTTGTTTTTTTTTAAATGACAAAGGAGTAGAGAAAGAACAGAGGAGAACTAGAAGAATGTGAAAAAGAATGCTTGTATGCTCTCTGTCCATTTTCATATGATGCCTGTTTTTATATATATGCAAGGAAGTACAAAAAATAACTGCAAAGCCACCAAATTGCTTAGCAAAGAACAGGCAAGACCAAAATTTGTGTACGTGAGTGTATATTTTCTTTTCATGTCTCCTTATGTCAGTGTGAATGCTAATATATATGTATATATTGGCCATATGCTTATGCTTTAGACAATCAAAAAGCAAAAGAAAATAAGTCCAGTACTTGTTCAATTGTAAAAGTTTCGTGGTAACCCGCCAGACAATATCCCGTTCGGGAATGGGCTGCGAAGGGCAGAAACAAAAATATGGTCAAGCATAACAATGTGAGACGATCATAAAACAACAATAAAATAGACAAGTCATTAAAATCTGTAAAGTCTCAAAATGCATGCGTTTGCCGTAAAATACGTCAAACAAGAATTTATTTATTTTTCAAATTAAAAATTACAGAAAAATATCAAAAATGAAATTAAAAATACGTCATAGGAAATATGGTCTTAATTTGAAACATATATTTTTATTATAATTTAATTTGAATCTGAATATTTAAATAAATTAAATATTCAAATTTAAAGCCCTAAAATACGGTCTCCCCCTTAAAAAGAATTTCGTCCCCGAAATTTCATCAATTTCATCACAATAACCCTCAATATTATTCATAAGCCCGCATGATGTTCATAGATCATTCATATACAGTATTAGAGTCGATCACCACTCGAATACATGACTCCACCTCCGTACCAGTATTGTTCACCTGATTTACTAGTGCGGACCATGATCAGGCTCCTTGGTTAGGAACATCTGTTCCCCTTACATAGCCATATACTATGATAGAAAACCTTGGTTCCATATCAAGACCCCTCATTAAGTGCTCGCCGTCCAAATCGGGTAATAGATCCTTATTTAAAACGGTGTGAAACACCTCAAAGCCTTGTACTCGAATGTTAGATCAACTATATGGAAAGAGAAATGATCTATGTCCACCTTCACACTTATTTAATTGGTTATTTCTACTAACAATTATGTTACTATTAAATTATTTATGAAAACATTTCATAAAAATTCAAACTTAGGTTCAAATATTTTAGATGATACAACTTTATTTATGAAAAACAATTCAATAAAACATAGCTTACATTTTAAAAACTAGTATAACACTCTATTACGTCCTAAGGGTACACACCATTATCAGATTCAGAATTTATTTTGAATCACTTAAAATTTTTAAACACCTAGGTTTTTTTATTTAAAACACCTCTTTGAAGTGATACCATATATTTTAATCCATACAAAAAATATATATCTATATATAGCTCGAGTAACCCCAAAATTAAACCAAGGTACTGGGCACTACTAAACAGTATCATACATTCTTTACAAGAAGGATAACACTCAAGAGAAATGTTTACCATCCGAACGCATCTCTTACCCATTTTCAGTTATTTTTGAGCCACTCGAACTAGTTAACTTAAAACTACTTCTTTCTTTCAAACCCATTTTGAAACAATATATTTCCAACGAAATATTTCAACAAAATATCAAATTCCAATTTGCTTTGGATTCGCTCGAATTCGAACTCGTTTCGATCATACAACGAAAAAGAGAATAATTTACTAAGTGCACAATACCGTTTGCCTAAGCAAACATCTGATCGTCACTTAGAATATTATTCTGATCATCATAAAATAAATCGGGACTTATTCCCCAAACCGAATCCAAAGGAATACACATTTCTTTTAAATTCCCTTTTCCAAAGAATTTATACTTTAAATATATTTTAGTAAACTATTATTACCATTTCCAACCTCATTATACTCTAAAACTACTTGGAATAAAATTATTATTCTTTTCCATAAATCATTAAAATGAAATTATACGTATTTACTTTATAGTAAATCAAATCATACTTTTAGAATCATATAAAAATTTGTTTTATCAAAACAATAATAAAGCGAGTTCCTAATGGTAGCATATTGCCCACTTAGAAATGTTTTATCCCAAGAACATTTTCAATTACTATTATTAACCTATAAACCATGAAAACCATTTTAACAAAATCACCTGGATTTAAACTCTCAAATTCTTTTCATTTATACACACATTATATAAATCAAATTTATAAAGTATCTCCTCTGAAGGAGATCATTCCTCAAATATTTATTACAAAAATATTCTAACTTTCTTATATAATTCATTTTTCAAGTATTATTTCAGAAATGCTTAAGCTTTTTTTTAATAAACTTCTTTTATAAAACCCTAATTTTAAACAACCAATTTTCTTTTTATACTCAATCATTTCAAAAATATTTTTTTCAAAATATCCCAAATTCCTTTTAATAAAACAACATTTATTAAAACTTAATTTTTTTTATCAAATCAATCCTTTATATAAAATTGTTTATAAAATATTCATTCTAAAATATTCAAATTTTCTATTAAATAAACAACCTTTAGAAATCAATTTCAACTCAACATTATCAACGAACACCTTATATTCAAATTGTGAAACTTAATTCACAAGGTATTCATTTCAATGTTCATAAGATTCCTATCTATCCAATCCAGATTCCCAAAAAAAAGATTCTAGATAGATTAACCGATAATTGTCAATGCTCAGAAATGGACGAGCATGACTAACCAAATCCTAGATGATAATGATGGAATACTATCATTCCAAACAACCAAGCATAACCAAGAATAACTACATTAAAATTTTGAAAAATTATCCTTTTATATATATAAAATATATTTCAAGGTAAAATCATTTCATTTACCCAAATTTTAAATCAATATTGTGTTAGTTGGTCTTGTTCGAGTGTTTAGGAAATCCCTCTCGATAACGTTGGTCAAACGCATTGACCAGAATTCTTAAGCCACTCAATAGATAAACACAATATAATTTTTTTTATGAAAATAACAAGTACGCACTCTTATATATATACTCTCAAACTCATCCTAGGGTCTCATTTACCCTATCTCAAATGAGTAAACCCCACCAAAGCCTAGGTGTTCGCTCAACCTAAGCTCTGATACCAACTGTAACGACCAACCTAAGTACACATGTCCAACCCAAATTGAATGGGAAAGTGGATTGTTAGGGAAAAGAAAGAAGAAAGAAGATAAGAAGAAACTAACAACACAGAATCTCACAGCGGAACGAATAATCTATAATATATACAACAAATCTTTACATAAAAAAATCTGTAATATATGTATATGCAGACATCAATCGGAGTTTACTAACCTATTTCAGCTCGGATAGTTATAACAACCTGCTCTAACAATTGCTGAATAACATACAACAATGTATGCAATGGAAATATAACCATCTACGTGAATACGTCTCTGGGCCTCCAGCTCCTCTCCTGAAGCTCCAAAATATCCAACTAAACCTGGAAATATGCTCGGTCTGACCCGAGCATTATAAGAAAACAACGCCCGGGTCAGTCTGGTAAAACCGGCCTGAGAACATAATCAAATGGATGCTTAAAGTTTAAATTAACCTTTTAAAACAAAGGTATTTCATAATACCACGCCACACATAAACATGGACGGGTTTTTACCTTATGATAACCAAAACCTTTTTATCAGAAAATCTAGTGATATTATAATAATGTCTAAGGGCGAAAATAATAATAATCAAGTAGTTGTGATGCTCGTGAGTGTACATCACAACAATACTAGGTATATAACCGAAAATCGATAAGGCACGTTCGCTAATTGTGTAGGATATCCATGGAGGTGCCCTTAGTACTTCAAGGAACGATCCTCCTACACAAGGATCAGAGATATCCTTCCAAAGCAGCATACATCCCTAGTGATGTACCATAGAAAAAACATAGCTGGTCTCGCTAAGACCGAGTGCATCGCCCCGTGCATGCATAAGAACTGAAGGTAACGTCTAGATGGAGCCGACTACACCCTATGGGTTTGCCAACCCTACTGGCCATGCCTCCTATCTCTGGTTTTAGTCATTCCTGCTGATGAGGCTACATCCGGCATTCCAGCTTATGCACCGCCACCAAATAGATCACGGAATCCCATATGGATTCCAATACCCCAACGGGTCTCGGAATCACACATAGATTCCTACATCTCAATTAGATCTTGGAATCACACCCGGATTCCCTTACCCCAACGGGTCTCAGATCACACATGGATCCCAACATCCCAATAAATCACGAAACTCATCCATAGAACCGTATATGGTTTTCAGATTGGTCACGAGTTCGAGTCATCTCTTATGAGTACACTCTTCCGTTTCCAGGGTTCTCCATAAAACCAAACGCTGATTTCTGGAATGATCAATACCGGTTCTTTAGGAAATAATCAGACAATACATAAGAGCGGGGTCACTCCCTAACCATTTAAGTGGACAGATCTCCTTATCATATGTCCTAGAAGAATGAAACGAGTTTATACGTACAGTATAGCACCACCGATGGTAACTTTACCATATAATTCCCATGTTTTACCTAGATATTTCCAAAGTTAAAATCATTCGGTGTTAAGTAGGGAACATTTACCTACCACCAAAGTTAAGAAGGATTACATGTTTAGGCCAAGATTCGATAGTGGGTTATTTAACCATCAAATAAACAAACATTCCAAACAAAGATTATATTTCTCATGGAAATTACTTAGCCTCTTAATTTAGTCTTTCATTAATTTAAAATCACATTTCAAATGGACAAATTTTCAAAAGAGGCTGGTTTTTCAAACTATTGGCATAAATAGGCTAGTTTACAAACTATTTGCAAGTTTAGGCTAGTTTTGGCCAGCTCAGCGATGAGTTGGCCAGTATTTGAAAAAAAAAATTACGGGACACATTTGTGAAATGCTCCCATACAAAATTACACTGGCGCATCTGCCAAATGCGCCAGTTTAATGTTTTGTCCAAACATGGAAATGCGAACCAAAGCCAAACTTGGAGTTTGTTATCATTCAGTGGAATGATAGACATAACCGTATCATACACCAACAGTTTCCTACCATTCCTATTTCGAGATACATGACTTGGTATTGGTTGATTACTCAAAGATTCATTGTTGCAGATCAGACTTCTCACGAACATGGATACACCGCTCGTGCATCGCTTTAGCGAGATGTGGTAAATCTTCATATTATCATGATATTTTTAGTTCGTTGGCTTGAATTGTTTGTCCACTTGAATTATGTTTCTAATTTTGAATAAATAATTACAACTTGTAGGTCGATTTATTAGAGATGGTAGGAAGAGGGTTGGACGATATCGGATATGGTAGAGTACCCGAACGAGAAGTTCAACCACGGTGTCTTGATTTCAAGAAACTTATTGATACACTCCTTTTTAGAAATCGATTAGCACGACCAAGCCCTTCCGAACAAGCTATGCAGACTAGAGAGCGAAGAACTAAAAGAAGGCAGGATACATACTGTAACGACCCTGAATTTTCGACCCCGAAAATTCGACACTAATACGTCCACTGTAGAAATGTCGAACAATTGATCGCCGGAAATTCCAGATTGTTAAAGTTAGAAGAAAAGAGGTAGAAGAAGAGACAGAAAAACAAATCACAGAATCTCACATTCGCAGCGGATCAAAATATAATATCAATTAATAGCATTTATACAAAGGAAAGCAGTATCTGCTAATTTATATTCAATACATCAGAGTTAAAACCACACACAATAAACTGGACAGTAATAATCAACTTGTCCCAAACAACAACAATATAACTCCAATATACAGCGGAATATACTCCATACGATTCTGTCATCCAGCTCGCCACCTGAGCTCCAGAATGATCTTACCTGAAAATCTATAATACTCGGTCTGACCCGAGCATTACAATAAAGTAACACCCGAGTCAGGCTAGAAACCAGCGTGAGTAAACCCATATAACTTGAAATACTAAGACATGAAATTTATTTGAATACCAGGGTAACTCTTACCTTTCTACGAGTTCTCATCTTATTAAAGTAAATCACATATTATAAGATCATATCTAAGAAATGTTACTCAGTTTTAAATGTTACTAAATTTATTCCATTCCAGCCTGTTTAATTCCACATATCCAAAGAATTTAGATTACTAATCGAAGTGGTTTCAGGTATTTGCTGATACCCGACCCCGGTCTCTTCGAATCCAATGTTGTTCTTTAAGCCAAGATGTTAAGCTTAATCAATTCAATTCAGAATATCATATCACACAACAATTAATATCAGATAGATAATCTACATTTTTTTACAGTTCAACTTAAACATATCATAATACAGAACATCACAAATTATCAAACTAGATATTAATCCAATCATTCAATACAATTCAATTCAATCCAATTCAATCCCTAATGAAAGATCAATCTATCACCATTTCTAATTAATTAAATTTAATCACAAAATGGATTGAATTAATTTCTTTTAGATCCCACTACCCTTAATTACTCTCATTAATAAATTAATTATTCTAAATCAATCTCATTAAACATTCCTCTCAAGTCCTCTCATGTCTGCCCCTGATGTACACACCCATACCCTCTCTAACAACCCAATAGTTCCTCCCCTCCTCTCTTAAGTCAGCTCTGTCGTCCCTCCCCTCTCACAGACATCTCTGTCCTTTTACCACCCTCTTCTAACCCTACGCCCCCGTTTCCTATCAATCCTGTCCCTGACGCTGTAACCACCATCTCTGTCCCCTCTCTTCCCTCTGTCTCACCTTCTGATTTCGTCCTACATCCCCTCCCTCACGTCCCCCCAAACCCTCTCCCCTTGCGACCACCCGACGTGACTCCCACTCCTCAAACCTCAGTGCCTTCTTCCTCCTCTCTAGGTGAACGAAAATGGACTTCGCTATTTAAGCATAAGCCCAAAAATGCTGGGAAGTACATTCCCGTTGACCTCACTCCTGAGTATGAAAATGAAGTACTAGTGCCGCCTCAGGAAGTTCTTGAAGCTGGAGCAATGATCTGGAATGAAACATTGGTTGGATTTTTCCTTAACAAGCCGTTATCATATACGGCTGTGATTCAAAAGCTTAAATTCATCTGGAAATTGAAAGGCTCTGTCACTGTAAAATCAGATGGTATTATCTTCTTATTTAACTTCTCCTGTACCGAGGATAGAAATAAGATTCTACAGAGTGACCCTATAATCATGAATAATAAATTGTTCATTGTCAAGCCTTATGACGCAGCAATAAGAAACGTCTCTGGCACAGTCACTACTGTGCCAGTTTGGGTACATTTATATAATCTCCCGATATATGCCTGGTCTCCTCTGGGAATCAATTGGCTAAGTAGTCATTTGGGAAAATTGTTGTGCATGGATGAAATGACGGAAAGGCAGGAGAGGTTGAGCTATGCAAAATGCTTGATTGAGGTAAAACCGGATAAGGAGCTAGCTGACGAGTTTCTGGTCAAGCTGGTGGAAGGAGGATTTCAAAAAATTTACGTACAGTACTTGTGGAGGCCAGACGTATGTGTTACGTGCAAAAAAATTGGACACAAAACTGAATGTTGTGACAAGATAGAGAAAAGTCATAAAGATAGTGATAAGGAAAAAAGAGATAATGATAATAAAGAAAACAAAAGAGAAACAGTAGAAATAGTCCAAGTTAATAGAAATGCTAGGCCTTTTCAGAAGCGTAGTATCAGGAAATGGAAACGTGTTAAAGAGAGGAGAAAAGAAAATACTGGGATTGAAAGAAAAATGGCTTAAGTCACAGCAAGCAATGAAAAATACGAGAATGAAACAGATCGAGTCAAAAATGATAAAGAAAAAAGAAAAGAAGAGGGTAATAAAGTGGACCATGAAAATGAACAATGTGGTAACGAAAAGGCAAACAACGAAGATAGTATCGATGGTGCTACTGCCAAAGCACAAGCTGATGCTGTAGACGTGAACATGGATAATATGGATGAAAAAGAAGGGAGAATTCATGATGATGACACAGTAGAAAAACTCTTAGTTACTAATAAATTTGATGCGCTCCTTAATCTGGACGAGGAAGGAAATATGAATGATTTGAATGAAGAGAACCAGGAAGATGATAATCAAGGTCATGCAGCACTAGAGAGACTTGAAGTAGTGCAGCAAGTTGCTGCTGAAAGACAAATAAAACAAAAGGAAAAAAGTACCACGGTAAAGACACAAGGAAAGGTAGTTCAAATAATGCGAAAGCAAGAAAAAGTGAAAATTACACAACAACCTGAAGCAAGCGATGAAGAACGTAATGAAGACGGAATAAACAGTGAGGGTAAGATTGAAGAAGAATCTAACTCAAGTGTTGCGAAAAACAGGAATAACAAAAACTTGAAAGAGAGACAAAGAAATGCAACTATAAAGCATAATGATATGCACAGGGAAGAAAAAGCATGCACAATTTATCAGCATGATAACCAAACAACCAATTCTCCCTCCCAAGCAACTGACAAATCTCACAATCCTCCTCCAACTCATATTTACTCCAAAATCAAACCGCCTTCGGCATACAAACCTCCTCCCCCTTTGGCAACACTCTCTCCCTCTCAGAATTCCACTCCTCATAAACCTATCCTCACAACCTCACCAAAGTCAGATATAACAACCAATAAGGAAGTTACCCCCTTATCAGCAACAATCCCTAACTACTTGTCCTCGTCTCAGGCAGTAACTAGGAGAATGAAGATAGAAATGCTCAATGCCCGTGTTTCTCAATGATGTCACGCATTGGAGCATGGAATATACGTGGTGGACACCAAGCAATCAAGTTAGATGAATGTAAACAGCTTATCAATACGCATCATTTATCTATCTTGGCAATACTTGAAACAAAGTTAAATTTGACCATGAAAATCAAGGCAGCAGACTATATTAATCCTAATTGGAAATTCCTTCACAACTTGAACGAAGCTACGTATGGTAGGATTATGATTCTTTTCAACCCCCAACATGTCCAACTTTCTCCCATCTTTTCCACTTCCCAACTAATACATTGTCATGCGCATGATTTTGCTGATAACTCATCTTTTTATATCACCTTTGTTTATGCTTATAACTCTGCCGCTTCAAGAACTTCTTTATTAACTGTCATTCCAACTCTGAGGCAAACCACCCATCCATGGTTAATTCTCGGTGATTTCAACTGCTGTTATTCACTCTCTGATAGAGTAGGAGGAAATCCCCTATCTATCAATGAAATACAACCACTTGCTGATACTCTGATCGATGCAGATCTTGTTCCTGTCAGATCTATAGGAATGCAGTACTCGTGGAACAATAAAAGAAGACAAGGTTGTAGGACCTTTTCTAGAATTGATCACACCTTCTCTAATCAATCAGCTCTAACCAAATGGCCTCTTCTCTTCTCCCATCTCCCTCCGCCTCTCCTTTCCGACCACTCACCCCAAATTATCCATCTTCGTGAGGCGGACACGAGAGGGAAAACAAATTTTAAACTTTTTAATTCATGGGTTCTTGAACCTGACTTCAAAACTATTATTAAAACAGCATGGAGCAAAGATAAAAATGGTAATCATCTTTTTGTCTTGCAGGAAAAAATTAAGGAAGTGAAAGAAGTCTTGAAACTGTGGGCATTTAAAAGATTTGGCAAAGGAGAAAAAATGAGCACTGCTATAAAAGTCAAGCTTACTGAAGTCCAAGCTGCCATGATGAATAATGTGAATGATGCTAACCTCTCTTCGATTGAAAGTTCTTTGTCTCAGCAATACCTTGAAGCTTTAGCTAAAGAAAGTGATATGATAAGGCAAAAGTCGAGAATTAAATGGAAGGAAAAAGGAGACAGAAATAGTGCCTGCTTTCATGCTAGTCTCAAGAAGCAACAGAGAAGAGAAAACGTAACAACTATTTACGATATTAACGGTGTTCTTCAAACTTCTCCTGCGGAAATTCAGAAAGCATTTGTTAATCACTTCTCAGCTATGTACAGCAACTCTGACAATTTCATTCCTAATATCAATCAAATCCCCGCTAATATCCTCCCTAGACTTAGTACTGATGATTTTAACTTCTTAAGCACTGCAGTTACCCCTGAAGAAATAAAACAAGCAATGTTCTCATTGAATACTGACTCGTGTGGTGGCCCTGATGGGTTGAACGCATTTTTCTACACCTCTTGTTGGTCGATTGTCTCAACTGATGTGTGCAATGGCATAATGCTATTCTTCAAGAAGAGTAAAATTTCCAGGTCGTATAATTATACCAATATAGCGTTGATTCCCAAATGAAAGAATGCTCTCAATGTTAACGAATTCCGTCCTATATCATGCTGTAATACCCTATATAAATGCATCTCGAAGGTAATAGCATCGAGGCTTAAACAAGTCCTACCAAGTATCGTTTCGAAAAATCAAGCAGCCTTCCTACCTGGTAGGAATATTCTAGACCATGTCCTTCTCTCCCATGAACTTCTTAAGGGATATAAACGCAAGAATGCTCCCCCGAAAGCCATGATAAAACTTGACATAATGAAAGCTTTTGACATGCTGCAATGGAATAGTATTGTTCGAATCATGGGATACATGAACTTCCCGCCTCACTTTATTTCTTGGATATACGAATGTATCTCCACTCCAACCTTTTCAGTCAATATCAATGGGAAGTTAGCTGGTTTCTTTGCCGGTAAGAAAGGTATAAGACAGGGAGATCCGTTATCTGCTTACATCTTCGTCCTGGTAATGGAACTTCTTACGAGGATGTTAGACAATTTAATTATCCATAACAGGTTCAAACTTCATCCAGCTTGCAAAGACCCACAAATCACTGCTTTAATGTTCGCTGACGATTTGGTTGTGTTTTGTACTCCTGACAAAAACACTATCACGAATATAATGATAACTCTTGATCAGTTTTATACCATGACGGGCCTAAAGGTAAATGTCCACAAGTCAGACATAATTATGGCAGGTGTTAACGATGAACAGTATGCTCAAATTACTCAAATTACTGGTATGTCTATCAACCCTAATACGGTGTCATACTTGGGGTTGCCGCTATCATCATCAAAAATTACAATTAATCAATGTCTCCCTCTCTATGAGAAGATAACAGCTAGATTGAATTGCTGGACCTCTAGGTCCCTAAGTCAAGCTGGTAGACTAACTCTGATTAAGTCGGTCATATTTGCAATGAAAGTGTACTGGGCTAGAACCTATATTCTACCATATAAGCTGATTAACATGATCAGAAATGCATTTATGAAATTCCTTTGGGTAGGCAAGACAACAGGTAAATACATAACACCAATAAAATTTAGCAAACTTGAGCGGCCAATGAACAAGGGGGGACTTGGCATATTCAATCTGAAGCAATGGAACAGGGCGGCTTTTGCGAAGCATATTGATACCTACTTTAATGGCTCAGACAGCCTATAAGCAATATGGTCGGAAAGAAACGTGATTAAAGGAAGGAGCTGTCACGTACGGGAATTTTCGACTTTCGAAAATTCGACATCGATACTCACTTTATCGACTGCCGAGAAATCGAGTGCCGGAAACTCCAATAGTGAGGGTTTTAAGAAAAAGAAATAGAAGAAAAGAGTAGAAGAGAGAAGAGAAGAGAGAAGAGAAGAAAGAAGAACAACTGAACAACATCAGAACAGAAAACAATAACAGAATCTTACACATCGCAGCGGAACAATATATAATAAATAAACACTAGTCTTTTAAAACAAAGAACTATATCAGTTTATACATACATCAATCATCAGAGTCAATATACAACAATGGACAGTTATATAACTTGTCCTCATACAGAATACACAGCGGAATAAATATATCAGATACAAATACTTCGTCTCACCATCCAGCTTGCTTCCAAAGCTCCAGAATATCCTGATAACATAACTCTAGACTGCCCGTGTGGAAATTGGTGGGCACCCAGAGTTTAGAAGGGAACAATAAACTCCGAGTCAGTCATGGTGACTGGTGTGAGATCGTAAAACAGTTATTCTTTCACAAAGAAAATAAAACAAATTCGCAATGCTTTTGGAAAATGAAACTACCATAAGACCTCCCACCACACACACAATGCAAACGCAGAATTGGAGGAGATTTCTTCTTATGATAGTCAAAGATGCTTACTACGCAAAAATCAAATTCTTTTTGATATTATTATTAGTGCATAGTGTAGAAACATTTTGAAAGTATAATATTAATCTTAGCCAACATACGACCAGTATCGTATGCCTACTATAGCTACCATCTAAACAGTGGTGACCACCGTACGTAAATGGCAGGTTCTACAACTAATACCGTACAAAGTTCGTATTGGAGTTTGGATTTCCAACAAATGGTTAGGCTAAGGAACTTCCTTTTCCACGATGGGTACGTCCCTGGAATAGACGACCCAAGAAATAACCTAACATTACGGTTAGATCTCTGCCAACACAAGGCCGGGTTACCTCTGCAAAAGTAGGTAACTACTGACACGCGTATGCCATCCCCCGATCATAACCGATCTTCCCGAGGATCCCCGATTTCCAACAAACCACATAGTAAAAATGCAGCAACCACATAGGTTAAGTATCTGGGCTCCATACCATGATACCACCTCTATCCAGAAGGAATGACATACACTAAGGGGCGCTACATCCTAGAACCTTGCCGCATCCTTCCTGTTTTGACCATTTCCGGGGTGTGAGGCTCGACGAAGTCTCGTCCACAAAGCTACGCTTTCTACAAAGCCATGCTTCGGGTCAAACAAAATGATCAACCTATGATCACAAAGATATAAGATCAAAACAAATGATCATATCGCAAATGATCAAACACTGATCATTTCACATCAACACTCAGTATGCCACGTTACCAAATTGGGATATATCGCTGATAAATTTCAACTACATAACCTCTGAGCTCGTACGTCTCAGAGAAGGGTGTTAAGCTAAGAGAATAAATTCTCCGCCACCAACAGAAATGTATTTGAAAGAAATCAGCTTTATATCTCAAAGTGTAATGTCAGACACACAATCCATACAAGTCTGTTCCGGGATCGAACAGAACCGAAGGCACTTCTCACGAAGCCCTTGCACATCCGGATAAATTTTCAATCACGTCGGGACTTCCCGTCACTAAGGGTGATAAAACCTCTAAATCAGAGATCAGCCGATGTAGAGTAACTCGACGGTAATCCTTCCGTTTTCAAAAATATCCGGTCTTCAACATCGGTCTTCGAATGCAATTCATAACGACGTATCACATATTCGGAATGGGTTATACGACCCCATGGTCCTTTCCCGGCTAACCCGAATAGTGAGCGTTTATTCAAAAATAAGTGTGGCATTCAAATTCATCCAATTCACAACAAATACCTATCTAAAGGTAATTATTGATAGTCGGTTATTTAACTATCAATAAAGATGCGCAACATCATCAGATTCCAAATAATTTTCCAAATTTTTTCATCTTCAAAAATATCTTTACTAGATATAATAATTTCCACACTTCAAAAATAAATCAATATTTATTTTTAAACAACTTCCCTTTCTTTTATAAATTCCATAGTGAATTTATATTTTCAAAATATCTACTGATATACGATTTTCAAATCGATTCCAAATATTCAATTTCAATTTATCTTTAAGAAGATAAATTCTCAAAACGTTCATTTCATATTGGAAAAGCAATTCCATACTTATTTAAAAATAAGTAATTCACAAATCATTTATTTTCAACATTTGGAAAATATTCGATATACTTAAATCAATATTAAGTATATATTTAATTCTTTAACGAAACTATTTACTTTGACAACATTTATTTGAGTCAAAACGAATGTTACGTAAAACATCGTTACGACGACTCAAAATCACTAGTATAGGGATTCGAATTTAGATAGATATATAAATCCCAATACTACATAAAACATTTCCTTTCGGAAATCATTTACTATAACAACAGTGTTATAGTCCATCATTTCCTTATTTCTCGAAAACGTCTATTTCAACAATGAATGTTGAAATCTATGCTTTCGATTCATAATACATTTTAAAAACATCTTTAAAATGTTTACTTCATTTTTAATGTCACTTCTTCAAAAATGAATCCATTTTACTTAACAATATATTCACTGTCCAAAATCATGAATATACTTCACTAACCACATTTTCAAAAATCTCTACACATTTTATTTCAATAAAAATTCGCTATTCAAAAATCGCGAATATATCTTCTTCAATAATCTCCTATATATAATTTATCAAATTCAATCGATTTCGAATTTATAAAACGAAGTTTATAAATTCTATTTCTGTTTTAATAACCACTTCAACTTATAAATCTTCTTTTTATTAACTTCTATATTTTACTTATCAAAATAAGTGATTTCGGATTTATAAACAACTTTTATAAATTTCAATTCTATTTGTAAAAACTTCAATACCAAATCAATTTCAATATTGATTTCTAAATTTATTTTCAACCTTAAATAAAATTTCCATACTGATTTCTCAAAAATTCATTTCCAAATATTAAATCAATTACAGATTGATTTCTAATTTTATTTATCACTACTAAATAAATTCCTTATTTTTCTCAAATTATTCAATATTCTGTTTTTAAATGGATTCTTCAAATTGAAATCATTTTACATTGATTTCCCAAATTATTTCAATTTACCAATTGAATTCCTAAAGGGATTTCCAACTTATCTCCTTTTAAATAAATTCCTCTTTAAGAAAATAAATTCCTTTATCTTTTTCAAACTATTTAGAAATCCAATTTTAATTAAATTCTTCAATTTAAAAATCACTATTATACGAAATTCATTTATTTAACATCTTCACTTGATTCTGGAACAAATTCAATAAGATTTTAAAAATCAGCCTTTATTCTTTTAAATTCTTTTCTTCAAATTTATTAAATTTCTAAAGTTAATTCACTTAAAAATTCCTACTTGAATTTCAAAAATTCAATTTCGTTTATTTTTGGAATCCAATGATATCAAACATCCATTCAGCTAAATTTTAGATTTCAAACAATTTCCAGGCATCAATATGATCAATATAATCATTCACAGATTCATATCACAGTATAAATAAATTCAATCAATATGAGGGGTCCAGTTGGATCCCTCCAACCTGTTTCCCTGCATCCAAAGACGTTAGCACAATACCAATTCCACTTCGAGGTGGAATATCGCGGTATATAGGTTTTATAAAAATATCCGCTTACTAACGGCGCAATAGGGTCTCATCCGCTATACGAGGTGGGAAATCATCAATCCAATATATACATATGCCAATATGTATATATTGCTATATATATAATAGATATATCCTACTATATCTAATATCACATCCAATAGCAATCAAACAAATCAATAACTGCAATTCATTTTGAGTGAGAAAATAATCTCACCTTTGCTATTTAATTTGCCATCCATATTCCATTCCAGATTGTTTTTCACGATCTTTTAACCTTGTACAAAACAATTTATACAGTTTATTAAAATTCGGAAAAAAAATCGAATAACAATTTTTTTCATTTTTTTGATTGTTTAAATTAACTAACCTCTCCTTTAATAATTTAACTAAAATTTTACTTTCAAACTAAATTTAATATATCAACCTTGGTAATTTCAATTATTCAATGCTTTTATTTCAAACCAATTCCTTTTAATAAATTTGCTTAACTAGAAATTAATTTTAAAACTAATTTCTCCTTGAACGAAATATTTTAAATTCTGTTCTTACATTTTCCTTTCCAGACTTATATTTTCCCAGAATCCTGTCGGTATACATACATGTTATTAAATTAAAAACATAATTATTTTATACTTTATTGTATAAAAATTTTCTGTAAAAAATAAAACAGTGCCTAATCTCCACTTTTAAAAATCCTATATATTTTTAAACTATATATATTTTTCAGTATATATCTACTGTGAACTTAAATCTTATCTATACATAACTCTTTTTTTTTCACGTATATGTATTTGATAATAATAATGATCATCATTAGTTCTACTTAACGAATTATTTTTTTGAAAATAAACCTAAAATTGATACCTTACTGGAAACCCCCAAATCAAGATGCCAAATTTTCATCACGGCATCCCCAGCTCACCATCGCGACCACGTCGCCAAAAGCATCTTCACCAATCACCGCTCGAACCACCTTCCAAATGCTCGAGTTCGAGCACTCTCGATCGCCACCCAACCAGGCAAAACTTAGGCAGAGCGTCGCCATTGACCTCGCGATCGCACGACACCCACCACGCACGCGCCCAATCGCGACTTCTCCTCCTTCCAAAATCGAACGCCCCCAACCTGCTCTCGAATTCGAGCCCAATGTCTGACCTCCACTGCCTCACGCCATCGCTCGCCCTCTCCTTAAACGATCGCGAACTTCCAACTTCCAGGTCCTCGAACTCGCGAACCCAGACCCCCCACTAACGCGTACGCGTCGCTCGCGAACTACTGCTCGCCGAAGCCCTAGCTCGAACGCCTGCGCCACCATCCTATCAACATCGCGAATTGGTTCGCGATGCCTCGTCTTTGAAGTGAATTGCGTGGTCACGGATTTGAATTCGTTTCGAACAAATAAAGGAAGAGGGCTGGGTTTCGATTGTATTCGTTTGAATGATTTTTAGGAAGAGGAGATTCATTTCAATTTTTAACGAGGCTTCGGCCATTTTTGTTTTGAATGATACATATTCTTCTGAAATGTTTTAACTGAGGAGAGGGAACGAGATTTTAAAATCGAATGGAGTATGGCCTCCACGATTTCTTTACGTGATTCCCTGCGTGATACTAGGCGTGAGTTAAGGGAGAGGAACGTGCTGGCGTTGTCCAGTTTCCAAATTTTAAATTTAAATTTTAAATTGAATTTCATTTTATTTCAATACGTTTGCATATCGTATGATCACGTATTAACTCCGAAAATTACGAAATTGGAAATCCGACAATAATTCAATATTACGGACCCAATGGAACTGGTTTCGTCGAATTCCGAGACTGTGCCCCGGACGGCTATTTTTAAATATCGATTCGAATGATATAAATTTCAAACTGAACAAATCACTTTCAAACTCGATTCTGAAGCTTCCATTATTTTCAGTATTATCAATACGAATTTTAAAAGCTTCCGAAATATTTTTCTTCAACTTTAAATTGAAGATTTAAATTTTTATTCAACTCTCAATATATTAAATTTTAAAATTTAATCGCCAATTTATTCTGATAATTTGAAATTCAAATCAAACCATCATTCAAATATTTAAAATTAATTAAATATTCTCAATTTAATTTGTTCAAAATTCTGGGTCGTTACAGAGTTTGTGGAATATAACTAAACCTCAAAACATGAGCTGGACTTGGCAAAGTTTATTCAAAATAAAGGAGACTTTCCTTCTGCTAATTCAAATGAATACCTACCCAACATACAGTGTAAGTTTCTGGGATGATCCATGGCTTCATAAAGGGTTCATTCTCAGACATTACCTATCGTACAATGAAATACATCAAACTGGTATACACTCGGCGACTAAAGCTAGGGATGTTCTCTGCAATCTTAGCAGGCTTCGCTGCTATTCATCCAATCCTAGAATACAGAACATATGGAACATCATTAGAAGGTTTTCTCCGTTGTCTTCTTCAACTGATGGAGTAGTTTGGGGAGATAAAAAAGCAAAGTTCAGTATTGGAAATGGATACGAATTCTTGATGAAAAATGGATCGATCCCGAAGTGGAAATGGTGGAAGCGAACTTGGAGTTTGGACAGTAGTTTCAGAGATAAATTATTGCTGTGGAAAGTGCTAAATTGTGCAGTCCATTCTAAAGCCAAACTTGCATGCATGGGAATGATCGTTAATATCTACTGTACTTTCTGATGTGAACAACCTGAAAATGTTGAGCATCTGTATTTCGAATGTCCATATATTAAGCAAATCTGGACTGTTGTGATGTCAAAGCTACAAAGATATACTGTCTCTAATGACAACCGTGTCGAGTAGGATATAATTTATGCGAAAACTGGGTCCAAGAACAAAAATAAGAGATTTTTTACTGTGGTGATGAAGAGCTTCATCAGTGCTGTTTGGAAAGAACGAAATAACAGAGTGTTTGAAGCCAGCAAAGTGCAATCTGATGTTGTGTTCAAAAACTGGATAATACATGAGATAAAACAATCATTGGGGACGCTAACCTATTGCATTGACCCAGGGGTATATGCCTCCTTCCAAAATTATTAGTTTGTGTTAGTTTTCTTTTTTGTGTTTTTTCCCTTTATGCTTGTGGCACCGTGTTTTCCTTTGTTTTCTAAGAGCTTTGCTCTTTGTTGTATGTGTTCTGTTCCTTTTGGTGCTGCAATAAAATGGTCGGGGTCCATCTAACCCCGTCGGCCTTGCCAAAAAAAGATCAATCTCATTAATTAATCACTTACATTAATTAATTATTCTTTAATTAATCAAATTCATTAATTATCCTTAAATTACTTATATTAATCAACTAACCCTTTAATTGATTTTATTCATTAACCCTTTAATTAATTACACCAAGTAATTAATCCTTAATTACCTCCATTTAATTACTTCCATAATTAATTATCCTCTTTATTTAATTACATTCAGTAATTATCCACTAATTACTCACTCTAAGTAATTATACTTAATCAGTTACATTAAGTGATTATCCTTAATTAATTAAACAAATTTATTATCTTGAATTAACTACATTAATTAATTAATTATCATTTAATCATTAGTTAATGATTCTTCCCTTAATTATATCCTTTAAAATTTTAATTTTAAATAAACTTAGGAATTAATTTAATCAAGATTAACATAATATAAAATTCCCCAAATCAAACAAATTAAGTTCAAAACAATTTACTTTCAAAATCTTTTGGGTTTGATCTTGCTTTGGAACTTGTTCAAAAATCTACTTATTTTAAAACTTGGTTAATACATTATTATTCTAAAACTTTGCTAACTTATATTTAAAACATTTAAAACTCTCAAGCCCAAGGCCCATGATTCCGATCCAACAACACAACTCCCCTCACTTCTTCTTCCTTTCCTCCCTATTTCTTTATTCCCTGATCTCACCCATTTCCTCACCCTCAACCGTGCACGTACGTGTGCACGTGCACGTCGTCACGCCACCGCTCCGATCGACGCTGAGACCTCAGACAAATCGTCGACGACCACCTCGACTCAACCGACCCTCCAAAAACCTGATATCACCAATCAAAACTAAATCGACATTCCCACCATACCTGGAACAACCATGCTGCCACAAAAACATCACGCTCCGCCGCCGTTGACCATCAAACACCATGACGTCAAATCCGAACCCTCGCCAGAGCTTCATGCTCCAAATCCACCTTTCCCGACTAAGTCCGATGCGTCGACGAGCTCGGAAATGCCTCGCAAATGACATTGACCAATCAGGCTCAGAAAACCCTAGTTCACCATTGCTTCGCCACCACAGCTTTCGAGAAATTTACCAAGTATTTTTCCAACGCTCTCCACCTCCACAACTATCACCTGACCAAATCCCGAGACCCGCCATCATCGGCATCGCCGAAATTTGGCCAATGACCAATTTCCGATCAACTCAAGATTCCTCTTCATATAAACATTTAAAAATCTTGAAATTACCATTAAAAATCGTCATTTTCATATTCGAATTGGATTACATAATCTAAACTTGAGATTTATCTTCTTTAATTTCTGACTTGAATTGATTAACCACTGTAAATTTCCATTTTCGACATAATTACTTCTTATATACACTAGAAACCATTTTTAAGAATTGAATCTGATAACTACAACCAATTTTCTCTCAAAGATTATAACATAAAACTATTTATATAAGGAGATATGGATTTTTGAACTTGATTAAGTTGGTTAAAATTAAGCAGAGACCAGTTTATCATACACTAACATACATATATGTATACTCACAGATATTCAGCTATCAGATTACATCCATTCAGACATTTTTCACTATATTACTCAAGTATTTTCACATGCATCAGGAGATAATAGATTAAAATAGGTGTTACTCACCTGTTTTTAGAGAACAGAGAAAGCTTTATGAATTGGAAGTTGCTTTTGCTCTTGAAACTAGAAGAATTTGAACTGCTGCTTGATTATAATTTGAAACTGATTTGAACTTGCCTTAGCTTGAAGTAGTTTGATTGTTGTTGAATTTGATTTCTCTGATTTTCTCTTTTCTGGTTTGTTACAGGCTTTTGCTTTTGATTTGTTTCTGGTTTTAGGTTGTTAACAGGTTTTGATTTTCTTTGTTTTGGAAATGAGGATATCAAAGAAATGAAAGAGAGGAGAGTAAAGATATTATATAATCTCATTTACTTTTTATTAGAAATAATTAAAATAAATGACACTTGTTCAAATGTATATTACAATTGTTACATTTGTATATTTCTATGTTAAATGACTTACATTTGTTAAATTATATGCTAATATCTCAACACTTGTATTTTGCATGTGTAAATATATTTTTAAATTCAATTTATTTTAAGATAATTATCTTTTGAATTTCAAATTAAATTCAAATTTAAATTCTATTTAAATCAACACATATGTATACAGCACATATTTAATTTTGAAAAAAATATTTTTGCCAATTTTAAATAATTATATTAAGAGATTATCAAATAAATATTTATCCAGATATAAATATTTATTATCAGATTTGTTTGTTTAACTATAAATCAGTGTTTTCCATAGTTAAAATTAGATAATTATCAAATTATTTGATGCCCAAAATCTGGGTTATCATACACACTAATCGCAAGCCGCTGGATCTTCTCAGCCACCACCTACATAAGGCGATCCAACTCCACTATGAATATTACCATTTTTAGTTTAATATTAGTTTGCTTTTGTAATCAAACTAGAACTTCTACTTTAATGCGAATATAACCGAATTCTAACTATGTTATGGTTGAAATTAATTAATGTTAATTTTATTTATCGGCTTTTATGTGGATAAATGTTTGCTATTATTTAAGATTGGAATATTGTGTGGTATAAATTGGATTGTTTGACGGTGAAGGAATTGGTGAAGGATGCTGCTGTTTGTTGTCCAGGTTTGGACAAAAAATTACATTGTGCATTTGGCAGATGCGCCAGTGTAATTTTGTATGGGTGCATTTCACAGATGCGCCCCATAAATTTTTTTTTAAATACTGGCCAGCTCATCGCTGAGCTGGCCAAAACTAGCCTAAACTTGCAAATAGTTTGTAAACTAGCCTATTTATGCCAATAGTTTGAAAAACCAGCCTCTTTTGAAAATTTGTCCCATTTCAAATACATGGAAATCACTTCCATATACTTATCTCAATAGGATAAGTATATTCACAAACCACTATAATTTCGATACTTAGAAAATATAACCATATACTTATCTCAATGGTATAAGTATATTCACAAACCATTTCACTTCGAAACTTAGAAATTGAAAACTTTCGAAAATAGATATGGAAATTATCGTTCAATATCAACTATGGATCTCAGCTACACAATGGTTACATCGCTATCCCAACGAATCCATATTAAACTGTGGGCAATCCCTACCCCTCGAATTACGCCACGAAAATCAGTCACATCTTTCCAAATCTCTATATTCATAAATTTCTCCAAATCTATTTATAAAGTTTCTTTATAACTTTCTTATCCCTTTATAAAACATTCTTAATAAGTCTCAACCCTGTTTATAAAACTTCTCCTTCTAAGATCTTTAAAACTCATTTATAAATTCTTTTATAAATATTCAAAACCATATATAAAACTCTTTCCATATTTTAACAAACTTCTTTAACAAACTCCTTAAGTCAACAAGGTTCCCATGATAAACCATATCTTACTTGATAACTTAAAATAATAAGTTATTTTTCAAACATCCTTCGTTTTCCTTATTTAAATCTCATTTAAAATAATAACTTAAAATCTCATTAAAAATATATTAAATTAATTTTAAACACTATTATTGTATTAATAAGTTAACTTTAAAACAACATTGAGTTAATGATTAATTAAACTTTAAAAGATTATTAAAACAATAATTAATTAACTTTAAACTAATATTAATATGGAAATTAATTATCCTTTAAATATAATTAAATAACTTAAATTAATAAATTTAATTAACTTTAATTAAAAATTGAAGTATAGCTAATCATTTTAAATAATTAATTAAAATATAATTAAAACATTTTTAAAACATAACTAAATAAATTTTAAGTAGTAATTAAACATTCTTAAATAACATTAAGAAATAACTTTTAAAAATCATATTAATAAATAATTAGCTTTAAATCATTATTAAAACAATCATAAATTATCTTTAAAATATTATAAATAAATAATTAGTACCTTTTTAAAACTTATTACTAAGTAATAATTGTCTTTAAAACTTATAATAAAAGTAAGTATTCTTAAAGTAACTTTCAAAACAATAATTAATTTTTCGAATTTGAAGGAGGCATAACGATCACTATGGTACTTAACAAGCTACAATATTTTCAATTAACCTTTCAAGTCAATAACAGATATTTACATAATCCATGACTATGTAAATAAATCCAACACTTAAACATCACTGGTTAATATATCAATACAATATTTTTGAACTGTTATATTCATAGCTTTCAAAGAAGGAAAGAAAAGTCGTTTTGATCAATACAGCTTAAAAACCACCATTCGTAGTACTTTTCGCAGCACTTTTCTATAACTTTTGAAATATAGTTCTAAACGCGGCAATTCTTTTCCAAATATTTTGTAAATGTTTTAAATGAATAACAAAAGTATTTTAAAGGTGATTTGAAGGATTTATAAATTATTTCAAACTGGTTAAATAAATAATTAAAAAAGTTAATTAAGTATGTTAAAGATTTAAAGTCGATCAAATAACTTGACCACCTTATGGGTGACAGAGATGTAGTATATTGCTTTGGGTTTGGAAAACCAGTTGCCTGCCCTTCCTAGCTACCCGGACTGGCCCGACGAAGGAAATGATAAATTTGATTTACTCGGATCAAAATTTCCCAAAGTATAAAAGATATAATTTTCCAAATTTGAACAACTTGGATTGCATAGAAATAATCTTCTTATACTTGGTATTAAATTACAAAGAGGGAATCCATACTATTCGTGAGAATTTATAAGGTGATCTCACTATTATTCGATAGATAGTAAAGGCTGAATACGAAAATTGATATTGAGTATAATCAGTATAATTTCCATGATCCTCTTTACTTAATAATGTGTTCCAATATGGGATTTAAATAAATGATTTGGAAATGTTTTCGTAAATAAAAGGTGAAACGATTAAGAATCATTCTAAGATTTAAAAAGGTTTAATTAACCAATAAGTGAGGCTTAATGATTCCATATACTATTAAGAAGATAAATGGAATAAATAATATATCTCTCTGAGATATCTGTGAATGAATAAAAGGATGAATTAAATTGAATGTTGATTGATAATCACATATGAACTTAATATCTTTTAATCGATGAGGATCCGAGGGTGGATTTGGGTAGCTCTTATCCGAAAACCACTTTGAACCAATGTATACGTTCAGAAGTGAAGACCTGATGAAGATGATGATTTTTTAAGACGGGCATCCTCCTGATGAAGGGCTGCTTGCCGCTAGTTCCGTAGGGTGAAATTTACCATATCATATATTCATGGGGCAGTAGTGCTCTGTTATGAAAATCTTCGATTACAAGGACTAATCTCTACAATCCTATGGATAATTCCCTACAGGATGTGGTAGGAGAAGTGCCTTCGGTTTTGTTCAGTATTAGAACGAAGTTGTATGGACGAATGTATGGCATTGCATTTCTGAGATCATAATGTTAACTTTTACAAACGTACATCTGTTTGGTAGCGGAGAAGGCAACTTCTCTTAGCTTAACACCCTTCTCTAAGATGTACGAGCTCAGAGCTGTATGTTTGTGAAAGTCAATAGTGATCAAAGGAATTGCAATGTAGCATTCAAAGTGGTACCCGTGATGATCAAAGCGTGGCGTTGTGGAACGTAACCTCAAGAGCCTCACATCTCAAGAATGATACGAGATACTATTTGGTCTAAAGGACAAATTTCGGACTATTATTAGGGGAAGACGTCCCTCTAGGCACTTGTTGCCTTATTGTATCAATGGACATATATTGGAGGCTGATAGAGACCGTGTAAAGCCTAACCGAGTAATACTCTATTCCATAGTAGTTTAACAGTGTAGTTCAGAGGCTGATGAAGATCGTGTAAAGCCATGCGGAAACTATGTGTTATGCGTGGATTTTTCGGATCTGAATGGTCTCCAGTTCCCTATCATGTTGGAAATCCAATTCCAATACATTGCATTTACGGTTTTGATTGTAGAACCTACTTTGAAAAAGTAGCTAGTAAGCCGTCAAATTTAATCAATGTAACAATTTTGACTATCTTGATATATTATTTGAAAAGTGTTTTCAAAGGAATGTCATTAAAGATTAATATCAAATTATTTTGGTATAAAAGTGTTTTTGTTATCATAAGGTAAAAACCCATCCGCATGATCTATACATTTAAAATTTCAAGTATCTCAGCTGGTTTATCAAGTCTGATCTAGGTATTTTTAATGCTCGGATCAGATCCGAGTAGTTTCAGGTTTAGTTGAAGACGCTTGGAGTTTCCAGAAGAGACCTAGAGATCTTCATCTATGTATGGACATATTCTATTATCCGCTGCATCTATTGCATTTTTTTATTTTTTTCAGCATTTATAAGGACAGAGGGTTTATAACCATCCAGGCTGAATCTAGGTTAGACTCTGATATTGTATTCAAAATTTTCCACTGTAAAGTTTATTATTGAAATAGTATATGTTATTCCATTCATATGAGATTCTGTTCTAT
The DNA here is from genome assembly GCA_030737815.1 of Allium fistulosum. NCBI lineage: Eukaryota > Viridiplantae > Streptophyta > Magnoliopsida > Asparagales > Amaryllidaceae > Allium > Allium fistulosum. Next base: position 896,513,223 of record CM060907.1, on the reverse strand, counting down.
CTTTATTTTCTTTTTCCCCTAACAATCGAGCTTTCCGACACTCGGATTTGCGGCACGTGAATACTGAGGATGTAGCAGTATCGATTTTCAAGGGTCGAAAATCCGGTTTGTTACAGAGAACATGTTAAGAATTAATGTTTTTAGTACTTCATATTGAGTGCATTATCTTAATTGTAGTTGGCTTAGATTGGAAAATAATGTTGGATTATTGTAGTTTACACTCTCAATTTAGATGGTGATTACTTATTTTTGATTTTTTGGTGGTTATGGCTCTAGGTATTCACACATGATCAAATTCACAGTCCGTTGCTTTACCCGAAACATGGTTTATGATAACTATTCCTAACCCATTATTAGAGCCACAATATATTTCTATTCCTAACTCATCATCATCAAGGAAATAAGTGGCCACATCAACAACACAATCTTGTAATGGTAAGACTATTAATTTATTTGTTTGGAGACTTAACATGTCAGTTTTTCCCCTTTTTAAAATAATCATCTAATTTATTCATTTTCAAATGCTTAACAGTTCAGCAAGTAGAAAACTAATATATTAAATAAATTTATAGAAATTCTAGTTACTATTTTTTAGCTTTGACAATAAGGAAAAATGTACACGAACCCATTGAACTATTTTGTGAAAATTTTAGTAGTTGCAACCATTGGCGCACGCGCGCGCGCACACACACACACATACATATCTGGCCAAAATCAAGTACTTGCATATCATGTTGTAAACTTATGTGATTGTGATTTGGTATGTAGGCGGTGCTCAAGGGTAATAAAATGTGTAAGATCACATGCTATTCTTACTGAATAAATTGTTTACATCGTATAATTTTACCTTGATATCTCTATTATGACTTGTTCCCTTATACCTCTAATACAATGTCATTTGTGATATATGTTTAATTAAACTATATAATTAGATTTAATGTCCAGGTAAAACAATAACTACTTGGAGCCGCACATAGATCAAGTACACGATCTCCTGGAGAGATATTTAGAGACAAAATAGCAGCTCTTGAAGTTGCACCCGTCCCATATATCTGAATATATAATAAGATATATAAACTTGCATGTAAAGGTTTTAGAAAAAGTCGTAACTGTTAGGAATTTTCCGGGATCACTACACAATTAGATTTAGAAGAGAAAGCAGTGAAGAAAGCAAATGAAAATGATTCCCCCAAAAACACAACTTTTATTGATTCAACCAAGAAAATACAAAAGATACCTAAAATTGAGAAGAAATCTCAATCCCGAACACCCAACAAAATACACTTTTCCCACACATCTAATTAAAGAACATATGCATATCTATTTATAATAGTTTTGATTAAATGCATTTTTTAATCAACCATTTTTTATTTCCATCTCCCAAAATAAATCCTACCCTGGTAGATAATTCTTTTCCCTTTTTAGTGCAATAAAAGAGGCAACTAATTATCTTCAAAATCTACACAATCCATAAAAGATGCAATGTATTGTAGCCACAAATCCACCTTGACTAAAATATCTCCAAAATCTATTTTGATTTGGCAATATTGCATGACAAAATCCAACAATCTCCACCTTGATACTAAATTTCCAAAAACGTCTTACTCCAAACAATATATCCAGAGAAATGAATGTCTCCACCACAAAGCTAAACCTCCCTCCAAACTATGCATGCCCGCCAATCGAACATGCGCATCATCAATAGATCAGAGTTACTTGTAATACCACAAAGACCTCAAAGTAGGCTTTGTGGTTTTCCATTGTTGACTTCACTTTGATTCAAACAGACTTATCTCTCCAACTTCACTTGTATAATATTTTGCAATCTTTAAGGTTTTTCCAAGCAATGAATAAATATTATTGTTTTTCCTCTTCGCATGCAGCACCTCCCTGTTACCCTTCCAAAACCTAGTTACTCCACCTTGAGTCGAGAAGTTACAACCTTTCCCTTCCAACTGTCCAACAGAAACAAGATTCCTTTTAATTTCTGGGATATACCTAACCCCTGTAAGCGTCACCAACCTACTAGTATCCATCTTTAACCTGACAGAACCTATGCTGCGAACATGTAGATCTCCATCATTAGCGGACTCCACCTTGCATGCTTCCTCCTTATAATCAATGAATGCTTCATTTTGATTGCAAATGTGGAAACATGCACCAGATTCTAGCACCCACTCTCCTCCCCTACTAATATCAACACAAAGAACATCATTGCTAATGTCAAAGTTTACCTCCTCATCACTGTCTACCTCCATCTTATTTTTGCTTCCTTCTTGAGTTTTCATCCTCTCTTTATCTTCTCTTAATTTATTGCAAAATTTCAGCCGATGACTTGGTTTTTCGAAGTAACAAATGAAGTCTCGATCCGTATTTAGTTTGAAACAGTGACTTTCTCTTCTTTCAAGGTGGACCTCTGCCAAGGGACTTGTAGTTTCCTTTTCTTCAATGGCCTTTCCTTCCGATGAATTTATCCTCTGCATCTCCTTATAAGAAGGCTGCTAACTACAGTCTTCATGGAAACAACACCACTATAATTTAAATTGTTCAACGTGACAACAAGAGTTTCCCAACTTTAAGGCAATAATCTCATTAGTATCAAATCTAGAGTTTCATCATCAACTTTGAAGCATACCATCGCCAGTTGGTTCACAATTGCTTGAAATTTGTTGAGATGTACATCAATCGATTTGCCTTCCTTTAGTTTTAGATTGACCAACCTTCTCATCAGAAATGCCTTATTCGTCGTAGAATTTTTTGCATAAATCCCTTCCATACTCCAAAAGCAGATGTTTTCACAAGCGACGATATGAACCACAGAATTCTCCATAAAACATTGAATTATCGCCGCTGTCTTTCTATCCAAAATTTTCCACTTTGCCTAAGTTATGCCATTTGGCTTTTCCCCTTTGTTTTCTAAGGGAAGGTGAAGATCATTAAGACAGAGATAATCTTCCATCTTCAACTTCTACAACCCCAAGTTCCTTCCATTAAGCTTTTCAACACTTATCTTCTACATAGCCAAAGACCCTTCCCAAAAATTTGTGTAGTTGGCTTTGATGCCAACTGTTAGGAATTTTTCGGGACCACTACACACTTAGATTTAGAAGAGAAAGTAGCGAAGAAAGCAAACAAAAATTATTCCCCTAAAAACAAAAACTTTTATTGATTCAACTAAAAAAATACAAAAGAGACCTAAAATTAAGAAGAAATCTCAATCCCGAACACCCAACAAGATACACTTTTCCAGCACATCTGATTAATGAACCATATGCATATCTATTAATAATAGTTTTGATTAAATGCACTCTTTAATAAACCATATTTTATTTCCATCTTCCAAAATAAATCCTTCCTATGTAGATAATTCTTTTCCCTTTTTAGTGCAATAAAAGAGGCAATTAATTATCTTCAAAATCTACACAATCTATAAAAGAGACAATGTATTGTAGCCACAAATCCACCTTGACTAAAATATCTCCAAAATATATTTTTATTTGGAAATATTGTATTACAAAATCCAACAGTAACTAGTGGCATGTGGCCAGCAACAAACATAGAATATCTTAGTGACTGATAATGCTAAAACATGGGGAAACACATGAGACATGCAGTTTAAACTGATAGAATAATGATTATCTAGTTATTCCATGAAAAATGTTCAAGTTTGAAGAATCCGTTTTGGCATCAGTAGGTGGAAAGCTATTAATATTCTTTACTCGAAATATTTTAAGTTGTTCCATGTTTCCTAATCCACTTACATATTACAAGTTTTCAACCATGTGATATTCTTCAAATTAGGTCCCTTCAAATGACATCAAGAAAAACACATGATATTTTGACATGCAATATTTTCTATAGGATATAACTAAAATTGTAGATCCATCTTCTATCATTAAATAACAAATTTTTATGTTTTCTAAATATTGATTGAAAACTCATTTTCATAATTCAGTCATACAGGTTGAAAGCTTTCTAATGATGTGTAATCCAATGTGTATAGTACTCTTTTCTAATGAAAGCTAAACTTTTTCTAATGACGTTGAACTTCCTACAAAGAAGTTGAGTTTATTTTTGTCACATTATACTTTTTTTTTGTTTCTTCATTAAACTTAGTTTACACATGTTAGTTATAAAAAATTAGTGTCTTTAACCCAAAAATCAATCAATGACCATGCATTTAACAAAACATAATGTAACTAACATGTATAAATTAATCATTGTGTTCGGTTTCGAAGTTGACCTTCCTCTAAGTAATGGTTGATGATGCACATTTTAGAGCAGTAATAAACAATTTTAATGTAAGGTCTTATAAGAGATGGATTCACTAGTTGATGATTCTGTTGACGTTCCATGTTTCTTTTTATATATTTTGCGAACAGTCACTACAAGTCAATATTTATAGCAGAAAATTCATGTATTTTGAAGTTGATTCATAGTTTATACGCTGAGCATTCATTTTGGTTTTAATATATAAAATTATGCTCATCAAAGGAGAGATCATAAATTAAAACAAAGGAATATCTTAATTAATTAAGTTAATCCACTTGTGTATTAGCTAAACATTATTCCATGGGTTAAATTAAACGTGCATTAACGGCTGGGTATAATGGATAAATATAAAATTATTGATGCTTACATTGTGTAGTAACAAAATACATTGTCCTAGTATTACCATTTGTTAAATTCACTTGGTTAGCAGAATAATGTCATGTATGTTAAACAGCTTCTACACCATTAACAAGAAAACCAAGAGGTCTAGCACAAAACAACTCCCTTACAAAATATTTAAAAGCATTAGGTCAAAAGCCTAAAATAGAGATCAAATAAGGGATGGCAAGACCATTAGAGCAATAGGGCAAGGAGTTTGCAACAGAGGTTGGAATAATTTGTCGCACATATGCACCTTTGACATGTCATGATTAGAGGCATGTTAAAGGACTTTGCGGGCATAGATTACACTATCATATTTTAGTAAGTGAGTTTCTTTTTTGTTTAAAATGCAGGCTTCATTCTGAATTTCATATATTTGACTTTGAAGCTTAATTATTATCTTACGTAGGAGAAGTTTGATACTAATCTTCACATTCCTCATATGGAACGGGTTGTGAACCGTTATTTGGGGCAACAGTTTAAAGACTTTAGGTGTAAATTCCACAAACACTATCTAAAATTTGAAATGAAGAACAACGCCATCAAAACCTGTACATAGGTGTCACACGTGAGAAGTGGGAAATCGTTTGTAGAATGTTTGAAATAAAAGAATTCAAAGTAATAAGTGTATTTAAAATGGTTACATTTATCTATTTATATATGATATATATTTTCACCAAAATTTAATTCTTAGGACCTTAGTGCAAAAAATAAAATTAGCCGGCAACAACTCAAGGTGAATCATTGTGCAGGATCTAAACCATTTGCACGTTACAGAGAGGAAATGGTAGTATGAATCGTACATTTATAAGTTTACATACTTCATATTGAAAATTTTAGAGTCGTCACTTTTATATGATTTTTATTTTCATAACAGCGTGACAAAGAGACTCAACAAGAGCTAGGCAGAATTGAGTTATATCGTTTAACTCGCTCAAACGGAAACACGTGGACTTTCCCAGAAGCATAAACAAATTATGTAACCATAATATTTTATAACCATATGCTAATAGTTTTTTATCCAAGATTTTTTTAATGACCTATCAAATTTGTACTTGTAGAACCGTATGATGGATCTCCAAAAGTAGTCTACACTTAAAGAATCCACTTCAATGACAGAAGATGAAATATGTGATCAAGTACTGGGTACAAGGCCTGGATATATAAAAGGCCTTAGACATGGCATACTACTATCTTCGGCTTCAAGTTGCAATCAGTTTCATTTAAGCAATGTTACCTTAAGGGTAGAGAATGTAGAAAGGCATAACAACAAGCCCATCGCATAATTGTTGAATATTTTTTATGAGAAAGATAGATAGAATATAAAAAAGAGGGTTTTTTATTGTTGAAAACTTTTCTTTTATTGATGGTAGATTTCTTGCTTGATTGTTTGATACAAAGTAATGAGAGAGCTCTTATATTTATAGGACTCGATAGACTATTCTAGAAACATGACTCTCTAAACAATTCTATAAACATAACTCCATAATTCTTATTTCTACTAGAAAATTCAGGAGCTCTCAAAAAACTAAAATAAATGCAAGAAGACTCTAGAAAATATAATAACAAGAAGCTTCTAGAAATTAATCATAACAAATCAAGTTTAATATTTCAACACCCCCTTTAAAATTGATTTGTGACTCCAAGCAGATTCCTCAAACTGACAAAATTCTCATGCTTAAGAGGCTTGGTGAAGATATCAGCTACTTGATCATGCGTCTTCACGTACTCTAGTTGCATATTCTTTTTGGCTTCACACTCTCTAATATAGTGATAGCGTGTATTAATATGCTTGTTTCGATCATGAAGGACTGGATTCTTTGCCAAAGCAATTGCTGACTTGTTGTCCATGAAAATCTTGGTCGGCTCCTCTTATGGTAATTTCAACTCCTTTAGCATATTTCATAACCAAATTACATGGAAAACACATGAAGTAGCAGCTACATACTCCACTTTACATGTGGAAAGAGTGACAATCGACTGTTTTTTCGACATTCAAGTGAAGGTTGTGTCTCCCGTGTAGAATATGAAGCCACTAGTGCTTTTTCGGTCATCCATATCTCCACTCCAATCGTTGTCGCTATATCCAACAAACTCGTAATTATCAGAAACATAGTAGTACAAGCCAAAGTTTTTTGTGCCTTTAACATAGCGAAGAATCCTCTTTGCTGCCTTCAAATGAGTTGTTGTTGGATTCTCCTTGTATTGACTCACAACTCCTACCGCATATAGAATGTCGAGTCTTGTGCACGTTGAATATCGCAAGCTTCCAACCAAGCTCTTGAATAGTGTTGAGTCCACCTTTTATCCTTCCTCATGCCTTGATAACTTGATTCCACATTCAATCGGCGTGCAAACTGGGTTAGAGTCGTCCATCTTGAACTTCCTTAATACTTCCTTAGTATAACCTTCTTAAGTGATTAGGATGCCTTTATCTTCTTGTTTTACTTCGATGCCAAGGTAATAAGACATGATCCCAATATCATTCATCTCAAACTTCTTCGTCATCTCTTTCTTAAACTCTTTAAATATCCTTGGATTGCTACCTATGAAGATCAAGTCATATACACACAAGCATACAATTAATGTATCACGGTTTTAGATTTTAATATAGAGTGCATACTTGCATGGACATTTAATGAAGTTTCTTTCTTGGAGGTACTTATCAATTCGAGCATTCCAAGCTCTTGGAGCTTGTTTCAACCCATAAAGTGCCTTCTTTAGCTTCAAGACCTTGTCTTCTTCTCTTTTGACTTCGTAGCCTTGTGGTTGCTCGATATAAATTTCTTCTTTAAGAACTCTATTAAGGAAGGCAGATTTCATATCCATTTGATGTATCTTCTAATTGTTTTGGGATGCTGAAGAAATTATTAGTCTAACAGTTTCTAATCGAGCGATTGGAGTGAATACCTCATCATAGTCAATGCCAGCTCTTTGACTATAGCCTTTTACCGCCAATCTCGCCTTATATCTTTTGACTTCTCCTTTGGCATTTTTTTTGCTTTGTACACCCACTTCACACCAATTGCCTTGTGTTCTTTTGGACGTGAAGCTAACTACCATGTGTCATTGTTCTTAATGGCCTTAATTTCTTCATCCATAGCATTTTTCCAATTCTTCTTTTGCAAAGCTTCTTGGAAGTTTATAGGCTCACAATCCAAAAATAGACAAAAGAGAGTAAAATTGTCTTGATTTTCTGTTACCTCGTAAATTTCTTGAAGACTTTTAAAGCGTGGAGCCCTTTCACTTGAGCTCTCATCTTCTTGATAACTTATGGTTAGTGAAGCTAGTAGGGAAGTGGGCTCCTCGCTTAATTGTTTGATCCTTGGTTGTGGCATTTCATCTCCTTCAAGGTATGGAAAGAAGTTGTAATTGTCATTATGTGATCTCCATTCTCATTCTCCTTCTTCATCGAACACAATATCTCGACTAATTATTTTCTTCCTCGTATCGGGATTGTAAAGTTTATAGCCTTTGGAGTTAGTGTCGTAACCAATGAAAATATACTTCTCACTTTTGTCATCCAATTTGCTTCGCTTCTCGTCCGGTATATGTACATGAGCTATGCTTCCAAAGACTCTTAGATGAGAAATACTAGACTTCTTTCCACTCCATGCTTCTTGTGGTGTCTTTCCCCATACACTTCTTATTGGAGATCGGTTTGATAGATAAACCACACTTGCCACAGCTTCCGCCCAAAATTCCTTTGGCAGCCTTTTACTTTTAAGCATGCTCCTTTCCATCTCAAGAATTGTCCTATTCTTCCTCTCTGCTACTCCATTTTGCTGGGGGGATCTAGGCACTGTCAACTGTCATTTGATTCCATTATTTTCACAATACTTTTGAAATTATTTTGATGTGAACTCTCCTCCACTGTCAGATCTCATGGCTTTAATCACAAGACCACTTTCCTTCTCAACTTGGGCCTTGAACTTCTTAAAGCTATCAAAAACCTCTGATTTCTCCTTTAAAAAATACACCCATGTTTTTCTTGAAAAATCATCGATGAAAAGAAGGAAATAGTTACTCTTACCAAGTGAACATGGTTTAATCGAACCATACACATCCGTATGTATGAGTTCCAACGGCTTTTTAGCTCTTGAGTATGACACCTTTGAAAAGCCCATTTTGAATTGGTTTCCAAGTAAACATTCTTCGCACACTTGATTAGGATGGCTTATGCATGGTAATCCTATTACCATTTCCTTCTTGGAGAGCAATTCTAGTACTCTGAAGTTAAGGTGTCCAAAACGAAGATGCCAAAGCCAAAAGGCATCTTTGTAGCACACCTTAATGCATTATGCGACATCATTTTGAATGTTGAGCACAAACATTCTATTTCTTGACATTAATACCTTAACAATGAATTTACTTGCACCGTCTCTTATAGAAAGGTTATTATCTTTTAATCGAATATAATCACCTTTCTTTAAGAGTTGTCCTAGGATCAAGATGTTGCTCTTCATGTTTGGCACATAATAAACATTAAAAATGAATTGACGCTCTCCATTCTTCAATCGGATGAGAACCTTTCTTTTACCTTTCACTGCTATCTTTGAGTCATCTCCAAATGCGACGTTGCCCTTCACCGATTCATCAAGCTCTACAAACATGTTTTTTCTTCCACACATATGGTTGATTGCACTGCTATCTAGATACCATTGATTTTCCTCACCTTTTTCATTTTCTTTGTGAGCCAGTAGTAATGTACCATCCTCTTGATTTTTTGCTTCAACGTAATTGGTCTTCTCTTCAACTTTATTGTTTCTTGGAGCTTTATATTCGAAAGCATAATGTCCAAATTTCTCACAATTATATTATTTAACGCGTGACTTGTCATACCTTGAATTTCCTCTCCCACAACCTCTTGTTGAGCTTTCTTCTCTTTTATTGTTGTTTCTGTTGTTGTTTTTATCATTGGGCCTCCAACCTCGTCCATGTCTATATCCACGACCTCTTCCTCTTTCTTGGCCACAACCCCATCTTTGTTGACTTCGATTATTTCTTCCTTTTTTAAATCAATCCGTCTCTTAAGAACTTGCTCTACAGCCTCTTACTTCTTCTTTTTCTTTTTTCATAAGCTTGCAATGAGCCTAGAAATTCCTCTATTGCTATGGTCTCCAAGTTTTCTTCAATGATGGCAACAATATGTTCGAACTTTGGATCTAATGATCTAAGAATCTTCTCCATAATTCTTATATCATCTAACTTCTCATCATTTCTTTTTAGATTATTACTAACCACTAAAACTCTTGAGAAGTAATCAGAAACAACCTCACCTTCTTTCATATGCAAAGTTTCAAACTCTCATCTTAAAGTTTGAAGACATACCTTTTTGACTTGATCAGCTCCCTTGTAAGATGTTTGAAGCTTCTCCCATGCTTCTTTTGCTAACTTCGATCCCAAAACCTTCCCAAAAGTATCATCATCCAATGCTTGATAGGTTAGACAGAGAGCCTTCTTGTCTCTCGTCATTGAGTTTCTCAAACTATCCCTTTGAGTTTGAGATGAGCTACCTTCATTTTCTTGATCAGTATAGCCTTTCTCCACTATTTCCTACGTCATGTGCTCCAAGAAGAGCCATCATCAGGTCCAATTGTCATAATTGTTCTTGGTGAGCATTAGAACTTGTAGGGAACGCCGTTATTCGCCATCTCTATTTTTTTTTGAAAGAATCTTAAAGCTCCGATACCACTTTGTTGAATATTTTTTATGAGAAAGAGAGAGAGAATATAAGAAAGAGGCTTTTTTATTGTTAAAAACTTTTCTTCTATTGTCTATTGATGGTAGATTTCTTGCTTGATTGCTTGATACAAAATGATGAGAGAGCTCTTTTATTTATAGGACTCCATAGACTATTCTAGAAACATGACTCTCTAAACAATTCTAAAAACATGACTCCATAACTCTTATTTCTACTAGAAAATTCAAGGACTCTCAACAAACTACATTAAATGCAAGAAGACTCTAGAAACTATAATAATAAGAAGCTTCTAGAAATTAACCATAACAAATCAAGTTTAATATTTCAACAATAATTGCAAGTACAAAACCTTCAAATGCAAGAACAAAATCGTAAGATTGAAGAGTTAGAAAATTGGCGTAACACCATGGCAGCTTGCTGGGACCGCTTTATGCTACATTTTGATGAAACAGGATCTTCTACATGATAATAATACTATTTATATCCAATTTCCTATATAATTGTATTAAGTGATTTACATTACTAATTTGTATCCAATTTCAACGTGTGAACTTTCAAAGCAAGGTTTGTTTTAACACTAAAATCACATTTACAGGAATAAAAGAAAATTAATCCATTTAATAAAATAACCATCATCAAACTAAATGCCAAGGGTGACTACATCAGATATCCGTGTTTACTGTTAATTAAACTATTCAGCAGTGCCATTATACTAGTTAATCCTGATGAAATATATGTGGTATTTATTATTGATATTGTGAAATAACATTGGGTATATGTGTTTTCTTTTTAGCTTAATGAATATAGAATTTCTTAGGTATATAGGCTTTGTTTTCAGCTTACATTGTATGCATATATGACGCAGCGGAAATAACAGAAATGAATACAACGATGAAAGTAGCAATCGGTGGATTGAAAATACCAAACGCCTAAATCTGTTGATCTCAAAGATACCGGATTCTAGCTATCTCCAACAAGTTGATCGCGCATGATACCGTGTTAAAAGATCTACGATTCTTCGACGTTGATCTTGCGCACAAGATTCCGTGAATCGGCTTCAAATCCGTTTATTCGAGCGCACTCGAATACCGAAAATGGAGATAGGAGATCACACTCAACTATCAATTTTAATGGTGGCACAAAGCACACAAACAAAGTTTTATTCAAAATCAACTAACTTTACAATGACGCAACACACCCCTATTTATAGGGTTTACAACACAACAAGTACACGACCTAACATTAAGGACTCACGACCCAACACAGGTCGTTAACGACCTAACAGGTTATAACATCACACGACTTATAAATTTACAACATCACGCGACTTTCGACTTACAACATAAGAAAATAACAGCATGCGAGTTAACAAATTTACAACACAACATCAATGCGACTCAAAATTATGCGACCTACAACTCGAGCAACTTCAACACTTCAGCAGAATAAGATAAGTGACTTAACTCCCGGACGACCTAGCCTTCAGTGCGACATAAGGAATAGCATCTCTTCAGTGAGCGACCTAAGGAAAGGAGCGACCTAGGCGACGCGACTTAACTTCTCGTGACTTACAGAAATCCACTTGCAGCGACCTAACTTCTTGCGATCTATAGTAAACGGCATGAGAGAGCGACCTAAGGTAAACTGGTCGATACAAGTAGTTGCTTGACCCGGTGGATCGCTGGAGCGACTTAAGTATAACTCGTTACCATCACTAGGTCGCTGGAGCGACTTACAGGTATCGCTAGGTCGTTCGCGACGTATATTTGGCGATTGCAAACCATGACGCGCTGCATCGTTAGGTCGTTCGCGACCTATGGGTAACTCGTCACCTTGTCTTGAGCGACTTAAGGTCTTCGAGCGACTTGACTCAGGCTGGGCTGCATCATCCTCCCCAGGTTGGGAAAAATTCGTCCTCGAATTTAAAAGTTCCTCCCCATTGGATTGTTCATCTCCATAATAAGGTATAAGATGTTTAACATTAAACACGTCAGAAGTGTACACATCCTCTGGCAGTTTCAACCTATAAGCATTTTCATTGATCCGTTTCACAATCGTTACAGGACCAATCTTTCGAGCTTTAAGTTTATTGTATGCTCCCACTGGAAAACGATCCTTCGTTAGTACAGCATATACTAAATCTCCTTCATTAAATTCAGCACTTCTTCGCTTCAGATCCGCATATCGTTTATACTACTCATTCGTCTTCTCCAATCGTTCCTGAACGATTCTATGGCATTCTGTCAATCCATCAACAAAATCAGCAGCCCGCTTAACTATCCCCTTCGGTTGTGGTACTATCGTTAAATCCAACGGTCCCTTTGGCAAGCTTGAATATACAATCTGAAATGGACTGAAACCCGTACTACGGTTGATAGCATGATTATGAGCAAACTCCGCTTGACATAACTTCACATCCAACTCTTCAGACTATCCTGCACAAGACACCGCAACAAATTTCCCAGGGATCTGTTCACAACTTCAGTCTGTCCATCTGTCTATGGATGATAAGCACTACTGAATTTTAGCTTCGTTCCCACCATCTTCCACAAAATCAGCCAAAAATGACTCAGAAATCTGGTATCCCTGTCCGAAACTATAGATTCTGGTAAACCATGTAAGCGATAGATCTCTCTAAAGAACAACTGTGCCACATGGACTGCATCTGCCGTCTTCTTACAAGCAACAAAATGTACCATTTTCGAGAAACGGTCCACCACAACATATATAGAGTCATTTCCCCGTTGAGTCCTCGGTAAACCCAACACAAAATCCATGCTTACATCAACCCATGGTTTTGTAGGAACAGGTAAAGGCATATACAATCCCGCATTTGTAGCTGTCCCTTTCGAAACTTGACAAACATGACATCTTCGCACAAACTTTTCAACTTCCTGCTTCAACGAAGGCCAAAAATAAGACTGAGAAATTAATTGCAATGTGCGATCCCTACCCACATGACCTTCCTCATGCAACTTCTTCACAATCTTCATTCGTAAGCTGCACTCTGGTATACACAATCGATTCCGTTTAAAAAGAAAACCATCCACCAACACATACTCATCCGTCTTCCCCTTCTTGACTTCATCAACCACCTTGGCAAAGTAAGGATCATCAACAAATAATTTTGGAAACACATCAAACCCCGTCACTTCAACCTTCATTGTGGTCAACAAATGATTCCTTCGACTCAATGCATCTGCCACACGGTTTGTAATTCCCGACTTATGCTTCACCACAAATGTAAACTGTTGTAAGTATGTGATCCACGAAGCATGCCTAGCTGCGACTTTATCCTGCCCTTGCAAATGCTTCAACGCCTCATGATCTGTATACAAGACAAACTCCTTATGGAACAAGTAATGTCTCCAATGCTTCCCAGCTTGCACAATAGCATAGAATTCTACATCATAAGTATTATATCTCATCTTTTCTCCCGAAAGCTTCTCACTGAAATAAGAAATTGGTCGACCTTTCTGACTCAACACCCCTCCAATTCTAACCTTCGAGGCATCAGTATGTAGCTCAAATAACAACTGAAAATCTGGCAATACTAGAATTGGTGCTGTCGTCAAAAGCTCCTTGATCCGCTCAAAAGCAAACCATGCTTCCTCTGACAATGAAAATTGCTTCCCCTTCATACAATCAATAACTGGTGCCATCACGCTACTGAAGTGTGGAATAAATCTTCGGTAGAATGATGCTAAACCATGAAAACTTCTAACTTCTGTTATCGTCCTGGGTTGTGGCCAATTTTTGATTGCTTCAACTTTATTCTGATCCACCTGTATACCTTCTTTCTGATATAACATATCCCAAAAATAAAACACTATGCGTATGAATATGCATTTCTTCGTTGCAGCATAAAATTGTTCCTGTCGTAGTATCATCAACACTTCTCTCAGATGATGCAAGTGTTCTTCTGGGCTTCCACTGTATATCAGTATATCATCAAAATACACCACCACGAACTTCCCAATAAATGGTCTAAAGATCTGATTCATCACCCGCATAAACGTACTAGGTGCATTCGAAAGACCAAACGGCATAACCAGCCATTCGTACAACCCCTCCCGTGTCTTGAACGTTGTTTTCCATTCATCCCCTGTTCGAATTCGAATTTGATGATAACCACTCTTCAAATCGATCTTCGAAAAGATAGCAGCTCCACTAAGTTGATCCAACAAGTCATCCAATCTGGGCATAGGAAATCTGTATCTCACTGTAATCTTGTATAGTGCCCGACTATCGGTACACATCCTCCACGTTCCATCCTTCTTCGGCACTAACAAGGCTGGAACTGCACAAGGACTTAAACTTTCCTGTACACGCCCTTGTTCAAGCAACTCTTCCACCTGCCTTCTCAACTCCTCATGCTCCTTTGGACTCATTCTGTAATGTGGTATATGTGGTAACACAGCTCCCGGAATAAGATCTATTTGGTGTTGTATGTCCCTTGACGGTGGTAACTCCGTTGGCAGCTTTTCAGGAAATACATCATCAAATTCTTCCAGCACTGGCTTTACTTCTTCAGGAATTTCAACCACTTCATTACTCTCACGTCCAATCAACAAAAATACTTCTAGCTCCTCTTCTACTTCCTTAACAAACTCCTTCAAAGATAGCAAAGTTTTAAGTTCTTCAATCTCCTCCAACTTGCTTTCTTCTTGTTGTCGCTTCTTGGGAACTAAAGTGATTTTTGTGCCTTCGAACATGAAACTATAGCTGTTGGTACGTCCATCATGTTGCACAGCTCTATCATACTGCCATGGTCTCCCCAACAACAGATGACATACATCCATATCCACAACATCACACCAAATTTCATCTTTGTATTTCTTCCCAATCGAAAAATTAACACAAGCTCTTCGTCCAACCTTCACCTCCCCACCTTTCCTAAACCAAGCTAACTTGTAAGGTTTTGGATGCTTCTCAGTCTTTAATGCTAACTTCTTCACAGCCTCGGTAGAAATGATGTTATCATAGCTGCCCGCATCAATAACAAACTTGCAAACCTTCCCCAGAATAGTGCATGTTGACTGAAAAATGTTGCTCCTCAACCAGCTAGAATCATCCTCTTGTTTTGGTGTTAAACAAGACCTCCTCATCATTAAACTACAACCCTCATCTCCTGACAACTCTTCTTCCTCCTCAACATGTGGTGAATTAGAACATTCAGCTTCTACATCCTCATCCTCAACCTCAGCTACCATCACTCGCTTCTTTGGCTTCGGACATTCATTGCTTTTGTGACCAAACTCCTGACAATTGAAGCATTTGATACCACTATTGACCTTGGTCTTAGCAACTTCACTAACAACCGGTTTTGCAACAGCCTTGGAAAAATTCGCATTGCTACTAGCCCCTTTCATTTGATTGTTGGAATTTGTAAACACACCACCACCTCTCCTACCTTGCTTCTCCCAAGCTAGAGCTTTTTGATGTGCCTCAGCAACAGATCTGGGATCAAACATATTCACCATATCTTGAATCTGCATTCTCAACCCTCCAACAAATCTAGCTGTCAATTGTTCCTCTGTCTCCATGATACCATTCCTCGCAATCAATTGATAAAATTCATCTGCATAATCATTCATAGACTTCGTTCCCTGTCTCAAGTTCTGCAAACGTTGATACATAAAAGATTGATAATTGTAAGGTAAGAAAGTATCTTTCATCAACTTCTTCATCTTCTCCCAGGACTCAATCTTTGACTTTCCCATCCTCTCCCATGTAAGTTTAGTTTGTTGCCACCATGCCATAGCTCTTCCTCTCAAACGAGTAGCAACCAACTTAACTCTCCGATGCTCGGGAACTTCTTTAAAGTCAAAAATTTCTTCAACATTAGATAACCAATCCAAAAATTCCTCAGCTTGCATACCATCCTTGAATTCTAGAATTTCAGTTTTCATCCCTGACTCCCATCGTCGATCATCTTCAACATCCCGATATGCGTTTCATACTTGGTCTCGATCTCGATAATGAATATTACTTCTATCACTCTCTTCATCATAATCACGTGTACTTCGATATCGATCTTGACCATCCACATCTCTACGATCACGCATGTCTCTTCTACTATGTCTTTCATCATCACGATATGGATCATACTCAAACTCACGTTGAGTTCTTCTTTCTTCATCTCGAAATTCATGGTGATCTCTCCTTGTCGAAACTGATGACTCTCTTCTATCTCGAACAGATGGTGGCGACACCCTCCTCGCTTTCGTAACCGATGGCGAAACTCTGTTTCCTCCATGGTTCGAGACTGGCGACCTTCTCCTTTGACTTTGATTCATATCTATCATCAATTTCTCCAATCTACCAATACCTTCATCCAACTTCTCATTGAATTTGTTGCTAATGCGTTGTTCCATTTGTTCAGCATCTTCTCTTTTGTACAAATCTTCAACATTTTGATGACGGTTAGCTCTTCTCAGCGGCATTGTCAAATGAAACAATCTTCAACTTATTTCAAATCTTTGCTCTCGGCCTGCACTTAGCTCGCACGGCTTGAACTCTTCAATAGGAATTGTCTTGGTTGAAATTGAATCAAACTCTCCTCCTTGGCTCCAAGACTCGGCTTAGCTATGATTGGCTAAGTCTAGCTCTAATACCAAATGACGCAGCGGAAATAACAGAAATGAATACAACGATGAAAGTAGCAATCGGTGGATTGAAAATACCAAACGCCTAAATCCGTTGATCTCAAAGATACCGGATTCTAGCTATCTCCAACAAGTTGATCGCGCATGATACCGTGTTAAAAGATCTACGATTCTTCGACGTTGATCTTGCGCACAAGATTCCGTGAATCAGCTTCAAATCCGTTTATTCGAGCGCACTCGAATACCGAAAATGGAGATAGGAGATCACACTCAACTACCAATTTTAATGGTGGCACAAAGCACACAAACAAAGTTTTATTCAAAATCAACTAACTTTACAATGACGCAACACACCCCTATTTATAGGGTTTACAACACAACAAGTACACGACCTAACATTAAGGACTCACGACCCAACACAGGTCGTTAACGACCTAACAGGTTATAACATCACGCGACTTATAAATTTACAACATTACGCGACTTTCGACTTACAACATAAGAAAATAACAGCATGCGAGTTAACAAATTTACAACACAACATCAATGTGACTCAAAATTATGCGACCTA
The DNA here is from genome assembly GCA_030737815.1 of Allium fistulosum. Lineage (NCBI taxonomy): Eukaryota > Viridiplantae > Streptophyta > Magnoliopsida > Asparagales > Amaryllidaceae > Allium > Allium fistulosum. Next base: position 896,495,687 of record CM060907.1, on the reverse strand, counting down.
CAACTCGAGCGACTTCAACACTTCAGCAGAATAAGATAAGCGACTTAACTCCCGGACGACCTATCCTTCAGTGCGACATAAGGAATAGCATCTCTTCAGTGAGCGATCTAAGGAAAGGAGTGACCTAGGCGACGCGACTTAACTTCTTGCGACTTACAGAAATCCACTTGCAGCGACCTAACTTCTTGCGATCTATAGTAAACGGCATGAGAGAGCGACCTAAGGTAAACTGGTCGATACACGTAGTTGCTTGACCCGGTGGATCGCTGGAGCGACTTAAGTATAACTCGTTACCATCACTAGGTAGCTGGAGCGACTTACAGGTATCGCTAGGTCGTTCACGACGTATATTTGGTGATTGTAAACCATGACGCGCTGCATCGTTAGGTCGTTCGCGACCTATGGGTAACTCGTCACCTTGTCTTGAGCGACTTAAGGTCTTCGAGCGACTTGACTCAGGCTGGGCTGCATCAATATATGACCAAACTGTCAATGAATAAGACTACCCTAACTTACTAACTGCTAAAGTTTTAAGCTTGAGTGATTATGCCTTGATTTCAAGTATCCAAATTTACTTCCCTATTGGAGATGAACCACCAATATAAAAGGAAGGAAACCAGTGGCAGCATGGCCACTAATATAAAAGGAAGGAAACCAGTGGCAGCATGGTACCTTTTCCATGTCTATAAATCAAACTTAGCATCAAATAAATGTGTGTTTAAGGGCTTAAGTTATGCTTTTACCAAATTACATACATACACAATAGTTTATATATTCATCTCTAGCATTTCTTCACTGTTTTGAACAGAGTTTCTACCAATAACCGATTTACATTACTAATTTATATCTAGTTTCACTGTATGAACTCTCAAAATAATTGTTGTTTTAGTACTAAAAACATGTTAAAAGAATAAAATAAGATTAATCCATTTAACACAATAACCATGATCAGACTAATCAGTAAGGGTAAATATATGAAATATATGTTTTTACCTTTAGTTAAACTGTTCAGTCACACCGCACATACTAGCTAATCCCGATGAAATATGCTTGGTGTTTCCTGTTAATATTATGAAATATCAGTAGGTATGATATGTGCCTTCCTTTTAGCTCAATGAATATATGATTCTTGTGAAGAATAAAGTTAGATGGTTTATTTCATGAATATATTTGCTAAAACTAATTTGTTCTTGCAAATTATTACTTTGGATCATTGAATTGACATTGACAAGCACTCAATGGCTATTTTGTAATGTTTCTCTGGATTGATGACTCTATTGGTGAGCACAAACTCTAAACTGATGTATATTTTTGATTCCATCCTAGTTGCTGTATTTCGACACTAATATGAAATCTGTATTTTTGAAAACACCGATATTAATATGGCATTTGTGCATATAAAACATTGATTGTGTTTTTTATATATATTGTTCTTAGTGAATCAAGTTACTGTTGGGCTATTAAGTGGTTAATGTTTTGTTACTTGAAGTTGTTGATGGGATGCCATTAGATTAGTACCGTTTCTTGCAATTGGTATATTTGAGAAAACACCATTATATTGTTTTGTTATTTGCTGTTGGTGAATCAAGTCAATATTTGGTCAATTAGTTGAATCTGAAGTGATAACACTAAAATGGACACCATTGGGTTGTTGATGAGATGCCACTACAAAAAAAATACTCTATTACAACGTCCTTTTTACAACGGGCAATTGCTGCCCGTTGTAATAGTAGGCTACTACAACGGTCAGTTCAGGCCCATTGTAATAGATTTCTTATATAACGTCTTTTTCACAACGGGCAATCTTTGCCCGTTGTAATAGATTGCTATTACAACGGTCATTTTATGCCCGTTGTAATAGATGTTAATTTTACAATGTCCATACAATGCCCATTGTAATAGAGGTGCCAATTTTACAACGGGCTAAAACTGCCCGTTGTAATAGGTGCCAATTTTACAACGGGCTTAAAATGCCCGTTGTAATAGGTAACCCTAATTTTTAGACCACAGCACCCCAAACAAAAATTGTAGAGGCCGGCCCTCTTTTCTTCTTTTCCGTGAAGCAATACTCTCGTTCCTCTTTTCCTCTTTTCTTTGCTCGAAAAATTAGGGATTTCGAATTTGTTGAAGCCGCGAATTATATACGGTTATTTGCTTTGTCACTTTGATTCTAAGCCGGCTGGCTGCTTCTCGATCGAGTTCGACTTGTATTGGTATGTTATTTTCCTTTTGCTTTTCTGGTAGATATTCTTGAACTAGATCGATGATTCCTTTTGCTTGCTGAAACTTCACTGTGCTCATTAGAATCCACACAAACAGTACCATTGTATGAACGAGCTTCAGTTACTATGAATTTTCATTCTGATTCAACATCAACAAATCTTAAGAAAGATTCTACTAATGGTCTTCTTGCAAAAGGTCAACAAGCAAACGAGTTAAATGATTTTGACAATTTTTATGACAAATTTTTGCTAATGGCAAAGTTTTGCCAGTTTTTCCAAGGGAGCATGATGTAAATTTGAAATTTTAATCAAGATTAAGGTTGAAGAAGATTTTGCTAGTATTTCATGCTCACTCTTGTGTATTTTTTAATCCAGTCATAGCCTTTTTGTTAACCTTTTTGTCTGTAATTTGTAAACATATCTATCGTTTTTGTATTTTTATCAAACGATGGATGATTTGAAAATTCTGGATATGTATGGACTTCAATCTTATATCATGATTTGTTAATCAATGACCATGCGCAATAAAATAGTACTGTATACCATTTAAAAACCAATCTTCAACTTAACAAGTCATAATACCGTTTTAATCATAAACATGTAGAGACTGAAATGTTGAATGAATTATCATATGTTTTGTATTTACTGCTTGTTTATAAACCATCCCATTTAAGGATATTCTGCATTTATTTTCTGTTTTCTTGTTTTGATATTTTTTTTTATTTTCTTTTGAACAAAAATTTATCCAACTTGAAAAAATAAAAATAGAAATGTAGATGGGAAAATAGTCTAACTTTATAAAAAGATAGGTATATGTTTATTGTTTTTTGTATTTTTATGTTTTCTTTTAGGGTGATGTATATAGAAAACACTATATATGTGTATTTTTATTTTGGAAAACCATGATTGATCTAATTCATTGCATGAAGTAATAATTTTTGTTTTAGAAAACACTTTATTTGTTATTTCCCCGATAACGTCAAAGGAGAAGTTCGATGTGAACAAGGTAAGATATGAATTTACATACACGAAATAACAATTTTTATCTATTTTTTCGTATGTGTGCATGTAGCTTGTAAAGGTGAAAGGCGTGTTAGAAAAATACTGGTATTCAAACTTTTTTAGATTATCACGATATTCCATTTTAGCAGCATAAAAGGCCAGTTCATGATTGTTTTTAAATTCTGACTAAACTATGTTTGATTGCACATAGCAAAATATAAAACTTGGGTCTATTCCTTTTATTCTAACATAAAAATTTGATTCTTCTTAAAATAACGTTTTGACATGATTTTGTTTTCAACGCTATTATGTATACGTATGTCCACGATAAGCATTTCACTTGCGAATTTATCATGTACTGGGATGGAGCTAGGAATTATAATCCCAAATACATGATACTTGAATTTAATTAAAGTACATTAGGGGCTCAAAAGTGTCAGCAGGCTAAGTGGCTATTAACCCAAGATGAATTTATAGGTGCATGCAGGAACACATTTTCATTGCAACAGATGAATAACAGCGAAGTAAAATAATTTTTCTTCCTCGAACGATGGTGGATCTCAAGTCAAAAAATTGTTGGCAAAATAGTACCTGCAATGCCCTTAGTGTGATTAAAATTGAAAACTACTCAAATAAACTTGTGCACTATAGAGTGTAGAGTCCTATTATTAATCTTGGTATACACCGAGTACGGTAAAATGGTAGGAGAGTCAACATTATATTGCGCTTCCCATTTTAAATATCATCATTTTAACAGCACGATAAATTGTAGCCTTTTTGAATCTTTCAAGTAGGGTATATATAAAACTATTATGTACACTTATATTCGTGGCCAAATTCCTGGTCCTCGTTTGCCAATTTAGTTTCAACCGTTGATAGTCCTGGGTTTGTACTGTTTGAGGCCCTACGTAGACGCCCACAACAAGGCCCGTGCAGTAGTGGGCGTGGGGCCTGTAACATGGGACATCAGAGTTGCCACCTACGCAAGTAACTACGCCAGCAAGCGTGCCAGGGACTGCCGGCTGATCCACTCAAACGGGCCTTATGGGTAGAACCTATTCTCCGGGCGGGGCAAGGCCTGGTCCGGCCTGGATGCAGTGGCCTACTCGGTGTCTGAGAAGCAGTACTATGACTACGACAGTAACACATATGCCCGTGGCAAGGTGTGTGGGCACTACACTCAGGTGGTTTGGGCTAAGTCGGTAAAGATTGGGTGCGCCAGGGTCAGGTGCGACAATGGTGGGTATTTCATCACTTGTAATTATAGTCCTCCTGGCAATCAGCGGGGACAGTGGCCTTATGGTTCTTTGAAGGCTGCTGAAGAGAATGAACAAGACGAATGAAACTTAGTGCTCAGTGTATTATGGTGTACTGCTATTTACATGTGTGCAGAATAAGCAGTGAAAGACTTCGATTTTACTATGGGGAAAATTTGGAGCCACTCATAATTCACTAAAATTCTATCTAATTTTCATCCAATATCTCTAAGAGGGCCTGATCTCCAAGTGAATTTAATCCCTTTGACTTCATGCTCCATTAAAGAGCATTTAATTATATAGTCATTTAATTCTGAATTTTTGCAGAAAGGTAAAGGATTGCCACCACTTTTCTCATTCATCAATCTAAGACAGTTAAAGTCCCCTCATCAGGACCCATGGGATGTTATAAATGTTTGCTTCATTTTCTATTATGTCCTATAGTGGTTTTCTTTCCACTTTATGGTTAGCGGTAATATAGTATCTATTAATAATTTATTTGCTGGATGCATTTCTGTTAAAGTCAAGAAATCTGTGTAGGATCTAAATATAGCATGATGCTAGCGGTAAGGCCCCTTTTGTACTTAGCTCTTTCATGTGACTGACCATGTGAGCTTAGTTATAGCAGTAGGGTCCTCCTCTCTTAACATCACTTGTATTCGTTCATTTCATTGTATTTGTCCACTGTGAAAAAGCGTCCAACGGATATTTAAGGGCATAATCATCAGCCGCTGCTTCTTGTTTATCCTGTATTCAGATGTCTTCCGGCATTTTACAAATTACAAAATGTAAAATATAACCTGTACACACTCTCTAACAGGGAATACAATTATTCAAATTATTTACAAAACAAATTACATGAACCAAACTCAATTCTGTGACCACCTGGTTAAAGCTTTGAATAACTCACATGAGGTTGGAACTTCTCTCTGCAATGAGTATAGTAGATATCCAACACCATTTCACTTACCAAATATATAACTGTTGGTTTGATCCAGGTTTTGCAGAGTTTAGTAATTCATGAGTTTGATTTTATTAGTTTTCTTTCTTTTTAGTCTTAGTTTGTAGGGTCACATTACTATATAGTTTTCATTGGGAGGTAATTGCGCAATTTCGTCATGAGAAAAACTCATATTTTTGTTGGCATAACTTTCATTAGGTTCTAACATCAAAAGAATTATCAAGATGGACAAAGCATGGATCCACCTACCAAGGTTTTGTCAATTTTGATTATCAGTTTTATACTTGTAATTATTACGGTTGATTCTTGATCTCTTTATGTGTTATAGAATGACTGAAGAATACAGGCAAGGTGTTCGGAATTTTGTATATGAGCATGCAGAAAGGAAGGGAAATCCAAAAAAAATCATTTGCCCTTGTTCAAAATGTAGGAATCTTATCCGCCATCCATCAAGGGAAGTTGTATCACACTTGGTTTGTTTTGGAATTGACCCAACGTATGATGTATGGATTTTTTATGGGGAAGCACGCCCTTTAGAAAATGAAGGCGATGAAGTGACAAATACATATAGAATGTACTTAGACACACAAATTTGTAATGACGAGGTGGAAGATCATTCTAATGTAAGACATGAGGTACATGGGTTAGAGATTAAGGAGATGATAGAAAATTCTGAAATTCCTTTGTACCCTGGTTGTGCAAGCCACACAAAGTTGTCAGCTATAATACTTCTTTACAAGCACAAGGCTCGAAATGGTGTATCTGGCACAACATTTACGGAACTTCTTAAACTTCTCAAAAATATGCTACCTATGGAAAACACGCTTCCTGATTCAACGTATGCAACAAAGAAGCTACTTAAATCATTTGGTTTAGGCTATAGACAAATACATGCATGTGTAAATGATTGTTGTCTTTTTAGGAAAGAGCTTGCACATAGTGATATTTGTCCAAAATGTGGAAATTCTCGTTGGAAAAAGAACAAGACAAATGAAGATGGAAAGCAAACCAAAGTACCTGCAAAGGTTTTGAGATACTTTCCAATAATACCAAGACTGAAAAGAATGTTTATGTCCGTAGAAACATCAGAGCAATTAAGGTGGCATAACAATCATAAGAGTGAAGATGGTAAATTACGTCATCCAGTAGATTCTTCTCAGTGGGCTACAATTGATAGGATGTACCCTTCCTTTGCATCCGATCCACGAAATTTAAAGCTTGGTCTTGCAAGTGATGGCTTTAATCCCTTTGGGGATTGGAACTGTGCATATAGTTGTTGGCAAGTATTTCTTGTGGCGTACAACTTCGCTCCGTGGCTTTGTATGCACAAAGATAATATGATGTTATCATTATTAATTCCTGGACCACGACAACCAGGGAATGATATTGATGTGTATCTACAACCACTTATTGAAGATTTGAAAAAATTATGGGATAAAGGGGTGAAGGCGTATGATGCATACACTCGCAATGAATTTAGATTAAATGCAATTTTAATGTGGACGATAAATGATTTTCCAGCTTATGAAAATTTAGCAGGTTGCACCGTAAAGGGTAAAAGGGCATGTCCTGTTTGTGGCGTTAATACATGCTCAATATGGTTACCATTTAGTAAGAAGTGTGCATATTTAGGCCATAGGCGATTCCTTGATCCTAATCATGAATATCGCCAACGAAAAAACTTGTTTGATGGAACTATAGAGACTAGGCAAAGACCTCCAATACAAACCGTGCTCAAGTCTTTGATATTGTTAAAGATATTTGCAATGATTGGGGGAAAATACCAAAGGAGGAAGAGAAAGAGAAAGAAAAAAGGAAAAGAAAAAGGGGAGATGAGAAGAAAAAAGGAAGTCAAATGTGGAAGAAGAAGTCTATTTTCTTTGATTTGCCTTATTGGCAGGTAAAGTTTAATCAGAAACAAAATTGCTTCTTCTTTTCTATCTATGTAATCAATACTTTATTATTAATTAGTTATAGTCTATTTTTTGTTTTCTTAGGTACTTCCTTTGCATCACAATCTAGATGTAATGCATGTTGAAAAAAATTTGGTGAAAGCATTCTTGGTACATTACTTGATATTAAAGGAAAATCAAAAGATGGCATTAATTCACGTCAAGATCTAGAAGTACTTGGTATTAGGAAAAAGTTACATCCTATAGACATGGGAAGCAAAGCATTACTTCCAGCCGCCCCATGCACCTTAACTGATTCAGAAAAAGAGATCTTTTACAATAGAATGAGGAATTTGAAAGTACCCGATGGCTATAGCTCAAATATTGGAAAATGTTTTGCAAAACAAAATTTCAAGTCTAAAGTCCCATGATTATCATGTTTTGATGCAACAACTATTGTATGTATCATTGAGAGGACTTCTACTTAAAGGGACAAGGAATGCATTACTACGACTATGTTCTTTTTACAATGACATTTTCCAAAGAGTGCTTGATAAAGATAAATTAGAATCCATCGAGAATCAGGTCGCATTAACACTATGCGACCTTGAGAGATTTTTTCCTCCTTCTTTTTTTGACATCATGATTCATTTGACAATACATTTAGCGAAGGAAGCAAGAATTTGTGGACCAGTACAATATCGGTGGATGTATCCATTTGAGAGGTAAAATTTGGCATTAGTACCTTTAGTAGTTAATAATATATGTGCTTATGAAAATATTTTACTTATGCATCTTGATTATAGATACATGAGAACACTGAAGGGGTATGTTAAAAATCAAGCACGGCCTGAAGGATGCATAGTTGAGCGCTATTCTGCTGATGAATGCATGAATTATTGTGCTGGATATATTAATGGTGTATTAGAAATTGGACAAAGGAAAAATAGAAATGAAGCGGAACAAAGTGATTCCATACTCGAGGGGCGTCCTATTTCCAAAGGAAAACCTATGGTAGTCACTAAGGAGGTGATTGATGCTGCTCATCGGTACGTGTTGTTTAATACCGAGGAAGTGGAGCCTTATATAAAGTAAGCATAAGTTCAATTCAATTAATGTGTGAAATAAATTAGATTTTGACATGAATGTTTACGTATATAGGATGCACAATGAGGAACTAAAACTTTTGCATCCCCGGCTTTCACGAGATGATTTGGAACTTTCAAAGCTGCATTCAGAGACTTTTAGTCATTGGGTTAAAAAAAAAGGTTGACATTGTTATATATTTTAAGATGGATAAGTTCGACATAGAAGTATATGTTATTGTGATTAGTCTTTATATATAACATTACGCATTTTCAGGTTCAAGATGATAGAAACACATCTGATGTTAGTGAACTAATAAATTGGTTTTCATATGGACCTCGCCATCAAGTAATTTCTTATACCGGCTATATAATTAATGGTCGCCGTTTTCATACTAAAGACAATGATAAATCTACACAAAATAGTGGTGTTTCCATTGAGGCAAGTATTGTTCGTATGGATGGATCCATTGAGAAAGTAATATATTATGGTGTTTTGCGTGAGATTTTGTTACTTGACTACCAGCAGTTTCAAATTGCCTTGTTTAAGTGTGATTGGGAAAATATTGATCGTGGAGTTAAGGTCGAAGATGGATTTACGTTAGTCAATTTACATCAATTCCAAAATCAATTCGCAAGCGACCCTTTCATCTTGGCAACGCAAGCCGTACAAGTGTTTTTTTGTAGAGAAAGTAGTTTTTCAAATTGGTATGTTGTGCTAAGAGCACCCCCTAGAGGTTTTCATGAGTTGGAAAGCTATGACGAGGAGGATTAGTCAAGTAGCAAACCGATAGATGAGTCACTACTTGATGATAGAGATGTCGATGATGGTGATGAAAGTTATATAAGGAAGGATTGTGATGGTATTTTGGTATGATATAAGCACCCTTTATTGATATTTATGTTACATGTAGTTATATTCGTAAATAGTGTAATTATACAGTTTTATGCATAGTTATATTAATTAATCATGAATTATTAACCATGAATTTTAATTTGTGAACTTGGGAAAAAATAATCTTTCTTTTGCAAAGTGTTTCTATTGTATATTAGGATTTTCATATTTTACAATAATGACTAATTAGTATGATGTTCTAATTATTTATATATATGTTATGTTTTTTTTTCTAGGTTCCTCCCTTAACAGAAGATATTTGAACTTGAAGCATCAAGAGTAAAATGGAGCAACATCAAAGAGAGGTAAAATATTAAAATTTTAATATGCACTTCAATTTATTTAAACTGACATTTCTTCAATTTTTTTAAACTGACACTTCAATTAAAATGAAGCAACATCAAAAAGAGATAAAATATTAAAATTTTGTCTTCTTCTTCTCAGTAAAAAAAAGACAAAGAAACTCAAATGGCAATCTCTTATTATGTGGTAGGTTATTTGATTGGTGTGCTTTCACTTTTTGTAATAGGTCGCATAGTAAATGTCGACCATGACCACTATTTGATATTAGCCTATGTATAGAGCAGTGTAATAATGAAGAAATGGTCAATATATCTTTCAATGGGTTGGTTAGGTGTCATTAGCTCTATTTATATTGATATTACTCTAATCAATATATTGTAAAACGTGTATCATCGTATATTAATATTTTGGATGTTTAGCAAATAACAGAGGTATAAAATAGAAAGCACAAACATTTATATTCATGTATCTGCTTATTAACTTCACAGATATAGCAATGCCCCACACTGTAACCTTTCCTTCTCACTAAATAAATTGCATTGCATTAATTTTTGAGAAATATATGGCTTGCAGTATACTTGTTATAAAAGGCACTTACGTTTCTCTAGCTAGTTTATTGTGGTTAGCATTTTTTATTATTTTGGTTGTTATTTTCTAAACAGACTAATTCTACCAATTAGTGCTTCAACCACTGATTTAGCCACAATGGAAAATTAAGACGTGATGGTTTCTTGTATTGGACCAACTGTGCTTGAATAGTGCTATCACAAAATTGAGCCAAAGTCCTTGTCTAATTTTGTAATCAGAAATAATTTTATGGTTAACAAGTTGTGATCGTCCATTGAATTGATAATCACTTGCACATCAGAAAACATTTCTTTGGTAGTCGAAGAACATTGGGAAGAGTTTGTTGGTACCTTAAACCTTTTTTTAAAACCCAAACAAGCACTTCCAAAGGAATTTAAAAAGTTTGAAAAAATAAATTTGCACAAAATGTCAGCTAACAAGTCATTGATAATATTTCACATTATACCTGAACAACATAACTTTAGCTGTAATTGTACTAACTTATAATTTACAAAATAATTGTAATCATGAAATCATATTAGACTTATTAGTAGTAGTAGTATATGGAAAGTAGTGTTCCATCCTTTTGAGCGAGATTTAAAAGCCTACGGTTTCACAGATCTCTTATTGTGTGCCAATTTAAAATACATCTATTTGTACAAATGATTGACTTATAATGCTGGAAAGTACATGATTTAATCGTAGTTCAGCAAGAAAAAAAAATAATGATCGACCAGTGGGCTGTTAGACCCACAGCATAAAATATAAAAACAGAACTATGAGCAGAAGATATATGTAAAGGATAGAGGAGAAAAACGTAAACCCAAAATTCCCCATTGATAAAACCGAGAGTACAAGGTACTGTCAAATTTCAAGGGGGTAAAAACTGCAAATAGTTCTGTCTTTAATGTCCTGATCACCAGTATAATCCTTTTCAATCAAATGTCAAAAAATATAAGATTATATGGAAGAGAAATATATAATCGGGAAAAGAGTGGATAGGAAAGTGTGAAAGTTGCATCAAGCACCTAATAGAACACAGTAATATTGACATATACAGATAACCCACATTAAGCACCTAAAAGAGTGGGTAGGAAAGTGTGAAAGTGTTGCTCAAGTCATCATAAAGATGAATTTTCAGCTAACAGTACCCTGAAACTTTATTCTCGTTTTTTCTAAAAGTACATAATGTTATGCCTTTTTTTTATAACAGAAGCATAACCTTCTTTATCAAACTTTGCATGTATGCTAATTTCAGATATCAAAGGTAGCAGCGAGATATGCAAAGAGGCAATCCTTAGCTGCAGTTGCAACTTTAAATGCAAAAGATAAGCCTGCTGGTGTGAAAATCAATGAAACAAGACATGTTGATGCAACTCATTCTCTTCAAAGTTTAAACAGCAATATTAGAAGCTCCCCTCGGAAGCGTACTGAAATACAGCCTCCACCCGATAAAATCAAGTCTCCAAAGCTCAATCCTGTCCGTACTGGAATGCAGCCTCCACCCGATAAAATCCAGCCTTCAAATCTCAATCCTGGCCCTAATTCAACTGGATCTCCAAATATCACTCCCAACGCCATGGATGCCTCGAACAACCTAGATTCTAATGATGATATTCAACAAAAGACGGCAAGGAAAAAAAGAGGGAAGACGATGATGACTTGTATGCGGAATGAAAAGGCTGAAATTGAATTCAACGAGCGAGGTCAACCAATAGGCTCCAACTCCAAGCACTTATCATCCTATCTTGGTACCTTAGCAAGAGAGATGATACCTTTGACAATTTCAGAGTGGAAAAAAGTCGATGAAAACTTAAAGAAAGATTTATGGACTTGTATTCAGGTATGAAAAATGTGCTGAGAACTTTTTTATGAAAAACTGGCCAGTACAAGTAGAAATTTGTGCATTGACATTGTAGACATCCATATCCAACAAATGCATGACTAATGAATATCAATGCTAATTACAAAATTGTATGAAATTTGAACATTAACATAAACATGTACCTTATTTTTGTTGTGCAGTCAAGATTCATGGTGGATGAAGCATACAAGGGTTTAATGTTTAAAATGTTGGGATTACGATGGAGAGAGGCAAAGTCGAGGTTAGTTTCCGCTATTAAAGTAGCTTCTACTTGTCCCGACGCTTCCTCTAGGCTAGCGATGCTAAAACCGAATACTACAGAAAAATGTTCAAGAGTGGAACGACTTTGTTAAAGAAAAATTGTCGGAGAAATTTGGGGTAACAAGTTATATTTTATTCATTATAATTTTTTTAACTATACAGATTTAAATATAAATATGTTATCCCTGCATATTTTATTCCTCTAGGCTGAACATGCATAGTTTATTAATGAATTTTTCTACGTAGGAAACTAGAAAAAAATTCAAAGCAATGAGAGATAAAAATAAAATTCCACATACAATGAGCAGAAAGGGATATGCGAGATTAGCGGAAGATATGGTAAGAAATGCATGTACGTTTACATCAATAATTTTTTTTCTTTGGTTCGTCTTCTTACTATTATTATTTGCAGAAAAAAGAAACTGGAATATCAAACATTAGCAGAGATGAGCTATGGTGCAAAGCCCATACAAAGAAAAATGGAAACCCACCAAATTCCGTTATTGCCGATTGCATTGTAAGTTTTTTTATTCTTTTGAGATAGGACTGTAGATATTTATTCAATAGTTTATTCATATTTCTTTTTTCTTGAAATGGTCTATTTTAATTTGTAGGCTAAAATAAAAGAGTAGAGTATTGCTCATAATTCTCATGGAACAGCATCAGTAAGTGGAGATGGAGTGTCACATGTTTTTGGAAATAAACATAGGGGAAGGGTGAGGGGATTGGGTTTTGGTGTAGCACCATCTCAAATAGGTGTTTATGCACATAATTCAAAAAAGGTGGCTGCATTGGAAAATCAAGTAATAGTTCAAAGGGATATGTTAACTAATTTGGAGGCAAGAGTAGACTACTTACTAATTTGATCATGATAGTAAGTTTATAGTTAATTAGCTATTGTTAATAAATATGTGATATGTGCTTATGAATTACTAAGTATTCTCTTGTACTTTTACAGAGAAGAAATGATAATGTGGCAGATATGGAGATGCCTCACACTCATACACCTCAGGTTAGAATATGTAAATAATCATGATTGCTTGCTTGACATGCTTGTCGTTTCCTTGAAACTGAATTACCAGAACATGATTGCTTACATGATTGCTTGCTTGACATGCTTGTAAAATATACACCTCAACTTTTTAAGTTTTCTTCTTCTTTTAGAAGCCCTCGATTCAAATTTTCTACCCGACATATAGTCCTGTAAATATAGTGAGTATTTAAAATAAATTGGCAAATTGATTCAACAAAAATGCTACACATTTTATAAAAATGAATCAAACCAATTCATCTAAAGTGTTAAAGTGCTAATTGTATAAAATCAATCATCGAATCTAAATTGAATAAATGTTGAAACAAACTTCAAAATCCCTATTTTTTCTGTTTCATTTTGATATTAAAGGTTTGATCAATCAACCCATTTTTGTATGAAACAAACATATGAAGTAATCACTAATCAAGTAATAATAAATTTAAGCTAATTAAATAAATTAGTTTGATGTCAGGGAAATATTACAAAGAGAAGGAAATAAAGCAGAGGGGAGATTATTAATTTTAAAAACACTAACGTTACTGGTCATTTGCTAGATTTTTTTATTTAAGAATTTTTCAGCATCCTAATAATTGGAGAATAAGCAGTTGGTCTAAATCAATGTAGGAATATGAAATTTTAACTGATTTTAAAAAATGTTTTGGAAAAAAATTGAAAAGTGAACTAGATCGATATGGATTTAGGACAGACTGAAGAAAAGAAGAATGACTCAAGATAATTGTGTCTCGGGATTTTATATTTTCAGTATCTATAAAAAAATTTAGAAAACCGTTTATAGGTTATACTTTTTTTAGAAAATCCTTAGCTTTATAAAAGGATTTTTTAAAAATTGTTTATAAATATTAAAAAACAAAAAATAAGAATTATGGCAAGCGCAGGGAGGGTGAGAGGAATTTCGGTTTGTTTTTGGGTTAGCTTAAAATAGGTAGTAGATGCTCTTGTTGGAGCGTGAGTTTAGAAAAAGAAGAGAAAGCTTCCCCAGCTTTGTCAGATGCTCTTGTTCGGATTCAATTATTAATCGATTCCATGTTCATGGATTACGATTATCATAAAAGGAATTAAGTTCAGTATAGCAACACCTTTGGATGTTATTTGTTATGCTAATCGTACTGATGAAGAAAGGTAAACGGCCTTTTAGCCTGAAGTGGTCCGAACATGAGCCAGGTTACAGAGAAAAAGTGGGTCTGAGTCTCGATTTTGTTTTCCTAGTCATGCATGCAATGTTGGTTCTGCACCTATGCATCTCTGTCTACTACTTCCTTTCTTGTATCTATATGAATAATTTTCTTCCTATCTTTCTTCCATTAAAGCGTTTTAAACTACCCATCTTGAGTTTTTATTTTTATTTTTATTAAATATGGAGATGCAAGACTGTGTATTATAATTATATTAAGGTATGACTAGTAACGTTAGTGTTTTTAAAATCAATCATGTGCAATATAACATTTTGGGTATCATGAAAACATTTTTTTTAACCTGGAAAGAGGAATTGTATATGCTGTTCTAATCATTAAAACAAAGACATGAAAAATGGGAATACCTATTGCCCAGAGTACAAAGCATGATATATTGAAATTAAGTCAGGTACGTAAAATTACGATCATCTTGACAAACAACAAGTGAGTCGGCACGTTACGAGAGTAGCACTGCGGTGGTTGTTGCCGTTGGGCAAAATTAATGTGCAATAAACAATTATTGTGACATTATAGTCTTATAGATGTTGTTATTATATTATTAGTTAGATGGACAAACAAATTGTTGGAAAGTTTCTGGTTGATATTAATATTGCAATTCCTCTAGCAAATAAATATTCCGTTGTTAAGTTATTTATCTACTCTGTTGCAACTTAAAAGTTGCCAGCAAAATGACCCACATTGTTTACTGGTTTGGAAAATTTGTTCACCTACCTGAACTAACATATATAATTCTACATCACACGGAAATACAAGTATTTGCTATAATGTTATATTAAATTGTATTGTTATATTAAAGATTCAACTCGATAAGAAAACAAAACCACTATTTTTTTATCAGTGGTCATTGACAAATTGCAGTTTTCACTAGAATGGCACACCTGATCCTACAATCTGCCCTACGTCTCAGTTGTTTTCCTAGTTTCATGAAATGAAATGAATCCAAACTTTGAACATGTTTAATTCAATTTACAAACATCATTTATGCAGATTTGAATTCATTTTGAAATTTCTAACATATTTAAAATATTAAATTAAATATTAGCTGTTGCATTTATCTTTCAATTTTGAATACTTTTCAAAAAAATTAAAAATGAATTGAAGAATCCAAATGTTTGTCAAGATGATCTTTAACTATACAACAACAAATTTTGGATCCAAATTGGGTAGACATGGTTGCTAAAACCAACAGCATAAATGGTTAATGTACAGAGTAGTGCTAAATAATAGGTATTGGAAGCATGTGCCCATCAAGAACAGAATTTCCTGGAAAACGCTAATACAAACTCTTCTTACATCCCATAAGTTAATAATGGGAGATAATTAAATGGTATTTTTATTTAACATTAATTTCATCTGATGTTTGCAGCCATTATCACATTAATTTGTAAACATCACAACAGATGAACAAATGAAAGAAATAAGAGATATGCGTACCTGATAGCAGCCACACCTTCTTCTTCTCCCACTTATTTCATATTTCCCCTCAATGTGTACCTGATAGCAGCCATTAGCTTTATTCATTTGTGCAATCATACATGCTCTCTCTATTTTGTAACCTGAAACTATTGCCTCTCCTATATATTTCCTTGTCATTTTAAACTGTTATTGTACTGCAAAAGTTAAAATATTTTTGTTCAAATTCTCATTATGTAGATGCTTAATGCATCAGTAATGGCAGAATTCCTGAACTGATAAGGATTTTGAATTGTTTTCCTGCCTGCCTCCCTGTATTTGGATTCCCTAAGCTTGTACTATGCAGTCAATTTTTTGTTTATGCCAAGAAGTCGCGACTTCAGAGAAGCCAAAGTTTGTCTATCTATATTTCTAATTATAATTTGAAGTATAGCATAAAATTTTGAATTTTATTAAGGTTAAAACGTGCAGGCTATATTAAAAACTGCTCTACATATCATGAGAAATTTGCCAGTGATTTTTTAATGGTAACTTCACCTGATCATGATTATCATATTCACTAAAGTCAATTTTTTTTTCTTGCAGTCACACCGCGATAGCAACAATACGCAGCAGGTTCAAGATCAGCAAGAATGAGTTATTGTGGATGGTTTGATAAAAAAAAGTGCAGGCTATTGAGTTGGGAGAAGAACGTAGTTGTAGAGGGGACAATAGCAAGCACTGATCCTGATGCGTCGGTACATTTTGTAAAGCTTGGAGCAGAAGCTTGGAAAGTATGGGTGGATGTAGCGGTGGAACCAGAAGCTTTTTTATTTAGACCAAATTCAGAGATGTCCACTATTAAAGAGGCCGTTGGATCAACCGTCGCCTGGCACAAAGACTTTATATCCTTAGTCTAGTATGATTGTACTTAGAACTTGATATTTATAGCCGACTGTTATGTATTAATGCTTTATGAATTTGGGAGGTAAACTTATCTGACTTTTTGAAGTGTTGGAATTTTATGACTATCTTTTAGTCTTTTCGCATGTGATTTTGGTTGTTTGTGCATAATATTTATTACTGTTAAATTATTCATTATTTGTATGGATGTGCTACCTATACGTTGCTGTAATTTATTTTTTGATTTGCATTTTTCTGCAACGGTCTAAGCGCATTGTATTATACTCTATTACAACGGTCAATAACCGTTGTCAAAAAGTTTTTTACAACGGTCGAAAACCGTTGTCAAAATGTTTTTTACAACGGTCAGGAAATGTTGTAAAACATGCTATTCATCTTGTATGATAGTATTTTGCAACGGGCAAAGTAGCTTGTATTACAGTCTATTACAACGGTCGGCGACCGTTGTAAAAAAGTTTACTACAACGGTCTTTACAACATTCTGCTCGTTGTGAAATATGGGTGACCTATTACAACATCGCCTATTACAACGGTCCACTGCCCGTTGTGGAACACATATTACAACGGGCATTGCCCGTTGTAAAAAGCCTGTTTTGTTGTAGTGTGCCATTATATTGACGTTGTTTTGGAAAATACCATTTAGAACAACCAAATAAAATGTTAATTTACAAAAAAGCTTAACCAGGGTTTCCTCCCTAGTTGATGGTTTTTAATTGCACTAAATATTTTGGCAGTGCCAATTGTTGTCCACATCACTATTCAAACTAACAGTCTTAGGCATGGGGAACTTATTCCGTAATTTAAGTGGGTGAAGTATAAGAGGAACTTCAGTTTTAACTTTTAACCATATAAATCAATGCAACCATGAGATATACTATTTGGTACGATAAGAAATGGGCACATGTAAAGTTTCAGTTTCATTTCTAACTTTTGAATTTGAAGTTCGTTAGGATATCAGCTATAGAATTCCTGTGCCACATTCGATGAGGACTTCTTGTCGTAGTTTATCTTGCCAGTCTGGATTTATACCTAACAAAAGCATTGCCAGTTTGGATTTATACCATTTGGTTAAACCACTTAGTTACATCTAGTAGATGTACAGGGCATTTGTTTAAACGTATTGTAAACCCTTTCATTCAGTTTCAATATCAACTACTGAGCGAAGTGATGACGAAAATCCATTGTCTGTTAATCCACTGATTGCTATGATTCTATTATGAAACCCAACTGGTTCTGATCGCCCTTTTTTGTGTTTCTACTCAATCAGTATGACAGTGAACTGATTATTTTTCTCAACTTGCTGTACTAAATTTCTGGTTTTTTAGATATCTTTCTTATTTTTTTGTACGATGTTGTGATTTAATTTTTTGATGTTATGCATTATATGTGCAATTGTAAAGTCAGTACGAAGTAGTCTTTAGTTGATGAACATACCATGTGATGCAGGCCAAGCTATAATTTTCCAAGGCTTAAGTCGTGACCGACTTAAGAAAGTTCAAGGTATAAGTCGTGACCGACTTATTAAAATTAAAGGCATAAGTCGTCCACAATTCAATGGAGAGCCACGAGATAACAAAGGCAATGCGCGAGTTAAGGTAGCGGCATTGAGTCATCTTCGATCTAACAGTTCTGATGAAAAGGAGCTACGACTCAATTTGGGAGAAGCCCTAACTCGTAACCGACCTAATGAAATGATAAGTCGTGACCGACTTAGTATAACTCGGCAACGACTTAGCGAAGACTGGCGAGTTAACGAGTGTCTTAAGTCGCCTGAACGACCTACTGAGTTACCTAGTGAAAAGGCGGAACCAATGGATGAAGTGATAGGTCGTATACGACTTAACGAGCCAAGTGATAAGTCGGAGACGAGTTACGCCCTAAAGAAGACCTACCATAAGTCGTTGAAGTTTAACTCGTGAAATCTGAAACCGTTGATTCTTCTGCCGAGTTAATCTCAACCATTGATTTCTTAAAACCACTAATCTGAGATGCGCATGTTTTTAAGTCGCGAAGCACTGTTGCCGTTGTTTTCTCTGCCGAGTTAATCTGGACCGTCGATTCCTTAAGTCGTTACTAAGTTGAGTTGCGTAGCATTGTTAAGTCGGCAACGACTTAAGTGGTTGTCTGTTTGTATTTTCTGTTTTTAAGTCGTATGTTTTGTAAGTCGTATGTCGTCTTTGTCATAAGTCGTTCTGTTTGTTAAGTCGCTGAAGGCAAATGTTGTAACTGTGGTCTTAAGTCGCCACCGAGTCATGATAGGTCGTAGGTCGGAAGCTATAACTCGGAACCGACTTAGGAGATGTAAATTTTTGTTGTAATTTCGTGTGAGTTGTAATGTGCCTATAAATAGGCCGTGAGTCTCATTTGTAAAAGGTTGTTGAATATCGAATAAAATTCTCTTTTGATTGCTTTGTGCTTTCATTCAAATTGGTAGTTGAGTGTAATCTCCTATCTCCTCTTTCAGTTAATCGAGTGCGCTCGATTCAACGATTGCAGAAGCCGATTCGCGGAATCAAGTGCGCTTGATCAACGCTTGAAGAATTGAAGATCTTTGAACCCGGTATCGTGCGCGATCAACGAGTTCGAGATAGCTAGAGTTCGGTATCTTCGGATCAACGAATTCGGGCATTTCAGCATTCATCAATCCATCTATTACTACTTTCACCGATTGAAGATCGTTTCGATTAATCCGCTGCGTCAGTTTTGGTATCAGAGCTTGTTTTAGCCAATCATAGCTAAATCGAGTCTTGGAGCCGAGAATTTGAAGTGTTGAGGTTGTGTTCATCGTGTTCATCATATTTTGCAACAAAGTTGGAGTTTTCGATCCATTTCATTTTGGATCAAAGTTCGAAAGGTGTTTGAAAACTTGAAGTGTGAATTTTTTGAAGTGTTTGTGAAGTATTCAATCATGCCGCCAAGACGAGTTCAACGTCATCGCAATATTAATGCTTTGTACGGAAGAGAAGAGGCCGACGAAATGGAGCAACGAATCAACGAGAATTTCAATGAGAAGCTTACGGAAGGGATTGGTCGATTAGAGAGGATGATGTTGGAAATGAGTCAAAATCAGAGAAGGGTTTCACCTGAATCGAGCCATGGAAGAAGTAGAGTTTCACCACATTCTAATCGGGAGAGAAGTGTTGATAGTGATCATAGAAGCGTGGATCGAGATTGTGATAGAAATGTTGATGATCGAGGTCGAGATAGAAATGTGACTAATCGAGATCGGAGGAATGTGGATCGTAGGAATGTTGGTGGAAGAAATGGTGGTGGTAGAGATGTTGGTGGTCATGATCGACATCGATATACATCGGATGGTGAAGAAGAGTATGATGGTGGTAGTGTTCATGGACGAGGACGTGGACGAGGAAGGAATCAATCAGAGTACGATCACAAGTGGGAATCTGGGATGAAGACAGAAATTCCAGAATTCAAAGGTGGTATGCAAGCAGAGGAGTTTCTAGATTGGGTGGCTAACGTCGAGGAGATTTTTGACTTCAAAGAAGTTCCAGAACATCGTAGAGTGAAGTTGGTTGCTACAAGGCTGAGGGGTAGAGCTTTGGCATGGTGGCAGCAAACCAAGCTTACACGTGAACGTATGGGGAAGTCAAAAATTGAATCTTGGGAGAAGATGAAGAAATTGATGAAAGCAATGTTCTTACCTTACAATTATCAATCTTTGATGTATCAACGTTTGCAAAACTTGAGACAAGGGACGAAATCTGTGAATGACTATGCTGATGAATTCTATCAACTTATTGCAAGGAATGATATTATGGAAACAGAAGAGCAGCTGACATCTAGATTCATTGGGGGATTGAGAATGCAGATTCAAGATATGGTTAATATGTTCGATCCAAGATCTGTGGCAGAGGCACATCAGAAAGCGTTGGCTTGGGAGAAGCAGGGTAGACGAGGAGGTGGTGTGTTTACTAATTCTAACAATCAAGTGAAGGGTTCTAGTGGAAGTTCTAATGTTTCTAAACCTATCAGTAGACCAGTGGTGAAGGAGGTTGAGAAGGCAAAAGTTAACAATGGTTTCAAATGTTACAATTGTCAGGAATTGGGTCATAAAAGTAGTGAGTGTCCAAAGCCAAAGAAGAGAACCATGATTGCAGAAGTTGAGGATGAGGATGGTGATGGGGATTGTTCTAGTCCAGTTGAGGAGGATGAGCAGGATATTGCGTCAGGAGATGAAGGTTGTAATCTAATGCTGAGGAGATCGTGTTTGACACCGAAGCAGGAAGAAGCCAGTTGGTTGAGGAGTAATATCTTTCAGTCAACATGTACTATTCTGGGGAAGGTGTGTAAGTTTGTGATCGATGCAGGAAGCTGTGACAATATTGTTTCAACCGAAGCTGTGACAAAATTGAAGTTGAAGACCGAGAAACATCCGAGTCCATACAAGTTAGCATGGTTGAGAAAAGGAGGAGAAGTGAAAGTGGATAGACGAGTTCGTGTTCCATTCTCTATTGGGAAGAAATACAAAGACGAGATCTGGTGTGATGTAGTAGAGATGGATGTTTGCCACTTATTATTGGGAAGACCATGGCAGTATGATCGAGCAGTACAACATGACGGTTGGACCAATAGCTACAGTTTTATGTTTGGAGGCACGAAAATTATCCTAGTTCCGAAGAAGAGATCACAAGGAGGAAGTAAATCAGAAGAAATTGAAGAGCTGAAAACTTTACTATCTTTGAAAGAGTTTGTTAAGGAGGTTGAAGAAGAGCCGGAAGTGTTCTTGTTGATTGGGTGGGAGAGCAGTGAAGAAGTTGAAATTCCAGAAGAAGTTAAACCCGTTTTGAAAGAATTTGACGATGTATTTCCAGAGGAGTTACCAACGGAGTTGCCACCATTGAGGGATATACAACATCAGATAGATCTTGTTCCAGGTGCTGTGTTGCCGCACAGACCACATTATCGAATGAGTCCGAAGGAACATGAAGAGTTGCGGAGGCAAGTGGAAGAATTGCTTGAACAAGGGTGAGTGCAGGAGAGTTTAAGTCCTTGTGCTGTACCAGCTTTATTGGTACCCAAAAAGGATGGAACGTGGAGGATGTGCACTGACAGTCGAGCATTGAATAAGATTACTGTGAGATATAGATTTCCAATGCCGAGGTTGGATGACTTGTTAGATCAAATAAGCGGAGCTACTATCTTTTCGAAGATTGATTTGAAGAGCGGATATCATCAAATTCGTATCAGACCCGGCGATGAGTGGAAAACTGCTTTTAAAACAAGGGAGGGTCTATACGAATGGTTGGTTATGCCATTTGGTTTATCCAATGCTCCGAGTACTTTTATGAGGGTGATGAATCAGATTTTTCGACCGTTCATTGGGAAATTTGTGGTGGTATATTTCGATGATATTTTGATTTACAGTGGGAGTCCAGAGGAACATTTGAATCATCTTAGAGAAGTGCTGATGGTATTGCGACAAGAACAGTTTTATGCTGCAACGAAGAAATGCGTGTTCATGACGCATAGTGTTTTATTTCTGGGGTATGTTGTGTCGGAAGAAGGAATACAGGTTGACCAAAGTAAAATCGAAGCTATCAGAGATTGGCCGCAGCCCAAAACGATGACGGAAGTTCGTAGTTTTCACGGGTTGGCTTCATTCTATCGAAGGTTCATTCCACACTTTAGTAGTGTGATGGCACCTGTGACTGATTGTATGAAGGGTAAACAATTCGCATGGTCAGAGGAAGCAGGGAATGCTTTTGGGAAGATCAAGGAGTTGCTGACATCTGCACCAATTCTAGTATTACCTGATTTCCAGTTAGTGTTTGAACTACATACTGATGCATCCAAGGTTGGAATTGGAGGAGTGTTGAGTCAGAAGGGACGTCCAATTGCGTATTTCAGTGAGAAGTTGTCAGGAGCGAAGATGAGATACAGTACGTATGATGTGGAATTCTATGCTGTTGTACAATCTATTAAACACTGGAGACACTATCTATTTCAGAAGGAGTTTGTTCTGTATACTGATCATGAAGCATTGAAGCATTTGCAAGGGCAAGACAAGATTTCAGCGAGACATGCATCATGGATTGCATATCTGCAACAATTTACATTTGTTGTTAAACACAAGTCAGGGGTGACGAATCGAGTGGCTGATGCTTTGAGTCGGAGGAGTCATTTGTTGACTACGCTGAAGGTTGAAGTGACGGGGTTTGAAATGTTGCCGGAACTATTTGTTGAAGATCCTTACTTCATGAAGTTTGTTGATAAAGTTAAGGAGGGAAAGACAGATGAGTTTTTGATGGTAGATGGTTTTCTGTTTAAGGGAAATCGATTGTGCATACCGGAGGGTAGTCTGAGAATGAAGATTATCAAGGAGTTACAAAAAGAGGGACATGTTGGGAGAGACCGTACCTTACAGTTGATTTCACAGTCCTACTTTTGGCCATCGATGAGGAAAGAAGTGGAAAGATTTGTGGAGCGATGTCATATATGTCAAGTTTCGAAAGGAACTACGACTAATGCTGGTTTATATATGCCGTTACCGGTACCAACTAAACCATGGGTTGATGTGAGTATGGACTTTGTTTTGGGTTTACCTCGAACCCAACGGGGAAACGATTCCATTTATGTGGTGGTTGATCGATTTTCGAAAATGGCACATTTTATTGCTTGTAAGAAGACGGCAGATGCTGTTCATGTTGCTCAATTGTTTTTTAAGGAGATCTATCGACTTCATGGATTGCCAGAATCTATTGTGTCGGATAGAGATACTCGATTTCTGAGTCATTTTTGGTTGAGCTTGTGGAAAATGGTGGGAACGAAGCTAAAATTTAGTAGTGCTTATCATCCGCAAACTGATGGACAAACGGAGGTGGTTAATCGATCGTTAGGAAACTTGTTGAGGTGTCTTGTGCAAGATAATCTAAAGAGCTGGGACATGAAGTTATGCCAAGCAGAATTTGCTCATAATCATGCTGTGAATCGAAGTACTGGGTTCAGTCCATTTCAGATAGTATATTCGAGCTTACCAAAGGGACCGTTGGACTTAACGGTAGTGTCACAATCAAAGAAGACAGTTAAGAAAGCCGCTGATTTTGTTGAAGAGTTGACAGACTGTCATAGAATCGTTCAGGAACGATTGGAGAAAGCAAATGAGAAATATAAACGATCTGCAGATTTGAAACGAAGAAGTGTTGAATTTCATGAAGGTGATTTGGTTTATGCAGTGTTAACAAAAGATCGTTTTCCGGTGGGAACGTACAATAAATTGAAAGCACGAAAAATTGGTCCTGTAGAAATCGTAAAACGAATTAATGAAAATGCTTATAAATTGAAGCTGCCAGGTGATGTGTATACATCCGATGTATTCAATGTTAAGCACCTCGTACCATATCATGGGGATGAGTTTGTTGGGGATGAAGAGAGCACAAATTCGAGGTCGAAATTTTCTCAACCTGGGGAGGATGATGCAGGCCAAGCTATAATTTTCCAAGGCTTAAGTCGTGACCGACTTAAGAAAGTTCAAGGTATAAGTCGTGACCGACTTATTAAAATTAAAGGCATAAGTCGTCCACAATTCAATGGAGAGCCACGAGATAACAAAGGCAATGCGCGAGTTAAGGTAGCGGCATTGAGTCGTCTTCGATCTAACAGTTCTGATGAAAAGGAGCTACGACTCAATTTGGGAGAAGCCCTAACTCGTAACCGACCTAATGAAATGATAAGTCGTGACCGACTTAGTATAACTCGGCAACGACTTAGCGAAGACTGGCGAGTTAACGAGTGTCTTAAGTCGCCTGAACGACCTACTGAGTTACCTAGTGAAAAGGCGGAACCAATGGATGAAGTGATAGGTCGTATACGACTTAACGAGCCAAGTGATAAGTCGGAGACGAGTTACGCCCTAAAGAAGACCTACCATAAGTCGTTGAAGTTTAACTCGTGAAATCTGAAACCGTTGATTCTTCTGCCGAGTTAATCTCAACCATTGATTTCTTAAAACCACTAATCTGAGATGCGCATGTTTTTAAGTCGCGAAGCACTGTTGCCGTTGTTTTCTCTGCCGAGTTAATCTGGACCGTCGATTCCTTAAGTCGTTACTAAGTTGAGTTGCGTAGCATTGTTAAGTCGGCAACGACTTAAGTGGTTGTCTGTTTGTATTTTCTGTTTTTAAGTCGTATGTTTTGTAAGTCGTATGTCGTCTTTGTCATAAGTCGTTCTGTTTGTTAAGTCGCTGAAGGCAAATGTTGTAACTGTGGTCTTAAGTCGCCACCGAGTCATGATAGGTCGTAGGTCGGAAGCTATAACTCGGAACCGACTTAGGAGATGTAAATTTTTGTTGTAATTTCGTGTGAGTTGTAATGTGCCTATAAATAGGCCGTGAGTCTCATTTGTAAAAGGTTGTTGAATATCGAATAAAATTCTCTTTTGATTGCTTTGTGCTTTCATTCAAATTGGTAGTTGAGTGTAATCTCCTATCTCCTCTTTCAGTTAATCGAGTGCGCTCGATTCAACGATTGCAGAAGCCGATTCGCGGAATCAAGTGCGCTTGATCAACGCTTGAAGAATTGAAGATCTTTGAACCCGGTATCGTGCGCGATCAACGAGTTCGAGATAGCTAGAGTTCGGTATCTTCGGATCAACGAATTCGGGCATTTCAGCATTCATCAATCCATCTATTACTACTTTCACCGATTGAAGATCGTTTCGATTAATCCGCTGCGTCACCATGCTTCAAATAGTTGCTTAAGAAACATGGCAGAGATTTTATATGTAGGTGGTGGTAGTTGTATTCATTCTACTATTAACTGTGGTCTGTAATGACAAAATGGGAGTTAAATTATTTCCAGCAGTTGTCTAAGAGTGGAGGTAGCTAAAGAGGTAACTAAATAATAAATTACTATATAACCTTGTTGTATTAAATTTTGATATATAATAGTTACACTTTGGACATCTGCGTTTACAAAAGTAAATTCATTTTGGCGTTGCACTCGCCCATGATTTCATTACTAAATTTTATTATGTTTGTAACTGTGTTCATAGTTTATCACGTATATAACTATGTTCCTCACTTTCTGATCAAGCATTTATCTCTTTATATTCTTCTTTGTAGGAATATATCTGTAATCTAATTGCATTTTTAAAGAAACATCAGTGTTTACAAACCTATCATCCTTACAAGTTTGTAAGGCTTACTTGAATCCGGGTATCTGCACGTTGAACACTATTGCTAAGATGATATTTTAGAGCTCTTTTTGAGATAAATGGACTTCTTTCCCTTCGACAAAACTAGCAATGGAGATGATATCAGCTGTTAATTCTTGAAATTGCTTTTTATCTTCAGTCCAGTTGTGTTCTTCCTCTGCTTTTGTCACTTTCTTATGCCAATTGCCAAGTATACAACATTGATGTGGTAATTGCCAACTTAGAAGTAATTATTTCTAGACTCTGAAAATAACAAGTTAGGCATGGTTTCTATACATAAATTAGACAGGGAATCTTTTCCAGAGCTTGAAGAGAGTGTGCACGGTATCAATTTTACTTACAAAAGTGAATATTAATATGTGCAGATTTTGTGATAGGTCTGATAACATGGATTTGCCGCATAAAAGTTATAACATTAGCTTCTCATGTTAATTCACTTAAATGTGTTATATGTATTACATAAAGGAGCTTCCAAGGGTCGCCTTCATCATTAACTGCACATTAAGTTATCATTACTAATCAGTCAAAAAATAATTTAAAAGAATTAAAAATAATACCTAGAGCTTTAAAAATAATACCTTGAGCTAGTCCATGGTGAAAGCAGGGCTGTTGTTCTTCGATGCCTGGCCCAGTCTGAGCCCTCAATTATAACGAAGCCCTTTCGTCATATAATGTACTTAAACCCATTCATTGTCCTTTTTTTGCACTTCATGTAAATTGCTTTTATGACCAACTGTATTATGTACTCATGCATTAATTAGGTCTGCATGACCTTGTTTTCTTTACTTCCTATATTGTAAAGTAGAAGCTTATTACTTGACCATACAAGCAGCATCTGATTCTCCACGTATTCATGTGATTGCTCCAGGTTTGCTTGCTTATTATTTTAGCTTATCGTTATTAGTCATTAATGCATATACAACAAAAATATAGTGTGTTGATCCCCTTTTGTTTTAAGTTTTGTCGGGGTTTTTCTTTTGTTTTATTTTTCAAACTTAAAACCCTAAATAAAGATTAAGAAAATAAGAAAGAAGAAGAAGAAAACGAGCAAAGATGATGAATATTGTAGCAAGGAAAAGAAAGAGGCGAAATCTGGTTTCATATTTATGTACAATTCAAAAACCAAGCCTGAATGTTACAAAAATAGAGTGTTTGGGATGCCTAAAGGAAACTTTGAAATGAGTGAAAAGATTCAGCCTGATGATAGTATGTTTTTATATGATTTTGAGGTGAAGCTTCTGTATGGAGTTTACGGGGCTGTTTCAAAAGGTGGCATGAATTTAGTTAATCATGCTTTCAATGGCTATTTTCCTGCTCAGGTTAGATTTTCAGTGTAGTCACTACCAAGCTGAGCAGCAGATGTTGGAGCATAATGCCCAAATGTATAGTATGGGTCATTCACATCGGATACTAATCCACATGCATAATGGCTTGTAGAAAGGTAAGGAACATTTAAACGAAGAGGAGCATGTCTAGCAGCAATATGGGCAATATAAAGGTCTTAAGGAGGAGGATGACCAGTTAAATGTTGTCTTGTAGGCCCATATGATCACTAACTTGAGGCAAATGAAGTGGTAAGTAAGCATGTTACGGAAGCACTCCTTCTCTATATGGATCAGTATGTAGGGTAAAATGCACAGGCAGAGGAGCATACATGCCATATGGAGCCCGATGCACAGGCAGAGGAGCATGCATGTCATGTGGAGCCCCGTGTGCAGGCAGTGGAGCTTGTGTATCCTGACTGTAATATGGAGGTGATGCAGGCTCTAGTGTTGTACTAATGGGTTTCAACAATGATATTAACTTGCCAACCTGTTCCTTACTAAGTTCTTGTTTAAATTTGTTCTTGGAATCATATTTCTCAACTATAACTTGTTTAAATTCCCTCTTAGAAAGTGGTAGGCAGTCTTCAGGACTTCAGAATACCTTTTACTAATCAGCAGTATATGGTGCACAAGCCCCACAATCTTCAGCGTGGCGCATATGTAGCTAATAGCTAATCTTCTACGACGTTTAAAGAAGCTATTATTTGTCAACCATTAGCGACAAACAAAGCATCGCAAATGGTGGTGTTCCTTTTACAAGTTCCAACCTCCTTTAGCGACTTTTGTGGGTGTTGCAAATATTGAACCCATTACCTACGGATAAGTATGTTGCTAAAAATATAGCTACTTGCGACACGTGTCTATGGTAAACAAAGAATTCATTCGTGACGAAAATTTGCGATGCAGTTGCCTTTATTTAGCGACGCTTCATCTATGTCACAGATAATTTTAAACAAAACTGTAGAATTTGCGATGTAAATTATTTGCAACATTCCTGCATTTCTTGCATCATATATTTTTCGCAAAAGATTACTTCCTGCGACGTATAATTCTGTCGAAAAGTTTCTTTTGCGTCTGCACATTTTGCGACGTTTATGCGGCACAAATTTTTTCGTCGCTGCAAACTTTTTGCGATGCATGGTTAATCTTTCGCAACATTATTTTACATCGTTGAAGGATAAAATTGTTGTAGTGAGATTTAATTAATTAAATGGATTTTAAATGATAAAATGAGAATAATTTGCAATTTATTTGGAAACATAGGGAATTTGTGATGATTTGAGAATTTTGGGATATTGATGATGAAATATTTTGTGAAGTTAAGAATTCTAATAATAAAATAATTACTGTTGTGATTTGAGAAAAAGATAATTTAATGGGAGATATTTATTTACACCGGTAGAGACTATTTGTTAAAGAGATTATAAAATGAAGTATTTTGATATTGAATATTTTTGAAGTTATGAATTGTTAATAAATGATAATTTAGATTATGTTTAAGTAATATTGATATTTAAGCTTATAATGATTTTTAAAATAAATTAAAAGTGGTTCAATAATTTTATAAAGTTAAATAATAATAAATAAAAGAGTTATGGGATTTATTAAGTGAAGAATGAATTTTGTTTAATTATTTATGTTAATGAATAATTTCTACTAAAATGGGTATAATATTGTGATTTAGTCTTACTTTTAATTTTTAATGAAAATAGTTTTCTTAAAAATATATAATGTTGGTGAAACACTATTACTAAATAAATGTGATTTTTAATTGAAATTGGAGTTATTTTAATGAGAAATAAATATTGTTTTTGGGGAATAGAACGAAGAAAATATAAATGGAAGATGATTTATTTTAACGCCCATGAGCCCATAACCCTAGCTTTAATTGAGAAACAACTCATTCATGCTACACTTCTTTTGAGAATTCTAGCCTCTTCTTTCATCGCTTCAAAATATCTCTCTTTCCTCATTTTATTTACTTTTCCACTTCCTGTAATAGAAAACTTAACTCCTACTTCCTCTTCAAAATTTATAAAAAATAAAATTAAATCCCAAAAATTTTGAAATTAAAATATGATTTTCTCAACAAGCATCTACACCTATAGGAGTTAACAAAACTGAGTTTTATTTAATTTTGGAGTTAAGAGCTAATTACCGTAAATGGAGAAGATGAAGAATTAGAGTGCTATAGGAAGATTGGAGATTCTCTTAGCTAAGGTGAGTGATTCTTCACTCACAAATCTATGTATCGAACGTGTGAATATTTGTCTGATGATGTTAGCTGTGATTGAATATTGGTTTGTGCATCACTGAACACATTACTGTACATATCTAATCGATTCTATGGCCATGGATTCTTACTTGATTGATGCTTGATCATGTGTATGGACTTATTAAAGTGTACTTATTGATAGTAAGAAAGTACGAATCGATCAACGAAGAAACGAAGGGGAACATGGCATCTTTGGCTCACGGCTTGGAGCATAATGTTCTAAAAGCATCTAATGGACAAGAGATATTATCATCAGAGGAGTATAATGGTAATTAGCATAAAGGAGAAGCGATGTAAAGGAGAAGTGATGAGAGGTGAAGCTTCCATGGCATGGATGTGGGGGGGGGTGGGGGAGGTGAGAGAGCTTAAGCAACACCATTCCTAAGCCTATATAAGAAGGGGCATACCCATTGTTGTCATTCACAAAATTTTACAAAGCTTTGAGTTTAAAAATCAATGGCTTCTTCTTTTTCTTCTTCTTTATCTCTTATGTCCTAAAGAAAATTATTGCGAATCAATTCCAAATCACTTCAAACTTTGCCATAAGGCTTAGTAAAATATTAAAACACCTTCCATCAAGTTAGATTGAAGAACCAAAGCCACACTCACCCTAGGAGCATAGGCTGTGAGCAATAATAAAGGGAGGAGGGCAAAAGCAAGGTGGAAAGCAAAGGAGAGAGAAAGGGAAAGGAGGTTGTTAGCTTGGGCTTAGACTTGGATCTTGGTTGTTTCTGAGGTTAAATGTGATTTAACACCTCACTTTGAGTGAAAATATAACACGTACATATGTTGTGTTGATTGTATATATTTTGTTTGAATTGTTGTTAACTTTTGTTAAAACATTGGTTTGGATTCTTACTTTAAAAGTAAGCGACATATATGATCCATGTATATGGACTTGAACAAACTTGGAATGGACTTATAGAACATGTGACAAGATCTTGAACATTGCACACAGGTTATAAATGGACTTTGTTTTAGATCGAACTCGGATTTGTAAGTGCACATATAGCGATAGTCGCTATAGATGCAGTTGTAAATTGCCTTGTTTTGAGCAATGTTTATGGAACTTTGTAGAGAGATCCTTAGGAGTTTCTCACCATATTTATAATTTCTTATATATATGTTTGTTGCTATTAAAAGCTTGAATAGTAAAAAGTTATGTAACATCTCGAAAAGTGGCCAAAACTTCACTTGTGCAAAACTGCCCCATTTTGACTTGAGTTTGGACTTTAAAGGTTCGAAAAGATATTTAAATTTAAGTATATTATTTCATTCTTTTTTACAAGTGTTTACTAACTCATATAGAGAATTTCAAAAGTGGTTTGAGACCTTTATGAATTTCTAAGAATTAGTTGTGAATTTTTAAAGAAGGGATACTTTGTGGGAAAACATATCGTTTTCAAGTTTTAAGGAAAATTGAAAAGTTGTTGTTTTCAAGTAATATTTCGGATAAATGTTTTGAAACCTATTATAAGTATTTTTATGTACTTTAAAAGTATATACAAATGTTTTAGAAAAGGGGTTAGAATTGCTTAGTGGCCAAATGGAAAATTATTTAATTACTTGTCTGAAAAGTAATTAACTATGCTTAACACTAAAAGCCGACGAAGTAAGGTTAATCTATTTGTGAGAGTTAAGATTAATGTCGAGTAGAGACGAAGCAATAGTGGTCTAACCTACTAGGCTTTCCTCTTGACCGAGTAGGGATGAAACAATAGTGGTCTAGCCTATCAGGCTTCCCTCTTGACCGAGGAATAGTAAGCGGGATAATGTCATAAACGTGTTAATCATGTTGATTTCTTATTGTTTATAGAAATCATTAATACTATACTTAACATTAAAAGCCGACGATGTAGACTTATATATTTGTGGGATTCAAGAATGAAGTGTCTAGGCAAGGCTTTGATGCAACTAGCACTCTAACTTATCTGACTTCACTCTTGAACGAGGAATAATTAAGTAGGAAAGGCAGGAATGAGTTAAGCATAAGAATCGTGATTTGTATAAACAATTGTTTTAGCTAGATAATCGATTAGTCGATTATCGAACATGACCAAATATTGACTTAAGAAGCTATCGAAAGAATTCATGATTTCATATCAATGAGAACACCCGGGGAGGAGCATTGGTACGAAACATCTCTAGCTTATGCTTACTTTTGAAAGAACCAGAATTGAGTTAGCTGGAAATTCATCGAATTAGTTTTGAAGAGACCTGGTTCGGTAAGTGTTTTACTTATTAAATATTACTTCAAAACTAGTATGCGAGTTGTATGTTTTGGAAGCGATTGTGAAGTGAAATTTCAAATGTTGCTATCGTAAAGGACTATCTATCTTGAGGAGTATTCCAAGAGAGAGGACAACATTATCATTCATCGAAAGACTTATGCAGGGAATCTATATGGAGCTTCGAGATCTATTCAAGATGCTTGAATCCATGTATTGATTCATGATCTGTTCGAGATATGGGAATCTGTTTGGAGATTCGTGTCTATTTGAGTGATGAAGACTAGAGTGAGAGATGCTGAACGTAGCCTCGACATCGAAAATGACTAAAACCAGAGATAAGATGCATAGCCAAAGGGAACATAACTTTTTAGCAATCCCAAGGGTGCAGACGGCTCCATCTAGTATTACTTACGTACATGCATGCAGGAGCGATGCATTCAGAACCATGATTGTCTAGGGATATGTTAGTTATGTATTTCCTATAGTACATTCCCTAGAGATGTACGTTGCTAAAAAGGATATATCTGATCCTTGTGCAGGAGTTCAGATTTAGCTAGATCCGAGAAGATCTCCCTGGCAAATCCATTATGCGAACGCGACTTAACGATATTGATTATATACCTATTATTGTTGTGGCGTTCACATAGCAACTATTTAATATGGTTTATGTGTTACACTCTAGACATTATCTATCATATCACTATATGTTAAACTTAATGAATGGTTAGTTTCTTTGAGGGAAAACTGTTATGGGAATCCGTACGGTCTCAATGGTTACTATTACTTGTTGCATATTTCTTGAGTTTCTCATGCTGGTTTGCCAGATTGATTCGGGTGTTATTTTCCTATAATACTTGAGTCAGCCCCGTGCATGCTTTCGGATTTAGCTATGGACGCTTTGAAGCTTATTGAGAAGAGCTGGATGATTACCTTTTATAGTATTCTTTTTTCCGCTGCATTTCTGTATGTATATAAGAGCATTGTGAGGACAAACAGTTATAACTGTCCAAACTGATGATAATACTTAGGTTTAGTACTTTGATATTTCTGTATTCAGAGTAACCCTTTGTACTGTTCCTTTGACATTATATGTTACTGTTCCGTTGTGAGATTCTGATGTCGTGTTCTCTTTTTTTTGTTCTATTCTTCTTCTATTTTTTTATTTTACCCTAACTTTTGGTCTTTTCAGCACTTGGGTGCTTGGCACACGAATACTGTGGATGTATTTAGTGTCGACATTCTAGAGTTGAAAATGCAAGTCGTTACAACCAAATTCCCATACCGTTGGTTTTATAAATCCATTTATTCAAAATTATCATTATATAAAAGTTCACGCATCTCATACAATTCAACCATTTATTGATCCCGAAGGGGTTTTATTGTATAGTTATCATTTCCAAATGTTAAAATAATTTCAAATATAATACTAAATTTAAAGAGGCTTAATTTGGAAATTTCCACTATTTCCAAAAATCTTAGTTATTTACAGAAGTTCGCTTCTTTAAACCTCTTATAAATTGTCGAATACTTAAACCTCTAAATTTTCCTTTGGATTTCAAATACCCAACTCCTTTTAGAATAATTTCACATTATCGAAAATTCCTTTTAAATACTAAAAAAACACATGCGCGATAGAAATATTTATAGTATATGGGAGGGAGGATCCAAGTCGTAAGTCTATTTATTATGAGACGTGGGTGTTAAGCCGTCTTGTAGCATATGCGACAATCCTAGGACGTGAGCCTAGCATGTGATAGTTTGATGATACGATTATTTACCATGAATGGTGGGACCAGATGTATACGATTATTTGAGTATGATATGGATTATAGTGTGTGAGGTGGTTTCAAGGTGTGTTAGACACTTGTCACATTATAACATTACCTTTGTAGTATACATAAAGTAAATTTCATTAACTCGTTCAAGCTTATGTCTAACTCACTCTTATTTTTCTTTTTTACTTACATGAGTAGGTGATGGAGCTTGTGGTATACGTGGTATTTTGGTAGGATCTAGATTAACCCTAGAGAGGGGGTGAATAGGGTTATAGCAAATTTTCTCGAATTTAAACAAACTGCAGAGAAGTAAATATGCTGAAAAGTAAATCACACACAAAATTTACCCAGCTTCGGCAACCTCTGCCTACTGCTGCATTCCCAGATTTCTATTAGAATTAAACAGTCTCTCGCTTACAAACACTCTAACAGACTCGCAAACCCTGCTACCGCCTATAGAGTTTTGCAAACTCGCAAACCCTGCTTACTGAACTAATCCTAACTAGACAATCTGACACAACCAAAATTCTAGGTGGTGATTTACCAAGATTTAATTCGAAAAGTAGACTTCAAAAATAAAAACAAGAGCAAAAATAAATATAAACCAAAGTATTATCACTCAAGAAAAAATTGCGGCCCTATTATCTTCTTTTATCAATGTCGGCTCTGGTTCCTTCTTTCGTTCGTTCCTTTTAGCTCTGTAATTAGGGCTTGTGAAATTCGAAGATGCCGACTTCAAATGCTCGATTGAATAGATGATTCAGCGATCCTTTTCTATCAATCGACTGCCTCCTTGTACCTTACTTCGGCTACTTTGAACTTGATCGAGTTTGAGATGTCTTTGGTATGTAATTTCTCCTTTTTGTGCTTTAATGATTTTCGTACTTGAACTCTATTGATTTATTGCCGATGATGATTATTGGCTTATATAGGGTTCGAAGCCCTTGATTTTCGTTCGTATACATTTAATTGAATTCGTCAGTTGTTTTTGCTTGACCGGTCGATTTTATTTTGATGCTCGAGATGGTTTTTGACTTCTTCAATTCGTATATACTTGTGTTACTTGGTTGACACGGTGTTGATTCAATTTCGTGGTCACCACGATGTTGAATTCTTTTTTACTTTGGCCATTTTTGATTTTGTGATTTTCTGGCTTCCTGTTGCTCATGGCTTCGACTTGAATTTTGATATTTCTTGACTTCGGCTTGATTTGATGTAACTGTTAAATGCTTTGTGACTTGACTTCGGGTTACATTCCAGTTTATCATTCTTGTTCATGCTCTGGTCATAATGTAGGTAGTTGTAGTGTCATCTCTGTTGTATCGCGTGTGTTTGCATTTCATTACTGGGTTGTTTTGACTGGTATTTGATTTTGAAGTCTCTGATTAAACTTGGTTCATGCCATGCTTTGCTTGAGTTGGTTTGCTATTCCATGGTTTCGGCATTGTTTGAGTTCATCATGATTTGCACTTTGATGCTGCCTGGATTGTCACTTGTGTTCATTGCTAACACGTACATATATGCAAGTATGACTGTACTGTGCATTCTTGTAGTCTTCATGTATGCTTGTTCTCGAGTCATTATGTATGCTTAGTTCTTGTGACACTAGCTTCATCATGATTTTGAGTCTGGTTTATATCTATGTTTGTCATTGCTACATTCCTGTCACTTCAAGTCTGAGTTGCTTCACCATGTGTACATTTGTGTGTGTACTTGGTTCTGGGCTTGTTGCCTTGATCATTTTGACTTCATATGTATAGTTGCCTGTTCGAGCTACTGAGATCTTGAGTCATATGCTTGTTCCCTGCTGTTGTAATGACTTGGTACACCTTGAGTCTGCACTATTTCTGGTTTGCCTTCTCTGTTGTACATGTATGCTCGAGTCTGGGTTTGCACATGAACTGGTTGGTCTTGATTTCACTTCAGTTGCACTTTGGTTTCACTTGTGTTGAATCCAGCTTGTCTTTTGGCTCAACTGTGCACACGAGTTGGCGAGGCAGTGCACACGTGTATAAATGTACACGTGTGTATTACAACCACTCATGATTACCTGTCCCTGATAAGAATACTGATATGCACAGATATTACACAATCAAAAATGATGACAATAACCCATATATCTGAGGCACCAATAAAAACAAATTTATATTTTTGCAAATTCAAATTTGTTTATTTTCAGATTACTGTTGTAGTTGCTAATTATACAGGTACACAGGAGACAGGACAAGAATTGGAGCTAGACAATGCAGATAGATGCAGATGTGCAGATAGAGTGAAAAAACTAAGTGTTGAAATAAAATATTACTTTGAATAAAAATACTGATTGAATTATATAAATTCTGTGCAATAGTATTATTATTCAATATGAATATTTATTCCTATATGTGTATAGTACAATCTGCAAACACATATATAAATTGATATATGTTTGTTATCATCAAACAAAAAATCACATCAAACAATCTCCCCCTTTTGATGATGACAAACATATATATTAAAGATTTTGAAATTCTAATAAATGTGTTTGAGCATGAAATATTTAGCTCCCCCTATATGAATGCTCCCCCTACAACTGAGACTACTCCCTATTTAGAAGATTTAGAAAATTACAGAAGAATAAAAGAACTAAAGAAAATTAACTAACAACATTTAACAAATTTGTTGAAGTATTCCAAAAATATTTACTTCCTTATCAAAATCTTGTTCTTCTCCCCCTTTTGTTATCATCAAAAGACTGACAAAACTAATGGAACAGTAGTGGAATTTTTTTTTGTTGTAAAAATGTAAAACAAAGAAAAATCATAATATATCATAACGAGGTAACAATTTCCACATTGTAGAGAATTGATCGATGATTCGGTTTTTATATAATGAGAAAAGAGATATTTTAAAAATAATTTGACATTTAAGCATAAAAATAAGCACTTACCAACCACGCATAACCATAAGGACTTTTAAATGGGATTAGCAGTTACTTATTAGTCTAAGCATCCGGACTTTTAAGTGAGACCAGAAAAATACTTAGCTATCATGCTCCATCCATGCATAACCATAAGGACTTTTAAATGAGAATGGAGTGATGATAAAATAATTCACTCACATGCTCCATCCATGCATAACCATAAGGACTTTTAAATGAGAATGGATGCATGAGAGATTTTTTTTTTGAATTTAACAAAAAAATAATTCACTCTTCTCATTTTACAAAACCATTATGAATGATAGAAAGATGGTAGAAATAGAAATGGTCGTGGAATAAGTTACCAAGTTAATTATATTATGAAATGTTTTATTTTTTTAATTTTGAAAAGAAATAAAACAAACATATTTCCACTACTGAATACCATATTCGAATCAATCTTTGAATAATATCCAAAACTGGTTTGTATCCTAGAAATTGAAGTTGAAAATAAATATCCAAGAATATTTCAACCAAAAAAATGGAAAATGATTAGTCAATTTCTATAATCCCCAAATCCAAACGTAATCTGGAAAATCTGTCTTCGGGGAGGGGTTTTGTGAAAATATCAGCAAGTTGAATCTCAGTTGAAATATGTTCAATGCAAATGTCTTCCTTAGCAATGTGATCTCTAAGAAAGTGGTGTCTCACATCAATGTGTTTTGTGCGTGAATGATGAACATGATTATTTGACAAGTCTATTGCACTTTTACTATCACATTTTAATGGAACTTGTTTATAAACTAAGCCAAAATCAGAAAGAGTTTGCATCATCCATAAAATTTGAGCACAACAACTTCCTAAAGCAATATATTCTGCTTCAGTGGTGGATAATGCAACACAATTTTATTTTCGACTTGACCATGAAACTAATGAATGTCCTAGCATGAAACATGTCCCACTAGTGCTTTTCCTGTCAACCATTGAACCAGCATAATCAGCATCAGAATAACCAACTAAATCAAAATTTTCACAAGAAGGGTACCATAGTCCAAATTTGTGTGTGTGTGAAAGATATCTCAAAATTCGTTTAGTGGCTTTCAAATGAGATTCTTTAGGATTAGATTGAAAACGTGCACACAAACACACAGAAAACATAATATCAGGTCTAGAAGCAGTAAGATAGAGAAGTGAACCAATTATCCCTCGATATTTCTTCTGATCAACAGCAACTCCTTTCTCGTCTTTGTCCAACTTTGTTGATGGGCTCATAGGAGTTCTCAATGGTTTGGAGTTCTCAACTCCAAATTTCTTCAACAGTTCCAACACATACTTGGATTGTGAAATGAAAATACCATCATTGCTTTGCTTGATTTGAAATCCAAGAAAATATTTCAATTCTCCAACCAAGCTCATCTCGAATTTAGCCTTCATGACTTGTTCAAATTTCTCGCACAAGAGTTCATTAGTAGCACCATAAATGATATCATCCACATAAATCTGAACAATCAAAAAATCACTTCCTTTATGTAATAGAAACAGTGTCGTGTCAGCACTTCCCTTTTTAAAGCCATTTTCCAAAAGATATGTACAAAGGCAGTCATACAAAGCTCTAGGAGCTTGCTTAAGACCATATAATGCTTTTTCTAGTTTATACACATGATTTGGAAAATCATGATTTTCAAAACCGGGGGGTTGTTCAACAAAAACTTCTTCTTTCAAATCACCATTTAGAAAGGCACTTTTTACATCCATTTGTTTAAGTTTGAAACCCTTATAACATGCAAAACTTAGCAAAATCCCAATGGCTTCTAACCTAGCAACTGGAGCAAATGTTTCATCAAAATCTATGCCTTCTATTTGGTTATATCCTTTTGCGACCAACCTAGCTTTGTTTCTAATTACATTTCCTGATTCATCAAGTTTATTTTTGAACACCTATTTAGTTCCAACAATTGGATAGTCATTAGGCCTAGGAACTAATTTCCAAACTTTATTTCTCTCAAATTGATTAAGTTCATCTTTCATTGCTAAAACCCAACTTTCATCATTAAGAACCATTTCAACAGAATCAGGTTCAATCTCAGAAATAAAACCACTATGACAACAAAACACACACAAATTTTTATCAAATGAAGAGCGAGTGCGTATACCTTCCGTAGGATCACCTATAACCAATTCAGGAGGATGATTGGATGTGAACTTCAATCTATCAGCATCAACAGTCCTACTTTCAGCTTTCTCACTAAATGTCCCTTCTTCAATGCCTTCATGATCTACCCCATCATCAACCGCCTTTTCAATCATCCTTTCCAGGTCAGATTCATCGAATTTCACATTGATTGATTCAACAATTGTTTTTGTTCGTTTGTTGTATATCCTGTAAGCCTTGCTCCTTGTTGAATAGCCCATGAAAATTCCCTCATCAGCCTTTGATTCGAATTTTCCAATTTGATCACCTGTGTTAAGAATGAAACAAGGACATCCAAATACACGAAATTAAGAAATGTTAGCTAGGTTTCCTTTCATGCCACAATTCATAAGACGTTTTGCCAAGTATTGGTCTAATCATTACTCTATTCATTACATAGCACGAAGTATTCACTGCCTCTTCCCAAAAGGTTAGAGGTAGTTTATACTCACTCAACATGGATCTAGCCAATTCTTGCAATGTACGATTTTTCCTTTCAACCACCCCATTTTGTTGAGGTGTTCATGGAGCAGAAAATTCATGTTTTAAACCATTTTCTTCACAAAAGCTTTCAAATTCCAAATTTTCAAATTCGCCTCCATGATCACTTCTCAAAGTTTTAATTGAAACTCCTTTTTCATTTTGAACAAGTTTTGCAAATTTTGAAAAATAATCAAAAGATTCAGACTTTTTGGCTAAGAAATAAACCCATGTAAATCTAGAATAATCATCAACCAATACATAACAATAACGTTTTCCATTCAAGCTTGCAATTTCATTTGGTCCAAATAAGTCCATGTGAATTAATTCAAGGACCCTTGATGTGCTAACAATGTTTTTAGGGCGAAATGTTGATCGACTAAGCTTGCCCAAGGAACATGCTTTACACACTTTATTATTTTTAAATTTCTGATGTGGTAACCCTCTGACTAATTCTTTCGTTTCAAGTTTTTTTAAGAGGCCCATGCTAGCATGTCCAAGTCTCCTATGCCATAAAGATGCCTCTTCGTCAGTGGCTACCAAACATCTAGAAAGATTTATATTATCAAACTTAAGCATGTAAACATTTCCTTTTCTTTTGCCCATAAAAACAATGTTATTAGAAGATTTATCAATGATTTTGCAAGTATCAGTATCAAAAACCACATTCATACCTTTGTCACATAGTAGGCTAATAGAAATGAGATTGTGATGCAAATTATCGACGTATAAAACATTAGTCAAGGAAAAAGTACCGTTATCTACTTTACCTTTACCAATAATCTTACACTTGCTATTGTCTCCCATGATCACATTTCCACCTTTAAAATTATCTAGGCTAAGGAACTTCGATCTGTCACCTGTCATATTTCTAGAACAACCTGAATCTAGAAACCATTATTGTTGCTCCTTAGCCCGCCAACAAACCTACATAGAGAGAGAGGAGGATGACCTAGAGAAACTCTTAGGTCCAATGATATTAGTGACTGAAGCATTGTGAATAAACAATCCCTTTGGAACCCAAACTTGTTTTGTCCTTTCATTCTTGTTCCAATAG
Organism: Allium fistulosum; assembly: GCA_030737815.1. Classification (NCBI taxonomy): domain Eukaryota; kingdom Viridiplantae; phylum Streptophyta; class Magnoliopsida; order Asparagales; family Amaryllidaceae; genus Allium; species Allium fistulosum. Next base: position 896,455,412 of record CM060907.1, on the reverse strand, counting down.
ACATGAAATTTGTTTGTAGAATTCTTAGGAACCCAAATTTGTATAAATTTTGTGTTCTTGTTCCTATGACTATAATTTTCAACACGATGTCCAATTATTCCATATCTAGCAAAGACACTCTTACCTTTTGCATTATCATCAACTTGTGTTTTCCCAAAGCCTAGTCCTTTTCTGTTGTTAGCAAAAAGTTGATTTCCCAATAACATGTTGAATGATTTTTCTCCTCTTGAAAAGTTATTCAGAGTTTTCTCAAGATTTTGGACTTTGGTTTTTAGTGTTGTGTTTTCAGTCACAAGTGAGGTGCATCTATTTATAAAATCCTTTTTCCTAGTGTCAATGGTTTCCTTAAGACTCAAGTTTTCTTTTTCAAGATTCTCAAAGCTATTCTTAAGTTTTGATAATTCTGAATCTAAAATTTTACATTTTTTACAGTCTAGGTTTTGAATATTTTTAAGTTCAGTTTCTAACCTAGAATTTTCATGAACAAGTTCTCTTCTATCAGATTTCAGTTTTTCAATTTTAGATTCAAGAGTATCAATTGTTTTAGTAAGATCACAACACATCAAAACAAGTTCTTTATAAGAATAGTCACTTACACTACTACAAAACATGCCATTTGCATCGGTTGTTTACCCCCCCTTTTGCATCAGTTCAACAACCGATGCATATGCAACCGATGCAACAGGCTTAACACTTTTGCATCAGTTCTGAAACCGATGCAAAAAGGTCCTTTTTGCATCGGTTGTTACTAACAACTGATGCAAAATATCATGGTTGGTTGCTTGGACACAGCCCCCATGTTGCATCGGTTGTAATGAAAACCGATGCAACAAAGGAACTTGTTGCATAGGTTGTTGCTGAAAACCGATGCAAACTAATCCCTCTATTGCATCAGTTTTTTATAACAACCGATGCAAACTAATCCCTCTATTGCATCAGCTATTTATACCTGATGCAAAAAAGCCATTCTCAGAAACCATTATTACAGTACTCAAATAGACTATATATATATATATATTATTGATTATAACAAACAATTATTGCATGCAATATTACAATCATTTAAAATTAAATTTGATGGCAAATACAAATGGAATAACATAATACCAAAATAAACATATATCATCAATTATAGTGTTGATAATCTATACAAAATAATGGTTCATACATTCATTTTAGCAGCATAATTCAGATCTTTAGTACAATCATTAAGTTGTACATTCATCTATCTCTTGTTGGCAACACATAATTATAGTGTTAATAATCTATACATACCAGCGCCATCTCCATTAACCAACCATCAATCATACCTCTTCAACTTGCTGCCATCCTATACGACTGTCTTCCTCTCACTGCCACAAACTGCAACTCAAACCACCACATCACTGCCTACTGTACTTCCAACCATCTACACTTCATCACTGAAATCATCACACTCCATTACTGCAGTACAACCTCCACTTTTCCTACTGACCATACAATCATCACAGTCATCACTGTTATTGCTGCTGCTGATATACCATCATCCCACTACCACACATAGCCAACTACAACTGCCATCCACAAAACTGTGCAACACTTCTCTGACCATACCATTTCCATTACAACAATACCACCATAACCAAACTTCCTGTCGTCTACACTGTCCTCTACTTCCAAATCAAGCAAAATAGGTAGGTAGGGTATGTGGTAGCTATACATCCATTTGGATCTACAAACAACGCACTTTTCAACTACCACTAGAAACATAATACATATTAGGCTACATTTATCAAGAATCAGGACCAATGTTAAATACTGATATGATGTTTAGTTCAAATAGCAAACTTATCATAACAGTAGCAGTAGCATTCTTTGGCTTATAATTTATATCTGTGCTGTAAAAAACTTAATTTTAGTGGAAAAAATAATAAGACTTACAGAGTATCCAGAAAGGCCAGCAGGATCAGTAAAGGCAGAGGTGTGAAAAACACATGCAAACTTAACAGTGAAAAATTCAGTACATCAAAATTAGATCCGACCCGTAGTAACCGGTGTGAATAAATTCACATGGGTTTCGTACTTAAAAGATACCATCAACTTACCTCTTATTTTTAACGTGCTAATGAATAAGTTTAGAGAAATTAACTAGGTTGCTATGTTTATGCATCTCAGATTGAGTTAAAAATGAACAAGGGAACGGTTGACAATGATATTTTTTAAACGATTTCGTGTCATTTATACTATATGAGAACCTTAAATAAACGATTTCGTGTCATTCAGACTCAGTTTGATACTTCATCTTATAAAATTTAATTATTAGTCGGTGTTAGTTAAATATAAAAAAACAATTAACTTATTAGAGCAAGGATCAACTTAGTTTGAATGACAAGAAATTATATATTTAAGCTTTTACAACAATAATAATGATTATATACGAACAAATATGGGAACTGCCCCAAGTTCAATCACAACCTTAGTGTGCTCTGATGTTCCAGAAGCTATATTTGTAAGAACCCATGCAGCTTCAAACTGATCAATAATCCATTTTGATTAAAACAGAAAGAAACATTATTAAAACAAAAACAAAACACACCTGAAGTTGGGGGAAATCGGCTACTGAAAGGAACACCACAAAGTGGGGAACAACTCCTGTGGCAATCACCTCACTTACTGGAGGGTTGTGTTCTATAAATACCCAATAAAAATATTAGCATAGAAATCAAAGCATAAAAATACCCAAATTTCCTCAATAATGGTCTTCCTCTTACTCCCTATTTCCTAATACTCAAACAACGGCATCTGCTCCTCATGGATTTCTAGGTGTGATTATATCTTTTTTGTGTTTTACATCTTTCATGCATTAACATCTTACTAATTTGACTTTTACACATGGGTTTTTATCTTGGAGTTGTTTCAATTGTTCTTTTTTATAAAAAAACAGCAAGACCACAATTACAAGAGAACTTAAAGGCATAAGCAACTGGAGCTCATTTCTTCTAAACCTAGGAACCTAGGTAATCCAAGCGGAAGCGCCATAAGCCAAAAGAGGTTGACTAATTAAAAGAAATATGTAAAAATGTGCACATCAGTTTTTGGGCATACATCTCTTTTATCAGGGTCTTTATTGTTAATGGCATCTAACAATAACACAGTTGGGTTACATAACATTGGCAGCATACAATGTTTTTAGTCAATTAGGCAGCAGAATTAGAGTTAAACATCAGGCGGCAGCATATTATTTCAAAATTCAATAATCTATATGAAGATTAACTAGTTTACTCGATAACTTGTTAATCGCAGATTGAATTTGTCGGCTTTACATTCTACAACATGAAATATGTATTAAATCAAAGGCAAACATTGCACAGGTTCACGCTTGTATCAATGATCAAATACCTTAGCTATGTCTTTCCACGATTTGTTGTTGCTTGCAACAAAGTTTGCAGCATCCCAACGTGCTCCAATTTTGATTTTCATTTTTTTCCCATTCGTGAAGTCTTTCATATTCTGATCGTGCTTATCCTCCACTTATGTAGCGTTCAATAGCGAACGGTATCCAAGTTAAATCTCTTAGCACTTGGTGAATATTTACGTAAATTCAGTCTCGTTAATCCTAGCAAACGTGGTGGACAACTTGAAAGTCCAGAAAGTGAAAGTTTTGCTTGATTCAGTTCTCAGGGTATTCATTTCTACAGTTGTATATAATTACCATTTTGAATTGATTAAAGTTAAATGGATGAAAGAAATTTACAGGTGAAAAACACAATATTTGGACACCGTTGGACGTAGGAGAACGTAGTGTAAATCTTATTATTTTTGTTTTTAACCTAGCAATCAGTAAAAGTAGAACGTAGAATGAAGCAGTTGGGCAAAAACTTCATCTGTTATCAGAACAAACGACCGATTTGTAAAAGAATAATCTTTTTTAAGGAGCAGGAGATATGTGTGGTGTCATCGGAATCAAACATGGAAAGCTCACACTCCAATCTATTTGATTAGGACGGATAAAAGCCTAATTTTTTTACTTCTATGAAAAATGTCGAATGTCCTTTAATTCCAATAATTTGTACTGGAAAATTAGAGAAAAATAACGAGAAACCATAATTGAATATTAGCAATAACATATGAACTTTAACTACAGAAATTGTAACGACCCGCTATTTTGGACCATTCAAATCGACAGTAAATCCACACATGTCGGACTTGAATAATTCAAAACAATAGATTGTTAATTTAAATTGGCAAAACTCAACATATACAGTAAATAAAATAATCACAGATCACAGACACAGAGTAATATAACAATAATGCAGCGGAAACAAAAGAATAGTAGTTCATGAAGCTACTATATATATAAAACAAAGTTATACAAGATACAACAGAAGTCTCGAATACAATAATCAAATACCATATCAGAATACATCACTGGAATAAACCGAATATCTGAAAGCTGGATAGATAGATGGATCTCCAAGCGAAGCTCCAACTCCAAAGGTGAGTCTCGAATACTGGTACACTCAGTCTGACCCGAGCGTAAAGAAACACAAAACACTCGAGTCAGGATTAACATTCTTATATCAATAAATCCAACTCAAGTGAAATAACGACTGAAATACAAGTGACTCAAAGGATGTTTGGGATAACCATCCTCTAAGGATCCATTAAACTATCTATATATACAGTAGAATACGCTAAGTAGATAATGTCTAATCAGTAAAGTACGATATCAAAATAGCGTTAAGTCATGGCCCATTCCACCCTTAACACATTTTTATTCCCAAGAGCATATACAAGACCGTAGTTTCCCCAAAACCGGAAGTCACCAGAGGGCAATCCATATACTAAAGGTACAAACCAAAATCGTAGTGGTCGCGAATAGGATAATCAGTATGACAAGGTACATGAGGCAATACCAACCAGGATACTAGTAGTTGCGTGATCCGGACTGATGTTGGGCATAGCAGCTACTACCCCAACACCGCGAAACAACACTCCCAAAATCGAGGGATGCACCCAAATCGAATCACAAAAGTAATAGATATGGTAACGAAGAAGTGTGTCCGCTAGAGGTGGCGAACCTCAATGGCCCGGCGCGGCTCCTGTTTTAGTCATGTCAGGGGTCATCCAATATCGTTCTCTTTCTTCAGTCAACGCGTTCACCAAACCATCCACTTCATTCTGGATCAACACTCCGCGTATAATAGTTATTATAGTGGTTTTCGGTATCGACAGAGAGTATGTCCATATCCGATCCCGGTCTCTTTAATAACTACGTATTTATTACACCGATGGTCATATAATAGAATTTCAAAATAGTTATATTTCAAAACCGACAGATCATTGCCATTTCAAAACCATACCAATATGATATCACTTTCACTTCAAATAAATCCATTTCCAAAATCATAGTACTTTTCCAAAGTTATAATGCTTTCAAAATCATAGTCTTTTTAAAAATCAAAACACTTTGGAAGTCACAGCTTTGAAATCATAGCATTTTGGAAATCATAACACTTTGAAATTATAGCATTTTGGAAATCATAACACTTTTCTTTTAAACAGTTTAGATATTAAAATTAATATATATATATATAATAAAATAATTTATATTAAAAATGATTTATATTAAAATAGTTTATATTAAAATAATTTATAAAGTAAAATATCAATAGTTTAAATATAATTTTAAAATTACTTTATAAATAAAATAGTTTCATCAAATTTCACAAATCGATCCAAATTAACTCGAATTCCAAAATTTTAATTTAATCAAATCTCAAATCATCAATTTTCAATTCGATTCAGTTTCTAAATAACCATTTCAAGCTATCGATTTCAAATACATATTTAAACCATAAAATAAGCCATTTCAATTTCAATATATTTCAAAGCTTTAAATATTTAACATTTCAATAACATCTAATACAACTTCAATTCACAAATTCAAATAAACAAAATATCCCATTTAAATTTATATCATTTGAAATATTCATTAAAGTCACTTTTAATCAAATTCAAATTAAAACATATCTTTAGAATTTCAAATTTTATAAATTTCAAATCAAACTTTATTTAAGCATAATTCTTAAATAAATATAATTTCAAATCAATTTAAAATCATTATAAACTCTATATTTGAAAATATAGATAAATAAATACTTAAACATATTTCATATTGATTCAAATCAACTTTATTAAATCAACTTTAATAAATCTTTAAAATCATTATTTATTAAAACCATATATTTCTTTTTTTTTAAACCATAGAAATCATTTCAAATTATTTATATATAGACCAACGGTGTCTGTATATAATTTTCTACCCTATGGTCAAGTAATACAGATATTTATCATTTCATTCCGTAATTTAAAATATATTCGGGTATATATCTTTTCAACCCGAAATCCCAAATTCAATTTAATTTAAAAATCGCTTGGGTTTATCATTTCAACCCATAACGATTTTCTCCTATTCTAAAGTCCGTTCGGGTATGTATCATTTCAACCCATAGTGATACTATACTAACAGGGAACTTGCAGAGTGATAACAGATATGATAATAATATAACAACGGTAACAGGCATATATCATCGGTATAAATAACAGATAAGGGTGTCAGATGTCACAGGTGAACAGATACAGATGATGGCATATATATATCAATATAAATAACAGATAATGATGTCAGGTGTCATAGGTGAACATATACAAATGATGGCATAGGTACAGCAATATACATAACTAACAGCAGCATATTTCAATTGTCGTTTCAATTGAAATCAAATTTAATAAATAAAAGAACGTTAATCGTGAGTGATTGCTCACCTTTCGAGGCTAGAGATGCACGAGAAGATGACACGGATACGCACACTGATACGGACATAGAGATTGAGTTACGAATCCAAGCAAAACAAATCGGCACGAATTCAACGATCAAAGCTGATAACAGAAATCGATGAAATCAAATCAAAACATTCAACATAGCAACAAATAAAACATGTCATGCGTCAAAGTTTAACAATATAATTCTATGTGCTACCGAGGTCGAAATGGTCTGAAATTTGGTACGAATAAAGATCAAAACTTGTATTTTAAACTGCAAAAGAATCACTTGATTTGGACAAGAGACGAGAAAAGTTATGATGTCACGAACATAGACTCAGGCCATGTTTGCAGCAGTGCAAAATAATTTCAAGTACAAAAGAACAGCTGTCTGGGTCTAACTTCCAGATCCACGACCACTAATCAAACGATGTCGGATTTGGCTGAAATTTGACAGGCATAAACTAGGTAACTTTGACTTCTTTTTAAAAATAAAATCAACCCATTCAGACATAAGACATAAGAGATACGATGCGTCAAACATGAACTCAGGTCGTGTTTGCAGCAGTGTAAAATAATTCCAAGTACAAAAGAACAACTGTCTGGGTCTAACTTCCAGATCCTCGACCACTAATCAAACGATGTCGGATTTGGCTGAAATTTGACAGGCATAAACTAGGTAACTTTGACTTCTTTTTAAAAATAAAATCAACCCATTCAGACATAAGACATAAGAGATACGATGCGTCAAACATGAACTCAGGTCGTGTTTGCAGCAGTGTAAAATAATTCCAAGTACAAAAGAACAACTGTCTGGGTCTAACTTCCAGATCCTCGACCACTAATCAAACGATGTCGGATTTGGCTGAAATTTGACAGGCATAAACTAGGTAACTTTGACTTCTTTTTAAAAATAAAATCAACCCATTCAGACATAAGACATAAGAGATACGATGCGTCAAACATGAACTCAGGTCGTGTTTGCAGCAGTGTAAAATAATTCCAAGTACAAAAGAACAACTGTCTGGGTCTAACTTCCAGATCCTCGACCACTAATCAAACGATGTCGGATTTGGCTGAAATTTGACAGGCATAAACTAGGTAACTTTGACTTCTTTTTAAAAATAAAATCAACTCATTCAGACATAAGACATAAGAGATACGATGCGTCAAACATGCAATTTTTTTTTTGGCCTTTTATATATGTAAACAACAGGTTAAAATCTATATACATAACACTGTTATAACTCAACCCCACAGAATATAATCTATACACTAATATATATAGAACTTTTAGGATATGACACTTGAACATACTAAACTTATATATAAATACACAACATATAATTTCTTCTTCTTATATATATACTCACACAAACCGATTTTGCATAACTCAAATAAACTTATACATGTATGCATACAAACAGATTATAATATTTGCGTACAAAATTTATATTATATGAACATATATTTAGGTAGGCTGCAAAGGAAGAGGCCAACTATGACTCAAATAACAAAATATAACCCATATATATAGTCATTTATAACTCAAGTAAGCTATACAACATAAAATGTATTTATAAACAATAACAAAATAATATATAACCTTTGCCTCATTTCCTTCTGCATGGCCGAACAAGGAGGATGGGAGGGGGATGGCTAAGGCGTATAGGTGGCTGCAAGTTGGAGTTGTTGGTGGGGAAGGCTCGGCCATGGAGTGGTGGGGAGAGTGAGTGGTGGGATGGAGGCTACGTGATGGGGATGGGGTCGTGGGCTAGGATGCTATGTTCGAGGAGGGTAGGCTAAGGACGTGGTGTTGCAAGGCGAGGCGAGGCGGAGGTGTGGCGCTTGGTGGCCAGTGAGGAGAAAGAGAGAAGCAGGCCGAGACTAAGGCGGGGCTGGTCGCGTGGGCTTTGATGCTGGGTGGTCGCACTAGGCTGACGAGGTGGAGAAGTAGAGTGGGAAAACTGGTGAGGCGTGGTGATGGGTAGAGCAAAATGGGAAGTCAGACGATGATGGCGTCTCGGCGACATGGCTCAGGAGGTGGCAGTTACGGGTAGGCGGTCGGTTGAGAGGAGGTGTGTGCGTTGGGTGTTTCAAAGGAAGGTTGGCCGAGCTCTCAGGCCAAGGTGGTCGGCGTGCGATCGCTTGGTGGAGGAGGAAGAAGATAAGTTAAAAGAGAAGGGAAGAACAAGCAACAGCTTTTTCGAAGTTTGTATACTTAATATTTACAAGAGAAAAATGAACAAATAAAATGAAATGAAGGAATATGAATAGCAAACTGCAACTGTTAACATTTAGAAATAAAAGAAGCCAGCAGGCTATAGGGAGAAGTGTAAAAGCTTATGGAAAATGACAGAGAACGAAATGGAGGGGTAATCATAGAAATGGATGTGGTAACGTGTAGCCTTATGTATAAACTTATATAAAGTGGATGAAATTTCAACGGTCTTCTCCTTGAATTAAGCTGAATAATTTATGGTCAGATTGGACAACACGTTTATTAATTGATTGGGCTGAACGCTTGAAAAGAAGGGCAGAGGTAACGTAAACGAAACGTACCACAGCAAATATAAAAATTGAAGTTATGGAAATGTAATAGATGTAAATTGATTGAGCAGCTATTAAAGCAATTTATTGTATTGCTTGGGATCCATGTACAAAATTGAAAAGGCAAAGGAAAGCTAACGGTCACAAATTATAATACCGATACGATGCACATTTTATTGTTTCCGTCGCGTACCGGATTTCAAAATACGGAAATAAATATACCGCGAAGATCAGCACGACGAGACGATCAAAATGGTATATAGATGTCAGTGGTATGATTTGATTTATAAAAATTCGAATTTTCTAATAGTGGAAAAATGCAAGAAAAACGCTGAAAAATAAGATCGACGGAGCCAAAGATGTCCGAATTTGGAAAAACTACAAACTGACATCTTGCTCAGAAGATGGTTTAGAATTTTTTTATGTAAAAATATTTAGGTTTCGGAACCATTTTATTTTCATTGCTTTTTAACTGATTAAATTGAAGTGAATTTACGCGCGAAATAAACTTTCATATTTTCGGACGAAAATTTACCAGTTGCTATGTTTAACTAGACGTATTCCAAATATTAAATTTTTATTTCAAAATTTTATCGTTTTAAAATTCCACAAAATTTCAACTAATTACGTTATTAAAACAGTGGAAATTTACGGGTCGTTACACTCTCCCCCACTCAAAACTTTTCGTCCCCGAAAAGGAACGAGGTAGGAGAATAGAAACAACCAGAAAGAAAAACAGATTTGAAACACAAAATAACAATTAATTTAAACCATATAAATTCAAATTTAAATTAATTGATATTCAATAATTGATTTAATCCATTTGATTTCACTAAAATCAATCTCAACTATTTCTTAATTCATTATCTTATTATCCAATTATCCTCAATTTACAATTTCTAAAACCATAAATTTGAATAATCTTTTATTATAATCATATTTTATTTTCAACAGATTTCATTCTTTATTCCAAATTATTATTAATTTTATTTCACTTAATATATCTTATTACATATTTTTAAACCATATAAATTAATTTAAACCATATAAATTTCAATTTAAATTAATTTATATTCAATAATTGGTTTAAATTTAAGGTATTTCCATAAGTTGATCTAATTTCAATTTATTAATTCCTTCAAAACAAAATTTATTTTTCAATTATCTTATTATTCTATTTGTCTCTATTAACATTTTATAATTAAAATTTAAGTGTATAACATTTATTATAACCACTCAAATTTTATTTATAAATTCAATTTATATTATATATTATCCAATTACATATTCAACTTCTGAATGATTTAGGTAAGTTGTATTAGAATGCAGTTGAACAATATACAAATAAAATTTTCCAAATTCAATTATTCAAGTTTAAATATTTATTCCAAATTTTGGTTTCATTTATAATTAAAATCATCCCTTAACAAAATTTAAGAATTAGATTTCTGATTAACTTTAAACAATTTAGAGATATATATAATATATTTATATCAAATCAAATTAAATTTTAAAATAAGATACCTATATATAGATAAATCAAAATATACTGAAGAAATTCAAATCAATTTTTTTTTTCCTCAAAACAAAACCATAGCAAAGCTACAGAATGGTTTCTCCACTTCAAAACTCGAAAATGAATGTCGATGATGCGGCCGCCATCACCGAAATTATTTTCCAACGACAAAGAGAAGAGCACTGATTTCAAAATTTTAAAATTCTTTGAAAATGATTCCTATTCGAAAATACTTTCAATAATATATACTTTAAAATTTTAAAACCAAAGTTTGAAATCATTGGAAATTAAATTCTCAAATTCTAAATTTTAAATTCATTTAAATTCCAAATCAGTTTATAATCAATGTTCAAAAATCCTTTTATAGAACAATAAGTGAAAATCAATTATTATCATTTCAACAACCAATTCAATTATCTTATTAAATTTTAGAAAATTTTACTTATAATATTTATAATATATTCATACAAATTTGTTTTATTTACCAAATTTGAAAACAATATTGTGTCAGTTTGCTCTGCTCAAGTGTTTTGGAAATCCTATCGATAGCGTTGATCAGACGAATCGATCGAAAACCCAAATCAACATCAACAACTCAAACAACACAATATATTTTAAACATTTTAAATATTAATTTACAAATACACTTCCTCGCTCGACTATATAAGAATAGATTTCAAAGCAAAGATAGAGATTCAAATTTGATGGACTCAAATCAAAGAGAATTTTAATTCGAAAAATAAGTTTGAAACAGAAGATAAGATAATTCAATTTCCACAATCGGGAGATGGAGAAGTTTATTTAATTCACGGGCAACCTTAACCGGGTCGTCCGTAACTTCAAGAATAAGATCGATGCTGAATTCCGAGGTAAATCAACACCCGATCTCAAGAGATGGAATTTAGGTATAGCATGGAATAGATAGCATCGTAAACCGAGGATACAGAAATCTCCGGTAAATTAATGCCTATTATAAAGGAGTTTACTCCTTTAAGAATCATTCTAAGATTGGCAAGACCGTCGATCTATTATAGATAACATTCAGAATGGAGTTATGGGGTGCTCCATGATTTGAAAGAAGACGAATAGTGAAGGACACGAATGAATTTCGGAACCGAGGGGAACGTTCCAAAATTCAAAGGAATTGAGTCAAAGGAAGAGATTGAAACTCGAATGAGAGTGATTCTGTAAAGACATTTACCCTATATGTTAAGTTTTGCCTAGAGCTACCAAAGCTCTGATACCAACTGTAACGACCCGCTATTTTGGACCATTCAAATCGACAGTAAATCCACACATGTCGGACTTGAATAATTCAAAACAATAGATTGTTAATTTAAATTGGCAAAACTCAACATATACAGTAAATAAAATAATCACAGATCACAGACACAGAGTAATATAACAATAATGCAGCGGAAACAAAAGAATAGTAGTTCATGAAGCTACTATATATATAAAACAAAGTTATACAAGATACAACAGAAGTCTCGAATACAATAATCAAATACCATATCAGAATACATCACTGGAATAAACCGAATATCTGAAAGCTGGATAGATAGATGGATCTCCAAGCGAAGCTCCAACTCCAAAGGTGAGTCTCGAATACTGGTACACTCAGTCTGACCCGAGCGTAAAGAAACACAAAACACTCGAGTCAGGATTAACATTCTTATATCAATAAATCCAACTCAAGTGAAATAACGACTGAAATACAAGTGACTCAAAGGATGTTTGGGATAACCATCCTCTAAGGATCCATTAAACTATCTATATATACAGTAGAATACGCTAAGTAGATAATGTCTAATCAGTAAAGTACGATATCAAAATAGCGTTAAGTCATGGCCCATTCCACCCTTAACACATTTTTATTCCCAAGAGCATATACAAGACCGTAGTTTCCCCAAAACCGGAAGTCACCAGAGGGCAATCCATATACTAAAGGTACAAACCAAAATCGTAGTGGTCGCGAATAGGATAATCAGTATGACAAGGTACATGAGGCAATACCAACCAGGATACTAGTAGTTGCGTGATCCGGACTGATGTTGGGCATAGCAGCTACTACCCCAACACCGCGAAACAACACTCCCAAAATCGAGGGGTGCACCCAAATCGAATCACAAAAGTAATAGATATGGTAACGAAGAAGTGTGTCCGCTAGAGGTGGCGAACCTCAATGGCCCGGCGCGGCTCCTGTTTTAGTCATGTCAGGGGTCATCCAATATCGTTCTCTTTCTTCAGTCAACGCGTTCACCAAACCATCCACTTCATTCTGGATCAACACTCCGCGTATAATAGTTATTAAAGTGGTTTTCGGTATCGACAGAGAGTATGTCCATATCCGATCCCGGTCTCTTTAATAACTACGTATTTATTACACCGATGGTCATTTAATAGAATTTCAAAATAGTTATATTTCAAAACCGACAGATCATTGCCATTTCAAAACCATACCAATATGATATCACTTTCACTTCAAATAAATCCATTTCCAAAATCATAGTACTTTTCCAAAGTTATAATGCTTTCAAAATCATAGTCTTTTTAAAAATCAAAACACTTTGGAAATCACAGCTTTGAAATCATAGCATTTTGGAAATCATAACACTTTGAAATTATAGCATTTTGGAAATCATAACACTTTTCTTTTAAACAGTGTAGATATTAAAATTAATATATATATATATAATAAAATAATTTATATTAAAAATGATTTATATTAAAATAGTTTATATTAAAATAATTTATAAAGTAAAATATCAATAGTTTAAATATAATTTTAAAATTACTTTATAAATAAAATAGTTTCATCAAATTTCACAAATCGATCCAAATTAACTCGAATTCCAAAATTTTAATTTAATCAAATCTCAAATCATCAATTTTCAATTCGATTCAGTTTCTAAATAACCATTTCAAGCTATCGATTTCAAATACATATTTAAACCATAAAATAAGCCATTTCAATTTCAATATATTTCAAAGCTTTAAATATTTAACATTTCAATAACATCTAATACAACTTCAATTCACAAATTCAAATAAACAAAATATCCCATTTAAATTTATATCATTTGAAATATTCATTAAAGTCACTTTTAATCAAATTCAAGTTAAAACATATCTTTAGAATTTCAAATTTTATAAATTTCAAATCAAACTTTATTTAAGCATAATTCTTAAATAAATATAATTTCAAATCAATTTAAAATCATTATAAACTCTATATTTGAAAATATAGATAAATAAATACTTAAACATATTTCATATTGATTCAAATCAACTTTATTAAATCAACTTTAATAAATCTTTAAAATCATTATTTATTAAAACCATATATTTCTTTTTTTTTAAACCATAGAAATCATTTCAAATTATTTATATATAGACCAACGGTGTCTGTATATAATTTTCTACCCTATGGTCAAGTAATACAGATATTTATCATTTCATTCCGTAATTTAAAATATATTCGGGTATATATCTTTTCAACCCGAAATCCCAAATTCAATTTAATTTAAAAATCGCTTGGGTTTATCATTTCAACCCATAACGATTTTCTCCTATTCTAAAGTCCGTTCGGGTATGTATCATTTCAACCCATAGTGATACTATACTAACAGGGAACTTGCAGAGTGATAACAGATATGATAATAATATAACAACGGTAACAGGCATATATCATCAGTATAAATAACAGATAAGGGTGTCAGATGTCACAGGTGAACAGATACAGATGATGGCATATATATATCAATATAAATAACAGATAATGATGTCAGGTGTCATAGGTGAACATATACAAATGATGGCATAGGTACAGCAATATACATAACTAACAGCAGCATATTTCAATTGTCGTTTCAATTGAAATCAAATTTAATAAATAAAAGAACGTTAATCGTGAGTGATTGCTCACCTTTCGAGGCTAGAGATGCACGAGAAGATGACACGGATACGCACACTGATACGGACATAGAGATTGAGTTACGAATCCAAGCAAAACAAATCGGCACGAATTCAACGATCAAAGCTGATAACAGAAATCGATGAAATCAAATCAAAACATTCAACATAGCAACAAATAAAACATGTCATGCGTCAAAGTTTAACAATATAATTCTATGTGCTACCGAGGTCGAAATGGTCTGAAATTTGGTACGAATAAAGATCAAAACTTGTATTTTAAACTGCAAAAGAATCACTTGATTTGGACAAGAGACGAGAAAAGTTATGATGTCACGAACATAGACTCAGGTCATGTTTGCAGCAGTGCAAAATAATTTCTAAGTACAAAAGAACAGCTGTCTGGGTCTATCTTCCAGATCCACGACCACTAATCAAACGATGTCGGATTTGGCTGAAATTAGACAGGCATAAACTAGGTAACTTTGACTTCTTTTTAAAAATAAAATCAACCCATTCAGACATAAGACATAAGAGATACGATGCGTCAAACATGAACTCAGGTCGTGTTTGCAGCAGTGTAAAATAATTCCAAGTACAAAAGAACAACTGTCTGGGTCTAACTTCCAGATCCTCGACCACTAATCAAACGATGTCGGATTTGGCTGAAATTTGACAGGCATAAACTAGGTAACTTTGACTTCTTTTTAAAAATAAAATCAACCCATTCAGACATAAGACATAAGAGATACGATGCGTCAAACATGAACTCAGGTCGTGTTTGCAGCAGTGTAAAATAATTCCAAGTACAAAAGAACAACTGTCTGGGTCTAAATTCCAGATCCTCGACCACTAATCAAACGATGTCGGATTTGGCTGAAATTTGACAGGCATAAACTAGGTAACTTTGACTTCTTTTTAAAAATAAAATCAACCCATTCAGACATAAGACATAAGAGATACGATGCGTCAAACATGAACTCAGGTCGTGTTTGCAGCAGTGTAAAATAATTCCAAGTACAAAAGAACAACTGTCTGGGTCTAACTTCCAGATCCTCGACCACTAATCAAACGATGTCGGATTTGGCTGAAATTTGACAGGCATAAACTAGGTAACTTTGACTTCTTTTTAAAAATAAAATCAACTCATTCAGACATAAGACATAAGAGATACGATGCGTCAAACATGCAATTTTTTTTTTTGGCCTTTTATATATGTAAACAACAGGTTAAAATCTATATACATAACACTGTTATAACTCAACCCCACAGAATATAATCTATACACTAATATATATAGAACTTTTAGGATATGACACTTGAACATACTAAACTTATATATAAATACACAACATATAATTTCTTCTTCTTATATATATACTCACACAAACCGATTTTGCATAACTCAAATAAACTTATACATGTATGCATACAAACAGATTATAATATTTGCGTACAAAATTTATATTATATGAACATATATTTAGGTAGGCTGCAAAGGAAGAGGCCAACTATGACTCAAATAACAAAATATAACCCATATATATAGTCATTTATAACTCAAGTAAGCTATACAACATAAAATGTATTTATAAACAATAACAAAATAATATATAACCTTTGCCTCATTTCCTTCTGCATGGCCGAACAAGGAGGATGGGAGGGGGATGGCTAAGGCGTATAGGTGGCTGCAAGTTGGAGTTGTTGGTGGGGAAGGCTCGGCCATGGAGTGGTGGGGAGAGTGAGTGGTGGGATGGAGGCTACGTGATGGGGATGGGGTCGTGGGCTAGGATGCTATGTTCGAGGAGGGTAGGCTAAGGACGTGGTGTTGCAAGGCGAGACGAGGTGGAGGTGTGGCGGTTGGTGGCCAGTGAGGAGAAAGAGAGAAGCAGGCCGAGACTAAGGCGGGGCTGGTCGCGTGGGCTTTGATGCTGGGTGGTCGCACTAGGCTGACGAGGTGGAGAAGTAGAGTGGGAAAACTGGTGAGGCGTGGTGATGGGTAGAGCAAAATGGGAAGTCAGACGATGATGGCGTCTCGGCGACATGGCTCAGGAGGTGGCAGTTACGGGTAGGCGGTCGGTTGAGAGGAGGTGTGTGCGCTGGGTGTTTCAAAGGAAGGTTGGCCGAGCTCTCAGGCCAAGGTGGTCGGCGTGCGATCGCTTGGTGGAGGAGGAAGAAGATAAGTTAAAAGAGAAGGGAAGAACAAGCAACAGCTTTTTCGAAGTTTGTATACTTAATATTTACAAGAGAAAAATGAACAAATAAAATGAAATGAAGGAATATGAATAGCAAACTGCAACTGTTAACATTTAGAAATAAAAGAAGCCAGCAGGCTATAGGGAGAAGTGTAAAAGCTTATGGAAAATGACAGAGAACGAAATGGAGGGGTAATCATAGAAATGGATGTGGTAACGTGTAGCCTTATGTATAAACTTATATAAAGTGGATGAAATTTCAACGGTCTTCTCCTTGAATTAAGCTGAATAATTTATGGTCAGATTGGACAACACGCTTATTAATTGATTGGGCTGAACGCTTGAAAAGAAGGGCAGAGGTAACGTAAACGAAACGTACCACAGCAAATATAAAAATTGAAGTTATGGAAATGTAATAGCTGTAAATTGATTGAGCAGCTATTAAAGCAATTTATTGTATTGCTTGGGATCCATGTACAAAATTGAAAAGGCAAAGGAAAGCTAACGGTCACAAATTATAATACCGATACGATGCACATTTTATTGTTTCCGTCGCGTACCGGATTTCAAAATACGGAAATAAATATACCGCGAAGATCAGCACAACGAGACGATCAAAATGGTATATAGATGTCAGTGGTATGATTTGATTTATAAAAATTCGAATTTTCTAATAGTGGAAAAATGCAAGAAAAACGCTGAAAAATAAGATCGACGGAGCCAAAGATGTCCGAATTTGGAAAAACTACAAACTGACATCTTGCTCAGAAGATGTTTTAGAATTTTTTTATGTAAAAATATTTAGGTTTCGGAACTATTTTATTTTCATTGCTTTTTAACTGATTAAATTGAAGTGAATTTACGCGCGAAATAAACTTTCATATTTTCGGACGAAAATTTACCAGTTGCTATGTTTAACTAGACGTATTCCAAATATTAAATTTTTATTTCAAAATTTTATCGTTTTAAAATTCCACAAAATTTCAACTAATTACGTTATTAAAACAGTGGAAATTTACGGGTCGTTACAGAAATGCACAATGCCACTGTAGTGTTACCCATCTACAGAGAAAGTATCACGATGAATCCTGTTGTAAATTTAAGAACAGCTGCATTCCAAATAGTTGAATAGTTGCAACAAAAAAGGAAAAAAAAATCCTTCTTCTTCGGTTCATCCAAATCATATTTCCCATAATAAACAATTAAACATTGGCCAAATGTTTTCGCACATACAACTTTTACTAAGAAACAACACTAACATTAGATGAAATTCTAAAACTACGTTATCATCAACATACAAACTCTAAATACCTTGTCCGTGCCCAACTATATTTTTATCTATCAAGGATTCAACTATCTCATGCTGATCGATAATCAACTTGTGAAAACTAGTGACATCAAAAGAAGAACAATAGGATAACCTATCTTGCTCTATTGCTTCAATTTTTCGACCACAGCAATGCTTAACTAGTAAGAGGATCGCTAATATTGCTAGCAGTGTTGAAACTGCAAAGATCCAGATATGGTTGAACCTCTTTTTTACATTGGGTTGAGGGCATATTTGTATAACTAGATTGCTTAGATTGATACGAACTGGTATGCACAAATTTAAGTTACCCGAAACACTGTCTAATAATCCTTCTCTAATTAATGGGAGAGGAACTGGTCCTGAAAGTTGGTTATTAGAAAAGTCTAATAAATTTGGCAATAAACTACAAAGGCTTTCAGGAATTTTACCTGTCAAAATGTTATTAGATAGGTTTAGCACATTAAGATACCTTAAAGAAGACAGAGATTGAGGAATAGAGGAAGTTAATCTATTTCCTTGCAGGGATAACTGATTAAGATTACTCAAACTGCCAATATCAAAAGGGATCGAACTCGAACTCTAGACTTCAATCACTTTACCAGCTCACTGCCTACGATCCCTTGTCACTGCAGTTTTATTGCCTCCACCAACAACGATTTCCAAATCGCGAGTTCCTTAGCATCGATGCATATCTTAGATCTGAGAAACATCAGCAGTTGCAAACAAGCCAACCCAACAACAACTTCTACCAAAGGCAAATTTTTGTCAACATCACCTAATGATTCTGCAGTACACAAGCAAAAGAGAGAAGAGATCATCATCATTACTAGATCTCGACAGCAACTCAACTTCAACGTCAGACCCATATCCAACATCATAGTTCTGATCGGCAGCCTACTGTCAGCAATAAGCTCCATATCTCATCGTCCAGTCATCAGCGAGCACAAATTCATCAGGTAATGGCTAGCTCGGATACGACGATGATACTCTTAGGAACAAGACTCAAATCCGAATCAATGGCGCTGTTAGATATTTGAGGCATAAAGGTCGATATTCCCAAGCATAGTCTATAGCAAGGCAGAAAATACGGATCGTGGCATTACTATTCCGGATCTGATTCGATAGAAATCTCAAGACATCGAGAGCGAAGAACTCCAGGCACACGACAAACATTTTAGGCATCATCTCAAGACTATGAGATTTGCTTTTGAATTCTGAATCGAGATATGAGTTTATAAAGATTTCATTTGATTTAAAGTCGTTCAATTTGATTTGAAGTCGTTCAATTTGATTTCATTTGATTTGAAGTCGTTCAATTTAGAGGGATAAATGAAAGCTAAGCGGGAAATGAAAAGTTAAGGGGAGGGAAAATGAAAGTGGGGTAGCAAACCGATGGAAAATGAATGCAAACTAATGTAGTTGCATCGGTTGAATTTAAAACCGATGCGACTAAAACTATTTGCACGTACCAATTGCATCGGTTGTTGGTGACAACTGATGCAAATTTGATTTTTTATTACCTATTGTTTTTCACGTACCAATTGCATCGGTTATTAAGATGGAACTGATGCAAATAGTTCTATTTGCATCAGTTTTTACTTCAACTGATGCAAATGAGGCGAAGCAATATGTACTTTTTGTACTAGTGTTACCTCACTAGATTCCTCTGAGCTTGCTTCTAAATCTGATTTTGCTATAAGACACAAATTAGCCTCCTTTGAGCTATTATTCGAAATTTCCTCTCCTTCTTCATCATCCCAAGTCGCTGCAAAGGCCTTCTTCTTCTTTTTCTTTCCTTTGTTGTTTTTGAGAAGTGGGCATTTTTGTTTGAAGTGGCCAGGCTTCTTGCAGTTAAAACAAGTCAATTCATTATCGAAATTGTCAGAATCTTTTGACCTATTACCACTTGTTTTCTTCATGCGTGGCCCGAATCTTGACCATTTTCTAAGATTATTGACAGCCATTGCAAGCTCTTTAATTGGATCTTCTTCTTCTTCATCGCTCTCTTCTTTGCTCTTTAAGGCAATCGTCTTCTTCTTTGATTTGGAGTTGTTGCGTTCCTTCTTTGTTTTTAGCTCAAGCTCGTATGTCATCAAGTTGCCGATCAACTCCTCCATGCTTAGTTTACTCAGATCTTTCGATTCTTGTGTTGCCGTGACTTTTGCCTCAAAGCTCATCGGTAAGACTCGTAGCACCTTCCTCACAAGCTCTACCTCAGTGAATACCTTTCCAAGCGCTCTAGCATTGTACACCAAAGTTGAAAAGCGTCCAAACATGTCCTTTATGCTCTCGCCTTTGTCCATCACAAAGTTCTCGTATTCATTGCTGAATAGGGCTAGACGAGACTCCTTGACTTGAGAAGTTCCTTCATGTGTCACCTCCAAGGTATGCCAAATTTCCTACGCAGTTTTACAATGAGAAATTCTATTAAATTCATTCTTATCAAGAGCACAGATCAAAGCATTCATGGCTTTAGCATTTGTAGTTTTTAATTTCTTATCGTTAGAGTCCCACCTATCCTTAGGTTTAGGAATCTCGGTATCACCAACAGTTATAGTGGGAGATTTATAGCCAGTTTCAATAATGTCCCAAACATCATAATCAACAGAACTAAGATAAATACCCATCCTAACTTTCCAATAAGCATAATCATTCCCATTAAACATGGGTGGCCTAGCAATAGATTGCCCCTCAGAAAAAGCATTATTTGGTGGATTCATGACTCTAGAGTTAAAGAAAAATACCGGGCTCTGATACCACTTGTAGGATCTAGATTAACCCTAGAGGGGGGGTGAATAGGGTTATAGCAAATTTTCTCGAATTTAAACAAACTGCAGAGAAGTAAATATGCTGAAAAGTAAATCACACACAAAATTTACCCAGCTTCGGCAACCCCTGCCTACTGCTGCATTCCCAGATTTCTATTAGAATTAAACAGTCTCCCGCTTACAAACACTCTAACAGACTTGCAAACCTTGCTACCGCCTATAGAGTTTTGCAAACTCGCAAACCCTGCTTACTAAACTAATCCTAACTAGACAATCTGACACAACCTAAATTCTAGGTGGTGATTTACCAAGATTTGATTCGAAAAGTAGACTTCAAAAATAAAAACAAGAGCAAAAATAAATAAAAACCAAAGTATTATCACTCAAGAAAAAAATGCGGCCTTGTTATCTTCTTTTATCAATGTCGGCTCTGGTTCCTTCTTTCGTTCGTTCCTTTTAGCTCTGTAATTAGGGCTTGTGAAATTCGAAGATGCCGACTTCAAATGCTCGATTGAATAGATGATTCAGCGATCCTTTTCTGTCAATCGACTGCCTCCTTGTACCTTACATCGGCTACTTCGAACTTGATCGAGTTTGAGATGTCTTTGGTATGTAATTTCTCCTTTTTGTGCTTTAATGATTTTCGTACTTGAACTCTATTGATTTATTGCCGATGATGATTATTGGCTTATATAGGGTTCGAAGCCCTTGATTTTCGTTCGTATACATTTAATTGAATTCGTCAGTTGTTTTTGCTTGACCGGTCGATTTTATTTTGATGCTTGAGATGGTTTCCGACTTCTTCAATTCGTATATACTTGTGTTACTTGGTTGACACGGTGTTGATTCAATTTCGTGGTCACCACGATGTTGAATTCTTTTTTACTTTGGCCATTTTTGATTTTGTGATTTTCTGGCTTCCTGTTGCTCACGGCTTCGACTCGAATTTTGATATTTCTTGACTTCGGCTTGATTTGATGTAACTGTCAAAAGCTTTGTGACTTGACTTCGGGTTACATTCCAGTTTATCATTCTTGTTCATGCTCTGGTCATAATGTAGGTAGTTGTAGTGTCATCTTTGTTGTATCGCGTGTGTTTGCATTTCATTACTGGGCTGTTTTGACTGGTATTTGATTTTGAAGTCTCTGATTAAACTTGGTTCATGCCATGCTTTGCTTGAGTTGGTTTGTTGTTCCATGGTTTCGGCATTGTTTGAGTTCATCATGATTTGCACTTTGATGCTGCCTGGATTGTCACTTGTGTTCACTGCTAACACGTACATATATGCAAGTATCACTGTACTGTGCATTCTTGTAGTCTTCATGTATGCTTGTTCTCGAGTCATTATGTATGATTAGTTCTTGTGACACTGGCTTCATCATGATTTTGTGTCTGGTTTATATCTATGTTTGTCATTGCTACATTCCTGTCACTTCAAGTCTGAGTTGCTTCACCATGTGTACATTTGTGTGTGTACTTGGTTCTGGGCTTGTTGCCTTGATCATTTTGACTTCATGTGTATAGTTGCCTGTTCGAGCTACTGAGATCTTGATTCATATGCTTGTTCCCTGCTGTTGTAATGACTTGGTACACCTTGAGTCTGCACTATTTCTGGTTTGCCTTCTCTGTTGTACATGTATGCTCGAGTCTGGGTTTGCACATGAACTGGTTGGTCTTGATTTCACTTCAGTTGCACTTTGGTTTCACTTGTGTTGAATCCAGCTTGTCTTTTGGCTCAACTGTGCACACGAGTTGGCGAGGCAGTGCACACGTGTATAAATGTACACGTGTGTATTGCAGCCACTCATGATTACCTATCTCTGATAAGAATACTGATATGCACAGATATTACACAAATCAAAAATGATGACAATAACCCATATATCTGAGGCACCAATAAAAACAAATTTATATTTTTGCAAATTCAAATTTGTTTATTTTCAGATTACTGCTGTAGTTGCTAATTATACAGGTACGCAGGAGACAGGACAAGAACTGGAGCTGGACAATGCAGATAGAAGCAGATGTGCAGACAGAGTGAAAAAACTAAGTGTTGAAATAAAATATTATGTTGAATAAAAATACTTATTGAATTATATAAATTCTGTGCAATAGTATTATTATTCAATATGAATATTTATTCCTATATGTGTATAGTACAATCTGCAAACACATATATAAATTGATATATGTTTGTTATCATCAAACAAAAAATCACATCAAACAATTTTAACTTTCTTTTTCAAATGCGATAGAAATATTTTCAAAAAGATGGGTTTTATATGTTTCTCAATGTGGAAAATAGGCACAAGGACAAATTTTCATAAAATTTTTGGCTGAAGGACAACAAGTTTTATTTTTAGGCTGAAGGACAAACTTTGGAAAATAATTAGGCTGAAGGACAATGCTAATACAACTAGCATTTTGTACAATGTAAAACTGGATATAATGCTAGTTATAATTAGCATTTTGTACAATGTTTGCACTATACAAAATGCTAACTATATTTAGCATTTTCCTTCAGGCTAATTTTCTTTCAAAGTTTGTCCTTCAGCCCAAAAATGAAACTTTGTGTCCTTCAGCCTAATTTTTTTTCAAAGTTTGTCCTTTTGCCTAATTTCCTCTTTCTCAATTTATCTTTCAAAAGTTTTACTATCCAAAAGCAAATTACATATCAAAAGATAAGTGTAACTATGCGCTTACACTAAATTTTTATAAAAATAAAAGCTTTAAAGTAGATATGGAAAATTACTTTTTTTTAAGTATCCTTATGTTCGAAACTAAAATAAGGAGATACCATTTCAAACTTTATAATTTTCCAACGATTTCAAACATCGATGTTTCTAACTCATTTACAAAACTTTTTCAATTCTACTTTTTTTTACAAAATATTAGACTTCTAAAGTTTCTAACTTTTTAGAAATAATTTCTAATAGTTCAACATTTAAATTGAAGTAGATGAAAACAACTTAATTTATGCAAGCCGAATTACATCTAACAATGTTTTAAGTGTATAGTGTTTTTGCCACTCTTCTTCAAAAATGGCTAACTCAAGTCTCCAATACAATGTCTAACAACAATATAGGAATACTCTAGCTATGTGTTTAAGTCGAATGGAGTTTTTAGCAACTATTCCTAATATAAGAATAGGGTTTCAACATTAACTAGAGTGATCCTCCCTAATCCTCTCTATCTTTGAGAAGTTCTTCTTTCACGTCTCCTTTAAGCCTTATTAACATCATAATTCTTTTATGTGTCCAATGGAACTACTCTTCTTATATTCACCCTTAGATCCACAATTTACTCACTAATGTTGATTAGTATATCGAACCTCTATTAGTGTTTCTTTGTGGAGTAGATGCGAAGGGTTTATTTTTCACCCATACTGTTATAATCTTAGCATTAATTTTAACTTGTAGTTGTTTGCTTATATGAAGGACAAGCCAATAACTACCTTATGAGTCAAAAATATATAGTATGTGACACATAAATAAATATATATATATATATACATATATAATAGAAAATTACAATTACGCTCTCTCATGAAACCTAATTTTGTAGAAATCGCCTAACCTAAGCTCTGATACCAACTATGACAACCCGCATCTCCAAACATACCGATTCAAAGCCTAAAATGACTTTCGAACACATGTCGTACCAAGAAGTACGAGTGGTCAGGGTTTTTGAACATTACATGATACAAAGACTAATATAAAATGTCTCCAAATAACAACATAAAGTTTGACTGATAGAGTAATATAGTATAAAATACATGGAGAATAACTACAAGAAATGTAACTCTAGACACCCAGTCTCCTCAACGTACTATGCCCTCGCCAAATCACCTACTGGCCTGTCCTTCAATAATGGATGTAGAAGGAGAAGAAAAGGGGTGGATCAGAAAAGGTTTGATGAATGAATTGCATTACTAGTATATGGTGTTCACAAATTATTAACTTTATTTATAACCTACATGAACTAGAGTATCCATTTATGTTTAATTACTATATCTAAAGAATTGGTTATTTTACAAATCAAGGTCGTAATTCTAATTTCGCCTACAACAACATTCAAAGGTTTTCTAATCAAGGGTTGAACAACCAACATCTAATAATTCTAGGTCAATTCCTAGTATGTGAATCATGGACAATTCAACTGAATTAATATGGCAATGTTCTTTTTGAGGTTTCTGATAAAACAAATATGATGGTGTGCACACATGCAATGAGTGATGATCACACTCTATTGAATTGAATCTTTCAAATGTGATTTGTGTGTGATGATATCACGAGTTACTTGATCTAGATACAAAACAAAAGAAAAAATGGAGTTAATTTTTGGGTTGTTTGCGGCCTTAATGATGGATTAAAACAAAATTTGGTAGGTTGGAAACTTACATGGTAATTAGACATTCAAGTTGATGGATTGCTATAGGAATGCAAGTTGGCTGTTTGTTGCCATGCCAATAAGAGTATATTTGTATTAATTTATTAGCTTGTAATATTTGTAAATTAATTTAAATTAGTTAAACCTGGAAATTAGCTAACAACACTATTGTGTTGAATCCCTCATGTGAATCCGGTTTTTAGTAATATTTAAACAATTTAAACACTAACGTCCTGTACGCGCTTTACTAAAATACAATATAAGACACGAGTTCAGTTGCTTACATATCATTTAGATGACAACCCAATTTCCAAACTTTATAAAGCTACACATTTGTAATGATATTTTAAGGATGTTTTCTTTTTGTCGTCACAATATCACTAAGATATTCAAAGTTTGGTCAATGGTCAAATACTCCAAAAATATCCATAGTTGATTGCATAGACAACTTTAAAGTCATTGGTTCAATCTGATAACATTTATCGATCAACCATTTACTCTTGACAAATATTTAGACTTCAAGTTGCCTATCAATTATGGTGATACTAACCTTCAACAACAAATGAGATGGATTCTCTTTTCAGTGGTGTTTCACTTCAAGTAGTTCAAAGTGTACTCAACCATGGCTGTAACATGATTGTGATGTCATGTGATTGACTATAATCAAGTACAACCTAGCTATATAAGATCAACGGTACTTTCAAGCCCGAAGACTGCCGCATGTTCTTGTATGAGATCTTCTATTTTGACTTAGTGTACTAACCTATAAAAGACTCTCATTGAGTCTTTTTGTGCTTGTTTCAAAACCATAAGTACGTAATCTTTTAGTGTCGTTAACAATCATAAATAATTCATTGTTCATCGTATGAAGAACATTACGTACACTAGTCTCAACGAATGTATTGATATGTTTTCTTGATACATCTCGACTAGAAAATTTAAGGATTAGTATTTATGTGTTCGATAAAACTCTTAATTACGAACACATCCGCAACTGTAGTCAATAAAATACTTCTTCTAAGGTTTATATACTTATATATGTTTGATGTGTTCATATCATTACTTATATCATAATGTAACAATACATATAGTATAAAACAGAACCAAAAGTATACTTTATTTTGAACAAAATTCTTATACGAGTTAATTTATATAATATATACATAATTGCTCATATGACATATCCTTAACTTTACCACCTTTATCCTTAAATAAATGAAAGCATTAGTTCTTTATCACATCCAAGGGAAAATCTACCGTTATTATTTTGTAAACTCTAATTTACACATCAAATTTAGCTAAAGTTCCAAGTGTTCGAGCAATTGGTGATATTTGTGATCTCTCTCTTCTGATCTCCTGTACTCTTGTTAAAGTTGAAGAATACAGGTAAGTGTTGAGCCCGAGGACGTAAGCTAAATCTTCTTTTGTTCCCTTATTTTAGCTATTTTTATTTTATTTGGTGACTTGTTTAATTTTAAGAGTTGTTAATATTTAATCAACAAGCTTTGATGCATTAGACTTCGCATAACGGTTTTCTACTTTTCTACTTTGTCTGATAGTTGGATGCTTTGCATTTAGTTTTGTTGGATTTCATTGATAGTTAATCGGTATGCTATATCTTGGGTAATTCTGCTAAGATGGTAAGAATAATCTTTTGATTAGATAATCAAACCAAATGTTAGGGAGAGGTTTGTATACTATGTAGGCTTGTAAAACCAAATTATGTAAGCCAAAAATAAAATAAGCAACATGTCTTCTTGAATTTCTCCAATGCTATTTACTTTGTTCCTTATACATGTGTCCTTTTAAGTTTCTTCAACTTTAACTTTTTTCCAAAGTATTATATGTTGGGGAAAAATCCCTCAAAATTGCCTTAGGAACAAAAAAACATACCTTGCGGAAAAACAAATAGGACCGGATTGATGGTGAAGCAAAACAAACAATAAATAGTCATCAGCTAAAAGCAACCACAGATCAAGCGATAAAAAAAAATAACACACGTGATTTATAGTAGTGTACATCCGCTTGGGTAGAGGAGAAAATTTTACAAGATTGATAAGGGTGAAAAGAATAAGAAATACAACTCAGTGAGATTATTCTACTCATGCTAATCTCTGCATCTATATGGAGATTATTATTTGCTGAAGTAATTGATTTATGGGGCGCCCAAACTCAAAGATCGCTCGAGAACATTGATATTGGTGGTGTAAGAGAGCAGATGCTTGAACCGATCATTCGAGCTTTTGGCATTTTGAAGAAATGTGCTGCTAAGGTTTTTTTTTTCCCCTTCAGTGTGGTCCTTTGCTTCAAACTTATATTCATATTATTTTTTTCTCTTCATGTGCAAAGTGAGATTAAACCATAGATAGGTACGTATGTAATAGGTAGCTAGTTAGCTAGTGCCTAAAAGATATGTATCGTGAACCTAGGACTTGGTTAATTAGTAAAATATAAATTCTAATGAAGTTGCAGCTACGTCATTCAGATGAAGTTTTGAATACTTTTGAAAGTTGCTGTTACCGTCAATGCACTTTGATCGCATCATTCAAAAGCATTTTAACTGCACGTTTCAGATGTAGTTTAGTACTCTGAGAGATGCAGTTGAAATTACATTATTTTAGTGAACTTTTAACTACACCATTATTCTAATGCAGTTCTAAACGCATCTGAGAAATGCATGTAAAACCGCATCAAATAGATATAGTTTTAATTGCATCCTTGGGTAGCAATTTCAATTGCAACATTATGTTATAGCTTTGACTATATTAAACAATATTAAACAGATGTATTGTAAATGTTATCAACTTGGTGTTATGATTCAAAATCATACTCCAGTTAGTAATTTTTTTAACATTAGGCGTTGCCCGTACTTGACCCAGCACTAGGTGGTTTTGGATCGATTTCCACAACCCGAATCATCAATCCGACCACGACAAGAGAGATGTTGCTCCTTCGATTTCTATAAACATGGCCATTTTTCCGAAATAACAAAATATGAATAATATAGTAGCAATGTCAATTTTTTTAAAAAAAAGAATTGACTTTTACTTTCAGATATGTCATAATTTCATTAACTTTTAACCAATTATTATTTTAAAAGTAACATGTATTCTTGAATACCATTTTAAAATAAATTTATAATTATTTTTATCTTTCAACTTCATTTTAGCCTTAAGTCTTTTTTATTTATTTTGATGTATCCGCAAGTTCGAATAAACAAGAAACTATAACATTTAAATTCACCATTATCGAAAAACTGTAACTAAATTATTGATATACTAATCATTTGTACCATAAAGCATCATTGATGCTAGAGGTTTTACATTTTGCTTTAGTAGTGGAATTGGTATGGTAATGATTTTTTCAATTATGGTATCACCCAAAAGCTAAATAAAATAAAATGATTGGAAATTTGAGAAAGAAAATGTTAGAGATATTCTTTTAAGATTCGCTAATTGCCTTTTTATGAGCATTACTATTAACACCATGGACAATTCTAAAATTGCAGTTTTAGTTCGGTGGCGAAACGTATGCATAACATTCATGTCAATGGATAGAGCAATGCCTTTGAAAATAATAATTAAACAAACAAACACCAATACAATGTGTTTCTTGGTCAATTCTACTTGCACTAGCCTTTTCTCTTGCCACGTCCCTCTATTTTTCCATTTCATCAACCAATTTTTCTTTTCAATACAATCCTTATTCCGCTTTCCTTCATTCTCTATCCTCTTTATCTTCTTTCCTAAACTCTTCAAAGCTTATTCTCTCCATCTCCTCCAAATCATCAATCAAATCATCAAATCATGCCAAAAATGAATATTTTACCCCAAAAATGGAACAAAATCAAAAAATGAGGTCGACGAAGATATAGTTTTCGCTTATTGAACCACGTTCAACCAATTTCTTTTAAATAAAGAATTCATAACAATTACTGCCCTAGGGAGGTTAGGATAGTTTGAAATCCTTACCACGGTAGGCCCATAATACGAGTTGGGTAAAATTGACCCGATCCATTTATGATCCATTCAATTTGATCAACTTAAAATAAAGGATAATTTGACCGAACCCATTTTGATATATGAGTTAACCATTTAACCTATTTAAAGATTTAAATTAGTTTTAACTAATAAAAAATCAAGAAAATATAAAAAAAATTCAAATTTTACTTTTAATATTTGAATTTTAAGAATGAATAAAATGTCAAATTTTAATTCTAACTTTCATTAGAATTCAAATATTCATATTTTCGTTTTGAAAATTTTAAAATTTCAAGTTCAAAGTAAAATGCGAAATTGCAAAACTTAAATTTTGTAATGTAAATTCAAATTCAATATAAAATTCAAATATTGTGATATTCAAAACTTTGAATTCAATTTTTAACTTCAAATTTATGAAATTCCAATGTTCAAAATATAAAATTTCAAAATTTCAATATCCAAAATTTCAAAATTTGGTTCAAAATTCTGATTCCCAAAGATCAAAATTTCAAAACTAAATTGTTATGGCTAAATTTTTACACGACTACCAATGATTTCGAAATGAATGAATCACAAAAGTATGTTCGAGTTAGAGTTCAGATGTGGATGATACAGTCTGTTATTTTCTAAATACAATCGTTAGTTAGCATGGACCATGAAGAACTATAATGTATGTTCAGAATATGAAGTATTTGAATGTTTCATAATGTCCATAATGTTGATGCAAACTCACCGATCAAAGTTCATCATGACTCTAAGTTAGCAAGAAGATGTTATTATGATTTGAACAAAAAAAAAATAACGAGTTCTGCCTTATGGTTTGAGTACAAATTTTCACAATTCAAATTGTTATGAGTAAATATCTACACCACTATCCACTGTTTTAGATGCGAATGGATCATTAAAGTGTTGTTTGAGGCAGAGTTTAGATGTGGGGATGACATGTAGCATGTTGTTTACTAAGTACAACGGTTATTCATCATGGAGAACTACAACGTACACTCGAAATATGAACTATCCAAGTCTCATTGTTCGTAACATTGATGCGAGTTCATTGGCCTATATCTTGCCCGATTCCGAATCATTATAAAGAAGTTATTACAGTTTAAACGAAAAAAATAACGACTTTTGCGTAATAGCTCGAGCAAAAATTTTCAAAGTTTTAAATATCCGAAATTCAAAATTTCAATACTCAAAGTTTTAGGTTTCTAATTTTTAGAAATCATATTTTCTATTTTGTATTTTTAAATTTCAAACTTTTAACAAATGGGTAAATGAGATTGACTCATATATTACCCTTTTAAAAAAACATCAATCCATTTATGACTCTTTTACTAAAGGTTTGCACATTTATGTATG
Organism: Allium fistulosum; assembly: GCA_030737815.1. NCBI lineage: Eukaryota > Viridiplantae > Streptophyta > Magnoliopsida > Asparagales > Amaryllidaceae > Allium > Allium fistulosum. The sequence goes on along the minus strand of CM060907.1, from coordinate 896,424,627 downwards.
GTTATGTCATATTTTGACAGGTTTAGCCTAGGGCAAAGGGTGGATATAAAAAAACCCATCATATTTCAAACAATGATACTAACAAACTCGAGTACTCTAAAGTGCATTCCCAAAGGCAAAGTGGGTCAGTGAATTTTTTTCAACTGATCCACACCGATTTACCCCAATATTATACAAATTTGTCCAGCATTTATAATGATGGATAATTATGCATGATAAGAATCGTGTGAACAACACTTAATTTTGTTCACACATACAATCCAAACGACCTTGTACGATAATTATGTCTGATCAAAATCACAGTGCACCTGAACAACAATTAATTTTGTCCATAAAGGCTTGATGCCGGCTAAGTGCCCGGATAAGTAAGCAACCCAAACCAATTTGTGAATCGGTTCTAAGCTCATGTTTGGCCTTGCTGACCCTGTGTAATGGGCTAAAATCCCCGCCAGGGCAAGCGGAGGTATGAAGAAATTCATGTTCAAGCTTGACATGGAGGGCTGAAGGCAATTCACGGGGAATGAACAGAATGAGCCATGGGAATACGAGTAATAAAATGTTGAAGGTTGGGAAAGGTAGAATTTTGATGATTTTCCGAAGGGTGGAAGAAGGAAAAGAGACTGCAAATAGAATTGGCCCCTTCTGCGACTAAGTTTCTGCGTATGTAACTGGTATAGGATGCTTGCCGCATCACCACGGCCCACCTCCTCATCTTCGGCGATACTCCATTCTGTGCTGTTCCGGCGAATCTCGGCCGACTCCGGGATGCTGCGTGATACTTTCGGAGCGGAAAGTGTTCCAAACATAAGTAAGTTCACACTGTATTAAATAATTAAGTAATCGATTCATCACAGACAAGAATTATGTGTGCAGATTGATAAGGTTTTTAGGTAGGATGCGGGGTACGTTTATGCAGAGAACACTGCAGAATTCTGATATTGAAGGCGAAAGATAGAAGATGCCCGATCATTCTGACTCTGGTTTTTGTGATTTGCAACACTGTTAAGTTGTTTGTTGAAATGTTTATGGAAAAGTCATAAGTGAATTTCTGTAATTTGGAACGACCAATAGGAGTGTCTTAACTCTTAAGGGAAATATCTTACACTCCAGGCCTTTGAGAGCGATGAGATATCATAAACCATTGTTTTTTATGTAACAGATTGAGATTCTTCAGACTGCTTGGAGTATGCAAAAATGCCCTTTTCTTCAGACTGCTTGGTGTATGCAAAAATGCACTTCAGATTAGGATAATTTGAAGTCAAAGAGATTATCATGCATCATACCAATATGTGTGTAGCAAAGACATAGATAGCAGCATCGATATAAAATTTGACTTAAGAGATGAAGCTCAGGCTTGAGGGAATCTGGATGGAAACAATTAATACAATAATTCATATTTTGTGTTAACTTTTTGCTGTTGCTCCAACAAAAGTAACATGGAAGCACTCAACAAAGATCTCAAACATAAACTTACACCTAGCAAGGATTATTCGTTATTAAAATTCTATGCGTTCTTATAAATGTTTAATTGTTTACAAATGTTTGATGAATCTATCGTGTTGGGTGGTTTGACTAAGATTAGTTCTCCAAATTTTCAGCATTGTCATTCGCACGGACTTACCAGTATCAGGATGACATTTGTTTTTGCAGGTGAACATGGAGTATGGTCTTGATCCAACAATAGGGAAAGCAATAATGATGGCTGTGGAAGAGGTTGCCCAAGGAAAGTTGAACGATCATTTCCCACTTGTAATCTGGCAGACTGGAAGTGGGACCCAAAGCAACATGAATGCTAATGAGGTCAGCGATTAAATAATTGCAGCTATGACTTATAATTCTAAGATTGGACATTAAAGTTTTACCACAGGAATGATATTCATTAGAGGTATCCTACAAGAATAAAGACAGTCTACTTGATGCATTAATATTCCCTCTATTTAGTTCTATAATACGCCTTTACTCCAGTGAAGGTCCAAAAATGAAAGGTCGTTGCTGAATTTCATTTTGAGAGTTCAGTGATATAAAATCCAAAATATTACATAAAATAATGTTTGACGCATGACGTTAATCTTGACCCATAGTTCTGAACCTTGGATGATACGTTAGGTGAAATCTTATTGAGTTGTTGTGATATGTTAAGTGAGGTGATGCATTGTTGGTTTATTTATTAATCTTTTGAAATAATTTACCTTATGGTTAAATATCCTCTCAACCAATGACCTTTTTTTGGGTGTAAATTCAATTCATACACCAAAAATCACCCAACACCAGTGGCGGATGTATGTAGGGGCAAGGAGGGTCAATTGACCCCTCTGAACTTGCCAAAAATTACAAATATACTTCAATTCTCAATTAAAACTAAAATTCAAATAAAATTCAAACTGCTGCTTCGTATTCTTCAAACCTCATTTTTAATTAAAAATAGGAACTTGCTACTATTATGACCCCCAGTTTGAAACTTGATACTATTATGACCCCCAGTTTGAATATTCTAGATCCGCCACTGCCCAACACACACCATTATTTTGCTAAGAAAATATATGACTAAGTTACCATTCTTCTTAAATGCATTTTTAGTCATTTTCTTATAACTCATCAAATTAGAACATTAAAGTTAATGGTATTTGATCAGATCTATACATTTTTGATGAAGTTAATGAAACATAAAATATCAAATATGACAACTTTCACAAATAAATAACCGCTCTAGTTTAAAAGTATTTAAACTTGTTTTTCTAAAATTAAAGTTGATTTTGATGGAGATTAAGAATTTTTATAAAATAAACGAAGTTACAATATTAGTGCCAAAAATTAAAGTTTATTTTTGTTGAATTTTAACTTTATTTAGTGCTATAAATTATAATTTTATGTAAATGAGTTCTAAATTTTAAAGAGAGAAATGAAGATGAAAACAATGATAGTTTTGTAAAAGAGATGGTGTATGTAAAGTAATTTTTGGTGTGTACTAATTTATTGTATTTTCTAGTGTATGTTAAGAGATTATTGGTGAATGAGTAGAATTAGCCTTTTTTTTTATAATAGCATGTACCATTTGTACTGTTATTCATTTTAGTTATGAATATCTATAAATGTGATTTGCACTTTGTGCGTATGTTTGCAAACTTGATTTGGAATTTGGAAGTATTATTGCAACTTTAACATAAATGTAACCATCAAAAGTAATTGATAAATCAGTCACATTATACTATACATCACAAAACACAAGAAGTTGAGAAGAATGAATCATTAGTTACCACTACTATATTGAAAATGGATTTCTGGATTAAAAGATAGCAATCAAAATTAAGTTAAGCTTAATGACTAAATTGCCCAAATAACGTGTAAGAAGCAATTCAGGTTATGTGTTCATTTAGCTGTAGCTATATAAGCATGAGCAATTTAAAAGTCAGTTTTTGTTATCATGTCATGCAACTAAAGAAACACCCTTGGGATTTACTTGGTATGATAGATTAATTGAATCCTTGTCAACCAATATGAGAAAGCTCTGGTTTACGTAAATTTCCCCAAATTTAACAAAAACAAGAATTACCCAAATATTGGTATGAATTTACCTTTGGCCTCATGCTTTTATAAGTCTATAAGTTGATGCACTTGCTTCTGGATACATGATGAATTCACAATTCTAGAACCGCAACTCTACTAAAGTTTTGTCATTGCATGCCTCTTCATGATAGATGAGACATATAACACACTTATTTTGTGTAACATCTTGCACCTTTGCTGTTAAGGTAAACTATTTTGATTCAACTTGTACAGTTGTGCTGTGTCATTGGGTCTGTTCTTTTTTCTCAAATACAAGTATGATATATTTTACTGCTTGTCTAGATTGATACTACTATTCAACTTTCCTATTAATTTTCTTACCTACAGGTTATTGCTAATAGAGCAGCTGAGATACTTGGCTGTAAACGTGGTGACAAATGTGTACATCCCAATGACCATGTCAACCTATCTCAATCTTCTAATGATACATTTCCAACCGTAAGCTCTTGTACCAATCAGTTTAGTACAATCTTAAATTCTTCATGGCTTACTAAGTGAAATGTTAGGCATATCATTAATATATTAAAAAATATGTATATGTTCTGTCCTAGATAATTTTCTTGAAAGTTTATTACTGTGAGATCATGTATCTTGTCCTCATTTTATTAAGCTTGCTGGATTTTTAGGGCACGTTTTAATATCCTAGAGCAAGAAGTTACATTTGTTTTAAATCTGCAGCAGCATTTCAAACTTTAAGATGTGCAAATATAATTTACTTATTAGATACGAAATGCGAACTTGTATCATTACTATATTGCATATATATAACGTTCATACAAACTAGCTCCATCCCACCCTCATGCACATTTTGTTTGTTTCACACTAACATGTGATGTGCTGGTCATTTCAGGTTATGCACATAGCTGCAACTGTAGAAATTAATTCAAGTCTTATACCAAACTTGAAACAGTTGCATAATTCATTGCACACGAAGGTTAGAGTTTGATATCTTCCCAAATAACTATTTATTTCTAATAACTTGTAAAAGTCGAATCCCTTATAGATTTAAATAAGCCCTAAATTGCCAAAAATGATCAAGTGCAAGCCTTGAAAAGCAACCTTCTTATCTGAAACAACTAAATTGTTTCTCCTGAAAAATAGCTTCCTTATCTATCACAATTTTCAGATGAAATTTTAATGCAAGAAAGCAATACAATTTTCAGGTATATCCTTGTTAGGATGTAGTTAGAAGTTACTAAACCATTATAACTTAGGCTTGTTCAGTTCATATGTTTTAAATTTCATATTAGCCAGGCCTTTGAAAAATGGAGTAACAATTATATGGTAAAATTTTCACAATGCTACTATTATACCCATTCCAATGCTGACTTGTGAATTACATATCTTTGCTGGTGGTTTGAAAGGTTTTATGTAGTTATCTGTTTTTGAATAAGACCCGTTTTGTAGTCGACTGCATAGATTCTTATTTGAGCCTCTTTGCATTCATCAAACCACCTGGATTCTTTGTTGGACATATCTTACCAGCAACTTACTTTCTTGAACCACATAACTTCACAGCTGACAAAGCAAGATTTTACCAATATGATGTCTAATATGTATATAATATCTAACAAGGGATGAGTTTGGCATGTCTTGGTAAGACTGACGACCACTGTTTTTCCTCTGGTCACAATCTATCAGAATATTTATTTCAAAAGAAGGTTATTTTCTGGGACAAGTCCTCGATACTCACATCGTGAAGAGCCTTGTGCAGTAGGTTCACCTTTTACTATGGTATATAGTTTCTTGTGAAATGTTGACCTAGATTTTTAAAACTGAGGAAAACCATGTGTCAAGACCGTGGGTTACGATGTTACATTTTCTGATGGTATAAAAAGCGTAATATTCAATGTATCATACACTGATAGAGTTGATTTCCCTATAAAATTGCATTTACAGTCTGTTGAGTTCAAAGATATTATCAAGATAGGGCGAACTCATACTCAAGATGCAACTCCATTAACTTTCGGACAAGTATTCAGTGGCTACAGCACCCAGGTATGTTATTAAGATGGCATTTATCATTGTTTGTCATGACATAGACCTATCATGTTATAATATAGGTAAAATATGGGATAGCTAGAGTGGCAGATACTTTACCTCGCATGTATCAGGTATAACTTATCTTTGCAGTTGTAATTGTTACCTGAGAATAAATTTTGATAAATTAATGATAACATTAACTGTCCTAGCTAGTTGCATTGAAGGCAACATCAATTATTGTTATATTTTAGTAAGTCAAAGTTGGATTTTTTTTTATAAATAATTTCAAATGTTCTTTAAGGCGTAGGTTAGTTTAGTTTAAAGCACTACTTATAAATTCTGTATGTGGCTAATTTTCAGGCTTTTTTCCTGTTTTGTTTTGTTTGTTTGTTTTTTTCGTGTGTGTGGGTTTAGTTTTGTTTGTTTTTGTTTTGTTTTAATGAGTTCATGTCATATGCAGCTTGCACAAGGTGGAACTGCTGTTGGGACTGGATTGAACTCTAAGAAAGGGTAGGTATTGAATTTATGGTATATTCCTTGGCCATTTATGCACAAGTGTAACTCTGTTTAGACATTGAATTGGACATGTTTCGTTCTTTTGTTGAGGAATTTTTTTATATGAATTATTTACATGTATGGAAGATAAATTTTAACAAGAGACAAGATGATGGTTCATTTTGAATCACACACCACCTTCCTTTATTTTAATATTTAAGCACTCTTGTCTTTTTCAATCTGTTTCTTTGATAATCAGATAATTTTTTCACAGCTGCACTACCCTATTATGTCTGTATTATACTTATTATCATGGTGCTCCTGCACAATGTTTTGATATGGTAAAAGAAGGGTGTTGTTACTGACACTGCAAAATCGGATATGAGGGGGACAACCGAAAAAGATGAAATTCGATGTACCCCTGCCGAAACAAATTTTTACACTACGTTCGGCGCAACGTTGAATTTAAGACTTAAATTGGGGGTCTCCCCGCCGAAATGCCTCCTCGTAACCAAATTTGGAGTATCATTAACAATGCCCTAAAAGAAAGGCACCACAGTGGAAAGTTTAAGTTAAATATTTATCTTTTCCTTGCATCAGCATTGATTATGGGTAACATAAATCTTCTGAAAGGACTCTTTTCTAGTTTCAAACTGTAGGTTTTAACCTTTTTTCCCCCAAGTTTGTTGAACTACTGAATAAATGCCAGTTAATGATTTCTTCTTCTTCTTCTTCTTCTTCTTCTTCTTCTTTCATGTGTTCATACTTCATACTACCGTTCCTTCAACGTTGAATCTTAATTAATAATTAGTTTCATGTCATCTCAGATTTGATGTTAAGATTGCAGCTGCTGTAGCTGAGGTGACTGGTCTGCCTTTCGTCACGGCAGAAAACAAATTTGAAGCTTTGGTTAGTATCATTCATCTTGCTAATATTTTACTGATTTGCATGCAATATACTAGATGGTAAATAGACAGGATGTTATAAAACAAACAGATGTTGACTGAAATCAGAGTTATCATATTGTCAACCGCTCTTTCTCTACTTTGGATTTCCAAAAGTAACTTGTTCTGAATTGAAATGAGGTGATCTTATCTCTGGTTTCAATTTGCTTATGTATTTGTGTGGTATAACCCAATTATAGAGGTGCAAACTAGGCTACACCATCTTAAAAAGTGCAATCAAATTGTTAGGTTGTTAACATCCATGATGGCTTTGGCTGTTGTTAGCTAGCTATTAAACATGGGATTTTTTTTTTGTTTCCATTATGTGTGTTGTAAATCTTTGTCCTAAAATTATACTGTTTACCAGGCCAAATTTATATAAGTGTAAAGCATTCTTTTAGAAGAATACACGTTGCACATTCTACCATTATGTAGCTGGCAGGTTCTGAATTTTTGTGTATGAGTATTCAACACTTAAAACTGAAATTTAATCAAACCAAATTAATGACCTAATATTTGCTGAATATCGATGACTAAATTTCAAGCAATATCAGTCATAAAATGATATCACCTTACATACTGTTCTCTTATTGTAGGCTGCACATGATGCTTTTATTGAGAGCAGTGGGGCATTAAACACAATTTCAGCTTCTCTAATGAAGATTGCAAACGACATAAGATTTCTTGGAAGGTTTGCGATATTACTTATCATATACACTTGTACACGTTACGTTATGTAACAATTTATTTTCCCTTATCCTTTCCCAGTGGTCCACGTTGTGGACTTGGAGAGCTAATATTGCCCGAAAATGAGCCTGGCAGCAGTATCATGCCTGTATGAATGATTTTTGTACTTATGTTTTCATGTATATGATGAATATCTAATGCACACACAGACCATTTTTTACGCGTAATACCTTATAGCATGACATCTATTTAAATCCAGGGAAAGGTTAATCCTACGCAATGTGAGGCTCTCACCATGGTTTGTGCTCAGGTAGCACCATATGCGCCTTCTCCTTTTTTATGTTATTTTTCTGTAGAGTGTTGTGCAGATAATTGCACCAATGCGGAAAGACAATAAACAGGATCTAGATTTGCCAATTTGAACATCACTTAACTAGCAGCAATTATTCTATACTCCAAATAAATAGCAAATAACTATAAAGAAAAAGTAGACACAATATTTATACTGGTTCCACTATCATCTAGATAGTGTACGTCCAGTCCAAAGGAGAGAGATTTTATTCCACATAAGAGAATTACAAGAGATTACAAGATAAGAGTTTACATACCAAAGCCCCAATTAGGGATAAAAAAGAGACACTCTATCTGGAGATCACTGGCTGAATACCAGGATGGGTTTACAATGAAGTCTACCCTCAATATATAGACAATATAAATTCATGTGAGTCATCAATCAAATTACCAAAATATGGTAAGAAGATAATGGAGGCAAATTACAACGGTAACAAATCACGCAAACATAGCAAGTAATTCACTCGTTCCAAAGATGGAAGAAAATAATCCTTAAGCAATGCGATTACGAAGAAAGAAATAATATGCATATCTTTTGCATATATATTATTCCATAACGTGCGCATGCATAAATTTCCTTGCCATCTCATTCAAATGCAATCCAATTATTAATGCATTTCCATAATGAACAAACGTGATTACTTTCCCTTTTGCATATTTGTTTCCTTCTATTGTGATTTTGTATCACCAAAATTTAACACTCCACCTTGATGCAAAATCACATATTTCCAACACTCCACCTCGAGTCAAATTCTCTTCTCAACATAAAACTCTTCAAATCAAACTCTACCTTCAACTAAAATCTCTTAACGAGATACAGACCAAAAATGAATATTTACCCAATGGGTTCCGGCAAAGCCACCCCCCATCACACATTGCTAACGAGCTCAGACTATGTCCCTGCCCGCCAACAAAATGTTGCAAATATCCAAAATCAAAAGAAGGTAGATACCAAAATAATCTCAAAGCCACCAAGGCCAAAAAAAATATTCTCTCAATCGCCAATCCAAATACAGAGCCAAAAAACAAAAGCCAATAGATAAGGCTAATCCAAATCTCTGTATACAAGACAAATCTCTCTCCTTCCACATACTTTATCTGCCAACAACAATTTTTCCATGAAAATCAACATAAGACTCTCACATCAACATCGAGCCATAAAACAGATACAAGTTTCCAAATCCACTTATCTGCCAAACAACAAATTTCCCATGGAAATCAACATAAGACTCTCACATCAACATCGAGCCATAAAGCAGATACAAGTTCCCAAATCCAGATGTCTCTTCAACACAGTAAACTCCTTATCATCAAATTTTCAAGACTGGAACACTCTTCTCTCTCTCAACATAATCTCCTCCGTCTTTATCTTCAATATTGCACAGTCTCTTTTTCCATCCAAATGAGTAATAGCATAATCACCATCGGATCTACCGCTCTTTCTAGAAGCCATTGATGAACAAATTGAAACAAATCGCCTGGCTCTGATACCAATCTGTTGTGCAGATAATTGCACCAATGCGGAAAGACAATAAACATGATCTAGATTTGCCAATTTGAACATCACTTAACTAGCAGCAATTATTCTATACTCCAAATAAATAGCAAATAACTATAAAGAAAAAGTAGACACAATATTTATACTGGTTCCACTATCATCTAGATAGTGTACGTCCAATCCAAAGAAGAGAGATTTTATTCCACATAAGAGAATTACAAAAGATTACAAGATAAGAGTTTACATACCAAAGCCCCAATTAGGGATAAAAAAGAGACACTCTATCTGGAGATCACTGGCTGAATACCAGGATGGGTTTACAATGAAGTCTACCCTCAATATATAGCCAATATAAATTCATGTGAGTCATCAATCAAATTACCAAAATATGGTAAGAAGATAATGGAGGCAAATTACAACGGTAACAAATCACGCAAACATAGCAAATAATTCACTCGTTCCAAAGATGGAAGAAAATAATCCTTAAGCAATGCGATTACGAAGAAAGAAATAATATGCATATCTTTTGCATATATATTATTCCATAACGTGCGCATGCATAAATTTCCTTGCCATCTCATTCAAATGCAATCCAATTATTAATGCATTTCCATAATGAACAAACGTGATTACTTTCCCTTTTGCATATTTGTTTCCTTCTATTGTGATTTTGTATCACCAAAATTTAACATAGAGATCTTGTTTACCGCTGCTTAGAAGCATCATTGACATGCTCATAATTATTATTTTCTCTTCATGTATAGGTAGTGGGTAATCATGTTGCCATTACTGTGGGTGGATCAAATGGCCATTTTGAGCTTAACGTTTTCAAACCGATGATTGCTAGCAATTTTCTTCGTGTATGACTTTTTTGTAGCAGTTGATTGCATATTGAAGATTCATTTAGAACTTAATTATATTATGATAACATATTTATTGGCTTACAAGTACCTTTTTTTTGGCAGTCATTGCGATTACTAGGGGATGCATCCCTTTCGTTTGAAAAGAATTGTGTGAGGGGAATTCAAGCAAACCATGAACGAATATCTAAATTGCTGCATGAGGTGCTTTATACACTTGAACTAAATTCTTCTGTAGTTATATAATTTTTTTTCCTAATTTTCTTCTTCTTCATTTTTGATATTTCAGTCTCTTATGCTTGTTACATCTTTGAACCATGTAAGATACCGTTATTATTTTAAGTTGTTATACATCCATCATCTGAAATCTGTATATACCCATGTTCTTGATATGTATAAATGTCTATTAATTTTTGGAACAGAAAATTGGGTATGATAAAGCTGCGGCTATCGCTAAAAAAGCTCATAATGAAGGGACAACCTTGAAGGTAACTATTGACAATACTGTAGTAACGTTTTCGATATTCATGAATTGCTATACGAATATACTTTTACCTTTTCCTTTTCCTATTTACTCGTATATGATAGTTAACAGCTGTAATAATTTAGTTAGACTGCAGAGATGGTACTAGGAGTCTAGGATAGTTGCCCAAGTGAACTAAAGTGATCGAGCCATTTAACAATGAAGATGACTAAATCATACATAAAAATTAAAGAACTTTTGTAAAACACCATCTTTTAAGTTTCAAAAAACACAGCCGTCCCTCTTTAAAATCAAGTTTAAAAAAAAACTCTCTGTTTTTTCAAGTATCAAAATATTTGCAGAAAAATATGGAAATATTTAAGTTTCTTCACTGCAAATAAAGGTGGAACCCATTGCATGAGGCTTCCGCACGATAGCGGGCTCTAGGGAGGACGATAATATACACAGCCTTTTCCTCGCATTGCGTAGTGGCTGTCTCCGGACTCGAACCTAGCGTCCAGATCACCATGCGGGTGACCGAACCGTTGCGCCAAGGCTCCACCTCAAGTTTCTTCATTGCAAATATTTGTAGAAAAATCTGCATATTTGCACTTTTTCAAAAAAAAAGTTTTGATCAAAAAACATTAATGTTCAGATTTAATTTTGGGAAAAAATGAATTTTTTTGACCGAATATAAAAATAAGATGTAATTTAGGACATGTTTTTGAGAAAAGTTTTTTCGTGTACGAAACTTGAAATATGGGGTGGATCTTCTTTTTCATTAAAAATTATGCATGTTTATATTTGTTTGAAGTCTGTAGGAAATAATATTTTTTTGCAGGGAATAAAACCTATATATATATACTCAGTGTAACTGTGTGGAAATTCACACGTTAATTAATCATCCAACTTAAGACAGAAAATATCATATTGACACTAATTTTCAACTTGTATTAAGATTTATTTTTTCTACTTTTTTCTTCTTCCCCTTTTTGAGCTACTTTCTCAAACTAATCTCGAATTCAATCACTTTTAACGATGTTATATATACAAACTACTTTTTGCTAACGTTGCAAAAATTAACAAATTCGTATTGGCGTGATTTCAAAATGTGTCAGTACGATCTCTTTTCCTTTTCTTTTCTTTAAAAAGCAAAGGTTGTGCTACTTCAACTGGTGCCAATGTAAATTCCAGATACATAGGCTCCATTTGAAATAGCACCAACGTAAAATATCACTCTTTTTTATACTGTACAATACTTGCGCATGTAGGAATGTCATTTTCTACGCTAGTAGGGAGTAATCTATATTTGTAATTTGTTTTCAAAATGGTGATCTTCTGTTATAAGTTCTATAATTTTATCCAAAATGCTGAAAATCCTTATTATCGATATTGGCTTTAAGCCACTCTTTTTTTATTTATTATTATTATTTTTATTATTTTTAATATAAACTTTAAGCCACTCTTGTTTTATTACCCTCTAGTTCTCTATTTTTTACCAGTATTAATAAAAGATAATTGTTTGTATGTGATTTGAACCGTGTTCATTGCTTCGACTTTCATCAAGTTGGATAATACCCTTTTGAATTTTTATCATTCTATCGCAATCAACATACTGAACAGTCATTACTTCATTTGATAAAACATCTGTTTTTATGCTTGTGTGCCTATGGTCGGTCGGTGCACCCCCTAGTATAGAATAATAGAAAAAGGAATAAGGTTGGTATTCGTGGTCTCTCATAAGGTTTTTTTTTCCTTCCCCTTTTTCTTTCTTTTTTCTTTTTTTGTAGTTTTCATAATTTGCTTTGGGATTTTTCATTTCAAATCTTCATAAGTTTGTCGTTGACTATTTTACATTTGATCTCATGATAAATGCCAGCTTGGATTCTCATTATCATTATCTGCGTTAGTAACCTAAAATTACTTACTTATGTTTGGCCCGGTTGAGCCCCTAAATCTTGTCCAAAAAACTGTATAGGAATCTGCATTAAGCCTTGGAGTCTTGACCGAGGAAGAGTTTGATGGACTCGTGGTACCTGAGAAAATGATTGGCCCTTCCGACTAATGCCACATCAACCAGATACTGCATAATACCAATATATTTTAAGTTTGTCTATAGTCATTCATGATGCAGGTTCAAGTTTTGATGTTGTATATAAAACAGTACTTTGTTATATTATTCATCATTATATTTTGGTGCGGATAATTTTTGTGCATATATTGTTTGACTTGAATTAGAATTTAGAAGTACATCCTTCTAAAATTAGGGTCCGTTTATTGTTTATTGTTTATTGTCACCTCGGTATTTGCTTTTTCCACCCCAACAATTTTAAAAATTATTTCCACTTTAGTTTCTGCCATTGTTTTAATAACCGGACCCGACCGTGTAGTGAAAAATTGATGATTGATAACAATTCAACACCACGGTGCGCTGCGGAAGCGATTTCAAATCAAGACCTAGTATTGCCTATTTAGATACCAATGACAGTAAAAAGACTTATGCAGTCTCACACAAAAATAATAGAAATAAGAGACAGAAGATTTAACGTGGTTCGGATATGAATATCCTACATCCACGGAGATCCAACAACTTTTTATTTCATTAAAGAAAAAGAGTACAAGAGATGAGAGAATTATGGTGGATACTACACTTGCTTGTCATATGAAGATGTAATTCTTTCATTTAAATAGACTCAATGAAGTAGTTACTTAGGGATTAAGAAAAATAATTTAAAGATTATGTTTCAAATATCCATGATTTAATTTCTATGTAAATGGATAATGGTGATTGGTTTCCATAATTTTCCTTGATTGAATCTCCATCAGCAATTTCTTTCTTCATATAACAAATTGACTAATTAATTGATTTCCTTCAAAATATCATTTCATATACCAACTAAATTAATTGATTTGATTGAATCAATTAATCAATTTCTTTCCTCTTTAACAGATATTTGAATCATCCAAATTCAACACTCCACCTTGATTCAAATATAACAATCTCTCTTCATCATCTTATCATCAAACAATCGACATATAAGTTGTTGGGTCTAGCGCCCCATGGCGCTCAAGTAACAGGTATCAAACTGATCAAGTTTGAGCAATGCTCAAACTTGTCCTTAGGAAGTGACTTTGTCATCATATCTGAAGGATTATCCAAAGTACTCACTTTCAACAATTTGATCTTGCTTCGTTCTTCCTCAAGCATAAGAAAGAAACCTCTAACATCAATGTGCTTTGTCCGTGAACTATAAGCTTGATTTTTTATAAGATGAATCGCACTCTGACTGTCTGAAAATAGCTTTACTGTCCGCTGCACCATTGAAAGATCATCCAACAACTGAAGTAAGTATAATCCTTCTTTTGTTGCTTCCACAATCGATATCAACTCTGCTTCGGTAGTCGATAAAGCTACGATAGACTGCAGCTTTGATCTCCATGAAATCGAGCCTATGCCAAGTGTAAAAACATAGCCCGACACTGACTTCCTAGCATCTCTATCCCCAGCATAATCAGAATCACAGTATCCTCTAAGAAAGATGTCACCATCCACTCCACCATATAACAAGCCCACCAAAGAAGTGCCTCGAAGATATCTAAGAATCCACTTCACAGCTTGCCAATGCTCTTTGCCTGGATTAGACATATATCGACTCACAACACCCACTGCATGGGTCAAATCTGGTCTTGTGCACACCATCGCATACATAAGACTACCAACAGCACTAGAATAAGGTATATCAGCCATATACCTCTTGTCTTCTTCCGATGAGGGAGATAAGTCTTTTGACAACTTAAAATGAGAGCCTAATGGAGTGCCAACCGGTTTGGCTTTCTCCATTCCAAATCGAGCGAGGACTTTCTCGATGTACTGCGTTTGAGTGAGCCTTAACTCTCTCCGCTTTCTATCTCTACAAATCTCCATTCCCAATATTCTTTGTGCTTTTCCCAAATCTTTCATATCAAACTCCTTGCTAAGTTCAGTTTTCAACTCCATAATTCTTACTATACTCCGAGATGCAATTAACATATCATCAACATATAACAACAGATATATTAAATCATTATCACATCTCTTGAAATAAACACACTGGTCTTTGAAGCTTCTAGAATATCCTTGTGAAAGCATAAACTTATCAAATCTCTTATACCATAGTCTAGGTGACTGTTTTAGTCCATATAGAAATTTGTTAAGTTTACAAACATAGTCAGGCCTGCTACTATCAATGAACCCCTCCGGTTGCCGTAAATAAATTTCTTCATCCAGATCACCATGCAAGAATGCGGTTTTGACATCTAGTTGCTCCAACTCCATATCATAATGAGCCACTAATGCCAAAAGAATGCGAATGGAGGTATGCCTAACAACTGGAGCAAAAATGTCATGATACTCAACTCCCTTTTCTGAACATACCCCTTTGCTACTAACCTTGCTTTATATCTGAAATTTCCATCGCCGCCGTCTTTTACTCTATAGATCCACTTACAACCAATAGCTCTCTTGTTGGTGGGAAGAGGCACCAAATCCCAAGTATGATTTTTCTACAAAGATTCAATCTCCTCTTCCATAGCAACTAACCAACTGGAACTGTCAACTGAAGCAATAGCGTCTCTATAATCTCTGGGTTCGTCATGGACAACATTCAAAGCATATGTTGCCATGTCATCGAAGTCAATGTCTTCGATGCTCAATCCAACAAAATCATTAAACCAATTAGGCTTCTTCTTCTGTCTAACAGGTCTGATCTCTGAACTAGCTCCACCTTGAGTCTGATCCTCTGTACTAATCTCTGTACTTTCCTCATCAACCACGGTGTCATCGGAAACACCTTCAGAATTTCTATGAAAAGGAACAGTAGATGACTTACTTTGTGTTTGGTATTCTTCATTTGTCCTCTCATTGTCATCTGATGAGGGAGGCTCCACCTTCAACATAGCCTTCTCATTAAAAGTCACATGCCTGCTGGTAACAATCTTCCTGCTAATAGGACACCACAATCTATATCCCTTCACTCCTCTTCTATAACCTAGAAAGATACACTTGCGAGCTCTAGGTTCCAGCTTTCCTCTGCTCTCATGTACGTAAGCTGGACAACCAAACACTTTGAGGAATGAATAGCTAACAGGCTCTCCTTTTCATACTTCTTCTGGGATCTTCATGTCTATGGCGGTAGAAGGTGTGCGGTTGATGAGGAAAGCCGCCATAGATAAAGCTTCTGCCCAAAATCCCTTTTTCAACTTTGCAGTTAATCTGAGGCAACGAGTCCTCTCCAATAATGTCCGATTCATTCTTTCAGCAACTCCATTAGACTGAGGGTCGCCAGGTGTGGTGTAATGCCTCTTAATACCTTCAGACTCACAATAATCGATGAATTCCTGTGATACAAATTCACCGCCGTTATCTGAACGGAGAACTTTCAATTTCTTTCCTGACTGCTTCTCAACTGTAGATTTCCACTTTCGAAACCTGTCAAAAGTTTCACTCTTTGACTGTAGAAAATATACCCAAACTTTACGAGAGAAATCATCTATAAATGAAACGAAATACCTGGCTCCACCTAAGGAGGGGCAAGGGGAAGGTCCCCAAACATCTGTGCGAACATACTCTAAGACAACATTTGCCTTATGCTCTCCAGTACCAAAAGAAATCTTCGTATGCTTCCCAAGAACACACTCTTCACAAAAGCCAAGCTTTGAATGATGAACACCATCAATCAAACCTCGCTTTCTCAACTCATCCATGCTGCGCTCACCAATGTGACCCATCCGTAAATGCCATAATCTGGAAGAGTCTGAATCAACAGAAGTAACAGATGCTGATTCGCCAACTACAGTAGTGCCCTTCAAAAGATAAAGATTTCCTGCCCTTACTCCTTTCATAACTATCATAGAACCCTTTGATATTTTCATCTTCTCTCCTTCAACTAGAATCTTAAAACCAAGCCTACTCAGAGCTTCAATAGATATCAAACTTCTTCTCAAATCAGGTACATGTCTAACATCTGTAATAGTACGAATAACACCGTCAAACATTCTAACCTTCACACTACCAACACCAATCATACGACAAGAAGCATCATTGCCCATCAGAACTTCTCCTCCATCAATCTCACGGTAAGTGGAGAAACAGTTCCTATCAGGTGTCATATGATAGGATGCGCCAGAATCAATCAGCCATAGGTTGCTCTTGCTAGAAGAGCCAGAAGCTGTAAACACATCGGTATCACTCTCTGTATCTGACTTCTCAGCGGTAGATGCTGAATCTTGCTTTGGGTCTCTTCTTCTACCTTCAAGCTTGGGACAAGTTGTTACAAAGTGCCCTGGCCTTTTACAATAATTGCAAGTCAATTTATTAGGCCCCCTAGACTGAGACCTTGATTTATTTCGATCTCCACCATATTTTGACTTGCTTTGGCTTCTTCCTCTCTGAACAGATAAGCCCTCCGTATCACTGTCTAAACTAGTGCTTGCTAATCTATCCCTCAACACTTCATTATGAAGTCCAGCTTTAACATCAGATAGGCTAATTTTACTATGACCATAAATCATAGAATTAACAAAAGCAGTGTACTCCTTAGGCAAGGAACATAAAAGGATTACTGCTTGAGCCTCATCTGTAATTTCAACTTCCGCTGCCTTCAAATTCATTACTAAGGTGGTTAGGGCATCCACATGCCCCATGAGATCAGCTCCAGGCTTCATTTTGTACGAATAGAGTTGTTGTTGCAGAATTATTCTGTTAGTGAGAGACTTGTCCTGATATGCATCAGATAATGCATCCCATAATTCCTTTGCTGTTTTCTTTTGAGAAAATTCTCTAAGAACCTCATCTGAAAGACTTAGCTGGATGGTAGTTAGGGCTTCATCTTCCATCTCTTCTAAAGTTTCACTATCTAACTCTTTCAGCTTCTCAGGCGCATAAATTATCTTAAAAGTCTTCTCCTTCTTCAATACAGCCTCCATCTTTATCTTCCAAGTACCAAAATCTCCTTTTCCGTCAAAACGTGTTAGTCCATAATTGACACCAGATCTACCAACAGACTTACTAGAAGTAGCCATTAATATCCAAACAGGAACAATAACACTAGCTCCGATACCAAACTGTAGTGAAAAAATTGATGATTGATAACAATTCAACACCACGGTGCGCTGCGGAAGCGATTTCAAATCAAGACCTAGTATTGCCTATTTAGATACCAATGACAGTAAAAAGACTTATGCAGTCTCACAGAAAAATAACAGAAATAAGAGACAGGAGATTTAACGTGGTTCGGATATGAATATCCTACGTCCACGGAGACCCAACAACTTTTTATTTCATTAAAGAAAAAGAGTACAAGAGAGGAGAGAATTATGGTGGATACTATACTTGCTTGTCATATGAAGATGTAATTCCTTCATTTAAATAGACTCAATGAAGGAGTTACTTAGGGATTAAGAAAAATAATTTAAAGATTATGTTCCAAATATCCATGATTTAATTTCTACGTAAATGGATAATGGTGATTGGTTTCCATAATTTTCCTTGATTGAATCTCCATCAGCAATTTCTTTCTTCATATAACAAATTGACTAATTAATTGATTTCCTTCAAAATATCCTACCATATACCAACTAAATTAATTGATTTGATTGAATCAATTAATCAATTTCTTTCCTCTTTAACAAATATTTGAATCATCCAAATTCAACAGACTGTCGGTCAGACCGCGGTTAACCGTAGGCCGTCAGCCACCACGGTCGGGAATTGGTTAAAACCTCAATCGCTTTCTGGCCGCGATCGAACCTGAGAACCGCGGTTTCCAGACCTATCCAAGCCGTATAAAAAGAAGCGAGTTTGAATTTCAAGCTAAAATCATGTTTCAAATTGTGAAAATCGAATGTTTGGAGGTTTTTAATGATGGGTTTTAGGAAAAAACGAGCTAAGAAAGAGAAGACGCAGTAGAGAGAGAAAGGTAATTCAATATTATAATTGATTTGAGTAGACATATATTACTTAAGCTAAGCTTTCCATCATCATTAACTAGCACTCACAGCTGTACTTTGTTAGACTTTATCATTTTTAAGCGGATGTGTAATTTGAGTGGTGATATATTTTTGTTTACCTCAATAGATATATCAATTTTAAGGTAAATTAAATATAAAATCACGTATAAAATAACTAAGTAGATTAACACGGTTTTAACGGTTCGACCGATCCAACCTTTAAAACCTTCGACCTTGAAGCATTACGGTTGGATTCACGATTCGGTTTTTAAAACTATGGTTTCTGCTTTTCCTAGTCTGTTTATTCCTAAATTACCATTGTTCCTTTGTTATCTACGTTTCTTTTCCTTCTTTCTTCCTTCTGCTGTTTTTTTTTCCAACCAAACCCCTAACAACTTCATAACCTATAATTCATGATGGAAAAAGACAAGCAACGAGGAGACAAATGTTTTGCCAAGCGAGCGATAATTTCTCCAAGGTAGAAAGCATCAAACAGAAGGCAGTAAACAGTAATTCTTCAACTTAAACTTTTTATGTGGAATCTGAAATTTTTACATCAGAGCAGAATACATGCCAAATCAAAAGTTCGATGACATGTTACAAATTTTATCAAATCTAGCCTGAAAAACCTACCAATGAAATTGGATAAAATTGTTGCTGATCATTAATAATCAGTAGCCCTTTTAACAATAATAGTCAAGCAAGTTAGCTATTTCAAAATGATTTATAGTATTCTATCAAGTAATTAAAGTACATTGCTAATGCATGTGTATTGTGATGCTTCCGTGTCAACAAACCTGAAATGGGCGTGGATAAAATAAATACAGCGCCAACATTACATGCACCTATAGCACATCCAAGCAGCGGCGGCATGTGCTTTTGGATATCAACGCCGACTCCGAGCGTTGGTTTAGATTTTTCAACGCCTGAGGTAGGCATGGTTTAACTCTATACAACACATGCTTTTTTTTAACGTTGTTACTAATTTTCCAACGTGGTCTCCAGCTCATTAATTTCCAGGTTTAATACTTTAAAGGTCAAAATTGAAATTATTAATTTGATTTATTTAACGGGAGCGAGCAACAATTATCGGGGTGCAAATAGACGGATCTCTAAAATGAGGCAGCATAATCTCTTCTTTTCTCTGTACTTTCTTCAAAGTGTGTCTTTTTTTTTTGGTTATGCTGCGGATCATATCAAGCTCATTGGTGGGATTTGACAAAAGCTTTGCAAAAAATAATCCCTAAAAATATGCATATCTGGTTTTTAGGTTTATAATTGCAGTAAAGCAAATCAAATATCATGCATCATCTGGTTTTTAGGTTTATAATTGCAGTAAAGCAAACTAAATATCATAGCATCTCAACATTTATATCATGCCCAATACATTTTTCTCAAAGTGTCTCTAATGGTTTTCGAAACATATATTACATTACAACTCAGATAGACGAGTTAAATTCAGTCTAACAATTTTGATTTCAATAACAGACAAGCAAGCATTTCATAAAGAACATGTACTGCAACATCTTTAACCTATAGCAAGCAAAAGAAGAGTGAATGCAAAAAGACATTGATGGTATGATCAAGTTACGTAAATATCTAGTTAGGAAAACATTATTTTTGTAGTAATGATAAATAGCGAAAAATTCAGATTTACTCTTTCCTTCTATATATTTATTTCCTCTTCTAAAGTGATTTTGTATCATAGAAATTTAGCAGCATGGTCCACCTCTTTGAACAATGATTTTAGGATAGGCTAGTAATATTAACACCAATCTTTTACTTTACACCCCATATTGTAATCTTAAGAAATGACAATTACATTTTTAACCTTATTACTATTGGATATAGGCCAACAAGTAGCGGTTTAAATAAGTGAATTTCAAAAAAATTATTTTATTTTGGATCTTATTGGACATATGAAATCTAAATTTATTTACGTTTGATCTAAATCAATTTTAAATAAAATTTATCTTTCATTTAAGTTGTAAATAAAGTTTAATTTAACGTTATATTTATACTATGTAATATATCTATGTATTTAATATCGGTATCGGGTATGTATCGGTCAAGTATCGATATGATATATTTTAAAATATCGTTATAATATTGGATAGTATCGGTAAAATATCGAACATATATAGAACATGTTATAAACGATATTGTACTATGTTATAATGTTATGTTGATTTTATGTATTCAAATGTTTAGATAAATAATTTCAAATTACTATAAAAGACTGGTTACATATAGTTTATAGATTATAATCCATTTACTAATTTAATACAAATCATAATATAGGCTCATAAAAATCGAAAATTCGTATAATGTACATCTTTATTATTGTCTTCGTTTTTATACCATATTCGTTGTTTTTCAATCATCTAATTATCTATATTACTTTTTCAAATCTTTCATATTTATAGTTTCGTCATTCTCATTCTCACTCAATTTATCGAATAAGCAATGTTGATTTGATATCAATTACTACTTTGGCTCGTTCCTTATCAATATGTCAAATATATAACTTTACTGCTCTTCAACTTTTAGTTCTAGATGCATGATAATAATTAATAAAATAAATTTTCATAAGCGAACATACCAATTACAAATGGGGGACAAAAAATAACTAAAAGGAGAAATAACTCTTTCATGATCGTCTTTAGTGGTAAATCTTCGAGGAAAATAAAACATATAAAATAATGGAATAAATAGAGTTTTCTTTATTGAAAGTCTAATGAAGAAACCTAAAACTGTATAAACTAAAAAATTAGTGCATTTGGATTTCTAATATGGCCTACAAATTGTCATTCACTATATACAAAAAATAAATATTGAGAATATGAAGATATTCATTTGTAAAGATATTTTCTCCAACATAACCAATAATGAACGATATTCTTGAAATAATGGGTATTTTACACTACATATCGGAGCAATATACTGGCGAATATCGGACGATATATTGGTAATGATATTTTAAGTGATATTTTAATAAAATATCGGCTTAGAAGCGATATGAGATATATCAGCGATATTAACTACATAGTGTAATATAACATATGTATCATATACATATGTGTATGCATGCATATGTAATATATACAGTTTACATGGTTTGATATGACCATGTGTAAGTATTGTGATTTACACCGTAACAGACATATTAACCCCTTCATATACATGTGTTTTGTGTGTGTACACACACATGAGCTAGGATCGATAACCCCTTTTATTTAGCACCATTTGTAGCTTCCTGATATCAGCCATAAGTTTATATTTAAATATTTGGTCCATGTGATAGAAATGAAAAAGAACAAATATTTAAATAGAAACTTATGGCTGATATCAATGGGCTACAAAATAGTGCTAAATAAAGGGGGCTATTGATCCTAGCTATATAGACATACATTAATACATACATACATACATACATACATACATACATACATATATATATATATAGTTTTATATATGATATAAAAGTATACTTATAAATTAGAAATGTTTATATGTATATATATAATTGACTTTATAATATAAAATAATTGTAAATATTAATATAAATAATTTTGAATTTAAATTCAAATTTTAAATTTCAAATCTAGATCTACATAAAATATTACTAATTTCAAATTCAAAATTATTTATTAATTTTCTATCTATATATATTATTTTTCGAAAATAATATTTTTCGTAAATATATATATATATATGTGTGTGTATATAATTATATATACACATTAAATTAATATTTAATATAAAATAAATATATATACATGTATATATTTAATATAAAGAAATTATTAAATAAATATTTATATAATATATATATGCAAAATTATATTTAACAAAATAAATTTTTTGATTATTAAAACCGTGCGGTTTTAAAGTTGTTTACTTTAGTTAAATAAAAATTTCCATACGGAAATCCAAATTTTTTTTGTTTTTTCTGAAAATCAATCATAGAACATATACATAATTTTTAATATTTATATGTATATTGTATAATAGTACGTACATATATATATATACTATATATAAAAGTTAGGTTTTATATTTAAAATAAATTATATATATGTATACAGTTTATATATATATATATATTAAAATCAATTATGTTTTAATTGCTTTATAAATATCAATTAATTTTCGAAAATCAAAATAAAGTTTTTTTTTACTTGTGGTCGAATAATATATGCAAAAATATATACATCACTATTTTTTACTACACACAAATATATTTATAGACACCCCACACACACATAAAGTAAAGATTCAACTATTAGCAACACTAGTTCATCTTTGAAGACATACTCTGATGCGGTTAGAGTAAACAGGACCACTACTGGTATGAATTTGAAGTATACTGAACCGAATATTGAAGACAACAAGAAGTATGCATTCTTGCATGATGAAATAGTGTTTAGATCTAGCAGTGAATGAGAAAACACTTCATTTTGCTATGTCCACGGAGTAAGACCTACCTATTACTAATTCAGAAACGACGTAGAAAGAGTACGGAATTGTTGAAATTAGTCCTACATCGGACAATTTACAATATAAATCATGCATAAATACTAAGAGATCTCCCTGCACATTACCAATTGGTTTTTTGATAATATGTGGTTCTCTAACATGGACACGTGCGGGGCGTATTGAAATTAGTCCCAAATATTATACGCCACACGTATACTGATTATATTTGTAACATCAACAGATGAAGGTAAATGTAACCAGATAGAATCACTGCAACCATGGAAAGAACTAATTATGCTCTGATTCTTATCAACATAACCATTGCAACTACTTACCCCAACCAAGTAACTAGTAAAGACAACAAAGGTAATACATGTTATATGCAAGTGAATTATGGTTTTAAACCTTATATTTGTACGCTATGCAATTAATTTGACACCAGACAGATAAGTGCTCTGTGCACAAACCACATAACAATGCAGGTGATACCAAATAAAATGTTGATTTACAAAAAAGCTTAACCATGGTTTTCTTACTAGTTGATGGTTTTTAATTGCACTAAATATTTTGGCAGTGCCAATTGTTGTTCACATCACTATTCAAACTAACAGTCTTAGGCGTAGGGAACTTATTCCATAATTTAGGGATAAAGCACTGGTGAAATATAGAGAGAAACTTCAGTTTTAACCAAATAAATCAATGCAACCATGAGGTGTACTGTTTGGTACGATAAGAAATGGGCACATGTAATGTTTCGGTTTCATTTCTAACTTTGGAATTTGAAGTTTGTTAAGATATCAGCTGTAGGAATTCATGTGCCACATTCGATGAGGACTTCTTGTCGTAGTTTATCTCGCCAGTCTGAATTTATACCATTTGGTTAAACCACTGAGTTACATCTAGTAGATGTAAAGCGTGTTTGTTTAAACGTATTGTAAACTCTTTCATTCATTTTCAATATCAAATAAAGAATCGCAAATCTTAGTTTTATTTGATAATACTTTTTGTTACAGAAAATAGCAATACATAACATCTATTTATATACATTGTAATGAGCTAAATATATAAGCCCAAACATAGCTTGTAATCCGTGTGAAACAGCTCTGATGAATCAAGACCATTGATATGGATCTACGGCTATTATGTATTAAGACTGATGTGGCGGATGATCAAGTGTGCTTTTACTATATACTGAAACCCTTGTTTAGTTTGTTTCATTTTACGCCACCTCAAACAAAACTAGGGTTTTATCTCTTCTTCAATTTTCATGTCGGTCGAGAAAATTTTGAGCTCATCTCGAAATCGATTAAAGTTTCTCGCCGATAAAGCTTTCGTTAAGAAGTCCGCTCTTTGATGAAAGGACGGGACATGATTGATGGCAAGCTTGCCGCTTCCTGTTCTTTCTCGAACGAAGTGGAGATCTATCTCCATGTGCTTCGTGCGAGCATGTTGGACCGGATTCATGGATAATGATATGGCGCTGAGATTGCCGCACCAAATAGTGGGTTTCTGAGTTAATTCGAACCCTAATTCCCCAATTAGGGTTTCGATCCAAATGATTTCGGCAACAGTGCTTGCGATGCATCTATATTCAGCTTCAGTGCTGCTTTTGGAGATGGTGGACTGCTTCTTTGTGCACCAAGAGATCAGATTTTTCCCAAGATAGATGCAGAATCCAGAAATGGATTTTCTGTCATCGATATCGTTAGCCCAGTCGGAATCACTGTAAGCACGTATATTTATATCTTTACTTGTCTTTAAGTGCAAACCATATGCTAATGTCCCTTTGAGATATTTGAGAATACGCTTCATGGCACACCAATGCTCACTTAATGGATTTTGCATGTATTGGCATACCTTATTTACACTAAAACATATGTCAGGTCGAGTGATTGTGGCATACTGAAGTGCCCCAACAATACTTCGATACTGTTTAATATTTTCAATGGGTTCGCCTTTGTTTTTAGATAACTGCTTGTGATTTGTCATCGGGGTTGGTAGTGGCTTGGCTTTATCCATGTTTGCTCTGACTAGAATGTCACTGATGTACTGTTTTTGTGATAAGATGATCTCACTGTCAGATTTTCTTTGAATGTTTATTCCTAGGAAATTTTTTAATTCACCCATGTCTTTAATGGCAAAGTGCTTGTCAAGTAATTTTATGACTTGATTGATTTCCTGTTGATCATCTCCTGTGATGAGTATATCATCCACATACACCAGTATATATATGCTCACATGCTTTCTTTTCCTTAAGTAGAGTGAGTTATCTGATTTTGTAGCACTGAAACCTAATTGTGTAAGTGTATTCTTCAATTTCTCATGCCATGCTCTGGATGCTTGTTTTAGTCCATATATGGCCTTATGTAGCTTGCATACAAGACCTTTATCTGCATTTGAATTATACCCTTCTGGCTGTTGCATATAGACCTCCTCACATAACTCACCATTCAAAAATGCATTATGTACATCTAGTTGCTTTATTCTTCAGTTTTTGTGAAGTGCTAGTGTCAACATGATTCTTATGGTCGTGGGTTTGATTACTGGGGAAAATGTCTCAGTGAAATCAAAACCATATTGCTGAGAATATCCTTTTGCAACTAATCTGGCTTTATTTTTTGCTATGTTGCCATCAGCATCTCTTTTGATTTTGTAAGTCCACCTACACCCTACAATATTTTTGTGTCTTGGAGGTTTGACAAGAGTCCATGTTTTATTTCTAACTAAAGCATTGAATTCTTCATCCATAGCTTTTTTCCACTTTTCATGCTTGATGGCCTGATCATATGAAACTGGCTCTACTTCATTCACTTGTGCTGTGTATATCTTAGGCTTGAAAATCCCACTTTTAGACCTTGTGATCATGGGATGTCTTATTTCTGTATGCTGGTCATGAGCATCCTCCAATTGATTATCATTGCCTGCTATTGTATTATCTCCCTGACTATTGTTGGATACACTACCACTCTGATCATTGTTCCGACTGTTGTTTAGCACACTAGTACACTGTTCATCATTTAATTCAATTGGTAGATAGCTGGTGGTTTCATTGACATGATCTGAGCTGTATCCTGATGTAGTATTTGATATGGGTGCAGCTTTATCATCATGTATTTGCATTTGCTGACTATCTCTTTTAGCATGTTGAGACAGTTCTGGAATGTGTATAACATATGTTTTCTCATTATTGATTTCCTTATCTTGTTTTTCCTTATCTGCAAATGGAAATACATGTTCATTAAAAACTACATGTCTTGAAATATAGATTTTGCCTTTACTGTCCATGCACTTATACCCTTTCTGATTATGTGTATATCCCAAAAAAGTGCATGGACTGGATCTAAGGCTTAACTTGTGCTTGTTGTATGGTCTAGTGTAGGGAAAACACAAACACCCAAAGGTTTTTAAATGATCATATTTTGGTCTAACTCCATAAAGTTTCTCATATGGACCACTACACCAAAACATGTGATTCCCAACGAGTATAACTATCGCAAACAGTTTCAGCAACGCTTATTAACGTCGCTGTAGGGGCATCGTAATTTATTGCCAACGCTTATAAGCGTTGGGGAGTTTAGTTTCCCAATGCTAATAAGCGTTGGAAGGTTGTATTCGCCAACGCTTATAAACGTTGGTGTATATTATTTAGCAACACTTATAAACGTTGGCAAATTAACCATCCAACATTGTTTAATTTTCTATGCTGACGCTTATAAGCGTTGGTAAATTTTAATTGCCAACGCTTATAACGCTGAAATATTTTCATTCTCAATATAGTCAATTATTTTAACATTAATAAACAATTAATAACTAACATGATATGCATTATTATACTACGTTCAATAGGAACCCAAAATTTACAATATTCATGATCAAATAACAACATAAATTTCATTGTTAAAAAGTACGACAATGGACAAACGATCGTTGGAGCCAAGTTTTCCGATCAAGAATTTCATGGCCGATTTCAAAATTCCTAAAGTTCTCCGTCTGACGACTAAAACTATTACCAAATCGACTCCAGGTCTATCAAAGCGATTGAGTTCTCCAACGACGTCGATCGTGGCCTTGCATTTGCTTTCACTCAGTGGTGCCTCTTTCATTGTCTTGATGACTGTTAACCTTGTTCCTTGCCTCTTGTATGTTATATGTTCTTCCCCTGGGACATGACATATTTGATAATTATATAATTTTGCTAGTAGACAAGGAGAAGAGAAAAACTAGGTAGGAATAAGTGACAGTGTCTTACAACATGTCCTTTGCATTAAAATTTCGATATGGTCGGACGAAAATTAAAATTGCTCACTACAAATGATAAGGGATCATTCCAAAGAAACTAAAAAGTACGGGAGAATTTCATGCATCCAAGGTAGAGGTAATATTGCAAGTGAACAAAAAAGAAGGTAATTTATGACTCTAAAATTATGAGCAATTAGTGGGAAATGTCGATCATTTTCAGAAAAGTTCCCTTACCAGGGAGTCGAATGGAAACAACATGTGAAGTCAGCATTAAACTTTAAATTAAAATTGCGCAGTTATTTTTGTTGAATTAAGAGTGCATCTCAACATCTAATCCATTTATTGACATGTAGTGATTCTTCTAAAAAGAACAAGCATGATCAATTGTTTTTGTCCCCCACAACATTTTGTAATATAATTGGTTTGCACTGTGCATTATCATAGAGATAGAAGAACGCTTACTTGGCTCCAGGGACAACAACATTATCAAAGATCTTCCTAGCAGCAATCTTAGCCTCGACCTCGCTTTTAATCTCCGAGGCAGACTCATCTTGTCCTTTCCCATGTCCTAACTGCTCATCCAAAGTAGTCAGTGTTCCATTCCTGACTATCCTCATCAACCTCTTCATGTACCATGCGGAAACATTCTTCTGATTAAGCTTATGAAGATGATCGATCGAAATCGCATCGTGTTGCTTACTATTTTCTACTATTTATGAGCATTACGCACTCCATACACGAAATAAAACTACAAGATCAGGATAAAAATTTTAAGGAAAAAAGTACTTTATTTCATTCAATATGACTAAGTTTTCTGCTATTTATGAGCATTACTGTAAGCATATACAAATAAAACTACAAGATCAGGATGATTAAATAAAAGCATGGAACTGTTATAACAAGAAACAAACTTGAGGAGCCATAATATGTAGGAAAACTTGGAAATTTAAGTAGTAGAGAGAAATCACGAAAAAAAATTGGTATCCATGAGGAAAAACACATGCATTCTGTTTATAGAATCAGGATTGATGAGTCATGCTTGGACTATGCAAAATTATGAAGTACTGTATGGACTTTGCAAACAAATACAACGGATGCTGCGAGAATTAAACGTATGTTAGTAACTGAAAGAATGTTAGTAACTTAATATAACTGAGCATAACATTACAAATCCTGGCACTTGCAGTAATAACTACATAAAATATTATAGCTAGAATAATTCAAAATTTGCAAAATAATGTTAGCATTGAAAAACAAGTTGGGACTTAATTTCAGTTACCAGCCACAATCTTCAATTCTCTAACATATTTATCATGAGTGGTATATAGTTTGCGATCGATTTGAATCTATATTCTCTATCAGGCCCAAGGTTTTAAATCTCGGATTTCGGTCACGTCTCGTCTCGAAGAATTTAGAGAGCTTATCTCGTATCGGGTGAGATCTCGAACGAGATGAGTGCATATCGGTTGTCCATCTCGGATTTACATCTCGGTTTCTAAAATTCATTTCGGAGTTATCTCAGAGTATATATCATGTCAAAAATTAGTTTTCATACACCTAAATTTATACTACTAGTCACTACCTTAAGGAAAACACTATGCACTTACCTTGAATATATCACACGCTTATCATTAGTGATTTAGTATGGAAAAATATCACTTGTATCATGTAAAATAAACAAATAACTAGATTTCATGAATAATGTTCAATATAATATCATATGAGATAAAGTAGACAAGAAACAAACCATAACATATGCACCTTTACTTTGTTTGATCATTCACTTAACTTTCCTGCACAATATAATGTCTCATTTCTACCTTTTATGATTTATAGTGTTGTAAGGGAAATCTTAATTTTATAACTTCAAATACAAAAGTCTACAAGTAGAATTAAGATATTCTATGTCTGATTATAGTATTTAATTATTATCAAACAAAATCTCATCAAGCAACTAATAGCATAGATATTTCAAACAAACGTAGAAAATAGCATACATAGTACAAACAATTTTCAAACATTTAGTAATATTATAAGAAAAGCAAAAAAATGATGTATGAATTAACATGTAATCATCAAATGAAATTAATAGATGAAAGAGAATTCCTTTATTGCTTAAAAATAAGCCTTGATGAAAAAAATTATAGTAGCAAAGACTAAATAAAATCAAATTGGGAATCCATTTGTGACGCAGCGGATTAAACAAAACAATCTTCAATCGGTGAAAGTAGTAATCGGTGGATTGAAAGATACTGAAATGCCCAAATTCGTTGATCCGAAGATACCGAATTCTAGCTATCCCGAACTCGTTGATCGCGCACGATACCGGGTTCAAAGATCTTCAATTCTTCAAGCGTTGATCAAGCGCACTTGATTCCGCGAATCGGCTTCTACAATCGTTGAATCGAGCGCACTCGATTAACCGAAAGAGGAGATAGGAGATTACACTCAACTACCAATTTAGATGAAAGCACACAGCAATCAAAAGAGAATTTTATTCAAAAAATCAACAACCTTTACAAATGAACCACACGACCTATTTATAGGCGTTTTACAACTCACACGAAATTACAACAAAATTACACCATCTCCTAAGTCGGTTCCGACTTACCACCTTTCCGACTTACGACTCATCACACCTTCCGACTTAGCCACGCACACGACTTACGAGTTACAACACAGAAAGACAACTCTGCGACTTACCCCTTAAGTACAAACGACTCACGACTTATCACATTTATACAACACAACCGACTTACGACTTATAAACGACACGTCTGTACAAAGAAACAATACAACACGTTACAACACAAACCCTTAACTCGGCTCCGACTTAAGATATCCTCCGATTTAGTATATATACCGACTTACCCAGTACACGAGTTACGACTCAAACAACAAACGACTTAACCCAGTTCAGGCGACT
The DNA here is from genome assembly GCA_030737815.1 of Allium fistulosum. NCBI lineage: Eukaryota > Viridiplantae > Streptophyta > Magnoliopsida > Asparagales > Amaryllidaceae > Allium > Allium fistulosum. The sequence goes on along the minus strand of CM060907.1, from coordinate 896,394,152 downwards.
TATCTTAAGTCGTAACTCGGCAGCGACTCATCCCTTCTCTTAAGTCGTAGACGACTTATCCCTTGTTTGTTCTCAACTCGTGCTGCTCCTCCTGAATCCTTCTTCTTAAGTCGTTGAAGACTTATCTCCTCGCCTTCGTTAAGTCGTAGACGACTCATGCGACTCGTGTCTGTTTCTTTAAGTCGGTCACGACTTAGGTCTTCTCCCCAGTTGAGTCGGTCCCGACTCATGCCTGTTTCTATAAGTCGGTTACGACTTATATTTCCCTCGTTAGCTTTAACTTGTGGACGACTCACAATATTGCCCTTAAGTCGTAGACGACTTATATCTTCCGTGTTAGCTTTAGCTCGTGGACGACTTAGGACTTCATCTCTAGGCTTAGCTGCATCATCCTCCCCAGGTTGAGAAAAATTCGTCCTCGAATTTGTAAATTCTTCCTCATCAGACTGTTCATTCTCATAATATGGTACGAGATGTTTAACATTGAACACATCAGAAGTGTACACATCTTCTGGCAGCTTCAACTTATAAGCATTTTCATTAATTCGTTTTACGACTTTTACAGGACCAATTTTTCTGGCTTTCAACTTGTTATAAGCGCCCACTGGAAAACGATCCTTTGTTAACACTGCATAAACTAAATCACCATTGTTAAATTCGACACTCCTTCGTTTCAAATTTGCAGAACGCTTATACTTCTCATTTGCTTTCTTTAATCGTTCCTGAACGATTTTGTGACATTCTGCCAATCCTTCAACAAAATCAGCAGCTTTCTTAACTGTCTTCTTTGATTGTGGCACTACCTTTAAATCCAACGGACCCTTCGGTAAGCTTGAATATACTATCTGAAATGGACTGAACCCTGTGCTACGATTTACCGCATGATTATGAGCAAATTCTGCCTGGCATAACTTCACATCCTAACTCTTCAGGTTATCTTGTACAAGACACCTCAGCAAATTCCCTAATGATCTGTTAACAACTTCGGTCTGTCCATCCGTTTGCGGATGATAAGCACTACTAAACTTCAGCTTCGTTCCTACCATTTTCCACAAACTCAACCAAAAGTGACTCGGAAATCGAGTATCTCTATCTGACACAATAGATTCTGGCAATCCATGAAGTCGATAGATCTCTTTGAAAAACAACTGAGCAACATGAACAGCATCCGCCGTCTTCTTACAAGCAATAAAATGTGCCATTTTTGAAAATCGATCAACCACCACATAAATGGAATCGTTACCACGCTGTGTCCTCGGTAATCCCAACACGAAGTCCATACTCACATCAACCCATGGTTTAATTGGTACAGGTAACGGCATATATAAACCAGCATTAGTCGCAGTTCCTTTCGAAACCTGACAGATATGGCATCATTCCACAAACCTCTCCACTTCTTTCCTCATTGATGGCCAAAAGTAAGATTGTGAAATCAACTGTAATGTACGGTCTCTACCCACGTGTCCTTCTTCATGTAGCTCTTTTACGATCTTCATTCTCAAACTACCCTCTGGTATGAACAATCGATTTCCTTTGAACAGAAAACCATCTATCATTATAAACTCATCCGTCTCCCCATCCTTGACTTTATCAACAAACTTTGCAAAGTAAGGATCATTGTCAAATAATTCTGGTAACATTTCAAACCCCGTCACTTCAACCTTTAGTGTAGTCAACAAATGACTCCTCCTACTCAGAGCATCAGCCACTCGATTCGTCACCCCTGACTTGTGTTTAACAACGAAAGTAAACTGTTGCAGATATGCAATCCACGATGCATGTCTCGCTGAAATCTTGTCTTGCCCTTGCAAATGCTTCAATGCTTCATGATCAGTATACAGAACAAACTCTTTCTGAAATAGATAATGTCTCCAGTGTTTAATAGCTTGTACAACAGCATAGAATTCCACATCATATGTACTATATCGCATCTTCGCTCCTGACAACTTCTCACTGAAATATGCAATTGGACGACCCCTTTGACTTAACACTCCTCCAATCCCAACCTTGGATGCATCAGTATGTAGTTCAAACACTAGCTGAAAATCTGGTAATATTAGAATTGGTGCAGACGTCAAGAGTTCTTTGATCCGCTCAAAAGCAACCCCGGCTTCCTCCGTCCATGCAAACTGTTTACCCTTCATGCAATCCGTAACAGGTGCCATCACACTACTAAAGTGTGGAATAAACCTCCGATAAAATGAAGCCAACCCGTGAAAACTACGAACTTCCGTTATTGTCTTGGGCTGTGGCCAATCTCTAATCGCTTCGACTTTACTTTGATCAACCTGTATTCCTTCTTCCGATACAACATACCCCAGAAATAAAACACTCTTCTCCATAAAAACACACTTCTTTGTAGCAGCATAGAATTGTTCTTCACGAAGAATAATTAACACTTTCTTCAAATGTTGAACATGCTCTTCTGTACTCGCACTGTAGATCAGAATATCATCAAAGTAAACCACCACAAATTTTCCAATGTACGGTCTGAAAATTTGATTCATCACCCTCATGAAGGTACTCGGTGCATTCGATAGACCAAACGACATTACCAGCCATTCATACAAGCCTTCCCTCGTCTTGAATGCTGTCTTCCATTCATCCCCTGGTCTAATGCGAATCTGGTGATAACCGCTCTTCAAGTCAATCTTAGAAAATATTACAGACCCACTGATCTGATCCAATAAATCATCAAGCCTCGGCATCGGAAATCTATATCTCACAGTAATCTTATTCAATGCTCGACTGTCAGTGCACATCCTCCACGTTCCATCCCTTTTGGGTACCAATAAAGCTGGTACAGCACAAGGACTTAAACTCTCCTGCACACGCCCCTGTTCAAGCAATTCTTCTACCTGCCTCCGCAACTCTTCATGTTCCTTCGGACTCATTCGATAATGTGGTCTGTGTGGCAACACAGCACCTGGAACAAGATCTATCTGATGTTGTATATCCCTCAACGGTGGCAATTCTGTTGGTAACTCCTCTGGAAATACATCGTCAAATTCTTTCAAAACTGGTTTTACTTCTTCTGTGATTTCGATCACTTCCTGACTCTCCCGTCCAATCAACAAAAACACTTCAGGTTCCTCCTCTATTTCCTTCACAAACTCCTTCAAAGATAACAAAGTTTTGAGCTCCTCAATCTCCTCCAACTTGTTTTCCTCCTGTTGTCGCTTCTTTGGAACTAGAGTAATCTTTGTGCCTTCAAACATGAAACTGTAACTGTTGGTACGCCCATCATGTTGCATCGCCCTATCATACTGCCACGGTCTCCCCAGCAACAAATGACAGACATCCATATCTACCACATCGCACCAGATTTCATCTTTGTATTTCTTTCCAATTGAAAAATTCAGACGAGCCCTTCGTCCAACCTTCACCTCCCCGCCTTTCATCAACCAAGCTAGCTTGTATGGCTTTGGATGTTTCTCAGTCTTCAATGCCAACTTCCTCACAGCTTCAGAAGAAATTATATTATCACAGCTTCCAGCATCAATAACAAATTTGCAAACTTTCCCCAGAATAGTACATGTTGACTGAAAAATATTGCTCCTCAACCAACTACAATCCTCCTCTTGCTTTGGTGTTAAACAGGACCTCTTCATCATGAGATTATAACCTTCGTCTCCCGACACTTCTTCTTCCTCCTCATCAGGTGGTGAATTGGAACATTCAGCTTCTTCATCCTCATTCTCAACCTCCGCTATCATAGCTCTCTTCTTCGGCTTTGGACATTCGCTACTCTTATGACCAAATTCCTGACAATTGTAACATTTGAAACCGTTGTTAACCTTTGTCTTCTCAGCCTCCTTCACTACTGTTCTACTGATAGGTTTAGAAACATTAGAACTTCCACCAACACCCTTTGCTTGATTGTTAGAATTAATAAACACACCACTTCCTCGTCGTCCCTGTTTCTCCCAAGCCAACGCTTTCTGATGTGCTTCTGCTACAGATCTTGGATCGAATATATTAACCATATCCTGAATCTGCATTCGCAATCCCCCAATGAATCTAGATGTCAAATGTTCTTCTGTCTCCATAATATCATTCCTTGCTATCAGTTGATAAAATTCGTCAGCGTAGTCATTCACAGATTTCGTTCCTTGTCTCAAGTTTTGCAACCTCTGATACATAAGCGATTGATAATTATAAGGTAAGAATGTCGCTTTCATCAATTTCTTCATCTTCTCCCAAGATTCAACCTTTGACTTCCCCATTCGTTCACGTGTAAGTTTGGTTTGCTGCCACCATGCCAAAGCTCTACCCCTCAGCCTAGTAGCAACCAACTTCACTCTACGATGTTCTGGAACTTCTTTGAAGTCAAAAATCTCCTCAACATTAGCCACCCAATCTAGAAACTCCTCCGCTTGCATACCACCTTTGAATTCAGGAATTTCAATCTTCATCCCCGTCTCCCACTTGTGATCATACTCAGAGTAATTTCTTCCTTGTCCTTGTCCTTGTCCTCGAACACTACCACCATCATACTCCTCTTCAAAATCAGATGTATATCGTTGTCTATCTCGTCCACCCACATCTCTACTACCATTACGTCTTCCACCATCATCCCTTCTATCTACATTCCTCCGTTCACGATCATTCACGTTCCTCCCACGCCCTTGATCATTTTCAACACTTCTGTCTCGATTGGAATGTGGCGAGACTCTACTACCCCCATGGTTAGATTCAGGTGAAACCCTTCTCCGATTTTGATTCATCTCCGTCATAAGCTTCTCTAACCGGCCAATTCCTTCGCTAAGCTTTTCACTAAAATTTTCATTGATTCTTTGCTCCATCTCATCAGCTTCTTCTCTTCGATACAAAGCTTCTATGTTTTGGTGACGATTAGCTCTTCTCGGTGGCATACTTGAAAACTTCCAAACTCTTCAACACTTCAAAATTCAAACACTTTTCGGACTTTGATCCAAAATGAAACGGATCGAAAACTTCCACTTTGTTGCAAATCACGATGAACACGATGAACACAACTTCTCCCAATCACAAATCCAATCTTCAAGCTTCAATACAAATGCGAACAACTCCCAATAGTTCTCGGCCGTGATAAACACAAACTCAAATCTTCACTTCAAGCTCGGCAAATCACTTCAACTTCTAAATGAATAGGCTCCAAGTCTCGATCTAGCTATGATTGGCTAGAACAAGCTCTGATACCAAAACTGACGCGGTGGATTAAACAAAACAATCTTCAATCGGTGAAAGTAGTAATCGGTGGATTGAAAGATACTGAAATGCCCAAATTCGTTGATCCGAAGATACCGAATTCTAGCTATCCCGAACTCGTTGATCGCGCACGATACCGGGTTCAAAGATCTTCAATTCTTCAAGCGTTGATCAAGCGCACTTGATTCCGCGAATCGGCTTCTACAATCGTTGAATCGAGCGCACTCGATTAACCGAAAGAGGAGATAGGAGATTACACTCAACTACCAATTTAGATGAAAGCACACAGCAATCAAAAGAGAATTTTATTCAAAAAATCAACAACCTTTACAAATGAACCACACGACCTATTTATAGGCGTTTTACAACTCACACGAAATTACAACAAAATTACACCATCTCCTAAGTCGGTTCCGACTTACCACCTTTCCGACTTACGACTCATCACACCTTCCGACTTAGCCACGCACACGACTTACGAGTTACAACACAGAAAGACAACTCTGCGACTTACCCCTTAAGTACAAACGACTCACGACTTATCACATTTATACAACACAACCGACTTACGACTTATAAATGACACGTCTGTACAAAGAAACAATACAACATTTTACAACACAAACCCTTAACTCGGCTCCGACTTAAGATATCCTCCGATTTAGTATATATACCGACTTACCCAGTACACGAGTTACGACTCAAACAACAAACGACTTAACCCAGTTCAGGCGACTTAGCTTAAGTCGTAACTCGGCAGCGACTCATCCCTTCTCTTAAGTCGTAGACGACTTATCCCTTGTTTGTTCTCAACTCGTGCTGCTCCTCCTGAATCCTTCTTCTTAAGTCGTTGAAGACTTATCTCCTCGCCTTCGTTAAGTCGTAGACGACTCATGCGACTCGTGTCTGTTTCTTTAAGTCGGTCACGACTTAGGTCTTCTCCCCAGTTGAGTCGGTCCCGACTCATGCCTGTTTCTATAAGTCGGTTACGACTTATATTTCCCTCGTTAGCTTTAACTCATGGACGACTCACAATATTGCCCTTAAGTCGTAGACGACTTATATCTTCCGTGTTAGCTTTAGCTCGTGGACGACTTAGGACTTCATCTCTAGGCTTAGCTGCATCAATTTGGAACATAAAGTTAAATAAGTGAAGCCCAAAATTTATAGCGGCAAAAAAATAGGATTAGGAAAAAAACTCAAGAAAGTGTCAAAAAAAGAAAATCAGATGTAAATTAATTTGGATCAGAAAGCTAAATGAAAATCATAAAGTGAAATACTTACCATAATCGATGTAGATTTTATCATCTTCTTACACTCGTCACTGCCGTAAAATAAGAGATGAAGATTAAATGAGATTTATATAAGAAATAAGGGTTAAAAAAAGTACAATTAAGAAGGCTTAAATTAAGGTAAAGGATGAGCTAGCCCTATACGGAAAAAGAGTTGATTTTTTCCAAAATTCAACAACTCGGCCGATATCTCGCTATTAAATCTCGTCCGAGATATCAAACGAGATATTGAAATATCGTCCGAGATTTGGGTCAGACGAGATTCAAACGAAATACCCTGTTTCGAATCGCCCAGGCTTGAAAACGAGATCTCGGCCGAGATGAGCGAGATTTAAAACCTTGGTCTGGCCAAACGTTCAAGTTAGTTTGGGAACCCTGCAGTCGTAAATCAGATACCAACTTTGCAACAAATACCAATTTACCTTTGCATCCAAGCAAAATATACAAATGCTCCTTCGATTCTTTACCAGTCCACAAAACACAAAGAAAGATGAATCTCAAGTATTTCGCTTACAATTTTTCACTGCCTTACGCACTCCATACACGAAATAAAGTACTCTTTTCCTTAAAAGAAAACTCCTCTCGATCAAAAACACTAAAATCCTTATAACCCAACCTGAAACCAATCTACCATATATCAAAGCTAGTACCATCACTTCCCATTTCCATAAATGAAGGTTCCACACAGTCTGCTCTCTCAGCATTTTGAACGTTAGACTACAAACAAGTGCAGCAAGAATAGTATACAAACTCACCCATTGTAGAATCGCCCACAGCTTTAGGAGTCACGTCATCATCGTCGATTTGAATGGCGGAGAAGTCGCGGCGCTCGGCGCCTGGGATCATGAGGTTCTTTTCCGGTTCAGGAAGTGAATATTTGAAAGAAGCTGTCCTTTTGAAAGAATTTCGGATGTTATTCATAGGGATTTCTACTTTCCAAAGTAAGCGAATTGGAGAATGAACGTGAGAGAGGCAAACGATTTGGGGAAAATGCGGCCAGGAATAACCGTGGCTAGGGTTAAGGGTGATATGTTATTCAATTACAATTTTGCCCTAGTATATTTCAATTAACTCCAATTAAACAAGGCTTACAACGAAAATAAGTGTCGCCGTATTTAAAAGTGTAAATTTTTATTTTCAGTAACACTTATATTGGATAGCGACACTTATTAGCGAGACTAAAATGCAACCCATATAAGCGTCGCCAAACGAAAAAAAAAGTGTTGCCAAATGACTGTTTTGGTGTAGTGGACAAACATTGTTTAACACTTTTGTTGGCATCCTATTAATAAGATATACTGCAGTGGCAAAAGCTTCACTCCAGTATTTCAATGGTAGTGATGTTTGAGACAAGAGTGTTAAACCAGTTTCCACAATATGCCTGTGTTTTCTTTCCACTAAACCATTTTACTCAGATGTGTGGGGGCAAGTAACTCTATGAAGTATTCCTTTTTGGCTAAAGAAATCTTTTAATGGTTTAAATTCTCCCCCACCATCAGTTTGAAATTTTTTAACACATTTGTTAATTTTCTTTTCAATGTGAGTAATGAAGTGTATAACAGCATTACTAGTATCGGACTTTGCCTTGAGAAAATATAACCAAGTGTGTCTGGTGTGTGCACATACAAGTGATAGATAATACTTGTATCCTTGCATTGAATTGAGTGGTGCTGGGCCCCACAGATCTGCAGCAATTAACTCAAGAGGATTTTCATATATGGTTTCAAAAATAGCAAAAGGTAATTTACGCATTTTACCCATTTGACAGTGATCGCATAAGTGTAAATCAGACATATTTGGAACAGAAATATCATTTTGCATTAAAATCTGTTTGACGACATTATAACTAGGGTGGCCAAGTTTGCAATGCCACTTATAAAATGTTTTTACATCACTATCACACCTTGCACTAACATTATTAGACCATATTCTCTCATTAGCAGCATCATTATTTGCCATAATGCTGAATTTGTACAGACTATTGTCCAGCTTACCCTGTAATAATATGTTTTTATTTAACGAGTCTCTAACTAGACAGAATTTTGGGTGAAACTCAAAATACACCTTATTTTCACTGGGAAGTTGTGAAACACTAATAAGATTTTTCTTGATACTTGGCACTCTTAATAAATTATTTAAGTAGAGTAGCCTTGTACCTTTTAAACAACTAGTACCAACATGTGTTATGTTTGTAGCTTCACCATTTCCCATGAGAACAGTTTGATTACCTATGTATTCCTTGCTGCCCAAGTTTAAGTTCTGCAGATTGCTTGTGATGTGATTAGTAGCACCAGAATCTGGAAACCATTCATCCATACTGTAATCATTTGTTTTTGCTGTGTCATTAGTGACATTGTCTCCATTATTCCTGGATTGAGTTTGAATCATATTTGCATTAACTTGCTTGTTGACATGAGATGAATGGCCATTATTAGTGTCTTCCTTGTATCTAAAATAACACTTGTTTGCCATATGCCCAATTTTTTTGCAAATCTGACATTTAACTCTGTTGTTATAATTGTTTCTCCCCCTACCTCTTCCTCTTTGAGTGTAGCCTCCGCTCTGACTGTGACTGTCTTGCTTGGATTGATTAGATACACCTCTTTGATTCTTTTTCTTTGATGTAGCTGCATAATTGACATTAAAATCTTCTTGCATAGACTTTCTTTGATCAATCCTTCCTTCATGAGCAAGGAGGGATGTGTGAATGTACTCTAAATCTGGCAGAGTTGGTTGTGTTGCTATATATGTTATTAAAGACTCATAATCTTGATCTAATCCATTGGTTATCACTAGAATTTGTTCACTGGTGGAGACATGATGACCAACACCTTTTAATTTGTCACATAAGTTCTTGATCTTTGCAAGATACTCTCTCATAGGCATATCATTCTTTCTTGCATTTTGTAGTTCCCTTCTGTAATGCATAACTCTTGCTGCTGATTGTGAACTAAAAATGCGTTGAATTGCTGACCATATTTCGTAGGAACTATTACATCCTACAATTTGCGATAATAAACTTTGGATGATTGAAGATAACAACCATGATGATAGTAAATTGTCTTGCTTTTGGTACAGTTTGTACTCAGGGTTACTTACAGTTTTTCCTTCCTTGTCAGTGATCATAACTGTTGGGATGATCTTGGTGCCTATGACACAGTCATGTAAGTCATACCCTTTTAATGCAATCTCAACTTGATATTTCCACAAAATATAGTTATCTTCGTCTAATGGAGTAGTAATGACTTGACTCTTTGGTTTGATCAGGACCAGATCTGAACTCTGGTGATCCCTTGATGGATTTCAGAAGTGCTTGATGTTATATCTTCCTCTTCAAGTGCCATGGTGATTCAAAAATCTTGAAATGCCGGTTTCTTGGAGACGAGAAGTAATGATCAGGAAAAATGGCGAGGCTAATCTTGAATTTAGCAGCCAAGAAACAAAACAGAAATGAAAAAGAGGGATCTGCTATGATAGGTGTATATTACTGTTTCATAATTAAAATTGTGCAACCAAAGAAGAAAAATGAAGATGAATATCTGATTTCTTCTTTAGGATGGCACAGAAAAGATATGGAACTGATATAATGGATCTCTTCACGATCAAGAGAAAGGTATGCCTCCCCGATGATGATACTTTTCAGAGCGGAGTCAAATAACCCAACACTTCGAAATTCTTGATTTGGTTTTGTGGTGAGTTTGCCGTTAGGCTATACAGCTCTGATACCAAAATAAAGAATCGCATATCTCAGTTTTATTTGATAATATGTTTTGTTACAGAAAATAGCAATACATAGCATCTATTTATATACATTGTAATGGGCTAAATATATAAGCCCAAACATAGCTTGTAATCCGTGTGAAACAGCTCTGATGAATCAAGACCATTGATATGGATCTACGGCTATTATGTGTTAAGACTGATGTGGAAGATGATCAAGTGTGCTTTTACTATATACTGAAACCCTTGTTTAGTTTGTTTCATTTTAATATCAACTGCTGAGTAAAGTGATGACGAAAATTCTTTGTCTGTTAATCCACTGATCGCTATGATTCTTTTATGAGTCCCGACCGGTTCTAATCACTCTTCTTTGTGTTTTTATTCAATCAGTATGACGGTGAACTGATTATTTTTCTTCAAACTTATTGTACTAAATTTTTGGTTTTTTCAGATATCTTTCTTGGTTTTTTTTGTATGGTGTTGTAAGTTAATTTTCTAATGTTTATGCATTATATATGCATTATACCTTGCTTCACATAGTTGCCTAAGAAATATGGCAGAGATTTTATATGCAGGTAGTGGAAGTTGTATTCATTCTATACTCTTAACCGTGGTCTGTAATGACAAAAAGGGAGTTAAATTATTTCCAGCAGTTGTCTAAGGGTGAAGGTAGCGAAAGAGGTAACTAAAGAATAAATTACTATATAACCTTGTTGTATTGAATTTTGATATATAATAGTTGCACTTTGGACATCTGCGTTAAATTACAAAAGCAAATTCATTTAAGTGTTGCATTCGTCCATGATTTCATTACTAAATTTTATTATGTTTGTAACTGTGTTCATAGTTTATCACGTATGTAACTATGTTCTCCACTTTCCGATCAAGCATTTATCTCTTTACATTCTTCTTTGTAGGAATATATCTGTAATCTAATTGCATTTTTAAATAAATATTAGTGTTTATAACCTATCATCCTTACAAGTTTGTAAGGCGTACTTGAATCCGGGTATCTACATGTTGAAAACTATTGCTAAGATGATATTTTGGAGCTCCTTTTGAGCTACATAGGCGTCTTTCCCTTCAACAAAACTAGCACTGGAGATGATATTAGCTGTTAATTCTTGAAGTTGCTTGTTAATTTTGTTGAGAGTTATTTTGGGTTGCAAGCTTCGTTCATTTTTTTTCATTGTTATTGGGCCAAGTATTTGGGCCATACTTTATATAGTGATGTATTCTTTATTTTTTGTTTGGGCTGTAAGTTGTACGAATATTCAGCTTTTCTTTTTTTCTTCTTAAGAAAATAAAAATGGCAGCTTCGTTTTACCCAAATTCAGTAATGGCGACCTAAATTTAACATGGTATCAGAGCTGAGATCAGTTATAGAAGATTCAGATGAGATTTGCTTGTTTCCTAGTTCTCGTTGTTCCTCTTCTTGCAGCAGTAATTTATAAACTTCATTTAGAGTTGGTGGTGGTTGAATCATCAATATTTGCGCACGAGCAGAATTATACGAGTCATTTAAACTGGCTAAAAACTGTACCACTTGTTGATCTTGAAGTATATCATGAATTAAAGCTCCAGATCCACATACACACACACGATCTTCAAGCAACAAAGCATATTCATCCCATAGAGTCTTCGATTTAGTATAATGAGCAGTTATGGAAGAGGTATCTTGCGAAAGCTTGAATAAGGATCGTTGTATGTGAAAAAGACGGGTCCGATTAGATCGAGCAAATCGAACTACAAGATCTGACCAGATAGCAGCAGCAGATCTATAATAGAGAACCGATTAAGCAATATCTTTCTCAACGGAATGCAATAACCATGAAATTACCATATTATTGCAGCGGTCCCATTGTGATTCAAGAACTGGATTAGCAACTGGACGAAGACACTTACCAGTGACAAAACCTAATTTGTTCTTCACCATGAGAGATACTTCAACTAAGCGTCTCTAGTGGTTGTAATTTCGATCGGAAAGAGGAACAGTGGAGAGAACATAATTTGGATGATCTGAATGGTGAAGAAAAAGTTCATCGTTGGATGTAAGAGAAGATAGATCGGATGAATTTGAGGATGAAAATTTGAGGATGAAAGTTCATCGTTGGATGTAAGAGAAGATAGATCGGTGGCATTACTAAGAGTCGTAGAGGATCTTTGTTTTGTGATCATTGCAAAATAGGTAGTCATATAGTTGATACTTGCTGGAAATTGCATGGTCATACTATGTTTTGTGATTATTGCTCGATTGGTGGTCACACTGTAGAGAAATGTTGGAAGAAGAATGGATATCCACCAGACAAAGGACCTCGCACAGCAGCTAAAGCTTCCTCTTCAAAAGATTCATCATCAGTTACAACCTCATCTGGATTTACTAGTGACCAATATAATCAGTTGCTAGCTTTGTTGAAGAATAATAATACTCCTTCTTCATCTAATTCAACTGCCTTTTTGGCTGGTAAGAATTTTTGTTTTATTTCTTCAGAAACTAAACCTGTTTGGATCATTGATAGTGGAGCAACAGACCATATGACCCCTCATCTTAATTTTTTCACACACTATACTTCATTACCTAAACCAATTCTTATTACCATGCCAAATGGTAAAACATGTAATGTTTTACATTCTGGTACAATTGTTCTTTCTTCTTCTTTAACCTTACATAATGTCCTGCATGTACCAGAATTTTGTTTCAATCTTGTTTCTGTCAGAAAACTTATGACAAACAAAGATACTAATGTTCTTTTCACTCCACAATCTTGCTTCCTCCAGGACCCTTTGATTAAGAAGCCAATTGCGATTGGCAGTGAGATTAAGGGACTTTTCATTGTTAATACTGATCTTCACTGTAAGCATGTTACTGCTGTTTCTTCAGATTCAAATAAATCTTCGGACAATAGTGTTACCACAAATGTTTTACTGTCAAATTCATATGTAACCACTCACATGAATGATATTACATTACCATTTGCTTCTTCTGTTATTCTCAAAAATAATACTCCTGAATTGTGGCATTGCAGACTTAGTCATGTACCTTTTAATCAACTCAAACATGTTAATGTTTTTGATTCTTATATCAAACCCTCTCACTTGTGTAAAATTTGTCCACAAGCTAAACAACACAGAAATCCTTTTCCCACTTCTACCACAAAAGCTGAAAAACCTTTTGATCTCATACATATTGATACTTGGGGTCCTTATAAACATGTTACTCACAATGGTTTTAAGTATTTCTTAACCATTGTGGATGATAATACTAGATGCACATGGACTTTTCTCATGACTTCTAAAACTGATTCTCTTTCCATTTTGCAGAAGTTTCATACTCTTATTTTCACACAATTTCATTCTAAAATTAAAATCATAAGATCTGATAATGCAGCTGAGTTTTGTGGATCTAATGCTTTGAAATTTTATTCTACAAATGGTATAATACATCAAACTTCATGTGCATATACTCCCCAAAAAAATGGAGTCGTTGAGAGAAAACACAAACATCTTCTTAAAGTAGCTAGATCTTTATTTTTTCAATCAAATCTTCCCTCACAATTTTGGGGAGAATGTATTCTAACTGCTACCTATCTCATAAATCGAACTCCATTACCATCTCTTCAATTTAATTCTCCTTACTTTCAGCTTTTTAAGAAAAGACCAGATTATTTTTTTTACGAACATTTGGTTGTCTTTGTTTTGTTTCCACTATATCTCAAGGGAGAGATAAATTTCAGCCAAGAGCAAAGCCATGTGTATTCATTGGTTATTCTTTTGGTAAGAAAAGCTACAAAGCATTAGATCTTGCTACACATAAATTTTTTGAATCCAGAGATATTGTTTTCCACGAATCTGATTTTCCTTTTCACCTCAAACCATATTCTAACCCCATTACTTTACCCACAATTCAATCTAATTCTTCAAATTTCATTTTCACACCAATTCAATCAGACAGTCCACAAATTAATTCTTCCTATCCTTAAACTGATAATTTTCATGATACATCATTTTCTCCAAATTCGGATCCAATTATTCATGATACACAACATATATCACATGTTGTTCCCACTGAACCAGTTCAAAGAAAATCTTTCAGAGAACACAGAAAACCTACCTATCTTTAAGACTATGTTTGCAATATTGGCTTTTCTGATCTTACACATTCTTCATTAATTTCTTCTTCGACATTACCTTTCTCTCATTTTGTATTTATCTCTAGTATATCATCTTATCATGAACCATCTTCATACTCTACTGGTTCAACTGATCCAAACTGGGTTTTAGCTATGAAAAATGAAATAAATGCTCTTCAGTCAAATGGTACTTGGGATCTGGTTAAGCTACCAGCAGGAAAAACTCCAATTGGCTGTAAATGGGTTTTCAAAGTAAAGCTTAAAGCAGATGGTTCTTTAGAGAGATATAAAGCTAGGTTGGTAGCTAAAGGTTTCACACAAAAAGAAGGAATATATTTTCATGAAACCTTCTCTTTAGTTATTAAAATGACAACTATTAGAACCATTCTTGCTGTTGCAGCTTCCAAGAAATGGCATATTCATCAATTCGACGTAAATAATGCCTTTCTTCATGGAGAGTTGTATGAAGAAGTTTATATGTTGATGCCTGAAGGGATTCCAAACCCTAATCATTATGTTTGTAGACTTAAGAAGTCATTTATGGACTGAAACAAGCATCACGACAATGGTTTCATAAGCTTACTTCTGCTTTACTTTCTCGTGGATATTGTCAATCAAAGAATGATTACTCTTTATTCACCAAGAAGCAATCAGGTTGGATAACTATACTAGCTGTCTATGTAGATGATTTATTAGTTACAGGCTCTGATTTGTTGGAAATAGAAAATTTGAAAACATTTCTACATGCTACGTTTAACATTAAGGATTTGGGTCTTCTTCATTATTTTCTGGGTTTGGAAATTGCTTATACTAATTTAGGAATTGCTTTAACTCAACACAAATTCACTACTGAATTGCTAAATACTGCTGCTGTTACTTTCTCAACATGTTCAGTGACACCTTTACCTCTACACTTGAAATTGAATGCAATGGATGGTGATCTTTTACATGACCCTACTCATTATAGAATTCTGGTTGGAAAATTGAATTATCTCACACATACTCGACCAGATTTAAGCTTTGCAGTACAAACTGTTAGTCTATAGGATAATGGTTTTGATGACAACAACTATAGAAGTGTTATAAAATATATATGTGCAGGAAATCTATATGCAGGCATCAACAAAAAAAGACTGTATAGTAAAGAAGACAAAGATCAAGAGTTCAAGATTGAAGACTCATGAGATTCAAGATATTCAAGAGTTCAAGACAAATAATATAGTTAGGTTAGATATTTGTTAAAACTCCTTGAAAGCACTATCATTCTTTTTTTATCCAATTTACTCGTGGAATGGAATCCACTTCGTTCTTGTTAAAGGGATGGAACCCTAGTGAGATGGAACTCACGAAATATCTAGTGGAACGGATAGTAGCCCTATTTTGTTATCCACTAATTTTGATTCAAAATGATTTTCAAAATTATCCCTTGTTTCATAAAATGATTTTCAAATATTCCTTTTCAAAATAAAAACCTTCGTTCGCATTTCCAAAAATGTTTTAGCCTCAAAATCATATTTATCATTTTGTTATATTTTGATTTCAAAATTGTCCTTGATATTTTAGCCTCAAAATCTATTTTAATATTATATTTACTTTAGTTTATTTACCTTGATTTTAAATATATTTTAGTATATATACATATATATATATATATTCATAAGTATTTCTACTTCTAAATACCTTCTACAAATACATAGAGTCCATTTGAATAAAGTTGCATATGTTTTAAATCATCATTTTCAAAGAAAAGCAAATCATCATTTTTACTAGACCATGTCGACATCATAGTTACTCGTCATGTCGACATGCTTCCCGTTATAGCAAAGGTTGTTTTCAAAAGAAGTGTCTATTCGTTTAAATCTCTTTGAATGGACACATCCATTCATTCTCTATAAATAGAGACTGTTATGGACGTTTTCCAGTAACTACTTTCATTAGTTTCTCTCCTCTTTACTCTCTTATCTTATTTTCTAATCATCCTATCCATATTCTGCCGAAATCTTAAGTGAATCAAACCAGAATATCTCTAGTTTGATTCTCTGCCACTCTCTTCAAAGAATCTCAGTGCTTATCAGAGTTATAGATACATTTGTACTCAAAAAAACTTGTTTAGGGTTATAAAGGTGTGATCGTGTCCTTGGAAATCGATCGGGTGAACTTGTGTCCTGTGAATCAAGTGGTTCTACCCAGAGACCTGAGAATCTGGAGGGTGTACCTCGTTGCCTTGGAATCGAGGGATTGTAATCTAGATTATTATTGAATAGAAAGCCGTACGAGTTGTGCGGGACTGGATGTAGGGTAACACCGAACCAGTATAAAATTCCTGGTGTGTTCTTTCCTTTACTTGCTTTTTATTTATATTTGCATCTGTTTGTGATTCTATGATTTGATTTGTGATTGTGAATTTGCATTAAGTTAGTTAAATCAATTTAAATCAAAGAAGTTTTAAAGAAATTCTTAAAACACTATTCACCCCCCCTCTAGTGTTAAATAGCCTTAAGATCATCTTCCGCGTCCCTTTCATTTGGTATCAGAGCAAGTTTTTCAAAGTATTCATAATCTGATTTTTGAAAAGTTCATGGCTAAGTTTGAAATGTTTCCTAAAAATATTTCTTTAATGATCAAATCATTGTGGTCTCATAAATTGATGCATGATAGTTATATAGAATCAGGTAGTCTACAAAAGTTTCTCACTGTGCAGGAATCTTGCTTCATGGCGACAAATGAATCTATTTACAATGGACAAGCTGTGCAAATAAGAAAAAACAAGTGGATACTTGATAGTGGATGTTCAAGACATATGACAGGAAATCCAGAGATACTCAATGACATTATTTACAAGGATGGAGGATTGGTTAATTTTGGGGATAATTCAAAAGGTTATGTGGTTGGCATCGGCAATGTAGGTAATTCTGAAACTCCTATTATTTCAAATGTTTTGTTAGTTAAAAATCTACAACATAATCTACTTAGTATTAGTCAGTTATGTGATAAAGGATATAGGATTAAATTTGAAAAAGACAAGTGTCACATCGAAGATAATAAATCTAATATTATCTTTGAGGGAGTTAGGAAAAAGAATATCTATATTCTTAGTATGAAAATTTCAAATGATAATCTATGTCTTTTGGCCAATACAAGTGACCCTTGGACTTGGCATAAGAGATTTGGACATTTGAATTTTAAACTCTTATCTAGACTATCCAAACTTGATCTAGTAAGAGGCCTCCCTAAGATGCAATTTAAAGTAGATAGTATATGTGATGCATGTCAATTAGGAAAACTTAGAAAAAGTTCCTTTAAACTTAAAGATATGATTTCTACTTCAAAACCTCTTGAGTTACTTCACCTAGATTTATTTGGTCCATCTCAGATTCAATCAATCAACCATAGTAAATATGTCTTTGTAATTGTGGATGATTATTCCAGATATACATGGACAATCTTTCTGAAACATAAAAGTGATACTTTTGATTATTTTAAAAGTTTTTCAAAAAGAGTTCAAAACCAACTTTCTTCCAAGATCATCACTATTCGTAGTGATCACGGTGGTGAATTTGAAAATGAGAAGTTTGAGGAATTCTGTAATCAGAAGGGAATTACTCACAATTTTTCGTTTCCAAGAACTCCACAACAAAACGGAGTAGTTGAGCGTAAGAATAGGACGATTCAAGAGTGTGCTAGAACTCTACTTTCTGATAGTAAATTACCAAAACATTTTTGGGCTGAAGCAGTTGCAACAGCCTGTTATATTTTGAATAGGATTCTAATTAGACCTCTAACCAATAAAACACCTTATGAACTTCTTTTCAATAAGAAACCTAAGGTATCTTATTTCAGAATTTTTGGAAGTAAATGTTTTATTTTAAATACAAAAGATAATTTAGATAAGTTTGATCCTAAATCCGACAAAGGAATCTTTATCGGATATTCTAACAGGAGTAAAGCTTATAGAGTTTTTAATCTAAGAACAAACACTATTGAAGAAACTTTACATGTTTCCTTTGATGAAAATTTCAAAGAAGTTGATCAGACTAATGATGAGGATGACTTAGTTATTTCTAATCATGAATCTGTAGATGCTACAAATGAAACTTTTAATCCAAATAAAAAGATTAGGCTTTTAAAAGATCACCCTGTAGAAAATATTCTAGGAGATATGCAATCTGTTGTTAAAACTAGGAATCAATTAAACAGTATGAGTCATGTTGCTTTTATATCCTTAATAGAACCTAACAATCCAAAGGAAGCATCAACTGATGATTCATGGATTCTTGCTATGCAAGAAGAATTGAATCAATTCACCAGAAATGATGTTTGGGAACTTGTTCCTAGACCCGAGGATAAATCCATTATAGTCACTAAATGGGTATATAAAAATAAATTAAATGAATTAGGTGAGGTCGTTAGAAATAAGGCTCGACTCGTTGCACAAGGTTATTGTCAAGAAAAAGGTATAGATTATGACGAAACCTTTGCACCCGTAGCAAGATTAGAAGCTATTAGAATTCTGCTTGCTTTCGCTAATTTCAATAATTTCAAATGGATGTCAAGAGTGCCTTTCTAAATGGTTTTGTAAAAGAGGAAGTTTATGTTGAACAACCTCCACTCTTTGAAGATACAAAATTTCCAAATCATGTTTTTAAATTAAAGAAAGCCCTGTATGGTCTAAAACAAGCTCCTAGAGCTTGGTATGATAGACTTAGGTCTTATCTTTTGCAATCTAATTTTGAAATAGGTAAAGTAGATAACACACTTTTTATTAAAAGAAACAAAAATGATATTCAACTTGTACAAGTGTACGTAGATGATATTATTTTTGGATCAACCAATTCTGACATGAACAAAGAATTTTCTGACATTATGACAAAAGAGTTTGAGATGAGTCATATGGGTGAACTTAACTTTTTCCTAGGATTACAAATCAAACAATTAGATAATGGTATCTTTATCAGTCAAGAGAAGTATGCGAGAGAGTTAGTTAGTAAGTTTGGCTTGACCAATGTGAGTGGAAAACCAACTCCCATGGCAACCAATATAGCGTTAAGTAAGGATGATCTATCCAAAGACGTAGATCAAACCTTGTATAGAGGAATGATTGGATCACTTCTCTATATAACTGCTAGTAGACCAGATATCATGAACAGTGTCTGTCTCTGTGCAAGATATCAATCTCAACCCAAGGAAACTCATCTAAAAGCTATGAAACGTATCATTCGATATGTTAAACACACCTTTGATTATGGATTGTTCTACCCTAAGAATGATTCATTTGAATTAGTTTCCTACTGTGATGCTGACTATGCTGGGTGTAAGTCAGACCGAAAGAGTACAAGTGGAACTTGTCACTTTCTAGGTCATTCCTTAATTTCCTGGTTCAGTAAAAAGCAGAATACTGTTTCCCTATCAACAACTGAAGCAGAGTATGTTTCTGCTGCTTTAGCTTGTTCTCAAGTTTTGTATATGCAACAAACCTTGAATGATTTTGGTATATCTATCACGAAATCTCCAATTTTCTGTGATAACACTAGTGCCATTAGTTTGTCCAAAAACCCAACTCTCCATGCCCGAACTAAACATATTGACATTAGACACCATTTTCTAAGAGATAACGTAAATAAAGAGAAAATTTCTCTTGATTTCGTTAATTCTGAAAATCAAATAGCTGATATTTTAACCAAACCTTTAGGAGAACCTGTCTTCACCAAGTTAAGAAGAGAATTAGGTATATGTTCTCTTTCTGAAATATAGTATATAGTATAGTAGTATACATAGGATATATATGAATGATTTCTTAACCATAGCATTTTACAACACCATGTCGACATAGTATTCATGCGTCATGTCGACATGAAACGGTAAAAATGACAATTCGTTTTTCCCTCTAATTTTTGAATGGGTGGTTATTTAATTCACCCATTCCGAGTTTCTCTTCCCTCCAATCATTATTTCTTCATACTACTTTCTGGAAACATCAAATCCATGGCTTCCACATCCAATCCTAATCAAATTTCACCGGTTCCTTTCTCTTTTCCTTCACAAGGCCCTTTCCAAAACTCCATACTTGCTCGTGTCATCAAAATAGAGGAGAAAGTTGATGATTCGCTGCAGATGTTAACTGAAATGCAAGTTCAACAATTGAGAATGGCAAGAGAGCAAGAGAAACAAGGGAATATTATGAGGAATCTTCAAAAATTCCTCATGGATAATCATGCCAATCCAATTGTAATTGAAGATTCTTCTAACATAGAAGCAAATGAAGAAGGAGAAGAAGACGAAGAAGAAGAGGAAGAACCAATGGAGGAAGAAACTGATGATGAAGCAGTATGTGTAGGGGAAGTCTGTTTTGATGCTTATGGGAACATTGTGGAACAACATGGAAATTTCTGTTTCCATTACCCAAATTGTCCTGTCCACAAGTCTTCCATCATCAAAAACAACCGTTGAGTTGTTTATTTTCTTGTTTTAGTTATGTGTTTATAAGTTTAAATAGTCATGTATATAGTAATATTGAAATGAATAAAATAATCTGTGGTTACACGTATTATTCTCATTCTTATATTACTCATATATATCATTCTGAGTATACAATATTTAGCATTATTATATCTAGTTTCAGTATTATTAATGATAACACTATCATTAATATCATAGATTTAGGGGGAGTTAGTGTCATATTTTTTGTTGATGACAAAGGGGGAGAAGTATAAAATAGGTTAGTTAGGCATAGATTAAGGGGGAGTTATTAGATTTAGGGGGAGTTATAAGGAGAATATAAATATTTTATAAACAAAGGTTGTCATCATCAAAAAGGGGGAGAATGTTAGTCTATAGGATAATGGTTTTGATGACAACAACTATAGAAGTGTTATAAAATATATATGTGCAGGAAATCTATATGCAGGTATCAACAAAAGAAGACTGTACAGTAAAGAAGACAAAGATCAAGAGTTCAAGATTGAAGACTCATGAGATTCAAGATATTCAAGAGTTCAAGACAAATAATATAGTTAGGTTAGATATTTGTTAAAACTCCTTGAAAGCACTATCATTCTTTTTTTATCCAATTTACTCGTGGAATGGAATCCACTTCGTTCTTGTTAAAGGGATGGAACCCTAGTGAGATGGAACTCACGAAATATCTAGTGGAACGGATAGTAGCCCTATTTTGTTATCCACTAATTTTGATTCAAAATGATTTTCAAAATTATCCCTTGTTTCATAAAATGATTTTCAAATATTCCTTTTCAAAATAAAAACCTTCGTTCGCATTTCCAAAAATGTTTTAGCCTCAAAATCATATTTATCATTTTGTTATATTTTGATTTCAAAATTGTCCTTGATATTTTAGCCTCAAAATCTATTTTAATATTATATTTACTTTAGTTTATTTACCTTGATTTTAAATATATTTTAGTATATATACATATATATATTCATAAGTATTTCTACTTCTAAATACCTTCTACAAATACATAGAGTCCATTTGAATAAAGTTGCATATGTTTTAAATCATCATTTTCAAAGAAAAGCAAATCATCATTTTTACTAGACCATGTCGACATCATAGTTACTCGTCATGTCGACATGCTTCCCGTTATAGCAAAGGTTGTTTTCAAAAGAAGTGTCTATTCGTTTAAATCTCTTTGAATTGACACATCCATTCATTCTCTATAAATAGAGACTGTTATGGACGTTTTCCAGTAACTACTTTCATTAGTTTCTCTCCTCTTTACTCTCTTATCTTATTTTCTAATCTCTCTAAATAGAGACTGTTATGGTAGGCTTCGGCCATATGTTGTTGCACGTGCGGCGAATTAAAAACTCGCCATCTGATGGGATCGATCCAAGCTTTTATGTTGATTTTCTAGTCTTCTTAATTGATTTCTAGATATTTGTTGCTTCCAATTATCTGCAGGTAATTGGATATTTGTTGATATGAGTTCTGATTATCGTTTTGATAATCAGATATTTGTTGTTTCTAATTATCGCTTGTGATAATTAGATATTTGTTGATATGAGTTCTGATTATCGTTTTTGATAATCAGATATTTGTTGTTTCTAATTATCGCTTGTGATAATTAGATATTTGCTGATATGAGTTCTGATTATCGTTTTTGATAATCAGATATTTGTTGTTTTTAATTATCGCTTTTGATAATTAAATAATTGCTGATTTGAGATTTAATTATCGCTTTAGATAATTAAATATTTGTTGATTTGAGATTTAATTATCGCTTTAGATAATTAAATAATTGCTGATTTGAGATTTAATTATCGCTTTAGATAATTAAATAATTGCTGATTTGAGATTTAATTATCGCTTTAGATAATTAAATATTTGTTGATTTGAGATTTAATTATCGCTTTAGATAATTAAATATTTGTTGATTTGAGATTTAATTATCGCTTTAGATAATTAAATAATTGCTGATTTGAGATTTAATTATCGCTTTAGATAATTAAATATTTGTTGATTTGAGATTTAATTATCGCTTTAGATAATTAAATATTTGTTGATTTGAGATTTAATTATCGCTTTTGATAATTAAATATTTGTTGATTTGAGATTTAATTATCGCTTTAGATAATTAAATATTTGTTGATTTGAGATTTAATTATCGCTTTTGATAATTAAATAATTGCTGATTTGAGATTTAATTATCGCTTTAGATAATTAAATATTTGTTGATTTGAGATTTAATTATCGCTTTAGATAATTAAATAATTGTTGAT
Source organism: Allium fistulosum (assembly GCA_030737815.1). Classification (NCBI taxonomy): domain Eukaryota; kingdom Viridiplantae; phylum Streptophyta; class Magnoliopsida; order Asparagales; family Amaryllidaceae; genus Allium; species Allium fistulosum. Next base: position 896,371,084 of record CM060907.1, on the reverse strand, counting down.
TTGAGATTTAATTATCGCTTTAGATAATTAAATAATTGCTGATTTGAGATTTAATTATCGCTTTAGATAATTAAATAATTGCTGATTTGAGATTTAATTATCGCTTTAGATAATTAAATATTTGTTGATTTGAGATTTAATTATCGCTTTAGATAATTAAATATTTGTTGATTTGAGATTTAATTATCGCTTTAGATAATTAAATATTTGCTGATTTCGAATTTAATTATCGCTTTAGATAATTAAATATTTGTTGAATTTGAAATTTGATTATCGTTTGTGATAATCGAATATTTGTTGATTTGAGAAATTTGATTATCGTTTTTGATAATTGAATATTTGTTTTCTGACTATCGTATGAGATAATCAGATATTTGTTTTGTCTTCTGATTATCGTTTGAGATAAGTAAATATTTGCGATTTGAAAATTCAATTATCGTTTTTGATGATTGAATATTTGCGACTTTTGAGATTTGAGCTTCGTCTTTTTCTCGGGCGATTCAGGTGAGTAATTTGATTTACTCACATTCAATTCGTGCTCTGTATGGGATTTCTGCTCTGTTTTTCCTTCTCTTTTAGTTGCTGGAACTCGATTGTTCTTGCCTTTGTTAGTCGTCTGATTTTGATCCCTGATTCCCACGATGTTGATTCTTTTGAATTGAAGCAGTCGAACCTTTTGATTTCTTATCTAATACTTCCCTGTTGACATTTTCTTTGTTTATGCATTCAACATTGCCATGCTCATATGGATGTTACATTTTGCCCATTTATTCCCTATAATTGCATGGACGCAATTTCTTTAAGGAGGGTAGTCTGTAACGACCCGGTCTTTTCGCGTCAGTTTTAAATGACGATTAAATCATTGTTAATTGCTAATGTAGATTTTAATCGAGTCGGAATCCTTCTTGTAAAAGTTTGTTATCGTCATTAGACGATTGAAATTGATAACAAAATTTCTATCAGCAATTTTAATCGTATTGAAATATTTTTGGCTGTAAAAATTCTTTAAAATGTTAAGTAAAATGGGTAAATTGTTATTGGGCTTTAATTATCCACTTGTTGTTGCCGTGATAACCTTACCTACCCATTCCTCTTCTTATGGATGAGAAAAAGGAACCCGACCCATTCATTTTTCGACTTCAACCCTAACCAAACAAAGAAAGAAAAATAGCGGCCACGTGATTCTTCTTGTTCGTCCTCCTTTCAAAGATTAGGGTATAGAAATCGAAGACGATGGCCGCAAGGGTTCGAACTTCGCTCGTCTTCCCTCGACTGCTACGGCCGCGACTCGTAACTGGCCTTTCGAATCATCGTCTCTCGAGGTGATGTCAGCTGCGATAGGGGCTTCGTTCGATCTCTTTGCGCCGTGATTTCGAGATTGCTCGGCTGCAAATTAGTCTGGTTCGTCGAAAAAAGGTGAGTGTCCCCTCACATCTAACTCAAAACAATGCTTAGGCAGTTCGATTTCGTTTCGTTGATTTATGATTTTACTGGCATTGGCAATTTCGTGTAGTCTGATACTTGATACTCACGGTATTGATTTTTGGTTTGGTTCGATTTCGTGGTTTCCACGGTTCTGTCATGCTGGGATGATTTTATCACTGACTTGTTCAGTATTGGCTTTAACGTGGATTCTTGCATTTTGGTTGTGGTTCGGTTCCTTCTTGAATTTTGCAGTTTTTTAGCATGTTGAGGCAGTTCCCAATTGTGTTAGCTATCTTGACCATTTGAAATAAGCATGTTGACATCCCCTGGGTGCAGTTTCGTAGATTACTGCTGTTTCATTGTTACTGTTTCATTGGGTTTGATTTGGTCATTTGGTTTTGTGAATTCTTTGGATTTGAACTGCTTTATATTTGCTTGGGTCTGGGTTTACATTTTTCTTGAGCCTGACTTTGGTTTGGCAGTTCGTACTGTCATTAATCATACCGCCATTGTTCAGTTTCCTTCATATCTGAACTTGTATTTCACTGCTCCCCTTTTGCGTCACCTTATACTTGTGATATTCTGTCTGGTCATTCTCTAGTTGAGTTGTAGCCTAGTCCCTGTCCACTGTTTCATTATGGTGCCCCTATAGTTGTTGGTGTCTCTGTACATTGCCTGAGTCACTTGTATCCGCTATTACTTGTTGTTCGATCTATTTGACTTAGGCCATAGTTGCCGTGAACTGTTTAAAATAGTTTGACATTTAATTCGACTTGGTCTTATGGAGTTTGAGTTGCTTCGCCTAGTTCATTTGAAGTTGTAACTTGCTACTCCAGTTATGTAAATATGTGATTTTTCACCTGGCTTTGGCCTGAGTGCATCTGCCTGCAGTTGCATTTAGACTCTAGTATAATGGAGTCTTGTTGTCACTTGCATTCCATTGTTCAATTTGACTTTATACCAACCTGTAGCTAGCATTGTCACTTGCACATTGTTCAACTTGACTTTATACCAACCTGTAGCTAGCATTGTCACTTGCACATTGTTCAACTTGACTTTATACCAACCTGTAGCTAGCATTGTCACTTGCACATTGTTCAATTTGACTTTATACCAACCTGTAGCTAGCATTGTCACTTGCACTGTCTAGTGTTACAGTGCATATAGGTTGTATCCTTTCGTTGATGATACTCAAGATTTTGTAGTACTTGGCATCGTGATTATGTTGTTACACTGTTTGTTGTCATGTTGCACTATAAGTTGCCTTAAGTTCCTCCTGTTCATTGTATGGTCGTGCACTGGAATTCATTTGAACCTTTTCAGTGTCACCATTTTTGGTTGCACTGTCACTTGAACTATATTCATTCTGGTTGTCAGTTCCTTGGTTTGCTGATTTCACTCGAATCTGGGCATTTCCATACTCTGGTCTCCACAGTAGCATTCATGCTTTAATTGCTGACTGCGGCATTGCTCCAATGTATTCATGCGTAGCCTTCATGTATATGCATACCTGTTTCATATAGTATTTGGGTTTCCCTGACCCCACATGCTTGTTGGTATCGACCGATACTTTGAGGCGTGTTGTATCCTGCTGTCTCTGTGCAGCCACTGTTTCTGTTGATCGATTTGAACTTGGGCCGAGACTTGATTTTATGTCTTGACCATTTATTTGAAATGTACCGTTTGCTATCACCTGAGTTGAACCCGATTTCGGGGTTTGACCTGGTGATCATTTGTGATTTCTCTGAACTTTTGTGTACCTCCTGCGAGAGTGGCGAGGCAGTACACGCGTGCGTGTACTGCAGCCCTATCCGATTTGACAGTTTTAAATTGATTTAGTCGATTTGATAAATTGTTTATTTATCTCTGTTGATGATTTAAATCTGCTGATTTTTGTTAAACACTGTTAAGTGTTATATTGACCGTTATCCGGTTTCTTTGTTTAAAGAATCGGATAGACGGGAATTATTGTGACTGTCGTCTATTTAAATTATTACTGCCTATATGCACTAATAAACTGGTTTGAGTTAGACTGACCTGGGTATTATTTTCTTTTGAATGTAATACTCGGGTCAGACCCGAGTTATTTCAGGTTGTAGATTTTCTTCTTTGAGTTGCTGTTCAGGATATGAAGACTTTTCACACCTTCTGAAGTTGTCAGTGTCATTTTGTAGTAGTCGTGTCATTGTATAGAACGATATGTATTCATGTATATTAGTCGATAATGTACTTGTATATATAACTTCTAGAGTCGACAGTTGTAGTTGTATCATATGTATTGTGTCAACTATGTATTAACTGACATCGGTTATATATATATGAGACTGTTGTTTTTATCTGTGTTCCGCATTTATATTATCTGTGTTATTGTTATATCTAATGTCCTAAACTATTATGAACTATCGTAGTTTGTTTTATACTGATAATTGGGTGTGTCGATGGGAGTAAATAAATGATAGATGAAAAATAAAAAGTATATACCACTCCTATCGAGATAACCAATATTAGTGTAAGGTCAACTACGGATGGTCGCTCCTATCCAGCCTTATTCTTCGTAATAATAGACAGTATTTCTTTTAATACTCTTTGTTATTATGAGCATAGAGGTGGGGCGTCACAGTTGGTATCAGAGCTTGGGGTTTATGGACATAATATAAAACTTAACTCGGATGGAACATATGTTACAACTATTGGTCGATGTTTTATTTGTGCTTGAGTCAAAACTAAAGTTTTGAAATTTGGATGAAATTTTTAAATAACTTTATTTAAAAATAATAGTGAAATTGTGTTCTGATGATTTGATTGATTTGTGTTCTGTTTATCAGAGTGCGCAGCGGAAATAATGAAACTATCTTCGCTGAGTACAACTGATAATCTTTTTGATTTAAAAATCAAAATACGAAATTGATCTGAATTTCATTTGTTGTTCACATAGCTGTAATTATTTTGTTTCTTTGAGAATTTCGAATCCGAATTGAGGATTCGAAGAAATTGCAAATATGTGATTTTTTGTTGAAATTTCCGCTGGCTTTCTCTTGTACTAATCATCTATTGATTAGATTTTGCTGTTTTGAATTATCTTCATTGAAGATACAATCGAATGATTCCTTTGTTTATATCGTGATGTACGTGCAAATTTAAGTTGTACGTTACTACATTTATTTTACGTTGAACCGATGCTTGGTTATGAAACGTATTTTGTTGCCGTTATTTTTATAACGGGATTTTTACACCAATGCTGAATTTTTGAGGCACGGTGTTTTGTTGACGATTTTAATGAATGAAAATTTACTGATGTCACATTTTGATGTGAATTATTTTGATGAGATATTTGATGTTTTAAAATTACTGTCGCTTTGACTTCAGTAACAGTCAAATTTTTAAAAAAAGTGGATTTTCAAGCGGTTATACCGCAATGCTGAATTATGACCGTTTTTACGGTATTTTGAGAAGTACAATTTCCTTATCGAAATTGTTGTTGATTTGCTGCTTTAAACACGTGATTGGAAAATCGTTTTAAAAATGAAAATTGTTTTATAAAATTTTAACAGTTTGCGTTTTCAAAAGAATGAGAAAGTGACTTAAACGATTCAGCAAAATCGAGGATTATGACCCTTTTCTTTTACTGTTTCGCTTAACTCCGGACTTGTCCAGTTGAGAATGTGAATTGTTATTTTTACAAAATAAATAAAATTGTTTTCAGAAATTTTAACAGTTTGCGCTTTCAAAAGAATGAGGAAGCGATTTAAACGTTTCAGCAAAATCGAGGACTATGACCCCTTTCTTTTACTGATTCGCTTAATTCCGGACTTGTCCGTTTGAGAATGTAAAGTGTATTTTTACAAAATACACAATTTTGCACTTTCAAGGAAACGATGAAGAGAATCAAACGATTTAGTAAAACACGTGGTATGGGACATGTGCGTTTGCTATTTCGGTTAATTCCGGACTCGTTAATTGAAACATTTTGATGCTTTCGTGTGCTTTCGAGCCACTATGAGGACCTTCGGGTCATTTGTTGGACCTTCGGGTCATTTGTTGGGCTTTCGGGCCACTTTGCGGACCTTCGGGTCAAATACCAGTACTAGACCTTCGGGTCACTCTGCGGACCTTCGGGTCAATCTGATGGGCGCCAAAATTATGTTGAGTACTTGGTAGGCTTCGGCCATATGTTGTTGCACGTGCGGCGAATTAAAAACTCGCCATCTGATGGGATCGATCCAAGCTTTTATGTTGATTTTCTAGTCTTCTTAATTGATTTCTAGATATTTGTTGCTTCCAATTATCTGCAGGTAATTGGATATTTGTTGATATGAGTTCTGATTATCGTTTTGATAATCAGATATTTGTTGTTTCTAATTATCGCTTGTGATAATTAGATATTTGTTGATATGAGTTCTGATTATCGTTTTTGATAATCAGATATTTGTTGTTTCTAATTATCGCTTGTGATAATTAGATATTTGCTGATATGAGTTCTGATTATCGTTTTTGATAATCAGATATTTGTTGTTTTTAATTATCGCTTTTGATAATTAAATAATTGCTGATTTGAGATTTAATTATCGCTTTAGATAATTAAATATTTGTTGATTTGAGATTTAATTATCGCTTTAGATAATTAAATAATTGCTGATTTGAGATTTAATTATCGCTTTAGATAATTAAATAATTGCTGATTTGAGATTTAATTATCGCTTTAGATAATTAAATATTTGTTGATTTGAGATTTAATTATCGCTTTAGATAATTAAATATTTGTTGATTTGAGATTTAATTATCGCTTTAGATAATTAAATAATTGCTGATTTGAGATTTAATTATCGCTTTAGATAATTAAATATTTGTTGATTTGAGATTTAATTATCGCTTTAGATAATTAAATATTTGTTGATTTGAGATTTAATTATCGCTTTTGATAATTAAATATTTGTTGATTTGAGATTTAATTATCGCTTTAGATAATTAAATATTTGTTGATTTGAGATTTAATTATCGCTTTTGATAATTAAATAATTGCTGATTTGAGATTTAATTATCGCTTTAGATAATTAAATATTTGTTGATTTGAGATTTAATTATCGCTTTAGATAATTAAATAATTGTTGATTTGAGATTTAATTATCGCTTTAGATAATTAAATAATTGCTGATTTGAGATTTAATTATCGCTTTAGATAATTAAATAATTGCTGATTTGAGATTTAATTATCGCTTTAGATAATTAAATATTTGTTGATTTGAGATTTAATTATCGCTTTAGATAATTAAATATTTGTTGATTTGAGATTTAATTATCGCTTTAGATAATTAAATATTTGCTGATTTCGAATTTAATTATCGCTTTAGATAATTAAATATTTGTTGAATTTGAAATTTGATTATCGTTTGTGATAATCGAATATTTGTTGATTTGAGAAATTTGATTATCGTTTTTGATAATTGAATATTTGTTTTCTGACTATCGTATGAGATAATCAGATATTTGTTTTGTCTTCTGATTATCGTTTGAGATAAGTAAATATTTGCGATTTGAAAATTCATTTATCGTTTTTGATGATTGAATATTTGCGACTTTTGAGATTTGAGCTTCGTCTTTTTCTCGGGCGATTCAGGTGAGTAATTTGATTTACTCACATTCAATTCGTGCTCTGTATGGGATTTCTGCTCTGTTTTTCCTTCTTTTTTAGTTGCTGGAACTCGATTGTTCTTGCCTTTGTTAGTCGTCTGATTTTGATCCCTGATTCCCACGATGTTGATTCTTTTGAATTGAAGCAGTCGAACCTTTTGATTTCTTATCTAATACTTCCCTGTTGACATTTTCTTTGTTTATGCATTCAACATTGCCATGCTCATATGGATGTTACATTTTGCCCATTTATTCCCTATAATTGCGTGGACGCAATTTCTTTAAGGAGGGGAGTCTGTAACGACCCGGTCTTTTCGCGTCAGTTTTAAATGACGATTAAATCATTGTTAATTGCTAATGTAGATTTTAATCGAGTCGGAATCCTTCTTGTAAAAGTTTGTTATCGTCATTAGACGATTGAAATTGATAACAAAATTTCTATCAGCAATTTTAATCGTATTGAAATATTTTTGGCTGTAAAAATTCTTTAAAATGTTAAGTAAAATGGGTAAATTGTTATTGGGCTTTAATTATCCACTTGTTGTTGCCGTGATAACCTTACCTACCCATTCCTCTTCTTATGGATGAGAAAAAGGAACCCGACCCATTCATTTTTCGACTTCAACCCTAACCAAACAAAGAAAGAAAAATAGCGGCCACGTGATTCTTCTCGTTCGTCCTCCTTTCAAAGATTAGGGTATAGAAATCGAAGACGATGGCCGCAAGGGTTCGAACTTCGCTCGTCTTCCCTCGACTGCTACGGCCGCGACTCGTAACTGGCCTTTCGAATCATCGTCTCTCGAGGTGATGTCAGCTGCGATAGGGGCTTCGTTCGATCTCTTTGCGCCGTGATTTCGAGATTGCTCGGCTGCAAATTAGTCTGGTTCGTCGAAAAAAGGTGAGTGTCCCCTCACATCTAACTCAAAACAATGCTTAGGCAGTTCGATTTCGTTTCGTTGATTTATGATTTTACTGGCATTGGCAATTTCGTGTAGTCTGATACTTGATACTCACGGTATTGATTTTTGGTTTGGTTCGATTTCGTGGTTTCCACGGTTCTGTCATGCTAGGATGATTTTATCACTGACTTGTTCAGTATTGGCTTTAACGTGGATTCTTGCATTTTGGTTGTGGTTCGGTTCCTTCTTGAATTTTGCAGTTTTTTAGCATGTTGAGGCAGTTCCCAATTGTGTTAGCTATCTTGACCATTTGAAATAAGCATGTTGACATCCCCTGGGTGCAGTTTCGTAGATTACTGCTGTTTCATTGTTACTGTTTCATTGGGTTTGATTTGGTCATTTGGTTTTGTGAATTCTCTGGATTTGAACTGCTTTATATTTGCTTGGGTCTGGGTTTACATTTTTCTTGAGCCTGACTTTGGTTTGGCAGTTCATACTGTCATTAATCATACCGCCATTGTTCAGTTTCCTTCATATCTGAACTTGTATTTCACTGCTCCCCTTTTGCGTCACCTTATACTTGTGATATTCTGTCTGGTCATTCTCTAGTTGAGTTGTAGCCTAGTCCCTGTCCACTGTTTCATTATGGTGCCCCTATAGTTGTTGGTGTCTCTGTACATTGCCTGAGTCACTTGTATCCGCTATTACTTGTTGTTCGATCTATTTGACTTAGGCCATAGTTGCCGTGAACTGTTTAAAATAGTTTGACATTTAATTCGACTTGGTCTTATGGAGTTTGAGTTGCTTCGCCTAGTTCATTTGAAGTTGTAACTTGCTACTCCAGTTATGTAAATATGTGATTTTTCACCTGGCTTTGGCCTGAGTGCGCCTGCCTGCAGTTGCATTTAGACTCTAGTATAATGGAGTCTTGTTGTCACTTGCATTCCATTGTTCAATTTGACTTTATACCAACCTGTAGCTAGCATTGTCACTTGCACATTGTTCAACTTGACTTTATACCAACCTGTAGCTAGCATTGTCACTTGCACATTGTTCAACTTGACTTTATACCAACCTGTAGCTAGCATTGTCACTTGCACATTGTTCAATTTGACTTTATACCAACCTGTAGCTAGCATTGTCACTTGCACTGTCTAGTGTTACAGTGCATATAGGTTGTATCCTTTCGTTGATGATACTCAAGATTTTGTAGTACTTGCATCGTGATTATGTTGTTACACTGTTTGTTGTCATGTTGCACTATAAGTTGCCTTAAGTTCCTCCTGTTCATTGTATGGTCGTGCACTGGAATTCATTTGAACCTTTTCAGTGTCACCATTTTTGGTTGCACTGTCACTTGAACTATATTCATTCTGGTTGTCAGTTCCTTGGTTTGCTGATTTCACTCGAATCTGGGCATTTCCATACTCTGGTCTCCACAGTAGCATTCATGCTTTAATTGCTGACTGCGGCATTGCTCCAATGTATTCATGCGTAGCCTTCATGTATATGCATACCTGTTTCATGTAGTATTTGGGTTTCCCTGACCCCACATGCTTGTTGGTATCGACCGATACTTTGAGGCGTGTTGTATCCTGCTGTCTCTGTGCAGCCACTGTTTCTGTTGATCGATTTGAACTTGGGCCGAGACTTGATTTTATGTCTTGACCATTTATTTGAAATGTACCGTTTGCTATCACCTGAGTTGAACCCGATTTCGGGGTTTGACCTGGTGATCATTTGTGATTTCTCTGAGCTTTTGTGTACCTCCTGCGAGAGTGGCGAGGCAGTACACGCGTGCGTGTACTGCAGCCCTATCCGATTTGACAGTTTTAAATTGATTTAGTCGATTTGATAAATTGTTTATTTATCTCTGTTGATGATTTAAATCTGCTGATTTTTGTTAAACACTGTTAAGTGTTATATTGACCGTTATCCGGTTTCTTTGTTTAAAGAATCGGATAGACGGGAATTATTGTGACTGTCGTCTATTTAAATTATTACTGCCTATATGCACTAATAAACTGGTTTGAGTTAGACTGACCTGGGTATTATTTTCTTTTGAATGTAATACTCGGGTCAGACCCAAGTTATTTCAGGTTGTAGATTTTCTTCTTTGAGTTGCTGTTCAGGATATGAAGACTTTTCACACCTTCTGAAGTTGTCAGTGTCATTTTGTAGTAGTCGTGTCATTGTATAGAACGATATGTATTCATGTATATTAGTCGATAATGTACTTGTATATATAACTTCTAGAGTCGACAGTTGTAGTTGTATCATATGTATTGTGTCAACTATGTATTAACTGACATCGGTTATATATATATGAGACTGTTGTTTTTATCTGTGTTCCGCATTTATATTATCTGTGTTATTGTTATATCTAATGTCCTAAACTATTATGAACTATTGTAGTTTGTTTTATACTGATAATTGGGTGTGTCGATGGGAGTAAATAAATGATAGATGAAAAATAAAAAGTATATACCACTCCTATCGAGATAACCAATATTAGTGTAAGGTCAACTACGGATGGTCGCTCCTATCCAGCCTTATTCTTCGTAATAATAGACAGTATTTCTTTTAATACTCTTTGTTATTATGAGCATAGAGGTGGGGCGTCACAAATTGTGTCAAAGTCGCACCATTTGTCAGGTAATAATTAATTCACTTGTAATTTACTTGTACGTACATAATAATAATAACACATATTACATATATGCAGTATCTACGAATCACAGTATCCATCTGGCGATCTCAGTAAAGAATTTTCCAAATGGTTTTTGAACTATGTTTATGAGCCAAGAAACTGTGTCGTTGATGAAGGCTTAAGACATCTTGCGATTGGACCGAAAAGAAATGTGAAGACTTATCCAATATTCTTCATCAACGGGTTTAAGTTCAACACGAAAGATTACGGTGCTGAAAAATTAACATATAACAGCGGGGTATTTGTCAAAGGCAGTGATGATCCAGATGAGCATTTAAAAGATTTTTATGGCGTCTTAACACAGATTCTAGAGTTGACATATTATGTTGAACCTTTAGTAAAGGTTTTTTTATTTAAGTGCAATTGGTTCAGTAACGTTCATGGTTCCAGAATCAACGTGCATAAAGAGTACAAACTTATTGAAATAAGGCATACATCACACTACTATAACTACGATCCTTTTGTATTAGCCAAGCAAGCGCTACAAGTTTATTTTGCTCCATATCCATCTTTGAAAAGAGATAAAGTGGATTGGTCCGCTGTTTTCAAAATGAAACCAAGGTTTACGTTTGATGGAAATAATATTCCAGATGAAGCAGCATATCAAGCCGATCTTGAAACAAATACAGAAATAATAATAACTGATGATATTGATGTAGGGCCTTTGAATGATGAATTGAACGTCCTATTTGATGCATTCGAAAGTACCGAAGAAAATGAGATAGAATACGAGACTGAGTCTGAATCAGAAAACGATGAAGACTGATCGTTATTGATATAATTGTCATGTGATAGTGATTGAAACATGCGATGTAATAGTAAATTTCTGTAATTGTTCTGTGATGATCATTTAGTTAATTTTTATCCATGTTTTGTATTAGTAAATGTTTATAATTGTTCTGTGAAAGTGATTGAAACATGCTATGTAGTAGTGAATTTCTATTATGGTTTTGTGATGATTATTTATATAATTTTTATCCATGTTTTATACTAGTAAATTTTTATAATTGTTTCTGTGAAAGTGATTGAAACATGCTATGTAGTAGTGAATTTCTATAATTGTTCTCTGATGATATTTTTTTTCTATAGCAGATATGTCTGGCAGGAGACAGAGTGTAGGTGGTAATGTCACGCCATCCCCATCTCCTGATGCAGGTGGTAGTGGCACTGCACCGGACTTACGTCCGATTGCAGAAGTTGTTCCTATAAGTGCTGGGTAAGTATCAATTTTATTTAAAGTATAAGTTTTAAAATCCACTAAACATGTATATCATAACTTTTGCAGTGGCTTTGAGGTGGAACCATCAGATTATATTTTACAGGTTTCGAGAAAGGCATTTCAGAGCCGCATGGATGGTTGTTGGCCTCGCTGGGACGACATCCCCCCTCATGTCAAAAACGCAATACAAGCGGATTTACTTGTAAGTAGTAGTTTGAATTTCAGTTGTAAATTAATATAATGTATATAACTTAAAATAATTTTAATTTACAGGCTGCAGTCCGCGTTGACCCTGACGACTTGGACATTTCTTTAAATCACTGGAACAAACGAATGAGAAAAAATTACAGGGATACATTGTCTAAGGCTAAGAATGCAGGAAAAAAGCCGAACTGGATGGGTGAGAATGTATGGAATGAATTTCTTCGGCTTTGGGACAGTCCGGTAGTAAAAGTAAGTAAAATATGTTTTTTTATTATTTAAATCTAATATAAATCTCGCAAGATATATACGTGATAATTTATCTTAATTTGTAGGAGTTATCTGCGCGGAACCGGGCAAACAGGAATAAAAATCCTGCATTGCACCGTGGTGGCTCCAAATCCTTTCAGGAGCACAAGAGAGAGCTGGTAATTAAATTTATAAACTATGTTTACATTTTATTACAATATTTTATAATCAGATTAGCAATAATATTTATATATTTTCAGGCCGCGAGATACAACCGCGAGCCTACTATGGCCGAGCTGTTCAAGGCCACGCATGCCATGGAGAGGACCGACGAAGAGGGCAATGTTTCGTACGAGTGGACGGATGACAAATCACAATCCGTAATGGTAAATTAATTTATTGTTAATAACAATATTTTGTCTTATTTTATTTTCAAAAATTTGAAATTAGGTTTTATCGTGTAAAACAATTGTTTGTAATCGCAGGAGAGGTACGAATCCGAGCGGGCTCGTGTAGCACAGTCCACAGGTCGGGAAGAGCTTACGTTAGAGGTGAAGAACCATATTTGGGATGCTATTATTGACCCGTCTTCTCGGACCAGTCGACGGTATAGCTATGGAAACGTGGAGGTAAATTTTGACATGTACTAATATATAAATTTACTCATGCATATGAATAGTTAAATAATTTTAATAATATTATATATATACTAATATATAAATAATTATGAACTATTTTACAGGCGATGAGAATGCAGAGTGCATACAGGAGGTCGCAGCAAGAGGCGGAGATTGCTCAGTTGAGGGCGACAGTGGAAGAAATAAATGATTGGAGGAAGAGTTTCTTTGAGTAACAACTGGATGAGCGGATTGCGGCTTATTTGCAACAGCATGAGACGATGCCTGGAGAGGACGGCAACGATGGCGAGGAGTAGGTATGTTTGTTTGCTCGTGTTATAGTTTGGTATATACACATTTTGGTTGGTTTGGTGTATATATATTTCAGGATATTACGTACATATTTTGATAACTTCTAGTTGATGGATTTGGTTGGTTATTATGTATATATATGTCGGGATATTATGTAGAAATTTCGTGTTACTGTACATATTATGGTTAATGGATTTGGTTGGATTTTATATTGTTTGATTTGGTTGGATTTGAAAATGAGATTTGGTTGGATTTTATATTGTTTGAATGTATAGTGATGTTATATGATGAATATATGATGGCTATAGTTGATGAATATAGTGTATATTGGCTGTGATGATGTTATTTGATGGTTGTTGTTTGAAGTGTGTATGGGCTGTGCAAGCTCAAAAATTTTGCTTCAGATTAGCGATGGCTAGCGACGGCCTGTAGGTTGCCAGATAGCGACGGCTAGCGACGCCTAGTGACGCCATTTAGTCGTTGGAAAATTTCCACGCGGCACATTTGCAGTCGCGAGCCGTCGCTATTTTGGTGACGGAGCCGTCGCTAAAGCCGTCGCTATACTATTGGGCGACGAGGCAAATAACGACGACTTTTAGCGACGGTCGGCGACAGCTAAAAGCCGTCGCTAACTTCTGCCGTCCTTGTAGTGATTATACTTCTTGGCTCTTCTCCTATTTCATGGAAATCGAAGAAACAAGCAATAGTCTCAAGGAGTTCATCTGAAGCAGAATATAGAGCCATGGCACAAGCTGCTACTGAAGTGACGTGGTTAGTTCGGTTATTACAAGAATTAGAAGTTAATCCAATTAAACCAGTCACTTTGTTTTATGATAATCATTCTGCTATGCATATTGCGAAAAACTCAGTTTTTCATGAAAGGACTAAACACACAGAAGTAGATTGCCACTTCACTAGAGACAAAGTTATGGAAGGGTTGTTAAAGCTTGCATATGTTCCTTCTTCAGAACAGTTAGCTGATGTTTTTACTAAAGTTCTGCCATATCATCATCAAAATACTATTTTGTCCAAGCTGGGTTTATACCAGTCCCAGCTTGAGGGGGGTGTTGAGAGTTATTTTGGGTTGCAAGCTTCGTTCATTTTTTTTTTCATTGTTATTGGGCCAAGTATTTGGGCCTTATACTTTATATAGTGATGTATTCTTTATTTTTTGTTTGGGCTGTAAGTTGCACGAAATATTCATTTTTTTTCTTTTTTCTTAAGAAAATAAAAATGGCAGCTTCGTTTTACCCAAATTCAGTAATGGCGACCTAAATTTAACAAATTTCAGTCCAGTTGTGTTCTTCCTCTGCTTCTGTCACTTTGTTATGCCAATTGCCAAGTATCCAGCATTGATGTGGTAATTGCCAACTTACAAGTAAATTTTTCCAGAATCTGAAAATAACAAGTTAGGCACGGGTTCTATGCATAAATTAGACCGGGGATCTTTTCTAGAGCTTGAAGAGAGTGTGCACAATATCAATTTTACTTACAAAAGTGAATATTAATATGTGAAGATCCCCCATGCCATATACAAGTAAAATTTAGTGACAGGTCTGATAACATGAGTTTGCCGCATAAAAGTAACATTAGCTTCTCATGTTAATTGACTTAAATGCGTTATATGTGTTACATAGAGGAGGTTTCGAGGGTCGCCTTCATCATTAACTGCACATCAAGTTATCATTACTAATCAGTCAAAAAATAATTTAAAAGAATAAAAAATAATACCTTGAGCTTGTCCATGGTGAAAGCAGGGCTGCTGTTCTTCGATGCTTGGTCCAGTCTAAGCCCTGATAACGAAGCCCTTTCGTTGTATAGTATATAATACCTAAATCCATTCATTATTGTCCACTTTTTGCACTTCATGTAACCTGCTTTTAAGACCAACAGTATTCTGTACTCACACATTAATTGGGTCTGTATGACCTTGTTTTCTTTACTTCCTATATATTGTAAAGTAGAAGCTTATTACTTGACCATACAAGCAGCATCTGATTCTCCATGTATTCATGTGATTGCTCCAGGTTTGCTTGCTTATTATTTTAGCTTATCGTTATTAGTCATTAATGTATCTACAACAAAAATATAGTGTGTTGATCCTCTTTGTTTTAAGTTTTTTCTGGGTTTTTCTTTTGTTTTATTTTTCAAACATAAACCCCTCAAAAAAGATTAAGAAAATAAGAAAGAAGAAAAAGAAAATGAGCAAAGATGATGAATACTGTAGCAGGGAAAAGAAAGAGGCGAAATCTGGTTTCATATTTATGTGCAATTCAAAAACCAAGCCTGAATGTTACAAAAATAGAGTGTTTGGGATGCCCAAAGGAAAGGTTGAAGTGAGTGAAAAGATTCAGCCTGGTGATAATATGTTTTTATATGATTTTGAGGTAAAACTTCTGTATGGAGTTTACAGGGCTGTTTCAAAAGGTGGCATGAATTTAGTTAATCATGCTTTCAATGGCTATTTTCCTGCTCAGGTTAGATTTTCAATAGTCACTACCAAGCTGAGTAGCAGATGGGTCATTCACATCAGATACCAATCCACATGCATAATGGCGTGTAGAAAGGTAAGGAACATTTAAATAAGGAGGAGCATGTCTAGCAGCAAGGGCAATATAAGGGCCTTGAGGAGGAGGATGACCAGTTAAATGTTGTCTTGTAGGCCTATATGATCGTTAACTGGAGGCAAATGAAGTGGTAAGTAAGAATGTTACGGAAGCACTCCATCTCTATATGGATCAGTATGTAGGGTCAAATGCACAGGCTGAGGAGCGTACACGCCATGTGGAGCCCGGTGATCATGCACGTCATGTGGAGCCTCGTGTACATGCAGTGGAGCTTGTGTATTGTGACTGTAATATAGAGGTGATGCAGGCTCTAGTGTCGTACCAATGGGTTTGAACAATGATATTGACTTGTCAACCTGTTTCTTGTTGAGTTCTTGTTTAAATTTGTTCTTGGAATCATATTTTTCAAGTATAACTTGTTTGAATTCCCTCTCAGAAAGCAGTAGGCAATCTTCAGGACTTCTGAATACCCTTTAGAAATCAGCAGTATATGGTGCACGTGCCCCCACAATCTTCAGCGTGGCGCGTATGTAGCTAATAGCTAATCTTCTGCGGTGTTTAAAGAAGCTGCTATTTGACAACCATTCGCAAATGGTGGTGTTCCCTTTACAAGTTCTACCCTCCTTTAGCGACTTTTGTGGATGTTCAAATATTGACCCATTACCTATGGATAAGTATGTTGCTAAAAATATAACTACTTGCGACACATGTGTCTATGGTAAACAAAGGATTCATTCGCGATGAAAGTTTGCGATGCAGTTGTCTTTATTTAACGACGCTTCATCTATGTCACAAATAATTTTAAACAAAACTGTAGAATTTGCAATGTAAATTATTCGCAACATTCCTGCATTTATTGCATTATATATTATGTCGCCAAAGATTAACTTCCTACGACGTATAATTCTATCGAAAAGTTTCTTTTGCGTCTGCACCTTTTGTGACGTTTATGCGACAAATTTTTTCGTCGCTGCAAACTTTTTGCGACACATGGTTAATCTTTCGCAACATTATTTTACATCGCTAAAGGATAAAATTGTTGTAGTGAGATTTAATTAATTAAATGGGTTTTAAATGATAAAATGAGAATAATTTGCGATTTATTTAAAAACATAGGGAATTTGTGATGATTTGGGAATTTAGAAATTTATTGGGATATTAATTATGAAATATTTTGTGAAGTTAAGAATTTTAATAATAAAATAATTATTGTTGTGATTTGAAAAAAAGATAATTTAATGGGAGATATTTATTTACACTGGAAGAAACTATTTGTTAAAGAGATTATAAAGTGAAGTATTTTGATATTGAATATTTTCTAAGTTACGAATTGTTAATAAATGATAATTTTAATTATGTTTAAGTAATATTGATATTTAAGCTTACAATGATTTTAAAATAAATTAAAAGTGGTATAATAATTTTATAAAGTTAAATAATAATAAATAAAAGAGTTATGGGATTTATTAAGTGAAGAATGAATTTTGTTTAATTATTTATGTTAATGAATAATTTTTACTAAAATGGGTATAATATTGTGATTTGACCTTATTTTTAATTTTTAATGGGGAAATCAAGGGAAAATAGTTTTCTTAAAAATATATAATGTTGGTGAAATACTATTACTAAATAAATGTGATTTTTAATTGAAATTGGAGTTATTTTAATGAGAGAGAAATATTGTTTTTGGGTAATAGAATGAAGAAAATTTAAATGGAAGATGATTTATTTTAAAGCCCATGAGCCCATAACCCTAGCTTTAATTGAGAACCAGCTTATTCCTACTACATTTCTTTTGAGAATTCTGGCCTCTTCTTTCACTGCTTCAAAATATCTCCCATTCCTCATTTTATCTAAGGTAAGTGATTCTTCACTCACAAATCTATGTATCGAATGTGTGAATATTTGTTTGATGATGTTAACTATGATTGAATTTTGGTTTATGCATCACTAAATACGTTACTGTATATATCTAATCGCTTCTATGGCCATGGATTCTTGCTTGATTGATGCTTGATCATGTGTATGAACCTATTAATGTGTATTTATTGGTAGAAAGTACGAATCGATCAACGAAGAAATGAAGGGGAACGTGGCATCTTTGGCTCACGGCTTGAAGCATAATGTTCTAGAAGCTTCTAATGGATAAGAAATATTATCATGAGAGAGGTATAATGGTAATTAGCATAAAGGAGAAGTGATGTAAATGAGAAGTAACGGGCGGTGAAGCTTCCATGACATTGTGAGGGGGGGGGAGGGGTGAGAGAGCTTAAGCAACGCCATTCCTAAGCCTATATAAGGAAGGGCATACCCTTTGTTATCATTCACAAAATTTTACAAAGCTTTGAGTTGAAAAATCAATGGCTTCTTCTTCTTCCTCTCTTATGTCCTAAAGAAAATTATTGCGAATCAATTCCAAATCACTTCAAACTTTGCTATAAGGCTTAGTACAATATTAGAACACCTTCCATCAAGTTAGAACTTAAAGAACCAAAGCCACACCCACCCTAGGAGCATAGGCCGTGAGCAATAATAATGGGAGAAGGGCAAAAGCAAGGTGGAAAGCAAAGGAAAGAGGAAGGGAAAGGAGGTTGCTAGCTTGGGTTTGGACTTTGATTCTTGGATCTTGGTTGTTTGTGAGGTTAAAGGTGATTTAACACGTCACTTTGAATGAAAATATAACACATACATATGTTGTGTTGATTGTATATATGTTGTTTGAATCGTTGTTAACTTTGGTTAAAATATTGGTTTGGATTCTTACTTTAAAAGCAAGTGACATATGTGATCCATGTGTATGGACTTGAAAAAACTTGGAATGGACTTGAATTGACTTATATGACATGTGACAAGACCTTGAACAATGCACATAGGTTATAGATGAACTTTGGTTTAGATCGGACTCGAATTTGAAAGTGCACTTATACCGATAGTCGCTATAGATGCAGTTGTAAATTGCCTTGTTTTTAGCAATATTTATAGAACTTTGTAGAGAGATCCTTAGGAGTTTCTCACCATAATTATAATTTCTTATATATATGTTTGTTGCTATTAAAAGCTTAAATATTAAAAAGTTAAGTAACATCTCAAAAAGTGGCCAAAACTTCACTTATGCAAAACTGCCCCGTTTGAACTTGAGTTTGGACTTTAAAGGTTTGAAAAGATATTTAGATTTAAGTATTTTATTTCATTCTTTTTACAAGTGTTTACTAACTCGTATTAGAGAATTTCAAAAGTGTATTGAAACCTTTATGAATTTCTAAGAATTATTGTGAATTTTTAAAGAAGAGATATTTTGTGGGAAGACATGTCATTTTTAAGTTTTAAGGAAAATTGTAAAGTTGTTATTTTCAAGTAATATTTGGATAAATGTTTTAAAACCTGTTATAAGTATTTTTAAGTATTTTAAAAGTATATACAAATGTTTTAGAAAAGGGGTTAGAATTGCTTAGTGGCAAAATGGTAAATTATTTAGTTACTTGTTTGAAAAGTAATTAACTATATTTAACACTAAAAGCCGACGAAGTAAGGCTAATATATTTGTGAGAGTTAAGATTAATGTCGAGTAGGGACGAAGCAATAGTGGTCTAACCTACCGGGCTTCCCTCTTGACCGAAGAATAGTAAGTGGGATAATGTCAGACACGTGTTAATCGTGTTGATTTCTTATTTTTTATGGAAATCATTAATACTATACTTAACACTAAAAGCCGAAGATGTAGACTTATCTATTTGTGAGATTTAAGAATGAAGTGTCTAGACAAGGCTTTGATGCTACCAGTGCTCTAACTTACCTGGCTTCACTCTTGAACAAGGAATAATCAAGTAGGAATGTCAGAAATGAGTTAAGAGTAGGAATCGTGATTTGTATAAACAATTGTTTTGACTAGATAATCGATTAGTCGATTATCGAACATGACAAAATATTGACTTAAGAAGCTATCAAAAGGCTTCATGATTTCATATTAATGAGAATCCCCAGGAAGGAGCATTGGTATGAAACGTCTCTAGCTTTCGCTTACTTTTGAAAGAACCAGAATTGAGTTAGCCGAAAATTCATTGAATTAGTTTTGAAGAGACCGGGGTTGGTAAGTGTTTTGCTTATCAGATATGAGTACAAAACTAACATACGAGTTCTATGTTTTAGAAGCGATTGTGAAGTGAAATTTCAAATGATGCTATCGTAAGGGACTGTCTATCTTGAGGAGTATTCCACGAGAGAGGACAGTCATTCGTCGGAAGACTTATGCGTGGAATCTATGTGGAGGTTCGAGATCTGTTCGAGATGCTCGAATCTATATACTGATTCATGATCTGTTTGAGATATGTGAATCCATTTGAAGATTTGTGTATGTTCAAGTGATAAAGACTTGGGTGAGAGATGCCGAACGTAGTCTCGACATCGAAAATGACTAAAACCAGAGATAGGATACATAGCCAAAGGGAATGTAGTTTTTTAGCAATCCCAAGGGTGTAGATGGCTCCATCTAGTATTACTTACGGACATGCATGTAGGAGTGATGCATTCGGAACCACGATTGTCAAGGCATGGCTAGTTATGTATTTCCTATAGTACATTCCTTAGAGATGTACGTTGCTCAGAAGGATATCTCTGATCCTTGTGCAGGGGTTCGGATTCGGCTAAGATCTCCACGGAAAATCCACTATGCGAACGCGCCTTAGCGGTATTGATTATATACCCAATATTGTTGTGGCGTTCACATAGCAACTATTTGATATGGTTTATGTGTTACACTCTAGACATTATCTATCATATCACTATATGTTAAACTTAACGAATGATTAGTTTCTTTAAGGGGAAAAATGTTATGGGAATCTGTACGGTCTCAAAGGTTACTATTACTTGTTGCATATTTCTTGAGTTTCTCACGCTGGTTTGCCAGACTGATCCGGGTGCTATTTTCTTATATACTTGAGTCAGCCCCGTGTATGTTTCCAGATTTAGCTACGAACGCTTTGGAGCTTATGGAAAAGAGCCGGATAATTACCTTTTATAGTATTCTTATTTCCGCTGCATTTTTGTATTGTATATATCAGCATTGTGAGGACATGCAGTTATAACTGTCCAAACCGATGATAATACCTAGGTTTTAGTACTATGATATTTCTGTATTCAGAGTAACCCTTTGTACTATTCCTTCGATATTATATATTACCGTTCCATTGTGAGATTCTGATATTGTGTTCTTCTTTCTTGTTCTATTCATCTTCTATTTTTTTATCCTAACTCTTGGTCTTTTCAGCACTTGGGTGCTCGGCACACAATTCTGTGGATGTATTTAGTGTCGACATTTGAGGATCAAAAAGACAAGTTGTTACAACCAACGTCCCATACCGTTGGTATTATAAATTCATTTATTCAAAATTCTCATTATATAGAAGTTCACACATCTCATATGATTCAACCATTTATTGATACAGAAGGGGTTTTACTGTATAATTATCATTTCCAAAATGATAATATAATTGTTGGAACATAGGTTTTGATTGCTGACAAGACACAACAATTCACGAATCTACGACTACGATAACATCCAGACTCATCGGCTCAATATATGGTTTGTATAGTTATATTTTTAACAAGAGTCATTAAATGTGTATATAGAGTCAAGTTTAGTGCTTTGTTAAAATCTTTCCTCATGAATCATCATTCACATTCAAATAAACTTGCATGCATATTTTAATCAAAATCAAGTTTTCAAAAAATGCATGGAGCAGAGCTCGAACCCGGGTCACTAGTTTGGAAGGCAAGTACTCTAACCAAATGAGCTACCGTAGTTTTTGTTTAACAACAGAATTCAGTCGACTGAATCTGTGCATTTTAACATATATGTGCATGTTTTTAAATTCAGTCGACTGAATGATCAAAGTCAGTCGACTGAATCCTACAACTGTCGTTTTTTAATGAAAAGACACCTCTTTTCTGAATAGTTGTCTTCCTCTCCAAGGGTTGCAACCATTGCTATTCGTAGAGATCTCTTCACCAGCAGTTGCAACTTCTTAACTACTATATATATGCATGAATTTCAAGATCAAATCACTTCACTTACTTGCTTATACTTGAATCATATTTTCTGAATTAACTACTCTCTTGAATTCATACATTCATTGCTTACGTATTCATTTCCATATTCTTCAAGCAATTTGAAACTTCCTAATCTTCATATGCACACAACTACACACATCATACTTGAGGAAAATATTATAGGAAGGGTGTACTACAAGTGACAAATCCGTGTTATTAGAACACACAAGGTCAAAACAATCTTTTGTATTTGTTAAAGTCCCGTTCTGCTGCTCAGGTGTGTGAAGTCCTCTTCGGCTGGTGAGGCGAAATCCTGTTCCGCTGCTCAGGTCCCTGTTCTGCTGCTCAAGGGTTGTATAAACATGTTCCTCCGGGCTAAGTGAGGGTTGCTGTTTTAGTGAAATTCCAGAAGGAGTCTGGGACTGGACGTAGGACGGTGCTCCAAACCAGCATAAAGATCTCTGGTGTTATTTTTATTATACTGCTCTTATATTCCGCACTATTTATTATATAGCTATCATCACTATATTCTGTATTATCGTATGTCCATATTACACGATCCATAGCACACATTCAATAATTTCAAATATAATACTAATTTAAGAAGGCTTAATTTGAAATTTCCACTATTTCCAAAAATATTAGTTATTTACAGAAGTTGACTTCTTTAAACCTCTTATAAAATTTCAAATACTTCAACCTCTAAATTTTCCTTTGGATTTCAACCACCCAACTCCTTTTAGAATAATTTCACATTATCGAAAATTCCTCTTAAATAATAAAAGAAACACATGTGCGATAGAAATATTTGTAGTATATGGGAGGGAGGATCCAGGTCGTAAGTCTATTTGTTATGAGACGTGGGTGTTAAGCCGTCTTGTAGCATATGTGACGATCCCAAGACATGAGCCTAGTACGTGATAGTTTGATGATACAATTATTTACCATGAATGGCGGAACCGGATGTATATGGTTATTTGAGTATGATATGGTTTATAGTGTGTGAGGTGGTTTCAAGGTGTGTTATACACTTGTCACATTATAGCATTACCTTTGTAGTATACATGGAGTAAATTTCATTAACTCATTCAGGCTTATGTCTAACTCGCTCTTATATTTTTTTACTTATATGACTAGGTTGATACATGAAATTTGAACTTTCATTTTCAAAGTGCGATAGAAATATTTTCAAAAAGATGGGTTTTATATGTTTCTCAATTTACCTTTCAAAAGTTTTACTATCCAAAAGCAAATTACATATCAAAAGATAAGTGCAACCATGCATCTTACACTAAATTTTTATAAAAATAAAAGCTTTAAAATAGATATGGAAAATTACCTTTTTAAGTTTCCCCATGTTTGAAGCTAAAATAAGGAGTTACCATTTCAAACTTCAAACTTTATAATTTTCCAACGATTTCAAACACCGATGTTTCTAACTCATTTTAAAAACTCTTTCAATTCTACTTTTTTTATACTAAATATCAAACTTCTAAAGTTTCTAACCTTTTAGAAATAATTTCTAATGGTTCAACGCTTAAATTGGAGTGGATGAAAACAAATTAATTTATGCAAGCCGAATTACATCTAATAATGCTTTAAGTGTATAGTGTTTTAGCCACTCTTCTTCAAAAATGGTTAACTCAAGTCTCCAATACGATGTCCAACAACAATGTAGGAATACTCTAGCTATCAATTTAAGTTGACTGGAGTTTTTAGCAACTATTCCTGATATAAGAATATGGTTTCCACATTAACTAGGGAGATCCTCTCTAATCCTCTTTAACTTTGAGAAGTTCTTCTTTCACGTCTCCTTCAAGCCTTATTAACATCACACTTCTTTCATATGTGTCCAATGGTACTACTCTTCTTATATTCACCCTTAGACCCACAATTTACTCACTAATGTTGGTTAGTATATGGAACCTCTTTTAGTGTTTCTTTGTGGAGTAAATGTGATGGGTTTATTTTTCACCCCTCTTGTTATAATCTTAACGTTTGTTTTAACTTGCAGTTGTTTGCTTATATAAAGGACAAGCCAATAACTACCTTATGAGTCAAAATATATAGTATGTGACACATAAATAAATAAATAAACATATATAATAGAAAATTACAAATATGTTCTCTCATGCACCCTAATTTTGTGGAAATCGCCTAACCTAAGCTCTGATACCAACTGTGACAATCCGCATCTCTGGACATACCGATTCAAAGTCTAAAATGAATTTCGAACACACATCGTACCAAGAAGTACGAGTGGTCGGGGTTTTTGAATGTTACATGATACAAAGACTAATATAAATGTCTCTAAATAACAACATAAAGTTTGACTAATAGAGTAATATAGTATAAAATACATGGATAATAACTACAAGAAATGTAACTCTAAACACCTAGTCTCCTCCTCAACGCACTACACCCTGGCCAAGTCACCTACTGGCCTGTCCTTTTATAATGGATGTAAAAGGAGAAGAAAAGGGGTGGATTAGACAAATTTTGATGAATTAATTGCATTACTAGTATATGGTGTTCACAAGCAATTAACTTTATTTATAACCTACATGAACTGTGGTGTCCATTTATGTTTAATTGCATATCTAAAGAACTGGTTATTTTATAAATCAAGGTTTTAATTCTAATTACACCTACAACAACATATGAAGGTTTTCTAATCAAGGGTTGAACAACCAACATCTAATAATTCTAGGTCAATTCCTAGTATGCGAATCATGGACTATTCAACTGAATTAATATGGAAAATGTTCTTTTTGAGGTTTCTGATTAAATAAATATGATGGTGTGCACACATGCCATGAGTGATCATCACACTCCGTTGAATTGAATCTTTCAAATGTGATTAGTGTGTGATGATATCATCGAGTTACTTGATCTAAATACAAAATAAAAGGAAAAAGGAGTTAATTTTGGGTTGTTTGCGGCCTTAATGATGGATTAAAACAAAATTTGGTAGGTTGAAAACTTACATGGTAACTAGACATTCAAGTTGATGGGTTACTATAGGAATGCAAGTCGACTGTTTGTTGCTATGCCAATAAGAGTATATTTGTATTAATTTATTAACTTGTAATACTTGTAAATTAATTTAAATTAGTTGAACTTGCGAATTAGCTAACAACACTATTGTGTTGAATCCTCATGTGAACTCGGTTCTTAGTAATATTTAAACAATTTAAACACTAATGTCCTGTACGCGCTTTGCTAAAGTACAATATCAGACACGAGTTCAGTTACTTATAGATCATTTAGACGACGATCCAATATCCAAACTTTATAAAGATACACCTTTGTAGTGATATTTTAAGGTTGTTTTCTTTTTGTCATCATTATATCACTAAGATATTCAAAGGTTGGTCAATGGTCAAAAATTCAAAAATATCCGTAGTTGATTGCATAAACTACTTTAAAGTCATTGGTTCAATCTGATAACATTTATTGATCAACCATTTACTCTGGTCAGATATTTAGACTTCAAGTTGAATATCAATTATGGTGACTAACCTTTAGCAACAAATGAGATGAATCCTCTCTTTGGTAGTGTTTCACTTCAAGTAGTTCAAAGTGTACCCAACTATGGCTGTAACATGATTGTGATATCATGTGATTGACTATAATCAAGTACAACCTAGCTATATAAGATCAACGGTACTTTCAAGCCCGAAGACTAATGGATATCCTTTTATAAGGTCTTCTATTTTGACTTAGTGTACTAACCTATAAAAGACTCTCATTGAGTCATTGATTCTTTTTGTGGTTGTTTCAAAACAACCATAAGTATGTAATCCTTTAGTGCCTTTAACAGTTATAAATAATTCATTGCTCGCTGTATGAAGAGCATTACATACACTAGTCTCAACGAATGTATCAATATGTTTTCTCGATACATCTTGACTAGACGATTTAAAGATTAGTATTTATGTGTTCGATAAAACTCTTGATTGCGAACACATCCGCAACTTTAGTCAATAAAATACTTCTCCTAAGAATTATATACTTATATATGTTTGATGTATTCATATCATTACTTATATCACAATATTACAACACATATAATATAAAACAGAACCAAAAGTATACTTTATTTTGAACAAAATTCATATAGAAGAGTTAATTTATATAATAAATTACATAATTGCCCATAGGACATAACCTTAACTTTACCATCTTTATCCCTAAATAAACGAAAGCATTAGTTCTTCATCACATCCAAGGGAGAATCTACCATTATTATTTTGTAAACTCTAATTTACATATCAAATTTAGCTAAAGTTTCAAGTGTTCATGCAATTGGTGATATTCATAATCACTCTCTTCTGATCTCCTATACTCTTGTTAAAGTTGAAGAATAGAGGTAAGTGTTGAGTCCGAGGACGTAAGCCAAACCTTCTTTTGTTCCTTTATTTTAGCTATTTTTATTTTATTTGGTGACTTATTTAATTTTAAGAGTTGTTAATATTTAATCAACTAGCTTTGATGCATTGGATTTCGCATAATAGTTTTCTATTTTTCTATTTTGTTTGATAGTTGGATGCTTTGGATTTAGTTTTGTTAGATTTCATTGATAGTCAATCGGTATGTTATATCTTGGTTAATTATGCTAAGATGGTAAGAATAATCTTTTGATTAGATAATCAAACCAAATGTTAGGGAGGTTTGTATACTATGTAGGCTTGTAAAACCAAATTATGTAAGCCAAAAGTAAAATAAGCAACATGTCTTTAATATGTCTTCTTGAATTTCTCCAATGCTATTTACTTTGTTCTTTATACATGTGTCCTTTTAAGTTTCTTCAACTTTAACTTTTTTCCAAAGTATTATTTGTTGGGGAAAAATCCCTCAAGGTTGCCTTAGGAACAAAAAACCTAACCTTGTAGAAAAACAAATAGGATCGGATTGATGGTGAAGCAAAAGAAACAATAAATAGCCACCAGCTAAAAGCAACCACAGATCAAGCGATAAAAGAAAATAAACAGTTTAAAAATATTAAATTAAATAAGGTTTTTGAACTGTTGTTAGAAAAAAAAGAAATTAAGATTGTATTGATACAAACTAATTATAATATAAGGTATGAACTTAATCTAAATTTCTGTTAATGAGATATGTTTTGCAATAAGGTAAGAATGATAACATATGTTAACTAGTATTTTAATGACATTGGTTTGAATGAAATAAATGACCATTTGAATGTAAATTTTCAATTAATTGGAATAATAAATATTAATAAAGAATAATATATGTTCCTTTATTAAAGAAGAAATCATATGTTATTTATTTGGAATGTTTGGTAGTTGAAAGATTTATTATATGAATAAGAAATCAATTATTATGGATAAGTGTTAATTTAATAAAGAATAAAATAAATAAGTTTAGTAAAGGAGTGAACATATGTTTATTTGTTTGAAATGTATTTTAGCTTATAGATTAATTATAGGGATGAGAAACTATTATTTAGTAAGAAATGTATGAATATGTTTAAATTACTATTAGATAGGAAATAATTGTTCTAATTCTCTTTACATTTATTTAGTCCATTTTGATATTCACCTTTGTTGAAATTAATGTAATTGAATAATTTCAATTAATAAGAGAGAGAACATTAAATTGTAAATTAATAGGTGTAATTAAACATAGCTTAGGTTTCGTGAAAACAAAAGGAAAGTTTGATTTAATGAAAAAAACATTATCAAATAAGGTGAATGTTTTATTTGTGAATATAATTTTAAGTTCACTAAAATTGAATTT
The DNA here is from genome assembly GCA_030737815.1 of Allium fistulosum. Lineage (NCBI taxonomy): Eukaryota > Viridiplantae > Streptophyta > Magnoliopsida > Asparagales > Amaryllidaceae > Allium > Allium fistulosum. The sequence goes on along the minus strand of CM060907.1, from coordinate 896,343,449 downwards.
TGTTGTACGTTCAAGTTGAAATATTCGATTTATTTAAATATTCAAACTTGATTTGAATTTAATTTATAAAAAAATGGTAAGAAAACAACTTGAAGGTTAGGTTAAAATTTTGATTTGGAATAATTAGCATGTTTACATAGGAAATTTATTTCATTCCAAATTTGGATGTGGAGTCCCGGTTCATCTTTTATTGTGTGTAGTGGCGGTCCCCATTACGTTAATTGCAGTGTATACTTTTATTTACTATGTACTAAATAAAGATATATAAATGTGTAAATTTGAGTGTATTGGCGATAATAAAATAGGTTAAAATGAACGTTTTTAAATTTGAGTATATTAGAGTTTTGCTTTCCATGTCCAGTCTACCTTCTCAAATTCAAATCATTGCTCTCATTTATTTTATTTTATTGCTTTCTTTTATTAAATACATGCTTCTTTTGGTTTTCCATTAAGTTTTATTTATTTACACGTGAGCCTTGCCTTGAAACGTTTCCTGTATGTTAATGAAATTAATTAAGGTAGCGCTCGTTTAAAAATTTTATACCAAAAGATTTGCTTGCCTTGTAAACATGTTTCTCAAATTCCAACGCGTGTCTTTCATCCTTTGTTAATTACTAGCACGTTAATCTCTTTTCGTTTTGCAAATTTACATCTTCTTGTATCCTACCCTTTCACATTCCAATTTCTAAACGTGCTTTACTCCTATTCATTTCCTATTTCAGAAATCTCTTCCTCTAACTTTCGATTTCCAAAACGTGCTACCATTATTTATTTTGCCCGAAGTTTTCCTTTCCCTTCTAAAAAAACAAATGTGAGCAACTTATTTTCATGAAGCCAATCTTTTCCATTTTTTTGCAAATCCATTTCCTAGCCTCCTTCCTACATGCGTGAGCCATCATGTCATTTTTTTTCTTTGATTCTCTCGGCTTTAGAAACATGAGCAGGCTTCAAAATTCTTAACGTGGGTAACAAATTTATTTTATTTTATTATTAAAATGTGTGTACATGTTTTTATATTTCATTTTTATAATATTCTTATAACTTGAATATCTTCCGCATATGTACTCCAATTGGTGCGCGGTTTCTTTCATTGGACTCGTATCGAAATTCCGGACAACATGAAACTGGTTTGGTTGAATTTGAGGACCGTTCAAATTTTGGGCTATTATTGGATTTTTAATGGACTTTAAATCAAAGGTGAGTGATTAAACCCGCTCACAAATACTAAAATGATTCTGATGTTAGTTATTGTAAATCACAAAGTAATTTATTTTTATTGACCATTGTTTGGTAATTTGACTGACATTTAAATTAACATTTGGTTTGAACCAATACGAATTTAATTGATAGTTAAATTTGTAATTGAAATTGAATTGCTAGTTAAATACCTGATAATGATAACTAGTTAATTGTTGTGATTTATTGGCTGATTTGGATGTTGACTGTGATGGTGTCTATTGGTTGAAATTTTGGATGATTGAATGTTTATTTATTTTTATATATCCCTGTTATCACTTTGTATATTAAGTGACAGCATATAAACTATTATTTGAATTATTTCGAATAAATTAAGAAATAGGTTGAAATGATATATACCTATGACACTTTGATTTGGATTGAAATGATATATATCCATCCCTGAATTTAAAATTGAAATAACTGATCACTTGGCCATAGGATAGAAAATTATATACGGACACCGGATTGTTTAAATTAAATGGTTTTAAAATCTTGAATTTGGATTTTAATTAAATGATATTGTTTTAAATGAAATAAATTGTCTAATTCAAGCTTTGAAATGTTGAAATTGAAATTGGTTAAATAAATTATTTTAAAGAATTGAATTGGAAATGTGAAGTATAATCGATATATGACTTTAATTCAGAAAATTGATTTATTTTAAAGATCGAACCTTAAAATTGAACAATGAGGTTTAATTTGATTTAAGTGTTTTAAATCGGTAAATTGAAATTGGACTTGAAATCGATATGGATTGAAATGGGTTAAAATAAGAATTGGATTGAAATTTAAATCATTGAATTAAATTGTTGAATCGAATTTTAAGTTAAAAATGAACGTTTCGAAAATTAAAGTTAATTCGAATTGAAATCGAAAGCAAGTTGATTTGAAACTAAATCGAAATTGAGTCAATTGAGTTGAAAGTTTGGAAATTGAGTTTGTTGATTTTTCTTTTTGAAATGGTACTTAGAAATAACATGTCACTAGGACAACAAACTACAAATCATGTGTCAATAAATGTTCGAATCACGCCATGCAAGTTTCGAACTTGTGCCTCTCGCACCAAAGTCGAATCCCTTAACCACTGGAACAATGGTGCTTGTCGAGTTTTGTTGATTTAAAATTTGGAAATGGGTCCAGATTTGGTTAAATGGAAAGAAATAGTTTGATTTGATATTATTTTCAAAATAAATTATTTTAATATAAACTGTTTAAAATCTATTTTTTTAATATTCAAATTATTTTGATTTTCCCAACTATTTTACTGTATAAACCATTTTATATCAAACTATTTAAACTATTTAAACTATTTAAAATATTCTAAACTATTTACAACTATTCAAACTATTTTCTAAAAATTCAAACTATGCAAAGTTGAAATGTTTATATTTAAATCGTTGATTTAAATGCAAATGTGGTTAAATGAAGTTATAACCTAAGTTGGAAATTGAAATGATATTTTTAAGTGAAAATGAAATATGAAGTAAATATGATGATTTTGAAATGAAGAATATTTTGAAGTGAATATGATATTTTGATATCAAATAGGAATCGGTTTCGAAATGTAAAAGAACCAACCAGTGTGAAAAATGACGTTTGGTTGTTAAAGAGATCGGGGCCTCTTATTGGCATACAATCTGTCAATATTGGAACCACTTTAACAACTGTGTACGCGGTGGATGATATCCAGAATGTAGAGGTTGAATTGGAGGCGTTTGCTGGATTTGAAGAAAGAGAACGATGATGGATGACCCCGATACTTGTGCCAATTGGAAATGACTAAAACAGGAGCCTATGTCTGGCCACGGGGTTCACAACCTTTAGAGGCCATCACCCCTTCATATTATCATATTGATTTTTGACTTGATCGGTGCACCTTGACTTGATTTAGGGGTGGTGGACTCGGTGGGTGGTCGTAGCTACGATGCGTTACCACTAGCCAGAGAGGGTAAACTGGTAGAATCCTACCTTGGGCATTGCCTCATGTGCCTTATCATACTTTTATCCTTATACGCGACCACTACGATTTTATTTTAGTGTTATCTTATCATGGTGCCTCCTTGTCTACCAACGTTACTGGTTGTGTTAAAGGCAAACTATAGGACAATGCTTAATAATATGTTAAAGGGGATCATGTAAAGCCTTAACGCTATTTTAATACTTTACTTTACTGATAAACATTACGTATATAGCGTATTCTACTATATGTAGATAGTTTAATGGATCCTTAAGAAATGGAAAATCCTGTAACATCTCTTAAGTTATTGCGCGCACGTTATACACTGGATAGGAGATGTAAAACCCCATAAACATCTCTGAAGCTTTTACACTCATATTTACTTTTTATTGATTTAACTTACAAAAGAATTTTAGTTCTGACTCGAGTGTTGTCTTTTTATTACGCTCGGTTCAGCCTGAGCATTTCAGTGTTTGAAGTCATGATTCCTTGAAGATGAAGATGGAGATTGCTAGACCGTATTTACTATTATATTTCGTTGCATTATTTCGGTATGTCTGTTGATTGTACTTTAATTTTGTTGAAAAAAAAATATGTAATCAAATGTATATTGTAAAACAACTTCATGAACTATTTATTTGATTACTATATTTTGTCTTTCCACTACGAGATTCTTATTTTGTTTTCCTTCTTTTCTCTTAATTACTTATTTAAATCCCATTGACAATCCTTTCTATTGAATGGTTTGAGTTAAACATGTGTGGTTTATTCTTGATTTAAACCGTCTAAAAAGGTGGGTCGTCACATAAACACACTACCATCATATCATAATCAACCATTAACATATCCATATCCAAAACATATAATTTAACGATTAAATCACAAATCCAAGCTCAACCATAAACATATAATCATATACTATCAACACAACATGGTAATTCAACACAATAACCACTATAATTTCACAACATATAGTTCATCAAAATCAAGTATTTTTCTTTTCCAAAAACAAAAGTTTTACTTACTGAAACTTTTTAAATTCAAGACGAACTTTAGCCAAAACTTGAAAACACTTTAGAAACTTGCAAAAATTGAAACTTTGGACCCTTGAACACTTGAAATGGGCTCGGTCATGTGGTATTTGGGCTCGGCCTAGGGAATGTTAAGCTCGGCCATGGGGTGATTGAGTGCTTGCTACTTGGAAGAGGAGTGTTGTAGAAGATGTAGAAGTGATTTTGTGAATTAAAAAGGTGATTTTTAACAAAATGAAGTGGATTTATTAACTTTAAAAATTTATGAAGAGAAAGCCATTGATGTTTGCTTAAGTTTCTTAGGAATTTTGAAATGAAGAATGAGGATGTAAAAATGAGAACATGAACGTTAAGGGGTATATATGAGCTTAGGAATTCAATTAAAAATATGTAAGTTCTTATAATAAAATATATACATGCATGCATCTCCACTCCTTCCCCCCAACCCTTCATTTCCATCCACCATGTACTCCCCCCCACTCTTGCACTATTCATGCCATATCCCATTGCACTTGTGTTGAAAAAGAGTGTTTTATATGTGTATATACACACACACACACACTTTTCTTTATAAAATATTTTCTTTTATCCTTATATTCGTACATACTTTAAAGAGAGGCATATACATGCATATATACACATGTATTCATCATGTATAAATAGTTTATAATGTGTGTACATGTGTTTAAAATAGTGTTATGATATTTTAATTAACTTTTAACCAATGTAAAATCAATATTTCCGAAAATGATTTCTGGTCACGTTTTCTATTTCTCTAGGAATTATATATGTTGGTAAATGAATTTTAAAAATGATTTTATCATCATTAGTTATTATTTAAAATAGTTTTATTTGCTAAAAAAAATTCATTTATAATTATTTAAAAATATAATTAAATATCAATTTAAATAGCGATTAAATTCTAGGTCGTTACACGAATAATGTAAATCACCTAGAAATCTGTACTCGAACTGTAAATCAAGGGCGATCGTGCGAAAAATAATTCAGGTCCAACTTACTACAATTATCCTTATAGGCAAACTTATTTATTCAATCTTAACCATAACTTTTTTTCCACATTTATTTGTACAAAAGGTATCACTTTTACAACTAAAATCATTTATGAAAACATTTCATAAATATAACTTAATTTTAAACTCGTATAATACTCTACTATGCCCCGAGAATATGTACCAAATATCACTTTTAAATTTTGTTTTCGTTTAAATTCAGATATAGGCCCAATATAAATTTGAGTCTTATAACTGAGTTGACCTCTTCGGCATCTTTACCCATCAGGTTTGACAAGTAGCTAAAAAATAGTAGGATACTTGCATCCCAACTCTGGCCTATAGTCCACTTTTCCTTAGACAAACCCAAGTAAAGATGTTTATTAGTTGGTCCAATAGCATCTAATAGTTTATACAATTTAGATGTAAAACAAAGACATGGTTTTAATAAGACAATTATTAAAATCTTCTCATTCAATTTAATATATTTTAAATCTGGTTTAAATTATTCATCCAGAATTTGAGAATTTACGTAACTTATATCAAAATTTTGTATAATTAAAACACACTATTCCAAAATACTTTTTTTTCAGTTTTACTTTCAAGAGCTTTTAGAATTAAATACCTGCGTTTTATTTTGAATATTTTTACATATTGAAAAAAAATAGTTTTAACAATTATCCACCATCAATTGCTTTAGGTTCGCTTGGATTCAAACTCATTCCAATCGTACAATGAAAATGGGAACAATTTACTAAGTTCACTACAACGTTTGCCTAGACAAGCATCTGTTCGTCACTTAGAAGATTATTCAGATTATCACAAAACCAATCGAGACGTTTCCTCGTACTACTCAAAGCAAAATATTCTTTAAAAATATTTGTACTCATAAATATTTATAAGTAATACTATTGTGTGTGTGTGTATTTATATATTTTAAAAAGTATCTTTATTTATAAACTTTATTTTATAAATCCCTCCGATATAAAATCATCTTTATATGAAACATCTCCTATTATAAATACCCTTTTTTAATATTTTATTGAAGGTAGAATTAACTTACAATACAATAAGGAATCATCAAAGTAATGTCAACAAAATAAAGGTTTTAATAGCGCTTTTTTAACATATATTTGCACCTTACTTTAGTTACACTTTAATTTCATTCTTTTAAATTTACACTTCTAATTTTATTTTATTTTAAACTTACGCTTTTAAAGTTTACACTTTTAATTTCATTTTAAATTTCACACTTTTAGTTTTAAGGTTTACACTTTTAGTTTTATTTTTAAGTTCACACTTTCTATTTGTGTATATTAACTAAGTCAATGAAAGCTAATTATTTTTCCTTTAACTATATTCCAAAGAAATATTTCTTCTTAATATTTCAAAACATTTCCAAATCTTATATATAAAAATCATTTTAATTTTTCTATGATTTTTAAAACTATTATATAAGAAATAACAAGTGCGCTCTTATATATATAATACACTCAACTCATAATATGACATTCCATTACCCTATCTCTTAATGAGTTTACACCAACAGGCTTAGGTGTTCACTCAACTAAAGCTCTGATACCAACTATCACGATCCACCATTTCCACGATTCAAGTCGATAATAAACCATACATTTCTAACTCAAATAGTCTAAAAGACAGATTATCAACGGGGTTTGTTTAAGAATATAAGAAGAGAAGAGAACAATATGTAAAATCTTATAGTGGAATGATAAAATATAATAATTACATAAATCGTTCATGAAGCTGTTTTACAATACACATTTGATTTTCTTTTACAATATAATCAGAGTTATACATTCAGTAGACAAAAAATAATAATGCATTGGAATAGTACTAGTAAATACGGTCCACAAAAATCCATCTTCATCTTCGAGAAACAAACGTCTTCGAACCACAAATAACAACTCAGGCTGACCCGAGCATAAAGAAAAACAATACACTCGAGTCAGGACTACACATTCTTATGTAAGTTAATTCAAATCAAGAAATAAGGATATAATAACTTAAGAGATGTTACAGGATTTTCCATCTCCTAAGGAAATGCTAAACTATCTATATGTAGTAAGATATGCTATATATATATGTAATGTCTATTAGTAATATAAAGTATTAAAACAACATCAAGGCTTTACATTGATCTACTTTAATACATTTTTAAGCATGTAGTCGATGTAGGTCCTGTAACACAACCAGTAATGTTGGTAGCTAGGAAGTCCCTTGTAGGTACAATCTTAAAAAAAATGGTAGTGGTCTCGCAAAAGAAATAAGCATATGGCAAGGCACGTGAGGCACTACCCAAGGTAGGATATTATTGTTTTGCCCTCTTTGGTTGGTCGTGACCCCTAACGGCCGATCACATCCAACAATCCAAAATCAAGGTGCACCAATCAAGTTTAAAATTAAGACAGTAATACAGGGGAAAGATGTCTGCTAGAGGTAGCTAACCTCATTGGCTAGGTATAGCTCCTATTTTAGTCATTTCAAATTGACACAAGTGTCGGGGTTATCCATCATCGTTCTTTTACTTCATTCCAGAAAAACATTCGCCAATTCAACCTCTACATTCTGGAAACATCCTTGCATACATGGTTACTAAAGTGGTTTCAGTAAATGATAGAGAATGTGCCATTATCCAGCCACGGTCTCTTTAACAATCAATTGTTCATTTTATAAAAAAGAGTGTTGTTTTGTCCAATTTAATTTTTACGGCAAAATCAGTTATGAATTTCATAATGTGGTAAACAAGAAAAGTTCTCCATTTTACTTTAAAAATCTATAGAAAATGTTTCTGAATTTTCCAAAAAAATCTAATATTTTTAATAGTCAAAATACGTCAGTTTCAACACTAAATAAATTATTAAAGGCCTAAAAATTTGCATAAATATTCCAATTTAAATTCTTTATTCTCGAAACATTTTCATATAATTTCAAGTAAAATCTCAGATTTTTCTACTTCCATTTATTAATTTTCCCTAAGTTCCATACAGCTAATTACGAAGATTAAATCATTAAAATTAATAAATGGCTGAATTAAATATAAGATCCTTTACTAAATACTCTCCAAATAATATTTAGGTGCTATTGAAATTTTTTTAGGTCATTCCAATGTTTCTATAAAATTTCAAAATTCCAATAATCCTAATAATAAAACACAGAAATTATTAGAAAACAACATTTGGTATATGTTTCTTTACAAAATATTTTTCTTTTGCTGAAAAGGAGTTATAGAAAAAATTTCAAGTCCAAATGTCATTTTATAAATATCACTCGTTTATTCTTATTTAATTAAATATTTTATTTTGATAAATCTATACTAAAACTTCCTGTCCAATATTAGACTATTCTATTCAATATATCATTTTTTTATGACGTATCAAAAATTTAGAATTAACAACATTCATTTGTGAATAATTTTCAAATAATGACAAAACAACGTTTAATTTAGATTTTCTATTCTAAGGCTACACAGTAAAATTTCAGATTCAAATCTTTTTATTTCAATACTAAATATCAAAGGTGTTTAAATTCCACTATTTAGTCATACAGTTAGTCAACATAACATCCATAAACAGCTCATGATGATAGAGTGTAATACAGTGCCAATAAGGGGCCATAATAACCAATAAATAAATTAGAATGGCATGTCATAGTAAATTTAAAGTCATCACAATACATTCATAGCAACTATTCAACAATACAACCATCTCAACTAACGTTTAATTCAATTCATTTTGATCTAAATCAATATAACTTCATATCTAAATTCCAAACAATTGATTTCAAGTTATCTCAATTATATTCATTTCAATTTAATAATATAATGTCAATATTAAATTTAAATTCAATTCAATTTCAATAATATGACACAATATCAAATTCAGATTTAATTCAACCAACCAGATTTTCATTTAATCACATAAGAAAATATAGATTGTTAATTATAAAAACTCACCATTGATTTAGTGCACTAGAATACCAAAACAATAGCAAGTTGAATTTATCATAAAATCTAGTCATTGCAATTCTAGAGATTTGGATCAAATCTAGTTCCCTCTATCCAAGATTAAAGTAATATGAATATGATTAATCGAAACCACGAAACTCATGTTTCCATCATTATATATATATATTAAGCCTTAGGAAAGAAGGTAAATTGGCAAGAGGTCACACAGAGGTGGAGATCAGGCGGAGTTGGTGGTGAGGAGGTTGGGTTGAGGTGGTCGTTGACGTGAAAGGAGGTGGAGGATTGATGGTGAAGGGAGATAAGAAGAAAAAATGCAATGGAACTCACTTTTCAAAGCTATATGCAATATGAAATGGAGAAATTGGGAAATGAACTAGAATGATGTGACGACCCGCCCTTCTCTCCACAGAAGGACGCATCGACAATAAGAAAGAAAGGGGTGAGAAAAGAGAAAAGAAGAGAAGAGAAAAGAAATAACAACAAAATCTCACACAGCGGAACGAATAAATTATATTAATAACATAAACTATTACATAGTATACAACACTTATCAGAGTTACACAGATACACATCACATACTAGACAGTTATAAACATCTGTCTAGATATTACAACTCAAATACAATACAAACACTATCATAGAGATCTACACAGCGGAATACTATATCTACGAACGCCGAAGCCTCCTGCTCCATTGCTCCTCCAGAATATTCGTCAAAGCTAAACCTGAATCCCTTGGCTACTCGTAAAAATTTGAGTACCCAAGAGTTTATAAAACAGAAATAAACACTTGGGTCAGACATGGGTCTGGTGTGAGTAATAGGTTAAAGTTGTTTAACTTTAGAAAACCTTTTAAAGAAAAGGTATCACGTAAGACTCCCCACAAATAAACATGGGTAAGTTTTTACCTTACGCTAACCAAAACATTTGATAGGAAATTCGATTGTATTATAATAAGGTCTAGGGTTTTCAAATAAGTATTCACATAGCCGAAATTGTTACATTCATTAAATTCCAGCATACATAGGTATACAATCAAGTCCGTTATCACTTATTGGAATTTGGGTTTCCATACAATGGCAGAGCTACCGGGGTACCGCTCATCACAGTACGGGGCCTAGATCACCGTACCGAGGATCACTCCCAATCCCCTGCAACACAAAGCTGGAACCATCCCTTACTGGATAATCCCGAATAAAATCACCCCACAGATGGCCGTCGCCAACTGCACCACTAAGCTGAAATAAAAGGAGGAACTCTCTAGACAGGGATGACCTTACTCTCAGTGGGTGCTACCCACGAAGCCTTGCTGCACCTCCCCTGTTTTAGCCATTCCCGGTTGATGAGGCTTGAGGTCACGATTACCTTTAATCAGAACACATCACTTAGAATGCTCATCGTCCACCTGACGATGTTCTGAAAGCATTCAATCCATACAAGTTCGTTCCGGGTTCGAACGAAACCGAAGGCATTATCTCGTTACACTCGTGTTGGAATCACCTTCAGAGTTAACGACAATAACCCTTGCACTCTGAATCTTCATCTTCACTTGAGATTCACGACCTATCGTTAATTTGGATCGATGTGGTATTCGGGTCTCCTGGAATCCCGGTATACGGAAACCCGATCCCGGTCTCATCGAAATCCAAAACGTATCTTTTAAGGGCCAAGTTGTTTTAAGGTTTAAACAATTCAATTCTTATCTATACTACACACAGATAGATAATTCACAATAGATAATCTACATTATCATTTCAATTTCAACCAAACATCCATATCATATATCAACACATATCTCATCAGAGATATCAACAATGCAAAGCATTCAATATCATTCATCTATTCTTAAGTAATGATTTATCATCTCTAATTAATTTAAAGTGAATTAAATTAATTACTTCATTTTATAAATCCTTCTTACTTAATTAGTAATTAAACCAATTAATTAATCATACAATAAGTAACATCTTAATTAATCATTCCTGATTAATTATACTTTAATTACATTAAGTAATTAATACTTAATTAATTTCATAAATTAATTATCTTAAACCATTCAGTAATTAATCTTAAATTACTTCATTAATTAATTAACTATATTTAATTACATTAATCCTTAATTAATTACAATTAATTAATTACTTTAATCACTAATTATTTATTAATTAATCTTAATTAACCAATCCTTAATTACATCATTAATTAATTAATGATCCTTTATTATTCTTAATTAATTATCTTATTAAATTAATTACATTTAATAATTAATATTTATTTAAACCATATTTATTAATCACCTTTGATTAATCACAATTAGTAATTAACTTCCCTTAATTACATCCTTCATAAATTAATTACTCCTTAATTAATTATCTTTTAATTAATCCCTTGATTAATTGTACAAAGTAATTAAACTCAAATTACTTCATTATTAAATCTCCTTTAATTTATTACATCCAGTAATTACCTTTAGTTACTTCCTAAGTAATTACACTTCAATGATTACATTTAAGTAATTATACTTATCAAATTACCAAGTGATTATCTTAAATTAATTTAATTAATTTATTTAAACTTATCAAATTTATTTAATTAATTACCTTAAGTAATTAATTTCTCTAATTACTTCCATTAAGTAATTATACTTAACCAACTTCATAATGATTATCATTTACTAATTAATCTATTTGATTATCAAAATTAATCATGTTAATTAATTATTTAATAATCCCTAATTAATGATCTCTCATTAATTATTAACAATCCTTTAATTACTTTCTTTAAGTAATTTAGCTTTAAATCAACTATTTATTAATTACAACTTAATAAATTCTTAATTATCAATTAATTAATTTCTAATTACTAAATTAATTGCTTAATTAATCTTTAATCACTTGATTAATTAATTCCTAATCATTTATTAATAATCTATACTTATCTAAATAAATAATCCTTAATTCCAAATTAATTAACCTTTAATTAATTTACTTAAAACCTTAATTATTTAATTAATTAACACTAAATCATTAATTAATTAAATTACTCTTTAATTACCTTATTAATTTAATGACTCCTATATCATTAAATCTCTAAATTAAAGTATTAACATTTATAACTACTTTAATTATCATTTACAAAAGGCTTTGAAATCTTTTACTTTTAAATCTTTCTTTTATTTCATTTCAATTTAAAGATTTAAAATAAATTTCAAATTTAACTTTAACCAAATTTAAATCAAATTTACAATTCCATTTTTAAAACCAAAGATTAAAGAAACACTTAACATTAAGGATTTTAAACCAATTTATCTAAATTCAAACCCTTTTAATATATACTTTCAACATTTTAAATTTGTTAAAACATGATAAATTTTATAAACTTTATTTATCTCCACTAGGATACAAATTAAATTGAATCTATATTTTAAAATTTGATTGAAAACTTTGTTTTAAATCCTGCTCTACATTTTAAACTCATTTTAAATTTTTAAAACCCTGTCTGGTTTAAAACTGCAACACTAAAATCTACCCGAGTCCATCACAAATTCTCCCGAGTAAAACCCCTACACGCTTCGAGTCGCTTACGCTACAAACTCGAGAAATACTCGAGTTCTTCCTCTGTTAAATTCCCAAACCAAAACACTGACACGCTGATACTAGTTCACGTGCACACACGAGATGATCGCCTCCGACCATTGCTTCCAACGCCGACATCTCGTCCACGACCATCTCACACGATCTCGAACACCAGAAACTCGAACAACATTAACCATCCAAATCGAGCATTTACCTCAAACCTGGAACAAGAAACTGGAAATCTTCTCAAACCTGTCAACGATTCGTATTCCCACCTCCGACCACCATCGTCGTTGAAACTTTGGTGAAGTCCTCGTTAACCCACCATCTTCTAGTACCCAAAACCCCAGCCAAATCGATCACCAGAGGAAGTCGAACTTCACGCAAAAATTGTAACCCAGTAAAACTAGGTTTAGAATCTCGAACGACCAACCACCATCGCCACGATCATCTACACGGCCATTCACTATTTTTCCTCTAATCACTGATAGCTCTTCTTCCCCCAGAATGAACCACGACCCTCCAGACTAACGTGATCATCAGAAATCGTTCGAAACCCAAATTTTGTTCAACCACGAACTGCTCTCTCTTCCTACTTCTAAAAGTCATGATTCAAATCTTAAAAATCATGTTTTCAATTAAGTATTCAGATCATATGCCTGAATCAATGATTTAAGGAATTCGAATTTTAACAAAACTTGAGTTTTCCTGCTCTATTCTATTTTCCAGAGAAATCTTTATTTTATTTTAACTTAAACAAAAATTTAAACTCTAATATATGATAAAACAATCAATTTTTTGTTTATAACTTGCATCATAATATTTACTAGATCTAGAGATACAGAATTTTTAAATCAAAACTTAAATTTGAAAACTGGAAACAAAGATACATATAAATAACAGACATGCACACCAATTCATTCAAGTACATACATGCACAGATATTTACCTAAAATATATTCACAGATAAACTTATTTCAAAGATAAGCATGCAACCAGATTTCATCATTAAATTTTAAAACTATTGTTACTCACAGGTTTGAAATGAAGAACAGAGCTTCATTTTGAAACTGCTTTGAAAACTTTTTAAAACTTGAATGCTGATTTTGAAACTTGCATGCATGCTCTAAAATCTTGCTTTGAAATAGGTTTACTTGTTTCCAGATTCAAGAAGAAATTGCAGGTTTTGTTTGATTTTTGGAAAATGATGCAAGCTTTTGAATTCATTCCAGATTAAAGAAAAATGCAGGCTACAGGGCTTTGATTTGGAAAACGGGTTACAGGTTTGTTGAAGAAGGGTTTTAGACTCTCAGATTTAAAAAGAAGTGCATTACAGGTTTGAAGAAGAAGATTTTTAGAGGATTTTGTTTACAGCTGAATTCTCTTTAATTTTGAGAATGAAGATTTGCAAAAGAAATGAGAATGAGGAAAACATCTTTTTATAAATATAAATGATTTATTTTAAAATAAAAGAAAAATTAAAAACAAGAATGACACTTGTCTTTATATGTGTTAATTAGTTAACACTTGTTTTAAACAATCCTTTATAGGTTTACACATGTCCTTTAATTTATTAGTATTTATTTTAAATGTAAAAATCCTTTTCTTAATTTATTAAACACTTATTACTTATTTATATATATATATATAGATAATTTTTAAAAGAAATAAAAACCAATTATATATTTAAATAAAAGCTTATTCACATATTTTAAAATCCAAATATTTAAATATTACCTCTTTTGAATTTCAAAATTAATTTACATTCAATTTCAAATTATAATTAAAAATCCAATTTAAAGTTAGATTAAAACAACACATTCCATTTTAAATAACAATTCTATTTACATTAAAATCTATTTATTTAAAAACAAGACTTTATTCATTTATTAAATTTCAAACCAAAGCCAATCTATTTACAATATATATATGCACACATATAAATATATTATAAATAGAAATCATTTTATTAATTTCTAAAAGATAAATTCACTAATTAAATATCCATTTAATTAGATTATTAAACCAATTCAAATTTGTTATCAAAGATTATCAAATTAATTTAATTATTTAAACAGACTATTAAATTGATATTGCCCATAAATTCTGGGATATTACATTCCTCCCCCCTTAAAATAATTTCGTCCCCGAAATTTAAAACAAAGGTAATTTAATAATCTATTTAAATCACAAGCATAAATTACCATCCATATGCTAACAACCATAGCAACCAATTTATCCAATCAAACAATTCTAATTATCCAAACAAAATTCTGGATAGAATTTCCTCGAGTTTCCCCAAGTATATATATATACCGGGATACTCGCTCTACAGAATCCAAACAATCAATACTACTAAACTACAGAGCTTCTACTCATCTAGATCTACAGAACTAAACAGAATATCAGACTACAGACGAGTCTGACTCAACAACCAAAACCTCCAGAACTGCTGGTTTCAAAACCAGAGATAGATCAAACACGTACTCCCTCAGAGATACGTAAAATACATTGAATTCCAGTTATTCAAACTCACAATTCAATCCAGTAGATCAAAGCACTTATCCAAATCAGAACACAGAAAAGATCCAAAACAACTTAGAGCTAACTTCCCAGACTTACCCAATCTTATAGCTCCCTTTAACCAGAGAAAAACTTCACAACAACAAAGTCTCCAACTTTGAATTTCAAATTCCTTCGTCTCTTATCCACAAAATCCTTCAGACGATCTTGGGCTGTCTACATATCCTTCCTGATCAGCTTAACCTTCGCTGATACTTCTTGAAACAAACAGAACCGAAAATAACTCCACAAAATGATCTCCTCAAGATCAACCAAACCCAAAAACAAACTCTACTCACAAACATCAGAAGACTGAACTAACTTCTCCTATCTGGAAAAGACAAACAGATGTACTCGCCAAATTGCTTCTGCTGCACCACTCTGATCTGGAGTAGAATGAAAATGCTGATGAAGAACACAAGCACAAACTGGACAACACATCCCAGAAAATCTCGGATAACTCAAGAGAATACTCAAACTATCGCAAGTCACTTTTGCGATCAACCCAGCCTAACTGCAAAGAAAACTGTTCTCTCTTTACCAATCAGAACAGCTTATACTTAACTATCCAATCTATCGAAGAAATGGATCCACTCTGCTGCTT
Organism: Allium fistulosum; assembly: GCA_030737815.1. Lineage (NCBI taxonomy): Eukaryota > Viridiplantae > Streptophyta > Magnoliopsida > Asparagales > Amaryllidaceae > Allium > Allium fistulosum. The sequence continues at coordinate 896,327,484 of CM060907.1, read as the reverse complement.
CTGAACTTCACCTTCAGAAAAATGCTTAGCCAAAAACTTTCTGCCAACACAAAGAACACTCCGAGCTGCACTGCTGCCACAGATGCCAAAGACTTCTCAATCCAAAGCTCTTCGAGAAACTCGGACCCAAACTAAACAGAATCACCATGCTAAACTCAGCCACAACACCGAAGCAGACACACTTCCACAACTTGTTCCAAAGAAAACATCTTCGGGAACATCCATAGTCACTGCGTCTCATCACACAGCTACTTTTACCTGAGGTATCAAGATACCATCACTCGCTTCTGCCCAACCGACAGATCCAAACTTCAAAAATAAACTCCGAACCTTAATAGGTTTCCTTCAGAGATTGGTGAAATCCTTACACCACAACAAAGCTTACTCGAGACGGTATTAGGTCTACAGTCTCGACAGATACACTTCCAACCTCAACACTCAGACTCCTAATCATAGATGATAAATTATTATCATCTCAACCAATCATTACAAATACCATATACATTTAAAATGATACTTTTTTTTATATAGAAATTATATCTGGGTAAAATTATTTCATCTACTTTTTTTAAAACAATATTGTGTCCGTTGGCCTGGTCCAAGTGTTTAGAGATCCCTATCAATAACGTTAGCTACTCGTATTGACCAGAATCCATATACCACTCAACCGATCAATTAACACAATATAAAACCATTTTATATAACTAACAAATATGCGCTCTCGAATATATATACACTCAGACTCAAACAGGTTGCTACAGATCCTATCTCTAATGAACAATCCTTCCGAACCTAGGTATTCACTCAACCTAATGCTCTGATATTCACTTAACCAATAGCTTAGGTATTCACTCAACCTATGCTCTGATACCAACTGTGACGACCCGACTTCCTACGCCCAGGAAATCGCATCATCAATAAGAAAGAAAGGGGTGAGAAAAGAGAAAAGAAGAGAAGAGAAAAGAAATAACAACAAAATCTCACACAGCGGAACGAATAAATTATATTAATAACATAAACTATTACATAGTATACAACACTTATCAGAGTTACACAGATACACATCACATACTAGATAGTTATAAACATCTGTCTAGATATTACAACTCAAATACAATACAAACACTATCATAGAGATCTACACAGCGGAATACTATATCTACGAACGCCGAAGCCTCCTGCTCCATTGCTCCTCCAGAATATTCGTCAAAGCTAAACCTGAATCCCTTGGCTACTCGTAAAAATTTGAGTACCCAAGAGTTTATAAAACAGAAATAAACACTTGGGTCAGACATGGGTCTGGTGTGAGTAACAGGTTAAAGTTGTTTAACTTTAGAAAACCTTTTAAAGAAAAGGTATCACGTAAGACTCCCCACAAATAAACATGGGTAAGTTTTTACCTTACGCTAACCAAAACATTTGATAGGAAATTCGATTGTATTATAATAAGGTCTAGGGTTTTCAAATAAGTATTCACATAGCCGAAATTGTTACATTCATTAAATTCCAGCATACATAGGTATACAATCAAGTCCGTTATCACTTATTGGAATTTGGGTTTCCATACAATGGCAGAGCTACCGGGGTACCGCTCATCACAGTACGGGGCCTAGATCACCGTACCGAGGATCACTCCCAATCCCCTGCAACACAAAGCCGGAACCATCCCTTACTGGATAATCCCGAATAAAATCACCCCACAGATGGCCTTCGCCAACTGCACCACTAAGCCGAAATAAAAGGAGGAACTCTCTAGACAGGGATGACCTTACTCTCAGTGGGTGCTACCCACGAAGCCTTGCTGCACCTCCCCTGTTTTAGCCATTCCCGGTTGATGAGGCTTGAGGTCACGATTACCTTTAATCAGAACACATCACTTAGAATGCTCATCGTCCACCTGACGATGTTCTGAAAGCATTCAATCCATACAAGTTCGTTCCGGGTTCGAACGAAACCGAAGGCATTATCTCGTTACACTCGTGTTGGAATCACCCTCAGAGTTAACGACAATAACCCTTGCACTCTGAATCTTCATCTTCACTTGAGATTCACGACCTATCGTTAATTTGGATCGATGTGGTATTCGGGTCTCCTGAAATCCCGGTATACGGAAACCCGATCCCGGTCTCATCGAAATCCAAAACGTATCTTTTAAGGGCCAAGTTGTTTTAAGGTTAAAACAATTCAATTCTTATCTATACTACACACAGATAGATAATTCACAATAGATAATCTACATTATCATTTCAATTTCAACCAAACATCCATATCATATATCAACACATATCTCATCAGAGATATCAACAATGCAAAGCATTCAATATCATTCATCTATTCTTAAGTAATGATTTATCATCTCTAATTAATTTAAAGTGAATTAAATTAATTACTTCATTTTATAAATCCTTCTTACTTAATTAGTAATTAAACCAATTAATTAATCATACTATAAGTATCATCTTAATTAATCATTCCTGATTAATTATACTTTAATTACTTTAAGTAATTAATACTTAATTAATTTCATAAATTAATTATCTTAAACCATTCAGTAATTAATCTTAAATTACTTCATTAATTAATTAACTATATTTAATTACATTAATCCTTAATTAATTACAATTAATTAATTACTTTAATCACTAGTTATTTATTAATTAATCTTAATTAACCAATCCTTAATTACATCATTAATTAATTAATGATCCTTAATTATTCTTAATTAATTATCTTGTTAAATTAATTACATTTAATAATTAATCTTTATTTAAACCATATTTATTAATCACCTTTGATTAATCACAATTAGTAATTAACTTCCCTTAATTACATCCTTCATAAATTAATTACTCCTTAATTAATTATCCTTTAATTAATCCCTTGATTAATTGTACAAAGTAATTAAACTCAAATTACTTCATTATTAAATCTCCTTTAATTTATTACATCCAGTAATTACCTTTAGTTACTTCCTAAGTAATTACACTTCAATGATTACATTTAAGTAATTATACTTATCAAATTACCAAGTGATTATCTTAAATTAATTTAATTAATTTATTTAAACTTATCAAATTTATTTAATTAATTACCTTAAGTAATTAATTTCTCTAATTACTTCCATTAAGTAATTATACTTAACCAACTTCATAATGATTATCATTTACTAATTAATCTATTTGATTATCAAAATTAATCATGTTAATTAATTATTTAATAATCCCTAATTAATGATCTCTCATTAATTATTAACAATCCTTTAATTACTTTCTTTAAGTAATTTAGCTTTAAATCAACTATTTATTAATTACAACTTAATAAATTCTTAATTATCAATTAATTAATTTCTAATTACTAAATTAATTGCTTAATTAATCTTTAATCACTTGATTAATTAATTCCTAATCATTTATTAATAATCTATACTTATCTAAATAAATAATCCTTAATTCCAAATTAATTAACCCTTAATTAATTTACTTAAAACCTTAATTATTTAATTAATTAACACTAAATCATTAATTAATTAAATTACTCTTTAATTACCTTATTAATTTAATGACTCCTATATCATTAAATCTCTAAATTAAAGTATTAACATTTATAACTACTTTAATTATCATTTACAAAAGGCTTTGAAATCTTTTACTTTTAAATCTTTCTTTTATTTCATTTCAATTTAAAGATTTAAAATAAATTTCAAATTTAACTTTAATCAAATTTAAATCAAATTTACAATTCCCTTTTTAAAACCAAAGATTAAAGAAACACTTAACATTAAGGATTTTAAACCAATTTATCTAAATTCAAACCCTTTTAATATATACTTTCAACATTTTAAATTTGTTAAAACATGATAAATTTTATAAACTTTATTTATCTCCACTAGGATACAAATTAAATTGAATCTATATTTTAAAATTTGATTTAAAACTTTGTTTTAAATCCTGCTCTACATTTTAAACTCATTTTAAATTTTTAAAACCCTGTCTGGTTTAAAACTGCAACACTAAAATCTACCCGAGTCCATCACAAATTCTCCTGAGTAAAACCCCTACACACTTCGAGTAGCTTACGCTACAAACTCGAGAAATACTCGAGTTCTTCCTCTGTTAAATTCCCAAACCAAAACACTGACACGCTGATACTAGTTCACGTGCACACACGAGATGATCGCCTCCGACCATTGCTTCCAACGCCGACATCTCGTCCACGACCATCTCACACGATCTCGAACACCAGAAACTCGAACAACATTAACCATCCAAATCGAGCATTTACCTCAAACCTGGAACAAGAAACTGGAAATCTTCTCAAACCTGTCAACGATTCATATTCCCACCTCCGACCACCATCGTCGTTGAAACTTTGGTGAAGTCCTCGTCAACCCACCATCTTCTAGTACCCAAAACCCCAGCCAAATCGATCACCAGAGGAAGTCGAACTTCACGCAAAAATTGTAACCCAGTAAAACTAGGTTTAGAATCTCGAACGACCAACCACCATCGCCACGATCATCTACACGGCCATTCATTATTTTTCCTCTAATCATTGATAGCTCTTCTTCCCCCAGAATGAACCACGACCCTCCAGACTACCGTGATCATCAGAAATCGTTCGAAACCCAAATTTTGTTCAACCACGAACTGCTCTCTCTTCCTACTTCTAAAAGTCATGATTCAAATCTTAAAAATCATGTTTTCAATTAAGTATTCAGATCATATGCCTGAATCAATGATTTAAGGAATTCGAATTTTAACAAAACTTGAGTTTTCCTACTCTATTCTATTTTCCAGAGAAATCTTTATTTTATTTTAACTTAAACAAAAATTTAAACTCTAATATATGATAAAACAATCAATTTTTTGTTTATAACTTGCATCATAATATTTACTAGATCTAGAGATACAGAATTTTTAAATCAAAACTTAAATTTGAAAACTGGAAACAAAGATACATATAAATAACAGACATGCACACCAATTCATTCAAGTACATACATGCACAGATATTTACCTAAAAATATATTCACAGATAAACTTATTTCAAAGATAAGCATGCAACCAGATTTCATCATTAAATTTTAAAACTATTGTTACTCACAGGTTTGAAATGAAGAACAGAGCTTCATTTTGAAACTGCTTTGAAAACTTTTTAAAACTTGAATGCTGATTTTGAAACTTGCATGCATGCTCTAAAATCTTGCTTTGAAACAGGTTTACTTGTTTCCAGATTCAAGAAGAAATTGCAGGTTTTGTTTGATTTTTGGAAAATGATGCAAGCTTTTGAATTCATTCCAGATTAAAGAAAAATGCAGGCTACAGGGCTTTGATTTGGAAAATGGGTTACAGGTTTGTTGAAGAAGGGTTTTAGACTTTCAGATTTAAAAAGAAGTGCATTACAGGTTTGAAGAAGAAGATTTTTAGAGGATTTTGTTTACAGCTGAATTCTCTTTAATTTTGAGAATGAAGATTTGCAAAAGAAATGAGAATGAGGAAAACATCTTTTTATAAATATAAATGATTTATTTTAAAATAAAAGAAAAATTAAAAACAATAATGACACTTGTCTTTATATGTGTTAATTAGTTAACACTTGTTTTAAACAATCCTTTATAGGTTTACACATGTCCTTTAATTTATTAGTATTTATTTTAAATGTAAAAATCCTTTTCTTAATTTATTAAACACTTATTACTTATTTATATATATATATATATAGATAATTTTTAAAAGAAATAAAAACCAATTATATATTTAAATAAAAGCTTATTCATATATTTTAAAATCCAAATATTTAAATATTACCTCTTTTGAATTTCAAAATTAATTTACATTCAATTTCAAATTATAATTAAAAATCCAATTTAAAGTTAGATTAAAACAACACATTCCATTTTAAATAACAATTCTATTTACATTAAAATCTATTTATTTAAAAACAAGACTTTATTCATTTATTAAATTTCAAACCAAAGCCAATCTATTTACAATATATATATGCACACATATAAATATATTATAAATAGAAATCATTTTATTAATTTCTAAAAGATAAATTCACTAATTAAATATCCATTTAATTAGATTATTAAACCAATTCAAATTTGTTATCAAAGATTATCAAATCAATTTAATTATTTAAACAGACTATTAAATTGATATTGCCCATAAATTCTGGGATATTACAAATGAGGTGGCAGGGAGATGGGTGGATCTGAGGAGGTGGGAAGTTAGATGCATTGACATGGGTAATGTTAGTTCCTGAGATGATGGTTTTGATGACAACAACCCTAGGACTTGTTATAAAATATAAATACTAATATCTTTGTCTAGATATTTATGTATATGCAGGATATATATATGCAGGTACTGAGAATGAAGAATGTACAGTATAGAGATTCAAGACTGACGAATTCATGATTGTAGAAATCAAAACTGAAGACTCATGAGTATCAAGATTATAAAGAGTTCAAGAGTTCAAGATATCAAGATAAGTAATAGAGTGTAATGACCCGCAAATTTTAACGATTTAATAACGTAATCAACTGAATTTTTGTGAAATTTAAAACTATAAATTTTGTAGTGAAATTTCGATATTTGGAATACGTCTATTTAGACATAGCAAATGGAAAATTTTCATTGGAAAATATGAAAGTTGATTCTATTGTGTAATTTTCAATTTCAATTTAAATCAGTTAACATTGATGTAAATAAAATACTTTCGAAATCTGAATATTTTTGTATAATAAAAATATAAACTATTTTCTGAGTGAGACGTCATATTTCGTTTCGTCAAATTCGGACTCCTCTACCTCCGTTTATCTTATTTTTCAACGAATTTGCAGCATTTTTGGCAGCGAAATATCGACTTTTGATAAGATGATCGTATTGCTGATACCTATGAACCGTTCTAATCATCTCGTCGTGCTGATTTTCGCAGTATATTTATTTGTACATTTCGGCGTCCGGTACTTGACGAAACGGATAGCCGTATTGGTACCTGTTTCTCCTTTTTGTTTCCTTATGACCTTTCATCAATCCATCAGTTGAATACTAGCAGCCTGTAGGCTTTTATAATTCCTTGGATACAACTGTTGCCTCTTGTCATTCCATCACTTCAATTTTTTATTTATCGGTTCGCGTACTCTCTGTCTTCTTCTTTATCTCTTCAACTTAAAAAATATAATAATATAAATTTTGCATTCTTATATATATTCTACCCTATTCGTTCTCTTTTCTATTGGGAAACTGCTCTTCCTTCTTTTTCTTTTCCATCCTTTCCTTTTTGAGAGAAAATATATATAAAATAAGCTTTTATACATGTTGAGATCTACTGTGAACCCATCTCCTCAAGACCTGGCCGTGCATCGAAGCTCCACCCAGCCACCTTCGCCTTGTAGCTGAAGCCACCTAGCACCTTCGACCAACTCTAATGCCACCACTTCATCACCCTATCCACTGCTCATGCTCACGGCCATTGAACCCGACCTTCCACTGCCTCAACAAACCCATGCGCCTCCTCCTTCTTGTTTCCGACAGCCCCACACCCGGGCCTCTGCCAGCCCTGTCAGCACACCCACATCATCCGCCTTCCCATCTCCGTGCCCATCTAACCTCTCTGAGTTTTCATCTCTCCACTTAGTACACAGTCGACAAACCTTTCGAACGTCTCCACTGCTCATCAGCACTCTCCGCCTCGACAGTCGCTCCAAGCCACTGCACACAACCCAAGCGCCTTCACCACGCGGCAACGCATCACCTATAGCAGCAGCGCCTGCACTAGCATTTCAGCCGAGCCCACCCTCCAAACACCGAGCCTACCCCGTCCTGTCACCACTCATTTCCATGGCCGAAGCCATCACCATCCTCCACTGTTCCTTTTGCCGAGCACCACCCTGAAACCGATCACCTTTCACCGCCTTCGTACCTGGACAGCAGCACCTATGCCTTTAATCCGCCTCACACCATGTCAGCCGTTCCATCCATCACTCGTCTCCACTCCATAACATCCGCCATCAGCCACTGCCTAAAGCCGAATCACCCATAATCTTTCTATCCTCCACTGCCGGTTGTAGCCTTATTGATAGCCAGTCCCAAACACACAGCGTCCTTCCACCCTGAACGATGATAGTTGCAACATTTCCCTCCTCTCTAACTTCTCTTTATATAATCAAAGTTATATATATATATATATATATATATATATAATCATAGTTTGCATATATTTACAATCTGGAAGCTGCTGGTTCTCTTACTTTTGCTCGTGAATTGCTATTTGTTTGGGAAAGGTAAATGTGTATATAATATGCTTAAGGCATTTATTTAAATAGATTTTGCAATAGCTTATATATATATTGTGATTAAATAGTCATTTGATGAATTTTGGAAAATATAACTTTTAATAAATATAGTTTTAAATATATATATATATATATATATAATATGAAGATTTTATCTTAAATATGTGTTTTTTTAATTTATTTAAACAATGATTTTTGAAATATATATATAGATTTAATCTAATACATGTTTAAATTTAGGATATGATTTATATATATATAGTATATATATAACTTCACTTATATAATCGATCTTCATCAAATCCAGTTTATCGTGCTCGTCCTGTGTCTCGAAGCTGTCCAGATTTACAACAGCAATGCTAGCTTTGTTGCTGTATCGCTTGCATATTCGTGTGCGTATCCGTGTCCGTTGTTTCTTATTTTCTGTTTCTCTAACCTAGAAAGGTGAGCAATCACTCACGATTAAAATTCTTATATTTAATAAATTTAATTCACATTGAAACGACAATTGAAATATGCTGTTAAATTTGAATTGCTAGTTATTTAATTGTTAAATATGATATGCTATTATCTGCAATTGTTCACCTGTGATATATAACACCATATCCTGTTGTGTATACTTTATTTAATTTGTTACTGATGATATATGTCTGTTGTTGATATGTTATATTATTATTATATTTGTTCTCACTCTGCAAGTTCCTTGTTAGTTTAAAATTCCCTATGGGTTGAAATGATACATACCCGAATGATATTCTAGAATAGAGAAAAATCGTTATAGGTTGAAATGATAAACCCAAGCGATTTTTATTGATTTTGAATTTTGGGATTGCAGGTTGAAATGATATATACCCGTGGATATTTAAATTACGGATTGAAATGATAAACATCCGTACCACTTGACCATAGGATTGAAAATTATATACGGACACCATTGGTCTATATTTTTAAAATGATTTCCAAAGTTTTGAAAGGAAATATATGGGTTTTAATAATTATTGATTTTTAAAATATAATATGTATAAATGTTATTTACATATATGTCTAAATTCTTGATTTTCAAAATTATATGTTTTGGAAATTTTAAACTTATAAGTCAGTTTTGAAAATATAAAATTTAAGATTTTACTTATAATTTTACTATTTTAAAATATAAAAAAATAGATTTAATATAAAATAAATTTAACAATAAGATTTAATTTAATTAGCATATAATATGTTTAGGTACTTATTTAAAAGTATATTTTAAAAATAGGTTTTGCAATAACTGTAATAAATTGAGGTTGGGAAGATAAATTAATGTTGACTGGGAATTTAAATTAGTTAATAATTGAATCTAAATAAAAATTGATTTGAAATTATTGATTTTTGAGATTTTGAAAGATAGGATTTTATGAATTGATTTGATAAAAAGGTGGTTTAATGAATATACTCAACTTTAAATAAAATTGAGACTAAATATTTAGTATTGATTTAAATTTATAAATTGAGATTTTATTTAATTGTTATTAAAATGATTAAGTGAATATTTTTCCAATTTGGATAAAATTAAAGTTATCTGTCTAAATATAAATGAACTTAAATTGAAAATGTTTGGATATTTTGTAATGACATAAAATTTTCAACCATTCGCATCCATACATGTCGGACTTGAATTGCTCAAAATATCATATTGTTAATTTATATTTGGAAAAACTCAGCATATACAGTAAATAAATAGTCACAGAATCACAGACACGGAGTAATATAACAATAATGCAGCGGAAACAAAAGAATAGTAGTTCATGAAGCTACTATATATATATATATAACAGAGTTAAAAAGGATACAACAGAAGTCTCGAATACATAGATGTCTCAATACAATAGTCAAATACAAGATCAGAATACATCACTGGAATCAACAGAATAACTGGAAGCAGAATACATAGCTAGATCTCCAAGCGAAGCTCCAACTCCAAAGGTAAGTCTCGAATGCTGTATCACTCGGTCTGACCCGAGCGTAAAGCAAAACACAAAACACTCGAGTCAGGATTAACATTCTTATATCAATAAATCCAACTCAAGTGAAATATCAACTGAAATACAAGTAACTCAAAGGATGTTTGGGATAACCATCCTCTAAGGATCCGTTAAACTATCAACTATGTAGTAATACGCTATTATAATATGTCTATAGTAAAGTAAACTATCAAAATAACGTTAAGGCTTTACATTTTCCACCTTAACACATTTTATATATTCCCATAGTCTATATAGTACTGTAATCTCCCCTGTAATGGGCGTCGTCAAAAGGCACTCCATAGGTATGGTACAAAACAAACTCGTAGTAAAGCATGCTAGGGTAGGTGACACGACACAATAAGGCAATGCCAGGGTAGATATACCAATTACGCATCCGGACTAGTGGTAACGCATAGCAGCCACTACCGCCCACCTTGAGCCACACTCCCGAATCAAGGGTGCGCACCAAAACAATCACAAAGTAATAGAATGGCATACGATGGAGTGTGTCCGATCAGAGGAGCTACCTCATTGGCCCGAAATCGCTCTTGTTTTAGCCACCTTACGCCAGCTCACGGGAGTCGGGTCCATGTATATACCTCATATAGGATCGTCGCCACCATCCTACTTCATTCTGGAATCTCCACCGTGTACACAATTGTTAAAGTGGTTTTCGGTATCGATAGAGAGTATGCCTATATCCGATCCCGGTCTCTTTAACAACCAAACGTTATTATAACACTGCAGTTATTTCAAAATAGTTTATACTTCGAAACCAAATTATCATTTTCATTTCAAACCAAATCAATACGATATCATTTCCATTTCAAATATATCCATTTCCAAAAATCATATCATTTTCCAAAGTTATAACGCTTTCGAGATCATAGTCTTTTAAAATCAAAACACTTTAGAAATCACAGCTTTGAAATCATAGCATTTTGGAAATCATAACACTTTGAAATTATAGCATTTTGGAAATCATAACACTTTTGAAATTATAGCATTTTGGAAATCATGACACTTTTGAAATTATAGCATTTCCCTTAAACCGTTTAGATATCAATAATAGTATATAAAATAAAATAGTTTATAAAATAAAATAATTTATATAAAATAGTTATAAGTTAAAACAATATATTATATATATATATTAAAATAATTAGTATAATTAAATAGTTTATATTAAAAATAATATAAAATAGTTTTAAATATAATTTAAAATACTTTATATAATAAAATAGTTTCCACAAATTGATAGATCAATTCAAATCAACTCGGATTCCAAAATTCACATTTAATTCAATCTCAATTCATCGATTTCAATTCAATTCTGTTCTAAATAAACTATTTCAGATTATATCGATTTCAAGTACAGATTAGAACCATAAAATAAACCATTTCAATTTTAATATATTTCAAAGCTTTAAATACCCAACATTTCAAAACAAAATTCGATAATTATATATATATATATATATATCAAATTCACTTTACTATTATTTAGTTTTGAAATATTTACTTAATCATTTCAATATCATTTAATACAACTTCAATTTACAAATTTAAACAAACAAAATATCCTATGTAAATTTATATAAGTTTGAAATATTCATTTAAGTCACCTTTAATCAATTTCAAGTTAAAAAACATATCTTTAAAATTTCAAATTCAATAAATTTGAAATCAACTTATTTAAGTATAATTCTTATATAAATATAATTTCAAACCAATTTCAAATTTATCTTTCCACTCTGAATTATTATAAATTCTATATTTAAAATATAGATATTAAATGAATACTTAAACATATTATATATCAACTTTATTAAATCAACTTTAATAAATCTTTAAATTCAATATTTATTAAAACCATATATTTCTTTTCAAAACCATAGAAATCATTTTCAAAAATATATGTATATATAGACCAACGGTGTCTGTATACAATTTTCTATCCTATGGTCAAGTGATACGGATATTTATCATTTCAATCTGTAATTTAAATACATATACGGGTATATATCTTTTCAACCCGCAATCCCAAATTCAATTCAATGAAAATCACTTGGGTTTATCATTTCAACCCATAAAGAGTTTCTCCTATTCTACAGATCATTCGGGTATGTATCATTTCAACCCATAGTGAATTCTATACTAACAGGAAACTTGCAGAGTGATAACAGATATGATAATAACATAACAGACATATATCATCAATATAAACAACAGATAATGGTGTCAGATGTCACAGGTGAACAGATACAGATAACAGCAGATATATAACAATGTAAATAACTAGCAGCAGTATATTTCAATTGACATTTCAATTGAAATAAAATTTAATAAATATAAGAACATTAATCGTGAGTGATTGCTCACCTTTCGAGGCTAGAGAGATTTGATGATGGAAAAAGTTTCGAATCCAAGAACGAATTTGAAGCAAGCACGATGGAACCAAGTTTGCCGGACAGAGCTGATAAATTGGAAACCAAGAGCCAAAAATCATAGTTATAAATTAAAACACATGTATCAAATCAAACATATATACATTATATAATTTGTAATAAATACATATATATATATATTTAAATAAAAATAAAAAATATTTACATATATATAGTGTATGCTCATTTCACATAACCAATACCGTGTATATAAACTTATATAAGTTTGACTATAAACAAAATATAATACTTAAACAATATTAAATTTAAACATATAAACATATATCAAAATCGAAGTCAAAACTGATTTGTACACATGTACCCTTCATAAAAAAATTCAATACCAACTAGATAATATGTATAGAATATATACATATAGACTCAATCATATTCAAAACATCACGTCTAGATCATAATATATATATTTTAATATGTAAAGTAAAAGAGATATCAAAGCCTAGAAAAATAGCCCACAATATAGGACTCTGTAATCAACTATACAACAGATACATATTATATTTTATATTAATATTTATCATAAACCACACATTACAAACAAACTAAATATATATCTAAAACGCAGATATGCATTGCTTATATAAGCTTGTATAAATAGCCCACAAATAGATATATAACTTGCACAGTAAGCGGCTCATAAAGAAACTAGTATGTATGTAAGTCAAACAGTAAATATATATAAAAATTTTAAAATACGCAATTCAAATCAAAATATAGGTAAATATATAGATTGCTTAAAATAGTATATAACAAGTAATAAGAAGATCTTTTTTTTTGAATAAGAGTAAACATGCCAACCAGGCCCAACCCAACAACAAACAAAACCCGACCTCTTCAACATCCTACAACCCTAAAACAACCCACGCCGCCATACTCTATCCATATCTCCAGCAAAACAAAAGAAAAAAATGGTGACTTCACAACACCAAAGCTTTGCCGACTCCCTACTTCACTTCTTCACTCCACTCGCTTTGCCTCTCTCCCAATACGAGAGACCTTTGTTAAATTTCCCACGCATGCCATCCATTTCTTCAATTGTAAAGAGGCTATTCTGATGTTGATAATCCCAAAGAGAATTAACAGATCTGTAGTAAATACGACTCAAATCTGTTAATTCCTCCCTTTGAGACCCAGCACGAACTTGATTCGTTGCAACACGAGCTCTGTTAGACGTATTATTGCTAAGATCGCCAGATCTGTAGTCAATGCGACTCTGATCTGCAGAATCAACCCTTGGGAAAGCAGCGCAATCTCTATTTGATGCAAAGTGATCTCTGTTGGATGCACTATCAGAAGTAAAATCATCAAATGGATGATTTCTAGCCCTAATATTCTTCGGATGAGCTAATAATTTCTCCAGATGCTTACTTCCTGCTTCATTGCTCCAGTCTTCAGCTAGATTTGGAAACTTGGTTTGATCCTTCCATTTTTTCTTTGATTTGTGAAGCAAGATCTTACTATCTGTTTCAATAATAATCCATATCTGCTCTTTACAGCTACTAGCTTTATTATGAGTACGAGCATTTCTCTCTTTCCATATATGATAGGCTGCAGTACTAATATATATGTGATCTAGGTCTCGATCCACTGATTTTCCTTTAAACTTGGTATTTGTTAGCTGAATAATTTGCTTGAGAAGCAATAGATCATTGTTTTGAATACCCAGTTTAGCCTTAATATGCTTCCATATAAACCGTGAATAACTGCATTCAAAAAATAGATAGAGCTCTCATTTTCTATATTGCATAAGGAACAAAGTGAACTAGAGCTATTACACCACTTATTTATTCTGTCCCAAGTTGGTAATTTATTATGAAATGCAAAGAAAGTACAGTATGCCATCTTGGGACTGTTCACCTTATTCCAAATGCAATCATACCAATCAACCTTGGTGTCTGTTTGCACAAAAAATGGGCAAACACCTCCAAGTCGTATGATTTAGTTGATTTTCTGTTGTTCTTAGTGATCTGGATACTTTATGCAAACATGTAAAAAGCAGGGACTAAACTGTAAAAGACACGCAGGTTTATAGTGGTTCGGCCAGAATGTGCCTACGTCCACTTTATATCTTATTCTCCTTTACTGTTCAGATTACAAGTACAAAGCTTTGATTACAAGTGTATAAAGTAGTTTGAAATTTCTGTCCGTTCTTGAGCTCTCCAACTTGTCCCCCATTGTTGTACCCTTGCCCCTCTATTTATAGAGTGAGGTTGGGAGTAGGGGCCTTGGATGTATATAGCTGCTGGTGGGCCTGGGCTGATGTAATTTGGCCTGGCAAAGGTTGGTTCGGTAGTGGTTGGTCCGGTAGTGGCTGGTCCGGTGAGTGGTTGGTCCGGTAGTGGCTGGTCCGGTAGTGGCTTGTCCGGTGAGTGGCTGGTCCGGTAGTGGCTGGTCCGGTAGTGGCTTCCTTGCCTCGATTTGGGAGCATTGGTCTGGTGATAATTTGCCCAACATTTGCCCCCTAAAGAGGGGCATATACCTGCATATGTCGCGCTTTGTTTTAGGTCATTCAGCTTGGATACTCTCATCTGGTCCCAAATGCCGAACCAGTTGGTCCGGTCACCCTACCCTTGCCTATAAGTATGGGCTTCACGTTTCTGTCACCCTTTATCATTTGAAATAGCCGAATCAATCAAACACCACACCAGACTTGACTGCCGGACCAGGTGAGGATCTCTTCTGCCGAACTAACCAAACACTGCACCAGACTTGACTGTTGGACTAGGTAAGGATCTCTTCTGCCGAATCAACTTTGCATTTGAACTACCGAATGAAACTCATGGGGGGATGAGAGCCGGATGGATTCCTAGACTTGGACTGCCGAATGGGTTCCTAGACTCGGAATACCGAATGAAACCTAAGGAGAATGAGTGCCGAATGAAACTCTAAAACTTGGACTACCGAATGTCATTTCTGTGTTTTGAATTTGTCTGTCTACCCCCTTGTTATAACAATGTGTTTTCTCGTGTTGCAGATAATGTCACATAAGGTAGAAACTCGTTCCGACAAGAAGAAATCCAAGGATAAGGGAGAGTCCTCCATCGTGCCCCCAGTTCAGGAAGAACCAGAACGACATGGACCTACCCCGAGGTCGTTAGTGGACGGGTACGGTCCACAAGAGCTCTTGAACTCTCCGCCTGACTGCTTTCCCAGCTCTCTCAAAGATGAGCAGCTTGACGCTATATCTAGATCTTTTGGGATTGATAGAGCGCAGATGAGGTTGCCGGGGAATGGAGTGATACCGTATAACCCCCCAGAAGGATATTTTGCTTTCAGCAGGTATCATTGCATGTGCGGTGCCATCCCTTCGATTAATGCCTGGATAGTCAGCTTCATCACATACTTGAAGGTGGCTCCTTTCCAGCTTCAGCCTAATTCCTATGCTATCTTGGTGAGTTTGTTCATTATCTTCTAGAGGAGATATGGGCGTCCTCCTTCCAACCGGGAAATCCGGTACCTGTACAACTTGAGAGGCTACAAGAAGGGGTCTCCGTATATTAGCTTAGAGTCGGCTGTGTCCTTCAAGCCAATCCTGGATTTATATTCGAAATTCAGCATGTTCAAGAAGGAATGGTTTTTTGTCAAAGATGACTCTGTTTCTTTCCGCCGCTTCACCTCTGGCTGTAAGTTGAATCTCATTTATGATTTTTGTTCTGACCGCAATACTCCTCCTTACGTGCTTTATTTCTTGCTAGCGATAGGTGGCTTTGCGGTTGTAGAGAATGATCGTCTGATTCAGATGGCTGAGGAAATAGAAGCCATTCCAGAAGGGGAGAGGGCGGCTTCTTATTTGATCAGGAACGCTACTCTTCTGGGGCTCAACCTGATTCTGCCACATCAGTCTGTGGTCAAGCAGAGAGACACAGCTGAGGAGAGGGCCGCCAAATCCAAAGGAGGGGCTACGGCGAAGAGCAGTAAAAGGAAACCCTTCTCAAAGCATCCAACTGCCAGGGGGAAGAAACTTAAGAAATCCGATGGACCCTCCCCCAGCACATGTCCAGACGTTCCGGAGGAGGAAGATGAGGAGGAGGAAAGAGGCGAGGGTGAAGGAGGTGAGGCGGAGAGTGGAAGTGGTGGAGAAGGTGATGGACAGAGTGGCGATGATGGTGGTGACGGAAAGAGTGGTGATGGTGTTGGGGCTTTGTCTTCTAAGCAAGCGGGTGTGATCCAGGAGTGGACGGACGATGCTTTCCGCCTATCTTTCGAAGTGCTGGAGGAAGAACCGGATCTGGTAGAGGAGCCTAAGAAAGCTGACAAGGCCGGAACCGGCGCCGACTCATCTTCCAAAAGTGTTCTAGTTGAGGCAGCCCCCGCGACTCAAGGTGAATTTTTGACTTCTGCAGACTCTATTTATGATAAGGACTTAGAAATATTTTATGGTCAGCTCCCGTCCTGGAATGAGATCCAGGACCTATTGCAGTATCCCACTCCTCCCCAGGGTTTGTATAACAAAAGTGTCTCCTTACTTTTCCTACCTTGACATATTTCTTGAATTATAGTTCAACGTCTGCTTGTAACACTTGGTTTTTTGTCCCAGGATCGGATAACGTGGCCAAGACATCGGGTGTTCGGCACCGTCTAGAACAATATAAGCTTTTAAGGGCTTCCACTAAGCCAAAGCCTCCAACTAACCGCCCTGGAGATGTAGTCGGCTACCGTCCTCTTCTCGGAGTTATCGAAGAGGATATCCAAAAGAAGAAGAGGAGTCGCTCCTTGTTGGAATCTCCACCTGACCCTCAGCCCCCGACTCAGCCTCTTCATGATACCACAGAGGAGAATACTGAGCTTATTCCTTCCCCACACCCGTCTGAAAATCCTACCGTTACCCCGATAGACCATCCTGGCTTGGCTCGTAATCCGTTTGCGGGTCATACGAATCTGGATCCGGGTTCTCACGATATTTCCTTTGATGAGGCTACTGGTGAGCACCTTCTTCCTCGTAATCCCATGGTAAGGGTGCTTGACGAGGCCAAGTCCCTGGACCTTGATTTGCTTACCACTCGGGTTGTAACCTTGGGGGACGAAGCTAAGGAAAACATTGACCGGGTTGCTGAGGAAACCAGGAAGCTGATGGTGCATCATGCTCGACTGGTTAAGGCTGGAGAAGAAATCGGCAGTGCTAACATTCGACCGCGTTTAATGGTTTCTGACCAGGCCAAACAACTCGTTGATCAAGCCATCCAGATCTCTCAACATGAGATCGCATCTAGGCAGTTAAAGAAGACCATGGAAGAGGCCAGCAGGGCAGAGATGCGAAAAATGGAGGCCGTTTATAAGGAACGGATTGATATGGCTATTGCAACGGTGGATGAGGTTCGGAACGCGGATCTCGAGCGGGTATAGGAGTTGTCCGGGAAACTTGAGGCTGCGGAGCTTGCTCAAACCAAGTTGAAGGAGGAGATGGAGGCGATGAGAAAAACCTTCCAGGCTGACAGCTCGCGATACCAATCGGAGAGAGACGCCACTATTGCAAAGCTGTTGGCTTCTGAGGACCGAATAAGGGAGTTTGAGGAGAATAAGGGGATAATGGATGAGATGCTTCAAGATATATACTTTTGCACTTTTAAACAGGGCAACTTATCTTGGATGGATGATTACCCCTGAGTCATGGCCAGGATTTATCTTAGGGCCTTGGAGGAGGCTAAGTCCGATGCAGATAAGGAGGGTGGCGTGGCCTTTAGAATGGATGTGGTTACGGCTCAATTCACCAAGGAGGAGAAGGTGGCGGTGAAAGAGGGTATGCGGCTGCTTACTGCTGAGGAGGTTGGTGTGCAGCTAGAGGATGATGATCAAGGAGCAGAGGCTGGTAAGTCTTCTCTTTTAGCTTTTTGTAACCTGACCGCTTATCGCTTATCTAATGGATTCTTCTTCTGTATTGGACAGGTGAGACCTCCGAGGTACTGACTACCTCTGGCCAGCATGCTGAGAGTTCCGATCCCGTGGCTAAGTAGATCTTGGAGGGCCGGCAGGATAGAGATGAAGCTCCGATGTAGCTGACTCCCTGACTCGACCCGGATGTCTTTTTGGTTTGTTTGACATTGCTGTCTATGCTAGCTCTAAAACATTAGTGTAACTTTTAGGCTGTAATTATGTTATTGGTAACAAACGACTTTATTCTTAGCCTGTAATTTTTAACTTAAGCTGATTCTGTCATATTTGACTGCCTTAGTTATTTTGATGTGTTGCATAAGAAATACAGCTGTGCACATGCCTGTGATTCCATCATGTTTGATGATAGTTTCTTGCTTAAGATATAATTTCATACCTTGCAAAGTTAAGTGATGTGCGAATAAATTATAGCTATGTATTTATTTACAAGAGAAGAAAGTACCGCCCTTTATGTCTCAGTTGTAGATGGTAGCTTTGAATGTCTTATACGACTGAGTATGGAGCGTAGTTGATTGACCTGTCATCCCATTGTGAGTCCTTATCCCCATCGGTGAGCGTCTCCTGATTTGTGTCCTGTACTTTGGGGATCGTTATAGAGGGTAGGAGGAAAGTTTTTAAATAAGATAGAAATATAAGAAAAAGTAAAACTTCCAATCACGGAAGGCCTGCGATGTGCTTAAGTTCGAGGCAAACGGGTTTTGTAGTCACTTTCCCTAGTTGTGGGTCTTGGAGACATTTGTCACCCATCTTACGCTTCCACGGGGAGTTTATCTTTTTTACCACAGCCGTACTTAAGACACTCGGAGCCGAGATCGCGCACAGTAAATACCCGGGCCATTATGGCCCATAATCGTGGGTATTATTCGATTTACCGTGGCCGGCTAGCGTGGGTGCCGATCGTCAACCGTGAACTACCCCTGGCTGGCCACACCTTATATTGGGGCTTAAAGTAGGTTCACGGTTGCCGGCGAGCCGAACGCCGTAATAAGCTGCCTAGGCTATGGTCGGCCTACTCGGTGGCTTATAATCGGCTCATTACAGTTGGCTTTAAGGGCCGACCGCGAGCAATGAGTTAACCCGCAGCAGAGGGGTGCTGGAGCAAAAGTGTCTCATTGGCGAGGGCATAGATTTGCATAGTACCTGTTGGGTCTGGTCTGGGTGAAGTCGCGCCGTGATGTGTCTTGAATGGAAATGCCATTACACAGGATTTCGTTCAACAGAAAAGGATATGGTTAACAAGCAGCCAAGATATAAAGGAATAAGTTAAAAAGAGACAAGTTTTTAAAGTGGTTCGGCACGAAAATGCCTACGTCCACTGATTCTCTTTATTAATTCACTTCATATGGGCAGTACAAGTTAAGAAAAGTATCGACGAAGGTGTTGGATGTTCCATACCCTCTGGAACACCTCTCCGTCCACTGTTGACAAAATATAAGCTCCGTTGTGGAGATCTTTGTGAATTACATATGGTCCGTCCCAGATTGGATCTAGCGCTCCGGGGCACGGGAAGATTCGCTTGAGGACAAGATCTCCTTTTTGTAAGCTACGATGCTTGACTTTGGAGTTGTATTGCATCGCCACTTTTTGCTTGTGAGCTGCTGCTTTGAGGGCTGCATCATTTCTTCTTTCCTCAATTAATTCAAAGACATGTGAAGGAGTTCTTCGTTCTCTTCTGGGTTATAGTGGATCCTACGGTGGGAAGGCACTATAGTTTCAACTGGGAGCATAGCCTCCGATCCGTATGCCAAAGAGAAAGGAGTATGCCCCGTTGATGTTCTGAAAGATGTGCGATAGGCCCAAAGTGCCGTAGGAAGTTCATCCACCCACGCGCCTTTTGACTTTTCAAGTTTCTTTTTGATTGGAGTTTTGAGAATTTTGTTGACAGCTTCGACTTGTCCGTTTGCTTGGGGATAAGCTACAGATGAGAAGCTTTTGTGAATTCCGTGCTCTTGGCACCAGTTGGCGAACTCCTCGCTGTCAAACTGAAGTCCATTGTCCGAAATGATTTTAAGTGGGACTCCGTATCTACATAGAACATTTTTGATCAAGAAGTTAATAACTTTTGTTGAAGATACTTTATTTAGGGGTTCTGCTTCCACCCATTTGGTGAAATAGTCGACTGCCACTATAGCATATTTGGCTCCGCCTCGGCCCATTGGCAGTTCGCCAATCAAGTTAATTACCCATACTGCAAAGGGCCAAGGGCTGGTCATTTGGGTAATCTCAGTTGTTGGTAGCCGCAGAATCTTAGCAAATTTCTGACATCTGTCACATTTTTTGACGAAACCTAAGGCGTCTTTGCTTAAGGTGGGCCAGAAATATCCATATCGGAGTATCTTCTTTGCCAGAGTCTGCCCTCTAGTGTGATCTCCGTAGCTTCCTTGATGGATGTTGGATAAGATTTCCTTTGCTTCCCTTCCAGCGACACACCTTAATAAGGGGTTAAAGAAGCCGCGCCGATAAAGGGTGCCTTCTTGTATTGTGTAACGGGAAGCTCTCTTCAAGATTTTCTTGACTTCGTTACGCTTGCTGGGCAGTGTGCCGTCTTGTAAGTATTTTTGGATGGGAGTCATCCAAGTTTCTTCTTTGATTGCAACTATCAGGTTCACCTGCTCGAAACTCGGGGTTAGTTGCTTTGAGATGGCCACTACTCCGGAAATAGTGCCGTCTCTCCTGCTAGCTTGCTTTGCCAATTCGTCGACCTCTTGGTTCTCTTCCCGAGGGATGTGTTTGATTAGATAGTGATCCAATTGATCGAGAAGCAGCTTGGTCTTCTTTAGATATGCTATGAGTCGTTCTTCTCGAGCTTGAAATTCTCCTAGTATTTGATTTACAATAAGTTGAGAATCACTATGAAGACATAAAGAATTGGCTCCAATCTCTAAGGCAAGTTCTAATCCAGCAATCACTGCTTCATACTCTGCATCGTTGTTAGTGGTAGAGAATTCCAACTTTAGAGCATAGTGTAGCGTATTTCCCCTGGGAGTGATTATTACCACACCTGCCCCCGAGCCTTGTTCGTTTGATGCTCCATCCACAAAGAGATTCCATTTGATGTCTTCTGCTATTTCCGATTGCTCCTTACCTTCGTTGGTAGTGAATTCGGCAATGAAATCGGCCATGGCTTGTCCCTTGATGGCGGTGCGAGGATGGTAGGTGATATCATATTGACTTAGTTCAATGCACCATTTAAGTAGTCGCCCAGAAGTGTCGGGACGATGGAGTACCTGCCTTAGTGGTTGATCTTTCAGAACTCTGATGGAATGAGATTGGAAATAGTGACGTAGTTTCCGTGATGTGATTAGTAAATAGTACGCTAGTTTCTCAAGTTTAGGATATCTGGCTTCCGCCCCTATAAACTTCTTGCTTACAAAGTATACTGGCCGCTGCGTGCATTTGTCTTCTCTTACCAAGGCGGCGCTTAGAGCATGAGATCACACAGCAAGGTATAGGTATAGCTCTTCGCCTTCATTCGGAGTTGAGAGTACTGGTGGTCTCTAGAGGTGTTCGATTAAGTTAAGGAAAGCTGTTAAGCATTCGTCAGTCCATTCAAACTTTCCTTTGTCTTTCATTAGAGCTTCGAAGAAGGGGATGCATTTGTCAGTTACTCTAGAGATGAATCTGCTCAGGGCGGCCACCTTCCCATTTAGGCTTTGTATTTCTTTTCGGGTAGAAGGTATCCTAATATCTTTCAGAGCTCGGACTTGTTCAGGGTTTGCTTCAATTCCTCTGGCATGGACGATGAATCCCAGGAACTTTCCTGATGATACTCCAAAGGAGCACTTTAGAGGATTCAGCTTCATTCCATATTGGCGAAGTACTTGAAACATCTCGCCCAGGTGGCTCACGTGATCGTCGGCTTTCCTTGACTTTACCAGCATGTCATCCACATAAACTTCCATAGTTTGTCCTATTAGCCCCGCAAACATCTTGTTGACGAGGCGCTGATAGGTGGCTCCTGCGTTTTTAAGTCCAGAAGGCATTACTCTGTAGCAGTACAATCCCCGGTCAGTGATGAAACTAGTGTGGTCTTGATTAGGAGCATGCATAGGGATTTGGTTATATCCTGAGTATGCGTCCATAAAAGATAAGAGTTCGTGCCCGGCTGTGCTGTCCACAAGCTGATCGATTCGGGGAAGTGGGAAGCAATCCTTCGGGCATGCATCATTTAAGTTGGAGAAGTCAATGCATGTTCGCCACTTCCCATTAGCCTTCTTTACTAGCACCGGGTTAGCGATCCACTCTGGGTAGATGGCTTCTCGTATGAAGTCATTGGCAACTAGGTTCTTTACTTCTTCATCGAGGGCTGCTGATCGTTCTGCCCCCATACTTCTCTTTTTCTGTTTTACAGGCGCCTTGGAAGGATCGATGTTTAGTACATGACATGCTATGTCTGGGGAGATTCCAGTCATGTTAGCGTGCGTCCATGCAAATACATCCAAGTTGTGGCGGAGAAAATCAATGAGTTGTTCCTTCAATTCTGCTTTCAGTTGGGACCCAATTTTCAATAGTCTACTCGAGTCGTGTTTGTCCACAGATACAAATTCCATAGCCTCTGCAGGCTCGGCAGTGGCCTCCTCCTCTTTGTCCCTGGGGTCTAATTCATTGAAAGGGTCATTGGTATACCGAAGAGGAGGGGCTTTCTTTAGTTGCTATGCTTCCAAATTTTTCATGTAGAGGGTAGTCTCTGCACTCTTCCCTTTATCCTTCCTGCGGTTATTGCGAAGTTCAGTTACATAGAAATCTCGAGCGATGTCCTGGTCTCCCTCTACTACGCCTATTCCATTGTCCGATGGAAATTTCATCTTCAAGCACCATGGGGCCAGGACAATTTGGAAGTCAGACAAGGCTGGTCTTCCTAAGAAGGCGTTGTAGGCCGAGTGGTTTTCTATCAACACAAATGTTTGTTTCCGCACAACGGAGCGGGGATTACTTCCAATTTCAACAAAGAGGTCCAGTCGCCCGAGGGGCATCTTCGCATTTCCAGTGAAACCGTGTAGTGGTTTATTGCAGGGAAAAACATCCTTTAATGACAGCTTCATTTTGTCGAATGCATGCTTGAATAGGATATTCACTGAGCTTCCAGTGTCTACTAGAATTCGGAAAACTTCGGTTGGACCGAGCCGGGCAGAGATAACCATGGGATCCGTGTGAGGGTACTGCCTTCCCTCTAGATCACGCCTACTGAATGTGATGTCATCATTCTCAATCCGCTTCGGGTGGCGTTCTTCTATAATAGAATTAACGCATTCTTCATCGTTTCTAAGTGACTTTCCGTACCTTTCCATCTCTGCCCAGCTTCCGTCGGCGATGTGTGGCCCTCCCAAGATGGTATGGACCACTATCTTCTCTTGACTGGAGCCGCTGGTGTTGCGATTTCCTCTGCCTATTTCTGGGGAGGGTAGCCTTGGGTTCTCATTGGCAGGAGCTGGAGTCCTGTTCTGACCTTTTACATAGCGTTCTAGTCTCCTTCTTCTGATGTGTTCTTCAATCAAGTCCCGGAGATGATGGCATTCATTGGTATCATGCCCATGGGATTCGTGGAAGCGGCAGAATTTTCCAGATTTAATTGCGTTATCTGATTCCTTCTTATGTGGCGGGCGTTTGTATTTAACTTCGTCTTGAGTGGCTAGGAAGATGTTTTCGATCGTTTCATTCAAAGGGGTGTAAGCGTCAAATCTCGGTCCTGGCCGATATAGACGCTTTTCTCCCTTCTTGCCCCCAACATTGTCTCTAGAGTCATTTCTTCGAACGTCCTTTGCTACAGCGGGCGTGCTGCCGTGAGCTGCCTTATTTTGTTGCCCTGACTGCCCCTCAGTGGCAGCGTCTTCAAGTCTCATATATTTCCCAGCTTCATGGAAGAAATCGGGTAAAGTAGCTGGTTTTTCTTTTGTCAATCTTCTAACAAATTTAGTATCCGGATGCACACCACTACAGAGGGCCATTAAGATAAGCTTCTCATCGGCATCTTGGACTGCGGCCGCTGCGGCATTGAATCGGGTTAGATATTGCTGCACTTTCTCTCCAGGTTTCTGTTTGATACTGGATAAGGAATAAGCGTCCTTGGGTTGCTCCACATGAATGCGGAACTAGCTGATGAACTTTTCTTTCAACATCTCCCATGAGCTGATGGATCCTTGGGGTAGATGGCAGAACCAGGAGGTAGCTAGATCTGATAAGAATAGTGGAAAGCATTTGCACAGCACTCCTTCTGTTGCTCCGCTCATGAGCATATGCTGTGTGTATCTCTATAAGTGTACAACAGGGTCAGAGGTTCCCTTGTAAGGTTCCATTGTAGGCATTTTCCATTCTCGGGGGGTGATGGCAATTTCGATATTGCGGGCGAAAGGGCTGGTTACCCTAGCGCCTATCCCTCGATCTCTTTGATCCCACTGGACGCACTCTCTGAACAAGCGTGCCATCCTTTCATCAGAATTCGGAGCAGATAGAAATGAGTTCGGTTCTTCTCTGTGGGATTGATTCCGTCCAGATGACCTATAGGGATGGTATCGTCTATTATTCATAATATTTTCCAATGGCTGTCTTTGGTCTTCTGGGAGCATGCTAGGGTCAGCTACAGTTGGCCCTTGCCTTGATCTTCCCCTGCTGGGTTCTGCTCTAAGCACTTCCTTGGGTCCCACTTCAGGCTGGACTCTAGCTCGGCCCCGTTCATTGGCGTTTCCATGGTTAGGCAGCATGACAGGCTCAGCTACAGTTGACCTCCGCCTGGTACCTCCCCCGTTGGGTTCGGTTCCAAGCGTTTCCTCGGGTCGGAGTTCGGACTGAGTTCGGTCTCGGCTCCTACCATGGTTGCTTCTGTCGTTAGCTTCTTCGAAGAAGGAAGATCTTTGTTGCCTCCGAGATCCTCCAGACTGGGACTCACCCCATGATTCAGTGTTGCGGTTGGACTCTTCAGCATCCCTTAAGCGTGACATGAGTTGGTTCACCAAGGCTTCCTGTTGGGATGTGAAGCGGTTAGTCACTTCAGCCACAACCCTGTCTAGATCTGCCCTAGTAATTGCTGCTGGCTGTCCCGTGGTAGGGGTTGTCGGATTTGCCTGACCTCCATTTGGTACTGCTGTTGGAATGGGATGATTTACTTGATATGTGACCACTGGATCTGGAATACTGCTGGTTGCGATGTTTTTTCCTTTGTTAACATCTTTCTTCTGCTTGGGAGGCATGTCTTCCAAGCAATGAGCGATGCTGTTAGGAAGAAGGTTAAGTGGGAGAAGCTGAAGTCCGGAGTTCATTTCTCAGTAAAAGCACCAAAAATGTTTGCACAAAAAATGGGCAAACACCTCCAAGTCGTATGATTTAGTCGATTTTCTGTTGTTCTTAGTGATCTGGATACTTTATGCAAATATGTAAAAAGTAGGGACTAAATTGTAAAAGACACACAGGTTTATAGTGGTTCGGCCAGAATGTGCCTACGTCCACTTTATATCTTATTCTCCTTTACTGTTCAGATTACAAGTACAAAGCTTTGATTACAAGTGTATAAAAGTAGTTTGAAAGTTCTGTCCGTTCTTGAGCTCTCCAACTTGTCCCCCATTGTTGTACCCTTGCCCCTCTATTTATAGAGTGAGGTTGGGGGTAGGGGTCTTGGATGTATATAGCTGCTGGTGGGCCTGGGCTGATGTAATCTGGCCTGGAAAAGGTTGGTTCAGTAGTGGTTGGTCCGGAGGAGAATGGTG
Organism: Allium fistulosum; assembly: GCA_030737815.1. Taxonomy (NCBI): domain Eukaryota; kingdom Viridiplantae; phylum Streptophyta; class Magnoliopsida; order Asparagales; family Amaryllidaceae; genus Allium; species Allium fistulosum. The sequence goes on along the minus strand of CM060907.1, from coordinate 896,301,128 downwards.
GGTGTGAATTGATTCGATAGTGGTTGGTCCGGTAGTGGCTGGTCCGGTAGTGGCTTGTCTGATGAGTGGTTGGTCCGGTAGTGGCTTCCTTGCCTCGATTTAGGAGCATTGGTCTGGTGATAATTTTCCCAACAGTGACTTTATTTCTAATAGCATTCCAAGTGCTTTTAAATGAAAACTTCCCTTTATTGTCTGCTTTCCATAGCAGTAGTCATTGTCTGCACTACCATCTATGTGAATTTTACATATCTCATTTTTGTGTGGATTGATTATTGGATGAATTTGAGGTTGCCATTGATTATTAATTATAATAGATGAAACAGTTGCATTAGCATCACCAAATATGACCAGATTATCCAACCAATTTTATTGACAAATGAGTCACTATTGAACCACGGATCAAACCATAAGCTAGTTTCCTCACCTGATTTAAAATTTCTTTCCAAAAGAAACTTACCAGTATTTCTGCAATTTAAAATTTTCTTCCATGTGTTAGACTGATTACTGTTTGGAGTAATATTCCAAAAATTACCTCTCCTGAGATACTTAGCCTTCATCCACCTTGCCCAGAGCGAGTCTGCACTAAGAATTCTCCAGAGTAATTTTAAATGACAAGTTAGACTAAGGTCCTTCATATTTCTAATGTCAAACCCACCTTCATTCTTAGGTTTACACACATTATCCCAACTAACTTTGTGATATTTACCTCTCCACAGAAAATTCGCACATCTGCTTTCTAATTTTTTAATAGCAGCTGCAGGAATATGAAAAGTTTGGAGCCAGTATAATATTATTGCATAAACCACAGTTTTAATTAGTTCTATTCTACCAGCAATAGATAAAAGTTTACTAGACCATGTTTCCATTCTTTCTTGTATTTTATCCAATAGTATAGAATAGTCTGAATCTTTTATTTGATTAACTGATAGAGGCAATCCCAAATACTTTATAGGGAGATTGCCTTCAGTAATTTTTAAAACATTTAGAACATCACTTTTATAGCTGCTGTATTTACTAAAGTATGCTTTACTTTTGTCTAGATTTATTTGCAACCCTGCATAATTGTTCAAAGTGTCAAAAACATTTTTAATAGAAACTGCATTTTTTTTATTTTCCTTAATAAAGAACATAAGATCATCAGCATAAATAAGGTGGTTAATACAAGGTTGGACTATATTTATAGGATTAATATTCCCTTTCAAAGCTTCTATTTCCATCAAAACAGAAAAATATTCCATAACCATTGTAAATAGATAAGGTGACAGAGAGTCACCTTGTCTAATACCCCTATTACTTTTGATAAAACCTTCAGATTTTCCCTGGATAAGTATAGAGAAGGTAGGAGTATTAATACATTCCATGATTAAGTCGCAGAATTTACTGGGAAAGCCCATACATTTCATAATGTGATTAATAAAATGCCTATTTACTTTATCATACGCTTTCTGAAGGTCAATTTTTAGGCATACATTATCACCTTTTTTAGTATTGAAATTTCTCACCACTTCATGTGCTAGCATAGGATTTTCTGATATTAATCTACCTGGCACAAAAGCACTCTGGTTTTCAGAAATGATGAAAGGCAGAATTTTTTTAATTCTATTGCTTAAAATAGTAGATATGATTTTGTAAATAAAATTACAATAAGAAATTGGTCTATAGTCTCCAATATTAGAAGGATTTTTCTTTTTAGGAATTAAAGTAATAAATGTGTGATTGATACTTTTCAGAATTTTACCTTTATCCATAAATTTATTTATGACTTCATAAATTTGATTCTTAATATTTTCCCATTGATTCTTGTAAAACTTTGCATTAAAACCATCTGGGCTTGGGCTTTTATTATCACCAGCATTAAAAATAATATGTTTTATTTCCTCTAATGAAATAGGAGCAAGTAAAATATCAGAAGCATTCTCTTTCAAAATGTTTTTGCAAATAATATGAGGAAAATTTGTTTCAACATTATCATTAAAGCATAACTTCTCATAATAATCAACAGCTTCATTAACAATTTTGACATAAGCATTAGAAAGATTACCTGAATTATCTATGATGTTACCAATATTATTAATATGCTTTCTATTACTCATTTTAGCATAAAAATTTTTGTGCAGTCATCACCAAGAGTTAGCCAATCTGCCTTTGCTTTTTGCTTAGCATCAACTGCATTTTTATAAATTTCAATAGTTAAATCTTTCTGATTATTAAAAAAATTGTTGGCAATATCCTTATCTTCTGGATTATTGTCTACCAGATTTTGGAAGATTTTTCCTTCCTTTCTTAAATAATCCAGTCTATTGTTATTTAAATTATTATTCTTATTCCAATTCTTAATATTGAATTTAATATTTTTCAATAGCATACTGAATTGAAATTGTTTAGTGCCAACACAAGAAAAATTTAAACTATTATCCATCAAAGTTTTAAAATCCTCTTCTAAAACCCAACTGTTTTTGAATCTAAAAGGATAAACTTTTCTACTTAAATTCTCAGTGGTAAAAAGATTTATAATTAAAGGAGTATGATCACTAGAATTTTGTTCTAGGGTTGAACAAATAAAATCTGGGAAAATACTTGAGAATTCTTTGTTGATTAAAATTCTATCTAACTTACAATGGATATTCTTAGCCACACCAGACTTCCAGGTATATTTATTCCCACTAATAGTTGGTTCCATAAGACCAGTGTTTAATAAAAAATTATTAACTCTATCAAATTTACTTTCAGGAATTTTACTTCCTCCAAATTTTTCTGAGACATGAAAAACAGTATTAAAATCACCCAGTATAATCCAGGGAAAATTATACTTAGAATTCAAGTCCGTCAGATTATACCATAATTCATTTCTTTCATTTTCAAAATTACTGCCATACACACTAGTAACTTGAATGAGGAAACCACCAATATTTTTAAACTGACAATCTATAAATTGTTTGCTTTTATTAATTTTTAAGTTTGTCCAGATATTAGAATCCCATAAAATAATGATTCTTCCTTTACAGTCACAATCATTATTATTTGTAGATTTCCAGTTACTAGACAACTTAAGACAAAATTTGTCATAATTATCATTATTCATTTTATTTTCTAAGAGAGCTATAATAGTAGATTTATAAATGTTAATCATATATAAGATATCAGACTGTTTAGCAGGGGAATTCATCCCCCTGACATTCCAAGCAAATATAGACATATATATAAAATAATAAAAGAAAATTTAAATGGTACCTGACACTGTAGTACCCTTACCTCTCCTCTTATTATCCACACTCTTAGCTTTTAACCTGGTTGACATTTCATCCCAATCTGGATTTATAGATATGTATTTTTGTTTAAAAGCTTTCTTCTCTTTATTTCCCTTATTCTTACCAATAGCCTTTGTTTTGGTATATGCAGTTTAGAAATATCAAACTGATCAACAACATCCACCATTTCCATTTCATTTCTAGAGTTATTGATACCTTATGGAATTACAATAGTTGAGATATCAAACGGGACAGTTGGGCGAGGCATGGCTGAGTCAGAATTCTCAGTCACTACAGCCTGCTTAGATGGAGGGGTTGTTTCGGAGGCTTGTCCAAACTCAAGATTGCAGATTGTAGAAATTCTTCATTGTCATTCTTACTACTTGTATCATGCTTGTCTGTAATTATACACGGATCTGTAACTGGTGGGCTTACAGATTCTAAATCCTTTGTATTCTTTTCACCCACCATTTTGTTACTCTGCAGATTTTCTTTTTTGCTTTCTGAATTGGTCTGATGAGCTTCCTCTGCTATGACTTGATCATCTTGATCAAAGAGCACGATATCATTCTTTCTATGATCGGAGATGATATCAGTTTGATTGATCCGATCATTATCTTCAGATAGCATAACTTGTTTTTGTGACACTAAATTGTTTCTTGAATTTTGATTTTCTTTTTCTTGCATTTCTTGATTGTGACTCTTGGGTATCCATGCCTGTTTTGGGTTACACCGATCTCTGGTGTGCCCAAAACATTTGCATACATTACATTTTGGCGAGACCCATTCATATTCAACTTTCTGAGTAACTTTTTCACCATTATACAAAGAAAGAAATATCTCATTAGGAAGCTCATCCTCTGCAGACACTTCAACAAGAAGGCGAGCGTAATTCAATCTCGTCTTCAACGTTGTGGCTGCATCCATTTTTATGGGTTTACCTATGATACTAGCCATAACACTGAAAGCCTCTCTGTCCCATAGCTTCAGATAAACATAGGGTAACCTTACCCAGATCGGCATAGACGTTAATAAGTCTCTGTCCATCTTCAAAGAATCAGACTACTTTCTCATTATGATGAGTTTGTCGTTATAGAAATATGGTCCATTTTTTAATACTGAATTACAGTCTTGAGATTCCTTAAACTTTACTAGCAAGAACCCATTCTCTCTAGTAAAGATTTCAAATTCACCAATCGGTTTCCATACTCTTTGTATGTAAGATTTGAAAAACAAGTAGTAAGGTTTGGTACCCACTACATAAACAAGAACAGAATTATTCCAAGATTCAGTGGCTCTTTCACATACCTCGTCCTTAACCAAACCATACTTCTTGTTGTTAATTCTGATTGGTGCAAAATGCTCAATACTACTTTCTTCAACATTAGGTTCTTGAGGTTGATCGGCAACAATGTCTGCCCAAGACTTCCGGCCTTGATCTCTGTTCAGTGAGATGGCTATTGGTTTTCTCTGATTTGACAACATTACGTTCCTCTTTTCGCCCTAGTTGGTTACAATCTGACCAACTCTGCCTTTACGGTTGTCAAATTGAGGGACTGATGGTGACTCCTGAACTTTTTTGGCCTCCTTTCTTCTTTATTGTTTTGATTGAACCAATTTGAACCCTTCATCATCTATGCTGATAACCCCTGGCGGCTTTCTGATGTGAGAAGCCTCAGGTGGTCTGATTAGAGAAGAAGATTAGGAGAGATTTGAGAGGATTTGGTGAGGAAATTGATTTTCCCCCATGGCTGAGAGGAAACCCTAGATTTCAATTTAGTTAAGGTACTTATACGCAGTAGTAATAAGAAGATCTTGCACACGCAGATCTTCTGGTACAACATTTCGTATAAATTATTACATAACTTTCATATGTATTCTAATCCCTTATATAATTTATATCATACATATATGAACTCAAAGTTAAAACTAAAATTAATATAAATTTTCTCTACTAAATATGCGGACTCCAAAACAGATCCTATACAACTCACACATATTAAATATATAGGTAAAACTGGTCTGTAACTATATATACACATACAAACAGTACAAATAAATATTCATATAAATATGCTTTTATATGAAATCACATGTTTTCACTCTGGTTTGATCGAGTCGTTCCAAGTATCTTGCCGCTTTGGCTTCATGGATAATACTCTGCTTATATAATAAATCACATACAATACTTTAACAAATTAAAATTTATACCTCAAATTTTCCTTCAAACAAATATATAACAGTACATACAATGATGTGGACCTACTTTAAAGTCAGTATTTGGTAACCCATATATATATATATATATATATATATATATATATAAGAACATACATATAATATACAACTAATATAATTATATACATATCTCATAATTCTTATACAAACTGATTAAATCAATAAATCTATGCGCAGCTGATATATGAAGATATGTGTAAAATATACTAACCCATATATCTACCTATATGCAATTGTTACCGAAATATGAATATAATATGCACATTAGTCCACAAAAGTATATACGGAAAAAAAAACAACTCATGTAAACTATTATCTAACTTATATACTTAACATACAACTTATATCTAGATGCAGTTACGTATTAGCACAAATACATTATTATTAATATAATACACATAACTCACGCGTGCCTATACATATAGAATTTAAAACATTAAATAAAATAATATATATTACCATTAAAAGAAGAGGGTGAAGGCCTGGCAAGGGAAGAAAGAGAAGACACGTGCTGTTCGGCCACGAGGTGTTTGGGAGGAGGTTCAGATCTCAGAGAGTCTGGAGGTTGTATTGATGGTGAGGAGGGGTTCACGCAAGAGGGATAGGGGGAGGAGAAAGGCTCGGTGACTAGTAGGAGAGGGGCGGAAGCGTTTGGCTGAGATGCGGGGTATAAGGCAGGCAAGCGATGAAGAAGGTGAGCTGTTTAAACAAAAGAATGCTAACTTGGAGAGGACCACTACAACAAAACTTATTTTTGGTTGCATTAGTTGGTTGCGTTTCTAGGTATATGCCGCCGTTGGTCATTTTAGAATATAAAATGAAAAAATGAAACGCTGCTAATTGGTCCCGCCAATTATTTATCTATATTTTGCTAAAATTTTCCGTGGCCGCTCAAAATTTCTTTCACACCACTTTTTCCCCCTCTCAAAATTGCGATGGGAACAAAACAAAGTCTTTGTCTTCCAATCCCTAACCCTCGTCTTCGTCCCCAAAATCCCTCATCTTCCTCATCTGATATCCCTAAAATCCTCTTCCAATCCGGCACCGTCTCCCTCTTTTTACCTTTGAAAAGTAGAGAATGGCGAAACGTTTAGTTCCGGCGTTCAACCGAATTTTAGTTGAAAAAATCGTTCCTTCTTCTCAAACTTCGTTTGGTATCTTACTACCTGAGAAAACTACTAAGGTAATTTGTTTTAGTTTGACCATTTGTTTTATCATATTTTAGTTAGATCTGGTTTTCGTGTCCTTGGATTTTACTGGCAAAAAGAAGTTTAGCGATCTTGTTCTAAGCTTTAGCCTTTTAAATTGATGATAGAGACGACAACTTTAAGCTAGGCAAGGGAAGCCGCATCAACTTCTTCTTTTCTAGATTTTTCTTTCATTGACAATTTTCTGAGAAACACTTGGCATCAGCTATCATTTCTTGTGAAGATTGGTCATATTTTTGTTTATGAGGCATTCATTTTTTTTTACCAAAAACTGAATTAACATGTAAATCTTAGATGGCCTTCCATTGATATGGTATGCACAAGATAGTTTTTTTTTCGTTCCATGTAAATCTTAGATGAATGGTGAATTAACATGATGGTCACTACTGATTCCAATGTCGCTAATGATTCCATTGATTTTATGGTCTTCTTTTTTGTTCCATGTGTTCCTTCCGATACCGCATCTCTACTTGTCGGTATTTACTTTATACTTTCCCTTTGTTTTCGATATTTTGTTTTTTATACTTTGAAGACATACTCTCTTTTTCTGAAATAGGTCAGCAATTTGATAGGTTTCGATTAGTTTGTTCCCAATTTGAACTGTGCAGTACTTTAATTAAATGTTTGTTGTTCATGTTGGTACTCTTAATGGAAAAGCGGGTTGAGATGACCAATACCATTTAATTTATTGGCATGTTATAGTTTAAGGTCCTCACAATTTATCCAATTTTTTTGAGATTGTCAGTGGTATCATCTATTCTTTCACCTGTCTACTATAAGATGACATCTTAATAAACAAAATTACCACATATAGGATTTATTCCATTAAAAATGGGTAGACAATTTCATTTCATACCATAAAAGGATTAATTGTTAACGTACTTTAAAATTTTGCTCTTCAACCGGATTTTTTTTCTCTCTGTGTTTCCATCGTTACCATTCCTTTTTTTCTCCATTATTGCCATATAGTTTACATATTGTTGTTTGATCACTACACCATTTTGTAACTATGTCCAAAGTTTTGAGCATGTTCAATGGTGCAAGATATGTAAACATTGATATTTTGGGTGGGCATATGCTATTCCATATATGATGGCACCATGTTAGAGTTGAATTCTTAGGTCGAATAAAATTCCAGGCAGATTTGAGATTGAAAATGGTAAATACCAATATTGCTTGGTTCAGTGGAAGGTTTGATCCTGCTTCGTTTGAACTTTACAACTTAGGATTTACAATTTGAATCCCGTTTTGGAAACTTTGTGTCAGACAATTACTGTATAAGTTCCAAATGTACTGAACTGTAAAGGTTCTAGACTTCTATCTTAATCTGTTATATAAAAAAAAGGTTATTTTCTTTTTTATTCAACCTTAAAATATTTGAATTGTTTGCTTATGTTTGTTTAACAGAAATTTTTTTTTTTTTTTATTTTTATTTTAAATCTATTTTTTTTCTTACAAAGAGTTTCATTACGCACCTTGGATTGGAGTTTCACCAACTCCAACGTTGAAGCTGGGCATTGGATGTTTTTAGGTAAAATGTAAATGTAATTGAATCTCAATATTCTATTTATCTAAGGTACAAGTGCACCAATTTTCCATTTAAAATAGTTATGTACTCATTTATAAAACTCTTGAATAAGGTACTTACTAACAATGTTACAATAACAATGCTCAATGGTTCCCAGAATTTGGTTATTATTTCATGAATTTGGCGAAACAATAAGAACAGAAAATTGTGGATATAGGCTTTAAGAAAATATAAGTTGTTACTTTAACTATTTTAGTGTAAAATTAAACCACAAGTTATTTTTCTGTAACAAATTACAAAGCAAGACATTATTTTTCACTTGAAGATTGAAAAAAGGAAAAAAAAGAAAAGAAAAAAGCTTAGTAAGGTTGACACCATGGGAGTAAGAAGACAGGAAGATTTGAACGACACGCCAAAATGTGTTAAGTGGGAGGATATGTGATTTGGATTGAATCCAAGTGAATTTGGAAAGAGAAACAGTCATTTCTGTGAACTAGTATAGTTTTATTTCAGAGTTTTTATTTACAAAAAATACATTGCCTTGATCATAGGAAACCAAAGCAGGGTACATCACACTGTAAACTCATTTGATTAGGGGTGTTTTTCCAGTTTGGGATGGTAGGAGTTGGGGTTTAATTGTCTGGATTTATCGAGACTTTTAGCTATCAAGTCAGTATTACTTTATAGTTGCTATGTACATGTTGGGGTCAATCAATATGGTATGTTACATTTACATTTATTTTATTTTATCCTTCACTTGTTGTTATGTTTCCCAGATATGTGTTTGTACTTATTCTTACAAGATGGGTTTAATTTAAAATGAACTTTCGATGCTTGAGCATACGATTTACATCTAAAAATAACTATAGATCTATGCAGATTAATAATAACATTTAAAATATTAGCGCGTTGCTAGAAATCTGTTCTTACTTATTGTTGCATGCGTATACATAAAACTGTGACTTAATATTTGGAACTTGGCTAAAATATTGAATTTAATGTTGTATACAATTGGACAGGAGGGATATTCCTGTATTGGTTAGGATCAACGCCTTTACTTTGCGTTATAGACCTAGATCTAGTGAAACAAATTCTATCAAATAAATTTGGTTTCTTCACCAAGCCGTCTGGTGGAGCACAATTTGATGAGATGCTTGGTAAATAGGGCTTAGTTCTAATCGATGGAAAAGTGTGGGCTACACACCGAAGAACTGTCAGTCCTGCTTTTACAATGGTTAAGTTAAAGGTCGGTACTAAGATTGTCTAATAGGATCATCTGTTTGGTTTAAAACCAAAGGTGGAAAACAGCAGTAAATTTGGATCATTCAGTAAAATGGAAATGCATATTAGTAAATTCAGTTCTGCTGAAATGCACTGTTAGTCGAAGTCAATGAATCTGGATAAATTAAACATGTTTTTGGTTTTCTTTTTATGTTGCAAAACCATGATGAAATTCCCTAAAAAGTAGCTGTATAAAGACTATGAAATAGGATCACTCACTCTAATCTAAAATCAAACTTGAGAAACATCGGTGAATTTGGTTCCTTTGATGAATAATCTATGAATGTCCATCGATGATGAATTTTAGTAGATTCAATCAAGGTAAAGTGCACTGTTCAATAAAGTTATTCAATATAGTTACGATGAGGGAAAAGATGTATTTTTGACACAGAAGGAACTTCTTATGATGTTATTAACAACCACTTATTCCAAGATACCCGGAGTCAAGTAGTTTATCTTCACTCTGACATTATTGTGTATTAGTTAACTGTACGTATCTAGCTGAGACATACTATTTTGCAGCTATCTTCCTACCAAGCACAATCAACAAAGATGGAAATTAGAAAAGAAAATAAAGGAAACATTGATGAAAATCATCAAAAGTAAGCTAGATTCCACTGATTCAAATTATGGTCATAATTTGCTTGGCTTAATGATTGAAGCAAATCAGAAAGAAGGAGGAGGAATGACCATGGATGAGATTATCTATGAATGCAAAACTTTCTTCTTCGGCGGACATGAAACAACTGCTAATTTGCTGACATGGACTATGTTTTTGTTGAGTACAAACTTAGAACGGCAAGACAAGCTGAGAAAAGAAGTTGTTGAAGAATGTGGTATGGAAATTCCAAATGCCGATAATCTAACCAAGTTCAAATCGGTAAGTATCAACTTATCTTATTCAGAGATTTTTTCTAAAATGAATCCATTTTATGGCACTGGTAACTTTTTTGGTACATACATGATACATCAGTGTTTCCTTTTTCCTAAATTGACCTTAAAAACGAAAATGGGAATCCTAGTTTTAAGAAACACATTTTGTAATCAGGACATGGAACTGGAGATACAGGCTTGCAAATTAAATAATTAAGGTTGTGAATTTAAGTAAAAAGAATTTAGAAGACAAATATAGATGAAATTTTTGTGGAAAAGTAGAATTATATGAAGACTTTTGCAAATTTGAGAATTGTATAATATTGTTAGTGGTGTTAGGAGTATATGGTGTGTTTCGTTGTGTTTATAACAGATGTGAGTCTGTGGAGTTAATTTGTACATATACAAAACCACCCCTACACTGTCTTTCTCCCATAGTACAGCTAAAAGTCTATTTAGAAAAAATATACACTATAGATTTTTATTATAGTAATTTCTAAAGTCTTATGATATGATCAAACTATTGTTCTATAACTCGCAGGTCAGTAGGTGACATTGCGGCATCTTCCAGCGGTGATTACATGCAACAAGCTCTGGATTACTTCCTTGTAGAAGAAGCATTCATAATTCATGCTAAAGTGGGTGAAGTGTAGAATAGGTGGTAAGATATTTAATGTTGAAATTGCAGCAGTTTTGAGTTTCTGGAGGTAAGGCAAGTGAATGTTGATGATATGTAGTTAACAGGCTTTGCATTGGGTCACTACTGAATTTGGTAGTCATGTAAGTCGCACAACTGTAGTCATTTAACTAGATAAACTGACCGTTGTGAATAGATAAAGTTATACATGCATTTTAATTTATAGTACAGAAGAGTGAAACAAAATTAACTAATGAAGCATGTGTTGTGTTGATGTAATTTTGCACAAACAGAGAATTATGCAGGCGCTAAGAAGATATGGAAGCAACATTATATTGTCTAATGGATTGAGAGATCAATGGAGTAGAGGAAGGTAAGCCATTCAAATTTCACTTGTCAAATTTTTATGTTCATCTTAGATATTAATACATTGATTTCATGCAGTGTGCTAAGTAACATATCCTCCAGCATCATAGCCTTGGTCACAAAAAAGGCAAGTATACCTAAATTTTCAATTCTTTATTATATGTTTACTTGAAGTTTGTTACACGTCTCATTTAGCAAATAAAAGTTTACTTGGACCATCTTAATATTCGTCAAACACGATGGTATATTGGTATGACATAGATGATGAAATGGTGCTATGAAAATATGGCCAGTAAATTCAATTTTAATAATTATCTGAAATTAACTCATACATATATTTATATCATCTTTTCAGATATGAATATCTAACTGTAAAATGATTACAGAGTGAAGATGGAGATATTATTGATTGTGTTGACATTTGCAAACAACCTGCCTTTGATGTCATTATCTCACGCTGACAACATTAATTCTGAGTAAACATAAGATTAAGACAGTAAGTTTAGCATTTTAGTTAAAATAATTAAATGTAATTATGTATTAATTATTTTATGCCAATGCCGTTGATTAAGAAATATGGCAAGCCGAACCTTTTGTTTATTCAGGAGACATTGGAAAGTTAGACAAAATAGAGTCACATAAATTAACATGACATTGTACTTATTCTATGTTAGTATAATAAAAACTGGAAATATAGGTACCTTCTTTGTATGCACCCTAAGGTATAAATTTGAGTTTTCTCGGTACTTCTCAGTTTTTTCTTCCGCAGTAGCTTAACTTGAAGCAGCCTGCAGATGAATGGTAGGTTGTTGTATGGTTTTGTGGTTGCCGTTGGATGAAATATAGGTACCTTCTTTGTGTGCACCCTAAGGTTATTTGTTTGAAGTATTATAGTCTAAGGACTTCTATATTTGTCCATTTTTGATCTTTGATACCTTCACCTCACAAATATTTAGTAACATGATTATTATTTTTTACAGGTAGATACGTTTGTGAAGAATTCAAGCAGCAGCACTGGTTTTTGGTATGGTAGCAGCACATGTATGTAGTTAGGTTGATTAAAACTGTTATGAAACTATTATGAAACTAGTATGTATGGTAGCAGCACTACTTTAGCTGCATGTACTACTATGAAACTGTTTATGGTAGTTTGGTTGTGTAAACGTATGGTTAACCTTTTGTCTTGACACTAATGTTATGATATAGTGGTGACTATGTAATTGCTTTTGTTTGTGTTATTGTGGTTCATTGAATGTGTTATTTTTGAATATGTATGTGTTTATATATTACGTTATTGTATAAGTTTTGAAGTACTTGAATTGGAGGCGAAATCAGATGTAGTCGTGGGATAGAAGGTAGTAAAATCGAAACATACGGTGGCAGAGAAAAAACACTACAAAAAATAATAATAAGTGCAACAAAAAAATAAGATAGCAAACGACACCTTTTCGGTGGCGTTTCTTAAACGCTGTAAAAAAGATCTTTAGTAACGTTTAAAAAACGCTGCCAAAAATTCGTTTATAGTGGCGTTAAAATAAATGCAACAAAATATCATGGATTTTTAGTCGTATGTTTTCTAGCGGCGTTTATCAAAACGCCACCAAAACTTTTTGTAGCGTTTTTTGAGCGCCACTAAAAACCAAATTTCTTGTAGTGGATGGTGATATTTTGATGAGTGGAGCAAATTTCAAAGAGCAGCATCTCTGATAACAAAATAAAATGTAAAGAGGAGATGAGAGAAAGAAAGAGAGAGGGAGGAGGAAGATCACAAGGCTACAAGGAAAAATAAAAGTCACGAACCAGAAATGAAAATGAACCAACGGATGTAAAATGAAATGGTGGAATAGTAAAATTCAACAATTAATTTCTGGGAATATTAATGGCCGATAGCTGTTGATATTACGGTGGATAATGAATGGACAAAGGAAATCAAAAAGGTTCAATACGGTTACCGATACGATAATCGTTTTACTGATTCTACTGCGTATCTAGCTTCAAAACACAAAATTGAATATACCGTAGAGATCAGCACAACGAGACGATCAAAACGGTATACAGATATCGGTGGTATAATCATCTGATTGAAAGTCGATATCAGTACCGAAATGCTGCAAAATGTCAAAAATAAGATGAACGGAGCAATAGAAGTCAAAATTTGAAGAATCGAAATATAACGTCTCACTCAAAAGATGATTTACAAATTTATTGTATAAAAATATTCAGGTTTGGAAAATATTTTTATTATCATCAAATATTAACTGATTTAAATTGAAATAGAATTACACAATAAAATAAACTTCCATATTATTAATTGAAAATTTACCATTTGCTATGTTTAATTAGACGTATTCCACATATTAAATTTATATTTCAAAATTTTATTGTTTAAAATTTTACAAAATTTCAATTAAATACACTATTAAAACAGTTAAAAATTTACGGGTCATTACATATTTAAACATTGAATCTTATTGGAACTGAAATGATAGTTCAAACTGAGATTAGAAATCGATAAAAATTAAAATGGTTTATTGAGAATTTGAGTGGAATTTTTAACCCTTTAAATTGAAAGTGTTGAACAGGGATTGATTTAAATTGAATTTAGGAATTTAAGCTGATTTGAGTCGATTTGTGAAATTGGAGGAAACTATTTTTATATAAAGTATTTTTAAAATATATAAACTATTTTGATATATAATTTATTTTAATATATAAACTATTTTAATTTATAACTATTTTAATATATATACTATTTTCAATATCTAAACTGTTTAAGTCAAAAGTGTTATGATTTCCAAAGTGTTATGATTTCAAAAGTGTTATGATTTCGAAAGGGTTATAATTTTGAAAGTGTTACGATTCTGGAAATGAATATTATATAAAGTGAATAATGATATCGAATTGATATGGTTTCGAAATGAATATGATATTTTGGTATGAAGTATGAACTATTTGAAATGAAATGACCACGGTGTGAAATAAGCGTTTAGTTGTTAAAGAGACCGGGATCAGATATTGTCATACTCTCTGCCAATACCGAAAAACACTTTGACAACTGTGTACGTGGTGGAGTTTCCAGAATGAAGTAGGATGGTTTGGCAACGATTCTATATCACGTTTTAGAGCAGCCCTAACTCCTGCGAGTCAACTTAATGTAGCTAAAACAGGAGCCATGACGGGCCAAGTGAGGTCATTCCACCGATCGGGCACACTTCTTCGATACCATTCTATTACTCTGTGATTTGATTTGGTGCACCTTTGATTTGGGAGTGTGTCTCAAGGTGGGTGGTAGTAGCTGCTATGCATTACCACCAGTCCGGATCCGCAAACGGTATATCTACCCTGGCATTGCCTCGCATGCCTTGTCACATGCCCTATCGCGCCTTCTACGAGTTTGGTTTGTACCATACCTATGGAGTGCCCTCTGATAAGCCTCCGGTTTACGGGGGGAGTTATGGTACTGTATAGACTATGTGAATATATAAAAATATGTTAAGGGGGATATGGGTAACGCCTTAATGCTATTTTAATAGTTTACTTTACTATAGACATATTATAATAGTGTATATTACTACATAGTAGATAGTTCCATGGATCCTTAGAGGATGGAAATCTCAAACATCCTTTAAGTTACTTGTATTTCAGTTGACATTTCACTTGAGTTGAATTTATTAATATAAGAATGTTAATCCTAACTCAAGTGTTTTGTATTTTGCTTTATGCTCGGGTCAGACTGAGTGTCACAACATTTTAGACTCACCTTTGGAGATTGGAGCTTTGTTTGAAGATCCATCTATCTAGCTTTCAGTTTATTTCAGTCATTTATGTTCAGACTCGTCAGTTGCTTATGTATTAGAGATTAATTTGTATTTGAGATTCTGTTGTATTTTGTTTCAAACTCTGTTGTTTTATATAGTAGCTTCATGAACTACTATTTATCTATTCAGCTGCTTATTGCTATATTACTCTATGTCTGTGATTCTGTGATTGATTTATTTACTGTATATACTGAGTTTTGCCAAATATAAATTAACAATCTGTTGTTTTGAGCAATTCAAGTCCGACATGTGCGGATGTGAATGGTTCAAAATACCGGGTCGTTACATAGAGTCTAGATTTATGTTAAAACTTCATAATAGCACTAAAATCTTTATTCGGATTTTAATTATGGAATGGAATCCATCTTCTCGCTTTAATAGCGGGATGGAACCCACGACCTCTTTAGTGGGATGAAACCCACAACCTTCTCTAGTGGAATGGAATCCACGAAATATTCAAAATAATTTATTTTAACTATTTTTCCAAAAACTATCTTTTTAAAAGTCATCTCTACCAATTTAAATATTTTAATTCAAAAACTGTTCTTATCATCTTTTAATATTTTGATCTCAAAATCATCTCTTGTTTTTTAAACTATCTCTTGATTTTAATATTTTAGCTTTAAATCTCAAAAATATATTTTAAAGAAGTCTATACTTAGTTTTTAATATTACTTTTATAATATATATTATATATTTTAAGATTACTTTCTAAAACTCTTTTATAAGTTTAAACTATATTCAAAATGGTTTACAAAGTTTAGAAATTGTTTTGACAAGTTTTAGAATAGAAATCATTTTAAAGCAAAAATCAATTTTCAAAAATAACATAGGCATGTCGACATCCCTATACCCCCCATGTCGACATGGAGCCGTAGATTTTAAAATTCAAATTTTCAAAAGAAGTGTCTATTCGTCATAAGCTTTCATGAATGGACATGACCGTCATTCTCCTATATATACCAGTAGTTTTCAACTAATTTTCACTTGAGATATCTTTGTTTTCTCTCCTCTTTCTCTTCCATTCTTATTTTCAAACATTCTTAACAAAACTCTACCAAAATCCTAAGTGAATCAAACTCGATCGTCTCTAGTTTGATTCTCTGCCACTCTCTCTCAAAGATCTCAGTGCTATTCAGAGTTATAGGATCATTTGTAATCAAAGATTGAAAGATGGAAGTGTATCGAGTCTCTCTCTATCAAAGTTTGATTGGAAACAGTGTGATTATGGCCCGTAAATCAATTAGGTGATCTTGTAGCCTGGTTATATTAAGAGAGTTTGCCCTGGACTCGAAGACAGGAGGGTGTATCTCGTGGCCTTGAAATCGAGGTTGTAATATCGACATTATATTTGAAAAGAAATAGGCATAAGAAATTGCATGGGACTGGATGTAGGGTAACCCCGAACCAGTATAAAATTCCGGTGTGTTCTTTCCTTTACTGGTTTTATTTATTATTTTCATTTGTGTCTGGTTCTGTGATTGTCTCAATGTTTGTAAATTGCATCTGTTTGGGTTTAATTTGAAAAGATTTCAAAAAGATTCATAAAATTAATTAAACACTATTCACCCTCCCTCTAGTGTTAATTCTGCCTTAAGATCAGTAATCCGCATTTCCTACATTTGTTATCAGAGCATTGGTTTTCAAAGTTATCATAATCTGAATTTTGAAAAAGTTTAAAATGGAAATTTTTGGAGATTTTGTTAACACTAGTTCAAAACTGTACAAATCATCATTGTCTCATAAGTTTGCATATTATTATTATAGAAAATCAAGTTATCTACCGAATTGGTGTGTTGTGCAAGAACAGATGTGTTATATGGCTTTTGAAGAATCAACACTCAATGGACAAATGGTGCAAATAAAGAAAAACAAATGGATACTTGATAGTGGATGTTCAAGACACATGACTGATAATCCGAAGATACTGAATGGCATAATTTATGAAGATGGAGGATTGGTCAACTTTGGAGACAATTCAAAAGGATATGTGATTGGCATCGATAATGTCGGTAACTCTAAAACTACTACTATTTCTGATGTTCTATTAGTTAGGAATCTAAAACACAACTTACTTAGCATAGGTCAACTCTGTGACAAGGACTACAAAATTAAATTTGAAAAGGATAAGTGTCACATCGAAGATAATAAATCAAATATTATTTTTGAAGGAATTAGGAAGAAAAAAATTTATATTCTCAGTATGAAAATCTCAAATGATAACCTATGTCTTTTGGCTAATACAAGTAACCCTTGGATTTGGCATAAAAGATTTGGGCATTTGAATTTCAAACTCTTATCTACACTTTCAAAACTTGATCTAGTAAGAGGCCTTCCTAAAATGGATTTTAGAGTAGATAGTATTTGTGATGCTTGTCAATTAAGAAAATTTAGGAAGAGTTCATTCAAATTGAAAGATATGATTTCAACTTCAAAACCTCTTGAGTTACTTCATTTAGATCTATTTGGTCCATCTCAAATTCAGTCAATAAATCACAGTAAATATGTTTTTGTAATTGTAGATGATTATTCTAGATTTACATGGACAATTTTTCTAAAACATAAAAGTGATGCTTTTGATTTATTTAAAACTTTTGCAAAAAGAATTCAAAATCAACTTTCTTTAAAAATCAAAACTATTCGTAGTAATCACGGTGGAGAATTTGAAAATGAAAATTTTGAGAATTTCTGTAATCTAAAAGGAATAACTCATAAATTTTTTTCCAAGAACTCCACAACAAAACGAAGTGGTAGAGAGTAAAAATAGGACGATTCATGAGTGTGCAAGAACTATGCTTTCAGATAGTAAATTACCAAGAAATTTTTGGGCTGAAGCAGTCGCTACAGCTTGTTACATTTTGAATAGGATTTTAATTAGACCTCTAACCAATAAAACACCATAAGAACTTCTTTTCATTAAGAAACCAAAGGTATCTTATTTTAAAGTTTTTGGAAGTAAATGCTTTATTGTAAATACAAAGGACAATTTGGATAAATTTGATCCTAAATCCGACAAAGGAATTTTTATCGGATATTCTAATAGAAGTAAAGCATATAGAGTTTTCAATTTAAAAACTAACACCATTGAAGAAACAATGCATGTATCTTTTGATGAAAATTTCAAAGATTTTGTTCAAATAAATGATGAAGATGATTTTGTTACTTTAAATAATGAATCAAATGAAACAAATTGTGAAACTGTTCATCCTAATAAAAGAATCAGGCTTTTAATAGATCATTCTATAGAAAATATTAAATCTATTGTTAGAACTAGAAATCAACAAAACAAGATGAGTAATGTAGCTTTTATATCAACTATTGAACCCAAAAATCCAAAGGAAGTATCATCTGATGATTCATGGATTCTTGCTATGCAAGAAAAACTGAATCAATTCACCAGAAATGATGTATGGGAACTTGTTCCAAGACCTGAGGACAAAACTATAATAGGACCTAAATGAGTTTATAAAAATAAAATGAATGAACAAGGTGAGTCGTTAGAAATAAAGCTCGGTTAGTCGTGCAAGGTTATTGTCAAGAAGAAGGAATGACTTTGATGAAACCTTTGCACCCGTAGCAAGATTAGAAGCCATTAGAATTCTACTTGCTTTCGCAAACCACAACAATTTCAAATTATTTCAAATGGATGTCAAAAGTGCCTTTTTAAATGGTTTTGTTAAAGAGGATGTTTATGTTGAACAACCTCCACTTTTTGAAGAAGAAAAGTTTCCAATTCATGTTTACAAATTAAAGAAAGCTTTATATGGTCTAAAACAAGCTCCTAGAGCCTGGTATGACAAACTAAGATCTTACCTATTATAATCAAATTTTGAAATTGGTAGAGTAGGTAATACTCTTTTTATTAAAAGAAACAAAAATGATATCCAATTAGTACAGATTTATGTAGATGATATCATTTTTGGATCAACAAATAATGAAATGAACAAAGAGTTTTCTGAAATAATGACAAAAGAGTTTGAGATGAGTCATATGGGTGAACTTACTTTCTTTTTAGGATTGCGAATAAAACAATTAGATAGTGGTATTTTCATTAGTCAAGAAAAGTATGCTAGGGATCTAGTTAGTAAGTTTGGTATGACCACTATGAGTGGAAAACCCACTCTTATGGTAACCAATGAAGCCTTGAATAAAGAAGACATGTCAAAAGATGTTGATTAAAAACTATACAGGAGAATGATTGGATCGCTACTCTATATAACTGCGAGAAGGCCTGATATCATGCATAGTGTCTGTCTCTATGCAAGATCCCAATCTCAACCCAAAGAAACCCATTTAAAAGCTGTTAAACGTATCCTAAGATATGTTAAACACACTTTACACTATGGCCTATTTTACTCTAAAAATGATTCATTTGATTTATTCTCATATTGTGATGCTGACTATGCTGGTTGTAAATCAGACCGAAAAAGTACAAGTGGAACTTGTCACTTTTTAGGACATTCTCTGGTTTCCTAGTTTAGTAAAAAGCAAAATATTATCTCACTATCAACAACTGAAGCAGAATATATCTCTGCTACTTTGGCTTGTTCTCAAGTTATCTATATGCAACAGACCCTAAAGGATTTTGGATTAAATATTTCAAAATCACCAATTTATTGTGACAATACAAGTGCAATAAATTTATCCAAAAATCCTACTCATCATGCCAGAACCAAACGTATTGATATTAGACATCATTTTCTCAGAGATAATATAAGTAAAGAGATTATTTCTCTTGAATTTATCAACACTAAGAACCAAATAGCTGATATTCTAACCAAACCCTTGAATCAATCAACCATTACTAAATTAAGAAGAGAACTAGGTATTTGTTCTATAATTGAGATATAGAATATATATATATATATAGTAACGTATATATTTAAATAAATAAAGAAAAACAAAATTGTCAAAATTTTCAAAGGGATGTCGACATGCCTCTACCCTCCATGTCGACATACAACGGTCAAATTTGAAATTTTGATTTTCCCTCTAAAATCAGTTTGGTGGTTATATAACCACAATATTTCGAATTCATCTGTCTTCTCACTTCATTTTCTCTGTAATAAACTTCTAAAAATACAAAGTAATGGTTTCCTCTTCTAAATCAAACCAAAATGCAACCATTTCCTTCCCTTCTCCTAATTCTGGTCCATTTCAATGTACTACATTGGCTCGAGTGATGAAGATCGAGGAAATTATGAAGGAGTCTCTGCAATTGCTGACTGAATTACAATTCATGCAAATAAAGATGGCAAAGGAACAAGAGAAACAAGGCAAGATTCTTAGAAATTCGCAAAAATTTCTAATGGGTAATCATGCAGACCCTATTGTGATTGAAGATGATTCCTCTAACATACGTATTCATAATCCATTAGAGGACGACGACGACGAAGAAGAAGAAGAAGAAGAGGAGGAAGAAGCGCAAATGGACAAGGACGATATTGTTGTTTGCTTTGGAGAAGTCTGTTTTGACAAAAATGGTAATTTGGTCGAACAACATGGAAACTTTTGTCTCCATTATCCTAATTGTTCGATTCACAAGTCACCAATTGTCAAGGACTCTCGTTAGATTGTTATTATATTAATGTTTTTATATTTTGTGTACTTGCATATATTTGTGTCTATGTTTCATATATATGTGTAATGTAACATCATATATAATTAAATTAGATTTATGTTTCGCTTATTATACTTCGTTATTATCATTTAGTTCCATAGTATTAGTTTAAGGAGGAGTTATGTAGTTTAGGCTTAGTTTTTGTTGATGACAAAGGGAGAGAATTATAAAATAGGATAGTCAGGCTGTTAGTTAGGCTTAGATTAAGGGGGAGTCAGTAGATTAAGGGGGAGTTGTTGGAATATGGGGGAGTCAAAGTAGAATCAAGTTTGGTGGAGTATATTTTATAAATATAGGTTGTCATCATCAAAATGGGGAAGATTGTTAGTTTCTGAGATGATGTTTTTGATGACAACAACTTTAGGACTTGTTATAAAATATAAATACTAATATCTTTGTCTAGATATATATGTATATGCAGGATATATATATATATATATATATGCAAGTACTGAGAATGAAGACTATACAGTATAGAGATTCAAGACTGATGAATTCAAGATTGTAGAAATTAAGACTGAAGACTTATGAGTATCCAGATTATCAAGAGTTCAAGATATCAAGATAAGTAATAGAGTCTGGATTTATGTTAAAACTTCATAATAGCAATAAAATCTTTAGTCGGATTTTAATTGTGGAATGGAATCCACCTTCTCGCTTTAATAGTGGGATGGAACCCACGACCTCTTTAGCGGGATGGAACCCACAACCTTCTCTAGTGGAATGGTTCCACGAAATATTCAAAATAATTTATTTTAACTATTTTTCCAATAACTATCTTTTTAAAAGTCATCTCTATCAATTTAAATATTTTAGTTCAAAAACTATTCTTATCATCTTTTAATATTTTGATCTCAAAATCATCTCTTGTTTTTTAAACTATCTCTTGATTTTAATATTTTAGCTTTAAATCTCAAAAATATATTTTAAAGAAGTCTATACTTAGTTTTTAATATTACTTTTATAGTATAGATTATATATTTTAAGATTACTTTCTAAAACTCTTTTATAAGTTTAAACTATATTCAAAATGGTTTACAAAGTTTAGAAATTGTTTTGATAAGTTTTAGAATAGAAATCATTTTAAAGCAAAATCAATTTTCAAAAATAACATAGGCATGTCGACATCCCTATACCCTCCATGTCGACATGGTAGCCGTAGATTTTAAAATTCAAATTTTCAAAAGAAGTTCGTCATAACCTTTCACGAATGGACATGACCGTTTTTCTCCTATATATACCAATAGTTTTCAATGGGTTTTCACTTAAGATTTCTTTTTTTTTCTCTCCTCTTTCTCTTTCATTTTTATTTTCAAACATTCTTAACAAAACTCTACCAAAATCCTAAGTGAATCAAACTGGATCATTTTTATTTTCAAAGATCTCAGCGCTATTCAGAGTTATAAGATTATTTGTAATCAAAGATCGAAAGATCGAAGTGTATCGAGTCTCTCTATCAAAGTGTGGTTGGAAACGGTGTGATTGTGGCCCTTTAATCAATTGGGCATGATTGTAGCCCGTAAATCAATTAGGTGATCTTGTAGCCTGGTTAAATCAATAGAGTTTGCCTTGGACTCGGAGACAGGAGTGTGTATCTCATGGCCTTGAAATCGAGGTTGTAATATCAACATTATATTTGAAAAGAAATCCACACAAGAAATTAAATAGGACTGGATATAGGGTAACTACAAACCAGTATAAAATTCTGATGTGTTCTTTCCTTTACTGCTTTTATTTACTATTTGCATCTGTGTTTGGTTCTGTGATTGTCTCTATGTTTGTGA
Source organism: Allium fistulosum (assembly GCA_030737815.1). Lineage (NCBI taxonomy): Eukaryota > Viridiplantae > Streptophyta > Magnoliopsida > Asparagales > Amaryllidaceae > Allium > Allium fistulosum. The sequence goes on along the minus strand of CM060907.1, from coordinate 896,278,527 downwards.
ATTGCATCTGTTTGGGTTTAATTTGAAAAGATTTCAAAAAGGTTCATAAAATTTATTAAACATTATTCACCCCCTCTTTAGTGTTAATTCTGCCTTAAGATCCGTAATCCGCATTTCCTACAAGTAAGTGGTGGAATGAGGAGTGAGATGTGGTAAATTCAAGGAGGTGAAGGGAATGAAAATGGAAAAGCATAACTCACGCTGATGAAAAGAAGAAAGCTTCAGGGAAGAGAAAGAGAACAAAACGAAAATGAATAGGATTGTTTAATAATAAAGAAATGGCGTTGACAGTTGAAATTTTAGAAGCTAAGCTAAAATAAAGGAAATAAAGGAATAATTTGAAATTTGAAATATTGACAAAACGAAAAGAGCTAAATAGATGAAGGTATTATTAATGAAGGAAATGAAGGGACAAGTTGAAATTTGAAATTTGAGATGGTATTATTAAATACTGCAATCAAAACGATCAAATTTCAAAATGTAAGGTCCACTCAATCAGTTTTCTTAACTCCAAAACACCCATAATTTCACCCATTTATATTGATTAACATGAAATAAATAAAATTTAACAGGGACCACCGCTATAAAAAATAAAAGATGAACCAGAACTCCAATTTCAGATTTAAAAACCGCGTTTTTCGCAGCGCGTAATCATGAACTCAAAATTTAATTTAATTTAAATTTTATGGTTAACGTTAAAATCACTTCTATATTGCCTACGATTGTTCTTTAAGGGCTGTAAAATGTTGTTTCAATATTCTTTTTTTTCTTTTTTATAAAATGAAAATGTTCATTTTATTTTTCTCAAAACATTTTTATTTTTATTAAAACGTTCTTTTTATTTTAACACAAACGTACGTTTCTTTTATGAAATGCCATTAATTACAATTAACTTCTCTTTCTTTTTAATTGAAGAATTCCTTAACAAATTAATTGCAACTTAATTCAATATTAAATTTTAAAACGGATCGGAAGAGAAATAAAACAATTGTATTCATTTTATAGTAATTCAAAAATATTTATAAAATTATCTTATACAAATAGGAGTTATAAATTACCTACTAATAATTGATTTCTTATTCATGTAATCAATCTTTAACCTAAAGCACATTTCAAATAAATAAACCTATATTTTTTTTAAATAAAACCATTCATTCAATTCTATGTTAAAATTAATGTTTATATTACTCCATTCTATGTTACCAGTTACATTCAAGCCAAAATCATTAAGTTTTTTTTGGAAGAAAGGTACTTTATTAAACATAAGAAGCATATACTTCCATGATATGCCTCGTTAAAACCTTGCAACCCCTCTAACCTAGATGGGTGCCTTGCAAGGAAAAAGAGTACATACCATATCCATATATTAACAATACAATAGTTTGAAAAACCACAACTAAATTGTCAAATAGATGGAGTAATTAGAGGAGGCACACTCAAAACCATCTATACGAACAATTTAGGGGCTAAAACAAAAAAACAAAAAAAAACCCTCTCAACAAAAGGAGAATACAACAAATATAACCGACACGTGGAAATAAGCCAAACAATAACTAAACAAAGAAGCCTCTCTCAGCGGAAAAACATTAAAGCCAAACTCCCTTCTGGAAGCATCAAAGAGAAAGAAAATCCACTTTACCAAAGTAAAACCTAATCCCTCAATAATGGCGGAGAAACGAAGACAAAGGTCCTCTCGGAGACTCGAATCAACCAGCAGCCAACTGAAGTGGAAAGTTCAACTTCAAATTAAGGATCGGTAGCAGACTCAAGGAGGGTGAAATTCCCGCTGTCTCTCAATGGAGATCCCGAAGTTACTCAAGATAAGCTCTGTTTCTTTATTGAGTTTTTCTTTGTTCAAATTGTTATGCATTAATTGTCTGCAATCCCGATAAATATGAGCAGTTCTAACATGAACTGGAAGTGCAATACTCTTAAATTTTTTCATAGTATCTTCAAATAGAATTATGGAGTAATTGTAATTGAAGAATAGGTGATCCATATCTTCTATTTGATTAGTACAAAGAACATGGTACTTATTTATAGCACTGTTCCATTTACTAAGTCTGTCCTTTGTATGCAGTTTGTATAATTTTGCTAGCAAAGTACATATTGACATTTTGGGTGCACACTTATTGTCCTAAATCACTTTAGCCCCGTTAAATTCAGTGTATTTAGGCCTGATGTGATTCCAAGCAGATTTATTACTGAACTTACCATCCTTATCAGAGATCCAGTGCCAATAATCTGTTTGTTTATTCTTTTGAATATTGATATTCTTTATAGTATTTTGCATTTGAGAAGTCATACCATCCATATGATTTTTCCATGTATTGTTTGATAATAGAGCAGACACTTTCTTATGATTATCACCAATAACATTCATAAAGTTGCATCCATACAAGTCAGTTAAAGAAAAACCATTGATCAAAGGGTCATACCATATTTCTGTCTGTTCACCATTTACTATTTTTCTGTCAACAGCCCCCTTGCGCCATTGTCTTGCATTTAGCATAGCTTTCCACGTGTGAGAGGCATTATTATTAAAAGCTGCATTCCAGAAGTTTGTATGTTTGCATTATCTATGATGCATCCACTTGGCCCAAATTGAATCACCTTATAGAAAATTCCAAATCATTTTAATAGCCACTGATTTTGCCATATCCTTTATGTTCTTGATACCAAGACCACTCTCATTTATTGTTTTACATACATTATCCCAATTCAAGTAATGTGCCTTGGTTTTCCAAATAAAATTAGCACATATTGAATTAATTCTCCGAGTAACTGTTGCTGGAAAATTAGAAAACTGAAGCCAGAATTGTATTTTTGGAGAAATAACAGTTTTAACTAATTCCACTCTACCACTAATGTTTAGCATTTTGTTTTTCCAGTGACTGAACTTTTTATTGATTTTTTTAATTAAAGTTCCAAAATCCCTATCTTTGAGTTTATTATAAGATAGAGGAATTCCTAAGTAAGTAACAGGGAGATTTCCAATATTGATGTTTAATATGTCAGCAATATCTTTTTTGAGGCTGGCTCCTTTACTAAAAAACAGTGTTGATTTATTTTCATTTAAATCAAGCCCTGTCAAGTACCTTAGCTTCTAAAAAATATGCTTAATGCAGTTTGCATTCTATGATGTGGCTTTTCCCATAATCAGAACATCATCAGCATAAATAAGATGTGTGATCACAGGCTCTGTTTTGTATATAGGAGTAATATTACCTTTCAGCTGCTCCATATCTAAATTAATAGTGAGATACTCCATAGCTATAGCAAATAAATAAGGCGTTAGGGGATCGCCTTGTCTTAAACCCCTTAAACTTTCAATAAACCCATAAGGAGTACCATCTATTAGCACCGAAAAAGAAGGGGTAGAAATACATCGTATATAAGATTAGCGAAATGAGTAGGAAATCCCATGCACACCAGCATGTAATGAATAAATTCTCTGCTAAATTTATCATATGCTTTATGCAGGTCAATTTTCAGACAAAAATTGTTAGAGTTTTTCCTATTAAAACCTCTAACCATCTCATAGGCAAGCAAGGAATTTTCTATGATAACTCTTCCTGGGATAAATGCATTCTGATTATGCGATATGAGGTCATTTAAATAAGGTTTTAGTCGATTACATATAAGATTGGCTAAAATCTTATAAATGACATTGCATAAGGATATAGGTCTAAAATCTGTCATTTCAATTGATTCCCGTTTTTTGGGAATTAAGCAAATAAAAGTGTGATTTATTTCTTTGATAATTCTACCTGATTGGAGAATTCCATTCATGGCATTCCCTATGTCATCTTTAATTTGCTCCCAATGCAATTTGAAGAATTTGGAATTTATGCCATCCGGGCCTGTGGAACTATTGTCGTTTATTTGGAAGACTGCTGATTTAATTTCCTCCAATTAGAAGGGCTTGCCTATATTTTCTCTAGCATTTATAGATAAGATTCTCTAATAAATTGTGTCTGGGAATTGATGTGTGGCCTTTGATGATGAAAAAAGTTTAGAGAAATAATGAACTGCTTCAGATGCAAATTTTTCTAATGCTAGTGTCCATGAACCATTAGAGAATAGAATAGAACTGCTTCTCCGATTGGGATTTGTCACTTTAATCTTGTTACAGAAGAAATTAGTTGGCCTATCCCCTTTGATTGACCAATTTAGCTTCATTTTTTGATCTCTCTCTTTATCTTATTGTATTCTGTGTTATTAATAAAAATTCAAATTAAGACCATAAACTTAGGTTCTAATATAGATTAACATCACTAAATATTAAAATCTTAATTTCTAAACGATTTTATTCAAAATCTTTATTCAATTTATTATTTTTAACTAGTTAAAAATATGAGTCGTTATAATCCCCCACTCAAAACTTATTCAAAAAGGAACGAAGCATTGCTTTTAGCATTTTGATATACTTTACCAAAATAATCAAATTATAAAACATATAAACTTACTTACTTAGTTTTGCTATAAATTTGAAAATAATCAATTTTTTTTTTCAAATATCTTCCAAAATACTTTTGTATATGTTTGATGTATTAATAGGTTTATTATACATTTCTCACTTTCAAGACACAAAATTAAACGCCGGTAATGCTGCAGTCATCATCAGAATTATTTTCAAGCGATAAGAGTGAGATCCATTAATATTAATAGTCCTTTGAGGGATGTTACATCTATCCTTGTTCTGATAGAATTTAGTCCATACATTAACAAAACGTATGCCTAAGAATCTCTAAGTACTTGGTAGGTCGGTTTTAACACCAAGTGGAAAACAAGAAAACACTTTTCCTAAAAAAACAGATATTCAAGATTTTCCTTTTCTCTAAACATACCATATTATAAAAAATTACTTTCAAAATCATTTCTTACATATCATAAAATTTTATAACGAGAAAATTTTATATATAACTCTTTTATAATATCTCTAAATCTTATACTTGGAGAAAACTTATATAAATCTCATTTATGCCAAAATCAATAATCTTCAAAATTTGTATACTTCAAATAATTCATTTGTAAAGTTCCCCACTTCACGTAAGGTAGAAATCATTTATAAATACCATTTAAACATTCACCCTAGACATCATTATAATATATGTATAAATCAATTTTTTAAACTTTGGCCAAAATTCTCTTAAGAGAGTTGAAGGACATAACAACTCGGAATTTCATCATTGACAATCAACAAAGTAATAAACCAATACTTAACATTATTCAAGATACTTAATGACTAGTCAAAACTTATTGTTTGTTCAAGTTCACAACCTTCTAGATTACTCAAAGATAGAGATAACTTCCTAATCATACCGGTATGCTCATCAGCCTTAGGCTATTACTTAGAAGATTACCTAAGCTATCTTAGAATAAAGTTGAATGTTATTCATAAGTTATCCTAGATCAAAAATATTTTTTTTTTGTAATTATAACTAAATATTTAATTCAAATGATCTAGAGCAATAACATTATCCAAAAGTGAATTTAAATCAATTTTATTTGTTTATATTATGAGTGCTTAAGATTAATTATTCACTAACAAATTTGTTTATGATTTTCCACACTTACACCATTACATTGAGATAATGTACAAAAATAAAAAAAGAGGCAAAATACAACTATAAATAACAATGTTGACACACATTTAACTTTAATGTTTTAAGATAAACCAACGATTAGAGGGATCACAACACAAAACAGATTCATACACGATGATTCAACTCAAGTTTTTGTATGTACCAAAAAAGGATATATAAATAAATTACATATTGTAAGAATACAATTTTAAGCAAGGAATATGTTATAAACCCATCAACATATAATCAGTAGGAGTAAAAACATCAAACTCAAATACCTGAAAAATCTAACTATCAAAGATAATTCTAAAAAATAGAAATGTATGACTAGTAATCATAATTATTTAGCTTTTTATAAAAATTATTACTATAACTTTGTAACTTATTTTTGAAATAATACAGAAAGTAGTATATCCAATGATCAGTGTGAAATAATGCGAATACCTAGATATGAAAATGTCAAATATTAGAAATATTAAAATATGATAGAATAAATTGAAGAAAATAACAATCTTGGAACTTTATAAAAGTCCCTAATTACATTTTATACGTCATTCATTGCATTCTCCTCTAGAAGTCCTATGTCTTCTTATAAACTCGGAATGAAGTGGATAACTATTTAACCAGCACAAAGTTATTTAGTCATTCAATTTTAGGAATGTCAACTATAATCTGGAAGGAAAATCTAAACCATGTCATTAATATGCTTGATGCATATTGTTTTTCTAGTAACAACCATTTCTAGCTATGATATCACATGGCGAGATTGTATATTATAATTTGAAAAATAAAAATATTTGTTTAGAGATAAATGTTTGTATGGTTTACATATTTCTATATATTAAAGATAAGCAATTCACTAAGATATTTTATTATTTTCCTAAGTTTACTATTGGTTATATAAATATCTATTACAATTATTTTTTGAAAAAAATCTTTTTTTTGAAGTTAATAATTTTTGAAATAAACATATAATTTGTTAGTTAAGCATACGATATTTTTTGTAATATAAGAATGACAGATAAATATTTGAAAAAGATATATTAAAGCATGGAGTAATTTTTTGTATACGAGTGAGTTTACAGAAAATAATGATAATGTTATAAAGTGAGTCTTAGCATATTTAGTAGTTACTAAGAACTTTATTAAAAACATTAACGAGTGGACATAGAAAAATAAATCATAATTGTGAATATAACTAGGTTGAGGTTGTTAGTTTTGATACCTGATTTCAAATTTGAAGAAGATGAGGCCATTGGAGATACTCGTAAAGCTTGGAGAAGCCCTAACCTTAGGTGCGGTGAAGGAGAGGCGAAGTCACAGTGCTTCGTGGCTTCGTTCGGTGGAGGCATCACATGGATCAGTGTCGGGATGATTTGAGGAAGAAGGAATCTGGTTCGGTGTTGTTTGGAGTTAGAGCGGCAATGTTCGTTCGGTGGGAGGCAGAAGAGAAGCAAAGGTTTTGGAGCGGTAAAGATGTTTATCGGTCCAATTATTTCGTTCGAGCATTATGCCGAACCAAATTAGTTTTGGAAAATGCCGAACCAATTGAGCTGCTATGTTTTTCGGTCCAAATGCACAGAACCAAATGGATGCTGAACCAAGTTTAGGCCGAACCAAATATTTGGCTTGGTATTGGACCATGCCGGTCCAGATCTTGAGTGTTGTCTGCCGAACCAAATGCTATTGTGCTATTTTCCGGACCAGATGCATGCCGAACCAAGTAGTGCCGCTCTAGATGTTTGATTCGGGAATTGGGAGATGCCGGTCCAGACTTGAAGTGCACTGTGCCGAACCAGATTGATATGGGCTTTGCCAGTCCAGATGGAAGCCAAACCAAACCCCAAGGCTGCTATATAGCAGCTGCCCTTCCTCATAACTTCACTCTATAAATAGTGGAGCTTCTAAACAAGATCCTAGAGAGCTGAAACTCTGCAGAATTTTATCTGTATTGTTAATTCTTCTTATGTATAGCCTCCAAAAGTGAATCAATCTTGTAACTCTAATCTTTCAGTGATTAGTAAAATCTCCTCTCCCCAAGTGGACGTACACTGCCTCGCGGTAGTGGAACCACTATAAATACTGGTGTTATTTATTTTTCTGCATTGCATAGATCTGTGACTGTCTGTTCTGGTGTTTATCTCTGTTTGTTTCGTCTCGCTACAATCACGATCCTGTTGTTTTCTGCTACATTGGGTTTTTTATTCCCTTATACTAATCATCTTAAGGGATTTTCCCCAACAGTCTGGTATCAGAGCTGCAAGGTTGATTGAGGAGTGTTAGACGCTATGGAAGGAGATGAAGTGACTCCAGTTGTTACAAGACCCTATACTAGAGGGAGGTATTTCGCGTCAGGATCACAGTTGGCAATTGAAAAATGGAATGGGGATAAAGACTTTGAGAAGTGGCGATGGAGGATGAAGGCTATTCTAATGAGGAATGAAGTCCATCCAGTAGTGTTTGCCCTTGAGGATTTGACGGCTGACATCTCAGTCGCGGAAAGGAAGAAGATGGAGAAATGGGCGTTTACTACTTTACAACTAGCTATGGGAGAGAATGTTATCTCAGAGATTAGTAGTGAGACCACTACCAGGGGCATTTGGACCAAGCTAGAAAATCTCTACTTAAAGAAATCTTTGACTAACCGTCTGATATTGCTGAAGACATTTTTCACCATGCGAATGAGAGAGGGTACTTCAGTGAAGGAACAACTTAATTTCTTTGATGATCTTGTGATGAAGATGAAGACTGTTGACTTGAAGATGGATGGGGAGCAAATGACAATGATTCTTTTGTGTAATCTTTCGGAGAGATACATAGGTTTCGCTAACAGCCTTATCTTCGCTAGAGACACATTGATAGTAGAAGATGTGAAGTTAGGCCTTCTATCCGAGGGCTTGAAAGATCAGATAAAGGAGATAAGTGAACAAAGTAGATGTGGAAGTAGTAGTCACGGCCTGTTTGTTGAAGGAGGTAGAGAAGATAAGAAGAATTGGCACTCTAGAGGGCGTTCCAAGTCTAGGAAGCCCGGTAATGGCAGGAGAGGAAAGTCTAAGGATGGAAAGTGATTTATCTGCAAGAAACCTGGTCATTGGAAAAAGGATTATCCCGATTTGAAGAAGAAGAAGACAGATCTTCATCATTTGCGGTGGAGAAGTTTGTATCTGGCGATGTGTTGTCTGCAGTATTGTCGGATGTCTCAGACCATTGGGTTCTCGACTCGGGGGCGTCTTTCCATATGACACCTAATAAAGATTACTTCAGTTCTTTCATTGGACGAGAGGAAAGCTCTATTCTTATGGGTAATGATGCTAGCTGTAGAACAATGGGTGAATGTATAGTGAGGATCAGGATGTTTGATGAAATGATACGCACTTTGACAGGTGTCCGGTATGTTCCAGGTCTTCGGAAGTCCTTAATTTCTTTAGGACAATTGGCATCTTTGGGATGTAAGGTAACTATCGAGAAGGATAGTCTAAAGGTATCGAGAGGTGCACTAGTTCTTATGAAAGGAGATGTGTTCCAAAATCTGTATTTGCTGAAAGGAACCACAGTTCTTGGAGAGTCATGTGTTGGAGTAGATAATTCTCGTGCATTGGATGCCGCAAAGCTTTGGCATCTCAGGTTGGGTCATATTTCAAAGAAGGGCTTAGAGTTTCTTCGGAGATGGAAGATGATCAAAGGAGGAAGCTTTGACAAGATGGACTTTTGCCAGGAGTGTGTGTTAGGCAAGCAAACTAAAGTATCTTTAGGAGTTGGACTCCATAGATCGAGGCGAGTACTTGAGTACGTGCATACAGATGTTTGGGGACTGGTTGCTACTCCTTCTCTTGAAGGAGCAAAGTATTTTATCTCTTTCATTTTTCTCGAAAAGTATGGGTGTATGTGACGAATGCCAAATCAGAGAGTTTTGAGAAGTTCAAAGACTTGAAAGCGCTTGTTGAGAACCAATCTGGTTCTAGGTTGAAGGTGCTGAGATCTGATAATGGTGGTAAATTTGTCTCTAGGGAGTTCCTCGACTTTTGTAGATAGCATGCATTCAGAGACATTTCACTACACTCGGCGATCTGCAATCCAATGGGGTTGCAGAAAGGATGAACAGGACTCTACTGGAGAAGGCTCGTTGCTTAAGATTGACGGCGGGCTTGTATAGAGGCTTTTGGGCTGAGGCATTATCAACTGCGGTGCATATTATAAATCGAATTCCATGCTCAACCATAGATGGGAAGATTCCAGAGGAAAAGTGGAGAGGTAAAGAAGTGTGTCTTGGTTACTTTCGAATTTTTGGTTGTCCTATGTACGTTCACCATACAGGTGATGACAAGTTGGAGGCTAGAGCATACAAGGGCATAATAATGGGATACACCAATGGTATCAAAGGGTATCAAATTTAGAACCTTGTTGATCGGAAGATTGTTCATTCCAGACATGTTACTTTTGTTGAGTCTGCTATGTTCAATCCGAAGGAGAAGCTACCTACCACATCAAAAGATTTTGATAGGCCTAAGGAGATGGAAGAAGTTCCCGTGTTCCAGCCAAATAGTAGAGTTGTTGTTGATGCTGTCGAGGAAGACGCAGTTGATGAAACATCACAGGATAGTCCACAGGTACCTTCTGGTAGTGCTGGCGATGTGCATGAATCTAGAGGAAGTTTAGTTCATGGTGAAGCTGAAAGGAGTTTAGGCGAAGCAGTACCTACCCGGGTCAGTCGTAGGACTATTAGGCCGCCTGAAAGGTATGGTGATTGGCAGTTTGCAAACCTTAGCCTTGGTGATCAGTTTGACTATGCCTTACATGTGGTTCATGAGGAGCCGCTTGACCTTGATGAAGCTTTGAAGTCATATGACAGTTCGAAGTGGATGTGCGCTATGGAAGAGGAGTTAGAGTCATTGAAGAAGAACAAGACTTGGGATTTGGTACCACCTCCTCAAGAAAGCCGAGCCATAGGTTGAAAGTGAGTGTTCAAGGTGAAGGATGATGGGAGATACAAGGCTAGACTAGTTGCTAAAGGGTTTTCACAAAGAAAGGGATTGGAGTATGATGAGATATTCTCTCCAATAGTGAGGCATACGTCCATCCGCATTTTGCTCGCTATCGTCGCAGCTCATGACTTGGAGCTGGAATTACTGGACGTGAAAACCGCTTTCTTGCACGGAGTCTTGGATGAGACCATCTACATGAAGCAGCCAGAAAGATTTGTTATAGATGGGAAAGAAAATTGGGTTTGCAAATTGAAGAAGTCTTTGTATGGACTTAAGCAGTCGCCTAGACAATGGTACAAGAGGTTTGACTCTTTTATGCTTTCACTTGTTTTTGATCGTATCATGAAAGATGCTTGTGTGTACTTTAAGCATTTAAAGAATGGTAGATGGGTGTACCTACTCTTGTACGTGGATGATATGTTGATTTCTTCCAAGGATAAGGCTGAAATCGATAGTTTAAAGCGAAAGCTAAAAGCGGAATTCGAAATGAAAGACCTTGGAGAAGCAAAGAAAATTTTGGGTATGGAAATCCAAAGGGATAGAAAGCCTTTTGAGCCTCACTCAAAAGGAGTACATTCGAAAGGTGCTTGCTCGGTTTAGCATGGAAGGAGCAAAGGCAATCAGCATACCCATGCCTTTGCACATACATCTTTCTAGTAAAGGCTCTCTATCTTGGAAAAGAACAAGGTTTATATGATGAAGGTCCCATATGCAAGTGTAGTTGGCAGCTTGATGTATGCCATGATCTGTGCTAGGCCTGACATTGCACAAGCGGTTGGATTGGTGAGTAGGTTCATAGAAAATCCAGGAAAGACGCATTGGGAAGCAGTGAAGTGTATCTTCAGATACCTTTGAGGAACTCCAAATCATGGACTTGTCTTTGGCGGTAGAGGAAGAGATTTCAACTTGGTTGGATTTTGTGATTCCGACTATGCTAGTGATAGAGATCGAAGGAAGTCAACCTTTGGATATGTGTTCACCTTTGGTGGGACAAAGATCAGTTGGAGAGCGAGATTGCAGACGATTGTGGCTTTGTCTACTACAAAGGAAGATCTCATAGCTGCGGTTGAAGTAGCTAAGGGAGCGCTTTATTTAAGGCGATTGTTGTGTGATTTGGGCTTCACATACAAAGGAGTGAATGTGCATTATGACAGTCAAAGTGCAATTCACTTAGCTGAAAATCTGGCATTTAGCTCGAGGATGAAGCATATTGAGGTGAGAGAGTCATTTCTTGTCTCGATGAGTGAAGGGAAGCTAGTTCGTCTTCAGAAAGTTCACACAAAGGAGAATGCAGCAGACATGTTTACCAAGTCATTGCCTGTTGCTAAGTTCGAGCATTGCTCGGACTTGATTCGCTTAATGAAGTGCTAGGTGCCATAGGGTGGCACGGGGGGAGAGTTGAGATGGTTCATGGAGACGTTTGTTTTCATGGTGGAGATTGATAGGTTCTATATAGACTGGGTACTTCGATCACTTTGTTGACGGGCGGTGGCCTTGCCGGAGTTCGTTAACAGAGTGTAATGGGTGATGGCATTGCCGAAGCTCATTAGGTAAGTATCCATTGCCTGGAGCATAAAGGTGTAGATGGAGTTGGAAGGCTTGTTTGGAAATCTGGTATCAAGGTGGAGATTGTTAATTTTGATACCTGATTTCGAATCTGAAGAAGATGAAGCCATTAGAGATACTCGCGAAGCTTGGAGAAGCCCTAACCCTAGGTGCGGTGAAGGAGAGGTGAAGTTGCAGTGCTTTGTGGCTTTGTTCGGTGGAGGCATCACTTGGATTGGTGTTGAGATGATTTGAGGAAGAAGGAATCTGGTCCGGTGTTGTTTGGAGTTGGAGCGGCAATGTTCGTTCGGTGGGAGGCAGAAGAGAAGCAAAGGTTTTGGAGCGGTAAAGATGTTTACCGGTCCAATTATTTCGTTCGGGCATTATGACGAACCAAATTATTTTTAGGTAATGCCGAACCAATTGAGCTGCTGTGTTTGCCGGTCCAGATGCGCCGAACCAAATGGATGCCGAACCAAGTTTAGGCCGAATCAAATATTTGGCTCGGTATTGGACCATGCCGGTCCAGATCTTGAGTGTTGTATACCGAACCAAATGCTATTGTGCTGTTTACTGGACCAGATGCATGCCGAACCAAGTAGTGCTACTCCAGATGTTTGGTTCGGAATTTGGAGATGCCGGTCTAGACTTGAAGTGCACTGTGCCGAACCATATTGATATGGGCTTTGCCGGTCCAGATGGATGCCGAACCAAACCCCAAGGCTACTATATAGCATCTTCCCTTCCTTATAACTTCACTCTATAAATAGTGGAGCATCTGGACAACGATGGCAGCCATCCTAGAGAGCTTAAACTCTGCAGAATTTTATCTGTATTGTTAATTCTTCTTATGTATAGCCTCCAAAAGTGAATCAATCTTGTAACTCTAATATTTCAGTGATTAATAAAATCTCCTCTCCCCAAGTGGACGTACACTGCCTCGCGGTAGTGGAACCACTATAAATACTGGTGTTATTTATTTTTCTGCATTGCATAGATCTATGACTGTCTGTTCTGGTGTTTATCTCTGTTTGTTTCGTCTCGCTACAATCACGATCCATTTGTTTTCCGCTGTGTTGGGTTTTTTATTCCCTTAGACTAATCATCTGAAGGGATTTTCCCCAACAGAGGTTAATTAATTGAATACAATGTTTTTTAGTTGAATTTGCTTCTTTACTCATATGCATTCAATGCATTTTGTAAAAGATTAAACTCATAAGAAAAAGGTTGAAGGAGTCATTACTATTAACATTTATTTTGTGAGAGTTTTAAAAGTAATAAAGATTGACATGCCGAAACAAATTGATTAGTCTATCCAATAAAAGTGTTAATCTAGATTACCATATTAATTACCTTATTTAGTGAAAATATTAATTTAATTTATAACGTAAATTCAATTCCATATAATTTAGATGATGCTAACTTACACTAAGTCAGTTTTACAGAAGAAAATTAAGATTACATGTTGCTATATCAAATAATAATCAAATTCTTATTTTTCAAATATTATTAATTTTTATGTTAGAAAAATTTTAAATTAACTAATAAAAGAAGGGAATTGCTATTATTTAGTTTTTACCATTTAAAATACATAAAAATTATTTCAATTTATCTAATATATTGATGTTACACCATATTATTATCATTTGATATATGTGATCAAAATTTACTAATAGAATTGGCATAATATGGATAATCATTGCTCACTAACCTTAGCAATTATTACTTCTATAAAAATTCCAAAAAATATTTTTCTTATTTATTATAATTCACATAAGCACAATTCAATCAACCTGATATGAAAAATTCTCTACATGAAACAATGTAAACCACTAAACCTTACATGAACAATTTGTGTCATTATAAAAATTCCGGAAAATAAGGTAGATTTCAAAGTGTATTCATAACCATCTTTTTCCTTCAAATTTAGCCATTTTTTGACAAGTTCTAAAATCATTTAAACCATCATTTTTTATAGAAATAAGTACTCTTATAATAATTATTAACAATTCAAAGAAATCCCTAAAGATGTCTTTCAAATCAAGTACAAAAATTTTCAAAAAAAAGGACATTTCAAAGTGCTCATATAACGACTTTCTTCTCACTATAACGTTTTGCAACTTTGTTTGACAAGTTAATGAATGATTTGAACTTCAATATTTTTTCAGTAATAAGTACACTTATAGTACTACTAAAAATGCAAAGAAATCCCTAGGATGTCATTCAAAGTGGACATTAAAAATTGTCGAACACAAGGTATTTTGAAAGTGCATCCATAACTACCTTTTTGGTTCTAGCTTTTACAAATTTGTTTCACAATTTATATAGCTATCAATACCAAATCATTGTTTCCCCACACACAAAAATATGTATAGAGAATAGCTAAAACAAATTATACCAAGTTAATGTTAGAAATATTCCATTTACACAATTTAAAGTTAAAGGATATCAATGTGCACTTATGTGAAGACCCGTCATTTAACGATTCAAGTCGACAATAAACCACGCATGTCTAACTCAAATAGTCCAAAAGACAGATTATCAATGAGGTTGTTTAAGAATATAAGAAGAGAAGAGAATAATATGCAGAATTTCACAGTGGAATGACAAAATATAATAATTACATAAACAGTTCATGAAGCGGTTTTACGATATACATTTGATTTTCTTTTACAATATACTTAGAGTTATACATTCAACAGACATAACAAAATAATGCACCGAAATAATTCTAGTAGATACGGTCTACAAAACTCACCTTCATCTTCGAGAAACAAATGTCTTCGAACCATTGAAAACAATTCAGGCTAACCCGAGCATAAAGAAAAACAATACACTCAATTCAGGACTTGTAACGACCCGCCATTTTGACCATCGAAAGTCCACACCGAACACTGCCACTGTGTTCCAATGTCGTGGATCCAATCGACAAAAAGGCATATTGTTAGGGTAAATTAAAAGAAAAGAACAGAGGAAAGAGAAAAAATAAAATCTCACAGCGCAATCGATAAAGTATAATATAACAAGGACAGTAGAAACTTTCACTCCAAATATACAGAGTATATCAGAGTTAAAAACAAACCTTATCAGCTGGACAGTTATAAAATCCCGACATTACAAATGTCGATAGGTATACTATATAGTATAGCGGAAAATATAACTGCGATAGGTGAATCTTCAGCTCCCCTTCAAGACCTCTATAACACCATGGACAACCCAGTAAAATACTCGGTCTGACCCGAGCATTATAAATAAATAACACCTGGATCAGTCTAGAAATACCAGCCTGAGATAACAAGAATAATGAGGAACATATATAAAAGTTCCGTGAGACCATGCCGCTTACGTGGAACGGGTTTTCAGCTCACAAGAATAACATCCATATAGGTAAGAGCAGAAATAAATATCAAGAACAAATCCAAATATGAATGAGCATAATTAATATTAAACCAGACTTGAAAGAATGGAAATGAATCGAGTAAAATCCAAACTGGACAGAACAGATAGAATAAGAAAAACAGTCCAACTTGATAGAATGGACTAAATAAGGTAACAATCCGACTTGATAGAATGGACTGAAAAACTATAATAAAACATCATGAAGGGTGGTTGACTCTTCCCGTTGCAATTACAGAAAAACTGATTCAAAATTTCAAATCAAATCAGTAAAATGAATTTATCCAACGTAACTAGGAGGGTGCTCCCCACTTCCATGAAAGTACACCTCTAGATAAATATAACCGAGAGCATACACGTCACTCTCAGGAACTTCCAAGCTGGACCCCATTTTATGCGAGCATCCGAATATTTCACATCAGTGCATGCATGCCGAAACCTCTCTAGATGACGTGAACATACCCTAATAGGTCTGACCCACATGGCTTGGCTCTCACTTGCGCCTTGGTTTTAGTTTTTCCGGTGTTGGATATTAGTGATAAATCATCTTAGAATGACGAAGCACAATAATGACTTGGAGGGTGCTCCCTCCTTTTTCGTGACTTGGCTTTAGTCATTTTTGAACAAAGCTAGATGGAGTTATAAATCATCTTAGAATGACAATAACAAAGAAGCTGAAGTAACCGATAGCTGAGATACCAACTATCGAGGATATAAAACGATCTTATATGGAAATTAAGTCTTGTATACTTATCACCACTCATTGAATTCAAACTCGTACTTTTTCTTGGTTAATAGTAATATCAGACAAGTCAAGGTAGTGTTACCTCAAAGTCATGTCCAACAATTATTCTTAACTTTTGAAATAGTGACAAGTTTACTTCTTCGATGTTTAGTGCTAATTATACAAGTAAATCATTTCCATATAAGTGATTTGTTTTACGGAAATAATTCATTTCCATAAACGAAGCAAACTTTTACTTTTAAAAACGAACTGAACTTATGCTTGATATCCATATTTCCACCTTGGTAAAACACTTCTAGAATTAGTTCCTGATTGTTAAAACGTTTACAGAATAATTTTTCCAAGTGCGCAACCCAGAAGGCCTAAACTAACATCAGACCAAACACCTAGAAGGTTATCCCACTTAACATCCCAATAATCGAGTTCCAATTCCTTTTCATAACTTTAAAACAATATTAATTACCCCAAAAGATAATTAATCACATTTAAAATCTCTTTTAAATAAACAAATCCATTATCTATAATAAAATAGACAATTATTTCCAAACACTTTTTTAACATTGGTAAATCAACTTTAAAAATCATTATTAAATCAGTTTGTTAACTTTAAATCGGTTAATTAAAGCAACTTTAATATATTAAATAATTTACCTAAATCACTTTGATTAAAATCAATCAATTAACTTTAAATATCATTAATTTCAAAGATTAATTTAAATTCAAATAATCATTAGTTAAAATGAATAAGTCATCTAATAAATCATTTATTAAAATGGTAAGTGATTTTAAATTCCATTAATTAAAATAATTAATTAAATTTAAACAATCATAGTTTAACTGGATTAATTAAATTTAAATCCTCATTAGTTACAATGATTAATTAAAACATCATTTGTTAAAATGATTCATTTAACTATAAAGCATCACACATTAAAATGATTTAACTAAATTCCAAATATTACTAGTTAAAACAATTAATTAAATTTAAAACAATCATTAATTAAAATGATTAATAAAATTCAAATATCATTATTTAAAATGATTAATTATTTTTAAATATCATTAACTAAAATGATTATTAATTTCAATTATCATAAATTGGAATAATTAATTAATTCCATCATCATTAATTAAAATAATTAATTAAGTTAAATAAATTAATTAAACTCCATTATCATTATTTAAAAAATAATTAAACACAAATAATCATTAGTTAAAATGATTAATTAAGCAAAAACATCATTAGAAAAAATTATTAATTAAATCTAAAGATAAACCAATTTTAAACATCATTTATTAAATTGGTTAATTAATCTCAAAATCATTAGTTAAAATGATTAATTATTCTCAATTATCATTAATCAAAATGATTAATAAATTTGCAATATTCTTTTTAGCAAAAACATAAGCTCAAGTTCACATGATAGGGTTTTGGGGATGAAATTTAATAAACGATGGTATAGCGAAAATCGCTATAACGACATTTAAAATATTAAATGGAATATCATAAATTAACTTCAATTAACTATCAATAACTATATATGGATGTAAATAAATAATTTATAGGTGAGAAACCCCTTTGGGTCTCTCTATATATTTTTGCTACAAAATAATTGTTATGGATAATATATAGATGATCATATGGATTTATAACGATCAATTTAATATGTCATCATTTTCCAAACAGAAATTCAACTGAACAAGCAATCAAACAATCTAACTAACATCCAAACAATCAATAAATGTTTATAACGTCATTAATATGATATAATAAAATTTAATGTGAGTTAAACTCATATTGATTTTCGTTTTCGTCAAAACGTCCCGATTTCGGACTAAAACCAAATGGACGTTCGATTTTAGCCTAAATTTTCACTTGCTCCATATCCAACCAAACCAATTCCATCATGAATATCTCAACGACACAAGTCCAATGCCAAAAATGGCGTTCGAATTCGATCTCGTATGAGCTAGATATACAATTTAGAAGTTATCGATAATTTAAATAAATAAATAACAATTCAGCTTTAAATTGATTACAACTTTGCCCCTACCTACCCTCTTCTTCCTCAAGCAAGAACGTGCACAGTTATATCACCTAAACCCATTCCAATGTGCACAAAAATCCACCAACATGGAGAATTAGTCGATGAAATCGAATTCCGTCTTCGCCAATGACTTTCTCTCGGCGAACTCGACCCAAATATTATCGCTACGTCGCCCGAAGGCCACCTATCCAAATCGCAACTGTCACCCCAAATCCGCTTCGACCATCAGGTCGCGACACCCCACACGCAACCGCACTCCACCAAAATCCATCCCGAGATACCAAACGATGATACAAACCCAATTTAAAGCTTCAATCACCGTATCGATGCACACAAATGGCAAGAACCCCAACCCTAGTTCCTATATGACAATGGCTATCACCCAGACCATGATCGAACACAACCTAAACCACACCAAATCGAAGATTCTCTCGACTTAGGATTTTTAAAAACTTGTTTCATGATTTTTATATTTGTATTGGTTTTGATTTTCATTTTTGAAATTTGGTTTTAAAAGAAAAATCTTCATCTCTCTGTATAACAATGTTTCAAAGGAAGAGGGAGGTATGGCAGCACGTATGAGGGGTATGGTGTTTGAATGACAGGGCATGGCAGGGGCATGGCAAGCATAAGGCAAATTATACATATATTTATATTATTTTAATTTTAAAATTTTCAAAAAAACATACCCGAAAATTCTGAACTCCAAATGAGGTTTTTGGACCTACTTATTATATTAAATTTTCGATATTAATTTCAACACGTTTCGATCTCGCACGACCAAATGATACATCTGATTGCCACAAAATTCGACGATGTAATATAATTCCACTATTACGGATCCAATGAAACTGGTTTCGTCGAAATCCGAGACTGTGCCCTGGAAGGATAATTTCACAGATTTAGATATTTAATTATCGATATTTATCCAGTCTATTTACATTTGTAAATAAATTTACAAATCGAATTCACCAATATTATTTATTAAATAAAAGGAGTTGAATAAAATGATTAAATCCATTTAATTAACATTTAATTCACAATTCAAATATTTAATTATTCCCAATATTTGAACTACAAATTACAAAATTATGATCTATCCCTAAATATTAATCTGAAAAATCCGCGAATCTCAATGACCAAGAGTTACCAATATAGACTAAGAATTAACAATTGACATGAGAAGTTACCGTAGAATACCTGAAGGAGAAATATTTATTTTTATTAATTTGTTCATTCAATTCATTTCAAATTCCAAAATTCATTTATTTTAAATATTTAAAATTAATTAAAACTTTAAAATCAAATAACCAAAATTTTGGGTCATTACATTCTCCCCCTCTTAAATGAATTTTTCCCTCGAAATTCCTAAGGAAGAAATTGTTCCAAATCCTTAAGTTTAAAACTATTGCTTAAAATGAGTTATTAAACTTATTTTCAAAACCAATTAGCTAGAATAGATTCAAAAGTTTCCAAGTCCTTTAAATTCATTCACCTATACCAACTAATTTTCTTATATTCATTTATTCCAAGATATAACCCAGAAATTCAAATTTTAGTTACAAAAAATTTTCTAGCTCTTAAATTTTCAAAAAATTTCGCCAGTGTCTCTATAACGGCCCACTTTTCCGTATAGTTTAAGCTGACAATAAACCACACATGTCCAACCCAAATTGAACGGAAAGGCAGATAGTCAAGGAAAAGAAAGAAGAAAGAAGACAAGAAGAAACTAAAAAACACAGAATCTCAAAGCGGAACAAATAATCTATAATAGATAACAAATCTTTACACAAAGACGAAACTGTAATATATGTATATTCAAACATCAATTAGAGTATACTAACCTATTCAGCCTGGACAGTTATAACAACCTACCCTCACAATTGCTGAATAATATACAATAATGAATGTAGTGGAAGAAAAATAACCATCTACGTGAATACTTCTCAGGGCCTCCAGCTCATCTCCTGAAGCTCCAAATATCCAAGTAAACCTGGAAATATACTCGGTCTGACCCGAGCATTATAAGAAAACAACTCCCGGGTCAGTTTGGTAAAACCAAGGTGAGAAATTAAATCAAAAGGAATTTTATTTATTATAATTTATAAAATCCTTCAAAAATCAAAGGTATCTCGTAAGACCATGCCGCACATAAACACGGACGAGTTTTTACCTTACGATAACCAAAACCTTTTATATCATAATTCCAGCGATATTATAATAAAGTCTAAGGGCAAAAATAATAATAATCAAGTAGTTGTGATACTCGTGAGTGTACATCACAATAATACTAGGTATATAATCGAAAATCGATAAGGCACGTTCGCTAATTGTGTAGGATTTCCATGGAGGTGCCCTTAGTACTTCGAGGAACGATCCTCCTGCACAAGGATTAGAGATATCCTTCCAAAGCAGCATACATCCCTAATGATGTACCATAGGAAAAACATAGCTGGACTTGCTAAGACCGAGTGCATCGCCCCATGCATGCATAACAACTGCAAGTGATGTGATAACCTGAATTTTTAGACATCTGTTAATTGGTAAGTAACTGATTTTAACTATTTAAAAACACTGATTTAAAAGCTGAGCTAATAATTCCGATAATATAAATATATCTGGATAAATATTTATTTGATAATCTCCTAATCTAATTACTTAACATTTACAAATTTTTCTTAAAAAAATAATAATATATGAATTGTTTATATATAATAGATTTTAATAGAATTATTATTTACAAATTGAATTTGGGTTTGTTTAAAAATTTGAGTTGATTTAAATTGGATTTTTAAATTGAAATTTGAAAATTAAAAGATTGATATCTTAAAATATTTGGATTTTGAAAATATATATGTATGATTTTATTAGAATGTAATTTGTTTTCTATTATTTTTAAAAGAATTTTTTTTATATATATAAATTAAGGAAGTATTTATTAAATAGTAAAATAAATACAAAAGCTTTATATTAACATTTAAAATAATTAGAAATTGCATAATTACATGTGTTAAATTGTGAGATCATGTTAATAACATGTGTAAGCTAATGTTATCATGCAATTTAACAAGTGTCCTTTTCTTTTCAAATTTCTCTTTATTTTTAAATTTAATAAACTAGGCTATATATTATCCCTACTTTACTTTCTCTATTTTTTTTTTCTATTCTCATTTTCAATTTCCTGTAACTCAAAAGAAAACGAACCCTGAGAACATTATACAAATCAGAGTAGTCAAAAACCTATAACAAAATTCTCAAACCAGAAATTATCAAACAAGATTTTATCTTCAAAATAAAATCAGTAGCAAGATCAAAGCCTGTAAAACAGCATTTGCAAACCTGAAATTAATCAAGCAATCATCTACCTGAACCTTCAAGCAACTTCAGATTCAAAGCAAAGATAAGTTTCAAAGTAGGATTCAACCCAAATAAAACAAGCAGATCAAAATCAAATAGCAGCTTCATTTATCCAAAGCAATTCCAGAGTTCAAATCTCAAGCTACTTTCATGTTCTCTGTTAAACAATTAAGGTGAGTAAACTACCTTTTAGAATATGGAATTTGTTACATCTTGGGTTGCATGTGATGACCTGTAAGTTGTGATAGAAAGTATGCTTGCATGGATATAGATTTCAGATATATAAATAAGTTAAGATGTGCATGTCTGATATGTTGATGATCATCTCTGTTTATAGTTGCAGAGTTTAAATTTAAATCAAAAATCCTAATCTCCTTATCTATTCACTGATAGGCTTTAGCTTTCAAACTAAATAAGTTTATTCAAACATAGATTAAGGTTTAAAAATATATTCAAGCAAATTTAGTTTGGAAATTTTCTGGGAATCAAGAAGATCAGTAGGAAACTTAAGAACATGATGAAATCCATTATCATAGTTTGTTGATTTATGTTTATAACCTGAATCCCCTTTGAAAATTAGGATTTTTAAAATCAAAATTAAGATTTTTAGTTGAGTTTTAAATGTGAATTTCAAAGATGATCAGAAAATGGTTTTCAGCTTTTTCTGGTGATCGATGAACTTTTGGTGGTCGAGGTTTTCGTCGAAGCTAGATTGTCGTCTAGGGGTGTCGGGAAAAATAGGGGAATATTTTTCTAATCGATGTGGCGATGCGGCGAGGTAGGAATAGGGTTTAACATCAGTTTTGGGTCGACATGGTTTTCGAACTCATGCGTGGTCAAGGGAGGATCGGAAGCCATCGGAGTTGGGGAAGTAGGTGCGTCGTGGCATGGTGCAGCTCTGGGTGGTTGGACGAGGTTCCAGATGGTCGAGTTCATCGGCACATGGCGATTTGGTTGATCGTTTTGAGTTCCAGTTAGTTGCTGTGATGCTCGATTTCAATTTCGAGCCCAGTTCTCAGTTGGGTGGTCGTGATAGGGAGAGTGGGTCGATGATGACTTGTTGAGGATGGTTTGGATGGTCAGAGCTCCGGCGATCTGACGTGCACGTGCACATGGAGTTTCTGGTATCTGAGGTTGTGGGTTTTGAGTTTTTGGCGTTGTCTCGATTTAACTTCGGAAAGATTGGTTTCTGGCTCGAGAAAATTTAGCGTTGTCTCGGGTTTTCGTGGGTAGGGTGCGAGCTCGAAATTTTGATCAAGTGGCTCGGGTATCTGATGAGTTTACAGGCTTATAATTGTATAAGTAAGACTTTACAGTTTATTAATAAAGAAATAGTGCAAAGTTAATAAATAAAATTAAAAACGGGTTTTCAATTTTAAAGTATGATTTATGTTCCAAAGCAAGACGTGTAAACAAGTTTTAAAGATCTTTAATAATTTATTTTATTTAATGAGATTTAAATGTTAAAATTAAGCGATCAGTGAAGATAAGAATTTATCTTAAAGGATCATTATTGATTCTTAACGAAGGATGATTTCTTAATGAAGTTGATGAAATTAATAAAAGATTATTACTTAATGTAATTGAGGCATAATTATTTTGTGTAATTATATTTAAGAACAATTAATTAATTAAGTTTAATTAATGATAAGTAATTAAAAAAAGTAATTAATTACTTAAAGATAATTACTAAATGGAAATAATTAAGGTTAATTTATTTATGAAATTGATTAAGGATAATCATTTATTGGAATTAAAGGATCATTTATTAATATAAGTAATTATTAATTAATGAATGAGAGTAATTAAAGGATAATTACTGTAAATGGTTAAGGATATTAATTTGTGTAATTAATTAAGGGTTAATTACTTAATTATAGTTAAAGGATAATTAGTCAAGGATGATTAATTAAGATGGATGATTAATTAATTGATTTGGAATTAATTAATGTTAAGAAAAGGTAAACCAAGTGATTAAAAACTAGTAATTAATTTACTTAGAGATAAATTAAATTAAGTTTGGAAGTGATAAATCTTGCTTATGGATGATTGAATAATGTTGAATGCTTTGAATTGATCTATATCTCTGATGTGTGATGCTCTGTGATATGAATAGGTTAAACTGTGATAATGTAGATTACCTATCTGAGATGAATTGTTGTATGATATCCTGGATTTAAATTGTATTGTTTAAATTTTAACAATTTGGATTAGAGATGACATTGAATTCGAAGAGACCGGGGTCGGGTATTAGTAAATGCCCGAAACCACTTCGATTTGTAATTTACAATAATTCTTTATAGATTTGATATGTGAAATCAAATAGGCTGGAATTGGAATAAATGATATAAACTTGGTCATTTAATCTGAGTAATAATGTTTTGATATGATTGTAAGATGTGTATTTGACTATAGCAAGTTAAGAACTCGTAATAAGGTACGAGTTACCCAGGTTTAAATAAGTTGTATGCTTTAGTATTCCATGTTAGATGGGTTTACTCACGCTGGTTTCCAGCCTGACTCGGGTGTTACTTTGATGTAATGCTCGGGTCAGACCGAGTATTACAGATTTCCAGGTAAGGACGTTCTGAAGCTCAGGAGGCGAGCTGGATGGCAGGAACGTATGGAGTTTACCCCTGTGTATTTGAGAGCTTATTGATAGTAGTCTGGGACAGGTTGATAACTGTCTAGTCTATTTGTGTATATGTTGTAACTCTGATGTATTGAATGTAAAGTAACAATTACAGCTTTTCTTTGTATAAATGCTATTATTTGTTATTATATTTTATCCGCTGCGAATGTGAGGTTTCTGTGTTTTGATGCTTCTGCTTCTTCTTCTTCTATCTCTTCTTTTTCTTTTCCTTAACAATTCGGGATTTTCGGAGTCGAAAATATCGGGTCGTTACATTTGGTATCAGAGCCGAAGGTTAAGCGAGAACCTTGGCTCGGTTAAGATTACTCGTTAAGGATAGGGTCAATGGTACCCTAGAACGAGTTGAGTGTATATATATATGAGAGCGTATTTGTTATTTTCATATACAAAGATTTCAAATGATTTTTATATAAGATTATATTTGATATATAAAGCAATATTTCTTTTAATATATATTAAAGAAATTGGTGTTGAATCATTTGAATTAAATAAGATAATAAGAATTAAGTGGTAATAGAAATACAACCAAATTGAAATTGAATGAAGATAAGTTTGAAATAGAATTCAAACTGAAATTAAAATCTTGAATTTGTAGAAGTGTTATCAAGAATAAAGATAATTATAAATTGTTTTCCAAATATGATAATCTTGGTTATTATCATAAATGGTAGTTGTGTTTAATAATGAATGTTGTTAATGATTAAGCAAAATAAAATATTTTAGGGAAGTAAACTTTTAGGTGAATATGACTTATAATTTGTAAATTAAATTGGATTTAAATTGTGAAGTTTTGAATCCTAAGTTTGAAAACATTTGAAATTGTTTTCAAAATAAAAAAAAAAGAATAAGTATTATTCAGGTTGTTTTTGAATATGATTATTTTAAAATAAGAGTTGTTTGGAAAATTTAAAGAAATTTGTTTTTGAATTAAACCAAGAATGGTTTAAAATTTAAAGTATAACTTGGTGTGTAAAGAAAATGTATATATGAGGAATATACATAATACCAATGATGATTTGAAATAAACACTTAGTGTTGAGTTTTAAATTGGAATGTGATGTAAAACCCAAAGTAAAGTAAGTTTTTAAACTTAAAAAGGGAAAGATTATTAATCTGAAGTTTAAAATTTGAATGGGAATTCAAATTGTGTAAAGTAGACCGGATTAAGTAAATTTAATTTAAGGAAGTTAAATGAGTTTAGAATGAACAACTTGAATTGGAAATTTCAAGATGAAATTTAAATTTAACTTGGGTAGTTAAATGGTTAATTTAAATGGGAGTTATGAGTGATCTCAAAATGGGTTTGAGATCTGGAAATTGAAAATGGATAATAAACTAGAATCTGAAGATTAAATTGTTTTTGAATTCTTATTTGAACTTTGTAATAAGTTAAGTAAAGATAATTTTAAAATGGAATTTGGAATTTTGATTCAGAATTTAATGGTTTAAAGATATAAGTTAATTTGATTTAAGGAAATAAATCAACATTTAGAAATTTAACTCGAATTTATATAAATTTGAGATAGCTTAAAATTGAGTTTTAAATTGAAATTTGTTCAAATGGGATTTGGTTTGAATTAATTAGAATTGTGATTGAAGATGTATAAGTTTAAAAAAATCAAATGGAATTTGATTTGAATTTGGAAAGGAATTAAGGTTAATTCAACTTGAATTGGGATTAAATCAATTTCAATGGACATTGAAGTATTGAGTCAATTTAAATGGAAGTGGAATTTAAATTGAATTGATGAGAAATCAATTGGAAATGGAAATTTGGAAATTTAACAGTTTGACTCTGGATTATTTTCAAAATAAATTGTTTTAATACAAATATATTTTCCAAACTATTTACTATACAATCTTTCTTCTTAAAAACCCCAAACTATATTATACTTATTTTACAATTATTTTGGAACTATTTTACTATTTTAAAACTGTCTTATAAACTAATTACTATTTTTCAGTTACTTATATCTAATCACTATTTTAAAAACTAGTTTGCAATAATCTAACTATTTTATGCCTACTTAACTATTATACAGCTATTTTACAAACTAATAACTATGTTTCAACTACTTATCTATTTTAAACTTTTTCAAGTTATTTTTAAATTTAAATAGGTCAGAGTTCAAACTGTTTGTAATTGAAGTAATAACTCAATTGGAAATGGAAGCAATTGAGAATAAGTGAATGGAATTAAAGGAAATGTGAATAGAAAAGAGAATTGATTTGGCTAATAATCAATGAAGTTAAATACGTAGGATGAACGTATATTATTCTATTCGCATAGTGGTTTGATCCAGATTCGAACACAGAATTTCGAGATAGTATTATCGATCCGAGTTGGGATTTTTCGCTCGATTTTCGACGGCGAACCTGGATATGGATTTTTGATTGATTCTGGATATTCTCTATCATAGTTGTGACTATGCAAAGAGAATGACGGTTTCTGATCAAGAAACCAGATCTGAGTCCGCACTAGGAAGTCGGGTGGACGATACTAGTTCGGAAGGGAAATTGTGTGATCGATTGAGCGATCAGATTGATATTGTGTATGAATGATATCGTACGGATTTGAATGAAATTGATATTGAAGATTTGTGGATAAGAACTGTAAAATGGTTTTTGAAAAGAAATATGGTTAATAACTTTATAAAAGATTTATCAAATGTGAATATTTGATTTAGAATAAAATAAAGTTATATATCCTTGTTATATAAGGTAAATCTTCCCTTGTTGAATCTATTGCTAAATAAAAAGGATTTTGGAAGTATTTGAAAAATAAAAGAGGTTTTATACAAGTTGAAGTGATCCAAAGATTTTCAAAGTTATATATATCTATATATATATATAAAGGATCTTATGAGAATGATTTTGGAAAAGGTTTTGGAAACCTATGAATTTGGAAAAGGCTTTTGATTTTTGGGAAAATCAATTTTGGAATTTGGAAAGCCAAGTTTGGAACTATCGATTTGGATATCGATTTTGAGTAAAGGAGATTTTGATATAAATCATAAAGGATATGATTTGAAGATACTATAAGTATATAGTATAAAGTGTTTTGTGAATAGCTCTGGGGAAAAAGGCGCTTCCTTGAAATGAACTTCTCAGGAGTACCACAGGGTGGTACTGCCTTGAGCCCCAAGGGGGGTTTCTAAAGTTAATCCTGTGAGGAGTCCGGAATAAACTAGTTCCTGAGGATTATTTGTGTAGCGAAAGTCGAGGGGCTGGTGCCCACAGAGGCATTTGGGTTATGCTGTGACGACAGTGTAACTCGATGTCACTGCGATCTACTGCAGACCATAGCGAAAGTCATGTGTGCCGCTGAGAGCCAACTGTCTACGTTTGATTTTATATCGGTAGACTGTGACACTATGGTAACATAGCGAAAGTCGTTTGTGCCGCTGAGAGCCAACAGTCTGCGTTTTATTTTATATCGGTAGACTGCGACCTATGTGGGAGAAGTTTCATTTTGACAGCGAAATCGTGTGTGCCGCTGAGAGCCAACAGTTACATGGACTTTTGCTGTGACGGCAACGTAACCCTGGATGTAACTGCGATCTGTTGTGGGTTCCATGCTGTCATCAGTTACATGGACTTTTGCTGCGATGGCAACGTAACCCGTGATGTAACTGTGACCATGGATGGGGGTGATGATTTCCAGAGCATTTTCACCAAAGATATTTCCTCTATCTTCAAAACTGTTTTCTATATTTTCGAAACTGTTTCCTCTATTTCCAAAATATTTTCACTGGGTGTTGAAAACGGGTCGGCTAAGATCTTATAGGTTTTCAGTTCTACGCCTGATCAACGTATGACCGAATTTCTGTAAGAACAAGGATTGACTTGTTAAGACATCGAGTTATAAAAGTATTTTTATAAAAACTATTTTATAACATTATATAAATTTTTAAAGTGTTTTAAAAATGGTTCAAAGAGAAAATTTAACTGATATTAAGAATTTTAGATAAATTCTGGCTTCGTTCCTTTTCGAGGACGAAAAGATTTAAAGGGGAGAGGAATGTGATAACCTGAATTTTTAGACATCTGTTAATTGGTAAGTAACTGATTTTAACTATTTAAAAACACTGATTTAAAAGCTGAGCTAATAATTCCGATAATATAAATATATCTGGATAAATATTTATTTGATAATCTCCTAATCTAATTACTTAACATTTACAAATTTTTCTTAAAAAAATAATAATATATGAATTGTTTATATATAATAGATTTTAATAGAATTATTATTTACAAATTGAATTTGGGTTTGTTTAAAAATTTGAGTTGATTTAAATTGGATTTTTAAATTGAAATTTGAAAATTAAAAGATTGATATCTTAAAATATTTGGATTTTGAAAATATATATGTATGATTTTATTAGAATGTAATTTGTTTTCTATTATTTTTAAAAGAATTTTTTTTATATATATAAATTAAGGAAGTATTTATTAAATAGTAAAATAAATACAAAAGCTTTATATTAACATTTAAAATAATTAGAAATTGCATAATTACATGTGTTAAATTGTGAGATCATGTTAATAACATGTGTAAGCTAATGTTATCATGCAATTTAACAAGTGTCCTTTTCTTTTCAAATTTCTCTTTATTTTTAAATTTAATAAACTAGGCTATATATTATCCCTACTTTACTTTCTCTATTTTTTTTTTCTATTCTCATTTTCAATTTCCTGTAACTCAAAAGAAAACGAACCCTGAGAACATTATACAAATCAGAGTAGTCAAAAACCTATAACAAAATTCTCAAACCAGAAATTATCAAACAAGATTTTATCTTCAAAATAAAATCAGTAGCAAGATCAAAGCCTGTAAAACAGCATTTGCAAACCTGAAATTAATCAAGCAATCATCTACCTGAACCTTCAAGCAACTTCAGATTCAAAGCAAAGATAAGTTTCAAAGTAGGATTCAACCCAAATAAAACAAGCAGATCAAAATCAAATAGCAGCTTCATTTATCCAAAGCAATTCCAGAGTTCAAATATCAAGCTACTTTCATGTTCTCTGTTAAACAATTAAGGTGAGTAAACTACCTTTTAGAATATGGAATTTGTTACATCTTGGGTTGCATGTGATGACCTGTAAGTTGTGATAGAAAGTATGCTTGCATGGATATAGATTTCAGATATATAAATAAGTTAAGATGTGCATGTCTGATATGTTGATGATCATCTCTGTTTATAGTTGCAGAGTTTAAATTTAAATCAAAAATCCTAATCTCCTTATCTATTCACTGATAGGCTTTAGCTTTCAAACTAAATAAGTTTATTCAAACATAGATTAAGGTTTAAAAATATATTCAAGCAAATTTAGTTTGGAAATTTTCTGGGAATCAAGAAGATCAGTAGGAAACTTAAGAACATGATGAAATCCATTATCATAGTTTGTTGATTTATGTTTATAACCTGAATCCCCTTTGAAAATTAGGATTTTTAAAATCAAAATTAAGATTTTTAGTTGAGTTTTAAATGTGAATTTCAAAGATGATCAGAAAATGGTTTTCAGCTTTTTCTGGTGATCGATGAACTTTTGGTGGTCGAGGTTTTCGTCGAAGCTAGATTGTCGTCTAGGGGTGTCGGGAAAAATAGGGGAATATTTTTCTAATCGATGTGGCGATGCGGCGAGGTAGGAATAGGGTTTAACATCAGTTTTGGGTCGACATGGTTTTCGAACTCATGCGTGGTCAAGGGAGGATCGGAAGCCATCGGAGTTGGGGAAGTAGGTGCGTCGTGGCATGGTGCAGCTCTGGGTGGTTGGACGAGGTTCCAGATGGTCGAGTTCATCGGCACATGGCGATTTGGTTGATCGTTTTGAGTTCCAGTTAGTTGCTGTGATGCTCGATTTCAATTTCGAGCCCAGTTCTCAGTTGGGTGGTCGTGATAGGGAGAGTGGGTCGATGATGACTTGTTGAGGATGGTTTGGATGGTCAGAGCTCCGGCGATCTGACGTGCACGTGCACATGGAGTTTCTGGTATCTGAGGTTGTGGGTTTTGAGTTTTTGGCGTTGTCTCGATTTAACTTCGGAAAGATTGGTTTCTGGCTCGAGAAAATTTAGCGTTGTCTCGGGTTTTCGTGGGTAGGGTGCGAGCTCGAAATTTTGATCAAGTGGCTCGGGTATCTGATGAGTTTACAGGCTTATAATTGTATAAGTAAGACTTTACAGTTTATTGATAAAGAAATAGTGCAAAGTTAATAAATAAAATTAAAAACGGGTTTTCAATTTTAAAGTATGATTTATGTTCCAAAGCAAGACGTGTAAACAAGTTTTAAAGATCTTTAATAATTTATTTTATTTAATGAGATTTAAATGTTAAAATTAAGCGATCAGTGAAGATAAGAATTTATCTTAAAGGATCATTATTGATTCTTAACGAAGGATGATTTCTTAATGAAGTTGATGAAATTAATAAAAGATTATTACTTAATGTAATTGAGGCATAATTATTTTGTGTAATTATATTTAAGAACAATTAATTAATTAAGTTTAATTAATGATAAGTAATTAAAAAAAGTAATTAATTACTTAAAGATAATTACTAAATGGAAATAATTAAGGTTAATTTATTTATGAAATTGATTAAGGATAATCATTTATTGGAATTAAAGGATCATTTATTAATATAAGTAATTATTAATTAATGAATGAGAGTAATTAAAGGATAATTACTGTAAATGGTTAAGGATATTAATTTGTGTAATTAATTAAGGGTTAATTACTTAATTACAGTTAAAGGATAATTAGTCAAGGATGATTAATTAAGATGGATGATTAATTAATTGATTTGGAATTAATTAATGTTAAGAAAAGGTAAACCAAGTGATTAAAAACTAGTAATTAATTTACTTAGAGATAAATTAAATTAAGTTTGGAAGTGATAAATCTTGCTTATGGATGATTGAATAATGTTGAATGCTTTGAATTGATCTATATCTCTGATGTGTGATGCTCTGTGATATGAATAGGTTAAACTGTGATAATGTAGATTACCTATCTGAGATGAATTGTTGTATGATATCCTGGATTTAAATTGTATTGTTTAAATTTTAACAATTTGGATTAGAGATGACATTGAATTCGAAGAGACCGGGGTCGGGTATTAGTAAATGCCCGAAACCACTTCGATTTGTAATTTACAATAATTCTTTATAGATTTGATATGTGAAATCAAATAGGCTGGAATTGGAATAAATGATATAAACTTGGTCATTTAATCTGAGTAATAATGTTTTGATATGATTGTAAGATGTGTATTTGACTATAGCAAGTTAAGAACTCGTAATAAGGTACGAGTTACCCAGGTTTAAATAAGTTGTATGCTTTAGTATTCCATGTTAGATGGGTTTACTCACGCTGGTTTCCAGCCTGACTCGGGTGTTACTTTGATGTAATGCTCGGGTCAGACCGAGTATTACAGATTTCCAGGTAAGGACGTTCTGAAGCTCAGGAGGCGAGCTGGATGGCAGGAACGTATGGAGTTTACCCCTGTGTATTTGAGAGCTTATTGATAGTAGTCTGGGACAGGTTGATAACTGTCTAGTCTATTTGTGTATATGTTGTAACTCTGATGTATTGAATGTAAAGTAACAATTACAGCTTTTCTTTGTATAAATGCTATTATTTGTTATTATATTTTATCCGCTGCGAATGTGAGGTTTCTGTGTTTTGATGCTTCTGCTTCTTCTTCTTCTATCTCTTCTTTTTCTTTTCCTTAACAATTCGGGATTTTCGGAGTCGAAAATATCGGGTCGTTACAAGTGACGTCTAGGTGGAGCTCACTACACCCTATGGGTTTGCCACCCCTACTAGCCATGCCTCCTATATTTGGTTTTAGTCATCCCGCCGATAAGGCTACGTCCGGCATTCTAGATTACGCACCGCCACCAAATAAATCACAAAATCCCACATGCATTCCAATACCCCAACAGGTCTCGGAATCACACATAGATTCCCACATCTCAATTAGAACTTAGAATCACACATGGATTCCCATACCCCAATGGGACTCGGAATCACATATGAATTCCAACATCTCAATATATCACGAAAACTCCTCCATAGAACCGTGTATGGTTTTAGGAGTGGTGACAGGTTCTAGTCATCTCTTACGAGTAAACTCTTCCGTTTCCCGGATGCTCCACAAAATCAAACGTCGATTTTCGAAATGCTCAATACCGGTTCTTTAGGAAATAATCAGACAATACATAAGAGCAGGAATAACCCCCCTAACCGTTTAAGTGGATGGATCTCCTTATCATTTGTCCTAGAAGAACAAAACGAGTTTATACGTATAGTATAGCATCACTGATGGTAACTGTATCATATAATTCTCGTGTTTCCCCTAGATATTTCCAGAGTTAAAATCCTTCGGTGTTAAGTAGGGAATATTTCCCTACCACCAAAATTAAGAAGGATTACATATTTATCCCAATGTTTGATAGTCGGTTATTTAACTATCAAATAAACAAACATTCAAACAAAGATTACATTTCCGACGGAAATCACTAAGCCTCTTAAATTAATCTTTAATTAATTTAAATTCACATTTTAGATGCTTCAAAATCACTTCCATATACTTATCTCAACAAGATAAGTATATTCACAAACCACTATATTTTTGATACTTAGGAAATATAACCATATACTTATCTCAATAGTATAAGTATATTCACAAACTACTATATTTTTTATACTTAGAAACTTGAAAACCCTTAAAAATAGATTTTTTGAAAGTATCATTCAATAACTATCATGGATCGTAATTTACTCGATGGTTGCGTCGCGATCCCAACGAATCCATGGTAAACTGTAGGCAATCCCTTCCCCTTGAATTACGCCATGAATATCCAACATCTTTTTTCTACATTTCTTTATCTTATAGATATTTCCAAATTTATTTATAAAGCTTCTTTATAAATCTTCAATCTAATTATAAACATTCTTTATAAATCTCAAAACCCAATTTATAAAACTCATTTATAAGTCCTTTTATAAATATCCAAAGTCATTTATTAAATCCTTCCCATATTTAATCCAACTCATTAATGGACTCTTTAAGTCAATAAGGTCCTCTTGATAAACCACAATTTATTTAAAATAGCTTTAAATAACAAATTACTATTTAACATCCTTCTATTTCATTTTAATCAAATCTTATTTAAAATAATAACCTTAGAATCTATTTAATAATATATTAAATTAATTTCAAATACTATTATTGTATTAATAAGTTAACTTCAAAACAATATTTATATAATAATTAATTAAGTTAAAAAGTTATTAAAACAATAATTAATTAACCTTTAAATATATTTAAATAACTTAAATCAATATAATTAATTAACTTAAATCAATAAAATTAATTAAGTTTAATTTAAAATTAAAGTATTGTTAAATCACTTTAAATAAATAATTAAAGTAAAACTAAAACATTTCAAAACAATATAAATAACTTTAAAATAATAATTAAAAATTCGTAAATAATATTTAAGAAATAACTTTTAAGAACCATATTAATAAAATAATTAACTTTAAATTATTATTAAACAATTATAAATTATCTTTAAAATATTATTACTAATAAGTTATTACCTTTTTAAATCTTATCACTACATAATAATTAATATTATTACCTTTTAAATATTATTACCTTTTAAATAACTTTTAAATTAATAATTAGTTTTTTTTAGATTCAAATAAGGCTTAACGATCACCGGCTTAACGATCACCATGGTAATTATATAAGCTACCATATTATCTAATTTAACTTTTCTAGTTAATAATATATATTTACATAATCCACGACTATGTTAATAAATCCAACACTTAACCATCATTAGCTAATATATCACTAATTCACAGTGGCATATCATTTACGATATATAATCAAATTTCCAAAACTATAAAATAGCAGAATGGGGATTTATTCTGCTAATTAAATGTCAAATTAACTTAATTAGCGGAATGGTGTTTTATTCCGCCAATAGGTGTCCAATTACCAAATTCATCCATGCGCCTGTAACAACAGCCATGCAACAATTTAACTCGTGCATGCATACATCTCACACCAAAATACATGCAAACTTCCTCCACCTCATTCTCTCTCCTCCGACCATGAAATGATGTGCCATCTTGGCCGTTGAACTCAGCATTGAGAGATGCGTCACCCGGTACATCCAACTCCAACCACCACCATAAACTATTGACCATTGGGACCCGCACAAGCCACCATCTTGGACGCAACTAGGATGGAAAATGTTGCTCACATCATTCTCTACAACTTCCATGTTGGATTTTTTGGCTAAAATTTAGTTTATGGAGAGATATTTGATTAATTAAATGAATTGTGATGAGTGGAACATTTTGCTGTTCAAATGAAAATAAAAAGTGTTACAACTTTTGAAAGCAAATGAATGTGTCCTCCCTTGTGAATTAATGCGTGCAAATATATATAATCAAATTTGACATCATGCCTATGCTAAACAAAGTACCACAATTTAATGCCAACATTAAATACAACCACGTGACTATGTAGAGAAAGATATGATATTTGTGTTTTTTTTTAAGTTTTAATATTAAAATGTGTTGGGGTATGACGCTACACCATATCACGTTCGCATACGAGCCATAAACGACAAAAATAAAAATACAATCGTGCACAACAACATAACGCGATCTCAAAACAAAAATAAAATAGACAAGTTAACATATTATGTGAAATTTCAAAAGTACCGACGTTTGCCGCAAAAAGCGTTAAACGAAAATTTACTTATTTTCCAAATTAAAATTATTGAAAAATTCTAAAAATTAAATTAAAAATACATCATCGAAAATCAAGTCTTAATTTAAAATGTATATATTATTATAATTTAACTTCAAATTCGATTATTTAAATAAATTAAATATTCAAATTTGATGACCCAAAAATACGGGTAATTATAGTCTCCTTTGCGTGGCTCGATCGGTACAACTACAAATCCCCTCTACGTGCTCCAAAGCAATCAAAGAAAACAAAAGCCAAGTGGCCTCCCATATCTGGGGCATAAAATCATCAACCAATTTTAATTTTTCTAAATTTATTATGTTGCATACCTGTACTTACATAATCTAAAACAAGTAATCAAACAACCTAACTAACATCCAAATAATCAATAAACGTTTATAACATCATTAATATGATATAATAAAATTTAATGTGAGTTAAACTCACATTGATTTTCGTTTTCGCTGAAACGTCCCGATTTCGGACTAAAACCAAACAGACGTTCGATTTTAGCCTAAATTTTCACTTGCTCCAAATCCAACCAAACCAATTCCATCGCAAAGATCTCGATGACACGAGTCCAACGCAAAAAATGACGTTCGAATCTAACCTCATATGAGTGGGATATACAATTTAGAAGTTATTGATAATTTAAATAAATAAATAACAATTCAACTTTAAATTAATTACAACCTTGACCCTGCCTACCCTCTTCTTCCTCAAGCAAAACGTGCATAGGTATATCACCTAAACCCATTCTGGCGTACATGAAAATCCACTTACATAGAGCAATAGTCGATGAAATCGAATTCCATCTTCACCAATGACTTTCTCTCGGCGAACTCGACACGAATGTCATCACCACGTCGCCCGAAGGACATGTGATATCCCGGGAATTTGGACAGTATCAATTTAATAATCTGCATTGGAAATTAAATTGATTTGATAATTTGTTAATAAAATTTGAATTAATTTAATAATCTAATTAAATAAAATATTTAATTAGTGATTTATCTTTTAAAAGTTTAATAAAATATTTTCTATTTATAATATATATGTATAATTGTATATATTGTAAATAGATGAGTTGGTTTGAATTTAACAAATGAAATTATGTTTTCAGATTTCTAATATATATATTTGGTAATTTGGAAATTATGATTTAAATTAATATTAAGCTTTCCAAAGATATTTAATAAATAACTATATGGTTTTAAAATACATAAAATAAATGTTTAATCGTTTAAATAGATTTAAGCTTAAGTTTAAATTTAAATAAAAGGTTTGTTTTATTTCTTTTTAAATATTACTTGATATATATGATTTAAAAATAGAAGTTTAAATACAATTTACATATGGCATTAATTCATTTAAGTAATAAGTAATTTATAATCTCTTTTATAAACTATTTAAAATGGTCAAATGTGTTATTTTCAAATAATAGATATATGTATTGTTTATATATATAAATATGATTGGTTTTATTCTTTAAAAGTTATCTATATATATATAAATAAGTATTTGTAAATTTATAAATTAAGTAAAAAGCTTTTAATTTTATATAATTGGTTTTATTTACATTTTCTTTAAAGTAATTTATATACATATATACATTTAGGTAAGTATTTATAAATAGTAAACTAGTATAAAAGTTTTATTAACATTTAAAAATAAATAAAAATATGTAAAAATATGTATTAAATACTTAAAAGACAAATGTCACCATATTAAGGTTTAATAAAACATGTGTAATGTAAATAGTTAAGGTATATGACAAGTGTCACATTTAATTTAATTTAATTTTTCTTTTATTTTATTTATTTATTTCAGCCTTTATACATATATTATCTTACCTTCATTCTTTTTCCCATTTCCTCTTTTCAAAAACTTGAGAAAATTTTCAGCCTGTACAAACCTTAAATCAATACCTCCTCAAAAACAAAACATGAAATCAACATCCACCTCCAATTTGAAATGCAACTCAATAACCTGTAATCCACTTTCTAAATAAAGATCTAGAATCAAAGCCTGTAATCTCTTCATAATGCAATCTGAAGTAGTAATTAAAGCCAGCATGTATTCTTCAACCTGGAATCAAAGCAGAGATCAAACTTCTCTGTTTTGAAATCAAGCCTGCATGTATTATTCAAAAACAGAAGCAAGCAAATCTGGAATTAAAAAGAAAATCAAAAGCATGCAGTTTTAAAAACCAAAGATTTATCAAAATCAAAAGCCTGTTGTCTCAGTTTCAAAAATCTGGAGGCTCTGCTTCTTTTAAAATCTGGTGAGTAACTTTTAAAATTTAAAATTCAATTGGGTTGCTTGCTAGTATGGTCGAATATAAATGTGTATTGTATATATATAAGTGAATGTCTATATTTAATTGTATGCATGTCTGTAATATTCTCTGTTCTTGTTTTCCTGTATGTTAAAAATAGTTTAAATCTATTGCATGTGATAAATTAATATGGATATGATATAATATGTTTGCATGAATGATTCTTTTCTGAAATATGATTGAAACTACCCTGTACATATGGATGTATTTTGTTTAAAAAAAAAATAGATGGATTACTGAGTATATACACATATGTGCATGTCTGTGTATAAATAAGAGTGCCTCTGTTTTGATTCTAACAGGCTAAATCAAGTTCAAAAAAATCGAACTCTCTTTTCCCAATCTCTTTTAGTATTTGATCTTTAAATGAAAAATGTTAGTATCAACCAGATTTTATTTTTAAAATTAGTTTCAAGTGAATATATTGAGTAAATATTTCAAAAACAGGAAAGAACAGTGAAAGCTAATTATAGTCAGGAAATCGATTGTCTAAAATTCATGTTTTGATTATATAGCTAGATTCGTTTTTAGAAATGACGATTTTTAGTAATAGAATCATAATTTTTAAGCTTATAAATTGGAAGGAATTAGGGATTGAACGGAAAATAGTTTTATGTCAATTTCCGGCAATCAAAATATGGAGGGGTGTCGTGATCGATGTTAGAGATAGTTTGGAGGTCGAGACACTCGAGAAAAATGGTGGCTGATTTTTCAGATCATCGTGATGAGTGTATGGCGACGTAGTAGGGTTTAGGGCTTGCGTTGGAGTGTCGTCGTTCTCAATGGAAATTGCGGCAACGTCGAGGAACCAGGGTTGATCGGACCAAGGGGTAATGGTGCGTAGATGGTCGAAGATGCCATGGAAGGTTGCAGCACTAACGATGGTCGGAGGATGGAAATTTGGCCGTTGACAGGTTTGAGTTTTGAGGAGTCCTGTGTTTCTAGGCTTTGGGTGGTTCGAGACTTTTGTTCCAGGCGAGTTGAATAGCTCGAGTTCGAATTCAAGCATGATCGAGGCTCTGGGTGGTCGCAATCCAGTGAGAAGATCGTAGTCGACTTGTAGGCGTCAGCAGAGATGGTCGGAGCATCACAGATGAACTGTGCACGTGCACGTATATGTCTGGGTATCTGTTGTGGTAATTGGGAAAGAAGGAGTGGGAAACTCGGGTTGTTCTCGTGGAATTGGATTGGAGACTCGAAGGAACTCTCGAGTAAATGAAGGCATGGCTCGGGTTGAATGGTATTACAGGTTTCAACAGAAACCTGTTTGCCCAGTTTTTAAATTTTAAAATTGAATTTAAAAAAACTGAAGTTTTAAATATAAAAGTAAAAGTTTTAAATAAGTTTAAATCTAGTTGTTATCTGAAGTTTAAGTTAAAATCTCAGTTTTTAAATAAGATAAAGTTTTTAAAAATTTGAATTGATTTAACTATTTTTAAGGGTTTAAGTTGATAAATTAAGGTTTAATTAAATTAATTAAAGGTTAATTAATTTGAAGTTAAGAATCATTAATTTGGAATTATTAATTAATGGTTAGGAATAAATTAATCAAGTAATTAAGGTTTAATTAAGTTATTGTTAAATACTTAATTAATTAAGGAATTAGAGATTAATTTATTGATAATTAGAATTAATTAAGTTATAATTAATAATGGTTAATCAATGTTTAATTAATTAAGAAAAATAATTAAAGAATAGTTAATAGTTAATGTAGATCGTTAACTTGGGTTTAATAATTAATTAATGAGATTAATTTTGATAAATAAATAGATTAATTAATTAAGGTTAATCATTTGTGAAAATTGTTTAAATATAATTACTTAATGGAAGTAATTAAGAAATTAATTACTCATTGTAATTAATTGAGATTAATTTGATTAGTTAAGTTAATTAATTAATATTAATTAATTTAAGATAATCATGTAATGATTTGTGAAGTATAATTACTTAATGTAATTTAATGAAATATAATTACTTAGGCAAGTAATTAATGGATAATTACTGATGTAATTAATGGAGTAATTAAGGGTAGTTAATTACTTAATGGAATTAACCAAGGGATTAATTAAGAAATTAATTAAGGAATAATTAATTTATTTAAAGAAGTAATTAAGGGTAGTTAATTACTGAATGTGATTAATCAATAGTGATTAATAATTATGGTTTAATTAAAGATTAATTACTTAATGTAATTAATTTAAATAAAGTAATTAATGATAAAATGTAATTAAGGATCATTAATTAATATAATTAATGAGGTAATTAAAGAATTGATTAATTAAGGAATAATTAATAAATGAAGTGATTAATTAATGTAATTAATTAAGAAGTAATGTAATTAATTAAAGTTAATTAATAAATGAAGTAATTAAAGGTTAATTACTATAAGTGGTTAAGAGTAATTAATTTGTGAAACTAATTTAAATGCTAATTACTTGAATGTAATTAAATGTTAATTAATCAAGGATGATTAATTAAATAATTGAATAATGGTTGATTAATTAAGTGATAATTAATTAATAGTGATTTAAGCAAGATTAATAAGGATGGAAGTAATTAATTTAATTTACTTTAAATTAATTAGAGATGAAGTATTTAATTTAATTCATTTTAAATTAACTATAGATGGTGATTAATAAATCATTGCTTATGAATGGATGATATTGTTTACCTTGAATGGTTTGAGATCTCAGATATGAGATAATTGATACTGTATGATTTGGATGCTTTGGTTGCATAATGATGATGATATGGATTATCTGCTTAAAATGATAATGTTGATTATCTATTGTGAATCTGTGAATTATCTATCTGTGTGTAGTATAGATAAGAATTGAATTGTTTTAACCTTAAAACAACTTGGTCTTTAAAAGATACGTTTTGGATTTCGATGAGACCGGGATCGGGTTTCCGTATACCGGATTTCCAGGTCTAGAGACCCGAATACCACATCGATCCAAATTAACGATAGGTCGTGAATCAAGTGAAGATGAAGATTCAGAGTGCAAGGGTTATTGTCGTTAACTCTGAGGGTGATTCCAAAACGAGTGTAACGAGATAATGCCTTCGGTTTCGTTCGAACCCGGAACGAACTTGTATGGATTGAATGCTTTCAGCACATCGTCAGGCGGACGATGAGCATTCTAAGTGATATGTTCTGATTAAAGGTAATCGTAACCTCAAGCCTCATCAACCGGGAATGGCTAAAACAGGGGAGATGCAGCAAGGCTTCGTGGGTAGCACCCACTGAGAGCAAGATAGATCCCTGTCTAGAGGTCCCTTTTCTTTTATTCGGCTTAGTGTGTGGTTGGTCGCGCCAACTACGGGATTATCTTGTTCGGGATTATCCAGTAAGGGATGGTTCCGGCTTTGTGTTGCAGAGGAGCGGGCGTACTCCTCGGTACGGTGATCTAGGCCACGTACTGTGACGGGCGGTACCCCAGTAGCCCTGCCATTGTATGGAATCCAAACTCCAATAAGTGCCGTACGTATTAGTTGTGCCCAACTATGTTGGAATGTGAGATGTAAGCATTTCAGCTATTTCTATATTTTACTTGAAAACCCTAGACCCTATTATAATAAAATCAGATTTCCTATCAAATGTTTTGGTTAGCGTAAGGTAAAAACTTACCCATGTTTATTTGTGGGGAATCTTACGTGATACCTTTTCTTTCTAAAGGTTTTGAAGTTAAGCAAGTTTAACCTGTTACTCACACCAGACCCATGTCTGACCCAAGTGTTTATTTCTGTTTTATAAACTCTTGGGTACTCAAATTTTTACGAGTAGCCAAGGGATTCAGGTTTAGCTTTGACGAATTGTGGAGGAGCAATGGAGCAGGAGGCTTCGGCGTTCGTAGATATAGTATTCCGCTGTGTTGATATCTGTGTTAGAGTCTTGTATTGTATTTGAGTTGTAATATCTAGACAGATGTTTATAACTGTCTAGTATGTGTTGTATAGTTGTGTAAACTCTGATAGGTGTTGTATACTATGTAATAGTTTATGTTATTAATATAATTTATTCGTTCCGCTGTGAGATCGTTGTTGTTGTTTCTTTCTTTCTTCTCTTCTTTTCTATTTTCTACCCCTTTCTTTCTTATTAACGATGCGACTTTCTGTGGAGAGAAAGTCGGGGTCGTTACAGTGGT
The DNA here is from genome assembly GCA_030737815.1 of Allium fistulosum. Taxonomy (NCBI): domain Eukaryota; kingdom Viridiplantae; phylum Streptophyta; class Magnoliopsida; order Asparagales; family Amaryllidaceae; genus Allium; species Allium fistulosum. Next base: position 896,236,943 of record CM060907.1, on the reverse strand, counting down.
ATCAGAGCATAGGTTGAGCGAATGCCTAAGCTATTGGTTAAGTGAATATCAGAACGCTAGGTTGAGTGAATACCTAGGTTCGGAAGGATTGTTCATTAGAGATAGGATCTGTAGCAACCTGTTTGAGTCTGAGTATATATATATACGAGAGCGCGTATTTGTTAGTTATATAAAATGATTTTATATTGTGTTAATTGATCGGTTGAGTGGTATATGGATTCTGGTCAATACGAGTAGCTAACGTTATTGATAGGGATCTCTAAACACTTGGACCAGGCCAACGGACACAATATTGTTTTAAAGAGGTAAATGAAATAATTTTACCCAGAAATAATTTCTATATAAAAAGTATCATTTTAAATGTATATGGTATTTGTAATGATTGGTTGAGATGATAATAATTTATCATCTAGGATTAGGAGTCTGAGTGTTGAGATTGGAAGTGTATCTGTCGAGACTGTAGACCCAATACCGTCTCGAATAAGCTTTGCTATGGTAAAGGATTTCATCGATCTCTGAAGGAAACCTTTTAAAGGTTCGGAGTTTATCTTTGAAGTGTGGATGAGTAGAGTTGGATCTGTCGATGAGGCAGAAGTGAGTGATGGTATCTTGATACCTCAGGTAATAGTAGCTGTATGATGAGATACAGTGACGATGGATGTTCCTGAAGATGTTTTCTTTGGAACAAGATTAAGAAAGTGTGTATGCTTTGGTATTGTGTCTGAGTTCAGCATGGTGTTTCTGTTTGGTTTGGAGTTCAAATTTCTCGAAGATCTTTGGAATAGGAAGTCCTTGGCATCAGTGTCAGCAGTGCAGCTCGGAGTGTTCTGTGCATTGGTAGGAAGTTTTTCTGGCTGAGCAGTTTTTTTTTCTGAAGATGAAGATCAGAAGCAGCAGAGTGGATCCATTTCTTCGATAAATTGGATAAATAAGTGTAAGCTGTTCTGATTGGTAAAGAGAGAACAGTCTGTTTGGAATTAGGATGAGTTGATCGCAAAAGTGACTTGCGATTGTCTGAGTGTTCTCTTGTGTTGTCAGAGTTTTTCTGGATGTCTTCAGAGGAGTCAGAAGTTGGTCCGCATCTGGAGATTGAGTTTTCTTATCGACTAGAATTCCAGAAGTGATACCGGTGGATCAGCCAAGTTGAAGGATGATTCCTAGAGATAGAGTTTGGTGAAGCAGCTCAGGTTTTCATGGAGTATCTGAGTTTTCTTTATGGATCTGTTGGACCTTATTTCTGGGATGGGTTATCCAGTCTGGGTTGTGTTCTTCATCAGTATTCTTATCTACTTCAGATCAGAATTGTGCAGCAGAAGCAGTTTGGGAATGCATCTCTGGATAGGAGAAGTTAGTTCAGTCTTCCGATGTTTGAGGAGTAGAGTTGGTGTTCTTGGTTTTGAAACCAGCAGTTCTGGAGGATTTGGTAGTTGAGTCAGACTCGTCTGTAGTCTGATATCTTGTTTAGTTCTGTAGATCTAGATGAGTAGAAGCTCTGTAGCTTCGTAATTTAGATTGTTTGTAGAACGAGTGTCCCGGTATATATATATATATACTTGGGGAAACTCGAGGAAATTTTATCCAGAATTTTGTCTGGATAATTAGAATTGTTTGATTGGATGATTGTTTGCTTTGGTTGTTAGCATATGGTTGATAATATATGCTTGTTAAATATTGAATAGATTATTAAATTACCTTTGTTTAAATTTCGGGGACGAAATTATTTTAAGGGGGGAGGAATGTGATATCCCGGGAATTTGGACAGTATCAATTTAATAATCTGCATTGGAAACTAAATTGATTTGATAATTTGTTAATAAAATTTGAATTAATTTAATAATCTAATTAAATAAAATATTTAATTAGTGATTTATCTTTTAAAAGTTTAATAAAATATTTTCTATTTATAATATATATGTATAATTGTATATATTGTAAATAGATGAGTTGGTTTGAATTTAACAAATGAAATTATGTTTTCAGATTTCTAATATATATATTTGGTAATTTGGAAATTATGATTTAAATTAATATTAAGCTTTCCAAAGATATTTAATAAATAACTATATGGTTTTAAAATACATAAAATAAATGTTTAATCGTTTAAATAGATTTAAGCTTAAGTTTAAATTTAAATAAAAGGTTTGTTTTATTTCTTTTTAAATATTACTTGATATATATGATTTAAAAATAGAAGTTTAAATACAATTTACATATGGCATTAATTCATTTAAGTAATAAGTAATTTATAATCTCTTTTATAAACTATTTAAAATGGTCAAATGTGTTATTTTCAAATAATAGATATATGTATTGTTTATATATATAAATATGATTGGTTTTATTCTTTAAAAGTTATCTATATATATATAAATAAGTATTTGTAAATTTATAAATTAAGTAAAAAGCTTTTAATTTTATATAATTGGTTTTATTTACATTTTCTTTAAAGTAATTTATATACATATATACATTTAGGTAAGTATTTATAAATAGTAAACTAGTATAAAAGTTTTATTAACATTTAAAAATAAATAAAAATATGTAAAAATATGTATTAAATACTTAAAAGACAAATGTCACCATATTAAGGTTTAATAAAACATGTGTAATGTAAATAGTTAAGGTATATGACAAGTGTCACATTTAATTTAATTTTTCTTTTATTTTATTTATTTATTTCAGCCTTTATACATATATTATCTTACCTTCATTCTTTTTCCCATTTCCTCTTTTCAAAAACTAGAGAAAATTTTCAGCCTGTACAAACCTTAAATCAATACCTCCTCAAAAACAAAACATGAAATCAACATCCACCTCCAATTTGAAATGCAACTCAATAACCTGTAATCCACTTTCTAAATAAAGATCTAGAATCAAAGCCTGTAATCTCTTCATAATGCAATCTGAAGTAGTAATTAAAGCCAGCATGTATTCTTCAACCTGGAATCAAAGCAGAGATCAAACTTCTCTGTTTTGAAATCAAGCCTGCATGTATTATTCAAAAACAGAAGCAAGCAAATCTGGAATTAAAAAGAAAATCAAAAGCATGCAGTTTTAAAAACCAAAGATTTATCAAAATCAAAAGCCTGTTGTCTCAGTTTCAAAAATCTGGAGGCTCTGCTTCTTTTAAAATCTGGTGAGTAACTTTTAAAATTTAAAATTCAATTGGGTTGCTTGCTAGTATGGTCGAATATAAATGTGTATTGCATATATATAAGTGAATGTCTATATTTAATTGTATGCATGTCTGTAATATTCTCTGTTCTTGTTTTCCTGTATGTTAAAAATAGTTTAAATCTATTGCATGTGATAAATTAATATGGATATGATATAATATGTTTGCATGAATGATTCTTTTCTGAAATATGATTGAAACTACCCTGTACATATGGATGTATTTTGTTTAAAAAAAAATAGATGGATTACTGAGTATATACACATATGTGCATGTCTGTGTATAAATAAGAGTGCCTCTGTTTTGATTCTAACAGGCTAAATCAAGTTCAAAAAAATCAAACTCTCTTTTCCCAATCTCTTTTAGTATTTGATCTTTAAATGAAAAATGTTAGTATCAACCAGATTTTATTTTTAAAATTAGTTTCAAGTGAATATATTGAGTAAATATTTCAAAAACAGGAAAGAACAGTGAAAGCTAATTATAGTCAGGAAATCGATTGTCTAAAATTCATGTTTTGATTATATAGCTAGATTCGTTTTTAGAAATGACGATTTTTAGTAATAGAATCATAATTTTTAAGCTTATAAATTGGAAGGAATTAGGGATTGAACGGAAAATAGTTTTATGTCAATTTCCGGCAATCAAAATATGGAGGGGTGTCGTGATCGATGTTAGAGATAGTTTGGAGGTCGAGACACTCGAGAAAAATGGTGGCTGATTTTTCAGATCATCGTGATGAGTGTATGGCGACGTAGTAGGGTTTAGGGCTTGCGTTGGAGTGTCGTCGTTCTCAATGGAAATTGCGGCAACGTCGAGGAACCAGGGTTGATCGGACCAAGGGGTAATGGTGCGTAGATGGTCGAAGATGCCATGGAAGGAGTTGCAGCACTAACGATGGTCGGAGGACGGAAATTTGGCCGTTGACAGGTTTGAGTTTTGAGGAGTCCTGTGTTTCCAGGCTTTGGGTGGTTCGAGACTTTTGTTCCAGGCGAGTTGAATAGCTCGAGTTCGAATTCAAGCATGATCGAGGCTCTGGGTGGTCGCAATCCAGTGAGAAGATCGTAGTCGACTTGTAGGCGTCAGCAGAGATGGTCAGAGCATCACAGATGAACTGTGCACGTGCACGTATATGTCTGGGTATCTGTTGTGGTAATTGGGAAAGAAGGAGTGGGAAACTCGGGTTGTTCTCGTGGAATTGGATTGGAGACTCGAAGGAACTCTCGAGTAAATGAAGGCATGGCTCGGGTTGAATGGTATTACAGGTTTCAACAGAAACCTGTTTGCCCAGTTTTTAAATTTTAAAATAGAATTTAAAAAACTGAAGTTTTAAATATAAAAGTAAAAGTTTTAAATAAGTTTAAATCTAGTTGTTATCTGAAGTTTAAGTTAAAATCTCAGTTTTTAAATAAGATAAAGTTTTTAAAAATTTGAATTGATTTAACTATTTTTAAGGGTTTAAGTTGATAAATTAAGGTTTAATTAAATTAATTAAAGGTTAATTAATTTGAAGTTAAGAATCATTAATTTGGAATTATTAATTAATGGTTAGGAATAAATTAATCAAGTAATTAAGGTTTAATTAAGTTATTGTTAAATACTTAATTAATTAAGGAATTAGAGATTAATTTATTGATAATTAGAATTAATTAAGTTATAATTAATAATGGTTAATCAATGTTTAATTAATTAAGAAAAATAATTAAAGAATAGTTAATAGTTAATGTAGATCGTTAACTTGGGTTTAATAATTAATTAATGAGATTAATTTTGATAAATAAATAGATTAATTAATTAAGGTTAATCATTTGTGAAAATTGTTTAAATATAATTACTTAATGGAAGTAATTAAGAAATTAATTACTCATTGTAATTAATTGAGATTAATTTGATTAGTTAAGTTAATTAATTAATATTAATTAATTTAAGATAATCACGTAATGATTTGTGAAGTATAATTACTTAATGTAATTTAATGAAATATAATTACTTAGGCAAGTAATTAATGGATAATTACTGATGTAATTAATGGAGTAATTAAGGGTAGTTAATTACTTAATGGAATTAACCAAGGGATTAATTAAGAAATTAATTAAGGAATAATTAATTTATTTAAAGAAGTAATTAAGGGTAGTTAATTACTGAATGTGATTAATCAATAGTGATTAATAATTATGGTTTAATTAAAGATTAATTACTTAATGTAATTAATTTAAATAAAGTAATTAATGATAAAATGTAATTAAGGATCATTAATTAATATAATTAATGAGGTAATTAAAGAATTGATTAATTAAGGAATAATTAATAAATGAAGTGATTAATTAATGTAATTAATTAAGAAGTAATGTAATTAATTAAAGTTAATTAATAAATGAAGTAATTAAAGGTTAATTACTATAAGTGGTTAAGAGTAATTAATTTGTGAAACTAATTTAAATGTTAATTACTTGAATGTAATTAAATGTTAATTAATCAAGGATGATTAATTAAATAATTGAATAATGGTTGATTAATTAAGTGATAATTAATTAATAGTGATTTAAGCAAGATTAATAAGGATGGAAGTAATTAATTTAATTTACTTTAAATTAATTAGAGATGAAGTATTTAATTTAATTCATTTTAAATTAACTATAGATGGTGATTAATAAATCATTGCTTATGAATGGATGATATTGTTTACCTTGAATGGTTTGAGATCTCAGATATGAGATAATTGATACTGTATGATTTGGATGCTTTGGTTGCATAATGATGATGATATGGATTATCTGCTTAAAATGATAATGTTGATTATCTATTGTGAATCTGTGAATTATCTATCTGTGTGTAGTATAGATAAGAATTGAATTGTTTTAACCTTAAAACAACTTGGTCTTTAAAAGATACGTTTTGGATTTCGATGAGACCGGGATCGGGTTTCCGTATACCGGATTTCCAGGTCTGGAGACCCGAATACCACATCGATCCAAATTAACGATAGGTCGTGAATCAAGTGAAGATGAAGATTCAGAGTGCAAGGGTTATTGTCGTTAACTCTGAGGGTGATTCCAAAACGAGTGTAACGAGATAATGCCTTCGGTTTCGTTCGAACCCGGAACGAACTTGTATGGATTGAATGCTTTCAGCACATCGTCAGGCGGACGATGAGCATTCTAAGTGATATGTTCTGATTAAAGGTAATCGTAACCTCAAGCCTCATCAACCGGGAATGGCTAAAACAGGGGAGGTGCAGCAAGGCTTCATGGGTAGCACCCATTGAGAGCAAGATAGATCCCTGTCTAGAGGTCCCTTTTCTTTTATTCGGCTTAGTGTGTGGTTGGTCGCGCCAACTACGGGATTATCTTGTTCGGGATTATCCAGTAAGGGATGGTTCCGGCTTTGTGTTGCAGAGGAGCGGGCGTACTCCTCGGTACGGTGATCTAGGCCACGTACTGTGACGGGCGGTACCCCAGTAGCCCTGCCATTGTATGGAATCCAAACTCCAATAAGTGCCGTACGTATTAGTTGTGCCCAACTATGTTGGAATGTGAGATGTAAGCATTTCAGCTATTTCTATATTTTACTTGAAAACCCTAGACCCTATTATAATAAAATCAGATTTCCTATCAAATGTTTTGGTTAGCGTAAGGTAAAAACTTACCCATGTTTATTTGTGGGGAGTCTTACGTGATACCTTTTCTTTCTAAAGGTTTTGAAGTTAAGCAAGTTTAACCTGTTACTCACACCAGACCCATGTCTGACCCAAGTGTTTATTTCTGTTTTATAAACTCTTGGGTACTCAAATTTTTACGAGTAGCCAAGGGATTCAGGTTTAGCTTTGACGAATTGTGGAGGAGCAATGGAGCAGGAGGCTTCGGCGTTCGTAGATATAGTATTCCGCTGTGTTGATATCTGTGTTAGAGTCTTGTATTGTATTTGAGTTGTAATATCTAGACAGATGTTTATAACTGTCTAGTATGTGTTGTATAGTTGTGTAAACTCTGATAGGTGTTGTATACTATGTAATAGTTTATGTTATTAATATAATTTATTCGTTCCGCTGTGAGATCGTTGTTGTTGTTTCTTTCTTTCTTCTCTTCTTTTCTATTTTCTACCCCTTTCTTTCTTATTAACGATGCGACTTTCTGTGGAGAGAAAGTCGGGGTCGTTACAGGACACCTATCCAAATCGCAATTGTCACCCAAAATCCACGTCGACCATCAGGTCACGACACCCCACATGCAACTGCCCTCCACCAAAATCCATCCCGAGATGCCAAACGATGCTACAAACCTAGATCAAAGCTTTAATCACTGTATCGATGCACACAAATGGCGAGAACCCCAACCCTAGTTCCTATGTGACAACGGCCATCACCCAGACCATGATCGAACACTACCCAAACCACACCAAATCGAAGATTCCCTCGAATTAGGATTTTTAAAACTTGTTTCATGATTTTTAGATTTGTATTGGTTTTGATTTTCATTTTTGAAATTTGGTTTTAAAAGAAAAATCTTCATCTCTTTGTACAGTAATGTTTAAAAGAAAGAGAGAAGAATGGCGGCACGTATGGGGGTATGGTGTTTGAATGACTGGGTATGGCAGGGGTATGGCAAGCATAAGGCAGATTATACATATATTTATATTATTTTAATTTTAAAATTTTCAATAAAACATACCCGAAAATTCCGAACTCCTAACGAGGCGTGCCACCTGGCGTTTTATATGTTGTACCCCTATTCCGAATGCATGGAACTTATTTCAAGACCTAATTCGATCATATGCAGAAGATAGGTTTTTCAACCTAGTTATTAAATTTTCGATATTAATTTCCATGCGCTTCGATCTCGCATGACCAAACGATATGTCTGATTGCCACGAAATTTGATGGTGTAATATAATTCACTATTACGGATCCAATGAAATTGGTTTCATCGAAATCTGAGACTGTACCTCGGAAGGCTAATTTCATAGATTTAAATATTTAATTATCGATATTTATTCGATCTATTTACATTTGTAAATAAATTTACAAATTGAATTGTAACACCCCTAATTTTATTGACATTATTCAGGAGATTTAATTAGAATAAATTAAATAGAATAATGTAGATAAGGGGATTGAGGCTGATTAATAAACTAGGTGGCCGTGCTTATTAAAACTAATGAACATATGTAAATGGTTAGGATAATAAACACGAGGGCATTTGGGTAAATAGTCATACACCCCACCCTTATACCACTTTCCTTATGCTATGCATGTTCATTTTTCCTTTTTCACAAAAAAATAGCAATCATGGGGAGCAAGGTAGGCCATTAGAGGAGAAGATAAAATCAACTAAAAGCTTAGGATTCAAGCTAGAAGAAAATCAATCTCAAACAATCTCTAATCTCCTTATCTCAAGCACGGCGAATAATAGTGTAAATCATCTCATTTTAACTTGTTTTGTTCAGTTATAGATAATAACTGAATTTATTTTGCTGTGTTGATGATGTTTGGATCTGATAATCATTGTTTTGATATAATAATGATTTATGGTGATTTATTGGGATTTTTATGGAATTAAAATGATGGGTTTTAGAGTAAAAACCTTAGCAAACGACCTCCAAACTATTTGATTTTTGGATATGTTGTGTAAAACATAATTATAGAGACGGGATTTTAATTTCATAATTTTTCGAGTTAATAGGAGTATTTTAGGAATTTCCTAAGGTGAAAAAGGCATTTATTTAGGTTTTTAATTATTAAAAATAATAAAATAATGAATTTTGCCCTTAAATTTTTATAAGATGAAGAAAACGTTATGTTAGATTTTTGGTGAATTTTTGGGATTCTTCCCATGTGATTTCGATTTATTATGAATTTTCTAAGCTAAAAAGGCTTAATGATCATATTAAAATATTAATATAATTAATTATTTTCAAAGTAATTTCTGAAATAATAATCCTGATTTGCAGCAGCTTTTCTACAAAAATATGCCTTTAACCAATAGAAATTTGACAAAGAATTGATAAAGTTGTCCTTAACCAATAGGAATTAGACAAAACATATGTGTGGCAGTTTTTCCACTTATTTACGATTCTGCCACTGAACCTTCCACCTTAGAACCTTCCGCAGCATTTCTGCAGTGTTTCTGCTAAACCTTTTGTCATTAAAACCTTCAGCATAGATAACCTTTCGTTATTATAACCTTCCGCATAGCTAACCTTTCGTCATAAAACCTTCTGCAGTATTTCTGCAGCTTTCTACAGTGTTTTTGTTGAACCTTTCGTCATTAAACCTTCAACAGCGTTTCTGGACATTTCGGTAGCAGTTATAAAATGCTACGGAAACCCCTTCGGCAGCAACCTTCCGGCCTTGCCGAAAGCTACTCTCAGTGGCAGTTGTAAAACGCTACAGAAACCCTTTTGCAGCAGTTTTTCCCAGCTTTGTTTGTAAAACTTCAAATAGGCATAACTTTCTAACCGTAAGTCCGTTTTTCTATTGTGACCACTCTACGAAAAGGTAAACCATCATTTGAACAGGATGGAATATGTTAGAGACCTTAGTTTTACGTCTATAAAATGTTATGTCTAAAACAAAGTTTTATATTTCCAAAATGGGTTGTTTTCTTTGCTTTCAAATATGTTTACTTGGTTTTTTTACCTTCGAAGGAGATACTTTCGAAGGGGTTATATAATTGAATTCTTTTGAACAAGTTTTATATTTTTTAAAGGTAGAATTTAAAGTATTATAAGGCAGGAGCCTAATGTTTTTAAGAGCATTCAAAAGAGGTTACCCTATGAAGTCGAAAGCTAGGTTTCGAAGGTATCGAAAGGCTAAGGTTTAAAGGATTTAAAAGGTGGATGTCATATGTTTTTAAAGATGGTAAAAAGAAGGTTTATTAAAGGATATGAAGGAGTTACCTTCAATTCTTTCGAAGGGTCTTATTAAAAAGGTTTTAAAGGAGTACCTTCAATGCTTTCGAAAGGTTGTTTAAAGATTTTAAACAACGGTTTCGAATATAAGGACTAGGCAGATAGTCTAAGTGTTTTAAGTTATAAAGGACTTTAACTTGTTTTAAAGGATGGTTAATCCTTATTGAACATCATCAACATTATTTTGAGTAAAGGATATATAACATGGCAAAAATAGCTTAGAGTAAAGCTAAAGATATATTTTCCTAGTATATTTATGATTTGGTGGACTAAATCATTTTGAAAAGGTTTTCAAGGAAAATTTTGAAGGGCAGTTAGCTCAAATATCATGTAGAGCAGTTAGCTCAGATATTTTGAAGGGTAGGAGAACCAGTTAGGTTAACCCAATAGTAAATATAAATTGAACAAACTCCTGAATGAGAAAAATATAAAGCAAAGATATTGGCAGGGGCCGATAGGTTTGCAGTAAGCCCATGAAAACTGTATGATATTGTCTGGGGCCAATAGGTTCATAGTAAGCCCATGAAAACTATGTGCAAATGAAGATGTTAGATAGACAGGTTCATAGTTAGCCCATGAAAACTATGTGCAAATGAAGATGTCAGGTAGACAGGTTCATAGTTAGCCCATGAAAACTATGTAATTGGACAGGGAGTCCTTAAATGTTTAACCGGTTATTAGTTAGCCCATGAAAACTATTAGGTTAATAATAATCCTAGAAACTATAATTGAGACAAATAGTTCATTTTTAGCATAACGGACCTTGCTAATTTTTAAAGACAGTTAGTCAGATAGAGCAGTCAACTCTGATATGAACATATAGTTCATTTTTAGCATAATGGACCTTGCTCATTTTTAAGGACAGTTAGTCCACCCCTTTTTACCTGTTTTGGGCAGATAGCTCATTATCTAGCATAAAAAGATATTACTATTTTGGTAAAATCAGTTTTAGGACAGATAGGCCGGAAAAGAGTGGATGGCTCAGAATTTAGGACTGATAGTCCTGTAAAGAATAGATAGTTCAGATTTTAGACATATAGTCAATTTTAATTCCTGTTTTAGCATAATGGATATTGCTATATTATTCCTATAATCAGTTGATTAACCAGTTTGGTTGTAGGAAAGGATTTGAAAAATATATGTTTTGAAAAGGGATACTAGTGAGGGGAAAGCATGTTCCGCTAAGCGGCGTGGTCTCACTAGACATCCATTTGGTTTGAGATGATAGACTATTATTCATATCAGGCTTTATGTTTGACTCGAAGTTTTTGCTTTTTCCTTAAACTCTCGGGTCATCAATTGATTTTGAGTAGTTTGAGGTTTAAGGTTTTCAGATTTTCTTAGACGAATAAAGCTTTCGAAGGCGTGCAGGAGGCAGCTAGTTATTTAGAGTTCTCTTTTCCGCTGTGTATTGGGATGTAAAGGTAGATTTATTAGCCTTACTATATACTCTGATCAACCAAGGGGGCATCTTCCTATGTCGCTCTTGGCGTATGTGTAATGATTATATTTTGCTGAACGTGGTTAACGTTTTGGGATTATGTAATGTCACAACCCCGAAATTTAAATTTATTTAAATTTATAATTAGATGAATTCTTGAGTTAAATTTATGATTAAATAAATTTTAGATAAAAAAAATTTGTAAATTTAATTGATAAATTGAGAGCGAGTTTCCCCGATATCCAAGTATATTCTGTATAAATCATTTGAGATTAAAATATTGTAAATGGTGTATATGTGAGTAAATTTGAAATAATATATATTTGTATATATAGGTGATTTGAATCTTTGATAAATGGTTTAATAAATAATTTAAGTTAAGATAGAAGTAAATGTTTGAAATAGGATAAACCTTATAAATATTAAAGCATAAGTATAAAATAAATTATAACAACGTATTATTTTAGAATGTCATTTGAATTTCAAGTAAATGGATTTTTAAAATAAATATATATATATAGGAAAATACAAGAAAAATATTAAGTAAATACAATCGTTAGAAATTAACAACATATTAAAAATAAATCTCATGTATATTACAAAACGATATAACAAATTATAAAAGAAGATGATAAAACAAAATATCTACAAGCTTGCAAAATGAGATGAAGCAAATATATATGTAATTATGTATGAAGGAAATAGCCTGCAAATGAAACGAATTCATCTAAGTTCAAACTCAAACAAAAGAAGTACAAAAGTGGGTTGCTGTAAACAAAATGAAAAAGCAAAACAAATACAATACCAAAACAAATCAACACCAACATGTACAGCCGAAAGAAAAAGAAAATGAATTTGTACAAAACTCATAAATGCAAGTATCTTTAACCCATAACAACATCATCTCAGCCATACCCAATAGTATATACAAACATAAATATAATATTACCTGTACAATTTTGTATACCTTGCCAACTTCTTGTTTGTATATCCATCCCCATCAGTTCGACCATTCCAAGCTGAGAAGAAGAAAAGAAAAAAAATGAAATAAAAACATCATCTTAAAACTTAAAACAAGTTTCAACTTGAATAGCAACTCAAAGCAAACCAGAGAATCAAAAAGGAGTTTCAACAATACAAATCAAAGCCTGGGAAAACAAGAATAATAGCCTGTTCCAAACCAAGGCACCTCTGTTCTTTCTTCTTCCTGGAAATCAATTGTGAGCAACTTTGTTTTTTTCTGACTTCTCTGTTTTCATAGTGAGTAACATCACAATTAGATGTTTTAAGGATATGCTTACAGTTGTATGCTTATTCTCTGAACTTATGGATATTTGTAAATATATTTCTGTGGTGTATATAAGTTGTTTTGTGAAATGTTGAATCTACAGGTCTTCTCTGTTTGTTGATTACAGAGTAGATATCCATTCAACATTCAAAACATTCTCATTCAATCGTGGTTAAGCTTAGAGTTTTCAAACAAGCAAGACGTTTAAACATAAGTTAAGTTAAGTTAAGTTTTAAAATTTGTTTTCAATCTGTGAATGAAATATATCAACTGAAGTCCAGTTTTACAGTACAACACATAATTATATGTTAAATTCAAGTGTTTAAAATGATTAATTCAATTTTACAACTTGAAACCTCACTGCAAAATACAATTTTTAAACTGAAAATAGGATTTTTTTGTTAAGTGTCTTGTGAGCAGTTTGTAGTTGATCAGAAATTGCTTTTCGATAAAATTCTGGTGGCCGAAGAAATTTTGGATGATAGAACTTGGCATGAAGCAAGTTCGGCCATCAATGATTTCAGGAAAAATGAAAAGAAAATTATTTGTTGCAAGAATTGAGGGGGCGAGAGTTTTTTAGGGTTTAAAGTTTCATTTTGGTCGAGGAAGAAAATAAGGTCGTCGCGACGTCATCGTGGCACCGAGCTGGACGTGGCTTTGGGGAATGGTAGAAGGGATAGCGACGAGGTCGTGACTAGAGGTGCTGGACGGCAGATGGTCGGAGCTCGGGGAATGAAGCGTTGTCAAGTTTTGGGTGGGAATTGCTATTTCTGTTCCAGGTTTGGGTTAGGCGAGCTCGATTTCGATCTCGGGTGGGTGGCGACGTACAGGTGGTCGGAGCTCGTTCTGGAGTCGATCGGCGATGTGCTCGACGCCGCGGGGATGCTAGAAGCCGGTCAACGGCGGTGTGCACGTGCACGGGCCTTAGCGTTTGCCTGAGTGTTGTTGTCGTCTGGGAAGAACAGGAGTGATGCACGCGTTTTACTCGAGTAACTCGAGTCGTTGCTCGAAGTACCACTGCGATCGACTCGAAGTAAAAGGGGAGGATTTCGAGTCAAGCTTTGTTCCAAGATTTGAACCAAAGGTTGTTTTCTGTTTTGAAATCTGGAAAACAAAAATTTAAATCTTTAGTCAATGTTTGTAACTGAGTTCAAATCAAAATGCAATTATATAACAAGTTGAATTGGAATTTACTATAAATAAAGTTTTGAAATAACAATATTTCTAAAGTTGAGTAAGCTTAAAATTAAAATGTTTTAAACTAATATTTGAAAGGGGTTTATCTTAAATAAAACTTAATTAAGTAATTAAGAAGTTGATCTAATGTTTTAATGTGTTAACTTAAAAGTTAAGTTAATTTATATTGATTAATGGTTTATAATTAACTAAAGATCAATAAATTATAAATTTAAAGCTAATTAATTTATAATTAAGGATAATTAATGAAATGGTAATTAATTAAGGGTTAATTTATTAATTGAAGATAATCAATTAAATGGTGAAATTTATAATTAAAGATTAATTACTTAATAATTAAGGGTTGATGAATTTAAAATTAAAGGTTAATTAATTTGTTGTTAATGGTTAATTTATAAATGATTAAAGAATAATTAATCAGAATGATTTGTAATTAATTAATATTGATTAACCAGGATTAGTAATTCATAGGAAATTAATCTGATTTGAATAAATCGGACAATTAACTGACCTTACTTATGAATGTTTGGATTCTATTTAATGTGAATTATTTGATATCCCTGATATATGATGCTTTGTGATACATCCTGATTTATGTTGTGATCTGAGATGTAAATTCTATTTCTGTGATATGTTACTATGTGAATATGAAACCCTTGACCCATAGAACGACATTTGAGTTTCGATGCGACAGGGAGTAGGATTCCAGTTGGTTATCCGAAACCCACATTGAATTGTAATAGTGAATCTTTGTGACTGATAAATTCATTTTATCTATGAATCTGTGAATGAAGATAAGCGTTATCGATTATACCGCTTATCGATATATCTATGATGATTGATGTTGCACTATTGTGTGTAAAACCCCTGGACTACACTATACACACACAAATATGGATTTCATGTGGAATCGGTTAAGTCACAGATAATTTAAATTTGATTGTTTTTGAAATTGAAATTTTAATTTCAATTGATTTTGAAATTTGAAATTTGGGTTTAAAATAAAAAGTGAAAAGCTTTTGAAATGGAATTTCAAATATAAAAGTTATTTTGAATAATTTAACCGAGTTTTTGAAAATTTAAATAATTTGATTTAAATTTGAATTCAAGTTTGAAATTAAATCTATGATTTGGAAACTAGGGATAAAAGATGATATAAATGTGTTTGTATGAATTAAACCATTTTAAAGTATTAATTTGGGAATTTGAATTTAAACCAAGGATTTCAACTCGTATGAATGAATCAGATTTCCAAATTGAAAACTGTTGTTTTCAAATGATAAAAGCTTTTAGATAAGAAAAGAAATTCCAGTTTAAATTAAAGGAATTTCAAGTGAATTGAAAAATGGATTTTCCAAGTTATGAATGAAATCTTTTTGAAAGCTATGAATTAAATCTGTTATTTTCAACAGATTTAAAATGATGATTAGAAATGAAATTGTTTTGAAAACTATAAGTTAAATCTTTGATTTAAAGATTTAACGAGTTAATTAAACTGAAATGGAAATCGATTTGGAAAATCTGTGAATGAGTCTTTGTGAAATTAAGTGAACTTTGTGAATTGAATCTTTTTGTTTAAAAGATTAAAATGGTAATTTGATAAACCATTTAAAAAGAAAGTTTGGGTAATAAATTGTGACTTAATTGAAATCCCATTATCCATTTGTTTTTAAATATTTCGCTCACTATTCGGGTTAGCCGGGAAAGGACCTTTGGGTCGTATAACTCATTCCGAATAGTGATACGTCGTATATGGATAGCATTTGAAGACCGGTGTTGAAGACCGGATATTTTTCGAAAATGAAAGGACAACCTGTCGAATGTCTCTGCACTGAGTCGCGCCGGTATAGAGATTTATATCACTCTTTTGTGACGGGAAGTCCGGACGTGATTGAAAGTTATCCGGAATTGCAAGGGCTTCGTGAGAAGTGCCTTCGGTTCTGTTCGAACCCGGAACAGACTTGTATGGATACATGTCTGACATTACACTTTGAGATATAAAGCCGATTTCTTTCAAATACATTTCTGTTGGTGGCGGAGAATTTATTCTCTTAGCTTAACACCCTTCTCTGAGACGTACGAGCTCAGAGGTTATGTAGTTGAAATTTATCAGCGATATATCCCAATTTGGTAATGTGGCATGCTGAGTGTTGCTGTGAAATGATCAGTGTTTGATCATTTGTGATATGATCATTTGTTTGATCTTATATCTTTGTGATCATAGGTTGATCATTTGTTTGACCCGAAGCATGGCTTTGTGACAAAGCGTAGCTTTGTGGACGAGACTTCGTCGGACCTCACACCCCGGAAATGGTCAAAACAGGAAGGATGCAGCAAGGTTCTAGGGAGTAGCGCCCCTTAGTGTATGTCATTCCTTCTGGATAAAGGTGGTATCATGGTATGGAGCCCAGATACTTAACCTCTGTGGTTGCTGCAAATTTATTACTTTGTGGTTTGTTGGAAATCGGGGATCCTCGGGAAGATCGGTGACGATCGGGGGATGGCATACGCATGTCAGTAGTTACCTATTTTTGCAGAGGTAACCCGGCCTTGTGTTGGCAGAGATCCGGTTAGGTTCTCGGGTCGTCTATTCCAGGGACGTACCCATCGTGGATAGGAAGTTCCTTAGCCTGATCATTTGTTGGAAATCCAAAGAAACACTACGAGACTTGTACGGTTTTAGTTGTAGAACCTATCATTCACTTATGGTGGCGCCCCACTGTTTGGATGGTAGCTATAGTAGGCATAGTTCGAAATGTCTATGCTGGCTAAGATTTATATTCTACTTTCGAAATGTTTTCTGCACTATGCACTAATAATAATATCAAAAATGATTTGATTTTGCGTAGTAAGCATCTTTGACTAACATAAGAAGAAATCTCCTCCAAGTCTGCGTTTGCATTGTGTGTGTGGTGGGAGGTCTTATGGTAGTTTCATTTTCCAAAAGCATTGCGGTTTTCAATGTTTAAATTCTTTTGTGTATTTAAAGATAAACTGTTTTTGTTGCTCACACCAGTCCCACGACTGACTCGGAGTTTATTGTTCATTTCCTAAACTCTGGGTGCTCATAATTTTCTACACGAGCAGTCTAGAGTTGGGTTTTTCAGATAGTCAGGTTCAGTAGATTTTCTGGAGCTAGTTCAGTCTTTGGATCAGACTGCACTTGCTTATTCTTGGTGTATCGTTATTGGGAGTTCGAGTTACTACTGGAGTTCTCTCTTGAAGACTATCTTAGAGTTATTTGTTCCGCTGCTGATATTATCGTTTTTCTTTTCCACTGCTATTTGTTGTATCATATCTCTGATGTATATTGATATTCATTGTATCATTCTGTTGTATCAGATATTGTATATCAATGTATTATTCTTTTATTCCGCTGTGTTATTTACTTAACTGTGTTATAAGCTCCGGCGAATCGGATTTGAACGGTCGAATCTATGACATTCGAGTACGATGTAAAGTATGGATGTCGATTTTCGAACGTGAAAATCTGGGACGTTACATTTGGTATCAGAGCTAAGGTTGAACTTTAGCTCAGGAGTATAACACGTTAAGTAGCTCATTAGAGATAGAGTGAAGTAAACTCTAGAATGAGTATATCCTTAAGATATCCGTCTGAACGTCTCAGTAAATTCTCTTACTATCCACTGATAGTGAGTATGAGTACAAGAAGAGGACGAGATAGGGGACAGGAAATACGACTATAAATGGTCAATACCCTGCGACAGTGGAAACAATCTTTCTCTATCAATATTCTTTGATTCGTTTCCAAATTCTTTGATTGCTTCGTACCAGCTACCAGAAGAAGTTCGGTGTGATGATGGCCCTACGAACCGTTGTAGGAGATTCTTATTTCGTATCTTCATCGACTTCTTATCAGCCTTTTGGATTTAAACCTTAATGAATTTGAAATTGGAATTTTAAATTGAATTAAATTGACTAATAAAATATGAGGGTAAATTGAATTGAATCAATTAAAACGATTTCGTTTAAAACCAAATTTGAAATTCTATTATAATTTCTTTTGAATACCAAAGTCCGAAGAGGGACAAATAGGTATGTATTTTGTGATATTCCGATTTGAATTCGGAATCCATATCTTGTGTTCGAGGAGTTATAGGAGATCGAATCTGTCTATCTCTGTCGTTGTTTTCGTGCCTGCGAATTTCGAGGACGAAATTCTTTTAAGGGGGGAAATTTGTCACGACCCCGAAATTTAAATTTATTTAAATTTATAATTAGATGAATTCTTGAGTTAAATTTATGATTAAATAAATTTTAGATAAAAAAAATTTGTAAATTTAATTGATAAATTGAGAGCGAGTTTCCCCGATATCCAAGTATATTCTGTATAAATCATTTGAGATTAAAATATTGTAAATGGTGTATATGTGAGTAAATTTGAAATAATATATATTTGTATATATAGGTGATTTGAATCTTTGATAAATGGTTTAATAAATAATTTAAGTTAAGATAGAAGTAAATGTTTGAAATAGGATAAACCTTATAAATATTAAAGCATAAGTATAAAATAAATTATAACAACGTATTATTTTAGAATGTCATTTGAATTTCAAGTAAATGGATTTTTAAAATAAATATATATATATAGGAAAATACAAGAAAAATATTAAGTAAATACAATCGTTAGAAATTAACAACATATTAAAAATAAATCTCATGTATATTACAAAACGATATAACAAATTATAAAAGAAGATGATAAAACAAAATATCTACAAGCTTGCAAAATGAGATGAAGCAAATATATATGTAATTATGTATGAAGGAAATAGCCTGCAAATGAAACGAATTCATCTATGTTCAAACTCAAACAAAAGAAGTACAAAAGTGGGTTGCTGTAAACAAAATGAAAAAGCAAAACAAATACAATACCAAAACAAATCAACACCAACATGTACAGCCGAAAGAAAAAGAAAATGAATTTGTACAAAACTCATAAATGCAAGTATCTTTAACCCATAACAACATCATCTCAGCCATACCCAATAGTATATACAAACATAAATATAATATTACCTGTACAATTTTGTATACCTTGCCAACTTCTTGTTTGTATATCCATCCCCATCAGTTCGACCATTCCAAGCTGAGAAGAAGAAAAGAAAAAAAATGAAATAAAAACATCATCTTAAAACTTAAAACAAGTTTCAACTTGAATAGCAACTCAAAGCAAACCAGAGAATCAAAAAGGAGTTTCAACAATACAAATCAAAGCCTGGGAAAACAAGAATAATAGCCTGTTCCAAACCAAGGCACCTCTGTTCTTTCTTCTTCCTGGAAATCAATTGTGAGCAACTTTGTTTTTTTCTGACTTCTCTGTTTTCATAGTGAGTAACATCACAATTAGATGTTTTAAGGATATGCTTACAGTTGTATGCTTATTCTCTGAACTTATGGATATTTGTAAATATATTTCTGTGGTGTATATAAGTTGTTTTGTGAAATGTTGAATCTACAGGTCTTCTCTGTTTGTTGATTACAGAGTAGATATCCATTCAACATTCAAAACATTCTCATTCAATCGTGGTTAAGCTTAGAGTTTTCAAACAAGCAAGACGTTTAAACATAAGTTAAGTTAAGTTAAGTTTTAAAATTTGTTTTCAATCTGTGAATGAAATATATCAACTGAAGTCCAGTTTTACAGTACAACACATAATTATATGTTAAATTCAAGTGTTTAAAATGATTAATTCAATTTTACAACTTGAAACCTCACTGCAAAATACAATTTTTAAACTGAAAATAGGATTTTTTTGTTAAGTGTCTTGTGAGCAGTTTGTAGTTGATCAGAAATTGCTTTTCGATAAAATTCTGGTGGCCGAAGAAATTTTGGATGATAGAACTTGGCATGAAGCAAGTTCGGCCATCAATGATTTCAGGAAAAATGAAAAGAAAATTATTTGTTGCAAGAATTGAGGGGGCGAGAGTTTTTTAGGGTTTAAAGTTTCATTTTGGTCGAGGAAGAAAATAAGGTCGTCGCGACGTCATCGTGGCACCGAGCCGGACGTGGCTTTGGGGAATGGTAGAAGGGATAGCGACGAGGTCGTGACCAGAGGTGCTGGACGGCAGATGGTCGGAGCTCGGGGAATGAAGCGTTGTCAAGTTTTGGGTGGGAATTGCTATTTCTGTTCCAGGTTTGGGTTAGGCGAGCTCGATTTCGATCTCGGGTGGGTGGCGACGTACAGGTGGTCGGAGCTCGTTCTGGAGTCGATCGGCGATGTGCTCGACGCCGCGGGGATGCTAGAAGCCGGTCAACGGCGGTGTGCACGTGCACGGGCCTTAGCGTTTGCCTGAGTGTTGTTGTCGTCTGGGAAGAACAGGAGTGATGCACGCATTTTACTCGAGTAACTCGAGTCGTTGCTCGAAGTACCACTGCGATCGACTCGAAGTAAAAGGGGAGGATTTCGAGTCAAGCTTTGTTCCAAGATTTGAACCAAAGGTTGTTTTCTGTTTTGAAATCTGGAAAACAAAAATTTAAATCTTTAGTCAATGTTTGTAACTGAGTTCAAATCAAAATGCAATTATATAACAAGTTGAATTGGAATTTACTATAAATAAAGTTTTGAAATAACAATATTTCTAAAGTTGAGTAAGCTTAAAATTAAAATGTTTTAAACTAATATTTGAAAGGGGTTTATCTTAAATAAAACTTAATTAAGTAATTAAGAAGTTGATCTAATGTTTTAATGTGTTAACTTAAAAGTTAAGTTAATTTATATTGATTAATGGTTTATAATTAACTAAAGATCAATAAATTATAAATTTAAAGCTAATTAATTTATAATTAAGGATAATTAATGAAATGGTAATTAATTAAGGGTTAATTTATTAATTGAAGATAATCAATTAAATGGTGAAATTTATAATTAAAGATTAATTACTTAATAATTAAGGGTTGATGAATTTAAAATTAAAGGTTAATTAATTTGTTGTTAATGGTTAATTTATAAATGATTAAAGAATAATTAATCAGAATGATTTGTAATTAATTAATATTGATTAACCAGGATTAGTAATTCATAGGAAATTAATCTGATTTGAATAAATCGGACAATTAACTGACCTTACTTATGAATGTTTGGATTCTATTTAATGTGAATTATTTGATATCCCTGATATATGATGCTTTGTGATACATCCTGATTTATGTTGTGATCTGAGATGTAAATTCTATTTCTGTGATATGTTACTATGTGAATATGAAACCCTTGACCCATAGAACGACATTTGAGTTTCGATGCGACAGGGAGTCGGATTCCAGTTGGTTATCCGAAACCCACATCGAATTGTAATAGTGAATCTTTGTGACTGATAAATTCATTTTATCTATGAATCTGTTAATGAAGATAAGCGTTATCGATTATACCGCTTATCGATATATCTATGATGATTGATGTTGCACTATTGTGTGTAAAACCCCTGGACTACACTATACACACACAAATATGGATTTCATGTGGAAATCGGTTAAGTCACAGATAATTTAAATTTGATTGTTTTTGAAATTGAAATTTTAATTTCAATTGATTTTGAAATTTGAAATTTGGGTTTAAAATAAAAAGTGAAAAGCTTTTGAAATGGAATTTCAAATATAAAAGTTATTTTGAATAATTTAACCGAGTTTTTGAAAATTTAAATAATTTGATTTAAATTTGAATTCAAGTTTGAAATTAAATCTATGATTTGGAAACTAGGGATAAAAGATGATATAAATGTGTTTGTATGAATTAAACCATTTTAAAGTATTAATTTGGGAATTTGAATTTAAACCAAGGATTTCAACTCGTATGAATGAATCAGATTTCCAAATTGAAAACTGTTGTTTTCAAATCATAAAAGCTTTTAGATAAGAAAAGAAATTCCAGTTTAAATTAAAGGAATTTCAAGTGAATTGAAAAATGGATTTTCCAAGTTATGAATGAAATCTTTTTGATAGCTATGAATTAAATCTGTTATTTTCAACAGATTTAAAATGATGATTAGAAATGAAATTGTTTTGAAAACTATAAGTTAAATCTTTGATTTAAAGATTTAACGAGTTAATTAAACTGAAATGGAAATCGATTTGGAAAATCTGTGAATGAGTCTTTGTGAAATTAAGTGAACTTTGTGAATTGAATCTTTTTGTTTAAAAGATTAAAATGGTAATTTGATAAACCATTTAAAAAGAAAGTTTGGGTAATAAATTGTGACTTAATTGAAATCCCATTATCCATTTGTTTTTAAATATTTCGCTCACTATTCGGGTTAGCCGGGAAAGGACCTTTGGGTCGTATAACTCATTCCGAATAGTGATACGTCGTATATGGATAGCATTTGAAGACCGGTGTTGAAGACCGGATATTTTTCGAAAATGAAAGGACAACCTGTCGAATGTCTCTGCACTGAGTCGCGCCGGTATAGAGATTTATATCACTCTTTTGTGACGGGAAGTCCGGACGTGATTGAAAGTTATCCGGAATTGCAAGGGCTTCGTGAGAAGTGCCTTCGGTTCTGTTCGAACCCGGAACAGACTTGTATGGATACATGTCTGACATTACACTTTGAGATATAAAGCCGATTTCTTTCAAATACATTTCTGTTGGTGGCGGAGAATTTATTCTCTTAGCTTAACACCCTTCTCTGAGACGTACGAGCTCAGAGGTTATGTAGTTGAAATTTATCAGCGATATATCCCAATTTGGTAATGTGGCATGCTGAGTGTTGCTGTGAAATGATCAGTGTTTGATCATTTGTGATATGATCATTTGTTTGATCTTATATCTTTGTGATCATAGGTTGATCATTTGTTTGACCCGAAGCATGGCTTTGTGACAAAGCGTAGCTTTGTGGACGAGACTTCGTCGGACCTCACACCCCGGAAATGGTCAAAACAGGAAGGATGCAGCAAGGTTCTAGGGAGTAGCGCCCCTTAGTGTATGTCATTCCTTCTGGATAAAGGTGGTATCATGGTATGGAGCCCAGATACTTAACCTCTGTGGTTGCTGCAAATTTATTACTTTGTGGTTTGTTGGAAATCGGGGATCCTCGGGAAGATCGGTGACGATCGGGGGATGGCATACGCGTGTCAGTAGTTACCTATTTTTGCAGAGGTAACCCGGCCTTGTGTTGGCAGAGATCCGGTTAGGTTCTCGGGTCGTCTATTCCAGGGACGTACCCATCGTGGATAGGAAGTTCCTTAGCCTGATCATTTGTTGGAAATCCAAAGAAACACTACGAGACTTGTACGGTTTTAGTTGTAGAACCTATCATTCACTTATGGTGGCGCCCCACTGTTTGGATGGTAGCTATAGTAGGCATAGTTCGAAATGTCTATGCTGGCTAAGATTTATATTCTACTTTCGAAATGTTTTCTGCACTATGCACTAATAATAATATCAAAAATGATTTGATTTTGCGTAGTAAGCATCTTTGACTAACATAAGAAGAAATCTCCTCCAAGTCTGCGTTTGCATTGTGTGTGTGGTGGGAGGTCTTATGGTAGTTTCATTTTCCAAAAGCATTGCGGTTTTCAATGTTTAAATTCTTTTGTGTATTTAAAGATAAACTGTTTTTGTTGCTCACACCAGTCCCACGACTGACTCGGAGTTTATTGTTCATTTCCTAAACTCTGGGTGCTCATAATTTTCTACACGAGCAGTCTAGAGTTGGGTTTTTCAGATAGTCAGGTTCAGTAGATTTTCTGGAGCTAGTTCAGTCTTTGGATCAGACTGCACTTGCTTATTCTTGGTGTATCGTTATTGGGAGTTCGAGTTACTACTGGAGTTCTCTCTTGAAGACTATCTTAGAGTTATTTGTTCCGCTGCTGATATTATCGTTTTTCTTTTCCGCTGCTATTTGTTGTATCATATCTCTGATGTATATTGATATTCATTGTATCATTCTGTTGTATCAGATATTGTATATCAATGTATTATTCTTTTATTCCGCTGTGTTATTTACTTAACTGTGTTATAAGCTCCGGCGAATCGGATTTGAACGGTCGAATCTATGACATTCGAGTACGATGTAAAGTATGGATGTCGATTTTCGAACGCGAAAATCTGGGACGTTACATGTAATGAACATGAAAGGTTTTAACTTGAATATGTAAATATGTTTTTGAATTGTTAAATTTTCCATATTCTTGTGATCTGTTTATCAATGTATCTTGCATCGCCGTATTTGGTCGTCGAAGATTAATAACTATGGATGACTGCAGCATTCATAGTCATTAGTTTTGGGCCTCAAAGTAGGGGGATGTTACATGAATTCACCAATATTATTTATTAATTAAAAGGAGTTATATAAATTATTAAATCCATTTAGTTAGCATTTAATTCACAATTCAGATATTTAATTATTCCCTATATTTGAATTATAAATTATAAAATTCCAAAATTCAATTATTTGAAATATTTAAAATTAATTAAACATTTAGAATCAAATAACCAAAATTTTGGATCGTTACAGGACTACACATTCTTATGCAAGTAAATTCAAATCAACCAATAAGGGTACAATAACTTAGGAGATGTTATGTGTTTTTCCATCTCCTAAGGATTCGTTAAACTATCTATAGGTAGTAAGCTACGCTATTTATGTATTGTCTATCAGTAATATAAAGTATTAAAATAGCACTAAAGCTTTACATTGATCTCATTCAACACATTTTTAAGCATGTAGTCTATGCAGGTCCTGTAACACAACTAGTAACGTCGGTAGCTAGGGAGCCCCTTATAGTTACAGTACTAAAACATAATGGTAGTGGTCTTGCATAAGGAATAAGCGTATGATAAGGCACGTAAGGCAATGCCCAAGGTAGGATACTACCGTTTTGCTCTCCCTTGCTGGTGATAACCCCTAGCGGCCGACCGCGTCCATCAATCCAAAATCAAGGTGCACCAATCAAGTTCAAAATCAAGATAGTAATATGAGGGAAAGATGTTTGCTAGAGGTAGCTAACTTCATTGGTCAGGTGTAGCTCCTGTTTTTGTCATTTCAATTTGACACAATTGTCAGGAGGGTCATCCATCGTCGTTTTATTACTTCATTCTAGAAAAATGTTAGCCAATTCAACTCTATATTTTGGAAAACATCATCCGTGTACATGGTTATTAAAGTGGTTTCGATAAATGACAGAGTGTATGCCATTATCCGATCTCGGTCAAATTAACAACCAGGCATTCATTTTATTAAAAAAAGATTTTTGTTCTGTACAATTTATTTTTTACAGCAAAATCAGTTATGAATTTAGTCAAGTGGTAAATATGAAAAGTTCTCCATTTTACTTCATAAATCTACAAAAAAAAGTTTTAGAACTTTTCAGAAATATTTAACATTTTTAATAGTCAAAATACATCAATTTCCACACTAAATAAATTATTAAAGGCCTAAAAGTATGCAAAAAAATTCCAATTTAAATTTCAGAGTTCTTAAAACATTTTTATAGGATTTCAAGTAAAATGTCATATTTTTTGTTTCTATTTAATAATTTTCCCTATGTTCCATATGGCTAATTCAAAGATTAAATCATTAAAATTAATAGATGGCTATATCAAATATATATTCCTTTATTAAATATTCTCTAAATAATATTCAGGTGCTAAAAAAATTGTTTCTGGTCATTTTAATGTTTTTACAAAATTTCAATAATTATATATTCAATGAATAAAATATATAAATTATTAGATGAGAACATTCGGTACAGTTTTTGTTACAAAATATTTTTCTTTTCCTATATTAAAGTTACAAAAAAAATTTCAAGTCAAAATGACACTATTTACATATCACATATTTATTCGTATTTAATTAAATATTTTATTTTGATAAATCTACACATAAACTTTAGTCCAATTTTATATTACTCTTTTAAAATTTCATTTATTATAACATATCTAAAATTCAGAATTAACCCCATTCATTTGTGTAAAATTTTCAAATAAGGACAAAATAGCATTTAATTTAGATTTTCTGTTCTAAGGCCAATGTAATGACCCAGGTTTTTTTAACAATGTAAATTATTAAATCAAACAATTATTTTGAAGTAGAAAAAATATAATGAATAATTAGAAATGAAATTTATAATTTAAAATGCATGTAATAAGTTAACTTACAAAGAGATTTATTAGTTGTGAAATACAAAAATCTATTCGGTTGCAAATTTAATTCAAAACAAGTCAACGTTTTAATGAAAATTGTTATTTTTCAAAATGTAAATATTTTTATATAAAAAGGTTCCAGAAAATTTTCTTAGTAAGATGTCAAAGTTCTTTTCGTAAAATTCTGATTTTTCTAGCTCCGTTTAGGTTTATTTGTAGATTATTTAAATGTTGAGCGGTAACGTATTTAGCGGCAACAGTGAAATTTTTACGCGAACATTAAATTTTAAAATTCAGTATGGTTTTAAGTTTGTATCCACGCACTGAGAAAATTGGTATATTTATTTTTATGTTTGGACACCCGGTGTGTACTGTAGAGTTGTTTGAATATAATTACTTGGTACATTGTAATTTGAAATATTGTCCGTATACGTATATATTGTATACATTTTGAAAGTGAGAACCGGTCTTGCCTCGTCGTCCATTACATTTGCATATACCTATTCTTCATGTGTAAAGAGAAAGATTTAAATTTAAGATTGTATGATTATACTATTGTTCGCCTATATGTATCAAAGATTCTCAAATCTATTTCGCCTTCAATTGTTCGCAAAACTAAACCCTATGATAAATTAGTAGCTGACTCCATTATATTTTTCAAATCTTATCTACTTTCACTTGCCCGCTCCTCTATTGTAACGACTCATGTTTTTTTTACAATGTAAATTATTAAATCAAACAATGATTTTGAAATGGAAAAAAATATAATGAATAATTAGAAATGATATTTTAAATTTAAAATGCTTATAATAAGTTAACTTACAAAGAAAGTTATTAGTTGTAAAATACAAAAATCTATTCATTTGCAAATTTAGATCAAAACCTGTCAACGTTTTAATAAAAATTATTATTTTTTGAAATGTAAATGTTTTTACATTGAAATGTTCTAGAAAATTGGAGGAGCAGGCGAATGAAAGTTGATAAGATTTGAAAAATATAATGAAGGTGGCTTCTAATTTGTTATAGGGTTTAGTTTTGTGAACGGTGGAAGGCGAAATAGATTTGAGAATTTTTTATGTATATAAGTGAACGGTAGTATACTCATACAATCTTAAATTTAAATCTGTCTCTTTACATATGAAGAATAGATATATGCAAATATAATGCGCAACGAGGCAAGACCGGTTCTCACTTTCAAAACGTATACAATATATATGTGTATGGACACTATTTCAAATTATAATGTGCACTTTATTTATAGTTTAAATAAATCCACATTACACACCGGGTGTCCAAACACAAATATAAATATACCGATTTCCTAATGCGTAGATACAAACGTAAAATGCACATTCAATTTTAAATTTTAACGTTTGCGTCAAAATTTCACTACTGCCGCTAAATACGTTACCGCTAAACATTTAAATAATATTCAAAACAACCTAAACGGAGCTAGAAAAATCAAAATTTTACGAAATGAACTTTGATGTCTTACTAAGAAAATTTTCTAGAATCTTTTTATATATTTACATTTTGAAAAACAATAATTTTCATTAAGACGTTCACCGGTTTTGAATTAATTTTGCAACTGAATAGATTTTTGTATTTCAAAACTAATAAATTTCTTTGTAAGTTAACTTATTACATGCATTTAAAATTTTAAATTTCATTTCAAATTATTCTGTAACGACTCACCTTTTTGACCCCATATGTGGACAATTATACATGCACAGTATTCGTGTGTCGAGCACCCAAGTGCCGGAAAGATGAAAAGTTAGGGTAAAATAAAAAGTAAAAGAAATAGAACAAGGGAAAAGGAACACAACATCAAAATCTCACAACGGAACGATCATATATAATATCAAAAGATAGTATAAACTGTCATTCTAAGATACAAAGTTTTTTAGACTTACAGTAAGCAGTCTTGACGGTTATAACAACATGTCATGTCCTAACAAATGCCGATGGTACATGCAAAGTAATTCAGTGGAAATAAATACTACAATGGGTAGATCTCCATCTCTTCTCTTAGATCTCCAAAGCATCCGAAGCTAAATATTAAAACATACATGGGGCTGACCTAAGCATTACAAGAAAATAACACCCGGATAATTCTGGTAAACCAGCGTGAGAAACAAAGATCAAATAAGTTTTTAACGTTATAAAAACCCTTCAAAATAAAGGTATCTCGTAAGACCATACCGCACACAAACACGGATGGGTTTCTATCTTACAATAACCAAACTGTTTATAGAGAATCCAATGATTTTATAATAATGTCTAAGGTTCAAAATAAATATTAATCATAGCCGAAATGGTTACATTGATTACATTCCAGCATCATAGAGGTACAACCAAAATTGATAAGGATTGTTCGCATAATAGATTTTCCATGGAGATCTCTTCGGGGAAGCCGAATTCAAACACCATGCATAAGGATTAGAAAATTCCTTTCGAGCGTCATATATCCCTAGATATGATATACCATTACGTAAATACAAGAGGCCCAGTGTCCGAACATAAACATAAACAACATGAACAAAATATCTTCAACTCCTACCGGCCAACAATCGATATGTATCCCTAGATATGGAGTTGATAACATCCTGACATGGGTCGCTAACCCCAGGTTATGCATCCTACTCCGTCTTAGCCATTTCCGATGTCGAGGTTACATTCAGCGTCTTCCACATAAGTCTTCGTCACTTGAATAGAGCATGAATCCCCAAATGGAACCATCATCTTGAACAGATCACAAATTCCTAAATGAATTCCCATATCTTAAATAGATCACAAACCACTACATGTATTTGAGCATCCTGAATAGATCTTTAACCTCCACATTGGTTCCCCCCTACATAAGCCTTCTGACGAATGCTAATCCTGTCCTCTCCCTTGGAGTACTCCTCACGATAGACAGTCCCACACGATAACATTGTTTGAAATGTTAACGCTGACCTCTCCCTTAGACTTAACCATAGGATAGACAGTTCAACTCTATAACATTCCACTTCACAACTACTTCCAGAACATAGATCATGTATATGGTTTTGAAGTGGTATTCAATATTGGAACACTTATCGATCCCGGTCTCTTAAAAACCAATTGATGAATTTTTCATTTAACTCAATCCCAGTTCTCTCAAAAGTAAGCAAAAGCTAGAGACTTTTCATCACAATACTCCTTCCCAAGGGTTCTTATTGGTATGAAATCATGAATCCTTTCGATAACTTCTTAAGTCATATTATGGTCAATTCGATAGTCGATTAATGGACTATCTAGTACAAGATAGATGTTTGTAAATGAAAACCAAGTCTGGGTTACTTCCATAACAATTAAACAAATAAAACACTATCATCATCCAAACATAATCAAGCCACACAAAGTATGATTAAGTTACTTAAGTAACTCCTAATCCCTCCCATTTAATTAATCCTTCTTATTAATTAAAACTCCTTTATTAGTAAACTTCATTTACCTAATTCAATCCATCATCAACTCCTATTCATATGTGAAATGTTTATCTGTTTGACTTTCCAGTTCTCTCCCATTTTCACATGCCTAATAAGATTCCTTCTTTAATCAGCTAATTAGGAAATAGTTTGATTACTTCAATCTTTCAATCATTCTCCTTCTCATGAAGATAATTCATTACCCTCTTTATTGCAATAAAAGAGGCAATATATTAGAGTCATTATCTCAAATGTCTTCCAAATCTTCTTTACTTGAAAATATCATACCATCGAAATTAACAATATCTATCAAATCTTCTTTAATATGGAAATATTGCATCATTAATATAATGACCCATATTAATCGCTTTGTATTTGAATATTTAACTCATTTTTAAATATTTATAATGGATTTTAGTAATCAAATAAACATGTTTAAAATATTAATTAATGATATTAAAATTGTTTTCAAATTTTGTTTACCAAAATAATTAGTTCAAATAAAAATAGAAAATGTGACAGAAAAACATTTTTCGAACTTTCGACTTTTCAGCATCGGAAAGTCGTCGAAGAATGTTGTGCACATCTGTTCACATATGCACACATATAAATGTTCTTGCCCTGATAAGTTAGTCCATGTGTTAAGGGTTAATAATCGTGCTTGGTTCAAATTAAAAACTTGATTTGACAACTAGTGCATTCATTTAATAAGAAAGTATATTTATATATACAAAGAAACCTTATCAAATCTCATGCCATACTTTAGTACACATGTATGCACATAACATAAAGCATATTTTGGGGGTAAGGAAGGCCATGCCTAGGGCCAACGTGTGGAAGAGAGGGGTAGGGGAGTGATGTGCAACTTGTGAGTGGTGGAGGTTATTTTAGGTAATTTGTAAAATTGTTAGTATATATTCCCCAACCCATACACTTATCTTCACTTTCTAAAATTTCCTAAGACATCTCAATTTCCTAGATTCATCTTCATTCTCTTCTACATACATGTATACATCCATTCATTGCTTCTAACGTTATTTCCGAAGTCAAAAACTAGTTTATACACTCTCAAAATCAAGTTAAAACTCCTTACATCACTCTACTTACCAAAACAATACCCTAACTCTCCATTTCAACCATGGCCGAGCCCTATATGCCCATGGCCGAGCCTATCCTAGCCTAGGCCATGCCCAAAATCTCCACCAAGGTCCATTAAATTGAGCCATTCGCATAGTAGAGCTTAGATCTTGTTGCATTCGTGAAGTTAGTGCAAGTTCGGTAAAGTTAGTAAGCATTTTGGTGAGTAAAGCTTCCATCTTTGAACCATAAGTTTAAACTATATTCATGCCCATATTTCTAGATATTGAATGCTTATTATATAATTGTATTAATGGTTTGGTTTGTCGCTAGAAAGTAAGTCGCTTCGGAAAGTTAATAAGCGAAGCTTAAGTTATATGATAATCTAGTAGTTAAATCAATCCAGTTGCATATAAATGCTTGATATATGTTGTACTATTGTAATTCATCATGTATGTATGCTCATTCCCTTGTCGTGTGATGTATGATTGTGTTGAAAATGTCATATGCTTGAATTCTGAACTGCCCGTATAGCGATAGTCGCTATATCGGCACTTTCGGAAAATCACTTTTTATTGAAACCGTTTGGTTTCATTATCATGCTTAGAATTATTTTACAAGTTAAGCAAGTTGTTAATTAATGGTTTTTTCCAAAAAAATAATTAATTATTTTAAATAATGATTATTTATTTTAATTAATTAATTAATAAGGATTAAAGTTAACTAATTAACTTATTAACGTTGTGTATAAAATTAACTAATCACTTGGTTAATGATGTTTTGAAATTAATTAATCATTTTATCGAATGGTGTTTTAAGTTAATTAATCTTTTAATAATGATGGATTATCATTAACTAATCAATTTGCTACTGATTTTTTTAAACTAATTACACTTTTTAGTTCATGACTTTTAAAGGTTAATAAATCTATTTAACCTTAAATAAATATTTTCTTAAATAATGTTTAAATGAGTTAATCACTTTTAAATAATGATATTTATATTATTTATTTATTAATTAAATAAATTTTATTTAAATATTACTAATTAATTTAATTATGATATTTTAAAAGGTAATTTACCACCTTTTAATTTACAGTTATTGAAGTTGATTAATTAACTTAGTTAACAAAGTTTTAAAAGTTGATTATGTTAATACGCTATATTTTGATCAATGATAATGTGCTTCAACAAAAAGGAAGAGATATGTGCAAAGCTAAAGGGAGAACTATGAAGACCAAAGATACCATAAGTATGATTTAAATATAGGTCTTATTTTAGATTCATTGTTAAAATCTATCCTCAAGAGGCTTGCACAAAACACTAGAACACGTTTCATAACTTCATATTTTAGAAAAACATTCACTATGCAAAAACTAATAGTTCAGTCGAATGAACAGGTATTCCCAATTGACTGAACCTGTTACAGAATTACAACATGCACAGTTTCAGTCGACTGAAATTCCCTGTTCAGTCGACTGAATTCGAACCTGCGAATTTTTAATGAAAAGACACCTTCTTCTTCCCAAGAGTTGCAACCATTCTCCAATGGTAATGGATGCATCTCTTGCCTGAATCTTTTGCAAATAGATACACCTCTTCTACACCTATAAATACATGTTTCTATCATTTGCAAATCACCAATTCTAATTGCTTTAATCTCTCTATTTTCTTGAACATACTTTCAGATTTCTTAAGTTTTCAAAAGCAATCACAAACCACTTCAATTGCTTGAATCTCTGATTTATCTTAAATACTCTTTTGATTCATAGCAATTTATATTTCCTAAATCTTCATAAACACATTTCATATTCTTGAGGATAAGATTATAGGAAAGTTGTACTCAATTAGACTCATTAGTGTTATCAAGAACACAACAAGTCAGAAATACTCTTTGTATCTAGTTGAAGTCCTCTTCGGTGGTTGAGGCAAGAAATCCCGTTCGGTTGTTGGGGTAAGTTGTAAACCTATTTCTCCTGGTTAAGTGAGGGTTGTTGGTTAGTTGAATTCCTAAGAGGAGCTTAGGGACTGGACGTAAGACAAGAGGTCCGAACCAGTATAAAGTCTTGGTGTCTACTTTACTCACTACTTATTGCTATCTACCTAGACCATTCCACTATTCCATATTATACGATCCTACCGCATAGCCCTCTTTCAATTGGTATCAGAGCAAGGTTGTCTTATAACCATAACACCGTTATTTGACATATTGATAATATGGAAAATAACACAAGCACAACAACTGCCTATAACTCTACCTTTGCGGAAGGACAATCTACCCAAAGACCCCCACTATTCAATGGACTAAACTATAATTATTGGGCTACAAGGATGAGGATTTATATGCAAGCAACAAGCTTTGAAGCCTGAAATGCAACTCAAGCAGAGTTCGTTGTACCCACAACTGATTACTCTACATGGACACAAACTCAGAAGAATGAAGCTAGTGCAAATGCCAAAGCTATGGATATGCTATTTTGCGCTTCGGATAGAAATGAGTTCAATCGTGTTAGCATTTGTACTACTGCACATCAGATATGGAGTACACTTAGAACCAAACATGAAGGCACAAACAAGGTCAAACAAACAAAGATCTCCATGCTAAAGAACTAGTTCCAATACTTTAGAATGCGACAGAATGAATCCATCAATGACATGTACTCGAGATTTCAAGACATTCATCATGCCTTAATAGGACTAGGAGAAAAATATACGGATTTTGATATTGTATCTAAAGTTCTAAATTCACTCACTGATGAATAGGAGAGAAAAGTCATAGCAATCGAAGAAGCAAATGATCTATCTATAATGAAACCAGAAGAATTAATTGAAAATCTTATGTCGGATGAAGTAAATATGCAAGCTAAGAAAGATCAAGCACAAGAAAGAAAGAATGTAGCTTTTCATGTGGAAAAGGAAGAATCAGAGTCTGAAGATGAGGATTTAGCATTTATAGCCAAAAATTTCAAGAAATTCTTAAGATATAGAAAAGGAAATAAAAGCGGATTCAAAAAGAATTTCTTGAACAAACTTACATCCTCGAATATAGAATGTTTCAACTGTCACAAGAAAGGTCACATGCACAAAGATTGTCCAGAGCAAAAGAAGGAGAATCAGAACAAAAACAAGAAAGAAAAATTCAAAAAGAAGGCATTCTCTATAAAATGGGACGATTCAGATTCATCTTCATCTGAAAGTGAAAATGATAGCGACAATGAACAAGCAAATGTAGCTTTATGGCTCAAGAATCTGAGGTTAGTAATTTAACTTTCGACGATTTAATTGATGTAAACACTGAAATTTTGAGCACAATAAAAACTCTTAAAAGAAAACTCAAGGAAACTCGTGAAAAACAAAATAAGGATGAATTTGAAAGAGGTATGTTAAAAGATGAAAAGAAAATTCTAGAAGAAGAACTTGAAAAAGTTCAAGAGTCTCTTTCAAATTCGGAAACTCAATTATCACTTTTAAGTCAAGAAATTGAAACTCAAAAGACAAAGAATGATATAATTGTTTCTAAAAATCATGAATTAAAAACTAAGATTAGACAAGTTGAGTTAGAAAATAATAGTCTTCAAGCTAGATTAGATAATATCACTAAATATGTCTCTAATTTTAACAAAGGAAGAGAAAATTTATCTCAGATTTTAGAAAATTCTCAATCCTCCTCAAATAAACATGGATTAGGATATAAAAATGAGTCAAAAATTCCTAAAAAGAAAAATACAAATTTTAAGAGGAATATTGATTCAAAACAACAAATGTTATTAAGAGAACCTATTAGAACAAAAGAAGAAACTAAGATAGTTAAAATTTGGGTTCCAAGGACTAACAATATTTTAATTAGGAATAAATATATTAAAGTATTTATGGATAGTGTTCATAATAATAAAAATTATATTTATAAAAAGGATACTGAACCAAATTGGGTTTGGTTTCCTAAGTTTAACTTTTAGGACCCTATTGAAAGGTGGGTACCAATATTTTTGTATTTATTTTCAGGTCACACTCAAAAAGAAGAAATGGATACTAGACAGTGGTTGCTCAAAACACATGACCGGCGACAAAGATATGCTTACAAACATCACATACTTTGATGGTGGCTCGGTTACCTTCGGAGACAATTCAAAAGGCTATATCATTGGCAAAGGAGATGTGAGCAATTACGGTACATCGAATTTACCTTTTATTACAAATGTTTCATTAGTTGAAAATCTAAAACCTAATCTACTATGCATAAGTCAACTTTGTGACAAAGGTTTTAAAATAACTTTTTCGGAAAATAAATGTAGTATTTTTTATCAAAACCAAAATCTTATTTTTGAGGGAAATAGAGATAGGAATATTTATGTTCTAAATATGAAAATTAATCATAAAACAAATATGTGTTTACTAGCCAAAGATAATGATCCTTGGTTGTAGCACAAAAGATTTTGTCATATTAATTTCAAAACTATTAGAAAACTTTCTAAAAATGAATCAGTAAGAGGTTTACCTAAGATAAACTTTAAAATAAAAAACCTTTGTGATTGATTGTTTTTTATTCTATTTCGAACACTACTACAACGGCTTGTATAAATAGCCTTCTTTCTTTTATGCTACAATTTGCGTTGTTTAAACTATAGTTATGCATATCAAAGATTGTCTTTTTCTTGATAATATACTTCTGCAATTATTACTTCCTTTTTGTCGATGACAAAGGGGGAGAAATCTATGTTACTAACCTTGTTTTGTAGGAAAGACAGTGTATATATTCAGGGGAAGGAAATAATTACACACATATGTATTGTCATCAATCAAAAAGGGGGAGAATGTTGATACGCTATATTTTGATCAATGACAATGTGCTTCAACAAAAAGGAAGAGATATGTGCAAAGCAAAAGGGAGAACTATGAAGACCAAAGATACCATAAGTATGATTTAAATATAGGTCTTAGTTTAGATTCATTGTTAAAATCTATCCTCAAGAGGCATGCACAAAACACCAGAACACGTTACATAACTTCATTTTTTAGAAAAACATTCACTGTGCAAAAACTAATAGTTCAGTCGACTGAACAAGTATTCCCAGTCGACTGAACCTGTTACAGAATTACAACATGCACAGTTTCAGTCGACTGAAATTCCCTATTCAGTCGACTGAATTTGAACCTGCGAATTTTTAATGAAAAGACACCTTCTTCTTCCCAAGAGTTGCAACCATTCTCAAATGGTAATGGATGCATCTCTTGCCTGAATCTTTTGCAAATAGATACACCTCTTCTACACCTATAAATACATGTTTCTATCATTTGCAAATCACCAATTCTAATTGCTTTAGTCTCTCTATTTTCTTGAACATACTTTCAGATTTCTTAAGTTTTCAAAAGCAATCACAAACCACTTCAATTGCTTGAATCTCTGATTTATCTTAAATACTCTTTTGATTCATAGCAATTTATATTTCCTAAATCTTCAAAAACACATTTCATATTCTTGAGGATAAGATTATAGGAAAGTTGTACTCAATTAGACTCATTAGTGTTATCAAGAACACAACAAGTCATAAATACTCTTTGTATCTAGTTGAAGTCCTCTTCGGTAGTTGAGGCAAGAAATCCCATTCGGTTGTTCGGGCAAGTTGTAAACCTATTCCTCCGGGTTAAGTGAGGGTTTTTGGTTAGTTGAATTCCTAAGAGGAGCTTAGGGACTAGACGTAGGACAAGAGGTCTGAACCAGTATAAAGTCTTGGTGTCTACTTTACTTACTACTTATTGCTATCTACCTAGACCATTCCACTATTCCATATTATACGATCCTACCGCATAGCCCTCTTTCAATTGGTATCAGAGCAAGGTTGCCTTATAACCATAACACCGTTATTTGACATATTGATAATATGGAAAATAACACAAGCACAACAACTGCCTATAACTCTACATTTGCGGAAGGACAATCTACCCAAAGACCCCCACTATTCAATGGACTAAACTATAATTATTGGGCTACAAGAATGAGAATTTATATGCAAGCAACAAGCTTTGAAGCCTGGAATGCAACTCAAGCAGAGTTCGTTGTACCTACAACTGATTACTCTACATGGACACAAACTCGGAAGAATGAAGCTAGTGCAAATGCCAAAGCTATGGATATGCTATTTTGCGCTTTGGATAGAAATGAGTTCAATCGTGTTAGCATTTGTACTACTGCACATCAGATATGGAGTACACTTAGAACCAAACATGAAGGCACAAACAAGGTCAAACAAACAAAGATCTCCATGCTAAAGAACTAGTTCCAAAACTTTAGAATGCGACAGAATGAATCCATCAATGACATGTACTCGAGATTTCAAGACATTCATCATGCCTTAATAGGACTATGAGAAAAATACATGGATTTTGATATTGTATCTAAAGTTCTAAATTCACTCACTGATGAATAGGAGAGAAAAGTCTTAGCAATCAAAGAAGCAAATGATCTATCTACAATGAAACCAGAGGAATTAATTAGAAATCTAATGTCGTATGAAGTAAATATGCAAGCTAAAAAAGATCAAGCACAAGAAAGAAAGAATGTAGCTTTTCATGTGGAAAAGGAAGAATCAGAGTCTGAAGATGAGGATTTAGCATTTATAGCCAAAAGTTTCAAGAAATTCTTAAGATATAGAAAAGGAAATAAAAACGGATTCAAAAAGAATTTCTTGAACAAACCTACATCCTCGAATATAGAATGTTTCAACTGTCACAAGAAAGGTCACATGCACAAAGATTGTCCAGAGCAAAATAAGGAGAATCAGAACAAAAACAAGAAAGAAAAATTCAAAAAGAAGGCATTCTCTGTAACATGGAACGATTCAGATTCATCTTCATCTGAAAGTGAAAATGATAGCGACAATGAACAAGCAAATGTATGCTTTATGGCTCAAGAATATGAGGTTAGTAATTTAACTTTCGACGATTTATTTTGGAAAATGTAAGCATAGCCCTCTTTCAGATTAATCAATGTAATAAGGATGTTTAGGTTGTTAAATCCTTTTTGTAATGATGTTTCAAAGTTAGTAAACTCTTTTAACAAAGTGTTTTAAATCTAATACTTGTAATATGAAGCCAAGTACGAATTCAGGTTTTTAAAAGAAAAAGTTTGATTCGTTTATGGAAATGAATTACATCTGTAAAGCGAATAACTTATATGGAAATAATTTTATTTGTATAATTAGTAGTAAACATCAAAGAATTAAACTTGTCGCAATTTTTAAAGTTAAGAATAATCGGGAGACATGACTTTGAGGTAACAACACCTTAACTTGTCTTGTATTATTGTTAGACAAAAATTAGTGCTAGTTTGAATTCGATGAGGGGTGGTTGGTATACAAGACTTAATTTTCATATATGATCGTTTTATATCCTCGATAGTTGGTTTCTCATCTATCGGTTACTTCAACTTCTTTATTATCGTCATTCTAAGACAATATATTGCTCCGTTGAGCATTGATAATCCTTTATCGGAAATGACTAAACCCAAAGCGCGAGAGGGGGTCAAGCTATGTGGGGTTGCTTTGTAACGATTTACCTTTCTTACACCTAAATACGACACTTAATACATCTTGGGTATTCATGCGTCGATCATCTAAGTGTTCGAAAAATAGGTCGTAGCTTAAAGAAAATAAAAACCAAAGGAAAAAAATCCAGATTTTTCTCACAAACGATAGAGTTACATATACATCATCACAAAATAGTACATATGGTTACTCGAAAATGTTACTTCAAAGTTACAACAAGTACTATTCCTAAAAAGGATAGCTATATCAGCTTTCCTAAATTACTAATACACAATGTACAGTCACAATGGAAATAAACATACATACTAGATATAGTGAAAGCTTCTGCTCCATATTACTTCCCAAAATGCTCCAAAGAAACCTGACTACTTGGCTACTCATAAAAATTTTAGTACCTAAGAATTTAAAGGAAAGAAATAAAACTCCGGGTCAGACATGGGTCTGGTGTGAGTAAATCTTGTGTTTAACTTTATAAAAAAACCCTTGAAATAAAAGGTATCTCGTGAGACGACGCCGCACATAAACACAGATGGGTTTTTACCTTACGATAACCAAAACATTTCTATATAAAATCCTCTGATATTATCATAATGTATAGGTTTAAAATAAATATGGAATCATAGCCGAAATTGTTACATTATTAAATCCAGTATAATAGTTATACGATCAAGTGCGAAGGCTCGTATCGAAAAATGGATTCCAACTATAAAAGGGTAAGGGTCTACCCTCCGAATCCGTACACCTCCAGATAAAATATACGGGAGGCCACAACGCATTGCACCTCTACTACTCAGGACCGGCCCTACCCCTTACTGGGTAGCACCAAATAAGATCACCACTTGGTTGCGATTAACAACCATAAAATAGGAACTCGAAGCATACATAAACCGAAGATATCGCTATAGATTTGGCGATGATCATACCTTAATAGGAGCGACCCACATAGCCCTGCTGCACATCCCTGCTTTAGTTATTTTCCCGGTTGATGAGGCTTGAGGCTACGATTACCTTTTTATATAGCAACCATCATGTAATGTCAATACTACCATCCAGGAAACCAATGCAATGCTAGCATTCATCCATACAAGTTGTTTCGGCATCGAAGAAACATTCAACATTTACTATCTTCCATTTTGGAATCAGCCTCTGGAAGAATAGTACAGTTTTCATAACATACTTCATAACAATCCAACACAATGTTATTAGTTTGGGGTGGTTCAGATAAATTTTACTTATCTGAAACTGATGTCTCCAAACTAAGCGACAATTCCCGACTAACTCAATTCCGGTTCTTCTGGAAGTATATAATCAGTATTTGAGTCCTCACCGGGGAACTTTAATATATACAACATACTTCCCGAGTTAAAACATGTCAAGTTATAAATAGTGGACAATCCGCTATTTAAGGTAATTATACAGAGTTTGCATATGGATAACCATATACTTAATTTAAACATGCCCATTGATAGGAATTAACCCTCCATTATCTATCATGTTTTCGATATTTCAGCCTTACTCTATCCCTCACTTAAAAATAAATTCTAGATCTCACAAATAAAGGATCAGCCTACTCATCGACTTTTAGTGCTGACTATGGTTTGATTTACTTCCCATAAATATGCCATCACATTAACATTGGTTTCATATTTGTTTGAGGTTACTTAAGGGTAATCGACAAAGAAATCCCTTGATTTAAAACATTTTTGAAAAAGAAAGACAATCTTAAAACAAACTCATGTTTTGAAGCAAAAATGATTTTTAAATTAAAAACCCTTATTAAATAACAAGTTAAACCTTTACTAGATAATAGTTAAATCTTAATTAAGTCTTAACTAACATCTTAATTAAATTTAAATTAATCAATAATTAATTAATAATTAATTAAATCCCTTTAATAAAAATTAATTAATAATTAATCTTTAATCAATAATTTAAAATGACTAACAATTAATTATTAATTCAATAATAATTAACTTAACTTAATTAACTAATTAAAATTAACTTAATTGGTTAATAGTTAAGTATTAATTACCTTTATTAACCAATAATTAAGTACTAATTACTTAATTATTTGATTAAATAATCAGTTATTAAATAAATAAATAAATAATAATTATCTTTTTAATTACTTAATATAAGTTTAAAAACATTTTCCAAAATGATTTTTAGTGAAAACATCTTTAGATTCCAAAACGAGTTCGATTCTTCGAACTGGACATATAGCGACTATCGCTATATGAACCGTAATTTTTAAAAACTTGAAATTTTATTTTCTAAGTCTTTTCCAACTCTAACTCTTGGAAAACTTTATTAAAACATAAAGGTTTGTTTCTTGAAAAATAAAGCAAGTTTTAAATTCGGAAATATCTTGAAATTTTAAAACCAAAGATTATAGTTTTTATACAAGCGATTCCATGTCACTTAAGTTAGCAAAATGCTAGCTTCCTTAGCATACAATAATTTATTCAGCATTATAGCATACAAAATTACATCACACCCATAGCATAATATAAAATCATGTCAAAACCAACATATACAAGTAAGGATTATAACTTGCAACTAACTTGATATTTCAATTCTCAAATTCCAAACTATTTGTCATCCCATCCAAACGCATACACATATATCCAAGCTAACACAATTTATATCAAAACAACATCATATTTTTACAACAAATCAAGCATATATTTTGTTTGTACCAAAATTGGGCACAACACTCTTCGGATGTGTTTAAAGAGATAAAATGAAGAAAGTAAATGTAAAATGAGGCAGATCTAACAAACACACCAATCGATAGATAAGAAAAAAGTGTAGAAACACACAAATTTAGAGTGGTTCGGCATATGGCCTACGTCCACTATGAAATGATTGATATTTATTGATTATAGCTTGCTGGTTACAAGTGGATTACAACAGTACATTCAAAATAGAGCAGTAATTTCGGCAGTGTATTGACGTAAAGAAGCCAAAAGTCTATTTTTTATAGGTCCAGGGTCACTATTTATAGGCGTAGGCAGCAAATATCT
This sequence comes from Allium fistulosum, assembly GCA_030737815.1. NCBI lineage: Eukaryota > Viridiplantae > Streptophyta > Magnoliopsida > Asparagales > Amaryllidaceae > Allium > Allium fistulosum. The sequence goes on along the minus strand of CM060907.1, from coordinate 896,195,734 downwards.
CACCCAGATCTCGGAAGACTTCTTCTCTCACGTGGGTGGGCCCACGGGATCGAGTCCAGGTGATTTCGACTCGATTTAAGAGCGATACGAATTGAGTTCGTATCGATCAATAATTGGTCCTTTTAGGCCGAAATTGATCTGATACATTCCTGATGTTGTAGGCAAGCTCTTGTGAAAATTTGGTGGCATTTGGACTTGTAGACCTCGAGTTATGATCGATGCAAATTTGTGTTTGCAAGACATTGTTGAGTTCGTATCACTCTGGTTCGTATCGATATTTGAGATCATTTCGTATCGATAGCCTCTACCCCAATTCGTATCGATGTAGACAGCGATTGAAGATCAACTTCGTATCGTTACCTTTTAGGTGTTGCCTCGTATCGCTTGTGGGTGGTATGCTTCGTATCGATCGTTGACCGATCGATACGAATTATGTAAATGATGATCAATACGAGCTGTGCATTAGTAGAAGCGATACGAAATGTCACTAGGTGATGAATACAAACTGGAGTAGATGTGATGGATATGAAGTGGTGCCTCTTCCATGGATACGAACTAGAGCTCTTTTGATGGATACGAACCAGAGGTGTTTCACTTGAGACTTGATGGATACGAATTTGCATGGATACGAAATGAGGCTTCCTTCGTGCATCTTGATCGATCAATATCTTGAGCATACGTACTCCGATCGACTTGAAATTTCGAATGTTGGCTCTTATAGCTTCGTTTGTCGTGTCTTGTCAATTGTAGTTTGATCCGAACTCGGACAAAATTTGCCAGTATCCATAGTGAACCTGTGTATGACCGATCTTCGGGACGGACTATCCTTGGTTTCCAGTCAAGTTCTTGGTGTCACGGCCTTGCCAAAAGGCGGGATAACATTTGCCCCCCAAAGTACGTCTTGTGTGAACATGATGTGCTTTGAAAAGCTGCAATCTTCATCCTGAAAAAGTTCTATCCGATTCGCTGAGTAGTTGTTGTCTTTTCATCAAAAGATGTAACCTTTGATTTATGTCCAATAAAATAAATGCTGAACTATTGACTGCCAATGATTATGTAGTGCATCGTTGTAACTGAGTGTTAGTGTTAGCAATTTGTTGTTCACTGTTATAATTGTCACCAGGTGAGCATTCAATTTCTATGAATTTTGAAAATTGAATATTAACCTGTCATACATGCACGTATGTTAACCTAACTCCCGTCAATGTTTGCACGTTCACAGGTCGTTGTCAAGTTTTTTTTGTATCGAGTTTCGTATCGATCCTCTCTTGGATCGATGTGAAATTTGGGTTGGAACAACGTTCGATGGTTGTTTTAAGTCCTTCCTTCATATCGATCCTCTCCTGGATCGATTTGAGATGTTAGAATGTATGCTTCGTATCGATGACTATCGACACAAAATGGATAGTCCCTAGGAATGCTTCGTATATATGGAGTTGAGTGGCTCAGATACGATCATGTAGTGACTTTTGTATCAATGGGCTTCACATCGATGGATACGAAGTTGATGGCTGACCACTGATGGATACAAACTGTACAAGTGTTAACTCATGGGATAGCTTCGCAAAGGATATGTCATTCCTCATTCCTCTATTCAAGAGGGATGCCTTGTTGTTGATAATCTTTGATAGGAGTCATCCATGACTCCTTTTCTTGCTACGTCTCTAAGATCTAATTGATCTTCATCCGTCAATGCTTGGAATAATAAGTATTTCAACTGGGACAAAGTCTATATGTCGTGCATCCCCGGAACTGGCTAGCTTGGCCAATGACTCGACTTTTTCATTTTGTTCTCCGAGGATGCGTGTAATGGTGTAATACTCGAAGTCGGCTAATAGCTCTTGGACCCAGCTGAGATAAGGAGCAAGACGTTGCCCCCCAATTAAATAATCTTCCCTGACTTGGCATACTACTAACCAGTAATCGCATAAGATATGTAAAGCTTCCACTCTTAGTTTTTTTTTGCAAGTTTGAGTGTGGCGACCAAGGCTTCATACTTAGCTTCGTTATTTGTTGAAGGGAAGTTAAGTTTCAGGGCGTAGCTGATCGATCGTTCCTCAGGAGTCATTAACGCAACTTCGACGTTAAAAAGCCGATTATCGGAAGTTCCATCATGTATGTTCTCCATCGGTTGGAGGGTTCTCCACTGTTCTTCGGATAATCATCTAATGCAGTGAATTCAGATATGAAGTATGCTAATGTTTGACCGTGGATAGCTCTCTGAGGGAGATAAGTGTAATCAAATTGGCGTAGCTCGATATTCCATTTGAGCAATCTTCCAGACATCTAAGGTTGCTATTGGACCTATCGTAATGGCTGGTCGATATAGACGTTAACGGGGTTAGGCTTTATGTCTGACTTGAAGTTTATGTTTTTTCCCTTAAACTCTCGGGTGCTCAATTGATTTTGACTAGTTTGAGGGTTGAGGATTTCAAGTCTTTTTAGACGAATAAAGCTTTTGGAGATGTGCAAAAGGCAAGCTAGTTCATAAGAGTTCTTTATATTCCACCATGTTTTGGTTGCAAAGGAAAACCTGTATTGTTGTCTTATTATATACTCTGATCAACCAAGGGTGCATCTTCATATGTCATTCTTAGCGTATGTTGTAATAAGTATATTTTATCTGAACGTAGTTATGATTGTGGGATTATGTAAATGAACTTGAAATGTTTTGAAATGGAATGTGGAATGTGTTTTGAAGATTTATTTTTTTTACAAATCCATGTTTTTTTGTTATATCAATTATCTAACATTACCGTATTTGGTCGCCAAGGATTAGTAACTATGGATGACTACAGCATCCATAGCTGTTAGTTTTGGGCCTCCATGTGGGGGATGTTACATAAATACAAGTAACCTATGTCGGTTAGGTAACTAAATTTTACTTAATGCATATAAAAATTCTAAATTTTGTAACAGACACTAGAGAATATAAGTACCCACATCTGTTTGGATCATTACAAATCTTAATAATTTAAAAAATTATGAAAAAAATAGAAAATAGAAAAAGGAGAAGAATCGTGGCTTAGTCTGTAACGTGCAGAAATATTGGATCAAGAGGTGGCTTGACCAGCCGAATCAGTAAGTACTTTTTCTATCAGATCATCTCAGTTGTGTATATCTTCGATATTCTTCCATCATATGATTATAAACTGCTGATGTTCAAAAGATTTCGGCATAACAAGTAAATGTAGAATTTTTTAAATGGTGCTTATACACATCATTTTGCAATAGAAAAACCAATTTAAAATAAAAAAGGATTTATCATTCATTATTATATTATATACATTTATATATGTGTTATTATAACATATATGCCTAGTTGACGTAGACACAAATGTGGTGGCTTATCATTAGGTTAGGGTGGCTACAACTCATTTGAGCATGACGTCAATGCACACACCCTTCTATTGATTTTCATATTGATGGTACTAAACCATCAACCAGTAAGTCATTTACTAACACAAAACTAATGCCATTTTGGCATCGATAAATGATCTTCTTTTTGAAGTGTATGAACGGTGTTTGTGAACTATGACCGATTTTGAGGATTAGTGTATGTAATAAATTAGTATATTATATTTTATAAGGTTGTACTAAGCATGAGTAACAGTATTTAATGACAACATAAGAATTTTCAACTTCACTTTTGAGGAAAGAAATCATGGTTTCAGTAAAATATTAAATTAAATATCTTTATATTTTCTATTTAAATTTGGGTCAAATTTTTTTCTCAGTTATTATTTTAATTATGTTTTGAATCAAAATTTGAGAATTGAATTTAGCTATGATTCAATTTAAAATAAGATACTAATCGCAAGTGTTCTAATATTTTTAAGAATAATTAAATGTATTATATGTTGTAAATAGTTAGACTAAACTAATGTAATTAATTATTTATACCAATAAATGCCCAAATAACGATTGTTTTCTTAATCATTTAATAAAATATCATTAGGGATAATGTCATAAGCATAATTATCATTTAGTCTATTACATTATTTTATTTGATGCTAAAATTTGATGTTAAAGCTATAACTATTTCTTAGCAATTATATTTTAAGTATAAATTTATAGTACCTTTTTGACAAAAAGGAACAAGAAATAGTCTATCTTTATTATATTTGTCTTTCTACATTTATTTTGTATTTTTATCTAGCCTTTTGTTATTAATACATTTACTTTATTTTCCTATTCGTTTTTTATTGTTATTGTCACTCTATTTAATACTTCGTATATTTTTATTGCAACGTATGAACACATATGCGTAATATGCTCAATCGTTGTTTTTTTGTGATATATGAGTGACTGTTAAGGTTTATCCTAGGACCCCTACACAATTATAATTTAGAAGAGATAAGAAGTGAGGAAAAAAATGACAAATAGGTTCTCCCAAACAAAACCATTATCAATTCACCAAAATAATATAAGAGAAAACCTAAGAAATTGAGAGAAATCACAATCTCAAAACCCAAGAAAAATAAACCACATACATGCTTATTTTTAATAGTCTTGACAAAATATCTTCTTTAAGTGGCTATTGAATACTTCCACAAATATTTCCCATATAGATAATTCACTATCTTCTTTAATGCAATAAAAGAGGCAATTAATCACTCTCTAACTCAATGAAATAGGCTCTGTATTTGGGTCACAATTTCAAATAGGCTCATTTATCTTCAAATTCTATCTATATATGGAATATTTTACCCCCAAAATCTAACACTAATATTGCATTATAGATTTTAAAGGTATAAACAAGGTATTTTATAATAATAACCATGTGTATTTGATTTCGATCAAAGAGAACTCATGAAAAAGGATGGTCATCTTTTAAAACTAAAAAAATTTAATTAATTTGTAAACTTAATTAAAAAATAATGTTCTTCTGCCTTTTTGAATCATGAAAATGAGTTAAAAAATAAATGTAAAAAAAATTAAATAAGAATCTTAAAGGATGAAACTTTTTTGCATTGCATGTTATGTGCATTTTACACCATTTAGTATGTCCTCACGTGCATCAAGTCATTAGACTGGAAGATCTGATTATCATGTCTTCAATCATTACACATATTTCTTAATTAAAACTTGGTTGTTAATAGAATGAAGATCTGACTATCTTTTGTGTTTGTCCCTAAATTTTTTTTCTAGGAATAAATATGTAAGTAAAAATTATCAAATCTTTATTATTAAGTTTTTTTTGAAACAGGTAAAAGGGTCCCAAAGCCTAAAAGAATGCAAGTAGGGTAAACACAGCAAACCCTACCCAAATGTTTACATAAATCAAAAGAAAACCTCACCGCTACTGTAACGACCCAGAATTTTGAACGAATTAAATTGAGAATATTTAATTTATTTTAAATATTTGAACGGTAATTTAATTTGAATCCCCGATATAACTTTGAAATTGGCGATTAAATTATAAAATTTAATCTAGTGAATGCTGAATATAAAAATTTGAATCTTCAATTTTAAGTTGAAGAAAAATATTTTAAAGGCTTAGAAAATTCATATTGATAATACTGAAGATGATAGAAGCTTCAGAGTCGAGTTTGAAAATGATTTGTTCAGTTCTGAAAATTATCGTTCGTATCGATATTTAAAAATAGCCGTCCGAGGCACAGTCTCGGAATTCGACGAAACCAGTTCCATTGGGTCCGTAATATTGAATTATTACTGGATTCCAATTTTCGTAATTTTTGGAGTTGTTGTTTGAGCATACGAAATTTAAACGCGTTGAACTTTGTTTTGAAACAAATTAAAATATATACTCACATCAGCCACCCTACTTCTGAGCAAGTCGACCTACTCTGCTTAATCATCGTTCTCTTGTCCCCTCTTTTCTTTTTAAATCCCACGCAACCTTCTCTGTTTCCTCAATTAAAGATTTCAGAGAAATTTAAATCTCGTTCAAAGAAAATAACAATGGCCAAGTGTTTTGAAAAAAAAACGCGAGTATCCTCATCTCTTTAGTTTGAAAAACAAAACCCCTCTCTCTTTCATTCAGTAAGTAAAATGGCCGCGTTCGAGGATTTCGTTCAAGCATTTGAATTCGAACATAGAGTCACCGCCCTTCTCGAAATGGTTTCAATTCGCGAGGCCAGAGGGGAATCGCGACACGGTATTGGAGATCGAGCAAAGGGTTTCACGCGCGAGCAGGAGCTGTAGCCTCGGCGGCTTCATCTAGGGTTTCGAGTTGAGGCGTTCTCGAGCGATGCGCGATTAAAGGCGCGTGCGATGCTAGCTACGATCGAGGAATTCGCGGCGAAGTGGAGCAGGGAAAAGTCAAAGCTGGGGTGTGCGTGGATGCAAGCTCGATTCAGGGAATCAAGGTGGAGTCGTTCGTATGTCAATCGGCGATGATTCGTGGGTCGATTCGCGAGCGTAGCTGGGTCGAAGTCGTGATCAATAATGGTCTTGGCAGTGAGGTATTTCTTTTAACAACTTATTTTCAACTGTAAATCTAATCTAAGTATATATATATTGATTAAGGATTTTGGCATTCAAGTAACAATGATATAAAATTTACAGTTGCTGTTGTTATGTACAGTAAAGAGGAAAAAAATATATGTTAGTTTAAAAATTTAATTTTTGAGTTAAATTTAAATCATTAGAAATTAAATTTAGTAAAAGGAAAAAATTAGATTTTCGAAATCTATGAATTATTTGTTAATTAAAATTTTCAAATGGAAAATTTATTGATGGGTTAGTTTAAATACTAATAAATTGTATAATTGCTTATACAAGGTTAAACCGTGAAGAAATAATCAAAAATGGAAATGGGATGGCAAATTAAAAGCTAAGGTGAGATTTTTCTCACTCAAAATATATTTGGTATTGCAGTTATTTATTGACTGATATGATTGCTATTTGGATGTGATATTATATATAGTAGGATATATCTATATATATAGCAATATATACATATTGGCATATGTATATATTGGATTGATTGATTTCCCGCCTCGTATAGCGGATGAGACCCTATTGCGCCGTTAGTAAGCGGATTATTTTTATAAAACCCATATACCGCGATATTCCACCTCGAAGTGGAATTGGTATTGTGCTAACATCTGTGGATGCAGGGAAACAGGTTGGAGGGATCCAACTGGATTCCTCACCAGTAGTTATTTATTTACAGATATTGATGTATATTCTGTTATCATATTGATATATGATGTTTGTTGTTGTGATTGACTAATTGGTGCTGTTGCATCATCGGATTCAAGTTTTGAACTTTAAAAATAACGACTTTTACTTTAAAAGGATTTTAAAGTAATTTTTGAAAGTAGACGTTTTATTGAATTGTTGAATTGATTTATTTTAAATAAATAAACGTTTAAAATTTTGAAGTTATAAAAGTTAAGATTTTTGTGAATTATGACTGTAAGGTGATTTTTGAAATAAATAGTTTAAGCAATTTATAAAATGGTTTGAACTGAGATTTTCGAATTTTTGTGAACAGTTTATTTAAAAGATTTAAAAAGTTGATATTTATAAATTTAAAATATTGGAATTTTAAAACGAGTTTATAAGTGTTAAAAATGAAATTTATAGAATTATAAATCGTGAAGATATGGAATTTATAGATTTATAAATTGTGAAGTTATAAAATGGATGAAACTGTAGAATAAAAGATTTATAAGAGATTAACTTATAAATTGGATTTTTGCCTTTAAATGGAATATTGATCGAATTATTAATAAAGAAGATTTATTAAATCGAAGTTGTTAGAAAATAGAAATAGAATTTATAAACGTTGTTTTATAAATTCGAAATCAATTGGATTTGATAAATCAAATATAGAAGATTATTAAAGGAGATATATTCGCGATTTTGGATAGCGAATTATTATTAAAATAAAATGTGTTGAAATGATTGAAATTTGGTTAAGTGAATTATATTCATGATTTTGGACAGTGAATATGTTATTGAATAAAATGGATTCATTTTTGAAGAAGTGATATTAAAAATGAAGTTAAACATTTTAAAGATGTTTTAAAATGTGTTAAATATCGAAATCATAGATTTCAACATTTATTGTTGAAATAGACGTTTTCGAGAAATAAGGAAATGGTGGACTATAACACTGTTGTTATAGTAAATGATTTCCGAAAGGAAATATTTTGTGTAAGTATTGGGATTTATATATCTATCTAAATTTCGAATCCCTATACTAGTGATTTTGAGTCGTCGTAACGATGTTTTACGCAACATTCGTTTTGACTCAAATAAATGTCGTTATAGTAAATGATTTCCTTAAAGAATAAATTTATACTTAAATTTGATTTAATTATAGCGATTATTTTCTAATGTTGAAAATAAATAGATTGGTGAATCACTTATTTTTAAATAAGTATGGAAATGCTTTTCCAATATGAAACGAAGGGTTTGAAAATTTATCTTTTAAAGATAAATCGAAAGAGAATATTTGAAATTTGTTTTCAAACGGTTAAGTGTGGAAATTATATATCTAGTAAAGATATTTTTGAAGATAAAATAATTTGGGAAAATTATTTGGAATCTGATGATGTTGCGCATCTTTATTGATAGTTAAATAACCGACTATCAATAATTACCTTGAATGGTATTTGTTGTGAATTGGATGAATTTGAATGCCACACTTATTTTTAAATAAACGCTCACTATTCGGGTTAACCGGGAAAGGACCATGGGGTCGTATAACCCATTCCGAATATGTGATACGTCGTTATGAATTGCATTCGAAGACCGGTGTTGAAGACCAGATATTTTTGAAAACGGAAGGATTACCGTCGAGTTACTCTACATCGGCTGATCTCCGATTTAGAGGTTTTATCACCCTTAGTGACGGGAAGTCCGGACGTGATTAGAAAATTATCCGGATATGCAAGGGCTTCGTGAGAAGTGCCTTCGGTTCTGTTCGATCCCGGAACAGACTTGTATGGATTGTGTGTCTGACGTTACAATTTGAGATATAAAGCTGATTTCTTTCAAATACATTTCTGTTGGTGGCGGAGAATTTATTCTCTTAGCTTAACACCCTTCTCTGAGACGTACGAGCTCAGAGGTTATGTAGTTGAAATTTATCAGCGATATACTCCCAATTTGGTAACGTGGCATACTGAGTGTTGCCGTGTGATGATCAGTGTTTGATCATTTGCGATATGATCATTTGTTTGATCTTATATCTTTGTGATCATAGGTTGATCATTTGTTTGACCCGAAGCAGGGCTTTGTAGAAAGCGTAGCTTTGTGGACGAGACTTCATCGAGCCTCACACCCCGGAAATGGTCAAAACAGGAAGGATGCAGCAAGGTTCTAGGGAGTAGCGCCCCTTAGTGTATGTCATTCCTTCTGGATAGAGGTGGTATCATGGTATGGAGCCCAGATACTTAACCTATGTGGTTGCTGCATTATTATTTTGATGTGGTTTGTTGGAAATCGGGGATCCTCGGGAAGATCGGTTACGATCGGGGGATGACATACGTGTGTCAGTAGTTACCTATTTTTGCAGAGGTAACCCGACCTTGTGTTGGCAGAGATCTAACCGTAATGTTAGGTTATTTCTCGGGTCGTCTATTCTAGGGACGTACCCATCGTGGATAGGAAGTTCCTTAGCCTGACCATTTGTTGGAAATCCAAAAAAACAATACGAGCTTTGTACGGTTTTAGTTGTAGAACCTATCATTCACTTATGGTGGTCACCACTGTTTGGATGGTAGCTATAGTAGGCATAAGTGCGGAATGCCTATGCTGGCTAAGATTTATATTATGCTTTCGAAATGTTTTCTACACTATGCACTAATAATAATATCAAAAATGATTTGATTTTGCGTAGTAAGCATCTTTGACTATCATAAGAAGAAATCTCCTCCAATTCTGCGTTTGCATTGTGTGTGTGGTGGGAGGTCTTATGGTAGTTTCATTTTCCAAAAGCATTGCGAATTTGTTTTATTTTCTTTGTGAAAAATAACTGTTTTACGATCTCACACCAGTCACCATGACTGACTCGGAGTTTATTGTTCCCTTCTAAACTCTGGGTTCCCACCAATTTCCACACGGGCAGCCTAGAGTTATGTTATCAGGATATTCTGGAGCTTTGGAAGCAAGCTGGATGGCGATACGTAGTATTTGTATCTGATATATTTATTCCGCTGTGTATTCTGTATGAGGACAAGTTTATAAAACTGTCCATTGTTGTATATTGACCCTGATGATTGATGTATGTATAAACTGATATTGCTCTTTGTTTTAAAAGACTAGTGTTTATTTATTATATATTGTTCCGCTGCGAATGTGAGATTCTGATATTGTTTTCTGTTCTGATCTTGTTCTGTTGTTCTTCGTTCTTCTGTTCTTTCTCTTCTTCTCTCTTTCTTCTTCTATCTTTTCTTCTATTTCTTCTTTCTAAAACCATCATTATTCGAGTTTCCGACGTTCGATTTCTCGGCAGTCGATAAAGTGAGTATCGATGCTGAATTTTCGAAAGTCGAAAATTTCGGTATGTGACAGCGTGGTATCAGAGCATATGGTTAAGCGACAACCCTGCTCTGTTGGGTGTTACTCATTAGAGATAGAGTCAGTAGTACTCTAGAATGAGTTTGAGTGTAATAATAGATACGAGTGCGTATTTGTTAGTGAATATAAAATTGTTTTGTATTGTGTTGACTTATCGGTTGATTGTTTATGGATTCTGGTCGGTGCAGTCTAGCTAACTGTAATCGATAGGGGTTTCTAAACTCTAAACAAGATAAACCGACACAGTATTGTTTTAAATAGGGTAAATGAGATAATTTTGCCCAAAACTATTTTTGTATAGAAAAGAAATGATTTTCTATGAATTATCATAGTATATGGATGTTTGGTTGTTATAAAATAATAACATTGAATTATTATCATTGTTATATGAAATGGAATGAGAAATTAAAATAATAACCAAAGATTTGGAAATAAATCCATTTAACGAATGAAATTTATAAATGTGAATTGAAAGATAAAGAGATGAATTCACATACAAATGAAATTAAGAAATGTAAATTATAAATGTGAATTGTAATTTAAAACGGAATTCCAGAGAAGTTTTTGGAAATGTTCTGAAAGAATTTGAAAAATTTGGAAATTTGGAAAGTTTAATTTCTTTTTGATTTGAAAATGAATTTCGAAGGTTTTGAAAAGTATTTTGAAGGAATGAAAAGCTCTAAACTCTTTTCGGTCGCTGGAAAATAACTTCGGTAATGACTGCAGCATCACTGATGTTCATTTTCGGGTTTCCAGAAGAGGAATTGCTGCCAAATTGTTTTAAATGGAGGTTGTTTGAAAAATTTGGGTTTTGTTTTGGAAATTCAAAGGATGATTTGAATTGTTTTCAAAACTGGTTTTGAAAAGGTTGAAAAGACTCTGGAATACTATATATAAAAATATTTATGAAATATTGTAAGTTGATAACCTATACAAATTGAATTTTGATAGAATAAATCTAACTTAAAAGATGGAGTTAAATTAAAGAAAGTATAAGTGAATAAATTTGAATAAATGAAAGTGAAATTGAAAGTTGAAATTCATTTCGAATTTGTAAGCAATGAATTGAATTGAATAATGTAAATTGAAAGATGGATTAAAATTCATATGTTATTTGAAATCCAGTTTAATATAAGTGGTTATAAACCAAAATAGTGAATTGTAAATAAATTTTGGAAGCGAACAAAAGTGAATAAAACTGGAATTGAAACTGAATACTGAAAACAAATTTGAATAAGTGGATTAGAATTTGAAATGGATTAGTAACTGAAACTAATTTAAAATGGTGCAGTTATGAATGAAAGATAATCGATAAAATTCAATATTCGGAATTGAAGATAAATTGAATTCCAATAGAATTAAAATTGAGAATTGAATTCAAATGAGATTAGAAATGTAAAATTGAATGGATATGAATATGTAACTTCAACAGTGAAGTAAGCTAAAGATATATAAGCAGTTGATATTGAAAATTTTGTAATAAAATTGGCAAAATAGTTTGAATGTTGTAACTAGATATTATGGCTAGTAGGACATACAGGTGTTATAAAAGGAATTGGAATTTTGATTTCGAAGATAATTTGAATTGCTCGAAAAAGGTATGTGTTTAAATTTGAATATGAGATTTGATGACTTATTTCTCTAGCCGCTTGGCTTTTTCTTTTTCTTCTTGAAATCTGAGAGTCCGTAGGGACGTTTTGTAGTCGTACCGTATTAGCCGCGCAAAGGAGACGCTGGCGAAATTTTTTGAAAATTTCGAGTGTTAGAAAATTTTGAGGAAATTTTGAAAGTTTAAAATTCAATTTAATTTTAAATCTGAATTGTTAAAGAAACAATATTGTTTGAAAATCATGAAAGTATTTAGAAAGCTAGTTGGATTGATAACGAATCTTTAGTAGAAAGATTTGTTTTGAAAAGTTGATAAAACTATTGGATTGTGAAAAATAGTAGATGAGTTAAGGACCTTTTTTTTCCTAACTTGTAATTTCGAGGACGAAATTCTTTTAAGGGGGGAAGTTTGTAACGACCCAGAATTTTGAACGAATTAAATTGAGAATATTTAATTTATTTTAAATATTTGAACGGTAATTTAATTTGAATCCCCGATATAACTTTGAAATTGGCGATTAAATTATAAAATTTAATCTAGTGAATGCTGAATATAAAAATTTGAATCTTCAATTTTAAGTTGAAGAAAAATATTTTAAAGGCTTAGAAAATTCATATTGATAATACTGAAGATGATAGAAGCTTCAAAATCGAGTTTGAAAATGATTTGTTCAGTTTTGAAAATTATCGTTCGTATCGATATTTAAAAATAGCCGTCCGAGGCACAGTCTCGGAATTCGACGAAACTAGTTCCATTGGGTCCGTAATATTGAATTATTACCGGATTCCAATTTTCGTAATTTTTGGAGTTGTTGTTTGAGCATACGAAATTTAAACGAGTTGAACTTTGTTTTGAAACAAATTAAAATATATACTCACATCAGCCACCCTACTTCTGAGCAAGTCGACCTACTCTGCTTAATCATCGTTCTCTTGTCCCCTCTTTTCTTTTTAAATCCCACGCAACCTTCTCTGTTTCCTCAATTAAAGATTTCAGAGAAAATTTAAATCTCGTTCAAAGAAAATAACAATGGCCGAGTGTTTTGAAAAAAAAACGCGAGTATCCTCATCTCTTTAGTTTGAAAAACAAAACCCCTCTCTCTTTCATTCAGTAAGTAAAATGGCCGCGTTCGAGGATTTCGTTCAAGCATTTGAATTCGAACATAGAGTCACCGCCCTTCTCGAAATGGTTTCAATTCGCGAGGCCAGAGGGGAATCGCGACACGGTATTGGAGATCGAGCAAAGGGTTTCACGCGCGAGCAGGAGCTGTAGCCTCGGCGGCTTCATCTAGGGTTTCGAGTTGAGGCGTTCTCGAGCGATGCGCGATTAAAGGCGCGTGCGATGCTAGCTGCGATCGAGGAATTCGCGGCGAAGTGGAGCAGGGAAAAGTCAAAGCTGGGGTGTGCGTGGATGCGAGCTCGATTCAGGGAATCAAGGTGGAGTCGTTCGTATGTCAATCGGCGATGATTCGTGGGTCGATTCGCGAGCGTAGCTGGGTCGAAGTCGTGATCAATAATGGTCTTGGCAGTGAGGTATTTCTTTTAACAACTTATTTTCAACTGTAAATCTAATCTAAGTATATATATATTGATTAGGGATTTTGGCATTCAAGTAACAATGATATAAAATTTACAGTTGCTGTTGTTATGTACAGTAAAGAGGAAAAAAATATATGTTAGTTTAAAAATTTAATTTTTGAGTTAAATTTAAATCATTAGAAATTAAATTTAGTAAAAGGAAAAAATTAGATTTTCGAAATCTATGAATTATTTGTTAATTAAAATTTTCAAATGGAAAATTTATTGATGGGTTAGTTTAAATACTAATAAATTGTATAATTGCTTATACAAGGTTAAACCGTGAAGAAATAATCAAAAATGGAAATGGGATGGCAAATTAAAAGCTAAGGTGAGATTTTTCTCACTCAAAATATATTTGGTATTGCAGTTATTTATTGACTGATATGATTGCTATTTGGATGTGATATTAGATATAGTAGGATATATCTATATATATATATATAGCAATATATACATATTGGCATATGTATATATTGGATTGATTGATTTCCCGCCTCGTATAGCGGATGAGACCCTATTGCGCCGTTAGTAAGCGGATTATTTTTATAAAACCCATATACCGCGATATTCCACCTCGAAGTGGAATTGGTATTGTGCTAACATCTGTGGATGCAGGGAAACAGGTTGGAGGGATCCAACTGGATTCCTCACCAGTAGTTATTTATTTACAGATATTGATGTATATTCTGTTATCATATTGATATATGATGTTTGTTGTTGTGATTGACTAATTGGTGCCGTTGCATCATCGGATTCAAGTTTTGAACTTTAAAAATAACGACTTTTACTTTAAAAGGATTTTAAAGTAATTTTTGAAAGTAGACGTTTTATTGAATTGTTGAATTGATTTATTTTAAATAAATAAACGTTTAAAATTTTGAAGTTATAAAAGTTAAGATTTTTGTGAATTATGACTGTAAGGTGATTTTTGAAATAAATAGTTTAAGCAATTTATAAAATGGTTTGAACTGAGATTTTCGAATTTTTGTGAACAGTTTATTTAAAAGATTTAAAAAGTTGATATTTATAAATTTAAAATATTGGAATTTTAAAACGAGTTTATAAGTGTTAAAAATGAAATTTATAGAATTATAAATCGTGAAGATATGGAATTTATAGATTTATAAATTGTGAAGTTATAAAATGGATGAAACTGTAGAATAAAAGATTTATAAGAGATTAACTTATAAATTGGATTTTTGCCTTTAAATGGAATATTGATCGAATTATTAATAAAGAAGATTTATTAAATCGAAGTTGTTAGAAAATAGAAATAGAATTTATAAACGTTGTTTTATAAATTCGAAATCAATTGGATTTGATAAATCAAATATAGAAGATTATTAAAGGAGATATATTCGCGATTTTGGATAGCGAATTATTATTAAAATAAAATGTGTAGAAATGATTGAAATTTGGTTAAGTGAATTATATTCACGATTTTGGACAGTGAATATGTTATTGAATAAAATGGATTCATTTTTGAAGAAGTGATATTAAAAATGAAGTTAAACATTTTAAAGATGTTTTAAAATGTGTTAAATATCGAAATCATAGATTTCAACATTTATTGTTGAAATAGACGTTTTCGAGAAATAAGGAAATGGTGGACTATAACACTGTTGTTATAGTAAATGATTTCCGAAAGGAAATATTTTGTGTAAGTATTGGGATTTATGTATCTATCTAAATTTCGAATCCCTATACTAGTGATTTTGAGTCGTCGTAACGATGTTTTACGCAACATTCGTTTTGACTCAAATAAATGTCGTTATAGTAAATGATTTCCTTAAAGAATAAATTTATACTTAAATTTGATTTAAGTATAGCGATTATTTTCTAATGTTGAAAATAAATAGATTGGTGAATCACTTATTTTTAAATAAGTATGGAAATGCTTTTCCAATATGAAACGAAGGGTTTGAAAATTTATCTTTTAAAGATAAATCGAAAGAGAATATTTGAAATTTGTTTTCAAACGGTTAAGTGTGGAAATTATATATCTAGTAAAGATATTTTTGAAGATAAAATAATTTGGGAAAATTATTTGGAATCTGATGATGTTGCGCATCTTTATTGATAGTTAAATAACCGACTATCAATAATTACCTTGAATGGTATTTGTTGTGAATTGGATGAATTTGAAAGCCACACTTATTTTTAAATAAACGCTCACTATTCGGGTTAACCGGGAAAGGACCATGGGGTCGTATAACCCATTCCGAATATGTGATACGTCGTTATGAATTGCATTCGAAGACCGGTGTTGAAGACCGGATATTTTTGAAAACGGAAGGATTACCGTCGAGTTACTCTACATCGGCTGATCTCCGATTTAGAGGTTTTATCACCCTTAGTGACGGGAAGTCCGGACGTGATTAGAAAATTATCCGGATATGCAAGGGCTTCGGGAGAAGTGCCTTCGGTTCTGTTCGATCCCGGAAAAGACTTGTATGGATTGTGTGTCTGACGTTACAATTTGAGATATAAAGCTGATTTCTTTCAAATACATTTCTGTTGGTGGCGGAGAATTTATTCTCTTAGCTTAACACCCTTCTCTGAGACGTACGAGCTCAGAGGTTATGTAGTTGAAATTTATCAGCGATATACTCCCAATTTGGTAACGTGGCATACTGAGTGTTGCTGTGTGATGATCAGTGTTTGATCATTTGCGATATGATCATTTGTTTGATCTTATATCTTTGTGATCATAGGTTGATCATTTGTTTGACCCGAAGCAGGGCTTTGTAGAAAGCGTAGCTTTGTGGACGAGACTTCATCGAGCCTCACACCCCGGAAATGGTCAAAACAGGAAGGATGCAGCAAGGTTCTAGGGAGTAGCGCCCCTTAGTGTATGTCATTCCTTCTGGATAGAGGTGGTATCATGGTATGGAGCCCAGATACTTAACCTATGTGGTTGCTGCATTATTATTTTGATGTGGTTTGTTGGAAATCGGGGATCCTCGGGAAGATCGGTTACGATCGGGGGATGACATACGCGTGTCAGTAGTTACCTATTTTTGCAGAGGTAACCCGGCCTTGTGTTGGCAGAGATCTAACCGTAATGTTAGGTTATTTCTCGGATCGTCTATTCCAGGGACGTACCCATCGTGGATAGGAAGTTCCTTAGCCTGACCATTTGTTGGAAATCCAAAAAAAACAATACGAGCCTTGTACGGTTTTAGTTGTAGAACCTATCATTCACTTATGGTGGTCACCACTGTTTGGATGGTAGCTATAGTAGGCATAAGTGCGGAATGCCTATGCTGGCTAAGATTTATATTATACTTTCGAAATGTTTTCTACACTATGCACTAATAATAATATCAAAAATGATTTGATTTTGCGTAGTAAGCATCTTTGACTATCATAAGAAGAAATCTCCTCCAATTCTGCGTTTGCATTGTGTGTGTGGTGGGAGGTCTTATGGTAGTTTCATTTTCCAAAAGCGTTGCGAATTTGTTTTATTTTCTTTGTGAAAAATAACTGTTTTAAGATCTCACACCAGTCACCATGACTGACTCGGAGTTTATTGTTCCCTTCTAAACTCTGGGTGCCCACCAATTTCCACACGGGCAGCCTAGAGTTATGTTATCAGGATATTCTGGAGCTTTGGAAGCAAGCTGGATGGCGAGACGTAGTATTTGTATCTGATATATTTATTCCGCTGTGTATTCTGTATGAGGACAAGTTTATAAAACTGTCCATTGTTGTATATTGACCTTGATGATTGATGTATGTATAAACTGATATAGCTCTTTGTTTTAAAAGACTAGTGTTTATTTATTATATATTGTTCCTCTGCGAATGTGAGATTCTGATATTGTTTTCTGTTCTGATGTTGTTCTGTTGTTCTTCGTTCTTCTGTTCTTTCTCTTCTTCTCTCTTTCTTCTTCTATCTTTTCTTCTATTTCTTCTTTCTAAAACCATCACTATTCGAGTTTCCGGCGTTCGATTTCTCGGCAGTCGATAAAGTGAGTATCGATGCTGAATTTTCGAAAGTCGAAAATTTCGGTATGTGACAGCTACTCATTCTCTTAGCAACAACGAAAAATAAAACCCTAAATCAAAATAAGGGAAAAGCGAGGCGATTTTAATGATTATCCTGAGAAATCAAGGAGGCTTCCAAGCGAGATCGTCCTCCTTGCTATCTCCTTCTATGTTGTCTCCAGCAGAATCACATAAGTTACGCTGTGAGATGGCTTTGTTCCAAGCAATCTCCTTTAGCTTTCTAGACTTGATGCAAAGCTCTGATGAGTGAAGATCTCTACTATTTAAGGTGTCACGACCAGTAGTAACCTGATTCTCAGTCCAAAAGGGGCCCTTCTTCTTACTAAAAGCATAGCTATAATCTGATGAGCAGTCATCCAAGTTGTCTGGTATAAAATAGCCAGCTGCAGCGAGCTTTTCATTTGCATGAAGCTTGCTGCTATCTCCTCTGTCCCACACAGATAAGCGATAAATATGGTTGTTTGTGTTACTTCTGTAAAGATCATCAGAAATTCTCTGGTTATTCATATCCAATTGCAAAATCTTTTCCATATGCAGGAAATTAGCCATGAGCTCCTGTTGCCTGTGTGTGCGGTAGCCTTCGCCCTTATCAGGTAAATTAAAGATAAATCAGTATTTAAGTTTGTCTTATTATTAAAATCATTTTTGTAATATTTAATATGTAAGCTTCCCTTTCTATAATAGGAAGGATTTCTGATTTGATGGTAAAGGTGGTCGTCAGCAGTAGAAGTTATCTCATTGTCGGAACTCCTAAGGCCAACAGACTCCTTCATCTAGTGATTACCAATGTGGTGAAGGGGTCTGCCTCCAGGGAAATCAGCATTGTATTTCTCATTTTGTAAGAAAGTTTCTAACTCTTCCGCATAGTTGTCTATTCGCCAGAAAACTTGATTATAGTTGTCTGAGTATTTGTGTTGATTTTCAAATTTTTTGAGGAGAATATGACTCTCCATTTCAATTGTCATCCAAAGTTGAATGCTTCCTATTTCCTTTTGAGTATGAAGTCCTTGATTTCTTTCTTTCCAAATATAGAAGATAGTTGTTGTTAGAATTGTGCTTGCTTTTCTAAATTTTTTTGATTTTTCCTTGAAGTTTTGCTGAATGTATTTGATGCTATCTCTGATGTTTTGCACAGCCTGATGCTGATTTATTTTGATCTTTGATTTGGCTATAAACCAAATAAGTTTTGAGAAAACACAATCAAAAAATAAATGATTAATATTTTTTGCTTCTTGTTCGCAAAGTAGACAAACTGTTTCCCCAATTTTGTTCCATTTCAAACACTTGTCCCTTGTTGACAACCTGTTAATAACTGCAAAAAAACACAATGAGACATTTTTTGGCAATTCGATTTATTCAAAATTACATTGTACCAATTACTTCAGTTTCATAACCTCTAATAAATTTCCAAGTTTTTTTTGAAAGAGAAAACACCTTTTTTTGAAAGACTCCAATCCCATATGTCTTTTTGAAGATTTGGGTCAATATTAATCTTTTTAATGGCATCATTAAAAATTGAAGTAGCAGGATGACCTAATGTATTCCAAGTATTATTTTGAATAATGATGTTTACATTTTCAGTGGTCTCACCAAACCAAAATAAGTTGTTCCAACCCAAAAGACTGACCAAAGTTTTACCATGATTCCATGGATCAAACCATAAGCAGGTCTGATTACCATCCTTAAATTTTCTTTCCAGAAGTTTAAGACCAATTTCCCTGCAACTTAAAATATTTTTCAAAGAAAAAGAATGGTGATTTTCAATTTTTGCAGTCCAAAAATTCTTGTTTTTAAGATATTTTTCTTTCATCCATCTTGCCGACAATGAATTCCCATTCAAAAATTTCCAAAAAAGTTTAAGTTTACAAACTTCACTCAAATCAATAATATTTCTAAGGCCAAGGCCACCTGATTTTTTTGGTTTACAAACCATATCCCAAGCAATTTTATGATGCTTTCCTTTCCAAATGAAGTTGGCACATGCATTTTCTAATTTATGAATGGCTTTAACTGGAATATTGTGGGCTTGAATCGAATACATTATGATTGCACTAATGACAGTGTGAGTTAGCTCTAACCTACCAGCTAAAGACAGAAGTTTACAAGCCCAACCGTCAAATCTATTTTGAATCATGTCCAAAAGTTTAGTGCAGTATATGCCATTGATTTGGTTAACACTTAGAGGCAATCCCAAATATTTAACTAGCAGACTGCCTTCTTTAAATTTTAGAATGTTAAGAATCTCTGATTTCTTAGTACAGCCTTTACTAAAATAAATTTTACTTTTAAAATCATTCACTTTCAGCCCAACATGTTCTTCTGATTTCATAAAAATATTAGCAATGGTCTTGGCACTATGAGAGTCTGCATGCAGAAATAGAAGCAGATCATCTACATATAACAAGTGTGTAATATATGGTTTGGTTCTATTAATGGGTTTAATATTTCCTTTAACTAGTTCAGTTTCCATAAGAATAGAGAAATATTCCATAGCAATAGTGAATAAGTAAGGAGAAAGTGGGTTTCCTTGCCTAATACCTCTATTGTTATGTATAAACCCCTTAGGAGAGCCATTGACCAATATTGAGTAGGAGACGTTGTTGATTCATTCATGAATAAGAGAACAATTTTTTTTATCAAAACCCATTTGATGCATCATATAAATAATAAAGTGCTTATTAATCTTATCAAAGGCTTTATGTAAATCTATTTTGACACACATGAGATTTCTAGTTTTATTGTTAAAGTTTCTTATCAATTCATGTTCAAGAAGAGTATTTTCAACTATAAGTCTGCCAGGAATGAAAGCACTCTGATTTTTAAAAATTAAATATTTTAATTCTATTGCACAATATATTAGAAATGATTTTATATATGAAATTACAACAAGCAATAGGCCTAAAATCTTCCAGGCTATTGGGGATTTGAATTTTTGGAACCAAAGTAATAAAAGTATGATTAAGATTTTTTAATAATTTTCCAGTTTTAAAAAACTCAGAAATAGAATCAAATAGAAAACACTTAATTTCATCCCAATGAGTTTTCTAAAATTTTCACCAAAACCATAAGGGCTAGGACTTTTATCATTATTGGAATGAAAAATAATATTTTTAATTTCCTCAAGACAGATGGGAGCAAGAAGTATATCCTAGCTGCTAACATTCAGTTTAAATTTAGATTCAATATTAGGAAAAATATTAGAGTAAAGATTAGTATTGTAAAGATTAGTAAAATAATTTATAGCTTCATTTTCAATACAAGACTCTTCATTGATAACATTACCTTTTACATCAATAAGTTTCCTAATATCATTCTTAAATTTTCTGCTAGACATTCCAGCATAAAAAAATTTACTTGTTTCATCCCCATGAATAAGCCAATCTACTTTAGCTTTTTGCCTCAAATTGATAGACTGCACTTGAAGGGGCTTGATTAAATTATTTTGGGCTTCAAAAAATTTGTTGACTTTATCTATGTCTGAGCAGTCATTATCTAAATTCCTCTGTTAAGTGAATTACTTCATTTTTAGTTCTGGTTTTATTCCAGTTTTTTAGATTTTCTTTTGTGATTTGAAGAAATTTGCTAAATTTGTACTCGGAAGTGCCCTGTATCTTTGAAGTTAAACTATTTTTGATGATTTCTCTGTAGTTGTTTTAATAGATCCATCCATTAACAAATCTAAACGGGAATTGTTTCTTAGACAATTTATTTTGAGTGAGAAAGATTGAATTGGGGTGTGATCACTTGTGGCTTGAGGTAAGGTGTAACATTTGAAATCCTTGAAAAAATTTGTAAATCTTTGATTTTGTAAAATTCTATCAAGCTTACAATGAATATTTCTGAATTTCCCAAATTTCCAAGTAAATCTATTACCAAAAATATTTGATTCATATATACCAGTTTTGAGCACAAACTTGTTTAATATTTATATTTTTTTAGAAGGAATAGAAGTCCCACCATTTTTTTCATGAGCATGCATAATAGTATTAAAATCACCAATAACAGTCCAAGGGGAATTCATATTTGTATTAATTTGTTCAAGATTTTTCCAAAGAGTTTGTCTTTCATTTCACTATTTGAAGCATAAACAAAGGTAATTTCTAGTTGAAACCCACCTTTATTAATACATTTACAATGAATAAATTGAAAATTAACAAAATGTTGGAATATATCCCAAATATTAGGATCCCAAATAACCATAATTGTACCATTCCCCCCATCTTATTATTATTTAAAATATTCCAGTTATTTAAACTTTTAATTTGATAATCCATAATCTTAGAATTATCTAATTTATGCTCAAGCGAACCAACAATACTGAAATTTTCAAACTTAAGAAGATTTGATAAGACTAATCTTCTTTCAGGTGAATTGAGTCCTATGACATTCCAAGTAATAATCGACATAATGATAAAAGAAAATTATAATTAAAGGATACACTAAAGGATACTTGGATCCGTAACAGTTTATGCATTGTGACTGCCTCCTTTTTCCAATGTCTCCAGCCTTTTTCCTTTTTTCTTGTATGAAGTTTTGTTTAATGCTTTCAGCTGTTCTTCCCATTTGTAATTTTTGATGATATATTTTCTTTTGAATTCACTCTCTTTTGCATCTTCTATGCTTTCATTAGTAAAAATATCTTTTATGCTTTTCATTCTGCCTTTTCTTCTTTACTTTTTGTCTTTTCTGTTATTCCTTGAGATTGAAGTAGAATTTGAAACCAAGCTGATATCCTTTTGAATATTGAATTCTAAAGTTGGATTTTTGAAAATTGGAGAGAGATGAGTTGCAAGATGACTGATATTGGTGTTTTCAGTTGACTCTTTAAAAAGAATGTTATTAATATAAGAGCCATCATCCAAATTCATGGCTTCTGTATCAGAGGGAGCCTCCTTTGCTTGTGTTATTATAACTTTTGTATTTGAAATTTGTGGTTCAGAGATGATTTTTGTGTTTTTCACTGTTGCTTCAGAAATTTCAGAAGAGTTTTCAAGAACATTTTCCACAAAACTCTGATCTTTATTACCTTCTTGAGTAACCCTTTCTTGTGTAGATTCTTGAATAGTAAATGATTCTTCTATATTCATATTCTTTCTAGAAATACCATTTAAAGATTGTGGATCATTCTTATTATTAGAACCAAATAAAGCTATTTCTATGATAGCATCTCCTGCCTCTTGAAAATTACTGCTGTTGACATCTGATTTTCCTTGCAAGTTTTGTTTTTCCTTCCATACCAATTTAGCATATAGAATGTCCAAAACAAGAACATGTTTTGCATCTAGGAGGAACCCATTCATATTCAATGCTTTGAACTAAATTTTCACCATCATGCATAGAAATAATTTCTTTATTTGGTAAATCTGAATCAGCATTAATTTCTACAAGAATTCTTGCAAAAGAAAGTCTTGTTTCTTTAGAAGTGTGATCATCTAATTTGAGGGAGGTGCCTACCAAACTAGCTATAGCACTTAATATTTCTTTATCCCACAATCTAAGATTTAATTCAGGAAGTTTAATTCATATAGGCATAGTAGAGAGTAAGTCAATGTCAAGATTTATTTTATTGCTCTATTTATTCATAATAATAAGCTTTCCATTAATAAAATATGGACTTCCATTAATGGCATTACCACAATCAGAGGCATTAGAAAATCTGATTAAAAAAATCCATTATTAATAGTGAAAATGTCGAAATTATTAATTTATTTTTAATTACCTTCTCTTTAAAATAAAATTTATATTCTGGAAGTTTCCTCTGTATTGTAACATTCAAGACATGCTCTTCTACCTAAATGATATAACAAAGAACGTAAAGTTAAAAACCAGCGGTGAAAATATAAAATAAAAATAAAATGAAATAACAAAATCAAAATGTTGAAAGAAATACTTCTTGTAAAAGCAAAACATCTGGACGAAGAACTTTTATCTCATTAATCGTGTATTGAATTCTATGGACCCATTTACGATTTTCAGTAGTCGGATCGGCTTTATTCCCTTCTACATACCTATGGGCTTGGATATTATGGGAATAAACCAATAGGTTTGTTTTATATTTTGGATTCATGTTTCTGCCTTCAATTAGTTTAATATTTCTCTTTGTCCAAGTGGCTAGAGTACTTTGTGGTCTAACTTTGTCAGTAGACTTGTTAAATGTGATGATTTTATCATATGGTAGTTTGTAAGAAACTATCAATTCTATCAATTCTATAGAACAATTCAAATTAGATATTTTAGGGGTGTTGAAACTATCATTACTAACAAATTTGTACTCATTAGTTTTACTTTTTGTGTGCCAAGAAAACGTTGGTACAGGTCCAACAATCAATGTTTTAGATGTGTTTGTACGCTGATACAAGTTTACCGTCGGGAAGATTGGTATTGATACAATTAGGTTGAACTTGTCAAAATACGTGATGTCAACCTCATTACTCGTGGATGTCATCTGCAAATTAAAGAAATACATATATAAAAATTCAAAACTTGATGCAGAATATCGTCCTTAGTTTTATTTACTTATTTTAAACTTTGTTTATTTTAGTATTTTCCTAGAATAATGGTAGACGTGGTTTCTCTTGCCTATTTAAAAGGCTGGACCAATCTCATAGCTTTTATTTTTGGAATCATAGTTTTATCAATTCAATTATTTTCTCTCATTACTGCTTCTCTTAATTCTAATTACTTCATCTTTTTTTGTATCTATTTTCTTTCTTCTCGCATCTTGGTGATCTCCGTATCATGTTCTTCTTATTTTCCTACATTAAGTGGTATCAGAGCTTTCAATTTTTAGATCTTTATCTGGAAATCGTTCCTTAACATACACGCTTCCGCAACTCCCAAATCAATGGCTGAATTTGTTACTATGGATGTTCTTGAGAAGAACTTCACACAATTCAAGGAAGAGTTATCTGCCGATTTCATGGAAAAATTCGAGTCAAACAGCAAAAACTTTGCCGACCTTCAGAGCAATTTGGCGAAAATCATGTCTTATATGAAGATCGAAGGAGAATAACCAGCCACACAAACTCCAACAAAAGTTTTTGAAGAAGTTGAAGAACTCTTTTCAAATACGAACACTGATCCGAAAAGGCGTAAAAAAATTACCTTTGTTCATAATAATACCGTACCCGAGGTGGTTAAAAAAAGTTGGGAACATCAACTCAACATGAAAGTTTTCTCAATAATTCACTCAAGAAAGTTTCGAATTTTTAGATCGATAGCGATGAAGATGACTCGATTGAAACTGATCAGGAAAAGAGTTGGATGGAGGATAAACGTCTCAGATCAGGTCAAAGTCCATATAGATTCTTACCAGAGTACAAATTAAAGGCAGATATTCCAAATTTTCATGGTAATTTTCAGATTGAAGAATTCTTGGATTGGTTATATGAAGTAGAGGCTTTCTTCAGTTTTATGGAAGTTCCAGATTATTCAAAGGTAAAACTTGTCGCTTACAAACTTAAGGGAGGAGCCGCCGCTTGGTGGGAAAAGCTATGCGAAGATCGCTCTCTTTATGAAAAACCACCTATTCGTACTTGGGAAAGAATGAAAAAATTGATTCGTAACAAATTCTTACCACGAGATTACAAGCAACAACTTTTTGTCAAACTTCAGAATTGCCGACAAGGAGCACGGATAGTGGGAGAATATGTGACAGAATTTTACAATTTGGTGGCTAGGAATCAACTTCATGAATCCGAAGAGCAATTGGTGTCTAGATTTATCGAAGGGTTGAATCTTTTAATTTAACACGGTATGACTCAATTGGTATATACGATGGTGGAAGCAATTCAACAGGCTCTTACGGTGGAACGTCGTGTTATACATTCATCTAAAGCATCCATACCTCGCCAATCATCTCGGTTTCAATCAAATTTCCAAAACCAACAGAAGTTCCCTTCATACTATTCTACACCCAATCCTACCTATCAAGATGTCCCTCAATACCAACAGCAACAACAATACATCAATTTTTCACGTTCACAAACACCTCTCCCGCAACAAAATTCCCCCATCCTTCCCACTCCTCAAGAAACCCAATCTACACAATATCAGCCTTCTCTAACTAATCCTCTCCAAACCACTCAAACAAATCCCGTTTCCCCCATAAAAATCATCCACCTTTCCCACCAAAATCTCAATCTTTGGGTGATTATGCCAAGTTTCGAGGAGACAAATGCAATAGATGTCAACAAATGAGACATTCGTCGAGTGATTGTCGTAAGTTCAATGGTTTGATTAGTAATGATATCACACATGAAGACAAGAATCTGCAGGAAGAACACGATGAGGATAATGAGTTGGATAATGTTTATGAAGCATATGGCGATCACTTTGTAGGGATGATACGTCCTTTGTTGTTTACTCAACCTTGTTATTCACAAAGACATAATATTTTCAAATCTAAATGTTTGATTGGCGGAAAGGTTTGTGATATCATGATGGATAGTGGTAGTATGGATAATTACATTGCTGCGAATGTGGTAAAAAAATTAGAGTTGTCGGTTACACCACATCCTCATCCATACAAGGTCGGATGGATAAATAACTCTTCTTCTCAAGCAATCACCCATCAATGCCTCGTGAAATTCTCTTTTCCAAACTTTGAGGACACGGTTCTTTGTGATGTTATGGACATGGATGCTACACACCTTCTTCTTGGTGGACCGTGGCAATATGATATTCGTGCAGTCCACAATTGTTTTGAAAATACTTACACTTTTTACAAAGATGGCAAAAGAAAAGTATTACATCCTTCTAAATCCTCTACCATTGTCAAGGATCATTGTGATGGTAAATTCAGTGCGTTGGTGGCTACTATTGCTGGTAACTTACATCACACTCATACTTTGAGTTCTCATAAAGACAACAAACCAATGATTGAAATTCCGCAGCAGATACAACCTTTATTAGTTCAATTTGGAATGTTATTTCCTGAGGAATTGCCAACTACTTTACCTCCATTGCGTGATCTTCAACATCAAATTGATTTTATTCCGGGAGTCGCTTCCGAATTAGGCACACTATCGGATGAGTCCTAAAGAACATGAGATTTTGCATGGTCAAGTGAATGATTTGTTGAAAAAAGGGTTGGTCATACTTAGCAAAAGCCCTTGTGCTAGTCCTGCATTTTTAGTAGAGAAGAAAGATGGTGGATGGTGAATGTGTATTGATTGTTGAGCTGTGAATAGAATCACTATTCCTTATAGATTCTCGATTCCCCGTCTTGATGATATGGTTGATATGCTTGTCGGGTCTAAAGTATTTACTAAACTTGATCTTAATAGTAGTTACCACCAAATTCGTATACGTGAAGGAGATGAATGGAAGACTGCATTTAAGACACGTGAAGGATTATATGAATGGCTTGTCATGCCATTTGGGTTATCTAATGCTCCTAGTACATTTATGCGACTCATGAATCAGGTTTTGCAACCTTTCCTTGGTAAATTCGTTATTGTTTATTTTGACGATATCTTAATCTATAGTCGCAGTAAAGAAGAACATCTATTTCAACTTTCCAAAGTGTTCAAAGTGCTTGCTGATAATTCTCTCTATGTAAATCTAAAGAAGTGTACTTTTATCACAAACAAAGTCATCTTTTTAGGATATGTTGTGTCTGATCAAGGGATCTTGGTGGATGAGTCTAAGGTGAAAGCAATTGCAGAATGGCCAACACCTATTTGTATTCGTGGTGTGTGAATTTTTCATGGTCTGGCATTTTTTTATAGACGTTTTGTAAGGAATTTTAGCACTGTTGCTGTAGGTCTTACAGATTGTATGAAACATGAGAAATTTGTGTGGACGGAGGCAGCGGATAAGAGCTTTAACTCTTAAGGAAAAATTGTGTAGTGCTCTAGTTCTTGCTATGCCAGATTTTGCAAAACCATTTGAAATTGACTGTGATGCTTCGGTTATAGGTATTGGTGCAGTTTTATCTCAAGATGGTCATCCAGTTGCTTATTATAGTGAGAAAAATTCTGATACTCGAAAAATATGGTCGACTTATGAATTGGAATTGTATGCTCTTGTTCAAGCTTTAAAACAATGGCATACTTATCTTGTTCATCGTGAATTTGTTGTCAACACAGATAATGAAGCTTTGAAATTTTTGAAGACTTCTGCAAAGGTTAATAGAATGCATGATCGTTGGTTATCTACAATCAACCATTATACCTTTTCAGTAAAGCATAAAAGTGGGAAATTGAATCAAGTTGCAGATGCTTTAAGTAGACGTGCTCATCTGCTTGTAACTATTCAGAATGAAAGTATAGCTTTTGATTATTTGAAAGATCTTTATGGTGAAGATGATGATTTTAAAACTATGTGGGAAAAGTGTAGCTCTCTTTCACATGGTACATACGACTTTCTTATTCAAGATGGTTTTCTTTTCAAAGGTAATCGTCTTTGCATTCCTCAAGGTTCTCTACGTCTTCATCTTATTCATGAGTTACATGGAGGAGGACTCGGTGGACATTTCAGACGTGATAAAACGATTGCTCTTGTCGAGGAGAGATACTATTGGCCTTCTTTGAAACGTGATGTTCAGAAATTCGTCCAAAAGTGCATGATATATCAACGGTCAAAAGGTACTATTCAAAATACAGGTCTTTACACACCTTTACCTGTTCCAGAAGCTATTTGGGTTGATGTTAGCATGGATTTCATATTGGGTTTACCTCGTACTCAACGAGGCAATGATTCTGTCATGGTAGTTGTTGATCGTTATTCCAAGATGGCTCATTTTATTGCTTGCAAAAAGACCACCGATGCTTCTAATATGGCTTACTTGTTCTTTAAGGAAGTGGTTCGTTTACATGGTGTTCCAAAATCTATCACTTCGGATCTTAATATGAAAATTTTGAGCTACTTTTGGAAATCTCTTTGGATGCGATTGGGAACAAATTTGCAGTTTAGTACTACTTCTCATCCTCAAACAGATGGTCAAACAGAAGTTGTTAATCGTTCATTGGGAAATTTAATTCATGCAAAAATTGGAGATAAGGAAAAGCAATGGGATTTTCTTCTTCCTCACATGTAATTTGCTTTCAACACTTCAGTAAATCGATCAACAGGCAAGACACCTTTTGAAATTGTCTATTCTAAGGTTCCAAATCATGTCCTTGATCTGGTAGTACTTCCAAACCTTAGTGGATCTCATGAGAAAGCGGATGAGATGGTAGATAAGGTTTATCAACTTCATCATGAAGTCAAGACAAAGATTACAGGCTCTAATGCCAAGTACAAAGAAAACGCCAATAAGCATAGATGTTTTAAGGCATTTACAGAAGGAGATTTAGTGATGATTCATCTTCAGAAGGAACGTTTTCCAGTAGGTACATACAACAAGACGAAGATGAAAAAGTATGGACCCTTCAAAGTATTGAAGAAAATTAGCGACAATGCATATGTTATCGACCTTCCTTCAGACTGGAACATTTCCAACATCTTCAACGTGCAGGAAATATTTACATTTTATGGAGATAACGACAGCATTGAAGACAATGACAACTCGAGGATGAGTTCTTTTCAAGAAGGGGGATCGATGCAGGATATCGTCCCTAGTTTTATTTACTTATTTTAAACTTTGTTTATTTTAGTATTTTCCTAGAATAATGGTAGACGTGGTTTCTCTTGCCTATTTAAAAGGATGGACCAATCTCATAGCTTTTATTTTTGGAATCATAGTTTTATCAATTCAATTATTTTCTCTCATTACTGCCTCTCTTAATTCTAATTACTTCATCTTTTTTTCGTATCTATTTTCTTTCTTCTCGCATCTTGGTGATCTCCGTATCACGTTCTTCTTATTTTCCTACATTAAAACTTCAGACTAATGGTTGGGGATAGTCCTTGAATTTTCAACTCTGAATAAATGAAGAAAGAAAAAATGTAGTAATACATTAAAAATTAAAACTAGTCCAATATCATTGACATTATTCAATCATCAATACATTGGTATCATTTACCAATGTTTGCATTAGATGTTATAGAAAACTACGCCAAAGAATTCTAAAAATTATTTCAATAACGATATTACAATAGTGTTAGATTATGAACTTTTCACAAGATTGGGGTAACGTTGTCGTTGTGGTGGTTGACTATGTTTAAAGTACAACCACCCGTTTTTCTACTAAATCCAAGGCTGTTTAGAAAAGATTGGTTTGTTCATGAAATATAATTCCAGTAAGGGTACTGTATTATATGGTAGTTTTGTATTTGTCTAAAGTATGAAATGTCTACATAATATTCTTTCATAACTTATGTATTATGTACCGTAATATTTGTTATCTGAAGCTAATTGAATGTTTTATGAAATTTGAACTATCTGTAATATATTATATTATGGGAGAATTAATTTAAAGGACAAAAATTTGTATATTTTTAGCCTCAAGGACACGACCTCAATATTTTAACCACAAGGACAAACATTGTCCTAAAAATTATTCATAAGGACAAACATTCTTTCAAAATTATTCATAAGGACAAACATTCTTTCAAAACTGCTACTGAACTAAAAACTGATACCTAAAAACTACTACCGATAACTACAAACTGATACCTAAAAACTGTAAAAACTGATACGTAAAGAAAGTTGTCCTTCAGAATAAAATACTGAAGGTCTGTCCTTGAGGCTAAAATGCTGAGAAATTTTGTCTTTGAAAATAATTTCCTATTATA
The DNA here is from genome assembly GCA_030737815.1 of Allium fistulosum. Lineage (NCBI taxonomy): Eukaryota > Viridiplantae > Streptophyta > Magnoliopsida > Asparagales > Amaryllidaceae > Allium > Allium fistulosum. Next base: position 896,165,353 of record CM060907.1, on the reverse strand, counting down.
TTATATTAAAAGTGAGTTTGAATTTGTTTGACCTTTCAATTCCACATTCCTAAAATATCACCAAGACTACTACATTGCTTAGTAAGCAGTAAGTCTCTTACTCCCTATATTTTTTATTGGCCGAACTTTTTGTACCGTTCATAGATTTAAAGATCTTCCTTTATTGGAAAAAATTAAAATATCTTTCTACATTGCGTAGTAAGCAGTAAATTATCATTTTTCTTGCACTTTTCCTCTGAATTGCCTTCGCCTTTGCCGTTATGGGAATAGGCCACCCTAATGACTTCTTGCTTCTTCGCACTTTCGAGATTTCTAAGATATAGGTCATATCTCCACCCCTACAAAGGGTTAAATGAGGTAATCATTTATGTCTTCAATATATGCCTAAGAATACTCATTTAGTGATAAATTTTGGCTATACATGGTATGTTGGTGTTCTCCTAATAAATAAATAACTTCTATTCAATATAAATTTACATCGTGGTTTCACTATTTTGTGACTTGAAGATTACAAATTTTAATTTTCTAAATTTACCTATATGGTGCTCCACAAATTCCATGTTAAAAGAAGAAAGCATAACTCCCTTTTTCCACTCGTTTACTACTTTAATAATAAATGGAAGCCTTACATCATCGTCAAATAGAATTTCACCTATGATGCCTAAAACGAATTAGGTCGTAAGTCATCGTTTCTACAAGTTATAATTAGGTTTTCTTGCTATTAAATTTGGGTAAGTTTATTTTAATAAGTATCACTAATTTATTGTAGTATAAGCAATGGGAGTTTCACCGCATCTTAGAATATAAAGCTGAAGGTATCTCATGACGATGAATAGGTTTTATCAATGTTTGAATTCCAGTATCTTATTTTCTAAACTTATTTTATTCTTGAGCATTTTAGTATTTTGTTTTTCTAAATTCCAAGAAAAATTATACCTCATATCTTAGTTCGTATTTTACCATGATTCATACGTGGATATTTTTAATCTAAAGTGGCACTTTGTTTATTTTAGTATTTTCCTAGAATAATGGTAGACGTGGTTTCTCTTGCCTATTTAAAAGGCTGGACCAATCTCATAGCTTTTTTTTGGGAATCATAGTTTTATCAATTCAATTATTTTCTCTCATTACTGCTTCTCTTAATTCTAATTACTTCATCTTTTTTTCGTATCTATTTTCTTTCTTCTCGCATCTTGATGATCTTCGTATCACGTTCTTCTTATTCTCCTACATTAAGTGGTATCAGAGCCATCAATTTTTAGATCTTTATCTGGAAATCATTCCTTTACATACACGCTTCCGCAACTCCCTAAATCAATGGATGAATTTGTTACTGTGGATGTTCTTGAGAAGAAATTCACACAATTCAAGGAAGAGTTATCTACCGATTTCATGGCAAAATTCGAGTCAAACAGCAAAAATTTGCCGACCTTCAGAGAAATTTGGCGAAAATCATGTCTTATATGAAGATCGAAGGAGAATCACCAGCCACACAAACTCCAACAAAAGTTTTTGAAGAAGTTGAAGAACTCTTTTCAAATACGAACACTGATCCGAAAAGGCGTAAAAAAATTACCTTTGTTCATAATAATACCGTACCCGAGGTGGTTAAAAAAAGTTGGGAACATCAACTCAACATGAAAGTTTTCTAATTAATTCACTCAAGAAAGTTTCGAATTTTCAGATCGATAGCGATGAAGATGACTCGATTGAAACTGATCAGGAAAAGAGTTGGATGGAGGATAAACGTCTCAGATCAGGTCAAAGTCCATATAGATTCTTACCAGAGTACAAATTAAAGGCAGATATTCCAAATTTTCATGGTAATTTTCAGATTGAAGAATTCTTGGATTGGTTATATGAAGTAGAGGCTTTCTTCAGTTTTATGGAAGTTCCAGATTATTCAAAGGTGAAACTTGTCGCTTACAAACTTAAGGGAGGAGCCGCCGCTTGGTGGGAAAAGCTATGCGAAGATCGCTCTCTTTATGAAAAACCACCTATTCGTACTTGGGAAAGAATGAAAAAATTGATTCGTAACAAATTCTTACCACGAGATTACAAGCAACAACTTTTTGTCAAACTTCAGAATTGCCGACAAGGAGCACGGATAGTGGGAGAACATGTGACAGAATTTTACAATTTGGTGGCTAGGAATCAACTTCATGAATCCGAAGAGCAATTGGTGTCTAGATTTATCGTAGGGTTGAATCTTTTAATTCAACACGGTATGACTTAATCGGTATATACGATGGTGGAAGCAATTCAACAGACTCTTACGGTGGAACGTCGTGTTATACGTTCATCTAAAGCATCCATACCTTGCCAATCATCTCGATTTCAATCAAGTTTCCAAAACCAACATAAGTTCCCTTCATACTATTCTACACCCAATCCTACTTATCAAGATGTCCCTCAATACCAACAGCAACAACAGTACACCAATTTTTCACATTCACAAACACCTCTCCCGCAACAAAATTCAACCATCCTTCCCACTCCTCAAGAAACCCAATCTACACAATATCAGCCTTCTCTAACTAGTCCTCGCCAAACAACGCAAACCAATACCCTATCCCCTCATAAAAATCATCCAGCTTTCCCACCAAAATCTCAATCTTTGGGTGATTATGCCAAGTTTCGAGGAGACAAATGCAATAGATGTCAACAAATGGGACATTCGTCGAGTGATTGTTGTAAGTTCAATGGTTTGATTAGTAATGATATTCCACATGAAGCCAAGAATCTGGAGGAAGAACATGATGAGGATAATAGTTGGATAATGTTTATGAAGCATATGGCGATCACTTTGTAGGGATGATACGTCCTTTGTTGGTTACTCAACCTTGTTATTCACTAAGACATAATATTTTCAAATCTAAATGTTTGATTGGCGGAAAGGTTTGTGATATCATGATGGATAGTGGTAGTATGCATAATTACATTGCTGCGAATATGGTAAAAAAATTAGAGTTGCCGGTTACACTATATCCTCATCCATACAAGGTCGGATGGATAAATAACTCTTCTTCTCAAGCAATCACCCATCATTGCCTCGTGAAGTTCGCTTTTCCAAACTTTTAGGACACGGTTCTTTGTGATGTTATGGACATGGACGCTACACACCTTCTTCTTGGTCGATCGTGGCAATGTGATATTCGTGCAGTCCACAATTGTTTTGAAAATACTTACACTTTTTACAAAGATGGCAAAAGAAAAGTATTGCATCCTTCTAAATCCTCTACCATTGTCAAGGATCATTGTGATGGTAAAGTCAGTGCGTTGGTGGCTACTATTGCTGGTAACTTACATCACAGTCATACTTTGAGTTCTCATGAAGACAACAAACCAATGATTGAAATTCCGCAGCAGATACAACCTTTATTAGTTCAATTTGGAATGTTATTTCCTGAGAAATTGCCAACTACTTTACCTCCGGTGTGTGATCTTCAACATCAAATTGATTTTATTCTGGGAGCATCGCTTCCGAATCAGGCACACTATCGACTGATTCCTAAAGAACACAAGATTTTGCAAGGTCAAGTGAATGATTTGTTAAAAAAAGGGTTGATCAGACTTAGTTAAAGCCCTTGTGCTAGTCCTACATTTTTAGTAGAGAAGAAAGATGGTGGATGGCGAATGTGTATTGATTGTCGAGTTGTGAATAGAATCACTATTCCTTATAGATTCCCGATTCCCCATCTTGATGATATGGTTGATATGCTTGTCGGGTCTAAAGTGTTTACTAAACTTGATCTTCGTAGTGGTTACCACCAAATTCGTATACGTGAAGGAGATGAATGGAAGACTGCGTTTAAGACACGTGAATGATTATATGAATGGCTTGTCATGCCATTTGGGTTATCTAATGCTCCTAGTACATTTATGTGACTCATGAATCAGGTTTTGCAACCTTTCCTTAGTAAATTCGTTATTTTTTATTTTGACGATATCTTAATCTATAGTCGCAGTAAAGAAGAACATCTATTTCAACTTTCCAAAGTGTTCAAAGTGCTTGCGGATAATTCTCTCTATGTAAATCTAAAGAAGTGTACTTTTATCATAAACAAAGTCATCTTTTTAGGATATGTTGTGTCTGATCAAGGGATCTTGGTGGATGAGTCTAAGGTGAAAGCAATTGCAGAATGGCCTACACCTATTTGTATTCGTGATGTGCGGAGTTTTCATGGTCTGGCATCTTTTTATAGACGTTTTGTAAGGAATTTTAGCACTGTTGTTGCAGGTCTTACAGATTGTATGAAACATGAGAAATTTGTGTGGACGGAGGCAGCGGATAAGAGCTTTAATACTCTTAAGGAAAAATTATGTAGTGCTCCAGTTCTTGCTATGCCAGATTTTGCAAAACCATTTGAAATTGACTATGATGCTTCGGTTATAGGTTTTGGTGCAGTTTTATCTCAAGATGGTCATTCGGTTGCTTATTATAGTGAGAAAAATTCTGATACTCGAAAAAAATGGTCGACTTATGAATTGGAATTGTATGCTCTTGTTCAAGCTTTAAAACAATGGCATACTTATCTTGTTCATCGTGAATTTGTTGTCAACACAGATAATGAAGCTTTGAAATTTTTGAAGACTTCTGCAAAGGTTAATAGAATGCATGATCGTTGGTTATCTACAATCAACCATTATACCTTTTCAGTAAAGCATAAAAGTGGGAAATTGAATCAAGTTGCAGATGCTTTAAGTAGACGTGCTCATCTGCTTGTAACTATTCAGAATGAAAGTATAGCTTTTGATTATTTGAAAGATCTTTATGGTGAGGATGATGATTTTAAAACTATGTGGGAAAAGTGTAGCTCTCTTTCACATGGTACATACGACTTTCTTATTCAAGATGGTTTTCTTTTCAAAGGTAATCGTCTTTGCATTCCTCAAGGTTCTCTACGTCTTCATCTTATTCATGAGTTACATGGAGGAGGACTCGATGGACATTTCAGACGTGATAAAACGATTGCTCTTGTCGAGGAGAGATACTATTGGCCTTCTTTGAAACGTGATGTTCAGAAATTCGTCCAAAAGTGCATGATATGTCAACGGTCAAAAGGTACTATTCAAAATACAGGTCTTTACACACCTTTACCTGTTCTAGAAGCTCCTTGGGTTGATGTTAGCATGGATTTCATATTGGGTTTACCTCGTACACAACGAGGCAATGATTCTGTCATGGTAGTTGCTGATCGCTATTCCAAGATGGCTCATTTTATTGCTTGCAAAAAGACCACTGATGCTTCTAATGTGGCTTACTTGTTCTTTAAGGAAGTGGTTCGTTTACATGGTGTTCCGAAATCTATCACTTCGGATCGTGATACAAAATTTTTAAGCTACTTTTGGAAATCTCTTCGGATGCGATTGGGAACAAATTTGCAGTTTAGTACTACTTCTCATCCTCAAACAGATGGTCAAACAAAAGTTGTTAATCGTTCATTGGGAAATTTAATTCGTGCAAAAATTGGAGATAAGGAAAAGCAATGGGATTTTTTTCTTCCTCACATGGAATTTGCTTTCAATGCTTCAGTAAATTGATCAACAGGAAAGACACCTTTTGAAATTGTCTATTCTAAGATTCCTAATCATGTCCTTGATCTGGTAGTACTTCCAAAGCTTAGTGGATCTCATGAGAAAGCGGATGAGATGGTAGATAAGGTTTATCAACTTCATCATGAAGTCAAGACAAAGATTACAGACTCTAATGCCAAGTACAAAGAAAATGCTGATAAGCATAGACATTTTAAGACATTTACAGAAGGAGATTTAGTGATGATTCATCTTCGGAAGGAACGTTTTCCAGTAGGTACATACAACAAGATGAAGATGAAAAAGTATGGACCCTTCAAAGTATTGAAGAAAATTAGCGACAATGCATATGTTATCGACCTTCCTTCAGACTGGAACATTTCCAACATCTTCAATGTGCATGAAATATATACATTTTATGGAGATAATGACAACATTGAAGACAATGACAACTCGAGGACGAGTTCTTTTCAAGAAGGGGGGATTGATGCAGGATATTGTCCCTAGTTTTATTTACTTATTTTAAATTTTGTTTATTTTAGTATTTTCCTAGAATAATGGTAGATGTGGTTTCTCTTGCCTATTTAAAAGGCTGGACCAATCTCATAGCTTTTTTTTGGAATCATAGTTTTATCAATTCAATTATTTTCTCTCATTACTACTTCTCTTAATTCTAATTACTTCATCTTTTTTTCATATCTATTTTCTTTCTTCTCGCATCTTGGTGATTAAATACGCAAAGTGAGAACTAACTGCTTTTTGCTTAATGGAAATTGCTAACGTTTTGTAGATAACAATGTGGAATTATGCACAGGAAATACTTTGGTGTGTTAGTGCATAAGGTTCATCAATTGTTACAGATTTGTTTGTCAGAGAACCACTAACATTATGCAATTTTTAGAAATAAATGCTTGCATAAATTTTGTTTCATTTGTACTATCATTTAAACATATTTTGATTCTAAGTGGATTGTAATATTTTGTCTGTATGGAATCGCTTTTTATTATGTTAATATATTATATTCCTAAACAAAATATGCAAAGCAAAATTTATCTATTTCACCACAATTCAGTTACATTTTGAGTAGTTAAACTAATCGTACTATGCTTATATAAAATCATTGGGTAATCAAAATATTTTAAAAATTAAATTTAAGAGGTCTTTAATTTTTGTAGCACCTTAAATATGCATATCTAACATTAGTTCTATGTGGAAATGTGTGTGGGCGAGCAATCAACTCTCCTTTATTAAAGCCTATGTTACCTTTATTACAACCTACATTACCCTTGAGTAGCCTACATTGCATGATTTTTTGTAATATTCAAACCTTTTAGAGAGACATAAATCTTACTTGTCAAACTAGCCTTGTTTCTAACATAGTTGATATTGTGGTGTTGCGAAACAGAAACTCCTATACTTGGATAAGTAGTAATGCATTAACATAATTGGGTAGAATGCACGATGTAGGCACATGCTTTTTATGATGTTGATGGGTATGTTAAATAGAAAAAGGCTAAGCATATGAGTTAACACATACTAGTGTAACAAGTGGAATGCCTAACATTACATGTCTACCAACTCATTTTTAAGCACCACATCTCCAAGCTATTTAATAATGTAGCAGTTTTATTATTTTTCCCAGTTTCCCATTTATCATTCGTTCCTCTTAACCAATTTAATTTCTTTTTAACAATTCCCATTCTATATACAATAAGAAGATCCAAAAGAATATAAGCATGCCATAAGTTATACATATAGGTCAAAAAATATGTTATTTGTAATTATAACCAAATATTTAATTTAAATTAACAAGAGAAATAATATTATCTAAAAGTGAATTTATATCAATTTTATTTGTTTATATTATGAATGTTCAAGATTAATTATTCACTAATAATTGGTGTATGATCGTCTAAATTTACAGCATTATATTCAAAAAATGTACAAAGGTAAAAGAAAAGAGGCAAAATACAATTATATATAAGCATGTTAACAAATTCATTTGATTTCAATATTTTAAAACAAACCAACGACTAGAGGGATCACAATACACAAAACAAATTCATCAACAATGATTCAAATTAAGTTTTTGCAAACAACAAAATAAGAACATATAAATAAAATGCATATTTAAGACTGCAATTTTATGTAAGGAATATATTAGAAACCCATTTGCATACAATTAGTATGAGTAAAACATCAAACCAAACACTTGAAAAATCTGTACGATCAAACATATTTTAAAAATAAATGAATGTATGATTAGCAATATAATTATTTTCCTTTTTATTAATAATATTGCTATAACTATGTAACCTATTATTGAACTACTATAGAAAGTATTACATCCCATCATCACTATGAAATAACGCAAATATCTAAACATAAAACTATCAAATTTTAGAAATATTAAAATATGATAGAATAAATTGAAAGGAGATAACAATCTTGGAACTTTATCAAATTCCCTAATTACCTTTTATTCATCATTCATTGCGTTCTCTTCTAAATGTTCAATGTCTTCTTAAAACCAAATAAACATGAAATGAGGTAGACAACTATTTAATCAACATAAGGTTATTTTGTCCTCTAGTTTTAGGAATGTCAATTATAATTTCGAAGGAAATCTTTAACAAAAAACATATCATTAGTAAAAACCACTTGTAGCTATGATATCAGATGGTCAGATTGTATATTATAATTGGAAAACTAAAAATATTTGTATAGAGATAAATGATTGTATGATTAACTTATTTATATGTTTGTAACAACCCATAATTTAAGTCATTTGAAATTGGAAGATTTAATTGATTTTAAATAATGAAAAGTTAATTTTATATGTTAACTAAATTAAATTTCAAATATAGCATTTATTGGATAATTTAATTGTTGAATTTAATAATTTAAAATTATTTAAATAATTGAATCTTAGGTTTTAAGTTAGATAAAAATGATTTAAAAGCTTATTTAATTTCTATTAATAAAAATAAAGATAGTAATACTTTTAAATTGGATTTAAAAGTGATTTAACTGGTTTTGAAAATGACTTTTTTAAATTAACGTATAAAAATAGCCTTCCGGGGCACTATCTTGGATTTCAACCAAACACTTTCATTGGATCCGTAATAATGAAGTATAATACGCCGCCAAATTTCATGTCGATCCGATGAATCGTTTGGACGTGCGAGATCGAAATGCGTAGAATTTAATATCGAAAATTTAATATAATAATTGGATTCAAAAGCTATCTTCTGCATACGATCGAATTAGGCCTCGAAACTAGTTCCATTGTGTTTAAAATAGGGGTATAACATATAGAACGTCAGGTGGCATGCCTCATTTGGAGTTTGATATTTTCGGACGTTTATAGTTGGATATTTTCAAATATAAACGCGCGCACACACACACACACATAATATAATAGGCCATCACCCTCTCTATTCTTGCCCATTCCCTCCACCATATTAACCCCATACTTCAGCCATACCTTCTCCATGTCAACCCATAACCATCTTCCCTCTATAAAAGCATCCCCATAAACAAAGAAAAACAAATTTTCACAATTCAAATCAAACTACACCTCATCCAACGGTTCACGATCATCATGACTGATCCATGCACTTTCAAGCTAAGTGTTCAACTAAGAAGTTATAGCCGACGTCAAGATGAGTGAAGTGGACGGTGGAGATAAGGTGGTGGCTGGAAATCAAGTAAAATAGCAAATCAAACTTTTACCAATTTCGGTGAATTAGTTGATCGTTTAACGATGGGGTTTGAAGGGAAGTTTTAGAGAGAGTTAGGAGCTAGCCAAAGATGAGATCTTATGACTATTGTGGTCAGGGTTCGCCAGAAAATTGCGGTTGATCAGAAATGGTGACTTTCGTTCTTTTGATTCGTGTACGAGCTACGGTCAACGATTTAAGGTAAAGTTCGTGTCTTTAGAAAGCTAAGAGGCGTGGGGTTCTAATGGAAGTAGTCCCATGGTCAACGGAGGCATATGGATAGCAAATAAGGCAGATGAATGGAGACGTGTGGCTTTGGGTTCGAGTTCACTTTTTTGGCTCGTCATCGGTGATAGAGGCATCGTAGGGCTTTTCCATGTGAAGGAAAAAGATGCGCGAGAGGATGATAGTTCGAGTGGCAGTGGTGTCGTGGTGTCAAAAGAGGCACTGGTGGTGTTGTTCGCCGTTGAACGCTAACTGACGTGTTCGTGTTGCATGAGCTCGTGGTGGGACTAAGGGCACGTGAGATGGTGTGTCAGGCATAGGAGGGTTTGTCGGAGTTGGGGGTGTCTCTTGGTGGGGTCGCGATCGTTCTAAGTGCCCGTGGTGGCGGCGACCAGTAGGAGAAGGAGGCGACCTGGTTGAGCACGAAAGAGATGATAGAGAGGGGGAAAAGTGGGTTAATTGATTTCAAAAGGTAATTATGGGGATTAACAATTAGATTATTAATTAATCAAGTTATCTAATTCAAATTCTTATGTCAATTGTATCTTGCTCACATGAGGTCCGATCGAGACCATACTTTTTGCATTGCGCTCGTGATGACAAAAGCTTCGCAATGGAACTAGTTTGGACGAATTTGGAGATAGTTGAAATTTAAGCTAAAATCAGATATCGTTTGATTTTAGTTCCAAACTGGAACGCCTCGGCAACGATAGATAATTTCAGTGACTTAAACCCATCCTTTTTGTTAACTAGTATGATATATATTTGCTAAAATTTGTTGAATGATTGTATGGATGAATTACTATATTTATTAGTTGGTTTGGATATATTCCCGCCTATTGGAGCGAATGAGACCCTATTACGTTCCCGTGTAACAGTGGATGACTCTTTGTATACGAACCTCGCCTCGAAGTGGTTGATTTTTATTCTTTGGTTATATAACGTTTGTGATGCAGGGGGAACATGTTATAGGGATCCAACGAGATTCCTCGCTATTATTGAATTATTTCAATAATATTTCTTTTATATGGATTATTGAATAATGAACATGATTGTGGAGACTGTGGTTATAACATCGTTATATGTTTGTAAATAAAACCCGGTAGTGATAGAAAATCAATATCGATATTGATTAAGTGTTGGGTGGCTATAGGCCTCAAATTAGTATTTTAAAAAAACTATAAATTGCTGTTTAAGTTGGAATTGGTTTTCAAGATAAGAAACGATTTTTAAAATCTGAAATTAGATTTCAGAAATATTTTAAGGATTATCTATTTAATTATATTAACATGTTTTTAAAGTTATATAATTATAATAATATTATTTGAAGGTTATTTAATTATATTAATATTGTTTTAAAGTTACATAATTATAATAATATTATTTTAAGGTTATTTAATTATATTAATATTGTTTTAAATTTATATATAGTTATAATAATATTATTTTAAGGTTATTTAATTATATTAATATTGTTTTAAAGTTATATATTTATAATAATATTATATTAAGGTGATTTAATTATGTTAATATTGTTTTAAAGTTATATGATTATAGTAATATTATTTTAAGGTTATTTAATTATATTAGTATTGTTTTAAAGTTATCAGTTATAGTAATATAGTTTTAAACAGTTATCAAATTGTGAAAAGGTTAATTATTTCAGGATAATTATGGTTTGAAATTAATAATAAGGATTATTAATAAGGTTTTGAAAATAAATCATTATTATTTATAAAAATGGAAAAGATTAATTATTCTTGTTCCTTAAACAATATTTTTAAATTATTAGTTATTAATTATGATGTTTTACAATTAATAATTTTCATTTATTTATAATGTTTATTGTTTATCATTATTATTATATATAATGGTGTGTTGAAGTAAAAGGATTTTTGATTATTTATAAATGTTTTTCTGAGACCCATGAATAGAGTTGAAAGACTTGGATTTTATAAAAGAGCTTATAATATTGTTTAGAGACGTAAGGAAGATTATTTACAAGGTGAAAGGTTTTATAAATGGTTAGAGATTTATAAACGAATTTTAGAAATGGGTTTATAGATGTACAAAGGAAGTTTTATAAATGGTTTGAGAAGTTCTATAAAATGGTTTATAAATGGTTTTAGAGAATCACAAGGAGTTTATGAATGATTTTTGAATCGAATAAAAATGGAATCTTTCTTAGTGTGTAAATATACTTATACCGTTAAGATAAGTATATGGATATTTTCTAAGTTTTGAAAATATAAGAATTGGTGGATATATCTTTGTAAAAGTGTTCTTATACAAGCAATTTACAAATGGTTTTATTTATGAAAGATTTATAAAAGGAGGCTAGTGATTGCTTATATGCTGAACCAATGTTGGTTTTCCCTATGAAATAAATCCTTGATTTGAATGTATATTTGTTGACAGTTAAATAACCGACTATCAAAAATGGACCCAAACGTAACTTTGGAAACATCTAGGAGAAACACGTGAGTTATATGGCACAATCATCTCCGATGATGCTGTACTGTGCGTATAAATCTTGTTTCGTTCTCCTAGGACAATGATAGGGAAATCCATCCACTAACGGTTAGAAGGTGATCTCCAATCTTATCTTTGACTGTTTATTTCATAAAGAACCGGGGTTGAGTTTACCAGGAATTATCGAATATTGTTTCGAAGAGACCGGGATCGCGTATGTTACCCGAAAACCACTTCGATCCAACGAATGCATTTCGAAGTGAAGACATCTTGAAGATGATGGAATTGAAATGGAGCTCTTAAGTGTTTTGTTCAGTCCTAGAACGAACTTGTATGGATGAATATTGATATTGCATTGTTGCCTAGTGTAACGACCCAGAATTTGGGATATTTGAAATTAGAATATTTAATTGATTTTAAATATTTAAAAGTTAATTTTTAACTCGAATTTCAAATACAACGATTTATTGGATAAATTTAATTATTGAATTTAATAATTGAATATTGGGTAAATTAGTGAATCTTGAGTTTTAAGCTTGTTAAAAATAATTCAAAGGCTTATAAAATTTATATTAATAATAATGTAGATAATAAAACTTTTAAATTGAATTTAAAAGTGATTTGTTCGGTTTTAAAAATATATCGTTTGAATTTGCATTAAAAATTGCCTTCCGGGGCATAGTCTCGGATTTCGACGAAACATGTTCCATTTGTTCCGTAATAGTGTATTATTATCGGATTTCAAATTTCGTAACATTTGGTGTTATCGTTTAGTCGTATGCGATATAAACGCGCTGAAATTTATATTGGGAATTCAATATAAAAATTGGGTCCAAAAAACTATCTTCTCCATACGATCGAATTAGGACTCGAAATCTTTTCCATTGTGTTCGGAATAGGGGTAAACATTATGAACGCCTAGTGGCATGCCTCTTTAGGGGTTTGAGATTTTGAGTTGTGTAATCGAGACGGTTTGAAATTTTATATATATATATATATATATATATTTGATTGATTGACTATATTCACATCAACTTGCTTTCTGTCTTTCTCAACCACCCTATGATTAGAAAACATGCCATGTAAGATACATTTCCCTCTTTTCTCCTTTTTAAAAACACACGCAACACGCAGAGAACGAAAAAAAATGGTGGATTCAAAAAATTATATCTCCTAATCCACTAAGCTAGAAATCATGAAATTTATTTTAAAAATCGTGATTTGCAAAAGGCTTCAATCTGATATGTTTTTCGAGAATGCGAATAGAATTTTATCAAGCTCGGTTTTCACAGTTGAAGCAAGGGTTCCTTGTTTCTCGGGTTTTGGGTCCGCGATAGGTGAATTAGATGTCGGAATTGGGATCGTGAGGCGAAGGTGCTCGTGTAGCCGATGTCTAGTGATGTGCGGTGTAACAACCCGCATATTTTACGATTGTATATTTAAATGTTTTATTTAAATATGGCATCGTTAGTCGGATTCAAGTTAGAAATGTTACTTTTTACAAACAGTCAAATTGGGACTCGAAACCACTTCCATTGAGTCCAAAATGGTGTTTGCGAGCTTTTTGAGTATAAACATCGATATGTTTGGAGTTGAGTAGAAGTTTGACATTTTCACTTAGGGCTTTGGGCTTGGGTTTGGGTCTCAGCCCACTAACCCAACTCATTTTATATCCTAACTCCACCCCCTCTCCTCTTCATTCATTCTATCATTTCCTAACACTTCAAGCTTTAGAAAAATGGGGGAAGAGAAGGACTTAGAAATTCCTAAGCCCTAGATTCATTTTCAAATCTCAAGTTCTAGCTCCAAAATCTAAGAGAATCTTAGGTAAGCATCCTCTTCATCTTCTCCATCTCATTTTCTCTTCAATTTTAGAAATTTTCTAAACCCTAACTTAGGAAATGTTTTTCTTTTAAGCTTAGATTGAAGCTTCTTGGGTTATAATTGAAGAGTGATTGTTCTTGCCTTGCTCTATAGCTTCTCTTGTGTTTTTGGGTTTAAAAGGTGAGTTGTTGAACTCACATCTACGTCTATAGCTTTCGTTGTTGTTAGGTATGAATTCCTAACACTTATTTATGTTCATTTGCTTTTGATTTGAATTGAATTAGTGAATATTCCAAGTTTTGGTGTTTTGAGGTCAAATCTTTAAAAATCCAATCTTTGATGTTTGAACACGTTAGTGGGGTGTTTCGGAGGGCCATACAAGGTTGGGTTGTTACTTGGTGTAAATCCTTAGTCGTTGTTGCTCGCTCGTTCGCTTCCGTTCCGTGTTATTGATTTTTCCCCACAAGGGGACTAGGCTGATTCTGCTCTAGAAGCAGGTTCAGTCGACTGAACCAGTAGGTCAGTCGACTAAACCAAGGGCAGAAAACATTCTGTCCCTATATCAGTCGACTGACCACCTGGGTCAGTCGACTAACCTGGAAACCGAAAGTTTCCAGGCATTGGGTCAGCCGACTGACCACCTGGTTCAGTCGACTGATCTGCTTGTCTCGGCCGAATTTGTTTATTTTGCTTGGGATTCCAATTTTAATCGATTCGTGTTGATCCAATTAGTTGTTATCGCATTTTTTGACTTTGATGATTCTTTTCAGATTTCATACATGGGTTTTTATAAAGTGATCTTTTTAAATTGTATTAAAAGCTCGTTTCTCCAACTTATAAATTCTATATAAAACACACACAATTTTTCATTTCGAGCGAAGAGGGAGGAGAATTAAATGATTAAATAAAACGCGTGCTATGAACACGTGGGTTTATCTTTTCAGTTAATTCCTAATCTATTCGTTTGACTGTTTTGACCTTTGGGTCTGGTTTACCGATGAGATGAGGTGAACTTTGTACTGCTATGAGTGTGAAATTGACTAACGGTTAGTAAACCGTTTAGTGCGAACGTGCGGTATGGGACTCACGTTAATATTTTTCAGGTTCCTATCTGAGAGTTGTGACACATTCTACCACTCAGTGGTGTCCAGTACAGAGCCTCCGGACCTTCGCCACTACGGTTTGTTGCCTTCGGGTATGTTGCCTTTGGGCTTGTACCTTCGGGTTTATGCTTTCGGGTTTGTTGCCCTATTGTATCGCTTTTGGAGTTGGTCATTCGTCACCGCTCGAGAGATATATGGGTTTGTTGCCTTCGGGCTTGTAGATCCTTGTTATACAGTACTGAGCTCGAGCATCTTTTGTTTCTTTGACAATTATATTTCCCTAGTGTATCACCTTTTGGTGTAGGTCCTTAGAACCACACGATATATAGCGATTACCTTGTGGAAACTTGTGTTACCTTTATTGGTATTTGTTATTTGCCTTTTTGGCTTGTTTTAGGATATTCGTATCCTTTGTTTATTTGAGTTGCCGATGATATGAGGCTTGTTATGATTCATCTTTTGTTAGATGATCTGGTTATCTCTTTTAGAGATATTTGTGGTACTTTATGACCTTGGATGTTCATTATCATTTAGTTTATCTAACTGATTTGTTTAGCTAGACTGACCCGTGTATTTTATACTCGGGTCAGATCGAGATGTTTTAGGTTAGGTACATTGGACTTAGCCTATTTTGCTTCCGCATGGACTATTATGCTAGCTCCTTTTTGCTATAGCTTTTTGTGTAGTCCTTTCTGGCTGTAACTCTGATATGTATTCTTTTGACTCGCTTTTATATTGTGGTTTGCTTTACCACTTGACATGTATCATTTTGTATACTCTGTAATGTATCTGTATATGTGTAAATGTATGTGATGATCTACTGTTCTGTGATGTGTATTACATTTGAGTTGTTATATTTTGTTCTGATAGATCCTTCAGCCACCTATGGCTTTGTATTAAGGATTTATTGGATATGTCGATCCATTTGAGAAAGAAGAAAAAAAATGTATGGCAATTGTCGGCGTATTCAATAGATAATTAAGACAAGGCTATAGATGGTCGCTCCTATCCAGCTCTATTCTCCGTATTAGCAGACGGTGTTACCTAGTAATACTCTTTGCTAATGTGGGTCTCAGAGTGGGGCGTCACATGCGGTCACCTGGAAAGGGTTGCGACCCCTCGTACGGTCGAGAGAGAGGACCCAGGTCGCAATTTGCACGAAGGTGCCAAGCTCGACGTTGGTGGTATGGGTAGGTGTGGTTTTCGATGGGGAGTCGATCGGTGAAGTCTTGGTGAGATTTCGTGGAGTGTGGGTGTGGGGAAATGTCGTGCACGACCATGGTAATGTGCTTATACGAGCTACAAGCGTGAGTCATTTTGGGGGAAGAAGGTACTGTTCCTAGCGAGTTGGGCTGATGGTTGAGTTGGGTAAGAATTCATTTTAATTTGTGAATTAAATTGATTTATTTAATGTTAAAACTTTGAAAATTTATAACTCCTCCAAACTAAACCCGATTAAACCACGGATATTTGCGTTAGGATCATATTGATGTGAACAATAATATGGGATTGGATTGGTTAAGATTTAAGCTTGCAAAATTTTAAGCCAAACTCGAACGTCGTTCGAATTCAGATGGAAGTAGAACGTTTCGACAACGACAGAAATTTCGGTGAGTTAATCTCACTCAATTTTGGATTTACCGCAGTTAATTTTAAATAGTTAAAATTATTTATTGATTGTTTTATAGAATTGATAAATTATTATCTGTTTGGATGGTATATTATATATAGTAGTATATATATTAGTAATTGGAGTGATTGATATTCCCACACACATATACATACATACATACACACACACACACACACACACACACATATATATATAACGGATGAGACCCTATGCGCCCCGCATAATAGTGCATGACCCTATATACCGCGATATCCCTCTCGAAGTGGGATTGGTATTTTTATATTGTATTAACATCCGTGGATGCAGGGAAAACAGGTTGGAGGGATCCAACTAGACTCCTCAAAAATGTTGAAATTATTTTCATATTCGGTGATATGATTTTTTTTGAATAATCTGTGATAGATTATAGTGGAATTTGAATTTATTAGATGCTATGGTATTACTGGTTAGATTTTGGCATTTTAATATACCATAAATATGAATATTGAAATTTTAAAAGAAAATAAAAAGGGAAATCGAAAGTAAAATATTTATAGTGAAATTTGGATTTATTAAAGGAAATGAATTTGGGAAAAATAAATAGCTTGATTTTTAAAATTTGTACTTGATAATTTCGGAATATGGAAAAATAGAGATTTTGAATAATGTAAATAAAAGGATTTTAAATAATAGAACTTAAGCGATATTGTTTTAAGTGTAAAAGGATTTATTTTTAAAAATTGAGATCTAAAATAGTTTGGGAAGGTAAAAAGGAAATTTGAAAAGAAGATATGAAATTGTTATACTAGATTTTTAATAAGATTATGAAAAGAAAGTGGAATCTGAATTTAGTTGGGTTTTGGGAAATATTTTGGGTTATTTAAGAAATTAAATTAAAAATGGGATTTAATGTAGAAATCGATTAAGTATTGTAAAACCGTTATATACGGGAAATGAGACTATGAAATTTATAAACAAGGTTTATAAATAAAGCAAATGATATTAGTGGATAAATTGAAATTATAAATTCATGGTGAGGATTTATAAGGAGATGGGTAAATCGGTTTAAAAGTAAATGATAGATTTTTTTTTGAAATATGGAAAGGGAATTTTACTGAATTGGAACGTAAGTCAAATTAGGAATAAATCGAGAGAGTTTTATAAATGTTAGACTGGTTATATTGAAATTGGAAGATACATTTTATCGAGAAATTTAATTTGTTTAAAAAGGAGGATTCTTGATTTGGTAATTTAAAAAGGTGTTTAAGGATATTTAAAAAAATTAATTATTTAGTTATTTTAAATTTGTTTTAAGTATATTAATTATGAATTAAGTCAGTTTGTATTAAGTTAATTATTATTTAGAATTAATTAGTATTATTATTTTAAAAGGATAATTATTCAATATTAATGTTATGATATAATAACTTTTATTAAAGAGTATTTTCCTAAAGTTTAACTTGGAAATTTTTTATAGAATTTTCATAAGTATTGTTTTGAAAATTTTTAAATAAAGTTTTCGGGAAGTTATGGTATACTCGCATGGCGAAATCGGAGGCAGTGAGTGCCTGCAGTTAAGTTTTGGATTTCTCTGGGATAGAGACGTAACCATTAAGATATGAATCCATGGTTTGATACCGCAGTGGTACTTTCCAGATTATTTTAAAGGTTTCCAAATATCTTTGAAAAGAATAGTTTGTGAATATACTAAATTCGGTAAGAAAATATATATTTTGGATAAGAAGATTTAAGTGATTGAAATTTAAATTTAATAAGACTTAGTGTTTTTCAGTGGAAATTGGAATCTGTGATTGTATGATTGTTTCTTTGATAGTTAAATAACCGATTATCAAAATCTGGACCCAAAATATAACTTTGGGAATATCTAGAAGAAACACGGAAATTATGTGGTACAGTTACCGTTCGAGGTGCTACACTGTACATATAAACTCGTTTCGTTCTTTTAGAACGATGATAAGGAAATCCATCCACTAACGGTTAGGAGGGGATCTCTGATGTTCTTTTCGTCTGTTATTTTTTAAAGAGCCGGGGTTGAGTTTACCGGAAAATATCGAACGTTGTTTCGAAGAGACCGGGATCAGATAAGTTATCCGAAAACCACTTCGATCCAACGAGTATGTTTTCGAAGTAAAAACAAGAGCATGGAGTCGAAGATGGAGCAGTGAAGTGCAAGGGCTAATTGCTACTAATTTGAGGATTATTCTAAAATGGATGTAGTTGGAATAGTGCCTTCGGTTACGTATGGACCCAGAACGGACTTGTATGGATGAATGCTATCAGTACATTGTCATTGGAGGACAATGAGCATTCTAAGTGAAAATTCCTTAAAAAGGTAATCATAGCCTCTAGCCTCATCAACCGGGAATGACTGAAAAGCAGGGGAGATGCAGCAAGGCTAAGTGGGTAGCACCCAACTAGGGAATTTTTATCATCTTTCTAGATACCCTCAGA
Source organism: Allium fistulosum (assembly GCA_030737815.1). Taxonomy (NCBI): domain Eukaryota; kingdom Viridiplantae; phylum Streptophyta; class Magnoliopsida; order Asparagales; family Amaryllidaceae; genus Allium; species Allium fistulosum. The sequence continues at coordinate 896,146,388 of CM060907.1, read as the reverse complement.
TATTATTCTATTACTAAGATACATGAAAGGAGCTCGGAAAAGGGTGGGAACACCAGCGGTGATAGCATATAAGATCTATCCAGGTTAGGGGTAGTCCGGTCTTTTGTTGCAGGGGATCCCGGCCTGGTCCTCGATACACTATTTCTAGACGTGTATTGTGACAGGTGGTACCCTAGTGCCTAGTCATTCGTATGGAATCCATTCTCCAATACGTTCCTTTATGGTTTTGATTGTAGAGCTTATTATGCTGGAATTTAATTAATATAATAATTTTAGCTATTTGAATAAGTATTTATACTTAGACACTATTATAATATCAGATGATTTGATATGAAATGTTTTGGTTATCGTAAGGTAAAAACCCACCGTGTTTATATGTAGTGTGGTCTTATGAGATGCCTTTGGTTTTCAAAGGATTTTGAAAACTTTAATAATTCAAATTGAGTGTGTTTTCTCACGCTGGTTTTCCAGACTAACTCGGGTGTTATTTTATTATATTGCTTGGGTCAGACTGAGTATTACAGATACAGGATATGATGCTATGGAGCTTAGGAGATGAGCTGGATGAAGAAGACGTATTTCACGTATCTGATTATATTCTGCTATGTATTGTAGGCTGTATATTCAGCACTTGTGAGGACAGGTTATACAACTGTCTAGTATTGAGTTATTGATTTATTGTACTCTGATGATGTAATGTATAAATAACAGTTATAGTTCTTTTTTTGTATAAAGACCAGTTGTTATCTATTATATATTGTTTCGCTGCGATTGTGAGATTGTGTTGTTGTTTCAATTTTCTTCTTCTACCTCTTTCTTCTTTTCCCTAAAGATCTGGTATTTTTGGCATTCGATTGCTCGGCATGTAATATAGTGGATGTATTGATGTCGATTTTTGGAGGTCGAAAATCGGCGTGACACTTCGTATCTTAGTAGAAGGTTAAGCGAGAACCTTGGCTCTGGTGGGGTAACTCATTAGAGATAAGGTCAGTAGCACCCTAGAATGAGTTTGAGTGTATTAATAGATATGAGCGCATATTTGTTAATGAATATAAAACTGTTTTATATTGCGTTGATTGATCTATTGAATGGCTTATGAATTCTGGTCAATACGAGTAATTAACGTTATTGATAGGGATCTCTAAACATTTGAACAGAGCAATTCGACATGGTATTGGTTTGAAATGGGGTAAATGAAATAATTTTACTCAAATTATTTTTTTTATATATAAAGAAATAATTTTTTAGAAAATTATTATAATTATATATGGTTTGCTTGGTTGATAGGAAATGATAATATTAAATCATTATCATTTGTTGATGTGGTGATTGAATAAAGATTGTTATTAGCATCAAAACTTAAGAGATAATTTCGTATAACGAAAATGGAATTTGTAAAAAAAATAGATTTATAAGTGTGATTTATAAATTGAAATGAAATGAAATTCTGGAGTATATTTAAATATGAATTGTACAAAGGATTTAAAAGTTGGAAATTTGGGAATTTAATTCCCTTTGGTTTTGAAATGTTTTTCAAGTCTCGTCAAAAAAAAATCATTTGGAAATATTTTTGGGTTGGAAATGGAATCTGTTGAGATTTGGAATAAAAATATTTAAAAATGGTTTTAAAGAATAAAAGCACTGAACTCACTTCGGTCGCTGGAAAATAATTTCGATGATGACTGCAGCATCATCGACTTTCATTTTCGAGTTTCCAAGGGAGGAATTTGTACCTTAATGATTTTCATTGGAGTTTTGGTTTGGTAAAACTGATTTGATTTGGAATTCAATGAAAAGATTGATATACAAAAGGTTGTGTACATATATATATATATTTGATTTCAAAAATGATTTGAGATAAATTGGGAACAAGGAGTTTAACTCTGGTGGTTTGTTTAAAAATGTTTATGGAATATGAATAAGTTTGAAAACTTATAAAATTTGAAATGGAATGGAAATTAACTTGAATTAAGTTAGATAAAGAGGATTTGAGAATTTAGCCTAAGTAGGCTAAATGGAGAAAAGAATTATTGAAAATGGAATTCAGTGAGATTTGAAATAAAATTAGTGAATGAACTAATTAATTAAATTAGTAAGTTAAATGGATTTTAAATTGAATTTGATTGGAAATAAATTAATAGATGGAACTAGTTTAAAATAATTAGTGGATTAAATATGGGTTGAGAGATGGTTGATAAAATTCAATATTTAAAAAAAAAATTGAAGATAAATTGAGTTCAAATGGAATTGAAAAAAATTTAATTTGAATAGAAATGAGTATAAACCAAAGTGATGAAGTGGAAATAAACATAAGAGCTTTTTATAAAATGTTTATAATAGACTTAAGAAATTGATGGTGAAATTCTTAAGTAAAATTGATATTGGGTAATATACTAAGTACATAGGCAAATGGCATAAATGTGAATAAAATGAATTTGACATAGCTAAGAATAAATGGGAAATTAATACATAAGTTGTACGTATATTATTTTATTCGCATAACGATTTGATCCAGATTCGAACACCGAATTTCGAGATAATTTGTATCAATTCGAGTTAGGATTTTTCACTCGATTTTCGACGGAGAACCCTGGATATGGATTTTTGATTGATTCTGGAATTTTCTATCATAGTATATGGCTATGCAAGGAGAATGACGGTTTCTAATCAAGAAACCAGATCTGAGTCCACACTAGAGAGTCGTGTGAATGATACTAGTTCGAAGGTGAAATTGTGTGGTCGAGTGAGCGATCAGAATTGATATTGCGCACGGATAATATATGTACGTCGTACGGTTTTGGTGAAACAAATACTGAAAGTTTAAAATTTGCAAAATAAAATGATTGGAATTATGTGATTGGATATTATTGGTAAGTAAGGTGCAGGTATTTAAAGCAAAAGCTAAATTGATGTTTTCGATTTCAGAAGTAAAATTTGATTGCCCGACAAAAAGGTACATGTTTAAATTGTGTTTGAAATTGATGATTTAATGATTGAGCCACTTGGCTTTTGTTTTCTTTTGATGATTTGGGGCCGTAGTGGTGTTTTGTAGTTTTTCGGATCTAGGAGCGCAAAGGAGACGTTGGCGAAATTTTTCAAAAATTTAAGGAGTTAGAAAAATTTTGAAGAAAATTTTGATAATTTAAAATTTGGTTTTAAATTATAAATTTAATGATTGAGGGGATAATATTAGTTGTAATCTATGGATTAATTTGGAAAATTAGTAGGAGTGATAACGTATTTTTAATAAAATTGTTTCGAAAAGTTGTTTGAAACTGGGTGGTTTTGGGAAATTGTTAGGTTTTGGACCATTCTTCATACCTTGGAAATTTCGAGGACGAAATTCTTTTTAAGGGGGGAGGAATGTAATGACCCAGAATTTTGGGATATTTGAAATTGGAATATTTAATTGATTTTAAATATTTAAAAGTTAATTTTTAACTCGAATTTCAAATACAGCAATTTATTGGATAAATTTAATTATTGAATATTAGGTAAATTATTGAATCTTCAGTTTTAAGCTTGTTAAAAATAATTTAAAGGCTTATAAAATTTATATTAATAATAATGTAGATAATAAAACTTTTAAATTGAATTTAAAAGTGATTTGTTCAGTTTTAAAAATATATCGTTTGAATTTACATTTAAAAATAGCCTTTCGGGGCACAGTCTCTTATTTCGACAAAACTAGTTCCATTGGATCCGTAATAGTGTATTATTATCGAATTTCAAATTTCGTAACGTTTGGAGTTATCGTTTGGTCGTACGGGATATAAATGCGCTGAAATTTATATTAAAAATTCAATATTAAATTTGGGGCCAAAAAGTTATCTTCTCCATACGATCGAATTAGGACTCGAAACCTTTTCCATTGTGTTCGGAATAGGGGTATAACATTATGAACGCCTAGCGGCATACCTTGATAGGGGATTGAGATTTTGAGTTGCGTAATCGAGACGGTTTGAAAATTTATATATATATATATATTCAATTGACTATATTCACATCAACTTGCTTTCTGTCTTTCTCAGCTACCCTATGATGTGAAAACATGCCATGTAAGATACATTTCCCTCATTTCTCCTTTTTAAAAACACACGCAACATACAGAGAACGAAAAAAAATGGTGGATTCAAAAAATATATCTCTTAATCCACTAAGCTAGAAATCACAAAATTTATTTTAAAAATCGTGATTTGCAAAAGGCTTCAATCTGATATGTTTTTGGAGAATGCAGCTACAATTTTATCGAGCTCGATTTTCACAGTCGAAACTAGGGTTCCTTCTTTCTCGGGCCCTGGGTTGGCGATAAGTGAATTGGAGGCCAGAATTGGGATCGTGAGGTGAAGGCGCTCGTGTAGCCGATGTTGGTGATGTGCGGTCACCTCAGAAGGGTTGCGACCCCTCGTACGGTCGAGAGAGAGGGCCCAGGTCGCGATTTTCATGAAGGTGCCGAGCTCGACGTTGGTGGTATGGGTAGGTGTGGTTTTCGATGGGGAGTCGATCGGTGAAGTCCTGGTGAGATTTCGTAGAGTGTGGGCGAGGGGAGACGTGTGTGCACGGCCGTGGTGATGTGCGTGTACGAGCTATGGGCGCAAGTCATTTTGGGGGAAGAAGGTATTGTTCCTAGCGGGTTGGGCTGATGGTTGAGTTGGGTAAGAATTCATTTTAATTTGTGAATTAAATTGATTTATTTAATGTTAAAACTTTAAAAATTAATAACTCCTCCAAACTAAACCCGATTAAACCGCGGATTTTTGTGTTAGTATCGTATTAACGTTAATAATAATATGGGATTGGATTGGTTAAGATTTGAGGTTGCAAAATTTTAAGCCAAACTCGAACGTCGTTCGAATTCAGACGGAAGTAGAATGTTTCGGCGACGACAGAAATTTTGTTGAGTTAATCTCACTGAATTTTGGATTTACCGTAGTTAATTTTAAATAGTTAAAATTAATTATTGATTGATAGAATCGATAAATTATTACCAGCCCAGATGTTATATTATATATATTAGTATATATATTAGTAATTAGAGTGATTGATATTCCCGCATATATATATATATATATAACGGATGAGACTCTAAGCACCCTGCATAATAGCGGATGACCCTATATACCACGATATCCCCCTCGAAGCGGGATTGGTATTTTTATATTGTATTAACATCTGTGGATGCAAGTAAAACTGGTTGGAGAGATCCAACTGGATACCTTAAAAATGTTGAAATTATTTTCATATTCGGTGATATGATTTGTTTTGAATAATCTGTGATAGATTATAGTGGAATTTAAATTTGTTGGATGATATGGTATTACTGGTTAGAATTTGGAATTTTAAAATACCATAAATATAAATACTAAAATTTTAAAAGAAAATAAAATGGGAAATTGAAAGTAAAATATTTATATTGAAATTTGGATTTATTAAAGGAAATGAATTTGGGAGAAATAAATAGTTTGATTTTTAAAATTTGTACTTGATAATTTCGGAATATGGAAAATAGGGATTTTGAATAATGTAAATAAAAGGATTTTAAATAATAAAACTTAAGCGATATTGTTTTAAGTGTAAAAGGATTTATTTTTAAAAATCGAGATCTAAAATAGTTTGGGAAGGTAAAAAGGAAATTTTAAAAGAAGATATGAAATTGTTATACTAGATTATTAATAAGATTATGAAAAGAAAGTGGAATCTGAATTTAGTTGGGTTTTGTGATATATTTGGGTTATTTAAGAAATTAATTTAAAAATGGTATTTAATTGAGAAATCGATTAAGTATTGTAAAACCGTTATAAACGGGAAATGAGACTATGTAATTTATAAACAAGGTTTATAAATAAAGTAAAGTGATTATCAGTGGATAAATTGAAATTATAAATTCACGGTGAGGATTTATAAAGAGATGGGTAAATCGGTTTAAAAATAAATGATAGATTCTTTTTTGAAATGTGGAACGGGAATTTACAGAATTGGAATGTAAGTCAAATTGGGAATAAATCGAGAGAGATTTATAAATGTTAAACTGGTTATATTGAAATTATAAGATACATTTTATCGAGAAATTTAATTTGTTTTAAAAAGGAGGATTCTTGATTTGGTAATTTAAAAAGGTGTTTAAGGATATTTAAAAAAATTAATTATTTAGTTATTTTAAATTTGTTTTAAGTATATTAATTATGAATTAAGTCGGTTTGTATTAAGTTAATTATTATTTAGAATTAATTAGTATTATTATTTTAAAAGGATAATTATTCAATATTAATGTTATGATATAATAACTTATATTAAAGAGTATTTTCCTAAAGTTTAACTTGGAAAATTTTTATAGAATTTTCATAAGTATTGTTTTGAAAATTTTTAAATAAAGTTTTCGGGAAGTTATGGTATACTCGCATGGCGAAATCGGAGGCAGTGAGTGCCTACAGTTAAGTTTTGGATTTCTCTGGGATAGAGACGTAATCATTGAGCTGTGAGTCCATGGTTTGATACCGCAGTGGTACTTTCCATATTATTTTAAAGGTTTCCAAATATCTTTGAAAAGAATAGTTTGTGAATATACTAAATTCGGTAAGAAAATATATATTTTGGATAAGGAGATTTAAGTGATTGAAATTTAAATTGAATAAGGCATAGTGTTTTTCAGTTGAAAATGGAATCTATGATTGTATGATTGTTTATTTGGTAGTTAAGTAACCGACTATCAAAATCTGGACCCAAAATATAACTTTGGGAATATCTAGAAGAAACACGGAAATTATGTGGTACAATTACCGTTCGAGGTGCTATACTATACGTATAAACTCGTTTTGTACTTCTCGGACGATGATAAGGAAATCCATCCACTAACGGTTAAGAGGTGATCTTCGATCTTATTTTCGTCTGTTATTTCCTAAAGAGCCGGGGTTGAGTTTATCGGAAAATATCGAACGTTGTTTCGAAGAGACCGGGATCGGATAAGTTATCTGAAAACCACTTCGATCCAACGAGTACGTTTTCGAAGTAAAAACAAGAGCATGGAGTGGAAGATGGAGCAGTGAAGTGCAAGGGCTAATCGCTACTAATCCAGAGGATTATTCCAAAATGGATTTAGTAGGAATACCGCCTTCGGTTCCGTTCGGACGCAGAACGGACTTGTATGAATGAATGCTATTAGTACATTGTCATTTGAGGGCAATGAGCATTCTAAGTGAAAATTCCTTAAAAAGGTAATCGTAGCCTCTAGCCTCATCAACCGGGAATGACTGAAAAGCAGGGGAGATGCAGCAAGGCTAAGTGGGTAGCACCCAATTAGGTTATGTTATATGACCTTTCTAGACACCCTCGGATATTATTCTATTACTACGATACATGGAACGAGCTCGGAAAAGTGTGGGAACACCCGGGGTGATAGCATATTCGGTCTATCCAGGTTAGGGGTAGTCCGGTCTTGTGTTGCAAGGGATCCCGGCATGGTCCTCGGTATGCTGTTTCTAGACGTGTATTGTGACAGGTGGTACACTAGTGCCTAGTCATTCGTATGGTATCCATTCTCTAATACGTTCCTTTATGGTTTTGATTGTAGAGCCTAGTTTGCTGGAATTTAATTATTGTAACAATTTCAGCTATTTGAATAAGTATTTGTACTTAGACACTATTATAATATCAGAGGATTTGATATGAAATATTTTGGTTATCGTAAGGTAAAAACCCATCGTGTTTATGTGTGGCATGGTCTTACGAGATACCTTTGATTTTCAAAGGATTTTGAAAACTTTAATAATTCAAATTGAGTGTGTTTTCTCACGCTGGTTTCCAGACTGATTCGGGTGTTATTTTATTATGATGCTCGGGTCAGACCGAGTATTACAGATATAGGATAGGATGCTATGAAGCTCAGGAGACGAGCTGGATGACGAAGACGTATTACACGTATCTAATTATATTCTGCTATGTATTGTAGGCTGTATATTCAACACTTGTGAGGACAGGTTATACAACTGTCCAGTATTGAGTTATTGATTTATTGTACTCTGATGATGTAATGTATAAATAACCGTTATACATCTTTTTTTGTATAAAGACTAGTTGTTATCTATTATATATTGTTCCGCTACGATTGTGAGATTCTGTGTTGTTGTTTCTATTTTCTTCTTCTACCTCTTTCTTCTTCTCTCTAATGATCTATTATTTCCAGCATTCGATTGCTCGGCATGTAATACAGTGGACGTATTGATGTCGATTTTTGGAGGTTGAAAATCTCGGTCGTGACACCTGGAGGGCAGTGTCAGAATTTCAATTAGGAAGTGCTATATAAAAAGGTAAAACGTAGCCTTGGACCTCAACCCCCGGGAAATGAAAAAATCGGGCATGCAGCATGGCCAAGTGGGTAGCTCCCAAGTAGGGTATCGTCATTCCAAATCTAGATCAGTTACTATCTATTCTTGTATGCTTTGGGGTCCAAGTGGGGTTATCATATTCTGTACTACTAGTCAAGTTGTTGGCCAGTCCTGTGTGGTAGGGGTACAAGATGTTCTTGTCAAAACCCGATGCATTTATCTAGAGATGTGCCTTCGAAATGTTGTTCCTTACCTTGTTATAGTACGGAATCCAACCTCCAATACGTGCCTTATGGTTTTGATTGTAGAACCTTGTATGATGGAATTTAATAATATAAAAATTTCGAGTAGGATTAATGAGTATTTGTATCTTACACACTATTATAATATCATAGAATTTCATATGAAATGTTTTGGTTATCGTAAGGTAAAAACCCATCGTGTTTATATGCGGCACAACCTTACAAGATACTCTTGATTTTCAAAAGGTTGTTTATAACTTTAAAATCTTGTTGGGTTTATTTTCTCACGCTGGTTTTCCAAACTGACTCGGGTGTTATTTTATTATAATGCTCGGGTCAAACTGAGCATATTACAAATTAATTTGGATGCTTCAGAGCTTCAAGAGATGATTTGGAGGACCAGAGACGTATTCTCATAGATGGTTATTTTTCCACTGTATTCATTGTTGTATCTATCAACAATTGTAAGGATAGGCTGTTATAACTGTCCAGGCTGAAATAGGTTAGTATACTTTGATTAATGTTTTGAATATACATACATTATAGTTTGTTTTGTGTAAAGATATATTACTTTTATCTTAAACCAGGAACTTCTCGCCGCTGATGTGGACTTCCCAGCATTCCTCATTTCAAAATCCTGCTCTCTTATCCACTTCCGCCTTTTTTTAACTCCCGTTAAACTATTCCACCACGTGACTTTCACCCCATCTTCTTTCTTTTTCGCCACGCTTCTGTCCATCCAACTTCTCTCTTTCCCATTCAACAACCACTCACATTTACTTCCTTTCTGCATCTGGGACTGCAATTCTGTCAAGTTGCTCCACCGCCCTCTCCCACTCCACCCCTACTTCTCCTCCCTCCGCTAACCTGCTCTTGGAGAAAATATACCCCCAACTGTACATCCCCTATACCAATCGAGGTCCAATTTTACCCCCCGACTGTCCTTATCTCCCGATTTCGTGCAACCAGCCTTCCTGAGGCTAGCCGGTCGAAGTCGAAGTGGTTTGTCAAACTCCTCTCACCCGTCGCTCAGTCAATGATACAGGTAGGCTTTCCTATTACTTAGCAAAACTTCTTTCACTTACAAATAAATTTTCCTATTATTCAGAAATATGGTAGGCTTTCCATATACCATGTGATTCTTCAGTTCACAACATTTCCAATTTTGTCCATTTTATTTATGAATCCTTGGTCTGAAAAAATTATGCATCTATCACCCGAAGGTTCAACAAAGTTATTTGTGATACATCATCACAATTGGTTGTGTAATGTTATTTTTTTTGTACTGTTGTTCAATCACTTGTGTACTGTTATAATTGGGAAGCCACTTTCGTATGGTATGATTCAGTAGTTCACTTACATAAATAATTTGTAAGATCTATGCGAATTCTAAGAATTTAAAAGAACACGTCATGTTAAAGTTGGCTGTTTACTCCATGTTTTTATGGCATCATTATACGCTTTTTTGTGTATCCATATTATATATTTTGCTCTTTTTTTATATGCGCACAAATTTATAATGTTCTAATTTAGATATTAAAGATTGATGAATTCAAGAATATTATTCCTTTTATCTGTTTTTTGATATAAATTATAGCCTGTGTTTTTATCTAATCTTCATTCTAAATATGGCATTTTGATTATTCAGTCAGTGATCAAATTGCTCCTAAGGTGCTACCCATGTCATATAGCACAGAAGATGACATTTGGAGCATAAGTGTGATAACATACATATTGTTCTATTGTTCAGACCCTTTTGGGCAAGAATAGAGTCTAGAATATTTCATGTTGTACTGAGAGCAGACCCTAATTTTGGTTATTCCCTATGGGCTGTTGCTCATGAAGCTAAAGCTTTTGTTAGAAGACTGCTAAAAAAGGATTATAGGAAAGGAACGATAGCAGCGCAAGCTCTAAGTAAGCCAGTATTTTTACTTAGATATTTTTTCATGTTTTAATCCCTTCTTTTAACTGATGTATGCAATTATTCATATTCTGAAATTGAATAGTGTTTTTGTAACTTTGGTAATGTCAGATCATCCACGGTTGAGAAATCGTAACCTATAAATTCTTCTTGATATCCTAATATTTAAACTTACATAAACATATATCTGCTCTACTTCTTTCAAGTGTGAAGCATTAAATGTATATTTTATTTTCCATGCTTTTCTTCATGTTAATATTTACTTCCTTCAGTGTTTATTCAGTGGATTATAAAAAGTTGTAGTGGATGTGTTAAAGGGTTGAATGTGCAAGATAACTTTGAAATCGACCATTTGGTGCACAGATTTTGATTTGAAATTTGTTGTTCTATTTTGATCCAGTACCACAATGCATATATGCTTCTTTTATACATTAGTTCTTCAAGTCATTTGTGCTCACGCACTCTCACTCGCACACACAGTTGTTCATTCACAACATTTTCCAAAATGTGCTTAATTTGATTTTCTCTAATACATCTAGTTTAGTTTACCATGTTTAGTTAGTGAAGTCCCTATCTAAAGCACTAACCAAATATGAGCTTTCATACCTTAAATCTCGGTTCAATTTATTAAAACCAAATAAAGTTGGTTATATTATATTGGAAAATTTCTGAAATGTATCCAACATTTGTATTTTTTAGTGATTTTATCATTTTTAACGATCAAAGTTGTTTTTCTGATAATATATTATGCCATTCATTGCTCATGATATGTTGCTCGATTCACCCTAATTGTACATGTGCTAAAGTATGAGCGATAACAACAACAATAAGGAGAGGCTCTTGAGAAAGATTATATAAAGAAGAATAATCCTTTTTACTTTGCTGACAAGTAACAATTCTATTGATAATACTGTATTCATGTCTTAATCCCCTCTGGTTTTTGCAAAGTTGTTAGTTTTGTACAAAAGACTAAAACGTTAGGTGCCCCGTTCATTTAGTCCACTACAGGTACGTTCCACAAAGTTACATATATAATCTTCCATAACTATTGGAAATCATGGTGCATAGCAGTTCATCATTTGTCCATGTTCGTCGCTGTCGGTTATCGGTAACAGCTATTACTTTTTTTGTTAACATGTTACAACCATTATTTGTGAATAACTAACTTTTTTTGTTGCCACAAAGTTTATGCTTTTTTTAAATAATTTTTTATCCTGTTAAAATGTATGAACCCTTTTATTCAATTAGTATTTTATATGAGGTTAACCTCATCCAATGTTAGATGAACCATTTTTTATTGCACAGTCTAATTACCTTTTCTTTTATATATAAACCAGTTAAAATTAAATTCCAACCTTTATTATTTACGTCACATCGGTGGGTTGGTTGTAGTATTAGCACAAAATATAATTGTTTCATGTACTTCTTGAAAATAATTATGTCAGTTCATATCTATTTACACTGATGCCTTGCTCTCTTTATAAGCCACCAAGTTAAATATTGGCTCTCGGTACATACCACAATCTTATAATAGTTAACCATAACTTTCATCTAAAATTTGAATCCGCTGAACACTCACTTTTGAATGACTGTTTTACTTGCCATATTGGCTTCGTAAGGCATTAACCACATGACTGTAACAACTGGTGATGTTATGTAAAAAAACTACGCGTTTTGTGATATTCAGTGAAATCCCATTATACAGTAATGTATACTGAACAGTTGCTAACATGAACTTTATTCAGATTATGGATTATACTTACATTAAGTTCACTTCCATTGTAAGTTACATGAGGTGTGCATATGAATATGGAGATAGTGTGCATAATTTTGTTGTACTGCTTTCACTTTCAGTTCATGTGCAAGTTTCTTTCATTACATATTTAATATGTAAATTCAGATTATTCTACAGTTGCATTGTAAAGTTTTAACATCATTCTATACAAAACTTCTAAAGAATTGCATTCATTGCACTTATCCGTATATTACTTATTTAAAGTTTAAAAGAATAAGATGTTGATTCCAGTTTTGTTAATTAAAGTTTGGATTTTATATTTATTTTTTGAACTTAACAGATGGTTTAACCAAACTTTTTCCTTCTGGATTACAAGTGTGGTAATTGTGTTTCTACTTATTTTGACCCATCAATGATTAAAGTAATGCTACTACATAAAATATATTACGATGGTGACAATTTCCTGCATCATCTTGATGGAGCAAGGAAAAGTAGCAATACCTATAATATTTTTCTACTCAACTCGCTTGACTTATGTAACATAGATAAATATTTATTATTGGTTATAACTGGCTATAGCCATTAATAATTACTTTTAACCGTGATAATATTTCATTTGCATAGCAAAGCAGTCATATTAGGTGTATCATTATTATTGACCAAAAGGTATGCAAATTTGAAAGATAGAAAAAACTAATTTCTTCTACCTATGACAAAATATCCAATATTTCATGTAAAATGTTTATGTAATACTGCATGAAAACTATGCATTATCCTATAACTTCCAATTGAAGTAGAAACATGTTACTCATTCTTCTAAATCATCATGTACACACTTGGCGCCCACGCATTTGCTTCAATATCCAATATGCATTTGTTCCTTTGCTTGCTAAAGTCTTTTTATCCATCGTTGTAGTTATATTACATATGGTAGATACCTACTTGAGCAAATTTTTGTTTGCGTATGTTTCATTTCTTTTTTAAATCCCTTAGAAATATTGTATTACCACTTCATGTATGTTATTTTAATCGCTCAATGTTTCATACTATTAGTAATTTTTCTGAATAATAATTGTATTATCGTTTTATGTGTATGAATTTGATTCCTCAATGTTCCATAATACTCATACTTTATTCTGAGTTTTACCATTTACAAGAGTTTTAAAGTTTCTAATAATCAAAAAATACTATGATGTCATTTTTTGAAGTAGCATTGTTAATTTACGCACTGTCAAAGGACCTAAACTTTGTTATGTTAAATAAAAGCCCATTTAATGTTAAATAAAAGCATATTTAATGGATTAAAGTTAAAAAACCATATTGAATGGATCTTAATTTAAACAATTGGTGATTCAATATTTAATATGATATGTAAATAGTCAATGATTCTCAATATGATGTCTTAAACCCATCTATCCCTCCATGGATTTTAAATCCGAAAATAAACTCGACAAAGTGTTAATGTTTTGAGCACAATCACATTGTGAAAAATCATATGAAAAGTCATGTTAAATTATATCATTTTAAGCACAATGGCATTGTGAAAAGTCATGTGGAGGTTTCACCTTTTATATGATATCTTAGACTAACCAGTGCTGAATTTTATGCTAGAAAGAGTTAAGGTTGTGACTTGGAATTTTGTGTTCATGTGTCAAAAATTATGGTAATGGCCAATAACCGACCTATTGATACACAAGAACAAATTAATAACGGTCTCAATTTAATGAACGGTTTTGGAGAAACTTGATTATGATACGTCAAAGACTGCTCTTCAAAAAATGTAAGGAGAATTTTTCTTTGAACGAATTGTTGGAAAATTCTAATTTTTATTTCGTTTGAAAAGTGATTATTTAATGGTTTTTTCCTAATTAGAAATTGTAGTCTAATTGGTGTTGTTTGTAATATATTCGTAGTTGTATTTTTTATTGTATTTTTAGTTGTACCTTGCATCTTTATATATTTAGTTGTCTATATGTGTGTTACAACATTCCTATATACTTTTCATCTCTTGGTTTAAGATATCCGCTAATGCCCAATATAAATATACAATTTCAATTACTCTGGTTTCTCATTTTTCACCATTTCTTATCTCCCATAGTCACATTATTTATCCATAACACCATTTATACATGTCCACCTATTAAATTGTTTGGCTATGTCAAATAAATGGTGTAAGTAATTCTTTTATTTAGCCAAGTGTTATTCAGTGTTGCATTCTACAACATGTCGCTTACTACCACAATGATTATTATTATGTTATATGTGTATGTGTATGTTTAACATTTTCATGATAATTTTGACTAAGCAAATATGTGTATTTAACATCTCACTGGATCAACCATTGGACAGCAGTATTGCTTACTGACCATAATAGCCTAACAGGTAGTTATACTTTTATATCATTTTATTGCTTTATGTTTGTGACAAACTACCGTTTATATTTTTTTTTGAACTTCCTGTTTAATGTGCAGAGATTGCACACAATATGTCTACGAGAAAGAAAGACGACATACTAGCTAAGGTTGCACAATTTTGGTACTTAGTAGTAGCAGTGGTGGTAGTTTCTTTACTTATTATAATGATATATAAGACATGGTACATGTAGCAACCCGCATATTTATCGATTTTATATTTAAATATTTTATCGTTAGTCGGATGTTAGTCCGAAAAGCTACTTTTTGCATACGGTCAAATTAGGACTCGAGACAACCTTCATTGAGTTCAAAGTGGCGTTTGCGATCTTTTTGAGTGTAAACTTCGATATGTTTGGAGATAGTGAAATTTTCGTCACTTTTTGCTTTGGGCTTTGGTTTGGGCTGAACCACTTACTAACTTAGCCCCAACACATCTCCTCTTCATTAATTCCTTCTTCATTTTCCTAACACTTAAAGCTTCTTCAAAAATGGTGGAGGGAATGGGAAATTAAAACTCCAAAGCTTCAATCTTCATTGCTAATCCAACATCTACTCCGAATTCAAGTGAAGACATTGGATTCAAGCTTGTGATTGTTCTTCCATTGCTTTAAAGCTTCTCCATCATCTATTTCCGTGAAAAGTTGAGATTTTTATCTCACGTTCTTGTCTATAACTATCTTGGATTGTTGGGAATGACTACCCATCACTTTAGCTAGTATGTTTGCATTTGGTTTGGATTGAATTGGTGAAAAACCAAATTTTTCAGCGTGTTTGGAAAAATCTGGGCCTTAGGTCGCACTGTCTCGAGGAAGAAAGCCTGCATATTTTCGTTCTGGGCTTAGGTCGTTCGCATGTGGTAGGTCGTTCGATAGATAACTCGCTCCATTGCAAGGTCGTAGGTCGCATGGTAGTAGGTCGTTAGACCTGTTTTACTTTAGGTCGCGACCGATTTAGGTCGTTAACCATGCTAGGTCGCGCATCCCTTAGGTCGTGCACTTCATTAGGTCGCGCATCCCTTAGGTCGTGCACTTCATTAGGTCGTGCACCCCTTAGGTCGCGTACTCCTTAGGTCGCGTACGCCTTGGGTCAGACCACCTCGGCCTCATGTCCACTCCGTGAGGTCGCTCGACCTGTCTTCCTTTTAGGTCGCTCACCTAGTTAGGTCGTTCGGACATTTTAGGTTGCGCCTCATGATTAGGTCACTTCCCTAGGTCGCTTAGCATGACATACTTAGGACGTTCGACCTATCCTACTTTAACTCGTAAACCACTAGGTCATTCGCCCTGACTTGGTTTCATCATTCGCTTAGCTCGACCGTGTTAGGTCGCTCACCCTGCTAGGTCGCGCCATTAGGTCACGGTGTTCACCTTAGGTCGCTCGACCTATTTTCTGCCTAGCTCGTTAACTATTAGGTCGCATGACCTCGTTTCCACTAGGTCGTTCGACTTGTCTTCCCTTAGGTCGCTTGACCTGTAGGTCATTCCATTGCCTCTTTAGCTCGCCTTGCTTGTATTCCTTAGCTCGGCCATGTTAGGTCGCACGGGCATGTCTACTTTGATGGTTTTGGGATTGATTTTCCTTTGATTCCCTTCACGTCTTCGAATATGAACTTTTGTGATTTGATTTGTTTTCAGCAATCGTTTTGGTGGTTTGTCACTTTAAAAACATGAAGGCTTTAATACTAGCAGTAAATATTAAAAAAAACCCTTTTTCTTCCAAATGATTTCAACACTATTTAATTATAAAGCTCGTTTTCTCAAACCGTTTTCCAACCTACTAGTATATACAAGCCTTTACTTCACTTGGATGAGAAATTGAATTAAACGACTTAGTAAAACGAGTGGTATGAGCTCGCGTTCACTTCGTCGGTTAGCTCTTGGACTTGTTCGATTGAACCCTTTTGTGACAAATTTCTAGTGAAGATCTACAGTTTGTTCGTAAATATTTAAGTTAAGCAAGTGGTTATGGGACATGAAGCTAAACTCATATATTTACTAGCTTAGTGTGGTTGACACTTCTTAATGATCATGACGATCATTTTTGTGATTTGATTTAGACTAGCAATTGTGCGATGTCTCTTTGTCTACGAGGGAGACTAAACCCCGTTTGTGTGATGTTTCACCATCACATATGTGGGGTAGCGCCCCACGGTCTTCGGACCATTCTTGTGGAGTTTTGGCTCAAAATTATTGGTTAGCTACCATGAGATATCGTCTCGTCTTGTGTTACACGTGTTGGTGAGTTTTCATACTCCCGTTTTGTGATAGGCCTCCCCCTTCTTGTGATTTCTGGATTTCTTGTGATGATTTCTGGAATTTTGTGCTTCACCAATTTTAGTGATTTTCATTGATATGTTTATCAATTTTTGTGCATTGGTGAATTTGTGTGTCAATTGACTTGTTATGAATACAAGTTTAGGGTATGATGCCCTATTATATCTTTGAGAAGATTCTTGTGATATTGACTAATCTCTTGTTGATTTTCAATTACATACTTATAGTAGTATGCTGTTATGGTGATTACCTGTTCATGCCATGTCTTTTACTTTATACCATATCCTCTGATATTTATAGCTAGACTGATCCGTTTATTATTTTCTTATAAATAATACTCGGGTCAGACCGAGATGTTACAGGTGCTTCTGCTTGACTCCTCTTTTGGGACTACTCTGACTTTTGGCTAACTACTTAGATTAGTAGTTTTTGTTGTATACATTTGAGATCTAGACTCCGTGATGTATTCTTATTCTTTTGTGTAGCTTGAAGCTATTCTTTTGTATTATCGTGGATCTTTCTAACCACTACTCTGATGAACACTTTCATGTGTTATACATATATTCATATCTTTTTCCGCCTTTGTGATATGGATGTCTGTGACTGATTGATGTTATGTTTATTTCTATGTTTGTTTCCGAAGATTATATATAGCCACTGTGTGATAGCTTTGAGTTTGTATCGGTATGTCAGATTTCCTCCTTAAATGTAATGCATGCTATACTATCTGACATATCGGTGCTCGCACAAAGAAGTTACATGGATGGTCGCTCCTCAACAGCCTTATTCTCCGTGCTAGTTGATAGCATTACTCCGTAGTGTTCTTGGCTAGCGTGGGTATAGAGGTGGGGCGTCACAACTTGGTATCAGAGCCAAACTTCGGAACAATGTGGAATAACTTAACAAGGATCATCGTCCTAAGTCCAACTTAGGAGTCGTGCCTTAGGATTTAAGTCGAGTCTTCGAACCGACTCATCCTATCTTCTTTTATGTATCCTTGTTTTATTTATCAAGATTTTCTTGATATTTACTTGGAGAATAACTTTTCTTCTTTTCTCTTTCTAAAAGAAGAGAATGTCTAGACCAGGTCGTCCCAGAGCTGGACCATCTACTGTTACTCCCCAGGATGGAGTTTTTATGACTGCTCAACAGCTTCTTGATTTAGTAAAGAATGCTCAAGCAGCTGGTCCTAATCAGGAACCTACTCACCCTAAGTCTGGATTTGCACGCTTGTGCAACGATTAAATCAACTTGGGTGGGAAGCCATTCAAAGGTTCCGAAACTATTATTGAAGTCCAGGCTTGGTTAAGAATAGGCGATCGAATCTTTTCTCGCATGAATCTTATCGATCTTCTCCGTGTTCAGGTGGCCTCCAGTATGCTCCAAGAAAGAGCATTGGACTGGTACGAACTTCTTATTTCTGAAATTAATGAAGCGGATCTCACCTGGGAGCAATTCCGGGAACGCTTCGAATTAAAATTCGTACCAGAAGCAGAGAAGGTGACATTGGCTCGTCGTTTCATAGACCTTGTTCAGAGTGAATCCTCCGTGATAGATTATGTCGCATCCTTCGAGTCACTGTCTAAATATGGGATTGAATACATCAACACCCCATTGAAGAAGAACCAAAGATTCGTCTATGGCTTAAACAAGAATCTCAAGAATCCATTGGTTCTAAAATTAGAAGTTTCTTCTGACCAACTCATCGATATCGCTCTTCATCTTGAAGAGGCAGATAGGGAAAGTGATGTTGAAGTGGTGGGTTCTAAACCAAACTTCAACAACAAGAAGAGGCCAAACAAATTCAAAGGTCCTTATCCCAACAAAAAGGGGAAACCTGCACCTCTGGCAGCAAGGACTTCTACTTCTACCCCTAGTAGCGGGCAATGTTATAACTGTGGTTCAAAGGACCATTTTGCGAACAAGTGTTCGAAGCCGCGTTCTTGTCGCTATTGTAAGAGCCCGGATCATTATATACATTTATGCCCCAGACTTAAAGGAAAGAAGGAGGGGAAGTTAAACGTGGCTCAAGCCCTTGGCAACACATCTCGCGGTCAAGGTATGTCTTATTCTGTCCTTGATGGCATTATTATATTTCATGATCAACCTATTAGAGTTCTCTTTGATACGGGAGCATCCCATTCTTTTATATCAAAGGAACTTATAGACACTTTTTCTTTAAGTGTTGTTGCTTTAATGACTTCTTTGAGAATTGCGAATCCTGTTGGTGGGTCCGCAACTCTTAGTTTGCTTTGTAAAGATGTGGAGATTATTTTGTGTGATTTTTCTTTCCTAGCCGATTTGCATGTTATGCGTTACTTAGGCTTTGGAATGATTTTGGGTATGGATTGGCTTAATCGTTATGAAGCTCATATCCTCTGTCCTGAGCGGACTATTTATCTTCGACATCCACAATCTGTAAAGCAGATTTCTATTATTCTTAAAGATTCGGATTCTGCTTTGGTTGCATCTTTATATTCTTTAAATCCCCATGATGATGACAATGATGATGAGGAGGATGTCATTTCTCTTATTCGCGTCGTTCGTGAATTTTCCGATATATTCGAGCCCGTCTTAGGATTACCACCTAAGCGAGCAATTGAGTTCAAAATTAATCTTATACCTGGAGCTCAACCTATTACCTGTCCTCCTTATCGCATGTCCAATAAGGAGAATGAAGAGATGCGCAAACAATTATTCGAATTAGAGACGAAGCAACTTATTCGCTCTAGTTCCTCGCCTTGGGGAGCTTCAACTATTTTCGTAAATAAGTCCGATGGTACACTTAGGCTTTGCGTCGACTACCGCAAGCTTAATTATCTTACTATTAAAAATAAATATCCTTTACCTCGGATTGATGATCTGTTTGATCAACTTAGTGGTGCCAGAGTCTTTTCACAATTGGACTTGTCTACCGGTTTTCATCAGCTTCGTATTGCAGAGGATAGTATTCCTTTGACTTTGTTCCGTACTCGGTATGGATCTTATGAATGGCTTGTTATGCCATTTGGTTTGACGAATGCTCCGGCTTATTTCGTTGACCTCATGAATCGAGTTTTCAAAGATTTCCTCGATCGGTTTGTTCTCATCTTTATTGATGATATTCTTGTGTATTCTAAAACCGAGGAGGAACATGGAAAGCATCTTCGGATCATATTGGAAACTCTTAGGAGTAATCAGTTAAAAGAAATTTTTTCTAAATGCCACTTTTGGCAATCTAGTGTGAAATTTCTCGGTCATATTATTTCCGAATCCGGAATATCAGTGGATCCTTCAAAGATTGAAGCGATTCAAAATTGGAAGAGACCGGAGAGCATGACTGAAATCCGTAGCTTTCTCGGATTGTCTGGTTATTACCGTCGTTTTATCAAGGACTTTTCTAAAATTGCCGTGCCTCTTACTGGCTTAACAAAGAAAGGTGTTAAATACATTTGGTCGGACAAATGTGAAACTTCTTTCCAGAAATTAAAAGAACTCCTTTCTGATGCTCCTATCCTTGTTATTCCCGAAGGGAATCAAGATTTTGTTGTTTATACTGATGCTAGTCGCGTTGGTTTGGGTGCCGTTCTTATGCAAAAAGAATGTGTCATTGCTTATGCTTCTAGGCAATTGAAGCCGGCTGAGACTAGATATGCCACACATGATTTAGAACTCGCGGCTATCGTTTTCGCCCTTCGAATTTGGCGACATTATCTTTTGGGAGAGAAATTTATACTCTATACTAATCATAAGTCTTTGAAATACTTATTTTCTCAAAAGGAACTTAATTTGCGTCAACAGCGTTGGCTCGAATTTCTTGCCGCGTATGATCTTGATATTCTTTATACTCCCGGAAAGGGAAATCGAGTTGCCGATGCACTTAGTCGCAAGCAACAAGCGGTTGTTTCTATGATGATATCCGAATGGAATGATCTCGAGGTTTTATCCACTTGTGAAATTCGAGATCGTGTTTCCGATTTATGTTCATCTCTGGTTTTATGTAGCCTTGAGGCTCATCCATCTCTTTTAGACCGCATTCTTGAAGCTCAAAAGCTAGATCCCGAATTGGCTCTTCTTAGCCAGAATATTAGGGATAAAACCGATATTGAAGGTTTGAAAGACTTTGATATCGATTCTCGTGGTGGCATTCGAAAATTTGGTAGACTTATCGTACCAAATATTATTGATCTTCGTAAAACTATTCTAGAAGATTCTCATCATTCCAAATATTCCATTCATCCCGGTAGCAGTAAAATGTACGCGGATATGAAGCGACTTTATTATTGGGAGGGAATGAAATCTGATATCGCTAACTTTGTTAAGTGTTGCATGACTTGCCAACTTGTCAAGGCCGAACATCAAAGGCCTGGTGGGTTGTTGCAACCATTGGAAAATCCAATTTGGAAGTGGGATCAAATTTCCATGGATTTTATTGATAGCCTTCCGCGCTCTCGTTCAGGTCATGATAGCTTATGGGTGATCATTGATAGACTTACTAAATCCGCCCATTTTATTCCCGTTCGGTCGAACCGAACCGTTCCTCTTCTGGCCAAACTCTTTATCAAAGAAATTGTTAAACTGCATGGAGTCCCTACTTCCATTGTTAGTGATCGTGATCCATTGTTTACAAGTGGATTCTGGAAGAGTCTTCAAAAAGCTTTGGGAATGAAGCTTAATTTTAGCACCGCTTATCACCCCCAGTCCGGTGGACAAACTGAGCGCGTGAATCAAACTCTTGAAGATCTTCTTCGTTCTTGTGTGCTTGATTTCGGTGGAAGTTGGGAAGATCATATTTCACTTGTTGAATTTTCCTATAATAACAGCTTCCAAGCTAGTATTGGTATGGCACCTTTCGAGGCACTCTATGGAAGGCCATGCCGATCTCCTTCTTGTTGGCTTGAGGCCGGTGAGAGGCTGGTCTTAGGTCCAGATTTTATTCGAGATTCCACAGAAAAGATTGAACTTATTCGACATAGGATGAAAGAAGCCCAGAATAGACAAAAATCCTATGCCGATAATCGAAGAAGGAAATTTGAATTTTCTGTTGGAGATCTTGTATTTGTTCGTGTCTCACCTATGAAGGGTGTTGTACGTTTCAGTCGATCGGGAAAGTTAGCGCCTCGATATATTGGGCCATTTCCTATCACCGAACGTATTGGTTCCATGGCTTATCGCCTTTCATTACCGGCTTAGTTTTTTGCCATGCATGACGTGTTTCACGTTTCTCAATTACGGAAGTGCCTTCGGCATTCCGATTCTATTCTTGAGCCCGGTGTCGTGGAAGAGATTGAAGTTTCGCCTAATTTAACTTATGAGCAGCATCCTATTCGAATTATTGCTTCTGAAGTCAAACGACTTCAAAATAAAGATGTTCCGCTTGTTAAAGTTCAATGGTCTTCAAATCCTAAGGATTGCTCTTGGGAATCTAGAGAATTCATCGAACATTCACATCCGGACTTACTTTCTCATGCTCTTTGAGGTAAACTCCTTATTTCAAATTTCTTTTGTTTAATATGCTTTTATGGTTGTTACTTTTTATTTCCATCTTATATATTGCGAGGACGCAATTTCTTTAAGGAGGGGAGTCTGTAACAACCCGCATATTTATCGATTTATATTTAAATATTTTATTTAAATATTTTATCGTTAGTCGGATGTTAGTCCGAAAAGCTACTTTTTGCATACGGTCAAATTAGGACTCGAGACAACCTTCATTGAGTTCAAAGTGACGTTTGCGATCTTTTTGAGTGTAAACTTCGATATGTTTGGAGATAGTGAAATTTTCATCACTTTTTGCTTTGGGCTTTGGTTTGGGCTGAACCACTTACTAACTCAGCCCCAACCCATCTCCTCTTCATTAATTCCTTCTTCATTTTTCTAACACTTCAAGCTTCTTCAAAAATGGTGGAGGGAATGGGAAATTAAAACTCCAAAGCTTCAATCTTCATTGCTAATCCAACATCTACTCCGAATTCAAGTGAAGACATTGGATTCAAGCTTGTGATTGTTCTTCCATTGCTTTAAAGCTTCTCCATCATCTATTTCCGTGAAAAGGTAAGATTTTTATCTCACATTCTTGTCTATAACTATCTTGGATTGTTGGGAATGACTACCCATCACTTTAGCTAGTATGTTTGCATTTGGTTTGGATCGAATTGGTGAAAAACCAAATTTTTCAGCGTGTTTGGAAAAATCTGGGCCTTAAGTCGCACTGTCTCGAGGAAGAAAGCCTTCATATTTTCGTTCTGGGCTTAGGTTGTTCGCATGTGGTAGGTCGTTCGGCAGATAACTCACTCCATCGCAAGGTCGTAGGTCGCAGGGTAGTAGGTCGTTTGACCTGTTTTACTTTAGGTCGCGACCGATTTAGGTCGTTAACCACGCTAGGTCACGCATCCCTTAGGTCGCACACTTCATTAGGTCGCGCATCCCTTAGGTCGTGCACTTCATTAGGTCGCGCACCCCTTAGGTCGCGTACTCCTTAGGTCGCGTACGCCTTAGGTCGCACCACCTCGGCCCCATGTCCACTCCGTTAGGTCGCTCGACCTGTCTTCCTTTTAGGTTGCTCGCCTAGTTAGGTCGTTCAGACATTTTAGGTCGCGCCTCATGATTAGGTCGCTTCCCTAGGTCGCCCAGCATGACATACTCAGGACGTTCAACCTATCATACTTTAACTCGTAAACCACTAGGTCGTTCGCCCTGACTTAGTTTCATCATTCGCTTAGCTCAACCGTGTTAGGTCACTCACCCTGCTAGGTCGCGCCATTAGGTCGTAGTGTTCACCTTAGGTCGCTCGACCTATTTTCTGCCTAGCTCGTTAACTATTAGGTCGCATGACCTCGTTTCCACTAGGTCGTTTGACTTGTCTTCCCTTAGGTCGCTTGACCTGTAGGTCATTCCATTGCCTCTTTAGCTCGCCCTGCTTGTATTCCTTAGCTCGGCCATGTTAGGTCGCATAGGCATGTCTACTTTGATGGGTTTGGGACTGATTTTCCTTGGATTCCCTTCACGTCTTCGA
The DNA here is from genome assembly GCA_030737815.1 of Allium fistulosum. Lineage (NCBI taxonomy): Eukaryota > Viridiplantae > Streptophyta > Magnoliopsida > Asparagales > Amaryllidaceae > Allium > Allium fistulosum. The sequence continues at coordinate 896,122,488 of CM060907.1, read as the reverse complement.
ATGTGAACTTTTGTGATTTGATTTGTTTTCAGCAATCGTTTTGGTGGTTTGTCACTTTAAAAACATGAAGGCTTTAATACTAGCAGTAAATATAAAAAAAAACCCTTTTTCTTCCAAATGATTTCAACACTATTTAATTATAAAGCTCATTTTCTCAAACCGTTTTCCAACCTACTAGTATATACAAGCCTTTACTTCACTTGGATGAGAAATTGAATTAAACGACTTAGTAAAACGAGTGGTATGAAACGCTCGCGTTCACTTCGTCGGTTAGCTCTTGGACTTGTTCGATTGAACCCTTTTGTGACAATTTTCTAGTGAAGATCTACAGTTTGTTCGTAAATATTTAAGTTAAGCAAGTGGTTATGGGACATGAAGCTAAACTCATATATTTACTAGCTTAGTGTGGTTGACACTTCTTGATGATCATGACGATCATTTTTGTGATTTGATTTAGACTTGCAATTGTGCGATGTCTCTTTGTCTACGAGGGAGACTAAACCCCATTTGTGTGATGTTTCACCATCACATATGTGGGGTAGCGCCCCACGGTCTTCGGACCATTCTTGTGGAGTTTCGGCTCAAAATTAATGGTTAGCTACCATGAGATAGCGTCTTGTCTTGTGTTACACGTGTTGGTGAGTTTTCATACTCCCGTTTTGTGATAGGCCTCCCCCTTTTTGTGATTTCTGGATTTCTTGTGATGATTTCTGGAATTTTGTGCTTCACCAATTTTAGTGATTTTCATTGATATGTTTATCAATTTTTGTGCATTGGTGAATTTGTGTGTCAATTGACTTGTTATGAATACAAGTTTAGGGTATGATGCCCTATTATATCTTTGAGAAGATTCTTGTGATATTGACTAATCTCTTGTTGATTTTCAATTACATACTTATAGTAGTATGCTGTTATGGTGATTACCTGTTCATGCCATGTCTTTTACTTTATACCATATCCTCTGATATTTATAGCTAGACTGATCCGTTTATTATTTTCTTATAAATAATACTCGGGTCAGACCGAGATGTTACAGGTGCTTCTGCTTGACTCTTCTTTTGGGACTACTCTGACTTTTGGCTAACTACTTAGATTAGTAGTTTTTGTTGTATACATTTGAGATCTAGACTCCGTGATGTATACTTATTCTTTTGTGTAGCTTGAAGCTATTCTTTTGTATTATCGTGGATCTTTCTGACCACTACTCTGATGAACACTTTCATGTGTTATATATATTCTTATCTTTTTCCGCCTTTGTGATATGGATGTCTGTGACTGATTGATGTTATATTTATTTCTATGTTTGTTTCCGAAGATTATATATAGCCACTGTGTGATAGCTTTGAGTTTGTATCGGTATGTCGGATTTCCTCCTTAAATGAAATGCATGCTATACTATCTGACATATCGGTGCTCGCACAAAAAAGTTACATGGATGGTCGCTCCTTAACAGCCTTATTCTCCGTGCTAGTTGACAGCATTACTCCGTAGTGTTCTTGGCTAGCGTGGGTATAGAGGTGGGGCGTCACAGTATATGCACAGACATTTCGTACTAAAGTTATGCAGAAATTTATATTGGATTTGAAATCACCTTTGAGTTTCATTATCTAAATGATTGTTATTTTCTTTGATGATATTTTCAAGTAAACTTGGGAACTATATACATTTGATCCAAAGTGAATGAATCAACACTAATTGTATAAAATTTAATTTGTCTGCATTATTGGTTAGTATACAGCTTCTTTGCATTTGACTCTGTTACTCATTTAAATTGTGACTGAACGTCATTTTTTTGTTCAGTTAAGATAGTCTCTCTTCAACCATTGTATAGGTGTAACGAACATGTATTTATATATACATATCACATCTGAATACAATAACAATAAAAAATAATAATACATAGCAACGCTCATCTACAAATGATTAAAAACCATTACAAGTACAATTATTGATTTACGTATGATACTATTTAAACATGCTATTCTTTTTACAATTAATCATTAAACCGACAACTTCAGCACAATTTAAAAGCAATCTGTGTACTAAAACTAAGAAACATTATAGTACTCCTTAACAAGAGCATGTCAATCCATTCCAAAGCCTCATAACATAAAACACAAGCTGCTTCACAAAGTACAGGCAACAGTGCATGTCCACCACATACCCGTGACTGCTGCTTCATATCGAGATGTTGTGCATTATAAGTTTATTATCCAAAATTATTACTGACAAAATTATCGCTGTAAACGTAGAAATATTGATAAGTGTTATTGTACAATATTTTAAATTTATTATTCAAATTATTACTGTAAGTATTGTACAAACCGCTGCTTCATACCCATTTTGACTGGTGACTAGAAAGTTATTCCTTTGGTATATATATGGAAAAAGAAGACATATGATTCTGTACTATACAATATGTGAATCATAATTTTATTGCTCATTGTCTTTCATACGCTCTCGGTACTCGAAAACATTTATACTGTTAGAAAAATAATTTTTCTCGCAAACTCTATTTCACCTGGTATTTTAGATTTATTTTTACAATGGTTGATCACACTCTAACCATCTTTTGATTAACTTACTATTTACAACTATACTCTCTTCACTTGCTAATTATTTCGAAGTTGGTTGTACAGTTTACCGTCTTTTGGTCACTCTTCCGTCCTAACATTGCATGTCTGGTGTTTGGATTATAATTTACGGAGTATAACACTGCCCGTGTGCGTAGCATGGGCTACTCACAAGTTGATGTATATTATAAATTATTCGTTCCGCTGTGAGATTCTGTGTTGTTTAGTTTTCTTCTTCCTTCTTTCTTTTTCCCTAACAATCGGGTTTTCCGGCATTTGATTGCTCGGCATGTAATATAGTGGATGTATTAGTGTTGGTTTTCGAGGGTCGAAAATCCTCGGTCATTACATTTTGTATCAGAGCTGAAGGTTAAGCGAGAACGTTGGCTTTGGTGGGGTACTCTTTAGAGATAGGGTCAGTAGCACCGTAGAATGAGTTTGAGTGTGTGTATGTATATATATATATATATATATATATGAGCACATATATAGTAGTGATACAAAAATTTTATATTATGTTGGTTGATTTGTTGAGTGGCTTATGGATTCTGGTCAATACGAGCAATTAACGTTATTGATAAGGATCTCTAAATACTTAAATAGCGCAATTCGACACGGTATTGTTTTGAAATGGGGTAAATGATATAATTTTACCTTTATTATGTTTATATAATAAGGAATAATTTTTTAGAAATTATTATAGTATATATGGTGTGCTTGGTTGTTAGAGAATGATAATATTTGAATATTATCATTTGTTGTTGTTATTGTGTTCTAATAAAAGTTGATATTATAATGCAAACTAAGATTAACAGGTAAGGAATGATTTTTTATAACCAAAATGTGATTATATAGATATATGGTTTATAAATGTGATTTATAAATTGAAAGGAAATAAAATTTAAGAATTATATTATAAATATGATCTGTAAGTAATAAAGATTTAAAAGCTGAGAGTTTGTATAAGGACACGTATTTTTGATAATTAAAAATACTAAATTAAATAAGACTTTGGAATTTAATATTGTCAGAGATTAAAATTTATGATTTATTAAAGTAAGAAAATTGTTAGAATATATAACTTGATCTTAAATGGATTCTAAAACAACAAACTTCAATAAGGTAAAGATGGTAATGCATATTAGAATATAATTTAATGATATTTATTGAATGAAATTAATAATTGTCGAATGTAAATTCCATCGATTGTAATAATAAACGTTAATAAAGAATGGGATAAACAATATTCTAAATATGTTAGCATACAATAAGAAATCAAGTATTTGGTAAGCAGATTTATACTCCTTGTTTGTAAACAATAAATTAATAGATCTGAATTACTAAGTTGTAACAAATTTTTTATTTTTCCTCTCACTATTTAATCCGTTTTGAAATTAATTTGGTAATCAATGAGAAATTAATGTAATTGAAAAATTGCAATTATAAAATAGAAAAAGTTAATTATAGAATAATGAGTGTAATAAAATGGAAACTTATGTTTAATAAATAGATAAGGTGTTTGTTGATTTAATATAAAGTACATTTAAATCAAAATAAAAGAATATGTTGAAATTTAAATTATAATGAATTAGGATTTTATTACGGTTGTAATACAATGTTGGAATTAATTTAATATTTAAAATCCTGGATTTAACATGGAAAATTTAAATTTAAAAGATTATTAATTCCTATTAAATCAAGGAAGATGATAGAAAACTTTTAATTCAGAATTTAAAAATGATCAATTCAGTTTAATAATAATTCGTTCTAATTAATGTGTTAAAATAAATATAATTTGATTTTAAAGCTAACTTTTGTATACAATATAATTAGGGTTTGAAATTAGTTTCATTGAGTTTAAAAATATTGAAAACCTATATTTCGACATATAGGATGACTTATTTTCGTTTCGGGAACGAAACGGGCTTTTTGGGCCTTTGCTATCACTTTGGCCCAATCGATATGTTCCATCCATTCCCGTTCCATCTTTTTCTATATATATGCTGTTATGGAACCCTAGCAGCCTACTGTTCTATTTTCTATATGTACATTTTAGTCTAATTTTCTCCTTCTCAATGGTCATTATCCCAAAACCCAAATTGCTGATTTCAAATCAAATCAAAAAATTGAAACTACCCCTATCCTATCATATAATATGTCATCACGAAGCTCTCGACAAATGGAATCAGCGTTTGCAATTTATTTTTACAATCGAGTCTCGGTTTGATCAGAAATTGGCAAAACATTCTTGACCGTCCATTTTAGTGTTTGGATTCAACGATGGATCGTTGACCATTCGACGATCGAGAAGTTGCAGCTTGTAGAGGAGACGAAGCAGAGTTCATCCATGTGGTCCGATCATTGCATAGGCGCTCGAGATCATCGGAATTGGCGATGGAAGGCGACGACGTAGCGGAGTTACTGGTGGCGCCGGAGGCGTTGCGCGATCATGGCCAGGCGCAGCGTGGCCTCGGGATGACGACGGCGTGGTCCGATAGAGGCAAGGGCTTGCGTAGCTACGATGATCTGAGTTTAAAGTCGGTGGTAGTGAGTTTGTTAGATGCATGCTGTAGCCTTGGGTTTGAGAAGGTTAGATAATTACTATATTAGCCCTATTTTATTTTAAATTTAATTTTAAAATTCAAACGTTCTAATCTTCATAACTTTTACATACGAACTCCGTTTCACGAGCGGTTTCTTCCGTTGGAATCGTATCAAAATTCTGATCAATAAGAAACTAGTTTGGTGGAATTTGGAGAAAGTTGAGATTTTGGGATTTTATTGGATTTTCAATGGGCTATAAATCAAAGGTGAGTGATTTAACCCACTCACGCAATACTAAAATTTCTTATGTTAGTTAAATTGAAATCATGAAGTGATAAGATTTTATTGGTTGCTGTTTGGTAGTTTAAATTGACATTTAAATTAATTTGAATTTTTATTGAATTAAATTGTCATTTAAATTTATATTGAATTTAATTGCTAGTTAAACATCGACAATTGATGACTAGTAACTGTTGTGCTATATTGCCTGATTTTGATGTTGATTGTAATTGGATGCTTATCAACTGATGTTGGATGTATGGTTGTTATTTATTTTGATATATCCTTGTTACTACCCCATTTATTATTTAACATCTTATAAATTGTCATTTGAATTATTTCAAATAAACTAAGAAGTAGGTTGAAATGATATATACCGATGTCATTTAATTTTGGGTAGAAATGATATATATATCCATCCATGTATTTAAATTGAAATAAATGATCACTTGGCCATAGGGCGGATTTGGTTAAATTAAATAGTTTTAAAATCTTGAATTTAGGTTTGTTTAAATTATATTATTTTAAAGAAATAAAATTTGGATTTATATGAGTTGAATTACTTTCTAATTTGAGTTTCAAAGTTGAAATCGAAATTGTTTGAATGAAATTGTTTAAAGATTAAATTTGAAATATTAAAGTTGAAATTTAGAAACGATTTGAATTTATTGAAAGTGAATTATTTTAAAGGTTTAAATTTTAATTTAAACTTGAATTTATTTTAATTAAAGTGGTTTAAATTGGTATTTCAAAATTTGGATGCAAAATGGATTTAAACCAAACTGTTTAAAAATGAGATATTGAATCGAAACTTTCAGCCATTTGAATAGCACTGTTTAAATTGAAATCGAAGTAAAGTTGAAATCATTCTGAATTTAGGCTGATTTAAATTGAATTTTGAATATGAAGTTGACTTGAATTGGAAGTCGAAAAAATTGATTTCGTTGTGATTGGGAACATGAGTTCAAATTTTTGTGAAAAAAGAAACGGTTTTAATATAAACTATTTCAATGACCAAATTATTTGTATATATAAACTATTTTAATTATCCAACCATTTTCAATATTAAAACTATTTTATATTCAAAACTATTTTCAATCTTTAAAACTATTTTAATAGTTCCAAACTATTTTTCAATATTAAATCTTTTTTAGTTATTCCAAACTATGTTTCAATATTAAAACTATTTTAATTATACCAAACTATTTTACTATTTAAACTATTTTAATTATTCATAACCAATTTCAATATTCAAACTGTTTTGAAGGAGAACTATTAAGATTTAAAACGTTGATTTAAATATGGATGTTTTGAAGGTATAACCTATTTGAATTCGAAATTATTTTAAACCAAATTTGATATTTTGACATGAAGTATGGCTTGTTCTTGAAATCTAAAAGAACCAACCGGAGTGTAAAATGTACAATTGGTTATTAAAGGGATTGGGGCCGGATGAATGGCAAACTCTCTGTCATTCTACCGAAACCACTTTAATAACTATGTTTGCGGTGGATGTTATCCAGAATGTAGATGTTGAATTGGCGACGTTTACTGGAATGAAGATAGAGAATGATGATGGTTGACCTCGACACTTGTGTCAATTTGAAATGACTAAAACAGAAGCCTATGTCTAGCCAAGTGGTTCGCTACCTTTAAGGGCTATCAACCCTTCATATTACTATATTGATTTTGACTTGATCGGTGCACATTGATTTGATTTTGGTTGTGGTGGACTTGGTCGGCAATCGTTGCTACGATGTGTTACGACCAGCCAGAATGGGTAAACTAGTAGGATCCTACCTTGGGCATTACCTCACGTGCCTTGTCAAACTTTTATCCTTATAGGCACCCACTACAATTTTTTTAGTATGGTACCTATAGGGGCCTCACTGGCTACCGACGTTACTGGTTGTGTTACAGGACCTACATAGACTACCTGCTTAAAAATGTGTTAAGGAGGATCAATGTAAAGACTTAAAGCTATTTTAATACTTTACTGATAGACACTACATATATAGCGTATTTTACTACACATGTATAGTTTAACGGATCCTTAGGAGATGGAAAATCCTATAACATCTCTTAAGTTATTGCACTCACGTTGTACACTTGATAGTAGATGGAAAATCCCGTAAACATCTCTGAAGCTATTACACTCATATTTACTTATTATTGATTTAACTTACGTATGAACTTCTAGTTCTGACTCGAGTGTTTTGTCTTTTCATTACGCTCGGGTAAGCCTGAGTATTTTAGTGTTGAAGACATTATTCCTTGAAGATGAAGATGGAGTTTGCTAGACCGTATTTACTATTATTATTCCGCTGCATTATTTTGGTATGTTTGTTGATTATACTCTGATTATGTTGTAAAATTGTGTAATCAAATGTATATTGTAAAACAGCTTCATGCACCGTTTATTATATTATTATATTTTGTCATTTCGATGCGAGATTCTGTGTTTTGCTTTCCTTCTTTTCTCTTATTTTCTTATTAAACCCTAATTACAATCCTCCCTTTTGAATGGTTTGAGTTAGACATGTGTGGTTTATTGTCGACTTTAACCGTCCAAAAAGGTGAGTCGTCACAGTTGGTATCAAAGCTTTGGTTTAGAGATACCTTAGCCTGTTGGGGGTAACTCATTAGGGATAGGGCTAGTAATACCCTAGAATGAGTTCTAGTGTATATATACCTATGAGAGAGCGTATTTGTTAATGCTATAAAAATGTTTGTATTGCGCTAATTTGTTATATTGAGTATTTATGAATTCCGGTCGGTACATAGGATGTTATGGCATCGATAGGGTTTTCTAAACACTTGAACAGCGTAAACTAACATAATATTGTTTTTGAAATAGGTAAATGAAATAATTTTACCTAGTATTATATTTTGTATTTAAAAGAATAATTTTTCATAAATTGTTACATTTATTTTGGTGTGTTGTTTGTTAGTAAATGGTAATATTCGACTATTGTCATTTATTGTTGGTTAGTCATGGTTCTTAAGACTATTGACTATTGTATGTTAAAAGAAAATGTAATTTTATAAATATGGTTTATAAATTATGATTTACAAATAAAATGAATTTAAATTTCAAATTTGAGAACTTATATTTCGGTGTTTTAAAATTGGTTTTCAAATATTTTGGAAAAATAATATTAGTATTATTTGGAACTATTTTCGAATAGAAATATTTTCAATGAGATTTGAAAGAAATGTTTTAAAAGAACTTTAAAGAAAATAAATTATGTACTCCCCTCTTCTGTCACTGGAAAATAATTTCGGTGACGACCCCGGTAACATCGGCGTTCATTTTCGAGTTTCAAAGTGGGAAGACTACTATAGTAGCTTTGCTACACAGTTGTTTTGGCAAAACAAATTTTAATTTCCTAAGTATGAGTTGATATATAAAAAGATATATATTATTTCAAGGTGATTTGAAATGAAACCATTATTTCGTTCTTAAGTTTTTATAAATCAATGATTTTCAGTTATTGTAATAGAATGGAATCTTCGACTATTTTAACAAGTCGAAAACTTTCAAATTTGAAATTAAAGCTAAATGTTTAATGAAAATATAAAAATTAAAGTTTTGTAAATATTATACAAGTAAAAAAACTTAAGTAATAAAAATGTTTCAATATGAACATATGTCTACAAATAAAGGATTAATATGTTACACGAAATGTTATAAACTTAAGTTAATTTTTTAAAATGCTTAATAACTAAATTGAATAGTAAAAAGTGAATACAATTAAGCAAATGATTATAAACTTAAGAAAAAGTTGAAATGATTCGTAAATAGATCTAATATTAAATGATACTTAAGTATGAAATAATTCATAAATGAATATTGATATTAAGTGGAAATCAAGTTATATAAGTAAATAAATATGAATTAAACTGTAAGAAACTTATGTAACACTTTAAGAATTTATTTATTGATGCTTTTAAATATTGAATCGGAAATAATTTATGTAAGTAAATAAATGTAAATTAATAAAAGATGATCTTGTATGAATGAATGAGAATTGAAAATAAATGAAAAGTAAATGATGTGTTAAAGAAACCAATAGAATAAAACATGTAAGTTGTGCGTAGATCATTTTATTCACATAATAGTCCTGATCCAGATTCTAATACATGATTTGTGGAAATTCACACCAGTTCGAATTAGGATTTTTCGCTTGATTCTTGATGGCGAATATTTAATATAGATTTTATATATGATTTGAAGTTTTCTCTCATAGTTTATGGCTATGTAAGGTGAATGGAGATTTCTAATCAAGAAATCGGATCAGAGTCCGTACTAGAGTAGTCGAGTTAATAATACTAGCTCGAAAGTGAAATGTGTGTATTCAAGCAAGCGATTAAAATTGATATTGTGTATAAATGATATATGTACATCGTACAAACTTAAATAATATTTAAAATTCTTTGTTGTCTTACTTATGGGAAGTTTGGGAAATGATACTTCAAATTGTTTGAAGTTGTATGAAGGCTGTTGAGCATAAGGTACACTTGATAGTTTATTTATTACCCTTGTATGATGAAAAGTTTCTAAACCTAGACAAACCATTAGTTTTTGGTTGCTATGGATGTGTGATGGATTATTTGGTTGCATGTAATGGTCGTATTGCTTTTGTTTGCATATGATTATTATTTATGTTGTATTACTTGTGTTCTTGATTGGGACAACTAATATATTGCTCTTTTATATAGTTTAACTCTCTTTTGGATTATGTAAGTAAGATATAGGTTTATGGAAGCAATAGCTACTGCTTTTGGTTTCATAAATAGAATTTTGTTTTCCCGACAAATAGGTACGTTTTTGGATTAAGGTTTTCGTAGCGGTTTTATTTGTTTTCCCATGGTTTGTTACGCTTTATTATTAAAATAAGGTATATACAATGTAATTATTGATATTTTTATTTTTTCAGACATAGCCGCGCAAAGGAGATGCTACCGAATTATTTTGTGAATCTAGGACTTGGAATTTTTTTCCATAGAAGTTGAGTTATTTGCAAACTTTTATTAAACTTAAATATGTAAGTTAATTGTTTAAAAGTTGACTATTTTGAATAAAATATATCAATTCTCTTGATTCTTTCTTGTTCCTTTTTTAGGATGAAAAGTTTTGAGTGGGGGCAATTGTAACGACCCGTATTTTTGATAATTAAAAATACCAAATTAAATAAGACTTTGGAATTTAATATTTTCAGAAATTAAAATTTATGATTTATTAATGTAAGAAAATTGTTAGAATATATAACTTGATCTTAAATGGATTCTAAAATGACAAATTTCAATGAGGTAAAGGTGGTAATGCATATTAGAGTATAATTTAATGATATTTACTTGAATGAAATTAATAACTATTCGAATTTAAATTCCATCGATTGTAGTAATAAATATTAATAAAAAATGGTATAAACAATATTCTAAATATGTTAGCATACAATAAGAAATCAAGTATTTGGTAAGTAGATTTATGTTTGTAAACAATAAATTAATAGATTTGAATTAATAAGTTGTAACAATTATTTTATTTCTCCTCTCACTATTTAATCCGTTTTGAAATTAATTTGGTAATCAATGAGAAATTAATATAATTGAAATATTGTAGTTAATATAAGAGAAAACGTAAATTATAGAATAATGAGTGTAATAAAATGGAAACTTATGTTTAATAAATACATAAGGTATTTGTTGATTTAATATAAAGTACTTTTAAATAAAAATAAAAGAATATGTTGAAATTTAAATTATAATGAACTAGGATTTTATTACGGTTGTAATTTAATGTTCGAATTAATTTAATATTTAAATCTTGGATTTAACATGGAAAATTTGAATTTTAACAGATTATTAATTTTTGTTAAATCAAGGATGATGAGAAAACTTTTAATTTAGAATTTAAAAATGATCAAATTAGTTTAATAATAATTCGTTCTAATTAACGTGTAAAAATAAATATAATTTGATTTTAAAGCTAAATTCTGTATACAATAGAATTAGACTTTGAAATTAGTTTCATTGAGTTTAAAAATATTGAAAACCTATATTTTGATATATATATATATATGATGACTATTTTCGTTTCAGGAACGAAATTGGCTTTTCAGGCCTTTGTTATCGCTTTGGCCCAATCGATCTGTTCCATCCTTTCATGTTCCATCTTTGTCTATATATGCTGTTATGAAACCCTAGCAGCCTTCTTTTCTATTTTCTGTACATACATTTCAGTTCTAATCCGCTCCTTCTCAATGGTCATTATCCCAAAACCCTAATTACTAATTTCAAATCAAATCCAAATATTCAAACTGCTCCAATCCTATCATATAATATATCATCGCAAAGCTCTCGATGAATGGAATCATCGTCTATAAAATATTTTGCAATCAAGTCTCGGTTTGATCTGAAATCGGCGAAACGTTCTCGGCCATCCATTTTAGGGTTTGGATTCAATGGTGGATCGTCGAGCATTCGACGATCGGGAAGTTGCAGCTTATAGAGGAGATGAAGCAGAGTTCATCCATGTGGTCCGATCATTGCATAGGCGCTCAAGATCACCAGAATTGGCGATGGAAGGCGGCGGCGGCGCAGAGCTACTAGTGGCACCGGAGGCGTTGCGCGACCATGGCTAGGTGCGGCGTGGCCTGGAGAAGACGACGGCGTGGTCCGATCGAGCCAAGGGCGTGCGTAGTTGCGGCGATCTGAGTTTGAAGTCGGTGGTAGTGAGTTTTTTTGATGCATGTTGTAGCCTAGGGTTTGAGAAGATTAGATAATTACTATATTGCCCCTAGTTTATTTTAAATTTAATTTAAAAATTCAAACGTTCCAACCTTCATAACTTTTACATACGAACTCCGTTTCACGCGCGGTTTCTTCCATTGAACTCATATCAAAATTCCGAACGACATGAAACTAGTTTGGTTGAATTTGAAGATTGTTGAGATTTTGGGCTTTTATTGGATTTTTAATGGGCTACAAATCAAAGGTAAGTGATTTAACTCACTCACGCAATACTAAAATTTCTTATGTTAGTAAAATTGAAATCATGAAGTGCTAAAATTTTATTAGTTGTTGTTTGGTAGTTTAAATTGACATTTAAATTAATTTGAACTTTTATTGAATTAAATTGTCATTTAAATTAGTATTGAATTTAATTGGTAGTTAAACACCGACAATTGATGACTAGTAACGGTTGTGCCATATTGGTTGATTTGGATGTTGATTGAATTGGATGCCTATCGATTGATGTTAGTTGTATGGTTGTTATTTATTTTGATATTTCCTTATTATTACCCCATTTATTATTTAACATCCTATAAATTGTCATTCGAATTATTTCAAATAAACTAAGAAGTAGGTTGAAATGATGTATTCTTATGTCATTTAATTTTGGGTTGAAATGATATATATCCATCCATGTATTTAAATTGAAATAAATGATCACTTGGGCATAGGGTAGAAAATTATATACGGACTCCGGATTTGGTTAAATTAAATGGTTTTAAAATCTTGAATTTGGATTTGTTTAAATTATATTATTTTAAAGAAATAAAATTTGGATTTATATGAATTGAATTATTTTGTAATTTGAGTGTGAAAGTTGAAATCATAATTGTTCGAATGAAATTGTTTAAAGATTAAATTTGAAATCTTAAAGTTGAAATTTAGATATGATTTGAATTTATTTAAAGTGAATTATTTTAAAGGTTTAAATTTTAATTTAAACTTGAATTTATTTTAATTAAAGTGGTTTAAATTGGCATTTCAAAGTTTGGATGAAAAATGGATTTAAGCCAATTTGTTTAAAAATGAGAAATTGAATTGAATCTTTCAGCCATTTGAATAGAACTGTTTAACTTGAAATTGAAGTAAAGTTGAAATTATTTTGAATTGAGGCTGATTTAAATTGAATTTTGAATATGAATTTGACTTGAATTGGAAGTCGAAAAAATTGATTTCGTTGTGATTTGGAATATGAGTTTAAATTGTTGTGAAAGAAAGTAACAGTTTTAATATAAACTATTTTAATATATAAACTATTTTAATAACCAAATTATTTGTATATATAAACTATTTTAATTATCCAACCATTTTCAATATTAAAACTATTTTATATTCAAAACTATTTCCAATCTTTAAAACTATTTTAATAATTCCAAACTATTTTTCAATATTAAAACTATTTTAATTATTCCAAACTATTTTTAATATTAATACTATTTTAATTATTCTAAATTATTTTAATATTAAAATTATTTTAATTATTCAAAACCAATTTCAATATTCAAACTGTTTTGAAGGGGAACTATTTAGATTTAAATGTGGATGTTTTGAAAGTATAACCTATTTGAATTCGAAATGATTTTGAAGCAAATCTAATATTTTGATTTGAAGTATGACTTGTTCTTGAAATTTAAAAGAACCCACCAGTGTGTAAAATGTACGATTGGTTGTTAAAAGGATCGGGGTCTGTAACAACCCGCATATTTATCGGTTGTATATTTAAATATTTTATTTAAATATGACATCGTTCGTCGGATTATAGTTCGAAAAGCTACTTTTTGCAAACAGTCGAATTGAGACTCGAGACCACTTCCATTGAGTTCAAAATACCGTTTGCGATCTTTTTGAGTATAATCTTTGATATATTTGGAGTAAGTTGAAATTTGCTACTTTTTCTAGTTGGGTTTGGGTTTGGGTTCAGCCCTTAACCCCACTTAACCCCCTAGCTCTCTAACTCTTCATCCATTCACTCCTATTTCATTTCATTTCCTCAAGCAAACTGAAAATGGTGGCGAGGAAGAGGAATTAGAAATTACAAAACCCTAGTTTCTTCTTGCAACTTGAATTCTTACTCCAAAATCAAATAGAAGCAATTGGTAAGCCTCCTCTTCATCTTCTCCAACTCTTTCTCCTTCAATTTCAGAAAGTTTCCTAACCCTAACTTAGGAAATACTTGCTTTGATTTTAGATTGAAGCTTGTAGTGTTGAAGTGGAGTGAGATTGGTTGGTCTTCTCCTTGTAATTGAGCTTCTTCTTCTTTGTTTGGGAAAAAGGTGAGTTTTTAACTCACATCTACTTCTCTTGATATCATTGATGTTGTGTATGAATTCCTAGCAAGTATTCATGTGCTATTGTTTTGGTTTGGAAAGGATTGGAATTTCATTTGATAGGGCAAGAAGTGCTGGAAAACAGGCTCCGGCCGACCGAATGCAGGGTCCGATCGACCGACCTGCTACCCGAGCACTTCCCTGCCTCTGTTTTGGAAGTGCTGGAAATTGGGCTCCGGCTGACCAACCCAGGAAGTCCGGTCGACCGACCTGCTTCCCGAGAAATTTTTCCAGAACAGTGCCCGGTCGACCGAGCCCTGTAGCCAGCCGACCGACCTGCTCCTGTTTTGGCTGTTTTGCCTATTTTTGTTCGTTTTGTTTGATTTTCCAAATTTTATCGATTCAAGTTGGTTTTTAATGGTTGTTATTGCATCTTTGGCTTTGATAACTTATCTTTGGCTTCATTCACGATTTTTATAAATAACCCCTCTAAATCGTATTAAAAGCTCCCTTCTCCGCTTTATAAATTTCTATTTAAACACACATGATTTTGCACTTCGAACGGAGTGGAAAGGAGATTAAATGGTTAGGTAAAACACGGACCATGAATCCGCACGTTCACCTTTCTGATTAATCCCTGACCTATTCGATTGATCGTTTTGACCTTTGTGTCTGGTTTACCGATGAGATGAGGTAAACATTGTAATGCTTTGAGTGTGAAATTGGCTAATGGATAGTAAACCGTTTAGTGCGAACGAGTGGTTATGGGACTCGCGTTAACACTTTTCGGGTTCCTTTTCAAGAGTTGTGACACATTCCGCCAGTTAGTGGTGTCCAGTACTGGGCCTCCGGACCTTCACCACTACGGTTTGTTGCCTTTGGGATAGGGTCTTCGGACTGTCTCCCTAGGTTTGTTGCCTTCGGGTATGCTGCCTTCGGGTTTGTGCCTTCGGGTTTGTTGCCCTATAGTATCGCTTCCGATGTTGGTCTTTTTGAGCCGCATGGGTGATATTGGGTTTGGAGCCTTCGGGCTTATGGATCCTTGTTTATACAGTACTGAGCTCGAGCAATCTTATGTTTCATTGATATGTATATTCCCTAGGTATCGCCCTTCGGTGTTGGTCTTTTTGAGCCGTACGATATATAGCGGTTACCTAGTGGAACTTGTATACCTTTATTGGTATTTGTTATTTGCCTTTATGGCTTGATTTAGGATATGATATCCTTTGTTTGTTGAGATGCCGATGATATGAGGCTTGTTTTGTTATGTTCATCTTTTGCTAGATGATTGTGTATCTCCCTTAGAGATATTTGTTATACTCTGTACGATTTTGCAGGTTTATTGTTGTTCAGTTTATCTAACTGATTTGTTTAGCTAGACTGACCCGTGTATTTTATACTCGGGTCAGACCGAGATGTTTCAGGTTAGGTGCTTTTGGACTTAGCCTCTTTTGCTTCCGCATGGACTATTCCGCTAGCTTCTTTTTGTTATAGCTTTTATGTAGTCCTTATCTGTTGTAACTCTGATATGTATTCTTGTGAACTCGTCTGTATATTGTGGTTTGCTATACCACTTGACATGTATCATTTTGTATACTCTGTTATGTATCAGTATATGTGTATATGATGATCTACTGTTCTGTGATGTATGTTACATTGAGTTGTTACATTTTGTTCTGATAGATCCTCCACCCACCTATGGTTTTGAATTAAGTATTTATTGGATATGTCGATTCGTTTGATATGGTAATTGTCGATGTATTCAGTAGATAGTTAAGGAAAAACTATAGATGGTCGCTCCTATCCAGCCTTATTCTCCGTATTAGCAGACGGTATTATCTAATAACACTCTTTGCTAATGTGGGTATAGAGGTGGGGCGTCACAGCTTGATAGGGGGTTCTCTCTTTGTAGTTTGGTGGCGAACGGGAGACTCTTACCCCTACATGTCCCTAAGAGGGATGGGTTGGTTAGGCGAAGGCCGTGACAGTCGAGAGGCTGGCCGTAAAAGCAAGTTTGGGGTATCAGTGTAAGCCACGGTGGGACTGGGATGGTTGCAAAGCCTACCGGTGGCCGCTGCTGCAGCCGTTACATTTGGTATCAGAGCTGAGTTCAGAACAAAATATGATAAACACAGAACAGAAGCACATATTACGGTACATCAAAGTGTACTAAGTGTTACAAATCTTTGAATCATCGTGCTTTTATTCCTTCCGTGCTTTTGGGGTAGATAGGATTAGGGGAATACGTCTAGGAATGTATTTTTATTCCGTAGTATTCCGTATTGAAGTATCTACCTTGTGATTAATCTTGTTCTTATCTTGACATTCAGCTTATGGCTGGAATAGGCAGAGGACGACGCTCGGGTGTTGGGCAATCCAGTGGCTCACATCCGGACGGCGTTTATATGTCAGCCGATCAGTTTTTAGAGTTGTTTACGAGCATTCAACCTCCAGTTCCTACTCGAGTGTCTCCACCTCGCAAGTCTACCTTTGCACGCTTGTGCAGTGATTTTACTCATCTCGGAGGAAAGCCGTTTAAAGGCTTTGAGTCTGTTCTTGAGACCCAAGCTTGGTTTCGCACGTGCGAACGTATCTTCTCTAGAATGGATATTTCTGATCATGATAGAGTTCTTGTAACTTCTAGTTTATTGCGAGAGCGTGCCCTTGATTGGTACGAGCTTCTTATAGCCGAAATTGACGAGTCTGCTCTTTCTTGGACTCAGTTTTGGGAACGGTTCGAAGTCAAGTTCGTTCCTGAATCTGAGAAAGCTTTGTTGTCCCGGCGCTTTCTTGAATTAAAGCAAGGGGATTCTTCTGTTTCTGAATATGTTGCATCTTTCGAGGCCTTATCTATGTATGGTCTTGAATTCATTAGCACTTCTTATAGGAAGAATCTGAAGTTTGTTTCTGGTCTTAAGAAATATCTTAAGAAATCTTTGATGCTTGAGCTTAAGCTTTCTTTTAAGGAGTTGGTTGATTCTGCACTTCATCTCGAAGCCATCGAGGGGGAGTGTGATATTAGTGATGATGTTGAGGTTTGCAAGAACCCCAACAAAAAGCAGTCTCTATTAGATGAGCCGGAATTTTTCCCTTCCAAGAAGAAAAAGTCCGCTGAATCTGATTCTCCGTCTCAGTCTGTTGGAACACCTTCCATTCGGAAGTGTTTCAATTGTGGTTCTCCTGATCATATGATTCGAGCTTGTCCTAAGCCTCTCTTCTACCACTATTGCAAGAAGGAAGGCCATCGTAGTTCCACTTGTCCCATTGCTCCGAATAATTCTCAACCAGGCAAGCTAATTATAGCAGATGCTTCTGGAGGTTCTTCTCGGGGATAAGGTATGTCTCCATCTATTTTGTTAGGTCTCTAATTTTCTTTGTGATTTTGATTCCATTTTGATAGCATCATTTTATTCTTTAAGCCCTCATGATGAGGAAAGTGTTGTTTCTCTCATTCTTGTAGTTTGAGAATTTTCTGGTATTTTTGGTCTTGTCTTAGGATTATTACCTAAGCAATCTTTTGAGTAGTGTTAAGGTCTTTTTAGCTCGACCTTACCACCGGTTTTCATTTGGCTACGAGTTGCGGAAGTTAGCATTCCACTTACCGCATTCCGCACTTGTTGTGATTCTTATGAATGATTTATTATGTCATTCAGTTTGTTTTGCTCATTTCATCCATTTTATGAATCGAGTATTCTGTGAATATCTCGATGATTCCATTTTTGTATTTATTGGTTTTGGATGGAAAATAGTAATTTAAAATTTTGCAAATCTTTTTCATAAGATTTATTTATGAGTACAATTGGATTTTTGATCTTTAAAAGAACAAAGGATATTCTTAAAAGTTTTTAAGAAACATGTTTATTATCTAAAAGATGATTTTGTGATTGTATTGCCCATTGAGTGCTTTAAGAATTCTGGTCGATGCGCTTGATCAACGTTATCGATAGGAATTTCCTAAACGCTTTGATGAGACAATCAGACACAGTAAATTGAATTGTAAAATAAAAGTTTTTCTGAAAAGATAATTACATAAAGGTAATTTTAATTTTGAAAGTCTTAGCTTTTTGGGAAAGAAGATTATTTTAAAAGAACTCTTTCTTTCCAATATTCCTATTCTTGTTATTCCCGTAAGGAACCAAGATTCTATCTTCTGTACCAATGCTAAATCGTATTAGTTTGGATGCCATTCACTTGCAAAAGAGAACGTGCTATCATTTATTCTTCTAAATAGTTATAGCCTATCGAGACTAGATATGCCACTCATGATCTAGTGCTCGCGGCTATTGTTGTCGCTTTTAGAGTTTGGCATCATCGTTTGTTTTGGCGGAGAAATTTATTCTCCACCTCAATCATAAACCTTTGGAATATTTATTTCTCATAAGGAGCTGCTCGAGTTCCTTGTATCTTATGACCTTGATATTCTTTGTATACTCCCGGAAGAGGGAAGTCGTGTTGCCAATGCCCTTTGTTGGAAGCAAAAAGTGGGTATTTCTTTGTTGAAGTCCGAATGGAATGATCTTTTTACCAAGTTCATCTGACGTTTTGTTGTACTTTGTTTCATTGAGCTACGGTTCATTTGACGTACCATTTGTATTACGTTGGTGTTCCGAATTATTTGAGCTTAGGAATCTAGAGAATTCTCTGAGCAAGCAAGTTCGGGCTTATCCTTTCGTGCACTTTATGGTGAACTTCTTATTCTGTTCTTCTTATGTGTTGATATGTTTTTGGTTGTTACTCTTTATTTTCTTCTTAAGAATTGCGAGGACGCAATTTCTTAAGGAGGGGAGTCTGTAACAACCCGCATATTTATCGGTTGTATATTTAAATATTTTATTTAAATATGACATCGTTCGTCGGATTATAGTCCGAAAAGCTACTTTTTGCAAACAGTCGAATTGAGACTCGAGACCACTTCCATTGAGTTCAAAATACCGTTTGCGATCTTTTTGAGTATAATCTTTGATATATTTGGAGTAAGTTGAAATTTGCTACTTTTTCTAGTTGGGTTTGGGTTTGGGTTCAGCCCTTAACCCCACTTAACCCCCTAGCTCTCTAACTCTTCATCCATTCACTCCCATTTCATTTCATTTCCTCAAACAAACTGAAAATGGTGGAGAGGAAGAGGAATTAGAAATTACAAAACCCTAGTTTCTTCTTGCAACTTGAATTCTTACTCCAAAATCAAATAGAAGCCATTGGTAAGCCTCCTCTTCATCTTCTCCAACTCTTTCTCCTTCAATTTCAGAAAGTTTCCTAACCCTAACTTAGGAAATACTTGCTTTGATTTTAGATTGAAGCTTGTAGTGTTGAAGTGGAGAGAGATTGGTTGGTCTTCTCCTTGTAATTGAGCTTCTTCTTCTTTGTTTGGGAAAAAGGTGAGTTTTTAACTCACATCTACTTCTCTTGATATCATTGATGTTGTGTATGAATTCCTAACAAGTATTCATGTGCTATTGTTTTGGTTTGGAAAGGATTGGAATTTCATTTGATAGGGCAAGAAGTGCTGGAAAACAGGCTCCGGTCGACCGAATGCAGGGTCCGGTCGACCGACCTGCTACCCGAGCACTTTCCTGCCTCTGTTTTGGAAGTGCTGGAAATTGGGCTCCGGCTGACCGACCCAGGAAGTCCGGTCGACCGACCTGCTTCCCGAGAAATTTTTCCAGAACAGTGCCCGGTCGACCGAGCCCTGTAGCCGGCCGACCGACCTGCTCCTGTTTTGGCTGTTTTGCCTATTTTTGTTCGTTTTGTTTGATTTTCCAAATTTTATCGATTCAAGTTGGTTTTTAATGGTTGTTATTGCATCTTTGGCTTTGATAACTTATCTTTGGCTTCATTCACGATTTTTATAAATAACCCCTCTAAATCGTATTAAAAGCTCCCTTCTCCGCTTTATAAATTTCTATTTAAACACACATGATTTTGCACTTCGAACGGAGTGGAAAGGAGATTAAATGGTTAGGTAAAACACGGACCATGAATCCGCGCGTTCACCTTTCCAATTAATCCCCGACCTATTCGATTGATCGTTTTGACCTTTGTGTCTGGTTTACCGATGAGATGAGGTAAACATTGTAATGCTTTGAGTGTGAAATTGGCTAATGGATAGTAAACCGTTTAGTGCGAACGAGTGGTTATGGGACTCGCGTTAACACTTTTCGGGTTCCTTTTCAAGAGCTGTGACACATTCCGCCAGTTAGTGGTGTCCAGTACTGGGCCTCCGGACCTTCACCACTACGGTTTGTTGCCTTTGGGATAGGGTCTTCGGACTGTCTCCCTAGGTTTGTTGCCTTCGGGTATGCTGCCTTCGGGTTTGTTGCCCTATAGTATCGCTTCCGATGTTGGTCTTTTTGAGCCGCATGGGTGATATTGGGTTTGGAGCCTTCGGGCTTATGGATCCTTGTTTATACAGTATTGAGCTCGAGCAATCTTATGTTTCATTGATATGTATATTCCCTAGGTATCGCCCTTCGGTGTTGGTCTTTTTGAGCCGCACGATATATAGCGGTTACCTTGTGGAACTTGTATACCTTTATTGGTATTTGTTATTTTCCTTTATGGCTTGATTTAGGATATGATATCCTTTGTTTGTTGAGATGCCGATGATATGAGGCTTGTTTTGTTATGTTCATCTTTTGCTAGATGATTGTGTATCTCCCTTAGAGATATTTGTTATACTCTGTACGATTTTGCAGGTTTATTGTTGTTCAGTTTATCTAACTGATTTGTTTAGCTTGACTGACCCGTGTATTTTATACTCGGGTCCAGTGTTTTAAATCTCGGATTTTGGCCAATATCTCGGGAAAATATCTCGGCTATCTCGGGCGATATTTAAAACACTTATAACTAAATAGGCTGCCAAATCTCGGATTTTGGCTAATATCTCGGATTTTTCATCTCGGCCATCTCGGGGAGATTTAAAAGCCTGCTCGGGTCAGACCGAGATGTTTCAGGTTAGGTGCTTTTGGACTTAGCCTCTTTTGCTTCCGCATGGACTATTCCGCTAGCTTCTTTTTGTTATAGCTTTTATGTAGTCCTTATCTGTTGTAACTTTGATATGTATTCTTGTGAACTCGTCTGTATATTGTAGTTTGCTATACCACTTGACATGTATCATTTTGTATACTCTGTTATGTATCAGTATATGTGTATATGATGATCTACTGTTCTGTGATGTATATTACATTGAGTTGTTACATTTTGTTCTGATAGATCCTCCAGCCACCTATGGTTTTGAATTAAGTATTTATTGGATATGTCGATTCGTTTGATATGGTAATTGTCGATGTATTCAGTAGATAGTTAAGGAAAAACTATAGATGGTCGCTCCTATCCAGCCTTATTCTCCGTATTAGCAGACGGTATTATCTAATAACACTCTTTGCTAATGTGGGTATAGAGGTGGGGTGTCACAGGGTCGGATGAATGGCATACTCTTTGTCATTCTACAGGAACCACTTTAATAACTGTGTTCGCGGTGGATGTTATCCAGAATGTAGAAGTTGAATTGGCGACGTTTACTGGAATGAAGAAAGAGAACGATGATCGATGACCTCGACACTTGTGTCAATTTGAAATTACTAAAACAGGAGCCTATGTCTGACCAAGGGGTTCGCTACCTTTAAGGGTCATCACCCCTTCGTATCACTATATTAATTTTGACTTGATCGGTGCACATCGATTTGATTTTGGGGGTGTTGGACTCGGTCGGCAGTCGTTGCTATGATGTGTTACGACTAACCAGAAAGGGTCGGTAAACTGGTAGAATCCTACCTTGGACATTGCCTCACGTGCCTTGTCATACTTTTATCCTTAAACACGCCCACTACGATTTTGTTTTAGTATGGTACCTATAGGGGACTCATTGGTTACAGACGTTATTGGTTGTGTTACAAGACTTGCATAGACTACCTGCTTAAAATGTGTTAAGGGGGATAAATGTAAAGCCTTAACGCTATTTTAATACTTACTGATAGATACTACATATATAGCGTATTTTACTACATATAGATAGTTTAATGGATCCTTAGGAGATGGAAAATCCCATAACATCTCTTAAGTTATTGCACTCACGCTGTACACTTGTTAGGAGATGGAAAATCTCATAAACATATCTAAAGCTATTACACTCATATTTACTTGTTATTGATTTAACTTACATAAGAACTTTTTGTGTTTTGTCTTTTTATTACGCTCGGGTCAGCCTGAGTATTTCAGTGCTGAAGACATTATTCCTTGAAGATGGAGTTTGCTAGACCGTATTTACTATTATTATACCGCTGCATTATTTTGGTATGTTTGTTGATTGTACTATGATTATGTTGTAAAATTGTGTAATCAAATGTATATTGTAAAATAGCTTCATGAAACGTTTATTTGATTATTATATTTTATCATTCCGCTGCGAGATTTGTATTTTGCTTTCCTTCTTTTCTCTTATTTTCTTATTAAATCCCATTGACAATCGTCCCTTTTGAATGGTTTTGTTAGACATGTGTGGTTTATTGTCGACTTTAACCATCTAGAAAGGTGGGTTGTCACAATTTGGGAATTTAATTCCCGTAGGTTTTGGAAATGATTTTTCAAAGTTTTGGAAAATGATAATAGTATTATTTGGAAAATATTTTTGAATGAATTTTTTTTAAAAGGATTTAAAAAGAGATAAAAAGCACTGAACTCACTTCGATTGCTAGAAAATAGTTTCGATGATGACTGCAGCATCATGATGTTCATTTTTGAGTTTCCAAGAGAGGAATTGCTACCATAGGGATTTTGTTTTGGTAAAACCAGTTTTGATTTAATTCAAAGATATGATTTGGAATACCAAGGAATTATTTATAGTATTGCTTCAAAATAGTTTAAAATAGGAACAAGGTGTGTAAACTCTGAAATTTTTTCATTGAGTATTTTATGAAAATATGAGAAAATAAGTTTTATAACTTATAAATTTTGAGAATCAGTAGTTGAAACAATTTTTTTTATTTTTGCTGGATATAAATGTTAAGAAAAGAAATATTTGAAAAGAAGATTTAAGTTAAGTTAAGTTAAATAAAATAATGTTTGGAAATAGAATTGGTGGTGTTTGAAATAATTTAATGAAATGAGCTAATTAAATAAATTAGTGAGTTGAACATGGTTTTGGAGTATGGTTGATAAAAGTGAACATTGAAATTGATTGTACAAGATATGGACTTATGTTGTGAAGTGGTAGTAAACGTAAAAAGTGTTCTATAAAATGTTTATAATAGACTTAAGAAAATTTGATAGAATAGTTCTTGAGTGATATTAGTGTTGAAAGAATAAATTAAGAAATAAATGGATGTGAATCAAACAAATGTGAATATAAAGAATTTGGGATAGCTAAGAAAATCAATTGAAATAAATACGTAAGTTGTACTTATATTATTTTATTCGCATAACGGTTTGATCTAGATTTGAGTACATGATTTCGAGATGATTTACATTGGTTCGAACAAGGATTTTTCACTCGATTCTCGACGGCGAACACTGGATATGGATTTTTGATTGATTTTGATATTCTCTATCATAGTATATGGCTATGCAAGGAGGATGGCGGTTTTCAATCAAGGAACTGGATCCGAGTCTGCACTAGGGTGGTCGTATGAACGATACTAGTTCGGAAGTGATTGTGTGATTGAGCAAGCGATCAGATTGGATATTGCATACGGAGGATATATGTACATCATATAGGCTTTAGTGAAGCAAATATTGACAATTGAAAATGCAAAATAATATGATTATGAACTATATGATTGGATATCATTGTTAAATAGGATACATGTATATAAAAACAAGAGCTAACTTAATGCTTTTGGTTTCATGAGTAAAATTGAGTTGCCCGACTAAAAGTTACACGTTTAATTTGTTATTTGATTTGATGGTTTTATGATTGGGCCGCCTGGCTTTTGTTTTCTTTTGGTCGTTCGGGTTATAGTGGCGATTTGTAGTATTTCGATCAAGCCGCGCAAAGGAGACGTTGGCGAATTTTTTGGAGAATTTAAGAGTTAGAAAATTTTTGAAGAAATTTTTGATAACTAAATTTGATATTGAATTATAACCTAAAATGATTAAATGTGATGATGTTAGTTGGAATCTATGAAATAATTTGGAAACTCAGCAAAATTAATAACAACGTTTCAACAAATTGATTTTGGGAAGTTAAAGGCTTAAAAGGATTTTGTAATTATTTCAATGAATTGGTTTTAAAAAGTAATGGATTTGGGCATTTTTCTTACCTTGGCAATTTTGGAGACGAAATTCTTTTTAAAAGGGGAAGAGTGTAACGATCCAGAATTTTAGTCATTGGAAATTGTAAGATTTATTTGATTTTAAATATAAAAAAGTTAATTTTATAGGTTAAATAACTTGAGTTTCAAATATAGCGATTTATTGGACAACTTAATTGTTGAAATTAATAATTTAAAATTATTTAGATAATTTTTCTTGGGTTTTAAGTTAGATGAAAATGAATTAAAAGTTTATTTAATTTCTATTAATAAAAATAAAGATATAAAACTTTTAAATTGGATTTAAAAATGATTTAACTGATTTTGAAAATAACTTGTTTTAAATTAACATATAAAAATAGCCTTCCGGGGCACTTTCTTGGATTTCAACAAAACAAGGTTTCACTGGATCTGTAATAAAGAAATATATACACCATCAAATTTTCTTACGATCAGATGAATCGTTTGGACATGCGACATCGAAATGTGTAGAATTTAATATCGAAAATTTAATATAATAATTGGGTTCAAAAAGCTATCTTTTGCATAGGATCGAATTAGGCCTCAACGAAACAAGGTTTCACTAGATCCGTAATAAAGAAGTATATACGCCGTCAAATTTTATTACGATCAGTAGAATCGTTTGGACATGAGAGATCGAAATGCGTAGAATTTAATATCGAAAATTTAATATAATAATTGGGTTCAAAAAGATTTCTTTTGCATAGGATCGAATTAGGCCTCAAAACTAGTTCCATTGTGTTCTAAATATGGATATAACATATAGAACGCCAGGCAACATGCCTATTTTGGAGTTTGAGATTTTCGAACGTTTATAGTTGAATATTTTCAAATATAAAAAGATATATATATATATATATATATAAATACACACACACACACAATATAATAGGCCATCACCCTATCTATTCTTACCCATGCCCTCCATCCTATTCACCCCATACTTCAGCCATACCTTCTCCATGTCAACCTATAACCATCTTCCCTTTATAAAACCATCACCATAAACAAAGAAAAATAATTTTCACAATTCAAATCAGACTTCACCTCATCCAACATTTCACGATCATTGGGACCGATCCGTGCACTTTTAGGCCAAGTGTTCAACTAGGAAGTTATAGCCGACATCAAGATGAGTGAAATGGACGGTGGAGACCGACTAAGGCGGACGGTGGTGGCTGGAAATCAAGTAAACCAACAAATCAAACATTCACCAATTTCGGCGAATTGGTCGATTGTTTGACGATAGGATATGAAGGGAAGTTGTAGAGGGAATCAAGAGCTATCCAAAGTTGAGATCTTATGACCTATCATGGTCAGGGTTCGTTGGAAAATTGTAGTTGAGCATAAATGGTGACTTTCATTCTTTTGATTCATGTACGAGCTACGGTCAAAGATTGAAGCTAAAGTTTGTGCCTTTGGAAAGCTAAGAGGCGTAGGGTTCTAATGGAAGTGGTCTTGTGGTCAACGGAGGCGTGTGGGCGGCGAACAAGGCAGATGAACGGAGATGTGTGGCTTTGGGTTCGAGTTCACCTTTTTGGCTCGTCATCGGTGATGGAGGCATCGTGGGGCTTTGCCATGTGAAGGAAAAAGATGCGGGAGATGATTTTGGTTCGAGTGGCAGTGGTGTCCTGGTGTGAGATGAGGCTGTGGTGGTGCAGTTAGCCATTGAACACGAACTGATGCGTTCGTGTTGCGTGAGCTCGTGGTGGGGCTAGGGGACACGGTAGGTGTCATGTCGGGCATAGGATGGTTCATTGGAGTTGGGGTGTCTCGTGGTGGGGTCTCGATCGTTCTAGGTGGTCATGGTAGCAGCGACTAGCATGAGAAGGAGGCAACCTGGTTGAGCTCGAACGAGATGATAGAGGGGGAAGAGTAGGTTAATTAATTTAAAAAGGTAATTATGGGGATTAACAATTTGATTATTACTTAATTAAGTTATTCAATTCAAATTCTTATATTAATCATATCTTGCTCAAACGAGGTCCGATCGAGATGAAACTTTTTTCATTGCACTCATGAAGACGAAAGCTTCACGGTGGAACTAGTTTGGGTGAATTTAGAGACAGTAGAAATTTGGGCTAAAGTCGGACGTCGTTCGATTTTAGTTCCAAACTAGAATGCCTCGGCAAGATTGGTAATTTCGGTGAGTTAAACTCACCCTTTTGGTTAACTAGTATGATATATAGTTGATAAAAATTGTTGAATGATTGTTTGGATGAGTTACTATATTTATTAGTTGGTTTGGATATATTCCCACCTATTGGAGCGGATGAGACCCTATTACGTTCCCATGTAAGAGCGGATGACTCTTTGTATACGAACCCTTCCTCGAAGTGGTTGATTTATATTTTTTGGTTATATAACGTTTCTGATGTAGAGGTAAATAGGTTGAAGGGATCCAATGGGATTCCTCCCTATTATCGAATTATTTCAATAATTTTCTTTTATATGGATTATTGAATTATGAACATGATTGTGGACACTGTGGTTATAATATCGTTATATGTTTGAAAATAAAACTCGGTAGTGATAGAAAATCAATATCGATATTGGTTAAGTGTTGGGTGTCTATTGGCCTCAAATTAGTATTTTAAAAATACTATAAATTGCCGTTTAAGTTGGAATTGGTTTTTGAGAAAGGAAACAATTTTGAAAATCTAAAACTAGATTTCGGAAATATTTTAAAGATTATCTATTTAATCATATTAAGATTGTTTTAAAGTCATATAATTATAAGAATATTATTTTAAGGTAATTTAATTATATTAATATTGTTTTAAAATTATATAATTATAATAATATTATTTTAAGGTTATTTAATTATATTAATATTGTTTTAAAGTTATATATTATAATAATATTATTTTAAGGTTATCTAATTATATTAATATTGTTTTAAAGTTATATAATTATAGTAATATTATTTTAAGGTTATTTAATTATATTAGTATTGTTTTAAAGTTATTATTTATAGTAATATGGTTTTAAAGAGTTATCAAAATGTGAAAAGGTTAATTATTATTTCAAGAATATTTATGGTTTTATAATTAATAATAAGGATTATTAGTAATGTTTTGAAAATAAATCATTATTATTTATAAAAATGGTAAAGATTAATTATTCTTGTTCCTTAAACAATATTTTGAAATTATTAATTATTAGTTAAGATGTTTTACAATTAATAATTTTCATTTATTTATAATGTTTATTGTTTATCATTATTATTATATAATGGTGTCTTGAAGTAAAATGATTTTTAATTATTTACAAATGTTTTTCTGAGACCCATGAATAGAGTTGAAAGACTTGGATTTTATAAAAGAGCATATAAAATGGCTTAGCGTAAGGATGATTATTTACAAGGTAAAGAGTTTTATAAATGGTTAGATATTTACAAACAAATTTTAGAAACGGGTTTACAGATGTATAAAGGAAGTTTTATAAATGGTTTGAGAAGTTTTATAAAATGGTTTATAAATGATTTTAGAGAATTACAAGGAGTTTATGAATGATTTGTGAATCGAATAAAAATGGTCTTTCTCAGCGTGCAAATAGACTTATACCGTTGAGATAAGTATATGGATATTTTCTAACTATTTAAAATATAAGAATTGGTGGATATATCTTTGTAAAAGTATTCTTATACAAGCAATTTACAAATGGTTTTATTTGTGAAAGATTTATAAAAGGAGGCTAGTGATTGTTTATATGCTGAACCAATGTTGGTTTTCCCTATGAAATAAATAACTAATTTGATTGTATATTTGTTGATAGTTACCGACTATCAAAAATGGACCCAAACATATATTTAGGAGAAACACGTGAGTTATATGGTACAGTTATCTCCGATGATGTCGTTTGTGCGTATAAATCTCATTTCATTCTCCTAGGACAATGATATGGAAATCCATCCACTAACGGTTAGGAGGTGATCTCCGATCTTATCTTTGACTGTTTATTTCCTAAAGAACCAGGGTTGAGTTTAACGGGAATTATCGAATGTTGTTTAGAAGAGACCGGGATCGGGTATGTTACCCGAAAACCACTTCGATCCAACGAATGAGTTTCGAAGTAAAGACATCTTGAAGATGATCGAATCGAAGACGAAGCTCTTAAGTGTTTCATTCAGTCCAAGAACGAACTTGTATGGATGAATGTTGATACTACATTGT
Organism: Allium fistulosum; assembly: GCA_030737815.1. NCBI lineage: Eukaryota > Viridiplantae > Streptophyta > Magnoliopsida > Asparagales > Amaryllidaceae > Allium > Allium fistulosum. Next base: position 896,093,587 of record CM060907.1, on the reverse strand, counting down.
TGCCAGGAGGGCAGTGTTAGCATTTCAAGTGGGAAGTGCTATATAAAAATGTAAAACGTAGCCTCGGACCTCATCAACCGGGAAATGGAAATAATCGGGCATGCAACAGGGCCAAGTGGGTAGCTCCCAACTAGGGTATGGTCATTCCAAATCTAGATCGGTTACTATCTATTCTTGTATGCTACGGGGCCCAAGCGGAGTGATCATATTCGGTATTACTAGTCAAGTGGTAGACCAGTCCTGAATGGCAGAGGCTACAAGATGTTCTTGTCAAACCCTTATAATTTCGTAATTTAAAAATAATACAACTTATTTAATTGTATTAATTAAAAAAATTGAAAGAAAAATTCAATAACAAAAATAATATATGTAAAAAGCCCTTATTATGATGTCACTTTCATAACACAAGAATGCACTCCCCATTTGCGAACTATTCCTCTTTCATGCCCCTTTCATAAGTCCCTTTCATGTCACATAAGAACTCACTCATAAAATATTTACTATTATAATTAATTACAAATTATTAATTACTAATTATTATTATTTTCTAAATAAATGTAACATATTCAAAACATGTACATGTATAGAAGATAATATTAGAAAAAATTATAGATGTGAATAGAAGTCATAATTTACTAGGTAATGTTTTTATTTTTTCAATTTTGCTATTTTTTTAACATTCCATAGTTTTTTGAAATCTTGAATAGTTTTCAAAATTTTAGATTTACTTAAAAAATTTACTTTTGAATTTTAGAAAATTTTAAATTTTATGTTTAAATGTATGAATATTTTAGTTTGTTTAAGAAAATTTCAAATTTTAAAATTTGTAATAATAAATATATTTAATAATTATAATTATTAAATGATAGATGCTAAATACTAAATATTACTTCTTATTTATTAAAAATTACTTATTAATTATTGAAAATTAAAGTATATTAAATATTTGTCTTTAATATGAAATATTTGTCACGTGTCGGATTTTCGAACCTCGAAAATCGACATCAATACATCCACTGTATAAAATGCCGAGCAATCGAGTGCCGGAAATACCTGATCGTTAGAGGAAAAGAAGAAAGAGGTAGAAGAAGAAACAAAAACAACAACACAGAATCTCATAATCGTAACGGAACAATATATAATAAATATTAACATGCCTTTATACAAAAAGAACTATAACTGTTACTTATACATTACATCATTAGAGTACAATAAATCAACAACTCAATACCGGACAGTTATAATAACTTGTCCTCACTAGTGCTAAATATACAACCTACAATACCCAGCGGAATGTAATCAAGTACATGGAATACGTCTCTGTCATCCAGCTCGTCTCCTGAGCTCCATAACATTCTAACCTGAACCTATAACACTCGGTATACCCAGAGCATTATATAAAATAACACCCGAGTAAGTCTGGAAAACTAGCGTGAGAAAACACACTCAATTTGAATTATTAAAGTTATTAAATTCCTTTGAAAACAAAGGTACCTCATAAGACCACATCACACATAAACACGATTAGTTTTTCCCTTACGATAACCAAAACATTTTTATCAAAACCGTCTGATATTATAATAGTGTCTAAACAAAGTAAATAGAAAATAGCTGAAATGCTTGCATCTCACGTTTTAGCATAGTTGGGCACAATCAAAACCACACGACGCTTATTGGAGATGGGATTCCATACAATAACTAGGCACTGGGGTACCACCTATCATAATACACTTCTAGAAAAATGTACCGAGGACCTCGCCGGGATCCCCTACAACACAAGACTGGCCCTATCCCTAACCTGGATAGAACCAAATATGTTATCACCCTGGGTGTTCCCACCCTTACCGAGAGCTCTTTTGCATGCGCCACCGTATCCATAATAAATAATATATCCAAGGGTATCTAGAAAGGTGATAACATACTCTAATTTGGTATGACCCACTTAGCCTTGCTGCATATCCCCTGATTTTCAGTCATTTTGGTTGATGAGGCTTGAGGCTACGATTACCTTTCAGGAATTTTCACTTAGAATGCTCATCGTCCTCCAATGACAATGTTCTGATAGCATTCGTCCATATGAGTTGTCCTGGGTCTGGAAAAACCAAATCACCGTTTTCATCATCTTCACGGCATCCATTCGTAACGCTCAAAACGGATCGAAGTGGTTTTCGGATAATTAAATCTGATCCCGGTCTCTTCAAAACGATCAATGAAACTGGCCGAAATTGATAGTCAGTTATTTAACTATCAATAAAACATCCATAAGCAGACATCAGGCCTTATTATAGATTTTCCAAAATTTATTTCAAAATATCTTTATAAGATATATATATTCAAATCACTTCAAAATTTTCAATATTTGAGACAACTCAAATACTTATATCCATATCAGGATATTTCAAACAATCTCTTATTTCAACACTTAGAAAAATATTTGAAAATATATTTTCTAAACCTCTTACTTCCTAACACTTAGAAAAATTTCATTTATTTCTCTTTTCTCAAAAACCCTTCATAATTTATATTGTAAATTCCTTAACTCGGTTATAACGAATTCTATAAGTTCCTGGTTCCTTAATTAAATCTCTTTATTTAAAAGTATATACTTATCTCACCGAAATAAGTATATTCATAAACCATTCCCTTTAAAAATATTTGAAAACTTTTTAAAATAAATATGGAAAGCACCACGCGGTATCAACGACGAATTCACAACTCAATGATTACGTCCCTATCCCAGAGAAATCCAAACTTAACTGCAGGCAATCTCTGCCTCCGATTTCACCATGACAGTATACCATTACTTTCCGAAAACTTTATTTAATATTTCTCAAACTAATGTTTATAAAGTTTCTATAATAATTTTCCAAGTTTAATTTAGGCAAATACTCTTAAATAAAAGTTATTATACAAAACATATTAATATTGAATAATTTATCCTTTTAAATAATAATACTAATTAATTCTTAAATAATAATTAACTTAATGTCCACTCATTATAACTATCTTAATTAATAATTAAATATACTTTAAACATTTTCAAATAATTACATCACTTTGAAACGATAATTAATTTTGATTTATTAATAAGATTCTAATCGATTTACAAGACTTGTTTATAAAACTTATAATTTATTTCGACAATTTAAAAATATTTAAATAACTAACTTCGGGAAATATTCTTTTGCTAAAACATTTTTAAATTACCTAGTTTAATGATTAAAATCCCCTTTTTAAAGCAAAATCAACTTCTCGATAAAATATCTTTTCCAATCCCAATATAGCCAGTCTAATATTTATAATTCTCTCTAGATTTATCACTAATTGATTTACGTCCCTGTTTCGTAAATCTCCCTTTTCACATTTCTAAAAGTAAATTTTAATTTTAAACCAATTTACCCATCTCATTATAAATTCTTACAGTGAATTTATATCCTCAATTTATAAACTGATAATCACTTCATTTTATTTATAAACATTGTTTATAAATCTCACAGTTTTCAATTCTAGTTTATAACGGTTTCACCTCACTTAAATCCATTATAACCCGATTTCTAAATTAATTTCCATTCATAAATTAATTTCTTAAATAACCCAATTATATTCCAAAACCAACCAAGACACGATTCCACTTCTATTTCGTAATTTAGAAATCTTATTTAAGATCCGGTATATTCAATTTCACATTTATTTCCAAATGCACTTCTTTTCCCAATCTATTTAAAATCTTGATTTAAAAACCTTTTATATTTAAAACAAGTATCACTAAGGAATTATTATGTAAATCCTTATTCCAAATCTCTATTTACAATATTCCGAAATTGTTAAGTACAAATTTAAAGTCAAACTATTTATTTTACCCAAATTCATTTCTTTTAATTAATCCAAAATTCACTATAAATATTTCACTTCAAAGTTTCTTTTTAATTTCTTTCAAATTCTGTAACGACCCAGAATTTGACCACTTTAAAATATACTTTTTAAAATTATTTTAAATGTAAAATAAGTAAGGTTATATGATACAAATAATATTAGATAGGATTTGGAAAGAGAAGTATACACAAAAATAGTGACATTTGCCTATAACGACAAAAGTGACAAAATGCTGATTTTAGAAAAGTATGTTTCAATGGTTAAATAAATTAATTTAATTAATTTATGAGTGTTTATATTTTTAAATAACATTATACAAATTTATTTTTAAATTTGGTTTACATAAATAAATAGTTTAACTAAAACGTCAAAACGTGACTGTGAAACATTTTGTCGAAAAACAACGTTTTGTCGATTAAAAGTTGTCGCAACGTCGTCGCACCTTTATTTTCTTATATAGGAACATATATTCAAATAGTATAAGTATTAATTAATTCACTAATCAATTTTACTTTTAATAAACATACTTAGAAAATTCTAGAATATAATTAAGAAAAAGTAAGCACAAAAAGACAAAAATGTCATTTCAAAGCAAAACGTAAAACATCAAATCAAAGAAACATAATTATTACTTTCTTTACTTAATATCTAAGTGAAAATGACATAAAGTAATGATTTGAAATGTGATGTTAAGTGTCGAAAAAAAATAAGATTACTTTATAAGTAAGTAAGGGTATTTTTGTCTTTTTACAAAATATTATTTTAATTCAAAACTTTTTCTATAAATACAACCCACTTTCTCACTTTCTTTCACACATTTCTACCTTCTTCTTCTTCCTCCTTGAATCTTTAATGGCTTCTTCTTCTCTTCCAAATCCTTACTAACTTTTTCAAAACCATATCAAATCAACTCCAAACACAACCAAACCTTGCCAAAGACCTTAGAATACCATTAGAATATGGTTTAGCATCTAAGAAGTGAAGAAATGATGGAGGAGATGTTGGAACCATATAGGACAATCCTATATAAGAGAAGAATGTAAGTCGTGAAGCTCCGGAGCGAGAAAAAGAGAAGGAAGTGCCGCCGATTTCATTCCAAGGAGCTAGGAGCAAATTCAAGGTGCCACGGAAGCTCTGCTGGATTTTCGGGAGTTTGAAAGAAGGGGTCGATAGCATAAAGTAAAAGAAATGGAGTAGAAATTGATTTGTTGAAGTTTAAGTGAGGTGTTGATAGTAAGAATGTTGGTAGGAAGTTAATCGATTTGGTTAAAGGTGAGTACTCATATTTACTACTTAATCCATAAATTATTTTTAGTATAATGATTTGAAAGTTTAAATATGTTGGCTGATTAAATGTTTGATAACTTGGTTGATATTATGGTTGATTATATGTTTGTGATATGGATGATAACTTTGTTTGATAAATGATAAGAGAAATGATTAGTAATTAACCATAGTTAATTAAATGAGAATTAAATCCATATAAATGTGTGTATGGAAGTTATTTAGCCTTTTAATGATTTTAAATGAGTTAAAATAGTTTAAATATGATTTAAAACAAATTTGAAGTGTTTCGGACAAGTTCCGACGCAATTCACAAAATTGGTCAAAATAGAGCTCGTCGCGTAGCGGTAGTTCGTAAATTTCGACCCGTAACTTCAAATTAATGTAGAGAATGATTTATAAGTCGGATTTCTTCGAAATAAAAATTATTTGATCCACAATGATAATAGTTTTCCAACGAAGAAAGAAAATCAAGATTTCATCAAGTAGATTTTGAAATATGTCCAAAACAATTTTCTAAAAACATCGCGGTTTTGCAGTTCGGAATCCAAAAAAGGATTTCTTTATAAATGATATTTTTAAATGATTAAAAATATAAAATAAATTTGATAAATCTATTAAAATGGTTTAAAATATATTTGGAATGGAAAATATGAATTTCAAATATTGAAAAGTTGTTTAAATCAAATAAGCTTATATAGCACTTTCCGCAGCAGTTTTAGGCGGCGAATTCTATAACATTTTGAATATGAGTTTAAACTTAATAATTCTTTCCTAAATCTTTTGTGAATGATTTTAAAATAATAATTAAGTGTTTTAAATGATGATTTGAAAGTTTAATAAATCACTTCTAAAATGAAGATTAATAACTGAGTATGCGGAAACGACTAGTACATTTGTCCCGCCTGTCAGATCTGGGAAGATAAAACAAGGTGTTTAACTAAGGTTAGGGATGGAGCAACCAGTGCCCTGAACTTACCTGGCCTATGTTTTCTTTTCTTAGGTGAGGGGTGGAACAGATCGAAAGGAAAGCCCAAATGCTCTAAAAGATCATATTTAAGTTTTTCCAAGATAAAAGAAAAGAAACAAATTTTATGAATGTTAACTAACCACTTAACATCTTTTAATAATGATTGGTACGAAGGAACCGGGATCGGATTTGGGTGATTCCTATCTGAAAAACCTGGATCGGATTTGGGTGATTCCTATCCGAAAATCACTTCAAACTAGTTTTCGAAATAAAACATATTAAAGACAAAGATATTGATGACAAAGATAATCATGATGTAGGATTACTTGCCATTAGTCCTTGGAGGTGAAATTTACCATATCTAAGATGGAAGTAGTGCTTTATTATGAAAATCTTTGATTTGCAAGAATATGATTTGAAGTTAAGAAAGAAATCTTTGATTAAGGTTTAATAAATGATTTGGGAATATTTTTACTAAGTTAAAAGTTATAGCTTGAATATAAGAAATCTTTGATTAAGATTTAATGAATGATTTGGAAAGGTTTTCCTAAGTAAAGGAGAAAATGATTTGGAATTATTCTTAGAATTAAGAAAGGTTTAAATAAACCAAATGATTTGATAAATGAGGCTTAATGATTCCATATACACTTGAAAAGAAAATGGAATAAATTGAAAAGAATATATCTAAGAAAGATATTTTATAAAAGATGAAGAAATCGATTGATGATTGATATCCATATATGAACTTAACATCTTTTAAATCGATAATTGGCTTCAAAGGAACCAGAGTCGGATTTGGTTAATTCCTATCCGAAAACCACTTCGAACCAATGTATACATTCGAAAGTGAAGACATGTTGAAGATGGTGATTATTGAAGACCATGGATCTTCATAGCGTGAGGACTGCTTATTGACATGCTTTGGGTCGCTCCCATTATAGAGTTATTTATAGCAGTGGTCTCCTCGTTGTGGAGATTTTTTCGGATTGCAGGGGCTTCTCGCCTAGTAATGGCCGAAGAAAGTGCCTTCGGTTTCGTTCAGTCCCAGAACGAACTTGTATGGACGAATGTTCGACATTGCATTTCTGAGACACAACGTTTGACTTTTACAAATGTACATCTACTTGGTGGCGGAGAAGACAACTTCTCTTAGCTTAACACCCTTCTCTGAGACATACGTGCTCAGAGGTTGTATGCTTTTAGGAGTCAAATAGTAATTAAAGGAATGGTAGTGTGGCATTCAAAGTGGAACCTGTTATGATCAAAGCGTGGCTTTGAAGAAATTAAGCGTAGCCTCGTGAGCCTCATACCCCGTTTATGATGGGATACTATGTGGTCTAATAGACGCAAATTTGGAATAAGTGAGTATGTATGGTGGTGTCAAATACAATTGGCCCTTTGGGGGATACGTCTCTCAAGGCATTTATTGCCCCATTTGGATAAAGTGGTTAGCTTGAGAAAAGCAGGAACTACCGGTAATCATTTGTAGTGTAGCAAGTATAGTTCCAAGTGACTAGTTTGAGAAAAGAGATTAAGGCACCGTCGAAACTATGTTTGTTATGCGTGGATCGGAGAAAAGGTCACTAGTTTCCTATCATGTTGGAAATCCAATCCCTACGAGATTTACGATTTTGATTGTATTCCCAAAATAGCTGTAATGACTTGCAAACATTTCAGCTACCCCTTTCCGGTATCATATATTCTGTTCGGTATATTTTGTTGACCCAGTCCGGGATATTACCTTAGACATAGTCCGGGTATTGATACCTTATTTGAATAAGTTTATGTGAAAAGTGTTTTCAAAAGAATGTCATTAAAAATAATATCAAGTAAATTTTGGTATAAATGTGTTTTGGTTATCATAAGGTAAAAACCCGTCCGTGTTTATGTGTGGGCGTGGTCTTATGAGATACCCTTCTTTTCAAAGGTTTTGATAATTTAGCCATTCTAAATTTCGAGTTTCTCACGCTTGTTTATCAAGCCTAATCCGGGTATTTCTAATACTCGGGTCAGATCCGAGTAGTTTCAGGTTTAGCTGAAGACGCTTGGAGTTTCCAGAGGAGAGCTGGAGATCTTCATCATCGAATGGACGTATTCTATTATCCGCTACATCTATTGTATTTGGTTTGTTGTTTGTCAGCATTTATAAGGGCAGGTGTTATAACTATCCAGGCTGAATCTAGGCTAGGCTCTGATATTGTATTTTAAAATTTTCCGCTGTAAAGATTATTATTGAAATAATATATGTTATTCCATTCATGTGAGATTCTATTCTGTCTTTATTTTCTTTCTACCCTTAATGATCCACTTATTCGTGCAATTTGAGTTGGACATGTGTGGTTTATTGTCGATTCAAAGGGTACGGAAAATTGGGCCATTACATTTGGTATCAGAGCTGAAGGTTAAGCAAGAACCTTGGCTTTGGTTGGGTAAAGACTCATCAGAGATTGGGTTAGTAATACCCTAGGATGAGTAACTCATTAGAGATAGGGTTAGTAACACCCTAGAATGAGTTTGAGTGTATTATATATATGAGTGCGTATTTGTTATTGGATATAAAAATGTTTTGTGTTGATTAATATGTTGAGTCGTATATGGATTCTGGTCGATGCATGAGAGCTCCATGTAATCGATAGGGATTCCTAAACATTTAGACAAGGCGAATCGACACACTGATTTTGAAAAGATTGGTAAATGAAATAATTTTACCTAGGATTATATTTTGAATATAAAGTATATATTTTGAAAAGTTATATAGTTAGAAATAAGGATTAGTGAAATTTAAAACTGAACATCTTTTGATTAAAATTTCATAGTTTGACTGTAAGATGTTTCATAAAGATAATCGATAAGTTAGAAATCTGATAAGGTAATTAAGATCTTTAATACTTATTCCCAAATAATAAATTAAGAAATGATGATGTTAAGTTATTATCATAAATTGATCAAATGTTTGATTTAAAAGTTTAAGTACAAATACCTTGTGAATATAGTTTCACGATTTGACTATAGGGTATTTGATAATAAGAATTGTTTAAGGAATGAACACATAAGATAAAAATGTATTTAAATGATTGTGTAAAAAGATATATATATAAGGAATAAGAATTTAAATTCGAGTAAAAGAGTTGTGGAAATTTAAATGAAGTTAATTAATATAAGATAAAATGAATTTATAAAATAGATTTTATAAACAAAAGTAATCTCTAAAGGATTTTGAAAATGGTATTATTTCAAATAAAAGGAGGTATTTTATGATAACTAATTCGATTTGCTCAAAAATAAACTAAAAATGGGAAAGAGATGAGTTCAGATGGTAAAAAAACTTCTCTTAAGTATTACTCTTCTTGTTAAGAGGATATATGATAGTACCCAGTTCCTTGGATTGTTTTGGAGTTACTCGATCTGTATAATTTTCTTAAGTTAAAGAGATAATGCGAATCATTAATTAATAAATTGATTAGTAATCTTTATAAAAGTGTTTAAAATAAAGATAAATTGGGATCGCTAATTGATAAGATAAAATAAAATTCTCGACGATTTTGGACAGTCGAAAATTTTCGTATCATACATAACTCGGAGCTAAGAAAACTGTAAAAACTTTTGGTAAAGGATTGCGAAATACATGGAATAAATGAAATAAGTTAAGGATAATTTATAAATCTAATTTATAAAGAAAAAAAAAGATTTAAGAGTTAAGAGTATGAGGATTTAATACGGATGGTTTTAAAATTTGTTTTTCAAAACTAGAAAATTATTGATAGTATTAAATAAGAAATAAGTTTTATAACTTATGAATTTGAGATAATAGTAAATTACAACAAAGTTTAAATTTGTTAGACAGACGGATTTGAGTAAAACCAATTTGAAATTTGGAATTTGTATATACTCTTAGGATGTAAAGGTATATCATACAAATATAGATTTAAACCATGAACTATCTATACACTTAAGTAAAATAATGACTCTTTAAAAAGGTAATTATAACTTGGAAAATGTTTTATTAATGAATTCTACCATTAATTAAGAATTTGGACTTAAGTCTTTATAAGTGATTGATTTGCATAAGTTATAAGATGTAGTAAACTTACGTAATAGTTTTACGAAATGATTCATAAATAATATTAGTGTTAAAGGAAATATTTTGAGTTAAAGGATTGTGGGAAAACTATTTTAATGATAAATTATCTTTTGAGTGAAAAATGGTTTCTTTAGAATATTTTCCTTTAATAAAAATATTTGAAAATAAATAATTAAAGGGATTATATAAAGAAGCACCTTTATAAAATATTTGAGCTTAAGATAAAGTTTATAAAAAGTTTTTGACAGTTAGTAAATACATGTATTATATGTAGATCATTTCATCACACAAATGTTGATCTAATATCCAAGTGTGGAACTTTGAAGTGTTTACACCGATTCGAAAAAGGATTTATCACTCGATTCTAGACGATAGACATTGATTAGGGTTTATGGTTGGGTACTTGAGTTTTCTATCATAGTTGAGAGCTATGCAAGGAAAGCAAAGGTTTCTGAGCAAAGAGCTTGATTAAAGTCCGCACTAGAGGATCGGGGGATCGATACTAGTTCGGAAATAAAGTTGTGTATTCGAATAGGAGATCGAATAAAATATTTCATGCAGATGATCTGTGTATATTATATGGAATTAAGTTTGAAGATAAATGTTTTGGGCAAACTTTTGTTTTGGGTAATTTCGAGGACGAAATTCTTTTAAGTAGGGAGAATGTAACAACCCAGAATTTGACCACTTTAAAATATACTATTTAAAGTGATTTTAAATGTAAAATAAGTAAGGTTATATGATACAAATAATATTAGATAGGATTTGGAAAGAGAAGTATACACAAAAATAGTAACATTTGCCTATAACGACAAAAGTGACAAAATGCTGATTTTAGAAAAGTATGTTTCAATGGTTAAATAAATTATTTTAATTAATTTATGAGTGTTTATATTTTTAAATAACATTTTACAAATTTATTTTTAAATTTGGTTTACATAAATAAATTGTTTAACTAAAACGTCAAAATGTGACCTTGAAACATTTTGTCGAAAAACAACGTTTTGTCGATTAAACGTTGTCGCAACGTCGTTGCACCTTTATTTTCTTATATAGGAACATATATTCAAATAGTATAAGTATTAATTAATTCACTAATCAAGTTTACTTTTACTAAACATACTTAGAAAATTCTAGAATATAATTAAGAAAAAGTAAGCACAAAAAGATAAAAATGTCATTTCAAAGCAAAAAGTAAAACATCAAATCAAAGAAACATAATTATTACTTTCTTTACTTAATATCAAAGTGAAAATGATATAAAGTAAAGATTTAAAATGTGATGTTAAGTGTTGAAAAAAAATAAGATTACTTTATAAGTAAGTAAGGGTATTTTGGTCTTTTTACAAAATATTATTTTATTCCAAAACTTTTTCTATAAATACAAACCACTTTCTCACTTTCTTTCACACATTTCTACCTTCTTCTTCTTCCTCCTTGAAGCTCTCTTTAATGGCTTCTTCTTCTCTTCCAAATCCTTACTAACTTTTTCAAAACCATATCAAATCAACTCCAAACACAACCAAACATCGCCAAAGACCTTAGAATACCATTAGAACATGGTTTAGCATTTACGAAGTGAAGAAATGATGGAGGAGAGGTTGGAACTACAGAGGCCGAACCTATATAAGAGAAGAATGTAAGTCGTGAAGCTCTAGAGCGAGAAAAAGAGAAGGAAGTTCCGCCGATTTCATTCCAAGGAGCTAGGAGCAAATTCAAGGTGCCGCGGAAGCTCTACCAGATTTTCAGGAGTTTGGAAGAAGGGGTCGATAGCATAAAGCAAAAGAAATGGAGTAGAAATTGATTTGTTGAAGTTTAAGTGAAGTGTTGTTAGTAAGAATGTTGGTAGTAAGTTAATTGATTTGGTTAAAGGTGAGTACTCATATTGACTACTTAATCCCTAAATTATTTCAAGTATAATAATTTGAAAGTTTAAATATGTTGGATGATTAAATGTTTGATAACTTGGTTGATATTATGGTTGATTATATATTTGTGATATGGATGATAACTTTGTTTGATAAATGATAAGAGAAATGATTAGTAATTAACCATAGTTAATTAAATGAGAATTAAATTCATATAAATGTGTGTATGGAAGTTATTTAGCCTCTTAATTATTTTAAATGAGTTAAAATAGTTTAAAATGGTTTAAAACAAATTTGAAGTGTTTCGGACAAGTTCCGATGCAATTCAAAAAATTGGTCAAAATAGAGCTCGTCGCGTAGCGGTAGTTCGTAAATTTCGACCCGTAACTTCAAATTAATGTAGAGAATGATTTATAAGTCGGATTTCTTCGAAATAAAAATTATTTGGTCCACAATGATAATAGTTTTCCAACGAAGAAAGAAAATCAAGATTTCATCAAGTATATTTTGAAATATGTCCAAAACAATTCTCTAAGAACATCGCGGTTTTGTAGTTCGGAATCCAAAAAATGATTTCTTTATAAATGATATTTTTAAATGATTAAAAATATGAAATAAATTTGATAAATCTATTAAAATGGTTTAAAAGATATTTGAAATGGAAAATATGAATTTCAAATATTGAAAAGTTGTTTAAATCAAATAAGCTTATATAGCACTTTCCGCAGCACTTTTATGCTGCGAATTCTATAACCTTTTGAATATGAGTTTAAACTTAACAATTCTTTCCTAAATCTTTTGTGAATGATTTTAAAAGAATAATTAAGTGTTTTAAATGATGGTTTGGAAGTTTAATAAATCACTTCTAAAATGAAGATTAATAACTAAGTATGCGGAAACGACTAGTACATTTGTCCCGCCTGTGAGATCTGGGAAGATAAAACAAGGTGTTTAACTAAGGTTAGGGATGGAGCAACCAGTGCCCTGAACTTACCTGGCCTATGTTTTCTTTTCTTAGGCGAGGGGTGGAACAGATCGAAAGGAAAGCCCAGATGCTCTAAAAGATCATATTTAAGTTTTTCCAAGATAAAAGAAAAGAAACAAATTTTTTGAATGTTAACTGACCACATAACATCTTTTAACGATGATTGGTACGAAGGAACCGGGATCGGATTTGGGTGATTCCTATCTGAAAAACCGGGATTAGATTTGGGTGATTCCTATCCGAAAATCACTTCAAACTAGTTTTCGAAATAAAACATATTGAAGACACAGATATTGATGACAAAGATAATCATGATGTAAGATTACTTGCCATTAGTCCCTGGAGGTGAAATTAACCATATCCAAGATGGCAGTAGTGCCCTGTTATGAAAATCTTTGATTTGCAAGAATATGATTTGAAGTTAAGAAAGAAATCTTTGATTAAGGTTTAATGAATGATTTGGGAATATTTTCCCTTAGTTAAAAGTTATAGCTTGAATATAAGAAATCTTTGATTAAGATTTAATGAATGATTTTGAAAGGTTTTCCTATGTAAAAGAGAAAATGATTTGGAATTATTCTAAGATTTAAGAAAGGTTTAAATAAACCAAATGATTTGATAAATGACGCTTAATGATTCCATATACACTTGAAAAGAAAATGGAATAAATTGAAAAGAATATATCTAAGAAAGATATTTTATAAAAGATGAAGAAATCGATTAATGATTGATATCCATATATGAACTTAACATCTTTTAAATTGATAATTGGCTTCAAAGGAATCAGAGTCGGATTTGGTTGATTCCTATCCGAAAACCACTTCGAACCAATGTATACGTTCGAAAGTGAAGACATGTTGAAGATGATGATTATTGAAGACCGTGGATCTTCATAGCGTGAGAACTGCTTGTTGACATGCTTTGGGTCGCTCCCATTATAGAGTTATTTATAGCAGTGGTCTCCTCGTTGTGGAGATTTTTTCGGATTTCAAGGGCTTCTCGCCTAGTAATGGCCGAGGAATGTGCCTTTGGTTTTGTTCAGTTCCAAAACGAACTTGTATGGACTAATGTCCGACATTGCATTTCTGAGACACAACGTTTGACTTTTACAAATGTACATCTGCTTGTTGGCGTAGAAGGTAACTTCTCTTAGCTTAACACCCTTCTTTGAGACATACGTGCTCAGAGGTTGTATGCTTGTAGGAGATAAATAGTAATCAAAGGGATGGCAGTGTGGCATTCAAAGTGGAACCTGTTATGATCAAAGCGTGGTTTTGTATGAAAAGCGTGGCTTTGAAGAAATTAAGCATAGCCTCGCGAGCCTCACACCCCGTTTATGATGGGATACTATGTGGTCTGATAGACGCAAATTCGGAATAAGTGAGTATGTATGGTGGTGTCAAATACGTTTGTCCCTTTGGGGGATACGTCCCTCAATGCATTTATTGCCCCATTTGGATAAAGTGGTTAGCTTGAGAAAAGCAGGGAACTACTGGTTATCATTTGTAGTGTAGCAAGTATAGTTCCAAGTGACTAGTTTGAGAAAAGCGATTAAGGCACCGTGGAAACTATGTTTGTTATGTATGGATCGGAGAAAAGGTCACTAGTTTCCTATCATGTTGGAAATCCAATCCCTACGAGATTTCTGATTTTGATTATATTCCCAAAATAGCTGTAATGACTTGCAAACATTTCAGCTACCCCTTTCCGGTATCATATATTCTGTTCGGTATATTTCATTGACCTAGTCCGGGATATTACCTTAGACATAGTCCGGGTATTGATACCTTATTTGAATAAGTTTATGTGAAAAGTGTTTTCAAAAGAATGTCATTAAAAATAATATCAAGTGAATTTTGGTATAAAAGTGTTTTGGTTATCATAAGGTAAAAACCAGTCCGTGTTTATGTGTGGGCGTGGTCTTATGAGATACCCTTCTTTTCAAAGGTTTTGATAATTTAGTCATTTTAAATTTCGAGTATCTCACGCTGGTTTATCAAGCCTGATCTGGGTATTTCTAATACTCGGGTCAGATCCGAGTAGTTTCAGGTTTAGCAGAAGACGTTTGGAGTTTCCAGAGGAGAGCTGGAGATCTTCATCATCGTATGGACGTATTCTATTATCCGCTACATCTATTGTATTTGTTTGGTTGTTTGTCAGCATTTGTAAGGGCAGGTGTTATAACTGTCCAGGCTGAATCTAGGTTAGGCTCTAATATTGTATTTTAAAATTTTCCACTGTAAAGATAATTATTGAAATAATATATGTTATTCCATTCGTGTGATATTCTGTTATGTCTTTATTTTCTTTCTACCCTTAATGATCTGCTTATTCGTGCAATTTGAGTTGGACATGTGTGGTTTATTGTCAATTCAAAGGGTACGAAAAAACGGGCCATTACAAATTCAAAGCATCTATTATTGGTATTTAAAAATACCAAAATCTAGGCCAAACTACCATAGCATCCAATAAATTCAAATCACACTATAATCTACCACAGATTATTTAAACAGATCATATATCAATATATATGAAATTTAACTCAACATTTTTGTGGAATCCAGTTGGATCCCTCCAACCTATTTTCCTGCATCCATAGATGTTAATACAACATAAAAATACCAATCCCACTTCGAGTCGGGATATCGCGGTATATAGGGTCATCCACTATTATGCGGGGCGCATAGGGTCTCATCCGCTCCAATAGGCCGGAAATACCAATCCAACTACTAATATATATACTACTATATATAATATCACATTCAACTGATAATAATTTATCAATTCAACCAATCAATCAATAACTAATTTTAACTATTTAAAATTTAACTAGTAATCCAAAAATGAGTGAGATTAACTCACCTTGATTTTTATTGTCATCCAAACGTTTTGTTTTGAATTAAAATTGAACTGGCATTCAATTTTAGCCCAAAATTATAACAAGCTCCAATTTCAACCGAACTGAATCCATTTCGTAGTATTCGATGATACGATCCTAAGGCAACTCGTTTTGTTTGAATCTGACCTAAAACGAGTGTGTTATCACGCTTATAAGAATATCAAATAAAATATTATAATGATTCCTTAATTACATAATTAACAAAATTAGATACCCATTCAAAAAAAAAGAACGGCCGCTTAAACCCCTTCCCTAATTCGAGTTGACTACGATGCTCCCCCTTTGACCCTTTCGTCTTCTCCCTATGGTCCACCAGAGAACCCACCGCCACCGCCATTGATCATCTCTCCTCGATCCACACTCACTCGACACCACCACTCCACTACCGATCCTACCTTCCAAAATGCATCGCACAACCTTAAACCCTATTGTACGCCATGTCGGACCTCCCAACACACCACCGCAAGCCACCAAATCGCGCCGCCGATTGCGCCTTCTCTCCCCTAGTTCAACTCCAAGCCTCAAACCCCTAAACTCATACTCGAATTCAAGAAAACCCCAAAACCTACCCCCATCATCGTACGCCCTTCAATGTGGACTGCTAAACAAGGGAGATACACTCACAAACCAAAGCCGCTCAATCTCACAACCTACCAGAAAACTCGATGTCGCACCTTCACCCAGTCGTAGTTGCGACCTCACGACGACTGCCTCCACCTGATGATTCGTGAGATCACGCCCTATTCACGGACACGAAAAATCGAGAACCGAGCTTCACATCGAATGCGCCTCCACCCTTCCCTGAGTTGGCGTGCTCGAGTACGAGCTTGCGATCTAAATTCGAGCTCTCCTTCCTTTTTTTTATTTAGTTCGGCCATTTTTATTTTTTTCACCGTGAACTGTTCTATTGCGTGCTATTTAAAAGAAAAGAGGAGACGTGATTCTTGCATGTAGGGGGAAGGCTACAGTGTTTTGAAATGAGGGGAAAAAGTGCTGATATGAATATGGTCAATCAAATATACATATATATATAATTTAAATTTTAAAACGCCTCAATTTACACAACTTAAAATCTCAAACCCCTATCGAAACGTGCCGCTAGGCGTTTATTATGTTATACCCCTATTCCGAATGCAATGGAAAAGGTTTCGAGTCCTAATTCGATCATATGGAGAAGATAGCTTTTTGAACCCAATTATTATATTGAATTTTCGATATTGAATTCAACGCGTTTCTGTCCCATACGACCAAACGATAACTCCAAAAGCTACGAAATTTAAAATCCAATAATAATACACTACTACAGATCCAATGGAACCTGTTTCATCAAATTCCGAGACCGTGCCCTGAAAGGCTATTTTTACTCGTCAATTTAAACGAGCTATTTTCAAAATCGAACAAATCACTTTTAAATCAATATAAAAGTTCTATTACCTTCATCCTTATTTATATAAATTTAATAAGCCTTTAAATTATTTTTATCAAGCTTAAAACTCAAGATTCAATGTTTTAACCAATTTTCAATTATTAAATTCAATAATTAAATTATCCAATAAATTGTTATATTTGAAATTTCAGTTAAAAATTAACTTTTAAATATTTAAAATCAATTAAATATTCCAATTTCAAATACCCAAAATTCTGGGTCGTTACATTCCTACCCCCTTAAAAGAATTTCGTCCCCAAAATTGCCAAGGTAAGAGGAATGGTTCAAAACCCAATAACTTTCCCAAACCCAATCGGTTGAAACAACTTCCCAAAATCAATTTGTTGAAACCACATTATCACTTTTACTAATTTCCAAGTTCACCTATAGATTCCAAATAATATTATTTACCCAACCATTTCAAGCTATAATCCAAATCAAGTTTTAGTTATCAAAAATTTCTTCAAAATTTTCTAACTCCTTCAATTTTCGAAAAATTTCGCCAGCGTCTCCTTTGCGCGGCTAAATCGGAACAACTACAAATTTTCCTCTATGGGCCCAAATCATCAAAAGAAACAAAAGCCAAGTGGCTCAATCATAAAACCATAAATTTCAAACATCAATTTCAAACATGCACCTTTTTGTCGGGCAATCCAATTTTATTATGATATCAAAGACATCAATTTTGCTTTTGCCTTTAAATACCTGCACCTTACTTACCAATAATTCCCAATCATAAAATCCAAAATCATTTTATTTATTCCTTTCCAAAATTTTCAACATTTTCTTTACTGAAGCCCGTACGAGGTACATATATCATCCGTACGCAATATCAAATCCGATCGCTCGCTCGATCATACAATTTCCCTTTCGAACTAGTATCGTTCACACCACTCTCTAGTGCGGACTCGGATCTGGTTTCTTGATTAGAAACCGTCATTCTCCTTGCATAGCCATATACTATGATAGAGAATTCTAGAATTAATCAAAAATCCATATCCAGGGTTCGCCATCGAAAACCGAGTGAAAAATCCTAACTCGGATCGATATAAATTATCTCGAAATTCTGTGCTCGAATCTGGATCAAATTGTCATGCGAATAAGATAATATACGTACAACTTACGTATTCATTAGCTTTATCAAATTCTTTTTTTTCACATGCATTTTACTTATAATCAATCATCAATAATTATTATTCTCATTGCCTTATTCACATTCGTTATTTACTTAGTATATCCTTCCCAAACTGATATCATTTAAGAATTATTCCACATTCATTCCATTTTTATTCACTATTATCATTTACATTTATAATTAACATTCACCTATTTACATAGTATATTTCCTTTAAATACCAATTCCACTTAATAATTTCACCATCACTTTTCTTAAGTCTATTATAAGATTTTATACGAACTTCTTAGATTTATTTCCACTTCACCACTTAAGTTTATATCCATTTATATTCAAATTCAATTCCAATTTTCCAATTTCACATTTGATTTTTATCCATTCACCCTTCAAATCATATTCAACTAACTAATTAATTTAATTAGTCCATTTACTAATTTATTTCCAAATCTTAATAAATTCTATTTTCAACAATTACTCCATCCAGCCTAACTTAGGCTAAATTTCAGTATTCACTTTATACGTAACTTAAGTTAAGTTTAATTCCATTCCAAAATCAAATTTCAATTTTTATAAGTTATCAAACTTATTCATATTCCATTCACTAATTTTCTTCCAATTCACTTCATTTAATTAGTTTACTTTACTAATTTATTCCATTCTCACACTCACTTTCATTTAACTTTTCTTAAGTTAAATTTCATTCTTCGTTTACAACATTCAATTTTATCCACTCTATTTAACTTAAATTAAGATAAGATTCATTTTAATTTTTCTTTCCAGATTTTATAGGTTCCATCTTATTTTCTCATATTTCCAATAAACAGGGAAATCAAAATCCCAGAGTTTTAAACATTTTTGGTTCTAAGTATTTCAAATCATTTTAGAAAACATATATACGTATACACAAAATTCCACTAATATATCAAATCATACCTTTGAATTCCAAAACCAAATCTAGTTTTACCAAACAATCCCAATGGTAGCAATTCCTCTCTTGGAAACTCGAAAATGAACGTCGATGATACTGCAGTCATCACCGAAATTATTTTCCAGCGACCGAAGTTAGTTCAGTGCCTTTATTTCATTTAAACTTCCCTTTTAAATATTTCTAATTCAAAATATTTTCCAAATAATATCACTATTATTTTCCAAGACTTTGAAAAACATTTCAAAACCAACGGGAATTAAATTCCCAAATTCCTATTCTTCAAACCCTTTTAACAAATCATATTTAAATATACTTTTGGAACTCATTCCATTTCAATTTATAAATCACATTTACAAAATCATATTTACAAAATCCCATTTTGTAATATGAAATTATTTCTTAACCTTTGATTATAATATCAATCTTTATTCAATCCCCACAACAACAAATGATAATAGTTTAATATTATCATTTCCTAACAACCAAGCACACCAAATATAACTATAATAATTTGTGAAATTTATTCCTTTATATATAAAATATAATCAGGGTAAAATTATTTCATTTACCCAAATTCAAAACAATACCATGTCGAAATGCTCTGTTCAAGTGTTTAGAGATCCCCGTCAATAACATTAATTACTCGTATTGACCAGAATCCATAAGCCACTCAATAGATCAATCAACACAATATAAAACAGTTTTATATTCACTAACAAATACGTGCTCATATCTATTAATACACTCAAACCCATTCTAGGGTGCTACTGACCTTATCTCTAATGAGTTACCCCATCAAAGCTAAGGTTCTCGCTTAACTTTCAACTCTGATACCAAATGTCACGGACCAAACTTTTGAACCTCGAAAATCGACATCAATACGTCCACTGTATAGCATGCCGAGCAATCGAGTGCTGGAAATACCAGATCGTTAGAGGAAAAGAAGAAAGAGGTGGAAGAAGAAACAAAACAACAACGCAGAATATCACAATCGCAGTGGAACAATATATAATAGATATTAACGTGCCTTTATACAAAAAGAACTATAAATGTTACTTATACATTACATCATTAGAGTGCAATAAATCAATAACTCAATACCGGACAGTTATAATAGCTTGTCCTCACTAGTGCCGAATATGCAGCCTACCATACCCAGCGGAATATAATTAATTACATGGAATACGTCTATGTCATCCAGATCGTCTCCTTAGCTCCATAGAATTTTAACCTGAACCTGTAATACTCGGTCTGACTCGAGCATTATAATAAAATAACACCCGAGTCAGTCTAGAAAACCAGCGTGAGAAAACACATTCAATTTGAATTATTAAATTTATCAAATTCCTTTGAAAACAAAGGTACCTCGTAAGACCGCATCACACATAAACACGACGAGTTTTTCCCTTACGGTAACCAAAACATTTTTAACAAAATTGTCTGATATTATAATAGTGTCTAAACAAAGTAAATAGAAATAGCTGAAATGCTTGCATCTCACGTTTCAACATAGTTGGGCAAAATCAAAACCGTACGGCGCTAATTGGAGAATGGATTCCATACAATGATTGGGCACTGGGGTACAACCTATCACAGTACACTTCTAGAAAAATGTACCGAGGACCTCGCCGGGATCTCCTACAACACAAGACCGGCCCTATCCCTAACCTGGATAGAACCGAATATGTTATCACCCCGGGTGTTCCCACCCTTATCGAGAGCTCTTTTGCATGCACCATCGTATCCATAATAAATAATATATCCAAGGGTATCTAGAAATGTTATAACATACCCTAATTGGGTATGAACCACTTAGCCTTGCTGCATATCTCTTGATTTTCAGTTATTCCGGTTGATTAGGCTTGAGCCTACGATTACCTTTCAGGAATTTTCACTAAGAATGCTCATCATCCTCCAATGATGATGTTCTGATAGCATTTGTCTATACAAGTTGTCCTGGATCTGGAGAAACCGAATCATCATCTTTATCATCTTCACGGTATCCATTTGTAATGCTCAAAACGGATCGAAGTGGTTTTCGGATAATTAAATCCGATCCCGGTCTCTTCGAAACGATCAACGAAATTGGTCGAAATTGATAGTCGGTTATTTAACTATCAATAAAACATCCATAAGCAGACATCAGACCTTATTATAGATTTTCCAAAATTTATTTCAAAATATCTTTGTAATATATATATATATTCAAATCCCTTCAAAATTTTCAATATTTGAGACAACTCAAATACTTATATCCATATCAGGATATTTCAAACCATCTCTTATTTCAACACTTAGAAAAATATTTGAAAATATATTTTCTAAACCCCTTACTTCCCAACACTTAGGAAAATTTCATTTATTTCTCTTTTCTAACAAACCCTTCACAATTTATATTGTAAATTCCTTAACTCGTTTATAACGAATTCTACAAGTTCTGGGTTCCTTAATTAAATCTCTTTATTCAAAAGTATATACTTATCTCACCGAAATAAGTATATTCACAAATCATTCCCTTCAAAAATATTTGAAAACTTTTTAAAATAAATATGGAAAGCACCATGCAGTATCAACCATGGATTCACACCTCAATGATTACGTCCCTATCCTAGAGAAATCCAAACTTAACTGCAAGTAATCTCTGCCTCCGATTTCGCCATGAAAGTATACCATTACTTTTCGAAAACTTTATTTAATAATTTCTCAAACTAATGTTTATAAAGTTTCTATAATAATTTTCCAAGTTTAATTTAGGCAAATACTCTTAAATAAAAGTTATTATATAAAACATATTAATATTGAATAATTTATCCTTTAAAATAAAAATACTAATTAATTCTTAAATAATAATTAACTTAATATCAACTCATTATAACTAACTTAAATAATAATTAAATATACTTTAAACAATTTAAAATAATTACATAACTTTGAAACGATAATTAATTCTGATTTATTAATAAGATTCTAACAGATTTTCAAGACTTGTTTATAAAACTTATAATTTATTTCGATAATTTAAAAATATTTAAATAATTAACTTTATGGAAATATTCTTTTGCTAAAACATTGTTAAATTACCTAATTTAATGATTGAAATCCCTTTTTTAAAGCAAACACAACTTTTCAATAAAATATCTTTTCCAATCCCAATATAGCCAGTCTAATATTTATAAATCTCTCGAGATTTATCACCAATTGATTTACGTCCCCATTTCGTAAATCCCCCTTTTCACATTTCTAAAAGTAAATCTATCATTTATGTTTAAACCGATTTACCCATCTCATTATAAATTCTTACCGTGAATTTATATCTTCAATTTATCAACTAATAATCACTTCATTTTATTTATAAACATTGTTTATAAATCTCACAGTTTTCAATTCTAGTTTATAACTGTTTCACCTCACTTAAATCCATTATAACCCGATTTCTAAATTAATTTCCATTTATAAATCAATTTCTTAAATAACCCAATTATATTCCAAAACCAACCAAGACTCGATTCTACTTCTATTTCATAATTTAGAAATCTTAGTTAAGATCCGGTATATTCAATTTCACATTTATTTCCAAATGCACTTCTTTTCCCAATCTATTTAAAATCTTGATTTAAAAACCTTTTATATTTAAACCAAGTATCACTAAGGAATTATTATTTAAAATCCTTATTCCAAATCTCTATTTACCATATTCTGAAATTGTTAAGTACAAATTTAAAGTCAAACTATTTATTTTACCCAAATTCATTTCTTTTAATTAATCCAAAATTCACTATAAATATTTCACTTCCAAGTTTCTTTTTAATTTCTTTCAAATTCAAAACATCTATTATTGGTATTTAAGAATACCAAAATCTAGGCCAAACTACCATAGCATCCAATAAATTCAAATTACAGTATAATCTACCACAGATTATTCAAACAGATCATATATCAGTATATATGAAATTTAATTCAATATTTTTGAGGAATCCAGTTGGATCTCTCCAACCTGTTTTCTTGCATCCAAAGATGTTAATACAACATAAAAATACCAATCCCACTTCGAGGCGGGATGTCACGTTATATAGGGTCATCCACTATTATGTGGGGCGCATAGGGTCTCATCCGCTCCAATAGGCGGAAAATACCAATCCAACTACTAATATATATACTACTATATATAATGCCACATTCAACTGATAATAATTTATCAATTCAACCAATCAATCAATAATTAATTTTAACTATTTAAAATTTAACTAGTAATCCAAAAAATGAGTGAGATTAACTCACCTTGATTTTTATTGTCATCCAAACGTTTTGCTTTTGAATTAAAATTGAACTGGCATTCAATTTTAACCGAAAATTATAACAAGCTCCAAATTCAATCGAACTGATTCCATTTCGTTGTGCCAATTACCTATAG
Source organism: Allium fistulosum (assembly GCA_030737815.1). Classification (NCBI taxonomy): domain Eukaryota; kingdom Viridiplantae; phylum Streptophyta; class Magnoliopsida; order Asparagales; family Amaryllidaceae; genus Allium; species Allium fistulosum. Next base: position 896,069,727 of record CM060907.1, on the reverse strand, counting down.
TAATCTATTTAAGTTACAAGTAAATAGTACAAATCATTTAGTTGTTTAATAACACAATATAATTTGTATGAACTTATAGCACAACATCACCATGAAACTAGTTATTATTTTGTTTACGTATAATGGTAAGTTAATTGTTAAAAACTATAGCTATCTAATTATAAAATGATTAGAGTTGATAAAAGTTCCTGTAGTATTTGTTTTCAAAGTGGCTACAAATAGGAAGAGTGGCTATTCTTAATAGGACAATTTTTCGATCAAGACACCGTAAAAAAACAAATTATAGAACTAGGCTTCAGCAAAAACTAATTGCCAAAATAGGCTTGGTTAGTTTATAACTTGCACATTTTTGAAATGCGCAAGTCATAAATTTTTTTTACGTAGAGCTAGCGCATTCCATAAGTGAGCAAGCTTTAATTTAAAGCTTGCGCACTTATGGAATGCGCAAGCTCATTTTCGGGCATCAAATAGACCGAGAGCTAAATCTGAGCTCATTACATCCCCTATCTCTTTTTTTCCCAAAACCCTACCCATTCCCAACTTCAAACCCATTCCAAATCCAAATATATTGACTCAAAAACATTGTTCCTCATCCATTCCTTCAAACAACCACTCAATTGCGCATAAAATGAAAGCAAGCTCTTCATCTACATTGATTAGAGGTAATTATAATTTGATTACCACTGTAGAAATGATTGTTATTGTTAGAAGAAGAGGTAGTGTTGATGATGTCGATGTGAATGTACTCATATTGTTAGTTTCTTTGTTGAAAATGCAAAAGGATTTGAAGTATTCATATAGCCAAAACTCTAACTTTGTACATAGTTTTTGTATTGATAAACGGTTGTTGTTGTTTGTAGAATTGTCTCCTGGGCCCGAAGATATAAGTGTTCTCTATCTTCAAGAACACCATAGGAGTCAAAACGACACATTAATGGAGGTAAATGTTCGATATTGGTAAACCGGGGAATCCAAATATGAAGTCCTAATTTTAATTTGTTTATACATTCCATGGTGTTGAAACAGTGAAGATATGCGATCATTCGAGCAAGCTCAAGGAGATCGATTATAAATATAGAAGATTGGAGCCAAAACTACGAATCTCCAGATTTTGGAAAGCTATGCAAATCGACTACATTTGGCTCGATCATTACCTTCTTACCACTTTTGCGATAGATGGAGGCTGGAAACAAATACGTTTCAAATGAGAGTCGGGGAGATAACAGTGACTCTAGCGGATGTGCATTTTTTTGGGTCTTAAAGCAGACGGTCGCCCGGTATGTTTGCAAAATTTAGATATCGATTACATTGAATTGGCTCATGACTTGCTTGGTATTTTTCCGCCTAGAGAGGCGGTTAAGTCTAAAAGTGAATTATCAATGACTTGGTTTAAAAGTGAATTTTACGAACCACTACCCGAAGCGGCGACCGATTTAGATATACTTCGCCGCACTCGTGCCATGATATTGTATTTTTTGAGTTGCCGATTATTTCCCGATCATTCGAAAGGGAGATTAAGTTTGAAATTTTTACCGTTTTTGGATAATTTGGATGACTGTGGTTATCATTCTTGGGGTAGTGCTGTTCTCTGCTATTTGTATAGTGAGTTGTCGAACGTTGCCTTGTAACGTCGAAAAGTTTTAGGGCGTTCTGCAACGTTTTTGCAACTATGGTCATGGTCGCATATTGCTATTGGACGGCCGCCTATTAGAATTCCTACCGACTTAGATCTGTATCTTCCATTCGGGGCTAGGTGGAACTATACTAGGAGTTGGTGTGAGACGCCAAGAAATGTAGAGTTTTACCATAATGAATTGGATTTGTTGGCAGATGACGCGATTACATGGGAACCATATTCATTAGTGTATAAGTTTGGACATCCGAAAATTGAGTATTCGTTCGCCGGTTTGATTGCTAAGAGCCGACTGATTCTATTTTTAGACTTTGAGTTGTATGTGCCCGATCGGGTTATGAGACTGTTTTCCTTTGATAATCAGCACATTCCCGATCCTTTCGTCCCCCTTTGAAATGACCCACCTAAAATTTTTTTTTCAACAGTGGCCATTTAATCAAGAAAATAGTTTAATTCCAATTTTCTTCTATCCAGGACCTTTTGTCAATATAAAATATTGGTTTACTCATTTCATCTTGAACTTATATATATGAAGATATATAAGTCATTTTCAACCTAAATCAGAGTATAGAAATTTTAAAGTAGAAATCTGTTTGAGTATTACTTAAAGGAAATACTCTCTACATAGCAATGGTGTTTCTAAAAAAACTAGATTTTCATAGTACACTTGGGTTAATACCTAAGTATTGATTTTATGTCTCAAGACTTATCACTTTACACAAATTTCCATAATTTTGTTACTGTATAAACTGTGCTTTTGCTTGTGCATGTCTGTGTGCATGTTTCTATGCATGTGTGTGTCAGTGGGAGACTCAGGTGCCTTATTATTTCCTTTTCTTTTCAACAAAATGTCTGAGTCTACCCTATACTTAGGTTATAAAATAGAGATGAAAACTTAATTTAAAACCCTTGGGTGCTGGCTTAACCCAGGCTCAAGAAAATGGCTATGTTAGCCCTATTTAGTTTGAACTATTTCTCAACAAAACACATTTTTATTTTTATTTTTCCTCTAAGGCAACTCATAACCTTTTTGCCAGATTTTTCCTAACTTAAACATGGATTTTCCTAAGTCAGTTCTCTGGATATACATTCAATCCATAAATCCTTTATTCTTAGAATTTTTTCTACCATTATAGCCTAACTGTTCTTGAAGCTTAAAATTCATTTTTCTTAGCAAAGCATTTTGCAAAACAAAATACATAAGTTCCAGCTGATATATGTAAGTTCAACACTTACAAAACAGTAAATAATCAGTACATTAATTTTTCCAAGCAAATTTAAAAGTATCTTAGCATAGTTCAACATGAATATCTAATTTAAACTTCAGCAAAGTCTTTAAAAATAGCATCCAAATCCTTAAGCAGATAAACATCCAAAGCCTGATCAAATCATTCCTACTTTCCTGCAAAATCACCATGAACTACCCCATATAACCATGAGACACCCAATGGTGCATAAACACAAAAGGGTCAGACTAAAGTCTGGTATGAGTAATCTAACTGAAAACATGATTTTAGTAACACTTATGCATATTCATATGACTTTAAAATAGATAAGAAACTCAGTACCACTCTTGTACATGTTTCTGTGATACATGTGTATACACATCAGTGCACAACAGATTATATGTGATTCAATGGTATTAGTTTAGTGATTACAACCATAAGATTCATCCATAAAACATTATAAACCAATCAACATATTCATCAATCCAATCATCAAGTCCTTTCTACTAGGTTACTGGCCATCAGGGATTTTACCCAAGCCCTCTCTTGAACCTATTTCTATTGTTCACTATCAAGTATGTTAGGGTCTTTAGCTACTTTCTTTTGTTAAACCACACACTGCCTGGAACATATCTCTATTAATCCAGCACACTCAGGCCCCTGGGTATAAACATACCATGTGTGAGCTTGCAATGTTCCCCTTGCCAAGCCATACTTTGTAGCCCTAAGATCCAAAGTCCTTAGTTAAATTACTAAGTGATATTTCCTTTTTCATAATGGTGCTAATCCTCTCTGCATCTCATTATTTAATCAGAGGAAAATAAACAATTTAACTAATATGTAATCACATCCAGACATGGGTAAGTCATGATCTCAAAAGCAAACATTCAATCATGAAAATAGATGTGATCTCTTAACACATTCTTTATCCTATGGGTTTTAATGGATCAAGTTATAAACATATGGTCATAAGTAGTTTGCTAGTTATCTCCTCTAACCTCTGGTTCAATCAGACCCTTATTAATCTTGCAGATCTGGCTAAACCATAAGTATATTTTGACTTGGGGAGTTCATAAAACATAGAAGCTCAGCACATGTACAACATTGCACTTCTATATTTTCTTTTGTTTCAGTTAACATGTGACATAAGCAACAACACAATGTTGCAGCCCCATATTTCTTTCCATTTTCAGACCATATATTTACCACATGAATCCTGGGATTTTTTTGTAAATAACTTTATGAAGAAAACCCATAAAAAGAAATCACTCCATCTTAGAAATTAATACACAGCACATATGAACATTTTAAACATGAAATCCATGACTCTTATTTCTGGGTAAATCACTATGAAGGGTTTTACACTTGAACAGTTCATTATCAAACCCAAAGACATCAAATCATAAAATAATCGTAACTGCAAAATGAATTATTACTTCAAATAGGCTGCCTCAATATTTAGGACTTAATGCCAAAGTTTTTAGTGAGGTTACTCACCCTTAATCCTTCTTCTTCTTAAGCTTTATGAACCCCTTTTTAGTCTTCTGCCTTCTTCTATTTTTCCCTGGTTTATGTCTTATTACTTTTCTTTAAGTGATGAGGAGCATATGGGTATGATCTCACTACCCCAAGCCTCTTTATATATATCCTGGTTGTTACTAGGGTTTATGGAATTTACCCAATGTCAGTTCTACCCCATACAAAACATAGCCTGCCTCTTATTTGATTCAAGAAAATAAGAGGGCATGTGGTCCTTGTCTTCATTTTCAGAAATAAGTCTCTTCCTTTTAATTTTTCCTTGGGTCATGTTATATACATGACTTCTTATTTCCTAAATTAAAGAAAATACTGGAAATAGATAAAGTGCTTGTTTAAGAACTCATGCCATTTCCATGTAACTTCTGTTTTCTTCCAAAAATTGGATGACTGTATACATGTATAATATATACTTAAGTCTTTTATTCTCCTTTCTTTCTTTAAATAATTTTTAAGTTCATTTCAGCCTAGCTTTTATTTTCTTTGTACTATATTTTATTTAAAGACAAAATTCTATCTTCATGCATATGTACTTCTAAATCAGTTGTTTTAATTTATTTATTGATTTCTGCTAAATACTACACAGAAATCTGTGTACATGTGTGTACACTATTTGGTGCACATGTACATGCTTTAAACCATGTATCTGCAATTCAGTTTCCTATTTCTATCTTTTCAATGCAATTTTAAACAATTATAAACTAAATTAAATCATGAAATTGCTCACAAAAATCAGGGTTATTACATATACCCCTCCTTTTAGGAATTGTGTCCCACAATTCTTTCATACTTAACTTAAGTACCATTGCTCCAGAAAAATAAATTTTCTGACCTCAAACCATTCTCAAGCCAGTCAATTGATTAATCATTATGCATAAAAAAAATCATAATGAATATTTAATCAAAACACTCATTAATATATATTTAAATTTACCTTTCATTTAATCAAACAATTGTGGATAATCATTTCTGATTTTATCCTCCACTTCCCATGTGCAATCATTTGGGTCAAGACTCCGTTGCACTTTCACTAATTTAATTTCTTTGTTTCTCAATTTCTTGGTTTCTCTAGAAACTATGCCCACTGGCTCCTTTTCATAGATCATTCTAGGATCAATATGCACATCCTTAGAGGATTTTAGGATTGCCTCTCTATCATGAACCCATCTTCTAAGTTGAGACACAAGAAAAACATCATGCATTGCTCTCATTTCTTCTAGCAACTCTAGCTTATAGGCTACAGTTCCTATTCTTTCTAAAATTTTATATGGCCCTATATATCTAGGAATCAACTTTCCTTGTTTCCCAAACCTTAGAACTTTTTTCATGGGTGATATCTTGATAAATACATAATCTCCAACATCATATTGTACTGCCTTTCTTCTTTGATCTGCATATTTCTTTTGCCTATCTTGGGCAGAAGCAATTCTTTTTCTGATCAAAGCTATCTTTTCAGAAGTTTCCTTCACATTTTCTGGTCCTAAGACCATTTTTTCTCCAGATTCAAGCCAACTTGAGGGTGATAAACATGGTCTCCCATAAAGAGCTTCAAAGGGTGCCATGCCTATGCTACTATGATCACTATTGTTGTATGCAAATTTAGATAAAAAGATATGATCCTCCCAACTTCCTCCCCAATCCAATACACAAGCTCTTAACATATCTTCAAGCAACTTGTTCACAATTACTGTTTGGCCATCAGATTGAGGATGGTATGCTGTGCTTAAGCATAAATCAGTCCCCATTGCCTTGTGAAAACTCTGCCAAAACTTTGAAGTGAAGATGGTGTCTCTATCACTTACTATAGTCTTTGGTATCCCATGCAACCTGACTACTTCTTTAATAAACAACTGGGCTAGAGTACTTGCATTTCTGTCTGATTTCACTGGTATAAAGTGGGCTGACTTGGTTAACCTATCAACCAATACCCAAATACTATCATTTCCCTTCCTAGTTCTAGGCAGACCATCAATGAAATCCATTGATATGTCTTCCCATTTCCACTGTGGAATTTGCAAAGGTTGAAGCATCCCTGAGGGTTTTTGATACTCAGCCTTTACCTGTTGGCAAACCATACATTTGGATACATAGGTTGCCACTGCACTCTTCATACCACTCCACCAATAATCTCTTTTGAGGTTGTGATACATTCTTGTGCTTCCTGGGTGTATAGTGTATTTACTTTTGTGGTAAGCATCCAAGATTTCTTGCTTCAACTCATCAATTGCTGGAACACATATTCTTTTTCCTTTCTTCAAATGGCCTTGATCATTCAACTGAAAACCTTCCACTGCCTCACCATTTAATATTTGAGTCTTCTTTTCAAATAAAAATGGGTCTTGGTCTTGTAGCATTACAACTTTATTCTTCAATTCTGATCCCAGAGTAATAAAACTTAATTTTCTCATTTCTACATTCCCACTGCATAAGCTCATATTTTCTATGTTATCAATTTCTATCTCTGAATCAATTAACAATGATAAAGTGTTAAACTCTTCTATCATTAATCTAGCCACTTTAGCATGTTGTCTACTTAAGGCATCTACTACTTTATTATCCTTACCAGGTGTGTACAATATTTCAAAATCATATGAGGCTAAGAGTTCAATCCATCTTTGCTGCCTCATATTTAATTCTTTTTGTGAAAACAAATATTTAAGTGATTTATGGTCTGTATACACTTCAAATTTTGCTCCTAACAAGTAGTGTCTCCATAATTTAAGAGCATACACTATGGCAGCCAATTCAAGGTCATGAGTAGCATACCTTACTTCACTTGATTTCAACTGCCTAGAAGCATAAGCTATCACTTGATGTTGTTGCATCAACACTGCCCCAAGCCCATGTCCACTTGCATTAGTATAGACCACCAAGTTTTCATTTCCTTCAGGTACTTTAAGAATTGGAGCTTGTACTAGTGCTTCCTTTAGTTTCCCAAAAGCTTTCTCACACTCTCCTGTCCAAGTGAACACTTGATTTTTCCTAGTCAATCTGGTTAATGGAATTGAGATTTTTGCAAAATCTTTTATAAATCTCCTATAGTAACCAGCCATTCCCATGAATGATCTGACTTCAGTGACATTAGTAGGTCTTTTCCAAGCTTGCACTGCAATGACTTTATTGGAATCTACAGATATTCCTTTTTTTGATATAATATGACCTAGAAAATTCACTTCATTTTGCCAAAAAGTGCATTTTGAAAATTTGGCTTTTAAGTCTTCCTGTCTCAATTTCTCAAATACCATATGCAAATGATTTTCATGCTCTCTAACTGACTTAGAATAAATTAGTATATCATCAATAAATATCAATACAAACTTATCCAAGTATTCTCTAAAAATCCTATTCATCAAATCAACAAAATAGGAAGGAGCATTTGTCAAGCCAAATGGCATCACTAAAAATTCATATAGTCCATATCTTGTATTAAAGGCTGTATATTTTATGCTTTCCTCTTCTACTTTCATCTGATGAAAGCCTGAGGCCAAATCAAGCCTAGAAAGTATTTTTGCACCACTCAATTGATCAAAGAGGTCATCAATTCTTGGTAAGGGGTATTTATTTTTAACTGTGACTTTATTTAATTCCCTATAGTCAATACATAACCTAAGGGATCCATCTTGTTTCTTAACAAAAACTACTGGTGCTCCCCATGATGAGCTACTTGGTCTAATAAAGCCTTTTTCCTCTAATTCAACCAATTGCTTTTTCAGCTACATCAATTCCTTAGGCCCCGTTCTAGTTGGTCTTTTAACCACTGGGTTAGCTCCTGGAATTATCTTGATTGAAAACTCAACTGGTCTGTGGTTTGGAACCCCTCTCACTTCACCAAACACATCAACATACTGATTTACTATGGGGATGTCTTCTAATGCAGGCATGGGTTTTTCATTTGACAATGTAGAAAGGTTGACTATACTTCTATTTTTGTTTGCCTCACAAAGAACAACTATTCTTTGTCCATCAGAAACTTTTAATGATAAGGTGGATGCCTCCATATTTATGATAGCCTTATATCTACTCAACCAATCAACTCCTAGAATAATCCCTATGCCCGGATATTGCAACACATATAGGTCTGATTCAAACACATGTCCTCCTATATTTAATCCTAGTTGCATACATATCATACCCAGAACACATGAACTACCTATAGGGCTTCTAATTAGCAGTGGCTTATCAACAATCATACAATTCAATTTTAATTGTTGTGCAATATCATGGGAGATCAATGAGTGTGTAGCCCCAGTATCATACACTACTGCAAAATGTATTGAGTGAATAAGCAAAGTACCTTCAACTTGACCATGCTTTTCAACCTTTGATCCCTTACCTGCCTTGCCTTTCCCTTCCAAAGCCCCTAATTTTCCTTGCTTAAAATATGGACAATTCCTCTTTAGGTGACCTTCCTTCCCACAATGGTGACAATTGAAGGATGCAGGCCTAACATTTGTGCATCTATTCTTCATATGCCCCTCTTGGCCACAATTATAACAAGTGATCTTCTTCTTAATTTTAGTAGCCCTGACTTCTTCTGGTTTCTTGGTGGAAGCCATGTCTGTTTTCTTCTTATCATAAGGGTGAAATTTGCCCTTTCCATTCTTGTTTTGGTTATTCTTGAATGCCCTGAAATTCTCTCTAGCTTTATCATGTTGTTCAATGCTCAGAGTCAAATCCAAAACTTGATCAAAAGTCTTGTCCTTGTATGGTAGCATGGCTCTACTAAGGCTAGGGTTCAACCCTTGAATATATCTTCCATTCTTGGCCTCCTCAGTAGTGATGAGCACCGCACCATACTTTGCCAATGATTCAAACTTCTGAGTGTACTCAGTGACACTCATAGTCCCTTGCCTCAATTTGATAAATTCCTCTAGCAAAGATTCCTTGGCTGATGCAGGGATAAATCTGCCTTCCAACATTGCTTTAAACTGATCCCATGTCACTTCTCCTTCAGGTCTACAAGCTATGATAACCTCCCACCAATCCAAAGCTGCTCCTCTCAATTGCCTGGATGCAATTTGCCTCTTCCTTTGGTCTTCAACTTGCATGCCTGCAAAGATTCTTTCCAAAATTCTAAGCCAATTTTGAACCCCCATAACTCCTTCTGTGCCATCATATGTTTTGCCTCCAAGATTGGTAAAAGTCTTGAGTAGTTTGGAAAGCTCCTCATGTGAATTTTCCTGCCTGTTTCCTACTCCATCTCTTATGGCTCTCATGAATTCTTGCACATTCACCATGGGTGGTTCACTTGTTCCTACATTTTGATGTCTAGGTCCTACCATAACTCTACGGATATAATACTTAGGTTAGTCTGTTTTGCCTAATACTTTACAGATTAATTCATTTTAATCTATCACTATTCTGTTATAATAGATATTAATAGTGTAAACATTAACAAACAAAGCATCCAAAGCAGACAACACTTCCATACATCCAATGCAAACAAGTTCATACAAAATTTTGCTATGTTACTTTACAACATAGCTCTGATACCAAATGAAATGACCCACTTAAAATTTTTTTTTCAACAGCGGCCATTTAATCAAGAAAATAGTTTAATTCCAATTTTCTTCTATCCAGGACCTTTTGTCAATATAAAAATATTGGTGTACTCATTTCATCTTGAACTTATATATATGAAGATATATAAGTCATTTTCTACCTAAATCAGAGTACAGAAATTTTAAAGTAGAAATCTGTTTGAGTATTACTTAAAGGAAATACTCTCTACATAGCAATGGTGTTTCTAAAAAACTAGATTTTCAAAGTACACTTGGGTTAATACCTAACTATTGATTTTATGTCTCAAGACTTATCACTTTACACAAATTTCCATAATTTTGTTACTGTATAAACTGTGCTTTTGCTTGTGCATGTCTTTGTGCATGTTTCTGTGCATGTGTGTGTCAGTGGGAGACTCAGGTGCCTTATTATTTCTTTTTCTTGTCAACAAAATGTCTGAGTCTACCCTATACTTAGGTTATAAAATAGAGATGAAAACTTAATTTAAAACCCTTGGGTGCTGGCTTAACCCAGGCTCAAGAAAATGGCTATGTTAGCCCTATTTAGTTTGAACTATTTCTCAACAAAACACATTTTTATTTTTATTTTTCCTCTAAGGCAACTCATAACCTTTTTGCCAGATTTTTCCTTACTTAAACATGGATTTTCCTAAGTCAGTTCTCTGGATATACATTCAATCCATAAATCCTTTATTCTCAGAATTTTTTCTACCATTATAGCCTAACTGTTCTTGAAGCTTAAAATTTATTTTTCTTAGCAAAGCATTTTGCAAAACAAAATACATAAGTTCCAGCTGATATATGTAAGTTCAACACTTACAAAACAGTAAATAATCAGTACGTTAATTTTTCCAAGCAAATTTAAAAGTTTCTTAGCATAGTTCAACATGAATATCTAATTTAAACTTCAGAAAAGTCTTTAAAAATAGCATCCAAATCCTTAAGCAGATAAACATCCAAGCCTGATCAAATCATTCCTACTTTCCTGCAAAATCACCATGAACTGCCCCATATAACCATGAGACACCCAATGGTGCATAAACACAAAAGGGTCAGACTAAAGTCTGGTATGAGTAATCTTACTGAAAACATGATTTTAGTAACACTTATGCATATTCATATGACTTTAAAATAGATAAGAAACTCAGTACCACTCTTGTGCATGTTTCTGTGATACATGTGTATACACATCAGTGCACAACAGATTATATGTGATTCAATGGTATTAGTTTAGTGTTGCAACCATAAGATTCATCCATAAAACATTATAAACCAATCAACATATTCATCAATCCAATCATCAAGTCCTTTCTACTAGGTTACTGGCCATTAGGGATTTTACCACAAGCCCTCTCTTGAACCTATTTCTATTGTTCACTATCAAGTATGTTAGGGTCTTTAGCTACTTTCTTTTGTTAAACCACACACTGCCTGGGACATATCTCTATTAACCTAGCACAATCAGGTCCCTGGGTATAAACATACCATGTGTGAGCTTGCAATGTTCCCCTTGCCAATCCATACTTTGTAGTCCTAAGATCCAAAGTCCTTAGTTAAATTACTAAGTGATATTTCCTTTTTCATAATGGTGCTAATCCTCTCTGCATCTCATTATTTAATCAGAGGAAAATAAACAATTTAACTAATATGTAATCACATCCAGACATGGGTAAGTCATGATCTCAAAAGCAAACATTCAATCATGAAAACAGATGTGATCTCTTAACACATTCTTTTGCCTATGGGTTTTAATGGATCAAGTTATAAACATATGGTCATAAGTAGTTTGCTAGTTATCTCCTCTAACCTCTGGTTCAATCAGACCCTTATTAATCTTGCAGATCTGGCTAAACCATAAGTATATTTTGACTTGGGGAGTTCATAAAACATAGAAGCTCAGCCCATGTACAACATTGCACTTCTACATTTTCTTTTGTTTCAGTTAACATGTGACATAAGCAACAACACAATGTTGCAGCCCCATATTTCTTTCCATTTTTAGACCATATATTTACCACATGAATCCTGGGATTTTTTTGTAAATAACTTTATGAAGAAAACCCATAAAAAGAAATCACTCCATCTCAGAAATTAATACACAGCACATATGAACATTTTAAACATGAAATCCATGACTCTTATTTCTTGGTAAATCACTATGAAGGGTTTTACACTTGAACAGTTCATTATCAAACCCAAAGACATCAAATCATAAAATAATCATAACTGCAAAATGAATTATTACTTCAAATAGGCTGCCTCAATATTCAAGACTTAATGCCAAAGTTTTTAGTGAGGTTACTCACCCTTAATCCTTCTTCTTCTTAAGCTTTATGAACCCTTTTTAGTCTTCTGCCTTCTTCTATTTTTCCCTGGTTTATGTCTTATTATTTTTCTTTAAGTGATGAGGAGCATATGGGTATGATCTCACTACCCCAAGCCTCTTTATATATATCCTGGCTGTTACTAGGGTTTATGGAATTTACCTAATGTCAGTTCTACCCCATACAAAACATAGCCTGCCTCTTATTTGATTCAAGGAAATAAGAGGGCATGTGGTCCTTGTCTTCATTTTCAGAAATAAGTCTCTTCCTTTTAATTTTTCCCCGGGTCATGTTATATACATGACTTCTTATTTCCTTAATTAAAGAAATTACTGGAAATAGATAAAGTGCTTGTTTAAGAACTCATGCCATTTCCATGTAACTTCTGTTTTCTTCCAAAAATTGGATGACTGTATACATGTATAATATATACTTAAGTCTTTTATTCTCCTTTCTTTCTTTAAATAATTTTTAAGTTCATTTCAGCCTAGCTTTTATTTTCTTTGTACTATATTTTATTTAAAGACAAAATTCTATCTTCATGCATATGTACTTCTAAATCAGTTGTTTTAATTTATTTATTGATTTCTGCTAAATACTACACAGAAATCTGTGTACATGTGTGTACACTATTTGGTGCACATGTACATGCTTTAAACCATGTATCTGCAATTCAGTTTCCTATTTCTATCTTTTCAATGAAATTTTAAACAATTATAAACTAAATTAAATCATGAAATTGCTCACAAAAATCAGGGTTATTACACCCTTGATCCAGAACTCACTAGCTGGATGGTATTTTTGGAGGAAAGTATTGCTATTTGGTAATCAAGAATTTATCATGCCGAACGAGCACGCGAGCCTCCGACACCTTTGAGAGAGTACGAGTATTGGTATTGGCGAATTACTGGTCATTATATTTTTTAAAAGTCGGCAAGGAAGTTGGTTGCGTACACTCCCCGTGCTCCTCTAGAATGCGATCTGGAAAGTGTTGTAATTTCAAATTTTGTATAGTTCAATTTTTATGTCATATTGATGCATTGTTATGACTTATGGTTTAGGTAAGCGGAATATACAGCGCTTTGGATGTGGTGGGCGAAATAGAAGAAAGTCATATGGAGCCGGACAAGGTCAAAAGCAAGTGCATTGACCTACGACGAATACTTGGCACGATTTTGGGTCGGAACAAGCTAAGAAGGCCGGCCAAGCCACTACGCATTGTAGAAGAGCCACCACGTTGTACAAAGGAGACACATACCATAGTAGCGGGTGGACAAGCCCAATGGGAGGAGGCACATGCAGAGGGGGAGGCTTCACAATATCCCGGTGGTGAAACTACAGTTGGATGGCCCGCTTGGCCCAAGTTAGAGCAGCAATACATCGGCGGGGAAACTCATGCTGAATGGCCCGTTTAGCATGAAGGAGAACAACAATTCAGATATGTTGGACAGTCGACATACGAGCATGTGAAGAAACTCATGGTGGATATCCTGGTCTTTCAAACTTCTTTCAATCCACGCATCGGCATCTCGATTTACATCCTTCAGCTGTTTTCGAAGATCGTTATATTTTATGACCTCTAATGCCTGCACATGCATGTAATAAATTTTGTAGTTCATCCGTGCCAAACCCCGCTTTCTTGAAATTTGCTTTAATATGACGGATACAAAAGCGATAATGATGTTCAATTGGCCAAGCTTCTCTTAGTGCACATGGAATTCCTTTCATACGATCCGAGATAAAGGTGATACATCTTGTACGTACGGATGGAATATAATTCCATATGCAATGAATAAACCAACTCCACATTTTCCACGACTCTGTTTGTACAATAGCAAAAGCTAAAGGAAATAGCCCTTGATTTGCATCCACCCCAGTTGCTACTAGTAATGTACCCAGATACTTCCCGTATCAATGAGTACCATCAATAGACAATATGGGTCGACAATGGTCGAAGCCTTGAATAGAAGGTCCAAAAGCCCAAAAAGCATCATCAAAAACACCGCGACTATGAATAACATCATATATGGTTCCAGGGTTGGTATGTTGTAGGGCTCTAAGATATTTCGACAATTCCGCGTACGACGATTCCCAATCGCCATAAATCATTGCAACAGCTTTTTGCAGTCCGTGCCAGGCTTGAAAATAACTCACTTTAATATGAAACATGTTGGACATTGTCTCTTGAATAGTTCTTGCAGTCATGTTTGTTTCAGCTTTAATCAACAGAAGTATTTTTCTGCATATAAACTTAGTAGTTGCCTGTCGATGGTTTGAGTTGATGGTTGCATTTAAACAAGTGTGATCGCCGCCATATGTAGTTATCTTCCACCAATTTAATTTTTTTCTTACCGAAAGGCTTGCATGAACTCGCCAAGGGCATGTTTCTTCCACATCACAACGGACCGTGTATTGATTTGCACGCAATTTCATAACTTGAAACAAAACTGAACATTTAATCGCCCATTCACATAACTGTTCAACAAGCTTCTGCTTACTTTCAAAAATTAACCCAACTCGTGGACCTTTCTCCGCACATTCTCTTCCAAAAACTTCCACGTCTAGTTGACAATTTTCGATTATTGATTTCACCATCATTGATGCCGTGCATAAATCATCGGCTAGAGCCTCTTCATATGTGATTTGTTCTTCTTCCGCATTTATATCATCAGCCTCCTCAATATCTGCATATATGATTGCATCATTGTTAACTTCCATTTGATGGATCCAAGTTCTATCCTCATCATCTACACAAGCTACTTCCATGCTATCCAATTGTCCACAAATCTCGTGTGGAGTAAGTACATGATCATCGGCATTATCGTCATCACAACCAGTAAATGCATTTTCGACACTAGGAATACAAAAAACAAAGGTCATATATTTTTCATTAACGTAAGTCAAAATACAAATGCCAACGTATAATAGTACTCACTTTTCAAACGCTTGCTACTGAATTGGATTTATAGCGTTCTGCATCATATTTTGTTTCTAACTAGAAGAGACTCCAACTATTTCGCAGTACCTATGAAGTAAGTTTGTAAGCTCTCCACCTTGATGGCTTGAAAGATACGCCAACCATTGTGTTTTTTGTAACTGTGTGGTGTGCATATACTCATCCCTAGAGATTACTGGCCCTTATGTTTCAACCAAATTTTCATGTTCTACTCTCACAACGTAGATTTCTATCACTCTCATTCCACCTAAAAAAGGTGGAGTTCAAATCCTCGTCGTCTTCCAAATCAATAGCGGATGCACCATCATCTCGAACCCATTTCACCGCTAATTTTAAATCATATGTCACAGGATTTTCTTTTGTCACTTCAAATGCCCTTTGTTTAAGCTCTTCGAAACTACAATGATTTTTTATTGTCGATCCTTTTCGCTTCCCACCCACATATCTTGGTTTAGCTTCATCATCAACCAACAATTCGCCATCAAAGTAAAATATAGTCGGAACCTTTGACATTATCTGCAAAATAAGTTCCAATACCACATTCATAGTTTTTGTTCACTGACATAACTATAAACATCAAGTTGATGAATTATTACCTATTTTTTCTAAGTAGATTTTGCTTCTGCAGGCAATCTTCAACCAAAAGCAGTCAACTCAATCTTTAAAAAAACCCAAACAAGCAAATCAATATAATAACGTAACTAATATATTTCACTATTAAAGTCAACACTATCAAATCAATTTCAACAACATAATAAACTATCTACCATGCACACGTTACGGGTTACAACAAATAGAAACATTTTCGCAACAACATATTACAAATACAACGGTTCAACATAAAATCCAAATATGACAACTTAACCAAGTCTCAAACATCTACCACATTCTAGGCCTTCCACTGTTTGTTCTTAATTCTTCATTCACACTTTTCAAACGACTTATTTCGGCTTGCAGTTCGTGGGCATACTCAAGTCCCCTTTCGCCCAAGGGTTGATCAATCCATTTAAAATAATTGCAACAATCATATTCACGAGGGTTCAATCTATGTTCGATGTACGAACTACACCCGAAAAATCTTCGTCCAACATTCTTTTCCTTTCTGCAAACAACTACTACACACATATCTCCGCAATAACAATTTGGACATGGTCGTTGTCCCCTTGGCACGGATGGACCAACAGGATGTATAGGCGTCAACAAATTTCCGCCAACTGTATGTTGATGACCGGGCATTTCCGCAAAAACAACTTCACATAAACGAGCGTGTAAGGTTCATGATCCTGAATGGAATTTATGCGGTACTAGTTCAAACTGTGTTTCCAGAACATGATCGACATCAAAGTTAATATGACTGGAACTTGCAACTCCGGTTTTCCCTTCAATCTCATCAAAATGTTTCATCAATGTTTCGTCGTCTATCTCTCAATCATTAATGTCTACCGTCATAATAAACAATAAACAATTAAGGTGTAAATTAGGGTTTTTAATTTACTACTACTTAAATAGAGTTTTCTAGTTCATCAAACACTAACAACTAATTCAACAACAACACCATTGTCTAATAATTAACACTACCGCCATCAATAACTCTTCATTTTCAACATCAACAATAGCAAAATTACATCTTAATTTTTAAAAACATGAATTATTACATTTGTTTTGTAACGATGAAGAAGATGACTCCATATATAGTTGAGCAACTATTTGGTTAATAAGGTGATTGTGGATTTGGATATGAAAGAAAAATGGGTTTGAATTGGAAAATAGGAAGGATTTGGAGAAGAAAGTAGAAATATTGATAAATGAACTCAGTTCTGTGCTTTATGTCTATTTGATGCTAAAAAATGAGCTTGCGCACTCCATAAGTGCGCATGCATTAAATATAGCTTGCGCATTTATGGAATGCGCAAGTTATATTTAAAAAAATTTAACATTTGCGCGCTGTAAATTTGCGCAAGTTAAAACCATAACGAGGCATACTTTGACAATTAGTTTTTGGTGAAGCCTAAAACTAAAATATGATATTTGATGAAACCTAAAACCAGAAATTGTCCTTCTTACTAAAATGAACTTAAAGATTAGTTATGTAATAACGGTAATATAGTATGAGTTTCTACAATTTTTTCTCTACTGTCCTATTGATATATTAAAAATCCTTGGTGATTATTGATTAGGAGTGTGTCGTAGGATGAAGTAATAATGACTTGGGAACGTAAACATAGTTGATGCAGATTTATTATGATGGTAGCGGATAGTAGGAAAATGATGACATTTGAACTAATCCACCTTTGATGGAGAAAGTTGGACAACCATTACGTAAAAAGTTCCCTCTTACTCTAGTGGGATAAGTTCATTTGTAGTTAATATGGAGTTTGCCTTATGATTTTGGAATAGTTCTACAAACAATTAAATCACACATTTCGTACTTGACACTTATGCGTTGTTGGTTATCTCTGTCATTTGTGAAATTTGATTTTTGACTTACAGTTCTTCATCGGTTTCCAGAGTGGCTATTTAATCATAACGAAATACAAGTTCATACCTTTTTTTTAAATTGTTACGTATAGGCTACCAAAGAATAACATTATTGCTTTATACGTTTCTATTGGAACAGTTCCCAACGTGACTAGCAGTTATAAGAAATTTTTTACCATTGGCTAATATAATACATATCTGAGTATATGATGGTATTTGAAAAAATCGAAAACTTTATTAATGTTATTTTGCTCACGAAACATAAATATCAATAAAAAGACCTAATATGGGAATGCATTTTACAGTATGTCATTTACATAATTTTGTAGACTCAAACTTGTCGAACTACACCATTGCTTTAAACAAAAGACCTAATGTGAATCTAATGCCATGAAATTCGATACTTATCATGATCAACATACTCATTTAAGGGTATATAGTTACTATGATTTGGGTAAAGATAGAATGTGTGATATTTTCCTAATATGAATTGTGAATATGTTAAAGTGTGTAAAATGCATAATCCTCAACTTTTTACAGCACAGTAGTCGACCATACCACTTTTACCACCAAATAAAGACAACATATGGAGACAATATTAATCGTAATAATAACACTACAAATAACTAGCTAAAAATAAATAAATAAATATATGTCAATCAACGGTTTCTACTTTTCCTTACAAATGTTATGGATATTAAATTATATATAAGGTTATCATCCATTTATTAGTCATGTAATTAATTAAATAATAAATGGAAAAGACTGCTTCACCTTTATAACCTACATACGCCGGTCAGAAATCACTCGATTGAATGGTTAATATTTATAAGGCTACCAGATAGAGATCTCCCACTTCGATATTACTGCTGAAGCTTTTGAAGAAAGTTTTGAAAACCTGATGCGCGCTTAGGGTTTAAAAACAATATAATACCCTGATTGATGGGGCATTACGTGTTTTTTCATTCTCGGCTGGGTTTTGGTTTTTATATCCTGTAACCTCTGTTGTTTTAATTTCTTGTTCATAGCTTATGTTTCCCCTTTCTCCTTATAGTATTTCTCTGCTTTAATAAAAATATTCGATCTACAATAAAATCGGCTTACCCAGTAAAAAAAAATTAATGAAATAATACAGTATAACCTAGTTGAAAAATGACAATCTATAAGCAATACCCAATATTAGAAACATAATTGAGATAGAACTAATGAACTAACTTAGACCCTTTACAGCGACGAATAACAAAATCATGCTTATTAGAGTTTTAACATAGCTCATAGTGGCAAGAAATTCAACCCTTGAACCAAACTTAGGAACAATCGAACTAGTTAGTCACAGAATGGTTGAAAACAAAGGATGATTAGTGACTAAGATACAAGGAGGAAAGGTGGTGAAAAACTATAGATTAATGACTTTTGTAAGATCAATATTTGAAAAAAGACAGCGGGGAATACCTGGAAGGTCACTAACTATCGATTGCATTTATTTTGATAAAATATATTTTTTTTTGAATTTTTTTGAACTACTGCATTTTAAGGTAGAACAATGGGGAATGGTAAAAAATAATTAAAATACATAAGAGAATGATGTACATGTAAAAATAGTATAAATAAAGGCCTATACATGTTGAATCTTTTAAAAAACATCTTCGCACATGAGCTAAAATTTTTTTTCTGAAAAAAGTAATTTATAGACAAAATATTACGCATATACTTTCATAATATGGCTCGTTAAAACCTTACACCCCCAACCTAAATGGATGTCTTGCAAGAAAAAAAAATTCATATTATGTTTATATATTAACAATACAACTAAATTATAACCAGAAAACCAAGTTGTCAAATAGATGGAGGAGTAAAACAACGGAGCAACATACTCAAAACCATTCATACTATCAACTTAGAAGAGCTATAATCTATTAAATAATAGTAAAACAGAAGAATTTAAAGCTCACACATTAATTCTAGGAATTTCCTCCCCTCTCCTTGATTCTCTCTAAATATTTTATTTTCACATTCTCCTAATTTATTGTTATTATAATTATTACAATGTTTCTATTGGTTGTCTTTTCTACCGTTAAAATTTAATACTAATTTTTTACAATTATTTACAAATTTCTTCTAACTTTTTTCTGTTATTTTACATTTAAGTCCATATATAGTAAATTTGTTGGGTAATCTTAAATTAAAGCTTTTTAAATAAATACAATTAATGTATATTCATTAATTGATCTAATAAATTTTAAAAAACGACGATTCAATATTTGTACCGAATGCATATTGACAAAAATGGTAAAACTAATTTTTCATTTAAGTCCACATGGTTTTACATTTCCACAATTATACACAAATTATTACAATGTTCTACTAATATTCTCTCATGATATTTTGCATTTAAACGCCAACATTCGATAATTTTTACATTTATTTACAGATTTTTCCTAAATTTTCTTATATTATTTTGCATTTAAATCCATATATTTAAATTGATTAATTGATCTTGAATTTAAATTTTTAATCTAAATCCAATTAACAAATATTTATTAATTATCTAATAAATCATAAAAGATCATAATTCAATATGTATACCTCATTTGTACTGACATAAATGATAAAACTATTTTTTTATTCGAGTCCCTATAGTTTAATATTTTCATAACTATGTACAAAATTATCTTTGCTACTTTTACATTTTTCTATATTTAAGTTAATAAAATTTCTTTCTTTCTTTCTAAAATTAGTTATTTAATACAAAGAAATATATACATAATTTTTCTTTATAAAGTTGATATTTCATTACAAATAAATATACACAAAAATTTCTTTTCAAAATTTGTACATCATTATAAACATATATAAGGTTTTTCTTTCCTAAAATTGGTACGTCAAATGGACTCTTTATCATTATTAAATTATATTTTTTGAAGAATAACGGTACAGTTAATGATAAGTGATGAATGATTATATTTTGTAATATTGAAAAAAAAAATCTTTTCAATTGGTATGTTTTTGTGCAAAATGTTACATTTTAATTATTTATATTCGTAATTTGAGTTAATCAATGAACAAAAATTATACCATATTTTGATTAGAAATATTTTTCTTTCATATTTTATTATCTTTTTTACGTAAATGTTAAATATTTTTTGAAAAGTTTTATTATAATATAAAATAGTGAGGTATGAAACAAAGGATTAAAAATCATTTTTTAATTAAAATGACAATGTGATTTATAACATTTCAGGTTTTATTTTGATCACTTAATATTTCTTTTAGTAGTTAAATAGATATGTTTTTATCACTTTTATAATATCATATACTTATTTTGATAAATATACGCTACGGGAACTTTAAATGCACACAAATATATTAAGTCTTTGGTATTACACTTCTACTTCTAGGTATTTGTCGTCGTTTTCTCAAGTAATATGTGAAATTTAATGTATACATCATTTATCTTTTAGTCAAATGTATTAAAAGCTAAATGTCAATTTTAAAATATATGTACATGGATATTTGTTTATTGAAATTTATAAAAGTTTTAGTTTCAAAATTTATTAAAAATACTTATTTTCATTTGTTTGATTGATAAATAACGAATCCTAAAGAAAATAGTAAATGAATAAATAACTCATTTTTATCAACAATGATGATAGTTTAATTTTTATTCAAATATATAAATATATGAATCTCATAGCAAAAATACACACTTATAAACATAGTAATTTCCATTTATAACTCATTTATCCTACCAAATTCATTAGGTCGGATATTGCATAATAAATTATATTCTTCAAAAATAGTTATAATATTATTTTTCTACAATATACCGTGTGCAACGCACGAGTTACACACTAGTAAATAGTGAAAACAAAAGAAATAAATACAAACACTAAAAACATGACACGTGGGACCACTAAAGGACACAAGCAAACACATTCTTCCACCAAAGAGCAAGCTGACACAAAACAAACTTCTAGAATCACGAATTCTTCAAACAACTTTACCAATTCTCCGAACTAAAAGAATATCTCCGCCGACTCAAAAATGGCAGACAAAATAATAATCGAGCATCCTGGAAAAAAAACTGAAGAAGATGACAGCTCCATCTAAAGGACATAGCCAGGTTCAAGGAGGGTGAAGCTCCATGCTTGGGTTCATCTCTATGCCGAAGTTGGATAAGATAAGCTCAATTTCATTGTTTATCTTCTTAGTTTCAAGTTTTCTTTGAATTAACTGATTGCATTCTTGTATAATAAGAATTGTTCTGACTTGAGATGATAGTTCGATTCCTTTGAATATCTGCGCATTTCTCTCACACCATATGTTCCATATCAGAGCATTAAAGGCTATGTTCTTCAGATGATTATATAAGCTGTTATATTTCTGACATTGACACATAATTTCTAGAATCTGGTCTATTTCAACTGCATTTCTGAAACTAATATTATGTTTTTGCATAATGGCTTCTAACAGTTGTCTAGAGTATGAGCAGTTGAAAAACAAGTGGTTTCTGTCTTCAATTTGATTTAAACATAAGACACATGATAGATCAATGTTATTGTTCCATCTGCTGATTCTATGTTTAGTATTCAATTTGTTTAACTTAGCCAGCAACGAGCAAGTAGACATTTTTGGGGCACAAGCATCATCCCAAATAACACTGGTCCAGTTAAGTTTAATATGTTTTTTCCTAATATGGTTCCATGCCGAATTCATACTAAATTGACCAGATCTATTAAGTAGCCAGAACCAGTAATCAGCTTGCATTTGATAATGTATTTTGATATTATGCACTATGTTTTGCATTTGAGTAGGCACACACTCAATATGGTCTTTCCATTTATTATCTCCTATCGGTGTAGATACCTTTCTGTTGTTACCACTGTAAACTGCCATTGAACTCCAACCAAATTTATCCACCAAGGAGTATCCTTTAATCCATGGGTCCATCCAAACCTCAGTATTATCACCATTTACAATTTCTATGTCAATAACACCTTTACACCATTGTCTTGCTCTAAGAAGAGATTTCCATGTATAAGATGCATTGTTATTCATAGCAGCAGTCCAGAAGTTTTTATTTTTACAGTATTTGTTGCGGATCCATTTGGCCCATAGTGTTTCACCTTGGATGAATTTCCAAATCAATTTAAGTTCCATAGCTTTGGTAATTTCCCCAATTCTTCGAATACCAAAGCCACCCTCATTTTTGTTTTTACATACATCTTCCCAGCACATTTTATGTGATTTAGATTTCCATATAAAATTAGCACAAAGAGAATTAATTCTCTTAATGACAGCCATAGGAAATTGTGCGAATTGCACACAAAATTGAATCATCGGATGAATAACAGTTTTCACTAACTCCATTCTACTACTGGTATTGAGCTTTTTACTATTCCAGTGACTGAATTTTTTTATTGATTTTGTCTATTAGGTATCCAAAATCTCTTGTTTTAAGTTTGTTATTTGATAGTAGAATGCCTAAGTAGACCACAAGGAGATTTCCCATTCTGACAGCTATGTGTTGCTTGTTAGTAACTCATTTGCTAAAAGACAAATTAGATTTGTTTTCATTCACATCAAGACCAATTAAATGTTTCAAAGTCCGAAAAATATTTTGTATGCATTCGGCATTTTTACAAGTAGCTTTGACCATGATTAAAATATCATCCGCATATAACAAATGAGTGATCATAGGTTCAATTTTATAGATAGAGATAATATTACCTTTCAAGTATTCCACATCTAGATTAATTGTGAAAAATTCCATAGCAATAGAGAATAAGTATGGTGAAAGCGGATCTCCTTGTCTTAATCCCCTCGAACTCTTAATAAAACCAACGGGGGAACCATCAATTAACACCGAAAAAGAAGGAGTCGATATGCATTCGTAAATGAGATTAGCAAACAATAAAGGGAATCCCATGGAAATCAGCATATGATGAATAAATTCTCTTCTTATTTTATCATATGCCTTATGCAAATCAGTTTTTAGGCAAAAATTGTTTGACTTTTTCCTATTAAATCCTCTAACCATTTCATAAGCAAGTAAAGAGTTTTCGGAAATGATTCTCCCTGGTATGAAGGCATTCTGATTATAAGAAATAAGGTCATTCATATAAGGTTTTAGTTGATTACAGAGAAGACTGACTAAAATCTTATAAGTGACATTGCAAAGAGAGATCGGTCGAAAATCAGATATATCGCTAGCATCGGGTTTTTTTGGAATAAGACACATAAATGTATGATTGATTTCTCTAATAATTTTACCCAATTGGAGAATGCCATTCATAGCATTCCATATATCATTTTGTAAGTGCTCCCAATGCACTTCATAGAATTTCAAATTAATTCCATCTGGACCAGGGGGCTATTGTCATTAATTTGAAATACAGCATCTTTTATTTCCTCTAATTGGAAAGTCTTGCATAAATTATTTCTAGCACTCTCGGATAGGATTTTTTTACAAGTGTAGGATCGATTTCACCCTAAAGGGGAGGTGAATAGAGTGATACTAATGATAATAAAAATTAATGCGGAAATATATAAAATAATTGCAGCATAGATAATAGTAGAATGATAAAAGCAGAAATAGAACAACACAGATTTACCCAGCTTCAGCAAAACCCTGCCTACGTGCTGCCCCCAAGGTTTCCACTAGAAATTAAGTAGTCAGACGCTTACACCTGTAAACTTGCGACACCCGCTATCAACTAACCTAACTCTACGTCCAAAACCCTACCACAACTCAGCCACTGAGTTGCGAATTCTCGAACTACACCACCGTAGTTCGTCCCCTAGTCACACGACTAGAATTTTACAAAAGTTTAAAAGAAAAATGCAAATTAAAAAACAAATACAAAACCCTATATTAAATTAGAGCCCAAAATATTAATTAGGACCGGCCCAATTTAAAATTAAAAGAGAATCCCCTTTTCCTTGTTTATATCTTCGGCTCGTATCCATTACTTAGTGTCTGCTTCTTTTTCCTTTGCTCGAGAACGTTCGATCCTCTTTCGAAAATTTAGGGCTTTGAGAAGAAGCCGCCGCTTTATGATCGATTGATTTAAGGAATTTTCTTTGCGTTGATTTGTCAATCGACTTCTGGTTTGAGTGTCGACTGCTCCAATTTGTCGAGTTCGATTGTTAAAATGGTGTGCGATTTTTCCTTTTTTCGATATTCGATAATACTCGACTTTGATTCGAGTTATTGGCTTGTGATTTATTCCAATGCCTTGCTCTGATAATTGCTTGAACTCGAATGCCTTTATTGTCGATGATGTTAATGGTTTAAATAGGGATGAAAACCCTACATACGTTCGTATATTTCGTTTGAATTCTTCACGTTGTTTACACTTGTCCATTCGATTTTGCTTGATTGATTGTGATTAATCTTGACTGTTTCATTAGTATAAACGTAACTGATATATTTTTATTTGCTTGAGTCGGTTCCTTATTTTACTCATACGACTTTGGCATTTTAAATTTTCTGATAATCTGGACTTATTCGATTCTACCTTAGTCACCACGGCTTTGATTCTTTGGCATTTTGACTTGACTTGGTTATTTTGAAATCCCCTGAACTTTTGCTCTGTCCACTATTCTACATGTTTCCTTATGTTAGCTTTGGTTTATATGCATGTACATTTTGTCGACTGCTTTTGTTTCTGGTCTGTGTTTGCATTGCTTCGAGTCATGTGTACTTGATGCCTGCATTTAGCTGATCTGGTACATTGTAGTCTGGTTACTTCATTTGTTTTCTTATGCACTTATGGTTGCATTCATCTTTGTGTGTTTATGCTGAAAGTATTGCTTCATCTGCTTCGAGTCACTTGTGCATTTGATTTTTGCACTTGTATTTCCATATAAACTTTGAGTCATTGAAATTTATTGCAGTAGCAATGCAGTCAGGTCTTGATACATGTTTTAATGTGTGTTCATTTGTCCTTATGCACTTGGTTGCACTGTCCACTTTGTTGTATTGCATCATATGCTGCCATATGCATATGTTGTGTGTTATTGCATGTATATATATATTTATATGTATACATGTGTGTATACATATGTATACATATGTCTGGTAGTTTGATATTGAGTCTGGGCCTGTGTTCATTTGTATTGTTTTCATATATATGTGATTTGCTTGGAGCTTGTTGACATGTTGGGTTGCTCTGACCAGTCATTGTTCTATTGCATTGACTTGCACTGCTTTGTACTTGAGGTGTTGATCCACTTGGTTGAACATATGTTGTTGCTTTTGAACTCATATATGTGTATACATATATATGTGCATATATGTATATATGTTTATGTGGTCTTTGTGTAGCCTTCTCTGGCTTGTTTGGTTGTTTTGGAACTGATTTAGTATATGGTCTGGTTAGATGTATATGTATTCATCAATTCATTGGTGGTTTGTACATTTTAGCTTCTGTGATAGTTTGTTGGGTCTGGTTGTGTTGACACACTTGTGTACATGTTCATGTGTACATTGAGTTGGTTTTCATATTGCTTTGGGTTGTTTGATCTTCTGTTTCACTGGTGGTCTTCATACTCACCTCTGGTTCATTTTGTTTTGTATTCCATCTGCATTCTGGAATTTGGTGTACTTGCTGTATGCATGTGTGCTGGTTCCTCTTGGAGTCTAAGTTGTTGCATCATGGAGTCTGCTGTCTACCTTGATTTTCTGGTCCTTTTATGGTTGCTCATCCACTTCAGTGCTTGCATATTCCAGTGTGTATTGTGTAGTGCTTATATCTCAGTGATGCATTGCTTTTGTTCCACTGACTTGTCTTTTTGAACTGGTCTGTACAAGTCTGGGTTGATTGCTTCATGACTCCACTATCGAGTCTGTTCTCATGTGTACACATTTGTGCACTTGTTAGCATGGTTTGGTTTTGGATTCTTGTTGCATGAGAACTTGTACTCGACAATTTTGTGATGCTTTTGTATTGCACCTGAGTTGAATCCAGCTTATGGCTCGGATTTGACCTTGTGCTCACCTGTCCCTACAGTTTATCAAGTGTATATCGGTGTGCACGGCCTTGTGGCATGTACAGTGATACACTGTGCATGTCACAAGTTGTTCATGTTTGATGAATTCAAAATAAATATGACGACGAACAACCCAAATAACCGAGGAAAATAATATTTTCAAAAAACACACATTTTATTTCACACTGCAAAAATATTTCCTTTTCCATTTTACTGCGTCAATGTTTATTTTGCAGATAATTCAGATGCTGGATACCGATTGGAATATAGTTGAAGAACAAATATGAGTGAACGAGTGATATGTAGTGAGGTGCAAATGTAAGTGACAATTGTGATGTAATCGAAATTGTATTGTAATTGAAATTTTGTATATATGAAGTGGGAGCTCAAATTTGCACTATTCAAAATTGTAATAAAATGTTTGTTTGAATAACATATCTGTTTGAATTTAAATTCTGTGTTATTTATTTTATTCAGCAAATATTTATTTAATTATGTGAAAATAAAATAGTACGATAACAAATACATTTAAATGAATATATATGTTTATTATCATCAAACAAAAATCATATACTAGCATATTCAACAATCTCCCCCTTTTGATGATGACAAACATACAGTTAAGATTTTGAATTTATTAAATGTATTTGGTTATGGATGAACTCTATTTGCTCCCCCTATTTGAATGCTCCCTTTCTACAACAAAACTACCCCTTCATATGTGCATGAAAATAAATAAAAATATGCAAATGAGCCTAGATTCAAATAGAAAATACAAAATAAAATATTTGACATTTATTTGCCAAAATCTTAACTTTTCTCTCCCCCTTTTGTTATCAGCAAAAGAGTAATATTGTTAGAAAATAGAGATAAAGTGATAGACATTAATACAACATTAATACCCAATCGAGTATAAATATTAAAATTCAATAAAAAATCAAACAAAAATCATGAATACTCTGTTAGGTGCATATTCCACTTTAGAGTGATAAGGGTGATGTCGGCATATAAAACCATATAGTTGTGTCTCTTTGTGGTATATTTATATCAGAAATTTGAATATCTACTAACCATGCATAACCGTTAGGACTTTTAAATGAGATTAACAGTATTCCCAATTTTTATAAAAATGAATTTCAAGCATCTTCTAACCACACATAACCATGAGGACTTTTAAATGGGATTAGAATCAACTCGTCTATTTAATAATCAATTTTGATATGTGTTCCATACATGCATAACCGTGAGGACTTTTAAATGAGCATGAAAGCACATATACAAATATTCCAAGTAATTCACCCATTCATAACCGTGAAAACTTTTAAATGCGAGTGAATACTTTGGATGTTTTTATTAAAAAATAAATAAAATAAAAACAAATAATTTCCTGTTTAAAATACCACATATTGACATACTATATTGGATTTTGATGAGTGATGGTCGTTAGAAATATGATAGAAGTAGAGATGGTCATGGAATTTTTACCAACAAAAGTTATCATAAATCTTGTTTAAATTTTTAAAGAAATTTACTAAATATACCGTCTCAAGTCATAATATATGATTAATATCAACACCCATCATTTATATTTCAGTCACTATTTATCTTTTGATAATCACTAGGGAGTCATATTAGTTAACATGGGCATTTAAGATCAAAATCAAAAATATAGAATCAAATTTCTAAAATACCTAAATTGAGACGAAGTCGACAAAAACTATTTTCTGGAGGGGTTTCGTAAAAATGTCTACCAATTGAGAATCGGTTGAAATGAAATTTATGCAGATATTTTCTTTGAAAATGTGATGCAACTAATGAATGTCTCTACATAAAATACATTCCACTAGTAATTTTTCTATCAACCAGACTACCAGCAGAATCTGCATCTGAATACCCCTTTAAATCACAGTTATCATAAATTGGATATCATAGACCAGACCGTGAAATGTGCAACAAATAATTTTACAGCTTTTAAATGAAATTCTTTTGGATTTGAATTGAAACAGTGTATACAAGAAAACACAAAATATAATGTCAGGTCAAATATATCCACGTGTATCATCAACCTATAAAACAACATCATTAGTCCAAACAGATCTATATGAACCAGTTCATAAGACTCTAGAGGTACTTATAGTGTTCTCAACATAAAAAGATAATTAGCCAACAATAAATTAAAATCAACATTCATTATCACATAGCTGGCTGATTAGATTACGGTGCAGATTTTCACATTTAACATATCGTTTAAGATAAATATACCGTTACCTATTTTACCATTATCGATAATTTTTCGTTATTTCCCATTGTGATTCTGCGACCTTTGTACTAGGCTAAGGAACTTTGATTTGTCGCCCGTCCTGTGCTTGGAAAAGCCAGAATCCACGTAACACTGTTGTTGTTCCTTAGCCTGCCACCGCACCTACACGAGGAAAGATTTTTGTGTCCTATTTGTTTTTATAGGTCCATGATTGTTAGTGGCAAAAGAATTTGAAAAATATGTTTGTGTAGACCCAAAACAATCTATATTTGTTCCTTTCGGCACCCAAATTTGTTTGACTTTAAGGGATTTTATATTCGTGCCTTTTGGAACCTAAATTGGTATGGTTTTCACGTGTTTGGGCCTATACCAGCAATTGTTTTGATTGTGTCCAATTTTTTACAAATTGTGCACTCGGAATTGACTTGATTAATTTCACTTCTAACACGTTCATATTGATTATACCCAAGTCCTTGTCTAACAGTATTGACAGTTTGTTTCCCTAATAACATATTTAGTGATCTTTCTCCTTTGGAAAATTTTTCTAAAGTTGTAGACAATTGTTGGACTTGTGTTTTGAGAGATTCATTTTCATTCAATAATTGAGTGTACTTTTTAATAGAATTTTTTCTCCTGGTATTTTCACTTTCTTTTAAAATACGAATTTCATTTTCAAGTGATTTTATTTTAATTTTTGATTTTTTAATTTCTTCTTCAAGTGATGGACACTTAACACACCTAGGGCTCTTGATTTGATAGTTTTTAACCAATTGATCAAGCTGTTTATTTAATTCTATCAAACCATCTCTTTGTGATTCAATTTTAGCGTACTTTTCCCTAAGTCGTTCAAAACAGCCATTTACTTCATGAAAATATACAAGTAATTCCGAATGAGTAAGCTTTGATATCTTGCTTGGCTCGTCATCATCACTGTTAGTTATTTCTCCTTGAAGACACAATTTTGCTTTTTCATTTTCACTGCAGTACTTTCATCACTTTTATCAGTTTCATCCTAAGTAGCTGTAAAACTTCTCCTTTTTGGTTTTCCTTGGCCAAGTCGATTCTGAGGACAATTGGGCTTGATGTGACCGAGTTTATTGCACCTATGACAAATGATCTCCTGCTCTTCTGAGTTGTTTAGTACTTTGACTATTCTGCTTTTCAATTGTTGATTTAGAGCTGGATTTTCGTATTTGTGGTTCCACCTTTTGAGTTTCTTTATTATCAGTGCTAGTTCAGCTGCTCCATCATCATAACTTTCTGTTGTTCCTTTGAGAGCTATTGATTTCTTTCGAGTACCACCTCCTTCACGCTCTTCCTTGAATTTCATTTCTAGTTCATAAGTGGTGAGATTTCTAATGAGTTCTTCAAGTTTAACTTGTTTCAAATCCTTTGATTCTTGAATGGCAGTAACTTTCGCTTCAAAATTTCGTGGAAGGACTCTGAGGATTTTCTGGACTATTTCCAATTCTATGTATGGTTTTCCAAGAGCTTTTGATTTGTATACGAGATTAGAAAGTCGTTCGTACATCTCTTTGACATTCTCATCCTTGGTCATTGTGAAGTTCTCATATTCGCTACTAAGCATGGCAAGGCGAGATTCCTTGACTTGAGATATTCCTTCGTGAGTCACTTCAAGTGTGTGCCAGATTTTCTACGTAGTTAGACAATGTGAGACATGATTAAATTAAATTTGATCTAATGAACAAATAATAGAATTCATAGCATTAGCATTGGCATTTTGTAATTTATTTTCTAGATCTGTCCATTAATCCATAGGTTTTCTAATTTCCTAATTATCTACCATAATATTTGGTGTCCTATATCCTGTCTCACCAATATTCCAAGCATCAATGGTTTTCAAAAAAAAATTCATTCTATTTTTCCAGTAAGCATATTCACCATTGAACATTGGTGGTCTAACTATGGACTGTCCCTCAGCAAAAGCATTATTAAACGAAGCCATCAAATTTCTAGAACAAGGATTTGTTTTTGAAAAATCAAAATTTTAAAATAAAAATTGGTTTTTGTTCCTAGCTCTGATACCACTTGTAGGATCGATTTCACCCTAGGGAGGGGTGAATGGGTGATACTAATGATAATAAAAATTAATGCAGAAATATATAAAATAATTGCAGCACAGATAATAGCAGAATAGTAAAAGCAGAAATAGAATGACACAGATTTACCCAGCTTCGGCAAAACCCTGCCTATGTGCTGCCCCCAAGGTTTCTACTAGAAATTAAGTAGTCAGACGCTTACACACGTAAACTTGCGACACCCACTATCGACTAACCTAACTCTATGCTCCAAACCCTTCCACAACTCAGCCACTGAGTTGTGAATTCTCGAACTACACCACCGTAGTTCGTCCCCTAGTCACACGACTAGAATTTTACAAAAGTTTAAAAGAAAAATGCAAATTGAAAAACAAATACAAAACCCAATATTAAATTAGAGCCCAAAATATTAATTAGGATCGGCCCAATTTAAATTAAAAGAGAATCCCCTTTTTCTTGTTTATGTCTTCGGCCCGTATCCTTTGCTTAGTGTCTACTTCTTTTTCCTTTATTCAAGAACGTTCGATCCTCTTTTGAAAATTTAGGGCTTTGAGAAGAAGCCGCCGCTTTATGATTGAATTATTTGAGGAATTTTCTTTACGTTGATTTGTCAAGCGACTTCTGGCTTAAGTGTCTTCGGCTGCTCCAATTTGTCGAGTTCGATTGTTAAAATGGTATGCGATTTTTTCCTTTTTCGATATTCGATAATACTCGACTTTGATTCGAGTTATTGGCTTGTGATTTTTTCAATGCCTTGCTCTGATAATTGCTTGAACTTGAATGCCTTTATTGCCGATGATGTTAATGGTTTAAAAAGGGATGAAAACCCTATAACTACATTCGTATATTTCGTTTGAATTCTTCACGTTGTTTACACTTATCCATTCGATTTTGCTTGAGTGCTTGTGATTAATATTGACTGGTTCATTTGTCTACACGTAACTAATATATATTTTATTTGCTTGAGTCGGTTCCTTATTTTACTCCTACGACTTTGGCATTTTGAATTTTCTGATAATCTGGACTTATTCTATTCTACCTTGGTCACCACGGCTTTGATTATTTGGCATTTGGACTTGACTTGGTTATTTTGAAATCCCCTGAACTTGTGCTCTACCCACTGTTCTACATGTTTTCTTATGTTAGCTTTGGTTTAAATGCATGTACATTTTGTCGACTACTCTTGTTTATGGTCTGTGTTTGCATTGCTTCAAGTCATGTGTACTTGATGCCTGGATTTTGCTGATCTGGTGCATTGTAGTCTGGTTGCTACATTTGTTTTCTTGTGCACTTATGGTTGCATTCATCTTTGTGTGTTCATGCTCAAAGTATTGCTTCATCTTCATCGAGTCACTTGTGCATTTGATTTTTGCACTTGTATTTCCATATAAACTTTGAGTCACTGAAGTTTATTGCAGTAGCAGTGCAGTCAGGTCTTGATACATGTTTTCATGTGTGTTCATTTGTCCTTGTGCACTTGGTTGCACTGTCCACTTTGTTGTATTGCATCATATGCTGCCATATGCATATGTTGTGTGTTACTGCATATATATATACATGTGTGTATACATATGTATACATGTGTGTATACATATGTATACATATGTATGATAGGTTGATATTGAGTCCGGGCCTTTGTTCATTTGTATTATGTTCATATGTGGTCTGCTTGGAGCTTGTTGACATATTGGGTTGCTCTGACCAGTCTACTGTTCTATTGCATTGACTTGCACTGCTTTTTACTTGAGGTGTTGATCCACTTGGTTGAACATATGCTGTTGCTTTTGAACTCATATATGTGTATACATATATATATATATATATATATATATATATATATATATATGTGTGTGTGTGTGTGTGTGTGCATATATGTATATATGTTTATGTGGTCTTTGTGTAGCCTTCTCTGGCTTGTTTGGTTATTTTGGAACTGATTTAGTATATGGTCTGGTTAGATGTATATGTATTCATCAATTCATTGGTGGTTTGTACATTTTAGCTTCTGTGATAGTTTGTTGGGTCTAGTTGTGTTGACACACTTGTGTACATGGTCATGTGTACATTGAGTTGGTTTTCATATTGCTTTGGGTTGTTTGATCTTCTGTTACATTGGTGGTCTTCACACTCACCTCTAGTTCATTTTGTTTTGTATTCCATCTGCATTCTGGAATCTAGTGTACTTGCTGTATGCATGTGTGCCGGTTCCTCTTGGAGTTTGAGTTGTTGCATCATGGAGTCTGCTGTCTACCATGATTTTCTGGTCCTTTTATGGTTGCTCATCCACTTCAGTGCTTGCATATTCCAGTGTGTATTGTGTAGTGCTTGTATCTCGGTGATGCATTGCTTTTGTTCCACTGACTTGTCTTTTCGAACTGGTCTGTACAAGTCTGGGTTGATTGCTTCATGACTCCACTATCGAGTCTGTTCTCATGCATAAACATTTGTGCACTTGTTAGCATGGTCTGGTTTTGGATTCTTGTTGCATGAGAACTTATACTCGATAGTTTTGTTATGCTTTTGTATTTCACATGAGTTGAATCCAGCTTATGACTCGGGTTTGACCTTGTGCTCACCCGTCCCTACAGTTTTATCAAGTGTATATCGATGTGCACGGCCTTGTGGCATGTACAGTGATACACTGTGCATGTCACAGGTTGTTCGTGTTTGATGAATTCAAAATAAATATGATGACAAACAACCCAAATAACCGAGGCAAATAATATTTTCAAAAAACACACATTTTATTTCACACTGCAAAAATATTTCTTTTTCAATTTTACTGCGTCAATGTTTATTTTGCAGATAATTCAAATGCTGGATACAGATTGGAATATAGTTGAAGAACAAATATGAGTGAATGAGTGATATGTAGTGAGGTGCAAATGTAAGTGACAATTGTGATGTAATCGAAATTGTATTGTAATTGAAATTTTGTATATATGTAGTGAGAGCTCAAATTTGTACTAATCAAAATTGTAATAAAATGTTTGTTTAAATATAATATCTATTTGAATTTAAATTCTATGTCATTTATTTTATTCAGCAAATATTTATTTAATTATGTGGAAATAAAATAGTACAATAACAAATACATTTAAATGAATATATATATATATATATATGTTTATTATCATCAAATAAATTTCATATACTAGCATATTCAACAAAAAGTTATGCCTGGGAATAGATATATGGGCTGTGATGATGAAAATAAATCAGAGAAGTATTTTGCAACTTCAGTCGCAAGATTTTTTGATGCTGATGACCATGAACCACTAGGATTGAGGATATATTTATTTCTACGAATAAGCTTAATCCTATTTATTCTATTGTAGAAAAAACTAGTTGGTCTATCCTCCTTAATCAACCAGTTTATTTTCAACTGTTGCTCATTTTCAACAGCAATTTTTTTCATTATTGACTGAATCTGAACATTTTTTGAAGTGTACTGCTCTATCATGTTCTCATTCAGCAAGTTAATAACAAGTTGATTATATATTTGACTAGCCTCCTCTTTTATTTGCTCTATAACTTTATGAATGTTGCTTTTTTTTTTTCTCCGTGTCTTCAGAGCATTTTTTGCAGATTTCAGTCTGCACAACAGCACATGTAGGGGACTGCCATGGAATTCCTTATTCAGTGCCTCATACATGGAAGATTGGTATCCTAGTTGAAGGTGCCAAGAATTGCAATATCTGAAAGGTATTATGAACTTTTTATTATCTTGTGACATAAATCTAATATTGATAGATGCATGATCACTAATAGAATGATTTCCAAAATTAACACCAAATTGATGAAACACATCCATCCATAAATTGTTGATAAAAACTCGATCTATTTGGCTATGAATAGAGAAATTCTCACCCCTTCGCCAAGTAAAATAGTTTCCAGAAAATTCTGGCTCCATAAGATTAGAAGAAGAAATACAGTCTATAAAATCCTAGTCTT
This sequence comes from Allium fistulosum, assembly GCA_030737815.1. Taxonomy (NCBI): domain Eukaryota; kingdom Viridiplantae; phylum Streptophyta; class Magnoliopsida; order Asparagales; family Amaryllidaceae; genus Allium; species Allium fistulosum. The sequence continues at coordinate 896,034,784 of CM060907.1, read as the reverse complement.
CCATCGAATTAAATAATCCATTATTAATTCTATCATTAGACGATACAATAGAGTTAAAATCTCCTGCCACAAACTATGGGAGATTAAAATTTTTTGACTGCTCAACAAGATAATTCCATAAATCCATTCACTTCGCCTCATCATTGAACGCAAAGACAGTAGTACATAAAATACTAACACCCTTAGCATTGTGGAGAATACAAGAAATAAATTGATCACTATAGTGAAGAATAATATTGGACCATTGAGAGGAATCCAACATAATAAGAATTTCTACTCTTTTGGCCATTAGAAATATTATGAGCATGCTTCCAATTATTATTGACTTTGATTATGGATCTATCAATGCTCTCCATAAATAATTTATTTTCAAGAATACCAAGAAACGAGAGATTTTTATTATTTAACAAATGCAAAATTTCCATCTTTTTCGTCAGGTCATTCATACCCTGGATGTTCCAAAAAAGTAACTCTATTTATAAATTATTATTTAGAATGCTACTATCAGCAGGGGAAGTAGCAGCCCCGGATGTATTGTGTTTTTTCGTCTTTTTATTTTTCCTTTTCCACTGATTGACAAACACAGTCCATGCAGGGTTCTCAACTATGTCAGATGAAGACGAAGCTTTAAATTCAAAGGGGACCTCCTCTTATCTTATTTTCTGAGTGGTCCTAGACTTGGTAATATGTTGTGACTCAGGGTTCTGTTTTGCATTTTCATTGCAAGGAGCAGTGTGCAGATTCACCTCAAGCAGCTCATCTGAACCATTACTCTTTTCTGAACTGCATTTGTCTACATTCTCTATATTCATGTCAGAGTCTGTTGTATTGGTGTCTGCAGATATATTGTTCTGATTTGATAATGTATTTATAGTTGTGGACTTTGCTACAGACTGGACTGTGGAAGATTGTAATATATCAGATAATGTAACATTATGGTACATTTTCACTGTTTGTTCCTTTGTGTTATTGGTTATGACTTCTACAGGATGATTGATGTCTGAATGCTCCTTAATTGTAAGAATAATATTTGCTTGAGCATCTAAATTATTTGAATTTCCAGCCACATTATTTTCTTTAGGATCATTTTCATCTATATGCTTGTCAATGTTTTCATTAGCCTGATTTTGAGGGGAAGTTTTAGGATGCCAAACTTTATTGAATTGGCAATGGGCTTCCATATGTCCAAAACTCAAACAATTTGAACTTATGGTCAGCTTCCATTCATAAGCCACCTCTTGCCAAATGATTTCGTCTTTCTCAGATATTATAGGAATTTTATTTGGAAATTCAAAATAATTGTTGATTTACATTAAAACTCTAGTGTATGCAATTTTAATAATACCTTCTGTGAATTTGTCCAACTTGATGGGAGATCCAAGAACCGATGCAATACGACTAATCTTTCTTCCGTCCAATAGTCAGGAGGTAAATTGGGAAAACGAACCCAAATAGGAATCGAGTTGAGGAGTTCTTTATTAAGCTGCATTCTTAGAGACCATCTCTTCATCATCATCAACTTTTTATTATAGTAGTAAGGACCACCTTCTAAGATTCTGTCACAACTTTTTTGTTATTAAATTTAATAACATAAAATCCATTTTCCTTAGAATAAATAGAAAAATCTTCTTCAGGCTTCCAAACTCTAATAATATAATCTTTGAAATATGGATAATAGAGTTTAGGACCTACAAGTTATATCACAATAGTATTATCCCATTGTTTTTTTTGCATCATGGACAACCTTGATTGACATTTTTGTGCATTGCATCGAATTAAATTCATGGGGCTGATAAAATTTTAGCGGGATGGAGACCGAGATATTATTACCCTTGACGACTTCATTCCATGCCCAGCTAGATGAAGTAGAAAAACTCCATCTGTTAGAAGGTGACTTGTTTTCAGATTGAATCGAGCGGTTAGAATTGATGGGGATTTGTGCACTATTCTGTTGAATATTTTGATTCGTGGGTGATCTATTGGTCTTAGAAGGAAAGTTATTGGGAGCGGTGTTTGAGGAATTAGGTTGATGCGAAAACTTATTTTTTTTCTTTTCCATTTTTTGGATCTAACCGGAGTAAAGCCATCAGTGAGCTCGGATGTCGCATCTGGAGACACTAAAGGAGGGAATCCTGGAGGAGGATCCGTGGTTATCGGAGGCGGATCATGTGGGGGAGACAATCGGCAACTAGGTTGGGAGACGGTAGCCAAAACGGAGGCTACGGGGAAACAAGCAGAAGGCGTAGAAGGCTGAAGACATAGCGAAAATCAAAAGAGGGTAATCGGTAGGGGAGGCGGTAGACTAGATTAGGGTTTCCGAGCCAAATTTTACTTGATTGATAAAATGAAATGCAATGAAAATGTTAAGTAAAAAAACAGAAATAATTAAGTAACCCATTATGAAAAAAATAGATATGAAATGTCATAAATAAGTTGTTGATGCAAACTACCATAACGAAATAAACTTCTATATGAACCATCAAATATATTTAAAAAAATTACGTGGTTGATTGCAATTTCCAGTCTTATTTGCAATGTTAACCAAAAAGGAAGTTAATGACTACAAAATTTTAAAATGATGACGTGTTATCTTTAATCTTAAATTATTGACATGACACTTATGGTTTTGGTATAATTGTCATAGTACCATATATATATTCATACAGTTAATATATTCATCCTTTGCATAGAATTTTGCATGCTTGAAACTTTAGTAACAATAACCTTTGTCGACTGGAATTAGGTAGAAAAATATATATTTTCTCTTCCATAAATATCAAAATAATATCATATGTAAACATCGTTTTTTATGAAAAAATGGTTCTTCTTTTTCTATAAATTATTTCTTTAGACGCATGTTAGAACGATGTATCATTTCCTTTAACATCTGTATGCTTTAATATGGAGTTTGTTAAAGACAAAGTTATTAAACATGAGCTTAACCAATAATATATATTATATACTTCCACAGACATCAAAGGGTTCCTTGTACTAAATAATTATAAGCAATACGTTATTTTTTTTAAAACAACAACCTAATTTTAAAATCAATTACATTTATGGAATTGAATGTTTTATGTAGCGGAAAATCATATCACAATATTTTCAGTGCAAAATAGCCAAAATATATGAGTAAATGCTTTCAATATTAAGGACCCAAAAAAAACATTTTTCTGTAGATTTCATTACTTGATGGTTTAGAGATCCATTATTGGAATTTGATGTTCATGGTAACACAGGTTCTTAAACTATTGTAAATAAAAATACAAAATGTAGTTAGGGATATTAAATGAACCTTTAAATGCCAAAACTATCCATTTTCATTTTTACGAAACGTTCAATATGTACGCATAACTTTTTCCTCGTAATAGTACACAAAAGACATCATTCGAAAATCAAATAGGAGATTACTAGCACTTGCAAATAATACCAATAAAATACTATAGATGCTCTATGGATGAAATAAAAAAGATTTAGCCATTTAGGATATATAAGAAAACTAACATCTAAGCCAATTAAAATTTTAACATATAATAAGTCCTTTTATTTGGCCGAATCAAATTTTGTCTCCCTGCTTATTCATAGTGCCAAGTACTTTATCTATCTCTACAATGAAAATTTATGTACCTAATTGGCTATATAATAAGAAAAACAATTCATTACATTGCATTATGTTATGATCAAAAGAATACATTATCATCACTAAAAAAGGACAAAACAAAGGGCCACATTAGATAAAAAAATATCCATGTATGAATCATAATAAAATATGAATTACGATATGAGGTATCATTATTCTTTAGAATTTAGAGAAACAAAAATACTGAAATTCCAAATAATAATATAAATTTAGAAAAATAAGATAGTGGAATTCAAACATCGATCAGACCTGTTCATCATCATGAGATGACCTTCAGCTTTATATTCTAAGGTAAGGTGAAACTCAAATTGCTTATACTACAAAAAAATAGTGATACTTATTAAAATAAACTTACCCAAATTTAATAGCAAGAAAACTTAATTATGATTTGTGGATATTACGAACAGAAAGCAATGGTCTTGGCAATACAAGAATACATGAGAAAGCACACTTATCTATCCGCTCTAAATCTGATATTGTATCTGAACCTTAAATCAAAGATCAACGGTCATGCTTTCATTTTCTATTTGCCCGAGATTGCTAAACTTATATGGGCTGGATATTTAGCCCATCTGTGTTGTATTTAAATACATAAGCTTTGTATCATTTCTGTATTCAAGTATTATCAATAAAAGTATCATTTCAAATTATTGTAAATCTCTTCATATTCATAATCTCTTCTCAAGTAAACTCAGAAACTTAACATGGTATCAGAGCCCTCTTGCTTAACAGCACATCTCAATCAAAGTTAAGTGGGTATACTCATCAGAGAGATTTCATCATTTGAGTATTTTCTCCATCAGATTTCATCTCTTCATCTGGAGATCGGATTCAAACATCACAGTACTGCGCCTCGCCAGATTTCTATTGAAAAGTGGCTGCATCAATACTGTGCATGATCAAATCCGTTAAAGCAGTGATCAAGAAATCAAAAAAATCAAATCAAGAAAATCAAGAAAGATTCAAAACTCAGATAAATATCAGCCTGAAATCAATTCAGCAATTCAGTATCTGTTCGAAACCAACCAATCTCAAGCATCATCATAAATTTCAGGCCAAATCATACCTGTTTTTGATTCATCTTGACTTTCTATTCATTTTCTTGACCTCTTCACTGATCTTTCATTTATCCTTTCCCTCAATCTTCTTGAATTAATCAGCAATGGCAGAAGACTCTACATCTGCTACATCAGTCAATGATGACGTCAATGCTAATGTTTCCACATCTGTGCAAGTTCTTATGAAATCTGTCATCAGCCCACAAACCCAGCTTGTCAACATTCATCTTGAAGAAGACAACTACCTCCTTTGGAAACTTCAAGTGGAAACAGCCATAGAAGGCTATGGCTTAGAAGGCTTTATTGAAGGTACTCTGCCCATTCCACCAAAGTATGTTGCTGATAAAGATAAGAATACTGTCATCAATCAAGAATATGTTAAGCATAATAGACAAGATAGGCTCATTAGCTCTTGGCTTCTCTCCTCTATTAGTGCAAATTTATTACCACAAGTAATAGGATGCAAATCTGCCAATGATATCTGGACAACCATCGAAAAGAATTTCAACAACCAGTCATCAGCAAAAGTGCTATACTTCAAGAGACAATTACATAATATTAGAATGGATAATATGTCTATGAGAGAGTATCTTGCAAAAGTCAAGAACATAAGTGACAGACTTGCTGCAACAGGAAACCCTGTTCAAGAAACTGAGCAAGTTTTAATTCTACTAAATGGTCTATCTGAAGAATATGAGTCTATCATTGCAGTCATATCCTCACAGAAGACAACACCACCAATTGATGAAGTTCATTCAATTCTATTAGCTCATGAAGCCAGAATTAGCAATAAAAAGGTTCAAGAACCTGATTATTCAGCCAACCTTGCAACTGGTTATAAAGGGAAAAACCAAAACAGAGAACAATTAGTTCAGAGAGGTGGTAGCTCTGCAAGAGGAAGAGGAAGAGGCAGATGGAGTAACAACAACAATAGGCCTAAATGCCAGATATGTGAGAAAATTGGTCATACTGCTTTAAAATGTTATTTCAGGTTCAATTCAAATTATGGGCAAGTACAGAATCAAAAGTCTGGACCAACAGCTAATATGGCACAAGTGCAAACTGAAAACAAAAGTACTGCTGAGAATGACAAATTCAACAGTCAAGATAATGATTGGTATCCAGATACTGGTGCAACAAATCACATTACAAGCAGCCTTGAAAATTTGAATCTTGGCAATAAGGAGTTTAAAGGTAATCAGTCTATCTCTATGGGTGATGGTAAGTGTATTCAAATTACTCATACTGGAAATGCCTGCCTTGATAGCAACAAACAACTATACTTGCATAATATATTAAGAGCCCCTAGAATTAAGAAGAACTTAATAAGTGTATCCCAATTTGCTAAAGACAATAATGTCTTTTTTGAATTTTACCCAAAGTATTGTCTGGTTAAAGACATACTAACTAGAAATATCATTTTACAGGGTGATGTGACAAAGGGGCTATACAAGTTAAACAATGTTAGTTGTAGCAAGGCTATACAGCAAGACAAATGTTGCAATATGACTGAGGTTCAAAATGTCGACAATAATTCAAATTTGTTTGATATTTGGCATTGTAAGCTTGGACACCCTAGTGTCAAAATTGTTAAACAAATTCTGAATGAAAATAGTATAGATTTTAATCAAGTTTCTATACCATATGTTTGTGATTTTTGTCAACAAGGTAAGAGTCATAGATTACCCTTTTCTAACTCATCAACTGTTTACACTGAACCATTAGAATTAATTACCATTGATTTATGGGGACCATCACCAATCCTTTTAGATTTTGGTTTCAAGTACTACTTATCAATTGTTGATGCATGTACTAGATATACATGGATCTATTTCTTGAAAACAAAATCTGACACTCACAATGCACTTGTCAATTTCATCATCATGATTGAAAAACAAACTAACAAATCTGTTAAAACTGTTCAGTCTGATGGTGGAAGTGAATTTAAAACTCTGAAATTATTCTTTAATAAAAAGGGCATAGTGCATAGATTATCATGTCCACATACATCACAGCAAAATGGCATTGTTGAAAGAAAGCATAGGCACATTGTTGAAACTGGCTTAACACTACTTGCCAATTCTAATCTTCCACTAAAATTCTGGCCAGAAGCCTTTAGTACAGCTGTGTATTTGATTAATAGACAGCCAACTAAAGTTCTCAATAAAATAACACCACTTGAAAAATTATATGGTGTTAAGCCAGATTATCATGCCTTGAAGGTGTTTGGGTGCCTATGTTATCCATGCCTTAGACCTTACAATAAAAATAAGTTAAGCTTCAGGTCTAGGGCATGTACATTCCTTGGTTACAGTACTAATCAGAAAGGGTATAAGTGTCTTGATGAAACAGGTAGGATATACATAAGCAGGGATGTTGTTTTTAATGAAAATATCTTTCCATTCAAATCACAAAACATTAGTACTACAAGCAAGGTGTACAATCCAAGGACATCCATACCTGAATTATCAACTGTTCTTGACACCTGGCAATATATGGATAATGAGGGGGCTGTTGATGCTCAAGGCACATCATCTCCTATTTTAGGAAGAAATGAGGATCCTGAACCTCCCAGCCATGCCAGCACCTCACCTAATCAATCATCAAGCCAAATTCAGTATGATAAAAGCAATAACACTAATGACTCAACAAATACAACATCAAGTACATCAAATTCAAATGAACAGAATGCTTCACCTCCAAATATAGAGCCAGTTCAGTCTGGGCATCCCATGATCACAAGATCAAAAAGGGGAATTTTCAAACCAAAAGTTTTTACTGTTCAATTCAGTGAAAGTGAGCCTGCAACTTATGATGAAGCCATCAAAAACAAGCATTGGAAAGAAGCTATGGATGAGGAATGCAAAGCTCTCATCAAAAACGAAACTTGGGACTTAACCCAAGCACCAACTAACAAGAATATAGTTGACTGCAAGTGGACATTTAGACTAAAGAAAAACCCTGATGGTAGCATAAACAAATACAAAGCTAGGCTTGTTGCCAAAGGCTTTACACAGGAGTATGGCTTTGATTTCAATCAAACCTTCTCTCCTGTTGTAAAGCCGACTACCATTAGGATTATTCTTTCCATTGCTCTAATAAAAAATTGGAGCATTAAGCACTTAGATGTCAACAATGCTTTTCTGAATGGCATTTTAAAAGAAGAAATATTCATGCAACAACCTCAAGGGTATTGCAAAAATCCAAACTATGTCTGCAAGTTGAAAAAGGCTATATATGGGCTCAAACAAGCTCCAAGAGTCTGGTTTGATAGGTTAAAAACAGCCCTAATTACATTAGGCTATAAACCTACCAAATCAGATAATTCAATGTTTACTAAGATAAATGAATCATCAACAATATATATACTTGTGTATGTTGATGATTTAATTATCACTGGAAACAACACTGCAGACATAGAACATTTGACTAATTATTTGAACCAGGAATTTTCTATCAAAAACTTGGGTAACTTAACATATTTCTTAGGTATTGAGCTGATAAGGAAATCAGACACTGAAGTTTTTTTATGTCAAAGGAAGTACATCTCTGAGCTACTAATGAAAACAAAAATGGATGGTACTAATCCTCAGCCAACCCCTATGATCTGCAATCAACACTTATCAAAATACAGGGGAGAAGCCATAGTTAATTCTAAGCAATATAGAAGTGTTATAGGTGCATTACAATATGCAACTATAACACGACCTGATATTTCATTTAGTGTTAACAAAGTTTCACAATTTATGCAGAATCCTCTGAGTGAGCATTGGAAAGCTGTTAAAAGAATTTTAAGATATCTCAAGGGAACTATCAACTATGGCTTAAATTTCAAAGCTAGCTCAAATCTCAACATTACTGGCTTTGCAGATGCAGATTGGGCATCTGACCCAGATGATAGAAGGTCTACATCTGGCTACTGCATATACATTGGGGATAACTTAGTCTCATGGTCATCAAAAAAACAACATACTGTATCAAGGTCAAGCACCGAAGCTGAGTACCGAAGCATTGTCAATGCTTCAGCTGAAATTAAATGGATTCAATCTCTTCTATCTGAACTACAATACAAAGCTACCACTAAACCTACTCTATGGTGTGATAATAGAAGTGCAGTTTATATTTCTGAAGATCCAGTTCAACATGCCAGAACGAAGCATATAGAGATAGATCTTTATTTTGTTCGTGAACTTGTGCAAAGAGGAGAATTACAAGTCAATCACATACCTGGAACTTACCAAAGAGCTGATGTATTAACTAAAGCCCTATCAGCAACTAACTTCACCAGATTTCGCTCAGATCTGAAGGTTAAAGATGAGAAAGATCTTGAAGCCAAGCAAGCTAAAGCTGAAGAAACTTGCAATAAACCAGAAAGACAGCAACTTCTCTCCAACACTCAACACCTTGATGAATCTAGCATCGTACAGGTGCATCGTATCACAAGTAAGGAGATCTCTCAAGTCCGAGCTAAGGAGAAGCCTCCAGACAACAAATTAGAGATATTAAACTCATCTTAGATCAGTAAAATCGGCAAAGTGAATTCAAACCCTAACCCTAAATATTAGGGATAGGATTTGAGAGGGGGTATTACGAACAGAAAGCAATGGTCTTGGCAATACAAGAATACATGAGAAAGCACACTTATCTATCCGCTCTAAATCTGATATTGTATCTGAACCTTAAATCAAAGATCAACGGTCATGCTTTCATTTTCTATTTGCCCGAGATTGCTAAACTTATATGGGCTGGATATTTAGCCCATCTGTGTTGTATTTAAATACATAAGCTTTGTATCATTTCTGTATTCAAGTATTATCAATAAAAGTATCATTTCAAATTATTGTAAATCTCTTCATATTCATAATCTCTTCTCAAGTAAACTCAGAAACTTAACAGTGGAAATGATGACTTACAACCTAATTCATTTTGGGCATCATAGGCAAAACTCTATTGGACTGTGATGTAAGGCTTATATTTATTGTTAAAGTAGTAAACAAATGAAAAAAGGAATTATGTTTGGTTATTTTTATGGAGCACCATATAAATAAATTTAGAAAAATAAAATTTGTAATCTTTGAGATACATATTAGGGAAACCACGATGTAAACTTATATTGGATAGAAGTTATTTTTTATGAGAACACCAACATATAACATGTACCCAAAAGTTATCAATTAAAATGAGTATTCATAGTCATATACTGAAGTCATAAATGATAACCTTGTTTAGTCCTCCGTGGCGGTGGAGATTTGACCTATATCTTGGAAATCTCAAAACCAAAAAGAAGCAAGGAGGCTTTAGGGTGGCCTATTCCTATAGCTACAAATGCATACGCAATGCAGAGGAAAAGTTCAAGAAAAGTGTTGTGTAGGTAGATTAGACATCAAAGTTCAAAGAAACTTTGACGATCAAGTGATGTTTTAATTTTTTCCAATGCCGGAAGATCTTTGGATCTATGAACACTACTAAAAGATTGGACAATAAAAAATTTACGAAGCAAGAGATTTACTGCTTACTAGGCAATGTATTTGTCTTACCGATATTTTTAGAATGTGGAATTGAAAGGTCAAACAAATTCAAACTCACTGTTGATATAATATAATAGATTACAGATAATACAAATTTCATAAAGCATTCAATTAGCTTCACAAAATAAATGTTTCTTACATAACACATAAGTATGCAAGAATATTATGTAGACATTTCATATTTTAGACAAATACAAATCACCATATAATACAATACCCTTTCGGAATTATATTTTATGAACAAACCAATCTTTTCTGGATATCCTTGGATGTAGTAAAAAAATGGGTCATTGTACATTAAACGTAGTCAACCACCACAAAGGTAACGTTACCCCAATCTTGTGAAAACTGAAAAGTTCCTAATCGAGCACTACTATGATACCATTATTGAAACAAATTTTGGAATTATTACGAGTTTTGTTATAACATCCACTGCAAACATTTGTAAACGATACCAATGTATTGATGATTAAATAATGTTAATGATATTAGACTAGTTCTAATTTTTATTATATTACTATATATTTTCTTTCTTCAATTTTCAGAGTGGAAAATTCAAGGACTATCCCTCAACCATTACTTTAAAGTTTGGAATACTTTTTCATATATGTTATCTTTAATCAGAAAATGATGTAATGACCCGCTTTTTCGACCCTTAAAATATCGACACTAATACATCAGCGGTATTCACGTGTTAAGAATCCAAGTGCCAGAAAGATAAAGTGTTGGATGAAAGAAAAGAAAAGACAGAACATAATCTCACATCGTGACGAGAAATATATAATATACACATGATCTTTACAAAAGAAAACTGTAATATACATACATCAATTAGAGTAAACTAACCTATCATCAGCTTGAACAGCTATAACAATACATCCTCACAAATGCTGATGAATACAAAACAAGAAATGCAGTGGAAGTAAAAGATACGTGAATACATCTTGAAGGCATCCAGCTCTTCCCCTGAAGCTCCAAAGCATCCATAATTAAATATGGAAATGTGCTCTGGATGACCCAAGCATTATAAGAAAATAATGCCCTATAATGACCCAACATTTCGACCTTCGAATGTCGACACTAAATACGTCTATGGTATTCGTGTGCCGAACACCTAAATGTCAAAAAGACAGAAAGTTAGGGTAAAAAAAAAAGAATAGAACAAGAAAGAAAGAATACAACATCAGAATCCCACAACGGGGTGATAATATATAATATCAAAAGAATAATACGAAAGGTTACTACGTATGCAGAAATTTTAGAGTTGCAAAACCTAAGTACTATCATCAGCATGGACAGCTATAACTGTTTATTCTCACAATGTTGATATATACAATCTAGAAATGCATTTAAAATAATAATACTATGGTAAGAAATCATCCAGCTCTTCACCATAAGCTCCAAAGTGTCCAAACCTAAATCTAAAAATATACATAGGAAAACCCAAGCATTTTAAGAAAATAACACCTGGATCAGTTTGCTAAACTAGCGTGAGAAACTCAAGGAATATGTGTGGCAAGTAACAATAACCATAGAGACCGTATGGATTCTCGTAATTGTTTTCCCCTCAAAACAACTAACCATTCATTAGGTTTAATGTAGTGATATAATAGGTAATGTCTAGAGTGTAGAATAAAAATCATATCAGATAGCTGTGATGCTTAGATTGATCACACTAAAGCAATATTAGGTTACATTCAAAACCTCTAAGGTACTCTCGCACATTAGATTTTTCTTTGGTGATCCCTTCGGGGAAGCCGAATCCAAACTCCATGCATAAGGGTTAGAAAGTACCTTCTGAGCGTCGTACATATCTAGATAAAATATAACATTAAAGTAAACACAAGTGGCCCATCATCCGAACATAAACATGAACAATGTGAACCCAATATCAATAATTCCCACCGGGCAACAATCGATAAGTATCTCTAAATATGGAGTTTATAATACCCTGACGTGGATTGGCTAAACCCAAGTTGTGTATCCTGCTCTGTTTTTTTTCATTTTCGATGTCGAGGTTACGTCCACCATCATTCACATAAGTCTTCATCACTTGAACAGAACACGAATCCCCTAAGTGGATTCCAATATCTTGAACGGATAAAGAATCACTATATGGTTTCGTGCATCCCGATCAAAACACTAATGCTAACGTTGTCCTCTCTCTTGAAATACTCTTCAAGATAGACAGTCCCACATGATATCATCATTTGAAATGTTAACGCTGACCTCTCCCTTGGACTTAACCTTAGGATTAACAGTTCAACTCTCTAACATCACTTCACAACCTCTCCCAAAACATAGAACTCATATACTAGTGTTGAAGTGGTACTGGGTAAGTAAAGCACTTACCGATCTCGGTCTCTGCAAAACCAATTCGATGAATTTCCAGTGTAATCAATTCCAGTTCTTTCAGAAGTAAGTGAAAGCTGGAGATGCTTCGTACCAATGCTCCTCCCTGGGGTTTCTCATTAGTATAAAATTTTGAAGCCTTAAGATACTTCCCAAGTTAATATTAGGTCAAGTTTGATAATAGACCGATCGATTATCTAGTCAAAAAGATTGCTTATATAAATCAATATTCATATAGTTAACTCATTTCAGACATTCCAACCTAACTATTCCTCATCCAAGAGTGAAGTCAGGTAAGTTAAAGCACTTGTTGCATACCAAAACCTTGCCTATACATTTCATTCTTGAGTCTCACGAATAGATAAGTCTACCTCGTTGGGTTTAGTGTTAGGTATAGTATTAATGATTTCCATAAACAAGTAAGAAATCAACATGATTAACATGTTTTTGAAATTTCCGAATTAACTATTCTTCAGTCAAGGGGGAAGCCGGTTGTAACATCCAGGATTTTCGACTCTCGAAAATCGACACTAATACATCATCGGTATTCACATGCCGCAAATCCAAGTGCCGAAAAGCCCGTTTGTTAGGAAAAAAGAAAATAAAGATAGAACAAAATCTCACATGAATGTAATAACATATAATATTTCAACAATAATATTTATAGTGGAAAATTTTGAATACAATATCAGAGTCTGACCTAGATTCAGCCTGGACAGTTATAAATTCTTTGTCCTTACAAATGCAGAAAAATAAAAACAAATGCAATAGATGTAGTGGATAATGGAATACGACCATACGTAGATGAAGATATCCAGCTCTCCTTTGGAAACTCTAAGCGTCTTCAATAAACTTGAAACTACTCGGATCTGACTCGAATATTAAGAATACCCAGATCAGACTTGATAAACCAGCATGAGATACTCTATTTATAAACTGATGCCAGTTTAAAACCTTTGAAAAGAAGGGTATCTCTAAAGACCACGCCCACACATAAATACAGACGGTTTTTTACCTTATGATAACCAAACACTTTTATAACAAAAAAATTTGATATTATTTCTAATGACATTCCATTGAAAACACTTTTCAAATAATATATCAAAGATAGCTGAAATTCTTACATTGATTAAATTTGATGGCTTACTAGCAACTTTTTAAAAGTAGGTTCTACAATCAAAACCTTAAAGGAAACATATTGGAAATGGATTTCCAACATGAAAGGGAATTAGTGACCATTCAAACCCAAAAATCCATGTATAACACATAGTTTTCGCATGGCTTTACATGATCTTCGTCAGCCTCCGAACTAAGCCGTTATACTACTATAGAATAGAGTATTACTCGGCTAGGCTTTACACGATCTCCGTCAGCCTCCAATATATGTCCATTCATGCAATATGGCAACAAGTGCCTATAGGGACAACTTCCCTGAATAATAGCCCGAAAATATGTCCTTCAGACCATATAGTATCCCGTACCATTCTTGGGACGTGAGGCTCATGATGCTACGCTCCATAGAGCCATGCTTTGCTTTTCACAAAGCCACGCTTTGACCATCACAGGTTCCAATTTGAATGCCACTGTAACGACCCGATATTTTGGACCATTCGCATCCATTATAAGTGTATAGGTAGACACTCATGCCGGAATTGAATTGCTCAAAATACCGCGTTGTTAATTTAAATTTGACAAAACTGAACATATATAGTAAATAAATAATCACAGATCACAGACACAGAGTAATAAGTGCAGCGGAAATAAAAGAGATAGTAGTTCATGAAGCTACTATATAAATATATAAGTTACATCAGAGTTAAACCAGATACAACGGAAGAGTAATACGATACATCAGATACAAATCAGAATACATCACTGGAATCATCGAATACTGAAAGCAGAATAGATGGCTGGACCTTCAAGCAAAGCTCCAACATCAAAGGTGAGTCTCGAATACTGGTACACTCAGTCTGACCCGAGCGTAAAGCAAAAACACAAGACACTCGAGTCAGGATTAACATTCTTATATTAATAAATCCAACTCAAGTGAAATAGCAATTGAAATACAAGTAACTTAAAGGATGTTTGGAATGACCATCCCTTAAGGATCCGTTAAACTATCTACTAGGTAGTAATGTACGCTAAGTAGATAATGTCTATCAGTAATATAAGGTATTAAAATAGTGTTAAGTCATGGCCCATTCCACCCTTAACACATTTTTATTCCCAAAAGCATATACAAGACCGTAGTTTCCCCAAAACCGGAAGTCACCAGAGGGCAATCCATATACTAAAGGTACAAAACAGATTCGTAGTGGTCGCGAATAGGGAATACAAGTATGACAAGGCACATGAGGCAATACCCAAGGTAGTGACACTACCGTTTGCCTGATCCGGACTGGTGAGAACGCAACGCCGCAGCGCCCGCAACACCGTGAAACAACACTCCCAAAATCAAGGGTGCACCAATCGACAACAAGTAATGAGTAGTTCGAAGAAGTGTGTCCACTTGAGGTAGCTAATCCTCCATTGGCCCGGCACGGCTCCTGTTTTAGTCATTTCCAATTTGACACAAGTGTCAAGGCTATCCATTATCGTTCTCTTTCTTCAGTCATCACGAACATCATTCCAACCACTTCATTCTGGATCATCACTCCGCGTATAGTTATTAAAGTGGTTTTCGGTTTAGATAGAGAGTATATCCATAACCGATTTCGGTCTCTTTAATAACTTCCGTAATTATTACACCGATTGGTCATTTAATATATTTCAAAACCAAATCAATTTCAATTCAATTAGAATTCATAAATCAACATTTCATTTGTTTTTCTAAATCAATTTCCATTATTTACGTTTCAAAACTTCCACATTCAAAATTTCAAAATCTTATAATTCAATTTCAATTTCTATTTAAAACAATTCAAATATTGATTCAAGTTCATATAAGTTTCATTACGAAATCATTTAAATTAATTTAATTTAACATTCAAATCGATTTAACTTCATTTATCGATTTCATTCAATATTCATTAAGTAAATTTGCCATTCAAACAATTTCTATTAAATTTCCAATTCATTAAATCAATTTCTTAAGTTCAACTTCATTAAATCAAAACTTACAATTTTGAATTAAATTAAATTCATCAAATCAAATTCTTTAAATTTCAAATCTTACATTAATTTCAATAAATTACATTTTATTTCTTGTTAAAGAAATACAATTTCACTTATTTACTTACTTAAATAATTCCAAACTTAATTAATAAAGAAACTCAATTTCAATTATTCAAGAAGTTCAATTCCACTTATTAAAGAATTCAATTTAATTTAATCATTAAATAATTCAATCTTATTTAATTATTAAATAATTCAAAACTTAATTATTTAATAATTTCAAAGTTTAATAATTTCAAACTTAATTATAATTTCAAACTTAATTATAATTTCAAACTTAATTATTAAATCATTTCAAACTTAATTCAATCATTTCTCAAATTTAACAACATTCTTTCATCAATTACATTGTTAATATTTTGATTCAGATTATTAAATATTAACATTTCCTTTCATTAAAATTCAAATTTCAACCTCATTTCAAAACCATATTATTTATTCAAATAAAATCTTTATTAAATTTTAAATCAAATTATTTGACCAATCGGGTTTTATTTAATTTCCTATCCTAGGTCAAAGTCAATTTGGGTATTTATCATTTCAACCCGATTCCAATTCAATTCAAAATCAAAACATAACAAAGGGAACTTGCAGTGTGATAACTGGGATGGTGTCAAAGTAAATAAACAAGCAATAACAACAACCAATATCAATCCAATAATCAATTCAAATAATCCCGAAATAACCGTATTAATTCACATTGTTATTTGTGCGAATTAATATAATTATTTCTAGAATCTACACTATCATTTCATGTAGATTAAAGATTATTACATTACAATTCATCACTTGCCATCTATTTACAATTTCATACATCATCAATTTAACAACATACATTCAGTGGTTCAAGGTGAAATTAAACAAATCCTACGTGTCAATAAATTTAACAGTTACAGGGGTCATATTATACAAATGTCATTTAATCAAATTTAACATTTTACTATCCTATATCAAGTTCAATTGCATACTATTTATCATTTTAACCTTAACAATTTAACGTCCAATATAAACATCAACAATCAATCAATTATCAGCCAACTATATTATCATCGCATAAATAATTAACAGATAATGGTGTCAGATGTCACAGGTGAACTGATACAGATAATAGCATATATAACAGTGTAATTAACTAACAGTAGCATATTTCAATTGTCGTTTCAATTGAAATCAAATTTAATAAATAAAAGAACGTTAATCGTGAGTGATTTCTCACCTTTCGAGGATAGAGAGGATTTGTCAACGAAATTGAGATAAAAATGCAAGCACGACTCCCGAACTAGCTAATTAAATCGGCACGGATATACGATCGAAGCCGATAAATCAGAATTGACGAGATCAAATCAGAGTTGAATTGACAAAGATCACCAATATAGGTGAAACCATATATATAAAATAATATATATAACTATATATAAAATTTATATCCTAAATTTCGACTACATATTATATTGAATATATAAGTGTTAAAGAATCATTGTTTCCATTTAACATATATCAAAATTAACCGACATAATATTTTAAGCCGACATGATATATGTAAAAAAAATCAGAATGCTTATAGGTATGTACAACAATCATTATTGTATTTGAACCCGTATGTTTAGAATACATAACTAGTATAAATTAAAAATCAGCACTCCTTTATAAAATCAAACAAGATACTAATATATTTTAGTATGCGGCTAACGATTTATAAACTGTACCAAAATTATAAACTTATTTATATGCACACGCAACCTCATATGTGAATAAATATTAGCATCCACATCGATTACTTACAACGTAGACCAAACATCCTTATTCTTTATAACTTATATGCTTTACTGATATACAGTATATAAATTTTATAAATTGAAATTCGTAACTTAGATTATATACAGAAAAATAATACATACTATAAATGTATATATATATAGACAATAACTAGATATATATAACGCATATATACTGTACAAACTAGTATATGTAAATTTTTATAAATGTAGCAATATGTACTTCCAAATAAACAATGGTCTTAAAACAAACATTATAAAACTTATATTCTTTTATGAATAGAATACAGTATATTATACAACTTAAAACTTGACTCTAAGTTTACTTATACTAAATACTAACATATAGTATGACTACATTAACACAATATACACATTTTAAATGTAAACTCATTTAACCAAGATATATATAAAATAAGAATTGAAAAACAAGTTTATATATATAACTAAACATATAACAGGCCTAACAGCCTATATACAGCAAATATATATCATATGTAGGCTAATTGATATACACCTATGCATTTAAATATACAGTAGTACATAAGTTTTCAAACACCTTTATATAATCAATATAATATTAGAAAATATATATAAAACAGAGAAAGGGGAATTTACCAGAAGAGGTGTGTTAGGCTGCGTAGTGTTTTAGGTGGGTGGAGGAGTGAGAGATGAACGGCAAGGCTCGGTGGTTGCTGGCGAGGCTAGGCTGAGACGGAAACAAGGTCGGTTGTTGCTCGGTGGAAGTTCGGAGCTGTGGCGGCATTGTGAAGGTCGAGGCGGGCAGTCGAGTGGTGGAGGATGGTCTCGGAGGAGCTTGCAGTGGGTCGTTGGTGGGTGGGAAGATGATGCGGGTTATGGTGGAGCAGCGGAGACGAGGCCAGAGTTTGAACGCAGGAAGGAGATGAACGATGGAATTCGGTCGCGGAAGGAAGTGATGGCCGGGCATGTTGCTGTTCATGCATGGGAGGGGTTGTACGGTGGTCGGGTTCGGTCTGTGGTGGGGTGAAGGCAGAGATTGAAGGCTAACGTGAATAATGGAGGTGGCATGTGAAGAAATGGAAAAAGATCCAAACTTTGATATATAAGAACTGGGTATATTTCCATTTTTATAATTTCTTGGCCATGAAGTCTGAAAAGAAAATAAATGGACAAGCTTCAAGTCATTTGCCAGAGGAAGAGAAATGCATGGACAGTGGAAAACGTGGAGATGCATTTCAGTGGAAGACGTGCCTTTTTTTTCCATGTACGGCAGGCAAAAGAAAGAAAAGAAAAATGAAAGGAGGAAAAGATGAGTTGTGTGCTGTAGTGGGAAAGAGGAATAAGATCGGAAGCCCCAAAGAAAGTGAAGAAAGAGAATGAAGCGAAGGGACATAACAAACTATATCGGAACCAGCAATCATAAATAGTTATGGGGAATAGAAAAGGCCAATAACTGAGATAATTATTGTTGATGGCTGCTGGGTTTATACGGAGGAAAGATGAATGGTCAGAAAATAAAATTCGAACCGATACAGTTAAACGTTTCACGTGCTTTTACCGCGTAACGGATACCAAAACATAAATTTGAATATACCGCAGAGTTCAGCATTACGAGACGATTGAAACGGTATACAGATGTCAGTGGTGTGGTTTAATTATAAAAATTCGAATTTTCAACTAGCGGAAAATGTAAGAAAAACGCTGAAAAATAAGATCGACGGAGCCAAAGATGTTCGAATTTGGAAAAACTACAATCTGACATCTTGCTCAGAAGATGATTTAGAATTTTTCCATGTAAAAATATTTAGGTTTCAGAAACATTTTATTTACATCGCTTTTAACTGATTAAATTGAAGTAAATTTACGCGCGAAATAAATTTTCATATTTTCGGATGAAAATTTACCAGTTGCTATGTTTAATTAGACGCATTCCAAATATCAAATTTATATTTCAAAATTTTATCGTTTAAAATTTCGCAAAATTTCAACTAATTACGTTATTAAAATAGTTAAAATTTACGGGTCGTTACAACCACATTTTCATTCCCTCAATCATTATTGACTTTCATGAACATACAACCTCTGAGCTCGTACGTCTCAAAGAACGGTGTTAAGCTAAGAGAAATTGCCTTCTCCGCCAACAAACAGAAGTACATTTGTAAAATTCAACATTGTGATCTAAGAAATTCAATGTCAGACATTCATCCATACAAGTTCGTTCCGGGACTGAGCGAAACCGAAGGCACTCCTTCTACCACATCCCTTCGGGAATTATCCCTGGGCTTTGTAGCGATTGGTTCTTGTAATCGAGGATTTTCATAACAGAGCACTACTGCTACCATAAATATATGATATGAAAAATTTCACCCCAAGGGACTAGTGGCAAGCAGCCCTTCATCATGAAGATCACCATCTTCAAAAATCATCATCATCATCATGTCTTCATTTCCGAATGTATATATTGGTTCGGAGTGGGTTTCAGGTAGGAGTAACCCAAATCCGACCCCGGTTCCTCCGAACCAATCATCGATAAAAAGATGTTAAGTTCATATGTGATTATCAATCATCATTCAATTCACCTTTTTATTCATTCATAAATATCTCAGAGAGACATATTATTTCAAACTATTCCATTTATCTTCTTAATAATATATGGAATCATTAAGCCTCACTTATCAAATCTTTTTTGGTTAACTAAACCTTTTTGAATCTTGGAATAATTCTAAATCATTTCATTTTTCATTTAGGAAAATATTTCCAAATCATTTCATTTAAATCTTAACAAAGATTTATTAATTAAAAACTCAAAATTTTAATTGAGTTAAAAACATGTTATCAAGGACATTAATGTAAAACCGCTAAATATTAAGTGAGCAAAATCTATAGAAATCATCTAATTCTACTCAATATCAATTCCCATACAACAAGTACTATGGGAGGAATAACGACAAAATCACCTTTTAAATTTCACGAATAGTATGAGTTCACTCTTCGGGATTTAACACCAAGTATAAGAAGATTATCTCCATAAAATCCAAGTTGTTTAAATTTGGAAATTTATATCCTTTATACTTTGGAAATTTTTGATCAAAGTGAACCTGATTTACTATCCCCTCCATCGGGCCAGTCCGGATAGCCAAGGAGAGCAGGAAACTAGTTTTCCAAACTCAAGCCTAGACACTATCTCTCTATCACCCATAATGCAGTCAAATTATTTGATCGACTCTAAATCTTTTAACATAATCTACTAACTTTTAATCATTTATTAAACCACTTCATAAATCCTTCAAATTACCTTTAAAATAATTTATTAATCATTTATGAACCTTTACAAAAGATTTGAAAAAGAATGGTTACTTTTAAAACTATATTTTAAAAGTTGAGGAAAGATGCTTCGAAAAAGTGCCGCGGAAAGTGCTTTTTAAGCTATATTGATCAAAACGACTTTTCTATCATTTTGAAATTCATTTTTATAACTCAAATTACTTTTAAAACATTTTAAAAGATTTGTAGAATTTAGTTCATATTTTTAAACAAATTTAAAAATATCATTTAATAAGAAATCCTTTTATGGATTCCGAACTGCAAAACCACGATTTTTCCAAAAGTTTATTTTACTCATATTTCAAAATTTACTTATCGAAATCTCAATTTTCTTTCTTTGTTTGAAAACTAAGGATATAATAGATGAGAAAATACTTATTGTAAAGAAATCCAACTCCAATTCCATCCTACAAAAGGATTTAACTTTTACGATGCGAAATCGCCAACTACCGTTATGCAACGCACCTATTTTTGACTCCAAATGCATTGTTTGTCAAAACTTCTCCAAATTGAATTTTAATATTTATAAAAAATTTAAAAACCATTTTCAAACATTTAAACCAATATTTTTCCATATTAAGTTTCTTTTTCACTTTTAAATCATTTCATAGTATTATATTATTATAATATTCATTTTTAACCTTCTTATATTCTTAAAACCATTAAAAGGCTCCAAACTCCATAGGCACATTATATGAATTCATTTTTTTATTAATTAACCATTTTTATTATGGTTTCTCATAACTTATCACAACCAAGTTATCAACCGTATCAATATCCGTATAATCAACCAAGTTATCAAACATTCATACAAATCATTAAGAGATTAAATGGTCATATTATTGTACTTAAAAATAGTTATAGAGATTATTTATTATTTAATAAACGTTTAGTGCTCACTATTCTTATCCACTCCACCGAACTTTTTCGTAGCTACCCGAATCGATTCCGGCAGCACTTCGGCAGCAATTCCTCCTCTTTTCCTAGCTTCAGAGCTCCCTGACTTGCTTCCTTCTCCTTTAGTGCTCTCGGCCTCGACCTTGGATGAGTGGTGCTTGGCCTTAGCTTGGGATATAGGGGTGGCGTGAGTAGTAGAGGGGATAGGGAGGTGTTTGCACTTGGTTTTGAGGTGGAATGATAACATATATATGTATATACATTTTTATTTTCTCGTTGATATCATTTCTTCATAATTTTCCTAAGGTGGAAGCCATTAAAGTGGAGCTCTTAGAGATTTAAGAAGAAGGAGGAAGAAGAAGAGAATGGTGTGAATGAAAGTGTGAATGTAGGTGGGTATTTATAGTAAAAAAATTGTGTAAAAATATCTTGACGTATGTTTACATTTCTACCCCTTGCCCGCACCCCCATCCCATCATTTCGCACGTTAGCCCCTCCTCCCCATGTTCCTCCATCACTTCGTTCGCTTCCTAGCATGTGCATTTGAATATTGATACTTAAAGAGTATGTAAATGAAAAATATCTTAGATATTTTTTACTTTATGTATATAAAAATGTATACATGTGTTATGTATATATACATATATATATATATATATATATATATATATATGGATGTATGTATGTATGTGTTAGGATGTGTATTACCATGTTATATATGTGCACATAACATATAAACAATGTTGCATTGACTTTAAACAACTTCCGTTTGTCAATCCGTTGAAAATCGGGAAACTGATTACCAGTCACATTTTCACCTATATCTTAAAGTACATATATATGTAAAAAAATGAAAATAAATTTGTAATCAATTTTAATTAATAAAAATGACCTCATTTGAATTATAAAATCATATAAATCAATATTAACAATTATTTACAAAAATTGCTATTATACCGTTAATGCGATATATCAATTTTCCTTATATTTTCAAACCGATTATATATGTATATATCTACATTAATAAAGAGAATTCAACGAATATGATTTCTACGGTGTCCTTTTGAAATTCCAAAAATACCCTTCACCCATTAGTGAAATCCCATCATCCGTTTTCAACTTCAACCACCATCCTTTTTTCGATTACCTATCAACGGAATTCCGCTATCAATTTGCAACCAACACAACCAACAAAACTGTTTGAATTAAAAGAGTTGTGACCGTCAAAGTTTTTGCACTTATAGTATGCATCCCCGTCCATTAAATTTTTACTAAATAAAAATGGAATATCCCGCAGATGCGCGTACGTGCGATTTACACTAGTATATTTATATATAACTTGATAAAATTATTTATTATCGCTTTATAACTATTTGAAATGAATTATTATCATTTAAAAACAATTATTTGAATAATTATTAAATCATTAAATCTCAATTTAAATTCATAAATAAATTATTAAATGATGTCATATAATCATTTAATTTACAAAAATAAAATAAATAATTTTATTTCATATTCCTGTTTAATTATAAAAATAAGCATATGTATCTAGCTCTGTGCATGGCATTTTACGATATTGGAGCTGTTTATCGATAGAATGGTTTTCGATCATTTTATCGCTATTTTTCGAAAGTATATATTTTTGTAAATACTTATACAATTATTATTTATTATTTTAAAACATCATAATCTATGTTAAAAAATCTTATATTTGAATATTTTGAAAATAAATATAATTCATCAAATTGATAAATTTGTGGGTCGTTACAAACTTCCCCCTTAAAAGAATTCGTCCTCGAGATTACACCAAAGCAAAACTCAATGGTGTTTGCCCAAAATATTTATTTTTAAACCTACGTTTATATGATGTGTACAGATCATCTAATTTGACCTACTATTTGACTCCACAACTTTACTTCCGATCTAGTATTGATCCCCCGATCCTCTAGTGTGGACTCTGATCAGGCTTTTCAATTAGAATTTTTAGTTTTCCTTGCATAGCTCTCAACTATGATAGAAAATGTAAGTATCCAAACACAAATCCTCATCAATGTTCGACATCAAGAATCGAGTGATAAATCCTTTTTCGAACCGGTGTAAACACCTCCAAGTTCCGTACTCGAATTTTAGATCAGAATTATGTGACGAAATGATCAACTTACAACTTATTTAACTTTTTCAAATACTTATGAAAACATCTCATAAAACTTTTATTTTTCATTTAAATACCTTTATAAACCCTTTATTCAAAATATTTATTTCCAAAAATATTTCTATCTCTTTTCCAAAACAACTAGATTATCCTTTATTTAGAATAGTACCATTATAATTCTTATTTCAAAATTCTTTTGAAATTTTTTTTTTAATAAATCTCATTATAATTTAATTCCAAACTTATTTTATATTACATAAATTCCCCTTTTAAACTTTTTTCAAAACATTAGGATATGGATTCTCAAATCCATCTTTCTCAAACATTATTTTATTTTTGCTAATTACAATTTATTTTATAAAATATATTTTTTTAAAACATATACTAAAATAATTTATTAATTTAAACACTTTTTATAAAGATACTTCTTTATATTATATAATATTTTTATTCCAAATATCTTATTAAATTTGATCAGAGATAAGATAAAAGAAGTGCTCCGAGAGGATAATCCAAAGCGAAGTTTATTAATTAACATCATATTTATACATCCATTCCTAGCTATATTACAAACTTGTATGGATAACTCCCTAGGGAATACAAGCTATCACACACTACCATCATACATATATAGATACTTAAACTGCTATATATATACATATACTATTCTAGGATCCCTTTTGAGGTAGACGGTACTTTATCTTTGAGGCCTTAAATCAGCCACCTACATTTTTTGATAGTCATTCATTAAGTGTTTACCCTGGTAGCACTAGATTGATGTCCGGGGACATTCTTTGACCATATGTCCTAGTCCCTTGCAACGGTAGCAACCCTTTACCTTTCCTGACCGAATTCTGGGTTTCTTCTTCATTTTAGGACACCCATGTAGACAATGTCCTTGCCTTTCACACTTGTAACAAAATATATCAACACTAAAAGATTTTTCTTTCTTCTTTTTCTCTGCTTTCCTTTTATTCCTTTCCTTTTCTTTCCTATCCTTGCACAGAATTGCATAATGTCCTTCTTTACCGCATCTGTAATAGTATATGCTAGCATAAGATCCTAGTTTTAATTTCTCTTCTGGTTCTTTTGCCACACATGCTCTTCGTGCCGGCTTTGGAGTCATCCAAAACTCATTCCCCAGAAAATAAGATAGCCTGACCTAAGTGATAAACAAAGATATCATTAGAAGGTTTATACTATTTATTTCTTGACCTTAAACCTTTTATCCAAATAACTTAATTCAACTTGTTCAAATTTGAACTTGCCTTAATCATATAATGATAAGGAGAATAATTTACCAAGTATTCGATACCGTTTGCCTAAGCCGACATATGATCGATACTTAGAAGATTATTCCAATCATCACAAAATAGATCAAGACCTTATTCATTGAACTTTCCAAAGGGATAACATTTTATAAATTTTCTAAATCACACAAATATTTATACTTTTGTATATATAAAATGTACTCCTTTTAAAATGGTATGTTGATTTGCCTTGTTTATGTATTTAGGAATCCCTATCGATTACATAGAGCTCTTCATGCACCATGGTGAATTCATAAACCACTCAATAGATTAATCACCACAAATCATTTTTATATTAAATAACAAATACACGCTCATTTAAATAATAGTCTCAAAACTCATTCTAGGGTATTACTAACCCTATCTCTAATGAGTCACTCATTCTAGGGTATTACTATCCCTATCTAGAATGAGTTTTACCCCACCAAAGCCTAGGTATCCACTCAACCTAAACTCTAATACCAAATGTAACATCCAGGATTTTTGACCCTCGAAAATCGACACTAATACGTCATCGGTATTCACGTGCTGCAAATCTAAGTGTCGGAAAGCCCGATTGTTAAGGGGAAAAGAAAATAAAGATATAATCGAATCTCACACGAATGGAATAACATATATTATTTCAACAATAATTTTTACAGCGGAAAAAATTGAATACAATATCAGAGTCTAACCTAGACTCAGCCTGGACAGTTATAAATCCTTTGTCCTTACAAATGCTAAAAAATAAAAAAAATGCAATAGATGTAGAGGATAATAAAATATGTCCATACATAGATAAAGATCTGAAACTCTCCTCTAGAAACTCCAAGCGTCTTCAACTAAACCTGAAATCACTCGGATCTAAACCGAGTATTAATAATACTGGATCAGGTATGATAAACCAGTGTGAGATACTCGATTTATAAATTGATGCCAGTTCAAAACCTTTGAAAAGAAGGGTATCTCATAAGACCATGCTTACACATAAATATAAATGTGCTTTTACCTTTTGATAACCAAAGACTTTTATACCAAAATAATTTGATATTAATTCTAGTGACATTTCATTGAAAAACACTTTTCAAATAATATATCAAAGATAGCCGAAATTGTAACATTGATTAAATTTGATGGCTTACTAGCTACTTTTTAAAAGTAGGTTCTACAATCAAAACCATAAAGGTAACATATTAGAATTGGATTTCCAACATGATAGGGAACTAGTGACCATTCAGACCCAAAAATCCATGTATAACACATAGTTTCCGCATGACTTTACACGATCTCTGTCAACCTCCGAACTATGCTATCATACTACGGAACAGAGCATTACTCGGCTAGGCTTTACACGATCTCCATCAGCCTCCAATATCTATGCATTCATACAATATGGCAACATGTGCCTACAAGGACAATTTCCCTCAATAATAGCCCGAAAATATGTCCTTCAGATCACATAGTATCCCGTACCATTCCTGGGATGTGAGGCTCATAAGGCTAGGTTCCACAAAGCCGCACTTTGCTTTTCGCAAAGCAACGCTTTGATCATCATAGGTTCAACTTTGAATGCCACATTTCTATTCCTTCAATCACTATTAACTTTCACGAACATACAACCTCTGAGTTGGTATGTCTCAGAGAAGGGTGTTAAGCTAAAAGAAGTTGCCTTCTCCGCCACCAGACAGATGTATGTTTGTAAAAGTCAACGCTGTGAACTCAAAAATGCAATGTCAGACATTCATTCATACAAGTTCGTTCTGGGATTGAACGAAACCAAAGGCACACCTCCTACCACATCCTGTCGAGAGTTATCCCTAGGATTAGTAGCGATCTGTCCTTGTAATCGAAGACTTTCATAATAGATCAATACTGCCACCATAAAAATATATGATATGGTCAATTTCACCCCGAGGGACTAGTGGCAAGTAGCCCTTCATCATGAAGATCCCCGTCTTCAAAAATAATCATCATCGTCATGTCTTCACTCCCGAACATATACATTGGTTCGGAGTGGTTTTCAGATAGGAGTTACCCGAATTCGACCCCGATTCCTCCAAACCAATCATTGATTAAAAAGATGTTAAGTTCATATATGATTATCAATCATCATTCAATTCATCTTTTTTTTCATTCATAAATATCTCAGAGAGAAATTATCCATTTATCTTCTTAATAGTATATGGAATCATTAGGCCTCACTTACCAAATCCTTTTTGGTTAATTAAACCTTTTTGAATCTTGGAATAATTCTAAATCATTTCATTTTCCACTTAGAAAAATATTTCCAAATCATTTCATTAAATCTTAACAAAGATTTATTAATTCAAAACAAAACATTTTAATTGAGTTAAAACCATGTTATCAAGGATGTTAATCCAAAACTAGTAAATATTAAATGAGCAGAACCTATAGAAATCATCTAATTCTACTCAATATCAATTCTCGTATTCAACAAGTACTATGGTTAGAATAACGACGAAATCACCTTTTAGATTCCATGAATAATATGATTTCCCTCTTCGAGATTTAATACCAAGTATAAGAAGATTATCTCCATAAAATCCAAGTTGTTTAAATTTGGAAAATTATATCCTTTATATTTTGGAAAATTTTGATCCTAGTAAATCAAATTTACTATCCCCTTCATAGGGCCAGTCTGGATAGCCAGGGAGAGTGGGAAATTGGTTTTCCAAACTCAAGCCTAGACACCATCTCATTGTGACCCATAAGGCGATCAAGTTATTTAATCGACTCTAAATCTTTTAACATACTCTACTAACTTTTAATCATTTATTTAATCACTTCATAAATCCTTCAAATTACCTTTAAAATAATTTATTAATCATTTAAGAACCTTTACAAAGGATTAGGAAAATAATTGTTGCGTTTAAATTATATTTCAAAAGTTAAAGAAAGTGTTGCGAAAAAGTGCTGTTGAAAGTGCTTTTTAAGCCATATTGATCAAAACGAATATCCTGTCATTTGGAAATTCATTTTTATACCTCAAATCACTTTTAAAACATTTTAGAAGACTTTTAGAATTTATTTCGTATTTTTAAACAAATTTAAAATATCATTTTTAAAGAAATCCTTTTATGGATTTCGAACCGCAATTTTTCCAAAAATTTGTTTCACTCATATTTAAAAATTTACTTATCAAATCTCGATTTTCTTTCTTTGTTTCAAAACTATGGATATAATAGCTTAGAAAATTCTTATTGTAAAGAAATCCGACTCTAATTCTATCTTAAAGAAGGATTTAACTTTTATGGCGCGAAATCACGAACTACCGTTACGCGATGCGCCTATTTTAAACTCCAAATTCATTATTTGCCAAAACTTCTCCAAATTGAATTTTAATGTTTATAAAACATCTATAAACCAGTTTCAAACATTTAAACCAATATTTTTCATATTATTTTTTTTCACTTTTAAATCATTTTATAATATAATATTATTATAATATTCATTTTCTACCTTTTTATAATCATAAAACCATTAGGAGGATCAATAAACTCCATACACATATTATATGAATTAATTTTCTATTAATTAACTATTTTGATTATAATTTTTAATAGTTTATCACAAATAGGTTATCAACCATATCAACATCCATATAATCAACCTGGTTATCGAACATTCATACAATTCATTAAGAGATTAAATGGTCATATTATCATACTTAGAAATAGTTATAAAAATTATTTATTATTTAATAAATGCTGAGTACTCACTATTTTTATCCACTCCACCAAACTCTTCTGTAGCTTCCCGAATCGATTCCGGCAGCACTTCAACAACACTTCCTTCTCTTTTCCTTGCTTCAGAACTCCCCGACTTGCTTCCTTCTCCTTTGGTGTTTTCGGCCTTAACCTTGGATGAGTGCTGCTCGATCGTAGCTTGGGATATATGGGTGCCGTGAGTAGTAGAGGGGATATGAAGGTGTTTGCACTTGGTTTTGAGGTGAAATGATAACATATACATACATACATACATATATATATATATATGTGGGTATTTATAGGAAAAAAATTGTGTAAAAATATCTAAATATGTAATTACATTTCTATCCCTTGCCCACACCCCCATCCCATCATTCTACATGTGAGCCCCTCCTCCCCATGTGCCTCCATCACATTATTCACTTCCTAGCATGTGCATTTGAATTTTGGATACTTAAAGGTAAGTAAATGGAAAATATATATCTTAGATATTTTTAAGTTTATGTATATATAAATGTATACATGTGTTATGTATGTGTGTGTATATGTATATATGGATGTATGTATATGTTAGGATGTGTGTTACTATGTTATATATGTGCATATGACATATAAACAACATTGTATTGACTTTGAACAACTTCCATTTGTCAAACCATTGAAAATTGGGAAACCGATTACATGTCACATTTTCACTTATATTTTATATTACATATATATGTAAAAAACATTGAAAATAAATTTCTAATAATTTTTAATTAATAAAAATTATTTCATTTGAGTTATAACATCATATAAATCGATATTAACAACTATTTACAAAAATTGCTATTATACCGATAAAGCGATATATCAATTTTTTCCTTATATTTTCAAACCGATTATATATACATACATACCTATATATATACACATCTTTATAAAGAAATTATAAATTATTTATTATCACTTTATAACTATTTAAAATGAATTATTATCATTTAAAAACAATTATTTGAATAATTATAATAATTATTAAATCATTAAATCTCAATTTAAATTCATAAATCAATTATTAAATATAAGGGCATAACTAATGATGTCATATATTCATTTAATTTCCAAAAATAAAATAAATAATATTATTTTATATTCTTGTTTAATTATAAAAATAAGTGTATGTATCCAGCTCCGTGCGATGCTTTATGATTTTAGAGCTGTTTATCAATAAAATGTTTTTCGGTCATTTTATCGCTATTTTTCCAAAATATATATATTTTTGTAAATACTTATACAATTATTATTTATTGTTTTAAAACGTCATAATCTGTGTTAAAAAATTCTTATATTTGAATATTTTAAAAATAAATATAATTCATCAAATTGATAAATTTGCGGGTCGTTACACCGGTAGGTTAGATCTCTATTGCTCATATCTCTACTCAAACATCAATCTTAACTCTGATAAATAGATATGCCTACATCATCGGATTTTAGTGTTATGAATATTTAATTACCTTTCAAATAAGTAATCAAACAATTAACCATTTGGCCATTAAGCAATTTCTAACCTCTTTTTGAACTTTTTATTTATACTTTAAAACCCTTTATAAAATGATATATATGTATAGTAATTTATTTATAAAACTAGATATTAAATAAAGCATTTTTAGAGGATATTTATCACATAATATATAAAATAGTCCACATATTTTCTAAAATCCATATATACCTAAAATTGCTCTTAAAATAATTTATAATATTTATAATAAGTTTGAAAACATTTACCAAAAATATTACTTGAAAATAACAAATTTATAACTTACTTAAAAGCTTGGAAAAACATGTTTTCTATATATTTATAAGTAAAACCTCTTCTTTAAAAATTAATAACTAATTTTTGAAAATTCATAAATATTTAAAACCATCTTTTAAATACTCTAATATGAGTTATTAAATGCTTGTAAAAAGAATGAAACAAAATACTTAAATTTGAATTTCTTTTCAAACCTTTAATGTCCAAAAAAAGACTAAACATGGCAGTTTTGCATAAGCGAAGTTTTGGCCACTTTTCGAAATGTTACTTAACTTTTTACTATCCAATCTTTTATGGTAACAAGTATACATAGAAAACGTCATAAATATGATGAGAAAGCCCTAAGAATCCCTATATAAAGTTCCATAGAAATCGCTAAAACAACGTAATTCCTAAGTGCATCCATAGCGACTATAGCTATAAGTGCACTTTCAAAACCAAGTCCAATCTAAACCAAAGTTCAACTACAACTTATGTACTTTGTTCAAAGGTCTTGCTATAGGTTATACAAGTCCATTCATAAGGATTGCATATGCCATTTGCTTTCCAAGCAAGAATCAAAACTGATGTTTCAACATATGTTAAGATTAATTCAAATAATTCATACACATTCTAACATAAACCTATATACTCTATATTTTCAATCTAATGGTCAGTTAACTCACCTTTAACTAAACAACCGAACTCATCTAGCTCTTCTCTATAAACTCCAAAGCATCCAAAGATAAATATGGAAATATACATAGGCTAACCCATGCATTATATGAAAATAACACTCGTATCAGTTTAGTAAACCAATGTGAGAAGCTCAAGAATTATGTGTGACAAGTGACAGTAACCATTAAGACCTTATGAATTCTCATAATGGTTTTCCCCTCAAAATAACCAACCATTCATTAGGTCTAATACAGTGATATGACGTATAATCTCT
Organism: Allium fistulosum; assembly: GCA_030737815.1. NCBI lineage: Eukaryota > Viridiplantae > Streptophyta > Magnoliopsida > Asparagales > Amaryllidaceae > Allium > Allium fistulosum. The sequence continues at coordinate 896,003,156 of CM060907.1, read as the reverse complement.
AGGGTGTAGAATATAAATCATATCAGATAGCTGTGATGCTTACATTGATCACACCGCAACAATATTAGGTCACATTCAAAACTGCTAAGGTACGTTCGCATATTGGATTTTTCCATGGAGATCTCCTCGCAGAAGCCGAATCCAAACCCCATGCACGATGGTTAGAAAGTACCTTCCAAGCGCCGTATATCTCTTGATAAAATATACCATTAAAGTAAACACAAGTGACCCATCGTTTGAACATAAACACGAATAACTTGAACCAAATATCTTCAACTCCCACCAGCCAACAATAGGTAAGTATCTCTACATGTGGAGTTGATAATTCCTTGAGGTGGGTCAGCTAAACACCAGATTTTGCATCCTACTCTATTTCCTATCATTTTCGATGTTGAGATTACGTTTGGAATCTTTAACATGAGTCTTCATCACTCGAACAGAACACGAGTCCCCTTAATGGATTCCCATATCTCGAACATATCACGAATCACTACACGGATTCAAGCATCTTGATCAGATCTTGAATCTCCACGTAGTTTCCTAAATAATTTTTCAGACGAATGGTAAAGATGTCCTCTCTCTTAGAATACCCCTCAAGATAGACAGTCTCATACGATAGCATCGCTCGAAAGGTTAATGTTGACCTCTCCCTCGGAGTTAACCTTAGGATTCACAGTTCAAGTTTATGAAATTTCACTTCACAACAGCCCCTAAAACATAAAACTCGTACACTAGTTTTGAAATGGTATTCGGTAAGTAAAACACTTAACAATCCCGATCTATTCAAAACCAATTCGATGAATTTTCGATAAAATCAATTATAGTTCTTTTAGAAGTAAGCGAAAGCTAGAGACGTTTCGTACCAATGCTCCTCCCCAAGGGTTCTCATTGGTATGAAATTGTGAATCTTTTAGAAGCTTCCTAAGTTAATATTGGCTCAAGTTCGATAATCAACTAATCGATTATATAGCCAAAACAATTACTTATACAAATTAATATTCGTATACTTAAATCATTTCTAACATCCCAACTTAGCTATTTCTTATCCAAGAGTGAAGCCATGTAAATTAGAGCATTAGTTGCATATCAAAGCCTTGCCTAGACTCTTCATTTTGAGTCTCATAAATAGATAAGTTTACCTCGTCAGATTTTAATGTTAAGTATAAGATTAATGATTTCCATAAAAAAGTAAGAAATCAACACGATTAACATACTTCCGACATTCCCAACTTAACTATTCCTTAGTAAAGAGGGAACTTGTAGGTTAGAGCTCTATTGCCTATATCCATACTCGAACATCAATCTTAACTCTCATAAATAGATAAGTCTTTTTCGTCGGCTTTTAGTGTTAAGCATAGTTAATTACCTTTCAAACAAGTAATTAAACAATCAACCATTTGTCAATTAAGCAATTTCTAACCTTTTTCTAAACTTTTTTTGTATACTTTAAAAAACCCTCTTTAAAATGATATGTATATATATAGTAATTTATTTATAAAACTAGATATTAAACAAACCATTTTGGGAAGATACTTATTACATATAAGATATGAAATAGTCCACATATTTTCTAAAAGCCATATATCCTAAAAATGCGTTTAAAATACTTTATAATACTTATAATAGATTTTAAAAGATTTACTCAAAATATTACTTGAAAACAACAATTTATAATTTACATAAAAATTTGGAAAAACATGTTTTCTATATACATATAAGTAAAGCCTCTTCTTTAAAAATTCACATTTAATTCTTAAAAATTTATAAATATCTCAAACTACTTTTGAAATACTATAATATGAGTTAGTAAAAACTTGTAAAAATAATGAAACAAAATACTTAAATTCAAATATCTTTTCAAACCTTTAAACTCCAAAAATCAAGGCTAAATGGGGTAGTTGTGCACAAATGAAGTTTTTGCCACTTTTCAAAATGTTACTTAACTTTTTTACTATCCAATATTTTTATGGAAGCAAGCATACATATAAATCATCATAAAATGGCTAGAAACTCCTAAGAATCTCTCTATAAAGTTCCATGAAATCGCTAAAAACAATGTAATTCATAGGTTCATCCATAGCTACTATCGCTATAAGGGCACTTTCAAATCCAGGTCCAATTTAAATCAAATTTCAACTACAACATACGTGCTTTGTCTCAAGGTCTTGCCATTAGTTATACAAGTCCATTGTAGTCCGTTCATTGGATTACATATGTCATTTGCTTTTAAAGTAGGAATAAAAGACATTGTTTCAACATATGTCAACATTAATTCAAACAATATATACACATTCTAACACAAGCATATGTACTTTATATTTTCCATTAAATGGTGAGATAACTCACTTTTAACCAAAAAAATAAGAAAATCCAAGCAACCTAAGTCCAACCCCACCTTGCAACTACCTTCCTTCTTCCTTCTTTCCTTCGCTTTCACTTGCATTTAGCCTCCACCTTCTACAATTTGCTCACGGCCTATGCTTCTTTGGGTAGTTTGGCATCACTTCTTTGTGATCTATTTTGGTGGAAGGTGTTGTAATGTTGCCCCAAGGCCCCACTCAAAATTTTATTTGATTTGGATGAGTTTTGCAATTATTTTCTTTAGAACATAAGCGAATAAGAAGACATGAAAGTGTGATACTTTTGCTTTGTAAATTTGTGATTATTTAACAAGTTTATGCCTCTCCTTATATAGGCTTCAAATGGTGTTTCCTAAGCTTGCTCTTGCCTTACCCACCATGTCATGGAAGGTTCACCACTACATATGCCCACCACTTTTCCTTTACATCACCTCTGCTAGCAAAATACTCTTATACCCTTAACTTTTTAAAATATCTCTTATCTAAAGGGAAGGTTCTAGAATGTTCTATTTTACTTATGAAGAGAAGTGTTTAATTGTTGCTAATGTGTTCATTTTATCATCTTACAAGTGTACAAGAGTTCGAACAACTTATATCGATCAAAAAGCTGTTTACTTAGAAATCGATTTCTAGTCACATTAACGATTTTTCTTCAAAGAATATATTTTTGTAAACAAATTTCAAAAACAAGTTACTCATCATTATTTATTAATTCAATTATGTTTAACAAGGTTATAAAAGCACATTTTGCGAGGACCCGTTTCTTCGACCCTCGAACACCGACACTAATACATCCTCAGTATTCATATGCCGTAAATCCAAGTGCTGGAGAGGCGGATTCTCACGGGTAAGAAAGAAAATAAAGACAGTGCAGAATCTCACACGAATGGATCAACATATATTATTTCAATATATATATATATATATCTTTATATCGGAAATTTTAAATACATTTATCAGAGTTAAACATGGATAGTTATAAATATCCATCCTTACAAATACGAAATACAATAGTACATAAGTGTGGTGGAAATGGATAACAATCTTCAGAAGAATCTTCTAACTCCTTGCTTCAAGCTCCATCTATATTTTTTCTAACTAAGATGGATTACTAGGCCATCGAAGAAAATTAGGGCACCCAGAGTTTAAGGGAAAAGGAAAATAAACTCCAGGTCAGTCATGCGACTGTTGTGAGAAACTCAAAATATGCGTTTCGAAAACAAAGGTATCTCATAAGACCACACCGCACATAAACACATAACAAGTTTTCACCTTATGACAACCAAAACATTTTCTATGTAAAAAGCATTTGTATTATTTTTAATGACAATCTTCTAAAAACATTTCCATGTAAACTTATTAATCTTAGCCGAAATTGTTACCATTATTAAATTCCGAATATGTTAGGCTCTACAAAAAAAACTCTTACAAGGCTTGTTAAGGGAATGGATTCCATACAATGGCAGGTAAGGGACTACCTTTTATATAGTGCATCTCTAGAGGAATATACTGAGGATCGATGTCTTCGAAACCTCTGCACCTGGTACGACCGGCCTACCCACAGACCTGCCTGGCGATGGATAGAATCGAATATGACATCACCTCGGTCATAACCAACCTATCTGTAGCCACAACATACAAAATATACTTGACATATAGAGAGTAATTTAGAAAGGTGATGACCATACGCTAATGGGTGCGACCCACATAGCCTTATGGCATGCTCTATTTAACCCACTACAGGTTGTTGAGGCCTTAGGTAGCAATTACCTTTCACATAGCACATTCCACTTTGAATGCCACACTGCCATTCCATGATCACACAACTGATTCCTAAAAACGTATAACTCCTGAGCTCTTACCTCTCAGGAAAGGGTGTTAAGCTAAGAGAAGCTACCTTCTCCGCCACCAAACAGATGATACGTTCATATAGATCAACCAATGTAATTAGAAATGCAATGTCAAATATTAGTCCATACAAGTTGTCCAGGAAAAGGACAAACTGAAGGCACTCTCCTACCACATCATGTCGAGAATTACCCTAGGATTAGTAGCGAGAAGTCCTTGCATCGATGATCTCAAATGAAGAACTACTATCACATAATATAATATGGGAAATTTTCCCTTAGGGTTAGTGGCAAGCAACCCTACATTCCATCATCCAAATCATTTCTTTGCCTTCACTTCGAACATGTAAATTTGTTCGAAGTGGTTTTGGTTAAGAATTAATCAAATCCAACCCCGGTTCCTTCGAACCAATCATTGATAAAAAGATGTTAGGTGAATGGGGAATTATTCTTTGATTGATTAATTTCTTTTTATCAAAAATATCCTCAAGATATATATATATATATATATATATATATATTTAAAACATTTCTTGACGGTATATATGGAATCATTAAACCTCTCTTTGGAAAAGTATTTATTTAAATCATAACAAAGATTACTTAATTCAAAAATCAAAATTTTGATTGAGTTGAAACCATGTCATCTTGGATGTTAATCAAAAACTAGTAAACATTAAGTGAGCATAATCCATAGAAATCATATAATTATATTCAATATCAATTCCTGTATTCAACAAGTAGTATGGGCGGAATAACGGCGAAATCATCTTTTAAATTCCATGAATAGTACGAGTTCCCTCTTCAGAATTTAACACCAAGTATAGGAAGATTTTCTCTATAAAATCAAAGTTATTTATATTTGGAAATTTATATCCCTTATAATTTGTGATATTTTGATCCGAGTAAATCAAATTTACTATCCACTCTGTCAAGTCAGTCTGGGTAGCTAGGGAGGGCATGCAACTAGTTTCCCAACCCAAGCCTAGAGACTACCTTTCTGTCATCCATAATGTGGTCAAGTTATTTGATCGACTCTAAATCATTTAACATACTTAATTAACTTTTAATTATTTATTTAGCTGCTTTGAAATAACTTATAAATCTTTAAAATCACCTTTAAAATAATTCATTATTCATTTACAAATATTTACAAAAGAATCGGAAAAGATTTATTGCGTTTAGAACAATATTTCAAAAGTTATAGAAAAGTGCTGCTAATGGTGCTTTTTAAATTGTATTGATCAAAACGACTTTTCTATCATTTGAAAGTTCATTTTTATAACTCAAATCACATTTAAAACATTTTAAAATATTTTTAGAATTTATTTCACATTTTAAAGAATTAAAAGCATCTATTTTAAAACATTTACTTCTTTGATCTCCGAACTCCCAAAGCGCGATTTTATTTAAAACTTGACTTGCTCATATTTTAAAATCCACTAAAGAAAATCTTGATTTTATTTCTTTGTTTGAAAGCTATGGATATAATGATTAGGAAAATTCTTATCTCGAAGAATTCCGAGCTATATTCCGTTCTATATATCTATTTGACTTTTACGGCGTGAAATCACGAACTACCATTACGCAACGCGCCTAATTTTGACTAAATTTTCAATATTCATTTAATGTAGCAAACAGGATTTTTGACCCTCGAAAATCGACACTAATCTGTCCACTGTATCACTTGCCGAACATTCAAGTGCCGGAAATACCAATTTGTTAGGGTGAAAGAAGAAGGTAGAAGATATAAGTAAACTAACAACACAGAATCTCACAACGCAGCAAATAATATATAATACAGCCATGATCTTTATAGAAAGGAAACATCTTTATTCATATAAACAACATCAGAATACATTAAACTTATCCTAAATTTGGACAGTTATAGAAACCTATCCTTATATTGACAACATACAGACTCTATAATACAGCGGAAGTAAAAATATACGTGAATACGTCTTGATCATCCAGCTCCCCTCCAACTCCAAAGTATCCAGCTAAACCTGGGAAAAACATGCTCGGTTTGACCCGAGCATTACATGGAATAACTTCTGGGTCAGTCTGGTAAAACAACATGAGTAAAACTTGATAACAGGTAACAACCAAACTGATTTCTACATTCGAAATTTTTTCAAACAAAGGGTATTTCGTAAGACCATACCGCATATAAAAACGGATGAGTTTTTACCTTATGATAACCAACAACATTTTTTATCAAATCCTATGATATTATCATAATGTCTAGGGGTCAAAGTAAATAGATAAAATAGCTGAAATGCTCGCTTCTCATATTCCAACATACTAGGCTCTAAAATCGAAAATGTAAGGCACGTATTGGAGATCGGATTCCAACTAATTACCGGGCTACTGGGGTACCGCCCATCACAATACATGTCTAGAAGATGTACTGAGATCGTACCTAACAACCCCGCCAACACAAGACTGACCTACCCCTTACTGGATAATACTGAACATGTCATCACCCCAGTTGCTTTGCAACCCTTTTCATATCGAGCTCTCATGCACACCCAATCCATAAATATGTTGATCTATCGTATCTAGAAGATTGACAACATACCCTAATGGGTGTGACCCACATAGCCTTGTTGGATCTCCCCTGTTTTAGTCATTCTTGGTTGATGAGGCTTGAAGCTACGATTACCTTTCAAGAACCATTACACTTAGAATGCTCATTGCCCTCCAATGACAATGTGCTGATAGCATTCATCCATAAAATTCCGTTCTAGGTCTGAATGAAACCGAAGGCAGTATTCCTACTACACCATTTTGGACCCTCAGGGTTAGTAGTGATTAGCTTCGCACTTCACATCTCTATCTTCGATTCCATGATCTTGACAATGTCTTTACTTTGAAACGCATTCGTTGGCTCGAAGTGGTTTTTAGATAACATATCTGATCCCGGTCTCTTTGAAACAATGTTCAAAAATTTCTGATAAACTCAACCCCAGTTCTTTAGGAAATAATTAATCAAAGATAAGATCGGAGATCACCACCTAACCGTTTATGGACGGATTTACTTATCATTGTCCTAAGAGAACGAAACGAGATTTATACATACAGTACAACATCAATGGAGATGACTATGCCATGTAACTCACGTGTTTCTCCTAGATATTTCCAAAGTTACGTTTGGGACCAATTTCGATAGTCGGTTATTTAACTATCGAATAATAACATTCAATTAAGAATTTATTTTATAGGGAAAAACTAACACTGGTTCAGCATATAAGCAATCACTAGCCTCCTTTAATAAATCCTTCATCCAAAAAAATTCACTTTGTAAATTACTTGTGTAAGTATACTTTTACAAAGATATATCCACGAATTCCTATATTTTCAGTACTTTCGAAAATATCCATATAATTATCTCAACGGTATAAGTATTAGAAAGATTCCATTTTATTCGACTCAAAAATCATTCATAACTCCTTATAATTCTCTAATCATTTATAAACCATTTTATAAAACTTCTCAAACCATTTATAAAGCTTCTTTTATACATTTCAATCACTTATAAATCCTCTTAGTACATTTCTAAAATCATTTTAGAAAGTCTTTATAAATCCATAAAACCATTTATAAACTTCTTTTATAAATCTTTTTTTTATAGTGCCCTTTTTATAAGTCCACTTTTTAAAACTCCAACTATTTAATGTAAACCTTTGTTTTTTTATATAAAACATCCTTTACAAATTATCTCTTTAATCTATAAAATTTTACCAATAAACACCTTCGATAAATCATTCCATAAACTGAAACCCAATTAATTAAATCAGTAATTGACTTGAAAATCATTAATTATAATGATTAACTATTTTTAGACACCCTTAATTAAAAATCAGTTAACCACAAATATCATAAATAATTAAATAATAATTCTTAGTTATTAATAACAAATAATTAGTTAACTTAAACATTGTGTAACGACCCACCTTTTTGACCATCGAATGTCGACACTGAACACTGCTACTATGTTCAAATGTCGCGCATCCAATCGACAAAAGGGCAATTGTTAGGGTAAATAAAAAGAAAAAGAACAGAGAAAACTGAATCTCACCGCGAAATCAATAACATATAATATAACAAAGATAGTAAAAATTGTTACTCCAAAATATAGAGTGCATTAGAGTGAAAAACAAACCTTATCAGCTGGACAGTTATAAAATCCTGACCTTACAAATGCCGATAGGTATATTATAATACAACGGAATATAAAATACTACGATAGGTGAATCTTCAGCTCCCCTCCACGATCTCCAAAACTTCAAAGACAACATGGGAAAATACTCGGTCGGACCCGATCATTATAAATAAATAACACCCGGATCAGTCTGGAAATACCAGCGTGAGATAACTCGAATAATAGGGAACATTTATAAAAGTTCTGCGAGACCACGTCGCCAACGTGGAACGGGTTTTTACCTCACAAAATAACATCCATGTAGGCAAGAGCGAAAATAAATATCAGGAATCAAATCCAAATATGAATGAGCATAGTTAAAATTAAACCAGACTTGAAAGAATGGAAATAAACCGAGTAAAATCCAAACTAGACATAATGGATAGAACAAGGAAAACAGTCCAACTTGATAGAAGGGACTAAATAAGGTTACAGTCCAACTTGATATAATGGAATAAATAAATGCTTAAATGCCATGATGAGGAGTTGGCTTTACTTATGGTAATTTAAAGCTAAAACAGATTCAGGATTTCGAATCAAATAAGGAAAAGAAATTTTCCAACAAATGACTAGGAAGGTGCACCCCCCTTGAAGTATACCTTTAGTAATATACTTGTGAGAAGATCATTTACTCTATGGCACTTCTCGGACAATAACAATTTGGACCCCGCCAGACCTTACCAAGTATCCGAATATTTCCACATCTAAGTGCACAACCGAATCCAAACTAGATGAGATGTGAAAATAGCCTAATGGAAGCAACCGCACATAGCTTGGCTTCCTCTTGTTCTTTTGGTTTAGTCGTTTCCGACAAAGGATATCAATGCTCAATGGAGCAATAAATCATCTTAGAATGACGATAATAAAGTAGCTAAAGTAACTGATAGTTGAGATACCAACTAAAGAGGATATACAACGATCATATTTGAAAATTAAGTCTTGTATACTTATCACCACTCATAGAATTTCAAACATGTGCTTTTTCTTGGTTAATAGTAATACTGGACAAGTCAAGGTAGTGTTACCTCAAAGTCATGTCCAATGATTATTCTTAACTTATGAAATAGCGAAGTTTACTTTTTCGATGTTTAGTGCTAATTATACAAATAAATCGTTTCCATATAAGTTATTCGTTTTATGGGAATAATTTATTTCCATAAATGAATTAAACTTTTCTTTAAAAAACGAACTGAACTTGTGCTTGATTTCCATATTGGTAAAACACTTTTAGAATTAGTTCCTGATTGTTAATACGTTAAGAGAATAATTTTTTCCAAGTGCGCGACCCCGAAGGCCTAAACCAACATCAGACCGAACACCCAAAAGATTATCCAGCCTAACATCCCAATAATCGAGTTCCAATTCCTTTTTATAACTTTAAATCAATATTAATTATCCCAATAGATAATTAATCCCATTTAAAATCTCTTTTAAATAAACAAAGCCATTATCTTTAATAAAATGGATAATTATTTCCAAACACTTTTATAACACTAGTAAATTAACTTTAAATCGATTGATTAAAGTAATTTATCATATTAGTTAATTTACTTAAATCACTTTTATTAAATCAATTAATTAACTTTAAATATCATTAATAAAAAGATTTATTAAATTTAAATAATCATTAGTTAAAAATGAATAAGTCATCTCAAACATGATTTATTAAAATGATAAGTAATTTCAAATTCCATTAGTTAAGTCCAAATGATCATAAATTAATTGAATTAATTAAATTCAAGCCTCATTAGTCGAAATGAGTAATTAAAATAGCATTTGTTAAAATGATATATTCAATTATAAAACACCATCAATTAAAATGATTTACCTAAATTCCAAACATCATTAGTTAAGACAATTAATTAAATTTAAAAAAAATCACTAATTAAGATGATCAATAAAATTCAAATATCAATTATTTAAAATGATTAATTACTTTTAAATATCATTAATCAAAATGATTATTAATTTCAATTATCATTAATTGAAATAATTAATTTAATTCAATCATCATTAATTATAATAATTAATTAAGTTCAATAAATTAATTAAACTTCATTATCATTAATTAAAAGATTTAATTAAACTCAAATAATCACTAGTTAGAACGATTAATTAAGTATAAAACATCATTATCAAAAATGATTGGTTAAATCTAAAGATAAACCAATTTTTAATCATCATTTATTAAATTGGTTAATGAATCTCAAATCATTAGCTAAAATGATTAATTATTTTAAATTATCATTTATCAAAATGATTAATAAAATTTGCAATATTCTTTTTAGCGAAAACACAAGCTCAAGTTCATACGATAGGGTTTGGGGATAGAATTTGATAAATGATGATATAGCGGAATCACTGTACCGACAATTAACAGGTTAAATGGAATATCAGGATTTAATACAATTATAACAGCATAAAGATGAAAATAAATAATTTGTTGGCAAGAAACCCTATGACGCCCCACCCGAAGACCCACATTAACAATGAGCATTACAGAATAATACTGTCCGTTAATGCAAATAGGGCTGGTTAGGAGCGACCATCCGTAAGATTTGTCTTAAATAAGTATTGAATACGTAAATTGGGTGCTCTAATCTTTTTTTTTCATTTACCTTTCTCAAGTGGATCGACATACTCAGTAAATGTTTAACACAAAACTACAGTGGCTAACGGATCTATCAGAACAAAATATAACAACAACAAATACAACAGATCACAGAACAACAGTCACACATATATATACATATATACATATACATTATAACACACTCCATAGGGATACACCAGTGGTGGTACATAGACCACAATACATACATCGAGTCAAAAAGAATATGTACATATTAGAGTACACAAAATAACTACAAGGCTACACAAAAGATGACTAGCATAAAAAAGAAAGCAAGAAAATCCATAACGGAAGTAGCATAGCGGTAATCTATAGCAGGTAACTAACTTGAAACAACTCGGTCTGACCCGAGTATATAAAATACACGAGTCAGTCTAGCTTAAATAAATTAATTCGTACAGGATAGATGAAGTATAGGGATAAACGATAATATTTCTCCTCGAAAGAGAAGAAGCAACACCATATATATATATATATATATATATCAATTACTAATGTAGATGGAATCACCAAAATATCATATGAAAATTTCACGAAAGAGGCAAGATCAACAACAACATCAATTAGACACAATTAATCGCCTCATATCATCGGCATCCACAACAACCTATATAATGGCTTCCCTCAACCATAACTCCTAAATAGGAAATCACAAATCTCAAAAAGGCCAAAGGATGGAAACTAAAAATCACAATATATAGAACTTGATTAAGAGTTCAAAACTCCAAAATGTAATAACCATATAATAAATCCTCAAATGGCTCAAAGGCCCATTAATCTCGAAATGGCGAAAACATTCAGAAATCACAAATAAATCAAGAAATATCACAAAAGATGGATCCATATCACAAATGGCGAGTCTAAGCTACGCATGCACGTGCTCCGCAGAATGGCCGAAGCCCGCCAAGTACTGTATCTCAAATAAGGCGCCTAAAACAACCCGAAGGCCAAACAACCCGAAGGTCAAACAACCCGAAGGTCCACCAGCTAAAAAGCCCAAATTACCTGAAGGTCCAGTACCGGCAAACAACCTGAAGGTCCATGAAATGTGTATAGCTTCAATTGAAGGAATCTGGAATTAACCGAAAAAGTAAACGCATGTGTCCTATACCACATGTTTTACTAAATCGTTTAAATCACTTCCTTATTCTCTCGAAGAGTGCGAAAATGTGTATTTTATACAGAAAATACTTTGCTTCGAGAAAACTAGTTTTAAAATAATTTTTTCTGAAATCGTTTGGAAATTCATGGCTTTGAAATTCTCTTTATTATAGATAATATATATTTTTAATAGCTTCAAAAATAATTATAATTGTTGTAAAATATTTATTTCGAAAGCTATTTTATTATAAAAAAATCAGTCCAAAATCGGTTTAGAAAACACGTGCTCGAAAACATCAAAAATCATCGAAAATGCCATAAAATCGGCATATTAAATCTACTCAAAAACACGTCAATCCAAAGTACGGATCAACAATAATGTTGGCTTACCTATTAATAGGTTTAAGCCCTTCAAAACACTTCAAAATATTGCAAGAATTGGTCATAACAATCATTGGAAGAAGCAGAATAAGCAAAACACTGCACAGGAGAAACAACAGAACAACCTGGGCAAAGTAAAAAGGCATGGGTCGACCTTCATAAGGCTCAGTTCGACCCTTACATTTCTCAGGTCGACCCTAGGGCCGGCCCCCAGTGTGTTTGAGTCGACCTGATGGTTTTGAATGCTACAGGTAATTTTGCCTGTTTCAATCCCAACTTTGAGCACTGATTTCAGGCACTTCCAGATTGAATCAAGCAATGAAATTTAACATGCACATACAACTAAACATGGTCTATGATCCGGAAAAGATTTCACTCAATTCCGGTATGAAATCAAAGAGATATGGGTTCACAAAGTTGAACCCAGACAAGATTCTTACTGTAAATGAAATGACCCTCCTATTTACACACTAATTTTATTATTGATTTTTTTTTTTTTAGGGATGATATATAGATATATCATCTATTACAAATATATTTCCCAGGGTCATTTTCTTTCTCTAATAAACAAAAATATATCCAGGATCTTTCACAATATAGAAACAATGTTTTAATTCTAAATCATTTTTAACATACATATATGAAGATATCTATGTTATATTCTACTTGAATCAAAGCATGATAATAAGTAGAAATCCTTTTTAAATTTGCAAAAATGTGATAAATTCCCTTTTTCATTAAAACTTATTGTATCCTGATTTTTGACTATAGTGTCCACTGGAAATATGTACCTTAGACTGTTATTATAATTAAGAAATAACCAAGCAATAATCAGTGGAAAGCAAGCTTATAATATAGATGATTGTCTTAAAGTCTGAATATTATCAAACTCAGGTTAAAAGAAAGTGGATCCTAAGTGAACACAAGCAACATCTAGGCGTAATGGAAACGCGCCTAACTTATTCATGCAAGGTCACTAGTTCGAGTACTATGCTGGTCGGTTCAAACACAATTTTTGTTTTTCTTTTTATTTTCTCCTGTATGGCTGAAATCTGATACCTACCTATAATTGTATATATATATTTAATTTTTGCCTATAACCTAACATACAAAACAATTCTTCTTGCATAACTATTTTTAAAACCCATTCTTTCAACTGTTTTAAGAATTTACATCTATATTTTTGCCCAATATCAACATGTACACAGATATACATGTACATGTCAGTGTCTTTGTTCATTTTCCAGAAAACTGAGCTCAAATGTTCCCTTGCTTCATTGATCTGAAGTGAAACATTAGGCCTGACCTATGGCCTAACCATGTGGTTACTCTGGCCATTCTTTTGTTTGCATTTTTACAACCCAGATTATACACAAAACTTTGATACCTTTCCTTTCCAAAAGCATGTATATATATTTGTATGAATCAGACATTTTGTGATCAGATATATATCATTCTTCCTAATCATACTTCTCTTTTAAAAATACATCTTCAGGGTATAAACACTTTTTCTTGCATCTGGACTTATGTCAATATCATAAATTGAAGATATAGCAGTTTAATTCTTTTCTGGGTTTTCCCAATATTATTTTCTGTATATCTATATTCTTTTTGAAAGAACTCAGGATTAACTGAAATCATCATAAAATGATTATGCTTGTAAAATCCAGGTTTTTCCTCTAAATCAAAACAACTTTAGCAAATAGGTTTTCAAATCAGTTTAACATCAACATCCTTAGTACATACCAAATCAGAAATAACCAGAAACAACATAGTACATGTCTCTTACAAGTTCTTCCTACTTAATACATTTAGATAGCTATATCAATCAGGGAATACATGCATGAATTAACACATTCTAGCTTTTATTTCTAATTATCTTAGCATCCTCTATTCCATATCTTTTTAATCTTGCTTACTTAGCTCCATCATAACCTGCAAAAGCATTAGTGGCTGCCTCATTATAAATGAGACACCCCCATGTGCCATGAGCAATAAGGGTCAGATCTATGATCTGGTGTGAGCATTTCTAACATATCCATGATATTAAGCTAAGGATACAGCATAAATATACTTTGCATACTTGACAGGTATTTTCATGTACAATACATAAGAGCAAACATATGCAATAAAACAACTTTTATCTGGAACTACTAGGTTGCCTTTTCTTTTTCTTATAAATTCCTGGCCTCATCTGCTATAAGGAATCAAAGGGACACATTGCCATGAACTAATTAACATTATGGCACAAAGATCTCAGGACTTAAACAAGCCATGTGCCAACTTGTCTACTTCAAATAGGACAAGCATTCCAGCAGCCTTCTTGGCACAAAATCCTTAGTTATATCACTAAGTGTATTTAGGTTCATTCTATCAATGATAGCTAGGTGTACATACCACCTGTACTCATGAAGCATACTAGTTACTTTGCACACATAATATTGCAAGCAAGTTAAAGGTTACTTTCTAGAGGTATAACACCCCAGTCATTCCATCTCACATTATTTAGCATATAAACACCCTATTCAAGCATATACCAGAATGTTTGCAACTGAGAATAAATACATGGCTCTATTGAGTTTATTTTGATTTTGCAAGCAACTATATTTAGCCAGATTTTCAATCTTGTTTAAACATAGTTTTTAGGCTTGTAAATTTCTGTTTAGTTTAGGGCTCAGCACTTATAGAGAAAAACTCCATTGCACCCTTAACCAATTATTTCAAGCCTCAGCACCATACCAATGTATATGCAGCTCATAGTTTTCTTTATCTTTTCATTCTTTGTCTTAAGCCATTATTCAAACTAGTTACAAATACTCTGATATATGTTCCTTAAGGTTTTGGTATAATATACAGAGATGAAAATAGAACAACAAAGTTATACATCCAGCATAGCAGATCATATCTCATCAAACATTCATGAAACCATCAGCAGCCAATATAGTTTGTAAATCAAAACATGCAAAATATAACATATAAAAGCTTGGCTGCCTAATCCCAGGTCTTAATGCCATGTATATGAGTGAGGATACTCACCTAAATGCTTACACAAGCTTAAACCAGAAAACCCTTCAAATCTTTAGCCTTATCTTCCTCTTCTTCCTTAGGTTAATTAATTAGTGAGAGAGCAGTTTTCTGATTGGGCTCTTGGTTTAAATAAGGGTTCTGTCTAGGGTTTTGGGTGATGCAAAATCCCTATTTTAGCCCAGACCAGAATCATGCATTTGGCATTGCATATTCCCTCCCTCCTAATCCCTTGATGTCCCGGCCAATATTTTAAAACAAGGCTATATTGTGCTCATTTTCTTTTCTTTTCAGAAAGTGATTACTTTAAGTATTTTTATTATATTTACCTCAAACATGATAATGGTGTGACTTTCTATTTTCTGCCTATGTACATTTGCTTTCTTGCACTTTGGTTCTTACTGTTTTTGTGCTTCCTTTATTTATTTTCTGCTCAAATAATATCTGGATATATATATATACATTTATACAACTATGGGTGTTAATTTAACTTTAACCTTTTATTTGCAGAAAACATGTGCATACTTATGTGCATTTCTACACCTATTATTCAAATAAAAATTTCACTTATTCATTATAAGTCAATGTTCTCTTCTGCCTTGATTTTCAGACAAGTCATACATAGGCATATATATAGATATATATATATATACACACATCCTCAGGAATTTTTAATACTCATGTCTAGGTTTATATTTTCTTTATTTAAAACATTTTATCTAAATGTTTTCCTTCCTTGTTTTATTATCCAGGAATTCTGGATTTTCTCTTAGTGCCATAACTAGTGTGCACGTGCACACATGCACACAACCTTGCACCACCGAAAATCCCACCTATATAATAATTCTGATTTTCCCCCAGAATTTTAATCATTTATTTAAAAGAATTTTCCTCAAAATCTTGGGGTATTACAATCACCCCTTCTTTTAGGAATTGTGCCCTCACAATTTGCAACATAATCTTTGAGTACTCCTACTTTCTTAGGAAAAATTATTTAAATATGCACGAGCAATTCAAATAGTCACTGTCTATCATACATATCAAACTTTCTTAGTAATCTAAGAATTTACCTTTCAAATTTGCAAAGAGCCTAGGGTAATCCATCCTGATTTTACCCTCTAGCTCCCAAGTACAATCACTAGGATCTATACTCCATTGGATTTTTACCAGCTTCAATGTCTTGTTTCTTAATTTCTTTTCTTCCCTTGCCACAATTCCCACTGGCTCTTTTTCATAGATTAGATCTGGATTAATCTGAACTTCAGTAGGCTTTTCTAAAATTTCCTCCTTGTCATGTACCCATCTCCTTAGTTGTGACACATGAAACACATTGTGCATTGCACTCATCTTCTCTGGAAGCTCCAGCTTATAGGCTAGTGAGCCTATCCTTTCCAAAATCTTGTATGGTCCAACATATCTGGGTCTGAGTTTCCCCTGCTTGCCAAATCTCAAGACTTTCTTCATTGGTGAAACCTTAATGAAGACATAATCACCTACTTTGAATTCCACTGACTTCCTCTTTGCATCAGCATACTTCTTTTGCCTATCTTGAGCTACTGCCATCCTCTTTCTCACCAGTCCTATTTTCTCTGTGATGTCTTTGACATATTCTGGCCCTAGAATAGCTTTCTCTCCTGCCTCAGCCCAACACATAGGTGATAGACATGGTTTCCCATATAGGGCTTCAAAGGGTGCCATTCCAATTGTACTTTGGTGGCTATTATTGTATGTGAACTCAGCCAAATGGAGGTGGTCCTCCCAATTTCCTCCAAAGTCTAACACACATGCTCTAAGCAAATCCTCTAAAATCTTGTTTACCACTTCTGTTTGCCCATCTGATTGGGGGTGATAAGCAGTGCTTAGGCACAATTCACTCCCCATAGCTTCTTGGAAGCTCTTCCAGAATCTTGAAGTGAAGATTGTATCCCTATCACTCACTATAGTTTTAGGAACACCATGCAGTTTTACCACTTCTCTCATAAAAGTTTGGGCTAACCTAGGTGCATTTCTGTCTGCTTTCACTTGTATGAAGTGGGCTACTTTAGTCAGCCTATCTACAATCACCCAAATACTTGTATTTCCCCTCTTGGATCTAGGAAGACCATCTATGAAATCCATAGATATGTCTTCCCACTTCCACTGTGGTATGCTAAGTGGCTGCAACAACCCTGAAGGTCTTTGTGTCTCAGCTTTTATTTGTTGACAAACCATGCACTTAGCAACATATCTGGCTACATCAGACTTCATTCCCTTCCACCAATAGTCCCTTTTTAAGTTTTGGTACATCTTGGTGCTGCCTGGATGTATGGAATATTTGCTCCTATGGTACTCATTAAGGATTTCTTCTTTCAATTCTATGATGTTTGGGACACATATCCTTCCCTTGTACCTTAAGTATCCTTTTACATCTATGTGATAATCCTTCACTTCTTCCTTCTTTAATAGGAGAGACCTCTTTTCTGCTAAGTCTTGATCTTCTTCTTGCATTTTTGCCACCTTCAAGGCCAAATTTGATTGTAAAGTAATTAAACTTAACCTTCCTTTACTCTTTTCTTCCTCAATTATCTCCATACTTATCCCACTGCTCTCATCTATTTCCAAATCAGTGAGTATGGTCAAATCTCTAAACTCCTCCATCATTAACATGGCCATTTTTGCATGCTGCCTACTCAATGCATCTGCCACTTTATTAGCCTTGCCTGGTGTATAAAGTATATCTAAGTCATAAGCAGCAAGAAATTCAACCCATCTGTGTTGTCTCATATTTAAATCTTTTTGTGAAAAGAGATACTTTAAGGCCTTGTGATCAGTGTATAAAATGAACTTTGCACCCAATAAATAATGCCTCCAGAGCTTTAAGGCATATACTACTGCTGCCAACTCAAGATCATGAGTTGCATATCTAGTTTCATGGGGTTTTAGTTGTCTAGATGCATAGGCTATGACCTGATCTTGCTGCATCAACACAGCCCCTAGCCCTGACCCACATGCATCTGTATATACAACCAATCCCTCATTGCCTTCTGGTACTCTCAACACTGGTGAATTTACCAAAGCCTCCTTGATCTGGGTGAAAGCTTGTTCACACTTATCAGTCCATATAAACTTTTGGTTCTTCCTAGTCAGGTTAGTGAGTGGCATTGCTATTTTAGAAAATCCTTGTATGAACCTCCTATAGTATCCTGCCATCCCCATGAATGACCTAACTTCACTGACATTGTTAGGCTTCTTCCATGCTTGGATTGCTACTATCTTATTGGGGTTTACAGAAATTCCTCTAGCAGAGACAACATGTCCAAGAAAGTGTACTTCCTCTTGCCAGAACACACACTTAGAGAACTTTGCTTTTAAATCTTTTTCTCTTAATCTAGATAAGACCAAATGTAAGTGGTTCTCATGTTCCTCTATTGTTTTAGAGTAGATTAGAATATCATCTATAAAAATCAGAACAAACTTGTCTAAGTAATCTCTGAATATCCTATTCATTAGGTCTACAAAGTAAGAAGGGGCATTTGTTAGCCCAAATGGCATAACCAGAAACTCATACAAACCATATCTTGTGTTGAATGCTGTATATTTAATACTTGATTCCTCAACCTTCATCTGATGAAACCCAGATGCCAAGTCTAGCCTAGAAAACACTTTAGCTCCACTGAGTTGATCAAAGAGATCATCTATCCTGGGTAATGGGTATTTGTTTTTGATGGTTACTTTGTTTAATTCTCTGTAATCTATACACATTCTTAAAGTACCATCATGCTTTTTAACAAATACTACAGGAGCACCCCAGCATGAATTACTTGGCCTTATAAACCCCTTGGCTTCTAATTCCTCCAGCTGGTTCTTTAGCTCTTTTAATTCACTTGGCCCCATCCTTGTAGGCTTTTTGATAACTGGGCTAGCCCCAGGCATAAGGTTAATCTGGAATTCAACAGGTCTATGGTGTGAGACACCTTTTACTTCCCCAAATACATCCAAGTATTCTTTAACTATGGGGATTTCATTAATAGCTATTTCCTTGGGATTATTTTCTAATTCAATTAAATGATTTAGACTGTTTTCTTTGATAGGTTCACATAGAATTGTAACCCTTTGGCCTTTAGAATTTTGTAGTGAAATGGTGGATGTATCTAGGTCAATTATGGCTTTGAATTGTCTTAGCCAGTCTGCCGCTAATATGACTCCTATATTTGGGAAATTTAGAACATACAGATTGGAAACAAATGTGTTTCCCCCTATGTTCAAATTCACATCCACACAAATCATATCTAATACACTAGAACTTCCTAAAGGACTTTGTATTAACAGAGGTGTTTCAGCCAATTTGCAGTTCATTTTCAACCTTTTAACTATTTCATGGGAAATGAGTGAGTGGGTTGCCCCGGTATCATATATTACAGCTAAAGGTATGGTACAAATAAATAGTGTACCTTCCACTTGACCATGGTTTTCTGCATTAGCCTCAATTATGGCCTTGCCCCTACCTTCCAGGTTTGCCACTTTCCCTTGTTGCTTGTATTCTGGGCAATTTCTTTTCATATGCCCTTCCTTCCCACATAGATAGCATTTGAAAGCTCCCCCTTTAAGCTCTGGGCATCTTGGCTTAATATGGCCTTCTTTCCCACAATGGTTGCAAACTATTTTTCTTTTGGCTTCATTGGGTTTTGCATCTACTGCCTTCTTACCATCTGCCTCTCCTTTCTTCTTATCATAAGGATGGTACTTCCCTTTGTTCTTCTTGTTGCTATTGTTTTTGAAGCTCCTAAACTTATCTCTTTCCTTGTCATGCTGCTCAATCTTCAGAGCCAAATCTATCACTTGATCAAAAGTTCTGTCAGCATAAGGTAGTATAGCCCTGCTAAGCCCTGGGTTCAATCCCTTGATGTATCTATCATTTTTAGATGCTTCATCAGCCACTAACATTGCCCCATAGGTAGACAATCCCTCAAACTTCTGGGTGTATTCTGTGACATTCATAGTCCCCTGTCTAAGTTTGATGAACTCCTCAAGTAAAGTGGTTTTTGCTGAGGCTGGAACAAACCTTGCCTCTAACATCTCCTTAAATTGATTCCAATTAATATCATTTTCATTCCGGCCAGCTATGATCACCTCCCACCAACTCAAAGCTGCACCTTTTAATTGCCTTGAGGCCACTTGCCTCTTCCTTTGGTCATCTAGTTGCATATCAGTGAAGATCCTCTCTAATGTCCTCAGCCATGCTTGAATCTCCATTACACTTTCAGTTCCTTCAAAGCTCTTGCCTCCCAAGTTGGTATAAGTCTTCACTAACTTGGAGAGCTCCTCATGTGGGTTCTCAGGTCTGTGCCCAATTCCATCTCTCAAAACTCTCACAAATTCCTGCATGTCAAGCATTTGTGGTGTGCTAGATCCTCCTTGATGATGAGACCCTCTTCCTACCATATTTCTAAAAGTATATGTATTTCATCTTATTAGTTTATAACACTTAGCTTTAATTTTTAAATTGATTGTATCTTTCCTATTTAATCATTGTGTATGTCACATGCACACACATACATACATTCAGGGAATACTTATAAGCAGTCAAATATACAAACAAACCTAGTATAAACATAAGCATACAAACATTTGCTATGTTAATTAAAACATAGCTCTGATACCAAATGAAATGACCCTCCTATTTACACACTAATTTTATTATTGATTTTTTTTTTTTTTAGGGATGATATATAGATATATCATCTATTACAAATATATTTCCCAGGGTCATTTTCTTTCTCTAATAAACAAAAATATATCCAGGATCTTTCACAATATAGAAATATTGTTTTAATTCTAAATCATTTTTAACATACATATATGAAGATATCTATGTTATATTCTACTTGAATCAGAGCATGATAATAAGTAGAAATCCTTTTTAAATTTGCAAAAATGTGATAAATTCCCTTTTTCATTAAAACTTATTGTATCCTGATTTTTGACTATAGTGTCCACTGGAAATATGTACCTTAGACTGTTATTATAATTAAGAAATAACCAAGCAATAATCAGTGGAAAGCAAGCTTATAATATAGATGATTGTCTTAAAGTCTGAATATTATCAAACTCAGGTTAAAAGAAAGTGGATCCTAAGTGAACACAAGCAACATCTAGGCGTAATGGAAACGCGCCTAACTTATTCATGCAAGGTCACTAGTTCGAGTACTATGCTGGTCGGTTCAAACACAATTTTTGTTTTTCTTTTTATTTTCTCCTGTATGGCTGAAATCTGATACCTACCTATAATTGTATATATATATTTAATTTTTGCCTATAACCTAACATACAAAACAATTCTTCTTGCATAACTATTTTTAAAACCCATTCTTTCAACTGTTTTAAGAATTTACATCTATATTTTTGCCCAATATCAACATGTACACAGATATACATGTACATGTCAGTGTCTTTGTTCATTTTCCAGAAAACTGAGCTCAAATGTTCCCTTGCTTCATTGATCTGAAGTGAAACATTAGGCCTGACCTATGGCCTAACCATGTGGTTACTCTGGCCATTCTTTTGTTTGCATTTTTACAACCCAGATTATACACAAAACTTTGATACCTTTCCTTTCCAAAAGCATGTATATATATTTGTATGAATCAGACATTTTGTGATCAGATATATATCATTCTTCCTAATCATACTTCTCTTTTAAAAATACATCTTCAGGGTATAAACACTTTTTCTTGCATCTGGACTTATGTCAATATCATAAATTGAAGATATAGCAGTTTAATTCTTTTCTGGGTTTTCCCAATATTATTTTCTGTATATCTATATTCTTTTTGAAAGAACTCAGGATTAACTGAAATCATCATAAAATGATTATGCTTGTAAAATCCAGGTTTTTCCTCTAAATCAAAACAACTTTAGCAAATAGGTTTTCAAATCAGTTTAACATCAACATCCTTAGTACATACCAAATCAGAAATAACCAGAAACAACATAGTACATGTCTCTTACAAGTTCTTCCTACTTAATACATTTAGATAGCTATATCAATCAGGGAATACATGCATGAATTAACACATTCTAGCTTTTATTTCTAATTATCTTAGCATCCTCTATTCCATATCTTTTTAATCTTGCTTACTTAGCTCCATCATAACCTGCAAAAGCATTAGTGGCTGCCTCATTATAAATGAGACACCCCCATGTGCCATGAGCAATAAGGGTCAGATCTATGATCTGGTGTGAGCATTTCTAACATATCCATGATATTAAGCTAAGGATACAGCATAAATATACTTTGCATACTTGACAGGTATTTTCATGTACAATACATAAGAGCAAACATATGCAATAAAACAACTTTTATCTGGAACTACTAGGTTGCCTTTTCTTTTTCTTATAAATTCCTGGCCTCATCTGCTATAAGGAATCAAAGGGACACATTGCCATGAACTAATTAACATTATGGCACAAAGATCTCAGGACTTAAACAAGCCATGTGCCAACTTGTCTACTTCAAATAGGACAAGCATTCCAGCAGCCTTCTTGGCACAAAATCCTTAGTTATATCACTAAGTGTATTTAGGTTCATTCTATCAATGATAGCTAGGTGTACATACCACCTGTACTCATGAAGCATACTAGTTACCTTGCAAACATAATATTGCAAGCAAGTTAAAGGTTACTTTCTAGAGGTATAACACCCCAGTCATTCCATCTCACATTATTTAGCATATAAACACCCTATTCAAGCATATACCAGAATGTTTGCAACTGAGAATAAATACATGGCTCTATTGAGTTTATTTTGATTTTGCAAGCAACTATATTTAGCCAGATTTTCAATCTTGTTTAAACATAGTTTTTAGGCTTGTAAATTTCTGTTTAGTTTAGGGCTCAGCACTTATAGAGAAAAACTCCATTGCACCCTTAACCAATTATTTCAAGCCTCAGCACCATACCAATGTATATGCAGCTCATAGTTTTCTTTATCTTTTCATTCTTTGTCTTAAGCCATTATTCAAACTAGTTACAAATACTCTGATATATGTTCCTTAAGGTTTTGGTATAATATACAGAGATGAAAATAGAACAACAAAGTTATACATCCAGCATAGCAGATCATATCTCATCAAACATTCATGAAACCATCAGCAGCCAATATAGTTTGTAAATCAAAACATGCAAAATATAACATATAAAAGCTTGGCTGCCTAATCCCAGGTCTTAATGCCATGTATATGAGTGAGGATACTCACCTAAATGCTTACACAAGCTTAAACCAGAAAACCCTTCAAATCTTTAGCCTTATCTTCCTCTTCTTCCTTAGGTTAATTAATTAGTGAGAGAGCAGTTTTCTGATTGGGCTCTTGGTTTAAATAAGGGTTCTGTCTAGGGTTTTGGGTGATGCAAAATCCCTATTTTAGCCCAGACCAGAATCATGCATTTGGCATTGCATATTCCCTCCCTCCTAATCCCTTGATGTCCCGGCCAATATTTTAAAACAAGGCTATATTGTGCTCATTTTCTTTTCTTTTCAGAAAGTGATTACTTTAAGTATTTTTATTATATTTACCTCAAACATGATAATGGTGTGACTTTCTATTTTCTGCCTATGTACATTTGCTTTCTTGCACTTTGGTTCTTACTGTTTTTGTGCTTCCTTTATTTATTTTCTGCTCAAATAATATCTGGATATATATATATATATACATTTATACAACTATGGGTGTTAATTTAACTTTAACCTTTTATTTGCAGAAAACATGTGCATACTTATGTGCATTTCTACACCTATTATTCAAATAAAAATTTCACTTATTCATTATAAGTCAATGTTCTCTTCTGCCTTGATTTTCAGACAAGTCATACATAGGCATATATATAGATATATATATATACACACATCCTCAGGAATTTTTAATACTCATGTCTAGGTTTATATTTTCTTTATTTAAAACATTTTATCTAAATGTTTTCCTTCCTTGTTTTATTATCCAGGAATTCTGGATTTTCTCTTAGTGCCATAACTAGTGTGCACGTGCACACATGCACACAACCTTGCACCATCGAAAATCCCACCTATATAATAATTCTGATTTTCCCCCAGAATTTTAATCATTTATTTAAAAGAATTTTCCTCAAAATCTTGGGGTATTACAGTAAACTAGAAATTTCACGTTTACAGTCTACAGTAAATCAAAAATCAACACAAACTAAATCAAATTCTTTACAAGCAGCTTGATTTGGCTAAGTGTGAGTTAATACTCACCTTAGCACCAAAATTGAGAAAATTATAAGCAAGGTAATGACTTTAGCTTCAATTTAGCTTTAGGAACCTGTAGCTGAAGAAGAAACAGACATGCAAACACAAAAAGAAAGTTACAGTAAACCAAAAACTTCTCAAACTAGGAATTGATGAAATAATCTTATGGTTTGAATGGATTACCTATTAACTCTCTTGAATTCACAAATTTCTCCTTTAATTTTTGTTTAATTTGGAGCTAGATTTGAATTTTTAAGAGAAGGTAGCTGTTATCCCACCTTTTAGCAAGGCCATGATACCAAAAGATTAACTGGAAACCAAAAACAGTTCTCCTCGATTATCAATTATGTACAGGGCTGCTATGGATGTCGGTAAATTTTGACCGAGTCCGGATTAAGCTACAATTGATGCAACACGACAAACAAAGCTACAGAATATAACATTCCAAATGTCAAGTCAATCCGAGTTCATATGCTTAAGATAAGATCGGTACAAACCAAGAAGGTAGCCTTATTTCGTATCCATCGGAGAACAGGCCCATTTCGTATCCATTGACATCCATCCACTTCGAGCCACCAAACAACCTACTTCGGGTTGGCAACGTGTTTGCTCCGAGTCATTTCGTAGTTTATTTCGAGTTTCGTGGTAGTCTACTTCGAGCCATTGGGAGGTCTACTTCGGGCCGAGAAGAAGATTACTTCGAGTCGTGACCATGAATCGATCAACAACCTAGGTCCTTACCAATTTCGTGTCCATGCTGTTCGCATCCATCAAGTTTGCACTTGTTCGTTTCGTATCCATCAGACACATGCACCTTTCAAATCGACCAAGGGTATTTACTTCGTATCGATATACATTTGCTATCGATCCATGTTAATACATGTTTCGTATCGATCACTCAGATGATCGATACGAAACCCATCCCTTCCTATCGATGCGAAGTAGTCACAGTTGTCTACTTCATATCAGTCACGTAGATGTGTACTTCGTATCGATCAAACAGATGGTCGATACAAAACGGACACTCTTCCATCGATGCGAAGCACTAGGGAACATATGGATACGAATCATATGTGATCGATACGAAGAGACCAATTATGATCAATACGAAAAGTCCAATTATGATCGATACGAAGAGATCAACTATGATCGATACGAAGAGCATAGCACCCGATGGATGCGAAGGAAGAGGCAGTCAACGCGGCATGAAAAGTGGATCTACCCTAGCTCATCACTTCATGTCGCCATCTTCTGATCATTACGAGCGAGATCGATGCGAACAACATCCATGCGAACTGCGTAGCCATCGAAAAGTACAAATTTGCATCGATCATATCTCACAATCTACAAGTCCAAATGCTATGAAATTCTCACAGGAGCTTGCTTACAACTTAAAAAATGTTCATGCTTAATTTTGACTCGATTGGGCCAAGGCTTGATCGATACGAAATTCGTTCGTATCGATCACAGATCGAGTGCGAACCACATGGAATCGATCGTGTGGGCCCACTCACGTGCCAAAAGAGGTCTCCCGAGATCTGAGTGAGATATTTGCAGCCTACGCTTATAAATAGCACCCCAGAGCCTGCAGAAAAAGGAATCTTTTGGACTCTGATACGTCCGGACTCTGCTGGAATCATCATTGTACTCGAATCCTATGGCTGTAATCCGCTGTAACTCATTGTAATCAGCAAGCAAACTTTAATAAAATCATCAACTTCAAAGTGGAGGTAGGTTGGATTGCCGAACCACTATAAACTCTGTGTTCTTTACTGCTTTCCTCTGAATTTTCTGAGTGTTCTTCATTTTTAATCCTCTACATACTTGTTATCTGAGACCTGTGATTGTGAACTAGTACTTTCATCGACAATTGGGTGTTTGTGACCAATTTTGGCGCAAACATTTTGGTGCTTTCACTGAGAGCCTAGCGCTCAGGGATTCAAAAGCTTGGAGTTTGGATTTGGAAAGCTATAGGATCGGATCTAGAAGCAATCATGGCCAAGCAATCACCGAGAAGACAAAGAACCGAAAGGTGTCAGCATGAAAGGAGTCAGGAGGCTTCCATAGGAGCAAACCAAGCCTCGGTCTTCATCACCAGGGATGAGATGGAGATGATGTTGGAAAGACAAGAGGAGAAGATCTAGAATTTGTTCCAACAGGTTGGGCAAATAGGAGCACAAAATCAAGGGAATGCAACCGCAAGAGATGTTGGAGATAGGGACCGGGAGCCCGGAGCAACCAGAATTCAGAATGAAGCGGGACCATTAGGAGCAGCCCCAGGGCTAAGGGGCATTCCCACGGAGTATGTTAATCCATCCTCAGGCAGGATACCAGACAGAACTATTTGACATGGCGTTGATAGAGAAATGGATGCACGTCCAGGAGAACAGATTCTGGAATTCCCTCATGAACTCGGGGGACAGATCAGAGGCAACAGACAAGGGACACAGCTTGGCAATGATGATAGACTAGCGGAGATGGTCAGACGAGCCATGAGAGGCCGACTAGTGAATAGAGATCTGGAAGACGTGAACAGGAGCCCTTTCACTCCCGCAATTAGACAGGCTAGGAATCCACCAGAATTCAAGCTACCAACACTGGAGACGTACGATGGGAGGATGGATCCTGCAGTTCATCTGACACGGTATATGAGGCATATGGAGGTACTGGGGGCATCGGAGGAAGTCATGGCCCGATGCTTCCCATTGTATTTGACGGACATTGCAGCACTATGGTTTAAACAACTGGAGAGCGGCTCTATTGGAACATGGACCGATTTGACTAAGAAGTTTATGAGGCAGTTCAGAGTTCACTTTTCGAGACCTAAGAATGTGATGAGTTTGGCAACACTGAAGCAAAGAACTGGGGAATCTTTGAGGAGCAATCTGATGTGATTTAATGCAGTGGCAACATCGGTGAATCGGCTAGATCCATCCATGGTTTTGATGGCAGCTGTATCTGGTACAGCTGATGGCATAGAATTCAAGAATTCATTAACAAGAGATCCCCCTATGGATCAAGGAGAATTTTATCAGGAGGCTGAAGGATTTTTACGATTAGAGGATGCAAATGCTGAAAGAGAGGAAGGAGAAGGAGTTGAAGTTTATGCAGTCAAAGGTGAAAATCCTCCGGAAAAGATTCAGGAAATGATAAAGGAAAACAGAAAGCCGAGGATAACGATGATGGACCAAAGCAACCGCGAAAGGAACCGAGATTCACCTCCTATTCGGAGTTGAATGAAACTTTGGAATGGATTTACCAGGACACCAGGGGGCAGATTGCTTATCGAAAGCCAATTAGGAGGGATTTGACCAGTAATGAGAGAAGATCAGACAAGTATTGCTTATTCCACGAGCTAAACGGTCATAGCACGAATGATTACAGGCACTTAAAGGATGAGGTTGAGGGACATATCTGAAATGGTCTGCTATCGCAATATGTGAAAAGGCGAACAACAGTGGGGGAGCGAGAGCAACCACCCCCTGCATCAAATGAAGGTTGCTCTGGATCGAGGCGTCAGCTTGTCATCAATTGATTGGAATAACGAAAAATAAGTGGAAAACTCCACACCAATGCGATTAAGTCATTTACACATGTACGGGATTACGAGCGATCCTCAAGCATGCTCTGATACGACTATCAATCGCATCAGTGTAGGTGTTTGCACTTTGACGTCTCTGTTGTGCTTTTGTTTTCTATTTCTTATGTTTAGACTTGATTTTGCTGGACATTTCTGTTGAAAGGCTCATCTGAATGTAAAGTTGGTTTACGGGATCACGAACGGTCCTTAGGCATGCTCTGAGATGGCGATAAACCGCCATAACAAACAATTCAGAAACTCACTCGAACATGAAATCTGACATTAATGATACTAAGTCCCCACCCGGGCACACACAATCCGCCTTGAACGGCATCCGACCGCGAACAGTCACATTCGCCTCGAACGGCACCCGACCGTGAACGATCATAATTCGCCTCGAACGGCACCCAACCGCGAACGGTCACAATTCGCCTCGAACGACATCCTACCACGAACGGTCACAATTCACCTCGAACGGCACCCGACCGCGAACGGTCACCATTCGCCTCGAACGGCACCCGACTGCGAACGGTCACCATTCGCCTCGAACGACATCGGACCACGGGCGGTCACCTTTCTCCACGAACGGAGCCCGACCTCGAACGGTCACATACAACCCCGAATGACATACGATCTCGAGCGATCGCCATCCACGGCCTGGTAGGATTATCAATCTCTTTACAGGTCATTAACAAGATATGAACGTCTAACTTATGACATTACAAAACACACCTTCCTATCGCAAGCCATGTTTTGGGGGAAAGTGTTATCCCACCTTTTAGCAAGGCCGTGATACGAAAAGATTAACTGGAAACCAAAGACAGTTCTCCTCGATTTTCAGTTATGTACAGGTCAGCTATGGATGTCGGTAAAATTTGTCTGAGTCCGGATCAAGCTACAATTGATGCAACACGACAAATACAGCTACGGAATCCAACATTCCAAATGTCAAGTCATTCCGAGTTCATATGCTTAAGATATGATCGGTACAAACCAAGAAGGTAGCATCATTTCGTATCCATCGGTGAACAGGACCATTTCTTATCCATTGACGTCCATCCACTTCGAGCCATCAAAAAACCTACTTCGGGTTGGCAACGTGTTCGCTCCGAGTCATTTCCCTGTTTATTTCGAGTTTTGTGGCAGTCTGCTTCGAGCCATTGGGAGGTCTACTTCGGGCCGAGAAGAAGATTACTTCGAGTCATGGCCATGAATCGATCGGCAACCTAGGTCCTCACCAATTTCGTATCCATGCTGTTCACATCCATCAAGTTTGCACTCGTTTGTTTCGTATCCATCAGACACATGCACCTTTCAAATCGACCAAGGGTATTTACTTCGTATCGATATACATTTCGTATTGATCCATGTTAATACATGTTTCATATCGATCACCCAGATGATCGATACGAAACCCGTCCCTTCCTATCGATGCAAAGTAGTCACAGTTGTCTACTTCGTATCGGTCACGTAGATGTGTACTTCGTATCGATCAACCAGATGGTTGATACGAAATGGACACTCTTCCATCAATGTGAAGCACTAGGGAACATATGGATACGAATCATATGTGATCGATACGAAGAGACCAATTATGATCGATACGAAAAGACTAATTATGATCGATACGAAGAGACCAATTTTGATCGATACGAAGAGCATAGCACCCGATGGATACAAAGGAGGAGGCAGTCAACACGTCATGAAAAGTGGATATACCCTAGCTCATCGCTCCACGTCGCCATCGTTTGATCATTACGAGCGAGATCGATGCGAACAACATCCATGCGAACTGCGCAGCTATCGAGAAGTACAAATTTGCATCGATCATATCTCACAATCTACAAGTCCAAATGCTACGAAATTCTCACAGGAGCTTGCGTACAACTTAAAGAATGTTCATGCTTAATTTCGACTCGATTGGGCCAAGGCTTGATCGATACGAAATTCGTTCGTATTGATCATAGATCGAGTGCAAACCACATGGGATCGATCGCGTGGGCCCACTCACGTGCCAGAAGAGGTGTCCCGAAATCTGAGCGAGATATTTGCAGCCTACGCCTATAAATAGCACCCCAGAGCCTGTAGAAAAAGGGATCTTTTGGACTCTGATACGTCCGGACTCTGCAGGAATCATCATTGTACTCGAATTCTATGGTTGTAATCCGCTGTAACTCATTGTAATCAACAAGCAAACTTTAATAAAATCATCAACTATAAAGTGTAGGTAGGCTGGATTGCCGAACCACTATAAACTCTGTGTTCTTTACTCCTTTCCTCTGAATTTTCTGAGTGTTCTTCATTTTTAATCCTCTACATACTTGTTATCTGAGACCTGTGATTGTGAATTGGTGCTTTCATCGACAATTGGGTGTTTGTGACCAATTTTGGCGCAAACAGTAGCCATTTTTCTTTTGATTTCCAAAAAGAAGATGGAGAAAGAGTATTGTACGTATTCTTTTCTTGCAACTAGAAAGTCTAATTGGGTTATTGGGTTTTGGGTTAGTATGGTTAGGATCCAATAGGCTATGGTTAATTAATTTAGGCTATTATATTTTAATTAACACCATATAACACTTAATGATCACTTAATTATTCCATTTTAACACCTATTGTTCCTATATTAAAATGTTTCACTTTATAAAATCAATACAACATATATAAAATTATTTAAACACTTTTAAACATTAATTTTAACACAAACATTTCAAATTTTACATATTCAACTAAAATAGGTAATTTTCTACTTAATTGTTTAAGGCTTACATTTTTAACAACTAACTTTGCACTAACATATTATTTTAAACATAATAAATGTACAAAAATTATAAAAATATTTTTTAATCAATATTGCACATTTTATATTCCCATTTGCAACTTAATTAATTTCCAAAATAACCAAAATTTTCCAATATCAATAAATTATCCAATTGTTGCATTTTTAACATGTATAAATATTTAGAACATGTTTTTATCAGCAATTACCCATTACAAAGTTCGAAAACTTTATTTTCTCCATACTTAAATTTACATAACCTAATAATATTGAATTGAAGTATTATATTTTTTCTAATTCAATATAACCCAAATCTCATTATTTAACCATTCCAAATGATTAACAAATTATTCTCTCCAAAATATATTTCTTCTCTTAATTAACAAATTATAATCATTATTGTAATTTGTATAGATAGGTAATCACAAAACCATGGTTGTTACAGACTCCCCCCTTATAAAAATAACGTCCCTGCAATTCCTAGAGAAGAGCTGTATTCAACACGATTTATTTCATCTAGCAAAAGAAAATAGATAAGCTTGAGTTAGAGTTTTCATCTTGAACACGAGAAGATAGAAAACCATGATAGGATCGCTCGATAAATTCTCTAGTTTCCTAAGTAAAGTCATTGGGATTACGGACCATTGAATCTTCATGAGCGGTACATCCTTATTTCGAAGGCGTTTAACCTCCAAAGCAAGAACACGGACATGATGTTGCACAATAGATAAATCAGGTGAGATATCAAGCTTTTACAAAATAGGAGGATCAATAATAGAATCTAAATCACGAAGGCACTTCCGAAGCTGAGAGACATAAAACACGTCATGAATACCAAAAAACTGGGCCGGAAGTGATACTCTATAAGCAACTGGACCAATACGCTCAGTAATAGGAAATGGTCCTATGAATCGAGGAGCCAATTTCCCGGTCTTACTGAAACGCATTACCGCAAACGAGATCACCAATGGAGAACTCAAGAGGCTTCCTACGGTTGTCTGCGTAAGGTTTCTGACGACTCTGTGCCTCTTTCATTCTTTGATGAAATAAGATCGATCTTCTCTAAAGCTTCTCGAATAGAATCAGGCCTAAAATCAACTTCTCCCTGAATTCCAACCAACAAGAAGGTGATCGACATGGCCTTCCGTATAGGGCTTCGAAAGGAGCCATACCGATATTGGACTGAAAACTGTTGTTATAAGAGAACTCAACAAGCGGTGGGTAGTCTTCCCAACTACCACCAAAATCAAGAATGCATGCACGAAGTAGATCATCAAGAATACGATTCACCTGTCCAATCTGTCCATCAGACCGCAGATGATAAACTGTGCTGAAGTTAAGCTTTGTACCCAAAGCTTTCTGAAGATTCTTCCCGAAATTACTGGTGAAAAGTGGATCTCTATCATAAATGGTCGAACTAGGAACACCGTGAAGTCTCATGATCTCCTTAATATATAGCTTGGATAGACGAGAAGCTGTCCTATTAGATTTAATAGGAATTAAATGAGCGGATTTAGTCAAGCGGTCCACAATAACCCAAACACTGTTATGGCCCGATCTCGAACGAGGTAGGCCATCAATAAAGTCTATATAGATTTGATCCCATTTCCACAACGGGACCCCAAGAGGCTGAAAAAGACCACTGGGATGCTGATGTTCGACTTTAATGAGTTGACAGGTCATGCAATTCCTCACATTACTTGCAACATCACATTTCATGCCTTCTCAATAATACAAGCATCTCATATCAGTATACATCTTGCTATTGCCGGGATGAATAGTATACTTAGAACGATGACAATCATCAAGAATGTCCCGCCTAAGATCAAAAACACTAGGCACAATCAATCGATTCTTCTTACGAAGACAACCATGAATATCAATGTTGAAATCGCTCAACTCCTCATCATGGGATTCCGTCTTACAGAGCTGAATTAGGCGCACAAGATCTGGATTTTGCCGCTGAGCATTGGTAATACGATCCAATAAGCTAGGACGAGCTTCCAAACTAAATAACAAGATAAGAGAATCTGAAGCTGGAGCACGATCACAAATATCACAAAGAGATAAGGTCTCCAACACATTCCACTTGGTTAACATCATAGAAAAAACAGCTTAGTGCTTGCGACTTAGCGCATATGCAACTCGGTTCCCCTTTCCAGCAGTGTACTGGATATCAAAATCATAAGAGGCTAGGAACTCGAGCCAACACTGTTGCCGCATATTAAGCTCTTTCTGGGTGAACAGATACTTCAATGATTTATGATCGGTATAAAGAATGAAGTGCTCGCATAATAAATAATGGCACCAAATCTTTAAGGCAAAGACTATGGCGGCTAACTCTAAGTCATGGGTTGCATAGCGAACCTCATTCGGATGCAATTGCCTAAAAGCATAGGCAACTACCTGATCTCTCTGCATAAGCACGGCACCGAGACCACATCGACTAGCATCGGTGTAGACAATAGGATCTTCATTCCCTTCGGGAACCACAAGGATAGGAGCATTAGTGAGAAGTTCTTTCAATTTATGAAAAGAAGCTTCACACTTATCTGACCAAATAAATCAAACGTCTTTTCTAGTAAGGCTAGTAACAGGAAGAACAACGCAGGAAAAATCCTTGATGAATCGACGGTAATAACCCGTCAATCCAAGGAAACTGTTGATCTAAAAAACATTCTCTGGCCTTTTCCAATTTTGAATGGCTTCTATCTTCGATGGATCGACAGAAATGCCATCAGAAGATACAACATGGCCAAGAAACTTCACCTTATTCTCCCAAAAGTGGCACTTAGAGAATTTAGCTTTAAGTTGAAGCTGACAAAAGGTATTCAAAACAATCCTCAAATGATGAGCATGATTGGCTTCGGACTTAGAGTAGACAAGGATGTTAACAATGAATACAAGGACGAACTTATCGAGATATTCTCGGAATACTCGATTCATAAGATCGACGAAATAAGCTAGAGCATTCGTCAAACCGAACGACATAACGAGCCACTCATAAGAAACATAGCGAGTGCGGAATGCGATAAGAGGAATGCTATCCCCCACAACTCGTAGCTGGTGAAAATCGGTGGCAAGGTCGAGCTGAGAAAAACCTTAGCACCACTCAACTGATCCTACATGTCATCGATCCTAGGCAATGGATACTAGTTCTTAATGGTTAATTCGTTAAGCTTGCGGTAATCGATGCAAAGCCTAAGAGTACCATCAGATTTCTGAACAAAGACGACCGCGGCACCCCACGGTGAAGAACTGGACTGAATGAATTACTTGGCTTCAAGATGCAACAATTGCTTTCTGAGTTCCTCATTTTCCTTAGTGGACATCCTCGTGGGAGGATGACTAATAGGCTGAGCACCAGGAATGAGGTCAATACGGAACTTAATTGCCCACTTGGGTGGCAAACCCGAAACAGGCTCAAATACATCAGCAAAATCACAAACGACTAGAATTCGAGATACATCATCATCATCTCGAGACTCAAGAGCAAATAAGGATGCTTTGGATTCACCATCAACATTTCGAAGAACACGAGACAACTGATCAGCCGAATCAATATGCCTAAGATATATGATCCTTTTAGAACATAGGATTCTGGCTTGATAACATGCAAGCCAATCCATCCCCAAAATCATATCAAATCCAAGATTGTGATTAACGTGTAGATTCACACGGAAAGAAAAAGCACAAAGAATAATCTCAACATCACTACAAAACATGCTAAGGGTTGCGGATCCCTTAATAGGATTCGCAATCCTCAAAGAAGTAACAAGGAAAGAAACATCCAACCATATAACATCAACAAGCTACTTCGATACGAATGAGTGTGAAGCACCCGTATCGAAGAGAACTCGAATAGAACGATCATGAAACAATATAGAACCTTCAAGAATAGAAGGAGAAGTACCTCTGGGCTGAGAAGAACCACCAGAAGCATCCACCACATTAAGCTTGCCCGACTTAACATTACTAGGATCAATGAGACAAGATGAAACCCGATGTCCCTCTTTCTTGCAATAACGGCACACACGAGGCTTGGGACAATCTCGAATCAAATGATTAGAAGAACCACAATTGAAACACTCCTTCTGACTAGGTGGTGCTCCATTGGGCTGGGAGCTAGAACCAACAGACTTCTTCTCGCTCTGAGGAAAAGACTTAGATTTCTGAAAAGGAAACTTCTTCTTGTTGGGGTTCTTACGAACCTCAGTCTCATCACTACTATCTCTCTCCTTCTCGACTGCTTCAAGGTGAAGCACCGATTCAACCAACTCCTCAAATGAAAGCTTAAGCTGAAGCATCAAAGATTTTTTCTTCAAAGATTTCTTGAGGCCAGAAACAAACTTGAGATTCTTCTTAATAGAAGTGCTAATATACTCGAGACCATACTTGGACAAGGCCTCGAATGAAGATACATACTCTGAAACTGAAGACTTTCCTTGCTTCAACTCAAGGAAGCGACGAGCTAAGAGAGCTTTCTCGGACTCGGGAAGGAACTTAAGTTCGAATCGCTCCCTAAACTGGATCCAAGTAAGAGTAGACTCATCAAGCAAAGTAATAAGAAGCTCATACCAATCAAATGCATGCTCTTGAAACATACTCAATGCTACAAGAACTCGGTGATGGTTGGAAAGATCCATGCGAGTAAAGATACGCTCGCATGTACGAAGCCATGCCTGGACCTCAAGAACAGACTCTGAGCCTTTTAAAGGCTTGCCTCCAAGATGAGAGAAATCACTGCACATACGCGCAAAAGCAAACTTGCACGGAGGGGATGAAGGAGTAGGAGTTGGAGGCTGAGTGCTCCTGAATAACTCCATGAACTGATCAGCATACATGAATACACCGTCTGGATGTGAGCTATTGGATGGCCTAGCATCAGATCGACGACCTCCGCCTCTTCCAGCCATTATTAAGATAAGATAAAGATTACCCATAGGATAAGATATCATTATTTCAATTATGGAATACTATGGAATTAAAATGCATTCCTAGACGTATTCCCAACTTATATCTATCCCAAGGACATGAAATGATTAAGGACACGATGATTAGGAAATATGTAACACTTATAGTGTACTCTGATGTACTGTAATATATGTTTTGTTCTATGTTTATCATATTTTATTCTGAACTTTGCTTTGATGCCAAGCTGTGATGCTCCACCCCAAGACCCACATCAACAAAGAGCATTATGGAGTAATACTGTTTGTTAATGCATAGAATAGGGCTGGTTAGGAGTGACCATCCGTAAGATTTGTCTTAAACAAGTATTGAATACGTCAATTGGTGCTCTAATTTTTTTCCTTTATCTTTCTCAAGTGGATCGACATACTCAATAAATGTTTAACACAAAACTATGGTGGCTAACAGATCTATCAAAACAAAATATAACAACAACAAATAGAATAGATCATAGAACAACAGTCACACATATATATACATATATACAGATACATCATAGTACACTGCATAGGGATACACCAGTGGTGATACATAGACCACAATACATACATCAAGTCAAAAAGAATATGTACATATCAGAGTACACAAAATAACTACAAGGCTACACAAAAGATGACTAGCATCCAAAAGAAAGCAAGATAATCCATAGCGGAAGCAGCATAGCGGTAATCTACAGCAGACGACTAACCTGAAACAACTCGGTCTAACCCGAGTATATAAAATACATGGGTCGGTCTTGCTTAAATAAACTGATTAGCACAAGATAGATGAAGTATAGGGATAAATGATAACATTTCTTCTCGAAAGAGAAGAAGCAACACCAAATACATACATACATACATACATATATCAATTACTCATGCGAGATGGTATCACCGAAATATCATATGAAAATTTCTCGAAAGAGGCAAGATCAACAACAACATCAATTAGACATAAATAATCTCCTCATATCATCGACATCCACAAAATCCAATATAATGGCTTCCATCAACCATAACTCCTAAATAGGAAATCATAAATCTTAAAAAGGCCAAAGGATGGCAACCACAAATCACAATATGTAGAACTCGGTTAAGAGTTTAAAACACGAAAATGTAATCACCATATAATAAATCCTCAAACGTCTCAAAGGCCCAGTAATCTCGAAATGGCGAAAACATTCGAAAATCAGAAATAAATCAAGAAATATCACAAAAGAGGGATCCCTATCACAAATGGCGAGTCTAAGCTATGCCTGCACGTGCTCCACAAAACGGCCGAAGCCCGCCAAGTATTGTATCTCAAATAAGGCGCTTAAAACGACCCGAAGGCCAGACAACCCGAAGGTCAAACAACCCGAAGGTCAAACAACCCAAAGGTCCAACAGCTAAAAAGAACAAACAACCCGAAGGTCCAGTACTGGCAAACAACCCGAAGGTCCATGAAATGTGTATAGCTTCAATAGAACGAATCCGGAATTAACCGAAAATGTAAACGCATGTGTCACTTACCACAAGTTTTACTAAATCGTTTAAATCACTTCCTCATTCTCTTGAAGAGTGCAAAAATGTGTATTTTGTACAGAAAATACTTTGCTTCGAGAAAACTAGTTTTAAAATAATTTTTTCTGAAATCGTTTGGAAATTCATGGCTTTGAAATTCTCTTTGTTATAGAGAATATATATTTTTAATAGCTTCAAAAATAATTATAAATGTTGTAAAATATTTATTTTGAAAGCTATTTTATTATAAAAAAAATCATTCCAAAATCAGTTTAGAAAACACATGCTCGAAAACATTAAAAATCACCGAAAACGCCATAAAATTGGCATATGAAATCTACTCAAAAACACGTCAATCTGAAGTATGGATCAACAATAATGTTGGCTTACCTATTGATAGGTTTAAGCCCTTCAAACACTTCAAAATATTGCAAGAATTGGTCATAACAATCACTGGAATAAGCAGAAGAAGCAAAACAGTGCACATGAGAAACAACAGAACAACCTGGGCAAAGTAAAAAGGCATGGATCGACCTTCATAAGGCTCAGGTTGACCCTGGGGAAGCATGGGTCGACCCATACATTTCTCAGGTCGACCCTAGGGTCGACCACCAGTGTGTCTGGGTCGACCTGATGGTCGCAAATGCTACAGGCAATTTTTCCTGTTTCAATCCCAACTTTGAGCACTGATTTCAGGCACTTCCAGATTGAATCATGCAATGAAATTTGACATGCACATAAAACTAAACATGGTCTATGATTCGAAAAAGGTTTCACTCAATTCCGGTATGAAACCAAAGAGATATGGGTTCACAAAGTTGAACCCAGACAAGATTCTTACTATAAACTAGAAATTTTACATTTATAGTTTATAGTAAATCAAAAATCAACACAAACTGAAACAAATTCTTTACAAGCAGCTTGTTTTGGCTAGAAGTGTGGGTTACTACTCACCTTAGCACCAAAATTGAGAAAATTATAAGCAAGGTGATGACTTTAGTTCCGATTTAGCTTTAGGAACCTATAGCTAAAGAAGAAATAGACATGCAAACACAAAAAGAAAGTTACAGTAAACCAAAAACTTCTCAAACTAGGAACTAATGAAATAATCTTATGGTTTGAATGGATAACCTGTTAACTCTCTTGAATTCACAAATTTCTCCTTTAATTTTTGCTTAATTTGGAGCTAGATTTGAATTTTTAAGAGAAGGTAGCCATTTTTCTTTTGATTTCCAAGAAGAAGATGGAGAAAGAGTATTGTACGTACTCTTTTCTTGCAACCAGAAAGTCTAGTTGGGCTATTGGGTTTGGGTTAGTATGGTTAGGATCCAATAGGCTACAGTTAATTAATTTAGGCTATTGTATTTTAATTAACAACATATAACACTTAATTAATCCATTTTAACACCTATTGTTCCTATTTGAACATGTTTCACTTTATAAAATTAACACAACATATATAAAATTCTTTAAACCACTTTTAAACATTAATATTAACACAAACATTTTAAATTTTACATATTCAACTAAAATAGGTAATTTTCCACTTAATTGTATAAAACTTACATTTTAACAACTAAATTTGCATTAACATATTATTTTAAACATAATAAATGTACAAATCTTATAAAAATATTTTTACTTATTAATATTGATTTTTAATCAATATTACACATTTTATATTCCAATTTGCAACTTAATTAATTTCCAAAATAACCAAAATTTTCCAATATCAATAAATTATCCAATTGTTGCATTTTTAACATGTATAATTATTTAGAACATGTTTTTATCACCAATTACCCATTACAAAGTTCCAAAACTTTATTTTCTCCATACTTAAATTTACTTAACTTAATAATATTATATTAAGGTATTATATTTTTTCCAATTCAATATAACCCAAATATCATTATTTAACCATTCCAAATGATTAACAAATTACTCTCTCTAAATTATATTTATTCTCTTAATTAACAAATTATAATAATTATTATAATTTGTTTAGACAAGTAATCACAAAACCAGGGTTGTTACAAACCCCCTTTGGGTTTCTCTACTGATTTTCCTTGCAAAACAATGGTTATGGATAATAAATAGATAATCATATGAGTTTATAACGATCAATTTAACATGTCATCCATTTTCCAATGAAATTCGACAAAACAAGCAATCAAACAATTTAACTAACATCCAAATAATCAATAAACATTTATAACATCATTGATATGATATAATAAAAATTAATATGAGTTAAACTCATCTTGATTTTTGGTTTCGCCGAAGCGTTCCAATTTGGACTAAAATCGAACGGGCATTCGATTGTAGCCCAAATTTTCACTTGCTCCAAATCTGACCAAACCAACTCCATCACGAAGATATCAACTCCACGAGTACAACGCAACTGACCACGCTTGATTTGGATCTTGTATGAAATAATTACGGATTTTATAAGTTATCGGATTATAAATAAATTAATTTACACTAATCTCACTCATTAAATTAATTACCCAAGGTAATTACATTTTTCTTCCCCAAATCGATAATGAAACAACTGATACAAGTGCACGCGACCTCCTCCCGTACACGCATGCCATATATCAACCTCCTGCCAACGAAAACGACCTCTGACAATGCATATGCCTTCCCCTTTACAATCTCCACGCATCGGGCACCTCAACGACAAGCTCGGTCGGGCCTACAATATCGTGACCTGGGAGTCACCGTAAGCGACAAACGAAAGTTGCAATTCACCTAAACACGTCAGACCACAATCTACTGATGCTATCGAGTGCGGCTTCGAATGAGAAACACGATGGAATCACTGGCTCGGCCTAACTCCGCCTCCTTCATCAACCAAGTCGAGCCCTAGGCTATCGGTCGTACACCCAAAACTGTCGAGTTGTTTAAGTCGACATCGCTAGCTAAATGGGTATGGAATGATAGAGATCCTCGATACAATCCTAATGAAGCTTGTTTGAAAATTTTTTGGGTGAAAGAATGATTTGATTTCAATTTTTTAAATAAACGCCATTTTCCATTTACTAGAATGAAATCGAAAACGGAGACAGGAGGGAAATAGTATATTGAAGTGTAAAGATGAGTTAAGCGTGAATTCTTTTGATTTATAGCCAAATAAAAAAACAAAATGATTGTGTTTGCTTTTTCAATGACAAAATTTTTTTTGAGCCGCCAAAATATCCATGACGTCAAATTGTTATTTAAAAATTGAATTTTGATTTTATTTTACAATGATTTTTAAATAAAATATTTACGGCACCCAACCACGCGATATTTCATTCGAGTATGAACCGCGGGTGACCGAAATAAAAATTTAATCGTGCACTAATATGCGACACTGTGAAGTTAAAGCGCCCAGCAGATTCAATGCGGCGGAGGTACAAAAAGTCATAGCGGGGATATAGCGAGGATATAGTGGGATATAGCGGATGACTCTAAAATAACATATAAAACTCGTATTTAATGTTTTTACAGATATATAAATGTTAATTAAATTAAAAATTAACATTTAATTGAATCATAATTAATACATAAATAATTTTAAATAAAAACATGTGCGAATATACTATAAATAAACGTAAAACTATTATATAAAGTAATTGAATTTAGTAGAATATTAGAGTATTTTCATTTCTGAAAATATATTAAAAATTCAATTAAATAAATTAATTTCATAATTTTTATAATGTATAAATGTCATTTTTCAATTCATTTCTTTTAAAGAAGATATAGCGGAAGCAGCGGAATATAGTGGGAATAACGGGATATAGCGGAAATAGCGGGGATTAAAGCGGAAAGGCTATATTTGGAGCTATATGAAAAAATCGTAGCGGTAGAAATCCGCTACGAGATATAGCAGGGTTATAGCGGGGTAGTAGCGGGGCATTAACTGCACAGATGCGACATGATCATAAATCAACCGTGAATTACATAGATTGTTTTATTTTGTGAAATTTTCAATATATCATCATTTGTCGATAAATCGCCAAATGAATAATTTCCATATTTTTCAAATTAACAATTATGAATAAATCAAATAAATTAAATTAAAAATACTTCAAAGGAAATTGAATCATAAAACTAAAAATAAATATTTTTGATTTATTATTCGAACTATTTACTACTGTAAATAAATTTACTAATTGGTGAAAAATTAAATTCACCATTAATATTTATTAATTTCAAATGAAGTTAAATAAAATTATTAAATCCATTTAATTAACACTCCATTTCACAATTCCAATATTTTAAATATTCCCTATATCTGAATTCTAAGGTATTAAATTCTAAACTCCAATTATTTAAATATTTAAAATAAATTAAACATTTAAAATCAAATGACCCAAATTTTGGGTTGTTGCATTCTCCCCCCTTAAATGAATTTTGTCCCTGAAATTCCTAAGGAAGAAAATGTTTCCAAACCCTTAAGTTTAAAACTTATTAATTAAAATGGGTTGTCAAACTTATTTCTAAAACCAATTAGCTAGAATAGATTTTAAAATTGTCTAGTCTTTTAAATTCATTCACCTATACCAACTAATTTTCTTCTATTCATTTATTCCAAGATATAACTCAGAAAATCAAAATTTAATTTTCAAACATTTTCTAAAATTCTTAAATAATTTCTAACTTTTATATTTTCGAAAATTTTCGCCAACGCCTCCTTTGCGCGGCTAGATCAGAACAACTACAAATTGCCACTATGGGCTTTAATCTAATCAAAAGAAAACAAAATCCAAGTGGCCTCTCATATCTAGGGCATAAAATCATCAACGAACTCAAATTTCTAAATGTAACAACCCAAAATTTAAGCTATAATAATTAATTAACGAATTAATTAAATAATAAAATAAGATTATGAAATTATCAGAACTGAGCCATGGTAGTTGCAACATTGTGTCCGTGGTAAATTTTTGGTCAATTTCCATATATAGTTTGTCAAAATCCGAGCTAAAACGAAGAAGTTACGAATTAAACAAGAAATAAGAAAAAAAAAATATACAAGGTTAGGTCGACCTTAGGGTTGAACCTCACCAGAGCTAGGTCGACATATAGGTCGACTCCCAGCATATGTAGGTCGACCTGCATGTCGACCCACCCTTGTATTTAGACGATGTTTCGTCTAGTTTGAACCGATGACGTGTTTTGTAATTTCTCTCCAATCTTGTGCGTTCATGCTCCCATCCGACGGTTCCCAGTGAGCCTATGACGTTGTTGCACCAGATTTAATATTCAAATCCAACGATATGAGATCCCTAAACTACACTATAAATAAGACCTTAGGCTTAGCTATTTTTCTCATTTAGATTTTCTCCTATTTGGGTTCATTGCCAAAGGCCGGACCCTAAATAGAACTTTTTTCTAAGGAGGAAATCTTTTTAATAAAAATATTCTACGCTGTAGAGTGGATCTAGGAAGACCAAGGACTAGAGCTAAGGACCATAGGTTAGTGTTTAGTAATTATTTTATATTTTTAAGTAAATTAAAATAATAGGGTTCTCAATATTTGTAGTTTTTCTGCAATTTTGAGACAATTTTTATAAGTTATTTACAGTTAATTTTAAAAGTTATTTTCAGTCTATTTTATTCAGCTATTTTATTTAGCTATTTTATTCAGTTATTTACGGTTATTTACTATTATTTGTCTTTATTTACATCTTTTTTATGTTAGAATTTAGCCTGTAAATTTTAGTTTCTTTTTATTCCGTTTGACACGAATTAAATATAAGAATATTAAAAAAGAGAATAATTCGCAAATATGGATTAAAATAGAAAACATTAAATTTACAGAAACTAGATGTAAAATAAGAAAAACTGTAATAAATAGAAG
The DNA here is from genome assembly GCA_030737815.1 of Allium fistulosum. Classification (NCBI taxonomy): domain Eukaryota; kingdom Viridiplantae; phylum Streptophyta; class Magnoliopsida; order Asparagales; family Amaryllidaceae; genus Allium; species Allium fistulosum. The sequence goes on along the minus strand of CM060907.1, from coordinate 895,959,704 downwards.
ATAGACTGAAAAGGCAAATTTGAGACATTTGCAAGCATGTTTATAACTAGTGGTTATAACTAAAAAGATAAAACAAAAGAGTAACAATTATAACGTAGGCTATAATTAAGTAGAAAGAACAGAAAGGCTTATTTTAAAACTTTAACTAAGTTAATAAGCAAATTATAACGTAGGTTATAATTAGGAATAAAAGAAAAGGCTTATTTTAAGACTTATAATTAAGTTAATAAGAAAAACAGAAAAGGCTTATTTTAAAGACTTATAATTAAGTTAATAAAGCAATAGAGCAGAATTAATAGAAGTGGCTTATTTTAAGAACTTACACTAAGTTAATAAGCAAGAACAGAAATAGGGCCCGTACCGACAACATTCCCTTTCAAATTAGAACTGATGGTCTCACAACAGATTAGGTGAGGCTGGGAAGGACCCTTTCAGACTACAACTGATGGTCTCACAATAGTTAGGTGAAGCTGGGACATAGGGTAAATAAGTGGCCAATAGATAGAAGCTTAAATCAGGGGATTTGGTTAAGGGGACAACTAGATTTTGTTTGTTTGGACCCGTACCAACAGCATTCCCTTTCAGACTAGTACTGATGGTCTCACAAAACACTTAGGTAAGGCTGGGCAAGACCCTTTTAGGCTAAGACTGATGGTCTCACAACAGATTAGGTGATGCTGGGAACACTTATGATGACATGGTGAGTAAGAGGTCACAAGAGGGGGGCGACAGTGAGTGTGTACCAATGGTGACCGAGCATGCGACATCGATTAGGGTTGTAATTCGCTACTGTGTTCCAAGCGCTAAAAAGGTGGCTTTTGCTGTGGAACCCACATGATGGGACTAGCTCATAGTGGCACAACAAAGATAGGAGGCCGATCAACGGGTAGAATTAGGACTCAGCCTAATTAAAATAAGATTAGGATTTCAGCCTAATCACAGCAATCAAAGACAAGTGCAAACAATCACAATCAAAGCAAACAGTTAAACAGTATTTTATCTCAATTTTACCTTTTCTTTATTTCCTTTCATACTAGAACTGTTGCTAAGTCTATTATCTTTATCTTGCTTAGAAATGCTAGTAATTACTTTCATGCACCAGACTTATAATCTGACCCACTCCTCTATTTCCTCTTTTCCCCCCATAGGCCAGCAGAGGCAAGGATAGTAGATTCAGATTTCTTGGAGATTCAGCTGTGGAGTTTTTCTTCATGTATTCTTCTTGTTTGCAGTTTTCTTTTCATTTGGCTTGTGATGTACTGGTACTTATGAGAGGGATGATTATTTTTATTGTACTATGATTTTATGAGACTGAGATCTATTTTTCATAAGACATGTTTATTTGTTATTTGAGACATATGATGTTTCTCATACTTATTTATGAAGTTTTATTTTGAATAATGAGTTACCATTTGAATGTTTCCGCTGTTATTATCTATTTGTCTTGTGAATCTTAGTCTTTGTTATGCTTTAGCTATACCTATAACGCACCATATCCTTTAGTGTGTCCTCTTTGGGTATGCTAAAGGGTGTGGGGTGTTTCACTTGGTATCAGAGCCTAAGGATACAGGATTCCTAAAAACTTGTTTTAAAGAGTAAAGTATTTTTCAAAGATAACATGTTTTAAAAATATTTTTTTAGAAAGAAACTCTTAGAAATAGTTTTCAAGTATAAAAGAGTTTTTATAAAAACCCCGTAAAAAGTCCAGTTCAACCTTCTTTCGATTCATTCGAGCCTAAGTTTTCTTTTCTTTGCATAGTATGGATGACTGGTTCCGTAGAGCTAAGGTACCAGAGTTGCAAGGGCAAGCACCCAATACAGCACTAGTAGGTGGAGATCCGTTAATCCACCTGTAGCACCAAATTTTTCTAAGCTATGCAAGGACTTCGCTAGTCTAGAAGGCAGAACGTTTTCCGGCATGGAGGATTCCATGGAGGCACGAGCTTGGTTGAGGGATATGGAGCAGATATTTGGGCTGTTAGGATTGGAGAACCACCAGAGAGTTCAGCTTGCATCTGGGCAGCTGAAGGGAGAGGTTAAGAAGGTCCCTAAATCAGAAAACTCTAAGAAGCAGTGGTGGGAGAATAAGAAGGATAAGGACAAAAGGAAACGAGGAGGACCTCAAAAGCACATCAGGAAAGGCGGGAAATGTCATAGTTGTGGATTGGTTAGGCATTTCGCAAAGGACTGTAAGAAGGGCTCAATGAAGGGGAGGTGTTACAATTGTGGGTAGCCTGGACACCTTAGTAGAGCTTGTCCTCAGAGGACGGGGCAAAGAGCAGGCGCACCTACAACGTAAGTACAGGCTTTGGATGCAACACCTTCTAGTAGTGGACCGGATCGAGGTAGGAAAGTCTCTGTAGAAGGTTTGATTTCTATTTTGGATTTTCCTATTCAGACTCTTTTTGACTCCGGAGCATCGCATTCTTTCATTTCTAGTTCCTTGGTTGGTTGTTTGCACTTAGATATTTCTCTAGCAGTAGACTCTATAGTTGTTTCAAACCCTATAGGAGGATCGACACATTTATCCATGATTTGTAGGGGTTTGAAAATTTTTATACTAGGCATAGAGTTTGATTGCGATGCCTACGTACTGGGATTTTCGGGATATGGAATGATTTTGGGGATGGATTGACTATCCACTTATGGAGAGATATTGGACTGCAAGAAGAGAGTCGTCAGACTAGAGACATGCAGCGGTAGGACTCTGGAGGTTTCTTAGGACCCACAGGGGTCAGTCATGTTGAGCTTCTTTTATTCCTTTGATTCATCACTAGGAGAGTTAGATTCTGTTCCAGTCGTTAGAGATTTCCCAGACGTTTTTGAGAAAGTTAGGGGACTACCCCCTAAGAGAGAGATCGACTTTAAGATCTGTCTGAATGAGAATTCTAAGCAAGTGGCATTGCCTGTGAGACATATGGCCCCTAAGGAGAGGAAAGAGTTAAGCAAGTAGATTAGTTAGCTATTGGAGAAAGGCTTCATCAGACGGAGCATATCTGATTGGGGAGCGCCAGTCGTCTTCGCTACAAAGGTGGATGGTTCCCTTCGACTTTGTGTAGACTATAGAGAGTTGAATAAGCTCACGAAGAAGAACTGTTACCCACTTCCTAGGATAGACGATCTTTTCGATCAGCTAGTTGGCTCTTCATTATTTTCTCAGCTTGATTTAGTGACTGGATTTCATCAGCTTATGGTCTCTGACGATAGCATCGATAAGACGGCGTTTAGGACACCCGATGGATTCTTTGAGTGGTTGGTTATGCCGTTTGGGCTAACCAATGCCCCAGCCTATTTTGTAGATTTGATGAGCCGTGTTTTTTGAGATGTCCTAAATAAGTTCATGGTAGTATTCATGGATGAAATTTTGGTGTTTTCCAAGAGTATGGAAGAGCATGCTATTCATCTTGAGGAGGTTCTTCGTACACTTCGTGTGCATCGGTTGAAAGAAAAATTCTTGAAGTGTCACTTTGGCGTGAGGAGGTGCGTTTCTTGGGGCATGTAGTCTTAAGAGAAGGATTAGCAGTTGATCCCGCTAAGGTGGTAGTAGTACAAGATTGGAAGGCCCCCAAGAACACTACTGAAGTTAGAAGCTTCCTAGGTTTAGCTGGTTACTATAGGAAGTTTATCAGAGATTTCGCTAAGATTTCAGCACCGCTTAGTCGCCTCACTAAGAATAATACGACATTTGTGTGGGACGTAGATTGTGAGGATTCCTTCACAATGCTAAAGAAGGCTCTTACTAGTGCACCAGTGTTAGTTTTACCCGATGGAGTTAAGCCTTTTACAGTATACAATGATGCATGTGGGATGGGTCTTGGGGCAGTATTGATGCAAGAAGGAAGGGTAGTATTATATGGAAGTAGACAGTTGAGAACGCATGAGAAGAACTACCCCACCCATGATTTGGAGTTAGCTGCTATTGTTTTCATGCTCAAGTCTTGGAGACATTACTTGCTAGGAGAGAAGTTCGAGCTCTTCACTAACCATAAATCATTGAAGTACCTTTTCTCACAAAAGGTTTTAAACTTGAGGCAACAACGTTAGATGGAGTTTCTAGCATCATATGACTTTGAGATAGCTTACACCCCTAACAAAGGAAACGTGGTTGTGGATGCATTAAGTAGGAAGAAAGCAACCCTTAGTCCAATATTTGTGGAGTGGAAAAGCCTATAGTTTATTTCCACCTTTGATTTTAAGCCCTCTACGGACATTACCCCTGGATTGTTGGCAGCACTTGAGGTTAAGCCTACCCTCATAGATCACATTGGCTCGAGGCAGCGAGAGGATTCAAAGCTTGTTGATATTTTGGAGAGGATTAGCAGAGAAGAGGTCTCTAGACATCTCCAACGCTATTCCATTGGTAGTAAAGGCTAGCTAAGGAGAGATGGAATACTTTGTGTTCCCTGCACTGGTGATTTGATGAGAGCGGTTTTAGCAGAAGCACACCATTCTAGGATGATTATCCATCCGGGTGGTGATAAGATGTATAGGGAAATGAAGAGAGTGTTTTATTAGAGTGGCATGAAGAAGGATGTAGTAGAGTTCGTGGCTAAGTGTCTAGTATGCCAAAGAGTTAAGGCGGAGCAGCAGAAGCCTGGTGGATTTCTTCAACCATTGGATGTACCCGAATGGAAGTGGGATAGTGTTTTGATGGACTTCATAGATGGCTTACCCCGATCTGGAAAGGGGATACCAATATTTGGGTGCTTGTAGATCGTTTGACTAAGAGCGCCCACTTCATTCCAATCAAGAGTAAGAGAACAACACCTTATTTAGCATCCTTATATGTTCGTGAGAAAGTCCAACTTCATGGATTTCCCTCTAGCATATGAGCGATAGAGACCCTATCTTTACTAGCGAGTTTTGGATGAGCTTGCAAGAGGCTTTAGGGATGCAGCTTAGATTGAGTACGACCTATCACCCTCAGACTGGATTGCCAAACGGAGAGAGTTAATAGAGTTCTTGAGGATTTGTTGAAGATGTGTATTCTTGATTTTGGAGGAACTTGGGAGGAGCATCTTCCTTTAGTAGAATTTGCATACAATATTAGTTTTCAAGAAAGCATTGGGATGGCACCTTTTGAAGCTCTTTATGGAAGACCGTGCAAGTTGCCTTCATGTTGGTTGGAGTCTATAAAGAGATTGCTACTTGGTCCCAACATGGTTAGAGAGACTTTAGAAAAGATTGATTTGATTAGAAGGAGAATGAAGACGGCCCAAGATAGACAAAAGTCCTATGCAGATAATCGGGGAAGGGACATTGAGTTTGAGGTAGGAGATTTGGTTTTCATTAAGGTGTCTCCGCTAAGAAAGGTAGTGAGATTTGGATCAAGTGGGAAACTTGCTTCCAGATTCATAGGACCATTCCCCATTGTGGAAAGGGTAGGGAAGATGGCATATCGGATAAAGCTACCGGAGAGACTCGCAGGAGTTCATGATGTTTTTCATGTTTCACACTTGAGAAAGTGCTTACATGATTCAACAGAGGTAGTGGAACCTAGTCAACTTGAGGAAGTTGAAGTGGAGAGAGAAGCATCGGTTCTTTGCATACCTACCAAGATCGTTGGACGTGATATCAAGAAGCTTAGGAATAAGGAAGTACCTTTGGTTAAAGTGCAGTGGGGAGACAACATTGAAGACGTTAAGTGGGAGGCTGAAGAGAAAATGCGCATCTCTTATCCGTATCTTTTTGATAGTACATTTTGAATTTCGTATGTCCATCTTTAGTTTTGAATAGGTTCTTTCCTTTAGTATCCTTCAGGAGGGTAGATCTTAGGATTCAACCTATGGATGGTAGGACAGAATGCAAACATGTTACTAGAACATGTTATGTATGATGGATGCCAGTGGTTGCAAGTGTTTGCTAGCGAATGCTAATGGACGCATATATATACACTAGGCACTATTATCTCTTAGGGATCGGCTTAACTAGGTCACTTAAGCATATGCATATGGATGCGTGTGCATTTGAATTTTTATTTTATTTCCATGGTTGCTATAAATGGATGATTATCATATGATTGTTGCATTTGGGTGATGATTGTAGCACGCATATAGAACTATCAGTTATCATTAGGGAATTTGCATTCATTTAGATACATGACACAGACGTGATTGCATAAAAAGGAGGTCGACTGAATCAGTAGACCGCCTAATCTTTTGCATTAGTTAGGAACATTGACACTACACTATTGCATATAACATAAATTGCATTAGAAAACTTAAGGACAATGGATGTACTAGATGGTGGTTGAATATATGGTTGTAGAATTTGGATGAAAATATTTATTTCATTCTTCTGTCCTTAGAGATTTCGGGGACGAAATCATTTAAGGAGGGGAGAATGTAACAACCCGAAATTTAAGCTATAATAATTAATTAGCGAATTAAATAAATAATAAAATAAGATTGTGAAATTATCAAAATTGAGCCACGAGAGTTGCACTATTCTGTCTGTGGTAATTTTCTGGTCAATTTCCATATATAGTTTGTCAAAATCCAAGCTAAAACGAAGAAGTTACGAATTACCAAGAAATAAGAAAAAAAAATACAAGGTTAGGTCGACCTTAGGGTCGACCCTCACCATAGCTAGGTCGACCTATAGGTCGACCCGCAGCATATGTAGGTCGACCTGCATGTCGACCCACCCTTGTATTTAGACGATGTTTCGTCCAGTTTGAACCGATGACATGTTTTGCAATTTCTCTCCAATCATGTGCGTTCGTGCTTCCATTCGACGGTTCCCAGTGAGCCTATGACGTGGTTGCATCAGATTTAATCTTCAAATCCAACTGTCCGAGATCCTTAAACTGCACTATAAATAAGACGCTAGGCCTAGCTATTTTTCTCATTTAGATCTTCTCCTATTTGGGTTCATTGCCAGAGGCTGGACCCTAAATAGGAAATTTTTCTAAGGAGAAAATCTTTTTGATAAAAATATTCTACGCTCTAGAAGTGGATCAAGGAAGACCAAGGACTAGAGCCAAGGACCACAGGTGAGTGTTTAGTAATTATTTTAGTTTTTTAAGTAATTTAAAATAATAGGGTTCTCAATAGTTGTAGTTTTTCTGCAATTTAGAGACAATTTATATATAAGTTATTTACAGTTAATTTTTAAAGTTGTTTTCAGTCTATTTTATTCATCTACGTTATTTAGCTATTTTATTCAGTTATTTACAGTTATTTACTGTTATTTAATGTTATTTGCCTTTATTTACATCTATTTTACGTTAGAATTTAGCCAATAAATTTTAGTTTCTATTTATTCCGTTTTGCGCGAATAAAATATAAAAATATTAAAAAAGAGAATAATTCGCAAATATGGATTAAAATAGAAAATATTAAATTTACAGAAATTAGATGTAAAATAAGAAAAACTGTAATAAACAGAAGATAGACTGAAATAGGAAAATTTGAGACATTTGCAAGCATGTTTATAACTAGTGGTTATAACTAAAAAGATAAAACAGAAGAGTAACAATTATAACGTAGGTTATAATTCAGTAGAAAGAACAGGAAGGCTTATTTTAAAACTTTGACTAAGTTAATAAGCAAATTATAACATAGGTTATAATTAGAAATAACAGAAAAATTTATTTTAAGACTTATAATTAAGTTAATAAGCAAAACAGAAAAGGCTTATTTTAAAGACTTATAATTATGTTAATAAGAAAATAGAGCAGAAATAACAGAAGGCTTATTTTAAGAACTTACACTAAGTTAATAAGCAAGAACAGAAATAGGGTCCGTACCAATAGCATTCCCTTTTAGACTAGGACTAATGGTCTCACAATAGATTAGGTGAGGCTGTGCAGGACCCTTTCAGACTAGGACTAATGGTCTGACGATATTTAGGTGAGGCTGGGACATAGGGTAAATAATTGGCCAATAGATAGAAGCTCAAATTGGGGGATTTGGGCAAAGGGCGTAATTAGATTTTGTTTGTTAGGACCCGTACCAACAGCATTCCCTTTCAGACTAGTACTGATGGTCTCACAAAACACTTAGGTGAGGCTGGGCAGGACCCTTTCAGGCTAGGACTGATGGTCTCACAACAGATTAGGTGAGGTCGGGTACGCTTATGCTGACAGGGTGAGTAAGAGGTCACAAGAGGAGGGGGGCGACAGTGAGTGTGTACTAACGGTGACCGAGCGTGCGGCATCTATTAGGGTTGTAATTCGCTACTGCGTTCCAAGCGCTAAACATGTGTCTTTTGCTGTGAGACCCACAGGATGGGACTAGCTCACAGTGACACAACAGAGATAGAAGGCCGATCAACGAGTAGAATTAGGACTCAGTCTAATTAAAGTAGGATTAGGATTTCAGCCTAATCATAGCAATCTAAGACAAGTGCAAACAATCACAATCAAAGCAAACAGTTAAACAATATTTTATCCCAGTTTTACCTCTTCTTTATTTCCTTTCATACTAGAACTGTTGCTAAGTCTATTATCTTTATCTTTCTTAGAAATGCTAGTAATTACTTTCTCTCACTAGACTTATAGTCTGACTCACTCCTCCATTTCCTCTTTTCCCCCCATAGGAAAGTAGAGGCAAGGACAGTAGATTCGGATTTATTGGAGATTCAGTTATAGAGTTTTTCATTATGTATTCTTCTTCTTTGCAGTTTTCTTTTCATTTGGCTTGTGATGTACTGGTACTTATGAGTGGGATGATTATTTTTATTGTACTCTGATTTTATGAGACTGAGATCTATTTTTCATAAGATATGTGTATTTGGTATTTGAGACATATGATGTTTCTCAGACTGATTTATGAAGTTTTATTTTGAATAATGAGTTACCATTTGAATCTTTCCGCTGTTAATATCTATTTGTCTTGTGAATCTTAGTCACTGTGATGCTTTAGCTATACCTATAACGCACCATATCCTTTAGTGTGTCCTTTTTGGGTATATTAAGGGGTGTGGGGTGTTTCACTAAATCTATTGCATACCTTTTTGCATTTGACTTATATTTTAGAAAGCAATTTATTATCTCTCGGTGAACACAGGTGCACAAGAATCAAATAGAATCTGTTGCATACCTGTACTTATGAAATCTAAAAGAAAATCAGGCTGACAAAAACCAGCTGGTGTAACTCTGCATGCAAAAACTAGTCTGATCTAACTCTACATGAAAGCAACAATCATATGTGACCAAATACAGAGAATATTCTGTAAATGAATGCTATGCATCCAGTAACTTCAAATAATGAATTTAGATCTAAATACCCGAGTTTTCCAATTCATTAATTTATTTTCAAATTTCCCAGACGAGAGAAATCAAAGATCAAAAATCAAAATGACAAGGAGGGGGATTCCTCCAAATAAAGTATGGTGAAACTCCAGAATCAGAATAACATGGAGCATCCAATGGTATTCTGGTTCCTCCAAAAAGATAAATCAGAGTGAACAGATATCATGCCTTTCCCAAAATCTTCAAAAATTACCATATTCAAAATCACAAGGATTTAGGTCCTTATCACAACAATTTAAAGTCTTTTGTCTATAATTTTTAACTTTACAAACGATGGTCTATAAAATAACGTAATCAATCACTTCAATTTAATCAAATCAAATCAATCAAATTCCATGAAGGAATAAACTAACAGTAACAGTCAATCAAATTCCACAAGGGAAAACTTACCACTTAACATTGTTTCGAAATGCCAAATGACTAACAACCAATTTTATTTTTAACTTAGGTTCAAAAATTTGTCCAAAAATATAGATAATTTTCTAAGCGTACCGTTTTGCTCATTGGCCTTTGGTTATTGGTCAGAAGATTATCCAAACTAACCCGGACAAAATGGAAAGTTATACTCTAAATTTATTAGTTTCTTAATTATATTAAAAATTTTCTAATTCACTTATATTTTCACTTAGTATTTTATTCAACACTAAAATTGTTTATGAATTATCTCATAAATTCTCACCCCTGTGCAGTTAAAGCGCTCGGTAGATTCAATGCGGCAGAGGTGCAAAAAGTCATAGCGGAGATACAGCGAGGATATAGCATGATACAGCGGATGATTCTAAAATAGCATATAAAACTCGCACTTAATGTTTTTACAAATATATAAATGGTAATTAAATGAAAAATTAACATTCAATTGAATAATTAATACATAAACAATTTTAAATAAAAACATGTGCGAATATACTATAAATAAACGTAAAACTGTTATATAATATAATTGAATTTAGTAGAATATTAGAGTATTTTCATTTCTGAAAATATATTAAAAATTCAATTAAATAAATTAATTTCATAATTTTTATAATGTATAAATATCATTTTTCAATTCATTTCTTTTGAAGAAGATATATCGGAAATAGCGGATTATAGCGGGAATAACGAGATATAGCGGAAATAGCGGGGCTTAAAGCGGAAAGGCTATATTTGGGGCTATATGGAAAAATCGTAGCGGTAGAAATCCGCTATGAGATATAGCAGGGTTATAGCGGGGCAACAGCGGGGCATTAACTGCACAGTCTCACCCAAGTGTCAAAATATTCTATAAAGTTATTTCTTTATAAAACATAAAATAATAACTTATTTCCACTTTACTTACTTGTATAATACTCTTCATCCCAAGAGTACATACAAATTTATTTTAACTTTTTCAAAGATCAAGGTGGAAATCAAATCAAATTATGGTCACTTAAAATCGAGTCAACCTATTAACCTTTTTAACTTAGAGTGTTAAAACGAATAATATTTATGGGTTGACCCAATCAATAAATATTTTACACTACTTAGATGTTTTTAAACAACTATATGATTTTAATAAAAGTAATATTTATCAAAACTTTCTTATTTAATTTAACCCAATTTACCCATGCTAAATTATCACCTATCTTATCTAAGGTAGAAATCTTATTTATCAAAGCAATCTCTTATTAGAAATACCTTTTTGTGTTTGAAACCAATTCCCTTTTAGGGAACGTAAAAATTTTGATACCCGGTTTTAAATTTCAAAACTTATTTTGGAAAGCATATTGCATATATTTTGATGTATATAACTTAAACAATTTATTTATTAAAACCCACTTTGGGTTTATTAGGATTTGAACTCATTCGAACGCACAATGATAAAGAGAATAATTTACTAAGTATTCCACAACATTCGCCTAAGCAAACATCCGATCGTCACTTAGAAGATTATTCAGATTACTAAAAAACTAATCCAAACAATTTCCTTCCTAATTATCCCAAAGAAAAAGCATTCCATTTAAAAATCTTGCTTTCCAAAATATTTTTATTTTCAATTACATCCAGAGATATTTCTATTTCATTTCTCAAAATTCTTTCGAAATTATTTTCAAAAATTCGAGGATTTAGATTCATAAATCCTTTTTAAAACATGTTTTCTAAACTAAATTTATATAAAATTTCATTTATATAAAAATCATTTCATATCGTAATAATTCTTCTTTATTATAATCAAAAAATTTCAAACGTTTATTATTATCTAAATGTTTTATCTTACCATTTAGACTATATTTACAACTTTTTATTTAAAGTTCAATCCATAACTCACTATTATTAAATGGAGAGTTTTTAACCTAATCATATTCTTTGAACACCTTTATAGTCAATTTGTAAAAATTAATTCACCAAGGGTTCATTTTAAATCAAAGCGATGCTCCTAAATAAACTAAGCACCATTTAACAACAATCAAACAACAGTCAATGCTTCTTATTTAAATTAGGTATAACCGAATTACCAATAGTGATCATAAATACATATTATCACTATTAAACAAACATACTATATAACTATCTAAAGTTTTTGAAAATTGTTCCTTTATATATATAAAATATAATCCTAGGCAAGATATTAAATTTGCTAAAATTTTAAAAAATTTCAATACCATGTCCTTTGGCTTTGGTCGAGTGTTTAGAAATCCCTATCGATACCGTGGTGTCCTACGTCTCGACCAGAATGCATAAAAACTCTATAGACCAATTAACATAATATGTTTTTATAACATTAACAAATACATTCGTGAATATATAATACTCTCAAACTCATTCTAGGGTGTCGCTTACCCTATCTCTAATGAGCCAAACCCTACCAAAGCCAAGGTTCTCGCTTAACCTCGAGCTTTGATACCAAATAACAACTCGCCTTTTTGACAATCAAAAGTTGATACCGAACACTACCACTGTGTTCAAATGTCGCGCATCCAATCGACAAAAGGGCAGATTGTTAGGGTAATAAAAAGAAAAAGAACAGAGAAAACAGAATCTCACAGCGAATAGACAACATATAATATAACAAAGACAATAAAAACTGTCATCCCAAAATACAGAGTACATTAGAGTTAATAACAAACCTTATCAACTGGACAGTTATAAAATCCTGACCTTACAAATGCCGATTGGTGTACTATATAATATAGTGGAAAATAAAATACTACGATAGGTGAATCTTCAGCTCCCTTCCACGATCTCCAAAACTTCTAAACAACCTGGGAACATACTCGGCCTGACCCGAGCATTATATATAAATAACAACCGGATCAGTCTGGAAATACCAGCGTGAGATAACTCGAATAATGAGGAACATTTATAAAAGTTCTGTGAGACTACACCAACAACGCGGAACGAGTTTTTACCTCACAAAAATAACATCCATACAGGCAAGAGTAGAAATAAATATCAGGAAACAAATCCAAATATGAATGAGCATAAATAATATTAAACCAGACTTTAAAGAATGGAAATAAACCAAGTAAAATCCAAACAAGACAGAATGGATAGAACAACGAAAACAGTCCAACTTGATAAAATGAACTAAATAAGGTAACGGTCCAACTTGATAGAATGGAATAAATAAATGCTTAAATGCCGTGATGAGGAGTTGGCTCTACTCATGGCAATTTAAAGCTAAAACAGATTCAGGGTTTCGAATCAAATAAGGAAAGGAAATTTTCCAACAAATGACTAGGAAGGCACACCTCTCTTGAAGTATACCTCTAGTAATATACTTCTAAGAAGATCATTTACTTTATGGCACTTCTCGGACAATACCAAACCGGACCCCGTCAGACCTTACCAAGTATCCGAATATTTCCACATCTAAGTGCACAACCGAATTGAAACTAGATGAGATGTGAAAATACCCTAATGGGAGCAACCCTACATAGCTTGGCTACCTCTTGCGCTTTTGGTTTAGTCATTTCTGACAAAGGATAGCAAAGCTCAATGGAGCAATAAATCATCTTAGAATGATGATAATAAAGTAGCTGAAGTAACCGGTAGCTGAGCTACCAACTATCGAGGATATAAAACGATCGTATATGGAAATTAGGTCTTGTATACTTATCACCACTCATTGAATTTCGAACCTGTGCTTTTTCTTGGTTAACAATAATACCGGACAAGTCAAGGTAGTGTTACCTCAAAGTAAAGTCCAACGATCATTCTTAAATTTTGAAATAGCGACAAGTTTACTTCTTCGATGTTTAGTGCTAATTAAACAAATAAATCGTTTTTATATAAGTGATTCGCTTTATGGAAATAATTTATTTCCACAAACGAATCAAACTTTTACTTTTAAAAACGAACTGAACTTGTGCTTGATTTCTATATTGGTAAAACACTTTTAGAATTAGTTCCTTATCGTTAAAACGTTAAGAGAATAATTTTTTCCAAGAGCGCAACCCCGATGGCCTAAACCAACATCAGACCAAACACCCAGAAGATTATCCAGCCTAATATCCCAATAATCGAGTTTTTAAATAAACAAAATCCATTATCTTTAATAAAATAAATAATTATTTCCAAACCCTTTTATAACACTAGTAAATTAACTTTAAATCAGTTGATTAAATTAATTTTATCATATTAGTTAATTTACTTAAATCACTTTTATTAAATCAATTAATTAACTTTAAATATCATTAATTAAAAAGATTTATTAAATTCAAATAATCATTAGTAAAAAACGAATAAGTCATCTCAAACATCATTTATTAAAATGATAAGTAATTTCAAATTCCATTAGTTAAGTTCAAATGATCACAAATTAATTGAATTAATTAAATTCAAGCCTCATTAGTCAAAACGAGTAATTAAAATATCATTTGTTAAAATGATATATTCAATTATAAAACACCATCAATTAAAATGATTTATCTAAATTCCAAACATCATTAGTTAAGACAATTAATTAAATTTAAAACAATTATTAACTAAGATGACCAATAAAATTCAAGTATCAAGTATTTAAAATGATTAATTACTTTTAAATATCATTGATCAAAATGATTATTAATTTCAATTATCATTAATTGAAATAATAAATTTAATTCCATCATCATTAATTAAAATAATTAATTAAGTTCAATAAATTAATTGAACTTCATTACATTAATTAAAAGAATTAATTAAACTCAAATAATCACTAGTTAAAATGATTAATTAAGTATAAAACATCATTATAAAAAATAATTGATTAAATCTAAAGATAAACCAATTTTTAATCATCATTAATTAAATTGGTTAATTAATCTCAAAATCATTAGTTAAAATGATTAATTATTTTAAATTATCATTTATCAAAATGATTAATAAAATTTGCAATATTCTTTTTAGCCGAAACACAAGCTCAAGTTCATATGATAGGGTTTTGGGGATAGAATTTGATAAATGATGATATAGCGGAATTGCTATACCGACAATTAACAGGTTAAATGGAATATCAGGATTTAATTCGATTATATTAGCATAAAGATGAAAATAAATAATTTATTGGCAAGAAACCCCCTTTGGGTCTCTCTATAGATTTTCTCTAAAAAAACAATGGTTATGGATAATAAATAGATAATCATATGGGTTTATAACGATCAATTTAACATGTCATTCATTTTCCAAATGGAAATTCAACAAAACAAGTAATCAAACAATTTAACCAACATCCAAATAATCAATAAACATTTATAACATCATTGATATGATATAATAAAAACTAATGTGAGTTAAACTCACATTGATTTTCGGTTTCGTCGAAGCGTTCCAATTTGGACTAAAATCGAACAAGCGCTCGATTATAGCCCAAATTTTCAGTTGCTCCAAATCTGACCAAACCTACTCCATCATGAAGATATCAGCTCCACGAGTACAATGCAACTGATTGCGCTTGATTTGGACCTTGTATGAAATAGTTACGGATTTTATAAGTTATCGGATTATAAGTAAATTAATTTACACTAATCTCACTCATTAAATTAATTACCCAAGCTAATTACATTTCTTCCTCAAATCGATAATGAAACAACTGATACAAGTGCACGCGACCTCCCCCCTATACATGCACACCGTATCTCAGTCTCTTGCCAACGAAAATGACCTCTGACAATGACTACGCCTTCCCCTTTGCGATCTCCACGCGTTGGGCACCTCAACGACAAGCTCGGTCGAGCTTACAATATCGCGACCTGGGAGTCACCGTAAGCAACAAATGAAAGTCGCGTTTCACCCAAACATGTCAGACCACCATCCACTGATGCGATTGAGTGCAGCTTCGAATGAGAAACACGATGGAATCACTGGCTCGGCCTAACTTCGCCTTCATCGTCAACCAAGTCGAGCCCTATGCTATCTATCGTACACCCAAAACCATCGAGTTATTTAAATCGACATCGTTAGCTAAAGTATGGGTATGGAATGATAGAGCTCCTCAATATGATCTCAATGAAGATTGTTTGGAGATTTTTTGGGTGAAAGAATGATTTGATTTCAATTTTTTTAATAAACGACCATTTTCCATGTACTAGAATGAAATCGAAAAAGGAGAGGAGGGAAATAGTATATTGAAGTGTAAAGATCGGTTAAGTGTGAATTCTTTTGATTTATAGCCAAAGAAAAAAACAAAATGATTGTGTTCGCCTTTTCAATAACAATTTTTTTTTCGATCCACCAAAATGTCCATAACGTCAAATCATTATTTAAAAATTGAATTTTGATTTGATTTTGCAATGATTTTAAATGAAATATTTATGGTACCCCGCCACGCGATATTTCATTCAAATACGAACAACAGGTGACCGGAATAAAAATATAATCATGCACTAATATGCGACATGATCATAAATCAATAGTGAATTACATGGATTGTTTTATTTTGTGAAATTTTCCAAATATCATCGTTTGTCGATAAATCGTCAAACGATTAATTTCCATATTTTCCAAATTAAAAATTATGGAAAAATCAAATAAAATAAATTAAAAATATGTCAATGGAAATCAAATCATAAAACTAAAAATAATTAATTTTTTATTAATTATTCGGATTATTTACTACTGTTACGAATTGGTGAAAAATTGAATTCACCATTAATATTTATTAATTTCAAATGAAGTTGAATAAAATTATTAAATCCATTTAATTGACACATCATTTCACAATTCAAATATTTTAAATATTTCCTGTATTTGAATTATAAGTTATTAATTTCTAAAATCCAACTATTTAAATATTTAAAATAAATTAAACATTTAAAATCAAATGCTCAAATTTTGGGTTGTTACGCACTACTAATTAAAAGGTTGAGTAACACTTCATTTGTTAATTTTAACCTCATTCATTAACACAAATTAACTTACCTTCATTAATTAAGCAATTTACATAAGCCACTTCGATTTATGTAAATTATCAACCTTAATCCATATATTAAGGAAATTTATTGGCTAATTTTTTTTAATAGAGTAATTTATTAATTTGAAATATCTTAAATTAATAATTAAATAAATTAAGTTAAACAACATTAATAATATGATTAATTAACCCAAAACTTAGATATTTAAAACAATTTAATAGCTTAAAATAATTAAAGTTAAAATATCAAAAAATAAAAATTAACTTTAAATAATGCAAATAAGATTACATCAAATTTAAAACATTTTAAATAAACATAATTAACCTTAAACCTATTTCAATTATGAAATTAGTAACTTTACATTGATCAAATCTGATGCTTAGCGACTGCAAGGGTACTTAAGCAAGTTACTATCTCTTTTCATATCACAAGGGGTTCATATGTCGATGCCATATTCAATATGGTCCGGCTACCAAGCTTCTAGCACTAAATTATTAACAATCCATAGTTAATTTACCATCAAACCCATACTGATTTATCCGTATGTTAATTAGTGCACAGATTAACAATTTACTTAGCATGTGCAGAATGGGATTTTGTTCTGCTCCATGGATGTCCATGATAATCTATATGACTCAAATTAACTTAGCAGTGTTTTATTTGGCCGAATAAACAACTTCGATTAAGATATATAATTTTAAACGACGTTATTTATATAAATAACGTAATTTAAAATCAGTCTATTTTAATATGTCATAAAATTCTAATAGTCCAAATCAACCAACAATTTACATGAAGGCGCAGTACTCGTAAATACGGTCACAACACAAAAATCCGCACGTCGATCGGATTTAAAATGAACACGTTATCGATACTTTAATTTTTTATTTAAATTCAATCTTAAAACTTTTTTATATAATGATGGGCTGATCCCAAGAATTCACACCAAACCCGAACCCTTTCTTTCCCCCATTCTTCTTCTTCCTTTGTTCTATTCACACCTGCACATTGCCATGGCCATGCACGATGTGCACGTACATGCCATAATTACTCCATAAAACCCACACTTCATCCCATCGAGCTTCTCTTCCCGCGCTCGTTCTTTTCCACCACGCCACTATTCGATCGACACTCTCCACTATCTTTCCACCTTGCGCAGCATAGCTACATGGTGCGATCATTTCGTCATCAATACCTACGAAAAAATCACCACATGCACATCTCTCCACCCTGATCACTCGTCTACTCTCCGATTTGAGTATCGCTTACCGAATCAAGAGTTAAATTCAACCCTAGTTTTGAAGATTTCAAATCAACGTCATGGATTGTTGCCAAATTTACATGAAAATTTTCTTTCTCCGATACGAACCTGTTAGCGTAGACGGTGCCGAGCGATTATTGAGTTGAGTGAAATTTTTTTTTCAAAGTTTTGACACTATTTTCCCCCTTTCAGTTTTTTGAAGATTTTTCCATCGGTGCTCGACGAAATTCAATGCCGTAAGTTTCTAAAAGTACTACAAGAGAATACTAACAACTTTCATTTAGATTGTCAGGGCCAATTTCAAGTATTTAGGAAGATATGATTTTTTATAAAGAGGAAAAGTGTAAATTTCCACTTACTGTAATGTTACTTTGAGATAATATGAACTATCCACCTCTATATACATAGTTATTCTTAATATCATATATCCCAAACATGTACAATCATTTTAAACATTTACCTATACATGAATCATGCACTTTACTGTAATATGATTCAGCAAAAAAAATCATAGGCAGAGGCTACTCACAGTTTTTATTCCAAAAGATTTCTGCTATTGGGAAAAAAGAAAAAGGAAGATTGTATAAAGGATGAAGAAAACGGAGATACGGCAGTTCCATTTATAAGTCCAAACCTTGATTTTACTTTTCAAATAAATTTCCCTGCTTATGTACTGCTTATGAATCATTGCCTGGTACTCTCTTTTTTTATATTTACCGAAGCCTATAGGTGGGTGGCTGAACATAGCTTAACCCATATTTCCTTTTGACTTAACATAGCTAAAATTATTATCTGTGTTCTTTTCACATGATTAAAGAAGATATTATATATATGTGTGTGTATATATATATTATGTGATGAATAAACAAACAGATAGAGTATTTGAAGCTCACAACAAAAAATTTCCAATAATTTAAGTAAACCAAAATATTCGAAATATACCAGACATATAATATGTCGAATCACTCATCAAATATGTTTCTTATGTATATATGCAAATTTTGGGGTTGTTATGTGTGTGTGGTAAGAAATTTTCTCCTTAATCAAAAATCAGCTGACGATACCCAAGCAATATTGTATTCAAATAAATATTGTAAATCTCTAATTTTTCGATCAAGTTATCAAAGGATATTTTTTTTATTCTATTTATTATACTTTTATGATTGACTAAATATCCATATGAAATGTTGTCGAATTCTAGGTTGTTACATTTTTCCCCCTTAAAAGAATTTCATCCCCGAAATTTATTCTATCTTTAACACAATAAAAGACTAGAAAAAATCTTATTAAAGGAAACAATCAACAAGAACTAACCACATACTGTCATCCAACTACCATCCATATAACATAACACTTAATTAGCATATCATAAATGAGCATAAGATTTACATACTTAAGCTACCTAGTTAAATATGTCAATATAAATATCTACATACTTAGATAAAACACTTAATTAAACACTACTACTTCCTTGACCCTCCTATCCTACAGAAAACCTTCCCCATCCAAATCATCATCGCTAGAAAGGTTAATAACTTCCATATCGTCATCATCCTCATCATCATCATCATCTGATACCCAGATGATCTCCGAATATGGATTTGGTGGAAAAAGCATCAGGGATTCCTATCCACATTCAAATAGCTCCTCGTTTGTCCAATGATGGCCCATCGCCTCTTCGAGCTGATTGAGAGTGCCTTCAATCTCCTTCCAGTCGGGCTCCATCCCTATCACTCCTACCTTCTCCATAATATCTACTCCTTCTTCGACTGGGTCCTCCTCTTCCTCCTTTTCTTCCTCTTCGGGATCTTCCTCTTCATTCGGTTCCTCGTCCTCTTCCACCTCGTCCTGGTCTTCCTTTTTGTCTTATTCCTCCTCCTCTTCCTTCTTGTCCAGGTCCTCATCTCCTCCCAAGTATCCACTATCCTCCTAGAAATTATGGCCTTCTCCTTGATCAAAATCACCTACTCCGCTCCGTTCTACCTTTGACTCTTCCTTCGAGTCATGTGCCATTCCCTTATCATCCATGGATTCTCTTTCGTCCTTCTGCTCGCTGTCTACCATAGGCTCTTCAAACATAGGAGGGTTAATCACTTCTGGCTTCGCCCTTCTTAAGCATATCCTCTGAAGCTGGCTAAGTCTCCTCTTTGTAGTCACACGGATAATGGGTGACATCTAACCAAACAAAAAAAATCCAAGGATAAGGTACTTAAACTTAAAAGAGTTCATATATCCTTAAATGATGGTTCAATTCCTTAATATATTAGCATAAGGTTGGTGTATCCTGTTGATTACAATGTCTTTTATATCCAAGTCAGTATAGACTCTATTTTATTAGTTCATTTAGTCGTATCCTAATTATGGGAAACACCTTATATAATACCCTTTTAAAATTAATTCTAAGCTATCTATTTCAACATTCTTTTGTTAAGTGTGAAATTTTACCTACAGGGTATTCGGGTCTTAAATGTCCTTAAAATTTTCCTTTTATCTAATTACACTATTTAAATTCTTAGTCCATCTATTTGGCTAGGAAAATATAAACTAGGGTGGAACAAATGTCTATTAGTGCATTAATTAAAGAAAAGGGTGCCTATATGTGTATTAATGTGGTTTATAATCGATTATTTTTACTACCAATCTAAGTGATCCTTTTTTTATTTATATATAAGAGATGTGTATTCCTTAAAGACTTAACCCTAAAGAAAATGGGAATGCTTAGGGTGGGACTTATAGATAACGTTACTAGACTTCCTATTTCTTAGTTCCCAACTTTCCCTTTTCTAAGTACCTCTAAGCTATGGTATCCTAAAATAAAATCCTAGTTGTTTGTTTCCTTATTCTTACTATATTTCTTGGCATTCAAAAATTATTGGCTGCTTAAATCTATAGCAATTACTTTTACAGATAATCTCTAATCACCTAGTTATTCGAATAAAGGATCATAGAACAATCCTTAGGAAAGACATCTTTAAAATTCTTATTAAAATAAAATCCTTGGTAAAATTATTTCATTTACCAAATTTAAAACAATACTATGTTGAGTTGTTTTGTTTAAGTCTTTAGGAACTCTTATCGATAACGTTGATCAAGCGTACCGACCAGAGCCCATAAATTACTTAACAGATCAATCAACATAATATATAACATTTTTATATCATTAACAAATACGCACTCATATATAATGCTCTCAACTCGATCTAGGACTTCACTAACTTTTCCTAACCGGGTTAACCCCACCAGTGCCATAATCCTTGCTTAACCTTCAGCACTGATACCAAATGTAATGAACCGGATTTTCAACCCTCGAAAATCGACGCTAATACATCCACTGTATCACATGCCAAGCATTCAAGTGCCGGAAATACCGATTTGTTAGGGTGAAAGAAGAAAGTAGACGATAGAAGAAAACTAACAACACATAAAACTTATCTTAAATTTGGACAGTTATAGAAAACTTGTCCTCACATTGACAACATACAGACCCTATAATACAGCGGAAGTAAAAATATACGTGAATACGTCTTGATCATCCAGCTCCCCTCCAACTCCAAAGTATCCAGCTAAACCTGGGAAAACATGCTCGGTTTTACCCGAGCATTACATGGAATAACGCCCGGGTCAGTCTGGTAAACCAACGTGAGTAAAACTCAATAACAGGTAACAACATAACTGATTTCTACGTTCAATTTTTTTTCAAACAAAGGGTATCTCGTAAGACCACACCGCACATAAAAACGGATGGGTTTTTACCCTACGATAAACAAAAACATTTTATATCAAATCCCATGATATTATCATAATGTCTAGAGGTCAAAGTAAATAGATAAAATAGCTGAAATGCTTGCATCTCACATTCCAACATGCCAGGCTCTAAAATCGAAAACGTGAGGCACGTATTGGAGATTAGATTCCAACTAATGACTGGGCTACCGGGGTATTTCCCATCATAGTACACGTCTAAAAGATGTGTTGAGATCGTACCTAATGACCCCTACCAACACAAGACCGGCCTACCCCTTACTGGATAGTACCGAACATTTCATCACCCAGGTTGCTTTGCAGCCCTTTTCGTATCGAGCTCTCATGCACACCCAATCCATAAATATGTAGATGTATCATATCTAGAAGAGTGACAACATACCCTAATGGGTGCGACCCACATAGCCTTGTTGCATCTCCTCTGTTTTAGTCATTCCCGGTTGATGAGGCTTAAGGCTACGATTACCTTTCAAGAACCTTTACACTTAGAATGCTCATTGCCCTCCAATGACAATGTACTGATAGCTTTCGTCCATACAAGTCTGTTCTGGGTCTGAACGATATTGAAGGCACAATTCCTACTACATCCATTTTGGAATCACCCTCAGGATTAGTAGAGATTAGCCCATGCACTTCACATCTCTATCTTCGATTCCATGCTCTTGACAATGTCTTCACTTCAAAATGCATTCGTTGGATCGAAGTGGTTTTCGGATAACATATCCGATCCCAGTCACTTCGAAACAATGTTCGATAATTTTCGATAAACTCAACCCCGGTTCTTCAGGAAATAAATAGTCAAAGATAAGATCAGAGATCACCTCCTAACCATTTGTGGATGGATTTCCTTATCATTGTCTTAGGAGAACGAAATGAGATTTATACGCACAATACAACATCATCGAAGATGACCGTGCCATTTAATTCACGTGTTTCTTCTAGATATTTCCAAAGTTACCTTTGGGCCTAATTTCGATAGTCGGTTATTTAACTATTGAATAACAACATTCAATCAACAATTTATTTTATAGGGAAAAACCAACACTGTTTCAGCATATAAGCAATCACTAGCCTCCTTTAATAAATCTTTCATTCAAAAAAAATAACTTTGCAAATTACTTATGTAAGAATACTTTTACAATATCCATATACTTATCTCAATGGTATAAGTATATTTATACATCGAGAAAGTTTCCATTTTATTCGATTCAATAATCATTCATAAGTCCTTATAATTCTCTATTCATTTACAAACCATTTTATAAACATCTCAAACCATTTATAAAGCTTCTTTTATATATTTCAATCACTTATAAATCCTCTTTGTACATTTCTAAAATCATTTATAAAGTCTTTTTAAATCCATAAACCATTTATAAACTTCTTTTACAAATATTTTTTATAGTTCCCTTTTCATAAATCCGCTATTTGAAACTCCTACTATTTAATGTAAACCTCCATTCTTTTGATATAAAACATCCTTTACAAATTATCTCTTTAATCTATAAAATATTATCTATAAACACCTTTGACAAGTCATTCCATAAACTTAAACCCAATTAATTAAATCAGTAATTGACTTGAACATCATTAATTATAATGATTAACTATTTTTAAACACCCTTAATTAAAAATAAGTTAACTACAAATTTCATAAATAAATAATTAATAATTCTTAGTTATTAATAACAAAATAATTAATTAACTTTAACACTGCTAATTAAATGGTTGATTAACTTAAACTTCATTTGTTATCTTTAACGTCATTCATTAACACAAATTAACTTACCTTCATTAATTAAGAAATTTACATAAGTCACTTTGATTTTTGTAAATTATCAACCTTAATCCATATATTAAGGAAATTTATTGACTAAAACATTTTTAATAGAGTAATTTATTAATTTGAAATATCAAATTAATAATTAAATATATTAAGTTAAACAACATTAATAATATGATTAATTAAAAAAAAACTTAAATATTTAAAATAATTTAATAGCTTAAAATAATTAACGTTAAAATATCAAAAATAAAAATTAACTTTAAATAATGTAAATAAGATAAAATTAAATTTAAAACATTTTAAATAAATATAATTAACCTTAATCCTATTTCAATTATGAAATTAGTAACTTTACATTGATCAAATCCGAGGCTTAGCGACTACAAGTGTACTTAAGCAAGTTACCATCTCTTTTCATATCACAAAGGGTTCATATGTCGGTGCCATATTCAATATGGTCTGGCTACCAAGCTTTTAGCACTAAATTATTAACAATCCATAGTTAATTTACCATTGAACCTATACTGATTTATCTGTATGTTAATTAGTGCACAGATTAACAATTTACTTAGCAAGTGCAGAATGGGGTTTTGTTCTGCTCCATAGATGTCCATAATAATCTATATGACTCAAATTAACTTAACAGTGTTTTGTTTGGCCGAATAAACATCTCTGATTAAGGTATATAATTTTAAACGACGTTATCTATATAAATAACGTAATTTAAAATCAGTTTGTTTTAATATGTCATAAAATTCTAATGGTCTACATCAACCAACAATTTACATGAAGGCGTAGTACTCGTCAATATGATCACAATGCAAAAATCCGCACGTCGATCGAATTTAAAATGAACACATTATCGTTATTTTAACCTTTGATTTAAATTCAAACTTAAATTTCTTTTTTTTATAATGATGGGCCGACCCTAAGAATTCACACCAAACCCGAACCCGTTCTTTCCCCCCTTCTTCTTCTTCCTCTGTTCTACTCACGCCTGCACATTGCCATGTTCATGCACGATGTGCACGTACACGCCACAATTACTCCACAAAACCCACACTTAATCCCACCATCGAGCTTCTCTTCCCGTGCCCATTCTTTCCCACCATGCCATTGTTCGATCTATGCTCTCCACCATCATTCCACCTTGTGTGGCATAGCTACAGGGCGCGACACATTTCGTCGCTGAAACCTACGAAAATATCACCACACACACTTCTCTCCACCCTGATCACTCGTCCACCCTCCGATTCGAGTATCGCTTGCCGAATCAAGAGTTAAATTCAACCCTAGTTTTGAAGATTTCAAATCATCGCACAGATAGTCGCCGAATTTACATGAAAATTTTTTCTCTCTGGTACAAACCTATTGCGCAGATGGCTTCGAGCAATTCGCATTGAGTTGATTTTAAACATTTTAAGCATTTACCTATACATGAATCATGCACTTTACTATAATATGATTCAACAAAAAAAATCAAAGACAGAGGCTACTCACAGCTTTTATTCTAGAAGACTTCTGCTATTAGGAAAAAAGAAAAAGGAAGATTGTATGAAAGATGAAGAAAATGGAGATACGGCAGTTCCATTTATAAGTCCAAACCTTTATTTTACTTTTCAAATAAACATCCCTGCTTATAAACTGCTTATAAATCATTGCCTGTTACTCTATTTTTTTATATGTACCGAAGCCTCTAGGTGGGTGATTGAACATAGCTTAACCCATATTTCCTTTTGACTTAACATAGCTAAAATTATTATCTATGTTCTTCTCACATGATTAAGGAAGATATATATATATATATATATACTTATTTATTTATATTTATGTGATAAATAAACATATAGATAGAGTATTTGAAGCTCACAGCACAAAATTTCCATCAAGTTAAATAAATCAAAATATTCAAAATATATCGGACATATAATATGTCGAATCACTCATCGAATACGTTTCTTATGTATATATGCAAATTTTGGGATTGCTATGTGTGTGTGGTAAGAAATTTTCTCCTTAATAAAAAATCAACTGACGATACCCAAGCAATATTGTATTCAAATAAATATTGTAAATCTCCAATTTTTCGATCGATTTTTCAAAGGATATATATTTTTTATTTTATTTATTATATTTTTAAGATTGATTAAATATCCATAAAAAATGTGGTAGAATTCTGGATCGTTGCATTTAAACTTTGTTAAAACACTTTTATATGTTTATAAAACATTTCTAAACTATATTAAACCATTTTGAGAAGGTTTAAACATTCCATATACACTATTTCATTTATTAAAGGAAAGTGATTTCCTTTATGCTTCTCGACGTGTATTTATACATAACTTTTGTGTGTGCGTATTCAACAACAATATTAAACAACCATATTTGATGTTTAAAGCATATTATACATCTATTGTAAACATTATATCATCATCCAAAAATATAATATAAGTATGAATTTCTCACCTTCATTGGATATAGATGTTAGGAAAATTTGCAATAGCTTCGCTACGATCACTTTAAACTTTACGAAACCAAGCTCTTATGCCTTGAATTGGTTCGGCCTTGGTCTTGGGTGCTCATGGCCTTAGATTTGCTTGGTGGTGGGCTTGGCCTTGAATTTGGGGAGTGGTGGCCGTGAGTATTAGAAGAGGAAAGGAGGTGATTTGCCTTGGTTTGAAGTGGATTTGATAAAAAATGTATATTATACTAATTTAATTTCTTTTTGAATAAATTTTCTCTATTATTTTCCTAATCGTATGGTGCCACGAAAGAGCTTGAAAGTATAGAAGAAGATGATAAGAATATGGTGTAGAAATGTGAGAAAGTGTGAGTATTTATAAGAAATTTTTTGGAACAAATATCTATGTGTGTAATTACCATTTTTCCCCTGACCCACTTCTCCTCCTACCCCTAGGCGCATGGCTCAAGCTCCCCTCATTTATGACTCATTGTGTGTGATGATGGTGTGTAAGAGTGAGTTGTTTTTTTCTTTTACAAAAGTAAATTTCTTTTGTTTTTAGTAAAAATATCCTAGATTTTTCTTATATGTGTGTATATATATACACAAATATATATATGTATGTATATATATGTGATATGTATGTAAATGTGTGTATGTTACATGTTTGTGCCTGTATATGGATGTGCACAAGAGAATAAACAATGTTTCAACGACTTTGAACAACTTCCGTTTGTTAAACCGCCGAGAATCAGGAATGTAACGACCCAGAATTTCAGTTATTCGAATTTGGAATATTTAATTGATTTTAAATATTGAAAATTTAATATTATAAGTTAATAACTTATACTTAAAATATAGCGATTTACATGATAATTAAATCTTTTAATTTAATATTTAGAATTGCTTAAACAATTGAATCTTGAACTTAATGTGAATGAAAATGATTTCGAAAGTTGATTTAAATTCTAGTTGAATAAAAGGAAGATAGTAAACTTTTATATTGGATTTAAAAGTGATTAAACTAATTTTGGAATTTACTTATTTTAATTACGTGTAAAAATAGCCTTTTAGGGGCACTCTTTCGGATTTCGATGAAACCATTTTCATCGGATCCAGAATAGTGAATTATTATATGCTGTCGAATTTCATGGCTATCGAATGTATCGTTTGGTCGTGTGATTTCGAAATGTGTATAAATTAATCAAAGGTATTTAAATTTATATAATTTTATTTTGAAAAGTTAACTTCTGTATATGATGGAATTAACTCCCGATATATATTTCATTATGTTCGGAATATGGGTATGACATATAGAACGCCAGGCGGCACGCATGGTTTGGAGTTCGAAATTTTCACAAATGAATAGTGCCGAGAAAATTTCCTATAAAAGGTCATCCACTCCATTCATTTGCAACCAAAACCCTAAACCTAATTTCCAGCCGCTATTAAAATTAAACCATCCAATGACCATAGTCCATTGGAGCCACCCACAGGCCGAATTGGCCTTCGACTTCAGCTAACCAAACATAGAGCACGACGATAGGAAGCAAATCAAAGGTCGAATCGCCATAGTTCGTCGCATGGTGGCCAGGGAAAGGTTGCGTTCACGAGCAGGTCAAGCATCAGTTTTTGGGGTTTCACGATTCATGTGTGTACATGCGCATGTTGGCTTCCGGTAAGGCGGAGGGCGACTCGAATGGCGAGAGTTGGTCGACAGCGGTTGTACGTGGTGGCGCGATCGAGCATCGTTCAAAATTAAAAAAAAAGAAAAGAAAAGGGGATGGCCTGGTAGCACGCATGTGAACGAGGGAAGAAGGGGAAGGAAGGTTAAAGTTTGAACTTAAATTAATTTAGGTTAATTATGAATTAATTATCTCGTATAATTATAAATTTATAACTTTCTCGTACGAGGTCAGTTTCGAGCGCAACAAGTTGCGTTGCATTCGTATCAGCGAGTACAATGCTATGGAGTTGGATTGGATGAATTCAGAGCTAGTAGGAGTTATGGGTTAAATTGAACGGCCGTTCAATTTTTATCCAAACCAGAGCGCTGTGGTGATTTTTGGAATTTTTGTGAGTAAATTCACCCTCTAGCCTACTTATATTTTTTATATAAGTGGGAATAATTATATTTACAATGTTTGTTGCTTGTTTGGATGATATACTGTATTTATTAGTTGTTTTGGATATATTCCCACCTATTGAAGCGGATGAGACCCTATCACGTTCCCGTGTTAGAGCGGATGACCCTTTGTATATGAATGCCACCTCGAAGCGGTTGATTTTTATATTATTTGATTATATGCTGTCTGTGGTACAGGGGGACAGGTTGGAGGGATCCAACTTGATTCCTCACATTGCTGATTTAAATTTCATTATATTTTGATATATGATGTTTTGGATACCATATTTGATGACATGGATTGTTTTGCTTATTTAGTGCCATGGTAGCACTAGGCCATATTTTTAGTATTTTGAAATACTATAAAAAATGTAAATTTGAATTGAAATGATTTTCTAGTTAATTTTGGGAAGTATACATGTTTTAATGATTTTTAAATTATTAAAAGTAATGAATTTATTTTTAAACAAATAAAAAGTTTGATTTTTGATGTTATAAAAGTATAGTTTTGTGAAATATTTTTAGATAGAAATTTTTGAATAGTTTTTATAAAGGATTTATAAAAGTGATATTTTAAAAATAATAAAGAATTAGATTTATAATTGGAATTTATGAATATTTTGTAAATGGATTTGAAGTTTATTTGGTAAATGGATTTATAGATGGATTTTATAAATAAATTAGATTTGTAAGGGAAGGATTTATAAGTGGATTTTGATAGTAAAACGAATTTTTATAGAAGAATAATTTATAAATAGAATTTCATAAATAAAGAGATTATATAAAATAGAAGTTTTATAAAATAGAAAGGATATTTATAAACGTAGTTTTATAAATATGGAAATGATTTATGTTGAGATTTAAATATGGATTTTCATATGAAGGAAAGCTTGAAAGTAAAGTTTTTCGGGGATGTTAATGGCTTTAAAAGAAATTTATCTTTTTAAAGTAATATTTTGGAAAGTAATAATTCCAAATGGAATTTAATGGTTTTGAAAAATGTTTTAAAATGAGATATGTGTCGAAAACATAGATTTCAACATTTATTGTTGTAATAGACATTTTTGGGAAAGTTTGGATGGCATGGACTATAACACTATTGTTATAGTAGATGATTTTCGAAAGGAAATGTTTTATATAGTATACAAGATATATATATATATATATATATATAATTAGTCAAATCCCTATACTGATGTTTTGGGTTGTCGTAACACTGTTTTATACAGCATTCGTTTTGACCCAATAAATGATGTTTTGACCTTCTATTGTGAAATACACGAATCAGTTCTTATGATTGTACTATAAGCTTGGTGGTGTAGGAGCATTGCTTCCTATACTTAACACCCGTCTGGAGGCGTACGAACTCTGAAGTTGTATGATTATAGAAATCTATTTGGCGTATCTCCAAATGGTTATGTTATTGAATATACTTATATCGTTAATATATGTATATGGAAATGTTTTCAAATATCAAAGGATTGAAATGGTTTGAGGATATAAGTTTTTAAAGATAATTTGAAGTAAATATTTGGAAATTGATTTAATCAATAAAAGATTAATTAAATAGGCCTAGTGACTGCTTATGTACTAGATATTGTTTGTTGCTTTATAGTTAAATAACCAACTATCAAATTTGGCCAATTTTGTTCATGGACTTAATGTGGGAACTGATTAGTTGTGCACTTAGCATGAAGCCGACTGAGTAGGCTTGATTATCGTTTGGATTAAGAATGTTGATTCGAGTAGTGCGTTTTGTCTATGGTACTCCAATCTACCAGGCTTCCTTCTTGGCCGAAGGATAGCAAGTTGAGATTTGGAAATGTGATAAGTCTATGAAACTTGGTTTCCGTATGAGGTTAAGGAGCCTCTTTATCGTTGTTGGTCCGAAGAGACCGAGGTTGGATTTATCCAATAACCACTTCAGACCAATGTATGCGTTCGAAAGTGCAGGTTAATGATGATGATTTTGAAGACGGAGATCTTCATGATGTAGGGCTACTTGCCACTAGTCCCTCGGGGTGAAATTTACCATATCATGTATATATGGAGGCAGTAGTGCTTCATTATGAAAATCTACGATATGCAAGGACTTCTCACTACCAATCCTAGGGGTAACTTCCGACAAGATGTGGTAGGAGAGTGCGTTCGGTTTGTCTTGTTCCTAAACAACTTGTATGGATGTATGTCTGACATTGCATTTCTAAAATCACAAGGTTGACTTTTACAAACGTACATCTGTTTGGTGGCGGAGAAAGCAACTTCTCTTAACTTAACACCCTTCTCTGAGGTGTACGAGCTTAGAGGTTGTATGTTCGTGAAAGTCAATAGTGATTGAAGGAATGGCAGTGTGGCATTCAAAGTGGATTGTGCTATGCGAAAGGTTTACCTTAGGCCCCATCACCCAGTAATGGCTTAAATAGGGTACGCCGTGAGGCTATTTGGTTCGTAACCAAAAAGGTGTGTTCATCACCTTTCTAGATAACCCTCTATATGTCGGGTATGTAGTGCATGCTATGAGACCTCTCAGATAGGTCGGTAACAATCAAGGTGATGACATATTCGGTTTCTATCCAGGCCATGTATGAGTGCTAAATAGGGATAGAATGGTCTTGCCAGATATGGAGGATTGTTTTGCGTATTCTCGGTAGATTCCTCTAGAGATGTACTGTACGGAAGGTAGTCCCTTTCCTGCCATTGTATGGAATCCATTCTCCACTACATGCTTGCCGTTTTGTTTATAGAGCCTAACATATTCTCGAATTTAATAATGATAACAATTTCAACTATTATTAATTATTATTTGTATACTAGACACTAGTATAATATAACGGGATTTGATATGAAATGTTTTATTTATCGTAAGCTAAAACCCCATCCCTGTTTATGTGTGACATGGTCTTACGAGATACCTTTGTTTTATAAAGAAAAGTCTTATAACTTTAAAATAAATTTGATATGTGTTTTCTCATGCTGGTTTACCAGACTTATCCAAGCATTCTTCTCATTTAATGCTTAGGTCAGACCGAGCATATTTACAGATTCAAATTTGGAATGATTTGGAGCTTCAGTAGATAAGCTGGAGGTCTTCTAGTCATATTCCACCTATTTGTTTATTTTCCACTGCATTATTGTTCAAATTATCAGCATTTGTGCGGACATGTTATTATAACTGTCCAAGCTGATGATTAGTGATTTGATTATTGTACTCTGATTGATATAAGTAAATTATACTACAGTTTCTCTTTTGTAAAGCTCATTGATATTGTATTATATGTTCTTCCGCTACGATTGTGAGATTCTGTGTTTATTTTAGTTTCTCTTTCTCTTCTTCTTCTTTTCTCTTCTTCTTTCTTCTTTCTTTCTCGTAACTATTCGCATCTTCGCTTGATTTGGGATGGACGTGTGTTGTTTATCGTCAGCTCGAATCCGGTGCGGTTACGGGTCGTCACATGGAAACCAATTCCCGGTCACATTTTCACTTACATTTTAAGTTAGATATTAATTTAAACAAAATTAGAAAATAGATTTCTCGTCATTATTAGTTAATTAAATTGATCTTATTTGAATTATAACACCATATAAATCAATATTAACAACTATTTACAATAATGGCTATTATATCGATAAAGCGATATCGATTTTTCTCTCATATTTCAAATCAAATATATATCTTTATAAAACTATTATAAATGATTTATTATCACTTTATAACTATTTAAAATGAATTATCATCATTTAAAACAATTATTTAAATAAGTAAAATAATTATTAAATATTAAGTCTCAATTTAATTTAATAAATCAATATTTAAATATAAGGGCATCACTAACAATGTCATAAATACATTTTATTTCTAAAAATAAAATAATTTTTTTTTTACATATTCTTCTTTAATTAAAAAATAAGTGTATGTATCCAACTCCGTACGCGACATTTTACGATTATAGAGCTGTTTATTGATGGAACGGTTTTCAGCTATTTTATCCGTATTTTTCCAAAGTAAATAATTTTGCGAATATTTCTCAAAAATAGGTTTATTATTATCATTCATTTCATAAGACTTGACTATTTGTTGAGAATAATCCATATTTGGATATTTAAAATAAATTAAATATCCTTAATTAAAGTGATCAAAATTCGCGTCGTTACATACTTCCCCCTTAAAAGAATCTCTTCCTCGAAATTACTCAAAGCAAAAACCCAAAGGTTTTTTCCAAAATATTTATTATTAAACTTACTCCCGTACGATATACATTGATCATCCGTACATAATATCTGATTCGATCTTTTATTCGAATTCATGGCTTTACTTCTGAACTAGTATTGATCCCCCGATCCTTTAGTGCGGACTCTGATCAGGCTTTCCAATCAAAATTTTAGTTTTCCTTGCATAGTTCTCAACTATGATAGAAAACTTAAGTATCCAACCACAAACCTTCACCAATACAACAGCAGAATTGCCATTTTGTCACGGTTATAACTGTTACAAATCAAATTTGTAACAGTTTTAACCGTTACAAATAGGTACGTGACAAAATCTACAACATATTTACCAACGGTTATAACCGTTGCAAAATTCTATATTCCCAACGGTTATAACCGTTGGAAAATTCCATATTCCCAACGGTTATAACCGTTGCAAAATTCCATATTCCCAATGGTTATAACCGTTGGAAAGTAATGTACACAACAACAGAATTGGAGAACCCCAACGATTATAACCATTACAATTCAATTTACAAACATTTATTACCATTAGGAAATTTGTATTGTATTCCTGAAGCAAAGTTCTATTGCAATGAATTACATGCACATATAATCAAAATTCAGATGTTGAATAAAATTTAAAACAATAAATGTATAATGAATTTCAAGACAAATAATAGCAAACACATACGTTTCATACTAAACTCCATAAATATCAAAATATCACAAGTTAAACTTACATAATAATTTCACAGTACACAACAAACATCAAAATATCATGACTTCAACATCCATAAAAAACATCAATGTATCACAGCCACAAAATATTACAATTTCAAAAAAAGTCTAGAAGTTTACAAGTAACTTGAAATTGATATTCTACTTCTTCGATTATGTCTTCTTCTTCATCTATTACTAATGTTAATTTGAATTTTCTTAACGCTCTTTTGGTTGGTGACTTCAAAGCCGACACTTCAAGATTGCCACTATGTCAATACTACACTGAATGAAAAAAGAAATTTTCATACCTTATCTGCATTCATGCTCGTTGCATCTGTCCTTCTGTTTGCCAAACCTTGCAAAGATTTAATAATTGATTAATGATCATCATATGTGTAAATACTCGATATGAATCGTGAACTCAAAGACTCAAACAAAGCAAAAAATATGAAATGAGCATAATAATTTATTAATTTTCAAATCATACATTTGTCCTCAAACTCCGGATAACATAAGACGGAAACTCTGTAATAAACAAAATAAGATTGATTTTGACTTCTATTATGTTAAACAAAATTTTTGAATCAAATCGTTATGTAGTTTACCCTGCCCCATAAGCTCTTTCATTACTAAATTTCTTAGATAAGTTAATAGAACTTAACCTTAATCAATTTGTTTTCACAGTGGAAACAGGACATCACCCCTGGAACAACATATGCTTTCTATGAGAGACACTTCTATACATGGAGATATCTATCTTTAATTATATATACACCTCATCCCTATAAATAATTATGTACTTGGAGCAATATAACTTCTCATCTCATAAAATAGTAGAAAAGTTTAAATAAATAGAGCAACAACTATGGCTTCTATTACTTGGATTTTCCTTGCTTTAATGAATGTAGTCTTATTGAGTTTGAGCTATTGTATTGGTGATCGTACTGTTAGATTTACAGCTGTCATTAATAGATAAAAGTTTTGAAATCCGAAGACCTTAGAATCTCCCTCTCAATGATCGACATAGCTGTGTCAATCGAGCCTTAAATTGTAAGATCAGGTAGTATCCAGTCTCCAGATGCAACTGGCCAACTGCTTCCCATTTAAATGTCAATCAGACCCAGTATACCAGTTTTACTCCTTCCCATTTCAAAATGATCGAACCCAAAATTGTAGTAATTTTTAAGCCACTTGATGTCTAGCCAGTCACACAATATGACTCCTAAGCGACATAACTGAAGAAGGCTTATCATCTTCATTGATTTCCCATCCTCTGGCCTATGAGTATGATCTCATTAAGTTTATGAATGAAAATAATAGAGATGGTAGAACAAGAGTGATATCAAGTAAACTCACAGCATTCCATCATAATATGTTCTTGTTGTTCCATTAAGAGCTGATAAGGCAGTCACACTCAGTACCCAATTTTCATTAGTGTTGTCGTAATCTTCAAATGCCTAAATTTAAAAAATAATTTGATGCAAGTAACAATCAGCTGAAATTAATAGTTTTAAATAAATAAAACCCAATTATTTACTTTATCGGCTAGCATTTGCTGTAAAACGCTTATGACTTGTGCACCGGCTGAGTGACCAACAAAGTGTATAGGATGGTGCTGATCCCACTCACTATAGTTACCTATAACTCAACATAATTTTTATCATTTTTTCAAATGGCGATCTTTAATTAAAAAAAATAAAAAAGATCGGCTTCAACCATTCATACCTTCATCATAAATTTTCCCAAACCTTGAATGGCCATACATCTCACTATGTTCATCTCCATAATCAACTTCTCCTCCTTTTAAATAGTAGAATAATTCACGAGCTCTGAACATTAAACCCCGAATATTAACATCAATTGTCATATTGGAATCAAGAGCTTGTTTTACGATTTGTGCCTTTATCAAACAAATCAATTTAAAAACAATATTATGATAATATGGTTTTTTAGTTTGCATAAACAAAATGTTCTTCAAATATGCAATTATACATCAGAAATCTTCTATAAAAATGTGTATTGAACTATTGATACCTTTAGTATACAAATTTATTTCAATGGAGACAACCTTCTGCATTTTTGAAGTGAATTTTTTATCGTCATATTCATTATTTGGATGAAAATAGTTTATACTCATCACTTTAAAGAAGTGCTAATCGATTCATACAAGCAATTTCAATCATCTGCTACTAAAAGTTGTAAACATCTATCATCTGCCATCCTGACTTTCAATCAAAGTTCGTCTCGTGTAAAGAAAATTAAGAGGCTTCTAGAGACAAAAAACTACTTATTTCGGAGTGTTGAAGCTAGTGATGGCAAGGGAAGATAAGAAAAATATAGCTATCAGCATAGCGCCGTAGGCAACGTAGAGTGAGATCCGCGAAGATGCATTTGGAGGTTGGCAGTAACCACTCTTTCAATTCTCGACCATTTCAGTCCAAATTTCGATGTGGAGCTAGTGAAACAAATCAAAAACAAGAACAGAAGGAGAAAAAAGGTGACGTTCGTTTTTCGCATATCGACTGAGATATCAGTATCTCGACGATATTCCAACAGAGATCAAATTTCAACATTTCAGTTGATAAGAAGAATTTTTGTATCGACTTGAATTTTAATAAAAGACAAAATTGTGTGATAGATTAGACAAAAAAAGAACTAATATTATAAATATGCAATCAGTCAGATGGGAATTCTCCATCAATGGAAGCAATGGCGCAAGAGAATTTACTATTGGTTTCACAAAGCTCAAGACATGGCTGGCTTCATGGAAACTAAGCCAACTAATCTTACAGATTGTGCACAAACTTATCCAGCCCATATCTAAGTAGAGTGTCTAGGAATGGTGCACAAATTTAGATTTAACTGGTAGATGATTGATATTCCATTTTTTGACAAGGATGATTGAAAGCCATGGTCTGAATTAACACCACTTTACGTGAGACACATGAATTAACTGCAACTAAGTAATGAATACGACAACAAGAATACCTTCTAAAACGCAAGTTGTCTCAGTTGAAATAAGTTCATATACTGATGACATCAACACACATTCATACAATTGTTCTGATTAATAATTATGTACTTGTAGGGCATTTTATATGTAAACTAATATATGATTTTGGAAATCCACTAGGAATGGCAGGTTTGTGTATAACATATTGAGTGAAAGACCACAAGTTCGAATCTTGATAACAGGAGTTAGCATATAAAACATTCTCATTTACATGCAGTATGTGTTATCGGTTTACTGCATACATCTTCAGAGTTACAGGCGGAGCTTGATCTTTTAAGTTTCCACAAAAAGAAGAAAAAAAACTATAAATAAATGGCAATAAAACTTGTAACAGTGTAGACCAACCGGAATCGTAGAACAGGTCCCAGATAAAAGAGGTAAATCTCAAATTTAGCTATACCATAAGCAAAATATGAAACCTCATAATTTCTCAGCCAACACTCACTTTCAGTCTTTTTCACCTCTGACTTTTTACAGTTCCATGTTTTTTTGGTTAAAATAATATCATTTTTTCTTCATACAAATATAAGATCTTGATATTTGTCTCTTTTCCTAGACTTCTACTGGCCTGCTGAGCGCTGATGATTTTGACTATTTTATATTTCAATTTTTTGCAATTGAATCTTGTTCTGTAATTCATCATTCAATTTTTGTACTGTAAATATTACATTGACTGTTGTGAATTGTGATTAATTGATTATGTTGTTAAATTTTTAGGCATTGGTAAGCCCATCACATAAATTTTGTCCACAGCTCTGGCATGAACCGACTAACTGATCTTAAAAGTCCGTCGAGATGGAAGCTTATCACTTGCACATACTCAACGAACATTTTGTTATTGACTGAATTCATATGATATCCACCTAAAACTGAGCTCAACGAACATCTCATTTTGATTGAATTCATATGGTCATTGGTTTGTTATTTTTTCAACTTAAGAGTAAATTCAATTATATCATAAATTAACTTACTTGAAAAAAATATTGATAATTAATTTACCAAGGATGTACTGCCAAATTTTTTTTAACTCTTCATGCCAGCCAACATAGTAGTCAATGGAAGCAAGTACTGCAACATTAAAGTAAAAAAAAGATGTAAGAATGATGTCAATAAAATCAAAAAAAAAAATAGAATAAAACTAAGAGATGGTACCTTAGTTCTAAGTCTATAGAATCAAAAATAGAATAAAACTAAGAGATGTCAATAAAATAAAAAAAGATGTAAGAATGATGTTAATAAAACTAAATCTATAAAAAATTCAGCAAATGAAGCACCTTCGCTTGATGTGGGCATTCCCATTGCTTTTCCTAGCTTTTGAAGAACTTCTTGATCATTCCAGTACCTATTTAACATTTTTGAAATGAACAAGGAAAAGAAAAACTATTTTAGTGACTAGAAGCCACATTGTGAAATGCTGGTAATGGAAATTATATCATATCGTATATTTTTCATGCATAGTCTACAATGACAATTTTGTAATAGCACAATCCTGAACCAATAACAGCCTATCAATATCTCTATTGTGTATACGCGAATTAAGGTTGTATAAGACGAACTAAAATAGCATTGGAAAAATAAATAAAGGAGTAACTAAATCATTAAAATGATAATGCGTTTGTAATACATACTTTCATCATTGATACATTAGGTCCTAAGAGATGGCACCTTAATTCTATATATTTTAATTTGATTAGGCAACCTGATGAATTATTATCATGCTAGCATTTACCCTATAAACATCAAGATTTTGAATAATGTTTCACAGAAAAGCTATTTTTTTCTCAATACATGTTATCTATCACTAATCATGAATGCGTCAAATATTAAATAACATCTATTTAGCCATCAAAGTTTAAAAACCTATGATGAATAAGCTTAAACTATAATAAATAAGCATAACTGGAAAATAATAATTCATGTAAAAATCAGTAACATATTTACTAATATATGAGAACTAGTGCGAACCCGTGCAATGCATACGAATTTATTAAAATAGATATTTAGCATTTCATTACTTAAACTTTACTTATTTGAAAATATGCATTTTGTGGTGTCTTATATAGCGTTATCCCACCCTTTGGTCAAGGCTGAAATATCAATAAATTGGCAAGAAAGAACGGATATTAGGATTGGAAATCGATTGGAAACAAGGCTTTGATCGATGTCGTTGAAATTTTGGCCGAGCTCCGATCAAGGAGGGATCGATTGGGAATGCTGATCAAGGCTAGGAGAGACTACGTTTCAAATTTCAAGTCAGACGGAGTTCATTTGCTCAAGATTATCGATGGATACGAACAAGGCGTTCGTATCGATCAACATGGATACGACCAGCGCGTTCATTTCGATCAGGTAGGAAGGCCAAATGGATTTCGACACGATGGCAGTGGACCCGGAGTGGATAGGTGAGCGTGCGATGGTTTGTTCGACTCGAAGCTGTTCGACTCGATGCTGTTCGACTCGATGCTGCTCGACTCGATGCTGTTCAACTCAATGCTATTCGATGCGGGGATGTCCGACTCGATGATGTTCGACTCGATGCTATTCGATGCGGGGATGTTCGACTCGACGTTGTTCGACTCGATGCAAATTCATATCGATCTGGTCACATGATCGATATGAAGTAATGGGCACAGGTTGATGGACACGGGCAAACCAATGCAGACAGATGGATACGAATGAGCACGAAGCATGGTTGCGAGCGAAGAATGTGCGCGATTTGAGGGAAGAAACGTTCAACACGACATGGAAAATGGATCATACCCTGAGGATAAGGCCACGTCACTAGCACGCACGTGAAGGACATCGATACGAACAGGTATCAATGCGAATTGATCGATGCGAACCAAACGAACTACCGAGAATCCCCATTTCGTATTGATCATAACTCGAGATCTACAAGTCCAAATGCTATGAAATTTTCACAGGAACTTACGTACAACCTAGGGAATGTTCACACCAAGTTTCGACTCCGTTGGACAAAATCTTGATCGATACGAATTACGTTCGTATCGATCACTGATCAAGTCGAAACTCCATGGGATCGATCGCGTGGGCCTACTCACATGCCAGAAGGAGTCTTCCGAAGTTTGAGCAAGATCTTTGCATGGAATGCCTATAAATAGCACCCCAGGGCCTACAGAAAAGGGGTCTTTTGGCTATCCAACGTCCAGACTCTGCCCGATTCAACTTTGCTCTCCATTACTGCCGTTATACTCGGATTTTATCATAGTTATCTGCTGTAATCAATTGTAACCAGCGAGGAAAGTCAATAAAAGATTAACTTTTGGAGTGGACGTAGGCCGGAGATAGCCGAACTACTATAAATCTTGTGTCTCTATCTATTTCTTTCAGTTTATTATTCTTCATTTCATATCCTCCACATTACTCAGACCCGTGGTTTGTGGTCATTTATTGTTGATCTATATTCATACACTGGTGCTTTCAAAATATTTGAGGTTTGTGACCATTTTTGGCGCAAACACTTTGGTGCTTTCACTGAGAACAACTAGCCCCCGCTATACCAGATTTGAAGTTCGGATTTGAAGGCTTAAGGGCTTAGATCTAAGGAGCTGTGACAAGGCAGTCAAGTAGAAGACAAAGAGCCGAGAGGAGTCTGCATGAAGGAAGCCAGGAGGCATCATCGGGGGCTAATCAGACTTTAGCTTTCATCACCAGAGACGAAATGAAGACGATGATGGGAGCTATGCATGAAGAGTTTCTGAAAAGGCAGGAGGAGGTGATGCAGAATTTCCTCAAACAGTGTGGACAAGCAGGAATAACTGGAGCTTCAGGAGTTCAGATCCGCGAAGCTGGAGCGGAAGGACCCCACAGGTAGTCGAACGGGGCAGCTCAACAAGGCGCAACCCCTAACCAGCACACGACCATAAATCTGGATGGATCCGAACATGGGGGCACACCACCCGGCAACAATGGACCAGTTCATGGAGGAAGTCCAGTTAACACTACTCAATAGGATACTGCTAGGAATTTAGGAGCGCGGGATGAGGAGTACGTACCAGAATTCCCTCGGGGGCTCGGGGGGCAACCGTTGGTGGACAACGCTGGATTGGTTGAGATTATCAGGCGAACTATGCGCGGAGGTTTGACGAACAGAGATCTGGAAGGGGTAAACAAGAGTCCGTTTACTCGTAACATCAGAATGGCTCGGAATCCGCCAGAATTCAAGCTACCTATACTAGGAGCATACGATGGAAAAGCTGATCCAACTGATCACTTGATGAGATATACAAGACATATGGAAGTGCTAGGGGCATCTGAGGAAGTTATGGCCAGATGTTTCCCTCTGTACCTGACGGATATAGCTGCTATGTGGTTCAGACAGCTGGAAGAAGGATCTATCAGGACATGGACAGAATTGGTGGACAGATTTCTAAAGCAATTTCAGGTTCATATCAAAAAACCGAAGAATGTGATGACGTTAACGTCAATAAAGCAAAGGACAGAGGAATCGCTCAGAGCTTTCTTGACTCGGTTCAATGCAGGGGTTGCTTCGGTGGATCGGCCAGATCCATCGATGGTTTTAATGGTGGTAGTGTCAGGAGTCAGAGAGGATTCAGATTTCAAAGTATCTCTAATACGGGACCCACCAATGGATCTCGGGGAATTCTTTCACGAAGCTGAGAGATTCCTTCGGTAGGAAAATGCTTGTACGGATATGAAGTTAAAGGAGGTGAACGCAGCTGAGGATGGTGGGCCATCCAGCGGAGGCTCGAATAAAGATAAAGATAAAGCAAAAAGGAAGCTGGATGACGAATCATGAAAAGCTAGGAAGCGGTGGAAGGAGCCTAAGTTTTCCACTTACACGGGATTAAACGAGACGTTGGAACGGATATTCATGGAAACTCGGAATCGCCTTCCCTACCGAAGGCCAGCTAGGAGAGAGCCCTCAAAACGTGAAAGGGCATCAGGAAGGCACTGTCTTTTTCACGATCTAGACAGACATGATACCAACAGTTGCAAGCATCTGAAAGACATAATTGAGGAGCATGTAAGGAATGGACAGTTGCGACAATATGTCGGGGCCTGGAATGCGGCGGTGGAGCAGGAGCGACCACCGTCCACTTCAAACAATGATGGCACGAGGCCCGGGAATGATGGTCGGTTGGTTATCAATTGACATGGATGATATGAAATAAGTAGCGAACTGTTGGCAAACGGCCAAGTCATTTACTCATGTACAGGGACGGAGATGGCCCCTAGGCATGCTCTGACTGACGATAAACCGCGGCGCTATGGTTTGTGAAATCTGTTTCTTCTTTTGGTTTGGGCATTTGCTTTTTCTGGTTCGGTTTTGGAGTTCGGTTTGAACTCCTGGTTTTGTTTGTTTTCTGGTTTGGACTTTCATTTGGACGATTATTTTCATCTGGTTTTTGATAAACGGTCATCAGGTATGGATTATGCCTGGCAAGGGGTGAGTCTCTTCGTTCGAACGGGGCGAAGTGGCTTATTCAGGTCGTCGAGTATGGACTATGCTCGGCAAGGGTCCGGAGCGACCAGGATTCGGCCTAGGACTTAAGCCCTATATTATCGGTTGTTATTTCAGGTCGTCGAGTATGGATTATGCTCGACAAGGGTCCGGAGCGACTAGGATTCGGCTTAGGACTTAAGCCATGGCATTACTCAGCGTCCAGGGACACTGGACCACGATCGTCGGGTGTGGATTGCGCTTGGCAAGAACCCGGAAAGGTTAAGGGTTTGGATATCGGCCCGGAGAGGTCCTGGAATCGGTTATTGGTTGTTGGATAAGGATGGATTATGACTCGGATATCGAGTATGGATGGGTATGGAATTGGCTAAGGCTTTGGTTACTGGATTTGGAATCAGACATCGACTCGGAGCAGCCAAGATCAATGCACTTGGATGATATGGCTACGGACTTTGGATATTGGATTCGGAACTATTCAAAACACCCCTTCTTATCACAAGGCATGCTTTGGGGGGCAAATGTTATCCCACCCTTTGGTCAAGGCTGGAATATCAACAAATTGGCAAGAAAGGACGGATACCAGGATTGGAAATCGATTGGAAACAAGGCTTTGATCGATGTCGTCGAAATTTGGCCGATCTCCGATCAAGGCGGGATCGATTGGGAATGATGATCAAGGCTAGGAGAGACTATGTTTCAAATTCCAAGTCAGACGAAGTTCATTTGCTCAAGATAATCGATGGATACGAATAAGGCGTTCGTATCGATCAGCATGGATACGAACAGCGCATTCGTATCGATCAGGTAGGAAGGCCAAATGGATTTCGACACGATGGCAGTGGACTCGGAGTGGATAGGTGAGCGTGTGATGGTTTGTTCGACTCGATGCTGTTCGACTTGCTGCTGTTCGACTCGCTGCTGTTCGACTCGATGCTGTTCGATGCGGGGATGTTCGACTCGACGTTGTTCGACTCGATGCAAATTCGTATCGATCAGGTCACATGATCGATACGAAGTAGTGGGCACAGGTTGATGGACACGGGCAAACCAATGCAGACAGATGGATACGAATGAGCACGAAGCATGGATGCGAGTGAAGAATGTGCGCGATTTGAGGGAAGAAACGTTCAACACGGCATGGAAAATGGATCATACCCTGAGGATAAGGCCACGTCACTAGCACGCACGTGACAACATCGATACGAACAGGTATCGATGCGAATTGATCGATGCGAACCAAACGAACTACCGAGAATCCCCATTTCGTATCGATCATAACTCGAGATCTACAAGTCCAAATGCTATGAAATTTTCACAGGAACTTACGTACAAGCTAGGGAATGTTCACACCAAGTTTCGACTCTGCTGGACAAAATCTTGATCGATACGAATTACGTTCGTATCGATCACAGATCAAGTCGAAACTCCATGGGATCGATTACGTGGGCCCACTCACGTGCCAGAAGGAGTCTTTCGAAGTTTGAGCAAGATCTTTGCATGGAACGCCTATAAATAGCACCCAGGGCCCACAGAATAGGGGTCTTTTGGCTATCCAACGTCCAGACTCTGTCCGATTCAACTTTGCTCTCCATTCTTGCT
Organism: Allium fistulosum; assembly: GCA_030737815.1. Taxonomy (NCBI): domain Eukaryota; kingdom Viridiplantae; phylum Streptophyta; class Magnoliopsida; order Asparagales; family Amaryllidaceae; genus Allium; species Allium fistulosum. The sequence goes on along the minus strand of CM060907.1, from coordinate 895,916,714 downwards.
GTTATACTCGGATTTTATCATAGTTATCTGTTGTAATCAATTGTAACCAGTGAGGAAAGTCAATAAAAGATTTAACTTTTGGAGTGGACGTAGGCCGGAGATAGCCGAACTACTATAAATCTTGTGTCTCTATCTTTTTCTTTCGGTTTTAAGTTTATTATTCTTCATTTCATATCCTCCACATTACTCGGACCCGTGGTTTGTGGTCATTTATTGCTGATCTATATTCATACACTAGTGCTTTCACAATATTTGGGGTTTGTGACCATTTTTGGCGCAAACATATAGCTTTGTAATATTATTTCAAATTAGACTTTTTCTATATGTTCCAACAAGATAAGCTCAAACAGATTATCATACAGATATAAAAGAAATATTGTATCTCTTTCTTCCGATCGATGTCCTAAATAGAAAACTTAAAATCTAGTAGATCTTAGTTGATAATCATCTTAAGTACCAATAAATATTGTTTTTGCAAACATTGCTAAGGCATACTAACCATAGGTGTCGTTGTATACTCTATACCCTTTGCTATGTAACTATTCAGTTGTATATGTTATGTTAACATTATCATTTGGATGCACTATGAAGAGTATTCTATTCATATGAATCTAAATTTTGGTGCATCATATTGTAAAATATATTTAGGATGTATGATTGATTAAAAAAATCGAAAAAGTAAAATAATATGTAACATGGTATAAAAAGGCATGGAGATAATACCACTACTCTTAATCCAAAACCAAAATTTGAGCATTATTTATTTTAGATATAAAAAAATACCATGAACAACCACAGAGAGAAAATAATAGCTATTTCAATTAAAAATTATGAGCTGTATGAAAATTTACCCTTTTATGAAAAAAAAGGCACATCCCAACCTAAAACATAAGCCTTAAGTACACATTTAATACCGACTTAAAGAATGAAAAACGCTATGATAGTCAAGTGAGTAGAAGTAGAACTATTACTAAACAAATTTATATTACTTATTCGGTATTACTCACGATATATTTCAGCAAAAAATAATGACACTTGAATGTGAAATAATACTTGACAGACAACTATCAAACAAAAAGATGCTTCAAGTAATTAGTTCAACAATATTAGTTAAGCCTATTGTATCAAGCATTAAACTGATCATGAATTCTGAATATCCACTGGTCTGTAGCAATAATTCTCATTTTAATCTTTTCTTCATTCACTTTATTAAAAAACATATAAATTCAACCACTGTTATCATTTTATTTATATATACATACATATATAATATATAATAATAATAATAATAACAATAATAATAATAATAAAAGGTATAAGATATAAAGTGCACCCACTCAAACTATGTCATGAACTTTAATTTTCACTTAAACCTATCGACTGTGAAAAGTATAAAGCTCAATGAACTAATATAACACTATTTAGGATATGAATTTAAACTTAGCATAACTTATTTATTTTTCTTGAAAATTAAAAAGGAAATCCAAATATTTTAATGTTACATAAAAAATTCACGCTTCTCTTTTTTTTTCAAATCAAAAGGTTGATATGAAGGTAAATCAAAATTTATAAAATCGTCTGTCCATGAATGGAAAATTTTCTTTTTGGTCTTTCTTTTTTATTTTCACTCAACTACTATTTTTTAATCTATGGTTTTCTTATTTCACTCTGTCTTTCGTCCCCAATTTTCACAAAAAATGGCAAGATAAATTGAATATAAATATCTTAGTGGAAATTAGGGAGGCATCCCTATCATACTTTCATATTGTAAAGCGGGTCCCTGTCAAAGTTTCATTGTAAATCCGGTCCCTATTTTCTAGAAACAAAGAAAAATTATTGCTGAAATGTTAGCAACTTTTATAAATAAGTGCTGATATTTCAGCAACTTTCCCTGTCAAAGTTTCGTTGTAAATCTGGTCCCTATTTTCTAGAAACAAAGAAAAATTATTGCTGAAATGTCAGCAACTTTTATAAATAAATGCTGATATTTCAGCAACTTTCATACACTGTGTTCACAGTGTACATAAATGTTGCTGAAATGTCAGCAACTTTTATAAATAAATGCTGATATTTTAGCAACTTTCACACACTATGTTCAGTGTACAGAAAAGTTGTGGAAATGTCAGCAACTTTTATGAAAGTTGCATCATGCTCTACAGTAATCGTGAATAAAAAACAGGGACCTAATTTACACTGAAATTTAGTGAAGGACTTTTCGTGTATTTAGAACCTTAATAAGGACCTGTGCCAAAAGAACCCAATATCTTATGTGAAATCAATGTTTTATTTTTCTATATAAAATAATTATCCATTTATCATCACTCTCTTAGATAAGAACATGCGGGTTTTCTTCTTTTACCATCATCGCTTTAAAATAGCTATTTCCCTCTACATTTTTTACCAAAAACTTTCTTTCTATTACTTAGTCACACATCAACGTATTAATATTAAAATTTCATTTAATGTTATATTTTCAATGCAAAACCAACTATATGTTATTGTTTGACATGATTTTCATTTAATTTTCTTTGAAATCATTGTTGCAAAATATCACTTGATTAATTATGTGTTTCAATTAACATTATTTATTACATCATGTGCATAACATTAGTTCACGTTGGTTTGTATGATTCAAATGTCGTTAGTGATTTGATTAAAATTTTGTTTGAACCTTCAAATTTACATCCTAGGAATAAGAGATCACCAATTTTATGCACTTGACTGAAAAAAGTTCCCCATAGAAATAGTTTGATTTTTTCTTCACCCGTTTTTTGGTTCTTCCCTCTGCCCTATAATGGTTCGTGAAGACCCGTTAGATAAAATAATCATTTGTGCAAGACATAAATACCTTGATTTTTTGCTGTTATTTTCATAGTAGATATGATTTCTTCCATCAATTTATGTAGAAAATTGTGATTAATTTCTTGGTGATAATTGTATAAATATGAATCCATCTTCCAAATTATATCAGTTGATGATAAGCTTTGCTCCAAAATCAATTTCAAATTTTAAATATAAATCACTTACAGTAAATTTCACGAAAACATGAAGAAATACTGAATTATTAACTAAACCTCATAGCATATTTGTCATGCTTAGTTTCCTTGATCCTTATCCACCAACTCTTATATTACTACTAATACTACTCCACTATTAACATCAATCTGTGTTTGAAGGAATACTTTGAATGAACAATCAAACAAACAGACAGTTGAATACTTTTGTGTTTCATTATTAACTGCCTTCATTTAGTTGATTTACCTTTAAAGTTGAAAACCTTGGATGTTTGGAATAAATTGTGTAACGACCCACTATTTTGGATCATTCAAATCGACAATAAATCCACACATGTCGGACTTGAATAATTCAAAACAATAGATTGTAAATAAAATTTGGCAAAACTCAGAATATACAGTAAATAAATCACAGATCACAGACACAGAGTAATATAACAATGCAGCGGAAGCAAGAAATAGTAGTTCATGAAGCTACTATATATATACATCAGAGTTAACAAGATACAACTGAAGTAACAAGATACAACAGAAGTCTCAATATGATAATCAAGTATAAATCAGAATACATCACTGGAATCAACTGGATAACTGAAAGCGAAATAGATAGCTGGATCTCCAAGAAAGCTCCAACTCCAAAGGTGAGTCTCGAATGCTGTATCACTCAGTCTGACCCGAGCGTAAAGCAAAACACAAAACACTCGAGTCAGGACATACATACTTATATAATGTTAACCAACTCAGGTGAACTGTAATATAAAGGTACAAGTAACTTAAAGAATGCTTGGGATCGCCCATTCTGTAAGGATCCGTTAAACTATCAACTATGTAGTAATATTCGCTATTATAATAATGTCTAATAATAAAATAAACTTACTTTTAAATAGCGTTAAGGCTTTACATTTTCCACCTTAACACATAATAGTCCCAGTAGTCTATCCAGTATTAGCATACCCCCAGATCGGGAGCTACCCTCAATACTCCACAGGCTACGGCACAAATCAAAACTCGTAGTAAAGCTCGATATGGTAGGTGACACGACACAACTAGGCAATGCCAGGGTAGATATACCAATTACGCATCCGGGCTGGTGGAAACGCATAGCAGCCACTACCGGCCACCTCGGAACACACTCCCAAATCAAAAATCGAAGGGTGGCCAGCAAATAAATCACAAAGTAATAGAATAGTATCGAAGAAATGCATCCAAACAGAGGTGCTACCTCATTGGCCCGTCAATCGCTTCTATTTTAGCCACCTTATGCCAACTCACGGGAGTCGGGTCCACGTTCATACCTCAATAGGATTGTCGCTACCATCCTACTTCATTTTGGAATCTCCACCGCGTACACGGTTGTCAAAGTGGTTTTCGGTATCGACAGAGAGTATGCCCATATCCGATCCCGGTCTCTTTGCCAACCAATCGTTATTATAACCCATGGATATTTATTTCAAAATCATTTACTTTAAAACCCAAAATATCGTATCCATTTCAAAACTAAATACTATATTATTTCATTTCAAAGCCAAATCAATATATCATTTCCATTTCAAAAACTAAAGCCATAATATATCATTTAAATTCCAAAACCAAATTAATATATCATTTAAATAAACCCCAATTCCAAATCACTGAATATTTCTTTAAATTTATTTAACTTGAAATATTCCTTTAAATCATCTTAAACAAAACCACTTTATAAAGTCACATTCTTAAATCTTCAAATTTCAATAAGCTTCAGGTTAATATATTTAAAGACAATTCTTAATTAAATACAATTTCACACAATTTCATTTTCAAAACCATAGTAATTTTCAAAGTTATAACAACTCTGAAACCCAACACTTTGAAACCATAATATTTTGAAATCATAACAATTTAGAAATGTTATTCTTTGAAAATCATAATACTTAGAAAATCATAACACCCTTAAAATAATATTCATTTAAACCATTGAAATTCATTGTCAAATAATATTCATTTCAAAGTTGTAGCATTTCAAAGTTCATTCATTCAATTATAAAATTTCCAAAACATTGTATTTTCAGCTAACAACAGCACATATAAAGTGTTACAGTAGATATATTAGTAATGTTTCAAAACATTATCAAATTCAGAAACAACAGCACTTATAAAGTGTTGTAATAGATATTTAGTTATTTTCAAACAGCTTAGTTTCAGAAACAGCAGCACTTATAAAGTGCTGTAATAGGTATTTAGTTGTTTCAAAACATAGTTAAATTTTAGAACAACAACACTTATAAAGTGTTGTAATAGATATTTAGTTTTTTCGGAACTTAGTTAAATTTCAGAAATGATAGCACTTAACAAATGCCATCTTAAAACCACAGCATTTTTTAAATGCTACCAATAAAATTCCAGATTTTATTATAACTTTTCAAAAACATTAAAACTTCAATTTTGGCCATTTTTAACTTATAAAAATCATATTTCATGCTTCAAAAATATTCATTTGGATATCTTAACTTATGATTCTATAAAATAAACACTTCATAAGTAAATATCCAATTTAAACGATAATTCATTCATTAAGTCAAAAGTAAATTATTTTCTCAACTTTTACTTTAACAATTAACTTAATACTTTATTTTAAAATACCCATTTCCCGAATAAAATTTTAATTTCCCTTTTTTTACTTAACTTAAAAGTTTTCATTTAATACCAAATTTCCAAATTCCAAGTTAAGTCATAATTAAAGTTACATTCTTCCATTTAAAAATCATAACTATTTATTTTACAAAACATAACATTTCACAAAAGAATATTTTATCATAGTTAATATAACAATCAATCCTTTTCTTTTATATCTATTCATTTAGACATCAAATAACTATGATTTTCTAATCAAATAAATTTTATTACAAATGTCCAATTAAAACTGTATTCCATTTAATCAGTTCAAAATACATTATTTATTACATAAAACATGTCTGTTTCATAAAGTAAAATTCATAACAATTACTAGGTTAGATTTAAAACTTCCATATTAAGTCAAATTCAATTATTAAGTTATTTAACATCAATAAATGTCTTTAAATTCTATTTAAAACCAACACATCTTTAAAATTTCCATTAAAGCCACTTATTGACTTATAAAATCTTAACTTATAAAAAACCAACATCTTCTTATATTTAAGTCATTTAAATCAAATCTTTAGCTCAAATTTCATATATTTAAACATTCAAAATACTTAATAATTTTTAGGAAAATATTATTTAAAAATGTATCCATGGGCCTGTATAATTGAAAACATCTTTTAACATGATTTTTAAGAATTAAATTCCGTTTAGTTTCAAACCCATTAGAAATAATTATGTGTATACTATATATATTGAATCAAATTAAATATAAAATAATATACCCATATATATATATATATCAAGTCATACTTAAGAAATTCAAATCAAAAATATTTTTTTTTTCCAAAACAAAACCGTAGCAAAGCTACAGAATGGTTTCTCCACTTCGAAATTCGAAAATGAATGTCGATGATGCGGCCGCCATCACCGAGATTATTTACCAGCGACAAAGAGAAGAGCACTGATTTCAACATTTAAAATTCTTTGAAACGATTTTTATTCGAAAATATTTAAATACTATACACTTTAACACTTTCAAATCAAAGTTTGGAATCACCAGGAATTTAAATTCCCAAATTCTAATTTAAATACATTTCAAATTTCAAATCAATTTATAACCAAGTTTTATAAATTTATTTATATTATGCGATAATCAATGGTTTACAAAACAATAAATGAAAACCAAATATTATCATTTTTGACAACAAATTCATTAAGAATTTAATTTCAGAAAACTTATATTTATATATAATATAATCATCCAACTATTTTGTTTACCAAATTTGGAAACACATTGTGTCAGTTTGCTCTGTTCAAGTGTTTTGGAAATCCTATCGATAGCGTTGATCAGACGAATCGATCGAAAATCCAAATCAACATCAACAACTCAAACAACACAATATAAAACAATTTAAAATTAATTTACAAATACACTTCCTCGCTCGACGATACAACAATGGATTTCAAAATTAGGATAGGGTTTCAAATTTTGTTGACTCAAATCAAAGAGAATTTTGATTCGAAAATAAGTTTGAAACAGAAGATAAGATAATTCAATTACCACAATCGGGAGATGGATGAGTTTATTTAATTCACGGGCAACCTTAACTGGGTCGTCCGTAACTTCAAGAGTAAGATCGATGCTGAATTCCGAGGTAAATCAACACTCGATCTCAAGAGATGGAATTCAGGTATAGCAGGGAATAGATAGCATCGTAAACCGAGGATACAGAAATCTCCGGTAAATCGATGCCTATTACAAAGGAGTTTCACCCTTTTACAAATCATTCGAAGTTTGGCGAGACCGCCGATTCACTATAAGGGTCATTCGAAGTGGAGTTATGTGATGCTCCAGAATAGAAAGGAGACGAATAGTGAGGGACACGAATGAAATTTGGAACCGAGGGGAACGTTCCAAAATTCAAAGGAATTGAGTCAAAGGAAGAGATTGAAACTCGAATGAGAGTGATTCTGTAAATACATTTACCATATATGCTAAGTTTTGCCTAGAGCTACCAAAGCTCTGATACCAACTGTAACGACCCGATATTTTGGACCATTCGCATCCATTATAAGTGTATAGGTAGACACTCATGCCGGAATTGAATTGCTCAAAATATCGCATTGTTAATTTAAATTTGGCAAAACTGAACATATACAGTAAATAAATAATCACAGATCACAGACACAGAGTAATAAGTGCAGCGGAAATAAAAGAGATAGTAGTTCATGAAGCTACTATATAAATATATAAGTTACATCAGAGTTAAACCAGATACAATGGAAGAGTAATACGATACATCAGATACAAATCAGAATACATCACTGGAATCATCGAATACTGAAAGCAGAATAGATGGCTGGACCTTCAAGCAAAGCTCCAACTTCAAAGGTGAGTCTCGAATACTGGTACACTCAGTCTGACCCGAGCGTAAAGCAAAAACACAAGACACTCGAGTCAGGATTAACATTCTTATATTAATAAATCCAACTCAAGTGAAATAGCAATTGAAATACAAGTAACTTAAAGGATGTTTGGAATGACCATCCCTTAAGGATCCGTTAAACTATCTACTAGGTAGTAATGTACGCTAAGTAGATAATGTCTATCAGTAATATAAGGTATCAAAATAGTGTTAAGTCATGGCCCATTCCACCCTTAACACATTTTTATTCCCAAAAGCATATACAAGACCGTAGTTTCCCCAAAACCGGAAGTCACCAGAGGGCAATCCATATACTAAAGGTACAAAACAGATTCATAGTGGTCGCGAATAGGGAATACAAGTATGACAAGGCACATGAGGCAATACCCAAGGTAGTGACACTACCGTTTGCCTAATCCGGACTGGTGAGAACGCAACGCCACAGCGCCCGCAACACCGTGAAACAACACTCCCAAAATCAAGGGTGCACCAATCGACAACAAGTAATGAGTAGTTCGAAGAAGTGTGTCCACTTGAGGTAGCTAATCCTCCATTGGCCCGGCACGGCTCCTGTTTTAGTCATTTCCAATTTGACACAAGTGTCAAGGCTATCCATTATCGTTCTCTTTCTTCAGTCATCACGAACATCATTCCAACCACTTCATTCTGGATCATCACTCCGCATATAGTTATTAAAGTGGTTTTCGGTTTAGATAGAGAGTATATCCATAACCGATTTCGGTCTCTTTAATAACTTCCGTAATTATTACACCGATTGGTCATTTAATATATTTCAAAACCAAATCAATTTCAATTCAATTAGAATTCGTAAATCAACATTTCATTTGTCTTTCTAAATCAATTTCCATTATTTACGTTTCAAAACTTCCACATTCAAAATTTCAAAATCTTATAATTCAATTTCAATTTCTATTTAAAACAATTCAAATATTGATTCAAGTTCATATAAGTTTCATTACGAAATCATTTAAATTAATTTAATTTAACATTCAAATCGATTTAACTTCATTTATCGATTTCATTCAATATTCATTAAGTAAATTTGCCATTCAAACAATTTCTATTAAATTTCCAATTCATTAAATCAATTTCTTAAGTTCAACTTCATTAAATCAAAACTTACAATTTTGAATTAAATTAAATTCATCAAATCAAATTCTTTAAATTTCAAATCTTACATTAATTTCAATAAATCACATTTTATTTCTTGTTAAAGAAATACAATTTCACTTATTTACTTACTTAAATAATTTTCCAAACTTAATTAATAAAGAAACTCAATTTCAATTATTCAAGAAGTTCAATTCCACTTATTAAAGAATTCAATTTAATTTAATCATTAAATAATTCAATCTTATTTAATTATTAAATAATTCAAAACTTAATTATTTAATAATTTCAAAGTTTAATAATTTCAAACTTAATTATAATTTCAAACTTAATTATAATTTCAAACTTAATTATTAAATCATTTCAAACTTAATTCAATCATTTCTCAAATTTAACAACATTCTTTCATCAATTACATTGTTAATATTTTGATTTAGATTATTAAATATTAACATTTCCTTTCATTAAAATTCAAATTTCAACCTCATTTCAAAACCATATTATTTATTCAAATAAAATCTTTATTAAATTTTAAATCAAATTATTTGACCAATCGGGTTTTATTTAATTTCCTATCCTAGGTCAAAGTTCAATTTGGGTATTTATCATTTCAACCCGATTCCAATTCAATTCAAAATCAAAACATAACAAAGGGACTTGCAGTGTGATAACTGGGATGGTGTCAAAGTAAATAAACAAGCAATAACAACAACCAATATCAATCCAATAATCAATTCAAATAATCCCAAAATAACCGTATTAATTCGCATTGTTATTTGTGCGAATTAATATAATTATTTCTAGAATCTACACTATCATTTCATGTAGATTAAAGATTATTACATTACAATTCATCACTTGCCATCTATTTACAATTTCATTCATCATCAATTTAACAACATACATTCAGTGGTTCAAGGTGAAATTAAACAAATCCTACGTGTCAATAAATTTAACAGTTACAAGGGTCATATTATACAAATGTCATTTAATCAAATTTAACATTTTACTATCCTATATCAAGTTCAATTGCATACTATTTATCATTTTAACCTTAACAATTTAACGTCCAATATAAACATCAACAATCAATCAATTATCAGCCAACTGTATTATCATTGCATAAATAATTAACAGATAATGGTGTCAGATGTCACAGGTGAACTGATACAGATAATAACATATATAACAGTGTAATTAACTAACAGCAGCATATTTCAATTGTCGTTTCAATTGAAATCAAATTTAATAAATAAAAGAACGTTAATCGTGAGTGATTTCACACCTTTCAAGGATAGAGAGGATTTATCACCGAAATTGAGATAAAAATGCAAGCACGACTCCCGAACTAGCTAATTAAATCGGCACGGATAGACGATCGAAGCTGATAAATCAGAATTGACGAGATCAAATCAGAGTTGAATTGACAAAGATCACCAATATAGGTGAAACCATATATATAAAATAATATATATAACTATATATAAAATTTATATCCTAAATTTCGACTACATATTATATTGAATATATAAGTGTTAAAGAATCATTGTTTCCATTTAACATATATCAAAATTAACCGACATAATATTTTAAGCCGACATGATATATGTAAAAAAAATCAGAATGCTTATAGGTATGTACAACAATCATTATTGTATTTGAACCCGTATGTTTAGAATACATAACTAGTATAAATTAAAAATCAGCACTCCTTTATAAAATCAAACAAGATACTAATATATTTTATTATGCGGCTAACGATTTATAAACTGTACCAAAATTATAAACTTATTTATATGCACACGCAACCTCATATGTGAATAAATATTAGCATCCACATCGATTACTTACAATGCAGACCAAACATCCTTATTCTTTATAACTTATATGCTTTACTGATATACAGTATATAAATTTTATAAATTGAAATTCGTAACTTAGATTATATACAGAAAAATAATACATACTATAAATGTATATATATATATAGACAATAACTAGATATATATAACGCATATATACTGTACAAACTAGTATATGTAAATTTTTATAAATGTAGCAATATGTACTTCCAAATAAACAATGGTCTTAAAACAAACATTATAAAACTTATATTCTTTTATGAATAGAATACAGTATATTATACAACTTAAAACTTGACTCTAAGTTTACTTATACTAAATACTAACATATAGTATGACTACATTAACACAATATACACATTTTAAACGTAAACTCATTTAACCAAGATATATATAAAATAAGAATTGAAAAACAAGTTTATATATATAACTAAACATATAACAGGCCTAACAGCCTATATACAACAAATAGATATCATATGTAGGCTAATTGATATACACCTATGCATTTAAATATACAGTAGTACATAAGTTTTCAAACACCTTTATATAATCAATATAATATTAGAAAATATATATAAAATAGAGAAAGGGGAATTTACCAGAAGAGGTGTGTTAGGCTGCGTAGTGTTTTAGGTGGGTGGAGGAGCGAGAGATGAACGGCAAGGCTCGGTGGTTCCTGGCGAGGCTAGGCTGAGACGGAAACAAGGTCGGTTGTTGCTCGGTGGAAGTTCGGAGCTGTGGCGGCGTTGTGAAGGTCAAGGCGGGCAGTCGAGTGGTGGAGGATGGTCTCAGAGGAGCTTGCAGTGGGTCGTTGGTGGGTGGGAAGATGATGCGGGTTATGGTGGAGCAGCGGAGACGAGGCCAGAGTTTGAACGCAGGAAGGAGATGAACGATGGAATTCGGTCGCGGAAGGAAGTGATGGCCGAGCATGTTGCTGTTCATGCATGGGAGGGGTTGTACGGTGGTAGGGTTCGGTCTGTGGTGGGGTGAAGGCAGAGATTGAAGGCTAACGTGAATAATGGAGGTGGCATGTGAAGAAATGGAAAAAGATCCAAACTTTGATATATAAGAACTGGGTATATTTCCATTTTTATAATTTCTTGGCCATGAAGTCTGAAAAGAAAATAAATGGACAAGCTTCAAGTCATCTGCCAGAGGAAGAGAAATGCATGGACAGTGGAAAACGTGGAGATGCATTTCAGTGGAAGACGTGCCTTTTTTTTCCATGTACGGCATGCAAAAGAAAGAAAAGAAAAATGAAAGGAGGAAAAGATGAGTTGTGTGCTGTAGTGGGAAAGAGGAATAAGAGCGGAAGCCCCAAAGAAAGTGAACACAGAGAATGAAGCGAAGGGACATAACAAACTATATCGGAACCAGCAATCATAAATAGTTATGGGGAATAGAAAAGGCCAATAACTGAGATAATTATTGTTGATGGCTGCTGGGTTTATACGGAGGAAAGATGAATGGTCACAAAATAAAATTCGAACCGATACAGTTAACCGTTTCACGTGCTTTTACCGCGTAACGGATACCAAAACACAAATTTGAATATACCGCAGAGTTCAGCATTATGAGACGATTGAAACGGTATACAGATGTCAGTGGTGTGGTTTAATTATAAAAATTCGAATTTTCAACTAGCGGAAAATGCAAGAAAAATGCTGAAAAATAAGATCGACGGAGCCAAAGATGTTCGAATTTGGAAAAACTACAAACTGACATCTTGCTCAGAAGATGGTTTAGAATTTTTCCATGTAAAAATATTTAGGTTTCGGAAACATTTTATTTACATCGCTTTTAACTGATTAAATTGAAGTAAATTTACGCGCGAAATAAATTTTCATATTTTCGGACGAAAATTTACCAGTTGCTATGTTTAATTAGACGCATTCCAAATATCAAATTTATATTTCAAAATTTTATCGTTTAAAATTTCGCAAAATTTCAACTAATTACGTTATTAAAATAGTTAAAATTTACGGGTCGTTACAGCCACATTTCCATTCCCTCAATCATTATTGACTTTCATGAACATACAACCTCTGAGCTCGTACGTCTCAGAGAACGGTGTTAAGCTAAGAGAAATTGCCTTCTCCGCCAACAAACAGAAGTACATTTGTAAAATTCAACATTGTGATCTCAGAAATTCAATGTCAGACATTCATCCATACAAGTTCGTTCTGGGACTGAGCGAAACCGAAGGCACTCCTTCTACCACATCCCTTCGGGAATTATCCCTGGGCTTTGTAGCGATTGGTTCTTGTAATCGAGGATTTTCATAACAGAGCACTACTGCTACCATAAATATATGATATGAAAAATTTCACCCCAAGGGACTAGTGGCAAGCAGCCCTTCATCATGAAGATCCCCATCTTCAAAAATCATCATCATCATCATGTCTTCATTTCCGAATGTATACATTGGTTCGGAGTGGTTTTCAGGTAGGAGTAACCCAAATCCGACCCCGGTTCCTCCGAACCAATCATCGATAAAAAGATGTTAAGTTCATATGTGATTATCAATCATCATTCTATTCATCTTTTTATTCATTCATAAATATCTCAGAGAGACATATTATTTCAAACTATTCCATTTATCTTCTTAATAATATATGGAATCATTAAGCCTCACTTATCAAATCTTTTTTGATTAACTAAACCTTTTTGAATCTTGGAATAATTCTAAATCATTTCATTTTTCATTTAGGAAAATATTTCCAAATCATTTCATTTAAATCTTAACAAAGATTTATTAATTAAAAACTTAAAATTTTAATTGAGTTAAAAACATGTTATCAAGGACATTAATGTAAAACCGCTAAATATTAAGTGAGCAAAATCTATAAAAATCATCTAATTCTACTCAATATCAATTCCCGTACAACAAGTACTATGGGAGGAATAACGGCAAAATCACCTTTTAAATTTCACGAATAGTATGAGTTCACTCTTCGGGATTTAACACCAAGTATAAGAAGATTATCTCCATAAAATCCAAGTTGTTTAAATTTGGAAATTTATATCCTTTATACTTTGGAAAATTTTGATCAAAGTGAACCTGATTTACTATCCCCTCCATAGGGCCAGTCCGGATAGCCAGGGAGAGTAGGAAACTAGTTTTCCAAACTCAAGCCTAGACACTATCTCTCTATCACCCATAATGCAGTCAAATTATTTGATCGACTCTAAATCTTTTAACATAATCTACTAACTTTTAATCATTTATTAAACCACTTCATAAATCCTTCAAATTACCTTTAAAATAATTTATTAAACATTTATGAACCTTTACAAAAGATTTGAAAAAGAATGGTTACTTTTAAAACTATATTTTAAAAGTTGAAGAAAGATGCTTCGAAAAAGTGCCGCGGAAAGTGCTTTTTAAGCTATATTGATCAAAACGACTTTTCTATCATTTTGAAATTCATTTTTATAACTCAAATTACTTTTAAAACATTTTAAAAGATTTGTAGAATTTAGTTCATATTTTTAAACAAATTTAAAAATATCATTTAACAAGAAATCCTTTTATGGATTCCGAACTGCAAAACCACGATTTTTCCAAAAGTTTATTTTACTCATATTTCAAAATTTACTTATCGAAATCTCAATTTTCTTTCTTTGTTTGAAAACTAAGGATATAATAGATGAGAAAATACTTATTGTAAAGAAATCCAACTCCAATTCCATCCTATAGAAGGATTTAACTTTTACGGTGCGAAATCGCGAACTACCGTTATGCAACGCACCTATTTTTGACTCCAAATGCATTGTTTGTCAAAACTTCTCCAAATTGAATTTTAATATTTATAAAAAATTTAAAAACCATTTTCAAACATTTAAACCAATATTTTTCCATATTAAGTTTCTTTTTCACTTTTAAATCATTTCATAGTATTATATTATTATAATATTCATTTTTAACCTTCTTATATTCTTAAAACCATTAAGAGGCTCCAAACTCCATAGGCACATTATATGAATTCATTTTTTTTTATTAATTAACCATTTTTATTATGGTTTCTCATAACTTATCACAACCAAGTTATCAACCGTATCAATATCCATATAATCAACCAAGTTATCAAACATTCATACAAATCATTAAGAGATTAAATGGTCATATTATTGTACTTAAAAATAGTTATAGAGATTATTTATTATTTAATAAACGTTTAGTGCTCACTATTCTTATCCACTCCACCGAACTTTTTCGTAGCTACCCGAATCGATTCCGGCAGCACTTCGGCAGCAATTCCTCCTCTTTTCCTAGCTTCAGAGCTCCCTGACTTGCTTCCTTCTCCTTTAGTGCTCTCGGCCTCGACCTTGGATGAGTGGTGCTTGGCCTTAGCTTGGGATATAGGGGTGGCGTGAGTAGTAGAGGGGATAGTGAGGTGTTTGCACTTGGTTTTGAGGTGGAATGATAACATATATATGTATATACATTTTTATTTTCTCGTTGATATCATTTCTTCATAATTTTCCTAAGGTGGAAGCCATTAAAGTGGAGCTCTTAGAGATTTAAGAAGAAGGAGGAAGAAGAAGAGAATGGTGTGAATGAAAGTGTGAATGTAGGTGGGTATTTATAGTAAAAAAATTGTGTAAAAATATCTTGACGTATGTTTACATTTCTACCCCTTGCCCACACCCCCATCCCATCATTTCGCACGTTAGCCCCTCCTCCCCATGTTCCTCCATCACTTCGTTCGCTTCCTAGCATGTGCATTTGAATATTGATACTTAAAGAGTATGTAAATGAAAAATATCTTAGATATTTTTTACTTTATGTATATAAAAATGTATACATGTGTTATGTATATATACATATATATATAGATGTATGTATGTATGTGTTAGGATGTGTATTACCATGTTATATATGTGCACATAACATATAAACAATGTTGCATTGACTTTAAACAACTTCCGTTTGTCAATCCGTTGAAAATCGGGAAACTGATTACCAGTCACATTTTCACCTATATCTTAAATTACATATATATGTAAAAAAATGAAAATAAATTTGTAATCAATTTTAATTAATAAAAATGACCTCATTTGAATTATAAAATTGTATAAATCAATATTAACAATTATTTACAAAAATTGCTATTATACCGTTAAAGCGATATATCAATTTTCCTTATATTTTCAAACCAATTATATATGTATATATCTACATTAATAAAGAGAATTCAACGAATATGATTTCTACGGTGTCCTTTTGAAATTCCAAAAATACCCTTCACCCATTAGTGAAATCCCATCATCCGTTTTCAACTTCAACCACCATCCTTTTTTCGATTACCTATCAACGGAATTCCGCTATCAATTTGCAACCAACACAACCAACAAAACTGTTTGAATTAAAAGAGTTGTGACCGTCAAAGTTTTTGCACTTATAGTATGCATCCCTGTCCATTAAATTTTTACTAAATAAAAATGGAATATCCCGCAGATGCGCGTACGTGCGATTTACACTAGTATATTTATATATAACTTGATAAAATTATTTATTATCGCTTTATAACTATTTGAAATGAATTATTATCATTTAAAAACAATTATTAAATCATTAAATCTCAATTTAAATTCATAAATAAATTATTAAATGATGTCATATAATCATTTAATTTACAAAAATAAAATAAATAATTTTATTTCATATTCCTGTTTAATTATAAAAATAAGCATATGTATCTAGCTCTGTGCATGGCATTTTACGATATTGGAGCTGTTTATCGATAAAATGGTTTTCGATCATTTTATCGCTATTTTTCGAAAGTATATATTTTTGTAAATACTTATACAATTATTATTTATTATTTTAAAACATCATAATCTATGTTAAAAAATCTTATATTTGAATATTTTGAAAATAAATATAATTCATCAAATTGATAAATTTGTGGGTCGTTACAAACTTCCCCCTTAAAAGAATTCGTCCTCGAGATTACACCAAAGCAAAACTCAATGGTATTTGCCCAAAATATTTATTTTTAAACCTACGTTTATATGATGTGTACAGATCATCTAATTTGACCTACTATTTGACTCCACAACTTTACTTCCAATCTAGTATTGATCCCCCGATCCTCTAGTGTGGACTCTGATCAGGCTTTTCAATTAGAATTTTTAGTTTTCCTTGCATAGCTCTCAACTATGATAGAAAATGTAAGTATCCAAACTCAAATCCTCATCAATGTTCGACATCAAGAATCGAGTGATAAATCCTTTTTCGAACCGGTGTAAACACCTCCAAGTTCCGTACTCGAATTTTAGATCAGAATTGTGTGACGAAATGATCAACTTACAACTTATTTAACTTTTTCAAATCCTTATGAAAACATCTCATAAAACTTTTATTTTTCATTTAAATACCTTTATAAACCCTTTATTCAAAATATTTATTTCCAAAAATATTTCTCTCTTTTCCAAAACAACTAGATTATCCTTTATTTAGAATAGTACCATATAATTCTTATTTCAAAATTCTTTTGAAATTATTTTGTTAATAAATCTCATTATAATTTAATTCCAAACTTATTTTATATTACATAAATTCCCCTTTTAAACTTTTTTCAAAACATTAGGATATGGATTCTCAAATCCATATTTCTCAAACATTATTTTATTTTTGCTAATTACAATTTATTTTATAAAATATATTTTTCAAAAACATAAACTAAAATAATTTATTAATTTAAACACTTTTTATAAAGATACTTCTTTATATTATATAATATTTTTATTCCAAATATCTTATTAAATTTGATCGGGGATAAGATAAAAGAAGTGCTCCGAGAGGATAATCCAAAGAGAAGTTTATTAATTAACATCATATTTATACATCCATTCCTAGCTATATTACAAACTTGTATGGATAACTCCCTAGGGAATACAAGCTATCACACACTACCATCATACATATATAGATACTTAAACTGCTATATATATACATATACTATTCTAGGATCCCTTTTGAGGTAGACGGTACTTTATCTTTGAGGCCTTAAGTTAGCCACCTACATTTTTTGATAGTCATTCATTAAGTGTTTACCCTGGTAGCACTAGATTGATGTCCGGGGACATTCTTTGACCATATGTCCTAGTCCCTTGCAACGGTAACAACCCTTTACCTTTCCTGACCGAATTCTGGGTTTCTTCTTCATTTTAGGACACCCATGTAGACAATGTCCTTGCCTTTCACACTTGTAACAAAATATATCAACACTAAAAGATTTTTCTTTCTTCTTTTTCTCTGCTTTCCTTTTATTCCTTTCCTTTTCTTTCCTATCCTTGCACAGAATTTCATAATGTCCTTCTTTACCGCATCTGTAATAGTATATGCTAGCATAAGATCCTAGTTTTAATTTCTCTTATGGTTCTTCTGCCACACATGCTCTTCGTGCCGGCTTTGGAGTCATCCAAAACTCATT
The DNA here is from genome assembly GCA_030737815.1 of Allium fistulosum. Taxonomy (NCBI): domain Eukaryota; kingdom Viridiplantae; phylum Streptophyta; class Magnoliopsida; order Asparagales; family Amaryllidaceae; genus Allium; species Allium fistulosum. The sequence continues at coordinate 895,898,235 of CM060907.1, read as the reverse complement.
CCCTAGAAAATAAGATAGCCTGACCTAAGTGATAAACAAAGATATCATTAGAAGGTTTATACTATTTATTTCTTGACCTTAAAACTTTTATCCAAATAACTTAATTCAACTTGTTCAAATTTGAACTTGCCTTGATCATATAATGATAAGGAGAATAATTTACCAAGTATTCGATACCGTTTGCCTAAGCCGACATATGATCGATACTTAGAAGATTATTCCAATCATCACAAAATAGATCAAGACCTTATTCATTGAACTTTCCAAAGGGATAACATTTTATAAATTTTCTAAATCACACAAATATTTATACTTTTGTATATATAAAATGTACTCCTTTTAAAATGGTATGTTGATTTGCCTTGTTTATGTATTTAGGAATCCCTATCGATTACATGGAGCTCTTCATGCACCATGGTTAATTCATAAACCACTCAATAGATTAATCACCACAAATCATTTTTATATTAAATAACAAATACACGCTCATTTAAATAATAGTCTCAAAACTCATTCTAGGGTATTACTAACCCTATCTCTAATGAGTCACTCATTCTAGGGTATTACTATCCCTATCTAGAATGAGTTTTACCCCACCAAAGCCTAGGTATCCACTCAACCTAAACTCTAATACCAAATGTAACATCCAGGATTTTTGACCCTCGAAAATCGACACTAATACGTCATCGGTATTCACGTGCTGCAAATCTAAGTGTCGGAAAGCCCGATTGTTAAGGGGAAAAGAAAATAAAGATATAATCGAATCTCACACGAATGGAATAACATATATTATTTCAACAATAATTTTTACAGCGGAAAAAATTGAATACAATATCAGAGTCTAACCTAGACTCAGCCTGGACAGTTATAAATCCTTTGTCCTTACAAATGCTAAAAAATAAAAAAAAATGCAATAGATGTAGAGGATAATAAAATATGTCCATACATAGATAAAGATCTGAAACTCTCCTCTAGAAACTCCAAGCGTCTTCAACTAAACCTGAAATCACTCGGATCTAAACCGAGTATTAATAATACCGGATCAGGTATGATAAACCAGTGTGAGATACTCGATTTATAAATTGATGCCAGTTCAAAACTTTTGAAAAGAAGGGTATCTCATAAGACCATGCTTACACATAAATATAAATGTGCTTTTACCTTTTGATAACCAAAGACTTTTATACCAAAATAATTTGATATTAATTCTAATGACATTTCATTGAAAAACACTTTTCAAATAATATATCAAAGATAGCCGAAATTGTTACATTGATTAAATTTGATGGCTTACTAGCTACTTTTTAAAAGTAGGTTCTACAATCAAAACCATAAAGGTAACGTATTAGAATTGGATTTCCAACATGATAGGGAACTAGTGACCATTCAGACCCAAAAATCCATGTATAACACATAGTTTCCGCATGACTTTACACGATCTCTGTCAACCTCCGAACTATGCTATCATACTACGGAACAGAGCATTACTCGGTTAGGCTTTACACGATCTCCATCAGCCTCCAATATCTATGCATTCATACAATATGGCAACATGTGCCTACAAGGACAATTTCCCTCAATAATAGCTCGAAAATATGTCCTTCAGATCACATAGTATCCCGTACCATTCCTGGGATGTGAGGCTCATGAGGCTAGGTTCCACAAAGCCGCACTTTGCTTTTCGCAAAGCAACGCTTTGATCATCATAGGTTCAACTTTGAATGCCACATTTCTATTCCTTCAATCACTATTAACTTTCACGAACATACAACCTCTGAGTTGGTATGTCTCAGAGAAGGGTGTTAAGCTAAAAGAAGTTGCCTTCTCCGCCACCAGACAGATGTATGTTTGTAAAAGTCAACGCTGTGAACTCAAAAATGCAATGTCAGACATTTATTCATACAAGTTCGTTCTGGGATTGAACGAAACCAAAGGCACACCTCCTACCACATCCTGTCGAGAGTTATCCCTAGGATTAGTAGCGATCTGTCCTTGTAATCGAAGACTTTCATAATAGATCAATACTGCCACCATAAAAATATATGATATGGTAAATTTCATCTCGAGGGACTAGTGGCAAGTAGCCCTTCATCATGAAGATCCCCGTCTTCAAAAATAATCATCATCGTCATGTCTTCACTCCCGAACATATACATTGGTTCGGAGTGGTTTTCAGATAGGAGTTACCCGAATTCGACCCCGATTCCTCCAAACCAATCATTGATTAAAAAGATGTCAAGTTCATATATGATTCTCAATCATCATTCAATTCATCTTTTTTTTCATTCATAAATATCTCAGAGAGAAATTATCCATTTATCTTCTTAATAGTATATGGAATCATTAGGCCTCACTTACCAAATCCTTTCTGGTTAATTAAACCTTTTTGAATCTTGGAATAATTCTAAATCATTTCATTTTCCACCTAGAAAATCCAAATCATTTCATTAAATCTTAACAAAGATTTATTAATTCAAAACACAAAATTTTAATTGAGTTAAAACCATGTTATCAAGGATGTTAATACAAAACTAGTAAATATTAAATGAGCAGAACCTATAAAAATCATCTAATTCTACTCAATATCAATTCTCGTATTCAACAAGTACTATGGTTAGAATAACGGCGAAATCACCTTTTAGATTCCATGAATATTATGATTTCTCTCTTCGAGATTTAATACCAAGTATAAGAAGATTATCTCCATAAAATCCAAGTTGTTTAAATTTGGAAAATTATATCCTTTATATTTTGGAAAATTTTGATCCTAGTAAACCAAATTTACTATCCCCTTCATAGGGCCATTCTGGATAGCCAGGGAGAGTGGGAAATTGGTTTTCCAAACTCAAGCCTAGACACCATCACATTGTGACCCATAAGGCGATCAAGTTATTTAATCGACTCTAAATCTTTTAACATACTCTACTAACTTTTAATCATTTATTTAATCACTTCATAAATCCATCAAATTACCTTTAAAATAATTTATTAATCATTTAAGAACCTTTACAAAGGATTAGGAAAATAATTGTTGCGTTTAAATTATATTTCAAAAGTTAAAGAAAGTGTTGCGAAAAAGTGCTGTTGAAAGTGCTTTTTAAGCCATATTGATCAAAACGAATATCCTGTCATTTGGAAATTCATTTTTATACCTCAAATCACTTTTAAAACATTTTAGAAGACTTTTAGAATTTATTTCGTATTTTTAAACAAATTTAAAATATCATTTTTAAAGAAATCCTTTTATGGATTTCGAACCGCAATTTTTCCAAAAATTTGTTTCACTCATATTTAAAAATTTACTTATCAAATCTCGATTTTCTTTCTTTGTTTCAAAACTATGGATATAATAGCTTAGAAAATTCTTATTGTAAAGAAATCCGACTCTAATTCTATCTTAAAGAAGGATTTAACTTTTATGGCGCGAAATCACGAACTACCGTTACGCGATGCGCCTATTTTAAACTCCAAATTCATTATTTGCCATAACTTCTCCAAATTGAATTTTAATGTTTATAAAACATCTATAAACCAGTTTCAAACATTTAAACCAATATTTTTCATATTATTTTTTTCACTTTTAAATCATTTTATAATATAATATTATTATAATATTCATTTTCTACCTTTTTATAATCATAAAACCATTAGGAGGATCAATAAACTCCATACACATATTATATGAATTAATTTTCTATTAATTAACTATTTTGATTATAACTTTTAATAGTTTATCACAAATAGGTTATCAACCATATCAACATCCATATAATCAACCTGGTTATCGAACATTCATACAATTCATTAAGAGATTAAATGGTCATATTATCATACTTAGAAATAGTTATAAAAATTATTTATTATTTAATAAATGCTGAGTACTCACTATTTTTATCCACTCCACCAAACTCTTCTGTAGCTTCCCGAATCGATTCCGGCAGCACTTCGACAACACTTCCTTCTCTTTTCCTTGCTTCTGAACTCCCTGACTTGCTTCCTTCTCCTTTGGTGTTTTCGGCCTTAACCTTGGATGAGTGGTGCTCGATCGTAGCTTGGGATATATGGGTGCCGTGAGTAGTAGAGGGGATATGGAGGTGTTTGCACTTGGTTTTGAGGTGAAATGATAACATATATATATACATACATACATATATATATATATATATAGGTGGGTATTTATAGGAAAAAAATTGTGTAAAAATATCTAAATATGTAATTACATTTCTATCCCTTGCCCACACCCCCATCCCATCATTCTACATGTGAGCCCCTCCTCCCCATGTGCCTCCATCACATTATTCACTTCCTAGCATGTGCATTTGAATTTTGGATACTTAAAGGTAAGTAAATGGAAAATATATATCTTAGATATTTTTAACTTTATGTATATATAAATGTATACATGTGTTATGTATGTGTGTGTATATGTATATATGGATGTATGTATATGTTAGGATGTGTGTTACTATGTTATATATGTGCACATGACATATAAACAACATTGTATTGACTTTGAACAACTTCCATTTGTCAAACCATTGAAAATTGGGAAACCGATTACATGTCACATTTTCACTTATATTTTATATTACATATATATGTAAAAAACATTGAAAATAAATTTCTAATAATTTTTAATTAATAAAAATTATTTCGTTTGAGTTATAACATCATATAAATCGATATTAACAACTATTTACAAAAATTGCTATTATACCGATAAAGCGATATATCAATTTTTTCCTTATATTTTCAAACCGATTATATATACATACATACCTATATATATACACATCTTTATAAAGAAATTATAAATTATTTATTATCACTTTATAACTATTTAAAATGAATTATTATCATTTAAAAACAATTATTTGAATAATTATAATAATTATTAAATCATTAAATCTCAATTTAAATTCATAAATCAATTATTAAATATAAGGGCATAACTAATGATGTCATATATTCATTTAATTTCCAAAAATAAAATAAATAACATTATTTTATATTCTTGTTTAATTATAAAAATAAGTGTATGTATCCAGCTCCGTGCGATGCTTTATGATTTTAGAGCTGTTTATCAATAAAATGTTTTTCGGTCATTTTATCGCTATTTTTCCAATAAATATATTTTTGTAAATACTTATACAATTATTATTTATTGTTTTAAAACGTCATAATTTGTGTTAAAAAATTCTTATATTTGAATATTTTAAAAATAAATATAATTCATCAAATTGATAAATTTGTGGGTCGTTACACCGGTAGGTTAGATCTCTATTGCTTATATCTCTACTCAAACATCAATCTTAACTCTGATAAATAGATATGCCTACATCATCGGATTTTAGTGTTATGAATATTTAATTACCTTTCAAATAAGTAATCAAACAATTAACCATTTGTCCATTAAGCAATTTCTAACCTCTTTTTGAACTTTTTATTTATACTTTAAAACCCTTTATAAAATGATATATATGTATAGTAATTTATTTATAAAACTAGATATTAAATAAAGCATTTTTAGAGGATATTTATCACATAATATATAAAATAGTCCACATATTTTCTAAAATCCATATATACCTAAAATTGCTCTTAAAATAATTTATAATATTTATAATAAGTTTGAAAAAATTTACCAAAAATATTACTTGAAAATAACAAATTTATAACTTACTTAAAAGCTTGGAAAAACATGTTTTCTATATATTTATAAGTAAAACCTCTTCTTTAAAAATTAATAACTAATTTTTGAAAATTCATAAATATTTAAAACCATCTTTTAAATACTCTAATATGAGTTATTAAATGCTTGTAAAAAGAATGAAACAAAATACTTAAATTTGAATTTCTTTTCAAACCTTTAATGTCCAAAAAAAGACTAAACATGGCAGTTTTGCATAAGTGAACTTTTGGCCACTTTTCGAAATGTTACTTAACTTTTTACTATCCAATCTTTTATGGTAACAAGTATACATAGAAAACGTCATAAATATGATGAGAAAGCCCTAAGAATCCCTATATAAAGTTCCATAGAAATCGCTAAAACAACGTAATTCCTAAGTGCATCCATAGCGACTATAGCTATAAGTGCACTTTCAAAACCAAGTCCAATCTAAACCAAAGTTCAACTACAACCTATGTATTTTGTTCAAAGGTCTTGCTATAGGTTATACAAGTCCATTCATAAGGATTGCATATGCCATTTGCTTTCAAAGCAAGAATCAAAACTGATGTTTCAACATATGTTAAGATTAATTCAAATAATTCATACACATTCTAACATAAACCTATATACTCTATATTTTCAATCTAATGGTCAGTTAACTCACCTTTAACTAAACAACCGAACTCATCTAGCTCTTCTCTATAAATTCCAAAGCATCCAAAGATAAATATGGAAATATACATAGGCTAACCCATGCATTATATGAAAATAACACTCGTATCAGTTTAGTAAACCAATGTGAGAAGCTCAAGAATTATGTGTGACAAGTGACAGTAACCATTAAGACCTTATGAATTCCCATAATGGTTTTCCCCTCAAAATAACCAACCATTCATTAGGTCTAATACAGTGATATGACGTATAATCTCTAGGGTGTAGAATATAAATCATATCAGATAGTTGTGATGCTTACATTGATCACACCGCAACAATATTAGGTCACATTCAAAACTGCTAAGGTACGTTCGCATATTGGATTTTTCCATGGAGATCTCCTCGCAGAAGCCGAATCCAAACCCCATGCACGATGGTTAGAAAGTACCTTACAAGCGCCGTATATCTCTTGATAAAATATACCATTAAAGTAAACACAATCGACCCATCGTTTGAACATAAACACGAATAACTTGAACCAAATATCTTCAACTCCCACCAGCCAACAATAGGTAAGTATCTCTACATGTGGAGTTGATAATTCCTTGAGGTGGGTCAGCTAAACACCAGATTTTTCATCCTACTCTATTTCCTATCATTTTCGATGTTGAGATTACATTTGGAATCTTTAACATGAGTCTTCATCACTCGAACAGAACACGAGTCCCCTTAATGGATTCCCATATCTCGAACATATCACGAATCACTACACGGATTCAAGCATCTTGATCAGATCTTGAATCTCCACGTAGTTTCCTAAATAATTTTTCAGACGAATGGTAAAGATGTCCTCTCTCTTAGAATACCCCTCAAGATAGACAGTCTCATACGATAGCATCGCTCGAAAGGTTAATGTTGACCTCTCCCTCGGAGTTAACCTTAGGATTCACAGTTCAAGTCTATGAAATTTCACTTCACAACAGCCCCTAAAACATAAAACTCGTATACTAGTTTTGAAATGGTATTCGGTAAGTAAAACACTTAACAATCCCGATCTATTCAAAACCAATTCGATGAATTTTCGATAAAATCAATTATGGTTCTTTTAGAAGTAAGAAAAAGCTAGAGACGTTTCGTACCAATGCTCCTCCCCAAGGGTTCTCATTGGTATGAAATTGTGAATCTTTTAGAAGCTTCCTAAGTTAATATTGGCTCAAGTTCGATAATCAACTAATCGATTATATAGCCAAAACAATTAATTATACAAATTAATATTCGTATACTTAAATCATTTCTAACATCCCAACTTAGCTATTTCTTATCCAAGAGTGAAGCCATGTAAATTAGAGCATTAGTTGCATATCAAAGCCTTGCCTAGACTCTTCATTTTGAGTCTCATAAATAGATAAGTTTACCTCGTCAGATTTTAATGTTAAGTATAAGATTAATGATTTCCATAAAAAAGTAAGAAATCAACACGATTAACATACTTCCGACATTCCCAACTTAACTATTCCTTAGTAAAGAGGGAACTTGTAGGTTAGAGCTCTATTGCCCATATCCATACTCGAACATCAATCTTAACTCTCATAAATAGATAAGTCTTTTTCGTCGGCTTTTAGTGTTAAGCATAGTTAATTACCTTTCAAACAAGTAATTAAACAATCAACCATTTGTCAATTAAGCAATTTCTAACCTTTTTCTAAACTTTTTTTGTATACTTTAAAAAACCCTCTTTAAAATGATATGTATATATATAGTAATTTATTTATAAAACTAGATATTAAACAAACCATTTTGGGAAGATACTTATTACATATAAGATATGAAATAGTCCACATATTTTCTAAAAGCCATATATCCTAAAAATGCATTTAAAATACTTTATAATACTTATAATAGATTTTAAAAGATTTACTCAAAATATTACTTGAAAACAACAATTTATAATTTACATAAAAATTTGGAAAAACATGTTTTCTATAAACATATAAGTAAAGCCTCTTCTTTAAAAATTCACATTTAATTCTTAAAAATTTATAAATATCTCAAACTACTTTTGAAATACTATAATATGAGTTAGTAAAAACTTGTAAAAATAATGAAACAAAATACTTAAATTCAAATATCTTTTCAAACCTTTAAACTCCAAAAATCAAGGCTAAATGGGGTAGTTGTGCACAAATGAAGTTTTTGCCACTTTTCAAAATGTTACTTAACTTTTTTACTATCCAATATTTTTATGGAAGCAAGCATACATATAAATCATCATAAAATGGCTAGAAACTCCTAAGAATCTATCTATAAAGTTCCATGAAATCGCTAAAAACAATGTAATTCATAGGTTCATCCATAGCTACTATCGCTAGAAGGGCACTTTCAAATCCAGGTCCAATTTAAATCAAATTTCAACTACAACATACGTGCTTTGTCTCAAGGTCTTGCCATTAGTTATACAAGTCCATTGTAGTCCGTTCATTGGATTACATATGTCATTTGCTTTTAAAGTAGGAATAAAAGACATTGTTTCAACATATGTCAACATTAATTCAAACAATATATACACATTCTAACACAAGCATATGTACTTTATATTTTCCATTAAATGGTGAGATAACTCACTTTTAACCAAAAAAATAAGAAAATCCAAGCAACCTAAGTCCAACCCCACCTTGCAACTACCTTCCTTCTTCCTTCCTTCCTTCGCTTTCACTTGCATTTAGCCTCCACCTTCTACAATTTGCTCACGGCCTATGCTTCTTTGGGTAGTTTGGCATCACTTCTTTGTGATCTATTTTGGTGGAAGGTTTTGTAATGTTGCCCCAAGGCCCCACTCAGAATTTGATTTGATTTGGATGAGTTTTGCAATTATTTTCTTTAGAACAAAAGCGAATAAGAAGACATGAAAGTGTGATACTTTTGCTTTGTAAATTTGTGATTATTTAACAAGGTTATGCCTCTCCTTATATAGGCTTCAAATGGTGTTTCCTAAGCTTGCTCTTTCCTTACCCACCATGTCATGGAAGGTTCACCACTACATATGCCCACCACTTTTCCTTTACATCACCTCTGCTAGCAAAATACTCTTATACCCTTAACTTTTTAAAATATCTCTTATCTAAAGGGAAGGTTCTAGAATGTTCTATTTTACTTATGAAGAGAAGTGTTTAATTGTTGCTAATGTGTTCATTTTATCATCTTACAAGTGTACAAGAGTTCGAACAACTTATATCGATCAAAAAGATGTTTACTTAGAAATCGATTTTTAGTCACATTAACGATTTTTCTTCAAAGAATATATTTTTGTAAACAAATTTCAAAAACAAGTTACTCATCATTATTTATTAATTCAATTATGTTTAACAAGGTTATAAAAGCACATTTTGCGAGGACCCGTTTCTTCGACCCTCGAACACCGACACTAATACATCCTCAGTATTCATATGCCGTAAATCCAAGTGCCGGAGAGGCGGATTCTCAAGGGTAAGAAAGAAAATAAAGACAGTGCAGAATCTCACACGAATGGATCAACATATATTATTTCAATATATATATATATATCTTTATAGCGGAAATTTTAAATACATTTATCAGAGTTAAACATGGATAGTTATAAATATCCATCCTTACAAATATGAAATACAATAGTACATAAGTGTGGTGGAAATGGATAACAATCTTCAGAAGAATCTTCTAACTCCTTGCTTCAAGCTCCATCTATATTTTTTCTAACTAAGATGGATTACTAGGCCATCGAAGAAAATTAGGGCACCCAGAGTTTAAGGGAAAAGGAAAATAAACTCCAGGTCAGTCATGCGACTGTTGTGAGAAACTCAAAATATGTGTTTCGAAAACAAAGGTATCTCATAAGACCACACCGCACATAAACACATAACAAGTTTTCACCTTATGACAACCAAAACATTTTCTATGTAAAAAGCATTTGTATTATTTTTAATGACAATCTTCTGAAAACATTTCCATGTAAACTTATTAATCTTAGCCGAAATTGTTACCATTATTAAATTCCGAATATGTTAGGCTCTACAAAAAAAACTCTTACAAGGCTTGTTAAGGGAATGGATTCCATACAATGGCAGGTAAGGGACTACCTTTTATATAGTGCATCTCTAGAGGAATATACTAAGGATCGATGTCTTCGAAACCTCTGCACCTGGTATGACCGGCCTACCCACAGACCTGCCTGGTGGTGGATAGAATCGAATATGACATCACCTCGGTCATAACCAACCTATCTGTAGCCACAACATACAAAATATACTTGACATATAGAGAGTAATTTAGAAAGGTGATGACCATACGCTAATGGGTGCGACCCACATAGCCTTATGGCATGCTCTATTTAACCCACTACAGGTTGATGAGGCCTTAGGTAGCAATTACCTTTCACATAGCACATTCCACTTTGAATGCCACACTGCCATTCCATGATCACACAACTAATTCCTAAAAACGTATAACTCCTGAGCTCTTACCTCTCAGGAAAGGGTGTTAAGCTAAGAGAAGCTAGCTTCTCCGCCACCAAACAGATGATACGTTCATATAGATCAACCAATGTAATTAGAAATGCAATGTCAAATATTAGTCCATACAAGTTGTCCAGGAAAAGGACAAACCGAAGGCACTCTCCTACCACATCATGTCGAGAATTACCCTAGGATTAGTAGCGAGAAGTCCTTGCATCGATGATCTCAAATGAAGAACTACTATCACATAATATAATATGGGAAATTTTCCCTTAGGGTTAGTGGCAAGCAACCCTACATTCCATCATCCAAATCATTTCTTTGCCTTCACTTCGAACATGTAAATTTGTTCGAAGTGGTTTTTGGTTAAGAATTAATCAAATCCAACCCTGGTTCCTTCGAACCAATCATTGATAAAATGATGTTAGGTGAATGGGGAATTATTCTTTGATTGATTAATTTCTTTTTATCAAAAATATCCTCAAGATATATATATATATATATATATATATATATATATATATATTTAAAACATTTCTTGCCGGTATATATGGAATCATTAAACCTCTCTTTGGAAAAGTATTTATTTAAATCATAACAAAGATTACTTAATTCAAAAATCAAAATTTTGATTGAGTTGAAACCATGTCATCTTGGATGTTAATCAAAAACTAGTAAACATTAAGTGAGCATAATCCATAGAAATCATATAATTATATTTAATATCAATTCCTGTATTCAACAAGTAGTATGGGCGGAATAACGGTGAAATCATCTTTTAAATTCCATGAATAGTACGAGTTCCCTCTTCAGAATTTAACACCAAGTATAGGAAGATTTTCTCTATAAAATCAAAGTTATTTATATTTGGAAATTTATATCCCTTATAATTTGTGATATTTTGATCCGAGTAAATCAAATTTACTATCCACTCTGTCAAGTCAGTCCGGGTAGCTAGGGAGGGCATGCAACTAGTTTCCCAACCCAAGCCTAGAGACTACCTTTCTGTCATCCATAATGTGGTCAAGTTATTTGATCGACTCTAAATCATTTAACATACTTAATTAACTTTTAATTATTTATTTAGCTGCTTTGAAATAACTTATAAATCTTTAAAATCACCTTTAAAATAATTCATTATTCATTTACAAATATTTACAAAAGAATCGGAAAAGATTTATTGCGTTTAGAACAATATTTCAAAAGTTATAGAAAAGTGCTGCTAATGGTGCTTTTTAAATTGTATTGATCAAAACGACTTTTCTATCATTTGAAAATTCATTTTTATAACTCAAATCACATTTAAAACATTTTAAAATATTTTTAGAATTTATTTCACATTTTAAAGAATTAAAAGCATCTATTTTAAAACATTTACTTCTTTGATCTCCGAACTCCCAAAGCGCGATTTTATTTAAAACTTGACTTGCTCATATTTTAAAATCCACTAAAATAAATCTTGATTTTATTTCTTTGTTTGAAAGCTATGGATATAATGATTAGGAAAATTCTTATCTCGAAGAATTCCGAGCTATATTCCGTTCTATATATCTATTTGACTTTTACGGCGTGAAATCGCGAACTACCATTACGCAACGCGCCTAATTTTGACTAAATTTTCAACATTCATTTAATGTAACAAATAGGATTTTTGACCCTCGAAAATCGACACTAATATGTCCACTGTATCACTTGCCGAACATTCAAGTGCCGGAAATACCAATTTGTTAGGGTGAAAGAAGAAGGTAGAAGATATAAGTAAACTAACAACACAGAATCTCACAACGCAGCAAATAATATATAATACAGCCATGATCTTTATAGAAAGGAAACATCTTTATTCATATATACAACATCAGAATACATTAAACTTATCCTAAATTTGGACGGTTATAGAAACCTATCCTTATATTGACAACATACAGACTCTATAATACAGCGGAAGTAAAAATATACGTGAATACGTCTTGATCATCCAGCTCCCCTCCAACTCCAAAGTATCCAGCTAAACCTGGGAAAAACATGCTCGGTTTGACCCGAGCATTACATGGAATAACATCTGGGTCAGTCTGGTAAAACAACATGAGTAAAACTTGATAACAGGTAACAACCAAACTGATTTCTACATTCAAAATTTTTTCAAACAAAGGGTATTTCGTAAGACCATACCGCATATAAAAACGGATGAGTTTTTACCTTATGATAACCAACAACATTTTTTATCAAATCCTATGATATTATCATAATGTCTAGGGGTCAAAGTAAATAGATAAAATAGCTGAAATGCTCGCTTCTCATATTCCAACATACTAGGCTCTAAAATCGAAAATGTAAGGCACGTATTGGAGATCGGATTCCAACTAATTACCGGGCTACTGGGGTACCGCCCATCACAATACATGTCTAGAAGATGTACTGAGATCGTACCTAACAACCCCGCCAACACAAGACTGGCCTACCCCTTACTGGATAATACTGAACATGTCATCACCCCAGTTGCCTTGCAACCCTTTTCATATCGAGCTCTCATGCACACCCAATCCATAAATATGTAGATCTATCGTATCTAGAAGATTGACAACATACCCTAATGGGTGTGACCCACATAGCCTTGTTGGATCTCCCCTGTTTTAGTCATTCTTGGTTGATGAGGCTTGAAGCTACGATTACCTTTCAAGAACCATTACACTTAGAATGCTCATTGCCCTCCAATGACAATGTGCTGATAGCATTCATCCATAAAATTCCGTTCTAGGTCTGAATGAAACCGAAGGCAGTATTCCTACTACAGCCATTTTGGACCCTCAGGGTTAGTAGTGATTAGCTCCGCACTTCACATCTCTATCTTCGATTCCATGATCTTGAGAATGTCTTTACTTTGAAACGCATTCGTTGGCTCGAAGTGGTTTTTAGATAACATATCTAATCCCGGTCTCTTTGAAACAATGTTCAAAAATTTCTGATAAACTCAACCCCAGTTCTTTAGGAAATAATTAATCAAAGATAAGATCGGAGATCACCACCTAACCGTTTGTGGACGGATTTACTTATCATTGTCCTAAAAGAACGAAACGAGATTTATACATACAGTACAGCATCAATGGAGATGACTATGCCATGTAACTCACGTGTTTCTCCTAGATATTTCCAAAATTACGTTTGGGACCAATTTCGATAGTCGGTTATTTAACTATCGAATAATAACATTCAATTAAGAATTTATTTTATAGGGAAAAACTAACACTGGTTCAGCATATAAGCAATCACTAGCCTCCTTTAATAAATCCTTCATCCAAAAAAATTCACTTTGTAAATTACTTGTGTAAGTATACTTTTACAAAGATATATCCACGAATTCCTATATTTTCAGTACTTTCGAAAATATCCATATAATTATCTCAACGGTATAAGTATTAGAAAGATTCCATTTTATTCGACTCAAAAATCATTCATAACTCCTTATAATTCTCTAATCATTTATAAACCATTTTATAAAACTTCTCAAACCATTTATAAAGCTTCTTTTATACATTTCAATCACTTATAAATCCTCTTTGTACATTTCTAAAATCATTTTAGAAAGTCTTTATAAATCCATAAAACCATTTATAAACTTCTTTTATAAATCTTTTTTTTATAGTGCCCTTTTTATAAGTCCACTTTTTAAAACTCCAACTATTTAATGTAAACCTTTGTTTTTTTGTATAAAACATCCTTTACAAATTATCTCTTTAATCTATAAAATTGTACCAATAAACACCTTCGATAAATCATTCCATAAACTGAAACCCAATTAATTAAATCAGTAATTGACTTGAAAATCATTAATTATAATGATTAACTATTTTTAGACACCCTTAATTAAAAATCAGTTAACCACAAATATCATAAATAATTAAATAATAATTCTTAGTTATTAATAACAAATAATTAGTTAACTTAAACATTGTGTAACGACCCACCTTTTTGACCACCGAATGTCGACACTGAACATTACTACTATGTTCAAATGTCGCGCATCCAATCGACAAAAGGGCAATTATTAGGGTAAATAAAAAGAAAAAGAACAGAGTAAACTGAATCTCACCGCGAAATCAATAACATGTAATATAACAAAGATAGTAAAAATTGTTACTCCAAAATATAGAGTGCCTTAGAGTGAAAAACAAACCTTATCAGCTGGACAGTTATAAAATCCTGACCTTACAAATGCCGATAGGTATACTATATAATACAGTGGAATATAAAATACTACGATAGGTGAATCTTCAGCTCCCCTCCACGATCTCCAAAACTTCAAAGACAACATGGGAAAATACTCGGTCGGACTCGATCATTATAAATAAATAACACCCGGATCAGTCTGGGAATACCAGCGTGAGATAACTCGAATAATAGGGAACATTTATAAAAGTTCTGCGAGACCACGCCACCAACGTGGAATGGGTTTTTACCTCACAACATAACATCCATGTAGGCAAGAGCGAAAATAAATATCAGGAATCAAATCCAAATATGAATGAGCATAGATAAAATTAAACCAGACTTGAAAGAATGGAAATAAACCGAGTAAAATCCAAACTAGACATAATGGATAGAACAAGGAAAATAGTCCAACTTGATAGAATGGACTAAATAAGGTTACAGTCCAACTTGATAGAATGGAATAAATAAATGCTTAAATGCCATGATGAGGAGTTGGCTTTACTTATGGTAATTTAAAGCTAAAACTGATTCAGGATTTCGAATCAAATAAGGAAAAGAAATTTTCCAACAAATGACTAGGAAGGTGCACCCCCCTTGAAGTATACCTCTAGTAATATACTTGTGAGAAGATCATTTACTCTATGGCACTTCTCGGACAATAACAATTTGGACCCCGCCAGACCTTACCAAGTATCCGAATATTTCCACATCTAAGTGCACAACCGAATCCAAACTAGATGAGATGTGAAAATAGCCTAATGGAAGCAACCGCACATAGCTTGGCTTCCTCTTGTTCTATTGGTTTATTCGTTTCCGACAAAGGATATCAATGCTCAATGGAGCAATAAATCGTCTTAGAATGACGATAATAAAGTAGCTAAAGTAACCGATAGTTGAGATACCAACTATCGAGGATATACAACGATCATATTTGAAAATTAAGTCTTGTATACTTATCACCACTCATAGAATTTCAAACATGTGCTTTTTCTTGGTTAATAGTAATACCGGACAAGTCAAGGTAGTGTTACCTCAAAGTCATGTCCAATGATTATTCTTAACTTATGAAATAGCAAAGTTTACTTTTTCGATGTTTAGTGCTAATTATACAAATAAATCGTTTCCATATAAGTTATTCGTTTTATGGGAATAATTTATTTCCATAAATGAATTAAACTTTTCTTTAAAAAACGAACTGAACTTGTGCTTGATTTCCATATTGGTAAAACACTTTTAGAATTAGTTCCTGATTGTTAATACGTTAAGAGAATAATTTTTTCCAAGTGCGCGACCCCGAAGGCCTAAACCAACATCAGACCGAACACCCAAAAGATTATCCAGCCTAACATCCCAATAATCGAGTTCCAATTCCTTTTTATAACTTTAAACCAATATTAATTATCCCAATAGATAATTAATCCCATTTAAAATCTCTTTTAAATAAACAAAGCCATTATCTTTAATAAAATGGATAATTATTTCCAAACACTTTTATAACACTAGTAAATTAACTTTAAATCGATTGATTAAAGTAATTTATCATATTAGTTAATTTACTTAAATCACTTTTATTAAATCAATTAATTAACTTTAAATATCATTAATAAAAAGATTTATTAAATTTAAATAATCATTAGTTAAAAATGAATAAGTCATCTCAAACATGATTTATTAAAATGATAAGTAATTTCAAATTCCATTAGTTAAGTCCAAATGATCATAAATTAATTGAATTAATTAAATTCAAGCCTCATTAGTCGAAATGAGTAATTAAAATAGCATTTGTTAAAATGATATATTCAATTATAAAACACCATCAATTAAAATGATTTACCTAAATTCCAAACATCATTAGTTAAGACAATTAATTAAATTTAAAAAAATCACTAATTAAGATGATCAATAAAATTCAAATATCAATTATTTAAAATGATTAATTACTTTTAAATATCATTAATCAAAATGATTATTAATTTCAATTATCATTAATTGAAATAATTAATTTAATTCAATCATCATTAATTATAATAATTAATTAAGTTCAATAAATTAATTAAACTTCATTATCATTAATTAAAAGATTTAATTAAACTCAAATAATCACTAGTTAGAACGATTAATTAAGTATAAAACATCATTATAAAAAATGATTGGTTAAATCTAAAGATAAACCAATTTTTAATCATCATTTATTAAATTGGTTAATGAATCTCAAATCATTAGCTAAAATGATTAATTATTTTAAATTATCATTTATCAAAATGATTAATAAAATTTGCAATATTCTTTTTAGCGAAAACACAAGCTCAAGTTCATACGATAAGGTTTGGGGATAGAATTTGATAAATGATGATATAGCGGAATCACTGTACCGACAATTAACAGGTTAAATGGAATATCAGGATTTAATACAATTATAACAGCATAATGATGAAAATAAATAATTTGTTGGCAAGAAACCCTATGACGCCCCACCCCAAGACCCACATTAACAATGAGCATTACAGAGTAATACTGTCCGTTAATGCAAATAGGGCTGGTTAGGAGCGACCATCTGTAAGATTTGTCTTAAATAAGTATTGAATACGTAAATTGGGTGCTCTAATCTTTTTTTTCATTTACCTTTCTCAAGTGGATCGACATACTCAGTAAATGTTTAACACAAAACTACAGTGGCTAACGGATCTATCAGAACAAAATATAACAACAACAAATACAACAGATCACAAAACAACAGTCACACATATATATATACATATATACATATACATTATAACACACTCCATAGGGATACACCAGTGGTGGTACATAGACCACAATACATACATCGAGTCAAAAAGAATATGTACATATCAGAGTACACAAAATAACTACAAGGCTACACAAAAGATGACTAGCATCAAAAAGAAAGCAAGAAAATCCCTAACGGAAGCAGCATAGCGATAATCTATAGCAGGTAACTAACTTGAAACAACTCGGTCTGACCCGAGTATATAAAATACACGAGTCAGTCTAGCTTAAATAAATTGATTCGTACAGGATAGATGAAGTATCGGGATAAACGATAATATTTCTCCTCGAAAGAGAAGAAGCAACACCATATATATATATATATATATATATCAATTACTAATGTAGATGGAATCACCAAAATATCATATGAAAATTTCACGAAAGAGGCAAGATCAACAACAACATCAATTAGACACAATTAATCGCCTCATATCATCGGCATCCACAACAACCTATATAATGGCTTCCCTCAACCATAACTCCTAAATAGGAAATCACAAATCTCAAAAAGGCCAAAGGATGGAAACTAAAAATCACAATATATAGAACTTGATTAAGAGTTCAAATCTCCAAAATGTAATAACCATATAATAAATCCTCAAATGGCTCAAAGGCCCATTAATCTCGAAATGGCGAAAACATTCAGAAATCACAAATAAATCAAGAAATATCACAAAAGATGGATCCATATCACAAATGGCGAGTCTAAGCTACGCCTGCACATGCTCCGCAGAATGGCCGAAGCCCGCCTAGTACTGTATCTCAAATAAGGCGCCTAAAACAACCCGAAGGCCAAACAACCCGAAGGTCAAACAACCCGAAGGTCCAACAGCTAAAAAGCCCAAATTACCTGAAGGTCCAGTACCGGCAAACAACCTGAAGGTCCATGAAATGTGTATAGCTTCAATTGAAGGAATCTGGAATTAACCGAAAAAGTAAACGCATGTGTCCTATACCACATGTTTTACTAAATCGTTTAAATCACTTCCTCATTCTCTCGAAGAGTGCGAAAATGTGTATTTTATACAGAAAATACTTTGCTTCGAGAAAACTAGTTTTAAAATAATTTTTTCTGAAATCGTTTGGAAATTCATGGCTTTGAAATTATCTTTATTATAGATAATATATATTTTTAATAGCTTCAAAAATAATTATAATTGTTGTAAAATATTTATTTCGAAAGCTATTTTATTATAAAAAATCAGTCCAAAATCGGTTTAGAAAACACGTGCTCGAAACATCAAAAATCATCGAAAACGCCATAAAATAGGCATATTAAATCTACTCAAAAACATGTCAATCCAAAGTACGGATCAACAATAATGTTGGCTTACCTATTAATAGGTTTAAGCCCTTCAAAACACTTCAAAATATTGCAAGAATTGGTCATAACAATCATTGGAATACGCAGAATAAGCAAAACACTGCACAGGAGAAACAAAAGAACAACCTGGGCAAAGTAAAAAGGCATGGGTCGACCTTCATAAGGCTCAGGTCGACCCTTACATTTCTCAGGTCGACCCTAGGGTCGGCCCCCAGTGTGTTTGAGTTGACCTGATGGTTTTGAATGCTATAGGTAATTTTGCCTGTTTCAATCCCAACTTTGAGCACTGATTTCAGGCACTTCCAGATTGAATCAAGCAATGAAATTTAACATGCACATACAACTAAACATGGTCTATGATCCGGAAAAGATTTCACTCAATTCCGGTATGAAACCAAAGAGATATGGGTTCACAAAGTTGAACCCAGACAAGATTCTTACTGTAAACTAGAAATTTCACGTTTACAGTCTACAGTAAATCAAAAATCAACACAAACTAAATCAAATTCTTTACAAGCAGCTTGTTTTGGCTAAGTGTGAGTTAATACTCACCTTAGCACCAAAATTGAGAAAATTGTAAGCAAGGTAATGACTTTAGCTTCGATTTAGCTTTAGGAACCTATAGCTGAAGAAGAAACAGACATGCAAACACAAAAAGAAAGTTACAGTAAACCAAAAAATTCTCAAACTAGGAATTGATGAAATAATCTTATGGTTTGAATGGATTACCTATTAACTCTCTTGAATTCACAAATTTCTCCTTTAATTTTTGTTTAATTTGGAGATAGATTTGAATTTTTAAGAGAAGGTAGCTGTTATCCCACCTTTTAGCAAGGCCGTGATACCAAAAGATTAACTGGAAACCAAAAACAGTTCTCCTCGATTGTCAATTATTTACAGGGCTGCTATGGATGTCGGTAAATTTTGACCGAGTCCGGATTAAGCTACAATTGATGCAACACGACAAACAAAGCTACAGAATCTAACATTCCAAATGTCAAGTCAATCCGAGTTCATATGCTTAAGATAAGATCGGTACAAACCAAGAAGGTAGCCTCATTTCGTATCCATCGGAGAACAGGCCCATTTCGTATCCATTGACATCCATCCACTTCGAGCCACCAAACAACCTACTTCGGGTTGGCAACGTATTTGCTCCGAGTCATTTCGTAGTTTATTTCGAGTTTCATGGTAGTCTACTTCGAGCCATTGGGAGGTCTACTTCGGGCCGAGAAGAAGATTACTTCGAGTCGTGACCATGAATCGATCAACAACCTAGGTCCTTACCAATTTCGTGTCCATGTTGTTCGCATCCATCAAGTTTGCACTTGTTCGTTTAGTATCCATCAGACACATGCACCTTTCAAATCGACCAAGGGTATTTACTTCGTATCGATATACATTTCCTATCGATCCATGTTAATACATGTTTCGTATCGATCACTCAGATGATCGATACGAAACCCGTCCCTTCCTATCAATGCGAAGTAGTCACAGTTGTCTACTTCATATCAGTCACGTAGATGTGTACTTCGTATCGATCAAACAGATGGTCGATACAAAACGGACACTCTTCCATCGATGCGAAGCACTAGGGAACATATGGATACGAATCATATGTGATCGATACGAAGAGACCAATTATGATCGATACGAAAAGACCAATTATGATCGATACGAAGAGATCAACTGTGATCGATACGAAGAGCATAGCACCCGATGGATGCGAAGGAAGAGGCAGTCAACGCGGCATGAAAAGTGGATCTACCCTAGCTCATCACTCCTTGTCGCCATCGTCTGATCATTACGAGCGAGATCGATGCGAACAACATCCATGCGAACTACGTAGCCATCAAAAAGTACAAATTTGCATCGATCATATCTCACAATCTACAAGTCCAAATGCTACGAAATTCTCACAGGAGCTTGCTTACAACCTAAAGAATGTTCATGCTTAATTTTGACTCGATTGGGCCAAGGCTTGATCGATACGAAATTCGTTCGTATCGATCACAGATCTAGTGCGAACCACATGGAATCGATCGTGTGGGCCCACTCACGTGCCAGAAGAGGTCTCCCGAGATCTGAGCGAGATATTTGCAGCCTACGCTTATAAATAGCACCCCAGAGCCTGCAGAAAAAGGAATCTTTTGGACTCTGATACGTCCGGACTCTGCTGGAATCATCATTGTACTCGAATCCTATGGCTGTAATCCGCTGTAACTCATTGTAATCAGCAAGCAAACTTTAATAAAATCATCAACTTCAAAGTGGAGGTAGGTTGGATTGCCGAACCACTATAAACTCTGTGTTCTTTACTGCTTTCCTCTGAATTTTCTGAGTGTTCTTCATTTTTAATCCTCTACATACTTGTTATCTGAGACCTGTGATTGTGAACTATTACTTTCATCGACAATTGGGTGTTTGTGACCAATTTTGGCGCAAACATTTTGGTGCTTTCACTGAGAGCCTAGCGCTCAGGGATTCAAAAGCTTGGAGTTCGGATTTGGAAAGCTATAGGATCGGATCTAGAAGCAATCATAGCCAAGCAATCAATGAGAAGACAAAGAACCGAAAGGAGTCAGCATGAAAGGAGTCAGGAGGCTTCCATAGGAGCGAACCAAGCCTCGGTCTTCATCACCAGGGATGAGATGGAGATGATGTTGGAAAGACAAGAGGAGAAGATCTAGAATTTGTTCCAACAGGTTGGGCAACTTGGAGCACAAAATCAAGGGAATGCAACCGCAAGAGATGTTGGAGATAGGGATCGGGAGCCCGGAGCAACCAGAATTCAGAATGAAGCGGGACCATCAGGAGCAGTCCCAGGGCTAAGGGGCATTCCCACGGAGTATGTTAATCCATCCTCAGGCAGGATACCAGACAGAACTATCTGACATGGCGTTGATAGAGAAATGGATGCACGTCCAGGAGAACAGATTCTGGAATTCCCTCGTGAACTCGAGGGACAGATCAGAGGCAACAGACAAGGGACACAGCTTGGCAATGATGATAGACTAGCGGAGATGGTCAGACGAGCCATGGGAGGCCGACTAGTGAATAGAGATCTGGAAGACGTGAACAGGAGCCCTTTCACTCCCGCAATTAGACAGGCTAGGAATCCACCAGAATTCAAGCTACCAACACTGGAGACGTACGATGGGAGGATGGGTCCTGCAGTTCATCTGACACGGTATATGAGACATATGGAGGTATTGGGGGCATCGGAGGAAGTCATGGCCCGATGCTTCCCATTGTATTTGACGGACATTGCAGCACTATGGTTAAAACAACTGGAGAGCGGCTCTATTGGAACATGGACCGATTTGACTAAGAAGTTTATGAGGCAGTTCAGAGTTCACTTTTCGAGACCTAAGAATGTGATGAGTTTGGCAACACTGAAGCAAAGAACCGGGGAATCTTTGAGGGGCAATCTGATGCGATTTAATGCAGTGGCAACATCGGTGAATCGGCTAGATCCATCCATGGTTTTGATGGCAGCTGTATCTGGCACAGCTGATGGCATAGAATTCAAGAATTCATTAACAAGAGATCCCCCTATGGATCAAGGAGAATTTTATCAGGAGGCTGAAGGATTTTTACGATTAGAGGATGCAAATGCTGAAAGAGAGGAAGGAGAAGGAGTTGAAGTTTATGCAGTCAAAGGTGAAAATCCTCCGAAAAAGATTCAGGCAATGATAAAGGAAAACAGAAAGCCGAGGATAACGATGATGGACCAAAGCAACCGCGAAAGGAACCGAGATTCACCTCCTATTCGGAGTTGAATGAAACTTTGGAATGGATTTACCTGGACACTAGGGGGCAGATTCCTTATCGAAAGCCAATTAGGAGGGATTCGACCAGTAATGAGAGAAGATCAGACAAGTATTGCTTATTCCACGAGCTAAACGGTCATAACACGAATGATTATAGGCACTTAAAAGATGAGGTTGAGGGACATATCTGAAATGGTCTGCTATCGCAATATGTGAGAAGGCGAACAACAGCGGGGGAGCGAGAGCAACCACCCACTGCATCAAATGAAGGTTGCTCCGGATCGAGGCGTCAGCTTGTCATCAATTGATTGGAATAACGAAAAATAAGTGGCAAACTCCACACCAATGCGATAGTCATTTACACATGTACGGGATTACGAGCAATCCTCAGGCATGCTCTGATACGACTATCAATCGCATCAGTGTAGGTGTTTGCACTTTGACGTCTCTGTTGTGCTTTTGTTTTCTATTTCTTATGTTTAGACTTGATTTTGCTGGACATTTCTGTTGAAAGGCTCATCTGAATGTAAAGTTGGTTTACGGGATCACGATCGGTCCTTAGGCATGCTCTGAGATGGCGATAAACCGCCATAACAAACAATTCAGAAACTCACTCGAACATGAAATCTGACATTAATGATACTAAGTCCCCCCCCCTCCCCCGGGCACACACAATCCGCCTCGAACGGCATCCGACCGCGAACAGTCACATTCGCCTCGAACGGCATCCGACCGCGAACGATCATAATTCGCCTCGAACGGCACCCGACCGCGAATGGTCACAATTCGCCTCGAACGGCACCCGACCGCGAACGGTCACAATTCGCCTCGAACGGCATCCTACCGCGAACGGTCACAATTCACCTCGAACGGCACCCGACTGCGAACGGTCACCATTCGCCTCGAACGACACCGGACCACGGGCGGTCACCTTTCGCCACGAACGGAGCCCGACCTCGAACGGTCACATACAACCCCGAATGACATACGATCTCGAACGATCGCCATCCGCGGCCTGGTAGGATTATCAATCTCTTTACAGGTCATTAACAAGATATGAACGTCTAACTTATGACATTACAAAACACACCTTCCTATCGCAAGCCATGTTTTGGGGGAAAGTGTTATCCCACCTTTTAGCAAGGCCGTGATACAAAAAGATTAACTGGAAACCAAAGACAGTTCTCCTCGATTGTCAGTTATGTACAGGTCAGCTATGGATGTCGGTAAATTTTGACTGAGTCCGGATCAAGCTACAATTGATGCAACATGACAAATACAGCTACGGAATCCAACATTCCAAATGTCAAGTCATTCCGAGTTCATATGCTTAAGGTATGATCGGTACAAACCAAGAAGGTAGCATCATTTCGTATCCATCGGAGAACAGGCCCATTTCTTATCCATTGACGTCCATCCACTTCGAGCCATCAAAAAACTTACTTCGGGTTGGCAACGTGTTCGCTCCGAGTCATTTCCCTGTTTATTTCGAGTTTTGTGTCAGTCTGCTTCGAGCCGTTGGGAGGTCTACTTCGGGCCGAGAAGAAGATTACTTCGAGTCATGGCCATGAATCGATCGGCAACCTAGGTCCTCACCAATTTCGTATCCATGCTGTTCACATCCATCAAGTTTGCACTCGTTTGTTTCGTATCCATCAGACACATGCACCTTTCAAATCGACCAAGGGTATTTACTTCGTATCGATATACATTTCGTATCGATCCATGTTAATACATGTTTCATATCGATCACCCAGATGATCGATACGAAACCCATCCCTTCCTATCGATGCAAAGTAGTCACAGTTGTCTACTTCGTATCGGTCACGTAGATGTGTACATCGTATCGATCAACCAGATGGTTGATACGAAATGGACACTCTTCCATCAATGTGAAGCACTAGGGAACATATGGATTCGAATCATATGTGATCGATACGAAGAGACAAATTATGATCGATACGAAAAGACTAATTATGATCGATACGAAGAGACCAATTGTGATCGATACGAAGAGCATAGCACCCGATGGATACAAAGGAGGAGGCAGTCAACACGGCATGAAAAGTGGATATACCCTAGCTCATCGCTCCACGTTGCCATCGTCTGATCATTACGGGCGAGATCGATGCGAACAACATCCATGCGAACTGCGCAGCCATCGAGAAGTACAAATTTGCATCGATCATATCTCACAATCTACAAGTCCAAATGCTACGAAATTCTCACAGGAGCTTGCGTACAACTTAAAGAATGTTCATGCTTAATTTCGACTCGATTGGACCAAGGCTTGATCGATACGAAATTCGTTCGTATTGATCATAGATCGAGTGCAAACCACATGGGATCGATCGCGTGGGCCCACTCACGTGCCAGAAGAGGTGTCCCGAAATCTGAGCGAGATATTTGCAGCCTACGCCTATAAATAGCACCCAAGAGCCTGTAGAAAAAGGGATCTTTTGGACTCTGATACGTCCGGACTCTGCAGGAATCATCATTGTACTCGAATTCTATGGTTGTAATCCGCTGTAACTCATTGTAATCAACAAGCAAACTTTAATAAAATCATCAACAATAAAGTGTAGGTAGGCTGGATTGCCGAACCACTATAAACTCTGTGTTCTTTACTGCTTTCCTCTGAATTTTCTGAGTGTTCTTCATTTTTAATCCTCTACATACTTGTTATCTGAGACCTGTGATTGTGAATTGGTGCTTTCATCGACAATTGGGTGTTTGTGACCAATTTTGGCGCAAACAGTAGCCATTTTTCTTTTGATTTCCAAAAAGAAGATGGAGAAAGAGTATTGTACGTATTCTTTTCTTGCAACTAGAAAGTCTAATTGGGTTATTGGGTTTGGGTTAGTATGGTTAGGATCCAATAGGCTATGGTTAATTAATTTAGGCTATTATATTTTAATTAACACCATATAACACTTAATGATCACTTAATTATTCCATTTTAACACCTATTGTTCCTATATTAAAATGTTTCACTTTATAAAATCAATACAACATATATAAAATTATTTAAACCACTTTTAAACATTAATTTTAACACAAACATTTCAAATTTTACATATTCAACTAAAATAGGTAATTTTCTACTTAATTGTTTAAGGCTTACATTTTTAACAACTAACTTTGCACTAACATATTATTTTAAACATAATAAATGTACAAAAATTATAAAAATATTTTTTAATCAATATTGCACATTTTATATTCCCATTTGCAACTTAATTAATTTCCAAAATAACCAAAATTTTCCAAAATCAATAAATTTTCCAATTGTTGCATTTTTAGCTTGTATAAATATTTAGAACATGTTTTTATCAGCAATTACCCATTACAAAGTTCGAAAACTTTATTTTCTCCATACTTAAATTTACATAACCTAATAATATTGAATTGAAGTATTATATTTTTTCTAATTCAATATAACCCAAATCTAATTATTTAACCATTCCAAATGATTAACAAATTATTCTCTCCAAAATATATTTCTTCTCTTAATTAACAAATTATAATCATTATTGTAATTTGTATAGATAGGTAATCACAAAACCATGGTTGTTACAGACTCCCCCCTTATAAAAATAACGTCCCTGCAATTCCTAGAGAAGAGCTGTATTCAACACGATTTATTTCATCTAGCAAAAGAAAATAGATAAGCTTGAGTTAGAGTTTTCACCTTGAACACGAGAAGATAGAAAACCATGATAGGATCGCTCGATAAATTCTCTAGTTTCCTAAGTAAAGTCATTGGGATTAGTGGACCATTGAATCTTCATGAGCGGTACATCCTTATTTCGAAGGCGTTTAACCTCCAAAGCAAGAACACGGACATGATGTTGCACAATAGATAAATCAGGTGAGATATCAAGCTTTTACAAAATAGGAGGATCAATAACAGAATCTAAATCACGAAGGCACTTCCGAAGCTAAGAGACATAAAACACGTCATGAATACCAAAAAACTGGGCCGGAAGTGATACTCTATAAGCAACTGGACCAATACGCTCAGTAATAGGAAATGGTCCTATGAATCGAGGAGCTAAATTCCTGGTCTTACTGAAACGCATTACCGCAAACGAGATCACCAATGGAGAACTCAAGAGGCTTCCTACGGTTGTCCGCGTAAGGTTTTTGACGACTCTGTGCCTCTTTCATTCTTTGATGAAATAAGATCGATCTTCTCTAAAGCTTCTCGAATAGAATCAGGGCCTAAAATCAACTTCTCCCTGAATTCCAACCAACAAGAAGGTGATCGACATGGCCTTCCGTATAGGGCTTCGAAAGGAGCCATACCGATATTGGACTGAAAACTGTTGTTATAAGAGAACTCAACAAGCGGTGGGTAGTCTTCCCAACTACCACCAAAATCAAGAATGCATGCACGAAGTAGATCATCAAGAATACGATTCACCTGTCCAATCTGTCCATCAGACCGCAGATGATAAACTATGCTGAAGTTAAGCTTTGTACCCAAAGCTTTCTGAAGATTCTGCCCGAAATTACTGGTGAAAAGTGGATCTCTATCATAAACGATCGAACTAGGAACACCGTGAAGTCTCACGATCTCCTTAATATATAGCTTGGATAGACGAGAAGCTGTCCTATTAGATTTAATAGGAATTAAATGAACGGATTTAGTCAAGCGGTCCACAATAACCCAAACACTATTATGGCCCGATCTCGAACGAGGTAGGCCATCAATAAAGTCTATATAGATTTGATCCCATTTCCACAATGGGACCCCAAGAGGCTGAAAAAGACCACTGGGATGCTGATGTTCGACTTTAATGAGTTGACAGGTCATGCAATTCCTCACATTAGTTGCAACATCACGTTTCATGCCTTCTCAATAATACAAGCATCTCATATCAGTATACATCTTGCTATTGCCGGGATGAATAGCATACTTAGAACGATGACAATCATCAAGAATGTCCCGCCTAAGATCAAAAACACTAGGCACAATCAATCGATTCTTCTTACGAAGACAACCATGAATATCAATGTTGAAATCGCTCAACTCCTCATCATGGGATTCCGTCTTATAGAGCTGAATTAGGCGCACAAGATCTGGATCTTGCCGCTGAGCATTGGCAATACGATCCAATAAGCTAGGACGAGCTTCCAAACTAAATAACAAGATAAGAGAATCTGAAGCTGGAGCACGATCACAAATATCACAAAGAGATAAGGTCTCCAACACATTCCACTTGGTTAACATCATAGAAAAAACAGCTTAGTGCTTGCGACTTAGCGCATATGCAACTCGGTTCCCCTTTCCAGCAGTGTACTGGATATCAAAATCATAAGAGGCTAGGAACTCGAGCCAACGCTGTTGCCGCATATTAAGCTCTTTCTGGGTGAACAGATACTTCAATGATTTATGATCGGTATAAAGAATGAAGTGCTTGCCTAATAAATAATGGCGCCAAATCTTTAAGGCAAAGACTATGGCGGCTAACTCTAAGTCATGGGTTGCATAGCGAACCTCATTCGGATGCAATTGCCTAAAAGCATAGGCAACTACCTGATCTCTCTGCATAAGCACGGCACCGAGACCACATCGACTAGCATCGGTGTAGACAATAGGATCTTCATTCCCTTCGGGAACCACAAGGATAGGAGCATTAGTGAGAAGTTCTTTCAATTTATGAAAAGAAGCTTCACACTTATCTGACCAAATAAATCAAACGTCTTTTCTAGTAAGGCTAGTAACAGGAAGAACAACGCAGGAAAAATCCTTGATGAATCGACGGTAATAACCCGTCAATCCAAGGAAACTGTTGATCTAAAAAACATTCTCTGGCCTTTTCCAATTTTGAATGGCTTCTATCTTCGATGGATCGACAGAAATGCCATCAAAAGATACAACATGGCCAAGAAACTTCACCTTATTCTCCCAAAAGTGGCACTTGGAGAATTTAGCTTTAAGTTGAAGCTGACAAAAGGTATTCAAAACAATCCTCAAATGATGAGCATGATTGGATTCGGACTTAGAGTAGACAAGGATGTTAACAATGAATACAAGGACGAACTTATCGAGATATTCCCGGAATACTCGATTCATAAGATCGACGAAATAAGCTGGAGCATTCGTCAAACCGAACAACATAACAAGCCACTCATAAGAAACATAGCGAGTACGGAATGCGGTAAGAGGAATGCTATCCTCCACAACTCGTAGCTGGTGAAAATCGGTGGCAAGTTCGAGCTGAGAAAAACCTTAGCACCACTCAATTGATCCTACATGTCATCGATCCTAGGCAATGGATACTAGTTCTTAATGGTTAATTCGTTAAGCTTGCGGTAATCGATGCAAAGCCTAAGAGTACTATCAGATTTCTGAACAAAGACGACCGTGGCACCCCACGGTGAAGAACTGGACTGAATGAATTACTTGGCTTCAAGATGCAACAATTGCTTTCTGAGTTCCTCATTTTCCTTAGTGGACATCCTTGTGGGAGGATGACTAATAGGCTGAGCACCAGGAATAAGGTCAATACGGAACTTAATTGCCCACTTGGGTGGCAAACCCGAAACAGGCTCAAATACATCAGCAAAATCACAAACGACTAGAATTCGAGATACATCATCATCATCTCGAGACTCAAGAGCAAAAGGATGCTTTGGATTCACCATCAACATTTCGAAGAACACGAGACAACTAATCAGCCGAATCAGGATGCCTAAGATATAGGATCCTTTTAGAACATAGGATTCTGGCTTGATAACATGCAAGCCAATCCATCCCCAAAATCATATCAAATCCAAGATTGTGATTAACGTGTAGATTCGCACGGAAAGAAAAAGCACAAAGAATAATCTCAACACCACTACAAAACATGCTAAGGGTTGCGGATCCCTTAATAGGATTCGCAATCCTCAAAGAAGTAACAAGGAAAGAAACATCCAACCATATAACATCAACAAGCTACTTCGATACGAATGAGTGTGAAGCACCCGTATCGAAGAGAACTCGAATAGAACGATCATGAAACAATATAGAACCTTCAAGAATAGAAGGAGAAGTACCTCTGGGCTGAGAAGAACCACCAGAAGCATCCACCACATTAAGCTTGCCCGACTTAACATTACTAGGATCAATGAGACAAGATGAAACCCGATGTCCCTCTTTCTTGCAATAACGGCACACACGAGGCTTGGGACAATCTCGAATCAAATGATTAGAAGAACCACAATTGAAACACTCCTTCTGACTAGGTGGTGCTCCATTGGGCTGAGAGCTAGAACCAACAGACTTCTTCTCGCTCTGAGGAAAAGACTTAGATTTCTGAAAAGGAAACTTCTTCTTGTTGGGGTTCTTACGAACCTCAGTCTCATCACTACTATCTCTCTCCTTCTCGACTGCTTCAAGGTGAAGCACCGATTCAACCAACTCCTCAAATGAAAGCTTAAGCTGAAGCATCAAAGATTTTTTCTTCAAAGATTTCTTGAGGCCAGAAACAAACTTGAGATTCTTCTTAATAGAAGTGCTAATATACTCGAGACCATACTTGGACAATGCCTCGAATGAAGATACATACTCTGAAACTGAAGACTTTCCTTGCTTCAACTCAAGGAAGCGATGAGCTAAGAGAGATTTCTCGGACTCGGGAAGGAACTTAAGTTCGAATCGCTCCCTAAACTGGATCCAAGTAAGAGTAGACTCATCAAGCTAACTAATAAGAAGCTCATACCAATCAAATGCATGCTCTTGAAACATACTCGATGCTACAAGAACTCGGTGATGGTTGGAAAGATCCATGCGAGTAAAGATACGCTCGCATGTACGAAGCCATGCCTGGACCTCAAGAACAGACTCTGAGCCTTTTAAAGGCTTGCCTCCAAGATGAGAGAAATCACTGCACATACGCGCAAAAGCAAACTTGCACGGAGGGGATGAAGGAGTAGGAGTTGGAGGCTGAGTGCTCCTGAATAACTCCATGAACTGATCAGCATACATGAATACACCGTCTGGATGTGAGCTAATGGACGGCCTAGCATCAGATCGACGACCTCTGCCTCTTCCAGCCATTATTAAGATAAGATAAAGATTACCCATCGGATAAGATATCATTATTTCAATTATGGAATACTATGGAATTAAAATGCATTCCTAGACGTATTCCCAACTTATATCTATCCCAAGGACATGAAATGATTAAGGACACGATGATTAGGAAATATGTAATTTTGAGCACTGATTTCATTGTTAACATCCTTGTCATTTTTCCTGTTTCAATCCCAACTTTGAGCACTGATTTCAGGCACTTATAGAACCTTCAATGATTAAGGACATGAACTTATATCATTTTTCCTGTTTCAATCCCAACTTTGAGCACTGATTTCAAGCACTTCCAGATTGAATCATGCAATGAAATTTGACATGCACATACAACTAAACATGGTCTATGATTCGAAAAAGTTTTCACTCAATTCCGGTATGAAACCAAAGAGATATGGGTTCACAAAGTTGAACCCAGACAAGATTCTTACTATAAACTAGAAATTTTACATTTATAGTTTATAGTAAATCAAAAATCAACACAAACTGAAACAAATTCTTTACAAGCAGCTTGTTTTGGCTAGAAGTGTGGGTTACTACTCACCTTAGCACCAAAATTGAGAAAATTATAAGCAAGGTGATGACCTTAGTTCCGATTTAGCTTTAGGAACCTATAGCTAAAGAAGAAATAGACATGCAAACACAAAAAGAAAGTTACAGTAAACCAAAAACTTCTCAAACTAGGAACTAATGAAATAATCTTATGGTTTGAATGGATAACCTGTTAACTCTCTTGAATTCACAAATTTCTCCTTTAATTTTTGCTTAATTTGGAGCTAGATTTGAATTTTTAAGAGAAGGTAGCCATTTTTCTTTTGATTTCCAGGAAGAAGATGGAGAAAGAGTATTGTACGTACTCTTTTCTTGCAACCAGAAAGTCTAGTTGGGCTATTGGGTTTGGGTTAGTATGGTTAGGATCCAATAGGCTACAGTTAATTAATTTAGGCTATTGTATTTTAATTAACAACATAGAACACTTAATTAATCCATTTTAACACCTATTGTTCCTATTTTAACATGTTTCACTTTATAAAATTAACACAACATATATAAAATAATTTAAACCACTTTTAAACATTAATTTTAACACAAACATTTTAAATTTTACATATTCAACTAAAATAGGTAATTTTCCACTTAATTGTATAAAACTTACATTTTTAACAACTAAATTTGCATTAACATATTATTTTAAACATAATAAATGTACAAATCTTATAAAAATATTTTTACTTATTAATATTGATTTTTAATCAATATTACACATTTTATATTCCAATTTGCAACTTAATTAATTTCCAAAATAACCAAAATTTTCCAATATCAATAAATTATCCAATTGTTGCATTTTTAACATGTATAATTATTTAGAACATGTTTTTATCACCAATTACCCATTACAAAGTTCCAAAATTTTATTTTCTCCATACTTAAATTTACTTAACTTAATAATATTATATTAAGGTATTATATTTTTTCCAATTCAATATAACCCAAATATCATTATTTAACCATTCCAAATGATTAACAAATTATTCTCTCTAAATTATATTTATTCTCTTAATTAACAAATTATAATAATTATTATAATTTGTTTAGATAAGTAATCACAAAACCAGGGTTGTTACAAACCCTTTTGGGTTTCTCTACTGATTTTCCTTGCAAAACAATGGTTATGGATAATAAATAGATAATCATATGAGTTTATAACGATCAATTTAACATGTCATCCATTTTCCAATGAAATTCGACAAAACAAGCAATCAAACAATTTAACTAACATCCAAATAATCAATAAACATTTATAACATCATTGATATGATATAATAAAAATTAATATGAGTTAAACTCATCTTGATTTTTGGTTTCGCCGAAGCGTTCCAATTTGGACTAAAATCGAACGGGCGTTCGATTGTAGCCCAAATTTTCACTTGCTCCAAATCTGACCAAACCAACTCCATCACGAAGATATCAACTCCACGAGTACAACGCAACTGACCACGCTTGATTTGGATCTTGTATGAAATAATTACGGATTTTATAAGTTATCGGATTATAAATAAATTAATTTACACTAATCTCACTCATTAAATTAATTACCCAAGGTAATTACATTTTTCTTCCCCAAATCGATAATGAAACAACTGATACAAGTGCACGCGACCTCCTCCCGTACACGCATGCCATATATCAACCTCCTGCCAACGAAAACGACCTCTGACAACGCATATGCCTTCCCCTTTACAATCTCCACGCATCGGGCACCTCAACGACAAGCTCGGTCGGGCCTACAATATCGTGACCTGGGAGTCACCGTAAGCGACAAACGAAAGTTGCAATTCACCTAAACACGTCAGACCACAATCTACTGATGCTATCGAGTGCGGCTTCGAATGAGAAACACGATGGAATCACTAGTTCGGCCTAACTTCGCCTCCTTCATCAACCAAGTCGAGCCCTAGGCTATCGGCTGTACACCCAAAACTGTCGAGTTGTTTAAGTCGACATCGCTAGCTAAATGGCTATGGAATGATAGAGATCCTCGATACAATCCTAATGAAGCTTGTTTGAAAATTTTTTGGGTGAAAGAATGATTTGATTTCAATTTTTTAAATAAACGCCATTTTCCATTTACTAGAATGAAATCGAAAATGGAGAGAGGTGGGAAATAGTATATCGAAGTGTAAAGATGAGTTAAGCGTGAATTCTTTTGATTTATAGCCAAATAAAAAAACAAAATGATTGTGTTTGCTTTTTCAATGACAAAATTTTTTTTGAGCCGCCAAAATGTCCATGACGTCAAATTGTTATTTAAAAATTGAATTTTGATTTTATTTTACAATGATTTTTAAATAAAATATTTACGGCACCCAACCACGCGATATTTCATTCGAGTATGAACCACGGGTGATCGAAATAAAAATTTAATCGTGCACTAATATGCGACACTGTGCAGTTAAAGCGCCCAGCAGATTCAATGCGACGGAGGTACAAAAAGTCATAGCGGGGATATAGCGAGGATATAGTGGGATATAGCGGATGACTCTAAAATAGCATATAAAACTCGTATTTAATGTTTTTACAGATATATAAATGTTAATTAAATTAAAAATTAACATTTAATTGAATCATAATTAATACATAAATAATTTTAAATAAAAACATGTGCGAATATACTATAAATAAACGTAAAACTATTATATAAAGTAATTGAATTTAGTAGAATATTAGAGTATTTTCATTTCTGAAAATATATTAAAAATTCAATTAAATAAATTAATTTCATAATTTTTATAATGTATAAATGTCATTTTTCAATTCATTTCTTTTAAAGAAGATATAGCGGAAGCAGCGGAATATAGCGGGAATAATGGGATATAGCGGAAATAGCGGGGATTAAAGCGGAAAGGCTATATTTGGAGCTATATGAAAAAATCGTAGCGGTAGAAATCCGCTACGAGATATAGCAGGGTTATAGCGGGGTAGTAGCGGGGCATTAACTGCACAGATGCGACATGATCATAAATCAACCGTGAATTACATAGATTGTTTTATTTTGTGAAATTTTCAAAATATCATCATTTGCCGATAAATCGCCAAATGAATAATTTCCATATTTTTCAAATTAAAAATTATGAATAAATCAAATAAATTAAATTAAAAATACTTCAAAGGAAATTGAATTATAAAACTAAAAATAAATATTTTTGATTTATTATTCGAACTATTTACTACTGTAAATAAATTTACTAATTGGTGAAAAATTAAATTCACCATTAATATTTATTAATTTCAAATGAAGTTGAATAAAATTATTAAATCCATTTAATTAACACTCCATTTCACAATTCCAATATTTTAAATATTCCCTATATCTGAATTCTAAGGTATTAAATTCTAAATTCTAAATTCCAATTATTTAAATATTTAAAATAAATTAAACATTTAAAATCAAATGACCCAAATTTTGGGTTGTTGCATTCTCCCCCCTTAAATGAATTTTGTCCCTGAAATTCCTAAGGAAGAAAATGTTTCCAAACCCTTAAGTTTAAAACTTATTAATTAAAATGGGTTGTCAAACTTATTTCTAAAACCAATTAGCTAGAATAGATTTTAAAATTTTCTAGTCTTTTAAATTCATTCACCTATACTAACTAATTTTCTTCTATTCATTTATTCCAAGATATAACTCAGAAAAACAAAATTTAATTTTCAAACATTTTCTAAAATTCTTAAATAATTTCTAACTCTTAAATTTTCGAAAATTTTCGCCAACGCCTCCTTTGCGCGACTAGATCAGAACAACTACAAATTGCCACTATGGGCTTTAATCCAATCAAAAGAAAACAAAATCCAAGTGGCCTCTCATATCTAGGGCATAAAATCATCAACCAACTCAAATTTCTAAATGTAACAACCCAAAATTTAAGCTATAATAATTAATTAACGAATTAATTAAATAATAAAATAAGATTATGAAATTATCAGAACTGAGCCATGGGAGTTGCAACATTGTGTCCGTGGTAAATTTTTGGTCAATTTCCATATATAGTTTGTCAAAATCCGAGCTAAAACAAAGAAGTTACGAATTAAACAAGAAATAAGAAAAAAAAAATATACAAGGTTAGGTCGACCTTAGGGTTGAACCTCACTAGAGCTAGGTCGACCTATAGGTCGACCCCCAGCATATGTAGGTCGACCTGCATGTTGACCCACCCTTGTATTTAGACGATGTTTCGTCTAGTTTGAACCGATGACGTGTTTTGTAATTTCTCTCCAATCTTGTGCGTTCATGCTCCCATCCGACGATTCCCAGTGAGCCTATGACGTTGTTGCACCAGATTTAATATTCAAATCCAACGATCTGAGATCCCTAAACTACACTATAAATAAGACCTTAGGCTTAGCTATTTTTCTCATTTAGATTTTCTCCTATTTGGGTTCATTGCCAAAGGCCGGACCCTAAATAGAACTTTTTTCTAAGGAGGAAATCTTTTTAATAAAAATATTCTACGCTGTAGAAGTGGATCTAGGAAGACCAAGGACTAGAGCTAAGGACCATAGGTTAGTGTTTAGTAATTATTTTATATTTTTAAGTAAATTAAAATAATAGGGTTCTCAATATTTGTAGTTTTTCTGCAATTTTGAGACAATTTTTATAAGTTATTTACAGTTAATTTTAAAAGTTATTTTCAGTCTATTTTATTCAGCTATTTTATTCAGTTATTTACGGTTATTTACTATTATTTGTCTTTATTTACATCTGTTTTACGTTAGAATTTAGCCTGTAAATTTTAGTTTCTTTTTATTCCGTTTGGCACGAATAAAATATAAGAATATTAAAAAAGAGAATAATTCGCAAATATGGATTAAAATAGAAAACATTAAATTTACAGAAATTAGATGTAAAATAAGAAAAACTATAATAAATAGAAGATAGACTGAAAAGGCAAATTTGAGACATTTGCAAGCATGTTTATAACTAGTGGTTATAACTAAAAAGATAAAACAAAAGAGTAACAATTATAACGTAGGCTATAATTAAGTAGAAAGAACAGAAACGCTTATTTTAAAACTTTAACTAAGTTAATAAGCAAATTATAACGTAGGTTATAATTAGAAATAACAGAAAAGGCTTATTTTAAGACTTATAATTAAGTTAATAAGAAAAACAGAAAAGGCTTATTTTAAAGACTTATAATTAAGTTAATAAAGCAATAGAGCAGAATTAATAGAAGTGGCTTATTTTAAGAACTTACACTAAGTTAATAAGCAAGAACAGAAATAGGGCCCGTACCGACAACATTCCCTTTCAGATTAGAACTGATGGTCTCACAAC
This sequence comes from Allium fistulosum, assembly GCA_030737815.1. Classification (NCBI taxonomy): domain Eukaryota; kingdom Viridiplantae; phylum Streptophyta; class Magnoliopsida; order Asparagales; family Amaryllidaceae; genus Allium; species Allium fistulosum. Next base: position 895,861,405 of record CM060907.1, on the reverse strand, counting down.
AGATTATGTGAGGCTGGGCAGGACCCTTTCAGACTACAACTGATGGTCTCACAATAGTTAGGTGAAGCTGGGACATAGGGTAAATAAGTGGCCAATAGATAAAAGCTTAAATCAGGGGATTTGGTTAAGGGGACAACTAGATTTTGTTTGTTTGGACCCGTACCAACAGCATTCCCTTTCAGACTAGTACGGATGGTCTCACAAAACACTTAGGTGAGGCTGGGCAAGTCCCTTTTAGGCTAAGACTGATGGTCTCACAACAGATTAGGTGATGCTGGGAACACTTATGATGACAGGGTGAGTAAGAGGTCACAAGAGGGGGGCGACAGTGAGTGTGTACCAATGGTGACCGAGCATGCGACATCGATTAGGGTTGTAATTCGCTACTGTGTTCCAAGCGCTAAAAAGGTGTCTTTTGCTGTGGAACCCACATGATGGGACTAGCTCACAGTGGCACAACAAAGATAGGAGGCCGATCAACGGGTAGAATTAGGACTCAGCCTAATTAAAATAAGATTAGGATTTCAGCCTAATCACAACAATCAAAGACAAGTGCAAACAATCACAATCAAAGCAAACAGTTAAACAGTATTTTATCCCAATTTTACCTTCTCTTTATTTCCTTTCATACTAGAACTGTTGCTAAGTCTATTATCTTTATCTTGCTTAGAAATGCTAGTAATTACTTTCATGCACCAGACTTATAATCTGACCCACTCCTCTATTTCCTCTTTTCCCCCCATAGGCCAGCAGAGGCAAGGATAGTAGATTCAGATTTCTTGGAGATTTAGCTGCGGAGTTTTTCTTCATGTATTCTTCTTGTTTGCAGTTTTCTTTTCATTTGGCTTGTGATGTACTGGTACTTATGAGAGGGATGATTATTTTTATTGTACTATGATTTTATGAGACTGAGATCTATTTTTCATAAGACATGTTTATTTGTTATTTGAGACATATGATGTTTCTCATACTTATTTATGAAGTTTTATTTTGAATAATGAGTTACCATTTGAATGTTTCCGCTGTTATTATCTATTTGTCTTGTGAATCTTAGTCTATGTTATGCTTTAGCTATACCTATAACGCACCATATCCTTTAGTGTGTCCTCTTTGGGTATGCTAAAGGGTGTGGGGTGTTTCACTTGGTATCAGAGCCTAAGGATACAGGATTCCTAAAAACTTGTTTTAAAGAGTAAAGTATTTTTCAAAGATAACATGTTTTAAAAATATTTTTTAGAAAGAAACTCTTAGAAATAGTTTTCAAGTATAAAAGAGTTTTAATAAAAACCCCGTAAAAAGTCCAGTTCAACCTTCTTTCGATTCATTCGAGCCTAAGTTTTCTTTTCTTTGCATAGTATGGATGACTGGTTCCGTAGAGCTAAGGTACCAGAGTTGCAAGGGCAAGCACCCAATATAGCACCAGCAGGTGGAGATCCGTTAATCCACCTGTAGCACCAAATTTTTCTAAGCTATGCAAGGACTTCGCTAGTCTAGAAGGCAGAACATTTTCCGGCATGGAGGATTCCATGGAGGCACGAGCTTGGTTGAGGGATATGGAGCAGATATTTGGGCTGTTAGGATTGGAGAACTGCTAGAGAGTTCAGCTTGCATCTGGGCAGCTGAAGGGAGAGGTTAAGAAGGTCCCTAAATCAGAAAACTCTAAGAAGCAGTGGTGGGAGAATAAGAAGGATAAGGACAAAAGGAAACGAGGAGGACCTCAAAAGCACATCAGGAAAGGCGGGAAATGTCATAGTTGTGGATTGGTTAGGCATTTCGCAAAGGAATGTAAGAAGGGCTCAATGAAGGGGAGGTGTTACAATTGTGGGTAGCCTGGACACCTTAGTAGAGCTTGTCCTCAGAGGACGGGGCAAAGAGCAGGCGCACCTACAACGTAAGTACAGGCTTTGGATGCAACACCTTCTAGTAGTGGACCGGATCGAGGTAGGAAAGTCTCTGTAGAAGGTTTGATTTCTATTTTGGATTTTCCTATTCAGACTCTTTTTGACTCCGGAGCATCGCATTCTTTCATTTCTAGTTCCTTGGTTGGTTGTTTGCACTTAGATATTTCTCTAGCAGTAGACTCTATAGTTGTTTCAAACCCTATAGGAGGATCGACACATTTATCCATGATTTGTAGGGGTTTGAAAATTTTTATACTAGGCATAGAGTTTGATTGCGATGCCTACGTACTGGGATTTTCGGGATATGGAATGATTTTGGGGATGGATTGACTATCCACTTATGGAGAGATATTGGACTGCAAGAAGAGAGTCGTCAGACTAGAGACATGCAGCGGTAGGACTCTGGAGGTTTCTTAGGACCCACAGGGGTCAGTCATGTTGAGCTTCTTTTATTCCTTTGATTCATCACTAGGAGAGTTAGATTCCGTTCTAGTCGTTAGAGATTTCCCAGACGTTTTTGAGAAAGTTAGGGGACTACCCCCTAAGAGAGAGATCGACTTTAAGATCTGTCTGAATGAGAATTCTAAGCAAGTGGCATTGCCCGTGAGACATATGGCCCCTAGGGAGAGGAAAGAGTTAAGCAAGTAGATCAGTTAGCTATAGGAGAAAGGCTTCATCAGACGGAGCATATCTGATTGGGGAGCGCCAGTCGTCTTCGCTACAAAGGTGGATGGTTCCCTTCGACTTTGTGTAGACTATAGAGAGTTGAATAAGCTCACGAAGAAGAACTGTTACCCACTTCCTAGGATAGACTATCTTTTCGATCAACTAGTTGGCTCTTCATTATTTTCTCAGCTTGATTTAGCGACTGGATTTCATTAGCTTATGGTCTCTGACGATAGCATCGATAAGACGACGTTTAGGACACCCGATGGATTCTTTGAGTGGTTGGTTATGCCGTTTGGGCTAACCAATGTCCCAGCCTATTTTGTAGATTTGATGAGCCGTGTTTTTTGAGATGTCCTAAATAAGTTCATGGTAGTATTCATGGATGAAATTTTGGTGTTTTCCAAGAGTATGGAAGAGCATGCTATTCATCTTGAGGAGGTTCTTCGTACACTTCGTGTGCATCGGTTGAAAGAAAAATTCTTGAAGTGTCACTTTGGCGTGAGGAGGTGCGTTTCTTGGGGCATGTAGTCTTAAGAGAAGGATTAGCAGTTGATCCCGCTAAGGTGGTAGCAGTACAAGATTGGAAGGCCCCCAAGAACACTACTGAAGTTAGAAGCTTCCTAGGTTTAGCTGGTTACTATAGGAAGTTTATCAGAGATTTCGCTAAGATTTCAGCAGCGCTTAGTCGCCTCACTAAGAATAATACGACATTTGTGTGGGACGTAGATTGTGAGGATTCCTTCACAATGCTAAAGAAGGATCTTACTAGTGCACCAGTGTTAGTTTTACCCGATGGAGTTAAGCCTTTTACAGTATACAATGATGCATGTGGGATGGGTCTTGGGGCAGTATTGATGCAAGAAGGAAGGGTAGTATTATATGGAAGTAGACAGTTGAGAACGCATGAGAAGAACTACCCCACCCATGATTTGGAGTTAGCTGCTATTGTTTTCATGCTCAAGTCTTGGAGACATTACTTGCTAGGAGAGAAGTTCGATCTCTTCACTAACCATAAATCATTGAAGTACCTTTTCTCACAAAAGGTTTTAAACTTGAGGCAACAACGTTAGATGGAGTTTCTAGCATCATATGACTTTGAGATAGCTTACACCCCTAGCAAAGGAAACGTGGTTGTGGATGCATTAAGTAGGAAGAAAGCAACCCTTAGTCCAATATTCATGGAGTGGAAAAGCCTAGAGTTTATTTCCACCTTTGATTTTAAGCCCTCTACGGACATTACCCCTGGATTGTTGGCATCACTTGAGGTTAAGCCTACCCTCATAGATCACATTGGCTCGAGGCAGCGAGAGGATTCAAAGCTTGTTGATATTTTGGAGAGGATTAGCAGAGAAGAGGTCTCTAGACATCTCCAACGCTATTCCATTGGTAGTAAAGGCTAGCTAAGGAGAGATGGAATACTTTGTGTTCCTTGCACTGGTGATTTGATGAGAGCGGTTTTAGCAGAAGCACACCATTCTAGGATGATTATCCATCCGGGTGGTGATAAGATGTATAGGGAAATGAAGAGAGTGTTTTATTAGAGTGGCATGAAGAAGGATGTAGTAGAGTTCGTGGCTAAGTGTCTAGTATGCCAAAGAGTTAAGGCGGAGCAGCAGAAGCCTGGTGGATTGCTTCAACCATTGGATGTACCCGAATGGAAGTGGGATAGTGTTTTGATGGACTTCATAGATGGCTTACCCCGATCTGGAAAGGGGATACCAATATTTGGGTGCTTGTAGATCGTTTGACTAAGAGCGCCCACTTCATTCCAATCAAGAGTAAGAGAACAACACCTTATTTAGCATCCTTATATGTTCGTGAGATAGTCCGACTTCATGGAGTTTCCTCTAGCATATGAGCGATAGAGACCCTATCTTTACTAGCGAGTTTTGGATGAGCTTGCAAGAGGCTTTAGGGATGCAGCTTAGATTGAGTACGACCTATCACCCTCAGACTGGATTGCCAAACGGAGAGAGTTAATAGAGTTCTTGAGGATTTGTTGAAGATGTGTATTCTTGATTTTGGAGGAACTTGGGAGGAGCATCTTCCTTTAGTAGAATTTGCATACAATATTAGTTTTCAAGCAAGCATTGGGATGGCACCTTTTGAAGCTCTTTATGGAAGACCGTGCAAGTTGCCTTCATGTTGGTTGGAGTCTATAAAGAGATTGCTACTTGGTCCCAACATGGTTAGAGAGACTTTAGAAAAGATTGATTTGATTAGAAGGAGAATGAAGACGGCCCAAGATAGACAAAAGTCCTATGCAGATAATCGGGGAAGGGACATTGAGTTTGAGGTAGGAGATTTGGTTTTCATTAAGGTGTCTCCGCTAAGAAAGGTAGTGAGATTTGGATCAAGTGGGAAACTTGCTTCCAGATTCATAGGACCATTCCCCATTATGGAAAGGGTAGGGAAGATGGCATATCGGATAAAGCTACCGGAGAGACTCGCAGGAGTTCATGATGTTTTTCATGTTTCACACTTGAGAAAGTGCTTACATGATTCAACAGAGGTAGTGGAACCTAGTCAACTTGAGGAAGTTGAAGTGGAGAGAGAAGCATCGGTTCTTCGCATACCTACCAAGATCGTTGGACGTGATATCAAGAAGCTTAGGAATAAGGAAGTACCTTTGGTTAAAGTGCAGTGGGGAGACAACATTGAAGACGTTACGTGGGAGGCTGAAGAGAAAATACGCATCTCTTATCCGTATCTTTTTGATAGTACATTTTGAATTTCGTATGTCCATCTTTAGTTTTGAATAGGTTCTTTCCTTTAGTATCCTTCAGGAGGGTATATCTTAGGATTCAACCTATGGATGGTAGGACAGAATGCAAACATGTTACTAGAACATGTTATGTATGATGGATGCCAGTGGTTGCAAGTGTTTGCTAGCGAATGCTAATGGACGCATATATATACACTAGGCACTATTATCTCTTAGGGATCGGCTTAACTAGGTCACTTAAGCATATGCATATGGATGCGTGTGCATTTGCATTTTTATTTTATTTCCATGGTTGCTATAAATGGATGATTATCATATGATTGTTGCATTTGGGTGGTGATTGTAGCACGCATATAGAACTATCAGTTATCATTAGGGAATTTGCATTCATTTGGATACATGACATGGACGTGATTGCATAAAAAGGAGGTCGACTGAATCAATAGACTGCCTAATCTTTTGCATTAGTTAGGAACATTGACACTACACTATTGCATATAACATAAATTGCATTAGAAAACTTAAGGACAATGGATGTACTAGATGGTGGTTGAATATATGGTTGTAGAATTTGGATGAAAATATTTATTTCATTCTCCTGTCCTTAGAGATTTCGGGGACGAAATCATTTAAGGAGGGGAGAATGTAACAACCCGAAATTTAAGCTATAATAATTAATTAGCGAATTAAATAAATAATAAAATAAGATTGTGAAATTATCAAAATTGAGCCACGAGAGTTGCACAATTCTGTCTGTGGTAATTTTCTGGTCAATTTCCATATATAGTTTGTCAAAATCCAAGCTAAAACGAAGAAGTTACGAATTACCAAGAAATAAGAAAAAAAAAATACAAGGTTAGGTCGACCTTAGGGTCGACCCTCACCATAGCTAGGTCGACCTATAGGTCGACCCGCAGCATATGTAGGTCGACCTGCATGTCGACCCACCCTTGTATTTAGACGATGTTTCATCCAGTTTGAACCGATGACGTGTTTTGCAATTTCTCTCCAATCATGTGCGTTCGTGCTTCCATTCGACGGTTCCCAGTGAGCCTATGACGTGGTTGCATCAGATTTAATCTTCAAATCCAACTGTCCGAGATCCTTAAACTGCACTATAAATAAGACGCTAGGCCTAGCTATTTTTCTCATTTAGATTTTCTCCTATTTGGGTTCATTGCTAGAGGCTGGACCCCAAATAGGAAATTTTTCTAAGGAGAAAATCTTTTTGATAAAAATATTCTACGCTCTAGAAGTGGATCAAGGAAGACCAAGGACTAGAGCCAAGGACCACAGGTGAGTGTTTAGTAATTATTTTAGTTTTTAAGTAATTTAAAATAATAAGGTTCTCAATAGTTGTAGTTTTCTGCAATTTAGAGACAATTTTTATATAAGTTATTTACAGTTAATTTTTAAAGTTGTTTTCAGTCTATTTTGTTCAGTTACGTTATTTAGCTATTTTATTCAGTTATTTACAGTTATTTACTGTTATTTAATGTTATTTGCCTTTATTTACATCTATTTTACGTTAGAATTTAGCCAGTAAATTTTAGTTTCTATTTATTCCGTTTTGCGCGAATAAAATATAAAAATATTAAAAAAGAGAATAATTCGCAAATATGGATTAAAATAGAAAATATTAAATTTACAGAAATTAGATGTAAAATAAGAAAAACTGTAATAAACAGAAGATAGACTGAAATAGGAAAATTTGAGACATTTGCAAGCATGTTTATAACTAGTGGTTATAACTAAAAAGATAAAACAGAAGAGTAACAATTATAACGTAGGTTATAATTCAGCAGAAAGAACAGGAAGGCTTATTTTAAAACTTTGACTAAGTTAATAAGCAAATTATAACATAGGTTATAATTAGAAATAACAGAAAAAACTTATTTTAAGACTTATAATTAAGTTAATAAGCAAAACAGAAAAGGCTTATTTTAAAGACTTATAATTATGTTAATAAGAAAATAGAGCAGAAATAACAGAAGGCTTATTTTAAGAACTTACACTAAGTTAATAAGCAAGAACAGAAATAGGGTCCGTACCAATAGCATTCCCTTTTAGACTAGGACTGATGGTCTCACAACAGATTAGGTGAGGCTGTGCAGGACCCTTTCAGACTAGGACTAATGGTCTGACGATATTTAGGTGAGGCTGGGACATAGGGTAAATAATTGGCCAATAGATAGAAGCTCAAATTGGGGGATTTGGGCAAAGGGCGTAATTAGATTTTGTTTGTTAGGACCCGTACCAACAGCATTCCCTTTCAGACTAGTACTGATGGTCTCACAAAACACTTAGGTGAGGCTGGGCAGGACCCTTTCAGGCTAGGACTGATGGTCTCACAACAGATTAGGTGAGGCCGGGTACGCTTATGCTGACAGGGTGAGTAAGAGGTCACAAGAGGAGGGGGGCGACAGTGAGTGTGTACTAACGGTGACCGAGCGTGCGGCATCTATTAGGGTTGTAATTCGCTACTGCGTTCCAAGCGCTAAACATGTGTCTTTTGCTGTGAGACCCACAGGATGGGACTAGCTCACAGTGACACAACAGAGATAGAAGGCCGATCAACGAATAGAATTAGGACTCAGCCTAATTAAAGTAGGATTAGGATTTCAGCCTAATCATAGCAATCTAAGACAAGTGCAAACAATCACAATCAAAGCAAACAGTTAAACAATATTTTATCCCAGTTTTACCTCTTCTTTATTTCCTTTCATACTAGAACTGTTGCTAAGTCTATTATCTTTATCTTTCTTAGAAATGCTAGTAATTACTTTCTCTCACTAGACTTATAGTCTGACTCACTCCTCCATTTCCTCTTTTCCCCCCATAGGAAAGTAGAGGCAAGGACAGTAGATTCGGATTTATTGGAGATTCAGTTATAGATTTTTTCTTTATGTATTCTTCTTCTTTGCAGTTTTTCTTTTCATTTGGCTTGTGATGTACTGGTACTTATGAGTGGGATGATTATTTTTATTGTACTCTGATTTTATGAGACTGAGATCTATTTTTCATAAGACATGTGTATTTGGTATTTGAGACATATGATGTTTCTCAGACTTATTTATGAAGTTTTATTTTGAATAATGAGTTACCATTTGAATCTTTCCGCTGTTAATATCTATTTGTCTTGTGAATCTTAGTCACTGTGATGCTTTAGCTATACCTATAACGCACCATATCCTTTAGTGTGTCCTTTTTGGGTATATTAAGGGGTGTGGGGTGTTTCAGTAAATCTATTGCGTACCTTTTTGCATTTGACTTATATTTTAGAAAGCAATTTATTATCTCTCGGCGAACACAGGTGCACAAGAATCAAATAGAATCTGTTGCATACCTGTACTTATGAAATCTAAAAGAAAATCAGGCTGACAAAAACCAGCTGGTGTAACTCTACATGCAAAAACTAGTCTGATCTAACTCTACATGAAAGCAACAATCATATGTGACCAAATACAGAGAATATTCTGTAAATGAATGCTATGCATCCAGTAACTTCAAATAATGAATTTAGATCTAAATACCCGAGTTTTCCAATTCATTAATTTATTTTCAAATTTCCCAGACGAGAGAAATCAAAGATCAAAAATCAAAATGACAAGGAGGGGGATTCCTCCAAATAAAGTATGGTGAAACTCCAGAATCAGAATAACATGGAGCGTCCAATGGTATTCTGGTTCCTCCAAAAAGATAAATCAGAGTGAACAGATATCATGCCTTTCCCAAAATCTTCAAAAATTACCATATTCAAAATCACAAGGATTTAGGTCCTAATCACAACAATTTAAAGTCTTTTGTCTATAATTTTTAACTTTACAAACGATGGTCTATAAAATAACGTAATCAATCACTTCAATTTAATAAAATCAAATCAATCAAATTCCATGAAGGAATAAACTAACAGTAACAGTCAATCAAATTCCACAAGGGAAAACTTACCACTTAACATTGTTTCGAAATGCCAAATGACTAACAACCAATTTTATTTTTAACTTAGGTTCAAAAATTTGTCCAAAAATATAGATAATTTTCTAAGCGTACCGTTTTGCTCATTGGCCTTTGGTTATTGGTCAGAAGATTATCCAAACTAACCCGGACAAAATGGAAAGTTATACTCTAAATTTTATTAGTTTCTTAATTATTTTAAAAATTTTCTAATTCACTTATATTTTCACTTAGTATTTTATTCAACACTAAAATTGTTTATGAATTATCTCATAAATTCTCACCCCTGTGCAGTTAAAGCGCTCGGCAGATTCAATGCGGCAGAGGTGCAAAAAGTCATAGCGGAGATACAGCGAGGATATAGCACGATACAGCGGATGATTCTAAAATAGCATATAAAACTCGCACTTAATGTTTTTACAAATATATAAATGGTAATTAAATGAAAAATTAACATTCAATTAAATAATTAATACATAAACAATTTTAAATAAAAACATGTGCGAATATACTATAAATAAACGTAAAACTGTTATATAATATAATTGAATTTAGTAGAATATTAGAGTATTTTCATTTCTGAAAATATATTAAAAATTCAATTAAATAAATTAATTTCATAATTTTTATAATGTATAAATATCATTTTTCAATTCATTTCTTTTGAAGAAGATATATCGGAAATAGCGGATTATAGCGGGAATAACGGGATATAGCGGAAATAGCAGGGCTTAAAGCGGAAAGGCTATATTTGGGGTTATATGGAAAAATCGTAGCGGCAGAAATCCGCTATGAGATATAGCAGGGTTATAGCGGGGCAACAGCGGGGCATTAACTGCACAGTCTCACTCAAGTGTCAAAATATTCTATAAAGTTATTTCTTTATAAAACATCAAATAATAACTTATTTCCACTTTACTTACTTGTATAATACTCTTCATCCCAAGAGTACATACAAATTTATTTTAACTTTTTCAAAGATCAAGGTGGAAATCAAATCAAATTATGGTCACTTAAAATTGAGTCAACCTATTAACCTTTTTAACTTAGAGTGTTAAAACGAATAATATTTATGGGTTGACCCAATCAATAAATAGTTTACACTACTTAGATGTTTTTAAACAACTATATGATTTTAATAAAAGTAATATTTATCAAAACTTTCTTATTTAATTTAACCCAATTTACCCATGCTAAATTATCACCTATCTTATCTAAGGTAGAAATCTTATTTATCAAAGCAATCTCTTATTAGAAATACCTTTTTGTGTTTGAAACCAATTCCCTTTTAGGGAACGTAAAAATTTTGATACCCGGTTTTAAATTTCAAAACTTATTTTGGAAAGAATATTGCATATATTTTGATGTATATAACTTAAACAATTTATTTATTAAAACCCACTTTGGGTTTATTAGGATTTGAACTCATTCGAACGCACAATGATAAAGAGAATAATTTACTAAGTATTCCACAACATTCGCCTAAGCAAACATCCGATCGTCACTTAGAAGATTATTCAGATTACTAAAAAACTATTCCAAACAATTTCCTTCCTAATTATCCCAAAGAAAAAGCATTCCATTTAAAAATCTTGCTTTCCAAAATATTTTTATTTTCAATTACATCCAGAGATATTTCTATTTCATTTCTCAAAATTCTTTCGAAATTATTTTCAAAAATTCGAGGATTTAGATTCATAAATCCTTTTTAAAACATGTTTTCTAAACTAAATTTATATAAAATTTCATTTATATAAAAATCATTTCATATCGTAATAATTCTTCTTTATTATAATCAAAAAATTTCAAACGTTTATTATTATCTAAATGTTTTATCTTACCATTTAGACTATATTTACAACTTTTTATTTAAAGTTCAATCCATAACTCACTATTATTAACTGGAGAGTTTTTAACCTAATCATATTCTTTGAACACCTTTATAGTCAATTTGTAAAAATTAATTCACCAAGGGTTCATTTTAAATCAAAGCGATGCTCCTAAATAAACTAAGCACCATTTAACAACTATCAAACAACAGTCAATGCTTCTTATTTAAATTAGGTATAACCGAATTACCAATAGTGATCATAAATACATATTATCACTATTAAACAAACATACTATATAACTATCTAAAGTTTTTGAAAATTGTTCCTTTATATATATAAAATATAATCCTAGGCAAGATATTAAATTTGCTAAAATTTTCAAAAATTTCAATACCATGTCCTTTGGCTTTGGTCGAGTGTTTAGAAATCCCTATCGATACCGTGGTGTCCTACGTCTCGACCAGAATGCATAAATACTCTATAGACCAATTAACATAATATTTTTTTATAACATTAACAAATACACTCTCGAATATATAATACTCTCAAACTCATTCTAGGGTGTCGCTTACCCTATCTCTAATGAGCCAAACCCTACCAAAGCCAAGGTTCTCGCTTAACCTCGAGCTTTGATACCAAATGTAACGACTCGCCTTTTTGACAATCAAAAGTTGATACCGAACACTACCACTGTGTCCAAATGTCGCGCATCCAATCGACAAAAGGGCAGATTGTTAGGGTAATAAAAAGAAAAAGAACAGAGAAAACAGAATCTCACAGCGAAATAGACAACATATAATATAACAAAGACAATAAAAACTGTCATCCCAAAATACAGAGTACATTAGAGTTAATAACAAACCTTATCAACTGGACAGTTATAAAATCCTGACCTTACAAATGCCGATTGGTGTACTATATAATATAGTGGAAAATAAAATACTACGATAGGTGAATCTTCAGCTCCCTTCCACGATCTCCAAAACTTCAAAAACAACCTGGGAAAATACTCGGTCTGACCCGAGCATTATATATAAATAACAACCGGATCAGTCTGGAAATACCAGCGTGAGATAACTCGAATAATGAGGAACATTTATAAAAGTTCTGTGAGACTACACCAACAACGCGGAACGAGTTTTTACCTCACAAAAATAACATCCATACAGGCAAGAGTAGAAATAAATATCAGGAAACAAATCCAAATATGAATGAGCATAAATAATATTAAACCAGACTTTAAAGAATGGAAATAAACCAAGTAAAATCCAAACAAGACAGAATGGATAGAACAACGAAAACAGTCCAACTTGATAAAATGGACTAAATAAGGCAACGGTCCAACTTGATAGAATGGAATAAATAAATGCTTAAATGCTGTGATGAGGAGTTGGCTCTACTCGTGGCAATTTAAAGCTAAAATAGATTCAGGGTTTCGAATCAAATAAGGAAAGGAAATTTTCCAACAAATGACTAGGAAGGCGCACCTCTCTTGAAGTATACCTCTAGTAATATACTTCTAAGAAGATCATTTACTTTATGGCACTTCTCGGACAATACCAAACCGGACCCCGTCAGACCTTACCAAGTATCCGAATATTTCCACATCTAAGTGCACAGCCGAATTGAAACTAGATGAGATGTGAAAATACCCTAATGGGAGCAACCCTACATAGCTGGGCTACCTCTTGCGCTTTTGGTTTAGTCATTTCTGACAAAGGATAGCAAAGCTCAATGGAGAAATAAATCATCTTAGAATGATGATAATAAAGTAGCTGAAGTAACCGGTAGCTGAGCTACCAACTATCGAGGATATAAAACGATCGTATATGGAAATTAGGTCTTGTATACTTATCACCACTCATTGAATTTCGAACCTGTGCTTTTTCTTGGTTAATAATAATACCGGACAAGTCAAGGTAGTGTTACCTCAAAGTAAAGTCCAACGATCATTCTTAAATTTTGAAATAGCGACAAGTTTACTTCTTCGATGTTTAGTGCTAATTAAACAAATAAATCATTTTTATACAAGTGATTCGCTTTATGGAAATAATTTATTTCCACAAACGAATCAAACTTTTACTTTTAAAAACGAACTGAACTTGTGCTTGATTTCCATATTGGTAAAACACTTTTAGAATTAGTTCCTTATCGTTAAAACGTTAAGAGAATAATTTTTTCCAAGAGCGCAACCCCGATGGCCTAAACCAACATCAGACCAAACACCCAGAAGATTATCCAGCCTAATATCCCAATAATCGAGTTTTTAAATAAACAAAATCCATTATCTTTAATAAAATAAATAATTATTTCCAAACCCTTTTATAACACTAGTAAATTAACTTTAAATCAGTTGATTAAATTAATTTTATCATATTAGTTAATTTACTTAAATCACTTTTATTAAATCAATTAATTAACTTTAAATATCATTAATTAAAAAGATTTATTAAATTCAAATAATCGTTAGTTAAAAACAAATAAGTCATCTCAAACATCATTTATTAAAATGATAAGTAATTTCAAATTCCATTAGTTAAGTTCAAATGATCACAAATTAATTGAATTAATTAAATTCAAGCCTCATTAGTCAAAACGAGTAATTAAAATATCATTTGTTAAAATGATATATTCAATTATAAAACACCATCAATTAAAATGATTTACCTAAATTCCAAACATCATTAGTTAAGACAATTAATTAAATTTAAAACAATTATTAACTAAGATGACCAATAAAATTCAAGTATCAAGTATTTAAAATGATTAATTACTTTTAAATATCATTGATCAAAATGATTATTAATTTCAATTATCATTAATTGAAATAATAAATTTAATTCCATCATCATTAATTAAAATAATTAATTAAGTTCAATAAATTAATTGAACTTCATTATCATTAATTAAAAGAATTAATTAAACTCAAATAATCACTAGTTAAAATGATTAATTAAGTATAAAACATCATTATCAAAAATAATTGATTAAATCTAAAGATAAACCAATTGTTAATCATCATTAATTAAATTGGTTAATTAATCTCAAAATCATTAGTTAAAATGATTAATTATTTTAAATTATCATTTATCAAAATGATTAATAAAATTTGCAATATTCTTTTTAGCCGAAACACAAGCTCAAGTTCATACGATAGGGTTTTGGGGATAGAATTTGATAAATGACGATATAGCGGAATTGCTATACCGACAATTAACAGGTTAAATGGAATATCAGGATTTAATTCAATTATAATAGCATAAAGATGAAAATAAATAATTTATTGGCAAGAAACCCCCTTTGGGTCTCTCTATAGATTTTCTCTAAAAAACAATGGTTATGGATAATAAATAGATAATCATATGGGTTTATAACGATCAATTTAACATGTCATTCATTTTCCAAATGGAAATTCAACAAAACAAGTAATCAAACAATTTAACCAACATCCAAATAATCAATAAACATTTATAACATCATTGATATGATATAATAAAAATTAATGTGAGTTAAACTCACATTGATTTTCGGTTTCGTCGAAGCGTTCCAATTTGGACTAAAATCGAACAAGCGTTCGATTGTAGCCTAAATTTTCAGTTGCTCCAAATCTGACCAAACCAACTCCATCATGAAGATATCAGCTCCACGAGTACAATGCAACTGACTACGCTTGATTTGGACCTTGTATGAAATAGTTACGGATTTTATAAGTTATCGGATTATAAGTAAATTAATTTACACTAATCTCACTCATTAAATTAATTACCCAAGCTAATTACATTTCTTTCTCAAATCGATAATGAAACAACTGATACAAGTGCACGCGACCTCCCCCCTATACATGCACACAGTATCTCAGTCTCTTGCCAACGAAAATGACCTCTGACAATGACTACGCCTTCCCCTTTGCGATCTCCACGCGTTGGGCACCTCAACGACAAGCTCGGTCGAGCTTACAATATCGCGACCTGGGAGTCACCGTAAGCAACAAACGAAAGTCGCGTTTCACCCAAACACGTCAGACCACCATCCACCGATGCGATCGAGTGCAGCTTCGAATGAGAAACACGATGGAATCACTGGCTCGGCCTAACTTTGCCTTCATCGTCAACCACGTCGAGCCCTATGCTATCTGTCGTACACCCAAAACCATCGAGTTATTTAAATCGACATCGTTAGCTAAAGTATGGGTATGGAATGATAGAGCTCCTCAATATGATCCTAATGAAGATTGTTTGGAGATTTTTTGGGCAAAAGAATGATTTGATTTCAATTTTTTTAATAAACGACCATTTTCCATGTACTAGAATGAAATCGAAAAAGGAGAGGAGGGAAATAGTATATTGAAGTGTAAAGATCGGTTAAGTGTGAATTCTTTTGATTTATAGACAAAGAAAAAAACAAAATGATTGTGTTCGCCTTTTCAATAACAATTTTTTTTTCGATCCACCAAAATGTCCATAACGTCAAATCATTATTTAAAAATTGAATTTTGATTTGATTTTGCAATGATTTTTAAATGAAATATTTACGGTACCCCGCCACGCGATATTTCATTCAAATACGAACAACAGGTGACCGGAATAAAAATATAATCATGCACTAATATGCGACATGATCATAAATCAATAGTGAATTACATGGATTGTTTTATTTTGTGAAATTTTCCAAATATCATCGTTTGTCGATAAATCGTCAAACGATTAATTTCCATATTTTCCAAATTAAAAATTATGGAAAAATCAAATAAAATAAATTAAAAATATGTCAATGGAAATCAAATCATAAAACTAAAAATAATTAATTTTTTATTAATTATTCGGATTATTTACTACTGTAAATAAATTTACGAATTGGTGAAAAATTGAATTCACCATTAATATTTATTAATTTCAAATGAAGTTGAATAAAATTATTAAATCCATTTAATTGACACATCATTTCACAATTCAAATATTTTAAATATTCCTTGTATTTGAATTATAAGTTATTAATTTCTAAAATCCAACTATTTAAATATTTAAAATAAATTAAACATTTAAAATCAAATGCTCAAATTTTGGGTTGTTACGCACTACCAATTAAATGGTTGAGTAAACACTTCATTTGTTAACTTTAAGCTCATTCATTAACACAAATTAACTTACCTTCATTAATTAAGCAATTTACATAAGCCACTTCGATTTATGTAAATTATCAACCTTAATCCATATATTAAGGAAATTTATTGGCTATTTTTTTTAATAGAGTAATTTATTAATTTGAAATATCTTAAATTAATAATTAAATAAATTAAGTTAAACAACATTAATAATATGATTAATTAACCCAAAACTTAAATATTTAAAACAATTTAATAGCTTAAAATAATTAACGTTAAAATATCAAAAAATAAAAATTAACTTTAAATAATGCAAATAAGATTACATCAAATTTAAAACATTTTAAATAAACATAATTAACCTTAAACCTATTTCAATTATGAAATTAGTAACTTTACATTGATCAAATCTGATGCTTAGCGACTGCAAGGGTACTTAAGCAAGTTACTATCTCTTTTCATATCACAAGGGGTTCATATGTCGATGCCATATTCAATATGGTCCAGCTACCAAGCTTCTAGCACTAAATTATTAACAATCCATAGTTAATTTACCATCAAACCCATACTGATTTATCCGTATGTTAATTAGTGCACAGATTAACAATTTACTTAGCATGTGCGGAATGGGGTTTTGTTCTGCTCCATGAATGTCCATGATAATCTATATGACTCAAATTAACTTAGCAGTGTTTTATTTGGCCGAATAAACAACTTCGATTAAGATATATAATTTTAAACGACGTTATTTATATAAATAACGTAATTTAAAATCAGTCTGTTTTAATATGTCATAAAATTCTAATAGTCCAAATCAACCAACAATTTACATAAAGGCGCAGTACTCGTAAATACGGTCATAACACAAAAATCCGCACGTCGATCGGATTTAAAATGAACACGTTATCGATACTTTAATTTTTTATTTAAATTCAATCTTAAAACTTTTTTATATAATGATGGGCTGATCCCAAGAATTCACACCAAACCCGAACCCTTTCTTTCCCCCATTCTTCTTCTTCCTTTGTTCTATTCACACCTGCACATTGCCATGGCCATGCACGATGTGCACGTACATGCCATAATTACTCCATAAAACCCACACTTCATCCCATCGAGCTTCTCTTCCCGCGCTCATTCTTTTCCACCACGCCACTGTTCGATCGACACTCTCCACTATCTTTCCACCTTGCGCAGCATAGCTACATGGTGCGATCATTTCGTCATCAATACCTACGAAAAAATTACCACATGCACATCTCTCCACCCTGATCACTCGTCTACTCTCCGATTTGAGTATCGCTTACCGAATCAAGAGTTAAATTCAACCCTAGTTTTGAAGATTTCAAATCAACGTCATGGATTGTTGCCAAATTTACATGAAAATTTTCTTTCTCCGATACGAACCTGTTAGCGTAGACGGTGCCGAGCGATTATTGAGTTGAGTGAATTTTTTTCTTCAAAGTTTTGACACTATTTTCCCCCTTTCAGTTTTTTTGAAGATTTTTCCATCGGTGCTCGACGAAATTCAGTGCCGTAAGTTTCTAAAAGTACTACAAGAGAATACTAACAACTTTCACTTAGATTGTCAGGGCCAATTTCGAGTATTTAGGAAGATATGATTTTTTATATAGAGGAAAAGTGTAAATTTCCACTTACTGTAATGTTACTTTGAGATAATATGAACTATCCACCTCTATATACATAGTTATTCTTAATATCATATATCCCAAACATGTACAATCATTTTAAACATTTACCTATACATGAATCATGCACTTTACTGTAATATGATTCAGCAAAAAAAATCATAGGCAGAGGCTACTCACAGTTTTTATTCCAAAAGATTTCTGCTATTGGGAAAAGCGAAAAAGGAAGATTGTATGAAGGATGAAGAAAACGGAGATACGGCAGTTCCATTTATAAGTCCAAACCTTGATTTTACTTTTCAAATAAATTTCCCTGCTTATGTACTGCTTATGAATCATTGCCTGGTACTCTCTTTTTTTATATTTACCGAAGCCTATAGGTGGGTGGCTGAACATAGCTTAACCCATATTTCCTTTTGACTTAACATAGCTAAAATTATTATCTGTGTTCTTTTCACATGATTAAAGAAGATATTATATATATGTGTGTGTATATATATATTATGTGATGAATAAACAAACAGATAGAGTATTTGAAGCTCACAACAAAAAATTTCCAATAATTTAAGTAAACCAAAATATTCGAAATATACCAGACATATAATATGTCGAATCACTCATCAAATATGTTTCTTATGTATATATGCAAATTTTGGGGTTGTTATGTGTGTGTGGTAAGAAATTTTCTCCTTAATCAAAAATCAGCTGACGATACCCAAGCAATATTGTATTCAAATAAATATTGTAAATCTCTAATTTTTCGATCCAGTTTTCAAAGGATATATTTTTTTATTCTATTTATTATACTTTTATGATTGACTAAATATCCATATGAAATATTGTCGAATTCTAGGTTGTTACATTTTTTCTCCCTTAAAAGAATTTCATCCCCGAAATTTATTCTATCTTTAACACAATAAAAGACTAGAAAAAATCTTATTAAAGGAAACAATCAACAAGAACTAACCACATACTGTCATCCAACTACCATCCATATAACATAACACTTAACTAGCATATCATAAATGAGCATAAGATTTACATACTTAAGCTACCTAGTTAAATATGTCAATATAAATATCTACATACTTAGATAAAACACTTAATTAAACACTACTACTTCCTTGACCCTCCTATCCTACATAAAACCTTCCCCATCCAAATCGTCATCGCTAGAAAGGTTAATAACTTCCATATCGTCATCATCCACATCATCATCATCATCTGATACCCAGATGATCTCTGAATATGGATTTGGTGGAAAAAGCATCAGGGATTCCTATCCACATTCAAATAGCTCCTCGTCTGTCCAATGATGGCCCATCGCCTCTTCAAGCTGATTGAGAGTTCCTTCAATCTCCTTCCAGTCGGGCTCCATCCCTATCACTCCTATCTTCTCCATACTATCTACTCCTTCTTCGACTGGGTCCTCCTCTTCCTCCTTTTCTTCCTCTTCGGGATCTTCCTCTTCATTTGGTTCCTCGTCCTCTTCCACCTCGTCCTGGTCTTCCTTTTTGTTTTATTCCTCCTCCTCTTCCTTCTTGTCCAGGTCCTCATCTCCTCCCAAGTATCCACTATCCTCCTAGAAATTATGGCCTTCTCCTTGATCAAAATCACCTACTCCGCTCTGTTCTACCTTTTACTCTTCCTTCGAGTCATGTGCCATTCCCTTATCATCCATGGATTCTCTTTCGTCCTTCTGCTCATTGTCTACCATAGGCTCTTCAAACATAGGAGGGTTAATCACTTCTGGCTTCGCCCTTCTTAAGCATATCCTCTGAAGCTGGCTAAGTCTCCTCTTTGTAGTCACACGGATAATGGGTGACATCTAACCAAATAAAAAAAATCCGAGGATAAGGTACTTAAACTTAAAAGAGTTCATATATCCTAAAATGATGGTTCAATTCCTTAATATATTAGCATAAGGTTGGTGTATCCTATTGATTACAATGTCTTTTATATCCAAGTCAGTATAGACTCTATTTTATTAGTTCATTTAATCGTATCCTAATTATGGGAAACACCTTATATAATACCCTTTTAAAATTAATTCTAAGCTATCTATTTCAACATTCTTTTGTTAAGTGTGAAATTTTACCTACAGGGTATTCGGGTCTTAAATGTCCTTAAAATTTTCCTTTTATCTAATTACACTATTTAAATTCTTAGTCCCTCTATTTGGCTAGGAAAATATAAACTAGGGTGGAACAAATGTCTATTAGTGCATTAATTAAAGAAAAGGGTGCCTATATGTGTATTAATGTGGTTTATAATCGATTATTTTTACTACCAATCTAAGTGACCCTTTTTTTATTTATATATAAGAGATGCGTATTCCTTAAAGACAACCCTAAAGAAAATGGGAATGCTTAGGGTGGGACTTATAGATAACGTTACTAGACTTCCTATTTCTTAGTTCCCAACTTTCCCTTTTCTAAGTACCTCTAAGCTATGGTATCCTAAAATAAAATCCTAGTTGTTTGTTTCCTTATTCTTACTATATTTCTTGGCATTCAAAAATTATTGGCTGCTTAAATCTATAGCAATTACTTTTACAGATAATCTCTAATCACCTAGTTATTCGAATAAAGGATCATAGAACAATCCCTAGGAAAGACATCTTTAAAATTCTTATTAAAATAAAATCCTTGGTAAAATTATTTCATTTACCAAATTTAAAACAATACTATGTTGAGTTGTTTTGTTTAAGTCTTTAGGAACTCTTATCAATAACGTTGATCAAGCGTACAGACCAGAGCCCATAAATTACTTAACAGATCAATCAACATAATATATAACATTTTTATATCATTAACAAATACGCACTCATATATAATGCTCTCAACTCGATCTAGGACTTCACTAACTTTTCCTAACCGGGTTAACCCCACCAGTGCCATAATCCTCGCTTAACCTTCAGCTCTGATACCAAATGTAATGAACCGGATTTTCAACCCTCGAAAATCGACGCTAATACATCCACTGTATCACATGCCAAGCATTCAAGTGCCGGAAATACCGATTTGTTAGGGTGAAAGAAGAAAGTAGACGATAGAAGAAAACTAACAACACATAAAACTTATCTTAAATTTGGACAGTTATAGAAAACTTGTCCTCACATTGACAACATACAGACCCTATAATACAGCGGAAGTAAAAATATACGTGAATACGTCTTGATCATCCAGCTCCCCTCCAACTCCAAAGTATCCAGCTAAACCTGGGAAAACATGCTCGGTTTTACCCGAGCATTGCATGGAATAACGCCCGGGTCAGTCTGGTAAACCAACGTGAGTAAAACTCAATAACAGGTAACAACATAACTGATTTCTACGTTCAATTTTTTTTCAAACAAAGGGTATCTCGTAAGACCACACCGCACATAAAAACGGATGGGTTTTTACCCTACGATAAACAAAAACATTTTATATCAAATCCCATGATATTATCATAATGTCTAGAGGTCAAAGTAAATAGATAAAATAGCTGAAATGCTTGCATCTCACATTCCAACATGCCAGGCTCTAAAATCGAAAACGTGAGGCACGTATTGGAGATTAGATTCCAACTAATGACTGGGCTACCGGGGTATTTCCCATCATAGTACACGTCTAAAAGATGTGTTGAGATCGTACCTAATGACCCCTACCAACACAAGACCGGCCTACCCCTTACTGGATAGTACCGAACATTTCATCACCCAGGTTGCTTTGCATCCCTTTTCGTATCGAGCTCTCATGCACACCCAATCCATAAATATGTAGATGTATCATATCTAGAAGAGTGACAACATACCGTAATGGGTGCGACCCACATAGCCTTGTTGCATCTCCTCTGTTTTAGTCATTCCCGGTTGATGAGGCTTAAGGCTACGATTACCTTTCAAGAACCTTTACACTTAGAATGCTCATTGCCCTCCAATGACAATGTACTGATAGCTTTCATCCATACAAGTCTGTTCTGGGTCTGAACGATACTGAAGGCACTATTCCTACTACATCCATTTTGGAATCACCCTCAGGATTAGTAGAGATTAGCCCATGCACTTCACATCTCTATCTTCGATTCCATGCTCTTGACAATGTCTTCACTTCAAAAAGCATTCGTTGGATCGAAGTGGTTTTCAGATAACATATCCGATCCCAGTCACTTCGAAACAATGTTCGATAATTTTCGATAAACTCAACCCCGGTTCTTCAGGAAATAAATAGTCAAAGATAAGATCAGAGATCACCTCCTAACCGTTTGTGGATGGATTTCCTTATCATTGTCTTAGGAGAACGAAATGAGATTTATACGCACAGTACAACATCATCGAAGATGACTATGCCATTTAATTCACGTGTTTCTTCTAGATATTTCCAAAGTTACCTTTGGGCCTAATTTCGATAGTCGGTTATTTAACTATTGAATAACAACATTCAATCAACAATTTATTTTATAGGGAAAAACCAACACTGTTTCAGCATATAAGCAATCACTAGCCTCCTTTAATAAATCTTTCATCCAAAAAAAATAACTTTGCAAATTACTTATGTAAGAATACTTTTACAATATCCATATACTTATCTCAATGGTATAAGTATATTTATACATCGAGAAAGTTTCCATTTTATTCGATTCAAAAATCATTCACAAGTCCTTATAATTCTCTATTCATTTACAAACCATTTTATAAACATCTCAAACCATTTATAAAGCTTCTTTTATATATTTCAATCACTTATAAATCCTCTTTGTACATTTCTAAAATCATTTATAAAGTCTTTTTAAATCCATAAACCATTTATAAACTTCTTTTACAAATATTTTTTATAGTTCCCTTTTCATAAATCCGCTATTTGAAACTCCTACTATTTAATGTAAACCTCCATTCTTTTGATATAAAACATCCTTTACAAATTATCTCTTTAATCTATAAAATATTATCTATAAACACCTTTGACAAGTCATTCCATAAACTTAAACCCAATTAATTAAATCAGTAATTGACTTGAACATCATTAATTATAATGATTAACTATTTTTAAACACCCTTAATTAAAAATAAGTTAACTACAAATTTCATAAATAAATAATTAATAATTCTTAGTTATTAATAACAAAATAATTGATTAACTTTAACACTGCTAATTAAATGGTTGATTAACTTAAACTTCATTTGTTATCTTTAACGTCATTCATTAACACAAATTAACTTACCTTCATTAATTAAGAAATTTACATAAGTCACTTTGATTTTTGTAAATTATCAACCTTAATCCATATATTAAGGAAATTTATTGACTAAAACATTTTTAATAGAGTAATTTATTAATTTGAAATATCAAATTAATAATTAAATATATTAAGTTAAACAACATTAATAATATGATTAATTAAAACAAAACTTAAATATTTAAAATAATTTAATAGCTTAAAATAATTAACGTTAAAATATCAAAAATAAAAATTAACTTTAAATAATGTAAATAAGATAAAATTAAATTTAAAACATTTTAAATAAATATAATTAACCATAATCCTATTTCAATTATGAAATTAGTAACTTTACATTGATCAAATCCGAGGCTTAGCGACTACAAGTGTACTTAAGCAAGTTACCATCTCTTTTCATATAACAAAGGGTTCATATGTCGGTGCCATATTCAATATGGTCTGGCTACCAAGCTTTTAGCACTAAATTATTAACAATCCATAGTTAATTTACCATTGAACCTATACTGATTTATCCGTATGTTAATTAGTGCACAGATTAACAATTTACTTAGCAAGTGCAGAATGGGGTTTTGTTCTGCTCCATAGATGTCCATAATAATCTATATGACTCAAATTAACTTAACAGTGTTTTGTTTGGCCGAATAAACATCTCTGATTAAGGTATATAATTTTAAACGACGTTATCTATATAAATAACGTAATTTAAAATCAGTTTGTTTTAATATGTCATAAAATTCTAATGGTCTACATCAACCAACAATTTACATGAAGGCGTAGTACTCGTCAATATGATCACAATGCAAAAATCCGCACGTCGATCGGATTTAAAATGAACACATTATCGTTATTTTAACTTTTGATTTAAATTCAAACTTAAATTTCTTTTTTTTATAATGATGGGCCGACCCTAAGAATTCACACCAAACCCGAACCCGTTCTTTCCCCCCTTCTTCTTCTTCCTCTGTTCTACTCATACCTGCACATTGCCATGTTCATGCACGATGTGCACATACACGCCACAATTACTCCACAAAACCCACACTTAATCCCACCATCGAGCTTCTCTTCCCGTGCCCATTCTTTTCCACCATGCCATTGTTCGATCTATGCTCTCCACCATCATTCCACCTTGTGCGGCATAGCTATAGGGCGCGACACATTTCGTCGCTGAAACCTACGAAAATATCACCACACACACTTCTCTCCGCCCTGTCACTCGTCCACCCTCCGATTCGAGTATCGCTTGCCGAATCAAGAGTTAAATTCAACACTAGTTTTGAAGATTTCAAATCATCGCACAGATAGTCGCCGAATTTACATGAAAAAATTCTCTCTCTGGTACAAACCTATTGCGCAGATGGCTTCGAGCGATTCACATTGAGTTGATTTTAAACATTTTAAGCATTTACCTATACATGAATCATGCACTTTACTATAATATGATTCAACAAAAAAAATCAAAGACAGAGGCTACTCACAGCTTTTATTCTAGAAGACTTCTGCTATTAGGAAAAAAAGAAAAAGGAAGATTGTATGAAAGATGAAGAAAATGGAGATACGGCAGTTCCATTTATAAGTCCAAACCTTTATTTTACTTTTCAAATAAACATCCCTGCTTATAAACTGCTTATAAATCATTGCCTGTTACTCTATTTTTTTATATGTACCGAAGCCTCTAGGTGGGTGATTGAACATAGCTTAACCCATATTTCCTTTTGACTTAACATAGCTAAAATTATTATCTGTGTTCTTCTCACATGATTAAGGAAGATATATATATATATATATATATGTGTGATAAATAAACATATAGATAGAGTATTTGAAGCTCACAGCACAAAATTTCCATCAAGTTAAATAAATCAAAATATTCAAAATATATCGGACATATAATATGTCGAATCACTCATCGAATACGTTTCTTATGTACATATGCAAATTTTGGGATTGCTATGTGTGTGTGGTAAGAAATTTTCTCCTTAATAAAAAATCAACTGACGATACCCAAGCAATATTGTATTCAAATAAATATTGTAAATCTCCAATTTTTCGATCGATTTTTCAAAGGATATATATTTTTTATTTTATTTATTATATTTTTAAGATTGATTAAATATCCCTAAAAACTGTGGTAGAATTCTGGATCGTCGCATTTAAACTTTGTTAAAACACTTTTATATGTTTATAAAACATTTCTAAACTATATTAAAACATTTTGAGAAGGTTTAAACATTCCATATACACTATTTCATTTATTAAAGGAAAGTGATTTCCTTTATGCTTCTCGACGTGTATTTATACATAACTTTTGTGTGTGTGTATTCAACAACAATATTAAACAACCATATTTGATGTTTAAAGCATATTATACATCTATTGTAAACATCATATCATCATCCAAAAATATAATACAAGTATGAATTTCTCACCTTCATTGGATATATATGTTAGGAAAATTTGCAATAGCTTCACTACGATCACTTTAAACTTTACGAAACCAAGCTCTTATGCCTTGAATTGGTTCGGCCTTGGTCTTGGGTGCTCATGGCCTTAGATTTGCTTGGTGGTGGGCTTGGCCTTGAATTTGGGGAGTGGTGGCCATGAGTATTAGAAGAGGAAAGGAGGTGATTTGCCTTGGTTTGAAGTGGATTTGATAAAAAATGTATATTATACTAATTTAATTTCTTTTTGAATAAATTTTCTCTATTATTTTCCTAATCGTATGGTGCCACGAAAGAGCTTGAAAGTATAGAAGAAGATGATAAGAATATGGTGTAGAAATGTGAGAAAGTGTGAGTATTTATAAGAAATTTTTTGGAACAAATATCTATGTGTGTAATTACCATTTTTCCCTTGACCCACTTCTCCTCCTACCCCTAGGCGCATGGCTCAAGCTCCCCTCATTTATGACTCATTGTGTGTGATGATGGTGTGTAAGAGTGAGTTGTTTTTTTCTTTTACAAAAGTAAATTTCTTTTGTTTTTAGTAAAAATATCCTAGATTTTTCTTATATGTGTGTATATATATACACAAATATATATATGTATGTATATATATGTGATATGTATGTAAATGTGTGTATGTTACATGTTTGTGCCTGTATATGGATGTGCACAAGAGAATAAACAATGTTTCAATGACTTTGAACAACTTCTGTTTGTTAAACCGCCGAGAATCACGAATGTAACGACCCAGAATTTCAGTTCGAATTTGGAATATTTAATTGATTTTAAATATTGAAAATTTAATATTATAAGTTAATAACTTATACTTAAAATATAGCGATTTACATGATAATTAAATCTTTTAATTTAATATTTAGAATTGCTTAAACAATTGAATCTTGAACTTAATGTGAATGAAAATGATTTCGAAAGTTGATTTAAATTCTAGTTGAATAAAAGGAAGATAGTAAACTTTTATATTGGATTTAAAAGTGATTAAACTAATTTTGGAATTTACTTATTTTGATTAACATGTAAAAATAGCCTTTTGGGGGCACTCTTTCGGATTTCGATGAAACCATTTTCATCGGATCCAGAATAGTGAATTATTATATGCTGTCGAATTTCATGGCGATCGAATGTATCGTTTGGTCGTGTGATTTCGAAATGTGTATAAATTAATCAAAGGTATTTAAATTTATATAATTTTATTTTGAAAAGTTAACTTCTGTATATGATGGAATTAACTCCCGATATATATTTCATTATGTTTGGAATATGGGTATGACATATAGAACGCCAGGCGGCACGCTTGGTTTGGAGTTCGAAATTTTCACAAATGAATAGTGCCGAGAAAATTTCCTATAAAAGGTCATCCACTCCATTCATTTGCAACCAAAACCCTAAACCTAATTTCCAGCCGCTATTAAAATTAAACCATCCAATGACCATAGTCCATTGGAGCCACCACAGGCCGAATTGGCCTTCGACTTCAGCTAACCAAACATAGAGCACGACGATAGGAAGCAAATCAAAGGTCGAATCGCCATAGTTCGTCGCATGGTGGCCAGGGAAAGGTTGCGTTCACGAGCAGGTCAAGCATCAGTTTTTGGGGTTTCATGATTCGTGTGTGTACGTGCGCATGTTGGCTTCCGGTAAGGCGGAGGGCGACTCGAATGGCGAGAGTTGGTCGACAGCGGTTGTACGTGGTGGCGCGATCGAGCATCGTTCAAAATTAAAAAAAAAGAAAAGAAAAGGGGATGGCCTGGTAAGCACGCATGTGAACGAGGGAAGAAGGGGAAGGAAGGTTAAAGTTTGAACTTAAATTAATTTAGGTTAATTATGAATTAATTATCTCGTATAATTATAAATTCATAACTTTCTCGTACGAGGTCAGTTTCGAGCGCAACAAGTTGCGTTGCATTCGTATCAGCGAGTACAATGCTATGGAGTTGGATTGGATGAATTCAGAGCTAGTAGGAGTTATGGGTTAAATTGAACGGCCGTTCAATTTTTATCCAAACCAGAGCGCTGTGGTGATTTTTGGAATTTTTGTGAGTAAATTCACCCTCTAGCCTACTTATATTTTTTATATAAGTGGGAATAATTATATTTACAATGTTTGTTGCTTGTTTGGATGATATACTGTATTTATTAGTTGTTCTAGATATATTCCCGCCTATTGAAGCAGATGAGACCCTATCACGTTCCCGTGTTAGAGCGGATGACCCTTTGTATATGAATGCCACCTCGAAGCGGTTGATTTTTATATTATTTGATTATATGCTGTCTGTGGTATAGGGGGACAGGTTGGAGGGATCCAACTTGATTCCTCACATTGCTGATTTACTTTTCATATATTTTGATATATGATGTTTTGGATACCATATTTGATGACATGGATTGTTTTGCTTATTTAGTGCCATGGTAGCACTAGGCCATATTTTTAGTATTTTGAAATACTATAAAAAATGTGAATTTGAATTGAAATGATTTTCTAGTTAATTTTGGGAAGTATACATGTTTTAATGATTTTTAAATTATTAAAAGTAATGAATTTATTTTTAAACAAATAAAAAGTTTGATTTTTGATGTTATAAAAGTATAGTTTTGTGAAATATTTTTAGATAGAAATTTTTGAATAGTTTTTATAAAGGATTTATAAAAGTGATATTTTAAAAATAATAAAGAATTAGATTTATAATTGGAATTTATGAATATTTTGTAAATGGATTTGAAGTTTATTTGGTAAATGGATTTATAGATGGATTTTATAAATAAATTAGATTTGTAAGGAAAGGATTTATAAGTGGATTTTGATAGTAAAACGAATTTTTATAGAAGAATAATTTATAAATAGAATTTCATAAATAAAGAGATTATATAAAATAGAAGTTTTATAAAACAGAAAGGATATTTATAAACATAGTTTTATAAATATGGAAATGATTTATGTTGAGATTTAAATATGGATTTTCATATGAAGGAAAGCTTGAAAGTAAAGTTTTTCGGGGATGTTAATGGCTTTAAAAGAAATTTATCTTTTTAAAGTAATATTTTGGAAAGTAATAATTCCAAATGGAATTTAATGGTTTTGAAAAATGTTTTAAAATGAGATATGTGTCGAAAACATAGATTTCAACATTTATTGTTGTAATAGACATTTTTGGGAAAGTTTGGATGGCATGGACTATAACACTATTGTTATAGTAGATGATTTTCGAAAGGAAATGTTTTATATAGTATACAAGATATATATATATATATATATATATATAATTAGTCAAATCCCTATACTGATGTTTTGGGTTGTCGTAACGCTGTTTTATACAGCATTCGTTTTGACCCAATAAATGATGTTTTGACCTTCTATTGTGAAATACACGAATCAGTTCTTATGATTGTACTATAAGCTTGGTGGTGTAGGAGCATTGATTCCTATACTTAACACCCATCTGGAGGCGTACGAACTCTGAAGTTGTATGATTATAGAAATCTATTTGGCGTATCTCCAAATTGTTATGTTATTGAATATACTTATATCGTTAATATATGTATATGGAAATGTTTTCAAATATCAAAGGATTGAAATGGTTTGAGGATATAAGTTTTTAAAGATAATTTGAAGTAAATATTTGGAAATTGATTTAATCAATAAAAGATTAATTAAATAGGCCTAG
Source organism: Allium fistulosum (assembly GCA_030737815.1). NCBI lineage: Eukaryota > Viridiplantae > Streptophyta > Magnoliopsida > Asparagales > Amaryllidaceae > Allium > Allium fistulosum. Next base: position 895,832,230 of record CM060907.1, on the reverse strand, counting down.
TGACTGCTTATGGACTAGATATTGTTTGTTGCTTTATAGTTAAATAACCAACTATCAAATTTGGCCAATTTTGTTCATGGACTTAATGTGGGAACTGATTAGTTGTGCACTTAGCATGAAGCCGACTGAGTAGGCTTGATTATCGTTTGGATTAAGAATGTTGATTCGAGTAGTGCGGTTTGTCTATGGTACTCCAATCTACCAGGCTTCCTTCTTGGCCGAAGGATAGCAAGTTGAGATTTGGAAATGTGATAAGTCTATGAAACTTGGTTTCCGTATGAGGTTAAGGAGCCTCTTTATCGTTGTTGGTCCGAAGAGACCGAGTTTGGATTTATCCAATAACCACTTCAGACTAATGTATGCGTTCGAAAGTGCGGGTTAATGATGATGATTTTGAAGACGGAGAGCTTCATGATGTAGGGCTACTTGCCACTAGTCCCTCGGGGTGAAATTTACCATATCATGTATATATGGAGGCAGTAGTGCTTCATTATGAAAATCTATGATATGCAAGGACTTCTCACTACCAATCCTAGGGGTAACTTCCGACAAGATGTGGTAGGAGAGTGCGTTCGGTTTGTCTTGCTCCTAAACAACTTGTATGGATGTATGTCTGACATTGCATTTCTAAAATCACAAGGTTGACTTTTACAAACGTACATCTGTTTGGTGGCGGAGAAAGCAACTTCTCTTAACTTAACACCCTTCTCTGAGGTGTACGAGCTTAGAGGTTGTATGTTCGTGAAAGTCAATAGTGATTGAAGGAATGGCAGTGTGGCATTCAAAGTGGATTGTGCTATGCGAAAGGTTTACCTTAGGCCCCATCACCCAGTAATGGCTTAAATAGGGTACGCCGTGAGGCTATTTGGTTCGTAACCAAAAAGGTGTGTTCATCACCTTTCTAGATAACCCTCTATATGTCGGGTATGTAGTGCATGCTATGAGACGTCTCAGATAGGTCGGTAACAATCAAGGTGATGACATATTCGGTTTCTATCCAGGCCATGTATGAGTGCTAAATAGGGATAGAATGGTCTTGCCAGATATGGAGGATTGTTTTGCGTATTCTCGGTAGATTCCTCTAGAGATGTACTGTACGGAAGGTAGTCCCTTTCCTGCCATTGTATGGAATCCATTCTCCACTACATGCTTGCCGTTTTGTTTATAGAGCCTAACATATTCTCGAATTTAATAATGATAACAATTTCAACTATTATTAATTATTATTTGTATACTAGACACTAGTATAATATAACGGGATTTGATATGAAATGTTTTATTTATCGTAAGCTAAAAACCCATCCCTGTTTATGTGTGACATGGTCTTATGAGATACCTTTGTTTTATAAAGAAAAGTCTTATAACTTTAAAATAAATTTGATATGTGTTTTCTCATGCTGGTTTACCAGACTTATCCAAGCATTCTTCTCATTTAATGCTTAGGCCAGACCGAGCATATTTACAGATTCAAATTTGGAATGATTTGGAGCTTCAGCAGATAAGCTGGAGGTCTTCTAGTCATATTCCACCTATTTGTTTATTTTCCACTGCATTATTGTTCAAATTATCAGCATTTGTGCGGACATGTTATTATAACTGTCCAGGCTGATGATTAGTGATTTGATTATTGTACTCTGATTGATATAAGTAAATTATACTACAGTTTCTCTTTTGTAAAGCTCATTGATATTGTATTATATGTTCTTCCGCTACGATTGTGAGATTCTGTGTTTATTTTAGTTTCTCTTTCTCTTCTTCTTCTTTTCTCTTCTTCTTCTTTTCTCTTCTTCTTTCTTCTTTCTTTCTCGTAACTATTCGCATCTTCGGTTGATTTGGGATGGACGTATGTGGTTTATCGTCAGCTCGAATCGGGTGCGGTTACGGGTCGTCACATGGAAACCAATTCCCGGTCGCATTTTCACTTACATTTTAAGTTAGATATAAATTTAAACAAAATTAGAAAATAGATTTCTCGTCATTATTAGTTAATTAAATTGATCTTATTTGAATTATAACACCATATAAATCAATATTAACAACTATTTACAATAATGGCTATTATATCGATAAAGCGATATCGATTTTTCTCTCATATTTCAAATCAAATATATATCTTTATAAAACTATTATAAATGATTTATTATCACTTTATAACTATTTAAAATGAATTATCATCATTTAAAACAATTATTTAAATAAGTAAAATAATTATTAAATAATTAAGTCTCAATTTAATTTAATAAATCAATATTTAAATATAAGGGCATCACTAACAATGTCATAAATACATTTTATTTCTAAAAATAATATACTTGATTTTTTTACATATTCTTCTTTAATTAAAAAATAAGTGTATGTATCCAACTCCGTGCACGACATTTTACGATTATAGAGCTGTTTATTGATGGAACGGTTTTCAGCTATTTTATCCGTATTTTTCCAAAGTAAATAATTTTGCGAATATTTCTCAAAAATAGGTTTATTATTATCATTCATTTCATAAGACTTGACTATTTGTTGAGAATAATTCATATTTGGATATTTAAAATAAATTAAATATCCTTAATTAAAGTGATCAAAATTCGCGTCGTTACATACTTCCCCCTTAAAAGAATCTCTTCCTCGAAATTACTCAAAGCAAAAACCCAAAGGTTTTTTCCAAAATATTTATTATTAAACTTACTCTTGTACGATGTACATTGATCATCCATACACAATATCTGATTCGATCTTTAATTCGAATTCATGGCTTTACTTCTGAACTAGTATTGATCCCCCGATCCTTTAGTACGGACTCTGATCAGGCTTTCCAATCAAAATTTTAGTTTTCCTTGCATAGTTCTCAACTATGATAGAAAACTTAAGTATCCAACCACAAACCTTCACCAATACAACAGCAGAATTGCCATTTTGTCACGGTTATAACTGTTACAAATCAAATTTGTAACAGTTTTAACCGTTACAAATAGGTACGTGACAAAATCTACAACATATTTACCAACGGTTATAACCGTTGCAAAATTCTATATTCCCAACGGTTATAACCGTTGGAAAATTCCATATTCCCAACGGTTATAACCGTTGCAAAATTCCATATTCCCAATGGTTACAACCGTTGGAAAGTAATGTACACAACAACAGAATTGGAGAATCCCAACGATTATAACCATTACAATTCAATTTACAAACATTTATTACCATTAGGAAATTTGTATTGTATTCCTGAAGCAAAGTTCTATTGCAATGAATTACATGCACATATAATCAAAATTCAGATGTTGAATAAAATTTAAAACAATAAATGTATAATGAATTTCAAGACAAATAATAGCAAACACATACGTTTCATACTAAACTCCATAAATATCAAAATATCACAAGTTAAACTTACATAATAATTTCACAGTACACAACAAACATCAAAATATCATGACTTCAACATCCATAAAAAACATCAATGTATCACAGCCACAAAATATTACAATTTCAAAAAAAGTCTAGAAGTTTACAAGTAACTTGAAATTGATATTCTACTTCTTCGATTATGTCTTCTTCTTCATCTATTACTAATGTTAATTTGAATTTTCTTAACGCTCTTTTGGTTGGTGACTTCAAAGCCGACACTTCAAGATTGCCACTATGTCAATACTACACTGAATGAAAAAAGAAATTTTCATACCTTATCTGCATTCATGCTCGTTGCATCTGTCCTTCTGTTTGCCAAACCTTGCAAAGATTTAATAATTGATTAATGATCATCATATGTGTAAATACTCGATATGAATCGTGAACTCAAAGACTCAAACAAAGCAAAAAATATGAAATGAGCATAATAATTTATTAATTTTCAAATCATACATTTGTTCTCAAACTCCGGATAACATAAGACGGAAACTCTGTAATAAACAAAATAAGATTGATTTTGACTTCTATTATGTTAAACAAAAATTTTGAATCAAATCGTTATGTAGTTTACCCTGCCCCATAAGCTCTTTCATTACTAAATTTCTTAGATAAGTTAATAGAACTTAACCTTAATCAATTTGTTTTCACAGTGGAAACAGGACATCACCCCTGGAACAACATATGCTTTCTATGAGAGACACTTCTATACATGGAGATATCTATCTTTAATTATATATACACCTCATCCCTATAAATAATTATGTACTTGGAGCAATATAACTTCTCATCTCATAAAATAGTAGAAAAGTTTAAATAAATAGAGCAACAACTATGGCTTCTATTACTTGGATTTTCCTTGCTTTAATGAATGTAGTCTTATTGAGTTTGAGCTATTGTATTGGTGATCGTACTGTTAGATTTACAGCTGTCATTAATAGATAAAAGTTTTGAAATCCGAAGACCTTACAATCTCCCTCTCAATGATCGACATAGCTGTGTCAATCGAGCCTTAAATTGTAAGATCAGGTAGTATCCAGTCTCCAGATGCAACTGGCCAACTACTTCCCATTTAAATGTCAATCAGACCCAGTATACCAGTTTTACTCCTTCCCATTTCAAAATGATCGAACCCAAAATTGTAGTAATTTTTAAGCCACTTGATGTCTAGCCAGTCACACAATATGACTCCTAAGCGACATAACTGAAGAAGGCTTATCATCTTCATTGATTTCCCATCCTCTGGCCTATGAGTATGATCTCATTAAGTTTATCAATGAAAATAATAGAGATGGTAGAACAAGAGTGATATCAAGTAAACTCACAGCATTCCATCATAATATGTTCTTGTTGTTCCATTAAGAGCTGATAAGGCAGTCACACTCAGTACCCAATTTTCATTAGTGTTGTCGTAATCTTCAAATGCCTAAATTTAAAAAATAATTTGATGCAAGTAACAATCAGCTGAAATGAATAGTTTTAAATAAATAAAACCCAATTATTTACTTTATCGGCTAGCATTTGCTGTAAAACGCTTATGACTTGTGCACCGGCTGAGTGACCAACAAAGTGTATAGGATGGTGCTGATCCCACTCACTATAGTTACCTATAACTCAACATAATTTTTATCATTTTTTCAAATGGCGATCTTTAATTAAAAAAAATAAAAAAGATCGGCTTCAACCATTCATACCTTCATCATAAATTTTCCCAAACCTTGAATGGCCATACATCTCACTATGTTCTTCTCCATAATCAACTTCTCCTCCTTTTAAATAGTAGAATAATTCACGAGCTCTGAACATTAAACCCCGAATATTAACATCAATTGTCATATTGGAATCCAGAGCTTGTTTTACGATTTGTGCCTTTATCAAACAAATCAATTTAAAAACAATATTATGATAATATGTTTTTTTAGTTTGCATAAACAAAATGTTCTTCAAATATGCAATTATACATCAGAAATCTTCTATAAAAATGTGTATTGAACTATTGATACCTTTAGTATACAAATTTATTTCAATGGAGACAACCTTCTGCATTTTTGAAGTGAATTTTTTATCGTCATATTCATTATTTGGATGAAAATAGTTTATACTCATCACTTTAAAGAAGTGCTAATCGATTCATACAAGCAATTTCAATCATCTGCTACTAAAAGTTGTAAACATCTATCATCTGCCATCCTGACTTTCAATCAAAGTTCGTCTCGTGTAAAGAAAATTAAGAGGCTTCTAGAGACAAAAAACTACTTATTTCGGAGTGTTGAAGCTAGTGATGGCAAGGGAAGATAAGAAAAATATAGCTATCAGCATAGCGCCGTAGGCAACGTAGAGTGAGATCCGCGAAGATGCATTTGGAGGTTGGCAGTAACCACTCTTTCAATTCTCGACCATTTCAGTCCAAATTTCGATGTGGAGCTAGTGAAACAAATCAAAAACAAGAACAGAAGGAGAAAAAAGGTGACGTTCGTTTTTCGCATATCGACTGAGATATCAGTATCTCGACGATATTCCAACAGAGATCAAATTTCAACATTTCAGTTGATAAGAAGAATTTTTGTATCGACTTGAATTTTAATAAAAGACAAAATTGTGTGATAGATTAGACAAAAAAAGAACTAATATTATAAATATGCAATCAGTCAGATGGGAATTCTCCATCAATGGAAGCAATGGCGCAAGAGAATTTACTATTGGTTTCACAAAGCTCAAGACATGGCTGGCTTCATGGAAACTAAGCCAACTAATCTTATAGATTGTGCACAAACTTATCCAGCCCATATCTAAGTAGAGTGTCTAGGAATGGTGCACAAATTTAGATTTAACTGGTAGATGATTGATATTCCATTTTTTTGACAAGGATGATTGAAAGCCATGGTCTGAATTAACACCACTTTACGTGAGACACATGAATTAACTGCAACTAAGTAATGAATACGACAACAAGAATACCTTCTAAAACGCAAGTTGTCTCAGTTGAAATAAGTTCATATACTGATGACATCAACACACATTCATACAATTGTTCTGATTAATAATTATGTACTTGTAGGGCATTTTATATGTAAACTAATATATGATTTTGGAAATCCACTAGGAATGGCAGGTTGTGTATAACATATTGAGTGAAAGACCACAAGTTCGAATCTTGATAACAGGAGTTAGCATATAAAACATTCTCATTTACATGCAGTATGTGTTATCGGTTTACTGCATACATCTTCAGAGTTACAGGCGGAGCTTGATCTTTTAAGTTTCCACAAAAAGAAGAAAAAAAACTATAAATAAATGGTAATAAAACTTGTAACAGTGTAGACCAACCGGAATCGTAGAACAGGTCCCAGATAAAAGAGGTAAATCTCAAATTTAGCTATACCATAAGCAAAATATGAAACCTCATAATTTCTCAGCCAACACTCACTTTCAGTCTTTTTCACCTCTGACTTTTTACAGTTCCATGTTTTTTTTGTTAAAATAATATCATTTTTTCTTCATACAAATATAAGATCTTGATATTTGTCTCTTTTCCTAGACTTCTACTGGCCTGCTGAGCGCTGATGATTTTGACTATTTTATATTTCAATTTTTTGCAATTGAATCTTGTTCTGTAATTCATCATTCAATTTTTGTACTGTAAATATTACATTGACTGTTGTGAATTGTGATTAATTGATTATGTTGTTAAATTTTTAGGCATTGGTAAGCCCATCACATAAATTTTGTCCACAGCTCTGGCATGAACCGACTAACTGATCTTAAAAGTCCGTCGAGATGGAAGCTTATCACTTGCACATACTCAACGAACATTTTGTTATTGACTGAATTCATATGATATCCACCTAAAACTGAGCTCAACGAACATCTCATTTTGATTGAATTCATATGGTCATTGGTTTGTTATTTTTTCAACTTAAGAGTAAATTCAATTATATCATAAATTAACTTACTTGAAAAAAATATTGATAATTAATTTACCAAGGATGTACTGCCAAAATTTTTTTAACTCTTCATGCCAGCCAACATAGTAGTCAATGGAAGCAAGTACTGCAACATTAAAGTAAAAAAAAGATGTAAGAATGATGTCAATAAAATAAAAAAAAATAGAATAAAACTAAGAGATGGTACCTTAGTTCTAAGTCTATAGAATCAAAAATAGAATAAAACTAAGAGATGTCAATAAAATAAAAAAAGATGTAAGAATGATGTTAATAAAACTAAATCTATAAAAAATTCAGCAAATGAAGCACCTTCGCTTGATGTGGGCATTCCCATTGATTTTCCTAGCTTTTGAAGAACTTCTTGATCATTCCAGTACCTATTTAACATTTTTGAAATGAACAAGGAAAAGAAAAACTATTTTAGTGACTAGAAGCCACATCGTGAAATGCTGGTAATGGAAATTATATCATATCGTATATTTTTCATGCATAGTCTACAATGACAATTTTGTAATAGCACAATCCTGAACCAATAACAGCCTATCAATATCTCTATTGTGTATACGTGAATTAAGGTTGTATAAGACGAACTAAAATAGCATTGGAAAAATAAATAAAGGAGTAACTAAATCATTAAAATGATAATGCGTTTGTAATACATACTTTCATCATTGATACATTAGGTCCTAAGAGATGGCACCTTAATTCTATATATTTTAATTTGATTAGGCAACCTGATGAATTATTATCATGCTAGCATTTACCCTATAAACATCAAGATTTTGAATAATGTTTCACAGAAAAGCTATTTTTTTCTCAATACATGTTATCTATCACTAATCATGAATGCGTCAAATATTAAATAACATCTATTTAGCCATCAAAGTTTAAAAACCTATGATGAATAAGCTTAAACTATAATAAATAAGCATAACTGGAAAATAATAATTCATGTAAAAATCAGTAACATATTTACTAATATATGAGAACTAGTGCGAACCCGTGCAATGCATACGAATTTATTAAAATAGATATTTAGCATTTCATTACTTAAACTTTACTTATTTGAAAATATGCATTTTGTGGTGTCTTATATAGTGTTATCCCACCCTTTGGTCAAGGCTGAAATATCAACAAATTGGCAAGAAAGGACGGATATTAGGATTGGAAATCGATTGGAAACAAGGCTTTGATCGATGTCGTCGAAATTTGGGGAGGGATCGATTGGGAATGATGATCAAGGCTAGGAGAGACTACGTTTCAAATTTCAAGTCAGACGGAGTTCATTTGCTCAAGATTATCGATGGATACGAACAAGGCGTTCGTATCGATCAGCATGGATACGACCAGCGCGTTCATATCGATCAGGTAGGAAGGCCAAATGGATTTCGACACGATGGCAGTGGACCCGGAGTGGATAGGTGAGCGTGCGATGGTTTGTTCGACTCGAAGCTGTTCGACTCGATGCTGTTCGACTCGATGCTGTTCGATGCGGGGATGTTCGACTCGACGTTGTTCGACTCGATGCAAATTCGTATCGATCAGGTCACATGATCGATACGAAGTAGTGGGCACAGGTTGATGGACACGGGCAAACCAATGCAGACAGATGGATACGAATGAGCACGAAGCATGGATGCGAGTGAAGAATGTGCGCGATTTGAGGGAAGAAACGTTCAACACGGCATGGAAAATGGATCATACCCTGAGGATAAGGCCACGTCACTAGCACGCACGTGACAGACATCGATACGAACAGGTATCGATGCGAATTGATCGATGCGAACCAAACGAACTACCGAGAATCCCCATTTCGTATCGATCATAACTCGAGATCTACAAGTCCAAATGCTATGAAATTTTCACAGGAACTTACGTACAAGCTAGGGAATGTTCACACCAAGTTTCGACTCTGTTGGACAAAATCTTGATCGATACGAATTACATTCGTATCGATCACAGATCAAGTCGAAACTCCATGGGATCGATCACGTGGGCCCACTCACGTGCCAGAAGGAGTCTTCCGAAGTTTGAGCAAGATCTTTGCATGGAATGCCTATAAATAACACCCAGGGCCCATAGAATAGGGGTCTTTTGGCTATCCAACGTCCAGACTCTGCCCGATTCAACTTTGCTCTCCATTACTGCTGTTATACTCGGATTTTATCATAGTTATCTGTTGTAATCAATTGTAACCAGTGAGGAAAGTCAATAAAAGATTAACTTTTGGAGTGGACGTATGCCGGAGATAGCCGAACCACTATAAATCTTGTGTCTCTATCTATTTCTTTCGGTTTTAAGTTTATTATTCTTCATTTCATATCCTCCACATTACTCGGACCCGTGGTTTGTGGTCATTTATTGCTGATCTATATTCATACACTAGTGCTTTCACAATATTTGGGGTTTGTGACCATTTTTGGCGCAAACATATAGCTTTGTAATATTATTTCAAATTAGACTTTTTCTATATGTTCCAACAAGATAAGCTCAAACAGATTATCATACAGATATAAAAGAAATATTGTATCTCTTTCTTCCAATCGATGTCCTAAATAGAAAACTTAAAATCTAGTAGATCTTAGTTGATAATCATCTTAAGTACCAATAAATATTGTTTTTGCAAACATTGCTAAGGCATACTAACCATAGGTGTCGTTGTATACTCTATACCCTTTGCTATGTAACTATTCAGTTGTATATGTTATGTTGACATTATCATTTGGATGCACTATGAAGAGTATTCTATTCATATGAATCTAAATTTTGGTGCATCATATTGTAAAATATATTTAGGATGTATGATTGATTAAAAAAATCGAAAAAGTAAAATAATATGTAACATGGTATAAAAAGGCATGGAGATAATACCACTACTCTTAATCCAAAACCAAAATTTGAGCATTATTTATTTTAGATATAAAAAAATACCATGAACAACCACAGAGAGAAAATAATAGCTATTTCAATTAAAAATTATGAGCTGTATGAAAATTTACCCTTTTTATGAAAAAAAAGGCACATCCCAACCTAAAACATAAGCCTTAAGTACACATTTAATACCGACTTAAAGAATGAAAAACGCTATGATAGTCAAGTGAGTAGAAGTAGAACTATTACTAAACAAATTTATATTACTTATTCGGTATTACTCACGATATATTTCAGCAAAAAATAATGACACTTGAATGTGAAATAATACTTGACAGACAACTATCAAACAAAAAGATGCTTCAAGTAATTAGTTCAACAATATTAGTTAAGCCTATTGTATCAAGCATTAAACTGATCATGAATTCTGAATATCCACTGGTCTGTAGCAATAATTCTCATTTTAATCTTTTCTTCATTCACTTTATTAAAAAACATATAAATTCAACCACTGTTATCATTTTATTTATATATACATACATATATAATATATAATATATAATAATAATAATAATAACAATAATAATAATAATAAAAGGTATAAGATATAAAGTTCACCCACTCAAACTATGTCATGAACTTTAATTTTCACTTAAACCTATCGACTGTGAAAAGTATAAAGCTCAATGAACTAATATAACACTATTTAGGATATGAATTTAAACTTAGCATAACTTATTTATTTTTCTTGAAAATTAAAAAGGAAATCCAAATATTTTAATGTTACATAAAAAATTCACGCTTCTCTTTTTTTTTTAAATCAAAAGGTTGATATGAAGGTAAATCAAAATTTATAAAATCGTCTGTCCATGAATGGAAAATTTTCTTTTTGGTCTTTTTTTTTTATTTTCACTCAACTACTATTTTTTAATCTATGGTTTTCTTATTTCACTCTGTCTTTCGTCCCCAATTTTCACAAAAAATGGCAAGATAAATTGAATATAAATATCTTAGTGGAAATTAGGGAGGCATCCCTATCATACTTTCATATTGTAAAGCGGGTCCCTGTCAAAGTTTCATTGTAAATCCGGTCCCTATTTTCTAGAAATAAAGAAAAATTTTTGCTGAAATGTTAGCAACTTTTATAAATAAGTGCTGATTTTTCAGCATCTTTCCCTGTCAAAGTTTCGTTGTAAATCTGGTCCCTATTTTCTAGAAACAAAGAAAAATTATTGCTGAAATGTCAGCAACTTTTATAAATAAATGCTGATATTTCAGCAACTTTCATACACTGTTATCACAGTGTACATAAATGTTGCTGAAATGTCAGCAACTTTTATAAATAAATGCTGATATTTCAGCAACTTTCACACACTATGTTCAGTGTACAGAAAAGTTGCGGAAACGTCAGCAACTTTTATGAAAGTTGCATCATGCTCTGCAGTAATCGTGAATAAAAAACAGGGACCTAATTTACACTGAAATTTAGTGAAGGACTTTTCGTGTATTTTGAACCTTAATAAGGACCTATGCCAAAAGAACCCAATATCTTATGTGAAATCAATGTTTTATTTTTCTGTATAAAATAATTATCCATTTATCATCACTCTCTTAGATAAGAACATGCGGGTTTTCTTCTTTTACCATCATCGCTTTAAAATAGCTATTTCCCTCTACATTTTTTACCAACAACTCTGTTTCTATTACTTAGTCACACATCAATGTATTAATATTAAAATTTCATTTAATGTTATATTTTCAATGCAAAACCAACTATATGTTATTGTTTGACATGATTTTCATTTAATTTTCTTTGAAATCATTGTTGCAAAATATCACTTGATTAATTATGTGTTTCAATTAACATTATTTATTACATCATGTGCATAACATTAGTTCACGTTGGTTTGTATGATTCAAATGTCGTTAGTGATTTGATTAAAATTTTGTTTGAACCTTCAAATTTACATCCTAGGAATAAGAGATCACCAATTTTATGCACTTGACTGAAAAAAGTTCCCCATAGAAATAGTTTGATTTTTTCTTCACCCGTTTTTTGGTTCTTCCCTCTGCCCTATAATGGTTCGTGAAGACCCGTTAGATAAAATAATCATTTGTGCAAGACATAAATACCTTGATTTTTTGCTGTTATTTTCATAGTAGATATGATTTCTTCCATCAATTTATGTAGAAAATTGTGATTAATTTCTTGGTGATAATTGTATAAATATGAATCCATCTTCCAAATTATATCAGTTGATGATAAGCTTTGCTCCAAAATCAATTTCAAATTTTAAATATAAATCACTTACAGTAAATTTCACGAAAACATGAAGAAATACTGAATTATTAACTAAACCTCACAGCATATTTGTCATGCTTAGTTTCCTTGATCCTTATCCACCAACTCTTATATTACTACTAATACTACTCCACTATTAACATCAATCTGTGTTTGAAGGAATACTTTGAATGAACAATCAAACAAACAGACAGTTGAATACTTTTGTGTTTCATTATTAACTGCCTTCATTTAGTTGATTTACCTTTAAAGTTGAAAACCTTGGATGTTTGGAATAAATTGTGTAACGACCCACTATTTTGGATCATTCAAATCGACAATAAATCCACACATGTCGGACTTGAATAATTCAAAACAATAGATTGTAAATAAAATTTGGCAAAACTCAAAATATACAGTAAATAAATCACAGATCACAGACACAGAGTAATATAACAATGCAGCGGAAGCAAGAAATAGTAGTTCATGAAGCTACTATATATATACATCAGAGTTAACAAGATACAACTGAAGTAACAAGATACAACAGAAGTCTCAATATGATAATCAAGTATAAATCAGAATACATCACTGGAATCAACTGGATAACTGAAAGCGAAATAGATAGCTGGATCTCCAAGAAAGCTCCAACTCCAAAGGTGAGTCTCGAATGTTGTATCACTCAGTCTGACCCGAGCGTAAAGCAAAACACAAAACACTCGAGTCAGGACATACATACTTATATAATGTTAACCAACTCAGGTGAACTGTAATATAAAGGTACAAGTAACTTAAAGAATGCTTGGGATCACCCATTCTGTAAGGATCCGTTAAACTATCTACTATGTAGTAATATTCGCTATTATAATAATGTCTAATAATAAAATAAACTTACTTTTAAATAGCGTTAAGGCTTTACATTTTCCACCTTAACACATAATAGTCCCAGTAGTCTATCCAGTATTAGCATACCCCCAGATCGGGAGCTACCCTCAATACTCCACAGGCTACGGCACAAATCCAAACTCGTAGTAAAGCTCGATATGGTAGGTGACACGGCACAACTAGGCAATGCCAGGGTAGATATACCAATTACGCATCCGGGCTGGTGGAAACGCATAGCAGCCACTACCGCCCACCTCGGAACACACTCCCAAATCAAAAATCGAAGGATGGCCAGCAAATAAATCACAAAGTAATAGAATAGTATCGAAGAAATGCATCCAAACAGAGGTGCTACCTCATTGGCCCGTCAATCGCTCCTATTTTAGCCACCTTATGCCAACTCACGGGAGTCGGGTCCACGTTCATACCTCAATAGGATCGTCGCCACCATCCTACTTCATTTTGGAATCTCCACCGCGTACACGGTTGTCAAAGTGGTTTTCGGTATCGACAGAGAGTATGCCCATATCTGATCCCGGTCTCTTTGCCAACCAATCGTTATTATAACCCATGGATATTTATTTCAAAATCATTTACTTTAAAACCCAAAATATCATATCCATTTCAAAACTAAATACTATATTATTTCATTTCAAAGCCAAATCAATATATCATTTCCATTTCAAAAACTAAAGCCATAATATATCATTTAAATTCCAAAACCAAATTAATATATCATTTAAATAAACCCCAATTCCAAATCACTAAATATGTCTTTAAATTTATTTAACTTGAAATATTCCTTTAAATCATCTTAAACAAAACCACTTTATAAAGGCACATTCTTAAATCTTCAAATTTCAATAAGCTTCAGGTTAATATATTTAAAGACAATTCTTAATTAAATACAATTTCACACAATTTCATTTTCAAAACCATAGTAATTTTCAAAGTTATAACAACTCTGAAACCCAACACTTTGAAACCATAATATTTTGAAATCATAACAATTTAGAAATGTTATTCTTTGAAAATCATAATACTTAGAAAATCATAACACCCTTAAAATAATATTCATTTAAACCATTGAAATTCATTGTCAAATAATATTCATTTCAAAGTTGTAGCATTTCTAAGTTCATTCATTCAATTATAAAATTTCCAAAACATTGTATTTTCAGCTAACAACAGCACATATAAAGTGTTACAGTAGATATATTAGTAATGTTTCAAAACATTATCAAATTCAGAAACAGCAGCACTTATAAAGTGTTGTAATAGATATTTAGTTATTTTCAAACAGCTTAGTTTCAGAAACAGCAGCACTTATAAAGTGCTGTAATAGGTATTTAGTTGTTTCAAAACATAGTTAAATTTTAGAACAACAACACTTATAAAGTGCTGTAATAGATATTTAGTTTTTTCAGAACTTAGTTAAATTTCAGAAATGATAGCACTTAACAAATGCCATCTTAAAACCACAGCATTTTTTAAATGCTACCAATAAAATTCCAGATTTTATTATAACTTTTCAAAAACATTAAAACTTCAATTTTGGCCATTTTTAACTTATAAAAATCATATTTCATGCTTCAAAAATATTCATTTGGATATCTTAACTTATGATTCTATAAAATAAACACTTCATAAGTAAATATCAAATTTAAACGATAATTCATTCATTAAGTCAAAAGTAAATTATTTTCTCAACTTTTACTTTAACAATTAACTTAATACTTTATTTTAAAATACCCATTTCCCGAATAAAATTTTAATTTCCCTTTTTTTACTTAACTTAAAAGTTTTCATTTAATACCAAATTTCCAAATTCCAAGTTAAGTCATAATTAAAGTTACATTCTTCCATTTAAAAATCATAACTATTTATTTTACAAAACATAACATTTCACAAAAGAATATTTGATCATAGTTAATATAACAATCAATCCTTTTCTTTTATATCTATTCATTTAGACATCAAATAACTATGATTTTCTAATCAAATAAATTTTATTACAAATGTCCAATTAAAACTGTATTCCATTTAATCAGTTCAAAATACATTATTTATTACATAAAACATGTCCGTTTCATAAAGTAAAATTCATAACAATTACTAGGTTAGATTTAAAACTTCCATATTAAGTCAAATTCAATTATTAAGTTATTTAACATCAATAAATGTCTTTAAATTCTATTTAAAACCAACACATCTTTAAAATTTCCATTAAAGCCACTTATTGACTTATAAAATCTTAACTTATAAAAAACCAACATCTTCTTATATTTAAGTCATTTAAATCAAATCTTTAGCTCAAATTTCATATATTTAAACATTCAAAATACTTAATAATTTTTAGGAAAATATTATTTAAAAATGTAACCATGGGCCTGTATAATATTTTCTAACCTAGGTCAAGTGATACGGATATGTATCATTTCAATCCGTAATTTAAAAAGAAAAATCCGGGTTCTATCATTTCAAACCCGCAATCCCAAGTCAAATAAAATAAAATAAAAATACAATAAAATCACTCGAGCCTATCATTTCAGTCCATAATGATTTTTCCTTACTCTAATATCCGTTCGGGTATGTATCATTTCAACCCATAGTGATAGGGAACTTGCAGTGTGAGAAACAGAAAATAAATGAATAGTAGAACGTATAATATCATATCAGATGATGTAAAAAATATATAAACATAATTTAACATCATATAATCATATCACAGGCATATATGAACATATTAACATAATATATAATTTTCTACAATTCATATGCAATTGTTTCACAATTATAAAAGTACGTATGTCGAGAGTGATAAACTCACCTTTTTAAACTAGAATTGACAAATTCAGAATAAAAATCCAAACTCCACAAAGCACGAAAAAGCACGACAAAGCACAATGTAAACTTGAGTGGATGAAGAGTCAGATCCAAATCTTGTATGCAAACAAATATTACATACATACAAATATAATTCAATACAAAAGAATAGAAATTGAAACAAGGAAAAAGATAATGATTTAAATGACATAACTTGCTTTACCCATCAAGTGGTGGATGGAGGAAGATGGTCGGAAATATGGTGGAGGCCAATCACTAGATGAAGATAACAAAAGAAAATAAAAGAAAATAAAAGAAAAAAAAAGAAAAAAGAAAGAGGAAGAGAAGCCATGAAAACTCACTGTATTTTCCGCTGGACGCAAATAAATTTGAGAGATGAGAGACTTTTCTTTTGTACGTGAATTACAACATGAAGTGGCGGCTGAGGTTTAGTGGTAGAACGGCTAAAAGAATAAATGGTAGGAAAATAATAAAGGGGAATTAATTCCTATTTAATAAAAGAAACGTATGCAAAAGTCTTTCAATCAGAGGAAGATATATATGGAGAAGATTTTGGCATAATTTGGAAGGGAAATACACGGCCAAAGAAGGCTAGAACGGCTAAAAATAGTGAATGGCTATGGTAGGAAATTAAATAGATAGGCATATAAAGAGGCAAGAAATAAAGCAAATGTAATGTATGCCAAATTAAAGCAAAGTAACATATGCTTAATTGATTTGTTTTCTAGCCATTAAATAAAAGATATATACATAAGAAACATTCAATAAATAAAAATATATAAAAGATATACACAAGAAACATCTAATAAATAATTTTTTTTAAAAGCCAAGCCTTTAAGACAATATAACGTATACCCATTTATTTCTCCAAGCCATAAATAAAAGATATAAACACATAACCATCCAAATAATAAAATGAATGTCTAAACAAAATAAGAAAAAGTAGAGAGACAAAATAGAGATGGATATATATGAAAAATATAAAGTATATATACAGAAATTTATTGTGTGTAAAACACTTTAATTTATCCAATTTAAAATGTATACATGAGAATTTTACGAAACGAAAAGCACGACTAATATAAAAATTATATCCAGCTTCAAATAAAATGATTAGAATTTAAAAATTCAAATTTTAAAAAATTTAAACTGAAATTCAAAATTTGATCAAATTTGACCAAAATATAAAATTTACAGAAAATGTATGTTAAATTGTATTTGGAAAATAAATTACAACAAATTCCAAACTTACATTTATTATAATTAAAACCTTAATCAATTTATTCAACTTGGTTTCATTTTTTTTATTTTTATCTATGAATAAAATATACATTTCCATCTATTTCATTACATTCACACTTTATAATTGATGTCCTATCTCATATTAATGAACATTTACTTACATTTAAATGTAATTGATTTCCTACTTTAAATTTAGCAGCCTAAATAAAATGTAACTTGCAATAAATGTTATCGTTATCTTTATATTACACTCAAGTTTATTATGTCCACTAATTATCACAATTGCTTACAAATGTTTAATTCATTCAATTACCACAAATTATATACTAATTCATTTATCCATACAACCCTTACATTTATTTACTTATATTCAGTTTTATACCCAAATGTAACATTTACAACTAGATTAATAGACCAATTAAATAGTAAGTTACAACCGTTACTATAACTTTTAATCACACTTTTGAATTCATTGTTCACAAACATATGTTACCATTCTTATATACCCAATCTTTATTCAATGGTCATTTATTTCATACTAAATCATTTATAAATTTTAATGTTTGCATTTGTTTTCTTACATAAATTTATAGCCAAGTATAACAATTTACATTACATCAATAAATTGTAATGTCATTTGAATTGTTAATAATTAGTTTTTAAACACATTGTTACATTTCATTTTGGCATTCATTTCATTATTAAATTACAAAGTTCTTATTTCTTCCAGATTTATTTACCAAAATCTTATTAAATTAACAACTTTAATTATTAAAATGTACGGGTCGTTACAAATTGATTCTAGCATAAGCTTAATAAGCAAATACCATCACGCAAATAATTACGAAAAGCCTACCCGGAAAAATTCAACATCAAATATCAAAAAAGCATAAGTCACACTATAGCAAGTAAAATAAAAATTGCCAAAAAAAAATATCGCCGAAGGAAAATAAAATAAAATAAAAGATTGGTTGAGATCATGAATAGTGATTTGAACATCGTCAGTGATTTATATGATTTGAACATCGTCAGTGATTTGATTACAATTTAGAAAAAAAGCAAAGATTTAAAAATATACAGTTAGGGTGTATATCACATTTAGGGAAAAAAATTCAAAATGAACTTCGGCTTTTGAATTTTTATTGTAATAATGAAATATTAGTTGCAATTTTATCCTAGAAAATAAAATAAATATGTAATGTATGCACAGTTAAGGTAAGAAGTAAGGTATTTCCCTAAAGAAAATAATATTTATATATTTGTTATAATACGATTTCTAGAGTAATGATTAAATAAGCTAAAAAAACCAATGATTTCAAGAATGATATATATAGATGAAGGAATCTTATAAAAAAATTCAAAAAAACCAAAAATAGGGAGACAAAATTATTACATGAGTGTTGATTTCTATAGTCTATCTTTTAAGTTAAAAGGAATTATTGCTCAAATCAAAATCAAGTTAAAATGCTCAACATCGCAATGTTCTCATTATTCATATTTTGAACATTGAAATTACAATAGAGAATTAGAATCCAAAACAATACATCTAAAATTACTACTGCAAACTAACATGACAAATATTTTGCCAGTCTAAAAAATAAGCTGAAATGGGCATTTTACTATAGTCAAACTTCAAAACTTGGAAATTACATTTAAAATGCATAAAATAAGAAGAAGAAAAACCAAAATCAAAATCAAGGTTAGCTTTAATACAAAATTTAATTATTTTCATCAACCAAAAATTTATCATACATATAATTTTGTCCAGGCTATAAAACAGTGAAAAAGACTAAATATTCCAAACAAAATGTAATTAAATAATTCATCTAATTCTTGGTGGCACAACATAAATGGTGCATGTTTCGAAAGATAATATCTCAATTCTAGATTAGCTTTAGTATGAATTAATTTGTACATTCAACCAGAACATTATCAAAAACGAACCATCATTTAAAGCTATTAATTAAAAAAGCAGCAACCTATAAATATTGAGTTCAGCACAAAATTAGAATCGTAAATTCACAACTAAAGACTTTCCATATTAGAAGCATAGTTGAAAAGGAAGCTTAACTATAAAATGGTGAAATAATATAGTAGCAATTTTTCTATGTAAAAATCTATTTGGGAAATGTAAACCAACCAAAAAAATATAAATATGAAGATGTTTAGGAAATAAATTTCAAAATGGGTTGAGTAGTTCACAGACAAAGTGGTTAGAGAAATCAAAAAAGGGCACAATATAATGTAAAAGGAACATATCTGGGCTAAAAATTGATAATCTAGTTAGGGATAACAACGGAGAAAGTTTGTCAACTAAATCATACCAAGTAAAAGAACAAAATTAGCAAACTAGAACTGAAATTGAAGCAAAATTGATGTATGTAAGGAATCGATGTACCTTGCAGACAAAGGGGAAAAGTCATATCCAATATAAAAGGATCTTACAAACCATGGAGATGAAAGGGATTTCGTCCAAAACGACAGACGTTTGAGATCTCACACCGTTAACGACATGCTGCAGGTTTTGTTATCTGAAGAGGCAGAGCGATGGCTGCAGTGGTAGAAGGCGGTAGCAGAAGGGCGGAAGCGGTGGTAGACGGTGGAAGCGGTGGTAGAACAAAGGGGCGATAACCTTAGAATGAACAAAAGAGGAAAAACGCTGAAAGGATAAAATGTTATTCATGAGAAATGGGAAAAGTAATAATAGAAGATATAATTACAATCCTATCCTTATTTCTTTTAATTATTTACGAAATTTTACCGGATTTAGTAACGGTATTAACCATGAAAAAATTTGGTAATGGAAATAACCGTTACAAATTTATAACGGTTATTATCGTTAGAAATTGAAAGCGGAAAAGTCCAAAATATTTATTATTAAACTTACTCCCATACGATATACATTGATCATCCGTACACAATATCTGATTCGACCTTCTATTCAAATTTATGGCTTTACTTCTGAACTAGTATTGATCCCTCGATCCTTTAGTGCGGACTCTGATCAGGC
Organism: Allium fistulosum; assembly: GCA_030737815.1. Lineage (NCBI taxonomy): Eukaryota > Viridiplantae > Streptophyta > Magnoliopsida > Asparagales > Amaryllidaceae > Allium > Allium fistulosum. The sequence goes on along the minus strand of CM060907.1, from coordinate 895,811,748 downwards.
TTTCCAATCAAAATTTTAGTTTTCCTTGCATAGTTCTCAATTATGATAGAAAACTTAAGTATCCAACCACAAACCCTCACCAATGTTCATCGTCAAGAATCGAGTGATAAATCCTTTTTCAGACTGATGTAAATGCCTCAAAACTCTGTACTCGAATCTTAGATCAAAATGTGCTATGAAATAATCCACATACTTCGTATGTATGTAATGACCTTTCAAAAAAAAATTAATGAAAACATTTCATAAAACTTTCATCTTTTATTCAAAGTTTTATAAAGATACTTCTTTATGCATAACCATTTTACATTTTTATTTCCAAATATTTCTACTTAAAGAAAACATTCCTTTTCTAAAAGATAAATATCATTTTATTATTACACATCTCTAAACATATCCTAATGTTTCTGAAAAACTCATTTTCAAAATAATTCATTAAATTGATAAATTACCATAAACTTACTTAGTCAAAACTTAATATTTCTTTAATACATATTATATGACATCCTCTTATAAAAGAAAATCCTTCATTTCAATTTTCTTACTCTCCTCAATAACTCTCATTAATATAAAAGATTTATGTAAATATGAAGTTGAAACAAAATATCATAGTTATATTTATATCTCCATAATTTTACATTCAACATTCCAACTTAGACTTAGGTCAAGACCTCCTAACACCGATACATATGATAAGAAAAACTAATCATAACAATGTTTCACTCCCAGCCACACATACTACTATATATATATGTATAGACTAGATAAATAGAGCTACCCTTAATCATTATACTCAACATCTCCTTCATTCCTCTGAATCTGAAGCCGACGATGCTCTCCAGTATTCAAAATCTATTAAAACTTCCCCAACTCCTTCTTCATCGCTTCCCAGTTCATTATCTGCCTCATTGCCATCTTCATTTGTTTGCATCTCATCCTCAACGTAGGGTAGCCATGGTTTGTTTCATGGAACATGTCCCATACTAATTGGTACTCCTAGAATTACCTCTCCCTCTTCTATTTCTTCAAGGCCTTGCACATCAACATCCCATGGGTTCTCGATCACTTTAACTTCTTCTTCCTCTTCTGGTACTTCTTCAACATTCCCATCCTTCTCATCCCAGTTAATGTAGAACTGGTTGATTCTTCTTGCCAAATAACATGCTCCCCATCCATGTCCCATGTCATATTGTTGCATTCGCTAGATATTACGACATTTGGGTCTTCCATAGGTTATGTTCTTCCTCCATGGGTTCTCATTCTACTATGGGTTTTAGTGTGGAGCTAGCAGGATCCGCAATCCATATTCTTTATGACACTTGCACGGGTTCGTCATCAATAGAAATTATAATCATCTCGGAGGTCGTGGGTGGTATGAGCATTTCTTCCATCGGATAGCCATCTTCATTTCTTTGAGTGTACGGGGCATGCTCTCCCTCAATTGGGGGCCAACCATTGCTTGTTGGATATTTCGGTTGTTCTGCCTCATCGCTAGAGAGAATAACGAAGTTGTCCTTCTCACCCTAATTTGCCCTTAAGGTCTCTCCTTTAGAGTACTTTTCTCCATATGGCATCTACAATGTAAACAACATCCCCTAAGCTATAGGTACTAAGAAATTTACATAATCTAACTTATTCTAATGTTGAGTTATTAATACCTCATTAACTTAGACATATCCTATTTTAAGTAGAAAGGTTTTCTAATCACTTGGTATTACTTTCCTCGAGCCTATGTTCGACAAGTACTCAAAAAATAATCCGAGGTCTTTATTCAATCCACTTCTAAAGATAGCTTTTCCTACTTAAAATTCTTTGTATGATAAAATGGTTTATCCTCCCAAAAATCCTTTGAAAATTTTGCCCAAATGCTTTCCAAATTTTATTGCTATCACTTATAAGAATCCTTTTTATAAAATTTAAATCATTATATCTAAAATTTCACGAAAAAATATATATACATACATTTGTTTTCTAAACTAAAATCATTTGTATATATATCATTAACAAATACGCGCTCATATATAATATTCTCAAACTCATTCTAGGGTGTTACTAACCCTTTCTCTAATGAGTTACTCATTCTAGGTTATTACTAACCCTATCTCTGATTAGACTTTACGCCCACCAAAGCTAAGGTGTTGGCTCAACTTAAGCTCTGATTCCAAATGTGAGGACCCGTTTCTTTGGTCCTCGGACATCGACACTAATACATCCTTAGTATTCATGTGCCGCAAATCCAAACTCAAGCTTAGACACTATTCTCGGACATCGAACTACCCGTGTCCACAGCATACACAACATACTTGACATGTAGAGAGTAATATAGAAAGGTGATGACCATACCCAAATGGGCGTGATCCATGCCCTGTTTAAGCCATTACTAGTTGATGAGGCCCGAGGCATCGATTACCTTTCACATAGTACATTCAACTTTTAATGCCACATTGCCATTCCGAGATCATACAACTTATTTGTACAAGCGTATAACTCCTGAGCTAGTACTCTCAGAAAAGGGTGTTAAGCCAAGAGAAGTTGCCTTCTCCGCCACCAAACAGATGATATGTTCATAAAGATCAATAATTGTAATTAGAAATGCAATGCCATACATTCATCCATATGATTTGTCCATGAACAGGTCAAACCAAAGGCACTGTCCTAATACATCCTGTAAGGAATTACCCCTAGGATTAGTAGCGAGAAGTCCTGGCATTGAAGATCTCAAATATAGAACTACACTCACATGATATGATATAGGAAATTTCCCCCGAGGGTAAGTGACAAGCAACCTTACATTCCATCTTCCAAATCATTTCCTTGTCTTCACTTCGAATACATAAATTGGTTCGAAGCGGTTTTAGAATAAGAATTACTCAAATCCGACCCCGGTTCCTTTGAACAAATCATCAATAAAAAGATGTTAGGTGAATAAGGAAATGTTCTTTGATTGATTAATTTCTTTTTATCAAAAATATCTTCAAGAGATATATATCTTCAAAACATTTCATGCCGGTATATATGAAATCTTTAAACCTCTCTTTGGAAGAGTATTTATTTAAATCTTAACACATATTTCTTAATTCAAAAATCAAAATTTTGATTGAGCTGAAACCATTTCATATAGGATGTTAATCCAAAATAAGTAAATATTAAGTGAGCAGAATCTATAGAAATCATCTAATTCTACTCAATATAAATTCCCGTATTCAACAAGTTCTATGGGCGGAATAAAGAAGAAATCACCTTTTAAATCGCACGAATAGTACAAGTTTCCTCTTCAGAATTTAACACCAAGTATAAGAAGATTGTCTCCATAAAATCCAAGTTATTTATATTGGGAAAATTATCTCCCTTATACTTTAGGATATTTTGATCCGAGTAAATCAGATTTACCGTTCCCTCCGTCGGACCAATCTGGGTAGCTAGGGAGGACAGGAAACTGGTTTCCAAAACCCAAGCCTAGAGACTACCTCTCTGTCATCCATAAGGTGGTCAAGTTATTTAATCGACTCTAAATCATTTAACATGCTCAATTAACTTTTAATTATTTATTTAGCCGCTTTGAAATAACTTATAAATCTTTAAAATCACCTTTAAAATAATTCATTATTCATTTAAAAATATTTATAAAAGAATTGGAGAATATTTGTTGCGTTCAGAACCATATTTCAAAAGTTAGAGAAAAGTGCTGCAAATGGTGCTTTTTAAATTGTATTGATCAAAACGACTTTTCTATCATTTGAAAATTCATTTTTATAACTCAAATCACTTTTAAAAAATTTTAAAAGATTTTTATAATTTATTTAATACTTCTTAAGAATTATAAGTATCTATTTTAAAACATTTACTACTTTGGTCTCCGAACTCCCAAAGCACGGTTTTATTTAAAACTTGATTTGCTCATATTTTAAAATCCACTAAACGAAGTCTCGATTTTCTTTGTTTGTTTGAAAGCTATGGATATAATGTTTCAAAAAATTCCCATCTCGATGAATTACGAGATATATTTTATTTTATATATCCGTTTGACATTTACGGCGCGAACTACCGTTAGACGACGCGTCTATTTTTGACTAAATTTTCAATATTCATTTAAACTTTTCCAAAACACTTTTAAATGTTTGAAAAACATTTCTAAACCATAATTAACCATTTTTAAAAGGTTTAAACATTCGATATACATTATTTCATTTATTAAAGGAAGTGATTTACTTTTTGCTTATCGACCTATATTTAAACATGACTTGTGTATATATATTCAAAAACAATATTAAACAACCAAACTTGATGATCAAAGCATATTAAACATCCATTGCAAACATCATATCATCATCTAAAAATATAATATAAGTATGAGTTTCTCACCTTCATTGAATATAAATATTAGAAAATTTTGTTATAGCTTCGCTACGATCGCTTTAAACTTTACGAAAACAAGCTCCTATGCCTTGACTGGGTTAGGCCTTAGCCTTGGGTGATCATGCCCTTGGGTTTGCTTGATGGTGGGCTCGGCCTTGGCTTTGGGGAGTGGTGCCCGTGAGTATTAGAGGAGGAAAGGAGGTGATTTGCCTTAGTTTGAAGTGGATTTGATAATATTTGTATATTATACTAATTTAATTTCTTTTTAAATAAATTTTCTCCATAATTTTCCTAAGCTAATAGAGCCAATGAAGAGCTTGAAAGTGGAGAGGAAGTTGATAAGAATGTGGTGTAAAAATGTGAGAAAGTGAATAGGTATTTATAGGAAAAATTTTGAAACAATTTTTATGTGTGTAATTACCATTTTTCCCTTGACCCATACCCCAGCCGATCCCTAGGCGCACGGCTCAAGCTCCCCCCATGTGTGACTCCATGTGTGTGATGGCTGTGTGAAGAGTGAGTTGCTGTTTGCTTTTACAAAAGTAAACTCCTTTTATTTTTTAGTAAAAATATCCTAGATTTTTCTTATATGTGTGTGTGTGTGTATGATATATGTATTTAAACATGTTTATGTGACATGTTTATGCATGTATATGGATGTGCACAAGAGAAAAAACAACATTTCAATGACTTTGTACAAATTCCGTTTGTTAAACCATTGAGAATAGGGAAACCAATTCCCGGTCACATTTTCACTTACATTTTAAATTACAGATAAATGTAAACAAAATTAGGAAATAAATCTATCATCATCATTAACTAATTAAATGATCTTATTTAAATTATAAAACCATATAAATCAATTTTAGCAATTATTTACAATAATGGCTATTATACCGATAAAGCGGTATCGATTTTTTTATTATATTTTCAAATCAAATATATATCTTTATAAAACTACTACAAATGATTAATATCACTTTAGAACTATTTAAAATGAATTATCATCATTTAAAAAAATTATTTTAATAACTAAAATAATTATTAAATCATTTAATCTCAATTTAATTTAATAAATCAATATTTAAATATAAGGACATCACAACGATGTCATAATTACATTTTATTTCCAAAAATAAAATAATTAATTTTATTTCATATTCTTGTTCAACTATAAAAATAAGTGTATGTATCCTACTCCCTACACGTTTTACGAATATAGAGCTGTTTAACGATAAAACGGTTTTCGGCCATTTTATCGGTATTTTTCCAAAGTAAATATTTTTGCAAATATTTCTTCAAAATAGGTTTATTATTATCATTCATTTCGCAAGAATTGATTATTTGTTGAGAATAATCTATATTTGAATATTTAAAATGAATTAAATATCCTTAGTTAAAGTGATCAAAATTCGGGTCGTTCCACATTTATTAAACTTAACTATATTTCAAAACGTTTCAATATTCGAAGATGAAGTGTTCAAATTTTATGGTCGCTCCACGCTCGAATCGGTTTGGTAAACTAGCGTAAGAAATTCAAATGATATGGATTTTTAATGTTATAAATTTTTTTCAAAAATAAAGGTATTTAGTAAGACTTCGTTACATATAAATATTGATGGGTTTTTACCTTACGATAGCCAAATCATTTTTATTAGAAAATCCTATGAAATTATAATATTATCTAGGGTTTAAAATAAATATATTAGCTAAAATGCTTGCATATTACATTCTAACATATTTGGTATACAATTAAGTACATAAGGCACGTATTGGAAAATGATTCCATCAATGACGGGGTTACTGGGGTATCGCCCGTCACAGTACACATCTAGATAAAATGTACATAAGTTACAAACCTTACAACCCCTGCATGGCAAGACTGGCCTACCCCTTCCTGGATAGTACTGAATATGATCATTAGCCCAGCTGCCAACTTGAAAAACCATTTATGTGGGCCCATCATACATAATCCATCAATAAATATCGATCTAGATACAAGTGATGACCAAACCCTAATGGTAGCGTACCACATAGCCTTGCGGCATATCCCCTATTTAAGTTATTACTGGATGTGAGGCTTAAGACTACATTTTACCATTTTAGAAAATCCTACTTGGAATGCCACACTTCCCTTCAAGCAATAGTGCAATGCCAGCATTCATCCGTACAAGTCGTCGGGATATGAACAAACCGAAGGCACTAATTCTACTACGTCCATTTCGAATCAATCTTAGGATTAGTGTAACATCCCCCTATTTGAAGGCCCAAAACTATTGGCTACGGATGCTGCAACCATCCATAGTTATTAATCCTCGTTGACCCAACATGGCGATATTAAATACATTGATACACAGAAGCATAAGAATATGGAAAAAAATTAAACGACAAACAAATTCTATATTCAATTTCAAAATATTCCAAATTAATTACATAATCTCAGTTCGCAGACCACGTTCAGATAACATATAATTATTACAAAATATGCCAAGAGGGGCATATGAAGATGCCTCCTTGGATGATCAGAGAATATAGACAGGCAAGACAACAATTTGCCTTTACAAACAAAACACACAGCCGAAATAAAAGAACTCTAATAATAAGCTTGCCTTCTGCACGTCCTCGGAAGCTTTATTCGTCTAAAAGAACACCTGGAAACCTTAACTCTCAACCTACTCAAAATCAATTGAGTACCCGAGATTTTAAGGGGAAAATAAAAACTTCAAGTCAGATATAAAGCTCGGTATGAATAATAATTTACCATCTCAAACCATTTAGATATCTAGTGAGACCACGCCGCTTAGCGGAACGGGTTTTACTCTCACTTGTATCCTAAAACATTTATAAAACCATATACTGTGCTCCTGCATCCATAATGGTTAAAACATAGTATTTCAAAACATCATTATGATATGAAAAACAAATAAATCTATTCTGAATTACCCATCCCCATTCATTCTGACTAACTTTCTCAATTATAGTTTCTAGGATTACTATTAACCTGTTATATGTTTATGGGCTATCTATCCAATTTCATAGTTTACATGGGATTACAAAGAACCTATTGGTAACTCCAATACCTTATCTCTTACCCTAGTTTTCATGGGCTAACTAGGAACCTATTGATTGACTGTCGCTATCTTAATCCAGATATAGTTATCATGGGCTATCTACAAACCTACCGGCCCCTGCCAGTATCAAATCATAGTTTTCTTGGGCTAAGTATGAACCTATTGGCCCTTGTCAATATCATACAGTTTTCATGGGCTTACTATAAACCTATTGGCCCTTGCCAATATCTTTAATTAAGGTTTTAACATCTATTAAATTATATTCATTACCGGGTCAACCTAACTGGTTATTCTGCCCTTACCCCAAAATATAGTTATGGCTTAATAACAATGTGAATAATATTTCAAAAGTCTTTATTTATGCCGTGGTTTTTCCTTTAAAAATGAGAGTGGTTATTTGTTTTGAAACTTTAAACATCACTTTCGAAACCACTGGATTACCTCCTTCGAAAGCGTAGAAAACCTATTTTCAAAACTCTAATTATATACCTTTCGAAACCAATGATACCTTTCGAAGGTATTAAGAAAACTTTCTTTAAAACATAGCTTCGGAACAAATAAAGTACCCTTTCGAAAGCACTGGGTTTACTCTTTAAAAACATCATTTGGTTCAAAATGGTTATATACGAAATATCTCTTTCGAAACCAACAAAAAATTAATTTGGGAAAAGTTGATGGTGTCTGAACCATCTAGTTCGAAAGAAAAGACCTTTAAAAATTAAAACTTCAAAGGATGGAGTCGAAACCTCCTTTCGATTCCATCACCTTCGAAACCCCCAACCCTTTTCGAAAGGAATAAGGAAGCGGCTTAACCTAGGTAAAAACAAGGATAACCTTTCGAAGGTATTGATAACTTCAATACTTCGGAAGGAAAATATCAGCTAGGTTTCGACTAGGTCGGAACCTACCCTTTCAAAAGCTTCTTATTTAAAGAAAAAGTTTCCCTTCGAAAGATATTTGTAAAGTCCCTTCCGAAAGCATGGCTTTCGACTATGTTGAAAACTTTAAGTAAAACAAAGCAGGAATTTAACTTTAGAAAACAAACTAGGGTTTCGACTTTATAGGGTATCGACTCAGTCGAAAGTCCTTCAAAAACTATGCAGGTGTTTATCTTTTTAAAACTGCACCTTGGTTTCGACTCAGACGAAAGCATAGCTTTCGACACCCTACCATCCGCTACTTACCAATTCACTTCGTACAAATTCTATTGATACCATATGCCTTGGTTCTGACTATGTGGGTTTCGACAGAGATGGTTTCGACTGAGATGGTGCGGGGGTAAAGAAGTCGAAAGGTGCCTTCGAAATAGGCGGAACCACCTTTTTTCCTGAAATGCTGATTTATAGCTAAACATGGCAATTGCTTTATAACTAACCTGCCAGTTGTAATCACTTGATTGGCTACTTTAAAACTATTCAAATACTTTATGATTAAAACTGCCGCATTAATCAAATATAAACGGTTAAGGTTTTACAAAATCCAACATTTGCTGATAAGTCCTTCTTTTGAAATAATATATTTGCCTTAGTAAATTAACTGGGAAAAATCCCCAAAAATCAAAGAAAATCATTTATATCATGTAATCAAACATATTAAAATTTCAGACCCAATTTCTTCTTGAAATATTCAAAATAAATTTTTAAACCCAATTTCATTATATTTATCATCAAAAATTCATAATAAAATTTCCATAGCTTGGAAAATTCTGAAAATTAAAACTCATCTTTAAATTCATGTTTTACTTAACATAAAAATTTTCCATGGCAATTGAAAATCATAAACTCTTGGTTTTCCCTTAAAACCGAGCAAAATCATATGTACATGAATTAAAATAATTTGATCATAACATGATTCAAGCATATCACCAGCCATATCATTACAAAAACGAATTTAAACATAAATCCAAAAACACATAATCATAAAATAAAATAGAGATGGTATAAAATATTTATTCATCTTAAACTTGATAAGGAAGTTGAGATTTGTTGTTGATTAATCCTTCCTAGCTTTTGATCTTTAGCTTTAGATGGGAATTCCTCTTTTCCTCCTTGTTAATGGCCGGATATCTTAGGGTATTGGTGTTTTATTTTTGATTTTGAGACAAATGAACCTAAATGGACAATACTGAGAATGTATAAGCGTGTATAACAGATTGGCTAATTTACTAATATGCTCATGTGTAATTTATTTATCTTATAAACAAATTTAATGCCCATTAAATCTTTATTATTAAGCACGGACCATTATGGAATTTATTCAAATCTCAATCCCCTTATCACCATTATTCTATTCAATTTATCTAAATATATCTTTTGAATAATGTTATCAAAAATTAAGGATGTTACAGGCTCCCCCTATAAAGAATTTCATCCTCGAAATTCAATAAGGACTAAATACTAAACATAGCAATCATCTGTAACAACTCCTAACAACCATACTAGACTAACTGACTAGCAACCATCTATATAAATATAATATAGACATACCTTCAAAGCAGATCAGGATAAGTATCTCTAATCCTATCTTCTGTCTCCCAAGTATAGTCCTTCTCGTTGTCGCTCCACTGAACTTTCACCAACTTGATTGTCTTGTTTCTTAATCTTTTCTCATCTCTAGCTACAACCCAAACCGTTGTCTAACAAAAGTCAAATTAAGCTCTACCACTAAGTCATCCAACCCTGTCGGAGGAATAGCAGTCTCTGGATCATGCACATACTTATGAGGGCGAGACACATGAAATACATTATGGACACCTGCCAAATTGCTCGGCAACTCTATTCTATATGCGAGCTTTCCAATCCTCTCTAAAATCTGGAATGGACCTACATACCTCGGGGCTAACTTCCCTGACTTTCCAAATCGTATCACACCCTTCATTGGTGATACCTTAATGAAAACCTTATCTCCAACCGAGGGTTCTAAGTCCTTACTCCTCTTATCTGTGTAACTCTTCTGTCTTGACTAAGCTTCCTTCATCCTTCCTCGGATTAACTCAATCTTCTTTGACGCCTCTCTAACCAAATCTGGACCTAAGACTAGTCTGTCTCCAGTCTTCAACCAACATGATGGTGATTTGCATGGTCTTTCATATAAAGCTTCAAACGATACCATTCCTATACTTGTCTGATAATTATTATTATAGGAAAACTCGACCAAATGTAGGTGATCCTCCCAAGATCCACCAAAGTCGAATACACAAGCTCGTAGTAGATCCTCAAGTACTTTGTTGACTCTCTCCGTCTGCCCATCTGTCTGAGGATGATACGCAGTACTCATATTAAGCTTGGTACCCATCACTTCCTGGAGACTCTTCCAGAATTCACTAGTGAACAAAGCATCTTTGTCACTGACTATACTACTAGGAACTCCATGCAGTCTAACTATGTTCTTCGAGAATAGCTTAGCTAATACAGGTGCCGTTCTGGTTGACTTAACTAGAACGAAATGGGCACTCTTGGCCAATCTGTCCACTATAACCCATATACATTCATTACCTCTATTTGTCCTTGGCAACCCGTTTATAAAATCCATTGATATCGAATCCCATTTCCAAACTGGAATCTCTAGACACTGAAGTAACACACTTGGTTTCCGATGTTCAGCTTTCACTTGTTGACAGTTTGCACACTGCCTAACCAACAAGCCAACATCCATCTTCATGCCTTCCCAATAGAAGCTCCTTTTCATATCTTGATACATCTTTGTCTTTCCAGGATGAATCGTAAATTTGGATCGATGACATTCTCTAAGAACTTCCTTCCTAAAGTCCTCCACATTCGAAACATACAACCGTCCCTTCTTTCTTAGCCATCCTTTCTGATCAAGACTAAAATCCTTTAAGTCATCGATCTCTGTTCCATCCTCCAGTCTTCTAATTCTATCGGCCAACACCGGTTCCTCCTTCTGCTTTGAAGTAATTATCTCAATCAATACTAGCCGAAATTCTAAACAAGATAATCTGGCAGAATTCAAACCAGCAGTCGATCTTAACTGCACATCACAACTGACAAAGGCTTCTAAATCCTTCCACTCTGCCAACATAGCTAACACCACATTCTGATGTTTCATGCTAAGAACATCAGCCACTTTATCACCTTTTGCTGGTGTATATTCTACACCAAAATCATATGCAGCCAAAAACTCCAGCCATATCGCTGCCTCATATTCAACTCCTTCTAAGAGAATAAATACCGTAAAGACTAATGATCAGTATAAAACTCAAGTCTCTCCCCTGAGAGATAATATCTCCAAATCTTCAATGCGAAGATCTCACCTGCAAACTCTAAATCATGAGTAGGATATCTAACTTCATGCGATCTAAGCTGTCTAGATCATAGGCAATGACTTTACCATCCTGCATCAACACTGCTCCTAATCCAGTTCGACATGCATCAGTATACACCACCAATCCTTGGTTTCCAAATAGGACTACTAACATCTGTTAACAAATGCTTTAACTTAAGGAATGCCTCCGCGCATTTGTTGGACCAAACACATCTCACTTCCTTGCTGGTTAGCTTAGTTAAGGGTGCTACTATCCACGAGAAATCCTTAATAAATCTCCGGTAGTAGCCAGCAAGTCCAAAAAAACTCCTAATTTCAGTCACCGCCTCCGGTGTCTTCCAATTATTCACAGCTTTGATCTTATCTGGATTGACTGACAATCCTTTCTTTGAAACCATGTAACCAAGAAATTTTACCTCTTTCTTCCAGAAATGACACTTGTTAAACTTCGCCTTTAGCTGTTTCTTCCTCATCATCTCAAGCACCACTCTAAGATGAACTTCATGCTCTCTCTCATCCTTAGAGTATACTAGAACGTCATCTATAAACACTAGTACAAACCTATCCAAGTACTCTTAGAAAATTCGATTCATCAAATCTATGAAGATAACAGGTGCATTCGTTAATCCAAATAGCATCACCAATAACTCATATGAACCATACCTAGTTTGAAATGTTATCAAAGTAATACTGTCCTCCGCCACTCTTAATTGATGAAAACCTGTCGCCAAGTCCAATTGGGAGAACACTTGGCTCCATCCGACAAATCAAACAGATCATTTGTTCTTGGCAAAGGATACTTATTCTTAATTGTCCCTTCGTTCAACTTACGATAGTCGATGCACATCCTCAACGACCCATCTAGTTTCTTCACAAACACCGCGGCCGCTGCCTAAGACAAACTGCTTGGTCTAATAAAATTCCTTCCTTTTAGATCCACTAGCTACACCTTCAATTTCTTCATCTCAGTTGGTGTCATCCTGCTAGGTGGTCTACTTACAGGTTCATCTCCTGGCACAAGATCTATTCTAAATTCAACAGCTCTTTTCAGGGGTAGTCCAGTGACTGGCTCAAAGACATCTGCAAACTCTCTTGCTACCCGAACCTCATTTCCTACCTCCATATCATTAAGCATAGCACTATCACTCCGGTCAGTATTCTCTACTGAGAATATCACTCAGTTATGACTATTAGGGTGTCTCGGTGATATTTCGCTATCCTGGAAAAATATTCTAGCCTCATATCTATTCAACCAATCCATTCCCAAGATGATTTCAAAATCTATGAAATCAATCACATACAAACTGCATGCAAATTTATGACCCAACAAATCAAGTTTTAACTGGTAACATCTGAACCCTAGAGTTGCATACCCTCCTATTGGATTCGCAACCCTTAAGGAAGTAACAAGGTAGGTGGGTTCTAGACATAATCTATCAACTAAACACTGAGATATAAATGGATGTGATGCACCAGTATCAAAAAGTACTCTAACTGAATACTCTGAATCAAAAGCGTACCTTCCATCACAGTCTTTCCTTTATCAGCCACAGTAGGCCTAGCTGGTCCTATAGCAAAAACTTTTCCTTTGTCCTCCCTAACTGGATTAGGACACTGATTCTTTTAATGCTTAACTTGATCATAGTTGAAGCATTTCACATTCTTCTTAACTGCAGCTTTCTTTCCATTTCCTGACCGGCATTCATTAGCAAAATGACCCTTCTTGTCACACTTATAGCAAACAACCTCAGCCTTTGACTTCTTAGCAGTATCTCCCTTCTGGGTTCCCATCTTTTTAAAGAACTTCCTCTTCTTCCCCTAAGAACCCTGAGTCTACACTGACTTCTCTTTAGCTAAATCAGCAAGTAACTCTTCATGGCGAATGGCCATCTCCACCACTATATTACAAGGATCACGGATATGTGTCATGGTCATTCTAGCAAGCTTGGGCCTCAATCCACGAATGAACATCTCATTCCTTTTGATGTCAGTATTTATAACAGCATATCCATATCGAGATAGTTCTTCAAACTTAGTAGCATACCCAACTACTGACATCTCTTCTTGAACTAAATCCATAAACTTCCTCATCAACTTGGACTTAGCAAACTCAAATACAAATTTCTGCTCAAATCTCATTTTAAAATCAGCCCAAGTTAACTGCTCTTTCAGCACTCCGGTAGTGACACTATTCCACCAAAGTAGTGAGGACCCCTGCAACTATCTAGGGGCCAACTTTCTCTTTTTCCCATCATTCAAACCCAAATCAGAGAATATACGCTCACAATGCAATAACCGATTCTGAACCTCTGTGGCACTTTCCGTTCTTAAGAATGGTTTCCCATCCAAGCTGGTGTAATGTCTACTTAGCAAAGCAATATTCCTAACTAGAGCCACAGGTTTAGCTCCTCCTACATTCCCAACGTCAACTTTAACAGCAGCTCAAGCTTGCATCAAACCAGCAAAGAACTAATACATCACCCCCATATTTACTAGTGGATTTCCAGCACTCACATTGGCATTAGCATTTTGATTACTAGTATTAGCTTGTCGACCCGAATTCCTCCTGGTAGTGGGTCGAGCATTTCCATTAGTTGTGGTGCTTCCTCCATCGAGATTTCCTCTTCTGTTTCCTGCTTCCATATCTCCTTTCTCATAATCTGCATACGAGCCTTAGTAAGATATAGAAGAATGGTCTAATAGAGTGGGGAATACGTACTTATATATATTTAACAATATATAGAAAATACAAGTACATTACTATAGCGTTAACCCAAACCCCAATCTTATTATTTGATTCATTGGATTATGATTGGAAAATATTTTAGGTTTAAGTTTCTTTTAAAGTTTCATAAACTTATGCTCTAATACCAACTTGTAACATCCCTCTATTTGGAGGCCCAAAACTAACGGCTACGGATGCTGCAGTCATCCGTAGTTATTAATCCTTGGTGACTAAACATGGCGATATTAAATACGTTGATACATAGAAACACAAGGATATAGAAAAAATTTAAACACCAAACAAATTCCACATTCCATTTCAAAATATTCCAAATTGATTACATAATCCCAGTTCACAGACCACGTTCAAATAACATATAATTATTGCAAATTACGCCAAGAGCAGCATATGAAGATGCCCTCTTGGATGATCAGAAAATATAGATAGGGAAGATGACAATTTGCCTTTACAAAAAAACAAACAGCAAAAATAAAAGATCTCTAATAACAAGCTTGCCTTTAGCACGTCCTCGGAAGCTTTATTTGTCTAAAAGAACACCTAGAAACCTTAACTCTCAACCTACTTAAAATCAATTGAGTACCCAAGAGTTTAAGGGGAAAACAAAAATTTTGAGTCAAACATAAAGCTTGGTATGAATAATAACTTACCATCTCAAACCATTTAGATATCTAGTGAGACCACGCCGCTTAGCGGAACGGGTTTTCCCATCATTAGTATCCTAAAACATTTATAAAACCATATACTGTGCTCCTACATCCACAATGGTTAAAACATAGTACTTCGAAACATTATGATGACACGCAAAACAAATAAATCAATTCTGGATTACCCATCCCCATTCATTTTGACTATCTATCTCAATTATAGTTTCTAGGATTACTATTAACCTGTTAAATGTTTATGGACTATCTGTCCAGTTTCATAGTTTTCATGGGATTACTAAGAACCTATGGTAACTCCAATATCTTATCTCTTACCCTAGTTTTCATGGGCTAACTAGGAACCTATTGATTGACTGTCAATATCTTAATCCGGATATAGTTTTCATGGCCTAACTACAAACCTACTGGCCCCAACCGGTATCAAATCATATTTTTCATAGGCTGACTATGAACCTATTGGCCCATGCCAATATCATATATTTTTCATGGGCTTACTGTAAAACTATTGGCACCTACCAATATCTTTAATTAAGGTTTTAACATCTGTTAAGTTATATTCACTGCTAGGTCAACCTTATCGGTTATTCTGCCCTTTCCCCAAAATACAGTTATGGGTTACTAACAATGTGAATAATATTTCCAGAGTCTTTATTTATACCATGGTTTTTCCTTTAAAAATGAGAGTGGATAATTTGTTTTGAAATTTTAAACATCACTTTCAAAACGACTGGATGACCTTCTTTGAAAGCATAGAAAACCTCTTTTCAAAACTCTAGGCATATACCTTTTGAAACTAACGATACCTTTCGAAGGTATCAAGAAAACATTCTTTAAAACATAGCTTCGAAACAAATAAAGTACCCTTTCGAAAGCATTAGGTTTACTTTTTAAAAACATCATTTGGGTCAAAAAGGCTATATACGAAAGTATCTCTTTCGAAACCAACAAAAAATTAATTTGGGAAAAGTTGATGGTGTCGGAATCATCTAGTTCGAAAGCAAAGACCTTTAAAAATTAAAACCTTGAAGGATAGTGTCAAAACCCTCTTTCGATTCCATCACCTTCGAAACCCCAAACCCCTTTCAAAAGCAATAAGGAAGCGGCTTAACCTAGGTAAAAACAAGGATGACCTTCCGAAGGTATTGATGACTTCAATACTTCGGAAGGAAAATAGCGGCTAGGTTTCGACTAAGTCGGAACCTACCCTTCCGAAAGCTTCTTATTTAAAGAAAAAGTTCCCCTTTAAAAGCTATTTGTAAAGTCCCTTTCGAAAGGATGGCTTTCGACTATGTTGAAAACTTTTAGTAAAACAAGGCAGGAATTTAAATTTAGAAAACAAACTAGGGTTTCGACTTTATAAGGTATCGACACAGTCGAAAGCCCTTCAAAAACTAGGCAGACATTTATCTTTTTGAAACTGAACCTTGGTTTCGACTCAGACGAAACCATAACTTTCGACACCCTAACTTCCGCTACTTACCAATTCACTTCGTACCAATTCAATTGATACCATGTGCCTTGGTTCCGATTATGTGGGTTTTGACAGAGATGGTTTCGACTGAGATGGTGCAGAGGTAAAGGAGTCGAAATGTGCCTTCGAAATAGGCGGAACCACCTTTTTCCTGAAATGCTGATTTACAGCTAAACAGGGCAATTGCTTTATAAGCACCCTGCCAGTTGCAATCCCTTGATTGGCTACTTTAAAACTTTTCAAATAATTTATCATTAAAATTGCCGCATTTATCAAATGTAAACGGTTAAGCTTTTACAAAATCCAACATTTGCAGATAAGTCCTTCTCTTGAAATAATTTATTTCCTTTAGTAAATCAACTGGGAAAAATACCCAAAAATCACAGAAAATACATTTTATCATGTAATCAAACATATTAAAATTTCGAATCCAATTTCTTCATGAAATATTCAAAATAAATTTTTAAACCCAATTACATTATACTTATCATCAAAAATTCATAATAAAATTTCCATAGCTTGGAAAATCCTAAAAATTAAAACCCGTCTCCAAAATCATGTTTTATTTAACATAAAAAATTTCCATGGTAATCAAACATCATAAACTCTTGGTTTTCCCTTAAAATCGAGCAAAATCATATGTATATGAATTAAAATAATTCGGTCATAACTTGATTCAAGCATATCATCATCCATATCATTACAAAAACGAATTTAAACATAAATCCGAAAACACATAATAATAAAATAAAATGGAGAAGGTATAAAATAATTATTCACCTTAAACTTGATAAGGAATTTGAGATTTATTGTTGATTAATCCTCCCTAGCTTTTGATATTTAGCTTTAGATTGAAATTCCTCTTTTCATCCTTATTAATGGCCGGCTATCTTACGGTTTTTGCGTTTTATTTTTGATTTTGAGAAAAATGAACCTGAATGGACAATAGTGAGAATGTATAGCTATGTAAAATAGATTGGCTAATTTACTAATAGGCTCGTGTGTAATTTAATTATCTTATAAACCAAAGCCCATTGAATCTTTATTATCAAGCATGGCCCATTATGGAATTTATTCAAATTTCATTCCCCTTATCATCGTTATTCTATTTAATTTATCTAATTAAATCTTCTGAATGGTGTTATCAAAAATTAGGAATGTTACAGTTAGTAGCAAGTTGTTCTTTCACTTCAAAGAATTTCGTCTTCAATTCTATCATCTTCCAGTGTCTTTAATTCGACGCTTATCCTAGTTCTAAGTGGTTTTCGGATAACTTATGTTTATCTTATCCCAATCACTCAAAACCAATCATCGATAGTTTCAAAATTGGCCTAGAATTGATAGTCAGTTATTTAGCTATCAAACAAATAATCAAATTAGCGATTTAATTTTATATGGAAACCAAGCCTGATTAAGCACATAAGCAACCATTATAACGACCTGTAATTTTATCACTTTGATTTGTGAATATTTAATTTATTTTAAAAATACAACTAATGGTTTTTAATGACAAATAACCCTCTTTTAATTAATAACTACTGATAGAAAATTCACTTTCGAATTTGGTTTACAAAAAAAAATAGTCCAATGAAAAATTTAAAATGTGACCAAAAATTGTTTTTTTGGATTTTCGACTTTTCATTTAACTAAAGTTGTTGTAACTTTTTGAACATACCAATGGCCATACAAATAACAAATAATATTTCATATTTGCTAATAAAGTAATTGATTAACTTTAATTAACATTAGTGGTGTCTAGAATTTGATTAAGTAATATAATAAAGAAAGAAGACTTTTCTTCTTTAATTTAAAATGATAAAGTACATGTAACCATCATGAAAGGTACCATGGTCATATGGAGGGGGAGTGGTGCATATGGGTTATTATTCTTTTCTGATCTCCTTTTCACTTTATAATTTCATTTTAAAAAAAACTTTCAAAAGAAAAAGAATTCAAAGTGCCCCTTCTCTTCTATCTTCTTTCTTCACTTTTCTTCTTTAAAACAACTCCAAATCCAATAATTAGTTTTTTGAAATCAAAGAAAAATTAAACAAAAAAGAATTTTCATGTTGATCACTTTTTCAAATTTTGAGAGTAACCATGTCAAAGTCCAGTTTTTTAACCTATCATTTTCTATCCCAAATTTATAACTCCGAAAATACCTCCACTTCCTCAAACCACAAATTTTACAAAATCACTTCAAATCAAGTGATTCTGTTTCTAAAACCAAAGGAAATTGAATAAGACAGAAGTTTCTTGTTGGTCACCTTTTCAATTTATACGAGTCATTTTTTAGCCCTATTTTCTTTACAACTCAAAAAACGCCTTCTCTTCCCCAAGCGATCAATTTTGAAAAATAACTCTAAATCGAGTGATTCTTTTTTGAAACCAAAGAGAATTCAATAAGAAAGAATTTTCATGCTAGTCATCTTTTCAAATTTTGACAGTAGCTATGTAAAAAAACAGTAAGAAGAGGACTCATTTTCTAGCCCAGTTTTATAAGACAAAATTAAAACCAAAACCCCCTCTTTGTGATCATGGTCGATGTCATGGCCCGCAAATCCGTACCTCTTGATTAACCACTAATCTCCATTGATTAACTCAAAATGAACGGGAATACGAACTATGATGGTTTAAGAAGAAGAAAAAGGTAGAAGAAGAAGAAAAGAGTAGAAAAGATAGAAGAAAAAGAACAGAAGAAAAACAACAGAAACAGAGAACAGAAAACAATATCAGAATCTCACATATCGCAGCGGAACAATATACAATAGATAATTACTAGTCTTTTAAAACAAAGAACTATATCAGTTTATGCATACATCAATCAGAGTCAATATACAACTCAATACAACAATGGACAGTTATGTAAACTTGTCCTCATACAGAATACACAGCGGAATAAATACTATCAGATACAAATACTACGTCTCGTCATCCAGCTTGTCTTCAAAGCTCCAAAATATCATGATAACATAACTCTAGGCTGCCCGTGTGGAAATTGGTGGGCACCCAGAGTTTAGAAGGGAACAATAAACTCCGAGTCAGTCATGGTGACTGGTGTGAGATCGTAAAATAGTTATTTTTCACAAAGAAAATAAAACAAATTCGCAATGCTTTTGGAAAATGAAACTACCATAAGACCTCCCGCCACACACACAATGCAAACGCAGAATTGGAGGAGATTTCTTCTTATGATAGTCAAAGATGCTTACTACGCAAAATCAAATCATTTTTGATATTATTATTAGTGCATAGTGTAGAAAACATTTCTAAAGTAGAATATAAATCTTAGCCAGCATAGACATTTCGAACTATGCCTACTATAGCTACCATCCAAACAGTGGGGCGCCACCATAAGTGAATGACAGGTTCTACAACTAAAACCGTACAAGGCTCGTATTGTTTCTTTGGATTTCCAACAAATGGTCAGGCTAAGGAACTTCCTATCCACGATGGGTACGTCCCTGGAATAGACGACCCGAGAACCTAACCGGATCTCTGCCAACACAAGGTCGGGTTACCTCTGCAAAAATAGGTAAATACTGACACGCGTATGCCATCCCCCGATCGTCATCGATCTTCCCGAGGATCCCCGATTCGCAACAAACCACATAGTAAAAATGCAGCAACCACATAGGTTAAGTATCTGGGCTCCATACCATGATACCACCTTTATCCAGAAGGAATGACATACACTAAGGGGCGCTACTCCCTAGAACCTTGCCGCATCCTTCCTGTTTTGACCATTTCCGGGGTGTGAGGCTCGACGAAGTCTCATCCACAAAGCTACGCTTTCTACAAAGCCATGCTTCGGGTCAAACAAAATGATCAACCTATGATCACAAAGATATAAGATCAAACAAATGATCATATCGCAAATGATCAAACACTGATCATTTCACAGCAACACTCAGTATGCCACGTTACCAAATTGGGAGTATATCGCTGATAAATTTCAACTACATAACCTCTGAGCTCGTACGTCTCAGAGAAGGGTGTTAAGCTAAGAGAATAAATTCTCCGCCACCAACAGAAATGTATTTGAAAGAAATCAGCTTTATATCTCAATTTGTAACGTCAGACACACAATCCATACAAGTCTGTTCCGGGATCGAACAGAACCGAAGGCACTTCTCACGAAGCCCTTGCATATCCGGATATATTTCTAATCACGTCCGGACTTCCCGTCACTAAGGGTGATAAAACCTCTAAATCGGAGATCAGCCGATGTAGAGTAACTCGACGGTAATCCTTCCGTTTTCAAAAATATCCGGTCTTCAACACCGGTCTTCGAATGCAATTCATAACGACGTATCACATATTCGGAATGGGTTATACGACCCCATGGTCCTTTCCCGGCTAACCCGAATAGTGAGCGCTTATTCAAAAATAAGTGTGGCATTCAAATTCATCCAATTCACAACAAATACCATATTCAAGGTAATTATTGATAGTCGGTTATTTAACTATCAATAAAGATGCGCAACATCATCAGATTCCAAATAATTTTCCAAATTATTTATTTTCCAAAAATATCTTTAATAGATATAAAATTTCCACACTTCAAAAATAAATCAACGTTTATTTTTAAACAACTTCCCTTTCTTTTATAAATTCCCTATTGAATTTATATTTCAAAATATCTTCTGATATACGATTTTCAAATCGATTTCAATATTCACTTTCAATTTATCTTTACAAAGATAAATTCTTAACAAACATTTCATATCATATTGGAAAAGTAATTCCATACTTATTTAATAATAAGTAATTCACAAATCTATTTATTTTCAACATTTGAAAATATTCAATATACTTAAATCAAATTAAGTATATACTTCATTCTTTAAGGAAATCTATTAATTTTAACAACATCTATTTGAGTCAAAACGAATGTTACGTAAAACATCGTTACGACGACTCAAAATCACTAGTATAGGGATTCGGATTTTAAGATAGATATATAAATCCCAATACTGCATAAAACATTTCCTTTCGGAAATCATTTGCTATAACAACAGTGTTATAGTCCATCATTTCCTTATTCCTCGAAAACGTCTATTTCAACAATGAATGTTGAAATCTATGATTTCGATATTCAATATATTTGAAAACATCTTTAAAACAATTAACTTCATTTCAAATATCACTTTCCCAAACAATATCCATTTTATTCAATAATATATTCACTGTCCAAAATCGTGAATATACTTCACTAATTACATTTCACTATTTTCTACACATTTTATTTCAATAATAATTCGCTATCCAAAATCGCGAATATATCTCCTTTAACATTTTAATTTATCAAATCCAATTGATTTCGAATTTATAAAACAACGTTTATAAATTCTATTTCTATTTTCTAACAACTTCAATTTAATAAATCTCCTTTATTAACCATTCGATTCATAACTCAAATCTTATACCAACAATCCATAATTATAAGTTAAATACTTATAATTCATTTATCCTACAAAATCATTTCCATTTATAAGTTTACAATTTATAAATTTCATTTATTTATAAATTCTTAAAAATTCATTTTTACGCTTATAAAAACTTGTTTTATAATACCAACATTTTAAAGTTTAAAATATCAATCTTGTACATCTTTTACATATATCGTTTTTAATAATTCAAAAATTCCAATTAAAACCATTTTATAAATTTCTTAACTATTTATTTCAAAAGAAATTACCTTTTGGTTATAATTCACAAATCTTAACTTTTATAACTTTAAAGTTTAAACGTTTATTTATTAATTCAAAAATTAAATAAAACGCCTACTTCCAAAAATCACTTTAAAATCCTTTTAAAGTAAAAGTCGTTATTTTTAAATTTCAAAACTGAATCCGATGATGCAACAGCACCAATTAGTCAAACACAACAACAACAAACATCATATATCAATATGATCACAGAATATACATCAATATCTGTAAATAAATAAATACTGGTGAGGAATCCAGTTGGATCCCTCCAACCTGTTTCCCTGCATCCACAGATGTTAGCACAATACCAATTCCACTTCGAGGTGGAATATCGCGGTATATGGGTTTTATAAAAATATCCGCTTACTAACGGCGCAATAGGGTCTCATCCGCTATACGAGGCGGGAAATCATCAATCCAATATATACATATGCCAATATGTATATATTGCTATATATATATATATATATAGATATATCCTACTATATCTAATATCACATCCAATAGCAATCAAATCAATCAATAAATAACTGAAAATTCCACTTCAATTTTGAGTGAGAAGAATCTCACCTTAGCTTTTATTTTGCAGTCCCATTTTCCAACTTGACTTGATTTCCTTGTTTTATACCTATTTGATTTATTTACACAATTCATTAATATTTGAATCGACTGAACAATTAATTTGAACTAATATTTAGCTTTAAGTTAATTCCTTTTAAATTTTCAAACTCTTGCTTATACATATATTAATTTTAAACCCAACAGTTCTAAAAAAAAATATGTATCTATATATATATATAAATTTTAACTCTACCAATTTGAAAACTAGACAGTAACATGCTTTACTGTAAATTTCTAAAATTATATACATATACCTATTATTATTATTATTTTTTATAAAAACTCATATGCCTTGCTGTAAATGTTTTCTGCATATATATATTATATATATTTATCTCTTTACTGTAATTAACCAAACAAACTCTTTTCCCAACCTATACAAAAATATGTATATATATATATTTAAAAAACAGAAAACTCACTGTTATCGTTGAACACGAACAACCCAAAGGTCAATCATCTCACCAAGCAGTCGAATCGCCTGTTCGCCGACCATCATCAGTTCGCACTGCCACCATGCTCGCGAGACCCATGCTGCCTCCCCTGCCAACCCCTAATTCGTGATATCGTCGAACTCGCGCCACCAAACTGCAGCCCCAAATCCAACTTGCGAACACCGCCGCCGCCTTGATTATTGAAGCTCGAATCCCATCACCGAAGTCGCCTCACGCCACCACGACTTGGCCTCACGTCAAACGATTCCATCCCCAAATCGCTACCTCGAAATCGCCGAGAAACCCCAGCTAATCATCGCGATGCTCGCAATCCACCCCTGCCCTCACGAATGACTGAAACGAATCGATTTAGAGAAGGGGGAAAATGGCTCTTTGATTTGGAGACGAACGAATTTGGTTTACTGTGGCCTTTAATTTGATTTTCGAGCGAAAGCATTTTCGTTTGGTTTTGAATTGCTTTGAATCAGATAAGGGAAGAGGGGGCGAGATATTTAAAACTGAACGAGGTATGGGTTACACGATTTGTTTCGTGATTTTGAACGAGATTCCAGGCGTATTCAACGGGAGATAACGTGGTGGTGTTGTGTTGACCAAATATCCAATTTAAATTTTAAATTTAAATTCGATTTAAATTTCAACGCATTTATGTGTCGTACGTCCACATAACAGCTCCAATAAATACGAAATTTGAAATCCGGTAATAATAAAATATTACGGATCCAATGGAACTGGTTTCATCGAATTCCGAGACTGCGCCTCGGAACGCTATTTTTTTAAATATCGGTTCAAACAATTAAATTCAAAACTGAGCAAAACAGTTTAAAATAAAATTCTGAAAGTTCGATTATCTTCGGTATTATCAATACGAATTTTAAAAGCTTTTGAAATATTTTTCTTCGGCTTAAAATCGAAGATACAAATTTTTGTTCAACTTACAATAGATTAAATTTTATAATTTAATCGCCAAATTCAAAGTTATATTCGGGATTCAAATTAAATTATCGTTCAAATATTTAAAATTAATTAAATATTCTCAATTTAATTTGTTCAAAATTCTGGGTCGTTACAAACTTCCCTCCTTAAAAGAATTTCGTCCTCGAAATTACAAGTTAGGAAAAATGCCCTTAACTCGTCTACTATTTTTCTCAAATTCAATAATTTCATCAATTTTTCAAAACAAATCTTTCTACTAAAGATTCGTTATCATTCAACTAAATTTCCAACTTCAATTATAGTTCAAAACAACATTGTTTTCTTAACAATTCAATTTTAAGTTTAAATTCAAATTTTAACTTTCAAAATTTCTCAAATATTTTCTAACTCTCTAAATTTTCAAAAAATTTCGCCAGCGTCTCCTTTGCGCGGCTAATACGGTACAACTACAAAACGTCCCTATGGACTCCCAGATTTCAAAAAGAAAAAGAAAAAGCCAAGCGGCTAGAGAAATAAGTCATCAAATCTCATATTCAAATTTAAATACATACCTTTTTCGAGCAATTCAAATTTATCTTTGAAATCAAATTTCCAATTCCTTTACACCTGTATATCCTACTAGCCATAATATCTAGTTACATATTCAAACCATTTTGCAAATTCTATTACAAAATTTTCAATATAAACTGCTTATACATTTTTACTTCACTGTTGAAGTTACATATTCATTATCATTCAATTTTATATTTCAATCTCTCATTTTAATTCAATTCACAATTTCAATTTAATTTGGATTCAGTTTAACTTCTGAATATTGAATTTCATCAATTACCAAATTCAAACTAAGTTTAACATTCAGTTGTAATTCCAGTTTTATTCTTTTGTTCATTCCCAAAATTTATTTACAATTCACTATTTTGGTTTATAACCACTTGTATTAAACTGGATTTCCATTCGAATTCAACTTACATTCATGTACTTGCAATTGCAAATTGATTCATTCATTCACAATTTTATTTTCATAATTCAATACTCAATTCCAGAGTCTTTACAACCTTTTCAAAATCATTTTTGAAAACAATTCAAATTTATCTTTTGAATTCCAAAAACCAAACCCAAATTTTCAAACAACTTCCATTTAAAACAATTTGGCAGCAATACCTCTTTTGGAAACCCGAAAATGAACATCGATGATGCTGCAGTCATTACCGAAGTTATTTTCCAACGACCGAAAAGAGTTTAGAGCTTTCATCTCTCCAAAACACTTTTCAAAACCTTGAAATCCATTTTCAAATCAAAAAGGAATTTAATTTTCCAAATCTCCAAAATTTTCAAATTCTTTTCAAAACATTTCCAAAAACTTCTCTGGAATTCCGCTTAAAATTACAAGTCACATTTATAATTTACTTTCTCAAATTCTACTTGTATATGGATTCATTTCTTATTAAATTTCATATAATAATGATAACATTTCAATATTATCACTTTCTAACAACCAAACATCCATATACTATAATAATTCATAGAAAATCATTTCTTTTCTATACAAAAATAGTTTGGGTAAAATTATTTCATTCACCCTATTTTAAAATCAATACTGTGTCGGTTTATCTTGTTTAAGAGTTTAGAAACCCCTATCGATTACAGTTAGCTAGACTGCATCGACCAGAATCTATAAACAATCAACCGATAAGTCAACACAATACAAAACAATTTTTATATTCACTAACAAATACGCACTCGTATCTATTATTACACTCACACTCATTCTAGAGTACTGCTGACTCTATCTCTAATGAGTAACACCCAACAAAGCAGGGTTGTCGCTTAACCATATGCTCTGATACCAAATGTCATGGCCCGCAAATCCGTACCTCTTGATTAACCACTAATCTCCATTGATTAACTCAAAATGAACGGGAATACGAACTATGATGGTTTAAGAAGAAGAAAAAGGTAGAAGAAGAAGAAAAGAGTAGAAAAGATAGAAGAAAAAGAACAGAAGAAAAACAACAGAAACAGAGAACAGAAAACAATATCAGAATCTCACATATCGCAGCGGAACAATATACAATAGATAATTACTAGTCTTTTAAAACAAAGAACTATATCAGTTTATGCATACATCAATCAGAGTCAATATACAACTCAATACAACAATGGACAGTTATGTAAACTTGTCCTCATACAGAATACACAGCGGAATAAATACTATCAGATACAAATACTACGTCTCGTCATCCAGCTTGTCTTCAAAGCTCCAAAATATCATGATAACATAACTCTAGGCTGCCCGTGTGGAAATTGGTGGGCACCCAGAGTTTAGAAGGGAACAATAAACTCCGAGTCAGTCATGGTGACTGGTGTGAGATCGTAAAACAGTTATTTTTCACAAAGAAAATAAAACAAATTCGCAATGCTTTTGGAAAATGAAACTACCATAAGACCTCCCGCCACACACACAATGCAAACGCAGAATTGGAGGAGATTTCTTCTTATGATAGTCAAAGATGCTTACTACGCAAAATCAAATCATTTTTGATATTATTATTAGTGCATAGTGTAGAAAACATTTCTAAAGTAGAATATAAATCTTAGCCAGCATAGACATTTCGAACTATGCCTACTATAGCTACCATCCAAACAGTGGGGCGCCACCATAAGTGAATGACAGGTTCTACAACTAAAACCGTACAAGGCTCGTATTGTTTCTTTGGATTTCCAACAAATGGTCAGGCTAAGGAACTTCCTATCCACGATGGGTACGTCCCTGGAATAGACGACCCGAGAACCTAACCGGATCTCTGCCAACACAAGGTCGGGTTACCTCTGCAAAAATAGGTAAATACTGACACGCGTATGCCATCCCCCGATCGTCACCGATCTTCCCGAGGATCCCCGATTCGCAACAAACCACATAGTAAAAATGCAGCAACCACATAGGTTAAGTATCTGGGCTCCATACCATGATACCACCTTTATCCAGAAGGAATGACATACACTAAGGGGCGCTACTCCCTAGAACCTTGCCGCATCCTTCCTGTTTTGACCATTTCCGGGGTGTGAGGCTCGACGAAGTCTCATCCACAAAGCTACGCTTTCTACAAAGCCATGCTTCGGGTCAAACAAAATGATCAACCTATGATCACAAAGATATAAGATCAAACAAATGATCATATCGCAAATGATCAAACACTGATCATTTCACAGCAACACTCAGTATGCCACGTTACCAAATTGGGAGTATATCGCTGATAAATTTCAACTACATAACCTCTGAGCTCGTACGTCTCAGAGAAGGGTGTTAAGCTAAGAGAATAAATTCTCCGCCACCAACAGAAATGTATTTGAAAGAAATCAGCTTTATATCTCAATTTGTAACGTCAGACACACAATCCATACAAGTCTGTTCCGGGATCGAACAGAACCGAAGGCACTTCTCACGAAGCCCTTGCATATCCGGATAAATTTCTAATCACGTCCGGACTTCCCGTCACTAAGGGTGATAAAACCTCTAAAGCGGAGATCAGCCGATGTAGAGTAACTCGACGGTAATCCTTCCGTTTTCAAAAATATCCGGTCTTCAACACCGGTCTTCGAATGCAATTCATAACGACGTATCACATATTCGGAATGGGTTATACGACCCCATGGTCCTTTCCCGGCTAACCCGAATAGTGAGCGCTTATTCAAAAATAAGTGTGGCATTCAAATTCATCCAATTCACAACAAATACCATATTCAAGGTAATTATTGGTAGTCGGTTATTTAACTATCAATAAAGATGCGCAACATCATCAGATTCCAAATAATTTTCCAAATTATTTATTTTCCAAAAATATCTTTAATAGATATAAAATTTCCACACTTCAAAAATAAATCAACGTTTATTTTTAAACAACTTCCCTTTCTTTTATAAATTCCCTATTGAATTTATATTTCAAAATATCTTCTGATATACGATTTTCAAATCGATTTCAATATTAACTTTCAATTTATCTTTACAAAGATAAATTCTTAACAAACATTTCATATCATATTGGAAAAGTAATTCCATACTTATTTAATAATAAGTAATTCACAAATCTATTTATTTTTTTGAAAATTTTCAATATACTTAAATCAAATTAAGTATATACTTCATTCTTTAAGGAAATCTATTAATTTTAACAACATCTATTTGAGTCAAAACGAATGTTACGTAAAACATCGTTACGACGACTCAAAATCACTAGTATAGGGATTCATATTTTAAGATAGATATATAAATCCCAATACTGCATAAAACGTTTCCTTTCGGAAATCATTTACTATAACAACAGTGTTATAGTCCATCATTTCCTTATTCCTCGAAAACGTCTATTTCAACAATGAATGTTGAAATCTATGATTTCGATATTCAATATATTTGAAAACATCTTTAAAACAATTAACTTCATTTCAAATATCACTTTCCCAAACAATATCCATTTTATTCAATAATATATTCACTGTCCAAAATCGTGAATATACTTCACTAATTACATTTCACTATTTTCTACACATTTTATTTCAATAATAATTCGCTATCCAAAATCGCGAATATATCTCCTTTAACATTTTAATTTATCAAATCCAATTGATTTCGAATTTATAAAACAACGTTTATAAATTCTATTTCTATTTTCTAACAACTTCAATTTAATAAATCTCCTTTATTAACCATTCGATTCATAACTCAAATCTTATACCAACAATCCATAATTATAAGTTAAATACTTATAATTCATTTATCCTACAAAATCATTTCCATTTATAAGTTTACAATTTATAAATTTCATTTATTTATAAATTCTTAAAAATTCATTTTTACGCTTATAAAAACTTCTTTTATAATACCAACATTTTAAAGTTTAAAATATCAATCTTGTACATCTTTTACATATATCGTTTTTAATAATTCAAAAATTCCAATTAAAACCATTTTATAAATTTCTTAACTATTTATTTCAAAAGAAATTACCTTTTGGTTATAATTCACAAATCTTAACTTTTATAACTTTAAAGTTTAAAAGTTTATTTATTAATTCAAAAATTAAATAAAACGCCTACTTCCAAAAATCACTTTAAAATCCTTTTAAAGTAAAAGTCGTTATTTTTAAATTTCAAAACTGAATCCGATGATGCAACAGCACCAATTAGTCAAACACAACAACAACAAACATCATATATCAATATGATCACAGAATATACATCAATATCTGTAAATAAATAAATACTGGTGAGGAATCCAGTTGGATCCCTCCAACCTATTTCCCTGCATCCACAGATGTTAGCACAATACCAATTCCACTTCGAGGTGGAATATCGCGGTATATGGGTTTTATAAAAATATCCGCTTACTAACGGCGCAATAGGGTCTCATCCGCTATACGAGGCGGGAAATCATCAATCCAATATATACATATGCTAATATGTATATATTGCTATATATATATATATAGATATATCCTATTATATCTAATATCACATCCAATAGCAATCAAATCAATCAATAAATAACTGAAAATTCCACTTCAATTTTGAGTGAGAAGAATCTCACCTTAGCTTTTATTTTGCAGTCTCATTTTCCAACTTGACTTGATTTCCTTGTTTTATACCTATTTGATTTATTTACACAATTCATTAATATTTGAATCGACTGAACAATTAATTTGAACTAATATTTAGCTTTAAGTTAATTCCTTTTAAATTTTCAAACTCTTGCTTATACATATATTAATTTTAAACCCAACAGTTCTAAAAAAAATATATGTATCTATATATATATAAATTTTAACTCTACCAATTTGAAAACTAGACAGTAACATGCTTTACTGTAAATTTCTAAAATTATATACATATACCTATTATTATTATTATTTTTTATAAAAACTCATATGCCTTGCTGTAAATGTTTTCTGCATATATATTATATATATATATATCTCTTTACTGTAATTAACCAAACAAACTCTTTTCCCAACCTATACAAAAATATGTATATATATATTTAAAAAACAGAAAACTCACTGTTATCGTTGAACACGAACAACCCAAAGTTCAATCATCTCACCAAGCAGTCGAATCGCCTGTTCGCCGACCATCATCAGTTCGCACTGCCACCATGCTCGCGAGACCCACACTGCCTCCCCTGCCAACCCCTAATTCGCGATATCGTCGAACTCGCGCCACCAAACTGCAGCCCCAAATCCAACTTGCGAACACCGCCGCCGCCTTGATTATTGAAGCTCGAATCCCATCACCGAAGTCGCCTCACGCCACCGCGACTTGGCCTCACGTCAAACGATTCCATCCCCAAATCGCTACCTCGAAATCGCCGAGAAACCCCAGCTAATCATCGCGATGCTCGCAATCCACCCCTGTCCTCACGAACGACTGAAACGAATCGATTTAGAGAAGGGGGAAAATGGCGCTTTGATTTGGAGACGAACGAATTTGGTTTACTGTGGCCTTTAATTTGATTTTCGAGCGAAAGCATTTTCGTTTGGTTTTGAATTGCTTTGAATCAGATAAGGGAAGAGGGGGCGAGATATTTAAAACTGAACGAGGTATGGGTTACACGATTTGTTTCGTGATTTTGAACGAGATTCCAGGCGTATTCAACGGGAGATAACGTGGTGGTGTTGTGTTGACCAAATATCCAATTTAAATTTTAAATTTAAATTCGATTTAAATTTCAACGCATTTATGTGTCGTACGTCCACATAACAGCTCCAATAAATACGAAATTTGAAATTCGGTAATAATAAAATATTACGGATCCAATGGAACTGGTTTCATCGAATTCCGAGATTGCGCCCCGGAACGCTATTTTTTTAAATATCGGTTCAAACAATTAAATTCAAAACTGAGCAAAACCGTTTAAAATAAAATTCTGAAAGTTCGATTATCTTCGGTATTATCAATACGAATTTTAAAAGCTTTTGAAATATTTTTCTTCGGCTTAAAATCGAAGATACAAATTTTTGTTCAACTTACAATAGATTACATTTTATAATTTAATTGCCAAATTCAAAGTTATATTCGGGATTCAAATTAAATTATCGTTCAAATATTTAAAATTATTTAAATATTCTCAATTTAATTTGTTCAAAATTCTGGGTCGTTACAGTCGAGCATAATAAAGGTGTTCCCAGGATCTTGTGCTAGCTTGTGAATTTTTTTTGTAGTCTTTTAGTGTTTTGTTGTTAATTGCGAGGAGTGGTGTTGATTTAGAAGAGTTCGGTTGCAATTCTAAATGAGGATCTTAACTTTAAGCTATATAACTTTTTTTGTATAAATGTTGATGTTAACGAGAAAACTTGTCAACACCCAATGTAGAGTTTAAGAGAAAGGTTAATCCTTTTTGTCCTCTCTTGTTTAAGTTGAAGAAGATAGGATGTGGGTATTCCCTTTGATTTAACCTTTCGAATAGGTCTCTTTTGTTGAAACATTTTCTTATTGACCTTTCGACCTAGTCGAAACACTTAAATTTTGTTCCTTTTAGACTTTCAAGTCGATTGAAGTAGTTTGGTTGTTCCTTCGAAACTCCCCTTTCGGAATACTTATGGAACGTTAGAGGAATGGCCTTATGGATTCAAGGGAAAGGTTTGTCTTTGAGGATTTCGACCTTGTTGGAAGCTAGGCTAGTTAGTGGCTTTGGTTTAATTTTGGAATCTAAAGTAGACCTTCTTAGGTTAATATTTCGACTCAATAGAGGTAAGTGTTTAGAGAATGGTGGGTTGTAATTATGGGCTTGAATTACTTAGAAAGTCTGGTGTTCCGACTAATTTGGAAGGAGCCTTTTGGTGAAGACGAAAACTGAAAAATGCAGTTAAAGCCAATGAAAGACCTTCAAACAATTATATAACCAGAAGCACTAAAATCTTCCTTTTTATTAATCCAAATATGATTGTGCTGAGCAATTATCCCTAATTTGATTTACAAATTAGGGTTTACAACTTAGCAAACTTAAGAAAATTCATGTTTGGAATGAGCCAATTCGGATCCCTAAAACTAGACCTATTAGGTCTTATTTATAGATGTGGGTTGGCACCTTTTTCCCTATGCTTTCGACTTGGTCGAAAGGTGGCTTCAGATGCCTTTCGAATGGGTTTGGATGCTTTCGTCTTCATCGAAAGGGATAGTTGCGCCTTTCTTCCTTATGTTGCTTTATAGGATCTTTCGATTCTGTCGATGGGTGGTTTCCGGTGGTTTTGAAGGTGTTGAAATGCTGTTGGTAGCTTCTGAACATATGCTTGCAACTTAATGTGGAACCTTCCCTGGATATTAAAGGCTTCGACTAGTTCAAAAGGCTTGAATTTTCTTCTGGAAGGGTTGTTCTGACCAAGATGTGCTTCTAATTTATTTGAGTGAAGGCGAAATCTTTGGCCTCGAAAGGTTTGGCACGCATATGAAAGATTGTTATGCATTGTCTTCGAAAGCTTATTCTCTAACTCATTCGAAAAGTCTTCATGCATGCGGAAGTACCTGCTTCAAAAGGTGTTAATTGAAGCGGAAGCGTGCTTTCGAACCTTTCGACCCCTTCGAAAGGTTTTGATACTTCTAAACTTTGGCTATTGCTTCCCTTCGACTCCTTCGAAAGGTCTTGCTGGAGTTACTTTCTCTTGCTTTTCTTCGTTTTCTATTCCATCTAGTTTCGACAAGGTCGAAAGGATATTTGGTAATAACATTTGGCCCCCTACTAGCGAAGGATTGTCCTTGACTTTCCAAGTCAATCATCTCGAAACCTTGAATGTTTCCCGCCTTTTGGTATTCCAGCGTGAATCTGGGCCGTTTATTTAAACCTAATCGAACAGCTTACCGTCTTTGCTGACTTTTCTTATAAACCAGGTTCTCCACTTCTCCTCTTTCATTCATTTGCATTCAGAATTTACATCGAGCAAAATCAAAGTTCTTAAACTTTCTTAAAAAACTTTTATCTTAAACCAAGAAGAATCCAGATCTAAAGTAAGTTGATGTTATCTTGCTTTCCAAATTTTCTTCTCTTTTTAGTTTACAATGAATTTCAATTTCACAAATTTTCACAGTTCGGATTTTTAATTATTGTTTTGGTTTATTGGAAACTGTCTAAGTTCTTATTTGCCTGAAAGCATCCTTCAATTTAATTTCATGGTTTGATTCGATTTACTTCTTGTTTTTTTAATTCTCATTTTGGTACTTCTTGATTCAGATTTTATTATTATCGTTGTTTTTAGGAA
Source organism: Allium fistulosum (assembly GCA_030737815.1). NCBI lineage: Eukaryota > Viridiplantae > Streptophyta > Magnoliopsida > Asparagales > Amaryllidaceae > Allium > Allium fistulosum. The sequence continues at coordinate 895,778,196 of CM060907.1, read as the reverse complement.
AAATTTCCTTCACCTCAAGGACTTCAAAATTTTAAGTTACTGATTCGCGTTTGAATACATTTGGTTATTAATTTTCAAATTTCCAGGTTGAAATTGGATTTGGGGAAGAAGGAATTTTTGGTTAACTTCGTCTAGAAGTTTTGAGTTGTATGAATCAAAAATTTGGTGCTAGAATTTTATCTTTCTACCCCTTCGAAAGGGATTAAGGCCACATTTTACTGTTTTGATTTTTCAGCCCCTTTCGATGGGGTCGAAAGGTAATCTAGCGCATTATTTATTTGACCTTGTCGAAAGGTTATTTAGTTTATACACAACCGGCCTCTTCAGAAGCAATTTTGTACTTTTGATCCTGATACCTTTCAAAGAGGTGGGTTATTGCATCTTTCTAAATAATCACATAATTCATATTTTCGAAAGATAGGTTTTATCCTATGGGCTTCGCAACCCTTTGTTTAAACTTACTTTCAATTTTTTTAAGTTAGAGATTCATATATTTCATAAATTGAGTTGAAGAAAGCATACTTTGTATAAGTCGTAAATCATGTTAAACGTTTTGACTTAGTCAAAACCTGTTGTATTGATTGAAACTTAGTGGTTGGTACGCTTTCGAAACCATGCACCCCTTTCGATTCTATCGAAACCTTTGTAACTATTGAGTCGAAACCTTCTATAACTATCTTGGATTTAGTTATCATCTTTCTCCAATATCGTCAAAACACTCCAAGCCCTTTTATTTTTATCAACCTGTCTCAAACTCAAAACCTTTCGACTTAACTGGTATATATAAGGTTTTGACAACTTTCATATTCCCTTAGAAAAACTAGGGTCGTGGGTTTCGACAGTGTCGAAGGGTCTATTTCCCTTGTTTATTAAATATTGGTAGTGTATACTTTGTTTCAATATGTTGTGTAGGTTTTAACTATTCTCATTTAATAACAAAGCTTCTATTGAGTTACTGACATTATTGAAGAGGGTTGGTTGGACATATATTTCCTTCCTCCCTTTCGACCCTGTCGAAAGCTCGATAGATGTTTATACTTGGATTTTGGCATTGTTGAAGGGTGTTTGTTAAGTGTTAATTTCTATTTCCCCTTCAATTCCGTCGAAAGCTCAGTAAATTTCAATTTTTTTGACTTTGACATTCTTTCTAGAATACGAAGTTTCATGTTTTATTTGATGTTCAAATTGTTGTAATAAGTTTCTAGTAATCCTTAAAAGAATGTTAATCATAACAATCTGTAATTTCTAACTGGAACGTTTTCACCTAGCAGAATCATGAGCTCCCCTAAGAAAATTTAAGCTATCTCCAAGCGTTCCTTGATATCCACTCAGGATGAAGTGGATGCAATCCTTAATGACTTTGGGATCACAGGGGGGGAAGCAATCCCCTACTGAAAATGACATCATCAACAGCCCTCCTTAAGGGTATTTTGCCTACACTACAATCCACATCTAGCACGGAGGATTCCTTCCTTTTCCAGACTTCCTATCTAAATTCTTAATTTATCTTTGAATTTCCCGAATTCAACTATCACCCAACGTGTAAACTTATCTCTTATCCTTGGAGTTGATGGCGTTATAGTCTGACATTCCCTCTTTAAATGCTGAAGTGCTGAATCACCTTGTCCGGTTGGTTAAGCTCGGCAACCTAAACAACCAAATCTTCAGGGAAAATCCTCCCAAGAAACTGAAGGTCGAAGGAGTGAACAAGTTCAGAGATTGGGAGAATCAGTTCTTTTTTGTTCGATGCTTCCCTAACATTAGCGGGACTTTCTCTTCTCCATGTAATCTTAGATTTTAGATGATTATCCTTCCATCTAGTTACTTTTCTTGCTGATCTACGCTTTTTGTTAGGTGCTCCTACTAAAGAGTTAAGGAAGAAGACAAGAAAACAGCGGAGTTACCGGTTGTAGCTTCAAGCAAAATTGGAAATAGATTGACACTGCTGAATCCGACAAATCTACAAAAGCACTCCCTCTTGCCTGCAGGTCAAAGGATACTTGGCCAACCTTCTTTGATCCAACACACATCCCGAAGCAAACGCTTTCTCTCTTTGGGAGATCCATCAAACTTCTCCCTATTTTCACCTATATGCCCTGATCACTCTGGTAAGTTTAAATGCTGTGCTTGTTTTCTATTGCTATGTTGCTTCTTGAATTATTTACCGACTTATTATTTGTTTGAACATTCTACAGCTGCTCCTTAGGTTGAAAAACTTACTAGTGACCTGGCTCTCTCCTCTTCAACTGCTCGTGCACCATCTTTTTCCCAGGCTATTGCTAGTTCAAAGATGGCCGCAAAAAGGAAACTAATCAAAATAACCATGCAGGTTGGTGGTGTATATAGGTGCATGTGGGACTGGATTAGGAGCTGTGTTGATGCAGAAAGGTAAAGTCATTGCCTACGCTTCACGAAAGCTTAGATCGCACAAAGTGAGATATCCTACTCGCAATTTGGAGTTGTCTGCGGTGATCTTCATGCTGAAGATTTGGAGACATTATCTCTTAGGGGAGAGGTTTGAGCTATACTCGGATCATAAGTCTTTAAGATATTTATCCTCCCAGAAAGAGTTGAATATGAGGCAGAAGTGGTGGCTGGAGTTTTTGGCTGCTTATGAATTTGGTATAGAGTATACACCAGGAAAAGGTAATAAGGTAATAGATGCTTTTAGCAAAAAACATAAGAATATGGTGTTAGCTATGTTAGCAGAATGGAAGGATTTAGAAGCTTGGACTACTTGTATTGTGCAGTTAAGGTCAACTGCTAGTTCTAGTCAGAGTACTGCCATGTTATCCTGTTTGGAAGTTTGAATAGTGTTGATCGAAAGGATTGCTTCTAAGCAGAAAGAGGATTTAGTATTAGCCGAGAAGATCAGAAGGCTTGAGGTTGGAACTGAAATCAATGATCTAAAGGATTTTAGCCATGATCGGAGAGGATGGTTGAGAAAGAAGGGACGGTTGTGTGTTCCGAATGTGGAGGAGAATGTCATCGATCCAAGTTTACGATTCATCCTGGAGGGACTAAGATGTATCAAGATATGAAGAGGAGCTTCTATTGGGAAGGTATGAAGAGGGATGTTGGCTTATAGGTTAGGCAGTGCGCAAATTATCAACAAGTGAAGGCCGAACATCAGAAGCCGAGTGGGTTACTTCAGCCTTTAGAGATTTCAGTTTGGAAATGGGATTTGATATCCATGGATTTTATAGACGGGTTGCCAAGGTCAAATAGAGGAAATAAGAGTATATGGGTTATAGTGGACAAGCTGACCAAGAGTGCCCACTTCATTCCACTTAAGTCAACCAGGACGGCACCTATTTTAGCTATGTTGTTCACAAAGAATATAGTTAGACTACATGGAATTCCTAGAAGTATAGTCAGTGATAGAGATGCTTTGCTCACTAGTGAATTCTGGAAGAGTTTAAAGGATGTATTAGGTACCAAGCTTAATATGGTAACTGCATATCACCCTCAGACGGACGGGCAGACAGAGAGAGTCAATAAGGTACTCGAGGATTTGCTGAGAGCTTGTGTATTGGACTTTGTTGGATCGTGGGAAGATCACCTACATTTGGTTGAGTTTCCCTATAATAATAGTTACCAGACTAGTATAGGAATGACGCCTTTTTAAGCTTTGTATGGAATGCCATGCAAATCACCAGCATGTTGGTTGGAGACTGGAGATAGATTAGACTTAGGTCTAGATCTGGTTAGAGAGGCGACAGAGAAGATTGAGTTGATCCTAGAAAGGATGAAGGAAGCAAAGTCCAGGCAGAAAAGTTACGTAGATAAGAGGCATAAAAACCTAGAATTCTCGGTTGGAGATAAGGTTTTCATTAAGGTATCATCGATGAAGGGTGTGGTGCGATTTGGAAAATCAGAGAAACTAGCATCGAGATATGTTGGTCCATTCAGATTATAGAGAGGATTGGAAAGCTCACATACAGAGTAGAGTTGCCGAGCAACACGACAGGTGTCCATCATGTATTTTATGTGTCACATCTTTGCAAGTATATGCATGATACAGAGACTACCTCCAACAAGGTTGGAAGGTTTAATAGTAGAACCTAATTTGACTTTTGTTAGACAACCAGTTCGAGTTGTGGTGAGAGATAAGAAAAGATAAAGCAACAAGACAGTCAAGTTGGTGAAACTTCAGTGGAGCGACAACAAGAAGGACTGTACTTGGGAGATAGAAGACATGATTAGAATACTAATCATGATCTACTTTGAGGGTATGTCTATATAAAATTTATATAGATAGTTGCTAGTCAAGTAGACTAGTATGGTTGTTAAAAATGATTGCTATGTTTAGTATTTAGCCCTTGCTGAATTTCGAGGATGAAATTCTTTAAGGAGGGGAGTCTATAAATCTCCTAACTTTTTATAACATTATTCAGTAGATTTAATTAGATAAATTAAATAGAATAATGTAAATAATTAGAGTAATAAGGGGATTGAAATTTGAAAATCTAAAATAGAGGCCGAGTTTAATTAATTAATTTGAAGAATGTGCTTATAATGGTTTTAAATGTTGATTAATTAACCTAAGGGCTTATTAGAAAAAAGGCGCACATAGCCTATTCACCCTTAATATTCTTGTTTCCATCTACTCATGTTAATTTTTCATTTCACAAAGCATAAAACGCAAACATAAGAGGAGCCGGCCATTATTTAGGTGAAAAAGAGGAGAAGAGCAATCTAAAGCTAAGGAATTAGAGTAAGGGGATTAATCTCAATCAAATCTCAAAGTACTTATCCTAATCAAGGTGAATGATAATCTAAATCATCTATATTTTATTTTATGATCATTTTTTTTTCGGGTTTAAGATTAAATCCATTATAATGATGATTTGGATGATGATATGCTTGAATTTTATGTGATGTTAAACTCACATAAGATTATTTGATAAATGATTTACACGGTTTTGAGGCTATAACCGATTATAATGATTTTTGTATGCCATGATAAAATTTTATGTTATGTAAAACATGATTTTAGAGGTGGTTTTTAATTTTTATAATTTTCCAAGCTATGGAAAATTTATTATGAATTTTCAAAGGAAAATATAAATGATTGGGTTTAGAAATTTATTTTGGTTGTTTTATGAAGAATTTGGGTCGGGAATTTTTATATGTTAGACAGCATATTGGGAGTGAATTTCTGTAATTTTTGAGGATTTTTCCTAAGTGCTATGGGAATTAAATTATTTTAGAAAGAAGGACTTAATTGCATTATTAGTTTTGCTTAATGGAAGAGCTTATTTGTTAAATTAATCCTTGATTTAGATTTGAAATTATGCGGCTGTTAATTTGAGAAAAATTTGAAAAGTTTATAGCAACCAATTAAATGTTCACAAATAGGCAGGTTAGTTATAAAGTGATTGCTTCAAATGGTTTTAAATCAGACTTTATTCAAAAAAATTGGTTCCGCCTCTTTCAGAAGCACCTTTCAATCCAGTACTTCCACTTCGACCAAGTCGAAACCTACCAAAGACGAAACCAATACACATGGTATCAATGAGATTGGTACGTAGTGGATTGGGGAAAGGCGGAAGGCATGGTGTCGAACCCACTGCTTTCGATGGGGTTGAAACCTTTGTTTACTTTCAATAGATATATGCCTACTTTGTTTTAAAAAGAATGCTTTCGACCAAGTCGAAACCTTTTAGACTTTCGAAGAAGTTGCTTTCAAATATGTTGCCTCCTTTTTTTTAAGTGGAGTTTCGAATGAGTTCCTTTGTTTATAAATCAATGCTTTCAAAAAGGGTGGTTTCGACCTAGTCGAAACCCTGCTGCAAATCTTATGCCTTTCGAAGGTATTGAGGTCATCAATGCTTTCGAAAGGGAGCTTTTGTTTTAAAATTTTACTAAGCCACTTCCTAAAAGCTTTCGAAAAGGTTCAAGGGTTTCGAAGGCAATGGCTTTGAAAGGGTGTTTCGATGCTATCCTTCAATGTTTTACTTAAATGATTTGAGCTTTCGAAAAGATGGTTCCAAAGCCATCAAATATTCCCCAAACAATTTTATATGAATATTAATGGTTTTGAAAGGGGTACTTTCGTTTATATTCACTTTGACCCAAATGATGTTTTTAAAGAAAAACGCAATGGTTTCGAAAGGGGTAATTTCAATGGTTTCGAAGCTATGCTTCTAAGAGTAAATAATTGATGCTTTAATACTTTCGAAATGTATGTTCTAAAGGGTTTCGAAAGAAATGATTTAAAGTGTTTTAAAAAGGCATATGCTTAATGTTTCGAGAAGATGATTTGAATGATTTCGAAGGAGCTTATCCAATGGTTTTGAAAGTACTATTTTAAGGTTTCGAAAGCCTTAGTTTTCAAATCAAATAACCCAATCTCATTTTAAAGGAAAACCATGGCATAAATGAAGAGTTTTGAAATGATTTTAAGCAAGGAGTTTTTGAAGAATTTTTCCTTGATTATTAGGTTAATGGGATTAACCAAGTTTTATATAAAATGATATCAAGGATATTAAACCATAGGTGTTGGTATTATTATGTTATTATGTTTGCTTCTTCATATACATGTATATTCACATTGTAATGGACCCGTAACTATATTTTAGGGAGAAAGGACAGAATAACCAACTAGGTTGACCCAATAGTGAACATAAATTAAGTTAACTTTTGAATGAGTAGAATTGCATCTAGGAGGTCAGATAGACCAAAATATAGGATGCCTAGATATTGATTAAAGAAGTTGTCAGGTAAACAGGTTCATAGTAAACCAATGAAAACTATGTATAGGAAAAGTTATTTGCAGGGGCTAATAGGTTCATAGTAAACCCATGAAAACTATGATTAGAAGAGTTATTGGCAAGGGCCAATAGGTTTGTAGTGAACCTATGAAAACTATATCCGGATATAGTTATTTATAGAGGTCAATAGGTTCCTAGTCAACCCATGAAAACTAGGATAAAAGGGAAGTTATTTGGGATACCAATAAGTTCAGGGAGAACACATGAAACAGTAAAGTTATTGGCAGGGGCCAATAGGTTCTTGGTGATCCCATGAAAACTATTAAACCGGACAAGGAGTCCATAAACTTTAACAGGTTATTAGTAAGCCCATGAAAACTAATAGGTTAATAGTGACCCTAGAAACTATAAATGAGACAGTTAGTCAAAATTGAATGGGGATGGGAAATCAAGAAGTGATTTACTTGTTGGTATATCATCATAATATTTTGAATTGCTATGCTTTAACCATTCTAGATGTAGAAGCATAGTATATGGCTTTATAGAGTTTTGGATAAGATAGTAGTGAGGGGAAAACCCGTTCCGCTAAGCGGCGTGGTCTTACTAGATATCTAAATGGTTTAAGCTAGTAGATTATTTTTCATACCAGGCTTTATGTTTGACTCGAAGTTTATGTTTTCTCCTTAAACTCTAGGGTGCTCAATTGATTTTGAGTAGTTCGAGAGCTGAGGTTTTTAGGTACCTCTTTAGACGAATAAGCTTTCGGAGATGTGTAGGAGGCAAGCTAGTTAATAAGAGTTCATTTTTAGTTCCGCTGTGTTTTGATTGTAAAGGAAAAGTTGTTTGATTACCTATATATATTCTGATCATCCAATGGGAATCTTTATATGTCGCTCTTGGCATATGTTGTAATAATTATTTTTTCTCCGAACGTGGTTCTCGTATTAAGATTATGTAATGAACTTGGAATGTTTTGAAATGGAATGTGAAAATTATTTGATTATTTTAAAAAATTTCCATATCCATGTGTTTTTGTTATATCTATGTAACTAACATTACCGTATTTGGTCACCGAGGATTAATAACTATGGATGACTGCAACATCTATAGCCGTTAGTTTTGGGCCTCCAAGTGGGGGATGTTACACTAACCATACTTATATTATTTATGAATGTGTGTATATGTTAATTATAATGTACACGGTGCTTCCAACAACCTTTAGACACTGAAAATCAGAGATTTGGAAAACGATTTCCAATCATTTTCTATTTCCATTTGAACTAATTATTTTTGTAAACATATTTTTGAAACCATTTCACCATCACTAGTTATTATTTAAAAGGGGTATTTTTTGAGCAATAAAATCCATTTATTATTTATTTAAAAATATACCAAATATCCATATTTAAAGTTGTTATCCGGGTTTTTAATCCAGCAGAATTCAAAGGAAGTCGGAACAGCTTCGTCGAGTCAGAACAGCTGAAGAGCCAACCAAAAGGACTAGAAGAACCAACCAAGAATGATCAGAGAAAAGAAAGTGAAAACACACTAAGGTGATGGATCAATAGCGATCCATCTTATATGGATCACTAGCTATCCATAATGTTCGTTCGTTGGTCCATCAATCCTCTTGCATCATGATCCAATAGGCATTCTAAGAATGATGGCTAAGTTTAATGGAATTCCAAGCTAGTTAAACCAAGAAGCAAGCAGTCGTCCATTCAATCAGCAGTCCAATGCAACTAGTGTGTGGATCATCATCAAAACAAGGCAACAAGCTACGAAATTACATGGAGAACACCAGCACGAGACAACAAATGCAATCCAAAAGACAAAGTCTGAAAATCCACCAAGTATATGGATCGCTAGCTATCCATGCACTATGGATCGCTAGCGATCCATATGATTATGACAGCTTTCCATGAAGTTTAAAGAAGATGACGAAGGAAAGCACGCAAGCAGCTGAATCGTCAGCGACCCATAAGCTATGGATCGCTAGCGATCCATAACGTATGGATCGCTAACGATCCATCAAATTGATTTGGCTCGCTGTGAAACTTTCACTGCACCTTCGCATGTTCATTTCCAAGGATCTAGCAAGTCAGCCTAGCACAATAGTTCTCCAACCCATATAAATACAATCTTACCTACAATGTAAACAGGATCTTCTGGATTGGCAGCTAAAACTCTACAGAAACTACTCTTCATTCTTCTTCTCCCACACAACGGTCATCTATAGGGTTCACCGTGATTATCCAGTGAACTCTAACATTGGTGGCTTGATCCCATTTACATAATTCAATTGCGTTGTAATCAGATTCAACTTGTGATAGCAGTCAGTCAATAAGAAAAGTTATAAAATGGGCGTAAGTTATAAAATCTCTTGTCTTTTTTAATTTGCCTGCATGTTTTTACTTCTTGTCTCTATTATATCTGCTTTGATAAACAGGGCTGGTGCTTTCACACTCAATCCAAGGTGTTGATCCACATTTTAGGTTAACATTTTAGTGCTTTTGCTGAGAACCCAACACAGGCTTAGATCTAACTAGCTACTTTAGATCGGATAAGTTCAAAAGTTAGGTTCTTAATCTCTGTTCAAAAGATCTGCTGCTAAGAATCAATAGCTCCGAGAAGAAAGAGAACTGCTTCTGGAAGTTCTATAGGGGAAGTAATAGCCGGAGAAGAGATAAACCACTAACAAATGGAAGCAAATGGCACTAGCGTAGGAGATCAGGTGCTAGGATCCTCTAATCAACGCGAAGTTGTTACAAGAGATGAATTGAATAAAATGGTTGATGAAATCAATCAGAAAATGGAAAGCAAACAGGGAGCTCTTATGGATAAACATAATGCTCTCTTGGCCCTACAATCATATCCTGCTCCAAGAACCATGGCAAAACCCACGGCTGCAGTAGAATAAGAAAATTCTTCCATTTCTCGCATAAACAGAAGAAATGGGAAGCAACTGCAAAAAAGGAATGATAGCTGGAACCGTGGGAATCAACGTAGAAGGAAACACAAGCACTCCACCGACCATAAGGCAACCAACTATGAACTTGAACCTAGGATCAAAGACCCCACAAGAGGATATAGCCATGGACCTCTCCGACTCGGAACATGGAGAGCAATTTAACGACGGCAAGTTGAAAGAAAATGCCAATACATTCGATAACACTAGGAATGTCCAAACTACCCCAATCAGGACAACCACAAGTTGATGGAATCCTGAAGGAGAGGATCTACCGAAGACAAGAGAGCCTAGGCTTCAGCCCACTCACTAATATCATTTGCAAAGCCAAACACTCGGTGTAGTGACTGACAGCCGACCCCCGAACTACCGGACATTTGAGGCAGATATCACGGATATAGTCAAGCAACTGATTGATGAGAATAAGAATAGATGAGACGATGAGAGGGGATCCACTCCAAGTCGGACTCCCTTTACTGATGAGAGTTTGAATGAGCAGTACCCAAAAAAGTTCACTATGCCAACTATTCTATCCTATGACTGAACAAAAAACCCAAAACCCTATCTGTACAAGTACAGTTGGTACATGGAAGGAGCGAATACTTCGGACGCTGTTCGATGTCGATGTCTCCCAATATTTCTTGAAGGAATTTCTTCCATGTGGTTCACTAGACTTTCACCAAGATCCATCTCCACTTTCGATCAACTAGCAACAAGATTCCTTGATCAATTCAGACTTCACACATCGTAGCCTAAAGATGTAATTTCCTTGTCCAGTCTATTCCAGGGATGAAATGAATCTGTAACAAACCAAAATTTGAGCTATAGTAATTAATTAACGAATTACTTAGACAATAAAATAAGTTTGTGAAATTGTTAGAATCGAGCTACGGGAGTTGCACCATTGGGTCCTTGGCGATTTTATGATCAATTTCCATATATAGCTTGTCGAAATCCAAGTCAGTATGGAGACGTTACGAGAGAAATACGAAATCGGGATAAAATATATATATATATATACAAGACCCCATAGCGGTCGACCCATGCTCTGGTCGGGTTGACCTATAAGTCGACCCCAATGAAGCTAGGTCGACCCGCCAAAACAACTGGACGTTATTTCATCCAGGTACGAGCCAAACAACCTATTTTGCAATTTTTGTCAAATCTCGTGCGTTCTTAGCTACATCCGACGGTTCCTAGTGAGCCTATGACGTGGTTGCACCAGATTTAATCTTCAAATCCGATGGCCTGAGATCCCTAAGTCACACTATAAATAAGACCCTAGACCTAGCTATTTTTCTCATTCAAATTCTCTTCCAATTGGGTTCATTGCCTTAGGCTGAACCCTAAATAGAAAAAATTTCTAGGGAGAAGGTCTTTTTAATAAAAATATTCTACACCCTAGTAGAAGATCTAGGAAGGCCCAAGATCAGAGCTAAGGACCACAGGTGAGTGTTTTGTAATTATTTTAGTTTTTTAAGTAATTTAAAACAATAGGATTATCAATAGTTGTAGTTTTTCTACAATTTTAAGATAGTTTTATGTAAGTTTATTTACAGTCTATTTTTAAGTAAATTTCAGAAGTTCTTTTCAGTCTATTTTATTCAGCTATTTTATTCAGTTATTTATAGTTACATGCAGTTATTTACATCTGTTTTAAGTTAGAATTTAACCTGTAAATGTTAGTTTCTTTTTATAGAGATTTAATCCCTTTTTATGCTAATAGAATATTAAAAAGAGAAGAATTCACTATTATGGATAAAAATAAAAAAAACACTAAATTTACAGAAATCAATTGTGAAATGAGAAAAACTATAATAAAATAGAGATAGACTAAAATAGGAAAATTTAAGATATTTGCAATCATGATTATAACAAGTGGTATAACTAAAAAGAAATAATAGGAGAGGCTTATTTTAGAACTTAGATCTTGGATTAAGTTAATAAGCAAATATAGCAGAAATAACAGAAGTGGCTTATTTTAAAACTTATATTAAGTTAATAACCAAATATAGAAGTAGGGCCCGTACCGGCAGCATTCCCTTTCAGATTTAGGATTGATGCTCTCACAATAGTAGGTGAGGCTGGGACATGCTTATGCTGATTAGGGTAAATAAAGGGTCAAATAGGGGGCGACAGTTAGTGTGTACCGGCAATGACTGAGCGTGCGAGATCGATTAGGGTAAATAATTCGCTACTGCGTCCTACGTGCTAAAGAGGTGTCTTTTGCTGTGACCAACAAGATTGGTTCACAGTGGCACAACAGAGATAGGAAAGGCCGATCAAAGGGTAGAATTAGGATGTCAGCCTAATCAAGTTAGCAGTTGAGCTAGGATTAAGGTTTCAACCTAATCACAGCAATTTAAGACAAGTGCAAACAATCACAATCAAATAATCAAAACGATCAGTCAAACAGAATCAGAAATAGTATTTTATGCCAGTTTTATCTTTTCTATATTTCCTTTCAAGCTAGAACTATTGCTTAGTCTATTATCTTTATCTTGCTTAGAAATGCTAGTAATTACTTTCACTCACCAGACTTATTGTCTGACCCACTCCTCTACTTCCCCCTTCCCCCAGTAGGCCAGTAGAGTTGAGTTGATTCAGGTTGCTTGGAGATCCATTTCCAGAGTTCTCTCGTTTTAGATGTATTCTTCTACTTTTCATCTTTTTCATTTATGGATTGGCACTTTTGAGAGGGATCATTATTATTGTTACTTTTGCACTCTGATTATGTGAGACTGAGGTGTATTTTTCATGAGACATGAATTTGAGATATTTTGAGTTTTTGAGATATGTTATGTTTTTATGACTTATTTTGAAATAAAGTTTGATTTTGAATGATAAGTTATTGTTTAAATGTTTCCGCTATTTTTACTTATTTGTCTTGTGATTCCTAGTCCCTATGATGCTTTAGCTATACCTATAACGCACCACATCCTTTGGTGTGCCCTCTTTAGGTATATTAAGGGGTTGTGGTGTTTCAGAATCTCTGAAGTCTTTCATGAAGTGGTCCAACACCGTAGTGACAGAAGTAAGCAATCCGAACGATGATATGGTTTTCATGGTCTTTGTCCACGCCATCCACCCCGAAACTGAGTTCGCAAAATGGATCAAAATGAAACAACCAACCACTAGGAAGGACTTCAATCGTAAGGCGAGTTAATACTTGATACTGGAAGAGGCACAAGAGTTAGAAAGGATGTCTACAAGCTTGCAACCGATGAACGGTAGGCAAAGTGGCATGGCGATGAACCAGGATATAAATGCCTCCAGGATCGTTGAAGGAAGTGAGTGAAAAGACGAAAACCAGAAAAGGAAGGATCAGAATTCTAATAAACGAAATGGTAACAATAAGAGGCTTAAAGGCTTCAGGCCCGAGGACTACACCCTGCTTAATGGTACTCTGGAAAACATCTACCTTGCAACACAGGGGACAGAGGAGTATAAGAAACCTCTTAAAAAGGAAGCGACTAAACAACAAAAGCGTTTCGGGAAGTACTGTCGCTTCCACGAAATGCATGGTCACAATACAAATGAGTGTCGCCACCTAAAGAAGTTGATTGAAGAGTTGATCAGGGAGAACAAGCTTCAGCAATACCTGATAAAATCGGAAAATCCTGACCAACCACAGCACTTCAAGCTCCTAGGGATCGAGGAAACTAAGCTGGAACCAACGAAGAGGGATCTAGACGAAATGACCAAAGACTCATCATCAGAACGATATTTGGAGGACCTCATCCCGTACAGAGGAGTTGAGGAGAAATGAAGCGATATGCGAGCTCATTAAAACACACTCTGAAGGATTCATACCTCGCGATCGAAGATGGAGCCCCTGCCAAGCAGCAAAGAACTTTGAACGATGACATAGTATTCCGAAATCGGGGCATTGAAGGGATTGAAGCTCAAACTCTCAATCCCATGGTCGTGATAGTAGGGATTGTACCCACCATGGTCCGACGAGTATTGGTTGACATCAGAAGCTCTGTGAATATTTTTTTCAAACGCACCTTTGACCAGATGAAGATCAGCATGAAGGGCGTATCTGCCTGCCAAAAAAAAATCCAAGGATTCACCGGCGAACTCAAACAACCCGTCGGGACGATTGACTTGCCGGTAGAACTTGGATAAGGCAACCGAAGAGTCACCCTCATCCAAACTTTCGTGATTGTAGATGAAACCTTCGCATTTAATTCCTTCCTGGGATGGCATGCACTAGCAGATTTTAGAATTGCTTTAGCCCAGTGGTGCCTAACTATGAATTCTCAATGGAAAATGTAGTCGGAGTGATCAAAGGAGACCAAAGTGCCACCAGGGAGTGTAATATCGCAAAACTGCGTGAATCCAAAAGAAAAGAAAAGGGGAGGAATGTAGGGAGAACACTCCACATTCGCGAACCTGCAAAATAGCAACTAAAGAGCCACCCCTGGCTTGGGGACCACAGCCGATTCGACAAGGCTTTGGACCCTAGAAAGAAAAGTTCAAGGGAGGATTGGGTAGCACAGGTAGAATTGACGATGTCTGTCCCAGTTGAAATGGATGATCCGACGTAGGTCTTGAAAATTGGATCTCACCTTGGAAACAAGATGCGATTAGAACTCACTAAATTTCTTCGTTCCAACTTGGACGGGTTTGCTTGGACACATTCTGAATGTTTGGGGTATCACCGGAGATTGCATGCCACGCATTCAACATAGATCCCAGGTTTACGCCGGTAAAGCAGAAGAGACGCGGCCTAGGCCCCGAGCGATCCAAGGCGTTGAGAGAAGAAGTAGACAATTTGATGGCTAATGACTTTATCCGTGATGCGACCTACCCCGAATGGGTATTTAACCTGGTTTTGGTCATGTAAAACCCCGCATTTTAAAATAATTAAATAACCAAAAATAATTATAAACAGTGAAAATAAGCATTTTTGAAATTGTTAAAATACGGCCTCGAAACTTATACCATTGTGTTCGTGGTGATTTTCTGATTAATTTACATATATAATATGCCTCGAACGGACTTCGTATGAAAAAGTTATTGACGTTCGAAGTTCCGTATCGAAAAATAATTATGCGTATAAATGTGCGTGAATATATTTGTTTATAAATATAAGCGCATATAAATTCCAGAAATAACGCGCGTTTGAATTTCAAAATAGACGCGCGTCATAAAGGAAATTAATTGACATCAGCAATTAGAGGTAATTAATTAACATTAGTAGGCAATGTTAATCAAATCAGCAATTAAAGGAAATTAATTTACATTAATTAGCAACGTTTGAATTTCAAAATAAACATATGTTATAAAGGAAATTAAGTTTGCAATTGATGGAAATTAATTAGAATGAATAGGAAACGGTTAAAAGTTAACGTTTAATAATTTGATTTTCGCGCAATCTCGAGCATTGTTTTCTGGATCTAACAATTCGCAGCATGCTTGTGACGTGGTTGCACCAAATTCAATCCTAAAATCCGACGACCTGAGATTCCTAAGATTCACTATAAATAGGACCCTAGGCCTAGCTATTTTCTCCCAATCAGATTTTCTCCCAATTGGGATCATTGCCTGAGGCTGAACCCTAAATAGAAAATATTTCTAGGGAGAGGAACTGTAACGACCCATAATTTTCGATAATTAAAAATAGTTAATTAAATAAGATTTTCGTGATTAAATATTAGAAGAAATAAAAATTTGTTATTTATTAATGAAAATAATAACCAGAATGAAATGGAATAAGGTTAATTAAAAAATTGATAACATTTTAATGGAAGTTCAATTAAATGAAATAATGTAAATGTTATAACTTGGTTATAAATTTAATATAAGGAAATAAATGTAAATATTGAATTAATTAATGAAATAGTATGTAATAAATGGAAATTGAATAAAATTGTGTTATGAATGTTGTAAATAATAAACTTATTAATGTGAGTAAAAGTTAATGGTGATAAACTATTATATGTTACCTATTTATTTAGTCTGTTAAATCAAATGGGGAATCAAATTATAATTAAATGAAATTAAATATTACATTAATGTGAGTTAAGGCAATAACGGTAAATTGTGAATGTAATAAAATGTATAGAAATGTAATTATATTCATAAGGAAATAACTGATGCATTAAAAGAGTGAAGCCAAGACAAATAAATTAAATTGGGATTTTTAAATTTTAATTAATGTGTAAAATTGACAAATTCAATATAATGGAAATATAGTAGTTAATACAAATAAAAGATGGAAATTGAAGAATATTAATGTAATGAAAGATAAACAAATGTTGACTATGTCTATAGAATAATAATTGATTGAGTATAAAGATTGAAATCAAATAAAATCAATTTATTAGAATTAATTATAAATAATTGGATTTAATTACAATTGAAATTAAACACTGTAATTGGTAAAATAATTAACTTTGAATTGATATCAAAATTTGGTTTAAATTATGGTAAATGACCAAGTAATCTAAAATGACAGAAATTGTAAATTATTATATTTGAATTGAAAGGTGATTTAATTAATTTAATATTAATATACTTAATTAATGTGAAAATAGCCATTTTGTCCACTAACTCAGATTCCAACAAAACTAGTTTCATTGGATCCGTAATGATGAATTATTGTAGGATTTCAAGTTTCGTAGCGATCGGACTTGTCGTTTGATCGTACGGGCTCGAAACGCCTAGAAATCAATTTAATTAAAATCAATTGAAATAAATTTGAAATAAGCTGATTTTAACATAACTTCTTCAAACGATGGAATTAGAACTTGAAACCTGTTCCATTGAGTTTAAAAATATTGAAAACATCTATTTTGATATATGGGATGACCCATTTTCATTCCGGAGACAGAACGGGCTTTGCGGGTCGTTTATCGTTCAACATTCAAATCAATCTGGTCCATTCTTTCTGTTTTCAGCTTTGCCTATAAATAACCCGTTATAAACCCTAGCAACCTTTATATTTTCTATTGTTTGTACGTACATTTCTTCCTCATCTCTTCTTTCCAATGGCAGACAAACAAAACCCTAACTTTCAAACTTGCAAATTCAATTCCAAAATTTAAAACTCCTCAAAATATATCGATTTGAACCTCTCGACGAACGCAAGTCAAATCTGCAGTCTGTTTCTCAATCTGAGTTTCTACGTGCCCATAATTTGAGAGTTTATTCTCGACCATTCATTGGGTTACGATCGACTTCGACCGATCGTCGATTGAAGGGTACTGGGTTGTGGAGATCGTCGCACGCAGCTCATCGATGTAATTTGTTCGTCGATTCAATGGTCGGATCGAGCAAAATAATTTGATTAGGGTTATTGGAGAAACGGTGGCTGCTAGGTGATTCGCCTTCGATCAGCGACTTGGCGTTCGCGAAGGTGGGTCGTGTGGTCGACGTCGTATGGAGGGGGGTTCTGGTGAGGTTCGACTTGGCCACGACCTACTCGAGGAGGCTACGGCGGAGGTTCAGCGAGGCGGTTAGGTTACGTTTGCACAAACGTATATAGTTGCATTTGGGAACTAACGTGGCTTCAGGGATGTGCTGATGTGTGTGTAAGTGAGATATTGTCCTGTTTTATTTTTGATTTAAATTTCAAATTTTGCGAACGTTCAAATATGCGTAACTTTCACATACGAGGTCCAATTCACGCGCGGTTTATTTCGTTGGGATCGTATCGGAATTTCAGACATTATGGAATTGGTTTGGATGAATTCTGAGACTGATCAAATTTTGGGTTTAAATTGGATTTCAATCGATTTAAATTCAAAGGTGAGTGTTTTAACCCACTCACAACTTCAAAAATTCTTATGTTAGTTAAATTAAATTTCTGATATGATTAGAAATATATTTATGGCTGTTTGGTATATTTAAATTGCTATTCCTGTTAATTTGAATTTATTTTGAATTAAATTGTCATTTAATCTATTATTGAATTTAAATTGCCAGTTAATTTCCTATATATAATAGTATGTTAATTGTTGACATTTATTGGTTGAATTAGATGATGATTGTGATGGATGTTTGAATTTGTTATTGGATGATTGGATGCTATATTTGATTTGCAAAATGTTATCACTCTACAAGTTCCCTTAGTTATTATTAGGAAAATCACTATGGGTTGAAATGATATATACCCGAACGATATATAGATTAGGGAAAAATCGTTATGTGTTGAAATGATAGACCCAAGCGATTTTATGGATGTTTATATTAATTCGGGATTACGATTTGAAATGATATATAACCGTAAAATTTTAAATTGCGGATTGAAATGATAAATATCCGTATCACTTGAACCTAGGGTAGAGAATTATATACGAACACCGGATTGGTTAAATTAAATGATTTTGAATCCTTAATTTTTTAATCCTATTAAATGATATTTTGAAATAAAATTTGATTTATATAAATTGAATTATTATCGAAATTCAAGTTTTATGTTAAATTTGGAATTGGTTTAAAGGAATTGTTAAAAGAATTAAATTGAAAATTCCAAAGTTGAATTTGAAGATAAGTGAAATTTATCAGAATTGAGTTATTTGAATTGTTTGGAATATAACTTTGTAATGTATTGAGATTGGAATAATTTAAATTGATATTTCAAACACGGATTGAAACCGATATAGAATTTGATTGTTTATTTAAAATTTGAATTGAAAGATTTGAAATTGGGTTTTGTTGATTTGGAAATTTTGAAATAGTTTTGATGTGTTGAAATAAAATAAATAGTTCAAATTTATATAAATTCCAAATTCATATTTAGTATAAACTGTTTTAAAAATATATTATTTTAAAATTTCTAATTATTAGGATTTCAAAATTATTAAACTATTTTAACCTATATTAACTATACAAATTATTTTAACCTATTATAAACCAATTTAATTTATTTTAATCTAATTTAACCATTTAATTTAATTTAAATCTAATGTATCTATTTTAAAGCTATTTAATCTATTTTAATTGCATTTAAACTATTTTAAATCTATTCAACTATCTTAAATCAAGTTAAAACTATTTTTACTCTATTTTTAAATTATTTTAGAGTATTTTAACTATTTATAACTATTTAAAACTATTTATAACTATCTAAACTATCTTTCTAAATTTCAAACTAAATACAGTAGATGTGTTTGTATTTTAAATCCTCGATTTAATGTGAATATGGTTATATGATATTATAACTTAAGTTGGGATTTAAATTACATATTTGATTTGAATATGGAGTTTTGAAATGAGGGTTTTAAACTATTTTGAAAATATGATTTTTGAAAGTGAATATGATTTCGAAAGCGATATGGTTTGAATTGAATATGATATTTTTATATCAATTGTAAAATGGTTTGAGAATTTAAAAGAACCATCCGGTGTGTAATAAGCGATTGGTTGTTAAAGAGACTGGGATCAGATATTGTCATAATCTCTGTCAATACCGAAAACCACTTTAACAACTGTGTACGTGGTGGAGATTCCAGAAATGAAGTAGGATGGTTTGGTGAACGATTTCTGTATGAGGTATGACGTGACCCTGACTCCCGTGAGTCAGCTTAGATGTGACTTAAATAGGAGCTATACCGAGCCAAGTGAGGTCATTCCTCCTATCGGGCACATTTCTTCGATACTATATTTTGACTTTGTGATTGATTTGGTGGCCATTCCTCGATTTTGATTATGGGAGTGTGTCTAATGTGGGCGGTAGTAGCTGCTATGCGTTACCACTAGTCCGGAGTGCAATTAGTATATTTACCTTGGCATTGCCTTGAGTGTCGTGTTCACATGCCCTAGCATGCCTTCTACGAGTTTATTTTGTACCATACCTATGTAGTGCCCTCAGATAGCCCTCCAGCTTACGGAAGAATTACGGTACTGTATAGACTATAGGAATATATAAAAATGTGTTAAGGGGGATATGAGTAACGCCTTAACGTTATTTTAATACCTTTACTTTATTGTATACACTATTATAATTGTGTATTGTACTACATAGTAGATAGTTTAACGGATCCTTAGGAGATGGTAATCCCGAACATCTCCTAAGTTATTGCACTCACGTTAGACACTGGATAGGAGATGTCAAATCCCGTAAACATCTTTGATGTCGTCACACTCATATTTACCGTTGATTTAACTTACATAAGATATTTTAGTTCTGACTCGAGTGTTTTGTCTTTTCAATTCGCTCAGGTCAGCCTGAGCATTTTAAGGTTGAAGACCTTATTCTGGAGGACGAAGACGAAGATTTGTACTATTATTATTTGAGATATTTATTCCACTGCATCATGTTGTTTCACCGCATCTATTTATTTATTCTTGTTGTCTGTAACTTTGATCCTGTATTGTATAGTAAAAATCAAATTTATTTGTAAACTGCTTCATGAACTGTTATTTGATTATTATATTTTGTCATTCCACTGCGAGATTCTGTACTTGTTTTATTTCTTTCTCTTTTTCTTATTTACCCCATAACAATCTGCCCTTTTGAATGGCTTGAGTCTGGCATGTGTGTCTACTTAAAACGTCCAAAAAGGCAGGTAGTTGCAGTTGGTATCAAAGCTTCGGTTTAGGGATAACCTTAGCTTTGTAGGGTCTGACTCATATTAAATATGGTAGTAATACCCTAGAATGAGTCGTTGAGTGTATATATATGAGAGAGCGTATTTATTAGTGTTATAAAAGGTTTTTGTATTGTGTTAATTTGTCCCACTTTGTATTATAAATTCTGGTCGGTGCATAGGACGCTATGACATCGATAGGGATTTCTAAACACTTAATAGGACATACCGACACAATATTTGTTTTGAAATAGAGGTAAATGAAATAATTTTGCCTATTATATTTTTGTATTTAAAATATTAAATTTTATAAATGATATATTTGATTGTAATATATTTGTTTGTTAGGTAGTGAACTTTATAAGTATTGGTTGAAAAATAAGCTTGTAAATAAAATGAATATAAACTGAAATTTGAGAACTTAATTTTCGGGATTTTTGAAAATTTCTTTCAAAGGATTTGGAATATAATATTTGTATTATTTAAAAGTATTTCTGATATAATATTTCAATATAATTTGAAGGAAATGTTTTAAAGTAATTTTGGAAAGAAATAAGTTCTGTACTCCCCTCTCTGTTGGTGGAAAATAATATCGGTGATGAGTGCACGCATCATCGACATTCATTTTCGAGTTTCAAAGTGGGAAGGTCATTGTAGTAGTTTTACTGCAAATTTATTTTGATAAAAAAAATATAACTTCAAAATTAAATACGATTGGATATAAGTTGTATATATCTATGTATTGTTTTAAATGATTTGAAATGGAACCCGGCAATTAGTTCTTAAATTTCTATAAATTATAGATTTCAATTACTATTACGAAATGAAAAGTTAACTATTTAATAATAATTGGAACTTCTAATTGAAAATAAGAAAATTTAAATGCTATGTTATAAATGAAATATACAAGAAATTTGAAATTTGTAAACTGTAAATAAAAGGGATATGAAAATAAGAAATGGTAATTATTGAACATTTATTTACTAAAACGAAATAAGATAAACTTGTATAACTTTCAATTGCATTCTTGGAAACATAAATATATGACTCACCAAAATATTAAAATTTGTAATGTTAAAAAGAATATGTAATGGAATATTATAAAAGTAAAACTTAAGAAATGGAAGTGTTCAATGGAATTACTTTTATAAATAAGAATTTTGATATTATAATGGTTATAAACTTAAGTTATAATTGAAATATTGCTAATAAAATGTAATAGGAAAATGAGTGTTATAAATAAATGATTATAAACTTAAGTTAAGGTTTGAAGTTATATATAATTAAAATGAATACTGTATTAAATTTAATGGTTATAACTGTTAGGAAATCAAATCCATGGTTTTAATGACAACAACTATACAATGAAAATCAAATGTACATATACATGGAACTTGCTAGAACAACATCACTAGAGAGACAAAAACAAGGTTCAAAGAACATTACAAAAGACTACAAGTCGATAGGATCAATAGAGCAATGACACAGATGCACAAACTCAACATGTACAAGTTTCAGACGTCTGAAGACACTAGCCAGACGTCTGAATAAATCCTCTAGAATATAAAACAGAAAGGATCAGACATCTGGTTAATGTACTCAGACGTTTGAAAGGCTATTGTATACAAAAAATATATAGAGCCAGACGTCTAAAACATATACCAGACGTCTGGAACTGAACTCAGATTTTGAAATTCAAATAACAACTGCCACACTTGAAAAGGCATCTTCGCTTCTCTTCGCTGCAACTCTTCATCGTCATCAGAAGCAACTGTAGAGCACTTGTTAATGGATGCAACTACTCAAGGAACCTCTCTACAACTATATATATCATCAAGAATCAAGAGAAAAAACATATACCTGACTACCTTATAACTCGACTCTCTATCTTGATCATCTCTTGTTCTAATCATCTACTTGCTATCCAGTTTGAAAATCTGAGATCATACACTTCAATATTCTCTAGAACAATATAGTATTCAATCATTCAAGAGATATAGGAAGTTCAATTGTACTGTATAGTCAAAATCCATGTAATAGAGAACACACAGTTGACAAAGAAACTCTGCTATTGTAAACCTGTTCCTCCGGGTGAAGTGAGGGTTATTCGGTGAAAGGAAATTCTGAAGAGGAGCTTCGGGACTGGACGTAGGATGGGAGGTCCGAACCAGTATAAAATCCCTGGTGTGATTATTCTTATTTACTTAGATTAATATTTTTTTAGTTGCATCATATATTTTTCCACATATACTTGCATATACACTATACGATCCACCCTGTATAGACATTCATTTGGTATCAGAGCCTGGGATTCTAGAGATCGTAACAACATCCTAGAATAAATGGCTATAAAGAGATCTACTCAAGGCAATAGGAAGAGGAAGAGCAATAAAGAAGAATCAAAGGAGAAAACAAACAATTGCTTCATGGCTAAACTCAGATCGCAATCGGTATGCTTAGATTCTTTATATAAAGATCTTCTGTTGGCACATGATGAATTATTAAAAGATTGTAAAACCTTGAATAGAGTTAATAGAATTCCTTTAGAAAAGTTAAAAGATTGTGAGCAAGAAATTTCCATTTTAAAAGAGGAAAATAAATTTTTGATAAAACAAACTAAATGTTTTGAAAATACCGTAGAAGAACTTGTTTCACAAAAAGATTTCCTACAAAAAGAAAATGAGCAGTTAGAAGATAAAAACAATGATCTTTTTGAGGAAACCAATGTTTTGCAAAATAAAAATACTATCTTTGATAAAGAAAAGGAAATTTTTTCAAAAGAAATTATGGATTTGAAAAGACAAAATGTTTTATTACAATCATCTTTAGATAATTCAGAATCTCAAATTTTTCTTCTCGAAAATGAGAACTGTACGATAAAAAGGGAGAATTCTGAATTAAACAAGGAAATTGATATTTTAAAAAATAGTAATATTTCTTTTGAAAATAATAATTTTGACTTCAAAGCTAAATTTGATAAACTTAACACTGAAGTCACAAAATTTAATAAAGGTCAAAACGATTTAAACATGATTTTATCTAGTTCTAGACCTTTACATGACAAAAGTGGTTTAGGATATAATAAAACCGATCGTAGAAATAACACTAGATACGCTTTCATGTATAGTAAAAATGTTAATACTAGCACTAAATTTCGAGTAAAGTCGAGATCAAATTCTTATAGAAATTCAAATACTGCTATGGCCAATGATATTTATAATTTCTCTTGAAGTACAAAATCATTGAACGGAAATATGAATAAAAATTATCTAAGTATTTGGGTGCCTGTTAATTGGAAAAATAGAGAAAAATACATTGATGATTATTTTGATATGATAGTTAATAATGAAAATTATACTTATAAAGGTTCAACCACACCCAAATGGGTATGGTTTCCAAAGATTTAACCCTCCGGACCCTAACATAGTAAGTGGGTACAAAAAAATGATTTTTATTCCAGGTACTCAGAGAAACAAAAGGAAAGATTTTGGAATTTGCAAATATGATTCCCTCATTCTTTTTTGATAATGACAAAGGGGGAGAGATAATGGAAAGCACATATTCAGGGGGAGATTTATAAAAATTATATATAAGTACATTGTATAGTTGTCATCATAAAAAAGGGGGAGATTGTTAGGAAATCAAATCCATGGTTTTAATGACAACAACTATACAATGAAAATAAAATGTACATATACATGGAACTTGCTAGAACAACATCACTAGAGAGACAAAAACAAGGTTCAAAGAACGTTACAAAAGACTACTAGTCGATAGGATCAATGGAGCAATGACACAGATGCACAAACTCAACATGTACAAGTTTCAAACGTCTGAAGACACTAGCCAGACGTCTGAAGAAATCCTATGGAATATAAAACAGAAAGGATCAGACGTTTGGTTAATGTACTCAGACGTCTGAAAGGCTATTGTATACAAAAAATATATAGAGCCAGACGTCTGAAACATATACCAGACGTCTGGAACTGAACTCGGATTTTGAAATTCAAATAACAACTGCCACACTTGAAAAGGCATCTTCGCTTCTCTTCGCTGCAACTCTTCATCATCATCAGAAGCAACTGTAGACCACTTATTAATGGATGCAACTACTCAAGGAACCTCTCTACAACTATATATATCATCAAGAATCAAGAGAAAAAACATATACCTGACTACCTTATAACTCGACTCTCTATCTTGATCATCTCTTGTTCTAATCATCTACTTGCTATCCAATCTGAAAATCTGAGATCATACACTTCTATATTCTCTCGAACAATATAGTATTCAATCATTCAAGAGATATAGGAAGTTCAATTGTATTGTATAGTCAAAATTCGTGTAATAGAGAACACACAATTGACAAAGAAACTCTGCTATTGTAAACCTGTTCCTCCAGGTGAAGTGAGGGTTATTCGGTGAAAGGAAATTCCAAAGAGGAGCTTCGGGACTGGACGTAGGACCGAAGGTCCGAACCAGTATAAAATCCATGGTGTGATTATTCTTATTTACTTAGATTAATATTGTTTTAGTTGCATCATATATTTTGCCACATATACTTGCATATACACTATACGATCCACCCCGTATAGACTTTCAATAACTTGAGGAAAGTTGAAATGATTCAAAAAAATAGATTTAATATTCAATGACATTATATAAGGAAATTAGTGTGAATTAAAAAGTAAGAAACGTAAGTATGGACTTATGCACAAATGAGTATGATTATTTAATGGAAATCAAGTATATAAATTTATAAATGTAAACTAAACCGTAATAAAATGTATGTAATACTTAAATAATGAAATCATAGATTATAAACAATTGAATGAATACAATTTATGTAAGAAATGAATGTAAAATAATGAAAAGAATTTTTTAGTATAAATGGGAAAAAATTGGATTTTGTAAGTAGTGGATGGAGATAAATGAAATAAGTACTGAATGAATGAATGTGAATTTATTTACAAAGAAACCTATATAGTACTTTAGGAATTGATTTACATGTGTTTCAATAATTGTGTATGAGTAACATATGTAAGAAAATATTAATAACATATGTGAATAAATGAATGTAAATAAAGGGAATTAAGGGCTGAATGAATAAATGGGAATAAAATTTTGTAAGAAATAAATGTAAAATTAAAGAAAGTAATCATTGAATGAAGAGAAAAAAATAAACAACAAATCTTGTGAAGAGAAACTAATAAGAATAAACTTAAATAATGTTGGAATTTGTTGTTTGTTTTGGTTTAGGGTTGTTTGGGATAGGATACTCCTAAATTGTTTGGATGTATGAATAATCTATTGAGTTTTATCTAAGACTTTTGAGTAGATGGTATACTTAGTAGTTAATTTGTCATTCTATACGATTAAAGTGTCTAAACCCAAACAAACCGTTTGTTTTGCTTAATATGGGTGAATGGTCGACCTCTTTGATTTAATGTAATGATTGTATGCTTTGGTTGCAAGTGATTGATGTTATGTTATATTATTTGCTTGGTTATTAGTTGAAACAACTTAAACATTTCACTTTTATATAATTATTAACTTCTTTGGATTATATAAGTGAAATACATGTTATGGAAGCATTAGCTACTGCTTTTGGTTTCATAAATTAAGCGTTATTTGCCCGACAAATAGGTACGTTCTCGGATTACGGTTTTCTAGTGATATTATATTGTTTTCCCGCTATTGGGATATATTATTTTGAAAAGTTATGATATATATTGTTGTTATTGATATTATTATTATTTTCCCCAGACCTCTCCGTACAAAGGAGACTCTGCCGAAATTTTCCGTGAATTTTGGACTTAGAAAATTTTTGTGAAATATTTTCCGAACTTTTGATTAACTTGAATATAAAGGATTTAAGTGTTATAAATTTATATATTTAATTTAAATTATTTAATTTTGTAAATTTATTTGTTTATAAATTTAATATTTTGAATAAGATATATTGATTTCTTGATTTCTTCTTTTCCCTTCTTTTTCCTTTTCGGGGACGAAAAGTTTTAAGTGGGGGAGAGTGTAACGACCCGTAATTTTCGATAATTAAAAATAGTTAATTAAATAAGATTTTCGTGATTTAATATTTGAAGAAATAAAAATTTATGATTTATTAATGAAACTAATAACCAGAATGAAATGGAATAAGGTTAATTTAAGAAATTGATAACATTTTAATGGAAGTTCAATTAAATGAAATAATGTAAATGTTATAACTTGGTTATAAATTTAATATAAGAAAATAAATGTAAATATTGAATTAATTAATGAAATAGTATGTAATAAATGGCAATTGAATAAAATTGTGTTATGTAAGTAATCATAACATTTGGTTGTAAATAATAAACTTATTAATGTGACTAAAAGTTAATGGTGACAAACTATTATATGTTACCTATTTATTTAGTCTGTTAAATCAAATGGGGAATCAAATTATAATTAAATGAAATTAAATATTACATTAATGTGAGTTAAGGCAATAATTGTAAATTGTGAATGTCATAAAATGTATAGAAATGTAATTATATTCATAAGGAAATAACTGATGTATTAAAAGAGTGAAGTCAAGACAAATAAATTAAATTAGGATTTTTAAATTTTAATTAATGTGTAAAATTGACAAAAATTCAATATAATGGAAATATAGTAGTTAATACAAATAAAAGATGGAAATTGAAGAATATTAATGTAATGAAAGATAAACAAATGTTGATTATGTCTATAGAATAATAATTGATTGAGTATAAAGATTTAAATAAAAAAAAATCAATTTATTGGAATTAATTATAAATAATTGGATTCAATTACAATTGAAATTAAACGATGTAATTGGTAAAATAATTAACTTTGAATTGATATCTAAATTTGTTTTAAATTATGGTAAATGTCCAAGTAATCTAAAATGACAGAAATTGTAAATTATTAAATTTGAATTGAAAGGTGATTTAATTAATTTAATATTAATTTACTTAATTAACGTGAAAATAGCCATTTTGGCCACTGACTCGGATTCTGACGAAACCTGTTTCATCGGATCTGTAACGGTGAATTATTGTAGGATTTCAAGTTTCGTAGCGATCGGACTTGTCGTTTGATCGTACGGGCTCGAAATGCCTAGAAATCAATTTAATTAAAATCAATTTAAATCAATTTGAAATAAGCTGATTTTAACATAACTTCTTCATACGATGGAATTAGAACTTGAAACCTGTTCCATTGAGTTTAAAATATTAAAAATATCTATTTTGATATATGGGATGACCCATTTTCGTTCCGGAGACAGAACGGGCTTTGCAGGTCGTTTATCGTTCAACATTCAAATCGATCTGGTCCATTCTTTCTGTTTTCAGCTTTGCCTATAAATAGCCCATTATAAACCCTAGCATCCTTTTTATTTTCTATTGTCTATACGTACATTTCTTTCTTATCTCCTCTTTCCAATGGCAGACAAACAAAACCCTAACTCCCAAAATTGCAAATTCAATTCCAAAATTTAAAACTCCTTAAAATATATCGAATTATATATCGATTTGAAGCTCTCGAAGAACGCAAGTCAAATCTGCAGTCTGTTTCTCGATCTAAGTTTCTGTGCGCCCAGAATTCGAGAGTTTATTCTTGGCCGTTCATTGGGTTACGATCGACTTCAACTGATCGTCGATTGTAGGGTACTGGGCTGTGGAGATCGTCACACGCAGCTCATCGGTGTAATTGGTTCGTCGATTCAACGGTCAGATTGAGCGAAATAATTCGATTAGGGTTATTGGAGCAATGGCGGCTGCTGGGTGATTCGCCTTCGATTGGCGACTTGGCGTTCGCGGAGGTGGGTCGTGTGGTCGACGTCGTACGAATGGGGGTTCTGGTGAGGTTCGACTTGGCCACGCCTGCTCGAGGAGGCTACGGCGGAGGTTCAGCGAGGTTGCTGGGTTACATTTGCACGAATGAATACTGTAGCATTTGGGAACTAATGTGGCTTCAGGGACGTGCTGACGTGTGTGTAAGTGAGATATTGACTAGTTTTAATTTTGATTTAATTTTTAAATTTGGCAAACGTTCTAACATGCGTAACTTTCCATATGAGGTCCAATTCACGTGCGGTTTGTTTCGTTGGGATCGTATAGGAATTTCGGACATTACAGAATGGGTTTGGATGAATTCTGAGACTGTTCAAATTTTGGGTTTAAATTGGATTTCAAATCGATTTAAATTCAAAGGTGAGTGTTTTAACCCACTCACAACTTCTAAAATTCTTATGTTAGTTAAATTAAATTTCCGATATGATTATAAATTTATTTATGGCTGTTTGGTATATTTAAATTTTTATTCCTATTAATTTGAATTTATTTTGAATTAAATTGTCATTTAATCTATTATTGAATTTAAATTGCCAATTAATTTCATGTATATAATAGTCTGTTAATTGTTGATATTTATTGGTTGAAACGGATGACGATTGTGATGGATGTTTGAATTTATTATTGGATGATTGGATGCTATATTCGATTTGCGAAATGCTATCACTCTGCAAGTTCCCTTAGTTATTATTAGAAAAATCATTATGGGTTGAAATGATATATACCCGAACGATCTATAGATTAGGGAAAAAATTGTTATGGGTTGAAATGATAGACTCGACCGATTTTATGGATGTTTATATTAATTTGGGATTACGGTTTGAGATGATATATAACCGTAAAATTTTAAATGGCGGATTGAGTGATAAACATCCGTATCACTTGACCCTAGGGTAGAGAATTATATACGGACACCGGATTGGTTAAATTAAATGATTTTGAATCCTTAATTTTTGAATCCTGTTAAATTATATTTTGAAATAATATTTGATTTATATAAATTGAATTATTATCGAAATTCAAGTTTTATGTTAAATTTGGAATTGGTTTAAAGAAATTGTTAAAAGAATTAAATTGAAAATTCCAAAGTTGAATTTGAAGATAAGTGAAATTTATCAGAATTGAGTTATTTGAATTGTTTGGAATATAACTTTGTAATGTATTGAGATTGGAAAATTTTAAATTGATATTTCAAACACGGATTAAAACCGATATAGAATTTGATAGTTTATTTAAAATTTGAATTGAAAGATTTGAAATTGGGTTTTGTTGATTTGGAAATTTGAAATAGTTATGATGTGTTGAAATAAAATAAATAGTTTAAATTTATGTAAATTCCAAATTCATATTTAGTATAAACTGTTTTAAAATTATATTATTTTAAAATTTCTAATTATTAAGATTTCAAAATTATTAAACTATTTTAACCTACCTATTATAAACCAATTTAATTTATTTTAATCTAATTTAACCATTTAATTTAATTTAAATCTAATGTATCTATTTTAAAGTTATTTAATCTATTTTAATTGTATTTAAACTATTTTAAATCTATTCAACTATCTTAAATCAAGTTACAACTATTTTTAATCTATCTTTAAATTATTTTAGAGTATTTTAACTATTTAAAACTATTTATAACTATCTAAACTATCTTTCTAAATTTCAAACTAAATACTGTAGATGTGTTTATATTTTAAATCCTCGATTTTAAAATGAATATGGTTATATGATATTATAACTTAAGTTGGGATTTAAATTACATATTTGATTTGAATATGTAGTTTTGAAATGTTGGTTTAAAACTATTTTGAAAATATGATTTTTGAAAGTGAATATGATGTCGAAAGCGATATGGTTTGAATTGAATATGATATTTTTATATCAATTGTGAAATGGTTTGAAAATTTAAAAGAACCATCCAGTGTGTAATAAGCGATTGGTTGTTAAAGAGACCGAGATCAGATATTCTCATACTCTCTGGCAATACCGAAAACCACTTTAACAACTGTGTACGTGGTGGAGATTCCAAAATGAAGTAGGATGGTTTGGTGAACGATTTCTGTATAAGGTATGACGTGACCCTGACTCCCGTGAGTCAGCTTAGATGTGACTAAAACAGGAGCTATACCGGGATAAGTGAGGTTATTCCTCCTATCGGGCACATTTCTTCGATACTATATTTTGACTTTGTGATTGATTTGGTGGCCACCCCTTGATTTTGATTATGGGAGTGTGTCCGAGGTGGGCGGTAGTAGCTGCTATGCGTTACCACCAGTCCGGGAGTGCAATTGGTATATCTACCCTGGCATTGCCTCGAGTGCCATGTTCACATGCCCTAGCGCGCCTTCTACGAGTTTGTTTTGTACCATACCTATGGAGTGCCCTCTGATTGCCCTCCAGTTTACGGAGGAATTACGGTACTGTTTAGCCTATAGGAATATATAAAAATGTGTTAAGGGGGATATGGGTAATGCCTTAATGCTATTTTAATACCTTTATTTTATTGTAGACACTATTATAATAGCGTATTGTACTACATGGTAGATAGTTTAACGGATCCTTAGGAGATGGTAATCCCAAACATCTCCTAAGTTATTGCACTCACGTTAGACATTGGATAAGAGATGTCAAATCTCGTAAACATCTCTGACGCCGTCACACTCATATTTATCGTTGATTTAACTTATATAAGATCTTTTAGTTCTGACTCGAGTATTTTGTCTTTTCAATTCGCTCGGGTCAACCTGAGCATTTCAGGGTTGAAGACCTTATTCTGGAGGACGAAGAAGAAGATTTGTACTATTATTATTTGAGATATTTATTCCACTGCATCATGTTGTTCCGCTGCATCTATTTATTTATTATTGTTGTCTGTAACTCTGATCCTGTATTGTATAGTAAAATCAAATTTATTTGTAAAAAGCTTCATGAACTATTATTTGATTATTATATTTTGTCATTCTGTTGTGAGATTCTATATTTGTTTTATTTCTTTCTCTTTTTCTTATTTACCCCATAATAATCTGCCTTTTTGAATGGTTTGAGTATGGCATGTGTGTTTTCTTAAAACGTCCAAAAAGGCAGGTTGTTAAAGGATCTTCGTAATAAAAATATTAGACGTCTTAGAAGGGGATCCAGAAAGGCCATAGAGCAAAGCTAAGGACGAAAGGTGAGTGGATTTAAATTATATCTCTTTTATGTTTATGATATATATTATCATTAGATTCCCGTTGAATATTTTATTCAGCATTTATTTCAGTAATTAGTCTAGTAATTAGTATCTTGAAACTGTAAATTTTATAAGAGAAGTGTACTTATATTTAAATGTTATTTATATAAAAAAAGAAAGGAATCCAATTAAATATAAGTAATATTAGGCTTAAAAGTTGTAGAGAAAGGCATAAGCCTAAAAGTGAGAAATTTACAGTAAATTATGAAATGAATTAAAAAGGTGAAAATCTAATAACTTGATTTGGAAGTTAGTGATAGATTAGTTGGCTGGTTTAGAAAAGGGAATACATTTCCATGGTTTAATATTAGAATTACAATAAATGTAATTGCTAGAATAAAAGCAAGAAAAGTGGAATTAGTGCAAAATAAAGAGATTACTCTATTTTTCATTACCCAACAATTAAAGAAACAATAAAAGAAATATCTTGCAGTTACGAGTTATTGTTTATAGCATTATTTAGTATTAATGGAAATGGATTTTTAGCACAGTTTTTGTAACCAACCAAATAGAATAGAACTACTTCCTAGAATAAAAGAGAATAACGTGAAGCGTTAAAGAAATAAAAGAATAGGAAATAATCAAGTTAATTATTTGACAAGACTAGAAATAATAAACATAAATTATGACTAGATCTGCATTTATTGCGCAGATAATAGAGTAAAGAGTAAAACAGTTATTATGATAAGTAATTTGTGACAGTTGGACGTAGTCCCAAGCTAAGAATGTCATATATATAAGAGAGCTAAAGAGAATTTAGTATCATAATAAAAAAAAGATGGATTAGAATAGAAAAGAGACACTTGCAATTACATTTATAACATATAGGTTATAAAAGAAAGAAAAGAATATAAAAGTAACAATTGTAAGTATAATTGTAACATGAAGGTTATAATTAAAAATAAAGAAATAGAAGAGGCTTATTTTATCAAACTTGGATCTTGGATTAAGTTAATAAGCAAAATAATGGAAGTGGCCCGTACCGGCAGCATTCCCTTTCAGGTCAAGGATTGATGGTCTCACACATAGGTGGGGCTGGGCTTGCTTATTAGGGTAAATAAGTAGCCAATAGAATAAGAAAAGTAAACTAAATGCATAGTAAAAGATTAGACGTAGGGTCTAATAAAATGGTAAGGTGCATTTGGAGTAGCCCGAAAGAGAATCTGGATAAAGAGCCTAATGAAGCAGTTCATCGCAAATTTTAGTACAGAAAGAGCACGTCCAACTTAGTTAGTTCGGGCTAGAAGGAAGTACGAGGCTTCAACAGGTTGTGAGGATACTCTTGGATGGCCCTCTGAGGTAGGCCTAATGAAGCTGCACCCCCGGAGGCAGGTCTGTAGGAGTTCCATCAAGAGAGTATGCCTTGGCTGCTTTTGCATTACAGGCTTAACGAAGCAGACCTTTGTAGGTAGTCAAAAGGTTGATGATGGAGTAGGATATTTGTATGACACCATACTCCCAGTTACGAGTAGGTTTTAGTGGGCAAGACCCAAAAGGATAGTCGCATGCGGAGATCAAGCCATCATCAATCAGAGCGAGTTCGGCAAAGACTAGAGTTAAACCAACAAGCGAATGATTCTTTCACTATCAAGACATTGGATGAGGGGCGTAGCCAATTGGATGTTTAGATTGTTTGCAGTAGGGCATAACCACTTAGCCCTTGAGAGGTCTTTCGATTAGTTGAGGGGGGCTGCGTGGGGCCATTGCCACGATGAGAAAAGAGACAGACTAAGTAGAATATATGTATTGTAGGCCTAACAAAGTGGACCTTTACAGATATAAAAAATCCTCGACCGAGTTCCGTACAAGGTAGACCTTGTTGGTAGGATTCAGGGAGTAGACAGAACGATTACGTATAGTCCTCAAGGTACGCACTGGGTGGTACATTATGGATGTCTGAGCACTAGTATAAGCTAGTGCAGATGCAGTTTTACGTTTTCATGGTTGATGACGGAACATCTGTATTATAGGCCTCACAAAGCTGTCCTTTACATATGTAGTTTCAGTACGCTCTAGCAGCGAGACGATGGGGTCCTTTTCAAGGAGGATACGGAAGGTACTATGGGTAGTACTTAGGACCGATGTAGTCTTTGGGCATGTAGCTACATATATATATTGGTTATTAGGTCTTAATCTACTAGGGAGTAGATAGGTACGATTCACGCACAAAGGCAAGAGTATTATAAATCCAATAAACCTAATACAGCAGAAAATGGAAATAGAACGATATATGTAGAATTGTGCTTTGAGGTGTATAATTTTTCCATTTACCATAATTTTAGTTCTGACCCCCTCCTCATAACATCCCACAGGTTAGATAGAAGGCAGAGATTATCCAGCTTTGTGACACTTGTTTAGAAAGTGTTATTACCTTGATGAGTATTTACTTACTATTATATTTTAGTCAGTTCCGCTGTGAGATATTTATTTGAGCTCTGATATATTTATCTTTGCCTATTTTCAGGATACCAAATACCCAACTCGGGCTTCATTGGGCTTGGATTTTAGCATTTTTGCGAAAAATCCAAACCCACTGGAATTCGGGTTGTTACAGGTCAGAAAGTCCAAAGGGAAATGGCAAAGTTGCATTGACTACTGAGATTTAAACAAGGCTTGCCCAAAAGATAGTTTTCCACTGCCCATAATTGACCATCTTGTGAACGGGACGGCTGGACATGAACTGCTATCATTTATGGACGCGTACTCGGGATACAACTAGATCCTGATGCACGAACCTGACCAGGAAAACACCAGCTTCATCACCTCTCAAGGATTATACTGCTATAGAGTAATGCCATTTGGTTTAAAGAATGTAGGGGCAACCTACCAAAGATTAGTAAATGCCATGTTCAAGCGTTAGATCGAAAAAACCATTAAGGTCTATGTTGATGATATATTGGTTAAATCACGAATAGCTTCCAATCACTTAGATAATCTCGTTGAAATGTTTGAAATACTCCAAAAATATGGATTGAAATTCAATCCACTCACTTTGAGGTAGCCTCTGGAAAGTTCTTGGGACTCATAGTGAGCGCCAGAGGCATCGAAGCAAATCCAGAGCAAATAACTTCCCTACGAGAAGTCCAAGCCCTGAGAACAAGAAGGAGTTACAAGGCTTTAATGGGAAAGTCGCAGCGCTAAACCGGTTCATCTCGAAAGCCTTCGATAAATGTATACAGTTCTTTGATGCATTAAAGAAAGGAAAGAAGAACTTCGAATGGAATGAGGCTTGTCAAACTGCGTTTGAAGAGTTAATGTGACATATAGAAACCACTCTGATCCTATCAAAGCCAGCAGATGGAGAGGACTTGTCTATCTACTTAGCAGTCTCACCTCACGCATTGAGTGCTACTCCTGTGTGTGAAGAAGCTAAAATTCAACGACACATATACAACATTAGCAAGCGGTTCACCAGAGCCAAGAAAAATCATCTGAAATTGGAAAAGCTAGCGTATTGCCTCTTGATCGAAGTTACAACTATATTTCTAGGCACACCTGATTAAAGTATTGACAGACCAACCCTTAAATCTAGTATTGTACCACCCCAAGACGGTGGCTTCTCAAATGGAATATCGAATTTAGCTAATATGGAATCACTTACCATCTGAGAAGGGCAACCAACGGGCAAGCATTGGCAGATTTCATCGTCGAATTTACCATACGGGATGATAAAGAAGAAACACCACTGGTAGTGGAAACACGATGGAAACTCTTCATCGATGGTGCGTTTAATAATGTCTGCTGGGGGGTAGGGGTAGTGCTTGAAACCACCGAAGGATGAGCCATTTGGTATGCCCTACGCTTGGAATAATGAAGCGGAATATGAAACGTTGATAGCGGGACCGAAAGTCGTGAAGGAACTCAAAATAAAATTCGTTCACATCTACAGCGACTCTCAACTAGTCGTCTG
The DNA here is from genome assembly GCA_030737815.1 of Allium fistulosum. Lineage (NCBI taxonomy): Eukaryota > Viridiplantae > Streptophyta > Magnoliopsida > Asparagales > Amaryllidaceae > Allium > Allium fistulosum. The sequence goes on along the minus strand of CM060907.1, from coordinate 895,742,967 downwards.
CCAGGTGAATACCAGGCTCGAGGGGAGAACCTTGCCCCATATCTATCTAAAGTGCAAGAGTTGCTAAACGACATCGAACATTATACCATAACTCACATCCCAAGGGAGCAAAACATGAAGGCTGACTACTTAGCTAAACTGGCCAGCTTCGGCGAAGCTCAATCGTTGGGACTAGTCCCGGTTAAGACCTTGACCACTCCAAGTATAAGAGAAATGGATACCAACTGGATTTTTGAAACCACCATTGAACCAGAAACGTGGATGACGCCAATCAAAGACTACTTGCTTACAGGAACTCTTCCCGTAGGTAGGAACCAGCGGAAAAGGCTTCTTCGGAAGGCACCGTAATTTATAATACAGGATGGGATACTCCACCGAAGGGGGTTCTCTACCCTCTTGCTAAGATGTGTGATCCACGACGAAGCTAGATGGTTCCTGAAAGAAGTTCACGAAGGCGATTGCGGAGACCATATCGGGGAGGGGGGGCAAACCCTTGCAAACAAAATCCGCAGGTATGGATATTTTTGGTCAACGGTAAATTGTGACACAGCAGATTACACTAGATGGTACGATCGGTGCAAAAGATTCGTAAGATCAAAAGAACTCCCTCAATGGAACTAACGCAGATGTTCAGCCTTGAAAGTTACTGTGCTATAGGATCGAAATGGCCAACAGTTGTAAACAATGTAAATGCAGTGGTAGTGCGATATAAACTAAGTTATCTGCTGATGCGGAATATGAGTATAAAAAATATGTAGTAAAGTAAATGACACCAGGGATTTTTATACTGGTTCGAACTTCCCGTTCTACGTCCAGTCTCAGACTACACTCTGGATTTAAACTCAATAAACCCCTTTCTTAACCTGGAGGAATAGATATACAACACCTGAGCAACCGAACAGGATTTTTCTGCCTCAAACAGCCGAAGAGGACTTTTACAGCCTGAACAACATAACAGGACTTGACCGCCTGAGCAACCGAACAGAAGTTTGATTACAAAGTAGATTGTCTTGACCTTGTGTGTTCTAATAACACAAATTTGTCACTTGTAGTACACCCTTCCTATAATCTTTTCCTCAAGTATGATGTGTATAGTTGTGTGTATATGAAGATTAGGAAGTTTCAAACTGCTTTAGAAATATAGAATTGTGATTGTAAGCAATGAATGTATGAATTCAAGAGAGTAGTCGTTTCAGAAAATATGATTCAAGTATAAGCAAGTAAGTGAAGTAATTTGATCTTGAAATTCATGCGTATATATAGTAGTTAAGGAGTTGCAACTGCTGGTGAAGAGTTCTCAACGAATAGCAATGGCTGCAACTCTTCGCGAGGAAGAAGGATATTCAAAAGGAAGTGTCTTTTAAAAAAAATAGTAGTTGGAATCAGGTCAGTTGACTGGTCTATGAACTTCAATCGACTGAATTTGAAAATATAAACGTGTATACATATGTGCACAATTTCAATAGGTTGTTTATAGATATTCAGTCGACTAAATGACTTTGTTCAGTCGATTGAATTCTGTTGATAATCAAAAATCACCATAGCTCATTTTGTTAGAGCACTTGCCTTCTAAATTAGTGACCCGTGTTCGAGCCCAGCTCCATGCATTTTTTGAAAACTTGATTTTGATTAAAATATGCATGCAAGTTTATTTAAATGTGAATGATGATTTTTGAGGAAAGGTTTTAACAAAGCATTAAACACTACAACAAAACAGGCATTTTACAACGGGCAATGCCCGTTGTAATATGCATTTCACAACGGGCATGCGCCCGTTGTATTAGGCCTCGTTGTAATAGATCGACCATATTTTACAACGGGCAATGCCCGTTGTAAAATATGGATTTTACAACGGGCAATGCCCGTTGTAAATATGGATTTTACAACGGGCAATGCCCGTTGCAAAATAAATGCAAATTTAAAAAAAAATTACAGCAACATCTACATCATACTAATAATGAATAATTTAGCGAGTAATAAATATTATCATAAAACAACCAAAATCACATACGAAAAGACTAAAAGCTCGAGTCATAAAATTCCAACACATTCCAAAAAGTTAGATAAGTTTACATCGACATAGTTCTAATATACACATGAATGTTTACATTAACATTTAATAAACCTCTAATTCAGCTTTTCTCCGCTTTAGAAGTACTTGCATACAGTAAAGGATTTTATAAGTAAAATGTTGAACCTGCTCAGCCAGATATTCAGCTTCCACAAAGTCCACAAGTTGAGGATCGTAGTCCAATCACACCTCGTAGTATTACATCCCTCTCTGGCTAAACTCCAAAAATAGTACCTGATAGTTCCTGAACCATACGTGATCATCAATGATTGAAAAAACAAATACATGATCATGAAAGGGTTCCAGTTTTCACTGATCCTTTGGTGTTCCAAATATATCCAAACAGAGTAAGGTAATTTTTAATTATAGAAGGAAAAACTCAAAGGATTTAATGAGTAATTCAACTAGCAAAGCCTGAAGAGAGAATATTTAACATAAAACATTATGTTAATGTTTAAATGGCTAGTGTGCATGCACTATATATAATCACGTATCCATGTTAAAACTGTCCTGCAATTCTAGATTATGAAGCTCTGGTCCTTATTTCCAGGTCTTAGCATTACACAACATTTTGAAGTTGAAACCTCAAGCGATTTTTAACGATTACAGTAAGTAGTTGAAAAAAAATTTATATTAGTAAGAAAAGAACGTGAGCAGTTGCTAATATGTCCAACAACAAAATTTGTATGTGAAGAGCAGTAAAATATGAGTTAACATATCCTTATCTCACTTGCCGGTACAGACTTAATGCGTTGTTCAGTAGAAAAAGGATGTTGCAACTCACCAAAAACGGTTTTAATATCAGAAAATTATTAAGGAAAAAGAAACCAAATTTATATCTGGAAATGACTGTCGAAAGTACTTGTAATGAAAATTATGAAACGTTGAACTATGTAGAAGCTTTACCTTATAAAATAACTAGGGTTAAATAACCGTTAATAGTATAGAATTCCTGCAAATATGGATTCAAAAATGTTTTGGAGTTGGGGGAAGTAAAGTAAAATTAAACAATTTTCAAATTGCTTATCGACATTTGGTAGTCCTGTTAGCGAAGTATGAAAGAATTAAGTAGGGCTGGTTCAAGAGATAAATATATGTACTTGTTGAGATTGTATAAAATTTACGGCTTGAAATAAAAGTACAAATTTGAAATACTCACAGAACATCCTACTTTTAATCGTAGAGTATAAAACATTACCCATTTGTTCAAGCAATTTATCAGATGTTTACAGGAAGCAGTTCCAAGTAAGGAAAGTAATATAAGTCAGGTACACTGTGAATGTATACAGAGAAAACAACAAACAGAATCTATTAGTAACTGAAGAAATGGTATAGGCCGAATGAAATATTCGGGTACTGAACTAAGTGGATTGAAAGTTTGTATGCAGAATCGAACAGGGTTAAAACACAACGAAATCCAAAATTTTGGTCATAAGAAGATATTGTGATTGAAGTACATATGACAATAGTACTAAAACTACTAGATACAAAGGAGAATTGCTAAAAAGGCAGGAAATAAAAGTACAGCAATGCATGACAAATCGCATGTTCATTGTGTGCTTTTCCATCTTGCCTTATTTTACAAAGTATGGAATGACTAATTTTACACACCACACTCTTCCACTAGGTTTAAGAAATTGTGAACACCAGGAGAAAGCGGATTTGAGATTCCAGCTACAAGTAGTAACAACATATAGAATATAACAAACTAACCGAGACGGTAATTACTACACCAGTCTTGCATATTTGGGTTGAAAGAAATTCGAGAACATTCCAAAATATTGAATCTCCGGTCGGTATTAGACTAGAACAAGTAATTGCTGATAGCAAACAATTACTGAAACTTGCAGGATCAAGAGTGAAGATGTTTAAAAAAAAACTTAGCTTTAGGAATTTTGGATTCTCTGACAGCTTCCCAAATTGGCATGAAAGTTCAGCAATTTAGTTAGCAAAGGACAAACGCGACAAATTTTGATCGTACCAGCAATGCCTGGAGGCCCAAGGAGCTGCGACGGAGCTAAAAAGAGTGGATTGGATGGACGAGGAAGAGAAAAGGAGATAGAAGAGGCGGCTGCAACCCTAGTCCCCATTTTTTATTTTGTTTTCAGGAGGGATTGAAATAATTGAACAAACATGGCCACGGAATAATTTAGGAAATATTGAGACCTATTACCATAGGCATTTTAGGACCGTTGTAAAATTGGTATCTATTACAACGGGCATTTTAGGACCGTTGTAAAATTGGTATCTATTACAACGGGTAGTCATTGCCCATTGTAAAAAAGGCATTGTATAGAGCATCTATTACAACGGGCCTGAATGGACCGTTGTAATAGCCTACTATTACAACGGGCAGCCAATGCCCGTTGTAAAAAGGGCGTTGTAATAGAGTATTTTTGTTGTAGTGAAACTTGACTCTATATACATATTTGATGACTCTTGTTACAATATATAACTATAGGAACCATACTTTGAGTCGTTGAGTCCGGATGTTGTCGTAGTCATAGATTCGTGAATTATTGTTTCACGTCAGCAATAAAAATCTATGATCCAACAAGCCCATGGCCGTTCGCAATATGGGGAATTGATCTGATTGGCGTATTGCCAATAGCTAAAGGAGGGGCTAAATATGCTATAATTACCGTTGACTATTTCACCAAATGAGCCGAAGTGGAACCGCTGACCACCATTACCACAAAGAAAGTAATTAATTTTTTACTAAAACATTATTTGCAGGTTCAGTGTGCCATAGAAAATCTTCACTGATAACGGAAACCAATTCGAAAGCGTTGATTTCAAAGACTTTTGCAAAGGCTTCCGAATCGAGAAGAGCTCTTCCATGGTCGCTCATCTATAAGCAAGGGCACGTGGAAGCAATAAACAAGATCATCAAGTCCACCATCAAAAAGCGGCTAACTAAGGCTAAGGGGAATTGGGTTGACGAACTTCCACTCACACTATGGGCTTACATAACAACACACAAAGCCACAACTGGGCATACCCCATTCGCCTTGGTGTATGGTTCAGAAGCAATGATCCCCATCGAGCTAGAAGTCCCCTCTCATTGAAGGTAGAATTTCAATCAGAGGCAAAACAAGCAGCTCCTACTCGATTCACTTGATATGATTGATGAGAAGAGGGAAGAAGCCGAGTTGAGGACCGCTGCTCACTAGAAAAGGGTTGCATGGTACTTCAACTCTAAAGTTCACAACCAAACCTTCAAAGTGGGAGACCTCGTCCGCAAACGAGTCTATGTTGTATCGGGAACCTTTGGACCAAACTAGGAAGGTCGTATGTGATCAGTCAAAAGCTAGGGGATGGAAGTTTCAAACTGACAACCGTTGACGGAATTCAAATTCTACGAGCATAGAACAGCGAATCGTTGCGCTTATCTAGAGCTATCTTATGAACTTCCTATTTTTCAGCAAATAAGCCATCATGGAGTACCGAGGGCATTGTAATTAGACAGAACTTGTCCAACTTTTCTTAATAAAATTGCTTTGCTTTTTGAACCAATAAAACTGCATTCACAAAAGTAATCTATTGAGTCGACGGGGTCAAATTGGCTCAAAACCATTCAATCGCTGCTTGAGATAGTGGAATCGCGCTCAAGTACGCCCCACATAACCACCGGGTCGAAGGAAGAAAATCAACACAAACCGTTGGATCGGTAGAACCCGATCCCCGCCTTCTTAGAAAAGGTGTTGCTTCGGCAGCACCGGGAAGGCCCAAATCAACTACGCTCATCTCATAAGCCATTGAATTACCTTTTGAGCCATAGAATCATGCTCTTGAAGTCTAAACTCCTCATGTTGCCCGAAGACTGGTAACGACGAGAAGTTCCGAACCATTTTGGGTCGATGGGTCATATCGATCCCACAAGCCGCGCATTTCATAAGTCGTGCATACTCTTAAGTACCGATATTACCTCGGCAATATCAGGAAACTCGTCCATTACTGGAATAACAAGAATCAACCCACTCCCACTATAGGGAGAAACGGGTATGAATCCAATAATGTCAAACTATTACGAGCAGAAAATTCCAATTGTTGACCAACAATAAATCTAAAATCGAGCCATACAAATCACAATTCTCGAAGATAGGAACCACAAAATAGGTCCAATTACAGACATCTGAAAATGACTCGAATCAGCTGGTCACTTTTCAGGTGTTTGAAGTAAGCAGCCCCATGAACTGGGTGGCCCATAGGGGAGCACACCGATACTCAAATAAAAATACTAAAAAACAAAAGCACTTCACAATTCTGTTACTCCAAATAAAGAATTTTGGTGGTAATAAGAGGACTAGATAAAACAAAATAGCAGTAAATGAAATTGACATAAGTGCCTGAACCGTAAATAAGTAGACATGTAAAGTTACAATCAAAATGTCAACATTGCATTACTTATAACGTTTTCTGTACAAAATCAAAATGTGGGGACCGTACCCACACAATATCAGCTAAAAAAAAGGAAAAATATAGACACTACAATGATCAATGCAGTAAGCGCAGTCTCTGCACTTGAACAAAACACGTATCAATTAAACAAAACAAAATGTCTCAAAAAAAACACAAAACTGGCTCCACTACTATCCGGACCTGTCAACGCCTTCTTCCACCGCTCCCCTTCCCACATTTAGTTGGAAGTATTTGCTTCCCCTCTGAATCCCGGCCAGGGGTAGTGTCACTGCCTGTACTATCAACTATCTCCTCAGTGATAGCATCTCCTACCTGCTCTCCGACCTTCTCGAAAGACTCCCCTTTCACCTTGTGCTTTCGGGATTTGCGGACGTCTCTTTGAAGATTTTATCGCTTCAACCTTTTCCTTCTTAACGACAACCAGTTGCTGCTTAGATTTACGCAGCTGCTCAGTTTGGTTTTTCAGCTCTTGAGTTTTAGCTGCCGCGAAGTCGCCCTCCAAAGATACGAAAGGGTCGTCTAGACCATTCAATGCAGCGATCTTCTCATATTCCGGCCCCGGTTGCAAACCTGACACAGACGCAACAATCAGAGCAGCTACGGATACAAGCATCAAGGCGGTTGAAATAGCGGCGAGCCCAAGCATCGAGGAAACCGGTGGTCAATAGGTAAAGAAGACGAACTTATAAGATGAAAAATGAAAGCGTTAAGTTCATCTTATTCTTGCGACACTCAAACTCGGGGGAAACAAGAGGTTTACTGTAACATCCCCTATCTAGAGGCCCAAAACTAAATACTACAGATGCTGCAGTCATCTTTAGTATTAGCTTTCGGCGACTAAATACGGCTATGTTAATGGTATCTATAATATCAGAAACACTTGAATATGAAACAAAACACAGATTTCAAAACAACTTTTCTTCATTACATTTACAATAGATATTCGTCATCCTAAATGTTCATAGTCATATAGTCATAACAAACTTAATACAAACACAACGGATATACAACAAAGCATAAAACTGCAACTCCTAAATAGCTATCCGTTTGCCTCCTGCATGCCTCCGGTAGCCTAATTCGTCATCCTACTAAAACCTGAAAAAACCATAACCCCTCAGCCTACTCAAATCAATTTTGAGCACCCGAGAGTTTAAGGGGAAAATATAAACTTCGAGTCAGACATAAAGCCTGGTGTGAATAATACTATACATCCTGGTTTAATATGTTAAGTGAGACCACGCCGCTTAGCGGAACGGATTTCCCTACACTAACATCCTTTTAAAACATATCTTTGTAAAACCTTTTTCCTGCAACCAAAACTGGTTAAATACTGTAAAGCATCATTATGTAAACATACATAAATATCAGGTAATAAATGAACTATCCGTTCAAACACAAAAGTTTTGTTTGGCTAACTATTAACCTTTGGCTGACTCGGGCCTACCTGATAATAAAACAGAATTAATCTAACACCTGTTAGATACTCCTCTTCTGGACGATCTATCCTTAACTATCTGTTAACTACTTCTCTTCTAGACGGTCTGTCTCTAACTTAATCATCTTCCAGATCTTACTGATCTTAATGTTTTTTTGGGCTCACTAATAATCTATCTGTATACGAACATTTATTCCATTCGGTGTGCAATCATAATTTTAGTCTACCTGACCAAGCCCTACACATTGGAATTTTGGACAATAATTAGCTGGGGCTAATAGTTAATGTGTAGGGCGCGACCCTATACCAGTCCCATTTGGTATTCTAATATCTGAGTCATTTTTACTTAGGGATCCCCTTCTATAATTTTCCTGGAAAACGTTTTTAAAATGATTTAAAAGCTTTTAAATCAAACTTACACAAGGAAATATATATAATCTTAATGCTTTACTCAAAATCACCTTGCCATGTTGTATATATACTTTACTCAAAATTTAGTTGATGAAAACATTTAAACATTTGAAAGTACCCCTTTCGATTCCATAGAAAGTACACCTTTCTAAATCTTCTGAAAGCAACTCTTTTGAAACCAAGTAAAACCCTTTATTTATCTAGGCCTAGAGGCCAAAACCTTTCCTTTCGAAACCATACTTCAAACCTTTCGAAACCATTGAATTCTTTCCTTTCAAAAGCAATAAAACATTAGACATCCTACTTTAAAACACTTTAAAACATTGCCTTAGAAAACCTTAGGAAAACTTTCCATTTCAACCTTTTCGAAACCGTTCAGAAAATTGAACCTTTCGACCTTGTCGAAAGCTACCTTTCGACCCCTTCGAATGCTTGGCTTTCGACCCCTTTGAAACCATTCAGTAAATAGTACCTTTCGAAAGCATTAAACCTTTAAAATATAAACCTTTCGAAAGCTCTTTGGATTCAATTCAAAACATATGGAAAATCTCTTTTATAACCCTTCGACTTTATCAGAAGATACCTTTCGACCTTGTCAAAAGCATTGCTTTCGACCCCTTCGAAAGCTTTAAAACATTCTTTCAAAACAACAGGCTCCAGCCTTATTAACACTTTGAAACACCTCCTTCGAAAGCTTGGGTTATACTTCAATTAGAATTAAAAGGGTAAACCATCTAAGTCGAAAGCTTACTTTTGAAAGCATGGGAGAAGCGGCTGGATTTAAAAACAAGTAAACATTTCCACCTTGTCGAAAGCATGACTTCGAAAGGTTGAAAGGCGGCAGCTAGGGGAATTTGACCCCTTCGAAAGAAAGCTTACCTTTCAACCTCATCCAAAGGTTTAAACCTTTATTTTAAACATTTGAACTGGTTGAAAGCAACCAAGTCGAAAGCTCCTTTTCAAAAGCAAAGCAGGCATTACTTAGGCTTTTAAAACTAACATACTCCGACCTCTTCGACAACTAAGGTTTCAACCAAGTACCCTTCGACCTTGTCCAATTCATTACGTACCAAGTAACTTAATTCCATATGCATTGGCTTCGAAAGCTTGATGTCGAAAGCTAGGATACCTTTCGACCTTGTCGAAAGGTCTGGGCCTGAACCTTCAATGCTGAAAGTGGCTGGAACATGCTAAAAGTATGTTTTTGTTGTTTTTAACTTAGAAGAGATAACTTTTCAACTAACCTACCTCTGTTTGTCAAATTCTTATTGGTTAATAAATTCTTTTCAGAAAAGTGCTGCTAGTAATTTCAGAAATAAACAAAGATTTTATTTTATAAAAATGCCCCTTCTCCTTAATTAAATATATAAAACATTTAAGTCGCATACCTTAAATAATTTTATATATTCATCAAAACACTTAGGAAAAATCTGGAAAAATTCCAGAAAAACTATTTTAATATCTTTTCCAACATATAAAAATTCCAAACCTAAATATTAATTATTTTAGCCGCAAATAATTTATAACCCAATAAATCATTTTCTTCACTAAAAAATTAATATAAAATCCACATTAATTCAGAAAATTATGAAAATTGAAACCCATCTCTAAAATATCATTTTTGATCTGCGTTTAAATTTTCAAGGCATGTGGATGTCATATAATAGAGTTTTCATATCAAACATATCATAGAAGCTAATATAAACATGTGAAATTAATCAACAGGCATATACATAACTTTAATCATTCAAAACATGGCATAAACTTGCAAAATCATTTTGGATATAACTTAAAATCGAAAACCATAAGAAAATGGGATGTAGTAATTGTTCACCTTAGCTTTGAGATTAAAAGATGTGAGATTTGATGTTGAATTAGTTGACTATCTTCTTTCTCTTGAATCCTAGCTTTATCTTCCTTGAGAATAGAATTGGTGGCCGACCTTGATGTTTTAGTTTTAAAATGAGAATGAAAGTGTGCTTCATTTCCTAAGGGTTTAGGGTATAAGTCCCTCCGATTTCCCATTTTGCTCTTCCTTATATCCTAACACATTAGTTCATGTTGTTTCATTTTAATTTCCATTTAACATGGCACAGCTACCCTTACTTAAATCAAATCTCAACCGATTAATCTTCACATTATTTTATTTTATTTAACTAATTAAATATCCTAAATAATTTTGTAAAAATATGGGGCGTTACAGTTACCTGCATCAGAGGAATGGCTGAGAATGTCGATCTCATATTCCCCGCCTTCTCCTTCTTTTGATGGCTGCACGATCTTCGGAGAAGTTTCGGGCCCGGAATCCGCCAATTGATTGTGAGGCTGTCTTTACAATTTACCAGGCCTAGAAACGAGGGGCTCCGGCAAAGTTTTGGCAGTTGAAGTCATAGCTGCATCGGCTGCCTCCTGTTCCTTCTCAATTCGCAAGACCTCTCAACCCTTTATCAGTGCTCTCTTTGATCTCATTAAGGTAGGCATCCTCCAACTCCCGCTCAGTATAGACATCCTCGTTCTCTCGGAAACAGGCTAGAATTTCCTCCCAAACCACGGCGAGAGTGCGTGGGAACTTGGGGCTCAAATGGTTGAGACTCCCCAGATGCAACAATGAGTTGACATAGAAAATTAAGATGGTATCATCCATCTTCTCTATCTTCTTTTTGAAAGTCTCATGTAGCTCCAAATAATCCACTGTAATGGTGGCCTTCTCAACATCAACACGTGTTTTGTCGGTGCTAAGAGGTGCAACTCTTTCTTGGAGCGAGGCAATCATCTGGGCTTGATTGGAAATGGTCACGATCTCATCATATTCCATAATTGTTTTGTTATGCCCTTCAACAATCTTGTCCTGATTAGCAATAGTCTTCTTCTGAGCTTCAATAATCATGTCGTAAGCTTCGAGCTTCTCTTACAACTTAACTACGTCCGCACGGGCCTTCTTAATTTCATCCCAAAATACAATCTATATTTTCGCATGGGCCTCTTTCAGCTCCTTAAGCAAGATGGAACTATTCTTACTCTCTTGAAGTAACACGTTCCTCACTTGTATCAGTCGCTCAATTCTGGCGTCACATTCCGCTAACGCCCTCTCAAAATCATCTTTCTCTTATTCAAAGGAGAGGATCACTTGATAATTATCATGGTTCGTGTCGGCCAGCTGCTTGCATAACTTTTCCCATTCCTCGGCATGCTTCAAATCACTTTGGATCGCCTGAAGGTTGGGCATATAGGAATCTTTGCGGACTAGACGAAGGTCGCAGTCAAATTTAACTCCCTTTAAAAACCACCCGGGGAGCGCAGCTTCGGGTCTAGAGGGATCGGACGGATGAATGTAAGCTGGCCTCCTGTGAGGGCGTGAGGAACCAAAAGCGGACACCACATGGGTCGATGAGGAATGAGATGAAGAAGGAGCCTGAACGGAAGAAACCGAAACTTCAAGACCGATAGAAACAAGGGTCGGGGCAAAGGTTTGTGCTCAGAAGGATGGGAACCACGATCAAACTTTGACTTCTTGGACGTTTCCTCTCGGTCATCAGTGGTTTTTATTTTCTCATAGCCACCTTTATACGTCTGACCCCATTCTCTGTCATCACTACGATAAGCTTCTGCCTCCAATTCTTACCGCCTTCTCCATTCCTCCTCGGTCTCATGGGGCTGATGGCGGCTTGTAGACCGTTTTGACCAATATTGCAAATAAGTGAATTGCTCAAGATCGTTATAAATTCCACGGCCTCTCACGGTACCTGACATGAAGACTAAATAAAGAGCTTTAGCAATGATAAATAGGCCTAAATAAAGCGTGTGTAAGTGAATGTGACCTAGTGAAATGTGTATTGTGTCCTGGGGAGCCTAAAAGGACATCACAAACCGGATCGGGAAGCACTTTGGTAGAAATCGAGCCGACTCCGGGCAAAATATGATCCGAGCAAGGAGAAATCCCTTCGAATCCGAAAACTTCCCCCATAAGTTCGTCGATATCCATGTAAATGATGCTCAAATCCCAAATTCTATGCCGGCATCTTTAATTGGGGAATCCTGAGGTCACTTGGCTACTAGGGGAGCATCTTTATTGTGGACCTCTCCAGGAAGCGAGTCCGGGAGAACATGACTCATTCTCGGAGTCTTGTTACAAGAATCGGAGTCTCCTTCACCGGAGCCTTCATTGAAATCATCATCACTGGAGGAGGAGTCATGATTACTGCTACTCTCAACTTCACCCTCCTCCTTTTCTGTTGCCACTACAGCCTTGCCCTCTCACTGCTTGAACACGTCTTCCCCTTCATCTTGAATTGGGGGCATTTTGGCCCGACAGCTGGCTTCAGTCCTGACATCCCTTCCCTCATGAGTTTCTTCAGTTGACTTGCTAGACAAGTCTTCCTTTTCTTGAAAACCACCCTCTTCAAAGCCATGTGATTAAGAAGTGGAGCGTGTTCGTATTGTGGAACGAGAAGGAGACGGGAGTTCAACCACTACGGCAGATCTCGCAGGATGGAATAATCCATACCGAAGCAAATTTTCATCCATTAGCAAAAATTTAACCGATCTCTCTCTAGCATCTACGACCTTCAGGGTATGGAACATCTGGTCAAGTGATAGGTCTTTATTCGGCCTTGGAATAACTGTAAGAAGTATTTGGCCTGTCAGAAATCCCATAGCGACGTATCGAAACTCAATAAATAAAGGAGAGAACTTACCCTACGTTGTTTAAAGGCAGTTAAACCCCATGGGACATCTAATGAAGAAGTACCGAGTCTTGAATTGCGAGGGATTGCTTTGAAGCTGCAGCACGATCTTGCGATTCCATTGGGCCTCGATGATGACAAGGGACGGGCACTCGTCTCTCCTCTTAAACGAAAGAAAGTATCTCAACTCATCGAAACTTGGGGCACGATTAAATGTCCGCATAAACAAAACATGAAGGCAAGTCAGGATTGCATATCCGTTAGGATGAATTTGGAAGGGGCAATTCCTAAGTTCGAAAGAGTTTCTTTCAAGAAGTCATTGAAAGGAGGAACTGCTTCGTTTAAGCATATGTACTAGTGGCAAGCAGTCTATCTCAAAGGCGGCATATAAGCAAACTCATTCCTCTCTGGAAGGTGCACATCGTCCTTCTGAATGCCTTGTTGCAAGCAAATTTCATGCAGAACCTTAGCGGAGATTACGGAGGAAGCTCTCTCCTGTGGATTAAGTAGAAATCTGAAATCTAGAGGAGTCCGGCTTACAACTAGGCCAATAAGAACTAGCTAGCCATATTCAGCTCGTGAAGTAGAGGAGAAAGGGACGATGGAGGACGATTCAGCTTCTGAAAGTGTTGGACTTCCTCCACTGGACTTACGACGAGAGGATGGATACTTCATTCTATACAACAAAATTTGCATCCAATGTGGTCAGGTAATTCAATCTTTAACCAAAAATTCCCCTACAACACTTGAATTCCGAAGGAATATCGATTTACACCGGCACATCGGATTTCAAGTATATATCGGGGCAAGTGCGGGTTTTTATCTATGTGGGGTAAGCTTGGTGTCCTGAACACTACAAACGCTCTATCCCGTGTAGATAATTCGCTCACAGTAAAGGATAAAAACGGTTTTTCATATCACTTTTTGAAATTATTTATTCTACACTTACCCGTTATCGATCAACGATCGATAACGGATCCATTGTCCGAAGCGACGCAAAAAGCCCTTCTCGGTTCAGGTACACCAAGTGTGCAAAAACGAGACCAATCCAAACTCTCAAGAAGGCGATAACAACATAAGCTGCTTGCGAGATGCTATCCTAAGCCATTATTCCCCTTTGAAAGGATTAAAACCAATTTGCGATACGTCGTGTTGTATCAACAATGTAACGTAGTACAAGTCAAAGTTTGATTCTGTGGACAAAGACAGCAAAACATGTCAAGCACTAGGGCAAGTCCCAAGTGTCGTTTCGTGAAGAACTCAAGACTTGATTTACTATCCTCTTCCACAAAATCACAATCAACTCGGATTTTCCACGACAATCACAACCAATACAACCCCGTTGTCAAATTGCTAAACGAACGCCAGAATCAGCATCACCCGCCTTGAATCAAGAATCAAAGAGCAAGGATGATAGAAGTTCTCGATAGCAGCGATCCAATGATCCAAAGGAAATAGGCCAATGGCGATCCAAATCAACGGAGTCTCAGGTGATGTTGACTGGCCTAAGGCGATGGTGAACTTCAGAGCAGTCAACGGTAAGAAGCTTCTGCAATGGATGGTTGGCAACGACGATAGAACAAATGGATCTAGGGTTAGATGAATTTAGGTCGGGTCATGATGTAAATGGCTTGAGTCATGGTACAAAGGTAGATGGGAAGAAAGGGTCAGTTCGATTAAGTTAAATAGGAGATTGGATGGGAAAAAAACCACTAAGTCATTGGATCGCTAGCGATCCATGGACTATGGATCGCTAGTGATCCATCAAATTGCGTCTGATCTCCCCCAAATTCGCCAACCATGATCCACATGTTATTAGCAAGCATCTTGAAAGTTATGGAATCAAAATTGATTTGTGATAACAAGCAATGACAATCCACATCAAAACTCAACAAGCAGTTAAACAGCCGAAACCAAATTCGCATGATGGCCTTAACATGGCCACTTAAACCTCAACAAGTAGGAACTCGAAAGTAGTTACTTCCCGATCACGCCTTGTTTCCAACGAAGGCATACTCTTGGGGCTAAATGTTACCCAGGTTTTTAATCCAGTAGAATTCAAAGGAAGTTGGAACAGTTTCGTTGAGTCAGAACATCTCAAGAGCCAACCAAAAGGACTAAAAGAACCAACCAAGAAGAATCAGAGAAAAAGAAAGTGAAAACACACTAAGGTGATGGATCGCTAGCGACCCTTCTCCTATGGATCGCCAACTATCCATAATGTTCGGTCGTAGGTCCATCAATCCTCTTGCATCATGATCCAATAGGTGTTCTAAGAATGATGACTAAGTTTGATGGAATTCCAAGCTAATTATATCAAGAAGCGAGCATTTGTCTTATTCAATTAGAAGTTCAATGCAACTAGTGTATGGATCATCATCAAAACAAGGCAACAAGCTACAAAATTACATGGAGAACACCAACACGAGACAACAAATGTAATCCAAAAGAGAAAGTCCAAAAGTCCACCAAGCACATGGATCGCTAGTGGTCCATACACCATGGATCGCTAGCGATCCAAATGATTGTGCTAGATTTCCATGAAGTTTAAAGAAGAGGATGAAGAAAAGCATCGCAAGCAACTGAATCTTCAGTGACCTATAAGCTATGGATTGCTAGTGATCCATAACTTATGGATCGCTAGTGATCCATCAAGTTGATTGAGCTCGCTATGAAACTTCAATGCACCTTCGTATGTTCATTTGCAAGCATCTGGCAAGTCGGCCTAGCCCAATAGCTCTCCAAACCCTATAAATACAATCCTACCTGCAATATAAACAGGATCTTCTGGACTGTCTACTGAAACTCTGAAGACACTACTCTTCATTCTTCTTCTTCCACATAACGGTCATCTACAGGGTTCACCGTGATTTTCTAGTGAACTCTAGCATTGGTGGCTTGATCACATTTACATAATTCAATTGCGTTGTAATCAGATTAAACTTGTAATAGCAGTCAGTCAATAAGAAAAGTTATAAAGTGGACATAGGCTTCGTTAACAGCCGAACCACTATAAAAATATCTTGTCTCTTTTACTTTATCTACGAGTTTTTATTTCTTGTCTCTATTCTATTTGCCTTGATAAACTAGGCTCGTTCTTTCACACTCAATCCAAGGTGTTTATCTACTTTTTGGTTAACAAAGTGATTAAATTTCGGGATGTTACATTCTTTCCCCTTAAAAGAAATTCGTCCCAAAATTACCACATAAGAAGTTAACTCAAAAGGCATATATTACAAGTCATGAACCCATAAAAAAGATACATTAAGCAACCACAACACAAACAGTGCATACATAAGCCATACAAACAAGCAAGCAACTATCCAAACCTCAAGATAAGCTTCCCTCATACAATCCTCTATCTCCCAAGTACAATCTCTGGTGTCTTCACTCCACTGGATCTTAACCAATCTTACAACATTATTACGTCGTCTCTTCTCATCCTGGTCCACAATACAAACCGTATGTCTAATCATTGTTAAGTTCGGTTCTACCTCCAAATCCTCTTGCACGGACGGCTCCACAATCAATGACGGGTCATGTACATACTTCCACAAATGGGACACATGAAACACATTATGAATACCTGACAACCTCTTCGGCAACTCAACTCTATAATAAAGCAACTCAATCCTCTCGAGAATACGGAAAGGTCCAACATACATTGGTGCCATCTTCCCATCCTTTTCAAATCTAACAGCTCCTCTAATCGGTGAAATTTTTACATACGAAAAGTCTCCAAAAGAAAATTTCAAATCCCTTTTTCTCTTATCTACATAACTCTTTTGGTGATCTTGGGCTTCCTTCATCCTTCTCTTAATTACTACAACCTTTTCCGTAGCCTCCCGTATCATATCCGATCCAAGCACTAGAGGATCCTCGGTCTCTACCCAACATGCCAGTGACTTGCACGATCGTCCATAAAGAGATTTATAGGGCGTCATGCCAATGCTACCTTGATAACTTTTGTTGTAGAAGAATTCCACCAAGTACAGATGATCTTCCCAAGATTCTCCAAAATCCAAGATGTAGGCTCTCAATAGATCCTCCAAGGTTCGATTAACCCTCTCAGTTTTACCATCAGTTTGAGGGTGGTAGGAAGTGCTCAGGCTTAGCTCTGTTCCTAAAGCTACTTGTAAAGCTTCCCAAAACTTGCTTGTAAAGATAGGACCATGATCACTTGCTATACTCATTGGAAATTGATGCAATCGAA
Organism: Allium fistulosum; assembly: GCA_030737815.1. Lineage (NCBI taxonomy): Eukaryota > Viridiplantae > Streptophyta > Magnoliopsida > Asparagales > Amaryllidaceae > Allium > Allium fistulosum. Next base: position 895,725,733 of record CM060907.1, on the reverse strand, counting down.
CGATCTCCCTCATATAAATCTCTGATAATGATGTTGCAGTCCTTGTCAGCTTGACTAAGATAAAATAAGCACTCTCAGTCATTTGATCCATAATGACCCACACTCCTTCATTCCCTTTCCTAGATTGATACAATTCATCAATAAAATCCATTGATACATGTTCCAATGATTTGGGATCTCCAGAGGTTGGAGTAGCGTAGCAGTTCTCTGGTGATCACCTCTTATCTGCTGACAGTTTGCACACCTGCTCACAAAGATAGAGATATCCTTCTTCATTCCAGGCCATGTAAATACTCTTTTCATATCCTTGCATATCTTATTGACCCCAGGGTGTATACTTAAATTAGATTTGTGGTATTCCATCAAAAATTCCTACCTTGGTCCTTCAACATCTGGAATGCATAGTCTTTAATTCATCGTTAAAACACCTCGTCTATCCATCTCAAAGTCCAAACATAAACCCTCTTTAACTCCTTGCATTAATTCTTCCAGAATACTATCTTTCCTTTGGTTGCTCGAAATCCTTTCCTGAAGAGTCGGAGTAACCTCCAAGAGAGCCAAGATTGCATTTTTGCTTAAAGCATCTACCACCACATTAGCTTTCCCTGGCATATAGAGAATACCCAAATCGTAGACCACCAGAAACTCTAACCATCGCTGCTGCCTTAAGTTTAGATCTTTTTCAGTGAATAGATATTTTAGGGATAGGTGATCCGTGAAGAGCTCAAACTTCTAACCCAACAAGTAATGTCTCCACATCTTCAAAGCAAACTCGACCATTAACAATTCTAGATCATGCATGGCATAATTCTTCTTATGGGGTTTCAACTGCCAACTAACATATGCAATAACCTTTTTGTGCTGCATCAGAACAACACCCAATCCCACTCTACAAGCATCGATATACACTGTAAATCCTCCACTTCCATCCGAAATGGCTTAAAGTGGGGCACTGGTTAATCTCCTCTCCAATTCTACAAACGCTTTCACACACTTTGGAGTCCATAAAAACTTCTTCTTTGTCAGCTTAGTAAGATGTAAGGAAATTTTAGAATAATCCTGAATGAATCTCCTATAGATTCTGGCCAGGCCTAAGAAACATCGAACTTCGGTAGGAGTCTGTGGTTGCTTCCATTCTTGAACAACCGCCACCTTCGCTGGATCCATTGAAATGCCATCTCCTGACATAATATGTCCTAGGTATCTCACTTCTAATTGTCAACAATGGTACTTAGAAAATTTTGCCTTCAAAACATGCTTCCTTAATGTCTCTAACACCACCTCCAAATGGTGTTGGTGTTCTTCCTCGGACTTAGAGTAGATAAGGATATCATCGATAAAGACTAACACGAACTTATTGAGAACATCTCCGAAAACGTGATCCATAAGGTCTATGAAATACGCGGGTGCATTTGCTAACCCAAAAGGCATAACTAACCGCTCAAAGAAAAAGCCTGGCCCTCTAAATGCAGTTAATGGTATGCTATCTTCGGCTACCTTTAACTGGTGAAATCAAGTAGCCAGGTCCATCTGGGAGAATACATTAGCTCCATGAAGCTGGTCAAAAATTCGTAAATGCGGGGCAAGGGGTACTTAGTCTAAATGGTCATCTTCTTCAACTCTCGATAATCCACATGCAGCCTTAAAGAACCATCATACTTAGCCACAAAAACCATAGTTGATTCCTAACTAGAATGATTTGGTCTAATCAAACTCCTCAACAAGTCATTAGTTTGAATAACTAGCTCCTCTCTCCTTCGAGGCCATTCTTCGCTTAGGTTGAATCACAAGTCTCGAACCATGGACTAAATCAATATAAAACTGTATGTCTCGATATGGGGGTAGGCTATTAACCTCTTTGAACATATCAAGAAAATACTTAACAACTTCTATAAACCTTAACCTTTCTTGGGATGATTCAAGGGTATACAAGAAACTACACATACTAATGGCGGGATCCCCACATAGCACTTCAACAAAATCCCCAATCTTAGTCCTTATAAATACCACTCGCTTGACAAAATCGGAAACCACCCTATTCACTGACAGCCAATCCATACTCAGCATAACATCAAACTCCTCAAAATCCAAGACAAAAAGGTCACAAGAAAATTGGTCGGTAAGATAAGAAATTTGTACACCCTCATAAATCATACACAACTTAGTGGTACCTCCTATGGGGTTCTACATGTAAATAGGGTTTTCCATAAAATTAGAGGAAAGTTGTAATCTATCGACAAATTCTTTAGAAATGAAACTATAGGAAGCCCTAGTATCAAAAAATACTCTAACAAAAACTCCATTAATTATTAAAGTACCTTCATGGACTCCCTTTCCTTTTACATCTACCGAAGACGATGGCTCATCCTTGATAGCCTACACTTTGATCTGTTGTCCCTTCTTCATAAGTGGGCAATCCTTTACCATATGCCCCGGCTGCTGACAGTTATAACAAGTATTTCATCTCATACTCTACTACAGATAGGTCTCCCTACTTGAGATCCAAGAAATTCCTATATATCTGAGTTTTTCCATCTGCAGGCAAGAAATGATCCTCAAATGCTTTCATAATTCTAGCCCACGAGAAATCATATTCTACAACATTACCTATAATGGAGTCCCACCATGCCACTGCTCCCTCTTTCAATTGCCACGATGCTAAGAACCTCTTTTGCTCATCCGGAAGATCAAGACCCTTGAAAATCTTTTCACATGAATGCAACCAAGCCTGAACTTCTATGATGAATTCAGTTCCCTTAAATGGTTTCCCTCCAAGATTTGAAAAATATTTGCAAATGGTTGCAAAATTCATCGTAGGCTGCACTGATGGTACCCCTTCAATAATCCCAACTCTTCCAGCATTTGGAGCTTGATCGTTGGTAGTCTAGGTTCTACTAGATGCCCTACCTCATCTTGACCTATTACTCATTTCTTACTACCTGGACATAGTAAGGGAACTCTTAGAATACTTGGACTAGATAAATCTTAAAGAAAGGGTATTACTTAAACCTATTAAAGCTGAACTAACTATCAAAATATGTACATATATATACGAATAAAAGTTACAAATATTCTCTTTCGAAGAGTTGATCCCAACCTAAAGCCTAGGTGTTTGCTCAACCTAAGCTCTGATACCACATGTAACGATCCGCCTTTCTTACTCTGAAAGATGAGCCATTGGGGTAAAGAAAAAGAAAGACAAGAAGAAACTGAGTAACATAGAATCTCATAATGCAACGGAACAATATATAATAGTCAACATAAGATCATGCATAGTCACTTCCATAATAATACATTAGAGTTATAACAGTACAAATTTCATCCAAGGATAGTTATAACTGCCTATCCCCATATTACTGATACGAAATACACAAAACTACAGCGAAGCCACTTGCTCAAAGCTCCTCCAAAGTGCATCCCTGAGAAACCTGAACTACTTGGTTATTGATACAAATTTGAGTATCCAAGAGCTTTAGGGAGAGAAATTAAAACTCCGGTTAGACATAGGTCTGGTGTGAGTAAACTCCAACAAGTGAATTATTACTTTAAAAACTCTTTAAAAACAAGGGTATCTCATAAGAGCACGTCGCACATAAACATGGATGGGTTTTTACCTTACGATAACCAAAACATTTTCCATAGGAAAATCCAGTGATTTTCTAGTAATGTCTAAGCATTTTGAAAGTAAATGTAGAACATAGCTGGTGTGCTTGCATCTCACATTCCAACATATTTGGGCGTAACTATGTCGGTAAGGCACTTATTGGAAGTTGGATTCCATCAATGACAAGGCAACTAGGGTACCACCTGCACAGTGCACATCTAGATAAAATATACCTAGATAATAAGAAAATCTTGTACCCCTACTACGCAGGACCGGCCTACCCCTTACTAGATAGTACCAAATAAGATCATCCTTCAATTGGGATCAACAACCGCATTGGGCCCCAAAAGCATAATAAGTAGATAGCAATCGCTCTAGATTAGGGATGACCGCACCCTAATAGGTGCAACCCATATAGCCTTGATGCATCTCCCATGTTTTAATCATTCCTGGCCGATGCGGCTTAAGGCTACGTTTTACCCTTCTTTAGCAATTCCCACTTGGAATGCTAACACTGACTTCCAAGCGATAATGCAATTTTAGCATTCGTCCATGCTAGTCGTTCAGGATATGAACGAACCGAAGGCACTACCTCTCCTACATCCATTTTTGAAATCACCCTCTAAATTAGTAGCACGTAGCCCTTGCACTTCAAAGATCTTTGTCTTCGATTCTAGTTGTTTCCAATTCAAACGCTTATGTTGGTTCAAAGTGATTTTCGGATAACGCACGTTATCCGATCCCAGTCTCTTCGAACCAACATCCAATATTTAAAAGGTCAAGTTATCGATAGTGGACAACTCCACTATCTAGGGTGTAAAGGTTTTCATATAGAAATGAAGTCCTTCATATACTTAATTTATCATGGCCCACTTATTGAAATTAACTCTCTTGCATTTATCACATTTCGACATTCAGCGTCCGTGCTAAATACAAGATGACTTGTTTCCAATAAAATGTTTGAATGTTTTAGTTATAACTTATTCATATTAGTTTGTCTATTTAATGGTACAGACAAGGGATCTGTTTAAAACTCATTCATTTATAAAGAAAGCTTTCTTTAAGTAAAATTGATAGAGTTTAAAATAAACCTTTATTTGGTAATAATTAAATCTTAATTTAATTACTAATTAAATCTTAATTAAGCCTTAATTAAGTCTTAGATAACTTTTAATTAATTAATTAAACCATACCTGATTAGTAATTAATTAATAATTAAATCCTAATTAAATAATAATTAATTAAATAATTAAACTTAATTAAATAAAAATTAATAAATAATTAACTCTTTACTTAATTAATAATTAATTTAAAATCTTTCTTAATCATCTAATTATAACTAACTTACTAAATTAATACTTAAGTATTGATTACTTTTACTTAATTATTAATAAATTAATAATTATTTTTAAATAACTAATTAATTAAGTAATATTCAAAAATCATACTTAATTAAGTTATTGTTAACTATTATACTTAAAGTATATTTTGAAAATAATTTCCAAAAATATTTAAGATAAACACTTTTAGTTTAAAAAAGAGTTTGATTTCTCGAACTGCATCCATAGTGACTATCACTGTGGACATAGAGTTAGTTTTCTAAGTTAACATTTCAACTCTAACCCTTAAAAACTTTACTTACTTTATAAAACATAGCAAGAAATTTTGAAAACTAAAATAAAGTTTGAAACTTTGAAATATTTTTAGTTGTTATTCCACCTTTTGGCAAGGCCGTGAAATCATCAATTTGGTTAGAAACCGATAGTTACTAGCCTTGAGAATCAGTTGAATGAGATACTATGCATGATGGTCGAGCATAACAGGACTGGGACCCAATCGAGGTGTAATCAATACTGAGTAATTGGCATAGCCTCGTGAAGCTATATTCCAAATTTCAAGTCGATCGGGGTTCATAAGCTCGAGTTACGGATAAAGCTAGGATTTATATAGATCGATCGGGAACGATCCATAAAATAGCTCAAATCAACAAAGAATGATCAATATCTCAAAATCCACAAGGCCAATTCACATCAAACTTTTAGAGCGTTAGTACATTAAAGAGTGGAACCCATAAAAGTGATCATAGGTCAAAACTTTGAGCTTCAAGGAATGCCGATAATTTTATGCATATACTTCATAACGATCGGTGTAGCTCGGTGAATGATTCAAATGCAACAAAGATTGATCCATATCTCGCAATCTATAACTCTGAATGACTTCAGATTTTAGGTGCAGGGCATAGAGGCATGTGGGACCCCTACAAACGATCGCATGGCAATCGGAGACCAAAATAATGATCAGTATAAAAATACCAATCGTTCTAAAACAATAATTAATGTTAACTGATCGTTATGGTAGGTCTCTATGGACTTGGAGAGCCTTCTATCAAAATCTTAGCGAAATATCTCATCATCTCACCCTATAAATACAGACCTATGGGTTCATTTTCAGGATTTTTACGCTAGTGGTTACTCTAGACTCCATTGTAATCAAGTGTTAGCTTTATTCTACTATTGTAATCAAATTCACAAGAGAGTAATAAAGGATAGTCTTCAAAGTGGACGTAGGCATATAACGCCGAACCAAGTACTCATGCACAAGTGAAAGTCGAGAGGAGAAAGAAGTTAGAAACGAGTTTAGAAAATAAAAGAAGATTTGAAAAAAAACAAAGTGAAAAATTGTTTTTGTTTTTTTTTACATGGAAGAAAACTATTTACTAAGTGAAATGTATTTTCAAAAGAGAAGTTTGATTTTTGTTTTCTTTTTTTGGTTTTTTTTTTCAAAATTTTTTTATATGTTTTTTTTTGTAAATTTTTTTTTGTTTTTGAATTTTCAAATATTTACCAAAAGGATCTTTTCAAAAAAAATTGTTTTTAGAAAATGGAAATTTGATTTTTGTTTTTGTTCTTGAATTTTTTGAAAAAAAATTTGTTTTTGAAAAGATTTTATATTTTTTTTTGGATTTTTGTTTTTGATTAAAAAATTTCAAAGGAAAGGATTTAAAAGGATTTTTTTTGGATTAAAAACTAAGTTAAAATTTACAATTTTTTTGGATTTTTGATTTTTGACTTTTTTGTTTTTTTAAATATGTGTGAAATAATGCAACTAAATGAATGCAAAGGACTTAATTACAGTTTTATGTCCTTAGTAGCTCCTAACCTAAAATTGTATAATCACACTTTGTCTTAAATCAACACAAAATTTTCTCAGCCAGGTAACGGGCAGGGGTTATCGGTGCACCACGAATCACCGTAGCAATGCAGCCGAAGGTTTAAGTACCTTTAAAGGAACAACCAGTATAATATTTACGTATCACCGTAATTTTTATAACTGGTTATTACTCTGCCGTAGCCTAGATACCAAGAAATAAAATTGTTCAAAGAAAACAATTGTGAAGACACAATTAAGCCCTAGATGAGCTCGCGGCACCCTTAAGTCGAATGTCTAACCTTTATTATTAGTCAAATTCTATGATGAAATGCGTTTGTGGGCTAAGGAAAGGGTGATGAAATCCCTCACCTTATGTGAATTGGGGTATTGCCCTTAGAAAAGAAAAACAAGATGAGATGAATGCAAAACAAAAATTAAATGTGAATTTACAATGCAACTAAAATGAATTTGTTTTTTTTTGTTTTTGGAATTTGAATTTTTTTATATAAATGCAAATGCAAGCAACCAACAATGCAATTCAAATAAAAACAAGGGAAAATGGCACGATACCAGAGCGTGCAGAATTTTTTAGCAATTGATTTTAAGCGGCAATTTTTTAATATTTATTTTAGCAAGCAAGTGGTTGTTTTTGGAAAGCACTTCTTTCTTTTGCGAGTTTCTGCTTTGGCAATCTGCAAGTAAAACAAAGATATATATATATATATAAAGGTTTTTTTAAGGAAGACTTAAAACAAATTTTTTTATTTAGGTTAAAACGAAAACAAATGCAAATTTTTTTTATTCAAGTGAGACGAAAGCCCCCTTTTTTAATGATAAAACAAAATAAAATTAAAAGAAAGCTAACAATTTTTTTTGAAATAAGAGATAACTTAGAAAATCAAAGCAAAACAAAATTTAAACAAACAAAAGAAAGAATATATATATATATATATATATATTCACCCACTAAACTTCTAACCAGGCCTACCAAAACGTTTGATTAAAGGAAATTCTCGTTCCCATTTCTCAATTAACACCCACAAATCAAATTTTTTTTTTGAGTTTCTTCCACACCCAACAAAACAAATTACCAAAATAAAAATAAAATATCGAACTGTGGGCAGCAGTGGCTTCTGATTTGAGGAGGAAGTGGAATTTTGGTCGCGTGTTGTAGTTTGGGACGAGGAGATTGGGTTGCGAGTTGTTCGGGGTGGAGTTGCTTGATCGGGCAGTTTGATTGCGAATTTAGGATGTTGAATTGTGGAGTGCGAGTTCGATTTGGCGTTCTACGGTGGTTCGAGTGGATGGGATTTAGCGATTCTGGGTTTCGAAGTTTTCGAGATTGGGTATTGGGTTGTGGTGGGTTGCGTGGGGATTGGAGTCACTGTTGTAGGAGGTGATTGAGGTTGTTTTCGTGGGTTTGCGATGTTTGATTGGAAGAAGGGGTTGAAGCAGGTCGGTTTTCTTTTATTTTTTATTTTTTTTCGGTTCAGCAATTTGTTTGGGTGATTGCAGTCTTGCTGGATTAAATGGCAGATGTGTATCTGATTATGAGTGAAGTGAATGGCAAGTTGATAACAAGTGTATGTAGTGTCGTTGATGATGTTTGGGGCAGTGGAAAGGAACAGAGGTATGTTATGTGGTATGGAGTTGTAGGAAGTGGAAGAGATGGTTGTTGAAGGAAAATGATGGCACTGTTGAAGGAATGGGAATTTATATGGTTTTGTATATGGTTTCTAAGGGTGAAGACGAAGTTTGACAGTGGCTGTCTCTGGTTTCAGGTGGTGAACTGTGGGCAGCAATCAAGGAGGGGGTAGTATGTAGAGGAGTGAATGATGTTGTTGTATGTATATGGTATGTGAATATGATTAGGAAGTGGTGATTGATGAGTATGTGATATGAAGTGGGGAGATGAAGTTTGAATGTTGAAGTTTGAAGGCTGCTGTGTTAATGTCAGGGTAGTTTGATCTGTGATGAAAAAGGGGTGATTGTGATAGAACAATAGATGATGGCTATGTAGGGTTGGGTATGAAGACAGGGTGACGTACATGGATAATGTAGTGTTTGTAATATGGGGAGTATGCACTGTGCAGTTTTGAAGTCGATGAAAGGAATTGCACAGATATGGATATGGATATGCTAGCAGTTGTGTTAAATGAAGAAGTGGTGGAAGTAGTGGTCAGAAGTGTGATTGGCAGAACTGTGGAAGACAGTGATGAGAGGTGAATGCAGTGGTAGTGGTAGGAGAAAATTGAAGCACTGTTTGGTTGTGGAAAGCTGAGGGTCTGTATTTGCTGTCTTATGTGGATTGGGAACAGGGTTTGACAGTGGTCAGGGAAAAGGTCAATGTGATGACAGGAGATGAAAATTGTAGCAAGTTGAGTATTTGATGACAACTTAGCAGAGAAGGAGTATATGGGTGGGCAGGTTGAAGCACTGTGATAGAGCTGTGATGAAGTGAACTTAGGGAAGGGCGATGGCAATGTTCGAAGCTGCTGTAAGATGTTCAAGGCAATACAGTGCCGATGAGTGTTGAAAAATACCCAATGAAATGTGAAATTGTATCAGTGAAATGAGTGAAAATTGTAACGGTAAGAAACTGTTTGTGATAGTGAGATTGTAAATGGAACGGGAAATGTGAAATTGCAAAAAAAATTGTAAATGTAATTCAAAATGAAATAATTTTTTTTATATTCTGTATGATTTTTTTTTTAAATATATGCAAATGCTAATGAACAACACACTAGGAAAAAAAACAACAAACAAAATGCAAACAACAAAACCAAACAACACACACAACAATATTTTTTTTAAATGCAAACAAGCACTCAAAATAAAACACACAATAAAAATCAAACGAAAATAATTCGAAGAATAAAGAATCAAAATCAAAACAAATTCCCCGGCAACGGCGCCAAAAACGTGGTAATCGACGGAATTTCTATCGAGTTAGAAAACCGTCGAAAAAAACCGAAAATGAGATCCCCCGCACACTTAATTTTGACTGTGTCCCCACAGTCGATGCATGATATAATGAGTGTAACAGGGAAACTATGTACAAATTTACAAAAGAGGGTTAACATTCTTACTAGACGTAGCTTGGCTCATGAAGAATCATGAGCTCCTCCTCTTGGTTACCGGGCAATTCCAAGAAAGGTTTTAAACGATGACCGTTGACTTTGAAAATCGATCCATCCCTTGGGTTTTCTATTTCTACGGCACTATGTGGAAAAACAATTCGTACCACAAATGGTCCGGTCCATCTTGATTTAAGTTTCCCAGGGAATAAATGAAGTCTTCAGTCATATAAAAGAACTTTTTGGTTAGGCGAAAACGTTTTCCTTAGGATTGACTTGTCATGAAAAACATTGGTTCTTTCTTTGTAAATTTTCTCGTTTTCATATGCGTCGTTCCTAAGTTCTTCTAGTTCATTAAGTTGTAGTTTTCGGTTTTCGCCAGCTTTCTCTAGATCAAAGTTTAAGTTCTTAATTGCCCACAGCGCTTTGTGTTCGATTTCAACTGGTAAATGGTAAGCTTTACCGTAAACTAAAAATGGGGACATCCCAAGGTTATTTTTAAAAGCAGTACGGTAAGCCCAAAGTGGGTCGGTCAATTTCTGAGACCAATTTGTTCGATTTCTATTGACAGTTTTCTCCAAGATTTGTTTTATTTGTCGATTTGAAACTTAAACTTGGCTACAAGTCTGAGGATGATACGGAGTGGATAACTTGTGGTTTATCGAGTATTTTTTCATTAAGTTTTCAAAAGAACGGTTGCAAAAATGGGTTCCGTTATCACTGATTATTGTGCGAGGTGTGCCGAACCTCGAAAAGATGTTTTCTTTGAGAAATTTCACAACAATTCTATGGTCGTTGGTTTTGCAAGGAACGGCTTCGTCCCATTTTGAAACGTAATCGACAGCGAGAAGGATATACAAGTTTCCAAAAGAGTTGGGAAAAGGTCCCATAAAATCGATACCCCAAACATCAAAGATTTTGATCGTAAGAATGGGGTTTAGAGGCATCATATCTCGTCGAGAAATTCGTCCAAGCATTTGACATCGATCGCAAGTTTTGCAAAATTTGAATGAGTGTTTGAAAAGAGAAGGCCAATAGAATCCACACTGAAGCACTTTTTCTGCAATTTTTCGAGGACCGAAATGTCCACCGCACGCTTGATCGTGGCAAAACGAAACAACACTCTTTATCTCATTATCCGGAATGCAACGTCGGATGATTTGGTCGGGACAATATTTGAACAAGTATGGATCGCCCCAATAGAAATATTTCACTTGGGACATGAATTTGTATTTATCCTGTTTGGACCAAGATGAGGGAGTTTCTTTAGTGACTAAGTAGTTCACTATATCAGCGTACCATGGATCGATCGAAATTGAAAGAAGTTGTTCATCGGGGAAGTTTTCATTGATTGGCAAAGAAGATGGTGCATTCGGAAGACGAGACAAGTGATCGGCTATGACGTTATCGGATCCTTTTTTGTCTTTAATTGTAAGGTCAAATTCTTAAAGTACAAGGATCCAATGTATCAAACGGGATTTAGCATCCTTTTTAGCGAAAAGATATCGAAGCGCAGAGTGGTCCGTGTACACAGTAATGTGTGACCCGATCAAGTATTTTTGGAATTTTTCAAGAGCAAAAATGACAACAAGAAGCTCCTTTTCGGTTGTTGTGTAGTTGAGTTGAGCGTCGTTCAAAGTCATACTCGCGTAGTAAATGACATGATGTATTTTGTTAATGCGTTGTCCTAAGACAGCACCAACCGCAAAGTTCGAAGCATCACACATGATTTTGAAAGGAAGATCCCAATTGCGAGCGCAAATGATTGGAGCAGAAATGATTTCGTTCTTAAGATGTTCAAAAGAAGAGATACAATCAGAGTTAAAATCGAAAGGAACGTCTTTTCCGAGGAGAGTAGTCAAAGGATGAGCGATTTTGCTAAAGTCTTTCACAAAGCGTCGGTAAAAACCAGCGTGTCCTAGAAATGATCGAATGTCCTTAATAGATTTGGGAATGGTTAGGTTTGCAATTACATCGATTTTTGCTTTATCTACCTCAATGCCGTTATTTGAGATGATATGTCCAAGGACTATGCCTTGTTTGACCATAAAGTGGCATTTTTCCCAATTCAAAGTCAAATGTTTTTCTTTACATCGATTTAGAACCGATTCAAGATGATGTAAACATTGGGAAAAAGAATTGCCAAAGATTGAGAAATCGTCCATAAAAACTTCTAGAAAGCGTTCAATCATGTCGGAAAAGATTCCAACCATGCATCGTTGGAAAGTAGCAGGAGCATTACAAAGTCCGAATGGCATATATACGTCGATAAGCAAAGGTACCGAATGGACATGTGAAAGTCGTTTTCTCTTGATCTTCGGGAGTGATTGGAATTTGGTTATAGCCGGAATAACCATCAAGGAAGCAGTAGAATTCATGGCCGGCTAAACGTTCGAAAATTTGGTCAATGAAGGGAAGAGGAAAGTGATCTTTTTGTGTTGCGGCATTTAGTTTTCAATAGTCAATGCAAACATGCCAACCCGTTTGAGTATGAGTTGGAATAAGTTCGTTTGAATCGTTCTTGACAACGGTTAGCCCAAACTTTTTCGGTACAACGTGAATTGGGCTAACCTATGAACTATCAGAGATTGGGTAAATGATTCCGTTGTCAAGAAGTTTAATAATTTCACCACGCGCCGCATCTTTCATTTTTGGATTAAGCCTTCGTTGCGCGTCACGAACTGGCTTGGCATCATCGATTAAATGGATGCGATGTTGAACAATAGCAGGGCTAATTCCCTTTATATTGGAGATGGACCATCTCATCGCTTCCTTTTTTATCGAAAGAATAGAAAGTAAGGAGGTTTCTTGCTCAAGAGAGAGAGTCGCAGAAATTATGACAGGCAATGTTTTGTTATCACCTAAGTATGCGTACTTCAGGTGATCGGGAAGTGGTTTGATGTCCAACTTTGGGAGTTTTTCGATCAAAGATTTGGGTTGAGATTCGGACTCAAAAGGAAGTGATTCAAAAGGAAGAGTGTATTCAATTTCGTTGGGAATTTCGTGAAACAATTTTTCGTACTCGGCCTCGCGTTCATCGTTAAGATCAAGTGTTTCATTTTCAAAGTTCTCGTGAATGGCACTAACTTCCAACGTTTGGTCATGAGGTTCATTCGATTGGCTTTCAAGATTGAAATTGTTGAGATCCAAAGTCATGTTTCCAAAAGAGATTTTCATTGAACCGTTACGACACTTGATTAAGGCATTTGAGGTGGCTAAGAATGGTGGCCTAAAATCAATGGAATTTGACTCGGGGGATTTGACACGGGTTGTGTTTCGAGAACAATAAAATCAACGGGGAATATGAATTGCCCTACTCGAATGAGCACGTCCTCGATTTCTCCCACAGGTTTCTTAATGGAATGATCGGCGAATTGAAGCGTAACTTTGTGGGTTTGAGCTCATCTATACCTAATTGTTCGTACATGGAGTATGGAATTAAGTTGACACTAGCGCCTAAGTCTATCAAACATTTGTTAATCATCTTGTCTCCAATTGTACACGAAATCGTAGGGAAGCTAGGATCTTTGTATTTTACGGGCATGGACTGGGACAAGACTTCACTCAAACTGGCGGCTAAGAAGACTTTTTTGGGCACTTGAGTGTGTCTCTTTTGGGTGCACAAGTCCTTAAGAAATTTTGTGTAAGTGGGGACTTGTTGAACAATGTCAAGAAGCGGAATGTTAACTTTGACATGTTTAAAAATTTCCAACATCTTTTCCATTTGGTCCGAGTGTTTCTTTGGTCGAAGACGATGTGGAAATGGGACATGATACTCGGAGGTAGGTCTACTCGAGTAGAAAAAGAAGAGTTTTGATTGGCATTCGATTCAACGTTTGGCTTCACGTTCTGTTCAGATTCATTCGTTGTTTTAGAAGTATCGAGAGAGGTTTCCGGTAATCGTTTGGATTAACGACTTGATTATCGATTTGTTTACCGGAACATAGAGTTGTGATAACATTCAATTGGGTGACGTTGCTATCTTGAACAACATGGGCTTGATTTGAATTTGCGTTTTGATTTCTCGGATTTGAAATGGGTTGGCTTGGCAATGTTCCTCATTCACGTTCGCTCACAGACGTGGCTAATTGACTTGTTTGCATTTCGAGTTTTGCAATTGATTGGTTTGTGTTTTGCATATATGAAGTCAATAAATTTTACAAATTGCTGTTTTATTGAAGGCTTTGAGTAGTTTCCTTAGCCAATGTTTCAAGAGTTTTCTCAAGTGAACTTAAACGTTTATCGTCTTGGGGAGGATAGCAGAATTTGGTTGAAAATTTGATTGTTGCGGTTGATTGTGAGACGGACCTGCCAAGTTTGGTTGAAAATTGTTGAGTTGAAAGGGAGGGTTCGAAGCATTATTCGGGAATGCTTGAAAATTAGGACGAATCGTATTCGTGTTGGGATTGTTTTGGTTCCACCCAAAATTCGGATGATTTCTCCAACCAGGGTTGTACGTAAAGAAAATGGATCATTTTTGGCTTTATTGAAAGCATTGATTTGTTCGACAGAATTGGGACACTGATCGGCTATATGATTAGGATCGTTGCATTTATAACACATCGGTTGGGAAGCTTGATTCATTTGATTCGATGAGAAAACGTTATCAAATTTTTTAATCATTGCATCGATCTTAGCTTCCAAAGCAAAAGAAGATCCTCTCGAGTGTGCACTCGATCGTGAGTAAATTGTTTTTCGTTCGAACGTTCCCATTGGGATGATTTTTCAGAGAGGTTTTCAAGAAATTGTCAAGCATCGTCGTGATGTTGGGCAAGAAAGTTGCCTTGGCACATTGATTCGAGCATGGTTCGTGAGCTATTTTTGATTCCATCGTATAAGATTTGGCAAATCGTCCATTTTTCAAAGTTATGGTGTGGACATTTTATCAAAAGCTCTTTGAATCTTTCAAAATATTTTCCAAATGGTTCTCCCTTGAAATGATGAAAATTAACAATTTCATTTCGGATTCTACTCGTTTTTTCCAAAGGGTAGAACTTTTTTAAGAAAGTTTTATGAATTCTTCCCACGTTTTAATTGAGTTTGATGGTAAGCTGTACAACCATTTTTCAGCGTAATCCGTAAGTGCAAATGGGATTAATCGAAGTTTGATTCCGTCATCAGAAAGTTGTTGGAGTTTAATGGTTGCACTAACTTGTTCGAATTTCATCAAAAAGATGTATGGATCATCGTGCTCGAAATTGCCAAATTTCGGAAGCGGGCAATATGGTTCGAGTGAATTTCGAAATGGTTACCCATAGGGGTGGGTAACGTGATGCAAGATATAATAGAAACTCTATCGGGAAAGATTCTATCCATAAGAGTTCGAGGGGCATTCTCGTTCGCCATTTCGGGAGGATCGTCTGTTCGAGTTAAACGATTAGTGGTTGAGTCGCGAGTCCAACGATTTGTTGTTGTGTCATGAGTCCAAGCACTCATGCACAAGTGAAAGTTGAGAGGAGAAAGAAGTTAGAAACGAGTTTAGAGAATGAAAGAAGATTTGAAACAAAAACGAAGTGAAAAATTGTTTTTGTTTTTTTACAAGGAAGAAAACTATTTACCAAGTGAAATTTATTTTCAAAAGAGAAGTTTGATTTTTGTTTTGTTTTTGGTTTTTTTTTTCAAAATTTTTTTATATGTTTTTTTGTAATTTTTTTTTTGTTTTTGAATTTTCAAATATTTACCAAAAGGATCTTTTCAAAAAAAAAATATTTTTAGAAAATGGAAATTTGATTTTTTTTTTTATTTTTTTTTAAATTTTTTAATTTTTTTTTCTTTTTGAAAAGATTTTTTTTTGGATTTTTGTTTTTGATTGAAAAATTTCAAAGGAAAGGATTTAAAAGGATTTTTTTTGGATTAAAAACTAAGTTAAAATTTATATTTTTTTTGAATTTTGGATTTTTGACTTTTTTGTTTTTTTAAATATGCATGAACTAATGCAACTAAATGAATGCAAAGGACTTAAGTACAGTTTTTTGTCCTTAGTAGCTCCTAACCCAAAATTGTATAATCACACTTTGTCTTAAATCAACAAAAATATTTCTCAGCCAGATAACTGGCAGGGGTTATCGGTGCAGCACGAATCACCATAGCAATGCGGCCTAAGGTTTAAGTACTTTCAGAGGAACAACCAGTATAATATTTACGTATCACCGAAATTTTTATAACTGGTTATTACTCTGCCGTAGCCTAGATACTAAGAAATAAAATTGTTCAAAGAAAACAATTGTAAAGATACAATAAAGCCCTAGATGGGCTCGCGACACCCTTAAGTCGAATGGCTAACTTTTATTATTAGTCAAATTCTACGATGAAATGCGTTTGTGGGCTAAGGAAAGGGTAATGAAATCCCTCACCTTATGTGAATTGGGGTATTGCCCTTAGAAAAGAAAAACAAGATGAGATGAATGCAAAACAAAAATTAAACGTGAATTACAATGCAACTAAAATGAAATTTTTTTTTGGATTTTGAACTTTTTTCTTTTTATATAAATGCAAATGCAAGCAACCAACAATGCAATTCAAAAAAAACAAGGGAAAATGGCATTTTACCAGAGCGTGTAGAATTTATTAGCAATTGATTTTAAGCGGCAATTTTTTTATATTTTTTTTAACAAGCAAGCGATTGTTTTTGGCAAGCACTTCTTTCTTTTGCGAATTTCTGCTTTGGAAATCTGCAAGTAAAACAAAGATATATATATATATATATACAGGGTTTTTTAAGGAAGACTTAAAACAAATTTTTTTTATTTAGGTTGAAACAAAAACAAATGCAATTTTTTTTTATTCAAGTGAGACGAAAGCCCCCTTTTTTTAATGATAAAACAAAATAAAATTAAAAGAAAGCTAACAAATTTTTTTTGAAATAAGGGTGAACTTAGGAAATCAAAGCAAAACAAAATTTAAACAAACAAAAGAAAGAAAATATATATATATATATATATATATTCACCCTCTAAACTTCTAACTAGGCCCACCAAAACGTTTGATTAAAGGAAATTCTTGTTCCCATTTCTCAATTAACACCCGCAAATAAAAAAAACAGAGTTTCTTCAACACCCAACAAAACAAATTCCCAAAATAAAAATAAATATCTAACTGTGGGCAGTAGTGGCTTCTGATTTGAGGAGGAAGTGGAATTTCGGTCGCGTGTTGTAGTTTGGCACTAGGCGATTGGGTTGCGAGTTGTTCGGGGCAGAGTTTCTTGATCATGCAGTTTGATTGCAAATTTGGGATGTTGAATTGTGGAGTGCGAGTTCGATTTGGCGTTCTGCGGTGGTTCGAGGGGATGGGATTTAGCGATTCTGGGTTTCAAAGTTTTCGAGATTGGGTATTGGGTTGTGGTGGGTTGCGTGGGGATTGGAGTCGCTGTTGTAGGAGGTGATTGAGGTTGTTTTCGTGGGTTTGTGATGTTTGATTGGAAGAAGGGGTTGAAGCAGGTCGGTTTTATATTATTATTATTTTGGTTCAGCAATTTGTTTTGGTGATTGTAGTCTTGTTGGATTGAATGGCAAATGTGTATCTGATTATGGGTGAAGTGAATGGCAAGTTGATAACAAGTGTATGTTGTGTCGGTGATGATGTTTGGGCAGTGGAAAGGAACAAAGGTATGTTATGTGGTATGGAGTTGTAGGAAGCGGAAGAGAAGGCTGTTGAAGGAAAATGATGGCACTGTTGAAGGAATGGGAATTTATATGGTTTTGTATATGGTTTCTGCGGGTGAAGATGAAGTTTGACAGTGGTTGTCTCTGGTTTCAGGTGGTGAACTGTGCACAACAATCAAGGAGGTGGTATTATGTAGAGGAGTGAATGATGTTGATGTATGTATATGGTATGTGAATGTGATTAGGAAGTGGTGACTGATTAGTATGTGATATGAAGTAGGGAGATGAAGTTTGAATGTCGAAGTTTGAAGGATGCTGTGTTAATGTCAGTGTAGTTTGATCTGTGATGAAAAGGGGGTGATTGTGACAGAACAATAGATGATGGCTATGTAGGGTTGGGTATGAAGACAGGGTGACGTACAAGGATAATGTAGTGTCTGTAATATGGGGAGTATGCACTGTGCAGTTTTGAAGTCGATGAAAGGAATTGCACAGATATGGATATGGATATGCTAGCAGTTGTGTTAAATGAAGAAGTGGTGGAAGTAGTGGTCAGAAGTGTGATGGGCGGAACTGTGGAAGACAGTGATGAGAGGTGAATGCAGTGGTAGTTGTAGGAGAAAATTGAAGCACTGTTTGGTTGTGGAAGGCTGAGGGTTTGTATTTGTTGTCTTGTGTGGATTGGCAACAGAGTTTGACAATGGTCAGGGAAAAGGTCAATGTGATGACAGGAGATGAAAATTGTAGCAAGTTGAGTATTTTATGACAACTTAGCGGAGAAGAAGTAGATGGGTGGGCAGGTTGAAGCACTGTGACAGAGTTGTGATGAAGTGAACTTGGGGAAGGGCAATGGCAATGTTCGAAGCTGCTGTAAGATGTTCAAGGCAATACAGTGCTGATGAGTGTTGAAAAATACACAGTGAATTGTGAAAATTGTATCAGTGAAATGAGTGAAAATTGTAACAGTAAGACACTATTTGTGAAAGTGAGATTGTAAATGGAACAGGAAATGTAAAATTGCAAAAAAAAAATTGTAAACGTAATTCAAAATGAAATATATATTTTTATATTGTGTATGAATTTTTTTAAATATATGCAAATGCAAATGAACAACACACTATGAAAAAAAGCAACAAACAAAATGCAAACAACAAAACCAAACAACAGACACAACAATATTTTTTTTTAAATGCAAACAAGCACACAAAATAAAACACATAATAAAAATCAAACGAAAATAATTCGACGAATAGAGAATCAAAATCAAAACAAATTCCCCGGCAACGGCGCCAAAAACTTGTTAATCGACTAATTTTCTATCGGTTTAGAAAATAGTCGATATATTTCAAATTAAAATAACCGTAAGCGCACGACGTACTATTGAAGTATGTGGTGAGTATGGGTCGATCCGCAGGGAATTTTTAAGATTTTAAACTTGCTATTCAATCAAATTAGACCAAAATGAGAGAAACTTGTTTCTACTATTTGTGAACAAAGAGAAGCTAAAACTAAAATAAAAATAAGGTTAAAAACTATGAAGTTAGGGAACAACTTAAGGGCCAATCCACTCTCATATTTTTGTAAATCAATCAAACAAATAATCTATGATCTCAAGTTTTGATATTAAATGAACTTATTGTTGTATTTATCATAGGGTACTTTTGGCACAGGTCCTTATTAAGTTTTAAAATTCACGAAAAGTCCTTCACTAAATTTCAGTGTAAATTAGGTCCCTGTTTTTTATTCACGATTATTGCAGAGCATGATGCAACATTTCATAAAAGTTGCTGACATTTCCGCAACATTTCTGTACACTGTGAACATGGTGTATGAAAGTTGCTGAAATATCAACACTTATTTATAAAAGTTGCTGATATTTCAGCAACATTTCTGTACACTGTGAACACAGTTTATTAAAGTTGCTGAAATATCAGCACTTATTTATAAAAGTTGCTGACATTTCAGCAATAATTTTTCTTTGTTTTTACAATAAATCTTTGACACAGATAGTTGCTGAAATATCAGCACTTATTTATAAAAGTTGCTGACATTTCAGCAATAATTTTTCTTTGTTTTTACAATAAAACTTTAACACAGATAGTTGCTGAAATATCAGCACTTATTTATAAAAGTTGCTGACATTTCAGCAATAATTTTTCTTCGTTTCCAGAAAATAGGGACCCGCTTTACAATGAAACTTTGACAGGGACCCGTTTTACAATATGAAAGTATGATAGGGATGTCTCCCTAATTTCCACTTTATCATAAGTATGGTTTATTTATGTCATTAATTAACATAAAGGAAACCACCAAACTATAATACAACAAATAAGCCACTTGTTAATTCTTATGAAAATGAAGCAAAGCAAAAACTATTTTTAAGTATAATCTATTTACTATTGTGATTAGTAATATAGATCATCAAATTTTGTTTTCACATTCATTTCAAAATCTAAAATCAATTAGCAAATCATGATGTAACTTGTGTTTATATTGAATAAGAATAGCTCATTTGCAAATGCGACATAAGCTATCAAACCCACTTGTATAAACTTACATCAATATCTACTTTCATGAAGCACAAATACAAGAGATCATAAATCATAGAATTGTTGAATTTACATAATACTTGAGAGCTTCATTACCCCTAAGTTGAGTGGTTTAGCTACACATTTGTGGCATTGAAGCAACACAAGTAAATTTCAACATTAAAAAGAGAAGAAAATAGAAAATAAGCAAAGAAGAGAATGTAATTAAACTATTTACAACAAAAGGAATTAAGCTACACTACTTGCATGAATGTAAAACTAATCTACTAACAAAGAAAAGGAAAGAGCATAAATAAAAGCATGAAAAGTAAATAAAAGCATGTAAATAAGAGAAAAGAAAGAGGCTAAGAAGCCATTTTTATTTCATGAAACATTGCTTACAATTTTGCACTCTAATTTTCTAAGTAATATAAAAGGTAGAAGATGGTTTACCTGTACATAAAAGGGCTATTTATACATGGATAAAATCCTAATTCTATTATTAGGGAGCTTCCCAAAATGCCCTTTAGGAAGTATGGCCACCAAGTAACCATTAGCCACTAATTAATCCCTCATTAAAAGTGCATGAAGCTTTAACCTTCACTTAGTTGTCCATTAGCTTCTAATTGTAGATTTAGGCAAGTGGTTGGGGTCCTCCATGTTCATGGTCTTGAATTATTTCCCTCTTCTTTCCTTTGTATTCATTTGTGCATACATGTATCTTCATATAAGCCTCTTCCATATGTATCCAAATTCCAATAAAAATCATCAAAAAATGTACAAGTAAAAATTCTCAAATTTACACATGCACAAAAACGACCATTTTGCCCCTGAATGAAGATGAGAATATGATGGTTTGAAAATAATTGACTTTTGGTTTTAACATATAAAAATGCCCAAATATGATGTTTATTTAAATAAAAAGAGATAGAATATGGATGTAAAAATATGCACATTTACGTGCACATCAGTAATCAAATTCACAAGAGAGTAATAAAGGATAGTCTTCAAAGTGGACGTAGGCATATAACGTCGAACCACTATAAACTCTATGTCTTTGATTACTACTTATTCTCTATTGCTTACTTGTTTATTTACTCAATTTAATTTTTCTTTTCTTCATTTACTTCTCTACAAAAACTATTCTTGGGTATTTGTGACCATTTTTGGAGCAAACATTTTGGTGCTTTCACTGAGAATCTTGATTCTTAGCTTATCAGGATCCGTTTGTTGCTACTGGACTGCATCAATCCCATGTAGGAGATCCATAGTTATCTTCAGAAAGTTTGTCGTTCTACTTAGATTTGCAAAAATATAAGCAAAGCTATCAATAATGGCGAGGAATACTAGATCTACTTCTCAAAACATGGAAGGAACGAAAACGCTATTATCTAGCAAGGAGGCCCAAGCAGTCAACCAATGGACATGAATGTTGAACCAACTGAATTCCAGTGTTCAACTGATTCTATTACGAGAACTAAATTCCAAAATTTGATGAGAGAGCTAATGAATAGCGGCCGAGAGTAAAATCAGCAGATCCAGGCCAATATCAACCTAATGAACCAACTCACTCAACAACAACAAGGAAAGACTAGAAGGGACCCTACCCCTTACTCAATACTGGAGAGTTCTAGTTCATCGGATAAGTTTCACAGGCATAGGTGTCGTAGAACATATGGATACCATATAGAAACTTCAGGGTATCAACAGGCAGACCATCGTGGTCTGCCATGAACGATCTATGCTGATCCCTCCACCAGAGAAGGGAACTTACCAATGTATGTTGGAATTCAAACTAAAGCTGCAATGGTTGATTTGGATGATGGAGTTCGGTTAAATGTTGACCAAATGCTTTCCTGGAATGATGAAGAAGTGAATTTATAAGGTATACATCGAGAAGATGTTGAAACAGGAAGGCATGGAACGGTTCGTAGACATCGACCGGGTCATTCATGTAAGGTAAAACACGACCACCGCTTGGCACCAACTATCCAAACGTCGGACTTGTTGGCTATGGTTAGATAGCTAGTGAGAGAAAGCCAAGGCTTGACCAATGATGACTTGGGAATCTCAAGAAGCCATACCCCATTCACTGATAATGTTCTGCATGCAGAATATCTAAGGAGGTTTAACATGCCGTCGATGCCTGCCTATGAGGGAAAAACCCACCCCAGGCAGCACATCATGAGATATGAATGGCTGATGGATTCTGCATGAGAAGATGATGCAACCAAGTGTAGATGTTTTCCCATAACTCTCTCTGGAATAGGAACAATGTGCTTCACAAGGTTACCCAGCGGTCGATATCTAGATTTGATAATTTGGCAACAAGGTTTGTGGAGCAGTTCCGAATGCATGCAACTCGCCCCAAGGACGTAATGTCCCTGTCCAGCATGATCCATGCTCCAAGAGAATCGTTGAAAGATTATTTGGAGATATTCCATATAGCTATTATAGAAATCAGTAATCCGAATGACCATGCAATATTGATGGCCGTGACAAGAGGGATCGATAAAGAATCTTATTTTGGAGATTGATTAGCCGGCAAGCCACGCACAACTTTGGAATGCTTTTATGCAAAAGCGGCTCAATGTTTAAGAAAGGAGAAAGCCTGATCATCCAGGACGAAGATGTTGTAGGACCAAGTAGAAAGGGGGTACAGAGTAATATTGCAATAAAGCAGTCTGATCAAAGCTCTAGAAAAGTTCAAGTGAATGTCTAGAACAAAACCAATCAACAAAAGAAAGTGGAGATAGAAGCCGAGAATGAAAGAGGAATTCTGGAAGAGGAAAGCTTAGGATTCCAATGTATAACACTTACACACCACTGAATACGTCCCTGGAGAATGTCTATTTTATCTACCTGCAATACTATGCAGTATAGAAAACTGCCTCCAAAAGAATCAACGGAGAAGCAGAAACAAACTGGAAAATATTGTCGATTTCATGAATGCTATGGGCATAACATCGATGAATGCAGGCATCTCTAGGATATTATTGAAAAGCTGATTCGAGAAAGGAAGTTATAGTTGTTTGTAATCAAACCCACAGGATGGTGGGCATGGGACATCCGACCCCAACCGAGGATAAGCACCACTCAGGGCTGAGGAACCTGCATGGACTGGTGGAAGATTAGTGATCAACACAATAGTCGGAGGACCACATTCGGTTGATAAAAGTTGGCATGATATAGAGCACTATGCTAACACGATTAAGCATGTGGATTTTGAATGTTGTTCAAATATGAAGGATGGAGCTATGGAAAAATAGCAACGTACAATGACAAATGATATCATGTTTAGAAATAGAGATGTAGACAAGGTGGAGGCTCCAATGATCGACTCAATGGTCATTTCAGCCATTATTGGCCCCGCTTTTGTGAGAAAGATATTGGTTGACTATGGAAGTTTTGTAAACATAATTTTCAAGAAAGCTTATGATCAGATGAGGATGGAAGCAAAAGATTTGAAACCTTCTAAAGCCCGCATTCATGGCTTTAACGGTGCTGCAACTAAAGCTATTCATTATATTGAATTACCTGTAGAGCTGGGAGAAGGTGACTGTAGGAGAGTCCAGATATTGCGTTTTGTTTTTTTGAATGTTGACTCTCCATATAATGCTTTTTTGGGCCGACCGGCCCTAGTTGAGTTCCGGGCAGCTCTTGCCCTATGGTGTTTGACTTTGAAGTTCCTAATAGATAATGGATTTGGAGTTTTTCATGGTGATCAGGCGACTGGACGTGTCTGTTATGTAGCTGAGTTGAGGGATGCTCAACGGAGGGTGAAAGGTAAAGGTATGGACAAGTTATTCCACATCCAAGCCACTGTGGATTAATAACTAGCGTCTAAGCCTTGGCAAGGGTGCCATAGTTGGTTTTTTAGTGATATAGATTCGAAAGACGATGAAAAGGATCTCAAAGAGACTAAGGCTGCACTGGTTGAGCTGACGATTGACATTACAATTAGCCACGACGACCTGTCAGGGGTCCTAAGGATCAGATCATAGCTCACCCCCCACGCGATGATGAAAGAATTTAATGAATTTCTCCAAGCGAATCATGACGTGTTCGCTTGGACTCACTTAGACATGTGTGGGATCTCGCCTGCCATTGCGAGCCATGCATTGAATATCGACCCGAGGTATGTATTAGTGAAATAAAAAAGACGTGGTATGGACCAGGATAGATCTATCGCTCTTAAAGAGGAAGTGTATAGACTCAAAGAGAATGGGTTTATTCGCGATGGCCTCTGCCCTAAATGGGTATCTAATCATTTGTTTGTGAGAAAGGAAAACGGGAAATGAAGAACATGTGTTGATTACTCGGACTTGAACAAGGCATGCCCAAAAGACAGTTTTTCTCTTTCGATAATTAACCAGCTGGTAGACTCGACCGTGGGACATGAATTGCTATCTTTCATAGATGAGTACTCATGATATAACCAAATCCCGCTGCACATTCCCTATCAAGAGCACACCGGCTTCATTACCGATGTTAGTTTATATTGTTATGTGGTGATGCCATTTGGATTAAAAAATGCAGAAGCGACCTACCAGTGCCTAGTTAACAGAATATTTAAAGATCAGATCAGGAAAACGATGGAGATGTATGTAGATGATATGCTCGTGAAGTCATGTCGGTCTAGCGACCATGTTAAAGACTTGGAAAAAATGTTCGACATCCTCTGACATTATAAAATGAAGATTAATCCTCTGAAATGTTCCTTTGGTGTTTCGTTAGGAAAGTTCTTGGGTTTTATTGTTAATGCCTGTGGAATCAAAGTTAATCCCTAGAAGATCCAAGCTATTCACAATATCCAAGCGCCAAAGACTATCAAACAAGTACAGAGCCTAAATGGGAAGGTTGCTGCCTTAAAGCCAATTCATTTCCAGAGCTACCGATAAATGCATTCCTTTCATTGACTTAATCAGAAGAGAAAAAGGAATTTTGAATAAACAAAGGATTGTAAAGACGCATTTCAAGCTTTTGTGAACCACTTGGAGTAACCTCCCATCTTATCAAAGCAGTGGATCATGAAGACTTATATGTCTATTTTGCCATGTCGGTACATGCAATAAGTGTCGCGTTGCTTCGAGAAGAGAATCGAATTCAGAGATCGGTTTGTTATGTTAACAGGCGATTAATAGGGGCTGAAAGGAACTATGCAAAAATAGAGAAATTGGCATACTGCTTGCTGATTGCAACATTAAAACTTCGCCCCTACTTTCAGGGACACCCTATTAATGTTTACACCAACCAGCCATTATAACAGGTTTTGCATCGACCTGAGATGTCTGGAAGGTTACTCAAGTGGAATATCGAAACTTAGCCAATTCAATATCACTTATCTTCCTCGGAGGACTATCCAGTATCAGGCACTAGCAGATTTTATAGCAGAATTTACCGCATAGGATGATTTCCCAGAGAGCAGTGAAGTCCCTACCATACGATGGAAGTTTTATACAGATGGATCATCCAACGATCATTGTTTTAGAGCTGGGATTGTGCTTGTAACTCCCGAAAATCGATCGATTTGCTATGCTTTAAAGCTTGATTTCCCTACAACAAAAAACAAAGCCAAGTATGAGGCTCTGATTGTTTGATTTACGCTCGCCGAGGAACTGGGAATAAAGTCTCTTGAAATCTTTAACGATTCGCAATTGGTAGTATAAAAATCAGGGGAGACTACCAAGCTAAAGGACAAAGCCTTACTCCATACCTTACCAAATTCGAAGAGTTGTTGACTGACTTTAAGTATTATGACATTATGCATATTCCTAGGGACCAGAACAGAGAGGCTGATTCATTTGCAAAGTTTGCTAGCACCAGGGATGTACAACTGATGGGCTTGGTTCCAGTCGAGGTATTTAGCGCCCCAAGTATAAGCCTGATGGAAATTAATCGGGTGTTAAAGATGGAGCATGAGAAGGAATCGTGGATGACTCTGTTTAAAGATTATTTACCACGGTGAGTTCTTCCCGACAAAGGAATGAAAAGCGACAAATCCTTCGCAAAGCTTCACGGTATATTATACATGAAGGAGTTATGTACAGAAAGGGTTTCTCCATTCCCCTTCTTCGATGTATCGCTCATAATGAAATAAAACGAGTCCTAAAAAAAGTTCATGGAGGGGAATGCGGCGATCACACTGGGGGGCAAACCCTAGTAAAGAAGATACTTCGTTATGGGTATTGTTAGCCGACCGTTAATCGAGATGTTGCCGATTATGTAAGACGATGCGACAATTTCCCGATATATGCAAAAGTTCCAAGAGATTCACCGATAGAAATTACACAAATGGTCAGCCTATGGTCGTTTTCCATGTGGGGTATATATATTATCGGTTCCTTATCAATCTCTGAAGGTGGTGCAAAGTACATATTGTCGCAGTTGATTACTTCACCAAATGGGTCGAAGCAGAACCCTTGGCCACGATCACGACTAAAAAAGTAATCAACTTC
Source organism: Allium fistulosum (assembly GCA_030737815.1). NCBI lineage: Eukaryota > Viridiplantae > Streptophyta > Magnoliopsida > Asparagales > Amaryllidaceae > Allium > Allium fistulosum. Next base: position 895,699,315 of record CM060907.1, on the reverse strand, counting down.
ATTGTCCGAAACATCATTTGTCACTTTGGTCCATGAATGTTATCCGGGTTTTTAACCCAGCATGGTACATGAGAAGAAGAAACAACTTGATGAAGTCAGAATGGCATAGAACTTAACCGAAAGGGCTAGAGCGACAAGTTAAAGAGAGCCAAGCCGTATTACTAAAGCAACGGCTGACTTTTACAAAATCAAGAGACCAGCGTCCGTTCAGTCCAATTAGCAGCCAAATGTAACTAGCAAGTAAATCGTCATTAAAACAAAGCAACGCGCAATGGGACTACGTGAACAACGTCAATACAAGGAAATGGGAATGCCAGATATCAAAATTCAGAAATACACTAAGTATATGGATCAGCATCGATCCATACACCATGGATCGCTAGCGATCCATAAACTTCATCATTGGGTCGCTAAACAGCTATAGCATGTAGGGAGCAAAGAGGCCTAAAACACAAAGCAAAAATATGCTAAGTATATGGATCGCTAACAATCCATAAACCATGGATTGCAAGCGATCCATACTTGGTCGTGAAATCTTGGCGAGCTAACTAAATAAAAAAGGGGAAAGGTGTACTAAATGATTGGCTCGCACACAAGCTAACTATATGGATTGCTAGCGATCCATGGTTTTAGCTCGCGTCGCGAGCCAAGGTTCGTTGCCTATCCCTATGTCCATATGCAAGCAATCAGTAAATAGGCCTAGCCCAGAAGCTCTTCGATCTCTATAAATACCATCCTACCTGCAACATAAACGCATCTTCTCCTAAAGACATTCTTCACTCTCTACCTCCCTCACAATAATATCAAAAAGGATTCACTATGATTCTCTAGTGGATTCCAACTCTGGGGATTCAATCTACCAAAGAATCATCAAAGCCTTGTAACCGAACACTCCTTGTAACAGCAATCAGTCTATAATAAAACTATAAAGTGGACGTAGGCTTCATTAATAGCCGAACCACTATAAAAATTCTCTGTCTTCTTTCTTTTACTGTTCTTTTTTCTATATCTATAATCTATGATATTGCCCTGTCTGAACAAGGCTGGTGCTTTCAAACTCAAATCAGGGTGTTGATCCATTTTTTGGGTTAACAAAGAACTATTGTAAAACACAATGAGACTCAATTCGATAGTACCAAATTTAAAGATTTTTTTCATCGTTATCGTATTGAAAAGAGGTTTGCGGCAGTCGCTCATGAACCCCCAAACCAGGGCGCTTTGCCCCTAGTCCCCGACTCGTTGACCGGGCATTGAGACCCCTGTCTAGGTCGTTCGAAGGGGATATAATCGAAAGGAAGCAATAGGCGGAGCTCCAAGAATCATGATGAAAGAAAACGCTGACACTCCACCTACTGCAAAAGCACAGGCAACAACCCCAAACTTTGGGGTGAAAACCCCACGGAAGGATATAATGATGGCTCTCTCTGGCTCCAAAGATGACAAACAATTTGAGGAAGACAAATTGGATGAAAATGCCAACATGCAAAACGCTAGAAGAATCTCTAAAACCCGTGATGTATCATAGTGCCAAGCAATGGACGAGGAACTGCTACTCAAACAGTATTCTTAGAGGCAAGAGGACCAAGAAGTTATGATACAAACCGAGATCAATTACATTGCCAAGCCCCATGGTATATTGTGACCACTCCTAACTAACTAGCTTTCGATCCCATCATCGAGCTCCCATCATCGAATCACGAGTGGTCTTTGTCGAAAATCATCAAAAATTGTCAAAATAGTCGTTAAAAAACTCACTTCAGGGTTGACTCGAAGTAGAACTCGGGTAATCGACTATTTGACTCGAAGCAGATTCTGGAAGTCCTGACTCGAAGTCAAACTCGGGTAATCACCCATTTGACCCAAAGTAAACCTAGGAAATTCTGGTCCAAAATCAGACTCGAGTAAAACCAAGATTTTCTCCAAGCAAACAGGCAAATGTCTCCAAGCAACTTTTACCACCAACCCAGCACTTCAAATTCTGTGACTCCAAGCGAACCATGTGCTGACTCCAAGCAAATGGCAAATTTTCTCAGGTCGGACTCCAAGTAAAATACCATTGATCCATCAATGCCGATCCATCTTCTTTTGTCCATAACTCGAACATGCGAACTCTGAATACCTTGAAATTTGGGATGCAACCTTATGGGGCCTTTTTGGTTACCGCAGACTTATTTCACCTAGTTTGAAACTTTTTGGGATCGTCACTGATTCATGACCCCATCATAAGTGATTTGTCATTCAATCGGCATTTCCAATCATACAAGCATAGACAATCATGCATATATCATTCTCAAGCATTATAAACAGCCGTAACTTGAAAACGGACGGATTGGACAATGGTTAGAGCACTTCCCCAATCGAAACCCATTCACCGAAGTCGTTCAACATGCGAAATATCCAAAGAAGTTTATCATGCCAACTATACCGTTTATACAACTGTACAACTGATTCCAAATTGCTTCTTTACAGGTATGACTAGCATATGGATGAAGCGAGAGCGACAGATGCAGTCTGCTGCAAGGCCCTTAGAATTCATTAAAGGATGAAACAACTTGCTACCCTGGAAGAATTCTATGGGAAGGAAAACTGGTTCGAAAGACTGGAAGTAGTGCAATTAGGAGAAGGCAAACCTAACAGTGTGCCAAAGAACATACCAAACGGTGAAGGAGCTATGGGACCTCAGGGACCTTCTGCCCAAGCAAGGCTACTAAGACCCAGTAGAAAAGTGCCCCAGCTAACTGACAAAATCAGATGAAAAGATGATTATCAAATAACATTCTAGCTAGCTAGCAACTAAGGAGTGGGACAGCAACCTAAAGCGATGCCTTCTCATCCATCCTTGGCTACTCTCCTTTTCCAAATGAGCCGTACCGGGACACTATGGGCATTACAGAGAGAATGGCAAAAGAAATGCTTTGATGCCCTCGACAAGTCATGTCGATCCCTCTTCTGAGAATCAGCGTTGCTCTGGTAGCGTCGAGAAGTCTTGTCCAAAGGATTGTTGGACAAACAGATCCAACCCCTTAGTCTCCAGGAACCAATAAAATTGTGTTCTTGTGAACCAAATCCCAAAATTCCTCTCAGAATCGATAAATTATAGTTCCAAGGCCGTCTGGTCGACGAACATCCGACCACAAAAATCTTTCGCGAACGTGAAGGTCTTTCACAAACTAAAGCATCGTGAAGGCGAACCGGTAGATAAGCGGTCACCTGATACAAAAACTCTTCGTGAATGTGAAGGTCTTTCACGAACTAAACATCGTGAAGGTAAACCGGTATATCAGCGGTCATCTAATCCAAAAAATCCTTCGCAAACATGAAGGTCTTTCACAAACTAAAGCATCGTGAAGGTGAACCGATAGATCAGCGGTCATCTGGTCTAAAAAACCCTTTGCGAACGTGAAGGTCATTCACGAACTAAAGCGTCGTGAAGGCGAACCGATAGATCAGCTATCATCTGATCCAAAAAACCCTTTACGAACATGAAGGTATTTCATGAACTAAAGCGTCGTGAAGTGAACCGATAGATTAGCGGTCCTCTGATCCAAAAAACCCTTCGCAAACACGAAGGTCTTTCACGAACTAAAGCGTCGTGAAGGTAAACCGATAGATCAGCGGTCATCTGATCCAAAAAAACCCTTCGTGAACGTGAAGGTCTTTCACGAACTAAAGCATCGCAAAGGTGAACCGGTAGATCTACGGTCATCTGATCCAAAAACCCTTCGCGAACGTGATGGTCGTTCACGAACTTAAGCATCGTGAAGGTGAACCGGTAGATCAGCGGTCATCTGGTCCAAAAAACACTTCACGAATGTGAAGGTCTTTCATGAACTAAAGCGTCGTGAAGGCAAACTAGTAGATCAGTGGTCGTCTAATCCAAAAAACCATTCGGGAATGCGAAGGTTTTTCACGAAGTAAAGCATTGTGAAGGCAAACCGGTAAATCAGCGGTCATCTAATCTAAAAACCCTTCGCGAATGCAAAGGTCTTTCACGAATTAAAGCATCGTGAAGGCAAACTGGTAGAACAGCGGTCATCCGATCTCAAAAACCCTTTTCGAATGGGAAGGCCTTTGACAAACTAAAGCATCATAAAGGCGAACCGGTAGATCAGCGAAGTCTATGTATGACTGATATCCATGAAGGTGAACTGGCAGATCAGTAGTATTCTGATCCTGAGCTCCCCAAGTCAACCAAGTCACGCTCCGGGGCCACAAATTGACAATCATACCAGTCACCCCGCAATATTTATGGAATCATCTCCAACGACCAATGAGACAAACAATGCTAAATTGCAGAGCTTCAAAGTCGCTCAAAGAAACTAAGCCAAAACTGAACTAACCTTGTGATCAATCAGAGGCCAACTCGAATCAAGCTAAGATTCGACACATGGGAGAACCGCACCCACTGGACCAGGGGTAACCAAACGAGTTTTGGAGAGACCATGGATACTGTTCAAGCGCGCCAACAGCCCTGTGGCATGGGGGGCACCGCACACACTTGAATAGCCATAAGAAAGGCCAAGGCTAATCAACCATAGTTCTGTTATGCCCGATCAAAAACTTTGACATTCTGACAACCGCGGACTTAATGACCAAGCTAGTGCAACAAACGAAATACTAGCATAATACTTGCCCACTTCTTTCCAACTACTATTTTACCGCTCTTGGTGACCAATTCCTCTTCCTCTTAGACCGTATGCTAGTTAAAGACCTATTCTCTAAAGGCAGTTTGGACAAAGAGCTAAGAGTCGTACCATGAACTCCCATAGGCTCTTTATTCAATCCATCTTCATACGGTTATCTATAGATCTCTCCACCATGGCAGCCTAATCTATTTGGACGTGTACATCTTCCAGAAACACGGAAGGATCATCCAAGCCATGATTACCCGAACCAAAAACTGTTTAGCTTCTTAAACCAATAAAACCGTGTTCATGTAAGCAACCTGCTGAGTCGACGGGGTGAAATCGACTCGAAAATCATTGTTTAGCTGCTTGGATCGGTCAAACTGCACCCGAGTATGCTCCATCAACTCGCCGAATCGAAGAAAGTGAATCGACTCAAACAACCAACTCCTCACATTGACCGAAGATAGGCAACACCGAGGAGTACCAAAAGCCGCGTATTTCACAAGCCATGCCAAAACATGTGCTCCTCACATTGCCCGAAGATAGGCAATACCAAGGATTACCATAAGCCACACATTTCATAAGTCGCGCACTAACTCTTAAAATGCTTAAGCTCCCCATGTTGCCCGAAGATAGGAAACACCGAGGAACATCGCCGAAAAGTCACACTCCTAAAGCGTAAACTCCTCACGTTGTCCGAAGAAAGGCAGCACTGAGGAGCATCAGAACCGGATCGACGGGCTATATCGATCCCGAACACCGCGCGTCTCATAACCAGCGCCAACCACTTCTATGATTGGGAATAATTGGCACAACTTCAACAAAACTTGAGTGCTATAAACCAACAGAAAAGTTTCAACTGATGACACTTAATGATTAAAACTGCCCTCAGTTAACCCATGCAATGTGCACCTCTCAAACACACATATATTGCATACTTACCAGAATATCACAAAAAACTTGGATTACATGCTAAAGTTGCAAAACTTTCGAAAGAAGGAAAATAAAGTTGTGACTTAGACAAATTTCAAGTTTAATATGAAAATTATCTAAACTATAAGTTACCGGCCATTTGAAGTAGACAGCCTTGTGAACTGGGGGTCATACACCGGTACTTAAATAAAAACAATTAACAATAATTGAAAACATTAAGTTCACAAGTTCTGTTACTCCAAACAAAGAATTATTACTCCAAATAAATTTTTTGGCGGCAATCACAAAAATTGGATAAGTGTAAACAAAACAAGCATAAGTGCAATGAACACACATGAACAGATAAATAAGAATACAGTGAGAATTTCAATGTATTGCTTATAATTTTCTTTTATACAGGGTCAAAACGTGGAGGCCATACCCACACAACACCGGCCAACAAAATGAAAATACAGACTCCAGGACAAAAACACTAAGTGCAAACTCTGCACTTGAACAAAATGACTTAAAAAGAACAAAGTCAGATCGGTCTCCATACAAGATCTTCAGCGCTTCCTTCCACCGCTCCCCTTTTCGCTCTTTGTTTATAATTTCTGCCTCGTTTTGGGAGTGGTGTCGCTACCGGTAATATCAACAAACTCCTCATTGGCAACATCAAGAAGTTCTAAACCGTTCTGGGTCGACGGATCTTGTCAATCCCATGAGCCACGCACTCTCAAAAGCCGTGCATTTCGTAAGCCACGCACTCTCAAAAACGATGAACTTCCTAAGCTGCGCATTTTCATAAGCCGTGTAAACACTACTTGATGTTGCACTGGCATCATCGACGAACCGTTAAAACATTCTAAGTACTGGTGTTGTCCCGACAACACCGGGAAACTTGACCATTGTAGGATTAACAGGGATCAACTCCCACTACCCGAAAGAACCGACATGCTTCGGTAGTGCCACAAAGCTCACAAACCAAGAAGTCGGTAAAGAATTCTTATCTTTGACCAAAGATAATGTTCAAAATGTCAAAATTCAAGACACCCAAGTCACGAGTTCCCAGAGATAGGAGCTGCGACGTGCCTTTGATTGGGGGCATCCAGGGAGCTGCCCAAAACATCAAGTCTCACATCAATTGTTCAGAATAATCAGCACTGTGGACTAAGGGGCACATAACACATTAACACTTGGTCGGGATAAATGATCGCTCCAACTTGCAATAAAAGGAGGAACTTACCATCGTACAGAGATAGACAATGATGAAAGGCATTTTCAAAATCAAATCATCAACACACCAGCTTCTAAAGACATAAGCAGGTGCTCGAATGAGGTCTCAAACCCTAACTTGCAAAAAACCATCTGTTATCCGAAGATAGACAAAGGCAAGGAGAGAACGCTCAAAATTAAGCAGCTAAACCATTGATTCCCGAAGGTTGGAACCAACGAAGGTTGATATCCACGGCAATGCTATTGGTCCAGCATAATGCATATGGCCTGAAACAAGCAAGGTTAAGTGTCGCGAATTCAAGACAAACACTACCGAACCCTACCAGTCTATGATCAGTATAGGAATGAGCGCGGTCGTACCAGGGGCAATGTGATGACTTGCTCCACAATTTTAGATTTTCTATAAGAACCTAGAGTTTGACACCTAGAAGTGAAGGGTCCCACTCAGAAATGAAGGGTTCCGTAGATAGTCGTCAGATCATAACAAACACCGGTGGGAGGAAGTTTGATTTTTCGTGAATAAGAATAACTATAGAATTGGTTAAGCAACAGCTTTGCATTTTCAAGGGTAATACTTGATGGTTATAACACAAAGCTAGGCAGCGGAAACGCCTGGGACTCTCACCTTTCCAGAACATGGCATCGCCTAGATTTAAGCAACGTTGAGAAAATAGCCACACTGGGTTAAAAGGAATCTAGTCAACTCTACAGGATCGGATGAATGATTCAACCCTCACCAACATGACTTTAACACTGCCTGAAGATAGGCAGCACTAAGAAAATACTTCTACAATCCAACCATCGAAGTGCTGGTTTTCGAAGGCCAAAACTAGTACCCAATTGGATTAAGAGCACAGCCGAATCAATGGGGAAAAGGGATCCCAACCTCCTGAGTGTCAGTGTTGCCCCTCCAACGCCAAGGCCTTCTTTTATCTTTTAAGTACTGTTGTTGCCCTGGCAACGTTGGGAAAATTTTCTATTCCCTAAGTACTAGAGTTGCCCTGACAATGCTACGAAACTTTCTATTTCATAAGTACCGGCATTGCCCCTACAAATCCGAGAAATATTCTACTCACTAAGTACCGGTATTGCCCCGGCAATGCCAGGAAAACTTTAATCTACAAGGCTGATGAGAAACACTCATCGTAGTGAACCATCGATGCACTAGCTTCCGGAGATAGAAGCTGGTCCTTAACTGAGCTTCCACATTCTCTTTAGAAAACTACTGTTACCCAATGATAGACAATGACCGGAAGACATATCCTTTCATAGGTCAACCGGATGGTTCGACCTTTCATCACAGGAATCGGCCACTACACAAGAATAAAGCAGCATCGAAAGGAAATCCCAGGATTGAATTGCTTATGCACTAATTTCTAGGGATAAAAGCTAGCACACAACCGAATTTCCAAACTTCAAATTAGAAAGAATTTAGACACAGCCAAAAGATAGGCATCCTCGAGGAAATGTTGCTTAGAACCAAGCAGCTAGGTTATCAATTCTCAAAGATAGGAGTTGACATATGAATAAAACTTCTGTGATAAAGTTGGCAACCAAGAAAAACATGCATAGCCAAGGACAAGCGGGAGAAATCACGGAAGGTCGGAAATAAAATCCCCAAACTTCCTCAATTCTAGAATGGGATTAAGAGCCAAACTGGGGACAATTGAGCAATTCGCCCCACAGATTTCCATCTCTTACAATCGCCCAAATACAGGGATTCGAAATAGCTAGCCACTCAAGAAGGGATAGAAGCACAGATACTTGATCGAAAGAAATGTTTCAAAAGTCCAAACATGAATAACCGCGAGTTTGGTTAGATAACGGTTCTGTATCACAAAATAGAGCATTCTGGCAACAAAATTGCCAACAAAGGAAATGAAGGATTTAATGTTCAAAAATCAACCGTCGCTCATAGTCTGGCGATGATGAAAAGGATCGATGATCTACATACAGTCTAACTAGATCATTTGGTTCCAACATGCAGGAATATGCCATTACCCGAAGATTGGTGATGCTAGGAAGAAAGCCTAAAATTAAACTATCGATACATCGCCTTTCAGAAACAGAAGCAAGAGTATGATTGAATCTTCAGCCCCACCGTTTGGCATCTCATGCTATCTGAAGATTCACAACATCAAGGAAAATTTCATAAAATTGAGTCATCCGTGTATGAATTTTCGAAGATAGAAACCAACACATGATTAGGATCTCAACGTCGGACTCAGAAGAATTTACTTTAGCAAAAGATGCCAGAAACACATCTTTCTAATACATACCGACATCATTACAAAACTCAAATCTTGGGATCAAGCAACAATGTCCCTATTTCCCAAAGATATGAGCTATCGTATCAATCAAACTGGGGCAATCGAACTTATTTCTTAGGAGACCTAGTCTCCCAAAACATGTTGGTTTGGTAGTCAAAGTAATTAGCCCTACGGACTAAGGCATTTACACCAACACTTTGTTGAAATGACTCAATTGAGCGTAAGTAGGGATTAGCTACAGAACTGGCTAGACCAAGCTACCCCATAGTTCAATAAAAAGCAATTCTTGAAGCCGAGGAACCAAGCCAATAGTCCCCTGAGACAGAAGGTAGCGTGTAGATCGAATTCAAAAAACCAAAAAGGAAGGATATTCACGATCGAATAACTCATGCACTAGTTTTTGAAGACTGAATCTGTGTCTGATTTAACTTCAACTACAACTCTACAAGAGCAATTGTGCCTTGTAATTTAACTGCAATCAGTCATCCCAATATGATAGGGATAATAAGCAAAGCCTAAATTGTGAAGGACCCAGCTTTTAGAGGAGTGGGAGTACCTCCGCCGGACTAAAAATTGGATGACCGAAAAGTCATTTTCAACGACAAAACTTAGCATTCAGCCCTGTCACGTATGTTTTACTTTAAATAATGTCCTCGTATAACCAATGCTCGAAATCCAAGGGAAGTCGACGTATGTTGACCAATTGGGTCCTGAGCGTTGACCGGGGCAGATGCAGTGTGTTATCTACATGAAAAGAGTCCAGTATCCTGAATAATGTGAACAAACAATCTAGTGTTGATAGTTTGCTTACATTTGAAAAATAATCCATATCATCCTTTGAAATTATCTCTTCCACACTTACCCGTTATCGATCAACGATCGGTTGATCGATAATGGAGCTGCTGTCCGAAGCGACGTGGGAAGCTTTTCATTTCAGGATCACTGGAATACAACAATAGAAAGAGCAATACGATTGAATCATCCATTATATCCGGTTTTGGAATAAATTATCGCATTGAATTCAAAAACATCAACGGGAACTTAACCAAATTCTTGAGAAGAAAAAGCTAAAGACAAAAGGCAAGACTTCGCTCCAGAACGGCATACAATCATTCGAGACAGTCTTAGCTTCACCACCGGTCGAATTAAAACTATATGGGACAACTCCAAACCTACATCATGCACCCACTTACCAACCTAAACCCTTGCATAAACTACGGAGCAAAGATTGCATCGTTGATAGCAGGAATTGAACTTCAAATCTAAATAAAAAAACAAACGACTGTCAGAAGTCAGTCAATTGAAAACAACATCTTGAGGTGGCCACCGACGATTCACACTGAAAATTCAACAGATGGCTAAATAGTCAAATCCAAATTTGCATGGTCACCTCGACACGATAAACTAGATTTCATAAAATGAAAACTCAAAAGCAGTTACATCCAGAGCACGCCTTGTTTTCAACGAAGGCATGCTCTGAAGGGAAAATGTTATCTGGGATTTTAACCCAACATGATCCAAGAGAAGAGAAACAACTTGATGAAGTCAGAACGGCACAGAACTCAACCGAAAGGGAAAGGGCGACAAGTTAAAGAGAGCCAAGCCGTATTACTAAAGCAACGATTGAGTTTGACTAAACCAAGAGACCAGCGTCCGTTCAGTCCAATCAGCAGCCAAATGTAACTAGCAAGTAATTGTCATTAAAAAAAGCAACGTGCAACGGGACTACATGAACAACGTCGATACAAGGAAATGGGGATGCTAGATATCAAAATTCAGAAATAGACTAAGTATATGGATCGCCAGCGATCCATACACCATGGATCGCCAGCGATCCATACACCATGGATCGCTAGTGATCCATAAACTTCATCATTGGGTCGCTAAACAGCTATGGCATGTAGGGAGCAAAAAGGCCTAAAAGACTAAGCAAAAATATGCTAAGTGTATGGATCGCCAACGATCCATACACCATGGATCGCCAGTGATCCATACTTGGTGTGAAAGCTTGGCGAGCTAACTAAATGAAGAAGGGGAAAAGGAGACTAAGTGATTGGTTCGCACACGAGCTAACTCTACGGACCGCTAGCATTCCATGGACCATGGATCACTAGCGATCCATGGTTTTAGCTCGGGTCGCGAGCCAAGGTTCGTTGCCTATTTCTATGTCCATTTGCAAGCAGTCAGTAAATAGGCCTGCTCCAGAAGCTCTCTGATCTCTATAAATACCATCCTACCTGCAACATAAACGGGATCTTCTCCAGACTGATTGCTGAAGCTCTGCTTGAAACATTCTTCACTCTCTACCTCCCTCACAATAATCTCCAAAGGGATTCACTATGATTCTCTAGTGGATTCCAACTCTGGGGATTCAATCTACGAAAGAATCATCAAAGCCTTGTAATCAAACACTCCTTATAACAGCAATCAGTCTATAATAAAACTATAAAGTGGACGTAGGCTTCATTAATAATCGAACGACTATAAAAATTCTTTATCTTCTTTCTTTTACTTTTCTTTTTTCTATATATGTGATCTGTGATATTTCCCTATCAGAACTGGGCTAGTGCTTTCAAACTCAAACCAGGGTATTGATCCATTTTTTGGGTTAACAACGAACTATTGTAACAGACAATGGACTCAATTCGATAGTACCAAATTTAAAGATTTCTATCGTCTTTATCGTATTGAAAAGTGGTTTGCGGCAGTCGCTCACCCTCGAGCGAATTGACAAGTTGAAGTTGTGCATAAAATCATAAAATCCATTCTAAAAAGCATTTGGAAAGAGCTAGAGGCAAGCGGGTGGATGAACTCCTGATAGCACTATGGGCTTATAAAACCACCTACAAGTTCGCGACTAGCCATACTCTATTGGCCCTCGCTTATGGCTTCGAGGCTGTTATTCCTATCGAGCTCGAAGTTCCTTCTCATTGAGTAACTTATTGCGATCCCAGGACAAACAAAAATCTCCTTTTGAAATCTCTAGATTTTATAGATAAGAAAAGCATGAGGAAGATGATTTGAGGGCAGTTGCACACCGACACCGAGTCTCCCGATACTACAATACTAATGTCCGACCTAGAACCTTTGAAGCCGGGGATCTTGTTTTAAAATAGGTTTTTCCTATCCCATCAAATATGAATCCAACTTGGGAAGGACCGTATGTCATTGAGCAGAGGCTTGGAGAGGGAACTTTCAAGCTAGCGACTGGTGATGGCGTCACACTTCCAAGGGCGTGAAATTATGAGAATTTATGACGCTATTTCACTTATTTTTCCTTTTTCATTCAGTTGTATTTAATTTCAGGGTTTTCTTTAGCATTTGATTTTTCAAATATGTAATAAGACAAATTGTATCATTTCTTTCCATTCAGCAATAACTTTGAATTTTTCATCATATCTATGATCGACCATTGATTTGCATGTAATTTGCGATATACGACTGACTAAATCCTGCTGTTCGAAGGGACCGACATAATTTAAGAGTAATTGAGATTTGATCGAACACTTAATGAGTCAAACCCCATATCTAAGGGCAGAACAACTGAAAAAAGAGAACTGAACTCAACAGTTTTTCGAATAACTCACATCCACAGAGTGCAGATGTGAGTATAAATGCTAAGTAGGTGTGACTGATCACTTATGGAATAACCCATGTCCCTAGAGTGTGGATATAGCTGCTAAAAGGGTGCGATCCAACCGCCCATTAACTAACTCTTTTCACCTGAGTGTGGATATGAGTATAAACAATTAAATGAGTGCGGTTCGGCCACTCACTATTCCATAAACTAAGGTATAAAACCGACAGAAGGAGCATAAAATTCGCTAAGAATGGAGTTCGACCATCCACCATCTAACTTCGCTAACCTAAGACTAGGGGTAGAAGTATAATTACTAACACTGCTGAATTCGATGGCGTAACACTAAGGCTCAAGCCCAGTGTTTGATACAAATCGAGGCCATGATCTCAAGGAGGCCTTGGGATGGATAAGTCTGATCAATATCCGACCCCTTGAGCAACGAATCACAGATATATTAAATGGAAAATGTGACAGCTTGACCATCTAAACAAGAGTTTATGAGAGTTCTACACAAAAATATAAGACACATTAAACTTGATGTTTACAATACAAGTTTATCCAAAATGAGAAGTAAAAGTGGGTGTCGTACCCAAACAAACACGACCACCAAAAAGAAAAAACAACCATCCAAGTTATTTACATATCACACTCACCAATGGTTATTTCTTAGGAGTGGCTCCATCCGAACTGCCACTCGATCCTCTCTTCGACCCTTTTCCGCCTCGGCTTTTCTTCAAAGAAATATCTTTAATTATGTGGACCGAGGTGGCATCATCTTTAGAAGCAGGAGGAATCGAGGCACTCTCAACACTAGAAGCATGGGGGACCATATCTCGGGGAATTGTTGCACCAAGAGGTATCATCTGGAGCGGGATACGAATCGACTCATTGAAATGCATATCGAAAGGCTCCGTTTTTTCCTTCTTTTTCAACATCTCTTCGTTCTTGATGCGCTCTTTTATGCCAATCTCATCAATAGTGTTGGAAGAGCCTGTGATTACAACATCCCTATCAAAGGGAATTTCATGGTGTGGGTCGCCCCGTTCCTTGAACAATGCCTCCATAAATTGATCATCAATAACAAAAGTTTCTTCTTGAGTACCCTGAGCAGCAGCCGAAGTTTTAACTTTAATGGATTCTGTCGTGGCCGCTTGTGATCCCAATTGAGGCTCTTGTAAGGTAGAGGAATGACATTTGATAAATTTACGGATAAGAAAAAATAGGCGAAAAGATTAGAAATGTCAATTGATAACACCTAACTTTATGGAAGATGGAAAATGTCGGTGAAATACTGTTATCCCGCCTTTTGGCAAGGCCGTGACACCAAGAACTTGACCAGAAACCAATGACAGATCGTCTTGGAGATCGATTATGCGCAGGCTCACTACGGATATCGACGAATTTCGTCCGAGTCCGGATCAAGCTACAATTCACAAGACACGATGAGCGAAGCCATAGAAGTCAGCATTCCAAATTTCAAGTCAATCTGAGTTCGTATGCTCAAGTTACCATCGATGCAAAATAAAGGAAACAACTCAATTTTTGTATCCATAACTCAGCCTCTGTTCGAATCCATCGGCTTCGTATCGATCAGAAGGCCATAGTTCTAATCGGTCAGCTTTGCATCCATTGCCAGAGTCTACTTCGCATCCATCAACGAGCCTTGTTCGAATCCATCAGGAGAGCCTTGTTCGTATCCATCGACTCACACTGTTCGTATCCATCGGAGGATCACTGTTCGTATCCATCGAGTTGGAGCGCTTTTATCGATACGAACAAGCCAACCTCCATCGAAACGAACAAGCCAACCTCCATCGATTCGAACTACACCACTTTCGTCGATACAAACAGAGCATGACAATCGATACGAACTAAGGAACTTTCATCGATACGAATTGTGCTTCCTTCATCGATGCGAACAAGGTGGAATCATCGGTACGAACGAGGTGAAGTTCAAGAATGACTCGGTCAACTCGGCGCAGAAGATGGATCGATCCGAAGAGTGCGAACCACGTCATCACCAAGGCACGTGCATCCATCAATTCGAACATGATCGAGTCGAATAGATCGATTCGAACCAAACGAACTACCGAAAGTCTACATTTCGTAACGATCATAACTCAAGATCCACAAGTCCAAATGCTATGAAATTTTCACAGGAGCTTACGTGCATGCTAAAGAATGTTCACACCAAGTTTCGACTCCATTGGACGAAATATTGATCGATACGAAATCCATTCGTATCGATCACGGATCGGGTCGAAACTTGATGGGCTTGGTCACGTGGGCCTACTCACATGCCAGAAGGAGTCTCCTGAGATCTGAGGGAAGTATCAGCCTTATACACCTATAAATAGACCCTCGGGGCCTATAGAAAAAGGATCTTTGAATTCTCCAACGCCAGGACTCTACCGGATTCAATTCCATACTCCATTGCTGCTGCTGCTAACGAATTTTACTGCTGTAATTCATTGTTATATGCTGTAACCTATTGCAATCAATTGTAATCATCAAAGAAACATCAATAAAGCGATCAATTTCATAGTGGACGTAGGCAATACGCCGAACCACTCTAAATTCCTGTGTTTCTGTGCATCTTTTATCATTTACATATATGTTTTTTGAGTTTTTGTTAGATAATCCTCTTTTCCATTTGATTTCTTCATTTTATCTCTTTAAAAACTTCCGAAGAGTATTGTGCTCATTTTTGGTACAAACACTTTAGTGCTTCCACTGAGGAAAAACCCAATTTTTCTCCTGCTCCTTGGATCTCCTATCGATACCGAATTGCATAAATCCAAGAAGAAGATCCAGATCTCAAGTCTTGAAGCCCTTCCATTCTATTCAGATTTGCAACAAATCTATTAAAGGACTTCATCAATTCATCATGGTAAGCACACGAACTGCTTCTACAACTGCTGATCAAGAAGTACGGGACATACAGAATCCCGTGCAATTGCCTCCATCCAACCAAGATGCTGCCGGACCTTCAGATCCATCAGGCCCGGTCACCAGACAAGAATTCCAAATGCTGCTTCAAGAATTGATCCAGAGTCGGCAACAACTTACTGAACAGCTGCGCGCCAACACAGAGTTGACCAACCAACTGAATTGCCAAAGGCGCAGAAGATCCAGAAGAGATCAAGCTTCTTACTCTACCACCGAAAGTTCAGCTACTCTACCGCCGAAAGTTCAGCCTCATCTGATGATCATCACCGATCCACACGCCCATGACTGGATGTAAGCTACACCCAGGCCACAGGACACCAACCTGCCTTGAATCTTGGACAGCCAAGGACTGGACCATCCACCAGTCATCATACCGAACCTTCATCCCGAGGGGGTGCCGCTCCTTACCATGTTACAGGCAACCTCGCTACCACCACCACTACCGAACAAGGAGTTGATGCTAGGAATCAAGCTGATCCACATCGTAACCAATGAGATCATACTCCAGAACCTTCTGTCCCTGAGAACGTTGAACCAAGGAGGCGAGGCACGAACCGTCGACCGCGTCCTGTCCAGACTCGCGTTGTGGAACCCGACCACACCTTGGCATAGCATGCTCCAAATATCCGGATGCCGGATATACCGACGATGATCCGTGAAAGTCAGGGTCTCACTAACAATGACTGGGGAATCTCCCGAAGTCATACCCCTTTCACTGATGACATATTATATGCTGAACCACCTTGGCGCTTTAAGATGCCAACTTTGCTAGTTTATGAAGGGAATTCTGACCCAAATCAACACATCCTAAAGTATGAATGGCTGATGAATGCTGCGAGAGCTGATGATGCAGTAAAATGCCGTAGTTTCCCATTTCCCTGAGGGGCATTGCTACTATGTGGTTTACTCGTTTGCCACCACGATCTATCTCTAATTCCGATCAAATGGCCACCAAGTTTGTCGAACAGTTCCGTATGCACATGGCAAGGCCTAAAGATGTTAATACCCTGTCTAGTGTCACTCAAGCTCCCGGGGAGAGACTCTGACGTTACTTGGAGCGATTTCATGCTGCTTGTGCAGAAATAAGCAATCCCAATGACAACTCTATCCTGATGGCATTGACTAAGGGAATTGATCCTGATTCCGAGTTCGGAAATTGGTTAGCTGGGAAGCCACCTGCGTCATTGGACCGTTTCTATTCCAAGGCAGCACAATTCTTGAGAAGGGAGGATGCAAAATAGTCTAGGAAGCAAGATGACGCAGGGCCCAACATTGAAGGAATTCAGAGTAACATCGCAGTTAAACAATCCGGGGAGAGTTCCGGGAAAGTACAGTTGAATATTCAAAATAAACAGAATCAGCAAAGGGACATTGGAAGTCAAGGAAAAAAGTGAGATCAAAGTCGTGGTCCACGACGTAGAGCTCCCATGTTCGACAATTATACTCCATTGAATACGTCGCTGGAGAATGTGTATTTGTAGACTTGTAATACCATGCAATACAAGAAACCTGCCACGAAGTCGTCAACGGAAAGGCAAGTCCAAACAAGGAAGTTCTGTAGATTCCATGAAAGTTATGGCCATAATACAAATGTGTGTCGTCACTTACAAGATCTCATTGAAAAGCTGATACGCGAACGGAAGTTGGACAAGTATGTTCGGGTGCCGCAGTCGAGAGGTGCGGGCCCATTGAATCAGAATCGTGCACCAAATCAAGAAAGGTAGGAGGAACCCACTCGAACTGATAGGAGGTTGGTTATTAATACAATAAGTGGTGGTCCTCATCCAGCAGACCGAAGCTGGAAGGAAATGGAGTCGTATGCCAGCTCTATCAGGCATGCGGACTTCAAGTGTTGTAGTAGTTTTGATGAAGGGGCTCCGGCCAAACAACAAAAGACGATGACAGATGACATCATGTTTAGAAACAGAGATGCTGATAAAGTCGAAGCCCCCACTATCGATCCACTGGTCATCTCATCTCAAGTAGGTCCTACTTGGATGAAGATGATCTTAGTTGACAGTGGAAGCTCTGTGAATATTTTGTTTAAACGAGCTTACGACCAAATGAAAATGGAAGCCAAAGATTTAAAGCCTTGCCAATCTCAAATCCATGGTTTCAATGGGAGCGCTACAATACCTACTGGAGTAGTAGAACTACCAGTGGAGTTGGGAGTTGGAGAACGCAGGAGAGTCCGGATGTTACAGTTCGTTGTGTTGGACATAGACTCCCTTTATAATGCTTTCTTGGGCCGACCGACCCTCGCTGAATTCAGGGCAGCCATTGCCCCGTGGTGTTTGACTTTAAAGTTTCCCACTAATCGTGGAGTGGGAATCATTCAAGGAGATCAGGCTGCTGGGAGAGCTTGTTATGTTGCCGAGCTGCGGGAGGCGTAGCGAAAGGAGAAAGGAAAGGGCGTAGAGGAATCTCTCTACGTCCGCTTTGCTGATAATTGACAATTAACGCCTGGGCCTAGGCCCGGGCACCCCAGCCAATTCCAAAAGGATCTTGACCCAAGAGAAACTGAAGACGAAGGAGAATCTAGAGAAAGTCAAGCATGCTCGGCCGAACTGACGATCGATGTCCCAATTGACAATGATGATGATTTGAAAATGATAAAGATTGGGTCTCAGCTAAGCCAGCAAACCCAAGAGGAATTGGTTGAGTTTTTATGGGCGAATCTTGACGTATTCGCCCGGACGCATTCTGATATGTGTGGGATCTCGCCGGACATCGCGAGCCACACTCTGAATATTGACCCGCGGCATGTCCTGGTCAAACAGTATAGGCGTGGTATGGATCCAGAGAGATCTGCCGCCCTTAAAGAAGAAGTAGAAAAGCTTAAAGCAAACGGGTTCATTTGAGATGCGCTATACCCCGAATGGGTGTCGAATCCCGTGCTTGTTCGAAAGTCGAACGGAAAATGGAGAACATGTGTCGATTATTCCGATCTGAATAAAGCTTGTCCTAAAGACAGTTTCCCGCTTCCCAGAATTGATCAGCTCGTAGACTCAACAGCTGGACATGAACTCTTATCCTTCATGGATGCGTATTCCGGCTACAATCAGATACCAATGCATTTACCTGATCAAGAACATACTAGCTTCGTAACCCATCTGGGACTTTATTGCTACAAAGTCATGCCATTCAGACTCAGGAATGCCGGGGCTACTTATCAACGATTGGTCAATCGGATGTTTGCCAATCAAATCGGGAAAACAATGGAAGTATATGTAGACGACATGCTCGTGAAGTCACGATTTTCCACTGACCATATTAAAGACCTGGAAACTATGTTCAACATACTTCGAGAATACAGAATGAAGCTCAACCCACTGAAATGTCATTTTGGAGTTGCATCCGGAAAATTCCTTGGGTTTATCGTCAACGCTAGAGGGCTCGAAGCTAATCCTGAAAAGATCTGGGCTATCAGAAATATTGAAACTCCGAAAACTATAAAACAAGTCCAGAGTCTTAATGGGAAAGTAGCAGCACCGAGCAGGTTCATTTCAAAGTCCACTGACAAATGCATTCCCTTCTTCGATCTGATCCGAAAAGGAAAACAGAACTTTGAATGGACCACAGAGTGTGAGGGCGCTTTCCAAGCACTAATTCAACATCTATCCACACCACCTATCCTGTCAAAGCCTATTGATCATGAGAAGTTGTACGTTTACTTGGCGATATCAGAAAACGCTATCAGCACTGCCTTGATTCGAGAAGAAGACAGGATACAGAAGCCAGTATACTACATCAGCAAACGATTGACTGGAGCTGAGAGGAATTATCCAAAGCTGAGAAGTTAGCTTATTGCCTTGTTATTGCATCAAGAAAACTCCTCCCATATTTCTAGGCACATCCTATTATTGTTTACACCGACCAGCCGTTACGACAGGTCCTTACACGGCCTGAGACGTCTGGTAGGTTACTCAAGTGAAACATCGAACTGAGTCAATTTGATATTACTTATACTCCAAGGCAAGCCATTCAAGGACAAGTCCTAGCCGATTTCATAGCTGAATTTACCATTCCAAAGGACTTGCCCGAGACCAGTGAATCTCCTGAATACGTCTGGAAGCTGTACACTGATGGTGCATCAAACGACCGGTGTTCGAGTGCTGGTGTTGTACTTGAAACCCCCGAAGGCCGATCTATCTGTTACGCTTTAAAGTTCAATTTTCATGCAACCAATAATGAAGCCGAATATGAAGCCCTCTTAGCTGGACTAAAACTTGCCAGAGATTTGAGAATTATCGTTGTGGAAATTTATTGTGATTCATAATTAGTTGTGTGTCAAGTTCGGGGAGAATATCAAGCGAGAGATCGAAGGCTGGCTGCCTACTTAGCTCGAGTTCAGGAAATACTGGATCGGTTTGTTTATTATGCCATTTATTGTATACCTCGAGAACGCAATCAGAAAGCCGATTCATTGGCGAAGTTAGCCAGCACAGGTGAAGCTCAACAGATGGGACTTGTTCCCGTAGAGACGTTAACTTCCCCAAGCATTGACCGGGCAGAAATAGATTGGGTATGTGAAACAATTCCCGATAAGGAGTCATGGATGACTCCATTCAGAAATTACCTTAAGCACGGAACCCTGCCAGAGCGCAGGAGTGAAAAGAGACAAGTCCTTTAGAAGGCCTCACAATTCACCATCCAGAATGGAGTCATGTACAGAAGAGGGTACTCTGTTACTTTAATCCGGTGTATCGCTCACAATGAAATTAAACGAGTATTACACGATGTACACGAGGGAGAATGTGGCGATCACACCGGGGGGCAAGCACTGGCCAAGAAAATACTTCGATATGGATATTATTGGCCGACTGTGAATCGTGATGCGTCAGATTATGCAAAGAAGTGTGATAAATGTCAAAAGCATGCTCGAATTCCTAGAGCCCCACCTACCGAGATAACGCAAATGGTCAGCCCATGGCCGTTCACAATATGGGGCATCGACAGCATTGGTACTCTACCTCTGGCAAAAGGTGGTGCGAAATACGCCATCGTCGCAGTTGATTACTTTACAAAGTGGGCTGAAGCTGAAGCCCTTGCTACCATAACGACGAAAAAAGTAATTAACTTTGTAGTCCGCAACATTATATGTCGATTCGGTCTCCCACACACCATTATTACTAACAACGGAACCCAATTCGACAGTGTTGAATCTAAAGATTTCTGCAAACGGTTTCACATTCAAAATAAATTCTCTGCAGTTGCACACCCTCAAGCGAACGGACAAGTCGAAGCGGTCAATAAAGTTATAAAGTCCATTCTGAAAAAACGACTGGAAAAGGTCGGGGGCAAGTGGGTCGATGAACTTCCTATGGCTTTATGGGCTTACCGAACAACCCACAAGTCCGCGACCGGTCACACTCCATTCTCTCTCTCTCTTATGGTTCAGAAGCTGTTATTCCAGTCGAGCTAGAAATACCTTCTCATCGTGTGACATACTATGATCCGAAGACAAATGCTATATTACTTGCTGAATCTCTCAATTTACTAGATGAGAAGCGTGAAGAGGCTGATTTGAGGGTAGCCGCGTATCGAAGTCGAGTCACACGATCGTACAACGCCAAGGTCTGCCTACGAACCTTTGAACCAGGCGATCTCGTCCTGAAAAGAATATATCTGGTTCCTTCGCATATGAAGCCGACATGGGAAGGACCGTATGTTATTGAACGAAGGCTCGGAGATGGCACATTCAAATTATCGACCGTTGACAGTCTTACTCTGCCAAGAGCCTGGAATAGCGAGAGTCTTCGTCGCTACTATACATGACAGCAATAAAATGCAATCTCTTCGAGCCAGAGCTGTGATTTACTTGAAATACTTCATATGAACATCACCATGCACGGAGAGCTAAGTTTCACCATACGGTGGGATTTATTCAAATAGGGAGTGACTGTGATGCAATCGGTCACTCGCTAAGTGAAACCCGAGCTCGGGGACAAGCCATCACACCAAAGTCAAAAAATGATTGATACACGACAATCCTTCGCTTAACTCCAGATTCCCAGAGTGCAAACTGGAGTATAAACTTACAAATACGTCTACGAAGAGGGTGGATCCGTCCACCCAACGACTTCGTCCGTATCCGAACCAAGTTTGAGGAGGGTGGACCCGTCCATCTAACGATCTCACTTGTTAACTCAGAGTGGCTGTGATCCGACCATCCACGATCCTGATACACCTTCCGTTCCCAAAGTGCGAGCGGAATCCAAAAACATACAGCAGATGCGACTGACCGTCTGTTCACCAACTCCGAACTCCCAGAGTGCGAGTCGGAGTATAAACATCAACTCCGGATTCCCAGAGTGCGAAACGGAGTATAAACATCAACTCCGGATTCCCAGAGTGCGAAATGGAGTATAAAAATCAACTCTGAATTCCCAGAGTGTGAAACGGAGTATAAACGACAACTCCAAATTCCCAGAGCGCGAATTGGAGTATAAACTCTAACTCCAAGTTCCCAGAGCGTGAATTGGAGTATAAACACGAACTCCGAACTCCTAGAGTGCGAGTTGGAGTATACATGTCGACTCCAAGTCCCCAGAGTGTGGACATACAACTAAAGCTTAAACCGGCGTGACCGACCGCCGGTGAACAAATGAAAATCCCCGAAGTGCGGATATGATCGCCGATAATTAAACAAGTGGGGTTGAACCACTCAATCTCCACTTGTTCCAAACATCCGTTCAGCGGCGCTAGACTCAACGTGTTGTAAGTGAAATGCAATCGCTGGCTGATGTTCAACAACTCATCCCCAGGACCGGGGGGCAGGACTTAAGCATCGACCATTGATTGAAGCGGTGCGACGTCAAAATTCAACTCCTTCCCGGTCGTAAACCATGTCCATAGTTTCCGGACTTGGCAAACAAAAACAAACTTGACTCGGAAGCTGAAGCTTCACAAGTGCACTTCAGATATTGAAACACTTAGGCAAATACACGATAACTGAGAAGAAGCCAAAAAAGAAGAGTTTCATTTCTACTATTTATGAAAGAAATTCGTGTACAAGTTTGTTCCAAAAAATTCTTACTAGCAGGGGCCGAGCCCGCATCTATACACGGCCAACAAAATGAAAATCAAAATAAAACCGAGGAAGCATGTCTACTCTTTCTTCTTCCTCGGCTTCCTTTTCGGTGTAGACCCGTTGGAGCCGCCGCTACCTTTCCTCTTTGAGCCTTTACTTTTCGGTGGTCAGTCTCCTGGCAGGGGTATGATTTCAACATCCTCCTCCGAGCTCGAATGAATAGGGATGCTTCCTGCGGGCGGAGTCGGAGGAACAGGATCAAGTGTAGAAGGTGGAATGGGCACACTAGTGTCGAAAACTGTACCGCCAGGAGATATCATTCTGAGCGGAGCTGGACCGGGTGCCGCCATCCCACCTCCAAAACTGCCACCATGAGCCGCTGCTTCCATCTCAGCGTCGATTTCGACCAATATCTCCTCTTCAGTAATCGTTCGGGCCTCTCTGGGAGCATCAGTAGTTGGCATCGAAGAGCCTGAAGCAGGAGCGCCTCCACCTATAACAAATGACAGGTCCGCAAAGGGATCACTATGACGACGAAAGAGTTCCTCCATCATCTGCTCATCAAAAACAAGCATGCTTCCCTGCGTTTCATCGAGTGGGGCAGTTGTAGTTACAGTGGTCGCTTCGGTAACGATAGCCTCCTACATGTGATGTGATTCTTGAATGACAGGAGGCGCGACCGGTGCAGCATCGATCACTGGACAAAAATAAGAGAACTGTCAGAATTTAATTCAAGTGACGATTCCGACTTAAGACAGATATGTGGAATGTTCAGAATACCTTCCTCAGTTTGGCTTATGGAAGGATAAACAGCTTCAGCAACTTGCTCTGTAGCTGGAGAAATCTGCGGCTGATCCGGATTATAGGCAGGAACAGCTTGGGGATCAACCGCAGGCACGGGTTCTGACTGTGTTGACACGGGAATTTCAAGACTTGCGTCATGGTGTTCAACTCCAGAGCTTTCTCCTATTTCCAGGTGCTGGGTGCCGAGTCTCTCCTTCTCATAAGAAATCATTGACTCGTGGAGAATCTTCCTTTCATCTTCATTTAGCAGACGATTCTCGAGCTCAAACTCATCAATAGACTCACCCAGATGCACCGCTTTCTCCTCCTCAACCAATCGGCCCCAGGCATTATATAAGTGTGCCGAGTAATCATCGAGCCAGGCTAGACCCTTGTGCCTCAGCACATTAGCGTTGTAAACAACGAGAAGGTCTTCAATATCGGCTTCTAGCCTGGACTCGGCCGATTTCACCTTCTCCTCGACCTCAGTCTCCACCTCGCGAACCTTAGCCATGGCCACATCCCGTTCACCCCGAAGCAAGACAGCCTGTTCGCATGCCTCCTGGGCTGCATTGTTCGCATCATCTTTCTCCTTGGCCATGTCGGAGAATTTGGACTTAAGCTTGTTAAGTTCCTTAGCCGCCGCATCACATTCGGTGGTGACTGTAGTATTTCGGTGGCCCATCTCCTCCACCAAGGCAACGTGTGTCTGCCTCAACCTATTCATCGCCACAGTCGCTTCATCAGCTTTTTTGGTGGCCTCAATTTCAGATTTTCGAGAAGACTCGGCCTCAGTATTGAGCACTTGGATGATTCGGTCTTTTTGAGCGAGTTTGAACTCCATCTTTTCTATCGCTTTGGCCCGCTCAAGGGCGACCTTTGAGGCTTTTTCTGCAGCCTTTACCCACTCTCTATACTGGGTGTAGACGTCACGAATATAATCATGCATCGTGTTTTCCACCCTTGGTGGAATTCTTTTTAAATGAGGTGGGAAGACGTAGCCGTCGAAGCATATGTTCGGGAACTCCTTCCTCAACTGAGCAATTTTAATAGCCCCTTCCCCCGTGGGCTCAGTTATGGCCTTCTCTGCAATTATGGGGGGCACGGTTTCAACTCGCTGGTGATGAGTTTCAGGCCTAGAAGTGTGGGAAGATGGTCTGTGTGGCGGAGGCTCAGGTGGATGTGAAGTCTGGATAGGAGGTGGAGATGGGATTCTAGGAGGTGGAGAGCGAGACCTAGATCGGTGTCTATATTCTCTGTCCATGTCCCGCTCGTACCTCTCTTGATTAGAGTACCTGCGATCGCAGTCTCTATCCGAATCTCTCCTGCGGGAGTCATAGTAGGTAGAAGATTTTCGAGCCGAGCGAAGGCTCCCAAGCATTGATCCTCTCCCGGACATCGTACCTGAAAATGAGAAACGAAGGAAAAGTTAGTGATCTCTTGGGTTGGACGATTTACAGTTATGAATCATGTAGTGCAATGAAGTGTATGTATGTGAAACCCCCCGACCAACCGGAAATATCGGTCGCACTCATAGCAAGCAACCCACTCAGATCAAGAGCATTGTCAAGCTCCTCCATCCCGGTGTCGTGTTGAAACGACCCATAATCCGAAATCGGAATATCAGCAAGCCCTTCGAAAGGATTCTCTACTTGCGGGGGAGGAGCCTCCGAAATTCTAATCCCTGGGACGGACAAAGACATAACCACGGATTTCAATCTCACGGATTTAGAACGCTTATGAGCAACTGCCTTGCCTTTTCTCCTTCCTCCTGAATCTTGAAAACTGGAAGAAGGACCAGCTTGGAGTTCGTTATCAGTGGGCGTTCTCTCCGGATCAACTTCTTCAGCTATTACGACTCCGTTCGCTTTGCGTTTCACCCGCTTCTTCGAGACTGCTCTAAGTGTCCCTTCCAGCCTTAAGCTTTGCCTCCGTTCAATCAGCCCGACAATTCTCAAGTTTCTGTCGGTTAGAACCAAGTCAATGCTCCTCTCTTCACCCAGAACTGCTTGGAGGATCCAAACTAACTCTCTGAAATACCCACCATCAGGTCATGAGATTGCGGCTGTAAAATAAGAGAAGTATGTTAGTTTTGAGAACGATTGTTATTATTTCGATAATTCATGAGAAAGACTGCAACACTTACGTCTATCCAACCATCGCCTAGCGAATCCAAGGGGGCATCGAACGTATAACCATTCTGTCTTGAAGTAACTCAACCTTCCCCAGGACCCCGTTACTATTTGACAGTTCCTAACCGCTTCCAAGAATGTGAAAGAAGGGCTATCTCCGCGGCTCTTAATGTTGAAGAGATATCTAATCTCGATCGGCTTTGGTGGTCGAAAGAGAATTTCCATAAAAATAATGAAAGTGCTGTTCAACAAGGCGTATCCGTTGGGGTGTAGCTAGGATGGAGCGATTCCAAGGAATGACAACATTTCCCTTATATACTGATTGAATGGAGGAAGTGTCCCCGCTATGCAAGCATGACGATTGAAAGCAGTAAACCCCTCCGTGGGAGCATGCGGCTTATCATTTGACCCTGGCAGTAACACATCTTCAAGCGACAAGCAATGCCTTAAACAAATCCGTCCCAGCATATCATCGGAGATGCTGGACGGCACAGAGTCTTGTGGACTGCAAATAAACCGGGCACCTGGAAACTCGTCCGGAGCAGGATCTATGACTTCGGCCTCGATGGCCGGTATCTCGATTATTGGAGGGATTGAACCTTGAACTTCCTGCTGTTGTGAACTTGAAGGTTCCATGACTAACTAACTTATGAGAAAACATCATTAGACAATAATAACACTCGCGCTTCCCCCAGTGTGAAGTGTGTGAATGTGTTGTGTAGTGCAGTGCTGTGAAGTACTTGAAAAGATTCAACAGAGTTAGAGAAAATGTCCGAACGACGAGACTTCGAAATTCAATTGGAGTGACCGTCATCGCTGACCGTCACAACCGTACCACCTAGATTTCGGAGACCGATCTGGGTTAAAGTTCGTTAAAAGTTTATTAGAATCCAGTCAAATTACAGTTCCATCGACGAGCTTTGCAAGACAGTCAGATATGCCATTCTAAAGTCGAGTCCAATTATGCAAGTTTAAAGCTCGTCGGAGTCAGTTTTTCAAGTGTGCAAGAGGTTACAAGTTCTTTAAGGTTCGATTCGTATCGGTCACAAAAGTCCGGTTCGTAATGATAATTCATATCCATTTGCATGCGAGTTCGAATCGGTTAAGCTGAAGACTTCGAATCGATCCAGGGTGATCATTTCGTATCGATCAGGACCAGCAACTTCGTATCGATCAAATCCTTTGATTTCGTATCGATCAGGGCCCATTAACTTCGCATCGATTAGGTTGTAATGGAGTTCGTATCCACCACAAACATGCTTTGTACCCGTGTAAATTTGAAGTGATGGAAGAAGAATCATGAGGTCAACGATCGATACGAAGTCACAGAAGGGAGGATCGATGCGAAATCCCAATTTTTCTAATCCTCGATCGATATGAAATTCAGACTGAGCAATTGCTTCGTCTTTTTCCTCACTCCTTCTTCCCAAAATGGCTGTGACGCCATTCCTTTCCTCCTTCAACCATGCTCCAAACCAACTTCGATCTCAACACCGCTGAAGGTCGGTCGCATGTGTGTATGAATTAACGGTGAGATTCGAATCTCGTCGTTCGTGATACGAATTCGTTGACTTATTACCTAATTACAACGGCTGATTGGAGAGATTGAGAGGTTGATTCGATTTGAAGGCAAGCGGTTTTCCTTTTCCAAGTCTCTGGAGCGATACGAAGACGAAGCGCTAAAGCAAAAAGTAAAAAGTAAAAAACGGCTAAGTCCACAGTATTTATATGGACTCGAGTGTGAGAGGAAGAAACGATTCGCCTCCCAATGAACTCGACCGATTGCAAAATGTCACCACGGGATCGATTCGAACAAGCTATTCGAATCCATCAACTCGAGCCTTTATCGAAGCGAAAATTGCCAATGAAGGCTTTTTTGAGTCACCCAAATCCATCGATACGAAGCCATTGTTCGTATCGACCATTTTCGACTCCATCCCCAGTGCAACGATATGAACTGTGTAGTTCGAATCCATTAATTCATAGCTCCCAGAAGCCAGTACCCATCGATACGAATTGTCTATTCGTATCCAATGACACAAGGCCCATCGATTCGAAGTACACAACGAGGGCTGTTCTGAAGGCATTGAACTCCATCGATACGAACGATCGTTTCGTATCCATCAAACCTCACATCCATCGATGCGAAATGTTCATTTCGTATCCATCAACACGATGTATACAGATGCAAAGACAATGTTTCAACCTTTTTACATCGATTCAGGAGAGGATCGATACGAAGGAACATTCAAAAACAACCATCGAGCGTTGTTACAATTTGAATTACACATCGGTTTAGGAGAGGATCGATACGGAATTCGATACGAGATAAACTGACAACGACTCGTGAACGTGCAGCGTTAACGAGAATCAGATTAACATATATGCATATATGTCAGACTAATATTCAATTTTTAACATTCACAAGAATTGGATACTTATCTGATAACGATTACAACGACAAACAGCTAATCACTAGCATATAACAACCAGTTGCAGCAATATAGGGTACAACAGTTGATAGTCAACGGTTTACATCGCCAAGGAAACCAGCCAAAGATTACAACTTTCAGCGAAAAGACGATAACTGTTCAGAATAAAGACTGCAGCTTTTCAAAGCACGTCATGTTTCCACAAGACGTACTTTGGGGGGCAAATGTTATCCCACCTTTTGGCAAGGCCGTGACACCAAGAACTTGACCAAAAACCAATGACGGATCGTCTTGGAGATCAATTATGCGCAGGCTCACTACGGATATCGACGAATTTCGTCCAAGTCCGGATCAAGCTACAATTGACAAGACACGACAAACGAAGCCATGGAAGTTAGCATTCCAAATTTCAAGTCAATCCAAGTTTGAATGCTCAAGTTACGATTGATACAAAATGAAGGAAACAGCTCAATTTTTGTATCCATAGCTCAGCCTCTGTTCGAATCCATCGGCTTCGTATCGATCAGAAGGCCCTAGTTCGAATCGGTCAGCTTCACATCCATCGTCAGAGTCTACTTCGCATCCACAACGATCCTTGTTCGAATCCATTAGGAGAGCCTTGTTCGTATCCATCGACTCACACTGTTCGTATCCATCGGAGGATCACTGTTCGTATCCATCGAGTTGGAGCGCTTTTATTGATACGAACAAGCCAACCTCCATCGATACGAACAAGCCAACCTCCATCGATTCGAACTACACCACTTTCGTCGATACGAATAGAGCATGACAATCGATACGAACTAAGGAACTTTCATCGATACGAACTGTGCTTCCTTCATCGATGCAAACAAGGCAGCAGCATCGATACGAACGAGGCGAAGTTCAAGGACGACCCGGTCAACTCGGCGTAGAAGGTGGATCGATCCGAAGAGTGCGAACCATGTCATCAACAAGGCACGTGCAGCCATCAATTCGAACATGATCGAGTCGAATAGATCGATTCGAACCAAACGAACTACCGAAAGTCTCCATTTCGTAACGATCATAACTCGAGATCCACAAGTCCAAATGCTATGAAATTTTCACAGGAGCTTACGTGCATGCTAAAGAATGTTCACACCAAGTTTCGACTCCATTGGACGAAATATTGATCGATACGAAATCTGTTCGTATCGATCACGGATACGGTCGAAACTTGATGGGCTTGGTCGCATGGGCCTACTAACATGCCAGAAGGAGTCTCCTAAGATCTGAGGGAAATATCAGCCTCCTACACCTATAAATAGACCCCTAGGGCCTACAGAAAAAGGATCTTTGAATTCTCCAACGCCCAGACTCTGCCGGATTCAATTCCATACTCCATTGCTGCTGCTGCTAACGAATTTTACTGCTGTAATTCATTGTTATATGTTGTAACCTACTGCAATCAATTATAATCATCAAAGAAACATCAATAAAGCGATCAATTTCATAGTGGACATAGGCAATACGCCGAACCACTCTAAATTCCTGTGGTTCTGTGCATCTTTTATCATTTACATATCCGTTTTTGGAGTTTTTGTTAGATAATCCTCTTTTTCCATTTGATTTCTTCATTTTATCTCTTCAAAAACTTCCAAAGAGTGTTGTGCCCATTTTTGGTACAAACAAATACCTTCCTCGGTGTGGCTCCCAAGTTGCACCAAAATATCCTAAGAACTGCATTTAGTAATTGGAGAAAACCGAGGCTTGTTCGGATCATACTTGGGGATGGTTGAAGAATTTGCCACATAGCTTGGGATAACCTGGGATGCTGGATGCAATTTAGTTATAACATCGAGTTATGCCGACCTGGATCCTTCACCTACTTCACGTGAAGAAGAAGTAGCAGATTCTTTCTGAACTATAAGTTGGATAACATGTAGTGTTTTGGGTTCATCGCTGTTAACCCGCCTTTTGGCAAGGCCGTAGACAGGCGGATTTAACTAAATCGACTGCTTGTTTGTCGAGACCGGAATACGATGATTTTAGTCAACTGGATGGATAGACGGTCAATCACGGATGATAATCATGATTGTGAAGCCGGGGTTCGGCATAGTCGATGGACAAAAGTCATAGGATACTCGAAATATAGGTTTCGACAAAAGTCGAGCTGTCGCGAGTCACCCGGGGTTTACTTCGAGTTGTTCCCAGGTTCGCTTCGAGTTTTCATGGAGTTTTCTTCGGGTTACATTAGGTCATGCTTTGAATTGCTCTGGGTCAGTAGGAGTTCACGAGTGGGTCGGTGTTGTGAAGGTTTTGGGTCGGTAGGAAGGTGGTTCGGCATGTTGGAGCGGATCGGCAGTGGAGTGGATCAGTCATGTAGGATCAGTCAGGGCAGATAAGTCAAAGTGGATCAGTTAAAGAGGGTCGGTCGGACAAAGGAAGGAAGGCCATGTCGTTCGTTCATGGTGTGAAAGCTAAGGTGGGTCAGTAAGGCATGGTTCAGTATGTGTCACTTGGTCACATAAGGTTGGTCAAGGAGGATAAGGCAAAGTGGTTCGGTATGAATGGTTCTGGCCTCAAGGGGATTGGAGCATATGGATCGGCCATACGTGGTTCGGCCATAGTGGGTCGGTCGGCATAGCAGGAGGCTGTAAGTAGGAAAAGGGGTTGGCATTCGTGGATCTTTAGGTCAGCATTAAAGAGGACTTCGGGTCGGCACTTAGCTAGATCCGGGTTGGCATGCAAGTGGCTTCGGGTCGGCAAGCGAGACATGGGGACGGCATTCACTTAAGGGGTCAGCATGTTGGAGCTGCTTCGAGTCGTTGAGCACTTCACTTTGAGTCAGGGTTAGGGTCACTTTGGGTCAGTACCCTGGCTACCTCGGATCGGCATATTATAGACTCGGGGTCGGTCGTGGTGTTTGGGGTTTGGGTCGACTATGGTCATGATGGGCCTGGATCACTCAGAAAGCCCAGTAACTCAGGTTTTGCCTATAAATACAGCATGTAGTGCTTCGGAAAAGGGGATCTTCATTTAGTTTCCCTTCGTCTTCTATACTATGACTGCTCTGCCATTGTTTTTCTGAAAACTCTGGATTGTAATTGTAATTGATTCTCATATCAATAAAATAGAAATTTATGGAGTGGACGTAGGCCGGAGTCAGCCGAACCATTATAAATCCTCTGTTATTACTGCTTTCTTTTTAATTTTAACTATTCTTCATATTTATACTCTCTACATACATTCTATCTGTGATCTGTGACTGTGATTTGGTGCTTTCATCTGGATTTAGGTGTTAGTGAACAATTTTGGCACTAACATTTTGGTGATTTTACTGAGAAAGCTAGCATTCAGGGATTCAAAAGCTTGGATTTTGGATTTAAAGGCCTAGGAACTTGGATTATGGAGACTATGGCAAAGCAATCAACCAGGAGACAAAGGACGGAAAGGAGTCGGCAAGAGGGAAGTCAGGAGGCTTCCTCTAGAGCTAATCAAGCCTCGATCTATATCATTAGGAACGAGATGCAGGTCATGATGAATTCCATGCAGGAGCAGCTGATGAAAAGGCAAGAGGAAATGATGCAGACACTTCTTAGACAATTTGGATAGGCAGGAACAGCAAGAGCTGCAGGAGCTCAGATCCATGGAGTTGGATCAGAAGGACTCAACATGCAAGCAGATGGAGTGGTTCAGCAGGGGGTAGCCCCCAATCATCAAACAACTGTCAATCTAGATGGACCTAGACTCGGTTTCACACCACCAAGTAATGCTGGACCAATCCATGGAGGGATACCAGATGACGCTGCACAGCCCGACGCCAACAGGAATACAGGAGTGCATGACGAAGAGTATGTACCGGAATTCCCTCAAGGACTTGGAGAGCAGTTAGGAAATGGAGATGGGGGGCAACCCTTGGTAGATAACACTGGATTAGCTGACATTATTAGGTGAACTATTCGTGGAGGTCTAAAAAACAAGGATTTGGAGGGAGTAAACAAAAGTCCGTTTACCCGTAATAATAGGATGGCTAGGAATCCACCCGATTTCAAGCTTACCACTTTGGAAGTATACAACGGTAAGACGGATCCCACTGACCACTTGATGAGGTACACAAGGCATATGGAAGTGCTGGGGACATCAGAGGAGGATATGGCCCGGTGTTTCCCCCTGTACTTGACCGATATAGCTGCTATGTTTTTCAGACAGCTGGAGGATGGATCTATTAGAACATGGACAGAGCTGGTTGATAAGTTCTTGAAACAGTTTCGAGTTCACATAAAAAGGCCGAAGAATGTGATGACACTGACGTCAGTTAAGCAAAGGGTGAATGAATCGCTCAGGACTTTCTTAACTCGGTTTAATGCAGCGATTGCTTGAGTGGATCGGCTGGATCCATCAATGGTTCTGATGGCTGCAGTATCAGAAGTCAGGGATAATTCGGATTTCAAAGTATCGTTGATACGGGACCCACTAATGGATCTCGGGGAATTCTTTCATGAAGCTGAGAGATTTCTTCGACAAGAGGATGCTTGTTTGGATATGAAGTCAAAGGAAGTAAACATGGTTAAGGATGAAGAACCGTCCGGTGAAAGCTCGGTTAAAGACAGGGATAAAGGGAAGAGGAAGCGTTGGGGAGAACCAAAATTCTCCACTTACAGAGGACTGAATGAGACATTGGAACGGATATAGTTGGACACTCGGGATTGCCTTCCTTATCGAAGGACGGTAAGGAGGAAACCCTCAGAACGCGAAAGGGCATCGGGAAGGCACTGTCTCTTTCATCACCTGAACAGGCATGATACTAATAGTTGCAGGCATCTAAAGGATATAATCGAGGAGCATGTAAGGAATGGTCAGTTGCAGCAATATGTCGAAACTCTGAATGGGGCGATGGAACAGGAGCAGCCACCACCAACCTTGAACGACAATGGCACGAGGCCTAAGAATGGTGGTCGGTTGGTCATCAACTAATCATGATGGTTTGGAATAAGTAGCAAACTCTAGGCAGACGGCTAAATCACTTACTCATGTACGGGGATGGAGACAACCCCTAGGCATGCTCTGAGATGATGATAGACTGTGACGCTCTGGTTTGTGAAATCTGTTTTTTCTTTTGGGTTTGGACACTTGCTATTTTTGGTTTGGTTTTGGAGTTTGGTTTGAACTCCTGGTTTTGTTTTTTTTTCTGATTTGGATTCTGGTTTGGACGTTTTCCTTTTGGTTTGGATTTTTGATATGGGTTTATGGTTTTCTGGTTTGAATCTGGATTTCGGATTAGATTTTGATTGGATTTTCCTCTGGTTTTTGGCTAAAAGGTCGTTGAGCATGGACTATGCTCGACAAGGGTCCGGGGAGACCAGGATTCGGCCTAGGACTTAGGCCACGTATTATCTATTGGTTACTATTTTAGGTCGTCGAGTATGGACTATGCTCGGCAAGAGTCATAAGAGACCGGGATTTGGCCTAGGACTTAGGCCCCGTATTATCTATTGGTTACTAAAATAGGTCGTCGGGTATGGACTATGCTCGACAAGGGTCCGGAGCGACCAGGATTCGGCTTAGGACTTAAGCCATGGCATCACTCAGCGTTCGGGGACACTGAACCAAGAACACCAAAGGATTGATTAACACAGGTCGCCAAGCATGGATTACACTTGGCAAGAACCTGGAGAGGTTACGAATTTGGATAATGGCTATGAACAGCTAACAATTTGGGCGTGGACCCGGAGCGGTCCCGGATTTGGACTAAGGACCCGGAGAGGTCCCAGACTCGGATAAATATGGATTCGATTAATGGATTTTGGATGGATTCGGAATTGGATAACGACTTGGAACGGTCGCGGAGTAGACTATTTGATTTGGATGGAATTGCTTGGTAATGAATGTAACATGGACTTCGGGTATCAGATTTGAGGTTGTTCAAAACACACCTTCCAATAGCAAGGCATGTTTTGGGGGGCAAATGTTAACCCGCCTTTTGGCAAGGCCATTGACAGGTGGATTTAACTAAATCGACTACTTGTTTGTCAAGACTGGAATACGATGGTTTTAGTAAACTAGATGGATAGACGGTCAATCACGGATGGTAATCATGATTGTGAAGCTGAGGTTCGGCATAGTCAATGGACAAAAGTCATAGGATACTCGAAATACGGGTTTTGACAAAAGTCGAGTTGTCGCGAGTCACCCAGTGTTTACTTCGAGTCGTTCCCAGGTTTGCTTTGATTTTCATGGAGTTTGCTTTAGGTTACATTGGGTCATGCTTTGAGTTACTCTTGGTCGGTAGGAGTTCACAAGTGGGTCAGTGTTGTGAAGGTTTTGGGTCGGTAGGAAGGTGGTTCGGCATGTTGGAGTGGATCAGTAGGGGAATCGATCATGTAGGATCAGTCAGGGCAGATAAGTCAAAGTGGATCGGTTAAGGAGGGTTGGTCGGACAAAGGAAGGAAGGCCATGTTGTTCGGTCATGGTGTGAAAGTTAAGGTGGGTCTGTCATGCATGGTTCGGTATGTGTCGCTCGGTCACATAAGGTTGGTCAGGGAGGATAAGGCAAAGTGGTTCGGTATGAATGGTTCTGGCCTCAAGGAGATTGGAGCATATGGATCGGCCATACGTGGTTCGGCCGTAGTGGGTCAGTCGGCATAGCAGGAGGTTGTGAGTAGGAAAAGGGGTTGGAATTCGTGGATCTTTGGGTCGGCATTGAAGAGGACTTCGGGTCGGCACTTAGCTAGCTCCGGGTCGGCAAGCAAGTGGCTTCGGGTCGGCAAGCGAAACATGGGGACGGCATTCACTTAAGGGGTCAGCATGTTGGAGCTGCTTCGAGTCACTGAGCAATTTACTTCGAGTTAGAGTTAGGGTCACTTCGGGTCAGTACCCTGGCTACCTCGGGTCGGCATAATATAAACTCGGGGTTGGTCGTGGTGTTTGGGGTTTGGGTCGACTATGGTCTTGATGGCCCTGGATCACATAGGAAGCCCAGTAACTCAGGTTTTGCCTATAAATACAGCATGTAGGGCTTCGGAAAAGGGGATCTTCATTCAATTTCCCTTCGTCTTCTATACTAAGGCTGCTCTGCCATTGTTGTTCTGAAAACTCTGGATTGTAACTGTAATTGATTCTCATATCAATAAAAAGGAAATTTCTGGAGTGGACTTAGGCCGGAGTCAGCCGAACCACTATAAATCCTCTGTTATTACTGCTTTCTTTTTAATTTTAACTGTTTTTCATATTTATACTCGCTACATACATTCTATCTGTGATCTGTGACTGTGATTTGGTGCTTTCATCTGGATTTAGGTGTTATTGACCAATTTTGGCGCTAACAATCGCCTAATAGCATTTCACCTTCAAGACTAGACAGGTCGATTTCCTTAGTATTAAGTAGTTTCTTTTCTTCTGCAACAAGAAATTCCCATGCGTGTAGAGTTTGTAGGGATAATCATCACCAATCCATGTTAAATTTCTATGCTTGAGAACGTTGGCGTTGTAAAGAATAAGAAGTGGGTCGATGTCGTTTATTATCTCCTCCCTAACCTTATCCTTGGTAGCTTCTAATTCGTGCTGAATGAGTGCATCAATATCTTTGCCCTTTCAACGGCCGTATCTATCTCTTGTCTAACATTCACCAGCTCGTCACAAGCATTTTGAGCAATTTTCTAAGCATCATCTTTCTCCTTGTTTGCATACTCGAGCTTAGCCTTGAGTTCCACTATCTCCTTCAAGGCTGTAGATTTATTACTTCGAGCTGTATCTCTCGAGTGTTATTTCTTGATCTCGATGATGTAACACCTGGACCATATCCAGATGATTGGATTTCATCTCCTCCATGAATTTAACGAGAGCATTAGCTTTTCCCTCAGCCTCTGTTAGGGAAGTCATATAGGCCTCTAACTCATTTATCAAAGTATCGATAATTCTTTTATTTTGAGGTTCTTGGCATTTTAACTTTTCAATTTCTACTGCACGCTCGGAAGATACTTTCGATATCTTCTCTGCTACCTTCATCCATTACGGTACTGCTTGTGGATATTAGTAAAGCAGTCAAAAGTAATTTTTTGAACATGGTCTGGGACCCTCTTCAGATTAGGAGGAAAAAAGAACCCTTCAAAGCATAGATTTGGAAACTCTTCTCGAGTTGTGTCGTGCGAGCTGCTGGATCGATCATAGGATCTTTAGTAGCTATTTCGACTTTAGTACTTTCTTTGTCGAGCCTATAAACAACAACATGTTTTCTATGGCGACGATGATCACTGGACTGCTGAGAGTGAGAAGGAACTAAAGGCTGTGGTGGAGTAGAAATGGGAGAGGGACCATGAGAGGGATCGATAGGTGGATTTCGACGATAAGTTGGCTTATCATAACCCTTTATAGGAGGGGATGTAGACCTTAATTGATGCTTATCTTAAGGTGGCTTATCCCTATCACCCCTATCTTGATGACCATGGTCCTGACCGGAGTGATAACTTGAATCATAATACTCTTGACCACCTTGATGGTAAGAGCTAGAGCATAAACCAGAGGATTGGTGGTGTATATCTTGGAAGGAATCAAACATGTTCCTTTTCTTCACCATCATTTCTACAAAGGAAAACAGAAGCTAATAGACTTTAAGCATTAAAAGGCACAAGTTGAGCATAAAGCAAGTGTGTGCAAGTGTCCTTGTGTTACACCCCGACAAACCAGGTGCAGGAGCTCTGCTAATTGGAGTAATTTCCCCTTTAGAAGTTGGAATTTCAATGCCAGTTCTAATGGGAGATTGTGACCCATCAATACTCACGTCTGTGAAGTGGAAGCATCAAGGTCATGCGGTATTGGCAGACCAGACATAGAATCAAGTGGCAGACTTGAACGCTCGGATGGTTGAGAAGAGGATTCATCTTGAACAACTTTAGTAGCCATCGACGGCTTGAGTTGATCGAAAAGGCGACTTTTGGGAAATATATAAATAAATGTTTTGTTTTTTCTTCTATCGAGAGCCGAAGGCTGTGAACTCTACGAGGATCTAACTTCGACAAGACTAGATTCATCGTTATTCCGACTAGGCACATCAGCTTTATCTTCTTTGACATCAATATTAGTGAATTCCTGAGCACCCATGGCTAGGACACGACGGGATTGATTCGATTGCCCCTTTGACTAACTATAGCCTATGGTTTTATCCCTTCAGTTTGAGCGACTTTTGTTAGCCCTTTGCTGAGGCCCTCTTATATCAAACAAAAGGTAACAAGGTGTTCGTCTGTAAGAAGATATTCGATGTCCCTATCTTCAAGCGGTGCATTTTTGAGAGTCGTAGCCGCCTCCTCATAAAGATTATCACCGGGCCGAGTGACGGTGCATGTAAAAGGAATTACTTTGCCAGAATACGACTTGAATATCAGTTTTCTATGCTAATATATAGATGGTTGGTAACACTTACTTCCTTCCAGCCATTATCGAGCGAAACCAGGCGGACATTGAACAAAGAACCACTCGCTGTTAAAGGCGCTTAATTTATTCCATGCGCTAGTTAGAATTTGAAACTTCTTCATCGACTTAAGAAATGTAAACGAAAGACTCCTTGTCCATTACTTGAAAGAGAATATGAGCCGAATGTCGTTGATGGTCGGAGGACGATGCAAGAACTTCATAAATACCACATAAGTACAATAAAGAAGAGTGTAGCCATTCGGGTGAAGCCGTGTTGGAGCTATCCTTAAATAATAGTGAATTTTACGGATGTGTGAGTTAAATGGTGGGATGCATCTTGCCCAGCATATGAACTTGTTGCATGCCGTTTATCCTTCAGGGGGTCTATGAGCCCTATCATCCCACGATGGAACAAATATATCGTCAAAGGGAATTCCATGCTTTAGGCATATTCAGCAAAGAGCATCTTCCTTAATTTTAGATGCTATAGAATCAACAGGGTTCTCCAGAAAAACTACAACCTCTAGAGTGTCATGAGCAGGATCAACAACTTCCGGTGGAAGAATAGGAACTGGATCAGAAAATTCAAATAGTAGCCTGGGCTTTCCGGTTGTTCTGAATGACGACTGGAAGATAGACTTTCAGACTTGGTTATAGAAATTGATTCCACGTCGGGATCATCCCGTTGAGAAGATGGTCCAGTTGGCATAGCTGCAAGACGCCCAGAACGTCAAGAACCCATTGCTATTAAACTCAATAAAAATAAGGATTAGATAAAGTAACATGTACGTCCCAGTGCATAGTGAGTGCTAGTGTGGCATGGTGAGGTGCTATATAATACAATAGTAAGTTGTACGGAATTAAAATCAGTAAAAACAATAAGACTTCGAGGTTCGACATGAGAGATCGTCATTCCTGACCATCTCAACCATTTCTTTATTTCATCAAGGAATGATACATTTTGAGTTTCACAATCGATTATCAGCAGTGAAGATCCATTTTTATATTCAAGTCATTGATGAGCTTCAAGAGAATAGTTGAAGGTATTAGTTCATGTCAAAGTTCAAATTTACCGAACATGCAGTTCAAGTACTATACAAGTCATATGAGTTCACTTGAATGTGCAAGGCCAAAGCTCATTATTAGGTTAAAATTTATTTAATTAGGTTTCACTTTTAAGGTTCATGTGCAGACAAATCGATCATTCATTTTAGCATCATCGATCGTTCCTCATGCCTCACTATCGATCATTCGAGCCTCCCCACTACCGATCATTCCTAGGCCTAGTCCTACCGATCGTTTCTGATTGATTCATTCCCACCGATCGTTCCAATTTGGCCTTCTAAACTGATCGTTGTCTTTACTCCATTCATACGATTGTTCTGCCAAACGATCCAATCGCTTTGAAATTCACTAAGTCCAA
This sequence comes from Allium fistulosum, assembly GCA_030737815.1. Taxonomy (NCBI): domain Eukaryota; kingdom Viridiplantae; phylum Streptophyta; class Magnoliopsida; order Asparagales; family Amaryllidaceae; genus Allium; species Allium fistulosum. Next base: position 895,660,568 of record CM060907.1, on the reverse strand, counting down.
AGATCTATCGATCATCCAAGAACGATTGTCATGCGTTGATCTTTCCATATTCTCCAATTCCCATCCTCTCTAACTTGATTTAGATCGAATGATTATACCAACTAAACTAACTAACACGAGAGTTAAATACACGAAGTCTCATCTTTGGATCATAAAGCGGGTTCAAATCATTCTACCTAATTAAGTGTGAGATCTAAGGAAAAAAGGAAACTCAAACTCGATTCGAAGCGAATTTGAAGCAACAGCAATGGAAAGGAGAAGAGGATGATTGACTAAAGCTTGAATGAAGAAAAAATGTTTCTTAGTTAGAGGATTCTGATCATTGTTTGGAGCGATGGAAGAAAAGAGGGAGAACGATTCTTTCTTTTTCTTTCTGGTTAAAAGCTTGAACGATACGAAAATGTGGAGTGAAAATGGAAGTTGCTAAGTAAAATGCTTTTATATGGATGGATATGCCGATCCTTCATAGCTCAGAAATAACACCGAACATTCCAAAACGATCTAAAGTTCTACAAGCCCAGAAACGATCAGACAAGATGATAAAGAATGATTAAGTATGAAAGCTCTTCCTGGAAGAAGCACATGCCGATCGTTCAACCCATAAAAATGTCGATCGTTCGAGTTAGAATCTTTACCGATCGTTCCACCACCTAGAACGATCCATAGCTCATTTATATGAACTAACGATTGGTAATGATCATTAATATATATATATATATATATATATATATATAAAGTGGCACGTACAAAGACAATCATAGATAGATGGATATGAAAATCCATTCATAAAGAATGATCGGTCGTGGTCGTTAGTTAAAAAAACGATCGTACAAAGGCAATCTAAATTTCCATTTAATGAATAATGATCGGTTGTGGATGTTCACGCAAGACAAGGAATAACTTTGAAACTTGATAACGACCCGTTGATGTGCAATCGGGATCGGGGTTTAGGTATGGCCACGTATACAAACGAATATACGTTCTAAAGTTCAAATTTTTGAAATCATTAGAAATTGAATTTGCACCTAAAGTCAGCTAAAGGAAGATCAAAAATCAAATTATTGTGGCCTGATAATTACCCGAAAAACAACAAGATGATAATCGATAAGCCATGATCTAGTATTTGTAATATTTAGAATCGACCAATAGTCATAATGAATGAAAGGAGACATGACCCTCAACGAGAAAGACTCACCAAAAGGATAATGACCATTCAACGAACTAAATGGAATCCTTCTTCGATGATTGAAGTTTGTTACTTCTCAAAGCATGTCATATTCGAACAAGACGTACTTTGGTGAGAAAATATTATTTCGCCTTTTGGCAAGGCCATGATATTATCAACTTGGTTAGAAATGAATAGTTACCAGCCTTGAGAATCAGTTGTATGCAATACTATGGACGATGGTTGAGTAGATCCAGACCGGGACCCAATCAAGGTGCAATCGATATGGAGTAACTAGCTTAGCCTCATGAAACTATATTCCAAATTTCAATTCGATCGGGGTTCATGCGCTCGAGTTTTTGACAAAGCTAGGATTTATATGGATTGATCAGGAACGATCTATAAAGTAGCTCAAATCAGTGAAGATCGATCAATATCTCAAAATCCACTAGGCCAATTCACTTGAAACTTTCAAAGCATCGGTATATTAAAGAGTGGAGTCCACAAAATAGATCATAGGTCACAACTTTGAGGTTCAAGGAATGACGGTCGTTTTATGCCGATATAACGATCGGTGTAGCTCAATGAACGATCCAAATGCAATAAAGATTGATCCATACCTTGCAATCTATAACTCAGAATGACTTCATATTTGAGGAGCAAGGCACAGAGGCATGTGGGAACCCCCATAAACGATCGCATGACAATCAAAGACCAAAATAACTATTGGTATAATTTATACCGATCATTCTAAAACAATTAATGTTCACCGATCGTTATGGTAGGCCCTTATGGACCAGGAGAGCCTTCTGTCGAAATCTTCGCAAAATATCTTATCATCTCACCTTATAATTACAGACCTATAGGTTCATTTTTAGGATATTTACGCTGCATGTTACTCTAGACTCCATTGTGGTTAAGTGTTAGTTTTTTTCTACTGTTGTAATCAGATTCACAAGAGATTATTAAAGGATAGTCTTCAAAGTAGACGTATGCATACAACGCCAAACCACTATAAACCTTTGTGTCTTTAATTACTGCTTATTCTCTATTGCTTACTTGTTCATTTACTCAATTTAATTTTGCTTTTCTTCATTTACTTCTCTACAAAAACTATTCTTGGGTGTTTGTAACCATTTTTGGAGCAAATATCAATAAATTAAACTAGAAAAAATATGATTTAGTTTAAGGTATCTCAAGTCACTTTAAAAAGTCACAATGCTAACTTTTTTAGGATATACAACACATGCACATGGTCATACATTAATTTACATGCCACAACCACAAACCATAAGCAAAACACATCTTTCCAACCATTCACAACATTTAGACTTTGAATTTCAAGTCTAACTAAATATCACATACAAGCACACACACACACATATATAACCAAACAACAAAAATAATCCATCAAATCAACCAATAATTTACAACAACAATGGACAACATACTAAAGATAAAATCTTTCCCAAAAACAAATGAATTTACTCACCACAAATTAAAAGAAAACCAAACCAAGCTCTAACACTTGAACTAAAACTGGATCTTTAATTTTTTTTTTATGAAAAATGTGATTTTTGCCTAGGGAAAATGGGTATTTGGCTCAGCCTAGATGAAGCAAGGCACGGACTTGGGTGGAAATGGATAGCGTGGACTTGTTTTTGAAGAAAGAGGGGTGTAAGAAGAAAAAAGGAAGACTTTAAATGACTTTAAAGGGTTTAAAAATAGAAAAAGACATGGTTTTTGAGATTTTAAACAAAGGAAGCCATTAGAGAACTTAAAACTTAAGGAAGAAGATGAAACTTTTTTTTGAAAAGTAAGAAATGAGTGAGAAGTGAGGGAGAAAAATTATTGAAATTGGTTTTATGAAAAATGAAATAAGCAAAATTACCTGAAAGCCCTTAGGTAAATATCCTCCATTCATTTGTTGTCACATCATCACATCCACCCTACCTCCATGTTGCACACGCAACCCTCAAGGTTCCCCTTTGTGACCAACATATAAAACTCTAAATTGTTCTTATGATGGAATGTGATAATGTGACATTTCCTTATTTATTTATTTTTTAAATTTACTCTTTGAAAAATGTCACATCTTATATCTTTACATAAGTAAGTATATATTTGCCTTTATTTTATTTCTATCCACGCTTATATTATTTGTGAATGTGTGCATATGTTAACTATAATGTACACAACGTTTTCAACAACTTTTAGACGTCGAAAAGTCGAAAGTTTGGAAAAAGATTTCTGATTTCCTTTGAACTAATTATATTTGTAAACATATTTTGGAAACCATTTCAACATCACTAGTTATTATTTAAAAGGGGTATTTTTGAGTAATAAATCCATCTATTAATTATTTAAAAAATCAAATATCCATATTTAATGTGATTAAATTTTGGATCGTTGCACAAAACCAAAGCCAACACAAGGGTTCAACAACATAATCCATCAACTTGATGGATCGGTGTCGATCCATAGGACCTCTTCAGAATCACTGTATTTTCTTCATGATACTCAGTCTTGATGCTAAAATCCTATTCCACAGGGATCGTTCGCATGTTATTTGTCATCGAATGCCTTAAGCATAAAAAATCGACAAGTTTATTCCTCCACTGATCCATCAAATTAACTCAGAAACAAGCTCATAGCTCTACAACTAGTTTGGAAACACAAAGCTAATGATATAACACTTCGATCCAAAGTGGCTAGAACCATCCATAAGTTGGTCTTGTGTGGATCAGTACCGATCCATAGATGTTTGCTGACTTGGCTACATTTCCTTAAGAGACTGCTGCTAAATCATGGAGAACATGGAGGAGGACGTGCTAAAGCTTTTTTCGGCGACCTACAATTATAAATAGGCATGAAGAGGCTTCTTTTCGAGGATCTTTGAGCTCTCTAGCAATATTTTTCACATTTCTTATAATTAGCTATCGGGTGGTACCGAACCATAAGAACGACACTTGCAAAATAGCAATATCAACATAAAAATCTCAAGTGGATGTAGGCAATGATTAGCCGAACTACTATAAACATGTGTTGTTTTGTATTTACTTAATTAAATTTACTTTTCATCATTTTTATTCTCTACTTAATCTATTGGATGTTGGTACCACATTTTGGTACTAACATAATCTCTGTTGAAATATTGTGCTATTTCGGTTACCCCTAACACACTAAACAATAGTTGACAAAACCAAATTAGCTACATCATTACTATGATTTGAAAACTGTTTACTGATTAGGTCAATTTTTGATAGCAAGAAATATTGATTGCTAGTGTTAATGGGATATCTTAATTTGGTCTGACACCAGTTCCAAACCTTGATCGAAAATTTAGATTTGAAATAGAGATGATCAATGTCCTCATCATCTCTTGACAAAGTATGCTAGTTAAGCTAACTGCTATATGTCTTTGGATAAGTTTAGTCTTAGTAGGAAGAAAGTTATTAATAGTGTTATACAGACACATTGCCATTTTCGGAATATGGATTTTCTTCTAGATAAATTTAGCCCATTGTTGTTGGTCGAACTTTAATCTAATCGCTTCCCACACCTGTTTGAACACGAACTGCCCATTCTTGGTGCTCGGCCACACCTAATAATCATTATCTTTATTATTGCATAAACTTTCTCTTTCCACTTCTTATTGAAGCCACAACAAAAAACTGAACTTATTACATCTCCACATACCATTTTCGATAATCTTCCCAACCAGCAATTTCTCTGTTCAAGTTCTCATTATAGTTTCAGCACCCTAACTATTACAAGCCTCCCCCACTACTGAAACCCTAAAGACCATTATCATTGTCCTCATTCCTCATCACTATTGAAACCAAAAAAGAATTACTCAAGGCCATTATTTTTACCTCCATCCTTATTGTTTGTTTCATCTACACCAATCAAAGGATCATGGTTTGCACTCTTTAGGAAACAAGAAAACTCCATCGATCTAGTTCATCTACTATAGCATCTTCTTGCCTACCTTCTGCCTACATACCGAGATTAGTATTTGTGCTTCATCTCCATTCTTACCTTAATAAATCATATATGTGTGTGTGTATGCACATATATTTTTGTATCTACACTATAATATTATACAAGATAATATACTTCATCTCCTTCCAAAATATTTTTGTGTATTCACTTCAAAACATTGGGTAAGCTAGAAAACAAACCTAGGCATGAAATAAAGAGTGAAACCCTGGCAATATCATCACAAATATCCTAAAGTTCAACCATAAGGTGGCAACCAAACGTTGAGTTCTAGGCGTTCATTGCCCAGAAATTTGATATAACTGTTCAACTGATAGTGATAGATGGTCGACCTGTCAATTAAATCATCAGAAATATTCCCAGAACTTGACAGTACTCGTTTATATATTATTTCTTTCCTTTTTCTTGCTTCTCCACTTATCTTTCGATTGAAGCTTGATTTATTTCCACCTGAATGATGATATGAAAGCAATCCCAAACATCTTAAATCTAATTTCAAGCATGAAATGAAGAACCGATGAAGATTAAACTCAGTAGAAACAAACTTCTGTTTTCCAGAGTTTTCCAATAAGTTTATTTTCTTGCTTTCTTTATCTTCCCTTGATTGTGTTGCATGTAAATGATGATATTGAGTTGAAATACCCTATATATACACCACCTATAGCACCCTGGTTTCATGAGCTAAAGCATAGAGATAAGAATTGAATCACTTTTTTAAGCTACTGGAAAATAAAGACTATCCCCAACATTAAGTAATTTTGTTCCTGACTTTTATTTTCACCTCTATGGCTTGAATTGCATTTTTGTGATGACTTTTGAATTGAATTAAGCCTAGTACACACCTGATATCCCATGGAACTCAATTTCAATGCATTGAAATTGATTTTGTAATGCTTTCATTCAAAGTATATTTAAGAAGGAATTTTTAGAAAATATATAGAGTTTTCCGAAATCAATATCTAATTTAAAATCTTCAATTTAGGATTACAATGAATTATAAAAATATTAATTATTTATATATGATATTTTAAAATTTTGAATTTGGAAATTTTAAATATGTTAGCTCATTTTGAATTTGAATCTAAAAGAGGGGAATTTTCAAAGTCTAAATATTTCAATAACGAAAATTTATAGAAAATGTAATTTTATTATTTGAAAAATCCTAAAAACATATTTGAAATATTTGAGGATGAAATCCTTGTTTTTAAGGGTTTAAATGAATTATTTGATTTCATTTTTGATTTAAATTTTAGTTAAAATGTTTAAATATTTTTAAAGGATGGGAAAATTTTATCAAATTCAAATATATCCTTTTGAAAATTCCTTGAAATCATTTGAGATGGAATTCATATTTTTAAAACTTTAAATTAGAATTATTTAATTCTATTTTGGATTTAAACTAGAATTAAAATAATAAATCATATTTAAACAGTCCAAATTCACTTTGATTGGAATAATATGAATATTCTTATGGATACTAAAGTAGAAAAGCTTCTATGGAATAAAGAATTTATTTTAGAAATTTTTAAATTCAAATTTAAACCATAAATGATGAATGATTTAAATATATAAGCTTTTCTATAAAAGAATTTTGAGAATTATTCGAGATGACATTGAAAATATTTTATAAATGAATTTCAAATTCATTTTGTATCCGTAAAAGGTATTTTATCTTGTTTACCAATTGGTATTAATTAATACTCGATTGAGTTTAAAAAAGCTATAATATGATTTTAAAAAAAAGATAAACCAAATATATATATATATATATATATATATATATATATATAAAACCATGAGTATATATTTTACGAAATATGAGGTATAAGTTTAAAGTCGAGTAAATAAAATATTTGTTTGATTTTTATTTTAAATGTTGATATTTCACCCATGCTATGCTAGACTACTCATGATAAGATAAATAATTGAAAGTTTGCTTGATTTGGACTTGAATGGATGAATTGAATGACATGATTGAATATGGATTATATAAGTACTTGTGTGAATTTAGAAACACAATTATAGAATTACAGTATGTATTTTCACCCTATATATATATATATATGCAAGCTTATTATGTACCATTAATATAAATTTGAATGGATGAATGTCATGCTTGAATTGAAGTGCTTTGAATTAACCATTGTTTTGTATTATGAGATGCATGTACAAGACAATATTCGATGAAATTGGGATATTACATCATTTTGGGAATAATGATATTTTGGGAGGCCAAATGTGATAACAATTGAAATTTAACATTCAATGAAAACGATATTAGGTTTTGGCTACTAGTTTGCTAGAATCCATCCTAGCAGAATAATTCGAGGACCGCAACCCAAACCTTGAAGAATTTCCCCCCATTCTAATGTCCAGCAATCTGTTCCGCAGATTATATAATGAATAATAAGATATTGGAGACATAGTGCTACAACAGCTAGCACCTCTAGATGGAATTGGTTAGGCGACTACAACACATAAAATGTATGCATCTTTAGAGATAGAAGGGCAATGCAACTAAGGGATCTTGTGACGTTCACTCACAACTGGTCGTAAGAAATGGGTGAAAAAGACCGCACAAGCTTGTCGAGGCAGTTAGTCCATGTAGAGGGTGAATCCAAAAGGAACAACCAAATAATATTCCTGCCGGGAATTTAAGGAAGAGGGTTAACATATGAGTCTCCTTTATATATGTACACACACACATTGTTATCCGGCCTTTTGGCCTGGCTATATTCAGACTGACTTGACAAGTTAGACCAGACGATCATCGAGGAAGACAACCCGAAAAGATGATTATTAGGCTTAGAGATCAAGCGTAGGCAATAATATGAAGCAACAATCAACCAAGGCCAACATATAGACTCTCCAGAATATTCTAAGTATGAAATAATGCCACCCCTTGGCGGGGATTCCATGCCTATCCCTTTCCTTAAGGGATCGATACATATCCTTAATTAATGTCCCAAACTTAGTAAGATCGATATAGAGTGAGGGAAGGCCCCATGAGGCTGCATTCCAAGTTTCAAGTCATTTGGAGTTCGTATGCTCAAGTTATGGACAAATTACTTCACCTATCAAAAGGGACCGGTATAAAAGGGATTGATATAAAAAGGATCATTCATATTCAGCTTTCACTACATATTGCAACAATGATCGGTCAATAACTCAAAGACTACAGATGCTATCAACATGAAACTTAGAGTATAAGCTAATTAGGACATGTGGAACACCCCATAGGGGTCGCATGGCATTTGGTGCAAATTGGAGGGATCGGTACCTATCCCTCTAGAGGGATCGGCAGAAATCAAAATTCAAGCAATACTACTTCACGGAAAATGCGATATCTCACAAACCGTATGTCGGAATTGCATGAAATTTGGAGAGCAAGTAACTAACACCATGGGGCACCCCTCAAAGGGATCACAGCCTGTTTGGATGGATTTATAGGGATCGGTACTGATCCCTATCGTGGGCCCCGATGGGCATGAAAATTTTTGGGTTGCCTCGTCTTGGTCTTCTGAACCTTCTGCCAAAATTTCGGTCCGATCCATGCACGTCTTCCTCTATAAATACTGCAGGCATGGCGTTAGAAAAGGGATCCGGCTTTCTCTACCGAGGCTCTGCCATTTTTATTCTTCACTTTTGAACTAATGGATTCCAGCCGATCCAAACACTCTTATAACCATAATCAAGTGGAATATCAATAAAAATATAAAGTGGACGTAGGCCAAGATTGCCGAACCACTATAAAAATTCAGTGTGTTCATTTACAATTTTTGCTCTGTTTTAATCTCATTCTTTATTTAATATCTACTAGATTATATTGGATGTTGATGCCCATTTTTGGCATCAACATTTGGTGCTTTCACTGAGAAATGAATTCTCAGGTTGATTGGATCTCATCATCTACTTGTGGATTCCTATATTCGCAAGATAGATGTAGTTATTAACCTACAAACTTCCTATTCTACTTAGATTTGAAGAAAATCTAAAGGAAACTGATAGCCACGGTTAGAGAAACTAAGTCAACATCCCATGTTTTTGGAGGATTTGATTATGCTAATGTTCTTGTTTAGTGTTGTTCATGTGTTCATGTCCATTTGGAAGGGATCGGATTAACTCATGTATGCAAGTTCTTGGGATTAGATGTTGAAGTTTGCACTCAAGTTAGCAAAGGGTCGATCCCTCTCTCAAAGCCATGTTGGCCGATCCCTCTCACAAGGCCATAATGGCCAATCCTCCTCCAATCTCAACTGTAACCGATCCCTCCAAAAAGCTTATATATCGATCGCTCCAAAAAGCTTGTATATCGATCCCTCCAAAGAACTTGTATATGAATCCCTCCAAAAAACTTATATACCGATCTCTCCAAATATCTTATATACCAATCGCTCCAAAAAAGTATATATACCGATCCCTTTATAACATGTACATACCGGTCTTCAACATATATGTATACTGATCCCTTCAGTACATATACCGACCCCTCTCTAAGGTATGTATATACCGATCCCTCTTCAATGTATATATACCAATCCCTCTTCATAGTATATATACCGATCCCTTAAGCTGATAGTCATGCTCAATACTGATCCCTCCACAAATCGATTCATAACCGATCCCTTTGGTCGATCCCTCGTTCACGTCCTCATAGCCGATCCCTCTTGCATGGCAAACTACCGATCCCTCACCAAGCCAATGAAACCGATCCCTATACTACTGATCCCTCTCTCAAAAGCCCATGTGACCTATCCCTATACCCAAAAAAATATTGATCGAGTACGATCCATTTTAAAAATATATATAATTTGGTATGATCCATTTTTATGAAAAATAGGTCTAAATTTTTTTTTCCGTAGTGCAGTGCCCCGCATTTCGGATTTGGAACTCAACTTAAACACAGTGCATTCTATCCGCTTCCCTTACATCCTGTGACTGACCGGGGCATAGAGAATCAAGCGGCAGCTTCTAAATTGCAACCAAGGAACGGACAAGCAACCACTACTCAAACGATACTCCCAAAGGTTGGAGAACATAGGTGATGTGACTCTAAGCAAACCCAGGAAACTTTGAGCCAAAGCCAGACTCAGGTAAAACCATGGTTTTCCCCAAGCAAACACCAAAGTGATTCCAAGCGCCGACCACTAGGCCTATGAATTTAGTGACTCCAAGCAAACCAATAATTGATTCTAAGCAACTAGCATATTTTCTCGAGTCCAACTCCAAGTAACTTACCACTGATCCGAGAATACCGGTCCATCTTGCTTTGCTCATATCTCGGCCATCCATACATCATTCACAAGCATAAAAAGTAGCTGTAACTTAAAAACGAACCTGATTGCCGATGACTGAAGCATCTTCCCCAGTCGAAGCCTATTCATTGAAGCCATTCAGTGTGCAAAATATCCGAGGAGATTCAATGTACCAATCATAGCGGTTTACTTAGGGAAAACCGACCCTAGACTACATCTCATGAAATTCAAGTGGCATGTGAATTCCGCCAGAGCAATATGTGCCATCGAATGTAGACGCTTTCCTATATTCCTCGAAGGTGTATCGATCATGTAGTTTGTGCGATTATCGTCCAAATCTATCTCCTCATTCAATCAACCGGATCAGAAGTTTATCGATCAGTTTAGACTACATGCGACTCACGATAAGGATGTGATGTCATTATCCAATTTATTCCAGATGCTAGTGAGGATATCATACTGATGGTGTTGATGAGGAGAATCGGCCCCTAGAAAGATTTTGGCTGCTAGTTAGCTAGAGAGCCTCATACGACCTTGGATCGTCTCTGTTACAAAGCGAATCTGAAACTAAGCAAGGAGGAGGTAGAGTAGACTAGGAGAAAGAACGATACGGGCCCGTTGGCTAAGGATTTAGATTCCAGAAGATGACCCGGGATCTCAAAATTAAACTCAGAAACTCTTTTCAATGATTCAATCGATAACATCTACTTGGAGACTCGCGACTCAGAGCAGTACTGAAAACCAACCTCGAGAGAGTCCACCAAAGCCCAGTGAAAATCTGGGGAATGTTGTATATTTCAAGATGCATACGTTCCTAACACTGGCGATTACAAAAACCTCCGAGATGTGATCGAAAAGCTTTTACGGAAAGGAAAGCTTCAATGGTATGTGCAAGCCCTACAGAATGGCGGGCATGGAACATCCGATGCCTATCAATAAAGAAATCTGGTTATCAATTGGACCGTTGACAGTCGACATCCCGCTGAAATGAGCTAGGGGCAAAGTTGAATAGCAAGCATACAATGCTGCTTCACTTATCAATGAGATTTATTCCGATCTTCTTTGAATTATTTCTATTTCAATTTCAATTGTGTTGTGAACTACGACCAACTTGAACTAAACTACTTCCAAAATGATGCAGGTGACCAAGTACACAAAGTTGGCCGCCAGCCAATCCCCGTAGACCGTGATCGAACCTGTGGAATTTCATCAAGACGAGCATAATTCGACCGCTCATCAATAACAATGTGCCTCTGATTTGGGGCCAAGGACTAGAGATGGAAAAGCTCTTCACGGTCAGAATCCAACACAAAGCGGTAATGACTAACCATCCATTAATTGACCTTCATAGTTGACTTGGAGACCTAAGCACGGCTTAGAACGAATGTGGAATGATCATCCACTCCTTGGGTCATAAAATAAAGTTCGACGAATTACATGTGCCTCTTCTGAAGCTCAGTGATGGTAGGATCTAACTAGAGTGGATGTGATTTGATTATCTATACATCACCTCCTGCCCTGAACACAAGAGGCAGTTTGAAAGCCCAACTTGAAGTATCCGTGATGGACTGCCTACTCATCAACCACCGCTCTCAACGCATGGACACGACTATACCCTGAAACGGATGCGACCTAATTGTCAACCCAATAACTCTCTACCTCTGTTTGCTAAAAAGAATACGAAGCAAATTGTACAAGACTTGATTATCCAACCCTAGCATAGATGTGATCCAACCATCCATCATGTACCTCCTTCCTTGACTTGATTAGAAGAGCTATAATCACCAAGCGGATGAGAATCGATCGTCCATTTGTCAAGTTTCTACCTTGATACCAGGGGCAGAATTCCATTCCATGGATGAACATGGTTGGACTGTTCACTCGATAGCTCTGGCCTCGACTTAGAAACTGGAGTATAAATCAAAAATAGGTATGACCGATTACCCACGAAAAAAACTCTAAGTCCCCGACTGCGAGCTAGAGTATAAATCATTCGGTAGAAAAATGACTGCCACGGGAAGAAACATGACTGCCTACGACAAAAACTCTAGGTCCTCGACTATGGACTAGAGTACTCTAAGTCCCCGACTACGGACTAGAGTATAAACCATTCGGTGTAAAAATGACTACCACTAGTAGAAACACGACTGCCCACAACAAAAACTCTAAGTCCCCGACTCCGAACTAGAGTACTCTATGTCCCCGACTACGGACTAGAGTATAAACCATTCTGCGGAAACACGACTGCCACGGGCGGAAATATGACTGCCCATGATAAAAACTCTACATCCCCGACTGCGGACTAGAATACTCTAAGTCCCCGACTGTGGACTAAAGTATAAACCATTCAGCGGAAAAAGAACTTCCACGGGGGGAAACACGACTGCCCACGACAAAAGCTCTAAGTCCTCAACTACAGACTAGAGTATAAACCATTCGGTGGAAAAATGACTGCAACGAGCAAAAGCACGACTGCCCATGACAAAAACTCTAAGTCCCCGACTATGGATTAGAGTACTCTAAGTCCTCGACTGCGGACTAGAGTATAAACCATTCGGTGGAAAAACAACTACCACGGGCGGAAGCATGACTACCCATGGCAAAAACTCTATGTCCCTACGGACTAGAGTACTCTAAGTCTCTGACTGCGGACTAGAGTATAAACTATTTGGCTGAAAAACGATTGCCACAGACAGAAACACGACTAGCCATGAGAAAAACTCTGAGTCCCCTACTGCAAACTAGAGTATAAACCATTTGGCGGAAAAAACGACTGCCCATAAGAAACAAATCTAAGTCTCCAGATTGTGGACTAAGGCGTAAACATAAATCTAGCATGAACCGACCGCTTGCTAAATAACTCTAAGTCCCCAGAATGCAGACTGGTGTATAAACATGGATGAACAGATGAGTGGATTTCGCCCGTTCTCTATTTCACAAACTTCAACCTGAAATCGACAGGAGGAGTATTAACTCGCTGCAGATGGAATTCGATCGTCTGACTAATGGCCTCGCCAAATCAATGCTGGGGGCAGGAGTACAAATCACTAAAAGTTGAATATAACAGCTCATTATAGCTCTGGCTTGGTGTTCTTTACAACTTAAGGCAACGACTAGAAGGAGGCCTCAATACAAAACCAATCCAAACGACATCCGAGGTTACGGGTGATCGATTATATCGTACCATCAGATCAAGGGTCAATATCGATCTGCACCAAGTACACACAGATGTGACCAGGTGTCCCTCAAGAAATTATGATCACCAGAGTGTGGAAAGGAGAATAAACCATGAAGACTTGATCATTAATTCTCCAGCACCCTCCTTCGATCCATCAGGAGGAGTATGAAACTGGATGAGCATGACCCGACTGCACTTGAGCCAACATTACCCCTAGATCTGATTACAGAATATGAATCAAAGTGGACGTGGTTGACCGTCCAACATCCTACTCAAGCCCAAAATCTGACGAAGTATAGTATTCCCCCTGGAAGGAAAAACCAGAATACAATCCAGGATAGGCGAGACTCAGCCTTCCATCAACTAACCTGGTCCCATGATTCAACGGGAAAGAGTATAAAGCTAAAGTGGACATGGCTTGACTTCCTACTTATCGATGTATGCCCCAGACTTGGGGGCACGAGCAAGAAACAAGATGAATGTGAACCGACCATTCAACGATCAACTCTATGTCTCTGGAGCTCTGGTGGGAGTATAAACATAGCTAGGACGAGACTCGACCATCCATGTAGTACATTTATTAACCAGAGACTGGAAGCAGAAGTGTGGGCATCCAAAGACAGGCAGCGATAGCTTAATATTGTAACTTATATATAGTGTTTACAACTACCCGAGGCTATGACCACAAGGATGAGATAGAATCATCGAATCGATGCCTAAGCTCATGGGCAATTGACTATCATTCCAACCTGAACGATGAGCAATAGTTCTCCAGTACGGTGAATGGAAAGCATGTTACTTGAATACAAGCAGATTCAAACTCAAAGCAAGAGCCAGCTATGCAGCTGCATGCAACTCAAGGCTGAGCCCTACACGACATTTTCTTCAACATGCTTCTAAGCATGATCTTTGGCCATTTGCAGATAATCGCTCAAAGCATTTGGAGCCCTTCACTATCAGACTTAATAACTCATGACAAGACTCTGGGATTCGATCGGAGTAACCATCATCATTGACTGTCCCAACTAGATTTCATGTTGATTGTTACGCAAAATAGTTACATTTGAACTCAAAGAATCCAAGACTGCATCCACTGAGCTAACAGTCGACATTACAGTCAGCCATGGCGACCCATCGGGGGTACTGAAGATTAGATCATAGCTCAGTGCAATGATGATGAAGGAATTAGCTAACTTTCTCTGAATTAATCTTGATGTGTTTGCTTGGACCAATTCTAACATGCATGTAATCTCACCGACTATCATGATCCATTCATTAAATATCAAACCGAGGCATGTCTTGGTGAGACAAAAGCAATGCATCATGGATCCGAAGAGGTTTGCTGGACTTAAAGTGGAAGTGGATAAACTCAAAAACAACAGGTTTACTCACGACACCCTCTTCCCGAAATAAGTATAAAATCCAGTTCTTATGAGAAGACCTAATGGAAGGTAGCGGTCATGCGCTGACTACTCAAACCTTAACAAGGCATAACCGAAAGACAACTTTCCACTTTCGAGGATCGACCAGCTAGTAGACTCAACCGCTGGATATGGACTGCATTGATTTATGGATGTGTACCCCGGATACAACCAGATCCTAATGCATGTCCTCGACCAGGAGCACACCAACTTCATTTATGATCTAAGGGTATATCGTTATGTTGTGATGCCATTTGAACTAAATCATGCTGAAGCTACTTACCAAAGAGTGGTCAACAGAATGTTCAAAGACCGGATCAGGTGATCAATGGAAGTATATGTTGATGATATGCTTGTGAAGTCACGATGATCAAGCAACCACATCATTGACTTAGCGGAGATGTATAGTTTTATTCGAAGAAATGGAATGAAACTTGATCCCTTGATATGCTCTTTTGGTAGCTCATCAAGGAAGTTCATGGGTTTAATGTTCAAATCTCGCAAAATCGAAGTCAACCCTAAGAAGATTCAGGCATTCAAAGACATCTAGGCACCAAAGACAATCAAGCAGGTATAGAGTCTAAATAGGAAGATCATCGCCCTAAGTCGATTCATCTCCAGGGCCATCGACAAGTGTACTCTCTTCTTCAACCTAGTTGGGAGTTGGAAAAGGAATTTCGAATGGACATAGAATTGTAAAGACGCATTCCAAGCTTTAGTGAACCACTTAAAGAGACCTCCCATCTTATTAAAGCCAGTGGATCATAAAGATTTATACATCAATTTAGCCATGTCGATACACGCCATAAGAACAGCAATGCCATGCGAAGAGAAACGGATCCAAAGACCAGTATATGATGTAACCAAGCGATTGATAGGTACTAAGAGAAGACTACCCGAAGCTACAAAAGATCGCGTAATGCCTATTGATTTCATCAAGAAAGCTCCGCTCTTACTTTCAGGCTCACCTCATTAATGTCTATGCCTACCAGCCTTTGCGACAGGTCATACAACGACCTGAGATGTTTGGAAGACTACTCAAATGGAATATCGAACTAAGACAATTCGATGTCACTTATTTCCCTCGAAGAGCTATCCAAGGACAAAAATTAGCAGACCTCTTATTTGAATTCACTTCATCAGACAACTATTCGAAAAGCAGTGAAGAACCGACCAACCGATAGAAAATGTACACAGATGGAATTTCCAATGATTGGTGTTCTAACATCGGAGTTGAGTTAATGACTCCTGAGGAACGATCGATATGCTACGCCCTGAAACTCGACTTCCTTGCAACAAATAACGAAGCTAAGTATGAAGCCTTGGTCACTATGCTCAAACTTGCTAGAGAAATGGAAGTGGAAACTTTATATATCTTTTGTGATTTCTGGTTAGTAGTATGCCAAGTCAGGGAAGATTATCTTACTAAGGGGTAGCGTCTTGCTCCTTATCTCAGCTGGGTCCAAAAGCTACTGTCCGACTTTGAGTTTAACACCATTACATACATCCTCAAAGAACAAAATGAAAAAGCCAAGTCACTGGCCATGCTGGCTAGTTCCGAGAATGAGCAACAAATAGACTTTGTCCCGGTTGAAGTACTTAACATTCCAAGCATTGATAGATGGAGATCTATTAAACCTACAAGACGGAGCCAGAAAAGGAGTCATGGATGACTCCTATCAATGACTATCTACAATAGGGAATTTTTACTGAATGAAGGAATAAAAAACGACACATACTCCTAAAAGCTTCACGTTACATCATCCAAGAAGGAGTCATGTATAGAAAGGGTTTCTTCATTCCCCTGCTTCGGTGTATCGCCTATGATGAAATAAAACGAGTCTTGAGAGAAGACCATTAAGAAGAATGCGGCGATCACACCCGAGGGCAAACCCTGACAAAGAAAATACTCCGCTACAGATATTACTAGCCAACTGTCAATCAAGATGCTGTTGATCACGTTAGACAATGCGACAAGTGCTAGATGTTTGCAAAAATTCCGAGAGCCCCGCCGATGGAAATTACTCAAATGGCCACTCCATAGCCATATGCCACTGGGTATTGACGTCATCAGCTTCTTGCCGATCTAAAGGTGATGCGAAATACGCCATCATAGTAGTTGATTACTTCACTAAATGGTCTGAAGCAGAACTTTTAACCATGATCACGACGAAGAAAATAATCAACTTCATTGTCCAGAACATCAACTATCATTTTGACCTTCCACGAACCATTATAACTGATAATGGAAACTAATTTAATAGCGCTAAATTTAAAGACTTCTGCCATCGGCATCATATTGAAAAGAGATTTGTGGCAGTTGCTTGCCCTTAAGCAAATAGACAGGTTGAAGCTGTGAACAAAATCATAAATTCCATTCATAAGAAACATTTGGAAAAGGCTGTAGGTAAATTAGTGGATGAACTTCCAACAGCATTATGGGCTTACAGAACCACCCACGAGTCCGCGACTGGCCATATTCCACTCACCATTGCTTACGGATCCAAGGTGTCATCCCTGTAGAACTTGAAGTACCCTCTCATCGAGTGGCTAATTAAAATCCCTATTTCACAAAATAATATATAAACAAGGAATTGCAATCGAATTGCAATTAAACTAAAAGGAATTAGTAACGACTCATGAGCGTACAAAACGCATCCTAGAGCCAATGACAAGAACGTGTACCTGAACGTGCACATGCATATTCAAAAAATTTGACTTCCTAAAATAAATAAAAAATTGAATTTTCACTTGGAGTTACTAAAGAAAAGACTGGATCAAATAGCCAAAACTTACTAGTCCGGTAGAGCCGGACACAGATAGCCACTGATGGAATACAACCCAAAATTTATACTATTGGGAATCGACCAAGCATCATGGCGATCAAAGAGGGATATAACACTTTGGGAGGAATTACTGGAAGGATAACGACTATTCAAGAAATTGGATGGATTTCTTTCTAGAGAGTCTAACTTGCTTCAATTCAAAGCACGTCATGTACATAACAAGATGTACTTTGGGAGGCAAGTGTTATCCGGCCTTTTGGCCCGGCTATATTCAGACTGACTGGACAAGTTAGACTAGATGATCATCGAGGAAGATAGCCCGGAGAGATGATTATTAGGCTCAAAGATCAAGCCCAAGAAATGATATGAAGTGACGATCAACCAAGGCCAACAGATGGACTCTCCATAATATTCTAAGTATGGAATAGTGCCTCCCCTAGGAGAGGGTTCAATGCCGATCCCTTCCTTAGAGGATCGGTACATATCCTTAATTAATTGTCCTAAACTTGGTAAGATTGATATAGAGTAACAAGAAAGGCCCCATGAGGCTACATTCCAAGTTTCAAGTCATTTGGAGTTCGTATGCTCAAGTTATGGGCAAATTACTTCACTTATTAAAAGGGATCGGTATAAAAGGGATCGTCCATATTCAGCTTTTGCTACATATTTCAACAATGATTAGTCAATAACTCAAAATCTATAGATGCTATCAACATGAGACTTGGAGTATAAGCTAATTAGGACATATGGAACACCCCATAGGAGTCACATGGTATTTGGTGCAAGTTAGAGGGATCGACAAAAATCAGAATTCAAGCAACACTACTTCATGGAAATTGTGATATCTCACAAACCGAACGTCGGAATTGCACGAAATTTGGAGACCAAGTAGCAAACATCATGGGCCATCCCTCATAGGAATCACATCCTGTTTGGATACATTTATAGTTATGGGTACCGATCCCTATTATGGGCCCCGATGGGCCTGCAAATTTTTGGGTCGCCTCGTCTTGGTCTCCTTAACCATCTGCCAATATTTCGGTTCGATCCGTGCATGTCTTCTCCTATAAATACAGTAGGCATGGCCTCAGAAAAGGGATCCGACTTTCTCTGCCGAGGCTCTGCCATTTTTATTCTTCACTTTTGTACTAATGGATTCCAGCTGATCCAAACACTCTTGTAATCATAATCAAATGGAATATCAATAAAAATATGAAGTGGATGTAGGCCAAGATTGCTGAACCATTATAAAAATTCTGTGTGTTCATTTACAATTTATGCTATGTTTTAATTTCATTCTTCATTTAATCTCTACTAGATTCTATTGGGTGTTGATGCCCATTTTTGGCGTCAACTCACATATATATGTATGTATATGTATGTGTGTGTGTATTAACCTCATAATATAAGCATTGGTAAAAGATGAATATGTGACACTATTAATTGTTTAGATATGTAGTAGGAAAAGAGCGTACTATGGTAAACAATGAAATAAGACTCAAGAGCTCTGGAAACAGTGTACTTGAATATAAACTGGAATCAGCTCAAATAATATAGATAGGTTTTGATATCCCAGTTGATTTGAGTTACAGCTGTGCGTTACGATGACTAGAGTCGGGATGCATGTGTTAAGCCATTTTGATGAAATGTGGATGGGATATTGTATGGTATGAATGATACCGTGTTTTCATTGATATGTCATGTATTTATACCCGACACCACACTTATATGTTATTATTGTGCATTATTATATCCACGACTAGATTTCTAGCCTGACTTGTGATTTGTTATGTATATGACAATGCCTCAGGTCAGACTGAGGTGTTGTGTTTCCAGGTTAGCTTCCTATAAGATGTCAGTCTGTGTTGTTTATTGAGAAGTCCATAGGAAAAGTATATTATGTTGGCATTCTACTAAGTTTGAGTTTAGCAACCATTGTCTAGAATCCACGATCTCCAGCACTACTCATTTTATTCAAAGATAAGATGGAGATGATATAATTGAAGGTTTGCTGCAAGAAGAGTTGCTAAATGGATGTTTAAATAGGCAGTTTTTGGATTGTACATAGTCTGCCAAATTTAAATGATGTATTTTGATTGCCCATGTATCAGACATATTTTAAAAATTTATACTTTACCTTTTTTACTACGATATCAATACTTGTGTCATCATTTACTTATATATGTTCCCGATATGGGAGTTATTTAATTCTAGAACTCATATACATCGCTTTGTGTCGTGATGAGATACATGTTATTTTAGATAAATTTAGGTATTGTAAAATATCCATGTTGATCCAAAGTAATGTATACAAGATATCGCTCCTTCCATGCCGATTGGTCCTAGCTATCGGATGGTAAACTTCCACTGATAATTCGGTAACCGAAGCTGGGTAATTATACAAGTCTCTATATGTGATAACAAATAAATTAATTGTCCTAATTATACATAGATAAATTTCCTTTATATTGTTTTAATATACATATACATATATGTAATGTTATTATATTTATTTTCTCCTTGACTAGATTTTTTATCTGTTATCCTGCCTTTTGGCAAGGCCGTGACACCAAGGAATTGACTAGTAAACCAATGACGATCCATCCCAGAGATCGGTTATACACAGGCTCACTATGGATATCGATGAATTTTGTCCGAGTCCGGATCGAGCCTAAATTAATATAACATGACAAGCTATGCTATGAGAGTCAACGTACCAAATCTCAAGTCAATCCGAGTTCGTATGCTCAAGTTACGACCGATGCAAAAATTGAATAAAGACAGCCTCGCATACGACTCGCTCAGTTCGCATCCCTCAGGAAAGCCTTCTTCGACTCGCTCAGATCGCATCCCTCAAGAAAGCCTTCTTCGACTCGCTCAGTTCGCATCCCTCAAGAAAGCCTTCTTCGACTCGCTCAGTTCGAATCCATCATGGGAGGCTACTTCGACTCGCTCCACTTCGCCTCCATCAGAAAGCACTTGTTCGACTCGCTCTGCCTCAAGCCACAGTTCGACTCCGTCTGCTTCAACTCCTTCGCGGGACCATTGTTCGACTCCATCTGGTTCAACTCCATTCGAAGACTGCTACTTCATGTCCCTCAATGCGAAGCAAGGCACAGCAGTCAATACGAATAAACGCCACGTCACCGAGTCAAACAGAACCGAGTCGAACAAAGAGCGAGTCGAAACGAGAGCGAGTCGAACAAAACAGCCAACCGAGAATCCCAATTCGTATCGATCATATCTCCTAATCTACAAGTCCAAATTCTATGAAATTTTCACAGAAGACTACGTGCATGCTAAAGAATGTCCACGCCAAATTTCGACTCCTTTGGATGAAATCTTGATTGATACGAAATCTGTTCGTATCGATCACGGATCGGACCGAAACTTCACGGGCTTGGGCGCGCTGGCCTGGTCACATGCCAGTGAGGGTCTCCCGAAATCTGAGCGAAATACCAACCTCCTACACCTATAAATAGACCCCCAAAGCCAACAGAAAAGGGGTTCTTCTTCTCCTTCGAGCTCTCCAATGCCCAGACTCTGCCGAATCCAGATCTGAGCTCCATTGCTGGTGCTACCAATGAGATTTACTGCTGCAAATCATAATCATCTGCTGTAACTTACTGAATTCACTTGTAATCTTCAAAGAAAGATCAATAAAGCTAACAACTTCATAGTGGACGTAGGCGTTACGCTGAACCACTCTAAATTCTTGTGTCTCCTTGCATTTTAATTGCTTTCATATCTGGAATTTGGAGTTTTTGTTAGATAATCCTCCTTTTCCATTTTACTTTCTTCACTTTATCTCTTCAAAAACTACCGAAGAGTGTTGTGCCCAATTTTGGTACAAACAAGAGTGTTGTGCCCAATTTTGGTACAAACACTTTGGTGCTTTCACCGAGAAAACCCAAATTTTCTCCTGCTCTTTGGATCTCCTATATATATCGGATTGCATAAATCCAAGAAAAAGATCCAGATCTAGAATCTTGAAGCCCTTCCATTCTATTTAGATTTGCATCAGATCTAGGAAAGGACTTCCATCGCCTCACCATGGTAAGTACATGGACTACTTCTACAGCTGCTGATCAAGGAGGACGGAACCGAAAAAATCCTGTGCAATTGCGTCCATCAAACCAAGATGCCGCCAGACCTTAAAATCCAACAGGCCTGGTTACCAAACAAGAGTTTCAGATGTTGCTCCAAGAGTTGACCCAGAGCCGCCAACAGCTAACTGAACAACTACGCGCCAACACAGAGTTGTCCAACCAGCTAAATCGCCAAAGGCGCAGAAGATCCAGAAGAGACCAAGGTTCCTATCCTTCTACAGAGAGTTTAGCCTCCTCTGATGGCCAAACCAGATCCACACGCCCATGGCTAGGTGTAAGCTACACCCAAGCCAAGAGACACCAACTAGCTTCGAATCAAGGGCAACCTAGAACTGGACCATCCGTTAGTCACCGTACAGAACCTTCATCTTGAGGAGGTGCTGCTCCTTATCATGTCACATGCAACATCGCTACTACCACCACTACCGGACAAGGGGTTGATGCCAAAAACCAAGCTGATCCTCAACGTAACCCACGAGAGCAAACCCCAGAACCTTATGTCCCAGAAGATGTTGAACCAAGGAGGCGAGGCATGGACCGTCGACCCTGTCTGGTCCAGACTTGCGCTGTGGAACCCGACCACACCTTGGCACAACATGCTCTAAGTATCCAAATGCCGGATATACCAACGATGATCCGCCAAATGATCCGTGAAAGTCAGGGTCTCTCTAATGATGACTGGGAATATCCCGAAGTCATACCCCTTTCACCGATGACATATTGTATGCTGAACCACCTCGACGCTTCAGGATGCCAACTTTGCCAGTTTACGAAGGTAGTTCTGATCCCAATCAACACATCCTGAAGTACGAATGGCTGATGAATGCTGCAAGAGATGATGATGCAGTAAAATGCCGTAGTTTCCCCATTTCCCTAGGGGGCATTGCAACCATGTGGTTTACTCGTTTGCCACCACGATCCATTTCTAGTTTTGACCAGATGGCCACCAAGTTTGTCGAACAGTTCCGTATGCACGTAGCGAGGCCTAAAGATGTTAACACTCTGTCTATTGTTACACAAGCTCCTGGAGAAACACTTAGGCGTTACTTGGAGCGATTCCATGCTGCGTGTGTAGAAATAAGCAATCCCAATGATAACTCTATCCTGATGGCATTGACTAAGGGGATTGATGCTGATTCCGAGTTCGGAAATTGGTTTGCTGGAAAACCACCTGCATCATTGGACCGTTTCTATTCCAAGGCAGCCCAATTCTTGAGAAGGGAAGATGCGAAACAGTCTAGGAAGGATGATGATGCAGCGCCCAACCTCGAAGGAATCCAAAGTAACATCACTGTTAAACAGTCCGGAGATAGTTCTGGAAAAGTTCAGTTGAACGTACAAAATAAACAGAATCAGCAAATGGACAATGGAAATCAAAATAAAAAATGCGATTAGAATCGTGGTCCACGGCGGAGAGCTTCCATGTACGAAAATTACACTCCATTGAACACGTCGTTGGAAAATGTGTATTTGCAGACCTGCAATACCATGCAATACAAGAAACCTGCCCCGAAACAACCAACTGAAAGAAAAATCCAAACAGGAAAATTCTGTAGATTCCATGAGAGTTATGGCCACAACACCAATGAGTGTCGTCACTTACAAGACCTCATTGAAAAACTGATACGTGAACGGAATTTGGATCAGTATGTGCGGACGCCGCAGTCTTGTGGTGCGGGCCCATCAAATCAGAACCATGCTCCGAATCAGGAAAGACAGGAAGAACCCGCTCGGACAGGCGAGAGGTTGGTTATCAATACCATAAGTGGTGGTCCTCACCCAGCAGATCGAAGCTGGAAGGAAATGGAGTCGTATGCCAGCTCTATAAGGCATGCGGACTTCGAATGTTATAGTAGTTTTAATGAAGGGGCTCCAGCCAAGCAACAGAAGACAATGACAGATGACATCGTGTTCAGGAACTGAGACGTTGACAAAGTCGAATCCCCCACTATCGATCCACTGGTCATCTCAGCTCAAGTAGGTCCCGCTTGGATGAAGAGGATCTTAGTTGACAGTGGAAGCTCTGTGAATATTTTGTTTAAGCGAGCCTACGATCAAAGGAAAATGGAAGCCACAGACTTAAAACCTTGTCAATCCCGAGTCCATGGTTTCAACGGAAGTGCTACTATACGCATTGGAATGGTGGAACTGCCAGTAGAGTTGGGAGTTGGAGAACGTCGGAGAGTACAGATGTTGCAGTTCATTGTTTTGGACATAGACTCCCCTTATAATGCTTTCCTGGGCCGACCGACCCTCGCTGAATTCAGGGTATCCATTGCCCCATGGTGTTTGACTTTAAAATTTCCCACTGATCACGGAGTAGGAATCATTCAGGGAGATCAGGCTGCTGCCAGAGCCTGTTATGTCGCTGAGCTACGGGAAGTGCAGCGCAAGGAGAAAGGAAAGGGCATGGAGGAATCTCTTTGCATCCACTTTGCCGACAATTGACAATTAACGCCCGGGCCTAGGCTCGAGCACCCCAGCCAATTCCTCAAAGATCTTGACCCAAGAGAAACTGAAGATGAAGGAGAATCTAAAGAAAGTCAAGCATCCCCGGCCGAACTGACGATTGATGTCCCAGTTGACAATGACGATGACTCGAAAATGGTAAAGATTGGATCTCAGCTAAGCCAGCAAACTCAAGAGGAATTGGTTGAATTTCTGCGGGCAAATCTTAACATATTTTCCTGGACACATTCCGATATGTGTGGGATCTCGCCGGACATTGCGAGCCACACTCTGAACATTAACCCACGGCATGTCTCGGTCAAACAGAAGAGGCGTGGTATGGATCCAGAGAGATCTGCCGCCCTTAGAGAAGAAGTATAAAAGCTTAAAGCGAACGGGTTCATTCGGGATGCGTTATACCCCGAATGGGTGTCAAATCCCGTGCTCGTCCGAAAGCCGAACGGAAAGTGGAGAACATGTGTCGATTATTCCGATCTGAATAAAGCATGTCCCAAAGGCAGTTTCCCGCTTCCCAGAATTGACCAGCTAGTAGATTCGACGGCCGGGCATGAACTCTTATCCTTCATGGACGCGTATTCTGGCTACAATCAGATACTGATGCATTTACCCGATCAAGAACATACCAGCTTCGTAACCAATCTGGGACTTTACTGTTACAAGGTTATGCCATTCGGACTCAAGAATGCCGGGGCTACTTATCAACGATTGGTCAATCGGATGTTTGCCAATCAAATCGGGAAAACAATGGAAGTATATGTAGACGACATGCTTGTGAAGTCACGACTCTCCACCGACCATGTTAAAGACCTGGAAACTATGTTCAACATACTCCGAGAATACAAAATGAAGCGTAACCCACTGAAATGTCACTTTGGAGTTGCATCCGGAAAATTCCTTGGGTTCATCATCAACGCTCGAGGGATCGATGCTAATCCTGAAAAGATCTAGGCTATCAGAAATCTCGAAACTCTGAAAACCATAAAGAAAGTACAGAGTCTCAACGGGAAAGTAGCAACATTGAGCAGGTTCATTTCAAAGTCCATTGACAAATGCATTCCCTTCTTCGATCTGATCCGAAAAGGGAAACGAAACTTTGAATGGACCACAGAGTGTGAGAGCGCTTTCCAAGCACTAGTTCAACATTTGTCTACACCGCCTATCCTGTCGAAGCCTATTGATCATGAGAAGTTGTTCGTATACTGGGCAATATCAGAAAATGCTATCAGCGCTACATTAATTCGAGAAGAAGACAAGATACAGAAGCCAGTGTACTACGTCAGCAAGCGATTGACTGGGGCCGAAAGGAATTATCCGAAATTAGAGAAGTTGGCTTATTTCCTTGTTATTGCATCAAGAAAACTCCGACCGTATTTCCAGGCACATCCCATTACTGTTTACACCGACCAGCCATTACGACAAGTCCTTTCACGGCTTGAGATGTCTGGTAGGTTACTCAAGTGGAACATCGAACTGAGCCAGATTGATATTACTTACACTCCAAGACGAGCAATCCAAGGACAAGTCCTAGCCAAGTTCATAGCTGAATTTACCGTTCCAGAGGACTTGCCCGAAACCAGCGAATCCCCCGAATACGTCTGGAAGCTTTATACCGACGGCGCATCTAACGATCGGTGTTCGGGCGCTGGTGTTGTACTTGAAACTACCGAAGGCCGATCCATATGCTATGCTTTGAAGTTCAATTTTCATGCGACTAATAATGAAGCTGAATATGAAGCCCTCTTAGCTGGCTTGAAACTTGCTAGAGATTTGAGATTATCGTAGTGGAAATTTATTGTGATTCACAGTTAGTTGTGTGTCAGGTACGGGGAGAATATCAAGCCAGAGACCGAAGGCTGGCTGCTTACCTAGCTAGAGTTCAGGAAGTACTAAATTAGTTTGATTATTATGCCATCTATTGTATACCCCGGGAACGCAATCAAAAGGCCGATTCATTGGCAAAGCTAGCCAGCACAGGTGAAGCTCAGCAAATAGGACTCATTCCCGTAGAAACGTTATCTTCTCCGAGCATCGACCGGGCAGAAATAGACTGGGTATGCAAAACCGTCCCCGAAAAGGATTCATGGATGACTCCACTCAGAAATTACATTGATCACGGAACCCTGCCGGAGCGCAGGAGCGAAAAGAGACAAGTCCTTCGAAAGGCCTCACAATTTACCATCCAGAATGGGATCATGTACAGAAGAGGGTACACAGTCCCTCTACTCCGGTGTGTCGCTCACGATGAAGTTAAACGAGTATTGCACGACGTGCATGAGGGAGAATGTGGCGATCACACCTGGGGGCAATCACTTGCCAAGAAAATACTTCGATACAGATATTACTGGCCGACTGTGAATCGTGACGCGTCAGATTATGCAAAGAAATGCGATAGGTGTCAGAAATATGCCCGAATTCCTAGAGCTCCTCCTACCGAGATAACGCAAATGGTCAGCCCATGGCCGTTTGCAATGTGGGGCATCGACATCATTGGTGCTTTACCTCTAGCAAAAGGTGGTGCGAAATACGCCATCGTCGCAGTTGATTACTTTACAAAATGGGCTGAAGCCGAAGCTCTTGCTACCATAACAACGAAGAAAGTAATCAACTTTGTAGTTCGCAACATCATCTGTCGATTCGGTCTCCCACACACCATTATTACGGACAATGGAACCCAATTTGACAGTGCCGAATTTAAAGATTTCTGCAAACGATTTCACATCCAAAAGAAATTCTCTGCAGTTTCACACCCTCAGGCAAACGGACAGGTCAAAGCGGTTAATAAAGTTATAAAGTCTATTCTGAAAAAACGACTGGAAAAGATAGGTGGCAAGTGGGTCGATGAACTTCCTATGGCTTTATGGGCTTACCGAACAACCCACAAGACTGCGACCGGTCACACTCCATTCTCTCTCTCTCTCTTACGGTTCAGAAGCCGTTATTCCAATCGAGCTAGAAGTACCTTCTCATCATGTGACATACTATGATCCGAGGACAAATGCTATATTACTTGCTGAATCTCTCGATCTATTAGATGAGAAGCGTGAAGAAGCTGATTTGAGGGCAGCTACGCATCGAAGTCGAGTTGCCCGATTGTATAACGCCAAGGTCCGTCCGCGAACCTTCAAACTAGGCGATCTCGTCTTGAAAAGAATCTATCCGGTTCCGTCGCATATGAAGTCGACATGGGAAGGACCGTATGTTATTGAAAGAAGGCTCGGAGATGGCACATTCAAATTATCGACCGTCGACGGTCTTACTCTGCCAAGAGCCTGGAATAGCGAGAGCCTTCGCCGCTATTACACATGACATGCTATCTTTATCCATTTAGATTACTTTCCATTTTGCAATTTTTTTCTGCATTTCGAAATTAGAATTTGTAATAAGGCAACTGACTTTGCCATATTTTCTTATTTCAGCAATAAAATGCAATCTCTTCGAGCCAGAGCTGTGATTTACTTGAAATGCTTCATATGATCATCACTATGCACGGAGAGCTAAGTTCCACCGTACGGTGGAATTTATTCAAATAGGGAGTGACTGCGGACCAACCAATCACTCGCTAAGTGAAACCCAAGCTCGGGGACCAGCCATCACATCAATGTCAAGAAAGGATTGATACACGACAATCCTTCATCCAACTCCGAACTCCCAGAGTGCGAGTCGGAGTATAAACGACAACTCCGAACTCCCAGAGTGCGAGTTGGAGTATAAACATCAACTCCGAGTTCCCAGAGTGCGAACCGGAGTATAAACATCAACTCCGAACTCCCAAAGTGCGAGTCGGAGTATAAACATCAACTCCGAGTTCCCAGAGTGCGAACCGGAGTATAAACATCAACTCCAAATTCCCAGAGCACGAACCGGAGTATAAACATCAACTCCAAATTCCCAGAGCACGAATTGGAGTATAAACAACAACTTCGAACTCCCAGAGTGCGAGTCGGAGTATAAACATCAACTCCGGATTTCCAGAGTGCGAAACGGAGTATAAACATAACTTCGAACTCCCAGAGTGCGAGTCGGAGTATAAACATCAACTTCGGATTCCCAGAGTGCGAAACGGAGTATAAACATCAACTCCAAATTCCCAGAGCGCGAATTGGAGTATAAACATCAACTCCGAACTCCCAGAGTGCGAGTCGGAGTATAAATATCAACTCCAAATTCCCAGAGCGTGAATTGGAGTATAAACATAAACTCCGAACTCCCAGAGTGCGAGTCGGAGTATAAACATCAACTCCAAATTCCCAGAGCGCGAATTGGAGTATAAACGTCAACTCCGAACACCCAGAGTGCGAGTCGGAGTATATACATCAACTCCGAATTCCCAGAGTGCGAAACGGAGTATAAACATCAACTTCGAACTCCCAGAGTGCGAGTCGGAGTATAAACATCAACTCCGGATTCCCAGAGTGCGAAACGGAGTATAAACCTCAACTCCAAATTCCCAGAGCACGAATCAGAGTATAAACATCGACTCCGGATTCCCAGAGTGCGAAACGGAGCGTAAACATCAACTTCAAGTTTCCAAAGCATGCATCGAAGTATAAATATCAACTCCAAACTCCCAGAGCGCGGGTCGGAGTACAAATGTCAATTCCAAGTCCCCAGATCACAGACATATGATTAAAGCTTAACCCGGAGTGACCAACCGCCGGTAAACAAATGAGAATCCCCGGAGTGCGGATATGATCATTGACGAGCAGACAAGCATGGAAAAACCACTCGATCTCCACTTGACTCAAACATCCGTTCAGTGGCACTAGGCTCAACATGACGAAAACGAGAAGCAATCGCTGACTAATGTTCTACAACTCATCCCCGAGACTAGGGGGCAGGACTTAAGCATCGACCAACGACTGAAGCGATGCGACGTAAAAATTCAACTCGCTTCCTGGTCATAAACCATGTCCACAGTTTCCGAACTTGGCGAACAAAAACAAACTTGATTCGAAAGCTAAAACTTCACAAGTACACTTCAGATATTGAAACAGTTGGACAAATACACAATGACAGAAAAGAAGCCAAAAAAGAGAAGTTCATTTCTACTGTTTATAAAAAGAAGTTCGTGTACAAGTTTCCAAAAATTCCTACTAGCAGGGGCCAAACCCGCATCTATACACGGCCAACAAAATGCAATTCAAAATAAACCGGGGAAGCATGTTTAATCTTTCTTCTTCCTTGGCTTCCTTCTCGGCGTAGACCCGCTGGAGCCACCGCTAATCTTCCTCTTCGAGCCTTTGCTCTTCGGCGGTTGGTCTTCAGGCGAGGGCATTATATCAACATCCTCCTCCGAACTCGAGTGGATAGGAATGCTGCCTGCCGGCGGAGTTGGAGGGATAGGATAAAATGTGGAAGATGGCATGGCCGCACTAGTGTCAGAAAATGTACCGCCAGGCGATATCATTCTAAGCGGAGTTGGACCAAGTGCCGCCGTCCCACATCCAAAACTGCCACCATGTGCCGCAACATCCATTTCAGCGGCGATTTGTGCCAAGATTTCCTCTTCAGTACCCGAACGAGCCTCGCTGGGAGCGTCACTAGTCGGCATCGAAGAGCTTGTGGCAGGAACTCCTCCGCCCATGACGAATGATAAGTCAGCTAAAGGATCGCCATGATGGCGAAAGAGTTCTTCCATCAACTGCTCATCAAATACAAGTGTGCTTCCCTGAGCATCGTCGGGTGGGGCAGCTGTACTTATGGTGATTGCTTCGGTCACGATAGCCTCCTGCGTTTGATATGATTCTTGAGTAGCAGAAGGCATGGCCGGTGCAGCATCAATCACTGGACAAAGAATAAGAGAACTGTTAGAACTTGACTCGAACGAAGAGTCCGACGTAAGAAAGATATGTGGAATGTTCATAGTACCTTCCTCAGTTTGACTTGACGGCGGCGGAACGGCCTCAGTCACTTGCGCTGTAGCCGGGAGCATCTGCGGCTGATCCGGATTGTAAGCAGGAACAACCTGGGGATCAACCGTAGATGAGGATTCAGGCTGGATTGACGCTGGAACTTCAAGACTCACCTCATGATGTTCAACCCCTGAACCCTGATCTCCTATTTCAAAATGCTGGGCGCCGCCGAGTCTTTCCTTTTCGTGAAGAATCTTTGACTCGTGAAGAATCTTCCTTTCATCTTCAGTCAGAATGCGATTCTCGAGTTCAAACTCGTCCATGGACTCGCCCAGATGTGCCTCCCTCTCTTCCTCAACCAGTCGGCCCCGAGCGTTGTAAAGATGCGTCAGAAAATCATCAAGCCAGGCTAGACCCCTGTGCCATAGCACATTAGCGTTGTAAACAACGAGAAGGTCTTCGATGTCAGCCTCTAGCCTGGACTCGGCCGATTTCACTTTCTCCTCGACCGCAGTCTCCACCTTGCGGACTTTAGCTACAACCGCATCCCGTTCGCCCTTAAGCAGAACAGCCTTCTCGCATGCCTCTTGGGCTGCGTTATTCGCATCATCCTTTTCCTTGGCCATGTCAGAAAATTTAGCTTTTAACTCATTGAGTTCCTTGACCGTCGCATCCCGCTCGGCGGTAACAGTAGTATTCCGATGACCCATCTCCTCCACTAGGGCAACATGTGTCTGCCTTAGCCTCTCCATGGCCACATTCGCTTCATCAGCTTTTTTGGTGGCCGCGATTTTAGATTTCCGAGAAGACTCGGACTCAGCAGTGAGCACTTGAATGATCCGGCCCCTTTGAGCAAGTTCGGACTCCATTTTCTCAAAGGCTTTGTCTCGCTCAAAGTCCACCTTAGAAGCTTTCTCTGCGGCCTTTACCAACTCTCTGTACTGGGTGTAGATGTCATGGACATAGTCGTGCATCATGCCTTCCACCCTTGATGGAATTCTTTTTAAGTGTGGTGGGAAGACATAGCCATCGAAGCAGATATTCAGAAAATCCTTCCTCATCTGAGCCAATTTAAGGGCCTCTTTCCCTGTGGGCTCAGTGGGGACCTGCTCTGCAATTATGGGAGCCGTGGTCTCAACTCTCTGAAGATGAGTCTTAGATCTAGAAGTATGGGAAGATGGCCTGTGACGAGAAGGCTCTGGCGGGTGTGGAACAATAATATGGGGTGGAGATGGAAGTCTAGGAGGAGGAGAGTGTGATCTAGACCGATGCCTGTATTCTCTGTCCCTATCACGCCCGTACCTATCTTGGTTAGAGTACTCGCGATCGCGATCTCTATCCGAGTCCCTCCTGCGGGAATCATAATAAAAAGAAGCCTTTCGGGCCGAACGAAGATTCCCGAGCATCGATCCTTTTCCAGACATAGTACCTGAAAATGAGGAACGAAGAAAGAGTTAGTGATTTCCTAAGTTGGACAATTTACAGTTGTGAATCATGTAGTGTAGTGAAGTGTATGCATGTGCAACCGCCCGACCAACCAAAAATGTCGGCCGCACTCATAGCAAGCGACCCGCTCAGTTCAAGAGCACTATCCAGCTCCTCCATCCCGGCATCGTGTTGAGACGACACAAAATCCAGAATCGGGATGTCAGTAAGCCCTTCAAAAGGATTCTCTACTGGCAGGGGAGGAGCCTCAGAAATTCTAACCCCCGGAACGGGCAAAGACACAACCGCGGATTTTAATCTCATGGATTTAGAACGCTTGTAAGCAGCTAGCTTGCCTTTTCTCCTTCCTCCCGAATCCTGGACATCGGAAGAAGGCCCAGTTGGGAGCTCGTTATCGGTAGGCGTCCTCTCCGGTCAACTTCTTTGGCTATTATGACTCCGGGCGCTTTGCGCTTCACCCGTTTCTTCGGGACCACTCTAAGTGTCCCTTCCAGACGTATGCTCTGCCTCCGTTCAATGAGCCCGACAATCCTCAAGTTTCTGTCAGTCAGAACCCAGTCAATATGCCTCTCTTCGCCCGGAGCCGCTTGAAGAATCCGAACTACCTCTCTGAAGTATGCACCGTCAGGTCGAGAGATTGCAGCTATAAAAGAGAAGAAGTGTATCAGTTTTGAAATCGGTTATTGTTATCTCGATAATTCAAGAGAAAGATTGCAGCGCTTACGTCTATCCAACCACCGCCTAGCAAATCCAAGGGGCACCGAACATAGAACCATTCGGTCTTGAAATAACTTAGCCTTCCCCAAGAGCCCATTACAATGTGGCAGTTTCTGACCGCTTCTAGGAAGGTGAAAGAAGAGCTATCTCCACGGCTCTTAACGTTAAATAAATATCTAATCTCGATCGGCTTTGGTGGTCGAAAGAGAATCTCCATAAACAGAATAAAGGTGCTGTTCAACAAAGCATACCCGTTGGGGTGCAGCTGGGATGGAGCTATCCTAAGGAATGATAATATCTCCCTTATATATTGGTTGAAAGGAGGAAGCGTTCCTGCCGTACATGCATGACGGTTAAAGGCAGTAAACCCCTCCGGGGGATCATGAGGCCTGTCATTTGGCCCAAGAAGTAGCACGTCATCGAGCGAAAAGCCGTGCCTTAAACAAATCCGTCCCAGCATATCTTCGGAAATACCGGACGACATAGAATCTTGCGGACGACAAATGAACCGGGCACTTGGGCGCTCGTCCGGAGCTGGGTCTATAACTTCGGCTTCAATAACCAGTATCTCTATGGTTGGAGGAATAGAACTCGGGAGTTCCGACTGCTAAGAACTTGAAGGTTCCATGACTAGCTAGCTTATAAAAAATCATTGTTAAACTGACAATAACGCTCTTGGATCCCCCAGTGTAAAGTGTGTGAGTATGTTGTGCAGTGCAGTACTGTATATCATTTGAGAAGATCTACAGGATTGAAGAAAGCATGTAAATGACGAGACTTCAGAATTCAGTCGGAAGGACCGTCATCGCTGACCGTCACAACCGTGCCATCCGGCTATTAACTATCATTCCAAGTTAAAGTTTGTTATCATTTTGATAAGTTCCATTTTCATCGACGAGCTTCGATAAGGCAATCAGATATGCGGTGAAACGATTAAGTCCAGTTGTGCAAGTTTGAAGCTTGTCGGAGTCAATTGCTCAAATGTGCAAGGAGTTTCAAATTTTTTAATGTTCAATTCGTATTGCTCACGAGAGCCGTGTTCGCATCGATAAGTCATGGTCATCTACGTATGAGTTAGACTCGGTCGGAAGGTTGGCGTGCAAGTTCGACTCGATCAAGAGGCTGGGGATTTCGAATCGATCGGAGCGCAATACTTCGAATCGATTAAAAGCCCCCAGTTCGAGTCGATCCGAGGGCTGCGCAGTTCGAATCGGTCCAAGGCCTCCACTTTGACTCGTTCCAAGGCTTCCCCTTCGACTCGTTCCCAGGCCTCCACTTCGACTCGTTTCAAGGCCACCGCTTCGAATCGATCCAAAGCCATCCTTTTCGACTCAATCCAAGACCATCATTTCGAATCGATCAGACGCAACCCCTTCGTATCAATCCACATCTACGAAGCATTTGATTCGATGCAAAGCTCAGCCATTGATCGATACGAAGGCCTCCATCTCATCATCTCGAAGCCCATACTCCAGATCGACGTGAAGCTAAGGCCAAGGAATCTTTGAGCGATCATGACTCTGATTGATTTGATGTTAAAGATCGAGTCTCATCGTTTACACGTTGGATTCGCTTAGTGGATTACCTAAATCTGGCAGTTAGTTCGAGTAATTGAAGGTATGAATCGGTTCGAAGGCAAGAATAGTTCTTTATTTTCCCAAGTCTCAAAGCGATACGAAAGCAAGGCAGGAAAACAGAAAGTGAAAAGTGAAAAAATGTCTAAGTAAGGAGTATTTATATGGACTCAAGCACAAAGGTAAAAAACGCTTCGCATCCCTGCGAGTTCAACTGGCTACGAAGTGTCACCACAAAATCGAGTCGAACAAGCAGTTCGAGTCCATCGAGATGCCTACTTCGACTCGCTCCACTTCGACTCGCTCAGTTCGCATCCATCAGGAATGCCTACTTCGACTCGTTCAGTTCGAAACCATCATCGAGTCGAACAAGCGCTTTACGTCCATCATCGAGGCGAACAAGCACTTCGTATCCATCGAGCTCTGCGTCCATCGATACGAAATCTTTGTTTGTATCAGTAGTTTCCAACTCCTTCCCCAGAGCATCGATACGAACTGTCAGTTCGAATCCATCAAATCATGGCTTCCAAAGGCCAACTCCATCGAATCGAGATGCTCACTTCGCATCCTTAAATTCAATGAAAATCGTCTTCAATGTTTCAACCCTTCACATCGATTCAGGAGAGGATCGATACGGAATTCAATATAAAATAAACTGACAATGACTCGTGAACGTACAAACGTCAACGAGAGTCAGATTAACATATATGCGTATACGTCGGACTAATATTCAATATTCCAGATTTCCAGTAATTGGAAACTCATTTGATAACGATTACAACAACAAACAGATAATCGCTAGCATACAACAATCAGTTTCAACAATACAGGGTACAGCAGTTGACAGTCAACAATTTACATTATCAAGAAAATCAGTCGAAGATTACAGCTTTCATCGAAAAGATAATAACTATTCAGAGTAAAGATGGCAGCATTTCAAAGCACATCATGTTTCCACAAGACGTACTTTGGGGGGGCAAATGTTATCCCTACTTTTGGCAAGGCCGTGACACTAAGGAATTGACTAGTAAACCAATGACGATCCATCCCAGAGATCGGTTATACATAGGCTCACTATGGATATCGACGAATTTTGTCCAAGTCCGGATCGAGCATAAATTAATATAACATGACAAGCTAAGCTATGAGAGTCAACATACCAAATCTCAAGTCAATCCGAGTTCGTATGCTCAAGTTACGACCGATGCAAAAATTGAATAAAGACAGCCTCGCATTCGACTCGCAATTCGCATCCCTCAGGAAAGCCTTCTTCGACTCGCTCAGATCGCATCCCTCAAGAAAGCCTTCTTCGACTCGCTCAGTTCGCATCCCTCAGGAAAGCCTTCTTTGACTCGCTCAGTTCGAATCCATCATGGGAGCCTACTTCGACTCGCTCCACTTCGCCTCCATCAGAAAGCACTTGTTCGACTCACTCCGCCTCAAGCCACAGTTCGACTCCGTCTACTTCGACTCCTTCGCGGGACCATTGTTCAACTCCATCTGGTTCGACTCCATCCGAAGACTTCTACTTCGTGTCCCTCAATGCGAAGAAAGGCACAACAGTCAATACGAATAAACACCACGTCACCAAGTCAAACAGAACCGAGTCGAACAAAGAGCGAGTCGAAACGAGAGCGAGTCGAACAAAACAGCCAACCGAGAATCCCAATTTGTATCGATCATATCTCCTAATCTACAAGTCCAAATGCTATGAAATTTTCACAGAAGACTACGTGCATGCTAGAGAATGTCCACGCCAAATTTTGACTCCATTGGATGAAATCTTGATCGATACGAAATCTGTTTGTATCGATCACGGATCGGAACGAAACTTCACAGGTTTGGGCGCGCGGGCCTGGTCACGTGCCAGAGAGGGTCTCTCGGGATCTAAGCACCAGCCTCCTACACCTATAAATAGACCCCCAAAGCCAACAGAAAAGGGGTTCTTCTTCTCCTTCGAGCTCTCCAACGCCCAGACTCTACCGGATCCAGATCTGAGCTCCATTGCTGCTGCTACCAACGAGATTTACTGCTGCAAGTCATAATCATCTGTTGTAACTTACTGAATTCACTTGTAATCTTCAAAGAAAGATCAATAAAGCTAACAACTTCATAGTGGACGTAGGCGATACGCCAAACCACTCTAAATTCTTGTGTCTCCTTGCATTTTAATTGCTTTCATATCTGAAATTTGGAGTTTTTGTTAGATAATCCTCTTTTTCTATTTTACTTTCTTCACTTTATCTCTTCAAAAACTTCCGAAGAGTGTTGTGCCCAATTTTGGTACAAACAAGAGTGTTGTGCCCAATTTTGGTACAAACAGTATCACATAAATTTTAACACTCCACCCTAATACAAAATCAAATCTCCAACATACATGCAGTCTCCACCTTCAATCAAATCACATTTATAAAGCGAACACAAAAAAGTGACTTCATCGATAATAACACTCAAGCCTACCGTATTCTAATTAATCACAATTCTCATTGCTCAATCACACCAAATCACAAACTGCTATTGCTACCTACAACTGATGCATCTCCCACCATGATATACACCACATTGTTCGACCTGAAAGAATTGTTAATACCACAAATACCGCTACAATCTTTATGGATATTCCAACTTGACATCCGTCGACCAGTTGATCTAGTTTTTCGACACGATCACTGTTGACACCTCAAGCATCATCAACATGATGACCTTTATTGAAAATATGATCACTAACACGACAATCATAGACTTCTCTTCATCCAACCTTAACCAAACAAATTTCCAAACAAAGAAGCCTTACTAGTAGCACTTTTCAACCCAAAGGTACCAACTTGTCTCACAAAGAATTCGTGGATTCATAGCCACATGATGGAAAACTATATCATCATTATACTTGTGAATCAATGCAATCACCTTCTTATCCATCATCTTCCATTTTTCCTCTTCTATATTTGTGGGTCTCTTCC
The DNA here is from genome assembly GCA_030737815.1 of Allium fistulosum. Taxonomy (NCBI): domain Eukaryota; kingdom Viridiplantae; phylum Streptophyta; class Magnoliopsida; order Asparagales; family Amaryllidaceae; genus Allium; species Allium fistulosum. The sequence continues at coordinate 895,623,634 of CM060907.1, read as the reverse complement.
CATCAACTTTGGCTGTTTAATGAAGATCATTGCGGTATAAAATATCCTCCATCTTCGGCTTATAAATATCTTATTTTTTACCATTCAAACAACAATCTTCTAGAACGAAATTATAGCCGATATCTCAAAATAATAATAATATTGTTATTGTTATTGTTATTGATACTACTACTACTACTACTACTACTACTACTACTACTACTACTACTACTATTCTTCCAAATCTAAAATCACCTTAACATTCATGGTGATCTAGCTTTGATATCAATTTGCTAGGATTATTGTTGCGCAAGACCTAACAATGTATATATACATTGCATATTTAAAAATCTTATATCACCTGAGTCACAATGAGCTAATATTAAATACAAATCTATTACTAAAGCAGGATTCTGCTCTTACTGATGCGGGATCGCAATGGTTTTATATTTTTAAAATGAATACTCTACATCCCTTTATCTTTATTTGCAAAAATTGTATCCACTTCTCCTTAAATTCTGCCTTCCACCTAAGAGCATCTCCAATCCAACTGGCTTGTAGTGTGAACTAAATCCTATGTATCAAGTATTGTTCACAACTGTGTAAATACAATAATTCGACATGGCATTGAAAATAAAACATCCACTCCAATGTTAACTTCTTTGTAGAAATGACTGTGCATACATGTCCCAATTATATTACAGATAAATTACATTTATTTGTAAAATAATATTTTTATTTATATTTTATTTCTCACAATGGGAAGTGGAATGTCTAAAACTAGACATTTCACTTGACAATGTCTATTTAATTTTATGCCAAGTCAACATGACATTCGAATTAACATTAGCATTGGAGAATACAATTTAAATAATTTGATGTTTCGATGATGTGTAATTGACATTACATATTATTTAGACAAGGATGGTTATGCCTCTATTTTCCAAACTTATCTAAAATAATGTTTTTTCTTCATCAATCCAAACTCATTCGAAATATAATTAGTACATGTCGATTACATCACTGTGCCACCACTATGAAGCACAACGTCGTTGTTACTGGGCTAACTCCTAACTTTCAACCCTCTTCTGATCGCCATCTGCAGGTATCGAAAATTAAGGCTTTTTGCATCTTCCTTTTTTTCCACTGATTGATTTGGATATCAAATATTCGATTAAACATGTGTATAAAAAGTTATTGACTGATTACGAAAATTATTCTTGATTCAAAGAATTGTTGCAGGTATAAATATCTTTTTATGGAATGAGAAAATTTATAATTGTAACATAGATTAGATAGTATCAATAGGAATAATTAATAAAATTTGACATTTTCGAATACTTGCATTCTCGGCGAAAGGTATATTCTAGCCACCATTCAAGGGAATGGGTGGTTGGATGAGCTCCGCCTCTCATGCTCCCGTTGTTGTCCGATCCAATGCGACGACGAGACCTACAATCTCACCCTCACCTTCGAAGAAACCATCTTGGGTATCAAGAAGGAGATCGAAATCACCCGCTTCGAGCCCTGCCCCACATGTTTCGGCTCACACTCAAAACCAAGAACCAAACCTGATATCACATGGATACTCCGATGATGGAAAAAAAAGAAGTTCCTTATCTTGGAAAACATAGCATTTGAGAGGATCGGTTGGTTAGAGTGTAGACCGAGATTCTGAAGAGGATAAATGCTGAAGAAAGGAAGTTGATCAAAGAGCTTGCTAGTCTTAATAGTAACAAGAATAAAGAAACTGCTAATAACAGATGAATTTTTTTCATTTATATAGTTTATTTGGTACAGTAAATGCCTGGAAATCGGCTGTTTTAATCGAAACATATTTGGAAAAAACACTTGGACTTGACATTCTAAACTGTTTTTTTCCTGTCTAAAAGAAATGTTGGTGTAGTTTTAGGTTGACATGACATAAGAACTGTTATATATCTTAAGGTGGAGTTATTGTTTCAGCTTCAAATTATTTCTCAACGATGATTCATTGTGGCATTTAGCTAATATTTATACATTGCGCTTGAAAGGTATGATATTACATGGACTCAACAGTAATGCTTACATTAGTTGTACTCTTGCTACACTATGGTAGTATATGCACCCCTACAAAATGTATATTTAACTACTTGACATAAGTTTTGCAATACATTTCCAAAGAGGAGGTGAAGCAGATGGCTAACTATTCTTTTGCAAAAAATAAACAGATATAATCGAGCACAATAGTTCCTACCAGAAAGTTAATCTTATAGACAAACATAACTTATTCACATCCCTTTTATACTATTACTTAATGAGTGACTCACTAAACATTTTAGTATATCCATATTGATAAGCTTTATTTTAATGTCTTACCATTTCTTTGATTTAAGGTTTTATATTGATATTAATTTTTTATATTCTATTATATATGAATAAAAATTGTTACTGCATAGCTGTTTCGATAAAGTATATAGTAGTCCGAAGATATGTTTTAATCAATTTCAATTTTGAGAAACTTATTTCCGTTGATGCAACCCAACCAGAATAGTCAACAAATTCGATAAGAAACCAAAAAATTTAAATATTAACTTAAATCCTGATAAGACCTTAAAAATTTAAAATATCAATGGATTTAGTTACTTTCAATGGTATAATTCTTTTAATTGTTGAAGCTCGTAGAATATTTATTTACCACAAATACCTTGCTTTTCATTACGTTCCAAAAAACCTCTAATTTCATGCAATGGTTCTTCAACTCGCCGTCTCAATATTTTTAAACTTCATATTTAAAAAAAAACCAAAAGTTCCTTCATAAAGCTAAAATTGCTCAAACTGGTCTCTAAGTGAAGTTAAACCTTGGTCTATTATATGAAGAAAATAAGTAACTCTAAAATTTTATTCGGAAGATTGCATATCATTGTTCTCTTCGATATTTTCATCAAATTGCTTTTTCTATGGACAACTCTCTTTTCCAAAAAGATCGGATCAATACCAACTTCCTTTGCAATTTCTTTAGCTTCCTTCATCATTGTTTCAAATTCATTTTCTCTAAGTTTTTCAAAAATTTCTACAAGCTCTTTAGTATTTGTAATTGGATATTCGATATTCATTTCCTCTTGTTGAAGAATATTACTTACTCGGTTGATATTTTCTAATATTGTGTACCAAATACACAAACTAATCAAGAATTCAACTTTTTTCAAAGCATTTTGGCATAATCCTTTATCCATCATCACAACATCATCTTTAGAATTATTTGCAATGCCAACTAAAGCATCTCTTAGTTCCGATGTTTGCGTTCTTATTACTTTAACGCTTTCAACGTGACTTTCCTGCCGAGTTGCCAATAATGGTTTTGGAGTCAAACCTTTCACATAGCTTAGAAATATTTCCCATCAATGAGTTGAGAGGAAAAATAAAGTATAAATCTTTTGCACATATGCAAAAAAGTTTCTAGCTTTCATACATGATTTTGCTATATCACATAAAGTAAGATTAAGACTACGACACCCACGTGAAATGTAGAAGGCTCTAGGATTTATATCAAGTAGCCTTTTTTGTACACCTTGATGTTTACTTACATTAAGTTTTATAAGTATTTAATACTACTGTCAATAAATTAAAATCAAGTTTAAGAAAAAAAATTATTTACTATTGTTAAAATGGCAAAGCCCGGATGTATCGTCCACTGTTATGAATCCAAGAAAATATTCTTCCACCTTGACGTCCTTTGCATCATCAACATTCACTCATCTTATAATAATGGATATTTGCTCCTTATGGTTCAAATCCGCAGTGCAATCAAGGATAATAGAGAAGTATTTTGCTTTTTTAAACTTCATAAGCATTGCTACTTTCATCTTGTTAGCCAACAAACTTATCAATTCATTTGGAATTTTGTGACTTAAACAATGATTATTTATTTCATTATTTACCACCCGTCTAAGATGATCTTTCATAATTGGATCAAACTCGGCTATAAATTCTGTTAGTTGACAAAGAAGTCCATTATTTTTCTCGTAAATTTTCTCATTTGATCCAAGAAATGGTAAATTATTTCAAGAAAGTGTTTTGACAACACCAATTATGTGCACAATTACTTTTTTCCAACGTTGTTTATCTTGAACTATTTGTGCTTCCATTGCTTTATCGATTGTTGATTTTTGTTGAAGCACTTTATGCACATCCATCCATTTGGTTAGATTTTCATTATGCAATAGATTACCTTCTTGCTCTCTTAATTTAGTAGATAAATTATGCCAATCATTAATTCCTTCATCGGCTAATTTGGATGTTTTTTGTATGCTTAAATAGCTTACAACAAAAATAATAAACTATATCATATCATCTTAATACACAAACCATTTTCTTTCATGCTATTCTCTATGTAGATAGTCGTCGATGTAATGTTTAGAAGAAAAATGTCTACCATCAATCTTGTTTCTTGAAAATGTATCATTTTCATTCACAATTTTGATGGCACCACGTTGAATTAGCATAATTCGTTTGGTATCGGTAATTTTTCCCTATTTTTTTGAGTCATAATTTATATCAACATCCTTTTCAATATCAAGTATATCTACATCCCCAACATCTTCATCATCAACATCAACATCAACATGTACTCTATTATCCTCGTTTACAACTTCTACAAGATGTTGATCTTCAATTTCTCCTTCAACATTCTCATTTGTACGCTCTTCATCTTCATTGATCTCGATATTGGCATCGATATCATCATGGTCAAAATTAATTTCTTCAACTTGACTTGATTTTGAAGTTTGAGATTTCTTTTCTCTTGCTTAAAATAAATTTAAATTAAACATACTAATGATTTTGCTTCTTCATCTTTGTGTTGTTTTCTCTTCCTATTTGGATAGCTAGAAATTTGTTTTGAACCCTATCTCAAATTGAGATACAACACAATATTATCAATGAAAAAAATATTAGCGTTTCATACATTTTAATTATTTTCATCTCAATTCTAGGTACTAATCATAATTTAATTTATTCAAAAAAAGAATGAAGTCAACGTTAAAATTTAGTTCATTCACAAAAAGAGTAAAATCAACGCTGTTCATTTTCAAAAAAATTATTCATTTACAAAAAGAATCAACTCAATTTTAGTCACAACTTCATTCATTCAACAAAAAAGAAATCGATGTCATTCAAATTTCCACTCAATAATTTAATTCACATCAGAATTTAATTCTTTTCAAATGAAATTATAATTTAATTCTTAAAAAAGAGAATGACATCAATATAAATAATTTAACTCATTCAACCACAACTTTATCATATTTTTTTAATGAAGTGGTTTGCAATTTTACACTAAAACAAGTAACCAAAAACATTACAGCAATCGTGTTTATATTTAAAAATAAAATTAGTAAAAAAATTACATTTTAGAATCAGCAAAAGCAAAGCAATTGCACCCCAAAGCAGCACAACACAAGGCAAAGACAATAGCACGAAAATTGAAATTAGGGCAAAATTGAATTTTAGGCTGCAACCGTCGCTCGTGAGACGAGAGCATGTCATGGTTTTGTGGAATAGGCATTGCCGTACAACTACAAGAGAGAGGTCCAGAGGAGTAGGCATGGTGGCTGGTGGTGGTGGGGTGTGAGAGGCTAGAAGATATCGTCGAATTTCGTCTTTCGTTCGCAAATGAAATTGAGAAACAATTATTTTTGTTACCTCTTTACGTCCCCGTTACCCTAGACATTAGTCTTGTTTGCCTTGGTCTTGGGTCGGGTCTGGCTATATGTATAACAATCAATTATTTGATGCCCAAAACATCATTTAATGGTAACAATTTATCAATTGATTTTTCTAATTATAAAGAGAGAAGTCTTCTTTATATTATTATAATAGCATATTGTTGGGTAACGGTGGTTGAACCAAGCTCCACTTCCTTAACACGTGGCATACACATATGAGTTGACATACATATTGTTGTAACAAATGGAACCCCTAATGTTACAGGTCTATCAACTCATATTTATACACCACTTCTCCAAGTTATTTAGCGATGTACGACTTTCCAATTTTAAACCATCGTTCCTCCTTATAAATTGTGAGACAAGCTTAACAATCTCCCTCTTGACTCGCCTCCCATTGTTATACTTTTGAAAGCATTGCTTGTTTGCATGGCCCAATTTGTAACCTTTGGCTCCGGTGCTAATTGTTGTATAGCAACAGTCAGAACAAGATTTCCATTTCCAGCACTTGGCGTACGCATATGAGTTGGCACACACTTTATTGTAATGAAAGAAATACCCGGTGTTACGTGCCTATCAACCCATATTTATACAGCACTTCTTCAAGTTATTTAGCGATGTGAGATTCTTTCAATTTCAAACCGTCATTCCTCCTTGTAGCATGTGAGACAACCCTAACAATCTTCCCTTGGTTCGCGTCTCGTTGGAGTACTTTTTAAAACATCGTTTGTCTGCATGGCCTAGTTCGTAACCTTCGGCTCTAATAGCAATTGTTATGTAACGACGGTCGAACCAAGCTTTCCATCTCGAGCACGTGGCGTACGCACATGAGTTTACACACATATTATTGTAACAAAAGAAATCTTTAATGTTACATGCCTACCAGCCCATATTTATACACCACTTTTCTAAGTTATTTAGCGATGTGAGACTATTTCAATTTTAAACCGTTGTTCCTCCTTATAACATGCGAGACAATCCTAATACATATACATATGTGCAATGTTATAATATTTATTTTTCCTTCAAACCTAGATTTTGTATCACATAAATTTAACTTGACTTTATTTGCATTGTACTATATCAAGGAGATTTAAGCGTTTAAACTTTAAAATTACAAGAAATAAGAAAATATTTAATTGAGAACTGACTTGGATATTAATAACTTTACACGTATTCAAGGTTCCAAATTGAAATAGAAATTAGTAGCGAGAAGTTTTAAAAAATTAGGGTGATAGGTACAGATATGAATTATGATTTGAAAGTAGTGGTTGGATGTGTTGAGATTAGTCCTATATAGGGTAGTTTATAAAATAAATCTTACATAAATACTAAGAAACCGCTCTTCACGTTTCTAATTGGTTTTGTAATAACATGTGGTTCTCCAACATGGTTTCTGAGCAAGTTTAATTTATCTGCCCTTAACTGCCACACTTGTCCAACGTCATAAATATAAACGATATTTTAAAAAAATAAAATAAATGGAATATCCTCCTCCAAGCTAGAAAAATAAAATGGTACTTCCAAATGTTGACAAATTAATTTTTGTGGAAATTGGATCCGTCGCTTATTTTCATTTTCAAGTTTGATACACGAATATCCTCCTCAAAAATATGTATTATATTGCATCCTTAAAATTACTTTTATATTTTTTATCCAATTCAACGGAAACCAAATTTGTACTTAATCGTAGGTTTCTATAAGCAAAGGTATTTCTACTTTACTTGTGTGAATTTTTTTGTAAAACTACTACAATGTACATGGTAAATATTTGCATTTTTAGAAACTGAAAATACTTGAAATCCGGCTAGAAGTAAAAACATGCATCTTTATGATAATGGGTTTTAAGAAGGGACGATTCTGCCGTGTATTTCAGAAGTTAACGCGGCGTATTAATCTGTTGACATATATTTCGGAATCCACAGTACAAAGTAAGATAAAGCGATCTGTTTTTTAATCAGTTAATATCTGACCAGAATCTTTAGTAGTTTTCGATCAAAACGGGCAAAGATGTTCAGTTCTTGGCCTGCAAATTGCAACCAGAACTATCTCAACCTATATAAATACACTTACCGTCTCTTACTACCATTAAACAAAAATCCCCTTTATATCCTCAAGAACTTGATAATATTTGCAATGTCTTCCTCCATACCAAACACTGACATTAACGCTCTCTTAACCTCACTAATGGTCGACTATGAATCCATGATACCCCAATCATTTGACATAGAAGACGTAGAAGGCATCATGAAACCAAATCTCATGCATGTCATGCAACAATATAAAATGAAGCCAAGAGGCAACATTTCAAGATTAGTCGTTGCTGTTTCTCAAATCTTAAATGTATCCGGCTTTGATCTTCAAATTCTTAACCTTGACCTTGATGTATTTCCCGACTACTCATTTCAACCATCTGATCTATGTTACACTTTTAACTGCACAAAGTTAGAAGGAGAAGTTACAGTAAAATTCTCATTCGATGAAAATAATGTGGATTTGGTGTCTGTTTCTGGCATATATATTCCTAGCCCAAATAGTGAAGTGGAGAAGGTTCATACCATTGTTATTGATCTGATGAAATATGCAACGGCTCTGATTGAATGCTTGCATGGAGCAGTGTCGGACAGTTCAGAAATGAAGATACTGGAACTGTGGTGGCAAGTATACAAAGATGTATGTTTTCCGCTTCAGATAGGTCTAAGATTACATCAAGTGCTGAAGTCGGAAAGGTACAAGGAGTATTTGAGAGTTAGGGATGAGTTTGTGACTTCTGCTGTTGCTGATTGATGATGACTATCCTTCTTGATTTTGTTGCATATTTTGTTCGAGTCTGTATGAGTATGATTCTTGAAATTGTTTTTCTGAACAATTTGTAATTCAGCTTTAATTTGGAATAAGTTTGTTGATTGATTGATGGTTAACTAATTACTGAATGTGAATTATAACTTTGAATGAACAATTTTTCAGGAATCAGAAATGATATACTTCTTGATTTATTTGACAATTTATTTTGCTGGATAAATTGTTCAATAATAGATTGTTCATATTGATCTTGGTTCTGTTCTAAGAGATAGTGTAGATAATTTGCAGTTATGGTGTCGTTATGTTCTATGAAATAAGGAATAAGATGGAATTTAGGCCGTTACTTGCAATGCATGTGGATATGCAGGAATGGGCTGACTTATGAGCGTTTGATTCAATTCGACAGCAAAAGATGAGCAATTATGCCATAAAGTTTTCGAGCCTATTTTTGATGCATTTCAGAATTATGTCCATTCAGCATCATCTTTAATAATGCTTTGAGTTCTATACTTCTATATAAGATATGTATGCTTGGTTAAAATGGTGTAATGATAGCAGCAAGGTTAACACTCCAGGCATGGCTAAGTGCAGACTTAGCTTTTAGCAGTTGTAAACTCTTGAGCAAACTTTTTACCAGGCTTCAATTCTGTTCCCTCTTTACCGGTACTCATTTACACAAGAAATCACTACAAAATAATGAATTATTGAAACTCACCATATCATATGAATAAATGATGATTGTAAATATAAATAACGGGATGTGTGTGGCACATTGAAGACAGGAAAAATGGAGACATTGAATTTGAAATCATCCAAAAATTGACTTTTGAATGTACATTGCTTCATTTATACATGCGCACATCAATTAATGCACTATAATAGCACTTGAAGATTCACTTTTGATCAATATGTAAAACTAGTCATGTACCTACTATGCAATCATGACAATGGAGTTCAGAAGCAATAAATTAGGATTGTCAATAAATAACCAAGAAATCTGAAATCTGTCCGTATCTATATTCGAAAGATGAAAAATTATCTCATATTCCAAAAACGGATACGGATATGATCATATCCGTATCAAATAACTATCTATCCGGTATTTATCAAGATTATAGTTATTATTTTATATTTTTTAGTACATAAAATGATTGACGTTTACTATTTTATCTAGGTAAAAAAATTAATACGTATATGAAAATCAATTTTTACCACTTCAAATTATATTTATTAGTGTATTTTTTTTTAAAATTTGGTACAAAAATAAATTTATAATAAATCAAAATTTTCTATTTATTTATTTAGATGTATTGGTTGTGAACTGATCGAAGAATATCTGATAAATATATGATATCCGTCTGCATCCATAGATAAGGATATTTAATATCCAAAAATGATTTTATTAGAACCTCTCTTATTGGATTTTAATGACAGCAACTATATAATTATATCAAAAAACCTCTAAGTTTACTTGTAGGTACATAAGTATCAAAAAGAGACAAACAAATAAGTTCAACTAAAGATACATAGTACAAAAGAGAATAAAAGTATATACGGGGAGATAAGACGATCGGCATCAAAACTGGGCTGAAATTGAAGAAAACAAATAGGTTTTATATTTTAATTTTTGTCGGTCTACATTTTATGTACAATCTCCAATTTGATGATCGCACTATTTTGAAAATTATCTTTGCAATATAACTATTTTATAATACATGTTTATTCAAAGAAAATAGTTAAAATATAACATTTCAAAGTAAATGAACAAAACAGTTTAACTTCAGACATCTATGTACACTTGAAAAAGAACCTTTTAGTTCAAATCTAGACATCTGGATTTTTCATAATAGACCTCTATATTGCAATCTAGACGTCTAGTACAAAATACCCAGAAGTTTGGATGCCTGTAGCTAGGTTTTTTATTTGAATTTCTGAAAAAATATGTCCCCTTTTCTTCAACAGCTACTTCCCCTGCTTTGAATAGTTATCTCCCATGGTTACTACTATTCAATTAGAACTTTTAAAATCTATAAATAGAGATTTTATTTTAACCAAGAATCAATTATTTCCAATCTGTACGCACTTGTGAATTAAAAATAATCTCAAAAATTATTTCCTACAATTACATGTTCAAATCATCAACTCAAGGACTTCAGCTATAAAAAACACGAGAAAAATGGCATCATTTGCTTTCCGTTTCAACTATTCTTCTCCTCCGTTCTTTCCCACTTCTTCATCTTCGTATTCTTTCAATCCTTACTTGTATCTAAATCGTGCATCCGCTGTTCATCGATCCTATGCGCAAGTGGTTAAAGGCTCTAACTTTCTTCATTCGCGTTCTTTAAATCAAGCTCCAAAATTTAGAATCTGGGTTGAATCAAGAAGAAGTAGGATTATTTGCTATCGTTGTGGTGATCGCAACCACTTGGCTAAGGATTGTAGGGATCCAGTCAGATGTTTTAAGTGCGGCAAATTTGTCACAAGAAAATCAAATGTTCGATGAAATTTACTGATGTCTCTGATAGAAATATCAATCCTTCGCTATCGGATCATGGGTTTCTTTTTGTACTAAAATGTATGAAATTAAAAAGGATTTTGCTCGATCATTTATGGCTACAGAGGAATGAGGGAAATATTTTCCTAGAGGATTTGTTTGTTCACTTCGATGCGATCAATGCAGTAAATATTGGTAAGGGTTATAGAGAAAATTTTGGTGACCCTGAAGATTTCTTAAAATCTGATTTTTCTTTTAATGGGGATGGTGATGCTGTTTATAATAAGGAATTTTTTGTGTAGATACTGATATGTGCAATGTTAATGATGTATTTGGTATTGCTGTTTCTGATAAGAGGGAAGAGTCAAGTGTCTTCGATCCTTTCCTCTTGGATCCTGCCTTGTTACAATGTTGTGTGGAATCACATTATCTAAAATCAAATGAGGAGATATTGGTTGGTAATCTTGCTGATGTTTCTATGAATGCTTCTGGTTATGTTGCTTTTCCAGGAAATTTGAACGAAGAGTTTATCTCTATGCATAATAAAAGATCTAGAGTAAAATCCATTGAGTTGGAGAGTTTCAAAATATCCACCGAAAATAAATTTGACTGTCTTGCTTTAATTGATGATGTTGATTCAAAAGAAGATGATAGCATCTTTGAAACCTATTCTCAGGTGTGCAATGTTACTACTGTTAATCTTTTGGAAAGGAAAAATGTTGATCTAGTGACTGCGAATGGAAAAAGTCTTGAGGATAGTTATCTTGTCTCTGATGTAAGCACTGTATTATATGGAAGTGTAGTTAATTTAAATGTTCATGGTGTTACTGCTACTCTGTTTGATGCTCCTATATCTTGCGAGGTCAGTGCACATGTTGACAGTGCACATGAGAACTATAGTGCTACAGATTTTGTGTTGCACAGAGATATAGAAAATTTATTGAGATGCTTGGTGGTCTATGGGGGTAACTTAGTTGACATGGATAGGGATGTCATAATAGAGGATGATCTTTCTATGTCTAGTTCTGATGTTTGGTGAATGGGGCTAGTGTGTCAGAGTGTTTCATTGATGATAATTGTAGTGTTCATGTTGATGATGGGATAGTGCTTTCTAATGTAATGATGGGAGGTAATTGGTCTATTTCAAATGTTAAGGCCAGAGATTCTAATGCTTGCAAATCTGATGTTCTTGAGATACGCAGAGATAAAACTGGGATGTTAGATTGTTTGGTGGTCTATGATGAAAAGGTAGGTGATGTGGTTGGTGATAATAAAGAATAGGAGGGGGGATCATTGATAATCTGACTAGGGGAAATTCGGCAAATTTAGATATTGTGCAAAAGGATGACATAAATCAAAATGATCAGCAGTTGGAGATGGTAGGGACACAGTTAGATTCAGATAAGTATATATAAGATTTTGATGGAGCTTCTCATTTCTCTTCTTCCTCTTAATTTTTGGCTGTTGAATCTTGTTCAAGAAATTTTTATTATGAAGATTTTTCTTCATCTGGCAGTTGTAGAGAGTTGTTTAATGGCTGTGATGTTGGAAAGGAGATAGTCAATATTGGATCATCAGCGAATGATTTCTCAATATTGAATTCTACAGGAAACATAAACAAGTTGTGGAAGGGAGCATTGATTATACTAAGAGAAAATGAATTCAATGTAATGATTAAATCGGATTTGGATGTTGAAATGTGCTTTTCAGAGGAAGGATGCAAGGATATATGCTATGCAGAGAGTGATTGCAAAACTATTGATGATGATACCATTTTTAACAACATCAGGTCAGACATTTTGGTTGGGAATAATGAGGGTGATTCTTCTTCTGATGCCTTGTTAATTGATGGAATAGTGGGTTCAAGTGAATTCAGCGGTAAAAGAGATGCCATAGTGGTGCACCATTCATATATCACTGTGTGCATGTTTTCTGACATAACTCCAGCTAAAATGGAAAACAGTGTTAAATTGATTGATTCGAGCTGTTCAAATGAAATGAAGGATGTAGTCGATAATATTGATGCGTATCATGGTGGTAGGTTGATTAATGAAATGAAGGATGAAGTAGACAATATTGATGCGTATCATGGTGGTAGGTTGATTGGTAATAAAGATGTGAATGTAGTTAGTAATCTTTTTAATAATGTTGCATTTCAAACTGGCTGTGATATGGTTCGTGATACTATGGAGGAAGACTTGTATATATTTTCAGTAAGCTTGGATTTATGTGGTGATAAAATAAATAATGGGGTTGGAAATGTTGATGAAGGACTGGCTTGTTGCGGTGATAGGGTGATTGGCGAGGTAGTTTTAAATGATGAAGGCGAAGACACTGTTATAGAGGATGCTTTTCATAGGACTTCTGTTTTTTCAACTAATGTTGGAAATGAATGCAATTTTGGTAGCACCACACCAGCTATATCATTATCTTCAAAGAAAGGTAGGCATAGGAAATCTAGCTCTATTAGTGGCACTGTTCGCCGTAGTGCCAGGTTTGCAACAATCATTCTTTGATGATGGGTGAGTTAGCTGATTCGAGTGCCTCAAGTGGCATTACGAATTCAGACTCTGGTATGATTTTTGATTTAGGCAGTACTTATTCTTCTTATGCTTTAGGTAGTTTGTCTTCTGCTGAGTTTTTTCAGTTAGCTAGGGATACCGCGTTTGTTTTTACTGACATTGAGCTAGATTCTGCTTACATTAGAAGTAGGGAAATTGAGAGGGCTAGATCTGTTTGTTTATGAGGATTATAAGCTAGAATATTATACATTTGAACGATTTAAATAAATGTGATAAAATTAAAGTTTTTTTAAAGATTATTTTATTGATATTACACTATTATAGGAAATCAAAATTGAGTGTCCTGACTTTCGTTTATATAGATGATTAGGTGGTTATCACTTTAGGAATTGAGCTTTTTTACCTTCTGTTGGTACTTATGGGGTTTACTTATAGGGTGGCGGGATATTTCTTTTAAATTACTTAAATGTATTTCTGAACAACATTCTTTGCACATTATTCTCATAAATGTTAGTGACAATTCCATTTTAAATATATTTAATGTTTATGGGCCAAACTCAAAAGTCGGTCCTAGGGTTCTATGGAATGAATGTTTAAAATTTAGATCATTAGCTCCTGGTTCTTGGATTATGGGGGCGATTTCAATGTTACGCATTTTCCAGGAGAGCATTAACCACGGGAAGATGATTTCTCTTCAATGGAAGAGTTCAATCAATTTATCATTAATTCTAATTTAGATTGAAATTCCTCTTTCTAATAGAGAATTCACTTGGAGTAATACTAGAGAGTCTCCCTCAATGACTCTTCTAGATAGATTTTTCGTCGGTGACGAAATCGAGGAAAAATTTCCTATTTGTAGAGTTTCGGGTTTGCCTTATACTTATTTCAATCATTGTCCTATAATTCTTATGTGCGATCAACATAAGACTGTTAATAGAACTTTTAAATTTGAAAAAAATGTGGTTATTAGAATCCAATTGCTTAACTCTAATTAAAAATAAATGGATTTCAATGAATTTTTATAATATTAGAAATACGGATAATTCTACAAAATATTTGTTTTAAAACTTAGGGTTCTTAGGAATTTTCTAAAAATTTGGAGTAAGAATGTTTTTGGTAGTATTAAAATTAAAAAAGAAAATATTCCTTCTAAAATGCTTAAATTAAACAATATAGAAGAAACTAGATAACTAAATCTAGGCGAGCGCAACGTTCTCTCTAATTTAAAAAAAGAGCTTAGTTCTATTTTAGAAAAAGAAGAGGTTATGTGGAAATAGAGATCTAGAATTCAATGGATTAATGAAGGTGATAATAATACAATTTTTTTTCACAATATGGCAAATGGTAGAAAACGTAGTAACACGATAAATTCTATTATTGTGAATAATGTAGAATTGGTTAATCAAAGGGATCTTAATATGGCTTTTACTGATTATTATAGAGATATATTTGGTACTCAGAATAAACATAGAATTAACATTAGATGGAATGATATTTATCATATTGATTCTAGAATTGACCATTCTGAGTTTGATAATCCTTTTTCTGAAGAGGAAATTTTGAAAACAATTAATGACATGCCTAGTGATAAAGCCTCGGACTCAGATAGGTTCCCTATTTTATTTTATAAATTATTTTGGGATGTTTTAAAATTCGATTTCGTTAGCATGTTTAATGAATTTTATAATGGTAAATTACAATTAGGAAGATTCAATTTTGCAAATGTAATTTTATTACATAAAAAATCGGTGCTAATAATTTAAAATGATTTTAGACCTATTTCTTTAATCGACTGCTCTGTTAAAATTATTTCAAAAGTTTTAGCTAATAGACTTAACATAAGAATGAATGATCTAGTAGATTGTTCACAATCTGCTTTCATAAAGGGTAGAAATATCACTGATGGAGTGGCTGCTATTAAAGAATACATTAATCATTGTCGTAAAAATAATATTACATGTGCTTTGCTAAAACTAGACTTTGCGAAAGCTTTTGATTCGGTTGATTGAGATTTTCTATTTGATATGTTATTAGCTAGAGGTTTTAGTCGTAAATGGATTTTTTGGATTTTTACTTTGCATAAAACTGGTAACTCTAGTATAATGATTAATGGTATTTTAGGGAATAAAATTCAATCTAAACGAGGTTTAAGGCAGAGTGATCCTTTATCGCCTCTTTTGTTTAACTTAGCCGCATATGTTTTTGCTATAATAATTAAGAAAGTGGTAGGTAATGGTTCTTTGGGGAGTCTTGGTAGTGAAATCTCTCATAGTGGTCTCTCTATTCTTCAATTTGTGAACGATGCCTTGCTATTTACCTCCCATTTGCCTAATCATGTCATTACTCTTAAATTTATTTTATACAGCTTTGAACTTCTTTGAGGGCTAAAAATTAATTTTGATAAAAGTTCCGTTTTAGTATTAAATGACGTTGATAAGGTTGAAGGTTTAGTTGCTAATACGCTTAATTGTAAAACTATGACTTTCCCTTTTGATTATCTTGGTTTTTTGATTAGACCAACTAAACTTAAGCATGATGACTAGTTAATTATAATAGATAAGGTTAAAAATAGAGTTTCTAATTGGAACGGGAGGTTTTTATTGAGAGCGGGTAGATTAGTTCTTATCAACTCTGTTTTATCAGCTCTCCCAGTTTATTGGATGTCTATGCATCTTTTTCCTGATTGGGTGATTGATAAAATAAGAAGAAACTTCTTATGGAGTGGTGATAATTCCAACAGTAGTCTTAAATGTTTAGTCAATTGGGAAATAGTTTGTAAATCGAAAAAGGAAGGGAGTTTAGGAGTTATTAATTTACATAACATGAATTCATCTTTATTAGGGAAGTGGTTATGAAAATTTAAGGATATAAATGATAATTCTATTTGGAAAGAAATTATTTCTAATCATTACTATAATGGTAGTAATAATTTATACTAAACTACACCTACAGTAATAAATAAGTTGTCTAATTTTTTGAAATCAATTTTAAAATGTCATGAGATTTTTAATCTTGATACCAATACAATTGTTCATTCAGGAAATAATACTTCTTTTTGGCATGACCGTTGGATTTCTGTTATTCCTCTTAGGATAGAATTTAAAGAGCTTTACGAAATTTGTAGCTTTAAGAATGCTTTAATTTTAGATGTTTTTTCTCTAGATAATGACCCCCCTTGGAATTTTAGTTTTAATAGAATTTTAGAAGGGGCATTTCACCAGAAGGACAAACTTTGCAGTCCAATTAGTTTCTAGGACACACATTCAAAGAAATTACTTTCAAGGCCAAAGTCAGCAGAATAATTACTTTCAAGGACAAAGTCAGTAGTCCAATTACTTTTAAGGACATAATTTCATAGGTTTTTAGGCCCTGAAAACTAATTATTTTACGTTTTGTCCTTGAAAGTAATTATTTCAGTTGTGTGTCCTAGAAACTAATTCCACTTCCTAGAGAGGCCCTTGTGGCTAATTTCCACATTTTAGAAGGTACAACTCTTTGGCAACTTTCTCTGCTTTATGCTAGATTGAATTTATATAATATTGATCATGAAAATGATAACATTAGCTGGGAATGGGATAAGAGTAAGAAATTTACTTCTAATTCTTTTTATAAATTTCTTAATTTCTCGAGAGTAGCTAATAACTCTTTTAAATTTATTTAGAAAACAAATGATCCTCCTAAATCTAAAATTCATATGTGGTTAATCATGCATGGTAAACTAAATATTATAGAATTTTTATAAAGAAAAAATATGCAAATTAATAATAAATGTTTTTTTGTAATCTGTAGCTTGAAGATATTAAACATGTGTATTATGATTGCATGGATACTTACTACATTCTGAATAATACTCTCAAAATCTTTAACTTTAATTTTACAACTAAAGTTACTGATTATGATTACTATTGGAATAATTTAAGATTTAAATTTAAAAAGGAAAATAGATTTTTACTTGATACTTCATTCATTATAATTTGTTGGTATATTTGGTTTGAGAAAAACCAAAGACTTTTTAATAATAATAGTCATTTAAATAAATTGGTTTCTATAATATCATAATTTTGTTTTAATTGGATCTCAAATCCAAAATATAGATTAGCTAAAAATAATCATTTCAAAGAATGTCTTAATAAGGTTAGTAACAGTATTAAGATCTTTAAACATACTAATATATTTTTAACATTAATAATTATAGCATTAACATTTTTTCTAATTTGAATGATATTTTTACTGATTATCATAATGTCCTTTTGATTAAAGTAGTATAAGAAAATTTTAAATTATTTTAATTTATAGAAATTTAATTTTTTATTTTGTTAATCTTTTATATATCATCAGTGTTAGTTAAGATGATGCATTATGAGTTTGAAATCTTTTTAAGTTTGCTTCTTATTTTGTTGCTTTCCGTCTTATAATTTTAGATACTACTTATACTTCATTAATACATATATATGTAAATAAATTTCATTTATATACATATGTATGTATTACTCTTATAATTTCATTTAGTTCAATTTATATATACAGGTTTAGGCCAGAAATGGTACTAGATTATTATTTGCAGGTTCTCAGGATTGCTGCTGATAGGATTTTAGCGAGACGTTCATTCTGGACCTTCCGCTTTCGCAGTGAGGAGTTCTTCTACGTCTACAATGTGGCGCTCTTCATTCAGGATCATAAGCATTTGCAGTGAGGCATTCTTTCCAGTACTTCCACATCGACAGAGTGGCGTACTTCATTCTGGACCATTCCCATTTGCAGTGAGGTGTTCATTCTGAATTTTCCATGTTTACATCAAGAAGTTTTCTCTCTCAGTTGGAGCTGTCTTCAGATTTCATCCGCACTGAGTTGCTTCATGGTTTTTGGGTACTTCTAACACCTCATTATGGGCGGTGGCCTTGCCGAAGCTCGATAATGAGGTGTGATGGGCGGTGGCCTTGCTGAAGCTCATTATAGTTGTACCTGAGTCCTTTACATTTTTTTGTATTTTGATTAGCTACCTATCAGGCATGTTGGTAGCACCTTTGTTTCAGTGTTATATATATACACACGTGTGTGCTCTCCTCTACTTTAGAGGATCACACATTTCTCTCAAAAAAATCATCATCTCAAGGAGACTATAGGAATGGTGTACTTAATAGACTTATTCATGTTATCTAGAACACAATCAATCAAGAAACTTACTACCATTTGTAGTCGAAGTTCCGTTGGAATTTTTCAGGCATGAATTCCAATTCGGCAACTTAGAGA
Source organism: Allium fistulosum (assembly GCA_030737815.1). Lineage (NCBI taxonomy): Eukaryota > Viridiplantae > Streptophyta > Magnoliopsida > Asparagales > Amaryllidaceae > Allium > Allium fistulosum. The sequence goes on along the minus strand of CM060907.1, from coordinate 895,604,882 downwards.
CTGTTTGTAATATAGAAGTGATGTTCGGCCGTTCAAGCATTTTGTAAAACCTATTCCTCTAGATTAAATGAGTGTATAGTCGTAAATTCAGAAGGAGTCTGGGACTGGACGTAGAACCAGAAGTTTGAATCAGTATAAGAATCTCTGGTGCGCTTTACTTATTGCATTTTTTATACTGCCAGTTTGATATAAGTTTTGATTTAGTAGATATAATCATATTACTCGATCCGCATAGCGACTTTTATTTGGTATCATAGCCTGGCATTCCACTGACCGTAACAACATCCTAGAACAATGGTCAGAAAGAGAAGATCTAGTAAGAGATCAAAGAAGTTGCAAAAAACAAATTTCTGAAAGCAAGCAAATGGAAATTGAATCTCGATACATTTGCAATGTGGCTACACTCAAATCAAAATTGGTGCACAATGATTCTATTTATAATGATCTTTTAGCACCACATGATAGTTTATTTAAAAAATTTAAATTGTTACAAAAGGTCAATAATGTTACTTTACAGAAATTAAAGGATTATGAACTTAAATATGATAAATTAAAGGAAGAAAATGATTTCTAAACAAACTAGAATTTTTGAAACTATCATTGAAGAACTTGTTTCTCAAAATAATTTCCTTTTAAAAGAAAATGGGCTTTTGATGAATAATAATGCTAATCTTTTAAAGGAAAATGAATCTTTTTAAAATAAAATTATATTTTTAGAAAATTCTTGAAATGAATCTAATTCTAAATTTTTGTTTCTTGAAAAAGAGAATAGTGCTTTGAATGTTAGAAAGTCAGATTTAATTAAAGAATGCAATCTTTTAACAGAAAATATTGTTATTTTGAAAAAGAAATTTTGTGGCTCTAAAGTGAATTTTGACAAATTAAAGGAGAAAGTTATAAAATTCAATAATAGAAAAGTTGATATATCTTCCTTAATGAAAAATACTAAAATTCACAGTAATAAAAGTAGTTTAGGCTATAAGTGCGATAAACATAAAAATAGTACTAGCTATGCATTCATGTATACACGTTTTAATACTAGTATAAAAATAGAGATAGTTCTAAAACCAATTCATGTTATGATAGTATTTTACTTAGAAATAGCGAACATTCTTTGAATACTAAATAAATAATAATTAATGTTGATATATGAGTCCCTGCTAATCTAACCAATCATTATAGACAATTATACATTAACAATTAATACGACATTATGATTAATAATGAATATTATGTCTTTAAGGGATCAACCACATCCAACTGGATATGGTTTCCTAAGTCGTAAATCCTATATTGATTTTGTAAAATGAGTATCATTGTGCTTAGATTTGACATATCTATTAGATACTCATTAAATTGCATTAATGTTAAGTTTTTTGATTCACTTACCAATGATACTTGTCTCTTTTATATATATATATATATAAAAAGGGTTCACAAAGATATAAAAAGTACATAGATTTATTTCTTACGAGAATATTATGTTTAGTGGGAGTTATTAAAATACAATATTCATATGCTTTTAGTCTTTTTTGATAATGACAAAGGGGAAGAAATTCATACATATATTGATAGGAGAGATATCATACTTGGGCGGAGCTTTAATCATATTATAATATCATTTTATATAAAATAAATATTTTTTAAAATTTGTATAGTTGTCATCATAAAAAAGGAGGAGAATGTTAGAACCTCTCTTTATTTAGATTTCAATAACAACAACTATACAATTCTATCAAAGAACCTCTAAGCTTACTTGCAGGTACATAAGTATCAAAATGAGACAAATAAATAAGTTCAAGATAAAGATACAAAGTACAAAAGAGGATAAAAGTATATACAGGGAGATATAACGTTCGACATCAAAACCGGTCTAAAACTGAAGAAAACAAATAGGTTTTATGTTTTAATTTTTGTTGGTCTAGATTTTATGTATAATCTCCAATTTGATGATTGTACACAAATACAAATATATTTTAAATTTTACCTTTGCAATATAACTGTTTTACAATACATGTTTATTCAAAGAAAATAGTCAAAATATAACATTTCAAAGTAAATGAACAAAACAATTCAACTTCAGATGTCTCGCATTTTTGTCCCAAACGCCCGTGTATATTTAAATGAAAAATGAACTTTTTAGTTCAAATTTAGACATCATGATTTTTCATAATAGACGTCTATATTGCAATCTAGACGTCTAGTACAAAATATCCAGATGTATGGATGACTGTAGCCGGGTTTTTTTATTTGAATTTCTTAAAAGACATGTCCCCTCTTTTTCAACAGTTTCATCCCCTGCTTTGAATAGTTCTCTCAAATGGTTACTACTTTTCAATTAGAACTTTTCAAATCTATAAATAGAGTTGAGAATTCACCTCTATTCTAACCAAGAATCAATTCTTTCTATCTTTCTAATCTATATGCACATGTGAATTACAAATATTCTCAACAATTTACTTCCTACAATTATAAGTTCAAATCATCATCTCAAAGAGATTATGGGAAGGGTGTACTTAACAGACTTATCCGTGTTATCTAGAACACAATCAATTAAGAAATTTACTAGTAGTCGAAGTCCTATTGGAGTTCTTCAGGCACAAAGTCCTATTCGGCAGCTTGGACGGTTTGTAATATAGAAGTCCTGTTCGGAAGATCAAGCAGTTTGTAAAATCTATTCCTCCAGGAGGATATAGTCGTAACTCCAGAAGTAGTCTGGGACCGGACGTAGAACGGAAAGTTCAAACCAGTATAAAAATCTCTGGTGCACTTTACTTATTGCAATTTTTATACTGCCAGTTTGATACAAGTTTTATTTAGTAGATATAATCATATTACTCGATCTGCATAGCGACATTCGGATTTCAGATATGGATACGGATATGGCACTATCCGTATTCGAAAGTATCCATTTATAGGTCTACAATAAACATATTTACTTGTGCTCAGTGCAAAAGAACTCTAAAGTATACAATTTTAGACCAACTCTTATATCCACCCATAGTTCGTTTATGCATATATACCGTACTGCAACCAATCAGTCATTTTAGAATATCCCTAAATATTTGGTAGGGTTGCAATGCAAGTTCTTACAACATTCATTTGCATGCATGTGTCTATGTAGTATGTCCCAATTTGCAGAATTGTTCCGAAGAACTTTCATTCAAATTGAGTAGGGACCAAAATTAGAAATTCTATCTTTGGTTTTCGTTCCAATCATTGGAAAATTTCAAAATTTCCATTCCATTTTAAAAATTCCGCTTTGATTTTGGTTTTTGAAATCCGATATGTTTTATTTTATAATACGCCAACAAAGATGCAGACAAAGTTTAAACAAATTTAATAAATAAATTTATTGAAATAAACTTAACTTGAACTAAAATTATTGACCTAATTATAATTTAATTAATTAATTACCCAAATCATTAATCAAATTTATGCAAGCCTTGTAAATTAATTATATTATTATCGACCTAATTTAAAACCTAGACCAAAATACCCAAAGCTCCAAATGCTACTTCTTCTCCTTCAATTCAACAAACAACAAATCTGACAAAAAATAATCACGCGTACCTCATCGCCAAAACCAGCTCGAGATTAGCTTCAACCTTAGTCGCCGATGAATGCTAGGTCGCCTATGATTGCTCTTCCATCCTTCGGCTTTCATTTTAGTTTTTAAAATTTTCCTTTTTTTGCCCTTGATCCCAAAATAGGGTTTTGTTCATATTCCGGTCCAGTCCAAGGCGGAACCGGGACAGAATCTCCAAGATTACGACGTGCCGACTAGATGTTTGAACCATGGTAGGGACTATGTAAACACTGCTAAAATTACTGTTTATCGCTACAGAAGGTTGTGACGGCCACCGATGGCTCTTTTCGACAGCTTCCGACGCCGTGCTTTTGCTGTCCCAATTATGTAATAACCGAACTTTTGCCGTCGTAAAGTTGTCGTCGACGACCGTCGAAACCGATGCACGTCGTGATTTAGCTAAATCAGCCGTGAACGATTTCATTCCATCTTCTTCCCCTAAATCACAACCCAAACCCTCCCTCTTCCCCCAAATTCGCCCACCTCAAGAAACATCTCCAACTTCTCCTCTCTGGCCTCCAGCACTTCAATTTCAACGAAAAGAGGCATTTTTTTCTAACTTCAATTTACCCTAATATGTTAAATTATTGTTAATTTGTAGTTGTGTTTGATGATACTATGCCCTTGAGCGTTTGCAATTGTATGTTGATTGATTGTGATATGCTAATTAGGGTATAAGTGTGTAAATCCGACAATTAAAACATAATTATGGCTAACTTAGGTTAATTAGTTTATGTGTCGAATTAGTAATATGATTTAACGTTAATTAGTGTGATAAAATGTCAATGTCAATTCAAATATTATTATTGAAGATTAATTATCGATTGTTTACTTGGATGTTGAATTCGATAAAATTAATAAATAAATGAGTGTATAATGAATTTTATTTTTTTGAAATATTATATTATATCCATAATTTGTTATAACTGAAAACATGTAAGATTCTACAAAAAATGGAAAAAAGTAATACATTATATAATTATTAAAACATTACAATGCATAAATGAATTATATATGCTAATATATGTTATGTATATAATTAATATCCCTTAGAGAGTTTTTGGTCCCGTCTAACAAGTATTGTATATGGTCGTTATATGGATATTCGTTTTTGTCATAGAACGAACATCTATATTCATCTAATATAATATTTGTCTGATTTGTCCCTATATTGGACAAGTTACAAACACAATAAAGTAGTTAAATTTTATAAATCATTTCATTTTAAACGATTTACAAAATTTCGACAACACTTCCTTTTTGTTTCCTGTGTACATGCATTTGTGTATGATACATGGTCATTTTCTTCGTCGGGTGGTTCCGGAGCTGATGATGAGTCTTGTGGGTATGTTTACTTTGCGTTTATGTCTGGACATTTTGCAATTGATGTATTTGGATATGGATGATATATTTTGATGCTATGTTGGATGATATGTTGGTTTGTTTTGACATGTTGGATGGTTCATTTCCTTCGTCGGGTGGTTCCAGAGCCGACGATGAGTCTTGATGGGTATGTTATTTTGCGTTTATGTTTGGACATTTTAAAATTGATGTATTTGAATATGGTTGATACATTTTGACGCTATGTTGGATGATATGTTGTTTTGTTTTGACATGTTGGATGTTGATTATACATATTGGATTTTGGATGTTAATTATTTAGTGTATTGTTTGTTTTATTTATTTTAATTATTAAATTGGTGGGGATTGAGTTGGATATTGGGTATAAGTTGATTATGTGCTGCTTGAGTTTGGATATTTGATATATGTGAAATTTAGTTTTGATATGTATGCGTAGTACAGGAATCAAATGGCTACAGGAATAAAAAAATTTGCCTAGATTTCCGACGGTTTTCGACGGCACCGACAGCCCTTTGGTCGTCAATTTCCGATGGTTCGCGATGGTTTTCGATGGCTCAAAGGAATGTTTGGACGCTACGTGGGCACCAAAAACCATCACAAAAAGGTCGGAAAGTGCCTTGGGTAGCCATCATCAAATAATCATCGATACCGAGTATCGTGTTCCATTTCCACATCGTGTTCGACCCAAGAAACATTCTGACCAAATTGAAAAGATGTTGGAAATTTTGAAACAAGTGAAAGTAAACATTCCGCTCCTTAATATGGTTCAACAAGTTCCAACTTATGTTAAGTTTCTAAAGGACCTGTGTACTCAAAAACGACATGCTCTTGTACCCAAGAAAGTTTTCTTAGCTGTTGGACTTAGCGAAGTCTTGTCCTCAAATCAATTCATGTTAAATACAAAGAACTAGTGTATCCGACGATCTCATGCACGATAGGAGACAAAATGATTAACAAGTGCTTACTAGACTTGGGTGCAAGTGTCAATTTGATTCCTTATTCAGTTTACCAGCAACTTGGCTTGGGTGAACTAAAACCGACGAAAGTAACTCTTCAATTTGCCGATTGTTTGATAAAGAAACATGTGGGTGAAATCGAAGACGTACTCATCAAAATTGGTCAATTCATATTCCCCGTCGATTTCATAGTTTTAGAGACATAACCCTTGACCAATCCTATGAGTCAAATTCCATTGATTTCTGGCCAACCTTTCTTGGCTACTTCGAATTCTCTTGTCAATTGTCGAAACGGTTCGATGAATTTTTTTTTTGAAAACATGACTTTGGATCTTAACATCTTCAATCTTGAAAATCAATCGAACGAATCACTTGACCAAACATTAGAAGTTAGTTCCATTCAGGAAAATTGTGATAATGAAAAAGTTAACCTGAACCATGAACATGAGATGAATAACTGTTTCAAGATGAGCCTAACGAAATTGAAAATGCGCTTCCATTTGAACCCCTTACTGTTGAGTCGGTACTTCAACCAAATTCTCTGATTGAGCAACCCCCGAGCATGGAACTCAAACCCCTTCCTGATCACCCTTGAGTACACATACTTAGGTGACAATAAAAGGTTTTCTGTCATAATATCTTCAACTCTCTCTCTTGATCAAGAAGCTTCCCTTCTTTCAATTTTGTTGAAAAACAACGAAGCAATTGGATGGTCAATCACCGATATAAAGGGAATTAGTCCTGCTCTTGTTCAACATCGCATCCACTTAGTTGATGAAGCCAAGCCTATTCGTGACGCGCAACGAAGGCTTAACCCAAAAATGAAGGATGCGGTTCGAGATGAAATTTTTAAACTCCTCGACAATGGAATCATATACCCATCTTTGATAGTTTGTGGGTTATCCAATTCATGCAATGCCTCAAAAGTCTAGACTTACCGTTATCAAGAACGACACTAACGAACTCATTCCAACTCGTATGCAAATGGGTTGGCGTGTTTGCATTGATTATCGAAAATTAAATGCAGCAACATGTAAAGATCACTTTCCTCTTCCTTTCATCGACCAAATGCTTGAACAATTAGCAGGCCACGAGTTCTATTACTTTCTTGATGGCTATTCCAGTTATAACCAAATTCTAATCGCTCTCGAAGATCAAGAGAAAATGACTTTCATGTGTCCCTTTGGCACTTTTGCATGTCGACGTATGTCATATGGCCTTTGCAAAGCTCCTGCTACTTTCCAAAGATGCATGGTCGACATCTTTTCCGATATGATCGAACGCTTTCTGGAAGTGTTTATGGACGATTTTTCCGTCGCTGGAACTCTTTTTCCGGGTGCTTACACCATCTGGAGTTGCTTCTGAATGAATGCAAGGACAAACACTTGATGTTAAATTGGGGAAAATGTTATTTCATGGTCAAACATGGCATTGTTCTTAGGCATGCCATTTCAAACAAAGGCATTGAGGTGGATAAAGCAAAAGTTGACGTAATTGCGAATCTACCCATTTCCAAATCTATCAAGGACATTCGTTCATTTCTTGGACACGTTGGTTTTAATCGATGCTTTGTGAAAGACTTCAGTAAAATCACTCGACCTCTGATGAATCTTCTTGGAAAAGACGTTCCATTTGACTTTAATTCTGACTATGGTTCTGCATTCGAAAGTCTTAAAAATGAACTCATTTCCGCTCCCGTCATTTGCTTACCCGACTGGGATCTTCCTTTCGAAATAATGTGCGACGCCTCTAATTTTGCAGTTGGTGCTGTCTTAGGACAACGCATCAACAAAATTCTTCATGTCATCTACTACGCTAGTATGACTCTAAACGATGCCCAACTCAATTACACAACCACTGAAAAAGAGCTTCTAGCGATAATCTTTGTGCTCGAAAAATTCCGACTTTATTTGATTGCTCACACATTACATTTTACACTAACCATTCCACTCTTAGGTACCTTTTCGCTAAAAAGGATACTAAGTCTCGTTTCATCCATTGGATCCTGTTACTCCAAGAATTTGACCTTACAATCAAAGATAAAAAAGGATCCAACAACGTCATTGTTGATCATCTGTCACGTCTTCCAAACGCACCATCTTCTTTACCGATCAACGAGAACTTTCTCGATGAACAACTCCTTTCTGTTTCCGTCAATCATGGTATACCGACATAGTAAACTATTTAATCACTAAGGAAACTCTTTCATTTTGGTTGAAACAAGATAAACATAAATTTCTTTCCCAAGTCAAGTACTTCTATTGGGATGATCCATACTTGTTTAATTACGGTTCCGACTAAATCACTCGACGTTGCATTTCGGATTCTGAAATCAAATGCGTTCTTTCATTTTGTCATGACCAAGCTTGTGGTGGTCACTTCGGTCTGAAGAAAACCGCGGAAAAGGTGCTTCAATGTGGTTTTTACTGGTCTATGCTTTTTAAAGATGCATTTGAGTTTTGTAAAACTTGTGATTGCTATGAAATGTTAGGAAGAATCTTTCGACAAAATATGATGCTTTTGAACCCCATTCTTACAATCGAAATCTTTGACGTTCGGGGTATTGACTTTATGTGACCATTTCCAAATTCTTTTGAAAATTTGTACATTCTTCTTGCTGTTGATTACGTCTCTAAACGGGTTGAAGCCATTCCTTGTAAAACAAATGATCACGAAGTTGTTGTTAAATTCATAAAAGAAAACATCGTTTTGTGGTTTGGAACACCTCGCATAATAATAAGCGATAATGGAATACATTTCTTTAATTGTTCATTCGAAACTCTATTGAAGACATACTCGATAACCCGCAAGTTATCCACTCCTTATCACCCCCAAACTTGTTGCCAAGTTGAAGTTTCAAATCGCCAAATCAAACAAATTTTGGAGAAAGCTATAAATAAAAATCGAAAAGATTGGTCACAAAAATTGACAGATGCGCTTTGGGCTTACAGAACTGTGTATAAAACCAATCTTGGGATGTCTCCTTTCAGACTTGTATATGGTAAAGCATGCCATTTACCCATTGAACTTGAACATAGGGCATTGTGGGCAATTAAGAACATAAACTTTGACCTTGAAAAAGCAGGCAAAAATAGAAAATTGCAACTCAATGAATTAGAGGAGATTAGGAGCGACGTGTATGAAACAAGAAGATTTACAAAGAGAGAACAAAGTTTTTCATGATAAGTCAATTCTAAGAAAAACTTTTTCACCAAACCAAAAGGTTCTTTTGAATGGCTCTTGACTTCATTTGTTTTGTGGGAAATTAAAATCAAGGTGGATAGTCATAGGACCGTACGTACTGTTTCTCCACACGGTGCCATAGAAATAGAAAACCCCAGGGATGGATCGATTTTTAAAGTCAATGGTCGTTTAAAACCTTATTTAGAGTTGACAAGTGATCGAGAAGAGGAGCTCATGACTCTTCATGAGCCATACTATGTCTAGTAAGAAATGTTAACCCTCTCTTGTAAATATGGACATATTTTTCCCCGTTACGCTCATTATATCATGTATTGACTGTGGGGACATAGTAAAAATTAAGTGTGGGGGGGGAGCCACATGTTTGTTTGATTTTTCATGGTTTACTTTTTGCATTTTCTTTCCAAAAATTAAAAAAATCCCAAAACAAAATTTCTTTTTTTAGCATATTGATCTACTTTTGAAGAAACACTATAGGATAAGTATATGTTTTTGGTTATTAAATTTAAATTTTTGAAAATTTACCTTTCTCAAAAAAAGCTTTAAAGTAACTATGGTTTAACTAGTATATAGGAAGGTTCATGGGTGACAATTATGAAGTATGTCCTAGTTGTAATCTTTGTTTAAAAGAGTGGTTGATTTAAAGTAAAGGCGATAACATTTTTGATCTTCTAAGTTAAGTGGTGCTAAGATGATTTTGCAAAACTCTCCCTTAAAAAAAAGTTTTTATAAAAATAAGAAACACCTAGAGTCAGGTGTTCACACGTAAGTGTGTACATTCGCCATGCTCTGTACCTTTCTCACATAAGCCCGAAAGGTAGTGCATGATCAGTATATCTGGCATCAGCTTATTTGAGTTAGGTGTATGTAAATAAAATTAAAATAATAATAATAAACACCAAGAGTCATGTGTTTATATGTAAGTGTGTACTCTCGCCATGCTCTGTACTCTTCTCACGTAAGCTCGAAAGCAGTGCATGATTGGTATATCTGGCCTCAGTTTATCCGAGTTAGGTGTGTAAATAATAATAATGTTAATATTTTCAAAATAGAGGGAGAGCAAGCAATTGAAACCCAAGCACTATTTTCACTTACTAGATTCGACTTGTTATTCAAAAGAAATAAAAATACCACTTTGCTAAACTTTGATAATCAACTAAAGGATCCATTTCATAGGTGCACTATGTTATCAACCAAAACAACTAGCCAAACTACAGTCTAATTGTGATGATAACTTAATTTTTGTTGGAAGTTTTAATTAGTAAAAGTACTAAAATTTCTTGATAATAACCAAAACTTATATTTAACTTACTTGTGTCAGTTTAAAAGTAAATTTGGCATTTGTAAATATTTTGGAAACTTGAATCATATGGTCGCATTAGAATTTACATATCGCATTTTGATTTTGTGGGTAGTATCCACTTAAAACCCTCATGAGACAACACTCTTCCTACAAGGGACACCTAGAGGTTTAACTGCTTGTTGGATACGCTCAATGCAATCGTGTTTCCTACAAAAATAGATTTATCTTAATTTTAGTTTATTCGACGATGAATAAAAAGATAAGTGTGGAGGTATCTGATGTGCACGTAAAAGTGCATATTTTTACTTCCATATTTAATCTACTTTTATTTAAATAAATGAGCATATTAGGGTATTTTATATGTATAATTTAAATTGTTTTCAAATCATTTTTTATTCATCTTCATTTGGGGGGTAAAATGGTAATCTTGTGTATGATTTAATTTGAGAACATTTATTTGCACATTTTTATTTTTATTTATAAGAAATGAAGTGCAAATATGAAGAGATTCCATGGATGTATGCATGCATATATGTTGAAGGCAAATGGAGAATGGAAATAAATGAATTCATGAAACATGGAGGAGCCCAAATACCCACTACCATATGGTCCATAATTAAAAGCACATGCACATGTTAATAGAGGCTTAAAGGCATGTTAGTGGGGATTAATTATTTCCTTAATGATTACATGGAGGTAAAACTTTCTCAAGGGTATTTTAGGTAGTCCCCTAAAATATGAATTAGGATATTCAGCATGTATAAATACCACTTATGTCTCATGTAATTATCTTCTTCTTTTTACGTAATATTGTAGCTATAAATCAAAGTTAAATAAAATGTTTCTTTAACAACCCACTTTTCCGTACACTTTAAGCTGACAATAAACCACACAAGTCCAACCCAAATTGAACGGAAAAGCGGATAGTTAGGGAAAAGTAGGAAGAAAGAAGACAAGAAAAAACTAAACAAACACAGAATCTCACAGCGGAACAAAAGATTTATAATATATAACAAATCTTTACACAAAAACAAAACTGTAATTTATGTATATACAGACATCAATCAGAGTATACTAACTTATTCAACCTGAACAATTATAACAACCAATCCTTACAATTGCTGATAAATACAACCATGAATACAATAGAAAAATAACCATGTACGTGAATACGTCTCTGGGCCTCCAGCTCGTCTCCTGAATCTCCAAAAATTTCCAACTAAACCTGAAAATATGCTCAGTCTGACCGGAGCATTATAGGAAAACAATGCCCGAGTCAGTCTGGTAAAACCAACGTGAGAAACATAATCAAATGGATTCTTAAAGTTTAAATAACTTTTCAAAACAAAAATATCTCGTAAGATCACGCTTCACATAAACACGGACAGGTTTTTACCTTACGATAACCAAAACTTTTATATCGGAAAATCCAGTGATATTATAATAATATCTAATGGCGATAATAATAATAATCAAGTAGCCGTGATGCTCGTGAGTGTACATCACAACAATACTAGGTATATAATGAAAAACCGATAAGGCTCGTTCGCTAATTGTGTAGGACTTCTGTGGAGGTGCCATCAGCACTTCGAGGAAGGTCCTCCTGCACAAGGATCAGAGATATCATTTCGAAGCAGCATACATCCCTAGTGATGTACCATCGGAAAAACATAGCTGGTCTCGCTGAGACCAAGTGCATCATCCCATGCATGCATAATAACCATAAGTGACCTCTAAGAGGAACCGACTACACCCTATGGGTTTGCCAACCCTACTGGCCATGCCTTCTATCTCTAGTTCTATCCATTCCCGTTGATGAGGCTACGTCCAGCATTCCAGCTCACGTACTGCCATCAAAACGGATCATGGAATCCCATATGGATTCCAGTACCCTAACGGGTCTTGGAATCACACAAAGATTCCTATATCTCAATTAGATCTTGGAATCACACCCGGATTCCCATATCCCAACGGGTCTCGGAATCACACATGGATCCCAACATCTCAATATAACACGAATCTCCTCCATAGAACTGTATATGGTTTTTGGAGTGGTTACGGGTTTGAGTCATCTCTTACGAGTACACTCTTCCGCTTCCCGGGTGCTCCACAAAACCAAACGTCGATTTCCGAAATGCTCAATACCGGTTCTTTAGGAAATTATCAGACAATACATAAGAGCGGGGATTACCTCCTAACCATTTAAGTGGACAAATCTCCTTATCATTTGTTCTAGAAGAACGAAACGCATTTATACGTCCAGTATAGCACCACTGATGGTAACAGTACCATATAATCCCAGTGATTCCCCTAGATATTTCCAGAGTTAAAAACCTTCGGTGTTAAGTAGGGAAAATTTCCCTACCACCAAAATTGAGAAGGATTACATATTTAGGCCAAGATTTGATAGTCGGTTATTTAACTATCAAATAAACAAACATTCCAAAAAAGATTATATTTCCCATGGAAATCATTAAGCCTCTTAAATTAATCTTTCATTAATTTAAAATCACATTTCAAATACTTGGAAATAACTTCCATATACTTATCTCAACATGATAGTATATTCACAAACCACTATATTTTCGATACTTAGAAAATATAACCATATACTTGTCTCAATGGTATAAGTTTATTCACAAACCACTTCACTTTCAGAACTTAGAAATTTTTCCATATACTTATACACTGATATAAGTATATTCACCAAACACTTAGAAAGATTTTCTATTTTTGAAATCATATTTAAATGATCAAACCCAAATGTCATTTAAAATAGAGAAACCCAAAACACCAATCCCTTCCATAAATCTCTTTTATTTTATAAATAAATATGGGGAAATTAATTTAAAGGACAAAGATTTGTATATTTTTTGCCTCAAGGACACAGCCTCAATATTTTTAACATAAGGACAAACATTCTCCTAAAAATTATTCATAAGGACAAATATTTTCCAAAATTATTCATAAGGACAACAAAACTGCTACTAAGCTAAAACTGATACCTAAAAACTGCTACCGATAACTACAAACTGATACCTAAAAACTGCTATCAACGACTAAAAACTGATACCTAAAGAAAGTTGTCCTTCAGGATAAAATATTGAAGGCCTGTCCTTGAGGCAAAAACGATGAAAATTTTTGTCCTTGACAATAATTTCCTGAATAAATATCTCCTTTATAAATTTTCAAGTCTATTTAAAAAATATTCTTTACGAATCTCAAAACCATTTAAAAAACTTCTCCTCTCGGATCTTTAAAACTCACTTATAATCCTTTTGTAGATATCTAGAACCATTTATAAAACTCTTCCCATATTTAAAAAAACTTATTTAATAAATCCTTGAGTCATTAAGGTTCTCTTAATAACCTATATATTATTTAAAATAACTTTAAATAATAAGTTATTATTTTAAACATCTTTCTATTTCCTTCAAATTAGACCTCATTTAAAATACTATCTTCAAAATCTCATTAATAATATATTAAATAAATTTTGAAACACTATTATTGTATTAATAAGTTAACTTCAAAACAATATTAATATAATAATTAATTAACTTTAAACATTATTAAAATAGTAATTAATTATCCTTTAAATATAATTAAATAACTTAAATCAATATAATTAATTAACTTTAATTAAAAATTAAAGTACTGTTAAATCATTTTAAATAAGTAATTAAATTAAAATTAATTTTTTTTAAATAATAACTAAATAACTTTAAAATAATAACTAAACGTTCATTAACGAATAACCTTTAAGAATCATATTAATAAAATAATTAACTTAAAACATTATTAAATCAATCATAAATTATCTTTAAAATATTATTATTATTAATAAGTTATTACTTTTTTAAATCTTATTACTAAATAATAATTATCTTTAAACCTTATAATAAAAATAATTATTCTTAAAATAACTTTCAAACCAATAATTAGCTTTTCAAATTTGAAGGAGGCTTAATGATCACCATGGTACTTAAACAAGCTACCATATTATTTAATTAAGTTTTCAAATTAACAGATATTTACATAATCCATGACTATGTGAATAAATTCAACACTTAACCATCATTAACTAATTTATCACTAACTCAAAGTGGCATATCATTTACGATATATAGTCTAACGTCCAAAACTATAAAATAGCAGAACGGAGATTTATTCTGCTAATTAATTGCTAAATTAATTTAATTAGCGGAATAGTGTTTTATTCCGCTAAACAGATGTCCAATTACCATATTCGATCCAATTTAACTCAACGGTAATTTATTTGGCCAAATAAACAAAAATAATTAAGGTATATAAATTTAAACAACGTTCATTAAAATAACATGATTTAAACCTGGTCCATTTAAATATGTCATAAATTTTTACATGCCCAAAGCTATCAACAGGTTACACTAGAATGTTGTACTTGTCAATACAAGCACAATGCAAAAATTTATGAGTCGATTGGATTTAAACGTGCTATATATCACATTTTTAGACTTAACATCATTTTAAAAAAAAATAAAAAAAATTGTTTCACCCAAAAGCTAAAGGGCCAAGCCCATCAAGTCATGCCCAAACCCGCTCCCCCTTCTTCTTTCCCCCACCATTTTCGTTTCAGCCTGTAGCTCTTCCCAAGGCACAGCGTGCACGTGCACCAGATGCTCCGACCACCATTCTTCGATCTACCACTACCAGCATAAGCCTCATCTCATGCACGACCCAACTACCCACTCGCCGCCTCCTCCACTTGACTGGAACAGATTCCGACCTCCAAGCCCAAACTTCGAGTTCGCGTTAGCTTCGGAAATCCCCTCATCCACGCCTCCATAGCCATTGATCGCACATCCCACTTACGCCCATAGAATTGCCACCCTTATTCTATCAACAAGTAACTCGCAGCCACCTCCGATCGCTTTGCATCGTCACGGCTGCTCATTTTCGATCGCAATCCATTTAATACCCTTAAACCCTAAACCAATAAATCCACGACAATCCAAAGCTCAAATAAAAATTCGGCCACGTTCATGACCTCCGCCTCGTTCCTAGGTTCTTACCTGACACCAACAATCGACCCCTCCACCACCGCTTCATCGGAAATTAGTTTTCGAACGTTTTTCGATCATCTCCTTCCCTACGACAAACCGAGTTACTAAAAATCACACGAATGCTTCTAAAAATCACCAATTTCCGCTACGAACCCATCGTGCCCTCCGTTCACCAATCAGTGATCATCGAAAATGATCGTTTTCTCAACCACTTGCTGATACTTAAAGATATCTCTCAAACTACTCGATGAAAACCCATGAAACTATTTTTAAAATAAACTAGAGATCTAAAAAACATCTTTCGTGTTGGAAGTCTTTGATAATTGTGGATGAATTTGGGGGGAATGATTTTTGAATTTAAGAAAAGCTTTGAATTTTATGGTTTCTGAAATTAACAGAGGAGCAAACAAAAATGAAGAAGAAGAAGGCTCTTCTTCCTTAACATACCCATATATACACATGTTTACATGGTCAGATCAAAAACAAAATCCATTTTCATGTCAAATCAAAGGAACAAGGGTGGCTGGTAGGGTGGAAGAGAAGACAAAGAGGTCTATGAAAGGCCAGGCAAGAAAACAAGATGGTGGCTGATAGGGAAAAAGCGCTGTACTGTTCATATTCGTTTGATTTTAAATTAAATTCCGGTACCCCGCCACACCGGGTCGCGTCCAATTACGAGCCGCGATTGACTGAGAATAAAATATGATCGTGCATAACAATGTTACATAAGCACAAAACAAAAAATAAAATAGACAAGTTATTAAATTCTGGGTAGTCTCAAAATGCCAGCGTTTGCAGTAAAATACGTCAAATGGGAATTTGTATATTTTTCCATATTAAAATTATGGAAAAATTCTAAAAATTAAATTAAAAATACGTCATTGGAAATCAAGTCTCAGTTTGAAATAGATAATTTATCATGATTTAAATTCAAATCCGAATATTCAAATAAATTAAATATTCAAATTTGAAGACCCAAAATACGGGTTATTACACTCTCTCCCCTTAAAAAGAATTTCGTCCTCGAAATTGTAGCAGCCCGAATCTTCACCCTTGAAAATCGACATCAATATGTTCACTGTATAGCATGTCGAGCAATCGAGTGCTGAAAATACCAGGTCGTTAGAGGAAAAGAAGAAAGAGGTAGAAGATAATAGAACAACAACACAGAATCTCACAAACATAGCGGAACAAAATATAATCTATAATAACATATTTTTATACAAAAGAAACTGAACTGTTATATACTTACAATCATCAGAGTACAACAATCAATACATCAATCTGGACAGTTATAATAACTTGTCCTCACACAGTGGAAAATACAAACCAAGTACAGAGATATGTCTCTGTCATCCAGCTCGTCTCCTAAGCTCCATAACATCCTATCTTGAATCTTTATACTCGGTCTGACCCGAGCATTATAATAAAATAACACCCGAGTCAGTCTGGAAAACCAACATGAGAAAACACACTCAATTTGAATTATTAAAGTTATCAAAATCCTTTGAAAAACAAAGGTATCTCGTAAGACCGCGTCACACATAAACACGACTGGTTTTTCCCTTACGATAACCAAAATGTTTTATAGAAAATCCTGTGATATTATAATAGCGTCTAAGTATAAATACTTATCCAAATAGCCGAAATTGTTACGTTAATTAAATTCCAGCATACTACGCTCTACAACCAAAACCGTAAAGGCATGTATTGAAGAATGGATTACATACAATGACTGGGCTACTGGGGTACCACCCATCACAGTACACCTCTATAAAAATGTACCGAGAACCTCGCCGGGATCCCCTGCAACACAAGACCGGTCCTATCCCAAACCTGTATAGAACCGAATACGTTATCACCCCTGGTGTTTCCACCTTTAAAATTGAGCGCTCACTTTTCCATGCACAACCATATCCATAGTTTATATATATTTCCAAGGGTACCTAGAAAAGTGATAACATACCCTAATTGGGTGCGACCCACTTAGCCTTGCTGCATCTCCCCTGTTTTAGTCATTCCGGTTGATGAGGCTTGAGGCTAACGTTTACCGTTCAAGAACAATTCCACTTAGAATGCTCATCGTCCTTCAATGACGATGATCTGATAGCATTTGTCCATACAAGTTGTCCTGGTTCTGGACAAACCGAATCACCGTCTTCACCATCTTCACGATATCCATCCGTAACGCTCAAATCGGATCGAAGTGGTTTTCGGATAATTAAATCCGATCCCGGTCTCTTCGAAACGGTCAATGAAATTGGCCAATATTTGATAGTCGGTTACTTAACTATCAATATAACATCCATAAGCAATCACTAGGCCCATATTATAATTTTCAAAAATTTATTTCCAAAATATCTTTATAAGATATATATTCAAATCTCTTCCAAATTTTCAATGTTTAAGACAACTCAAATACTCATATCCATATCAGAATATTTCAAACCATCTCTTGTTTCAACACTTAGAAAAATATTTAAAAAAATATATTTCTCTAAATCTCTTACTTCTCAACACTTAGGAAAGTTCCACTTATTTCTCTCTTCTCAAAATCCTTCACAATTTATATTGTAAACTCCTTAACTCATTTATAACGAATTCCATAAGTTCCGGGGAACCTTAATTTATTTCCTTTAATATTTCCAAAGTCAAAACACTTGTCTAAAATTCCAAATATCCATTTCTAACTTATTTTCATGAATCCTAATACATTTTTTAAAGTTCACTTTTATTTAAATACTTCAGAAATTTTCCTTACTTTTTCCCAAATTCCATGTTGAGAATTTCTCTTATAAATCCCATCTACCGAATAAACCCCGTTCCCAAATCTCGAGAAGATTTATAAATAATTTGAATCATTCCAAAACTCTACATATATAGACAACAAGTATTTTAAAAGAATAATAATTTATTTTTAAAAACATGTTCAAGTAATTATTTAAAATATCGAAACACTTTTTTTTAACATCAATAAATAATTTTTAGATAAACAAATCGATTTACAAAGCCGGTTATAAAAATTAGAATTTAATTTCAATTAATATTAGATATTTGAAAAATTCACTTTCGAAGTATTGCAATGCTAAAATTACATAGTTAAATAAATAAAATTTCTCTTTTTAAATCAAAACTTAACTTCTTAATAAAGTATAATTTTAAAATCCCAACAACCAGTTCAATTTATAAATCCCTCTCGATTTACAACACATCGATCCTATTCCGATCTCCTTAACCATTTTCACTTTTCAGAATAGTATCCACTATTTTTCCCAACCCTATTTCCATATTCTAATATATTTTCACCCTATGAATTTTATATCCCAAATTTTCATCTAATATCGATTTCCTTTATTTATAAACATCGTTTATAAATTTATAAGTTCTCTGAGTTTCACTTTTTATAAAAATAATCTCATTTATAAAATTCCATTTTAAAAATTCAATTCCTTATAAATTCCATTCATTTCTACCAATCTATTTTTAATATCGATTTCAACTTCTTTTCATATTTTCCAGAAATATCGTTTAAAAATCCATCGTTTAAAGATCTTCTATATAAATTATTTTTAAATCTCTATTTAAAATATATTTTCCCGAATAGTTAAGTACAATCCAAAAATCAATTTATCGTTTTATCCAAAACAATTTCTTCTAAAATAATCCAAACTTCGATATACATATTTTTATATTCAAAATGTCCTTTAAATTTCTTCAAAATAACAAATAATATTTATGGTATTTAAAATACCAAAATTTAGGCCAGTGCTACTATAGTGTAACGACCTCGGATTTTAATTAAATTTAAATTGATAATTAATTGAATTTTTGAATTGAAATTGTGAAATGTATCGATGAATTGAAGCGAGTTTCCCCGAGTTCAAATAAAAATGTGTTAAATTATTTGAATTTAAAATCTTAAATATAAATGGTTTGAAAATAAATTTTAAAGTATATACATATAGAGAAATATAAGACAATAATTATTAGTGTAAAATTAATAATAAATATTAAAACTGAAAATAGAAGTAAAATAAATATTTGAGTTATAAATAGAGGTGAATAAATAAAAGATAAATTAAAACATATAAAGTAAACATTAGCTAAATTATAACAACATATTAACTATAGAATGTCATTTATATTACAAAGCAAAAGAAAAGAAGACAATAAAATATATTCAAGTAAAAGAATGAAACACTTGCTAAAGAAGAAACAAAAATAAAATACAAAAGGCAAAGGAAGACATAAAGTACCAAGATAATAAATGCAAGCCAAAGTTTTTCCATCAACCGAGAGGAAGGAAAATAAAATGGTACAAGAAAACATATAAAAACATAAAGTACATTAACATTTAAAGCTTTCATCTCAACAAATAAACAAAGTCAATTCGAGAACACTTCAGCGACAATGCAAGAAAAATCCGTGCTAAACATTGTACAAACAAGAAAAATATAACCCAGTACAAAAATATATAACATTACCTGTACAACTCAGTTTATATATCAACTCTTACCTCAATTCGTTCACTTAAAGTTGAGCAAATCTGAAGCAACTATCATCTTAATAACTTAAACAAAAAGCTTCAACTTGAACAACAATTTAGCTCAACTCAAACCAGAAGTCAAAAGATTTCAGTTAGCAAAATTCAAGAGCCTGTTTCAAATTGAAGAACTCTGTCATTTCTGGAAACAATGGTGAGTAAACATCACTTTTAAATCCTAATCTGTTTTATAACTTGATGCAAGTGATAAACCTTTATAGTTATGTTATGAAATGTTGGCATGAAAGTATATCAGTTATAGTTGATGTATATATATATCGGTATGCATGTCTGTGTTTGGATATAGGAGCCTCTGTTCTTTCTTCTTCAAACCAAAGTGAGTAAACACTTTTTAAAACCTGATTCATGCTTGATGTATGTGAAGTAAGTGGTGAAAATTGTTTGCATAGAAGTAAATGTGTTGTATATATGTATATACATACAAATATATGTATGAATGTCTGTGAACATGGTATATTTATACATGTTCTTAGTTTACAAGTTCTAAAACCTGTTCAATAACAAAAATCTCTCTATCTAATTCTTTTTAGATTATAAGTTATAAACGAAAGATGTTTATATTATCAAGATCTTAGATTTAAAAATATTTTTAAGTTTAAGTAAATAGAAATATTGTCTGGAAAAATAAAAGTGCAGAGGAACATTTGTTTATGTTAAAAATCAAATACAACGATTTGTAAATTCATTTATATAATCTGACTTCTCTTTACAAAACTTGATTTTTAAAAGCAAAATCTCGAATTTTAGTTGAGTTTTTGAATTGTATTTCTGAGATGATCAGAAATGGAAGATTGGTCAATTTACGGCGACCAGGTGAACTTTAGGAGTCGTGGCTTTCGTCGAAGCTAGTTTGTCGTCTAAGGGTGTCGGGAAAAATGTCATGGAATTTTTCTCCAACCTGTGATGGCCGGGCGAGGCGGAGTTAGGGTTTTGACCCAGATTTTGTCGAGTTGTTTGAGTGGATAGTGCGATAGCGAGGCGGCGTCGAGTTGGACCGGACAATGGGGTAAAGGTTCGTGGGGAAGTAGCTAAGCTTTACTCAAGCTCGCGTGATTTCTGAGGGTCAGGAGGATGTTGGCGAGGTGATTTTCTGATGGAAGTTGGTTCCAGTTTTTGAGCTAGGAAGCTCGATTTCATTTTCGCGTTCGAATTGATACTCAGGTGATTGGGAACGATGGAGGAGGCCAGCGGTGATTTGTTGGCAATGACAAGGGTGGTCGGAGGCGACTGGGATGGTCGTGCACGTGCACGATGGTGAACTGGTGGTGGTGGTGTCAGTTGTAATGGTTTGGGAAGGAAGACAGGCGACTCAGAGTTTTACGCGGGGAATTAGGAGGAAAGCTCGAAGATGAACTCGCGTTCGTTGGGCATGGAATCGAGTCATTTTTAAAAACTTAAACAAAATTTTGAAAAAAATGTGTCACGGGTAGGTTTTGGCTAGGACTCGAAACAGGGAGCAATTATGCTCGGGAATGACTCAAGACAGCCTCGGGTCAAATTTCTGGTTATAGGTTCTTAAGCCTGTCTGTTTTCGATTTTGAATTGGATCTTTTAAAATGATTTTAAAACCCGAAAATAAAGATTTAAACTAAGTTTTAAATCAGTTTTAAGTATGATTTCAAAATTTAAATTGGTATTCTAAATTTGAAATAAATAAAGTTTTATAAAATCAAATGTTTAAACAAGTTTAAAGGTTTAAAGTATATTTTATTTTAAATGAATTTGTTAACTAATAAAATGTTTAAAACTTTATTTATATAAATTCTTCTATAAAAGTTTTCTTTAATATTTGAATGAAGAGTTATATAAATTTATTTAACTTAAATATGCAAGTTAAATGATTAATTAATGTGATTAATATAAGTTAATTAATTAATTAGATTAAATTAATTAAGGATAATCATTTATGGAATTGGTTAAGTAAAATTACTTATTTAAAAGTAATTAAATAAATGATTAAAATTTATTAATCAAGTGATTAAAGGATAATTGCTCAATGTAATTAATTTGTGATTTATTAATAAAAGTGATTAGGGATAATCACTTATTGTAATTAATTAAGGAAAATTAATTTAAAAGATAATTAAATTATTAAAGGTTAATTAATAAATGATTAAAGAATAATTAATCAAAATGGTTTGTAATTTATTAATGTTAATTAACCAAGATTTGTAATTCATAAGTAATAAATCTGATTTGAATAAATCAGACAATTAACTGATCTTACTTATGGATGTTTGGATTCTATTGAATGTCGAATTATTTGATATTCCCTGATTTGTGATGCTGTGTGATATATTCTGATTTGTGTGTGATCTATACTGTAGTTTATTTATCTGGGATAAATGTAATATATTATATGTAATTTATTATCTGTGATCTGTGAATAAAAAGATAAGCGTTATAGTTATATCGCTTATCAACTATATTTCTGTATTCTGATCTGTGATGATTAAATGATGTTGCACTACTGTGTAAAACCCCTGAACTACACCTTTACACACACAAATATGGATTTCACGAGGAAATCGGTTAAGTCACAAATGATTTAAATTTAATATTTTTGAAATTGAAATTTTAATTTCAATTGAATTTGGAAATAGAATTGGGTTAAATGTTAAAGCTTTTGGAAAGGTGTTTTCAAAGATAAAGGTTATTTTGAATAACTTGGTAAAGTTTCAATTTGAATAATTTAATTTGAATTTGAATTCAAAATTTGGAATTGAATTCCATGATTGGAAATTACGGTTAAAGATGTTATAAATGTGTTTATATGAAGTTAAACCATTTTAAAAGTATAATTTTGAGAATTTGAATTTAACCCAAGAACTTTAACTCGTATAAATGAATTAGATTTTCTGAAATGAAAACTATTGTTTTCAAATGATAAAGCTTTCATATAAGAAATGAAATTCCAATTTTATTAAAGTAATTTCAAGTTTGAATTGGAAAAATGGTTTTCCAAATTATACATTAACCTTCGTGAAAGATTGTTGAACTTTGTTTTGAAAGCTATCAGTTAAATCTTTGATTTAAAGATTTAACGAGTTAATCCAGATTGAAATGGAAATCGATTTGAAAATCTGTGAATATATCTTTGTGAAACTGGGCAAACTTTGTGAATTGAATCTTTTTATTTAGAAAGATTAAGATGGTAAGGTTTTTAAACCATTTGAAAGAAAAGTTTTGGGTAATGAGTTGTGACTTAACTGAAATCCCATTATCCATATGTTTTAAATATTGCGTTCGTTATTCGGTTTAGCCGGGAGAGGACCTTTGTGTCATATAACCCATTCCGAATAATGATACGACGTATATGGATAGCATTTGAAGACCGGTGGTGAAGACCGGATACTTTCGACAACGAAAGGATTACCATTGATTGTCTCTGCATCGGCTGATCCCCGGTATAGAGATTTTAGCACCCTTTGTGATGGGAAGTCCGGACGTGATTAGAAATTATCCGGATTTGCAAGGGCTTCTTCGGAAGTGCCTTCGGTTCTGTTCGAACCCGGAACAGACTTGTATGGTTACATGTCTAACATTACACTTTGAGATATAAAGCTGATTTCTTTCAAATACATTTCTGTTTGGTGGCGGAGATTTATTCTCTTAGCTTAACACCCTTCTCTGAGACGTACGAGCTCAAAGGTTATGTAGTTGAAGGTTATCAGTGATATACTCCCAAATTTGGTAGTGTGGCATGCTGAGTGCTGCTGTGTGTTGATGATCATTTGTTGATCAAAGCATGGCTTTGTGAAAAAGCATAGCTTTGTGGACGAGACTTCGTCAGACCTCACAACCCGGAAATGGTCGAAACAGGAAAGATGTGGCAAGGTTTCAGGGGTAGCTCCCCTAGGGTATGACCATTCCTTCTGGAAAAGGGTAGTATCATGGTATGGAGCCCAGATACTTACTCATGTGAACACACTTTATTTATTATGTGTGATGTTGGTTACCGAGCGCTCGGATAAAGGTCCCAAAGGACCGGGGGTGGAATATCTCAGGTTTACTACCTGGGAAGGGGGTGACCGGCCTTGTGTTGGCAGAGAGCCAGGTGGTTCTCGGGGCGTCCCTCCAGAGGCGTTCCCATGTGGCATAGGAAGTTCCTTAGCCTGACCATTTGTTGGAAATCCATCTTCCAATACGAACCTTGTACGATATTAGTTGTAGAACCTGCCATTTACTTATGGTGGCGCCCCACTGATTAGATGGTAGCTATAGTAGGCATACGATACTGGTCGTATGTTGGCTAAGATTAATATTGTATTTTTAAATGTTTTCTGCACTATGCACTAGTAATAATATCAAAAGAGTTTTGTTTGCGTAGTAAGCATGTTTGACTATCATAAGAAGAAATCTCCTCCAATTCTGCGTTTGCATTGTGTGTGTGGCGGGAGGTCTTATGGTAGTTTCATTTTCCAAAAGCATTGCGGGTTTCAATGTTTAAAATTCTTTTGTTCTTTTTTTTAGAAGATAAACTATTTTTGTTGCTCACACCAGTCCCATGACTGACTCGGAGTTTATTGTTCCCTTCCTAAACTCTGGGTGCCCACCATTTTTCACACGAGCAGTCTAGAGTTGGGTTTCTTTTCAGATAGTCAGGTTTAGTAGATTATCTGGAGCTAGTTCAGTTCTTGGAGTTCATGGTCCGACCTTGCTTATCTTTGTGCATCATGATGGTGGTTCGAGCTTGATGTTGGAGTTGTTGGAGTCATTCTCTTTTTCAGATCATTTGGAGTTATCTCTTCTGTTATTTCCGTTGTATCATTATTTATCTCTGATATTGTTGTATCATATTGATATCATTGTTGTATATCATTCTGGATATTGTATTCATTGGAGTTGTATATGATATCATCTATTTCTTTATTCCGCTGTGTTGTTATACTTAATTGTGTTATAAGCTCCGGCGAGCCAGATTTGGCGTTTGAATCTACGGCATTTCTAGTACAAGTGAAGTATGGGTGCCGATTTTCGAAGGCCAAATCAGGATCGTTATAATTGGTATCAGAGCTGAAGGTTAAACTTTAGCAAAGGAGTATAACACATTAAGTAACTCATTAGAGATAGGGTGAAGTATACCTCAGATATCTGTCTATACGCCTCAGTAAATGCTCTTACTATCCACTGATAGTAAGTATGAGTGCAAGGAGAGGATGAGATAGGGGACAGGGAAATACCACTACGAATTGGTCAATACCCTGTAACAACAAGGAAACAAATCTTTTCTCTATCAATCTCTTTTGTTCGTCATCTGTTTTCTTAATTCTTCGATAGTTCCCGGTAGATCCATGAAGAAGAAGAAATTTGATATATGAATATGGGACGTAAACTCCAAATAGGCCAAAATTGTTTGTTTGGATGAATTGGTTGTTTTGGTTGCTGTGGTTGATAAGTATATTTTAGTTCTAAACTAAGAGCTTTGAAATTGTATCCATATATCTATCTATTATTTGGGTCCCAATATATTCTACGAATGGTTAGTTATCCCTTCGAACTAACCGATGTCCCTGCATATTTCGTAGATCTGGATAACCCGAGTATTTTGTGGAGTGTTAAACAGATTCGTTCTTGTATCTATTATTGATATTCTGATTTGGTGAGCCAAATGCAGAATAGATATTCAGTTTGATTTGATGAAATATTCTTCATCTATCTTTGTGTCTCCCTAGCAATTTCGAGGACGAAATTCTTTTAAGGGGGGAAGTCTATAACGACCCCGGATTTTAATTAAATTTAAATTGATAATTAATTGAATTTTTGAATTGAAATTGTGAAATGTATCGATGAATTGAAGCGAGTTTCCCCGAGTTCAAATAAAAATGTGTTAAATTATTTCAATTTAAAATCTTAAATATAAATGGTTTGAAAATAAATTTTAAAGTATATACATATAGAGAAATATAAGACAATAATTATTAGAGTAAAATTAATAATAAATATTAAAACTGAAAATAGAAGTAAAATAAATATTTGAGTTATAAATAGAGGTGAATAAATAAAAGATAAATTATAACATATAAAGTAAACATTAGCTAAATTATAACAACATATTAACTATAGAATGTCATTTATATTACAAAGCAAAAGAAAAGAAGACAATAAAATATATTCAAGTAAAAGAATGAAACACTTGCTAAAGAAGAAACAAAAATAAAATACAAAAGGCAAAGGAAGACATAAAGTACCAAGATAATAAATGCAAGCCAAAGTTTTTCCATCAGCCGAGAGGAAGGAAAATAAAATGGTACAAGAAAACATATAAAAACATAAAGTACATTAACATTTAAAGCTTTCATCTCAACAAATAAACAAAGTCAATTCGAGAACACTTCAGCCACAATGCAAGAAAAATCCATGCTAAACATTGTACAAACAAGAAAAATATAACCCAGTACAAAAATATATAACATTACCTGTACAACTCAGTTTATATATCAACTCTTACCTCAATTCGTTCACTTAAAGTTGAGCAAATCTGAAGCAACTATCATCTTAATAACTTAAACAAAAAGCTTCAACTTGAACAACAATTTAGCTCAACTCAAACCAGAAATCAAAAGATTTCAGTTAGCAAAATTCAAGAGCCTGTTTCAAATTGAAGAACTCTGTCATTTCTGGAAACAATGGTGAGTAAACATCACTTTTAAATCCTAATCTATTTTATAACCTGATGCAAGTGATAAACCTTTATAGTTATGTTATGAAATGTTGGCATGAAAGTATATTAGTTATAGTTGATGTATATACATATCGCTATGCATGTTTGTGTTTGGATATAGGAGCCTCTGTTCTTTCTTCTTCAAACCAAAGTGAGTAAACACTTTTTAAAACCTGATTCATGCTTGATGTATGTGAAGTAAGTGGTGAAAATTGTTTGCATAGAAGTAAATGTGTTGTATATATGTATATACACACAAATATATGTATGAATGTCTGTGAACAGGGTATATTTATACCTGTTCTTAGTTTACAGGTTCTAAAACTTGTTCAATAACAAAAATCTCTCTATCTAATTCTTTTTAGATTATAAGTTATAAACGAAACATGTTTATATTATCAAGATCTTAGATTTAAAAATATTTTTAAGTTTAAGTAAATAGAAATATTGTCTGGAAAAATAAAAGAGCAGAGGAACATTTGTTTATGTTAAAAAATCAAATACAATGATTTGTAAATTCATTTATATAATCTGACTTCTCTTTACAGAACTTGATTTTTAAAAGCAAAATCTCGAATTTTAGTTGAGTTTTTGAATTGTATTTCTGAGATGATCAGAAATGGAAGATTGGTCAATTTACGGCGACCAAGTGAACTTTAGGAGTCGTGACTTTCGTCGAAGCTAGTTTGTCGTCTAAGGGTGTCGAGAAAAATGTCGTGGAATTTTTCTCCAACCTGTGATGGCCGGGCGAGGCGGAGTTAGGGTTTTGACCCAGATTTTGTCGATGTTGTTTTAGTGGATAGTGCGATAGCGAGGCGGCGTCGAGTTGGACCGGACAATGGGGTAAAGGTTCGTAGGGAAGTGGCTAAGCTTTAGTCAAGCTCGCATGATTTCTGATGGTCAGGAGGACGTTGGCGAGGTGATTTTCTGATGGAAGTTGGTTCCAGTTTTTGAGCTAGGAAGCTCGATTTCATTTTCGCGTTCGAATCGATACTCAGGTGATTGGGAACGATGGAGGAGGCCAGCGGTGATTTGTTGGCAATGACAAGGGTGGTCGAAGGCGACTGGGATGGTCGTGCATGTGCACGATGGTGAACTGGTGGTGGTGGTGTCAGTTGTAATGGTTTGGGAAGGAAGACAGGCGACTCGGAGTGTTACGCGGGGAATTAGGAGGAAAGCTCGAAGATGAACTCGTGTTCGTTGGGCATGGAATCGGGTCAGTTTTAAAAACTTAAACAAATTTTTGAAAAAAATGTGTCACGGGTAGGTTTTGGCTAGGACTCGAAGCTGGGAGCAATTTTGCTCGGGAATGACTCGAGACAGCCTCGGGTCAAATTTCTGGTTACAAGTTCTTAAGCCTGTCTGTTTTCGATTTTGAACTGGATCTTTTAAAATGATTTTAAAACCCGAAAACAAAGATTTAAACTAAGTTTTAAATCAGTTTTAAGTATGATTTCAAAATTTAAATTGGTATTCTAAATTTGAAATAAATAAAGTTTTATAAAATCAAATGTTTAAACAAGTTTAAAGGTTTAAAGTATATTTTATTTTAAATGAATTTGTTAACCAATAAAATGTTTAAAACCTTATTTATATAAATTCTTCTATAAAAGTTTTCTTTAATATTTGAATGAAGAGCTATATAAATTTGTTTAACTTAAATATGCAAGTTAAATGATTAATTAATGTGATTAATTTAAGTTAATTAATTAATTAGATTAAATTAATTAGGGATAATCATTTATGGAATTGGTTAAGTAAAATTACTTAATTAAAAGTAATTAAATAAATGATTAAAATTTATTAATCAAGTGATTAAAGGATAATTACTCAATGTAATTAATTTGTGATTTATTAATAAAAGTGATTAGGGATAATCAATTATTGTAATTAATTAAGGAAAATTAATTTAAAAGATAATTAAATTATTAAAGGTTAATTAATAAATGATTAAAGAATAATTAATCAAAATGATTTGTAATTTATTAATGTTAATTAACCAAGATTTGTAATTCATAAGTAATAAATCTAATTTGAATAAATCAGACAATTAATTGATCTTACTTATGGATGTTTGGATTTTATTGAATGTCGAATTATTTGATATTCCCTGATTTGTGATGCTGTGTGATATATTCTGATTTGTGTGTGATCTATACTGTAGTTTATTTATCTGGGATGAATGTAATATATTATCTGTAATTTATTATCTGTGATCTGTGAATAAAAAGATAAGCGTTATAGTTATACCGCTTATCAACTATATTTCTGTATTCTGATATGTGATGATTGAATGATGTTGAACTACTGTGTAAAACCCCTGGACTACACCTTTACACACACAAATATGGATTTCACGAGCAAATCGGTTAAGTCATAGATGATTTAAATTTAATATTTTTGAAATTGAAATTTTAATTTCAATTGAATTTGGAAATAGAATTGGGTTAAATGTTAAAGCTTTTGAAAAGGTGTTTTCAAAGATAAAAGTTATTTTGAATAACTTGGTAAAGTTTCAATTTGAATAATTTAATTTGAATTTGAATTCAAAATTTGGAATTGAATTCCATGATTGGAAATTACGGTTAAAGATGTTATAAATGTGTTTATATGAAGTTAAACCATTTTAAAAGTATAATTTTGAGAATTTGAATTTAACCCAAGAACTTTAACTCGTATAAATGAATCAGATTTTCCGAAATGAAAACTATTGTTTTCAAATGATAAAGCTTTCATATAAGAAATGAAATTCCAATTTAATTAAAGGAATTTCAAGTTTGAATTGGAAAAATGGTTTTCCAAGTTTTACATTAACCTTTGTGAAAGATTGTTGAACTTTGTTTTGAAAGCTATCAGTTAAATCTTTGATTTAAAGATTTAACGAGTTAATCCAAATTGAAATGGAAATCGATTTGAAAATCTGTGAATAAATATTTGTGAAACTGGGTGAACTTTGTGAATTGAATCTTTTTGTTTAGAAAGATTAAAATGGTAAGGTGTTTAAACCATTTGAAAGAAAAGTTTTGGGTAATAAGTTGTGACTTAATTGAAATCCCATTATCCATATGTTTTAAATATTGCGCTCGTTATTCGGTTTAGCCGGGAGAGGACCTTTGTGTCATATAACCCATTCCGAATAATGATACGACGTATATGGATAGCATTTGAAGACCGGTGGTGAAGACCGGATACTTTCAAAAACGAAAGGATTACCATTGATTGTCTCTGCATCGGCTGATCCCCGGTGTAGAGATTTTAGCACCCTTTGTGATGGGAAGTCCAGACGTGATTAGAAATTATCCGGATTTGCATGGGCTTCTTCGGAAGTGCCTTTGGTTCTGTTCGAACCAAAAACAGACTTGTATGGTTACATGTCTGACATTACACTTTGAGATATAAAGCTGATTTCTTTCAAATACATTTCTGTTTGGTGGCGGAGATTTATTCTCTTAGCTTAACACCCTTCTCTGAGACGTATGAGCTCAGAGGTTATGTAGTTGAAGGTTATCAGTGATATACTCCCAAATTTGGTAGTGTGGCATGCTGAGTGCTGCTTTGTGTTGATGATCATTTGTTGATCAAAGCATGGCTTTGTGAAAAAGCGTAGCTTTGTGGACGAGACTTCGTCAAAACTCACAACCCGGAAATGGTCGAAACAAGAAAGATGCGGCAAGGTTTCAGGGGTAGCTCCCCTAGGGTATGACCATTCCTTATGGAAAAGGGTAGTATCATGGTATGGAGCCCAAGTACTTACTCATGTGGACACACTTTATTTATTATGTGTGATGTTGGTTACCGAGCGCTCGGATAAAGGTCACAAAGGACCGGGGGTGGAATATCTCAGGTTTACTACCCGGGAAGGGGGTGACCGACCTTGTGTTGGCAGAGAGCCAGGTGGTTCTCGGGGCGTCCCTCCAGAGGCATTCCCATGTGGCATAGGAAGTTCCTTAGCCTGACCATTTGTTGGAAATCCATCTTCCAATATGAACCTTGTACGGTATTAGTTGTAGAACCTGCCATTTACTTATGGTGGCGCCCCACTGTTTAGATGGTAGCTATAATAGGCATACGATATTGGTCGTATGCTGGCTAAGATTAATATTGTATTTTTGAAATGTTTTCTTCACTATGCCCTAGTAATAATATCAAAAGAGTTTTGTTTGCGTAGTAAGCATGTTTGACTATCATAAGAAGAAATCTCCTCCAATTCTGCGTTTGCATTGTGTGTGTGGCGGGAGGTCTTATGGTAGTTTCATTTTCCAAAAGCATTGCGGGTTTCAATGTTTAAAATTCTTTTGTTGTTTTTTTTAAAAGATAAACTGTTTTTGTTGCTCACACCAGTCCCACGACTGACTCGGAGTTTATTGTTCCCTTTCTAAACTCTGGGTGCCCACCATTTTCCACACGGGCAGTCTAGAGTTGGGTTTCTTTTCAGATAGTCAGGTTTAGTAGATTATCTCGAGCTAGTTCAGTTCTTGGATTTCATGGTCCGACGTTGCTTATCTTTGTGCATCATGATGGTGGTTCGAGCTTGATGTTGGAGTTGTTGGAGTCATTCTCTTTTTCAGATCATTTGGAATTATCTCTTCTATTATTTCCGCTGTATCATTATTTATCTCTGATATTGTTGTATTATATTGATATCATTGTTATATATCATTCTGGATATTGTATTCATTGGAGTTGTATATGATATCATCTATTTCTTATTCCGCTATGTTGTTATACTTAATTGTGTTATAAGCTCCGGCGAGCCAGATTTGGCATTTGAATCTACGGCATTTCGAGTACAAGTGAAGTACGGGTGCCGATTTTCGAAGGCCGAGTCAGGATCGTTATATATAGCATCCAATAATTCACATCACAGCAATAATCTATAACAGATTATTCAAACACATCATATATTACTATATATGAAAAATAATCAATATAAATTTTGAGGAATCCAGTTGGATCCCTCCAACATGTTTCCCTGCATCCACAAATGTTAATTCAACATAAAAATACCAATCCCACTTCGAGGGGCATATCACGGTAATATAGGGTCATCCGCTATTATACAGGGCGCATAGGGTCTCATCCGCTCCAATGGGCGGGAATAATCAATCCAACTACTAATATATATACTACTATATATATTTAACATCTAAACCGATAATAATTTATAATTTCAACCAGCATCCAATAATTAATTTTAATTATTTAAAATTAATTCTAGTAATCCAAATGAGTGAGAATTTCTCACCATGGTTTTTATTTTGCCGAACATCCAGACTTTAAACTATCTAAAATCCCAACTGACTTCGAGAAATTCCAAACCAATTCCTATGCGTGGTATTCGATGCCACGAGTACAACGCAACTGGTTTCGTTCATTTTGGACCTCGTATGAATGAGATATACAATTCATAAATATTCGAATTCATAAATTTAACTAATAGTTTAAATAAAATTTAATGACCATAATTAATGAAATTAATCCTCCTTCTCCATTCAGAAATACGCTCCCGCTCGTTCCAGCTCAAACCTACCATTTATTCCTTGCATTTCTCAAATCTGAGCAACAGTGGCATACATACCAACCAAATATTGAACAAAATTTCAGTTCCAGGCACAATATCATTTCACGATAGCAACCAATTGCTCTGAACATAATCGAGTAAATACATCATACATCGCAACCTCGAACACATCAAGGAAACAGATCAACTGAACTGCCATCATCATCTAGTCCAAGCACTGCAACACTAACCATTTCCAACAACATCGCAGATTAAAACTCCAGCATCTCTCATCACCATCCCATTCAACCCGAGCCCATCCTACATGACTCACGACACCCCCTGCGCATGAAACGCACCACATCACGGTCGGACTCAGACCACCGCACGCTTTCCCACTACCACCAAATCACAACTTCTTCGATCGCGATTTCCCCCCAACGCAATACGCACGCACGGCCACTCAACGAACAACGTAATCGAGGAAAATGCGACCCAACCCTAGCTTACCCAAATCCTAAGCCGCTCCATACCAAGAACTACAATCGCCTGCAGCTTTCGTACGTGAGCTCCCCAAATCCGATAACGATTCAATCGGGTTTTTTTATGGAAGTCGATTATTTTTTTCTTTCTGTAATGTCAATTTTGATTTGAAGAAAGGAGAGGGTATGCATTTTTTTTCAAGTGAAGGGGTGGCGTGTTGGAACGATTACGTGTGCTAGTGGAGAAGGTAAGCTGATAGATGGAGTTGACCTTTTATTAAAATTTATTTTCAATTTGTCTTGATTGCATATTTCGAAATCCTGAACCCCTATCGTGGCATGCCGCCTGTCGTTTCTAATGTTATACTCCTATTCTGGACCCATTGGAACAAGTATCGAGTCCCAATTCGATCATATGGAGAAGATAACTTTTTAAATCGACTATTAAATTAAATTAAATTCAATTATTTCTATGCGTTTTCAGATTGTACGACCAAATGGTATATCCAAATGCTACGAAATTTGAAATCCGATAATAATACACTATTATGGGTCCAATGGATCTAGTTTCATAGAAATCCGAGACTGTGCCCCGGATCGCTATTTTAACACGTCGATTAAATCGACGATTTTCTAAATTTACGAAATTGCTTGAAATTTTCAGTTTTAAAATCTTATTAATTCAATTCTAATTCCAATAGAATTTATTTCAATATTAAAAATCATTTTGATTCATATTCAACTTAGATTTCAATTATTTAAACGATTTTCAATTATTAATTCAACAATTATTTTATTCAATAAATCCCTATATTTGGAATTTAAATTCATTTTAAAATTTTCAACCAACATATTCATATCCAAAAATCAAATTATATTCCAAATCCATATTTAAAACCACTTAAATATTCAAAATGAAACGACGAAAAATCCGGGTCCTTACAGAAATTTTTGTACAAGAACACTCAATGTTATTCATAAGCCCGCATGATGTTCATAGATCATTTATATATAGAAATCTGATTCAACCACTAGTCGAATACATAACTCCACTTCCAAACTAGCATCGCTCACCCGATTTTCTAGTGCGGACTGACCAGGCTTCCTTATTAGGAACATATGCTCTCCTTACATAGCTGTAGCTATGATAGAAAACCTTGGTTCCATATTAAGAACCCTCATCAAGTGCTCGCCATCGGAAATCAAGTAATAGATCTTTTTTTGGAACGGTATGAAACACCTCAAAGCCTTGTACTCGAATATTAGATCAAAATTATATGGAAAGAGAAATTATCTATATCCAACTTACGTACTTATTTAAATTGATTATTCCTAATACCAATTCTATTCTCACTAAAATATTTATGAAAAACATTCCATATTACTCTATTTAATTTGTAAAACTTATGAAATTTCATATGGGCATACAAAACAGTAATTCAAACTTTTATTTTGAATTCACTTAAGAATTTTAAACACCTGGGTTTTTATTCAGAACCCCTTTTTGAAAAGATACTAAAATTTTAATCCATAGATATATATATATATATATTTAGCCCGAGTAACCTCAAAAATTATACCAAGGAACTGGGAAGTACTAAACAGTATCATACATTCCTTACAAGAAGGATAATACGCAAGAGAAACGTTTACCATTTGAACGTATCTCTTATCCAGTTTTAGTTATTTTCGAGCCACTCGAGCTAGTTAACTTAAGGTTACTTCTTTCTTTTGAACCCATTTTGAAACAATATCATAAATATATTTCCAGTGAAATATTTCAAAAAATTTCCAATTCCAATTTTTCTTTAGATTCGCTCGAATTCGAACTTGTTTCGACCGTACAATGACAAAATGGATAATTCACTAAGTGCATAATACCGTTCGCCTAAGTAAACATCCGATCATCACTTAGAATATTAGTTTAATCATCACAAAACAAATGGGGACTCGTTGTCCAAACCAAAATCCAAAGGGATACACATTTCTATGAAATTCCTTTTCAAAGGTATTTATACTTAGATATATTTCTAGGTGTACTATTTCCAAAATATTGATACACCAAAACCCCTCTAAGTTAACTATTATTACCCTTTCAAAATCATTCATACTCCAAACTATCTCAAATAAAACTATTATGTCTTTTTCCACAATAATTTAAAATGATAATACACATATTTATTCTATGGTAAATCAAATCATACTTTTGGAACCAAATCAAAGTTTGATTTATATTGCGAGATCCTAATGGTACCATAACCTGACTTAGAAACTCGAAAATAAGCACCGACGATGTTGCAATTATCGTCAGAATTATTTTCCAGCAACTGAAGTGAGTTTAGTGCTTATATCTCCTTGAAAAATCTTAGAAATATTTTTATCCCGAAATTCAAATGATGCGATTGTTATCTTTTAAATCTTGAAAACCATTTTCTAAAATACCGAGATTTAAATTCTCAAATTCCTTTTTATTTACAATACATATATATAGATCAAATTTATAAATATCCCCCATTTAAAGGAAATCATTCTCAAATATTTATCGTGAAAATATTCTAGCTTCTCTATATAATCATTTTCAAGTATTATTTCAGAATATTTAAGTTTTCTTTTAATAACTTCTTTTATAAAACCCTAATTTTAAACAACTAACTTTTAAATTCAACATTTCCAAATATTATTTCAAAATATTCCAAATTTTCTTTTAAAACAACATTTATTAAAGCTTAATTTTTTTCAAATCAATCCTTTACATAAAATTGTTTCTAAAATATTCATTTCAAAATATTCAAATTTTCTTTCAAATAAACAATCCTTAGAAATCCAATTTTTAACCCAATATTATCAACGAACGCCTTATATTCAAATTGTGAAACTTAATTCACAAGGTATTCGTTTCAATATTCCTATCTACCCAATCCAGATTTCAAAAAGAAGATTCTATATAGATGAACAGATAATAGTCAATGCTCCGAACTGGGCGAGCATGACTACTCAAAATCCTAAATGATAATGATGGAATATTATCATTTTCTATCAACCAAGCACAACAAAGAATAACTATAATAAATTTTTGAAAAATCATTCTTTTACATATATAAAATAAAATCTTAGGTAAAATTTTTTCATTTACCCACTATATTTTCGATACTTAGAATATAACCATATACTTGTCTCAATGGTATAAGTTTATTCACAAACCATTTCACTTTCAAAACTTGGAAACTTTTCCATATACTTATACACTGATATAAGTATATTCACCAAACACTTAGAAAGATTTTCTATTTTGAAATCATATTTAAATGATCAAACCCAAATGTCATTTAAAACGTAGAA
This sequence comes from Allium fistulosum, assembly GCA_030737815.1. Lineage (NCBI taxonomy): Eukaryota > Viridiplantae > Streptophyta > Magnoliopsida > Asparagales > Amaryllidaceae > Allium > Allium fistulosum. The sequence goes on along the minus strand of CM060907.1, from coordinate 895,568,877 downwards.
ACCCAAAACAACAATTCCTTCTATAAATCTCTTTTATTTTATAAATAAATATCTCCTTTATAAATTTTCAAGTCTATTTAAAAAATATTCTTTACGAATCTCAAAACCATTTATAAAATTTCTCCTCTCAGATATTTAAAACTCACTTATAATCCTTTTATAGATATCTAGAACCATTTATAAAACTCTTCCCATATTTAAACAAACTTATTTAATAAATCCTTGAGTCATTAAGGTTTTCTTAATAACCCGTATATTATTTAAAATAACTTCAAATAATAAGTTATTATTTTAAACATCCTTCTATTTCCTTCAAATTAGACCTTATATTAAATACTATCTTCAAAATCTCATTAATAATATATTAAATAAATTTTTAAACACTATTATTGTATTAATAAGTTAACTTCAAAACAATATTCATATAATAATTAATTAACTTTAAACGTTACTAAAACAGTAATTAATTAACCTTAAACTAATATTAATAAAAAATTAATTACCCTTTAAATATAATTACATAACTTAAATCTATATAATTAATTAACTTTAATTAAAAATTAAAGTATTGTTAAATCATTTTAAATAAGTAATTAAATTAAAATTAATTTTTTTTAAATAATAACTAAATAACTTTAAAATAATATTTAAACATTCATTAAGGAATAACCTTTAAGAATCATATTAATAAAATAATTAACTTAAAACATTATTAAACCAATTATAAATTATTTTTGAAATATTATTATTATTAATAAGTTGTTACCTTTTTAAATCTTACTACTAAATAATAATTATCTTTAAACCTTATAATAAAAATAATTATTCTTAAAATAACTTTCAAACCAATATTAGATTTTCATATTCGAAGGAGTCTTAACGATCACCATGGTACTTAAATAAGCTACCATATTATTCAATTAACTTTTCAAGTTAATAACAGATATTTACATAATCCATGACTATGTAAATAAATCCAACACTTAACCATCATTAATTAATATATCACAAATTCAAAGTGGCATATCATTTACGATATATAATCAAACGGTCAAAACTATAAAATAGTAGAACGGGGATTTATTCTGCTAATTAATTGCCAAATTAATTTAATTAGTGGAAGGTGTTTTATTCCATTAAACAGATGTTCAATTACCATATTCGATCCACTTTAACTCAATAGTAAATTATTTGGCTAAATAAACATCAATAATTAAGGTATATAAATTTAAATGACATTATTATTAAAATATCATGATTTAAACCCGGTCCGTTTAAATATGTCATAAATTTTTACATGTCCAAAGCTATCAACAAGTTACACTACAATGCTATACTCGTCAATACGAGTACAACACAAATATTTGCGAGTCGATTGGATTTAACTAGCTATATATCACATTTTTAAACTTAACATCATCATTAAAAATATTAAAATTAAAATTGTTCTCACCCAAAAGCTAACGGGCAAAGCCCATCAAGTCATGCCTAGACCCGCTCCTCCTTCTTCCCCTCTTCTTCTTTCCCCCACCATTTTCATTCCAGCCTGTAGCTCTTCCCAGTGCACAGCGTGCACGTGCACTAGATGCTCCGACCACTATTCTTCGATCTACCACCACCAGCATAAGCCTCATCTCATGCACGACCCAACTACCCACTCGCCGCCACCTCCAACTGACTTGACCAGATTCCTACCTCCAAACCCAAACTTCGAGTTCGTGTCAGCTTCAGAAATCCCCTCACCCAAGCCTCCATGGCCATCAATCGCCCATGCCACTTACGCCCATAGAACCGCCACCCTCTATTCTATCACCATGCAACTCGCAGCCACCTCCTGTCGCTTTGCATCGTTGTGGCTACTCATTTTCAACCGCAACCCATTTAATACCCTTAAACCCTAAACCAATCCATCCACAATAATACAAAGCTCAAATCAAAAATCGGCCATGGTAATGACCTCTGCTTCGTTCCTAGGTTCCTCCTCGACACCTTCGATCGACCCCTCGACCACCGCTACACCGGAAATTATTCCTCGAATGTTTTTCAATCATCTCCTTTCTTACGATAAACCAAGCTACTAAAAATCATACGGACATTTCTAAAAATGCCTAATTGCAGCTACGAACCCATCCGTAGCCTCCGTTCTCCAATCCGTGATCGTAAAAAACAATCATTTTCTTGACCACTTGCTGATATTTAAAGATATCTCTCAAACTACTCGATAAAACCCCATGAAATTATTTTTAAAATAAACTAGAGATCCAAACAAACATCTTTCGTGTTGGAGCTCTTTGATAATTGTGGATAGATTTGGGAGGAATGATTTTTGAAGTTAAGAAAAGCTTTGAATTTTATGGTTTCTAAAATTAACAGAGGAGCAAACAAAAATGAAGAAGAAGAAGGCTCTGCTTCCCTAACATACCCATATATATACATGTTTACATGGTTAGATCAAAACCAAAATCCATTTTCATGTCAAATCAAGGGGACAAGGGTGGCTGGTAAGGCGGAAGAGAAGACAAAGGGGACCATGAAAGGCCAGACAAGAAAACCAAATGGTGCCTGATAGGGAAAAAGCAGTGTATTGTGCATATTCATTTGATTTTAAATTAAATTATGGTACCCCGCCTCACCGGATTGCATCCGATTATGAGCCGCGATTGACAGAGAATAAAATATGAACGTGCATAACAATGTTACATGAGCACACAAAAAATAGACAAGTTATTAAATTCTGTGAACTCTCAAAATGCCAGGGTTTGCCATAAAATACTTCAAACGAGAATTTGTTTGTTTTTCCAAATTAAAAATTATGGAAAAATTCTAAAAATCAAATTAAAAATACCTCATTGGAAATCAAGTCTCAGTTTGAAACAGATAATTTATCATATTTTAAATTCAAATCCGAATATTCAAATAAATTAAATATTTAAATTTGAAGACCCAAAATATGGGTTGTTACATGTTTCTTTAATGGCTTCTAAGCCTTGCCCTTTACCTTTTTGCCTTTTTATTTCATGCTTACTTTTGTTGCTCTTTTATTCTATGCTCTCTTATTTACTTTGTGCTCCTTTTATTTCATGTTAGCAGCATAGATTTTATCATTGTAATTTGATTAGTTTTATTTTATGCAAGTAGTTAGCTCTCTTTTCTTTTAGTTAGCTCTCATTTTCCTTTTATTTATATTAAAATCATTTTATATTAACATGTTTTAGTTAGCTCTCATTTTCGTTTGCACTAAGAATCAATGGAGAAGATATAGACATTTTACCCATAGACATAGGATTGATTAACATCCGAACCACATACATTCTCTATGTCCTTTGCTGATTTTAATACTTTACTTTATTATTATTTTTACTCTTCAGCATTTGAATTGAAATAGACCGCTTTAACGAATTGATGGAGACCGCACATTATTTGTCCATAGTTCTGGCAATTATTTATGGATGGATCATCGAATGAGCACAAATATGGATTGGATTTGTAATGGTTACTCCAGATGAGCAGAAACTATACGGGCAATGCAGCTTGGATTCAAATCTACCAATATGGCAGAATATGTTTCTCTCCTTGCGGGTTTAAGGATGTCCCATCTAATATAAGTGACCCATATTAAAATTCGTAGTGATTCCTAATAAGTTGTACATCAAGTGCAAGGGAAGTACCAAGAGAAAGAGCTAACCTTAGCTAAATACATAGAATTGTCCCAAAGGTACCTAGAGTAGTTTGATTAATTTGATATAGAGCAAATCCCACATGATAATAATTCTTCTACGGACTAGTTGGCTAAACTTGTTAACACTAAAGTATTATAGGAAATGAAAGCTATCCCAATAGGGCATTAGGCTGAACCAAACATCATTAAGGCCAACCAAGTAATCGTCCTGACTAGAGCACAACAAGCGACGGTCAGAGAAAATCAGAATCAAGAAACGACTAAAAATCAAGAGCAGTCTCCAACTGCACCTATAGCTTAACAGACAGAGAAAGACTCGTAGATGACCCTTATTAAATAATTCTTGATATGCGAGGTTCTACCTCAAAACAAGAATGAGGCCTGCAAAATAAGATATCAAACTTCGTATTTTTCCTTCTTTGATGGCATATTATACAAGAAAGGGTACTTTACCCCTTATCTTAGATGTGTTTCCAAAGAGGAAGGAATACAGATCTGTGACAAAGTATATGAAGGGAAATGCAGGGATCACTCTAGAGGTGACAAGTTAGCAAAGAGGGTGCTAAGACATGGTTACTACTGGCCACCACACTTTAAGATGCACAGGAATATGTGATAAAATCTGATAGATATCAAAGTTTTTCCAGTATCCCAAGACTAACTTCCCATGAGCTCATCCCATTAGCCAGTCCATGGTTATTCGACATATGAGGCATAGATTTGATAGGACCACTTCACATGTCAAAAGAAGGGGCAAATTATGCCATAGTGGCAATAACCAACTTCACCAAGTGGGTGGAAGAAGAACCCTTAGCTACAATCACTGCAAAGAAGATAGCCACTTTCGTTGCGAGGAACATAATTACTACATTTGGCATCCCCCATAAAATAATTTCAGATAATGGAACCCAATTTGAAAATAAGTAGTTTACGGAGCTTTGTGAAAGGAATGAAATAATAAAATGTTTCTCCTCTATCACACACCCATGGTAAACAGACAAGTTGATGTAGCAAACAAAACCATCAAGAAATTACTCAAGAAGAGACTGCAGAAGGCTAAAGCAAAATGGGTGGTGGAGTTGTCTTTATTACTACAAGCTTATAGAACCTTATGCGGATCTCCAACTAGCTATACTCCTTTTTCCTTAACCTATGGCTATGAAGCTATGCTCCTAGTTAAAACAAAGGTTCCATCAAAATAGAGAATATTGTATATGGCAGAGCAGAACAAGGAGTTAAATGAAGTTGAGCTCAATCTTATTTATGAAAGAAGAGATGAGGTGGTAGTCCGGTCCACTGCATGATGACAAAGAATGACAAGGAATTACAATGTTAGGCTCAAGTAGAAAAACTTCTACAAGGGTGGCCTAGTACTGCGGAGAGTAGTGGCGAACACCAAGGACCTAGCAGATGGAGCTCTGGGCCCTAATAGGAAAGGTACTCTAGTTGTAGCAGAAGTCTTAACTAATGAGGCTTACCGACTCTTAAGACCTGATGGAAATCTACTTCCAGGAACATGGAATTCTAAGCATCTCAGGTCATATTTTGTATAAGCAACGTTATTTGTATAAAAAACATTGTAATTGTAATAAAAATAGTAATACAATGAGCTGGACGTAAGGATATTAAACGGTCCAAACAAGTAAAAAAATCTTTCTGTGTTAATTTTACTAACATAACTGCCAAATTGAGTTGTATCATACATAACTCAGTTTTTCAGCCAAACAATCACACCAGACATAAGAATATTAGACGATCTGAACTAGTACAAAAAATTCTGATGAATTAAAAAGGTTGTAAATACACGACATGAATTCATAGTCAAAAAATAGCCTGCCCCCAAATAGCGGGGCAGGCCATGCCAAGCGCATGGCAAAGTATTAATACCAAAAACCAAGTTCAGAAAGAATGAACTACGTGAAAAATCAATCGAAAGTGGTAGGAAAAGAAAATGCATGGAATACGGTACAACCTACAAATCGGGTACGATTCCAGAAACTACATAAAGCTTGCTAGGTAGACATTAAAAATTGAAGTCTGCTAATATTTACTAAAATCTACTCATATCTTCATATTCCCCATATTTGCACATACATCTAAGTGAAAATAAAATGATCATCATATAAAATTATATCGAAAATTAGGCTCGGAACTATGGCTTGTAGTAAAAAACCTACATCATGATTCTAACTCACCCTCATAAGTATCATCAATTATGATTCTTTCAAGATGATGAAATTTGTGGTCACCCAACGCAGGACCTTAAATAGAACCGCCCCTTGCCTGAGAAACCAGGGATAGGTCTTTTGATTCAGAAATAACAACCATGGAGTGACGAGGGACGACACCACCAAAAGTGACTCTGGGAGCATAGTTCGCAACAGCCCAAATGTTATCGAGGTCCTTCGGACTAGAAATAAAATCCTCATGATTATATAAAAGGGCTAAGTTGAGTTTAGGCTAGAGGTGAGTAAGAACATCGATTGCACGCTTCGCTAAAATATTTTCCATGACCCTTATGACCTTCTCTTTATGAAGTTACTCTATCGAGGAAGCCATATCCAAACTTTCTAAAGTAGCAGTATAAATTGTAGATGAAGTAGTAGTGGACATCTGGTATTAGCATTTGTTCAGTTCTTAGTACAGGTTTCAGTCATGCAAGTTCAAACTAAATACTTGATTATTTCTTATCAAGGCCGGTCCAAGGACACTAAATGCCCTAGACGAGCTTTATTTTTTCACCTTTTCTACTGTTTGCACAAAAAATGGACAAACACCTCAAAGTCATATGATTTAGTAAATCTTATGCTGTTCTTAGTGATTTGGGTGATTTATGCAAATATATGAAAAACAGGGGCTAAACTGTAAAAAGACACGCAGATTTATAGTGGTTCAGCCAGAATGTGCCTACGTCCACTTTATATGTTATTTCTCTTCTCTTGTTTAGATTACAAGTACAAAGCTTTGATACAAGTAAAAGAAAGTTGTTTGAAAGTTCTCTCCATGCTTGAGCTCTCAAAAACTTGTCCCCATGGTTGTACCCCTGCCCCTCTATTTATAGAGTGAGGTTAGGAGCAAGGGTCTTGAGTGTACATAGCTGCTGGTGGGCCTGGGCTGATGTGATCTGGCCTGGCACGTCTTGGTCCGGTAGCATTTGGTCCGGCGATGATTGGTCCGGCATAGAGTTGGCATCGAGTTGGTCCGGCATTTGGTTGGTCCGGCATTGGGTTGGTATCGAGTTGGTCCGGTATTGGGTTGGAGGCAGGTTGGTTCGGCAGTGTTGAAGGCAGGTTGGTTCGGCAGTGTTGATTTGGTTCGTCTAGCTTTGGACCGGTGGTGAGAATTCACCCAACATTTGCCCCCCAAAGTGGGGTATATGCTGGCATATGGCAAACTTTGTTTCAGGTTATCCAATTTTTACATTCCTATTCGATTTTTAGTACCGAACCGGTTGGTCCGGAGGTTTACTCTCGCCTATAAGTACGGAACTAGGGCCCCCGCTATTGCCCACCGAACGAGATTGCTGAACTAATTTCAAAACAAAACTTCCTGCCGAATCAATTGTGTTGCCGAATCAGGTGAGTGCCGAATGGCTTCTTCGATTTATTTCGCTTTATCGAATGAGCTTAATATAGGATGGTCTTGATGCCGGATGGACTTTATACCGGATGGACTTTATACCGGATGGTCTTTATACCGGATGGACTTTATACCGGATGGACTTTATACCGGATGGGTTTTATACCGGATGGGCTTTATACCGGATGGATTTTATCCCGGATGGGTTTTATACCGGATGGACTTTATACCGGATGGAATTTATCCCGGATGGGTTTTGATATAAACTTGCTTGTTTTACACTTCTGTATCCTTCGTTTTAACGGCGTACTTTTTCGTGTTACAGATAATGTCTCACAGAGTTGAAACTCGATCAGATAAAAAGAAGTCCCAGGGCGAAGGAGAATCTTCCGCATTGCCCCCTGCTCAACCAGGACAGGAACGTCACGGCACTGCCCCGAGATCACTGGTGGACGGGTATGGCCCTCAGGAGCTTCTGAACTCCCCGCCCGATTGCTTTCCCAGCTCCCTCAAGGAGGAGCAGCTTGATGTCATCTCCCGTTCTTTCGGGATCGATAGAGCGCGCATGCTGTTGCCAGGGAGAGAAGTTATGCCATATGACCCTCCCGAAGGGCACTTTGCCTACAGCAGATACCACTGCATATGCGGTGCCATCCCGTCTTGTGACGACCGCCCATGACCCCTGCACCGAATCTAGAGATAGTGCGTTGTAAAGTGTGCCAGGCGACCATGGACGATTGCCAGGGTAAATTAAACCAACAGAATCTATCGTATTACTCACCGCGCATGGACAAAATACAATAGAACATATATATAGTGAAGCTTTACAGAAAAGAATCTCATTAATAAAACTTCATAATAGTTGAATACAACATCTCAATAGTCAACACAATAAGCCTCACTACATAACACTTAGAGAATACAAAGCAGCGGAACATCCAGTACATATAGTAAGAAAGAAACAATATGCAATACTCCAGCTCATCTCCGATATCAGCACCGTGAAAAGCTAGAACAGCACCTGTCACCTGCTACCTAGTCTGCCCGTCCCAAAATGGACGAACAGCCCAAGGCAATAAGAATTAAAACATAAAGCCTTGAGTCAGACAACAGTCTTAGTGAGCAGTAAATTAACTAACAACATACCAAAAGAGCATAAAGGAAAAGGAATAGGAATACAACCCTCCCACTCCAACCTCATTCTACAGTGATAGCCCCAAGACACACACTAAGCAGAAGCAAACATAGAGCATACAATTTAAAGTAAAGCAATTATCACTCGAGTCAAGGGCGATGTTTTCCAAGTACAAACCCCCAAGGCCTAAACCAAGATCAGATAAGCACCTAGAAAATACCGCTCTTGAGATCGAATGACGATACAACCAAACATCCATGACTCTGGCTATCACTGTTATCACTGCTTCGGTTTCACCGTTAATTGACTGACCAACACATTCTTTCAGCCGTCCGTCAAGGGCTAATGGTAACCCCGGTTCTAGACATAACTCCCGCACGTCATCGTGACCCGTGCCTAGGACTATCGAATCTGCCCAGAGTACTTGACCATCAACAGTTGGTCATTGGGACTATCGATTCTGCCCAAACGTACTCTTGCTTAGAGCATGCTAGAACCTTCAACAACGATGAGACCCAAGCCTCCTAGTCATCCTCCTTGACGACCATTTCCATAACCATCCATTATCCCCAACTCGAACCATTTCACCGAGTTATCAACATGCTTGGGATGATCCCGTCTGGATTAAACCAAGTCTTCATCACATGATGCCTCGCTTCATCACATCCTCGCAAAGCCTCATCTCAACATCACATCATCAGATCTATGCATAAGAGCTTCATCATCCCGCTACATATGCCACAAGCAGCTTTCCCAATTCAAGAGCCTTTCCCTTAGCCTTTGAATCATCTTTGGTCTAAATCAAATCATCAATCATCTAATTCATAGCAATCAACCAAGTCAAACATTAATCCAAACAATCAAGCATTCAAATATGATCTAAGTAGACAATTATCACAATAATGGCAATTTCGTAATTAAAGAGTTGAAAGTCTAACAAGCATGAAAACATGAACAATATCTCTACAATCTTGATGAATGAACTTGTATAGGCTAACACTTAGTAAAATGGTTGTTAAATCATCATGAACAATGGATCTATATGGATCTACACTTAGGATGAAGAAAATACATGGAAATCACTATTTTAACATCAAATCGAGCCAACAATCCGATATACTCCTTTAGATCCGTGTGAGAGATAATCACCACTCACCAAATCACCAAAACAACCCCAAAACAACACGCTTCAGATCTGGACAGCGAAGGATCTAGCTCGATCTATCACAAATCCGCTTCAAACGATGAAATCTCACTTCGAAGAATGTAGATCTTCAATCTAAGCTCTTCGATCTTCGATTTGATCTTCAATATGGATGGAAGGAATCACTAGATTAGAGTGGAGAAAAGAAGTGAAGAAGTGTAGAAGTCGAGCTCTCAAAATGGCAGCACTTCGTCGCTTCGAAATCCGGATACCAAAAAGTGAGCAAAACCCTTCCTATTTATAGCTGAAAAACCCCTAACCCGGCCGCCTCCATAAGTCATCTCCGACTTATAACCTTCCGACCTATCACCCCAAACGACCTACGACTTAACTCATGAAACGAGCTAACACTTAAGTCGTCTGGACGACTTAACTAACAAAGGTGGCTTACGACCTAACGAACAAAGCACCCCATAGGTCGCTAACTACTGTAGAATACTAACCCCTAGGTCGTTAACTCTCCCAGCCGACCTAAAACTTTAACTAAATCTTAGGTTGCATAATTCTATAGGTCGCTCCAAACTAACCCACGACCTAAACCACCATACGACTTAAGACACTGCGACCTATTTCTTAACTCGGTCAACATTTTAAGTCGTCTACTATATCTTAAGTCGGTCACTACGACCTAACTCTAACCTTAAGTCGTTCCAACCTGTCAACCGACTTAAACCACTCACCTCTTCCTTAGGTCGTCGCCGACCTACCCCTTAAATTGCCAACTCGCCAACTTCTAAAAGTCGTCCCAACCGATCTAACACCTAACCCGTCTACAAAGTCGTCAGCTACACTTCCTTAACTCGGTTAACTCCTTAAGTCGGCCACTCGACCCAAACTTATTACTTAACTCGTCCATACCGACTTAGGACTTAACAAAATCTGCCAAAATCTGAAATGACTTAAAAATGCTGAAAATTCCAGATTCTAACGAACTTTTCGATCCGTAAAAATACGGGTCGTTACATTCTCTCCCCCTTAGGAATTTCGTCCCCGAAATTCCAAGCAAACAAAGCAATCAAAGACTATTCTGTACGCCTACCATCCATAGCAATCAACAAACCATGCATCCAATTCTAGCTTAGCGTATAGAATTCTAAAACTAGAATAAGTTACAATATCGTGAGACGAGACGACTCCTTAGGGCCATACCTTGAAGAGTTCAGGATGAGCTGCCTTCATCCTCTCTTCCACCTCCCACATACAGTCGTTATCATCATCACTCCATTGTATCTTGAGCAACTTAACTACCTTCCTCCTAAGTTGTTTCGTGTCGGTTTCCACAACACGAAGCGGCTTACGAAGTCTTCTACTGACTGGATCAACTTCGAAATCTTCATAGCTATCAGCAGAAATCACCGTATTCGAGTCGTGCACATACTTCCGTAGATACGATACATGAAAAACATTGTGCACACTCGACATCTTCTCTGGTAACTCCAATCTGTAGGCGAGCTTTCCAATTCGCTCGATGATCGGGAATGGCCCAACAAATCTCGGAGTCAATTTCCCTTTCTTCCCGAATCGAATAACATTCTTCAGCGGAGAGATCTTCACAAAAACCATGTCTCCTATGTCGAATTCCAAATCTTTACGACGCTTATCGGCATATCTTTTCTGACGATCCTGAGCTGCCTTCATTCGTTGCCGAATGATCTCTATGCAATCTGAGGTTTGTCGAATCATCTCTGGCCCAAGCATCAGCTTTTCTCCTGTCTCTAACCAACATGTCGGAGAGTTACACGGTCTTCCATACAATGCCTCGTATGGTGCCATACCAATGCTTGACTGGTAACTGTTGTTGTATGCAAACTCCACCAAATGAAGGTGATCTTCCCATGATCCTTCGAAATCCAAGAAACAAGCTCTAAGAAGATCTTCCAAAACTCGGTTGACTCTCTCGGTCTGACCATCAGTTTGAGGGTGATAAGCTGTACTCAAACACAACTCGGTTCCCAAAACTTCCTGGAAGCTCTTCCAAAATCCACTAGTGAACAATGGGTCTCGATCGCTCACTATACTCTTCGAAATACCATGGAATCGAACTATCCACTTAACATACAACTCTGCCAATTTTGATGCAGTCCTAGTCGATCGAACAGGAATGAATCTTGCACTCTTAGTCAGACGATCTACGATGACCCAAATCCCTTCATTTCCCGTTCTTGTTCTAGGTAGCCCATCAATAAAATCCATCGATATTTGCTCCCACTTCCATGTAGGAACTTCTAATGGCTGAAGCAATCCACTTGACTTCTTCTGTTCGGCTTTTACCAACTGGCAGTTCATGCACCTGGAAATAAAATTTCCAACATCCTTCTTCATACCTTCCCAGTAGTAGGTTCTCTTCATATCCCGATACATCTTATTTCCACCTGGATGAATTGTCAACTTCGAGTGATGACTCTCCTTCAGAACTTCACTCCTCAATTCATCTATATCGGGAACAACTAGTCGTCCTTGCTTCCGAAGCCAACCCTCTCGATCGACCTCGAATCCTTTATCCTTTTCTGGATCCAATCCAGATTCCAAATCACGGATAATCTTGATAAGCTTATCGTCTCGCTTTTGGCTCTCGCCAATCCTTTCCACAAGAGTCGGTCTTATCGATAAGTTTGCCAACATCTCAAGATCCAATTCGCATCTAGGCCTGAAGTCAAATCCAGCTAAATACTCGAGATTCTTCCATTCAGAAAACATGGCTCCCAATCCCGCATGTCTTCTACTTAACGCATCTGCCACTGCGTTACCTTTTCCCGGAGTATAAGCTATACCAAAATCATATGATGCCAAAAACTCTAGCCAACGTTGCTGCCGAAGATTCAAATCCTTTTGGGAGAAAAGATACTTCAACGACTTATGATCAGTAAACAACTCGAATCGAACTCCCAATAGATAATGTCTCCACATCTTCAGAGCAAAAACAATTGCCGCTAACTCCAAATCATGAGTCGGGTAATTCCTCTCATGCGGCTTCAGTTGTCGACTTGCATACGCAACAACTTTATCCCTCTGCATCAGCACTGCTCCAAGTCCAGTACCACTTGCGTCGGTGTAAACCACCATCTCATCATTCCCACTTGGAATAGTCAAAACAGGAGCACTTGTCAATCGCTCTTTCAGGATTCTGAAAGCTTGCTCACACTTATCTTCCCATCTAAATACCTGATTCTTTTTCGTCAATCCTGTTAACGGTGCAGCCACCTTAGAGAAGTCTTTGATAAACCGTCGATAATATCCTGCTAATCCAAGAAAACTTCTCATATCAGATGCATTCTTAGGTCTAACCCAATCCTGGATTGCTGCCACCTTAGCGGGATCAACCGCTATTCCATTTCCAGAAATAACATGGCATAAGAACCTCACTTCGCTCTTCCAGAAGTGACACTTCGAAAACTTAGTCTTTAGCTGATGTTTTCACAAGATTTCCAAAACAATACACAAGTGCGTCTTGTGCTCTTCTTCAGTTTTGGAATAAATCAGAATATCATCCACGAACACCAGTACGAACTTGTTCAACTGATCTCTGAACACTCTATTCATAAGATCCACAAAATATGCTGGCGCGTTAGTCAATCCAAACGGCATTACCAGCCACTCAAAGAAACCTGATGGTGTCCTGAAAGCAGTCTTCGGCACACTATCCTTAGCCACTCTCAACTGGTGAAATCCCGTTGCCAAATCCATCTGAGAAAACACCTTAGCTTCGTGAAGCTGATCAAACAAGTCATCTATTCTCGGCAATGGATACTTGTTCTTCTTAGTCACCTTATTCAGCTCACGATAATCCACACACAACCTCAGCGATCCATCTGCTTTGGTTACAAACACCACTGGTGCACCCCATTCGGACACACTACGCCGAATGAATCCTTTCTGCAAAAGATCATCAACTTGCACCCTCAACTCTTGCTGTTCTCTAGGCGCCATCCGCCTAAGAGGCATCACAACAGGTCTGGCTCCTTCAACTAGATCTATACGAAACTCGATCTCTCTATGCGGCGGCAACCCTTTGACTTCGTCAAAGACATCCTCGAATCCATTAGCGATCGGCACTGATGACAGTCCATCCCGTGGAACAACCAGCGAATACATGAAGCTCATGAAGACGCCTTCTTCATGCTTACATCGTATCACAATCTTTCGCCCCTCCACATTCTCGACTGTCACTTCCAACCTCTCGCAATCAACCTTCGCCGCATACTTCCTAAGCCAGTCCATACCCAAAATAATTCCGAACCCCGAAAAGTTCAGAACAGAACAATCACAAACAAAAGAGCAATCATGACTCGATACAACTAGACCACGGCATATCATACACAAACAAGACGAACCCCCAACTGGATTGGTCACAACCAATGGTCTATCAACAATATCCGGTTCCAAACCCAACCGGCCTACAAGTTCACTACAAACAAACGAATGCGACACCCCAGTATCAAACAACACTCTAACTGGAACACCACATAGGAAAAGAGTACCTTGAACCACCACACTCTTCCCCTTCTCTTCAGTGGTAGGAGCTTTCGAAGACGACGGAACAGCTCCCAAAGCATAAGCTTGCACAATCTGCTTGTCCCTCCTCGGTTCTGGACAATTCTTCCTGAAATGCCCTGGCTTGTCACAGTTGTGACACTTCATCGGTGGCTTCAGATTCTTACAATCCTTCGAGAAATGGCCCTTCTGCTGACAATTGTAGCAAGTCACCTCGCCTTTCGGCTTCTTCTGGCCATCCTTACCCTTCTGCTGCTGCTGCTTCCTCTTTTGGTTTCCACCCTGCTGTGGTTTAGGCTCTCCCTTAGTCACAGCAACAACAGATCCTTCCTTAGGAAACAGACTCTCATGCCTGAGAGCTTTCTCCACAAGCTTCTAAAATGAATCGTCCAAATGATCCACTAACTGTCTCCCAAGATAACTATCCAAGCCTGTCACAAACTTCTCATTCTTCTGATAAGCAGATTCAATATATGACCGGGCATACTTGGACAAAGCTTCGAACTCAGAAACATACTCAAGAACTGATCTTCCACCCTGCTTGAGCTCCACAAACTTCTTGAACAGAACAGACTTCTGAGTTGTAGAAATGAACTTAGCTTCAAATCTAGCTTGGAATTACTCCCAAGTAATCTCTTCTTCCGGAGTATTGATGGTAATAGAGCTCCACCAATCAGAAGCTCTCCCTTGAAGCTGCCTTGATGCCAACTTCCTCTTAGTTGCACCATCGATTCCCAAATCACCAAAGATCCTTCTACAAGCATCTATCCATCTTTGGACCTCAATAGTTGATTCTGTTCCCAAGAAAACCTTCCCTCCAAGAGCAGTATAGTCCTTACACAGCTTAGCAAAATCCACCGGCTTTGGAGTTTGGACTTGAACTCCAACATCAACTGCTGTCCCTGGAACTGGTATTCTTCTCATGATCGAAGTCATCATAGCTTCGAACATAGCTGCATAGTCAGCAGTTCCTCCAGCAGCACGGCCTTCCCTAGCAGCTGGTCTCCCTCTTCGACTCATTCTCAATATCTATAAAAAGGAATGATTAGAACATCTTAGAGAAACAACTGCATAAAGGACTCAAACTCTACTAATCTACTATATTATATATAGTAGTCATCCATCAAAATTACAATTACGTCTCTCATACGTAGTTACGTTAGCGAGCGTTGGGTAAAATCAATTAACCAATGCTCTGATACCAAATGTGACGACCGCCCATGACCCTGCACCGAATCTAGAGATAGTGCGTTGTAAAGTGTGCCAGGCGACCATGGACGATTGCCAGGGTAAATTAAACCAACAGAATCTATCGTATTACTCACAGCGCATGGACAAAATACAATAGAACATATATATAGTGAAGCTTTACAGAAAAGAATCTCATTAATAAAACTTCATAATAGTTGAATACAACATCTCAATAGTCAACACAATAAGCCTCACTACATAACACTTAGAGAATACAAAGCAGCGGAACATCCAGTATATATAGTAAGAAAGAAACAATATGCAATACTCCAGCTCATCTCCGATATCAGCACCGTGAAAAGCTAGAACAGCACCTGTCACCTGCTACCTAGTCTGCCCGTCCCAAAATGGACGAACAGCCCAAGGCAATAAGAATTAAAACATAAAGCCTTGAGTCAGACAACAGTCTTAGTGAGCAGTAAATTAACTAACAACATACCAAAAGAGCATAAAGGAAAAGGAATAGGAATACAACCCTCCCACTCCAACCTCATTCTACAGTGATAGCCCCCAGACACACACTAAGCAGAAGCAAACATAGCAGAGCATACAATTTAAAGTAAAGCAATTATCACTCGAGTCAAGGGCGATGTTTTCCAATTACAAACCCCCAAGGCCTAAACCAAGATCAGATAAGCACCTAGAAAATACCGCTCTTGAGATCGAATGACGATACAACCAAACATCCATGACTCTGGCTATCACTGTTATCACTGCTTCGGTTTCACCGTTAATTGAATGACCGGCACATTCTTTCAGCCGTCCGTCAAGGGCTAATGGTAACCCCGGTTCTAGACATAACTCCCGCACGTCATCGTGACCCGTGCCTAGGACTATCGAATCTACCCAGAGTACTCGACCATCAACAGTTGGTCGTTGGGACTATCGAATCTGCCCAAACGTACTCTTGCTTAGAGCATGCTAGAACCTTCAACAACGATGAGACCCAAGCCTCCTAGTCATCCTCCTTGACGACCATTTCCATAACCATCCATTATCCCCAACTCGAACCATTTCACCGAGTTATCAACATGCTTGGGATGATCCCGTCTGGATTAAACCAAGTCTTCATCACATGATGCCTCGCTTCATCACATCCTCGCAAAGCCTCATCTCAACATCACATCATCAGATCTATGCATAAGAGCTTCATCATCCCGCTACATATGCCACAAGTAGCTTTCCCAATTCAAGAGCCTTTCCCTTAGCCTTTGAATCATCTTTGGTCTAAATCAAATCATCAATCATCTAATTCATAGCAATCAACCAAGTCAAACATTAATCCAAACAATCAAGCATTCAAATATGATCTAAGTAGACAATTATCACAATAATGGCAATTTCGTAATTAAAGAGTTGAAAGTCTAACAAGCATGAAAACATGAACAATATCTCTACAATCTTGATGAATGAACTTGTATAGGCTAACACTTAGTAAAATGGTTGTTAAATCATCATGAACAATGGATCTATATGGATCTACACTTAGGATGAAGAAAATACATGGAAATCACTATTTTAACATCAAAACGAGCCAACAATCCGATATACTCCTTTAGATCCGTGTGAGAGATAATCACCACTCACCAAATCACCAAAACAACCCCAAAACAACACGCTTCAGATCTGGACAGCAAAGGATCTAGCTCGATTTATCACAAATCCGCTTCAAACGATGAAATCTCACTTCGAAGAATGTAGATCTTCAATCTAAGCTCTTCGATCTTCGATTTGATCTTCAATATGGATGGAAGGAATCACTAGATTAGAGTGGAGAAAAGAAGTGAAGAAGTGTAGAAGTCGAGCTCTCAAAATGGCAACACTTCGTCGCTTCGAAATCCAGATCCCAAAAAGTGAGCAAAACCCTTCCTATTTATAGCTGAAAAACCCCTAACTCGGCCGCCTCCATAAGTCATCTCCGACTTATAACCTTCCGACCTATCACCCCAAACGACCTACGACTTAACTCATGAAACGAGCCAACACTTAAGTCGTCTGGACGACTTAACTAACAAAGGTGGCTTACGACCTAACGAACAAAGCACCCCATAGGTCGCTAACTACTGTAGAATACTAACCCCTAGGTCGTTAACTCTCCCAGCCGACCTAACACTTTAACTAAATCTTAGGTTGCATAATTCTATAGGTCGCTCCAAACTAACCCACGACCTAAACCACCATACGACTTAAGACACTGCGACCTATTTCTTAACTCGGTCAACATTTTAAGTCACCTACTATATCTTAAGTCGGTCACTACGACCTAACTCTAACCTTAAGTCGTTCCAACCTGTCAACCGACTTAAACCACTCACCTCTTCCTTAGGTCGTCGCCGACCTACCCCTTAAATTGCCAACTCGCCAACTTCTAAAAGTCGTCCCAACCGATCTAGCACCTAACCCGTCTACAAAGTCGTCAGCTACACTTCCTTAACTCGGTTAACTCCTTAAGTCGGCCACTCGACCCAAACTTATTACTTAACTCGTCCATACCGACTTAGGACTTAACAAAATCTGCCAAAATCTGAAACGACTTAAAAATGCTGAAAATTCCAGATTCTAACGAACTTTTCGATCCGTAAAAATACGTGTCGTTACACGTCTCTTAATGCTTGGGTAGTCAGCTTTCTTACATACCTAAAGGTGGCCCCATTCCAGCTTCAACCCAATTCCTATACTATACTGGTGAGCCTCTTCGTCATCTTTCAGAGGAAGTATGGGCGTGCTCCTTCCAACCGGGAGATCCGGTACTTATATAATCTGAGGGGCTATAAGAAGGGGTCCCCATACATCAGCTTGGAGTCAGCTGTAACCTTCAAGCCGGTCTTGGATCTGTATTCTAAGTACAGCATGTTCAAGAAGGAGTGGTTCTTCGTCAGGGACGACTCTGTTTCTATTCGGCGTTTCACCTCTGGATGTAAGTCGACGCTTTATTTATAACCTCCATTCTGGTTGCGATGCTTCTTCTCATACGTTTTCATTTTTTGCTAGCGACAGGTGGCTTTGCGGTTGTGGAGACTGATCGCCTAGTTCAGATGGCGGCTGAGATAGAAGCTATCCCTGGGAGAGATAGATCAGCTGCTTACCTGATCAGAAATGCGACCCTTCTGGAGTATAATTTGATCCTTCTACAGCAGTCAGTAGTCAAGCAGAGGGAAACGGCAGAGGAGAGGGCGGCTGCTCAAGCTAAGGGAGGTGTCACATTAGAGAGTGGTAAGAGGAAACCTTTCACGAAACCTCCCGTTGTCGGAGGTAAGAAACTTAAGAAGTCGGATGGTCCTTCCCCCAGCACTTGTCCAATTACTCAGGGGGAGGAAGATGTGGAGGAGGAGAGAGGTGAGGGTGGAGATGACCGGGAAGGTGGTGATGGTGGCGATGGCATCGGGGCCTTGCTTCCTGGGCAAGCAGGCGAGATTCAGGAGTGGACGGATGATGCATTCCGCCAAGCTTTCGAGGGGTTGGACGAAGAATCGGCTTCGGTAGAGAAATCCGAGAAAGTTGACAAGGCCGAGACCGGTGCAAGCGTGTCTTCCCAGACTATTCCAGCCAAGGTGGCTCCGACGACTCAAGGTGAACTT
This sequence comes from Allium fistulosum, assembly GCA_030737815.1. Taxonomy (NCBI): domain Eukaryota; kingdom Viridiplantae; phylum Streptophyta; class Magnoliopsida; order Asparagales; family Amaryllidaceae; genus Allium; species Allium fistulosum. The sequence goes on along the minus strand of CM060907.1, from coordinate 895,549,960 downwards.
TTGACTTCTGCAGGCTCCATTCATGATAAGGACTTAGGAATATTTTATGATCCGCTCCCATCTTGGAACGAAATCCAGGACTTATTGCAGTATCCTACTCCTCCCCAGGGTTTGTATAACAGATGTGTTTCCCTCTTTTTTTTTCTTTTAACTTTTAATTTAACGCGTTTCTTGAATTATGGATCAATGTAAGCTTGTGACACTTGTTCTTCATATCAGGAGCAGGTAAAACGGCCAAGGCCTTAGAGCTTCGGCACAGGCTTGAACAATACAAGCTCTCCAAAGCTTCCGCCAAGCCGAAGCTTTCTACCCACCATTCCGGGGATGTAGTCGGCTACCATCCTCTTCTCGGGGTTATTGAAGAGGGTATTCAAAAGAGAAAGAGGAGTCATCCCTTATCCGAACCTTCACTTGGTCCTTAGCCCCCAGTTCAGCCTCTTCACGATATCACGGAGGAGGATACCGAGTTCGCACTCTCTCCGCACCCGTCTGAAAATCATACCGTTACTCAGATTGATCGTCCTGGCTTGGCTCGTAATCCATTTGCGAGTCATCCTGATCTGGATCCAAGTTCCCATGATATTACCTTCGATGAGGTTACCGGTGAGCACCTTCTTCCCCGTAATCCCATGGTACGGGTGCTTGATGAGGCTAAGTCCTTAGATCTCGATTTACTTACTACTCAGATGGTTACCATGGGAGACAAGGCCAAGGCTAATATTGATCGGGTGGCGGAGGAGACTAGGAAGCTAATGGGGCATCATGCCCGGCTGGTTAAGTCTGGAGAGGAGATTGGGAGTGCCAACATCCGACTACGATTGATGGTTTCGGACCAGGCCAAACAGCTTGCTGATCAGGCCATTCAGACTTCCCAGCATGAGGCTGCCTCCGGGCGGTTGAGGAAGACTATGGAGGAGGCTAGTAAGGCGGAATTGCGGAAGATGGAGGCTGCCTGCAAGGAGCAGATAAATATGGCCATCTCGACAGTGGACGAGGTTCGGAGGGTGGATCTTGAGCAGGTAGAGGAGCTGTCGGGGAAGATTGAAGCCGCAGAGCTTGCTCAGGTTAGGCTAAAGGAGGAGATGGAGGCGATGAGGAGGTCCCTTCAGGCTGACTGCTCGCGATACCGACTGGAGAGGGATGCTGCCATTGCAAGGCTATCGGTTTCTGAGGCTCGTATGAGGGAGTTTGAGGAAAATGAGGGGATGATGGATGATATGCTGTAGGATATGTACTTTCGCATTTGGAAACAGGGCAGCTTATCTTGGATGGACGACTACCCCCGGGTTATGGCTAGGATTTACCTCAGGGCTTTAGAGGAGGCCAAGGCTGAGGCGGATAAGGAGGGTGGAGCGGTCTTTAGGATGGATGCGGTTACCGCTCAGTTCACCAAGGAGGAGAAGATAGCGGTGAAGGAGGGGATGCGGTTGTTTGCGGTTGAAGAGGCAGGTGTGGAAGTAGGGGATGACGACCAAGACGATCAAGGGGAAGTTGCCGGTAACCTCTTCTTCATTAGTTTCTTCTTTCGTTAACTCTGTTGCTTATCACTAATGATTTCTCTTCTTGCCTGATCAGGCGGTCAACACCAACAAGACAAGGGTAAAGATCCAATGCAGCCAGCTCCCTGATTCGACCTGGATGTTTCTTTTGGTTGACTCGATACTGTTACACATGTTGGTTTTAAAACAGTAACATGGATTTCAAGTTATAATGGTGCTACTTGTAATAAGAGATTTGATTTTCGGCATGTAATTCTTAACTTATGATAATTTCGTTATATATGGATGTTTTTTGTAGTCTTAACGTGCTGAATAAGAAATATAGCTATGTGTGTACTTGTGATTCAGTGGTATTTGATGCTAAGTTCCTGCTTAAAGTATAATTTCATATCTTGTAATACTAACGTGATGTGCGAATAAACTATAGCTATGTTTTTAGGCACACAAAAATAAAATACCGTCCCTCCTGCTATAGTTGTAGACGGCGGCTTTAGCGTGACTGAGTATGAAAATGTGGTCGAGTGCCCGGCCATCCGGTCTCATTTGCGAATGCCTCCTATTCTGTGACCTGTGCTTTAGGGATCATTATAGAGGATAAGAGGAAAGTTTTAAAAATAGAACGGAAATATAGGAAATAGTAAAAACTTCCAATCACGGAAGGCCGTCGATGTGCTTAAGTTCGTGGCAAATGGGTATTGTAGTCACTTTCCCTAGCTGTGGGTCTTGGAGACATTTGTCACCCATCTTACGCCTCCGCGGGGAGTTAATTCTTTTTTACCTCAGCCGTACTTAAGACACATCGGAGCCGAGATCGCGCACAATAACTACCCGAGCCATTATGGCCCGTAATCGTGGGTATTATTCGATTTACCGTGGCCGGCTAGCGTGGGTGCCGATCGTCAACCGTGAACTGCCCATGGCTGGCCACACCTTATGTTGGGGCTTATAGTCGGTTCACGGTTGCCGGCGAGCCGAACGCCGTAATGAGCTGCCTCGGCTATAGTCGGCCTTCTCGATGGCTTATAATCGGCTCATTACAGTTGGCTTTAAGGACCGTCACGATCAATGAGTTAACCCGCAGCAGAGGGGTGCTGGAGCAAAAGTGTCTCATTGGCGAGGGCATAGATTCGCATAGTACCTGTCAGGTCTTGTCCAGGTGAAGTTGCGCTGTGGAGTGCTTTGAATTGAAACGCTGTATGCATAGGATTTTGTTCAACAGAAAAGGATAAAGTTAACAAGCAGCCAAGATATAAAGGAACAAGTTAAAAAAGAGACAAGGTTTTTTTAAAGTGGTTCGGCACGAAAATGCCTACGTCCACTAATTCTCTTTGTTAATTCACTTCATATGGGCAGTACAAGTTAAGAAAAGTATCGACGGAGGTGTTGGATGTTCCATGCCCTCTGGAACACCTCTCCGTCCACTGTTGACAAAATATAGGCTCCGTTGTGGAGATCTTTATGAATTACATATGGTCCATCCCAGATTGGGTCTAGCGCTCCGGGGCGAGGGAAGATTCGCTTGAGGACAAGATCCCCTTCTTGTAAGGTACGATGCTTGACTTTGGAGTTGTATTGTGCCGCCACTTTCTGTTTGTGGGCTGCTGCTTTAAGGACTGCATCATTTCTTCTCTCCTCAACTAGATCCAAAGACATGTGAAGGAGTTCTTCGTTCTCTTCTGGGTTATAGTGGATCCTACGGTGGGAAGGCACAATGGTTTCAACTAGGAGCATAGCCTCCGATCCGTATGCCAAAGAGAAAGGAGTGTGCCCCGTTGATGCTCTGAAAGATGTGCGATAGGCCCATAGTGCCGTAGGAAGTTCATCCACCCAAGCGCCCTTTGACTTTTCGAGCTTCTTTTTTATTAGAGTTTTCAGAATTTTGTTGACGGCTTCGACTTGTCCGTTTGCCTAGGGATACGCTATGGATGAGAAGCTTTTGTGAATTCCATGCTCTTGGCACCAGTTGGCGAATTCCTCGCTGTCAAACTGAAGTCCATTGTCTTATATGATTTGGAGTGGGACTCCGTACCTGCACAGAACATTTTTGATCAAGAAGTTAATAACTTTTGCTGAAGATACTTTATTCAGAGGTTCCGCTTCCACCCATTTGGTGAAGTAGTCGACTGCCACTATAGCGTATTTGGCACTGCCTCGGCCCATTGGTAGTTCGCCGATTAAGTCAATTCCCCATACTGCAAAGGGCCAAGGGCTAGTCATTTGAGTAATCTCAGTCGTTGGTAATCGCGGAATCTTAGCAAACTTCTAGCATTTGTCACACTTTTTGACGAAATCCAAGGCGTCCTTGCTTAAGGTGGGCCAGAAGTATACATATCGGAGTGTCTTTTTTGCTAATGTTTGTCCTCCGGTGTGATCTCCGCAGCTTCCTTGATGAATGTTGGATAAGATTTCCCTGGCTTCCCTCCCAGCGACACACCTTAATAACGGGTTAGAGAATCCGCGTCGATAGAGGATGTCCTCTTGTATTGTGTAGCGGGAAGCTTTTCTCAAGATCTTCTTGACATCGTTACGCCCGTCGGGTAGTGTGCCGTTTTGTAAGTAGTCTCGGATGGGAGTCATCCAAGTTGCCTCTTTGGTTGCAGCTATCAGATTCACTTGCTCAAAACTTGGGGTCAGTTGCTTTGAGATGGTTACTGCCCCGAAGATGGCGCTGTCTCTCACACTTGCTTGCTTTGCCAATTCGTCGGCCTCTTGGTTCTCTTCTCGAGGAATGTGTTTGACTAAGTAGTGATCCAATCGGCTGAGAAGTAACTTGGTCTTCTTTAAATATGCTATGAGTCGTTCTTCTCGAGCTTGGAATGCTCCTAGTATTTGATTAACAATAAGTTGAGAATCACTATGAAGACACAAAGAATTGGCTCCGATTTCTACGGCAAGTTCTAGTCCGGCTATCACTGCTTCATATTCTGCATCGTTGTTGGTGGCAGCGAACTCCAACCTTATAGCATAGTGCCGTTTGTTTCCCCTGGGAGTGATTATTACCACACCTGCCCCCGAGCCTTGTTCGTTCGATGCACCATCCACAAAGAGATTCCACTTGATGTCTTCTGCTATTTCCAATTGCTCCTTATCTTCGTTGGTAGTGAATTCTGCAATGAAATCAGCCATGGCTTGTCCCTTGATGGCGGTGCGAGGGTGATAGGTGATATCATACTGACTTAGTTCGATGCACCATTTAAGTAGTCGCCCAGAAGTGTCGGGACGGTGGAGTACCTGCCTCAGTGGCTGATCGGTCAGAACTTTGATGGAATGGGACTGGAAGTAGTGACGCAGTTTCCGGGATGTGATTAGTAAACAGTATGCTAGCTTCTCAAGTTTAGGATATCTGACTTCTGCCCCCGTAAACCTCTTACTGACGAAGTAAACTGGCCGCTGCGTGCGGTTGTCTTCCCTTACCAAGGCAGCACTTAGGGCGTGAGATGACACAGCGAGGTATAGGTATAATTCTTCGCCTTCGCTTGGAGTCGAGAGTACCGGTGGTTTCTGGAGGTGTTCGATTAAGTTAAGGAAAGTGGTCAGGCATTCGTCGGTCCATTCGAACTTTCCTTTGTCTTTCTTTAGAGCTTCGAAAAAGGGGACACACTTGTCCGTTGCTTTGGAGATGAATCGGCTTAGGGCGGCCACTTTTCCATTCAGGCTTTGCATTTCCTTCCGAGCGGAAGGTATCTTGATATCCCTTAGCGCTCGGACTTGTTCAGGGTTTGCTTCAATCCCTCTGGCATGGACGATGAATCCCAAGAACTTTCCTGATGATACTCCGAAGGAGCATTTTAGAGGATTCAACTTCATTCCATGCTGGCGAAGTATTTGAAACATCTCTCCTAGGTGGCTTACGTGATCTTTGGCTTTACTTGACTTTACCAGCATGTCATCCACATATACTTCCATAGTTTTCCCTATTAGCCCTGCAAACATCTTGTTGACGAGGCGTTGGTAGGTGGCTCCTGCATTTTTAAGTCCGAAGGGCATTACCTTATAGCAGTATAAACCCCGGTCAGTGATGAAACTAGTGTGGTCTTGGTCGGGAGCATGCATAGGAATTTGGTTATACCCTGAGTATGCGTCCATAAAAGATAAGAGCTCGTGCCCGGCTGTGCTGTCTACAAGTTGGTCGATTCGGGGAAGTGGGAAGCAATCCGTTAGGCATGCATCGTTTAGGTTGGAGAAGTCAATGCATGTTCTCCACTTCCCATTAGCCTTCTTTACCAGCACCGGGTTAGCGATCCATTCCGGGTAGATGGCTTCTCGTATGAAGTCATTGGCGAGCAGATTCTTTACTTCTTCGTCGAGGGCTGCTGACCGCTCTGCCCCCATACTTCTCTTTTTTTGTTTTACGGGCGCCTTGGTAGGATCAATGTTTAATACGTGGCATGCTATGTCGGGGGAGATTCCGGTCATGTCAGCGTGTGACCATGCGAATACATCCAAGTTGTGGCGGAGAAAATCGATGAGTTGTTCCTTCAACTCTGCTTTTAGTCGGGACCCAATTTTCAATAGTCTACTTGAATCATGCTTGTCTACAGATACAAACTCCATAGCCTTTGCAGGCTCGGCGGTGGCCTCCTCTCCTTTGTCCCTAGGGTCTAATTCATTGAAAGGGTCGCTGGTATATCGAAGAGGAGGGGCTTTCTTTAGTTGCTATGCTTCTAGACTTTTCGTGCAGATGGCAACCTCTACACCCTTCCCTTTATCCTTCCTGTGGTTGTTGCGAAGTTCAGTCACATAGCAGTCTCGAGCAACGTCCTGGTCTCCTTCTATTTCTCCTACTCCATTGTCCGTTGGAAATTTCATTTTTAGGCACCATGGGGCTAGGACAATTTGGAAGTCAGACAAGGCTGGCCTTCCTAAGAAGGCGTTATAGGCCAAATGGTTTTCTATTAGCACAAACGTCTGTTTTCGTACAATGGAGCGGGGATGGCTTCCAATCTCAACAAAGAGGTCTAGTTGCCCGAGGGGCATCTTCGCATCTCTAGTGAAACCGTGTAGTGGTTTATCGCAGGGAGATACATCCTTCATTGATAATTTCATTTTGTCGAATGCATGTTTGAACAGGATTTTCACTGAGCTTCCAGTGTCTAATAAGATTCGGTAAACTTCGGCGGGACCAAGCCGGGCAGAGATAACCATGGGATCCATGTGAGGGTACTGCCTTCCTTCCAGGTCACGCTTACCGAATGTGATGTCATCACTTTCTTTCCGTTTCGGGTGGCGTTCTTCTATAACCGAATTGACACAGTCTTTACTGTCTCTAAGCGACTTTCCATATCTTTCCATCTCTTTCCAGCTCTTGTCTGCGATGTGCGGTCCTCCTGAGATGGTATGGACCACTATCTTCTCTTGACTAGAGCCGCTAGCGTTGCGGTTTCCTCTGCCGGTCTCCGGTGAGGGTAGCCTTGGGTTTTCATTGGCAGGAGCTGGAGTCCTGTCCTGACTTTTTACATAGCGTTCCAGTTTCTTCCTTCTGATGTGTTCCTCAATCAGATCCCGGAGATGATGGCATTCATTGGTATCATGCCCGTGAGATTCGTGGAAGCGGTAGAACTTTCCAGACTTCTGTGCGTTATCTGATTCCTTCTTGTATGGTGGGCGTTTGTATCTAACTTCGCCTTGGGTGGCAAGGAAGATATTTTTGATGGTCTCGTTCAAAGGAGTGTAAGTGTCGAATCTCGGTCCAGGCCGATATAGGCGCTTTTGTCCCTTCTTGCCCCCACCATTGTCTCTGGAATCATTTCTTCGAACGTCCCTTGCTACAGCAGGGGCGTTGCTGTGAGTTGCCTTATTTTGCTGTCCCGACTGCCCCTCAAAGGCAGCATCCTCAAGCCTCATATATTTCCCGGCTTCATGAAAGAAATCGGGTAAAGTAGCTGGTTTTTCTTTCGTCAACCTTCTAGCAAATTTAGTGTCCGGATGCACACCACTACAGAGGGCCATTAGGATAAGATTCTCATCGGCATCTTGGACCGCGGCTGCTGCGGCATTGAATCGGGTTAGGTATTGTTGCAGTTTCTCTCCAGGTTTCTGTTTGACGCTGGATAAGGAATAAGCATCCTTAGGTTGTTCCACATGGATGCGAAACTGACTGATAAACTTTTCTTTCAACATTTCCCACGAGCTGATGGATCCCTGGGGTAGATGATAGAACCAGGAGGTAGCAAGATCTGCTAAGAAGAGCGGAAAGCATTTGCACAGTACTCCCTCCGTCGCTCCACTCATGAGCATATGTTGTGTGTACCTCTGTAAGTGTACAACGGGGTCGGAGGTTCCTTTGTAAGGTTCCATTGTTGGCATCTTCCATTCTCGAGGAGTGATAGCAATTTCGATATTGCGGGCGAAAGGGCTGGTTACCCTAGCGCCTATCCCTCGATCTCTTTGCTCCCGTTGGACGCACTCTCTGAATAAGCGTGTCATCCTTTCATCAGAATTTGGAGCAGATAGAAATGAGTTTGGTTCTGTTCTGTGGGATTGATTCCGTCCAAATGACCTGTAGGGATGGTATCGTCTATCATTCCTCATATTTTCTAATGGCTGCTTTTGATCTTCTGGGAGCATGCTAGGGTTAGCTACAGTTGGCCCTTGCCTTGATCTTCCCCTGCTGGGTTCTGATCTAAGCACTTCCTTGGGTCCAACTTCAGGCTGGACTCTAGCTCGGCCCCGTTCACTGGCGTTTCCGTGGTTAGGCAGTATGACAAGCTCAGCTACAGTTGACCTTCGCCCGGTACCTCCCCCGTTGGGTTCGGTACCAAACGTTTCCTCAGGCCTAACTTCGGGCTGTGCTCGATCTTGGCTCCTACCATGGTTACTTCTGCCGTTAGCTCCTTCGAAGAAGGAAGATCTTTGTTGTCTCTGAGATCCTCCAGACTGGGACTCGCCCCATGATTCGGTGTTGCGATTGGACTCTTCAGCATCCCTTAAGCATGACATGAGATGGTCCACCAAGGCTTCCTGCTGGGACGTGAAGCGGTTGGTTACTTCAACCACAACCCTGTCTAAATCTGCCCTAGTAATTGCTGCGGGCTGTTCTATGGCAAGAGTGGTCGGATTAGCCTGTCCTTCATTTTTTACTACTGCTGGAGGAGGACGATTTACTTGATTCATGATAGCTGGATCTGGAAGACTGTTGGATGCGATGTTTTTTCCTTGTTAACATCTTTTCTCTGTTTGGGAGGCATGTTTTCCAAGTGGCGAACGATGCTGTTAGGAAAACTGTTAAGTGGATGAAGCTGAAGCTTCGAGCTTCTAGTTCTCAGTGAAAGCACCAAAAATGTTTGCACAAAAAATGGACAAACACCTCAAAGTCGTATGATTTAGTAAATCTTATGTCGTTCTTAGTGATTTGGGTGATTTATTCAAATATATGAAAACAGGGGCTAAACTGTAAAAAGACACGCAGATTTATAGTGGTTCAGCCAGAATGTGCCTACGTCCACTTTATATGTTATTTCTCTTCTCTTGTTTAGATTACAAGTACAAAGCTTTGATACAAGTAAAAGAAAGTTGTTTGAAAGTTCTCTCCATGCTTGAGCTCTCAAAAACTTGTCCTCATGGTTGTACCCCTGCCCCTCTATTTATAGAGTGAGGTTGGGAGCAGGGGTCTTGAGTGTACATAGCTGCTGGTGGGCCTGGGCTGATGTGATCTGGCCTGGCACGTCTTGGTCCGGTAGCATTTGGTCCGGCGATGATTGGTCTGGCATGGAGTTGGCATCGAGTTGGTCCGGCATTTGGTTGGTCCGGCATTGGGTTGGTATCGAGTTGGTCCAGTATTGGGTTGGAGGCAGGTTGGTTCGGCAGTGTTGAAGGCAGGTTGGTTCGGCAGTGTTGAAGGCAGGTTGGTTCGGCAGTGTTGAAGGCAGGTTGGTTCGGCAGTGTTGATTTGGTTCGTCTAGCTTTGGACCGGTGGTGAGAATTCACCCAACATCTACCCTATTTCTTTAAAAAGAACAATAACTTTAAATGTAAAAACAAAATGAAAATTCTTTTCATATATTGAACGATAATCACAAAATATTTGTCCACTAATTCATTTAGAGTACATATCAAAAACCAAAATTTCAACATAACATATTAGTGCAATTAGCGGAAACAACTAATTCTCACATTTTTTTGAGGCAAACTCATCTATTATCTCTTCATAGTTAAGCATATTCAGGTACTCACTTTCAATTGAAATCATAGCTAATCTACTCAACCTTTCTTGCGACATAGTAGTCCGAAGATATGTTTTAATCAATTTCAATTTCGAGAAACTTCTTTTCGCTGATGCAACCATAACTGAAATAGTCATCAATTTTCGATAAGCAATCCAAACATTTAAAAATCCACTTACCTCCCATAAGACCTTAAAAAAAATTAAAATATCAATGGATTTAGTTACTTTCGATGTAGAATCCTTTTTAATTGTTGAAGCTCGTAGAATAATTATTTACTACAAATATCTTGCTCTTCGTTATGTTCCAAAAAACCATCTAATTTCATGCAATGGTTCTTCAACTCGCCGTCTCAATTTTTTAAACTTTCAGTTTTTTTAAAAAAATTCTTCATAAAACTAAAATTACTCAAACCGGTCTCTAATTGAAGTTAAACCTTGGTTTATTATATGAAGAGAATAAGTAACTCTAAAATTGTCTTTGGGAGATTGTGTATCATTATTCTCTTCGTTATCTTCATCAAATTGCTTTTTTCTACCGACAACACTCTTTTCCAAAAAGATCGGATCAATACCGACTTCATTTCAACTTCTTTAGCTTCCTTCATCATGGTTTCAAATCCATCTTCTTTAAGTTTTTCAAAAAATTCTATAGTTTAATATATGTAATTGGATCTTCGATATCCATCATTGAAGAATTTTACTTACTCGATTGATGTTGTCTAATATTTTGTACTAAATACACAAACTAATCAAGAATTCAAAATTTTCCAAAGCATTTTGGCACAATCCTTTAGCCTCCATCCTCACAACATCATCTTTAGAATTATTTGCAATATCAATTAAAGATCTCTTAGTTTCGATGTTTGTGTTCTTATTGCTTTAACGCTTTCAATGTGACTTTCTCACCGAGTTGCCAATAATGGTTTTGGAGTCAAACCTTTCACATAGCTTATAAGTATTTTCCATCGATGAGTTGAGTCGGAAAATAAAGTATAAATCTTTTTCACTATGCAAAAAAGTTTCTAGCTTCCACACCTGATTTTTCCATATCACATAAAGTAAGATTAAGACTATGACACCTACATGAAATGTAGAAGGCTCTAGGATTTATATCAAGTAGCTTTTTTTGCACACCTTGATGTTTACTTACATTAAGTTCAATAAGTATTTAATACTATTGTCAATAATAAAATCAAGTTTAAGAAAAAGTGTTATTTACTACTGTTACCTTTCTTGTTTGAACCATTGTCATAACCTTGTCCTCTCACATTATTAATATCAAGTTTAAGCTCAATCAAAATATTTTCAAGTTCTTTAAATCGGCCAAGCCCGGATGTATCATCTATGGTTATGGATCCAAGAAAATATTCTTCCACCTTGATGTCATTTGCATCATCAACATTCACACGTCTTATAATAATTGACATTTTCCCCTTATGGTTCAAATCCAAAGTGCAATCAAGGATAATAGAGAAGTATTTTGCTTTTTTAATCTTCTTAAGCATTGCCACTTTCATCTTTTTAGCCAACAAACTTATCAATTCATTTTGAATTTTGTAGCTTAAACAATAATTATTGATTTCATATTTACCATCTGTCTAAGATGATCTTCCGTAATTAGATCAAACTCGGCTATAAATTCTATTAGTTGACAATAAATCCATTATTTTTCTCATTTGATCCACGAAATGGGGATTATTTCAAGAGAGTGTTTTGATAACACCAATTATGCGCACAAGTACTTTTCCCAACGTTGTTTCTCTTGAACAATTTGTGCATCCATTGCTTTACCGATTGTTGCTTTTTGTAGAAGCCTTTTATGCAAATCCATCCACTTGATTAGATTTTCATTGTGTATTGGATTACCTTCATGCTCTCTTAATTCAGTAGATAAATTATGCCAATCATTAATTCCTTTATCGGCTAATTTGGATGTTTTTTTGTATGCTTAAATAGCTTACAACAAAAACAATAAACTTTATCATATTCATCTGAATACACAAACCACTTTCTTTCATGCTCTTCTCTCCATGGATAGCCGTCGCTGTAATGTTTAGAAGAAAAGTGTCTACCATTAATCTTGTTTTTTGAAAACATATCATTTTCTTTCACAATTTTGATGGGGCCATGTTGAATTAGCATAATTCGTTTCATATAAGTAATTTTTCCCCATTGTCACGGATCACAATTTATATCAACATCCTTTTCAATATCAAGTATAGCTACATCCACAACATCTTCATCATCAACTTCAACATCAATATCAACATGTACTCTATTATCCTCGTTTACAACTTCTACAACATGTTGATCTTCAATTTCTACTTCAACATTCTCATTTGTAGGCTCTTCAACTTCATTGATCTCGATATTGGTGTCGATATCATCATGCTTAAAATTAATTTCTTCAACTTAACTTGATTTTGAAGTTTGAGATTTCTTTTTTCTTGCTTCAAATAAATTTGAAATTGAGCCTACTAATGATTTTGCTTCTTCATCTTTGCGTCGTTTTCTCTTCCTATTTTGATAGCTAGAATTTTGTTTCTAAATCCTATCTCAAATTGAGATACAACACAATACTATCAATGAAAAAAATATTAGCATTTCATATATTTTAATTATTTTCATCTCAATTCTAGGTACTAATCATAATTTAATTCATTCAAAAAAAGAATGAAGTCAATATTATTCATTTCAAAAAATTAAATTCATTCACAAAAAGAATAAAATCAACGCAGTTCATTTTCAAAATTTTAATTCATTCACAAAAAGAATCAAATCACTCAATTCTGTTTAGTTCAATCACAATTTCATTCATTCAACAAAAAAGAAATCGATGTCATTAATTTAATCCTTTTAAAATTTCCACTAAATAATTTAGTTTACGTCAGAAATGAAATTATAATTTAATTCTTTAAAAAAGAGAATGAAATCAATATAAATAATGTAATTCATTCAACCACAATTTTATCATATTCAGTTTTAATGAAGTGATTAGCAATTTTACACTAAAACAATTAATAAAAAAACATTACAGCGATCGTATTTATATTTAAAAATAAAATTAATAAAAAACTTACGTAGAATCAGCAAAAGAAAAGCAATTGCACCCCAAAGCAGCACAACACATGGCAAAGATAGTAGCATGAAAATTGAAATTAGGGCGAAACTGAATTTTGGGCGGCAACCGTTGCGCACGAGAGGAGAGTATGTTGTGGTTTTGTGGAATAGGCATGGCCGTGGAACTACAAGAGAGAGGTCCAGAGGAGTAGGCAAGGTGGCTGGTGTGGTGGGGCATGAGAGGTCAGAAGAGATCGTCGACTTTCGTCTTTTATTTGCAAATGAAAATGCGAGTAACAATTTTTTTTGTTACCCCTTATGTCCCCGTTGCTCTAGACATTAGTCCTCTCTGCCTTGGTCTTGGGCCAAGCCTGGCTATATGTATAACAATCAATTATTTGATGTCCAAATCATCGTGTATATGGTAACGATTTGTACATTGATTGTTCCAATTATAAAGAGAAAAGTCTTCTTTATATTATTATAATATGCATGTTGTTCTGTAACATGGTCGGACCAAGCTCCATATCTTCAGCACGTGGCGTGCATATATGAGTTGGCACACATACTATTTAATAAAAGGAACCCCTAATGTTACAGACCTACCAACTCATATTTATACACCACTTCTTCAAGTTATTTAGCGATATGAGACTCTTTCAACTTTAAACCGTCGTTCCTCCTTGTAGCATGCGAGACAATCTTAGCAATCTTCCCCTTGGTTCGCATCTCCTTGTAGTACTTTTGAAAGCATCGTTTGTCTGCATTACCTAGTTCGTAACCTTCGGCTCCAATATCAATTGTTATGTAACGACAGTCGGACCAAGCTCTCCATCTCGAGCATGTGGCGTACGCAAATGAGTTAACACATACATTATTGTAACAAAAGAAATCTTTAATGTTACATGTCTACCAATCCATATTTGTACATCACTACTCTAAGTTATTTAGGAATGTGAGACTATTCCAATTTTAAACCGTTGTTCCTACTTATAACATGCAAGACAATCCTAATAGATATACATTTTTGCAATGTTATAATATTTATTTTTCCTTCAAATCTAGATTTTGTATCACATAAATTTTGACTTGACCTTGTTTGCATTGTACTGAACTAAGGAGATTTAAGCGTTTAACCTTTAAAATTACAAGAAATAAGAAAATATTTAATTGAGAATTACTGACTTGGATATTAATAACTTTACACGTATCCAAGGTTCCAAATTAAAATAGAAATTACTAGCGAGAAGTTTTAAAAAATTAGGGTGATAGGTACATATGTGATTTATGATTTGGAAGTAGTGGTTGGATGTGTTGAGATTAGTCCTATATAGGGTAGTTTATAAAATAAATCTTACATAAATACTAAGAAACCGCTCTTAACGTTCCTAATTGGTTTTGTAATAGTATGTGGTTCTCCAACATGGTTTCTGAGCCAGCTTAATTTATTTGCCCTTAACTGCCACACTTGTCCAACATTGTAAATATAAATGTTACTTTCAAAAAATAAAATAAATGGAATATCCTCCTCCAAGCTGGAAAAATAAAATGGTACTTCCAAATGATGACAAATTAATTTTTGTGGAAATTGGATCTGTCGCTTATTTTCATTTTCAAGTTTGATATACGAATATCCTCCTCAAAAATATGTATTATATTACATCTTTAAAATTACTTTTATATTTTTTATCCAATTCAGCGGAAACCAAATTTGTACTTAATTGTAGGTTTCTATGAGCAAAGGTAATTCTACTTTACTTGTGTGATTTTTTTTATAAAACTACTACAATATACATTGTAAATATTTGCATTTTTAGAAACTGAAAATAGTTGAAATCCGGCTAGAAGTAAAAACATGCATGTTTATGATAATGGGTAACGCGGCGTTTTAATCTGTTGACATATATTTCGGAATCCACAGTACAAAGTAGGATAAAGCGATCTGTTTTTTAACCAGTTAATATCTGACCAGAATCTTTAGTAGTTTTCGATCAAAACGGGCAAAGATGTTCTGTTCTTGGCCTGCAAATTGCAACCATAACTATCTCAACCTATATAAATACACTTACCGTCTCTTACTACCATTAAACAAAAATCCCCTTTACATCCTCAAGAACTTGATAATATTTGCAATGTCTTCCTCCATACCAAACACTGACATTAACGCTCTCTTAACCTCACTAATGGTCGACTATGAATCCATGATACCCCAATCATTTGACATAGAAGACGTAGAAGGCATCATGAAACCAAATCTCATGCATGTCATGCAACAATATAAAATGAAGCCAAGAGGCAACATTTCAAGATTAGTCGTTGCTGTTTCTCAAATCTTAAATGTATCCGGCTTTGATCTTGAAATTCTTAACCTTGACCTTGATGTATTTCCCGACTGATCTATGTTACACTTTTAACTGCGCAAAGTTAGAAGGAGATGTTACAGTAAAATTCTCATTCGATGAAAATAATGTGGATTTGGTGTCTGTTTCTGGCATATATATTCCTAGCCCAAATAGTGAAGTGGAGAAGGTTCATACCATTGTTATTGATCTGATGAAATATGCAACGGCTCTGATTGAATGCTTGCATGGAGCAGTGTAGGACAGTTCAGAAATGAAGATACTGGAACTGTGGTGGAAAGTATACAAAGATATATGTTTTCCGCTTCAGATAGGTCTAGTGCTGAAGTCGAAAAGGTACAAGGAGTATTTGAGAGTTAGGGATGAGTTTGTGACTTCTGCTGTGATGCAGCAGCGGAATTACAAAATGATGATTCTGTGAAAGTAGCAATCGATGGAATGAAGAATACTGAATGATCCAAATTCGTTGATCCGAAGATACCGAATTCTAGCTATCTTCGTCACGTTGATCGCGCACGATACCGTGAAAGAAGATCTGCAATTCTTCAGACGTTGATCAAGCGCACTTGATACCGTGAATTGGCTTCTACGATCGTTGATCCGAGCGCATTCGAATGTCGAAAGAGTAGATAGGAGATTACACTCAACTACCAATTTAGTGAAAGCACAAAGCAAACAAAACAAAAGTTTTTATTCAAATCAACTAAACTTTACAAATGACCCCACTCGCCTATTTATAGACTAACAACTCACACAACAGAAATCTGTACAACACATAGGTCGGCGACGATCTAACACACACAACGACCTACGACTTAAAATAGACGCGACCTATCATTACAACATCACACGACTTATCATATTTACAACACAAGACTTATTACAACATGACAACATAACAAATACAACATACAAACGACCTAAGGAAATACAACATGACGACCTAAGACCACAACTCCACGCGCCATGAGCTTCAGCGACATGAGGAGAATCAGCTTCAGGAAGGTCTTATGCGACCTATAGGACGAGCGACTTAAGGACCTGAGCGACCTTGGCTTGAACGACCTAAAATTAACATGGCTTCTGGTCGAGCGACTCAAGATAGGAGCGACATAAGTAACCCGGCAGCGACCTAAGAAAGATAGCATCATAAACAGGAACGACATAACTTCCTGCGACCTAAGGAATAGCATCTTCAGCGACCTAACATGAAGTGGTATCTGCGAGCGACCTAACATAGGTCGTAGCTCGCTCATATGTCCTGAGCGACTTAAAACTTTTCGCGACCTAATGATGGAAGGTCGGTCGCGACCTAAGTCATGCGGAATATTGGAGCGACTTATCTACATTGTGTCGCTACCTATCTTGTTAAGTCGTAACTCTCTAGGTCGTGGTTCTTTAGGTCGAAGCACTTTAGGTCGAAGTATTTTAGGTCGAAGCACTTTAGGTTGAAGCTTTTTAGGTCGGAGTACTTTAGGTCGAAGCGCTTTAGGTCGAAGCTTTTTAGGTCGGAGTTCTTTAGGTCGTGGCATTTTAGGTCGTAACTGGCAGATAGAGTTAGGTCGCAACTCCTTTTCACGTGACTCGTTAGGTCGTTGGCGACCTAAGAAGATGACCTTTAGCTTGTTAGTTCGGAACTTCTTATCACGTAACTCGTTAGGTCGTTGCTTAGAGGGGTTAGGTCGTTGGCGACCTAAGTCTTCATAAATCTGGGCTGCATCATCCTCCCCTGGTTGGGAAAATTTCGTCCTCGATTTTAAAAGCTTTTCGTTTTCGAAATTCTTATCCTTGAGAAATGTAACCAGGTGTTCGATATTGTCACGATTGGCAATAGGACGATGATTCAGCAGACTCAATTTTAAAACATTCTCGTTAATTCCCTTTACGACTTTTAAATGATCATTCATTCTAGCTTCTAGCTTGTTGTAAGATTCAAAAAGAAAACGCTCAATGGTAAACACTGCATACATAAAATCTCCTTTCTCGCATTTAACGCTTCGTCGCTTACTCTCTGCTGACTGTTTATACTTCTCAGTTGCCTTAAGAAATAGTTCTTGTACAACTTTGTAGCATTCTTGCAACTCATTCACAAAAACATTAGCCCGTTTAATCAACCCTCTCTGTGGTGGCATTGTTGATAATTCTAACGGACCTTTAGGAATTGTTGAATAAACAGCCTGGTCTGGTCTGAACCCAGTGTTACGATGAACTGTAGAGTTGAGTGCGCATTGTACTAGACATAAGGAACGCATTGCGTAGAACAGACGCGGCATTAGACAAGCAGCATAAGGAAGTGATCTGAGGGAGATGACATATGAAAAAGTGTGGAATGATCGAAGCACTAGATGCCATATCCAATTCATATAGCATAGGACTTCATGAGAATAGTGTCGTATACCATATTGCTTGTGTCAATAGGCACTTGTGATATAGAACCAAAACGTGTCGAAAATGTGAGACGTTATAAGGAAGTTTAAAATCATGGAACGACTTAGGAAATCACGACCGGAAAAGGGTGAGGACTCAGTCTCAGACTCTCGTCTTTCCTTATCTCGTTCAGGTGTGTGCTCCCTTTGAATCTTCCCCTGTGTTGCATCAATTCCCCCTGACTGAAATGAATTCTCACTCGCTTCTCCTTCAACATGTTTATTTTCATGAAATGATTCCAAGCAATTGACGTTGATAACGTCAGCAGTGCGGTCATGATCAGGTAATTCCAAATGACAATCATACGATCCCTGCAGTAAAATAACATCTGATACTAGTTCAGATTGGTGCTGAATGTCCTGTAGTGATGGTAACTCTTCGGTTAATTTCTCAGGATATTCGTCTTTAGACTCATCGAATTCTGATTCAACTTCCTCAAAAACATCAAGATCTTCATTTGTTCCCTGCCCGGTCAATACAAACAATTCATTACTATTTTTCACTTTTTCGACAGGCTCAAAAAATACAAGACTAGTTTCTTCAGACAGTTCCTCAGAAAACTCATCCTCAAACTCTTCACACACTACAACCTCTGCAGGTGTCTCAAAATCAGAACTTTCCCCAAAGTCAATCAACAATGATAATTCATCACTATCTTTCATTGTATTGACGAACTCTTCTAAAGATAATAAACTTTCTAATTCTGCTTTCTCTTCTGTTTCACTTTCATTTTGTTCGGGCTTCTCGGAGATTATGGAATTAACATTTAGCGGCCTCTCATCCATAAGTTCATGTGTTAAACAAGAATCCACCATCATCAAGTAACTTCCCTCAACTCCGAACACACTTTCTTCTACCATACTATCGACATCAATCTTCGGTGGTGAAAAATAATCAACTTCTACATCCACACACTTTGACTCAATTTCTTCATCATCATCAAATTTCGGCGGTTGATAAAAGTCAAATTCAGCAGTCCTCCGCAACGAGTTACATCCTTCAACTCCCGACAAAACTCCTTCATCATTGTCAAATTTAGGTGGTTGATAAAAGTCAAATTCAGCAGTACTCCTCAACAAGTCACATCCTTCATTCTCTGACAAAACTCCTTCATCGTTGTCAAATTTGGGTGGTAATTCTTCGAACGATTCTGTAGGACCGACCTCTTCAAACTCTTCTATCATTAGTTTAACCTCCTCAGAAGTTTTAAGCTCTTTACTTGCCTCATATCTAACCAATGATTCTACACTACCTTCTGCTTCGTCAACACTTTCGCTGAAAGAAAATGGACTAGTCGGTTCCTCTTCCTCTTCTGGTTCGCTCTTAGTAGAATCATCCACATCTTAGCTTTCACAATCTTCGACAACTAAGGTTTTCATCTTGGGCTCCGTACATTCAATACTTCTATGGCCAGACTCCTGATAATGATAGCGCTTAATTTGGTCATCAACATTTGTCTTAGTGCTTCCATGTACAACTAGTTCGTTGACTCTCTTAGAAACATTTCGACTGTAATGAACACCATGATTTTGATTGCTGGAGTTTGTAACCACACCCTTTCCTCGACTCCCTTGACTCAACTTTTGCAATTGTTTGTTCACACGTGTTTGATAATTGTATGGTAAGAAATTTGCCTTCATCATCCTTTTCATCTTATCCCACATGACAACTTTGGATTTCCCCATTCTCTTTCTGATTGATTTAGTTTGTTGCCACCAATCTATAGCTCTTCCTTTCAATCTGGTAGCAACTAACTTAACTTGACGATCCTCAGACACGTTGTTGAGTTTAAAAATCTTTTCAACCTTTGATATCCAATCCAAGAATTCCTCTTCTTGTAGACCACCTCGAAATTCTGGAATTTCCGTATCCTTCCTTGATTCCCGTGTATAACTATTCTCTTCAACATTTCTATATCGATTTTGCCCTTGTCCTGGATGTCGAAAGTGAACACTATTACTGAAACTTTCTTCTTCAAAAGTAGATGAGCTTCGATGTCGATTTTGAACATTGACTCTTCTATGACCATGCACGTCCTCTCTACTTCTTCTTTCATAATCATAATATGAATCATGCTCATAACCACGATAAGCTCTTCTTTCTTCATTCTGATAATCATGATTGTCTCGAACTCCACGATCTCGGTTTATGGTCAAAGATGATTCTCTTCTTTCTCTATCATAACGTGGCGACACTCTCCTTTGATTTCGATTCCTGTCAGACTTCATTCTCTCCACTCTCTCGAAACCCTTATTGAACCTTTCATTGATACGTTGTCTCATCTGTTCAGGATCTCCACTCCCATACAAATCTACAACACTATGATGACGGTTAACAGATCTCAGAGGCATGATCAAATCTTCAACAGATCTAAACACAAACTTCACTTTGATCCAAAAAAATTTCGAATCAAACTTTCTCACTTGTTTGAAATCTCACGAATACCCCAAATAAACAAACAACTTAATTTGAACTCCAAAACTTCAAATCTCAAACTTGACGCCCAATGAACTGGAACAAATCCCTCACAAACTTGAACAAGTTCACTTCTAGTTCACGACTTGACTCTACTCTTCTCCTTGGCTCGGTTGAAATTGAACAAGCACTTCTTCTCGGTCCAACAGGCTCGTCTTAGCTATGATTGGCTAAGTCTCGCTCTGATACCAAAATGATGCAGCAGCGGAATTACAAAATGATGATTCTATGAAAGTAGCAATCGATGGAATGAAGAATACTGAATGGTCCAAATTCGTTGATCCGAAGATACCGAATTCTATCTATCTTCGTCATGTTGATCGCGCACGATACCGTGAAAGAAGATCTGCAATTCTTTAGACGTTGATCAAGCGCACTTGATACCGTGAATTGGCTTCTACGATCGATGATCCGAGCGCACTCGAATGCCGAAAGAGGAGATTACACTCAACTACCAATTTAGTGAAAGCACAAAGCTAACAAAACAAAAGTTTTTATTCAAATCAACTAAACTTTACAAATGACCCCACTCGCCTATTTATAGGCTAACAACTCACACAACAGAAATCTGTACAACACATAGGTCGGCGATGACCTAACACACACATCGACCTATGACTAAAAACAGACGCGACCTATCATTACAACATCACACGACTTATCATATTTACAACACAAGACTTATTACAACATGACAACATAACAAATACAACATACAAACGACCTAAGGAAATACAACATGACGACCTAAGACCACAACTCCACGCGGCATGAGCTTCAGCGACATGAGGAGAATCAGCTTCAGGAAGGTCTTATGCGACCTATAGGACGAGCGACTTAAGGACCTGAGCGACCTTGGCTTGAGCGACCTAAAATTGACATGGCTTCTGGTCGAGCGACTCAAGATAGGAGCGACATAAGTAACCCGGCAGCGACCTAAGAAAGATAGCATCATAAACAGGAACGACATAACTTCCTGCGACCTAAGGAATAGCATCTTCAGCGACCTAACATGAAGTGGTATCTACGAGCGACCTAACATAGGTCGTAGCTCACTCATATGTCCTAAGCGACTTAAAACTTTTCGTGACCTAATGATGGAAGGTTGTTCGCGACCTAAGTCATGCGGAATATTGGAACGACTTATCTGCATTGTGTCGCGACCTATTTTGTTAAGTCGTAACTCTCTAGGTCGTGGTTCTTTAGGTCGAAGCACTTTAGGTCGAAGTATTTTAGGTCGAAGCACTTTAGGTCGAAGCTTTTTAGGTCGGAGTACTTTAGGTCGAAGCGCTTTAGGTCGAAGCTTTTTAGGTCGGAGTTCTTTAGGTCGTGGCATTTTAGGTCATAACTGGCAGATAGAGTTAGGTCGCAACTCCCTTTCACGTGACTCGTTAGGTCGTTGGCGACCTAAGAAGATGACCTTTAGCTTGTTAGTTCGGAACTCCTTATCTCGTAACTCGTTAGGTCGTTGCTTAGAGGGGTTAGGTCGTTGGCGACCTAAGTCTTCATAAATCTGGGCTGCATCATGCTGTTGCTGATTGATGATGACTATCCTTCTTGATTTTGTTGCATATTTTGTTCGGAAACCGATCGAGTCTGTATGAGTATGATTCTTGAAATTGTTTTTCTGAACAATTTGTAATTCAGCTTTAATTTGGAATAAGTTTGTTGATTGATTGATGGTTAACTAATTACTGAATGTGAATTATAACTTTGAATAAACAATTTTTCGGGAATCACAAATGATATACTTCTTGATTTATTTGACAATTTATTTTGCTGGACTAATTGTTCAATAATAGATTGTTCATATAGATCTTGGTTCTGTTCCAAGAGATAGTGTAGATAATTTGCAGTTATGGTGTCGTTATGTTCTATGAAATAAGGAATAAGATGGAATTTAGGTCGTTACTTGCAATGCATGTGGATATGTAGGAATGGGGCTGACTTATGAGCGTTTGATTCAATTCGACAGCAAAAGATGAGCAATTATGCCATAAAGTTTTCGAGCCTATTTTTGATGCATTTCAGAATTATGTCCATTCAGCATCATCTTTAATAATGCTTTGAGTTCTATACTTCTATATAAGATATGTATGCTTGGTTAAAATGGTGTAATGATAGCAGCAAGGTTAACACTCCACGCATGGCTAAGGGCAGACTTAGCTTTTAGCAGTTGTAAACTCTTGAGCAAACTTTTTACCATGCTTCAATTCTTTTGTTCCCTCTTTACCGGTACTCATTTGGCACAAGAAACCACTACAAAATAATGAATTATTGAAATTCACCATATCTTATGAATAAATAAATAACGTGTGGGGCACATTGTAGACTGGAAAAATTGAGACATTGAATTTGAAATCATCCAAAAATTGACTTTTGAATGTAAATTGCTTCATTAATACATGCGCACATCAATTAATGCACTATAATAGCACTTGAAGATTCACTTTTGATCAATATGTAAAACTAGTCATGTACCTACTATGCAATCATGACAATGAAGTTCAGAAGCTGTCAATGAATAACCAAGAAATCCGAAATCTGTCTGTATCTATATCCGAAATATGAAAAATTATCCAATATTCGAAAAATGGATACGGATACAGTCATATCCGTATTCGATAACTATCTATTCGGTTTTTATCAGGATTATAGTTATTATTTTATATTTTTTAGTACATAAAATGGTTGACGCTAACTATTTTATGTAGGTTAAAAAATTAATGTGTGTATAAAAATCAATTTTTACCACTTAAAATTATATTTCTTAGTGTACCTTTTTTTATATTTAGTAAAAAAGTAAATTTATAATAAAGCAAAATTTTCTATTTATTTGTTTAGATGTATTGGTTGTGAATTGATCGAAGAATATCTGATAAATATACGATATCGGTCCGTATTCATGAATACGGATATCCAATACCCGAAAATGATTTTGTTAGAAAATCTCTTATTTGATTTTAATGACAGCAACTATATAATTATGCCAGAAAACCTCTAAGTTTACTTGGAGGTACATAAGTATCAAAAAGAGACAAACAAATAAGTTCGACATGAAGATACACAGTACAAAAGAGAATAAAAGTATATACGAGGAGATATGACGACCGACATCAAAACCGGGCTGAAATTGAAGAAAACAAATAGGTTTTATATCTTAATTTTTGTCAGTTTAGATTTTATGTACAATCGCATTCGACCCAGGAATAAAAGTATATACTAAATATCGTGTTCCATTTCCATATCGTGTTCGACCCAATAAACATTCTGACCAAATGGAAAAGATGTTGGAAATTTTCAAACAAGTGAAAGTAAACATTCCGCTCCTTGATATCGTTCAACAAGTCCCAACTTATGCTAAGTTTCTAAAGGACTAGTGTAGTAAAAAACGACACATTCATGTACCTAAGAAAGGCTACCAGACTTAAAGAAGTCTAGTCCAAATCAATTCCCTTTAAACACAAAGATTCAGGATGTCCGACGATCTCGGGCACGATAGGAGACAAAACGATTAACAAGTGCTTACTAGACTTGGGTGCGAGTGTCAATTTGATTCCTTATCCGGTTTACCAGCAACATGGCTTGGGTGAACTAAAACCGACGAAAGTAACTCTTCAATTTGTCGGTCATTCGATAAAGAAACCCGTTGGAGAAATCGAGGGCATACTCACCAAAATTGGTCAATTCGTATTCCCCGTCGATTTCATCGTTTTAGAGACACAACCCGTGAACAATCCTATGAGTCAAATTCCGTTGATTTTAGACCGACCTTTCTTAGCTACTTCAAATGCTCTAACCAATTGTCGAAACGGTTCGATGAAAATTTCTTTTGGAAACATGACTTTGGATCTTAACATCTTCAATCTTGAAAATCAATCGAACGAATCACTTGATCAAACATTAGAAGTTAGTTCCATTCAGGAAAATTTTGATAATGAAATAGTTGACCTGAACCACGAACATGAGACCGAATATGAACAACTGTTTCAAGATGAGCCTAACGAAATTGAAAATGCACTTCCGTTTGAACCCCTTACTGTTGAGTCGGAACTTCAACCGAATTCTTTGATTGAGCAACCCCCGAGGTTGGACCTCAAACCCCTTCCTAATTACCTTAAATATGCATACTTAGGTGACAATAAAACATTTTCTGTCATACTATCTACAACTCTCTCTCTTGATCAAGAAGCTTCCCTTTTTTCAATTTTGTCGAAAAACAAAGAAGCAATTGGATGGTTGATCACCGATATAAAGGGAATTAGTCCCGCTCTTGTTCAACATCTCATCCACTTAGTTGACGAAGCCAAGCTTGTTCATAACGCGCAACGAATGTTTAACCCAAAAATGAAGGATGCGGTTCGAGATGAAATTCTTAAACTCCTCGATAAGGGAATCATATACCACATCTTTGATAGTTCGTGGGTTAGCCCAATTCATGTAGTGCCTCAAAAGTCTGGACTTACCGTTATCAAGAACGACGCTAACGAACTCAATCCAACTCGTACGCAAACGGGTTGACGTGTTTGCATTGATTATCGAAAATTAAATGTTGCAACACGTAAATATCACTTTCCTCTTCCTTTGATCGACCAAATGCTTGAACGATTAGCCGACCATGAGTTTTATTACTTTCTTGATGGTTATTACGGTTATAACCAAATTCTAATCGCTCCCAAAGATCAAGAGAAATTGACTTTTACATGTCTCTTTGGCATTTATGCATATCGACGTATGCCATTTGGCCTTTGCATTGCTCCTGCTACTTTCTAAAGATGCATGGTCAGCATCTTTTTCGATATGATCGAACGCTTTCTGGAAGTGTTTATGGACGATTTTTCCACCTTTGGAAACTCTTTTTCTGAGTGCTTACACTATCTGGAGTTGGTTCTTAATCGATGCAAAGACAAAAACTTAACGTTAAATTGGAAAATATGTTATTTCATGGTCAAACACGACATTGTTCTTGGGCATGTAATTTCAAACAAAGGCATTGAGGTGGATAAAGAAAAAATTGACGTAATTGCAAATCTACCTATTCCTAAATCTGTCAAGGACATTTCTTCATTTCTTGGACATGTTGGTTTCTATCGACGCTTTGTGAAAGACTTTAGTAAAATCACTCGACCACTGACGATTCTTCTTGGAAAAGACGTTCCATTTGACTTTAATTCCGATTGTGCTTCTGCATTCGAACGTCTCAAAAATGAACTCATTTCCGCTCCTACCATTTGCTCACACAACTGGGATCTTCCTTTTGAAATAATGTGTGACGCTTTTAATTTTTCATTTGGTGCTGTCATAGGACAACGCATCAACAAAATTCTTCACGTCATCTAGTACGCCAGTATGACTCTAAACGATGCTCAACTAAATTACATGACCATTGAAAAAGAGATTCTAGTAGTAGTCTTTGCACTTGAAAAATTCCGACCTTATTTGATTGGCTCATACATTACTGTTTACACTGACCATTCCACTCTTAGATACCTTTTCACTAAAATGGATGCTAAGTCTCGTTTGATCCGTCGGATCTTGTTACTCCAAGAATTTGACCTTACAATCAAAGATAAAAAAGGATCTGACAACGTCATTGCTGATCATCTGTCATGTTTTCCGAACGCACCATCTTCTTTACCGATTAACGAGAACTTTCACGATGAACAACTCCTTTCTATTTTCGTCGATCCATGGTATGCCGACATAGTAAACTATTTAGTCACTAAGGAAACTCCTTCATTTTGGTCAAAACAAGATAAATATAAATTTCTTTTCCAAGTTAAGTACTTCTATTTGGATGATCCATACTAGTTTAAGTACTATTCCGACTAAATTATTCGACGTTGCATTCCGGATTGTAAAATCAAAAGTGTTCTTTCATTTTGTCATGACCAAGCTTTTGGTGGTCACTTTGGTCCGCAGAAAACCACGTAAAAGTGCTTTCATATGGTTTTTATTGGTCTACGCTTTTTAAAGATGCATTTGAATTTTGTAAAACTTGCGATCGTTGCTAAATGTTAGGAAGAATCTCTCGACGATACATGATGCCTTTGAACCCCATTCCTCTAATCGAAATCTTTTACGTTCGGGGTATTGACTTTATGGAACCATTTTCCAATTCTTTTGAAAATCTGCACATTCTTCTTGCTGTTGATTACGTCTCTAAATGAGTTGAAACAATTCCTTGTAAAATAAATGACCACAAAGTTGTTGTGAAATTCATAAAAGAAACCATCTTTTCGAGGTGTGGAACACCTCGCATAATAATAAGTGACAATGGAACCCATTTCTGTAATCGTTCATTCGAAACTCTAACGAAGACATACACTCCTTATCACCCTCAAACTTGTGGCCAAGTTGAAGTTTCAAATCGCTAAATTAAACAAATTTTGGAGAAAACTGTAAATAAAAATCAAAAAGATTGGTCACAAAAATTGACAAATGTGCTTTGGGCTTATAGAACTGCATATAAAACCAATCTTGGGTGTCTCCTTTAAGGCTTGTATATGGTAAAGCATGCCATTTACCCGTTGAACTTGGACATAGTTGTGATGACCCACATTTCGGAAGATTTAGATCGACAATAATCCACACATGTCCAACTCAAACAATAATCTGAAACACAGATAATCAATGAGGTTAATTAAGAAAATAAGAAAATAAGAAAAGAAGAAAACATATACAGAATCTTGCAGCGGAATGAAAAAAGATAATAATCAAATAAACAGTTCATGAAGCTATTTATACTATACATTTGATTATAATTTATACAACATTTATCAGAGTTATATATACAACAGAATAATAGAGTAATGCAGTAGAACAACATGATGCAGGGAATAGTACTAGTAATAATAATATACCAAATCTTCGTCTTCGTCCTCTAGAAAATAATCTTTAATGCGCTGAAAACTCAAGGCTAACCCGAGCGTAATGAAAAGACAAAACACTCGAGTCAGGACTAAAGTATCCTTATGTGAGTCAAATCAAAATCACATATAACAGGAGTGTAATAGCGTTAGAGATGTTTATGGGATTTCATATCTCCTACCTAGTATATAACGTGCGTGCAATAACTCAAGAGATGTTACGGCATTTTCAATCTCTTAAGGATCCGTCAAATTATCTATATATAGTAGAATACGCTATATATGTAATGTCTAATCAGTAAACTAAATATTTTTATAGCGTTAAGGCTTTCCATTAATCCCCCTTAACGCGTTTTTAAGCATTGTCGTATAGTTTGCATATAACGCCCCAGTAGCATGTCGGGGGATAGGGATGCGCCGTGATACGACAACACTAAACCAAACTCGTAGTGGTCTCGTATAAGGATAAAAGTATGACAATGCACGTGAGGCAATACTCAAGGTAGGATACTACTAGTTCGGATCGTAGGGCTGGTGGTAACGCATCGTAGCCACGACCGCCCACCGCGTTCATCCATCCCATATCGAGTCAAAGGGAGGTCATCCCAAATCAAGGTGCACCAATCGAAACCAACATCAAAGATAATAGTATGGACCAAGTCCAAAAAGAAAATCGAAGAACGGGTGTCCGCTAGAGGTAATTAGCCTCATTGGCCCTGTCAAGCCTGTTAGTCCATGAGTTGATGGTTTTGATGACAATAACCTTAGAATAAGATTATAAAATATAAATACTAACATTATAGTTTAGATATATATGTATATGCAGGATTTAACCATGCAGGCACCAAGAATGAAGACTGTACAGTATAGAGATTCAAGATATCAAGATTGAAGACTCATGAGTATCAAGATTATCAAGAGTTCAAGATTTCAAGATAAGTATTGAGTCTAGAATTTTGTTAAAACTTCACAATAGCACTGAAATCTTCACTTCATTTCTCTTTTGGGATGGAACCCATTTCTACCTTTTTAGTGGCTTACAAACCCACGACAAGTAGCTTACAAACCTATGACAAGTGGCTTACAAACCCACAAACATCCTAGTTTTGTACAAGTTCTCGAGTCCTGATATGATGAGATATTCTGTAGGAAGAAGCTTGCAAAACTACTTCAAAATGTTTTTCAAAACAACTTCGGAATGATTTTCAAAATTGCTTTTCAAAATGTTTTAGCCTTAAAAATTATCTTTTCAAATGATTTTCAAAAAGATGTTTTAGCCTTAAATATTCTTGTTTTTAAACTTCGTTTGTTTTAAACTATCTTTTAATTATAATATATTTATACTTAGATTTAAATATAAAATTATAGTAAAATTATATATATATTGTTCTCTATATTTATCTATGTGTTTTATCTATACTCAAGTATATTTATAATGTTTAAAATAGTTTTAATATAAGATAAAGGTTATTTTCAAAGAAAAACAAAACATCAAAATTTCCTTTGGGATGTTGACATGCCCTAGTACCCCATGTCGACATAGTGTCAGTTAGTTTCAAAATTTGAATTTCAAAAGAAGTGTGTATTCACCATAACCTTTAACGAATGGACATGACTGTTGTTCTTCTATAAATAGGAGTTAGTTTCAATGAATTTAAGATCAGATTTTCTGGTTTTTCACTTCTCTTCTTCTTCCACATTTTCTTATTCAAAATCCTATCATTACTCTGCCAAAATCAACATTGAATCTAACTAGATAAACTCTGGTTTGATTCTGTATCACTATCTCAATAAGATCCAAGTGCTATTCAGAGTTATAGGCTTCTTTGTAATCTATCTAGCGAGAAAAGGTGTGATTGTAGCCTTGGAAATCAATTGGGTGAACTTGTTGCCCCGGAAATCAAGTATCTCTACCCAAAGGATTGTGATTCTGGAGGGTGTACCTCGTAGCCTTGAAACCGAGGGTTGTAATTGTTGAATTGCTTTTGAAAGGAAATCCGTACTTAGTTGTGCGGGACTGGATGTAGGGTAACTCCGAACCAGTATAAAATTCGGTGTGTTCTTTCCTTTACTGCATTTACTTTATTTCTACATCTGTGTTTGTTTATGTGATTACATCTGTGTCTGAATATTGCATACATTTGTGATCAAATTAACATAAACTCAAAAAGATTTAGTAATTTCTTAAAAACACTATTCACCCCCCTTCTAGTGTTATTCCCAGCCTTAAGATCCATATTCCTCATTCCTCTCAAAGCCTTCCTATTTTAGTCATTTCAAATTGGCACGAGTGCCGGGGTCTATCCATCATCGTTCTCTTTCTTCAAATCCAGCAAACGTATGCCAAATCCAATCACTTCATTCTGGAGTCTCCTCTATGTACACAGATATTAAAGTGGTTCCAATATTGACAGAGGGTATGCCAATAAGAGGCCCTGGTCTCTTTAACAACCAAACGTCGGTTTACACATCGGTTGGTACTTTTACATTTCAAAAATGATTCATACTTGATATCAAAATATCAGATTCGCTTCAAAATATCATTCATTTCAAAATATCATATTTATTGAAAATATGCTATTTTTACTTCAATAATCATTTCAAATTTCAACTTAGGTTATAACTTCATTTGAACCCAATTCGCATTTTAATCAACGATTTAAATATAAACATTCCAACCTTGCACAGTTTGAATTTTTAGAAAATAGTTTGAATAGTTTAAATAGTTTAAAAAGTTAAAATAGTTTGATATAAAATGGTTTGAGTATTGAAAATGGTTTATATAGTAAAATAGTTTAGAAAAAATCAAAATAATTTGAAAATTTAAAAAGATAAATTTTTAAACAGTTTATATTAAAATAACTTATTTTGAATAGTTTCAAATCAAACTGTCTCTTTCCATTTCCAATAAATCTGGACCCTGGTCCAAATTTCAATCAAATTGATTCAATTTCAAATCTTTCAATTTATAATCATCTTTAATCTCAAATCAATTCAAATCGACTCAATTTCTTTTTCAATTCAAATCCACTTCAATTTCAATTTAAATTAATTTTGATTTCGATTTCAATTCGAATTAATTTTGATATCGATTTCCATTCGAATTAATTTCAATTTGATTTCAATTGATTCGACTCAAATAGTTTAAATTGCAGTTTAATTCCCAATTTTAAACCATTCCAGTTTATATAAATTTCGAGTTCAATTTCAAATATTGATTTAAATCACTTAATTCAAATTAAACTTCAATGTTCGAATTTTGATTCAAATCTTTAAATTAATTCCATTTCGAATATTTCAATTCCGAGCCCAAATTAGAAATATCCATTTATATCACTTTTACTTAAATAAATTTGAAGTTCAATTAAAAGTTCAAACCTTTAAAACAATTCAATTTCCATAATTTAAGTCATATTTCAATCATAATTTCAAATTCCAAATCAAATTCTTTAAAACAATTTCTTTTACTTAATTTCAACATTTCAAGCTTGAGTTCAAAAATAATCCAATTCCCATATTTCGATTCTATTTTATTTTATAAAACAAAATCATTTGAATAATTTCAATCCAAAATTTTAAAATCATTTAATTTAACTAATCCGGTGTCCCTATATAATTTTCTATCCTATGACCAAGTGAATAGTTATTTCAATTTAATTTTAGGGATGGATATATATCATTTCAATCCAAATCACATTGTCATAGGTATATATCATTTCAACCCATTTCTTAATTTATTCGAAATAATTCAATTTATAGTTTTATATAATGTCAATAATATACGGGGTGATAACAAGATATATATAAAATAAATAAACATCCAATCATCCAAAATATCAACCAATAGGCATCCATCACAATCAACATCCAAAATAGACAATAAATCCCAACGGTTAACTAGTTATTAATAATCGGGAATTTAACCAGAGGTTTAATTCCAATTTCAATTTAACTGTTAATTCAAAATTTCTAACAAGTAAAAAAATTTCTATCATAATTAAATGTCAATTCATTTACCAAACATCAACCAATAAAATTAAATCACTTTATAATTTCGATTAAACTAACAAAAAATATTTTAGTCTTCGTGAGCGGTTTAAAACACTCACCTTTATTTGAAACTGAAAATTTCTCAGCATCAAATAAATACCCCTTCAATACCATGCCATAGATGACGTCGATACGAATCCAATGCAAAAGAAAGCACTCGAATCCGACCTTGTACGAATGATATACCAATGAATTAGCAAAACGAATAATTAAAAATTTAATTAACTAAACTAATTAACATAATAATATAATTAACTAACTCCTAACCTTCTCAAATCTCGTTCGTATCATGCAAAATGAATACGCGATGAACCCATTCTCAGGCGACCCACTTCTCCACGCGCCACCACTATCGACGATCGGACCATCGCCGCTCCACCTCCACACCCAGCTCTGACCTTTCCCTACCTCGCACTGCCGGCCTCGACTCCAACAATGCTCCAAAATTGAACATGAAGGGAAAAAGGCGAGTGCCATACATCTGGCAACCACCGCCACCATAGTGCTCCAATCGCTACCAAACTTTGGCAGCATGTAGCTCTCGTCCCCCTCTACACGTTTGCTTCAGGTGCCGTCGACTATCGAGCGATGACGACGACAAATTTTGCCTCGCAAGATCCGAATGTCGAGGTCGATTTCTGGTCGCCTCGTTGCTCCGTTCGACAATCCAACCGGTCCTCGTGTAGAGCTCGCTGAGACGAACAACTTTCATTTTAGGACCATTGCTTGAAATGTCGTTAATGGTTCTGATCGATGGTGATCGTTGGATATAGTTGTTTGAATTTAAAAATGAACGAATGATTTCCTCTGGTAGGCGCGATTTTTATAAAGGCAGGGGAAGTACAGTGCAAATGTGGGAAGTATTGACAGACATGACATGAAAGTATGGGTTAGGGTTGACTTATATATATATTATTTAAATTAGAAAATATTTGACTTTAAACGTCCGAAATTCTCGAGCTCCAAACGAGGCATGCCGCTTAGAGTTCTATATGTTATACCCCTATTCTAAACGCAATAGACCTAGTCTTGAGGCCTAATTTGATCGTATGCAAAAGATAGCTTTTCAAACCAAATTATCTTTATTAAATTTCTTTAACTAATTTTTTTACGCGTTTCAAGCTCGCATTGCCAAACGATAAGTCTGATCGCTACGAAACATGAAATCCTATAATAATTCACTATTACGGATCCGATGAAACTGGGTTCGTCGAAATCCTAGACAGTGCCTGAACTGGCTATTTTTACACGTTAATTAAAACAAGAAATTTCCAAAATAAATTTATTCACTATAAATTCAATTTTAAAAGTTAATAATCTTCATTCTTGTTTATATAAAATTTAAATCAACCTTCGAAATTCTTTTCATTCATATTAAATTCAGTATTCAATTATTTAAATAATTTCCAATATTAAATTTAAACAATTTAATTATCCAATAAATCACTATAACTAAAATATAAGTTATTTAAGTTATAAATTTTACTTTTAAAAAGAATTTAAATAGAAAAACAATCACTTCCATTTTATAGGAATTCAACATTTATTATTCAATTACAACTATTGATTATAAACAAATTCAGTACATAGAATTTCATTTCAATACTTGTTATTGACTAAATCTTCGAAATTGATTATTTCAAAATCTTATTCAAGTTCACATTAAATAAATTTACATAAATAAAAAGGGGCATTTCACCAGAAGGACAAACTTTGCAGTCCAATTAGTTTCTAGGACACACATTCAAAGAAATTACTTTCAAGGCCAAAATCAGCAGAATAATTACTTTCAAGGACAAAGTCAGCAGTCCAATTACTTTCAAGGACATAATTTCATAGGTTTTTAGGCCCTAGAAACTAATTATTTTACGTTTTGTCCTTGAAAGTAATTATTTCAGTTGTGTGCCCTAGAAACTAATTCCACTTGCTAAAGAGGCCCTTGTGGCTAATTTCCACTAAATAAAACATAAATTTCTATTTCCAACCATTTTGGTTCAATAATCATATTAAATTTAATAATTTAAAATAGTTAAAAATATGGGTCCTTACATTCTCCTCGCTCAAAACTTTTCGTCCTCGAAAAGGGGTTAAGTAGGGAATCAAACCTTTGATATATTTTACTCAAAACGATCAATTTATAAACATAAAAATCTTATTTTGCAAAACTTTAACTATGCTTTCACTACGCCACTTCGATATCGACTTTACGGGAATTAAAACTTATTTATAAAAACAAATTATAAAATTTTTAAAATCTTAAAATTTTTCAAACACCTTGATTTATAGAAAATTTCGACGGCATCTACTTTGCGCGGCTCGATCGGACAAATTTACAATATACATATATAACCAAATATACATCTCATCTCAATGATGAGGCATCCCGTAGAGAAAAATATAAAAGTGTAGTATGTAATTCGAGATATGTACCCTATTATGATTAATATGAGCTATTTCGCTCATATTAGCAAGAAAAAGCAAATTAAACCGCGTATACATCCAAACGGCCTTCGTACGTACCTATCTCAACTCAAATTAGAATATTAGTTGCATATAAAAGATATAGAAACATGTATGAGTTTAATAGAACCATATAACATGAATTCTGAATCCAAACCATAAATAAGAGCACAAATACATAACATAACAATCATATGAACCAAAAATAGTTATAACAATGATTTACAACAAAAGAAATCATCCAACAATTAATATTCATCTAATTAATTCATAACTATATTAATTTACATTATCCAATGTCAATATTTAATTTATACACGTCATTTCTTATTAACATCCAATTTTTATTAACAGTTAATTGGTTTACTTCCAATTTATTCATATCTATTTCATTTACATTCAATTTATTCAAATTTTCAATTATTTCACTTTTTTTAATCATATTTCATATAAATTCATTTATGTACCATTTTATAATCATTTCATTTAACCTTATTTAAGTTGAATTTTATTTAATTACCACTTAGTATATTCTCTTTAATACTAATATCATTTATAAACCATTTCATAAACCATTTAAGTTTATTATAAACATTTTATAAAATGCAACTCATGTTTATTATTACATCATAACTTAAGTTCATATTAATTCACTGATTAAATTCATTAGTTCATTTCATTAATTCATATCATTAACTTTACTTAAGTAAATTTTATATTATAACTCAAATTCATATTAATAATTTTTTTCTTTTTATCACAATCAGTTTCATTCAACTTTTCTTAAGTTAACTTTCATATTATAATTCATTCAATTAACCTATTTCATTAATTCATTCCATTCAACTTGACTTAAGTAAAATTTCTTTTCATAACTCGAATTTCAGCTTTCTTAGTTCATTAATTATTTTCTTAAGTTTACAATCATTTTATATAGACGTATCTTCTTTTACACAATATTATCCAAATTGTAATTATCTCAGAAAGCTACAACTAAATCTTAAAACATCCTTTGCAAATTTAGTTTTTTATTTTACAAACAATTTACAAAGATATGATTTAATTCATTATTTGTTTACCTTCTCTTAAGTTCATATCTAAACAGTATTTTCCTTTTTGCTACTCAAATGATTCATTTAACATTTCTTAGAACATTAACTAAGTGTATAACATTTCTTATAACAAATTAATTTAAATTTTTATTTTTATAAACATTTCTTTTAACATAATTTTAATTTGAAACATTTTTATTACTAATGTTCATACTTGTATTATATTCAATTACATATTCATATTTAACATTTCAACTTTTTAAACATTTCTGATAAGTTTTATATATGTTTTTAGAATGTAATTGAGTGTTATACAAATTTATCTTATTCATTTTAGT
Organism: Allium fistulosum; assembly: GCA_030737815.1. NCBI lineage: Eukaryota > Viridiplantae > Streptophyta > Magnoliopsida > Asparagales > Amaryllidaceae > Allium > Allium fistulosum. Next base: position 895,515,206 of record CM060907.1, on the reverse strand, counting down.
TAACAAGAATGTTTAATAATTTACACAAGTTTAAATTTCCATTATCTTGAAATTTAAAAGTTATAATTTAACTTCTCATATTTCATTTAAACACTTAGCTTCAATTTCTTATTTCTCATTTTAGAAGTTTCCAACAAAAAAATTCACTTAATTCCAACAACTGAAAATCATTAATTAATAGAAACTTAAGAATTCAAATACCAGGTTCATTTCAAATCATTTTGAAATAATATATATACTCATATCTTTTATATATATCAAATCGTATTTAGGAATTTTATCAAAGTTTATTTATCGAATCAAATGCGTAGCAAAGCTACTAAGTGGCCTCCCCCACTTTGAGACTCGAAAATGAATGTCGAGGATGCGACCGTTATCACCGAAATTATTTTACCACGACAGAAGAGGGGAGTACATGATTTATTTCCTTCTATTTCCTTTTGAAACATTTCTATTCATAAATATTTTTAAATAATACTAATTATTATATTACAATCTTAGAGAACAATTTCAAAAGCACCGGTATTTAAGTTCTCAATTCTCAGCTTTTAAATGCTTTCTATTTATAAGCTATATTTAATATATACTTATACAATGTAACGACCCGTATTTTTAACTATTTTAAATTATGTAATTTGATATAATTATTGAATAAAAATGGTACAAAATAAAAATTTAATGATTTTGAATGTAAGTTATTGGATATGAACTTGAATAAAATTTGAAATAAACTAATTTCGAAGATTTGGCGATAACAAGTATTGAAATGAAATTCTATATATTAGCTGGGTTTATAATCAATAACTAAAGTTGAATAATAATTGGGAATTATTCAGATAGAAATAAAATGATGTTGATAACTAAATTTATTTGGAACTTAATGATTTATTTATAAATAGGATAATTAAATTGTTAAATTTAACATTGGAAATTGTTTAAATAATTGAATCTTGAATTAATGTGGATGAAAACAATATCAAAAATTGATTTAAGTTTTATTTAAATACGAATGAATATTTTTTTTAGCATTTAAAATTGGATTTAAAAGTGAATAATTAAAAATTGAAAATTTTATATTATAATTGACGAGTAAAAATAGCCTTCCGGGGCACGGTCTCAGATTTCGACGAAACCAGTTCTATTGGATCCGTAATAGTGTATTATTATTGGATTTAAAATTTTGTAGAGTTTAGAGTTATTATTTGATCGCATGGGATAGAAACGCGTTGAAATTTATATCGAATATTCAATATAATAATTGGGTCCATAAAGCTATCTTCTCCATATGATCGAATTAGGACATGAAACTTATTCCATTTCATTCGGAATTGGGATACGCCTGGTGGCACGCCTCGATAGGGGTTCGAGATTTTAAGTTATATAAGCGGGATATTTTAAATTTAAAATTATATATATATATATGACTTTGACTTGTCTACTTCCTTTCACCATCAGCACACTCTATACTGAGACAAGCCACCCTAGTGCCTATCTTCTTCTTGGAAATGCTTCCCTCCCTTTACTTTTTAAATAACAGCCGAACAACATAGAAGTAAAAAGAGCAAAGGAAAACTTTGAAAATCAAATTCTCCAATTCTACATAGCATAAAATTCCCAAACTAATTTTAAAAATCAAGTTTTGTTGAGAGCTTCGATCTGGGATAGTTTTGTGAGGTGGAGCCATGAATTTGGAGGGATGGCCGAATGAGTTTGGAGCTAAGGTTTGAGTTTTTGTTTGATTTAGGGTCGATTCGATTCATGGAGGGTGGATTCGAGTTCGTGACGCGAAGGAGCATCTTGGGAGGGATTTTGGAGGAGTGCGGCTGCTTAGGGAATGGTGCGACATGTTGTACGATGGGGTTTTGCACAAGTAGGTTGCGGCTAGCATGGAGCATTCAAACGATGGTTTTTTGGCATGAGCAGGTGCGGTTCGTCGAGAGAAGGCTGTTGGCGGAAGCAGAATTGATTTTCGTGGTGTCTTGCTCCGTGTCACCTTTTTTCGTGCACGACATGTATGGGTTCATGCATAAGGGAGTTGTTGTGTCTTTGGGAGAGATGAAGTTGTCAGAGGGGGTATAAGCGTAATTTAAAAATAAGTGATTTGATTTAAATTTTAATTATCAATAACTTACAAATTGTTTATCTCTCTCATACGAGGTCCGATTTGGACAAAACTTTTTGCGTTGCGATCATGATGATGAGAGCTTCGCAATGAAACTGGTTTGGATGGATTTGGAGACAGTGGAAATTTGGGCTAAAATCGGACGTTGTTTGATTTTAGTTCCAAAACGGAACACCGCGGCGACAAAAAAATAATAAAGGTGAGTGTTTTATAACGCTCACAACATACTAAAATTTTATGATGTTTGTTAAATTGATATCACGAAGTTATTTATTTTATGGATTGTCATTTGGTAGTTAAATTGACGTATAAATTGATATCTGAATTAACTTTAGAAATTAAAATTGACAGTTAAATTTAAAGTTGGAATTTAATTGCTAGTAAAATACCCGATATTGATAACTATGGAATTATTGTGAATCATTGGCTGATTTGGATGTTGATTGTGATTAATGCTATTGATTGATGTTTTGGATGATTTGGATGTTTATTTATTTTGATATATCTTGTTATCATCCTGTATATTATTTACAGTATATAAAACTGTAAATTGAATTACTTCTAATAAAATAAGAAATAGGTTGAAATGATATATACCTATGACACTGTGATTTGGGTTGAAATGATATATATCCATCCCTGAAATTAAATTGAAATAACTGATCACTTGGCCATAGGATAGAAAATTATGTACAAACACCAGATTTGTTAAATTAAATGATTTTAATTTATTTATTTTTGGTTTGAAATTTATTTAAATGATTTGATTTTAAGAAAATGATAAATCAAATTTATAGAAATCGAACTATTTCGAAATTGAGCTCGAAATTGAATTATATTTGAGGATTTGGATTTCAAGTTGGGTATTGAAAGTAAATTGATTTAAGTGTTTTGAATCGATGTTTTGAAAATGGAACTCGGAATTGATAAAAATCGAAATGGTTCAAAATTTGAAAATATTTTGGAATTGTAATTGAACTTAATTTGAAATGGGAATTGAAATTAATTTGAAATTGACATCGAAATTAATTTGGAATCGAAGTAAAATTGGACTTGAAATCAGAATTGAATCGATTAAATCAAAATGGAAATTTAAAAGTGAATTGAATTGGGAAATTTTGAAATTGAATCAGTTTGACTTTGAAACTATTTTCAAATAAATTATTTTGATATAAACTATTTTAAATCTATCTTTTTAAATATTGAAATTATTTTGGACTTTCCAAACGATTTTGCTATATAAACCATTTTAATACTTAAACTATTTTATATTAAGCTATTTTAACCATTTGAACTATTTTTTATCTATTTTAACCATTTAAACTATTTTTAACTATTTTAATTATTTAAACTATTTTAAACTATTCAAACTATTTTTCGAAAAAATTCAAACTGGTCAAAGGTGAAATGTTTATAATTAAGTCTTGGATTTAAGTGCGAATTGGGTTTAAATGAAGTTATAACCCAATTTGAAATTCGAAATGATTTTGGAAGCAAAATCGAAATATTGAGGCGAAAATGATTTTTGAAGTGAAATAGTATATTTTGACTAAATATGATGATTTTGAAATGAATTTTATTTTAAAACGAATATGATATTTTGATATAAAGTACGAATTTTGTTCAAAATATAAAAGTACCACCGGTGTGTAAAACGACGTTGGATTGTTAAAGAGACCGGGGCCTCTTATTGGCATACTCTCTATCAATATTGGAACCACTTTAACAACTGTATACGCGGAGGAGACTCTAGAACGAAGTGGTTGGATTTGGCGTCGTTTGTTGGATTTGAAGAAAGAGAACGATAATGGATAGACCTCGGCACTTGTGCCAATTTGAAATGACTAAAACATGACGGCTTGACGGGGCCAAGTGGGCTAGTTACCCCGGGTGGACATTTGTTCTTCGATTTTCTTGGGCTCGGTCCATATTATTACTCTTGTTGTTGGTTTCAATTGGTGCACCTTGATTTGGGAAAGACTCCCTTTGACTCGATATGGGATGGATGGACGCGGTGGGCGGTCATGGCTATGATGCGTTATCACCAGCCCTGCGACCCGAACTAGTAGTATCCTACCTTGGGCATTGCCTCACGTGCCTTGTCATACTTTTAGCCCGATACGAGACCCATATGATTTTGGTTTAGTGTTGTCGTATCACGGCGCATCCCTATCCACCGACGGTTTACTAGTGTTTTATATGCAAACCGTACGACAATGCTTAAAAACGCGTTAAGGGGGATTAATGTAAAGCCTTAACGCTAAGAAAAATATTTATTTTATTGATTAGACATTATATATGTAGCGTATTCTACTATATATAAATATTTTGACAGATCCTTAAGAGATGGAAAATCTCGTAACATCCCTTGAGTTATTGCACGCACGTTATACATTGGATAGGAGATGTGAAATCCCGTAAACATCTCTGACGCTATTACACTCATGCTATATGCGATATTGATTTTGCTTACATAAGGATATTTTAGTCCTAACTCGACTGTTTTGTCTTTTCATTACGCTCGGGTCAGTCCTGAGTTTTTCAGCTTATTGAAGATTTATTCTGGAGGACGAAGACGAAGATTTGGTATATTATTACTATTAGTATTCCTGCATCAAGTAGTATGCTGCATTATTTATTTATCCCTGATGTATATATATAACTCTGATAAATGTTGTATAGATTATAATCTAATGTATAGTATAAACAGCTTCATGAACTGTTTATTTGATTATTATATTTTATCATTCCACTGTGAGATTCTGTGTTTGTTTTCTTCTTCTTTTCTTATTTTTCTTAATTAACCCCATTGATGATCTATGTTCCGGATTGTTTAAGTCGGACATGTGTGGATTATTAACAATTTAAACCTTCCGAAATGTGGGTCGTCACAGTTGGTATCGGAGCTTTGGTTTAGCGATAACCTTAGCTTTGTGGGGTAACTCATTAGCGATATGGTCAGTAGTACCCTAGAATGCGTTTGAATGTATAAATACGTGTGCGTATTTGTTAGTGAATATAAATATTGTGTTGGTTGATTTGTTGAGTGGCTTATGGATTCTGGTCAATACGAGTAATCAACGTTATTAATAGGGATCTCTAAACACTTGAACAGAACAGCTCAACATAGTATTGTTTTGAAATTGGGTAAATGAAATAATTTTACCCTGATTATGTTTTATATATAAATGAATAATTTTCAGAAATTATTATGGTACATATAGTGCGATTGGTTGTTAGAAATGATAATATTGATCATTATCGTTTATTGTTTGATTAGTCAATATTCCTAAACTATTAGCTATTATATGATTATAAGAAAATGAAATTGTATAAATGTGATTTATAAAATATAATTTGCAAGTAAAATGAATATAAAATTGAGAATTTGAGAATTTTAAATTCCGGTGTTTCTGAAAAAGGTTTTCAAGGTTTGGAAAATAATATCAGTATTGATTAAAAGTATATCCAAATACAAATTGTTTTCAAATAAAATTTAAAATGAATGAATTTGGTACTCCCCTCTTCTGTCACTAAAAAATAACTTCGGTGATGACTGCGCAGCATCATCGACGTTCATTTTCGAGTCTCAAAGTGGGGGAGACTTCTGAGGAGCTTTGCTACGAAATTGTTTTGATAAACGGATTTTGGCTTAAACTCCAAAAGTATGATTTGGTATACAAAAGATATAGGTATATATATTTATTTCAAATGATTTGAAATGAACCCGGTATTTAAATTTTTTAAGTTCTGTTAATTAATAATCTTCAAATTATCTAATGGAAATGAAATATTTGAATGACCAGAGCTTATAAAATAAGAGAATTAAGAAATCAAAGCTAAATGTTTTGAGAAACTTTAGAGTTGAAGTTTGCAACTCTAAAATTGAAAGTAAAGAAAATTTAAAAAAGTTATAATAGTGAACATTATAATTAAGTAAAATGAATCAGATTAATTTGTATAATACCGAATTGCATTCTAATAATATATAGTAAGACTTACCAAATGTTAGAAGTCAAAATGATGATTTGGATATGTAATAAAATATTATACAAGCAAACCAATACTTAAGTAATTAGAACGTTTATAAAAGAAATTTAAGTTGTATGATAAAGGTTATATACTTAATTAGTATATTATGAAATGATTAATGACTAAATGGAATAAGTAAGTGGGACATAAGAATGTAGACAAATGAATTAAATAATATCTTTGAAAATTAGTTATAGAATTAAATATAAATTTGCGAAGAAATTTTGAAATTGAATTTGCAACTTTTGAGATAATTATAAACTTAGATAAAGTCATATATAAGAAGTTGGACTTTTATAGAATGATTGTAAACTAAAGTGATGATTAATAAAATGTTTCACAAATAAATATGTTATTAAATAAAATTGTGAAAACAAATGTGAATTAAGTTGGAAAGAAACTTAAGTAAGGATATAAGAAATAATTCATTAATGATGTTGATGCTAAAATTGAGATATGAACATTATAATTCAAATGTTTCGCGAAAATGTAAAGTAAAGTTCATAGTTTATAACTTTAATAAATGTTAGTTAAACAAGATGTTAAATTAATTGATATGAGATGTTGCTAAACGTAAAATGAAACAATTAAAATTTAACAAATTTAATTGAATAAATTGAATGTGAATGAAATAGATATGAATAAATTGGATGTAAACCAATTAAATGTTAATAAAAATTGAATGTTAATAAGAAATAAAGTGTATAAACTAAATATGGGCATTGGATAATGTAAATTCATATCGTTATGAATTAATTGGAGGAATACTAATAATTAAATGGTTTCTTTTGTTGTAAATCGTCGTTATAACTATTTTATTGTATATGATTGTTGTTTGTTATATATTAATGCTTATGTTATGGTTTGGGTTTAAAATTCATGTTATATGCTTCTATAAAACTCATACATGCTTTCTATATCATTATATGCAACTAATATTCAAAATTAAGTTGAGATAGGTACATACGAAGACCGTTTGGATGTATACGCAGATTATATTTTGATTTTGCTTGCTTAATATGAGCAAACTCGCTCGTATTAATAATAATAAGGTACACATCTCGGATTACATACCGCGCTTTTATATTTTTCCCAACGGGATGCCTCATTATTGAGATGAGATGTATATTTGATATCTATTTGGTATATTTGGGTTATATATTGTATTGTAAAAAATTTCCGATCGAGCCGCGCAAAGGAGACGCTGCCGAAATTTTCCGTAAATCAGGGTGTTAAGAAAATTTTTGAGCTTTTAAAATTTTTATAACTTGTTTTCTTAAATAAACTGTAATTTCCATAAGCCGATCGGAGTGGCATAGCGGAGGCGTAGTAAAAGTTTTCTAATGGATTTTATGTTTTATAAGTTAATTATTTTGAGAAAATATAACAAGTATTAAATTCTCTACTTAGTTCCTTTTTGAGGACGAAAAGTTTTGAGTGGGGGAGAGTGTAACGGCCAGTATTTTTAACTATTTTAAATTATGGAATATGATAAAATTATTGAATAAAAATGGTAAAAAATAAAAATTTAATGATTTTGAATACAAGTTATTGGATATGAACTTGAATAAAATTTTGAAATAAACTAATTTCGAAGATTTAGCATAACGGGTATTGAAATGAAATTCTATATATTAACTGGGTTTATAATCAATAACTGAAGTTGAATAATAATTGGGAATTATTCAGATAGAAATAAAATGATGTTGATAACTAAAATTTATTTGGAACTTAATGATTTATTTATATTGATTTATAGAATAATTAAATTGTTAAATTTAATATTGGAATTTTTTTAAATAATTGAATCTTGAATTAATGTGAATGAAAACGATATCAAAAATTGATTTAAGTTTTATTTAAATACGAATGAAGGTTTTTTTTAACATTTAAAATTGGGTTTAAAAGTGAATAATTGAAAATTGAAAATTTTATATTATAATTGACGAGTAAAAATAGCCTTCCTACGCACAGTCTCGGATTTCGACGAAACTAGTTCCATTGGATCCGTGATAGTGTATTATTATCGGATTTCAAATTTCGTAGCGTTTAGGGTTATTGTTTGATCGTACGGGATAGAAACGTGTTGAAATTTATATTGAAAATTCAATATAATAATTGGGTCCAAAATGCTATCTTCTCTATACGATCAAATTAGGACTTGAAACTTATTCCATTGCGTTCAAAATAGGGGTATATCATTATGACGCCTGGCAGCACGCCTCAATAGGGGTTCGAGATTTTAAGTTCCATAAGCGGGATATTTTGAATTTAAAATTATATATATATATATATATATATATATATATTTGACTTTCACTAGCCTACTTTCTTTCACCATCAGCCCACTCTATGCTGAGACAAGCCACCTTAGTGCCAATCTACTTCTTTGAAACGCTTCCCTCTCTTCTCTTTTTAAATAACAGCCAAACAACATAGAAGGAAAAAGAGCAAAGGAAAACTTTGAAAATCAAATTCTCCAATTATACTCAACAAAAGATTCCCAAACTAATTTTAAAAATCAATTTTTGTTGAGAGCTTTGATCTAGGATAGTTTTATGAGGTGCGGTCGGGAATTTGGAGGGATGGCCGAATGAGTTTGGAGCTAGGGTTTGAGATTTTGTTTGATTTAGGGCTCGGTTCGATTCATGGAGGGTGGATTCGAGTTCGTGACACGAAGGAGCATCTTGGGAGGGATTTTGGAGGAGTGCGGCTACTTGGGGAATGGTGCGACATATTGTATGGCGGGGTTTTGCACGAGTAGGTCGCGGCTAGCATGGACCATTCGAACGATGGTTTTCAGGCATGGGCAGGTGCGGTACGTCGAGAGAAGGCTGTTGGCGGAAGCGGAATTGATTTTCATGGTGTCTAGCTCTGTGCCACCCTTTTTCGTGCACGGCATGTATGGCTTCGTGCATAAGGGATTTGCTGTGTCTTTGGGAGAGATGAGGTTGTCAGAAGGGGTATAAGCGTAATTTAAAAATAAGTGATTTGATTTAAATTTTAATTATCGATAACTTACAAATTGTATATCTCTCTCATACGAGGTCCGATTTGGACGAAACTTTTTGCGCTGCGATCGTGATGATGGCAACTTTGCAATGAAGCTAGTTTGGATGGATTTGGAGACAGTGGAAATTTGGGATAAAATCGGATGTTGTTCGGTTTTAGTTCCAAAACGGAACGCCTCTACGACAACAGAAAATAAAGTTGAGTGTTTTATAACGCTCACAACATACTAAAATTTTATGATGTTCGTTAAATTGATATCACGAAGTTATTTATTTTATTGACTGGCATTTGGTAGTTAAATTGACGTATAAATTGATATCTGAATTAACTGTAGAAATTAAAATTGGCAGTTAAATTTAAAGTTGGAATTTAATTGCCAGTAAAATACATGATATTGATAACTATGGAGTTATTGTGAATCATTGGCTGATTTGGATGTTGATTGTGATGAATGTTATTGATTGATGTTTTGGATGATTTGGATGTTTATTTATTTTGATATATCCTGTTATCATCCTGTATATTATTTACAGTATATAAAACTATAAATTGAATTACTTCGAATAAAATAAGAAATAGGTTGAAATGATATATACCTATGACACCGTGATTTGGGTTGAAATGATATATATCCATCCCTGAAATTAAATTGAAATAACCGATCACCTGGCCATAGGATAGAAAATTATGTACGAACACCTGATTTGTTAAATTAAACGATTTTAATTTTTTTTTTGAAATTTATTTAAATGATTTTATTTTAAGAAAATGATAAATCGAATTTATGGAAATCGAACTATTTCGAAATTGAGCTCGGAATTGAATTATATTTCAGGATTTGGATTTCAAATTGGGTATTGAAAGTAAATTGATTTAAGTGTTTTGAATCGATGTTTTGAAAATCGAACTCGGAATTGATAAAAATCGAAATGCTTCAAAATTTGAAATTGAAATTATTTTGAAATTGTAATTGAAATTAATTTGAAATGGGAATTGAAATTAATTTGAAATTGAGATCGAAATTAATTTGGAGTCGAAGTAAAATTCGGCTTGAAATCAGAATTGAATCGATTAAATCGAAATGGAAATTTAAAAGTGAATTGAATTGGAAAATTTGGAAATTGAATCAGTTTGACTTTGAAACTATTTTTAAATAAATTATTTTGACATAAACTATTTAAATCTATCTTTTTAAATATTCAAATTATTTTGGATTTTCCAAACGATTTTGCTATATAAACCATTTTAATACTTCAACTATTTTATATTAAATTATCTAAACCATCTAAACTATTTTTAACTATTTTAACCATTTAAACTATTTTAATTATTTAAACTATTTTAAAACTGTCCAAACTATTTTTCAAAAAAATTCAAACTGGTCAAGGGGTGAAATGTTTATAATTAAGTCTTGGATTTAAGTGCGAATTGAGTTAAAATGAAGTTATAACCCAAATTGAAATTCGAAACGATTTTGGAAGCGAAAACGAAATATTGAGGCGAAAATGATTTTTGAAAGGAAATAGTATATTTTGAGTAAATATGATGATTTTGAAATGAATTTGATTTTAAAGCGAATATGATATTTTGATATTAGGTACGAATTGTTTTCGAAATATAAAAGTACCACCGGTGTGTAAAACGACGTTCGGTAGTTAAAGAGACCGGAGCCTCTTATTGGCATACTCTCTGTCAATATTGGAACCACTTTAACAATTGTGTACGTGGAGGAGACTCCAGAACGAAGTGGTTGGATTTGGCGTCGTTTGCTGGATTTGAAGAAGGAGAACGATGATGGATAGACCCTAGCACTTGTGCCAATTTGAAATGACTAAAACATGACGGCTTGACCGGGCCAAGTGGGCTAATTACCCCAAGCGATCATCCGTTCTTCGATTTTCTTGGACTCGGTCCATATTATTACTCTTGTTGTTGGTTTGGATTGGTGCACTTTGATTTGGGAAAGCCTCCCTTTAACTCGATATGGGATGGATGGACGCGGTGGGCGGTCATGGCTATGATGCGTTACCACCGTCCCTACGACCGGAACTGGTAGTATCCTACCTTGTGCATTGCCTCACGTGCCTTGTCATACTTTTATCCCGATACGAGACCCATATGATTTTGGTTTAGTGTTGTAGTATCACAACGCATCCCTATCCACCGATGGTTTACTAGTGTTTTATATGCAAACTATACGACAATGCTTAAAAACGCGTTAAGGGGGATTAATGTAAAGCCTTAACGCTAAGAAAAATATTTATTTTATTGATTAGACATTATATATGTAGCGTATTCTACTATATATAAATATTTTGACAGATCCTTAAGAGATGGAAAATCCCGTAACATCCCTTGAGTTATTGCATGCACGTTATACACTGGAAAGGAGATGTGAAATCCCGTAAACATCTCTGATGCTCTTACACTCATGTTATATGCTATATTGATTTTACTTACATAAGGATATTTTAGTCCCGACTTGATTATTTTGTCTTTTCATTACGCTCTGGTCAGTCTTGAGTTTTTCAGCTTATTGAAGATTTATTCTGGAGGACGAAGACGAAGATTTGGTATATTATTACTATTAGTATTCCTGCATCATGTAGTATGCTGCATTATTTATTTATCCCTGATGTATATATATAAATCTGATAAATGTTGTATAGATTATAATCTAATGTATAGTATAAACAACTTCATGAACTGTTTATTTGATTATTATATTTTGTCATTCCGCTGTGAGATTCTGTGTTTGTTTTCTTCTTCTTTTCTTATTTTTCTTAATTAACCGCATTGATTATCTATGTGACGCCCCACCTCTATACCCACGCTAGCCAAGAACACTACAGTGTACTGCTGTCAACTAGCGCGGAGAATAAGGCTGTGGAGGAGCGACCATCCATGTAACTTCTTTGTGCGAGCACTGATATGTCAGATAGAATAGAATGCATATCTTTTTAAAGAGGAAATCCGACATACCGATACGAACACAAAGCTATCCCACGGTGGCTATATATAATCTTTGGAAACAAACATAGAAATAATCATAACATAAATCAGTCACAGACATCCATATCACAAAGGCGGAAGAAGATATGAATAAATATATAACACATGAAAGTGTACATCAGAGTAGTGGTCAGAAAGATCCACGATAATACAAAAGAATAGCATGACGTGCTATACAAAAGAATAAGTACACTACATTGAGTCTATATCTCAAATGTGTACATCCAAAAGCTACTAATCTAAGTAGTTAGCCAAAAGTCAGAATAATCCTGAAGGGAAGTCAAGCAGAAGCACATGTAACATCTCGGTCTGACCCGAGTATTATTTATAAGAAAATAATAAACAGATCAGTCTAGCTATAAATATCAGATGATAAGGTATATGATAAATAATATGGCATGAACATGTAACAACCATAACGGCATACTACTATAATTATGTAAATGATTATCAACAAAAGATCAATCAATATCACAAGAATCTTCTCAAAGATAAAATAGGGTATCATACCCTAAACTTGTATTCATAACAAGTCAATAACACATAAATTCACCAATGCACAAAAGCTGATATCATATCAATGAAAATCATGAAAATTGGTGAAGCACAAAGTTCCAGAAATCATCACCAGAAATCCAGAAAAACACATAAAAAAGTGGGGAGGCCTAACACATGAATGGGAGCATGAAAACTCACATACGCGTAAAACACATGACGAGAAGCTATCTCATGGAAGCTATCCATTAAATTTTCACACAGGAATGGCCCGAAGACCGTGGGGTGCTACCCCATATATGTGATGGCGAAACATCACAAAAGCGGGGTCTAGTCTCCCTCGCAGACAAAGAGACATCGCTCAATCGCTAGTCTAAATCACAAAAATGATCGTCATGATCATAAGGAAGTGTCAATTACACTAAGCCAGTAAATATATGAGTTTAGCTTCATGTCCCATAACCACTAGCTTAACTTAAATATTTACGAACAAACTGTAGATCTTCACTAGGAAATTGTCACAAAAAGGGTTCAATCGAACAAGTCCAAGAGCTAACCTACGAAGTGAACGCAAGCGTTTCATACCACTCGTTTTACTAAGTCGTTTAAGTCGATTTCTCATTCGAGTGAAGTAAAGGCTTGTATATACTAGTAGACTGGAAATCGGTTTGAGAAAACGAAATTTTGATATTTAAAATAGTGTTGAAATCGCTTTGATGAAAGAGTTTTGATATTTACTACTAGTATTAAAACCTTCATATATCTTTAAAGTGACAAGTCATAAAACGATTGTTGAAACAATCTATCACAAAAATTCATATTCGAAGACGTGAACAAAATCCAAGGAAATCAGCTCAAAATGCATCAAAGTGGAAGTTCTGTTGAATGTTTTTCAGATAAGATCGCCTACGGAGGGGGGTCCAAGGGGGTGGCAACCCCCTAGGTGGGGGTGCGGGGGCAACGCCCCTGCTACGGTGTTCGACCTAAGTGAAGACAAGCGGCCTACGACCTAAAGCAAAATGAGGTCTGACGACCTAAGGGTTCACGCGACCCAACACAATGGCCGAGTGACCTAATTGGAGTTAAGGGAGGCGAGCGACTTAAGGACAGTCGACTTAACAACTTGCGACTTAGTGGGGCATAGGTCGGAGACGACCTATGAGGTAAACTAGGCCGACTTAGTAGACGAGCGACCAAAAGTAAACGGTCCAACGACCTAACTCGAACGACCTAGAGGGTCGAACGACTTAACTGGAGGATAGGTCGGGCACGACCTACGACTTAACAAACGAATGTCTTAACAACCTAAGCCTTGAACGACTTAGTGGAACGAACGACTTACGAGTTAACACATGAACGACCTAACGCAAAGAGGCCGAGAGGTGATAGGTCAGACGCGACTTACGACTTAACAAAATGGAGCGACCCAAGGAGTTAACTCGCTAATGACCTAAGGTGAGAACAAGGTCACGCGACCTAAAGTTATGGTGAGAAATTAGGCCGAACGACCTAACTGGAGCCTAGGTCGGAAATGACCTACGAGATAAACCAGGGCGAACGACTTAACATTTGCCTGGGGATTATAGGTCGGCAACGACCTACGACTTAACTCCAGGCGAATTTTCCACGCGCGCCTACGAACCCGAGCGACCTAAGAGGCCAGAACGACCCAAGGCTGGAAAATTCATCAAAACGCTAAAAAATGGAGTTTTTCGCCAATCTAATCCAAACCAAATGCAAATGTGCATGTTAAAGTGATAGGGAACCATTCCCAACAGTCCAATGACAATCATAGGCAAGATGTGAGATCAAAAATCTCACCTTTTCACTAAAATGGATGAAGATGGAGATTGAAAGCAAGGAGAAGCAATCCAAAGCTTGAATCCACTATCTTCTACTTGAATTTGATGTTGAATCTCGGATTTGCAATAGAATTTAAGTTTGGAGTTTTAATTTCCACTTCCCACCACCATTTTTGATGAAGCTTGGAGTGTTTTGATAAAGTGAGCAAGAGGAGGTGGGTTGGGGGCTGAGTTAGAAGGTGCAGTCCAACCAAAGTCAAAGGCGGGAAAAAGTAGCGAGAATTTCACTAACTCCAAACATATAGAAGTTTACACTCAAAAAGATCGCAAACGTCATTTTGAACTCAATGAAGGTGGTCTCGAGTCCTAATTTGATCGTATGCAAAAAGTAGCTTTTCGGGCTAACATCCGACTAACGATAAAATATTTAAATAAAATATTTAAATATAAAATCGATAGATATGCGGGTTGTTACAATCTATGTTTCGGATTGTTTAAGTCGGACATGTGTGGATTATTGTCGATTTATACCTTCCGAAATGTGGTTCGTCGCATACAATTCCATTACCTATTATGAAAATATTTCGTTAATTTACGTCTTTGTTATTGCAAACAATTCTTATTGTAATTAGATTTCAATTTAATTGTTGAACGCTTTGTGAAGTAGAGTTCACAAAGTATTTGTTTTTAGTTTAATTCAACCAATAATCGATGATAACTAAATATTATCATCTCCTAACAAACAACATTCATTAATAATTATACAGGTTTATGAAAGTTATAATTTACATATAAAATATAATTTAGGTAAAATTATTTCATTTACCCGATTTTAAAACAATATTATGTTGCCTCGTTTAAGTGTTTAGAAACACATATCGATAACATGGCGTCCTATGCACCGACCAGAATTCATAAACAACTCACAGATAAGTAAACACAATATAAAATAATTTATAACACTAATAAGTACGGGCTCTCATATATATATATATATATATATATATATATATATGCGCCCAAACAAACTACTTCTAGGGTATTACTACCCTATCTGTAATTAGTCAACCGATAAAGCTAAGGTTATCGCTAAACCAAAGTTCTGATACCAACTGTGACAACCCACATTTCGGAAGGTTTAAATCGACAATAATCCATACATGTCCAACTCAAAAAATCCAAAACACAGATAATCAATGGGGTTAATTAAGAAAATAAGAAAAGAAGAAAACAAATACAGAATCTCGCAGCGGAATGACAAAATATAATAATCAAATAAACAGTTCATGAAGTTGTTTATACTATACATTTGATTATTATTTATTCAACATTTATCAGAGTTATATATACAATAGAGTAATAGAGTGATGAAGCAAAACAATACGATGCAGGGAATAATACTAGTAATAATAATATACCAAATCATCGTCTTTGTCCTCTAGAAAATAATCATCAATGCGCTAAAAATTCAGGGTTGACCCGAGCGTAATGAAAAGACAAAACACTCGAGTCAGGACTATAATATCCTTATGTGAGTCCAATCAAAATCACATATAACTGGAGTGTAATTGCATCAGAGATATTTACGGGGTTTCACATCTCCTATCCAGTGTATAACGTGCGTGCAATAACTCAAGAGATGTTACGGGATTTTCCATCTCTTAAGGATCCATCAAATTATAAATATATAGTAGAATACGCTATATATGTAATGTCTAATCAGTAAAATAAATATTTTTCTTAGCGTTAAGTCTTTACATTAATCCCCTTTAACGCATTTTTAAGCATTGTCATACAGTTTGCATATAACGCCCCGGTAGCACGTCGAGGGATAGGGATGTGCCGTGATACGACAATACTAAACCAAACTCATAGTGATCTCGTATAAGGATAAAAGTATAACAAGGCACGTGAGGCAATGCCCAAAGTAGGATACTACTAATTCGGGTCGTAGGGCTGGTGGTAAAGCTTCGTAGCCATGACCGCCCACCACGTCAATCCTGTTGGAATTGGGCCAGCCCGCAGCGGTAGTGGTGGGTGTATTTCAATTTTTTTTTATCCTATTGGATATTTATTGGGCCAATGAAGTCTAATTCATTTAGACCAATTCTAAATTTGTTTTAAATAAAATCATGTATTTTCTTTAATATAGGTATTTTGTCATGTAAAGTTAATTTGAATGATTTAATTTATATATAGAAATGTATCATATACATATACATATGTGTGTGCATGTGTAACGTAATAATCCGTGAAGAGTATAACATGCCCGTATATAGATGTTGGGATTTACATCGCAACGGACACATTAGCTCATTTCGTATGTATTGTATGTTGTCTAAATATGTGCATAAATCTATAATGCAAAGTATATTTATATAAATACGTATAGATATATTTAAAATATATTTTATACCTAAAAGTCTCAAAACTATATATATATATATACACAATTTAAAACATTTGTATAAATATATATACATAATTAAACATATAAACTATACATACATTTATATATAATAATTAAAATTATATATATAAGGTTAAATAAAATATATATATATATATATAAATAATTAATTACATTTAAATACTTAAAATATAAATATATATATTTTTTAAAATTATTTCCAGATCGAAATTAGCATAAAAAACATAAAATAATAATTTTATAAATTTATCATTATTATATATATATAATAAATAGTTTTGATCATAATAATTATAAATATTAGTAATAAATATTATAAAATAAAATTTTAAAATTTAAGAAAATTTAGGATCATAAAATACAGGCTCAAAAGATTTTTCATGATTTTTTGAAATAAAATATTATTTTTAACGAAATAAAGAAATGTTCAACCAAAGTAATTTAATTATTAAAAATATTAAATATTAACAAAAAATTCAAAAAAAATTTTTGTGGGTTATCACATAAATGTAGTAATTTTAAATAATATAAAATCGAATTTTCAATGTAATAATTATTTTAGATATAACAAATTCAAATAATCAATAAAAGATAATTTAAAATTATTTTATATATAAAAGAATAATTTTCGAATTTGATACTTCATATTATGTATAAATAGGTCCAAGGAAAAATTCTAAGCTGTTTATACATTATAAATATACATATATGTAATTATATGTTTAAAATATACATTAGTCTATATTTAAATTAATATACAAATATACATAAAATAATTAATAATGAAAAATTTTAATTTTTTACTGCAAATTAGATTTGTTTATACATAAATTATAACACATAATAATATTACCATGCACAAAATCAAACTAATTTGTGACAACTACATATTCCTACGAAAATCTCACCTAACTAGATATACAGCATTAATATATATACAAATTTGGGATTAATCAATATTAAATCATAAAATATGATATTTACTATAATATATAAATAAATATCAATTGATGATGCCTTTGAGTCCACTTGAATCAATGAATTCCCTTCTCTAGTTATACTCGATTCGTCAGATTGCAAGTCTGGAATCGTCGACCTTTTCTATCAAATAGTGCTTTTACTTAACTTGAATTGATTTGAGATTCTTAGAACTGATATGGGGATCAATTTTGGCTAGCAAACTTGATAATTATGGCAGCCAAAAGTTGTTTTTGATTAAGGGTTTAGAGATCCATATATATAGCCTTGAACAAGAGAGATATTAGGACAATCTCATTATCTATTCTCTCTTAATCTTAGCCATCCATCTCTAGGTCTAATCCTAAGTTTTAGCCGCCTCCAATAACTTTTCAAAACCGAAATTTGCATCCCTAATGATGGGCTTTAAACTCATTTAAGCCCAAGCCAAAATGCTATGCAACTAAATCTAATTTAATCGCTTATCGATACCGTATATCGATTGGTACATTTATAACTATTATAAATATATAACAATTTTTATTTCTCAAATCATATTCAAATTTTATAATTAATATTTCATAAATATTAATTAATTTAATTTATTTATAACAATTATAAACTAATTAAATCATTCGGTCTTAGGGAATTCATCATTTTAGTTGTGTAACTCTTGGGTGTAAATTTGGTCAGCAATTAATGCCGAACTATTCGAATGTTAACCTTCACACGTCACTTAGCAAGTGGTGTGACATTATGGCCAAATTTATTGCTTATTCATTTTCAGTAAAAGCTTATTTTATTTAATAAGTGTTACCCGTTAGTGACATTTATATACACTAATTCTCTTCGTCAAAACTGTATCACTTTGGATTTATGGAATTTGGTAATGGTCAAAATTCTAGTATTGTCCATATTCAACTCTATAGTCCAAACATTAAATCCTTGGTTCAATAATAATAGTTATTACTAACCGTACTACTCTGGCCAGAGATTTTGGCTTTGGGTTGACTTGAGTTTACCATGATACTAACCTCATATAACTGAAGTGACGAATCTTCTCTTGAATAGTGTCTTCCTTCCAATACTTCCACTCGACCCAACTATAATCACTTGATGGATGTCGTTCCATGATTTGACTATAATCAAAGCAGAGTTTTTCATATTGAAGGTTGACAGTATTCACAAGTCGAAAGAATTGTGTAAATTAGTCACATCGATATTTTCTGTTTGACCTTAGTTATATTAACCAACAGAAAACTACCGAGTGAGTTGTTCTATAGCTATCCAATAACTATCAGTACATAACCTCTAGGTGCCCCTAGCAGTCATGAGTAATACACTGCCCAACATTTGGAGAGCATTACGTACTCTAGTCTCACAGGATACATCGATATCCAGTGTCGATGCATCTTGACTATGAACATTTAATATGATGTGTTTTGCAACAATGTGATCCAATACTCATGATTTGTAACAGCCCAAAATTTTTAACGAAATTTTTTATTTAAAATAAACATTTTGAAATATTGATTTGAATTAAAAGTGTAATAACTAGTGTAAAATGGGAAATTTAAACTTTACATTTTTACGTATAATTTCATCCGTTCTTAACTTTATATTAGAATCAAATTTTATTAATGATGATAATAGCTATTTTAATTTTAGTTTGAAATGATACGTTATTTTTTTTAAAGAAACCGCTAGCATTTTTCAATTTTATTTAATAAAAGAAACAAATAACGGTTGTACGTTACTTTGGGCGTTACACTTTACGTTCGTTGTTCCTTTGTCTATTTGATTTTATATGCGTTGGCTTTACAAAATTTCAGCTGTATATTTTCAGTTTGAAAAGTTCAAAAATCTTGCTTTGAACCGTTCACGTGAGAATTATTATTCCATTCCCTCTTTGCATTCCATACGTTTCGTCCATCTTTTAATAAATTAATTTGCATTGAATTCCCTACCGTTCAGAGCAATTTATAATTGCCAGATCCAACTTTTTCTTTCAGTTCCTTTTTCTTTTGCGTGAACATTTCTTCTTCCAGGTAATGGCTGTACCTTCTTTCATTTTTTTGTTTTCATTTTTGCTCTGCTTTGTTACAGCTCATTCCCTGTTTGTTGTTGCCAACCCATGCTTTCTTTCCTTTTTCAATTGTTGCCGTGTCTTGCCTTATCCCCTGGCCTACCCCATAGCCTTCACCGTGAGAACCTCCAACTCCACAACCCACTGCCGAAATCCACGCCAGCCCCTACTCCATGCTACCACCATTGAACCCAGACCACCACTGCCATTAGCCCAGGACGAGATCCAGCCTACCACCACGACCCTACACATGCCACCACCACAACCCTACGCCTGCCACCACCACGACCCACCACCGCCTCCAACCCCACACCAGACATGACAGCCCTACGCCCTGCCTGCCACCACAACACCAGCCGAGAACCCCATTTCATGCCCAGTCACCACCGAACCCCACCACGCCTCCACCTAGGCAACTCCACGCCCAACCCCTAACCCAGCCACCACCGAACCCAACCCCTTCGCCAGACCTACCATTCGCCACCACGAACCCCGACCGAGCCAGTCACGCCTTCAACCCCATGATTTCCAAGCCTTTTTGTTTGGAGTCTTAGTTTATAATTTCCACCAAATCTCTGTTTGAAAAAAAAAGAGAAATGAAAAGTTGTTTTGGCACGTGTCTGGTATCCTAGTTTAGTTTGTTTCCACTGAACAAATCTATGCTTTTGTCACCTTTATTTTGAAGTTGTCAGACCGAGCTTTGTTTTGAGAGGTGAACAACGTTTTTTTTGTTATATTGCCTCTACCTTGTTGAAAAAAATGTTTGTTGTTTTGTCCCTTTGAAAATTTTGTAGTTGTATATTTCCGAACCTCTGTTTTGAAGTCACGGCCAAAATGTCCTTCTAGCCATACTTTTGTTTCAATTTGTTGACAGTTGATTTATTCAAAAGTGTTGATGTAATTGAAGTGCGTTAACATATTCAAATATTTTCTTTATTCTTTTTTTGAATCTAGTTGGCGCATCCGCTAACAACTGATCGTGCTTTCCACGTGCTTTTGTTAGACGTCGTATTTCTTTTTCAGAATCTCCAGCTCCATAGAGGTGAGTAAATCTCACATGAATATTCATACTTATATGATTGTGAAACGACCGCAACTGAATGTGTAGAAAATAAATAAAATGATGTTATAATTACCTGTGATTTATTTATTGTTAAAATTGCATAACATATCATCTGTTATATTTTGTTGTATTTTACTGTTATTCTATTCTGTTAATTCACACTGCAAGTTCCCTGTAGAATAGAATCACTATGGGTTGAAATGATACATACCCGAATGGACTTTAGAATAAGGGAAGATCGTTATGGGCTGAAATGATAGGCCTGAACGATTTTCAAATTTAATTTTATTTACTTGGGATTGCGGGTTTGAAATGATAAAACCCGGATTTTTCTTTGTAAACTACAGATTGAAATGATATAGTATCTGTACACTTGACTTAGGCTAGAAAATATTATACAGACCCGTAGTTATTTTTCTGTATTTTCTGGATACCTTTAAATATTGTAAAAATATTAAATTGATTTAAATCGAATTTTTAAATGATTTATTTAGAATAGAAATGATTTTTTTTCTATGTGATAAAAATAAATAAATGGGAAATATTGATTTTGAAATGGAACTTAAATTTGAAAGTTTGACTAAAAAAAAAGAAAGATGGAAATTGAAGTTAATTAAATTGAAATGAAAATTTAGTTTTAAAATGGTGGAAAATGGAGTTTGAGTTTAAAATGTTGAAATGGATTGTTTAAATGGAAGTGGGATTTATACACTTGAATTTAATAAGCGAACTTGTAAGTTTTGGTTTTTAATGCGTAAAATTTCTCTTTAAAATAAATTAGTTAAAGGATTTAAATGAACATTTTGATGTATGATTTTATAAGTTCTGAACTAGGTAGAATCTGTAGCACTTGTTAAGTGTTGTGGTTATATAAGTGAACCAAAAGACTAAAATGAACTAAGGCTATGATAGTACTTGGTAAGTGCTGTTGTAGCAGAAACTAAAATTGAACCTGAACTAATAAAAGGACTACTGTAGCACTTGTTAAGGGCTGCAGTAGGCTGAAATATGATTTTGTTTAAAACTGAACTGTTATAGCAGTTTATAAGTGTTGTTTTGCTGAATAAAATGGTTTCAAATATAACGTACCGCCGCACTTTTAAATGTTGTGAAAGCTGAAAATTTTAACGTTATTGTTTTTAAGTGAATAGACGAACTCCGAAAAGGCTAAAACTTTGGGAATTTAATATTTGATTTTAAAAGAATAATGACTTTGTTTTAAGTGGTTTAATTTGAAGTATATTTGATAAATTGTTTTAAAATTTATAACCATGGGTTATAATAACGATTGGTTGGCAAAGAGACCGAGATCGGATATGGACATACTCTCTGTCGATACCGAAAACCACTTTGACAACCGTGTACGCGGTGGAGATTCCAGAATGAAGTAGGATGGTGACGACGTTCTTAAGGTATATTACATGGACCCAACTCCCATGAGTTGGCATAAGGTGGCTAAAACAGGAGCGATCTCGGACCAGTGAGGTAGCACCTCTTCTCGGACACATTTCTTCGATATTATACTCTTACTTGTGATTTGACTAGATGGCCATCCTCCGATTTGGGAATGTTGTTCAAGGTGGAACGGTAGTGGCTGCTATGCGTATCCATCAGTCCGTGTGCGTAATTGGTATATCTACCCTGGCATTGCCTAGTTGTGCCGTGTCACCTACCATATCGAGCTTTACTACGATTATGATTTTAAGATCCGACCGCGTTAAGGTTCTCCATCCCCTTAACGCTATTTTCCGATATGATTATACTTTACTTATTTAGACACTATTATAATAGCGAATATTACTACATAGTAGATATTTTAACGGATCCTTAGAGGATGGGTGGTCCCAAGCATCTTCTAAGTTACTTGTACCTTTACTACAGTTCACTTGAGTTGGTTTACATTGTATAAGTATGTATATCATGACTCGAGTGTTTATGTTTTATTTTACGCTCGGGTCAGCCTGAGTATCAGTTGGATTTCATCTTCCGGAGCTAGGACTACTGGAGATCATCTTTATCAAGCTGCTATCTATTTTGCTATTCAGTCTTTTATTTTTTCCTATGTAATTGAGACAAATGAATTTGGGATTTCTGTGGTTATTCAAACTGTATTGGTTTTAGACTATGTAATTTGTACTTGTTTTGAGACTATGTATTTTAGTGGCTTCATGAACCACAATGGTTATTTTTAAATTCCGCTGCGAGTTATTCTGATATTTCTGTGTCTGTGATTCTGTGAATGATTTTATTTGCTCCAAATTTTATTACAATCTGTTATTTTGCATTATTCAAGTCCGACATGTGTGGATTATTGTCGATTTGAATGGTCCAAAATATCGGGTCGTTACACTTGGTATCAGAGCTTTGGTTTTAGGCAAACCTTAGCCTATGGAGCAAAACTCATTAGAGATAGGGTAGAAATACCCTAGAATGAGTGAAATCAAACTCAGAATCAATTCTTTGTGAGTGAACGTATTTTCAAAGTATAAAATGATTTTAAAATGATTTCTCAAATGATTTTTCAAAGATTATTTTGATATAAAGTTTTCTTGTTTTAAGAAGAAATTTTTTCTAAACTTCCTTCTTTCCGTATCTACCTTGGTAGAAATTTTGTTATTAGGATATTCATCCAAGTGATCTTACATGTCTTATCTTAACTTATATTTGTCTTCTATGTACCTTGTCCTAAATTTATTCCTGATATTTCCAGGATGAATCGTGGAAATGCTAGAGGTAGGGGTCGTGGTATTGCCCCAGTTCCTCCACCTGTTGCACCCGTTAGGTTTACTGTTCTTTGCAAGGAATTCTCTCAGCTCGGTGGCACTAGGTTCACCGGTTCAGAGAGTATTATCGAAGCCCAGCAATGGCTACGAAGTTTGGAGAGAATTTTTACTGGTCTAGAGATCACTGATGCCCAGAAGCGTCAGTTAGCAGCATGGCAGCTGCAAGAGTCAGCCTTAGATTGGTGGGAGTCTGTTACGACTCACACTAACGAAGGTGATCTTTCGTGGGAGCAGTTAAGGTATCCTTTGTGTTAACTTGAATTTTCCCCATTTCCTTTTCTTTTGAATCTATCTTAAGTTTGGTTTTTGTATCTTCTTTCCAGGGAGGCTTTTGTGGCAAAATGGATGCCCGAAGCCGGGAAATCTCAGCTTTACCGTGAATTCATGGACCTCAAGTAGGGTACCATGTCTTTTTCAGAGTATGAGCGGAAGTTCAATGAACTTTCCAAATTTGGTCCTGGTCTTATCGATACTCAGCTAAAGAAGAATGAGAAGTTCATTTCTGGAGCTCGCCCAGAGTTCTACGATCGTCTTATTTCACATGTTCATGGCACATTTACTGAGCTCATGGATATGGCTATTCGCTATGAGAACCCTACTTCCAAGGGTCCTGCTGCTTCTGGTGCTCATGTCTCACAATCTTCCTCTGCAAATTCCAAGAAGAGAAAGCCCAACTTCCACCAGCAGAAGAAGAATTGGATCAAGCATGCGGGCTTGGGATCTTCAGCATCTGCTCCTTCCCAGAGACACCCTATTGATCTTTCCTCCATTACTTGCTTCAAATGTGACCAGAAGGGACACTATGCCAATAGTTGCCCTACTCCGACTAGTGCTGCTGTTCCTCCACCTCAGGTTTCCAGGAACGATCTTTGTCATGTTTGTCTTCAGCCGGGTCATTTTAGGAAGGACTGTCCCTTATATCAGAAGGGAAAGCCATCTGGTGTATTTGCTGTCACATCTGCTTCATCACCTTCTGCACCTACTCTTGCACCTAGCGATGATCAAGGTACTCTTCAAGGCACCTTTACTTTATTTCATCATCCTGTTCGTGTTTTATTTGATACTGGGGCTTCGCATAGTTTTATTTCTGATGATCTGTGTAATAAGTTTGAACATCTCCTTTCTCCTGAGTATGCTTCTGTTCCTCTATGTGTTTCAAATCCTATTGGTGGTCCCGCAAATCTTAATAAGATTTGTAAACATGTGAAACTCCACCATTCTGATCATCGTTTTAGTGGTGATTTCTATATTCTTGGTTTTGATACTTTTGATTTGTTGCTTGGAGATGATTGGTTAAAGAAGCACGATGCCCATATCTCTTGTAAATCCCGAATTGTTTCTCTTGAGGATGATCGGGGTAATTCTTTGGTTATTCAGTGTTGTTTGCCTCATGATTGCGCTGGTAGCTTTATCTACTCATTGGATTCTTCTCTTGTTGATCTTCAGTCGACTCGGGTAGTTAATCACTACCCGGATGTTTTTGGTGAAGTTACTGCTTTACCTCCCAAGCGGTAAATTGATTTCCGCATTGATCTCATTCCTGGAGCTCGACCTGTAGTTCTTCCTCTTAGAAGAATGGCACCCCGCGAGAAGGTTGAGTTAAGAAAGCAAATTGAGGACATATCTTCCAAGGGTCTGATCAGACCTAGTTTTTCTGAATGGGGAGAAGCGGTGGTTTTCGTCACCAAGTCCGATGGTTCTCTACGGATGTGTGTTGATTATAGGGAGTTGAACAAGCTCACTATGAAAAATAGATATCCAATGCCTCGCATCAATGACATGTTTGATCAGCTTTATGGTGCTACTGTTTTCTCTCAGCTTGATCTTGCCACAGGTTTTCACCAACTCAAAGTTGCCGAGGAAAGTATTCCCAAGACTGCTTTCCATACTGAGAATGGATTCTTTGAATGGTTAGTCATGCCTTTTGGTTTGACTAATGCTCCTGCTTTCTTTGTTGACCTGATGAATCGTGTTTTCCGTGATGTGCTTAATAAATTTGTTCTAGTCTTTGTGGATGATATTCTCATTTTCTCTAAGTCTGAAGAAGAACATGAGTCACATTTGAAATCTGTTCTCGAGACTCTTCGAAATCATCAGTTAAAGGCTAAATTTTCCAAATGCCATTTCTGGAAGGATGAAGTCCGTTTCCTAGGGCATATTGTTTCTAGTAATGGAGTTTTTATTGATCCAGTCAAGATCGCTGCGATCAATGTAAGTCCTTCTTTCCTTCTCTTTCCTTGTTTCATTTCAATTTACTCTATCCTTCCTATTATCCTTCTTTTTCCCTATTCTGTGCAGGATTGGGAAACTCCTAAGACTCCTACTGATATCCGTAGTTTTCTGGGCCTCGCCGGTTATTACCGGAGATTCATTGAGAATTTCGCTCGGATTGCTGCACCTCTCACTGCTTTAACTCGGAAGAATGCTAAGTTTATTTGGAGTAACGGGTGTAAGGTCGCATTCAATGAGTTAAAAGACAAGCTTACTTCAGCACCTGTTCTTACCATTCCAAATAGAAATGAGGGATTAACGGTATACACTGATGCTTGTCGAGAAGGTTTGGGAGCTGTTCTGATGCAGGAAGGTAGAGTGATTGCTTATGCTAGTAGACAGTTGAAGACCCATGAAGTAAATTATGCTGCCCATGATCTAGAGTTGCTTGCTGTTGTTTTCGCTTTGAAGCTTTGGAGACATCATCTGTTGGGTACCAAGTTTGAGCTTTTTACAGATCATCAGTCTTTGTGGTATATTTTCTCTCAGAAGGATTTGAATCAGAGACAAGTTAGGTGGTTAGAATTCCTTGCTTTTTATGACCTCGACATCAACTATACACCGGGGAAAGCTAATGTTGTGGCGGATTCTTTGAGTAGGAAGAAAGCTTTGTTGTGTCAGATTGTTGTTTCTTCACCTCTTGTGGATCGTATTATGGTTAGACAGGATGAGGATCAGATGCTTAGATTGATTAAGGAGAGTGTTTGAAGCAGAGTTGGAGGTAGTAGTCTTGATGGCAGTGGAGCTCAGATTGACGATAAGGGTGTATTCAGGATTAATAATAGGATTTGTGTCCCGAATGTTGATGGATTGAGACAGGAGTTACTTCGGGAGAATCATCAGTCCAGACTTTCTATTCATCCAGGCGTGACCAAGATGTATCAGGACATGAAGAAGTTATATTGGTGGAAAGGTATGAAGCGAGATATTTCCATTTTTGTAAATAGGTGTGCGACTTGTTAGCAAGTCAAGGCAGATCATCAGAAGACTCCTGGTTTATTGTAGCCTCTTGAGATTCCCAATTGGAAGTGGGAACAAGTTTCTATGGATTTCATTGATGGTTTACCGAGGACTAGGAAGGGTAACGAGAGTATCTGGGTTATTGTGGATAGATTGACCAAATCAGCTCATTTCATTCCGGTCAAGTCTACCCGTTCAACTTCTAGTTTGTCTGAGATTTACATGAGGGAGATTGTTCGTCTCCATGGTGTTTCTCTCAGTATCGTTTGTGATCGTGATCCTATCTTTACTAGTAGGTTTTGGAAAGCCTTTCAGGATTCTTTGGGTACTCATCTAAATCTGAGCACTGCTTACCATCCACAGACCGACGGTCAAACGGAAAGGGTGAATCAGATTTTAGAAGATCTTCTTCGTGCTTGTGTGCTTGATTATGGAGGATCTTGGGAAGATCATCTCCATCTTGTCGAATTCACTTATAACAATAGTTATCAGGCCAGTATTGAGACATCTCCGTTTTCTGCTCTTTACGGAAGACCTTGTAGATCTCCTTCTTGTTGGATTGAATCCGGTAATCGTTTGGTTCTTGGTCCTGAGATGGTTCTGGAAGCTTCAGAGAGAGTTGAAGAGATTAAGAGGAAGATGAGGATTACTTAAGATAGACAGAAGAAGTACGCTGATCGTCGAAGACGGAGTTTAGAGTTTGCTATTGGTGATTTGGTTTTCCTTAAGGTCTCTCCCTTAAGGAATGTTATTCGTTTTGGTCGTAGAGGAAAGCTTTCTCCTAGATTTGTAGGTCCTTTCCGCATTTTGGAAAGAATTGGCTCTCTTGCTTATCGTCTGGATTTACCCGAGAAATTTTCTGGAATACACAATGTCTTTCATGTATCTCATCTTCGTCGCTATCTGCATGATCCATCTCTTATTATCCAGCCTTCTGCCCTTGATAGTTTGGATATTGAGCCAAATCTGACTGTTGAAAGAAAGCCACTTCGTATCGTCGATTGAGGTACGAAGCAGCTAAGAAGAAAATCTGTCAACCTGGTCAAAGTGCAGTGGAGCACTGATGAACGGGATTGCCAATGGGAGACGGAGGAGAGCATTCGTGCTTCGAATCCTGAATTGTTTATTTCAGGTACTTTTGCTATTCTGTCTTATCTTTCTTTGTTTCCTTTTTCGTTCCTTTCGAGGACGGAAAGTTTTAAGTGGGGGAGAGTGTAACAGCCCAAAATTTTTAACGAAATTATTTATTTAAAATAAACATTTTGAAATATTGATTTGAATTAAAAGTGTAATAACTAGTGTAAAACGGGAAATTTAAACTTTACATTTTTACGTATAATTTCATCCGTTCTTAACTTTATATTAGAATCAAATTTTATTAATGATGATAATAGCTATTTTAATTTTAGTTTGAAATGATACGTTATTTTTTTAAAGAAACCGCTAGCATTTTTCAATTTTATTTAATAAAAGAAACAAATAACGGTTGTACGTTACTTTGGGAGTTACACTTTACGTTCGTTGTTCCTTTGTCTATTTGATTTTATATGCGTTGGCTTTACAAAATTTCAGCTGTATATTTTCAGTTTGAAAAGTTCAAAAATCTTGCTTTGAACCATTCACGTGAGAATTATTATTCCATTCCCTCTTTGCATTCCATACGTTTCGTTCAGCTTTTAATAAATTAATTTGCCTTGAATTCCCTACCGTTCAGAGCAATTTATAATTGCCAGATCCAACTTTTTCTTTCAGTTCCTTTTTCTTTTGCGTGAACATTTCTTCTTCCAGGTAATGGCCATACCTTCTTTCATTTTTTTGTTTTCATTTTTGCTCTACTTTGTTACAGCTCATCCCCTGTTTGTTGTTGCCAACCCATGCTTTCTTTCCTTTTTCAATTGTTGCTGTGTCTTGCCTTATCCACTGGCCTACCCCATAGCCTTCACCGTGAGAACCTCCAACTCCACAACCCACTGCCGAAACCCACGCCAGCCCCTACTCCATGCTACCACCATTGAACCCAGACCACCACCGCCATTAGCCCAGGACGAGATCCAGCCTACCACCACGACCCTACGCCTGCCACCACCACGACCCACCACCGCCTCCAACCCCACAGCAGACGTGACAACCCTACGCCCTGCCTGCCACCACAACACCAGCCGAGAACCCCATGTCATGCCCAGTCACCACCGAACCCCACCACGCCTCCACCCAGGCAACTCCATGCCCAACCCCTAACCCAGCCACCACCGAACCCAACCCATTCGCCAGACCTACCATTCGCCACCACGAACCCCGACCGAGCCAGTCACGCCTTCAACCCCATGATTTCCGAGCCTTTTTGTTTGGAGTCTTAGTTTATAATTTCCACCAAGTCTCTGTTTGAAAAAAAAAGAGAAATGAAAAGTTGTTTTGGCACGTGTCTGGTATCCTAGTTTAGTTTGTTTCCACTGAACAAACCTATGCTTTTGTCACTTTTATTTTGAAGTTGTCAGACCGAGCTTTGTTTTGAGAGGTGAACAACGTTTTTTTTGTTATATTGCCTCTGCCTTGTTGAAAAAAATGTTTGTTGTTTTGTCCCTTTGAAAATTTTGTAGTTGTATATTTTCGAGCCTCTGTTTTGAAGTCACGGCCAAAATGTCCTTCTAGCCATACTTTTGTTTCAATTTGTTGACAGTTGATTTATTCAAAAGTGTTGATGTAATTGTAGTGCGTTAACATATTCAAATATTTGTTTTATTCTTTTTTTGAATCTAGTTGGCGCATCCGCTAACAACTGATCGTGCTTTCCACGTGCTTTCGTTAGACATCGTATTTCTTTTTCCGAATCTCCAGCTCCATAGAGGTGAGTAAATCTCACACGAATATTCATACTTATATGATTGTGAAACGACCGCAACTGAATGTGTAGAAAATAAATAAAATGATGTTATAATTACCTGTGATTTATTTATTGTTAAAATTGCATAACATATCATCTGTTATATTTTGTTGTATTTTACTGTTATTCTATTCTGTTAAATCACACTGCAAGTTCCCTATAGAATAGAATTACTATGGGTTGAAATGATACATACCCGAATGGACTTTAGAATAAGGGAAGATCGTTATGGGCTGAAATGATAGGCCTGAACGATTTTCAAATTTAATTTTATTTACTTGGGATTGAGGGTTTGAAATGATAAAACCCGGATTTTTCTTTGTAAACTACGGATTGAAATGATATAGTATCCGTATCACTTGACTTAGGCTAGAAAATATTATACAGACCCGTGGTTATTTTTCTGTATTTTCTGGATACCTTTAAATATTGTAAAAATATTAAATTGATTTAAATCGAATTTTTAAATGATTTATTTAGAATAGAAATGATTTTTTTTCTATGTTATAAAAATAAATAAATGGGAAATATTGATTTTGAAATGGAACTTAAATTTGAAAGTTTGACTAAAAAAAAGAAAGATGGAAATTGAAGTTAATTAAATCGAAATGAAAATTTAGTTTTAAAATGGTGGAAAATGGAGTTTGAGTTTAAAATGTTGAAATGGATTGTTTAAATGGAAGTGGGATTTATACACTTGAATTTAATAAGCGAACTTGTAAGTTTTGGTTTTTAGTGTGTAAAATTTCTCTTTAAAATAAATTAGTTAAAGGATTTAAATGAACATTTTGATGTATGATTTTATAAGTTCTGAACAAGGTAGAATCTGTAGCACTTGTTAAGTGCTGTGGTTATATAAGTGAACCAAAAGACTAAAATGAACTAAGGCTATGATAGTACTTGGTAAGTGCTGTTGTAGCAGAAACTAAAATTGAACCTGAATTAATAAAAGGACTATTGTAGCACTTGTTAAGGGCTGCAGTAGGCTGAAATATGATTTTGTTTAAAACTGAACTGTTATAGCAGATTATAAATGTTGTTTTGCTGAATAAAATGGTTTCAAATATAACGTACCGCCGCACTTTTAAATGTTGTGAAAGCTGAAAATTTTAACGTTATTGTTTTTAAGTGAATAGATGAACTCCGAAAAGGCTAAAACTTTCGGAATTTAATATTTGATTTTAAAAGAATAATGACTTTGTTTTAAGTGGTTTAATTTGAAGTATATTTGATAAATTGTTTTAAAATTTATAACCACGGGTTATAATAACGATTGGTTGGCAAAGAGACCGGGATCGGATATGGACATACTCTCTATCGATACCGAAAACCACTTTGACAACCGTGTACGCGGTGGAGATTCCAGAATGAAGTAGGATGGTGACGATGTTCTTAAGGTACGTTACGTGGACCCAACTCCCATGAGTTGGCATAAGGTGGCTAAAACAGGAGCGATCTCGGACCAATGAGGTAGCACCTCTTCTCGGACACATTTCTTCGATATTATACTCTTACTTGTGATTTGACTAGATGGCCATCCTCCGATTTGGGAATGTTGTTCGAGGTGGAATGGTAGTGGCTGCTATGCGTATCCATCAGTTCGTGTGCGTAATTGGTATATCTACCCTGGCATTGCCTAGTTGTGCCGTGTCACCTACCATATCGAGCTTTACTACGATTATGATTTTAAGATCCGACCGCGTTGAGGTTCTCCATCCCCTTAACGCTATTTTCCGATATGATTATACTTTGCTAATTTAGACACTATTATAATAGCGAATATTACTACATAGTAGATATTTTAACGGATCCTTAGAGGATGGGCGGTCCCAAGCATCTTCTAAGTTACTTGTACCTTTACTACAGTTCACTTGAGTTGGTTTACATTGTATAAGTATGTATATCCTGACTCGAGTGTTTATGTTTTATTTTATGCTCGGGTCAGCCTGAGTATCAGTTGGATTTCATCTTCCGGAGCTAGGACTACTGGAGATCATCTTTATCAAGCTGCTATCTACTTTGCTATTCAGTCTTTTATTTTAGCCTATGTAATTGAGACAAATGAATTTGGGATTTCCATGGTTATTCAAACTGTATTGGTTTTAGACTATGTAATTTGTGCTTGTTTTGAGACTATGTATTTTAGTGGCTTCATGAACCACTATGGTTATTTTTAAATTCCGCTGCGAGTTATTCTGATATTTCTGTGTCTGTGATTCTGTGAATGATTTTATTTGCTCCAAATTTTATTACAATCTGTTATTTTGCATTATTCAAGTCCGACATGTGTGGATTATTGTCGATTTGAATGGTCCAAAATACCGGGTCGTTACATGATTACAACTAATTGCAATTACTATCACTAACACGTCATTTATGGATTTTCTGTTAAATGTATTTTTAATTAAATTTATAAATTAATATAACCACATTATATCAAGTATATAATATAAAGAAAATACATTTATTTCTAACAAGATTGTTCAACGAGTTAGAAATATGTAACAAATTACATAATTGCCCCTAGTGCATAACCCTAACTCTATCAATCTCCCACTTGCACTTGGGGTCAATTATGGAATCTTATTCCTACTTCTCCAATCAGTTTTCTCAAAATAATTAGGTTAGCCCTTTGTGAACGAGTATGTTTTAATTATCTACTCTGTCAATCAACTCTTTCCAACGGAGATAAATTGATTTATCATGTGGAACAATTCAGAGTATGTTTTTCGACTTTGAGTGAGCTCTAAGTTCTATTACGAACTATATTACGACATTGTTATCATATAACTCTTTCATGAGATTCTCAACATTTAGAATCGGCTCAGTTATAAATTTGTGCACTTATATTTTTTATATACATTGTTTTGATTGTGGCGTTATTCAAGGCGATGTACCTAGCCTTTTTTCATTGAATCAGCCATGGTCTTTTATTTGGAACATTTTCAACTTAAAGATTTGTTATTGACATATTATACTCAATATTACTTGTGAAAGTTTGAGTCTGAACATTCCTTCATAAGGAATTTATGTTTCTGTAAACAATTATCTAGTATTTCATAAATACACGAGAACACTTCAAACCACCAGTTGGTGATATCAATTTTGGATTTGATATTTGTTTCATGTATCAAATACATAAACAAATCATGATATCACAGACAACACAACATGTATGATAATTCCTTTTGTCAATGCAAAGGAATCAATCTTACATGTTCCATATTAAACATTTTAATAAGGTGTCTTTGCATATCATTTGGGACATTCCCGTCATCTTTTATACTTACTATAAAAGACATCATTTATTAATCCAATGTTGAGTATTAAAACAACTAAGGCTGATTTTAACACAAGTACATCGTTAAAATCAATAACGTGTTGTTTACTTATAGCTTAGAAATATTAGTGTACCTTTTAACATTCTTTCTTATGAACACACACTTCCTCTGTACTTTGATTGAAAATCAAACTATTTGATACTTCTATCAAAATACTTATTCAATCTTGATACTTATAAAATGATACTTTCAAATCATTTCTTGGATCATATCCAAAGACTCACAAACTCAATATCTCTCCCACCAACTTCGAGACATTCCGGTTATTATGTGTAAACAGTTTACTTTAAATCATTATTTAGAATTTTCTGTTTCAATAAATATGTACCAAACATAAAGTCATATCAGGTGGTAATTTTGTGAGTAAATCCGAATTAACTTGAGCAAGTTGAATACCGAGTCTATTACGCTAATTTCAACAATTGAAATTTGCGATATTATTCTCATCAACGTTGCTTATATAATTCCAACTGCGTTAGTCTTGCTCATAAAGACACAATCACGACCGATGCATCACATCCCTTAGGTTACGACTACCAAAATCATATTTTGATAGCGTACTTGGAATTCTTTCAGATTTGCACATCATACTATATGATAGAGTCAACACTTTTAGTGGTTCAATTAAACAATCGAGGATTATATATTTTCGACATTGACAAGAAACTCATAGTTTCTCTTCAATGAGCGAGAATGCTTATTAGACATTCTAATGCAATGTGTTCATTTAGGTTAGTCAATTTTATTTCATCTCATCTAATCAGTTCTATCTTTGGATCGGATCCAATTCCGTTTAACTACCAAAAATTTCTCAAAGAAATTCCTTCACAATGAAGTTGATATATCTTGAAACAACAATTGTTTCTTACTGCAAATAGAATAGGGATACATAAACGCTTTATGAACCTTTTTATTTATAAAACTGATTTTAGTTTACAAAAATTATGTTTAAAACATAAATATGTCATTTGATGACAGACCTTTCCAAAAAACTTTTTGGAGATTCATACAAGATCACTCATGAACAATTATTACGTGCAATCTTTCGACTCGCACAACCTGCCAACTTCTTGGCCTAGGATATGTTGCGATTTCTTACAAACCCTTATCTTGTATGATTTTGTAAATTGTTGTTTAGATGAAATAATATCAACCTTGTGTACTACTCTTAAGTACATGACCTTATAGAAAGAAACTAACTTAACTTCACTAACAATTAATCGTAAATTGTCCAACGATGTCTGATTACTCTTTATCGATGCATCATTATGTATCACATGGAGGAGTGACTTATGTGATTGAATCTATATTCATTTTTAGTTGCATTTGGAACTCTTTCCAATATACCCACTTATTCGACCAAATCAAATCATTTTATTCTATTGCATGTTATTTTATTTACTTTTCTTTTATATTCTATGATTTTATCATAAACTTACTACATGTGTATCTAATACACATGTTCATGTTGGTAATAAATCATCGATGAATATAACAAAGTATGCAGAACCCTTTTGGTATTAATAAACTTGTGATTGCATATATCAATATGTATTAATTCAAAGAGTTCATCAACCCTTATGATGCTCCCACTTAATGGGTGCATAGCCATTAATTGTTTGAGATATAATTAACCTGTATCATATGATTCATAATCATATAGTAAAATTATTTCTCAAAACTATGGCTTAGTCTATAATTCCAAACCAACCATAAATAATATTAGATACTTTTGTATTTTCCAATGCATCACTTTTCTTATAAGAAAAAATTACCACATTATAGTTTTATTTCACAAAGAATACATAATATTCATACTGAAATATAGCTATGTCTATTTTATTTTTTTTATTTTTTTTAGTCGATACCAAAAAATAATCATTATTTCATAAATAATGTATGGTAAGTTATACGAAAACAATTTTTGTACTATGATGTAATTAATAAGTGCTATATTGTATGCTCCCACTATTTTCGCCATTACTAGAATAGCATATTAAATTTGGAGATCGGTCATTCACTTAATACAATTTGTTTATTTCATACACTGCAACTATTTACAATGGAGAGTTTGTTGATCAAATATCTTGAGCTCAAAGAAATAAATCTCATAGAAAACAATTTTCTATATGAAAATACATTTCAGAATAGAATTCATATTTCTTATTCCAATATTAAGTATCATTTATTGATTACAATTCATATTTCCAATGTTTCTCTATGAAGCAGAAGTGAGTAATCATTCTCTTCATTCCAACTGTACTTTAAATTACATCTATTCTTATACATTCGTTTTCCTTTCAAATGGTCAAACTATTCAAAAGAAAACCTTACTACAATATCATAATAAACTCTTTAGAAAAGTGCATTCGATTATCCTTAACATTTAAGGACATCAAATATGTTGCACTTTACGTAAACCTATCAAAATGACATTTCAGCGATCGAGTTCTTATATCTATCTTGTAGTTTTTGGTCTTGTGTTACATTAACACAATATGATCTCTTTTGTAATCAATCAGATTGAATACTCGATCTCGCACTAAGGTTTATTCGGTTTTTCGGATGAACTAATTTCATCGAAATATTGTACATTACAAACTTTGACCATTCACCATATAACATTTATATGCAATTGTATATGGATCAAATATCCATAGTCTTGTATAGTTTTAGAGTTCGAAACTCATAAAATGCAATACATGGTATTGACCAAATAAATGCATAAGTGACAAACCATGAATGTATTCAGTAGTTGTAAAATCAGGCACTTGCATGGGTGTTGAAACGTTAACATGCAATAGGAATTTGATAGTGGGTATTATATTTCCATTTTTAAACTTTCAATTCAGTTCTTTTGTATATATTAATTGATAAACATTTTATCAATCATATTAAATGCACAAATTTATCATTGTAGATAATTATAACATTATTTAGCATATGTTCTTACAATATTAGAAAGGTTAAATGTTATCATTTCATTTTTCTAATAAGGCTCCCACTAGTCTTTTATGATTCTCCAAACCCTAAGATGCATAGAAGTCTTTCGACTTTACTGGTGGGTGTTAGGACTCGTTTGTCTTGGTATTCTGACCTTGAGTTTGCTCAACAAATCATAGCCCTACAAACGATGGATAACTCCTTATCGGTTGTATCACATACAACTCCTAACCCATTTTTCCTTGTGCTGATCTCATTTCGATCTTGAGTTTGCTCAACAAATCGAAGGAGATTATTCACTTATACCTACCATATCGTGATGACCTAAGTATAGTATATGTACCTTGAGTTTGCTCAACAAATACATGTAGTTATCTTACCTCATCTGTTCAATATATTAATAATACTACACATAACATCCCCAGCTTGAGTTTGCTCAACAACTAAGGAGTATGCAAGTAATTTATTAATATACATATAGTAGAGGACAACATTATATTGAAGATTCATAATCTTCAATATATTATATTGAGTGATATCAAATTATGGAATAATGTATTTCTTATGAAATACCCTCGTGATTTAAGTGTTAGACACATCAAAAATCATAGTATAAGTACATTTACATATGTATTTATTCCTTAAGTCATTTGGGCTTCTTTAATGTTCCACTTTTAGTTTATACATTCATATCATATAAGTTTTGTTGTTAAATAACTTTTATATTTCATATTACTTATATGATAGTCTTATGTATAATATTTCATTAATTAAATCTTATTTAATTAATTAACTCTTTAATTAATTTTATATTAGAATTCTAATACAATATTTATATTGGACATATCTACTATAACCTTTATAGTGTAACACATATATCTTATATGTGTGTATTTTTATTTAATTAATTAAAAAAATTTAATTAAATTATATTAATTTCAAAATTTTATCTTATATACATACATGTATGCTTATGTTATCTTAAACACTTTAAAATAACATAACATACATCAACATATATAATACATGCATATAAGTATTAATTAATTAACTCATTTAATTAATTTATATTATTATTAATAATTTTAAATTTCGAAATTAATATTTACATAGTTTCAAACATTTTGAACTTTTTCATTACATTTTCAAACATTTTGAAAATTTATGTTATATTATAACCTTTTATAATAAATATGTTTTTATTTTAAATTTAACTTTTAAATTTAAAATCATATCTTAATTTTTAAAACTATTTTGAAAATTAGCCCAAGGCCCAATTCAAACTGGGCCTTTTCTGTTAGGGGCAACGTTTGGGCTTATATCACCTTTCAGGCCAAGCAAGTAACCAGGTAGGACAGGGTACTTGATTAACCAATTTCAATCCTAGACCTCACCTTTTTAGACACCGTACTAAGTGCACAAGCTTAATTAGTTAGCCCTAACATGACTAATTTAGACCACATAGGCTATTGGGCTCCAATACCATTGTTGGAACTGGGCCTGCCCGCAGCGGTAGTGGTGGGTGTATTTCAATTTTTTTATCCTATTGGATCTTTATTGGGCCTATGAAGTCTAATTCATTAAGAGCAATTATAATTTTTTTTAAAATAAAATCATGTATTTTATTTAAATTTAAGTATTTTGTAATGTAAAGTTAATTTGAATGATTTAATTTATATATATACATGTATCATATACATATACATATGTGTGTGCATGTATAACATAATAATCCGTGAAGGGTATAACATGCCCGTATATAGATGTTGGGATTTACATCGCAATGGACACGTTAGCTCATTTCGTATGTACTATATGTTGTCTAAATATGTGCATAAATCTATAATGCAAAGTATATTTATATAAATACGTATACATATATTTAAAATATATTTTATAACTAAAAGTCTCAAAATTATATATATATATACAATTTAAAACATTTGTATAAATATATATACATAATTAAACATATAAAATTATACATACATACATATATATATATATAATAATTAAAATTATATATATATATAAGGTTAAATAAAATGTATATATATATATGAATAATTAATTACATTTAAATACTTAAAATATAAAATATATATTTTTTAAAATTATTTCCAGATCGAAATTAGCACAACAAACATAAAATAATAATTTTATCATTATTATATATATAGAAAAAATAGTTTTGATCATAATAATTAAAAATATTTGTAATAAATATTAAAAAATAAAATTTTTAAATTTACAAAAATTAAGATTATAAAATACAGGTTTAAAATTTTTTTCATGATTTTTTGATATAAAATATTATTTTTAATAAATAAAAGAAATTTTCAACCGAAGTAATTTAATTATTAAAAATTTTAAATATTAACAAAACATTATGAAAATTTTTCCACGGGTTACTACATAGATGTAGTAATTTAAAAAAAATATAAAATCGAATTTTTAGTGCAATATATTTTAGATATAATAAACAATTCAAATAATCAATAAAATAATATTTTAAATGATTATACATAAAAAAAGTTTATTTTCGAATTTTTTAATTCATATTATGTATAAATAGGTGTAAGGAAAAATTCCAAGCTATTTATGCATTATAAATATACATATATGTAATTATATGTATAAAATATACATTAGTCTATATTTAAATTAATATATAAATATACATAAAATAATTAATAATGACATAATTTAATTTTTTACATCAAATTGGGTTTGTTTATACATAAATTATAACATATTATAATATAACTATGCACATAACCAAACTAATTTATGACAACTACATATACCTACGAAAATCTCACCTAACTAGATATACATCATTAGTACATATACAAATTTGGAATTAATCGATATTAAATCATAAAATATGATATTATTACTGTAATATATAAATAAAATACCAATTGATGATGCCTTTGATTCCACTTGAATCAATTAATTTCCTTCTCTAGTTATGCTCGATCCGTTAGATTGCAAGTCTGGAATCGTCGACCTTTTATATCAAATAGTGCTTTTACTTAACTTGAATTGATTTGAGATTCTTAGAACTGATATGGGGATTAATTTCGGCCGACAAACTTGATAATTATGGCAGCCAAAAGTTGTTTTTGATTAAGGGTTTAGAGATCCATATATATAGCCTTGTACAAGAGAGATATTAGGACAATCTCATTACCTATTCTCTCTTAATCTTAGCCATCCATCTCTAGGTCTAATTCTAAGTTTTAGCCGCCTCCAATAACTTGTCAAAACCAAAATTTACAGCTCTAATGATGGGCTCTAAACCCATTTAAGCCCAAGCCAAAATGTTATGCAATTAAATCTAATTTAATCGCTTATCGATACCGTATATCGATTGGTACATTTATAACTATTATAAATATATAAAAAAATTTATTTCTCAAACCATATTCAAATTTTATAATTAATATTTCATAAATATTAATTAATTTAATTTATTTATAACAATTATAAACTAATTAAATCATTCGGTCTTAAGGGAATTCATCATTATGTAACTCTTTGGTGTAAATTTGGTCAGCAATTAACACTGAACTATTCAAATGTTAACGTTCACACTTCACTTAGCAAGTGGTGTGACATTATGGCCAATTTTATCGCTTATTCATTTTCAGTAAAATCTTATTTAATTTAATAAGCGTTACCCGTTAATGACATTTATATACACCAATTCTCTTCGTCAAAACCGTATCACTTTGGATTTATGGAATTTGATAATGGTCAAAATTCCAATATTGTCCATATTCAACTCTATATCCAAACACAAAATCCTTGGTTCAATAATAACAATTATTATTAACCATACTACTCTGGCCAGAGATTTTGACTTTGGGTTGACTTGAGTTCACCATGATACTAACCTCATATAACTGAAGTGACGAATCCTCTCTTGAATAGTGTCTTCCTTCAAATACTTCCACTCAACCCAACTATAATCACTTGATGGATGTCGTTCCATGATTTGACTATAATTAAAGTAGAGTTTTTCATATTGAAGGGTGACAGTATTCTCAAGTCGAAAGAATTGTGTAAATTAGTCACATCGATATTTTCTTTTTGACCTTAGTTATATTAACCAACAGAAAACTACCGAGTGAGTTGTTCTATAGCTATCCAATAACTATCAGTACATAACCTCTAGGTGCCCCCAGCAGTCATGATCAGTAATACACTGCCCAACATTTGGAGAGCATTATGTACTCTAGCCTCAACGGATACATTGATATCCAACGTCGATGCATCTTGACTAGGAACATTTAAAATGATGTGTTTTATAACAATGTGATCCAATACTCATGATTACAACTAATTGTAATTAATATCACAAACACGTCATTTATGGATTTTCTGTTAAATATTTTTTAATTAAAATTTTTAATTAATATAACCACGTTATATCAAGTATATAATAGGAATAAAATACCTTTATTTCGAACAAGATTGGTCAATGAGTTAGATATATGTAACAAATTACATAATTGCCCCTAGGACTGTAACAACCTTGGTTTGGAGATTACCTGTATATAGTAAATTATAACGGAAGTTATAATTTAATATTGTAAATTAAAATATAATTGGAAATTTTAAATTATTTATTTGGAATAAACAATGAATTTTGTAAATAAAATGGGAAAGTTAAAGTTTGGAGCTTTATTTTGTTTATTTGGGAATAATATAGGATTAAATATTGGTTGGATAAGATTTGGTTTAAATAAATTGTAATATTGGGTATTTATTAGTTTGGAGCTAATAAATTAATTAGGAGATATATTTCAACGTTAAATTGTTGAAATAAATCTAAAGTAATGAAAATGAAGTTTTAAAAACTTTATTTTGAGAATCTGTGTAGAAAATAATCAAATTGCAAATTTGATTTGGGTAAATACAACAATATTGGAAAACATTGTCAATATTAATCTTTTATTGAATTTAAAATAAGAAATATGAAGATAATATGTGTTTTATTAAAATTAAAGATGAAATATTTTTTGAAAATTATATTTTGATGATTAAAAAGAGTTAAAATGGTTTATGGTAATTTATTTGACAAGAAAATAATTTTTGTACAAATTGTTGGATTGAAAATAGCGTTTTTGTAATAAAATAGTGTAAATTGTAAAATATTGTTGAAAATAAGGTTTTATTTGTAAAATAACTTCTTATTGTTAAAATAGATTTTATCTTGTTAAAATAACAATTTTATTTGCAAACAAATAGATATATACATTTTATTTGGCCTTAAAATGAAGAAAAGTGTGTATATGTTGATTATATATTATAGAATTGTGCACAACTCAATTTTCTCTAAGTATTATAAGGTTTGGGCTTTATGGGTTTGGTATTTGGATCCATCTAATATTTCAGGGTACTTCTGGTGAAATAGGAAACTAACAGTACGTTAGTTTTCTCATCTTCCTTCTCAAATACAATTTACAGTAAGTGAAAATAAGAAAAACAATGGCTGCCTTCCTCTAAAATCGATTCCCACTCCAAATTTGCTGTTAATTCAAGAAGAGAATCCACTAAATTATCACGACCCGCCATTCATTCCACAGAATGACGCATCATTAATAAGAAGAAAGGGATAGGAAAGAGAAAAGATAGAGAAGAAAGAACTAAACAACATCAGAATCTCACAGCGGAACGAATAAATTATATTAATCACATAAGATATTACATAGTACACAACAACTATTATAGTTACACAACTTATTCAAACATAAACTAGACAGTTATAAACACCTGTCTAGTTATTACAATTCAATACAACACAGAGATACAGATAAACACTAACACAGCGGAACCAATATATATATCTATACGCTGAAGCCTTCTGCTTCATTGCTCCTCCAGAATTCGTCAAAGCTAACCTGAATCCCTTGGCTACTCATAAAAATTTGAGTACCCAAGAGTTTAAGAAAAACAGAAATAAACTCCGGGTTAGACATGGGTCTAGTGTGAGTAACAGGTTAAGGTTGCTTAACTTTGAAAACCTTTGAAAAGAAAAGGTATCACGTAAGACTCCCCACACATAAACATGTGTAAGTTTTTACCTTACGCTAACCAAATCATTTGATAGGAAATCCAGTGATATTATAATAGGGTCTAGGGTTTTCAAGTAAATAAGAAATAGCTGAAATTGTTACATGATTAAATTCCAGCATACTAGCCACAAAGTGGGTAATACAATCAAATCGGAGGGCACTTATTGGAGTTTGGGTTTCCATCAATGGCAGGGCTACTGGGGTACCGCCCGTCACAGTACGTGGCCTAGATCAACGTACCGAGGATCCACCCTAAATCCCCTGCAACACAAGGCCGAAACCATCCCTAACTGGACAGTCCCGAACAAGACAACCCCGTAGTTGTTTGCAACCAACTGCCCACACAGCCAAATATAAAGGGACCTCTAGACAGGGGTAAATCTCGTCCTACTTGGGTGCTACCCACTTAGCCTTGCTGCACCTCCCCTGTTTTAGCCATTCCCGGTTGATGAGGCTTGAGGCTACGATTACCTTTATAGAACACATCTATCTTAGAATGCTCATCGTCCACCTGATGATGTTCTGAAAGCATTTAGTTCATACAAGTTCGTTCCAGGTTCGAACGAAACCGAAGGCATTATCTCGTTACACTCATTTTGGAATCACCCTTAGAGTTAACGACAATAACCCTTGCACTCTGAATCTTCATCTTCACTTGAGATTCGCGACCTATCGTTAATTTGGATCGATGTGGTTTTCGGATATCCAAATCTGGAAACCCGATCCCGGTCTCATCGAAATCACAAACGTATCTTTTAAGGCCAAGTTGTTTTAAAGTTAAAACAATTCAATTCAATTATCTATATACTCACAGATAGATAATTCATAATATCACAATAGATAATTCATATTATCATCACAAACAGATAATTCACATTATCATCATACTTCAACCAAAGCATCCATATCAAACAGCATTACTTATCTCATATCTGAGATCTCAAACCATTCAAGGAAATCAATATCATTCATCCATACATAAGCAATGATTAATAATCACACCAAATATAATTAATTTAAAATGAATTAAATTAATTACTTGCATCTCTAATTAATTTAAAATAAATTAAATTAATTACTTCATTCTATAAATCATGCTTATAACCATTAATTAATTACAAATCAATTAATTATCCTCTAATTATCAATCTTAATTAATCTCCTTGATTAATTATCCTTTAATTGCATTTAAGTAATTTATCCTTTAATTAATTACTCCAATTTATCCTTAACCATTTATAGTAATTAACCTTTAATTACTTCATTAATTAATTAACTATAATTAATTACATTAATCCTTAATTAATTACATTAATTAATTACTCTTTAATCACTTATTATTGATTAATTAGTTTTAATTAATCAACCCTTAATTACATCATTAATTATATTAATTAATGATCCCTAATTACTCTAAATTAATTATCCTATTTAAATTAATTACATTAAGTAATTAATCTTTAATTAAACCATATTTATTAATCACCTTTGATTAATCTCATCCAGTAATTAACTTCCCTTAATTACTTCATTAATTAATTAATTACTTCTTAATTTATTATATTTAATTAATCCCTTGATTAATTACAAAAAAAGTAATTAAACTTAAATTACTTCCATTAAATAATCACCCTTCAATTAATTACATTTAGTAATTACCCATTAATTACTTCACTAAGTAATTATACTTATCAAATCATCAAGTGATTATCTTAAATTAATTAAACTTAATTTATTAACTTAAACTAATCAAATTTAACTCAATTAATTACAATGAGTAATTAATTCCTTAATTACTTTAATCAAGTAATTATACTTAATCAATTCTACAAATTATTATCTTTAATTAATTAATATAATTAATTATTAAAATTAATCACATTAATTAATTATTTAATAATTCTTAGTTAATGATCTTCATTAACTATTTAAAATTCTTTTCTTAA
This sequence comes from Allium fistulosum, assembly GCA_030737815.1. Taxonomy (NCBI): domain Eukaryota; kingdom Viridiplantae; phylum Streptophyta; class Magnoliopsida; order Asparagales; family Amaryllidaceae; genus Allium; species Allium fistulosum. The sequence goes on along the minus strand of CM060907.1, from coordinate 895,470,983 downwards.
GTAATTTAAACCTAGATTAATCATTATAAATTACAAATCAATTAATCTTTAACTACACATTAATTAATCTCTAATTATTTAATTAATTAAGTGTTTAACTATAACTTAATTAATTCTTAATTACTTGATTAATTAATTCCTAATCATTAATTAATAATCTAATCTTATCTAATTAATGATTCTTAATTACAAATAAATTATTTCTTAATTAATTTACTTAAACCTTAATTAACTAAATTAAACCTTAATTGCTTAATTAAATAATCCAAATCATTAATTAATTAAATTAATTAATTATCCATTTTAATTAACTTAATAATTTAATGAATCACAATTCATTAAATCCTAATTAACTTTAAGATAAAATTATTCTTATTAATGATTAAATTATCATTAACAAAGCATTTAAAAACTATTTACTTTTAAATTTACTTTAAATTCCATTTCAAATTAAGATTCAAATCAAATACAAATTTAATTCTAGCAAAATTTAAAACAATTTAAAATCCCTTTAAATCACATGTTAAAGACACAATTATTTTATAAAAGGAATTTAAAAGAGTTTTATCAAATCACTTTAAAATACACTTTAAACATTTTTAAAGTTGTTAAAACAATTTAAATTTTAAAAACTTATTTATCTCCAAACTAAGATTCAAACTAAATTTGAATCCAGATTTAAAACTTTGATTTAAACTTAGTTTAAATCTCTATTTTACATTTTAAAATTCAGTTTTAAATTTAAAAACTAACAGGTTAAAAAACCTGTAACCAAACCTTACCCGAGCCATCACCTAAATGACTTCGAGTCCAAACCCAAACTGCTTCGAGCAAAAACCTAATTACTTCGAGAAAAACTCGAGACTACTATTCTATCCAAACCAAAACTTCACCAGAAATCCACAGTGCACCGTGCACATGCACGGTGCCTCCATCTCCGGTCAGCACCACACCATCGAGCAAGACGGCGACCATCCTCTCACCAGAATCCGTACATCACATCGAAGTTATAAACTCAAAATCAAATTCGAGTTTAAAAACCAAAAACTGGAACAACCATGAAACCTGGAACAGATCTTGTAACGACCCGTAAATTTAACTGGTTTTAATAACGTTATTAATTGAAATTTTGCGAAATTCTAAACGATAAAATTTTGAAATATAAATTTGATATTTGGAATGCGTCTAGTTAAACATAGCACTTGGTAAATATATGTCCGAAAATATGAAAGTTTATTTTGCGCGTAAATTTACTTCAATTTAATCACACTACAACAAAAATTGTCTTTTATAGCGGCATATAGCCGCTATTAATCACAACCATAGCGGTTTGATAAGCGTTGTATATCGACATGTTATATAAAACTGTTGAATATTTATAACACAAAATATGCCGCTATGTTTGAGCTTAGTTTCATAACGCAAATTCGCCGCTATGGTACGTTAATTCAATAGCTCATTATAGCCGCTATAATACAGCTAAATCTCAACAGAACTAGAAATCTTTATAACACCATTTTGCCGCTATAAAATATTTATTCAATAGCTCATTATAGCCGCTATAATACAGCTAAATCTCAACGGAATTGGAAATCTTTATAACACCATTTTGCCGCTTTTTACACGGTACTATAGCATGTATATACCGTTATAAAATACGCAGATACACGGTACTATAGCATGAACCTTCTTTAAAAACATAACAGTTGAACAATGTAAGAGCCGAAGAATATAATAACCAGGAAATGAAACTCATTCAATCAAACGTACCAATTGTCTATATATATTATATTAAACATGCTCAAACATACACATAATATCCATTATATAATAACAACATCGCAAATAAGTTTTCAACTGGACTAAAAAACAATATAGCTAATAACACAAAACCAGGTCATAACCATTATCTTGCGACTTGCTCTTTTACTCGGAAGCATGGAAGCAGAGATGAAGCAGGTGCAGGAGCTGTTCAACAAGCAGCAGATAATCCAATATCATAAAAATGACGTGTAATCTGATGCCATCTCCTTCTCAATTGTTTCCTTGACAGCCTGCAAAAAGAAAAGGTTCAAAACATTGTATACACGAGCACAAGGCTAAATTCAAATTCTCAAGAGGATATTTGTTTTTTTTTTAATTTGGAAATTTGTCTATTAGCTCACCACGAGTAAATTTAATCACTTTATATTCAGTCAATGCATTTTGTGAGGCTATTGATTTATCTCTAGGAATGGTGATCCTATCTGATTGTCCATCTTCAAGTACCATCTGGAAAGAAACTGCTACATAATGTCATTTTATTTTGTAAATAAAGAAGTAAAAAAACATGTAGAACATTAAGGCATCAATGCCAAATCAATCATGAAAAAAAATCCAAGTTATAATGCAAGATGATAAGGTAAAATAAACCAACATTCTTTTCATCAAAATTTACACACTATATCAACCATACATCGTAAGTTCAAAAAAGAGAAGTAGAAAAACTGGACAGATTCCTGCATATGAATGGAAATTGAAATTATATTTACCTTTGCGAGTGGAGCATCAATCATTCCTAGAGAATTCTTTGGAGTCCCAATGACAAGGTCATTGTACTTCTTTTCCAATGCACTATTAATATTCCCATTGTCCTTGATAATAAAATATCAGTCCACATGTACAATTGTTCTTCCAAATTTTGAGCAATCAGCCCACCCAATCCTAACAGTTAATTTGTAAGGTCATCAATTTTTTTGAAGTACCTTACATGAGATAAATACAAACATATTTGGGCAAAGAAGCATTACGAGGTAAACTATAAGCTCCAATTGCTAGAATATTTGCAAAGGTAAGCCACACACCATGGTCACATTTTAAATGCCCCAATTCATGAGCTAAAACAGCCTGGTTATACCAGTTATGGTCACAAACAAATCCATTTGGAGTTGCCTTTAAAAGCAAATGAAAGCTAGGTGGGCTATGGTAAAATAACTATAAATAAGAAATAAATACATATCAGAATAAGTAGGAACAAAAGTTACTTGCAGCTATTTTCCTGTTAGAAGCTCAACTAAACTTGTATGGATAACAATAAAAGGTTTCCGACCACTAATTGCCAATGTGTACGCATTTGGGACAGGATTTTGGCGAACGTACAGATCAGGTGCTTCTATATTCAAAACCTTTGCAGCTTCATTCAGTGATTGATAAAGACCAGATAACTGTAAAATAATATCACCAAATTTGGTTGATAATACTACAATTGAAAAGCAAACAACCACAATACTGTTAGAAAGAATCAACCCTTCCGATTCTGCAACCTATGAACAAAAACGAATTATTCAAATTTATAAATTTTGGTACATTGGAATCAAATGAAAGGAGTTGCTTTGATGAATTTTAAAGTGCTGAAGCTAGTGGATCAGTAGCTTTATTTGATGATGGTTTAAAACTTGGTGAGGGTATGAAAGAATTAATGTATTAGACTGAAATGCTTTTCAGATGTTTTTCTACGGTTCTTTTCCTAGCATAATGAGACTAGCAACATATGGACAAAAGTAAGATTACTCATTTCTTGATTTATGTTTTTTTTGTTAATGCAAATCATCTTACCTAACAAACAAAGAACTCAAATAGAATAAAATCAATAATTTGGTGTGGTTTTTAATAGGATTCTTAGCGAGTTTTAAAAGTTTAAATTCATTCATATGGGGCATGTACCCTGTTTTATGGGTTGTCTTTGAAATTTTCTTTTGTAAATCTTTTACTAATTAACATTTTCTATGCTTTGATTTCATATAAAATTGATGCTTTTTTCCCTATGAAAATATTTCAAACTATGGTCTGTGACATATTTGACACGTCCAAAAAATTATTGATTAATAAAGGCACGTTGTTAGGCGCATGCATACTGAAAAAATTGAACATTGGAAAATATATGTGTTTCCACATAAATTAATGGTGAATTAATGTGGCATTGATTTATTAACATAAATCAATTTCATCGACCTAACAATTAGTCTCTACATGAATGCACTCATCCATTGGATATCGACATTCCCTCAAGTTCTATTTCTTCCCTATTCTTGTACTACACATTCATTAAAACAAATATATCAACCTCTTCTCTTTGAAATTATTAATAATTTTTTTTTCTTTAGGATGGATGTACACTAACTCGTCGATAGCGGAACCACTGTAAATCTCTTTATTTTCCTGTTTGATTGTGGATTACTCAATTAAATTCGATTATTCGACCAGTTAGTTTCAACTCACCTATAGCCGATGCTTCCATGGAGATTTGTGATAAATTGGTATTAAAGATAATATTTATCTAACAGATTATCTAAGGTATGTATCTAAAGGAAGTTCCTTATAAAGAAACTTATAGCATCGCTGAGAAAAGTCTTGCTTTATTGAAACAAAGTAGACCTATATTTTTTTTGTTATACTTTATTGGTATTAAAGACAAAGTAGACGTTTATTGAACCCATAAGCACCATTTTTTCTAGCTTAAGTGTACTTTGTACCGTGGATAAAATGATGCTTTTGACTAAGATTAATACAACAGAAAATCCAAGAAAAAATATAAAAGAAAGGAGAACAAACAACGAAGTGCAGACTTGAGAGTAAGAGCTGGGCTCCATTCATCCTTAAATATATCCAGACAGATTGCTCCATTTTGGCTACTGATGTTTGGATGCCAAACTTTTGTTATAAACTGCATTTTTGGCGGCTGAAAAGGATAGTCACCTGCAAAGAACAGAGAACATGTTAATAACCATACGGTTTTCACTTTGCAAGTGTTCATAGCACATAAGGCTGGAAAGGATGCGCGCCTATTCTTAATTTTGATTTGAACATGAATGTACATCAGTGCACAATGCTAGTCAGAATGTAATGAAGCACGATTTTGCAATAAAACATATCAAATGTAGAAACTTTTATACTTAAGAAAATGGCTTGATTCTAGAAAATATATTTCATTTTCTATGCTTTGATTTCGTATAAAATTGATGCTTTTTTTCCTATGAACATATTTCAAACTATGGTCTGTGACATATTTGACACGTCCAAAAAATTCTTGAACCATGTAACTGTTTTCATGGACAAACCATTTGGTCTTTCATGACTTTCATCAATAAAATTTATGTTCTTCTCTCTTTACTTGATATAAACAAAGATCGAACTAATATTGCAAATGACACACACGACACTACTATGAAAATCATAACTTACAAGATCCTATTATAAGTAATACATATCAGAAAATTAGTCCCGCAACTATTGCAATTGCATCGCAAAAGTTGCTTTTGCATGATAGATCTGGGCAGGATATCCTGTATGTCCAAAGAGTAATATCCAAGTAGTAAGCACTTGTACATTTGTTACTGTTTGTTCAAGCTCCAATATATGAATTCAGTAATGTGACATCCTTATTTATATTCCACATTTTTAATATTATTTAATTACTATATGCAGACAAAAGTGTACGCGCTACTTTACTCATACCCAGATTTCATTCTGTACTTAGCTAAAGTATAAACACAAAAGGAAACCATCAATCCTGAACTTGAACTAGGAGGGTAAGATTTTAGACCAGAAGAATACCCAACTCAAGGATTTCTAAGCGCAACCAACCTTTTCTCAAGCTCGTCAACCTCAAAACTGCAAATTTAAAAGTAAAATATGAATACACAATTATAGTGATGAATTAACAATTACAGTGTAAAGGCACTCAGGTTGTTAACAAAAGTCTTGGTGCTGGATATATATAAATATATGTATGTACATATATGTATGCATATATGTATGTATAGAGAGTATCATGATAATGAATCGATAAATTATGACTGAATTGCAGGAAATATTGAAAGTTGAGAAGTCTCTTTTACAGTGTTATCAACTGACTTTAACCAAAGGAGGAATTAAAGAATCACATGTAAGAGGATAACAAGATACATGCAGTTTTGTTATCAATATGTTGAATTTGTTAGAAAATGCTATGAATATATTTGGAGATATAATAAACTATCATATGGACCTGTATTTTATATATTTTGATAGAAAATTGAGTATGAAAAGGTTTAAGATTACAAATAAGTAGACAGTTTCATTTTTCAGTTAAAGCGGCAATCACACCAAAACTTCATCCTCATCTAAATATATATTGAAAACGACAACATCAAGCTTTGATATTTGGCAATGATGTCAAACTACTAAAGTTGAAAATTAGATAGTGGATTATTAGTCCATGCAGAGAGAGCACACACCTGAGAGTTCAATATCAGCTTTACTTGACCACTGAACTATGCTACAAAAAACATTACCCACTTAGGTTAATGATGGGGCGAAATCTGTAAACTCATTGATATGTATATTTACTATCTATATCTATACTCATTGATATGTATATTTCTATCAGTTTGATCCATATTTGATCACTGTGGTAAACCTGACTCAAGCTTAGATCATGTATGTTCAATCTAAGACTCAATTGATTCCAAGGAATCTTATGGAGCTTGGATCATTTCTAGCAAGCTAAGTAAAAGTGTGAACTTGCTCCTAACTTACATAATTATTCTATAGTTATAAATTAAATATACACAACGAACTTATAGAAGGATTGCATGTGTACATATACATATATACATGTACATTAAATATATAGTGGTACAATGCAAAAGGCATGAATAAATATGTTTGATAGAAAAAACAAAAATATAAAGCTCAGTAATATCTTGTCCCATGAAATTAGACAGTTAACGGTACTTGAAGTTTCTTCCCTTTTCATCAATTTTTTGGGTATGACTTGGGACATTTCAACTGTGATCCAAGTATAAAAACAAAACAAAAAGGTAATGTGTAAACGAACATGCTTTATTTTAACTGGTAAAGGATACAACGTAGACAAAGGCAAATAATCTCTATAATATGTTCAACCTGCAAAAAAGCAAAGAATATCGTTATATTGAACGGCCATGCATAATTGGTATAATTTATATTACCCTCTTTATATCGAAGGAAAAAAAAGTGTCAAGTGCATTTTTGAGTATTTTTTAGCATGACGTTTCTACCTTTTGCCTTTAGTTTGATACACTATATTTTATACTTGTTGACACGCATCCATTTTGTAGATGACCATTTATTCCCTTTAATCACAGGACATCACCTGCACAATTACAAACCACGATATGCTGATTCAAATTCTGTTGCTTCTTTTTGAACGTAAAAGTTATTGGTGTAATATATAAATAAAAGACATGAAATGGAAATTCCGGTATATACAAAAGCATCGAAAAAAGTAAACAACATCACTCAGGTAGAATTGAATTCCCATTACAATATTTCTCCAAAACTTTCACCATTGTATTTCTAGATACTAATTCAAGATAACATTAAAGGATATCAAAGTGACAGGGGAGGAAAAGGTTGCTGCTGTTATTCACCAGCAAAACGATTTTAAAGAATATGAATTGCAGAAGTTTGTATGGATTCTAAATATGCATGTTCTTGAAGAGAGAAATGATTGTATGAATAATATGAAAAGAGGAGAAAATATACCATGCAAACTTGATGGGTCTAGAGTTGCATCTGGTTTCATACTCCAGAAAAGCAAGGCATCTCCCATTTTTGGTTTTACAGTAAGTCCCTTCTTCCCATAGTCTGACAATTCGTTATACCATGAAAAAGAACTGCTGTTTTTAGTTGCAGCAGGGAATACCGTCTCACCGCCTTCTTCTACATCAGAACTGTAAAAAAAAACACAAAAGGCTGAGAAATTGTAAGACCCCTCTTATTAAGTTTGGCAGAAATTTTTAACGCCTTAAACTACACCAATATGATAACCAGTGGTAAATATTTCGCAAAAACACTATTGGAGATTAATATTCTGACAGCTCTACTACAAAACATTACCTTAAAATCATAAATTGTAGCTGCTAACATAAGATACCGAGTACGGTAGCAAGCAGCAAGATCCAAATTCGAAATCCAAAACCAGAAGCTCAGATCTAACTCAAAAGCAGAAGAAAAATTAAGAAATCGAAGATGAAGAGATCTGACATTTGGTTAGAAAGAAGGAGAGCCGTTCGTGCTGCTAAAGCAAACAAACTAATAATTGTTAGATTCATTTGCTCCCCTCACCGTATCTTGTTCCCAGAATTGAAGATAATATCGCTTACCAGAATCAAAATCGCAGATTATATCCAAAACGTGAAGCCCTACCTTCCATAGATCGAAGCTACACGCAAAGCCCTAGCTTCGAAATCGAAGGAGTTTGCTTTCTTCGACAAAACTTGAGAGGGTTTCTGCTTTCATGAAGGCGGAATGGTTTTGGAGGGAGAGGGAAAATAATTTAGGAAGTTGGAGGGAGATGTTTTGGGCCAGCGTTACACGTGAAGGGGAAGGGAGATGCGCGCGTTACACCTGTAGGGAGAACAAAAATCAACCGGTAACTAGATAATTAAGGGTCAATAATAACGCTTCAGAATAACGCATTATTAAATAGCGTTATTAATATCATATTTTGTTGTAGTGTCAGTTAAAAAGCGATGAAAATAAAATGTTTTCGGAACCTAAATATTTTTACATAGAAAAATTCTAAACCATCTTCTGAGCAAACGTCATTTTTCGTTTTTCCAAATTCGGACTTCTTCAGCTCGGTCGATCTTAATCTTCTACGTTTTTGCTACATTTTCCACTAGTAGAAAATTCGAATTGTTATAATTCAATCATAACACTGATACCTGTATACCGTTTTGATCATCTCGCTGTGCTGATCTCTACGGTATATTCTATCGTAGATTTTAGTGTCCGGTGTGCGGTACAATCTACGAAACGATTTCGTATCGGTACATATTCGTGTCCTGTGTCCTTTCTTTTCTCCACCGTTTGAAGATGTATAGTCACCTGCTTTTAATATTGCAAAAATTTAAGTCGTGTCTTTTCTGTTTACAACCTGTTCAAATAATTTCCTAGTCGGTTCATTGCCTCTTCAATTTTTCTGTTATCACTTTGAGCTCGTTCCTTCTTCCATCTCTGCTTTCTTTCTTCCCGAGCCCATCCTTCTTTGCCTTTTTCTTCCATCACTCACATGCTACCACCGCACGCAACCTCACCATCACTCAGCCCACCGTCCCGCTCATCTCCATGGCTTTCACGCAACCACTCACTGCTCGGGCTGAAGCAATCACCGCCAGTTCAACTCTTCCTTCCCTCTCTCCATTGACTACTGTCGCCTCCAACCCGACCACTCCTCCCTCTTCTCCATTGACTACTGTCGCCTCCTTAGCCACCGCCTTGTCGGCCTTGTCGCGGTGAGCCTAGTTTTTCTCTCCACTGATTTCTTCTCGAGTTGTATATTGTGCACATATATATAAACTTATGCATATCTTTTAATTTCGGGTTATAAGCTATATATATTCGGTTGTGTAGATGTGGGTTATATAAGTAGATTGTGACAGTTTTGTACAAAGGTTTGATTATATAAGTTTTATAATATGTATATATTTTGATTTTTTTTATGTACGTGTCTAAGAATTATTTTGATTATATAACATAGTATAAACTTTTGCTTCGTGGATCAATGTCATAAAATATATGTTTACTGTATATTTTATGGTTACAATATAAAGGTAATGCCTCTATATATATATATATATTATTTATTGGTTGTATATATATATATATTATTGTTTGCCGGTTCTCTACAAAGGTTGCAGTTTATATATAGTACCATATTACATTTATATTAGTTTTATAATACATTGGTTAAATTATATGTTGTTCAATGATTTTTCATATCAGTATATATAGATTGAAACATGTACATGATCTGTTAGGTAAATGTATTTAAAGAGAATGAAGTGTTCTGGAAAGTTTTTTTTCTACTGTAGAGATATTAGTATACTTTATACATATGTTTGTTTGAGTTTGTTTAGAATCTTAATATGTGTCAGTTTATAAAGGATAACAGTATTTGGTTCATATAAACTATATTATATGTTAAATTTACAAGTTATACTAGCATATACATTGACCATAGTGTAATTGTTGCTGAGGTATTGACTGGATTATAGCTGGTACTATATAATATGCGTATTACAGTCTGCTGGATTTTGAACACATATGCATACATATTAAGTTTGCATTATATACCGTTCTTTCCTGTGCCTATTGATGTTGGGTTTATTTACATGTGTGTTTATAATAATATTAAATCAAGTTTAGATATATACATTTTTAATAACTGTGATCTTAAATTAAATATATGGATATTTCATGTGATGAGATTTAGTATGGATTTGGAAATAAATATATTTTTATTCGCAAATATATGTTTTAATTTGATTTTTAATTTTTTTAATTTTTTTTTGAACAGCAGTTAGACTACATGTTCACGATATCATATCTCACTCATGTTTTATCGGAATGGATTGATTGTGTCTTACGTCGGAATACAGTGATTCCCTTTTTGTTTAAAAGATAAATTTTTCTACTTTATGTATATAAAATTTTAGCTTCATACGAGGTGGTTCAGTCCTCTGTTTCTTACCTGAAAGTCAGACCCAGAGGGGTTTTCAGACCTGAACATTTGACAGTCGCAACATGGTCTGAGTCTATGTTCATGACATCGTAACTTTTCTCGTCTCTTGTCCAAATCAAGTGATTCTTTTGCAGTTTGAAATACAAGTTTTGATCTTTATTCATACCAAATTCCAGACCATTTCGATCTCGGTAGCACATAGAATTATATTGTTAAACTTTAACGCAGGACATGTTTTGTAATTATTGCTATGTTGAATGTTTTGATTTGATTTCGGCAATTCCTATTTAACAACTTTGCTCGTCGATTCGTGCCAATCTAGTTTATTTCGGAAGTCGTGCTTGCAATGCGTAACTCAACTTCGTTGTCTATTCTCGCTCCCTAGCCTCGAAAGGTGAGCAATCACTCACGATTAATGTTCTTTTATTTATTAAATTTGATTTCAATTGAAACGACAATTGAAATATGTTGTTGTTAGTTATTTACACTGTTTTATATGTTATTACCTGTATCAATTCACCTGTGACATCTGACACCATTATCTGTTAATTTTACGATGATAACCTCGTTTGGTTGATAATTGATTGATTGTTGTTGATATTGGAGGTAAATTGTAATGTGTAAAATGATAAATATTATGCAATTGAAATTGACGTAGGACAGTTAGATTTGATATATGTGTTAAATTTGATTAAATTACATTTGTATAATATGACCCCTTTAACTGTTAAATTTATTGACACGTAGGATTTGTTTCATTACACCTTGAACCACTGAATGTATGTTGTTAAATTGATGATGTATGAAATTGTAAATAGATGACAAGTGAAGAACCGTAATGTAATAATCTTCAATCTACATGAAATGATAGTGTAGATTCTAGAATTAATTATATTAATTCGCACAAACAACTGAAGTGACCCTCATCTTATTCATTTATTTTTAATGAAATTTTCTGTTGAGTTTACTTCTTTTTTTTTCATATGTATATATCTCTATACATATATATATATATATACTTCAATGGATCACTTCCCTTTTCACATTTTTCCCAAGATTCCTTATTTGACCAATATAAAAATATCAGTATATGAAATTAAATTAGATCATTTATATATATGAAGATATATAGATGACTCTTTGCCTATCAGAGCAATTTGAAGTTGGCAAAGAAATTTCATCACACCTTATTTCTCTTGTTCCAGAGTTTTTGGTGTCACATAGCCCCTCTTTTCTTTATTTTTCTTACTTTAAACACAAGCTTGATTTTAAGATCCAGTAATAACATTTTTCTTATTTTTCTTGCTTTACTTCTCAGTTGTTTAATTCCTGGATTTAAAGCCATGTATATTTAGATTCTGGGATTTTGTAATTTGATACAAACTGTTTTATGCTAAATGAGAGGGTGTTTAAATTAACTCATTTCATCTAGTTTAACCCGGGGTTCATGATTCCTAATTAAACAAATTTGTGTATTAGATAAGGATACTCATATATTAATTTTTGTTAGTATGCAAGAAGCATGTAAGTGATCAAGAGACAAATTGGGTAGAAAACCAAACAGAGAAGACTCATCCATTTGGGCAGGGTACAAATGCATCACACATACTTCACTAAGACTTAGCATATATTTGGAGACAAAACGATTTAAGCTAAGTTACAACCCAAATTAATACAAATTCTCAGGTGAACTTATCTGGTAGACAACTAATGTTCTTTTTAATATTGATTGGTAATAGCTAAGGTGTTGTTAAGTGATGGGCATGCCTATTGCAAACAGAGCTAATAGTTACTTAATCAACCTCAAGTTGATCATGACCCAATGCATCCAGACTTGAGTCATGTACCTAGATTATGAGATATGTTGAACATAGTGCTGTGAGAACTACAGGTAATACAAAAATGCATATGGATCTAATTCACAAATCAATGCAAACTTCTACTGTAATTTAAGTACCTAAACTAAGAATTTGAGGTTTCATTATCAGGCTTGACATGTACTTATATCAATTATAAGCCATGATCATGCATTTCTGATTAACTCAGTTTTGGTTCAACTCAGACTTTAAAATATTTACTAAATGTCTATATTCATCTCTTTCTATAATTACTTCTACTTTACCATTTTAAAAGCTAATCAGACATTGCCAAGGGAGACATGGTCACATATCAAATTATATGACATGATGACCTATATCATACCTCACCAGAGGTTATCCAGGTCAGTCATTTAAAACAGAAACCAATAACACATATATGTAATACAAAAGTTTCTACATATTCTTTACTCAGAAAGATAAGCACATATCAATCCAGAAAATACTAAAACATAATGAAGTTTTGCTTAGCCTAATTATTACAATATTTCTGCCAGATTCCTTAAGCATTCTAAGTGCAAGTAGGTCTTCAAGTATCCATGCTAACAAGATTCTTATGCTTCCTTTCCTGCAGCAACATCCAGAGTTGCCTCAACGAAAATGAGACACCCCAAATGTTACAAAGCAACAAATAGGGTCAGAAATAAATTTCTGGTATGAGTGAAATCACATGTTAAACATTTTGTAAATTCTTAATGCTACCTAGAAAACATATCAATTTAATGAGAACTAAATTCATCCTAAAATCTGAGCATTGGTAAACTTGTCTATCAATCATACACTCAAACAACCATGCACTAATTCCATCCAGATTTTCATATACATACTCCTATGAAATTATTTCCAATTCCATAGCCTGACTGATCAATCTCATTTCATTTCTCTTTACATTTTGTGTTTGGTCTAACTCCTTGCCATTGAACACTATGTGTGCATTGAAGAGGGGCTCAGTTCTGTTATCCCTTTTCACAGAGGCCTACAGGACTTTAGCAAGTCATGCACATACCCATCATCCTCCTGATGATGAGCAGATCAAGGCACCATTCCTAAATTATTTTTATAATTTAGAGACCATACTTATTTATCTTCTGAGGATTTTATTATCACTTGAAATGCTTTGCATTCTTTTCCTTTTCTCTCAAGAATCAATAGTTTAAGAAACTCCATCAGGGGTTTTAATTAGACATAACAAGCTTTCATGCACAAATACCAAATCCCATCCCAAGGTTAATTTATTCAAATCATGTTTCTGAAATTTATATATATATATATATATCTATAGAAGTTTTCCTATATCTCACATAAATATGATGAAACCATATCCTATCTATTTATTTTTATTGAGAACATAGGACATGATTTTTCTTTAAGATAAACCCATAAAACATATTAACTTATAGTAGGAACAACTCATCACCTATTCATGATACTGCATTGTTCATGTCATTTTAATATAGACTAGGCATAAGCATAAATCTCATTATTCATGCTGCCTGCTATTTTTCCTTTGATATCCCATTTCTCAGTATAATATTCAGTTTATTTCTTATATAAAACTGGATCATTAAATCTACTTCTATGATCTAAGTACATGTTTGATTACTTATATTTTAAAACAAAAGACTGAAACCATCTTAACAAACAAAGACAGATCAAAACTCCAACCAAAAGTTCAATCAAAACATCACCCATAATTAGCATGCATTTATTCAGAGAATAAAATCAAACTAAAAATCATAATAAATTTTATACATGAAAATAACTTGGCTGCCCTTAATATGGGTCTTAGTGCCATAAATCTCAAAGTGATTACCACTCACCTTCCTTTGCTTCTATCCGGGAGTGCTCAGGTCTGAGGACAATGTAAGTTTATTTTATTTTAATTCTGTTTTCTCCCCCCTGGACAACTATTGTTCCTCCCCTGATTTAAATCATTCTGTTAGGGTTTTAAATGGAGGAAAAACCCATTCTGTCCTTACCTTACTCAGGGATTAATGTATGCATTTCTATGGCTATAAGTGCCATTTTCTCTTGGTTTCCATTTTCAGTAAAACAGTTGCCTCATTACTTTTCTGTGCACAGGCTATTTGCATGATTTCCTTGCACATCATTTTTATGCGACTCAGCCCTATATTTCTTTTTCTCTTTTCTTTTGTAAGCTTGATTTTTAGCTAACAAATTTTTGTCATCTATCTTGATTTATTTTTAAAAATACATTCATACCTATAGAGGTTACCAGACTGGTTGGTATGCATTTCAATTATTAAAAGGAATTATTTCACTACCCAAATACTTTTCTAGTCATATAAATTTATAGTATTCATAAGGTATGTGTATTTAAAACTCATTCATACCTTAGTTAATTTTTCTTTCCTTCTCATTATTTGTTGAAATATTTTATTCCCTTTTCAAATCATTTTATTCTTCAATTATTTTCTGTTAACCAATTTATCATATATATATATATATATTATTTAATTTTTATCTCAAAATTTTTAGGTCTCCACATACTCTCCTCCTAAAAGGAATTGTGTCCCACAATTATAAATATATCTCTCTTTTCCACTGTACAAGAGTTTTAATCCTTATCTAAGCAATTTAAAAAAAACTTATGTATCCAGAACTAATTAAATATATATATGTTTAAATAGTACTTAAATTTATTATAGTTTCGGGCATACCTTCATGCAGAAAATAGACTAGGATATTTATCCTTCATCCTATCTTCAGCCTCCCAAGTGCAATCATTTCCATCTAGACTCCACTGTATTTTAACCAACTTTATTATTTTGTTTCTCAATTTCTTCTCCTCTCTAGCCACTATGCCTACTGGTTCCTTCTTATAAACCAGGTTTTCTTGAATTTCAACATGTGTAGGGGATTCAAGAATAGTTTCCTTGTTATGCACCCATTTTCTTAATTGAGATACATGAAATACATCATGTATGTTGCTCAATTCCTCTGGCAACTTTAATTTATAAGCCAAAGTTCCTATCCTTTGAACAATTTCATATGGGCCTATATACCTTGGTGATAGCTTTCCAGCTTTGCCAAACCTTAGTATTTTCCTCATGGGTGAAACTTTGAGAAATACATAATCCCCCACTTCAAACTCTACTGGCCTCCTTCTTTTGTCTGCATATGCTTTCTGTCTTTCTTGTGCCACTCTCATTCTTTGCCTCACTAATTCAATTCTTGCAGAGGTTTCCTTCACATGTTCTGGTCCAAGCAATACTCTTTCACCTGCCTCCATCCAACATGCAGGAGATAAGCAAGGCCTTCCATACAAAGCCTCAAATGGAGCCATACCTATGGTGGTCTGGTAGCTGTTATTATAAGCAAACTCAGCTAAATAAAGGTGATCTTCCCAGTTGCCACCAAAATCAAGTATGCATGCTCTAAGTAAGTCTTCTAAAACTTTATTAACAATTTCAGTTTGCCCATCAGTTTGTGGGTGGTAGGCTGTGCTTCGACTTAGTTCTGTTCCCATGGCTTCTTGAAAGCTACTCCAAAATCTTGAGGTAAATAGGGTATCTCTGTCACTAATGATAGTCTTAGGAATACCATGTAATCTCACTATCTCTTTTACAAATAATTGAGCTAGCTTATGAGCATTTCTGCTGGAACTTATAGGGATGAAGTGTGCTGTCTTTGTAAGCCTATCAACCACCACCCAAACACTATCATTGCCTCTTCTTGTTCTTGGCAAACCATCCACAAAATCCATTGAAATGCTTTCCCACTTCCAGGTAGGCACTTCCAAAGGCTGCAGTAAGCCTGAGGGTCTTTGATAATCTGCTTTAACTAGTTGGCATGTTAAACAATTTGCCACATATTTTGCCACTGCTCCTTTCATCCCTGGCCACCAGTAATTTCTCTTGAGATCATGGTACATTTTTGTACCACCTGGGTGTATTGTATATTTTGTTTTGTGATGTTCATCCATAACTTCTTGCTTCAATTCCTCCATGTTTTGTATGCAGAGTTTCCCCTTTTTCCTTAAATAACCTTTTTCATCCACTTCATAATTTTCCACTGTCATGCCTTGTGACATCATATCTTTCTTCTCCTTTAAATCTGTGTCTTGATCCTGCATTTGTCCTATTTTATCAACCAAAGTTGACCTTAAAGAAATGAGGCTTAGTTTTCCATATTCGGTCATATCATTGTGTGCTTCATCTGATACCCCCATTCCTTCTTTTACTTCTGCTTCACTAAGGATGGTCAAACCCTTGAATTCAGTCATCATTAAGTTTTCCAATTTTGCTTGATGCCTACTCAATGCATCTGCCACTTTGTTAGCTTTTCCAGGGGTATATAATATATCAAGATCATAGGCAGCTAGGAATTCCACCCACCTATGTTGCCTCATGTTCAAGTCTTTTTGAGAAAATAAGTATTTAAGTGACTTATGATCAATAAACAATTCAAACTTAGCACCTAATAAATAGTGTCTCCATAGTTTCAATGCATATACTACAGCAGCTAGTTCTAAATCATGTGTAGCATACCTGGTTTCATTTGGCTTGAGTTGCCTTGATGCATATGCTATGACTTTACCATGTTGCATGAGCACTGCCCCTAATCCAGATCCACTAGCATCTGTATAAACCACTAGCCCTTCATTACCCTCTGGCACTTGCAAAACTGGAGCTTCCACCAGTGCTTTCTTTAGTGATGAAAAAGCTTGTTCACACTTCTCTGTCCACACATAGGGTTGCTCCTTTTTAGTTAACTTGGTCAATGGAATGGCTATTCTTGCAAAGTCTTTTATAAACCTTCTATAGTAGCCTGCCATTCCTAAAAATGATCTCACCTCAGTCACTGATTTGGGTCTATCCCATGACTGCACTGCTATCACCTTAGTTGGATCTACACTAACTCCTTGTTGTGATACCATATGCCCCAAAAACTTTACTTCATTTTGCCAAAATGTACATTTAGAGAGTTTGGCCTTTAAATCATGTGTCCTCAGTCTAGACAAAACCAGATGCAAATGTTTTACATGATCTTCTTCTGATTTTGAAAACACTAATATGTCATCAATGAAAACAACCACAAATTTGTCTAGAAAGTCTCTAAATGTCCTATTCATTAAATCTACAAAATAGGATGGTGCATTTGTCAATCCAAAAGGCATTACCAAGAATTCATATAAGCCATACCTTGTATTAAAAGCAGTGTATTTAATGCTCTCCTCTTCAACCTTCATTTGGTGAAATCCAGAGGCTAAATCCAGTCTTGAGAAAATCCTTGCTCCATTCAATTGATCGAATAGATCATCAATTCTGGGGAGTGGGTATTTGTTCTTGATGGTGACTTTATTTAGTTCTCTATAATCAATACACATTCTTAGTGTACCATCATGCTTTTTCACAAATACAACTGGAGAACCCCAGTTTGAACTACTAGGCTTTATGAAGCCTTTTTGCTCTAATTCCTCCAACTGTTGCTTTAATTCTACTAATTCCTTTGGACCCATTCTAGTAGGCTTTTTGATGATAGGACTTGATCCTGGGATCAGCCTTATCTGAAATTCCACTGGTCTATTTTTTGGAATTCCCACAACTTCCCCAAAAACATCTGGATATTCATTCACTACTTTTTGGTCTTTTAAGGTCACTTCCTTTTCAGTCATACTCCATATTTGATTAAGACAATTTGTTTTGGCTACTTCACTCATGACTATGATGTTTTTACCATTTTCTGTTTTCAAAGAAATTGTAAAATTTTCTAAATTCAAAATTGCTTTGAATTTATTCAACCAATCTACTCCTAGAATAATCCCTATTCCAGGATATTTTAACACAAACAAGTCAGATTTAAACATATTTCCTCCTATGTTTAATTCTACTCCCAAACATTTTAATCCTAGCAGACAAGAGCTACCTAGTGGGCTTTGAATAAACAAGGGTTTTTCAACTGTATTGTATGTGAGAGCTAATTTATCCACTATGTCTTGTGATATCAGAGAATGTGTAGCTCCAGTGTCATATATAACTGTGATTGGGTAATTTTTAATTAGAAGTATACCTTCCAATTGTCCAAAGTTTCCCACTGCATTTGCCTTTGCCTTGGCTTCCAGTGCTCCTACCCTTGCCCCTTTCTTGAATTCTGGACAGTTCCTCTTAATGTGACCTTCTTTCCCACAGTTGTAGCAGCTGAATGGTGCTTTCTTAGCTGCTTGACACCTATTGCTCATGTGTCCTTCCTTGCCACAATTGTAGCAGGTAACCTTCTTCTTAACCTCCCCAGTGGCTGCTCCTTCAACTTTCTTGTCTACATTCTTCTTGTCATAAGGATGTGCTCTATTCTTCCCTTTCTTTTGATTGTTAGTTCTCATGTTTATGAACTTTTCCCTTGCATTGTCATGTTGTTCAAAAGAAAGAGTGAGATCTATGACTTGATCAAATGTTTTGTCTTTATATGGTAGCATTGCTCTACTCAAACCAGCATTGAGTCCCTGAATGAACCTTGAATTCTTTGATTCTTCATTCCCTATGAGCATAGTTCCATACTTGGACAAACTCTCAAATTTTTGAGTGTATTCAGTCACACTCATTGGTCCTTGCCTCAACCTTATAAATTCCTCAAGCAATGTTGCCTTAGCTGTTGCTGGAACAAACCTTGCCTCAAGCATCTCTTTGAATTGATTCCATGTTATCTCATCTTCTGGCCTTCCTGTGATAATTACCTCCCACCAATCTAGTGCTGCTCCTTTGAGCCTTCTTGAAGCTATCTGCCTTTTCCTTTGATCATTAATTTGCATGTCTGCAAATATTCTTTCTAAAGTTCTCAACCATGTCTGCACACCCATAACCCCTTCAGTGCCTTCAAAGTCCTTGCCTCCTAGGTTTGAGAATGTCTTTAATAGCTTAGCTAATTCCTCATGAGGATTCTCTTCCCTGTGCACTGCTCCTTCTCTAAAGGCCCTCACCAAATCTTGCAAATTAACCATTGGTGTTGTATTGGAGGGTCCTGCTCCATGACTTGGTGGTCTTCCTACCATGATTTGCTATACAATTTTTACATAACTAGTTAGTTTAATTTGTAACTTAATTATTTCAGTAATCTCATTTGTACTGAAAATTGTGTGATGTATTTAGTCTCATAAGAATTTTATTTTGATAAGAGAATCTGATCTTTATTTCTGCTATGTTTAATAACATAGCTCTGATACCAACTGAAGTGACCCTCATCTTATTCATTTATTTTTAATGAAATTTTCTGTTGAGTTTACTTTTTTTTTTCATATGTATATATCTCTATACATATATATATATATATATATATATATACTTCAATGGATCACTTCCCTTTTCACATTTTTCCCAAGATTCCTTTATTTGACCAATATAAAAATATCAGTATATGAAATTAAATTAGATCATTTATATATATGAAGATATATAGATGACTCTTTGCCTATCAGAGCAATTTGAAGTTGGCAAAGAAATTTCATCACACCTTATTTCTCTTGTTCCAGAGTTTTTGGTGTCACATAGCCCCTCTTTTCTTTATTTTTCTTACTTTAAACTCAAGCTTGATTTTAAGATCCAGTAATAACATTTTTCTTATTTTTCTTGCTTTACTTCTCAGTTGTTTAATTCCTGGATTTAAAGCCATGTATATTTAGATTCTGGGATTTTGTAATTTGATACAAACTGTTTTATGCTAAATGAGAGGGTGTTTAAATTAACTCATTTCTTCTAGTTTAACCCGGGGTGCATGATTCCTAATTAAACAAATTTGTGTATTAGATAAGGATACTCATATATTAATTTTTGTTAGTATGCAAGAAGCATGTAAGTGATCAAAAGACAAATTGGGTAGAAAACCAAACAGAGAAGACTCATCCATTTGGGCAGGGTACAAATGCATCACACATACTTCACTAAGACTTAGCATATATTTGGAGACAAAACAATTTAAGCTAAGTTACAACCCAAATTAATACAAATTCTCAGGTGAACTTATCTGGTAGACAACTAATGTTCTTTTTAATATTGATTGGTAATAGCTAAGGTGTTGTTAAGTGATGGGCATGCCTATTGCAAACAGAGCTACTAGTTACTTAATCAACCTCAAGTTGATCATGACCCAATGCATCCAGACTTGAGTCATGTACCTAGATTATGAGATATGTTGAACATAGTGCTGTGATAACTACAGGTAATACAAAAATGCATATGGATCTAATTCACAAATCAATGCAAACTTCTACTGTAATTTAAGTACCTAAACTAAGAATTTGAGGTTTCATTATCAGGCTTGACATGTACTTATATCAATTATAAGCCATGATCATGCATTTCTGATTAACTCAGTTTTGGTTCAACTCAGACTTTAAAATATTTACTAAATGTCTATATTCATCTCTTTCTATAATTACTTCTACTTTACCATTTTAAAAGCTAATCAGACATTGCCAAGGGAGACATGGTCACATATCAAATTATATGACATGATCCCCTATATCATACCTCACCAGAGGTTATCCAGGTCAGTCATTTAAAACAGAAACCAATAACACATATATGTAATACAAAAGTTTCTACATATTCTTTACTCAGAAAGATAAGCACATATCAATCCAGAAAATACTAAAACATAATGAAGTTTTGCTTAGCCTAATTATTACAATATTTCTGCCAGATTCCTTAAACATTCTAAGTGCAAGTAGGTCTTCAAGTATCCATGCTAACAAGATTCTTATGCTTCCTTTCCTGCAGCAACATCTAGAGCTGCCTCAACGAAAATGAGACACCCCAAATGTTACAAAGCAACAAATAGGGTCAGAAATAAATTTCTGGTATGAGTGAAATCACATGTTAAACATTTTGTAAATTCTTAATGCTACATAGAAAACATATCAATTTAATGAGAACTAAATTCATCCTAAAATCTGAGCATTGGTAAACTTGTCTATCAATCATACACTCAAACAACCATGCACTCATTCCATCCAGATTTTCATATACATACTCCTATGAAATTATTTCCAATTCCATAGCCTGATTGATCAATCTCATTTCATTTCTCTTTACATTTTGTGTTTGGTCTAACTCCTTGCCATTGAACACTATGTGTGCATTGAAGAGGGGCTCAGTTCTGTTATCCCTTTTCACAGAGGCCTACAGGACTTTAGCAAGTCATGCACATACCCATCATCCTCCTGATGATGAGCAGATCAAGGCACCATTCCTAAATTATTTTTATAATTTAGAGACCATACTTATTTATCTTCTGAGGATTTTATTATCACTTGAAATGCTTTGCATTCTTTTCCTTTTCTCTCAAGAATCAATAGTTTAAGAAACTCCATCAGGGGTTTTAATTAGACATAACAAGCTTTCATGCACAAATACCAAATCCCATCCCAAGGTTAATTTATTCAAATCATGTTTCTGAAATTTATATATATATATATCTATAGAAGTTTTCCTATATCTCACATAAATATGATGAAACCATATCCTATCTATTTATTTTTATTGAGAACATAGGACATGATTTTTCTTTAAGATAAACCCATAAAACATATTAACTTATAGTAGGAACAACTCATCACCTATTCATGATACTGCATTGTTCATGTCATTTTAATATAGACTAGGCATAAGCATAAATCTCATTATTCATGCTGCCTGCTATTTTTCCTTTGATATCCTATTTGTAACAACCCGCATATCTATCAATTTTATATTTAAATATTTTATTTAAATATTTTATCGTTAGTCGGATGTTAGTCCGAAAAGCTACTTTTTGCATACGGTCAAATTAGGACTCGAGACCACTCCCATTGAGTTCAAAATGACGTTTGCGATCTTTTTGAGTGTAAACTTCGATATGTTTGGAGATAGTGAAATTTTCGACACTTTTTCCCGCCTTTGACTTTGGTTTGGACTGCACCCCTTTAGTTCAGCCCAACCATCTTCCTCACTCTATCAAAACACTTAAAGCTTTGTCAAAAATGGTGGTGGGAAGTGGAAATTAAAACTCCAAACACAAATTCTATTGCAAATCCGAGATTCAACATCAAATTCACGTGAAGACCATTGATTCAAGCTTGTTGGTGTTCTTGCTTTGCTCTCAAATCTCCATCTTCATCAAATTCCGTGAAAAGGTGAGATTTTTGATCTCACATCTTGCCTATATCTATCTTGGACTGTTGGGAATGATCCCCTATTGCATTTGCATCAACATTTGCATTTGGTTTGGATTGGATTGGCGAAAAACTTCAATTTTCAGCGTTTTGGTGATTTTTCTGGCCTTAAGTCGTTTCTGGCCATCCCTAGGTCGTCCACGAGTTAACTCCTTAGGTCGTCCAGGCTGCTAGCTCGCGTGTTGAAAAGTCTCCAACTTCTTAGGTCGTCGCCGACCTATAATTCCCAGGCAAGATGTTAAGTCGTTCGCGAGTTAAACTTTAAACCTTAGGTCGTTGCCGACCTATAATCTCCAGGCAAAATGATAAGTCGTTCAGGAGTTAAAGCCATAGGTCGTCCACGAGTTAACATCTTAGGTCGTCCCCGAGTTAGGACTTAGGTCGCTTGCGTGCTTAGGTCGTTCTGGCTTAGGTCGCAGGGAAATAAGTCGTAGGTCGAAACAGCTTTAAGTCTTAGGTCGTCGCCGACCTAAAATTCCAAGGCAAACCACTAAGTCGCTCGAATTTTGTTAAGTCTTAGGTCGTTGCCGACCTAAAATCCCCAGGCAAACTTTAGGTCGCTCGCACTGGCTTATCTCGTAGGTCGTCTCCGACCTAAGCTTCTTTTCCATAAGTCGTTCGCGAGTCAAGTGTTAGGTCGTCTCCGACCTAACGCCCTCATCACCTTAGGTCGTAGCTCGTAAGTCGCTCGACCCTGCTAAGTCTTTAAGTCGCTCGAGTTAGGTCGGCCAGTATATCTCGTAGGTCGTCTCCGACTTATCCCCCAGTCAAGTCGTTCAAGTTAGGTCGTCGCCGACCTTACACTTGGTCTTTTTAGGTCGCGATTTTCCTTAGGTCGCAGGACTTTGTTAAGTCGTAGGTCGAACCCCGAATTACTCTGCGTAGGCAATCTTATCTGACAAAGCATTTATCAGAATTTCTACTTTGATGGTTTTGGGATTGACTTCTTTGGACTTTACTCACGTCTTCGAACGTGAATTGATTTGTTTCTACAATCGTTTTATGACTTGTCATTTTAAAAGATATATGAAGGTTTCAATACTAATAGTAAATATCAAAACTCTTTCATCAAAGCGGTTTCAACACTATTTTAAATATCAAAAGTTCGTTCTCTCAAACCGATTTTCAATCTACTAGTATATACAAGCCTTTACTTCACTCGAATGAGAAATCGACTTAAACGACTTAGTAAAACGAGTGGTATGAAACGCTTGCGTTCACTTCGTCGGTTAGCTCTTGGACTTGTTCGATTGAACCCTTTTTGTGACAATTTCCTAGTGAAGATTTACAGCTTGTTCGTAAATATTTAAGTTAAGCAAGTGGTTATGGGACATGAAGCTAAACTCATATATTTACTAGCTTGGTGTGATTGACACTTCCTTATGATCATGACGATCATTTTTGTGATTTAGACTAGCGATTGAGCGATGTCTCTTTGTCTACGTGGGAGACTATACCCCGATTATGTGATGTTTCGCCATCACATTTCCTACGGTCTTCGGGCCATTCCTGTGTGAAAATTTAATGGATAGCTTCCATGAGATATCATCTCGTCATGTGTTTACGCGTAGGTGAGTTTTCATGCTCCCATTCATGTGTTAGGCCTCCCCCCCTTTATGTGTTTTCTGGATTTCTGATGATGATTTCTGGAATTTTGTGCTTCACCAATTTTCATGATTTTCATTGATATGATATCAGTTTTTGTGCATTGGTGAATTCATGTGTTATTGACTTGTTATGAATACAAGTTTAGGGTATGATACCCTATTTTATCTTTGAGAAGATTCTTGTGATATTGATTAATCTTTTGTTGATTATCATTTACATACTTATAGTAGTATGTCGCTATGGTTATTACATGTTCATGTCATGCCTTTTACTGTATACCATATCATCTGATATTTATAGTTAGACTGATCCGTTTATTATTTTCTTATAAATAATACTCGGGTCAGACCGAGATGTTACAGGTGCTTCTGCTTGACTTCTCTTCAGGATTATTCTGACTTTTGGCTAACTACCTAGATTAGTAGTTTTTGGATGTACACCTTTGAGATATAGACTCTATGTTGTGTACTTATTCTTTTGTATAGCACGTGATGCTATTCTTTTGTATTATCGTGGATCTTTCCGACCACTACTCTGATGTACACTTTCATGTGATATATATATTTATTCATATCTTCTTCCGCCTTTGTGATATGGATGTCTGTGACTGATTTATGTTATGATTATTTCTATGTTTGTTTCCGAAGATTATATATAGCCACCGTGTGATAGCTTTGTGTTTGTATCGGTATGTCGGATTTCTTCCTTAAAAGATATGCATTCTATTCTATCTGACGTATCGATGCTCGCACAAAGAAGTTACATGGATGGTCGCTCCTCCACAGCCTTATTCTCCGCGCTAATTGACAGCACTACATCGTAGTGTTCTTGGTTAGCGTGGGTATAGAGGTGGGGCGTCACACTATTTCTCAGTATAATATTCAGTTTATTTCTTATATAAAACTGGATCATTAAATCTACTTCTATGATCTAAGTACATGTTTGATTACTTATATTTTAAAACAAAAGACTGAAACCATCTTAACAAACAAAGACAGATCAAAACTCCAACCAAAAGTTCAATCAAAACATCACCCATAATTAGCATGCATTTATTCAGAGAATAAAATCAAACTAAAAATCATAATAAATTTTATACATGAAAATAACTTGGCTGCCCTTAATATGGGTCTTAGTGCCATAAATCTCAAAGTGATTACCACTCACCTTCCTTTGCTTCTCTCCGGGAGTGCTCAGGTCTGAGGACAATGTAAGTTTATTTTATTTTAATTCTGTTTTCTCCCCCCTGGACAACTATTGTTCCTCCCCTGATTTAAATCATTCTGTTAGGGTTTTAAATGGAGGAAAAACCCATTCTGTCCTTACCTTACTCAGGGATTAATGTATGCATTTCTATGGCTATAAGTGCCATTTTCTCTTGGTTTCCATTTTCAGTAAAACAGTTGCCTCATTACTTTTCTGTGCACAGGCTATTTGCATGATTTCCTTGCACATCATTTTTATGCGACTCAGCCCTATATTTCTTTTTCTCTTTTCTTTTGTAAGCTTGATTTTTAGCTAACAAATTTTTGTCATCTATCTTGATTTATTTTTAAAAATACATTCATACCTATAGAGGTTACCAGACTGGTTGGTATGCATTTCAATTATTAAAAGGAATTATTTCACTACCCAAATACTTTTCTGGTCATATAAATTTATAGTATTCATAAGGTATGTGTATTTAAAACTCATTCATACCTTAGTTAATTTTTCTTTCCTTCTCATTATTTGTTGAAATATTTTATTCCCTTTTCAAATCATTTTATTCTTCAATTATTTTCTGTTAACCAATTTATCATATATATATATATTATTTAATTTTTATCTCAAAATTTTTGGGTCTCCACAACAACAATGTGAATTAATACGATTATTTCAGGATTATTTGAATTGATTATTGGATTGTTGTTATTGCTTGTTTATTTACTTTGACACCATCCCAGTTATCACAATGCAAGATCCCTTTATTATGCTTTGATTTTTGAATTGGAATGGAATCGGGTTGAAATGATAAATACCCAAATTGAACTTTGACCTAGGATAGAGAATTAAATAAAAACCCGATTGGTCAATAATTTGATTTAAAAATAAAATGAAGATTTTATTTGAATAAATAATATGGTTTTGAAATGAAGTTGGAAATTGAATTTTGATGAAATTTAAATGTGAATATTTAATAATCTGAAACAAAATATTAATAAGAAATTGATGACAGAATGTTGTTTAATTTAAGAAATGATTGAATTAAGTTTTGAAATTATTTAATAATTTAATGAGATCGAATTATTTAATAATTGAATAAAATTGAATCCTTTGATAATTAAAATTGAACTTTTAATTAGTGAAATTTAGTTCTTTATTAATTGAGTTTTGAAATTGTAACTAAGTAAATAAATATGTGAAATTGAATTTCATTATCAAGAAATGCAAATGTGATTTTTGAAATTAATGTAAGACTTGTAATGTAAAGAATTGATTTGATGAATCTAATTTAATTCAATGTGAAGTTTTGATAATGGAGTTGAACTTAAGTAATTGATTTAATGAATTGGAAGTTAAATAGAAATTGTTTTAAATGACAAATTTACTTAACGAATAATTGAATGAAATCGATAAATGAAGTTAAATTGATTCGAATGTTAAATTAAATTAATTAAAATGATTTCGAAATGAACTTGTATCCGAACTTGAATCAATATTTGAATTGTTTTAAAAAGAAATTGAAATTGAATTATAAGATTTTGGAATGGTAATTTGGATATTTTGAAATGTAAATTATGGAAATTGGTTTAGAAAGAAAAATGAAATGTTGATTTACAAATTCTATTTGAAATTGAATTTGATTTGGATTTGAAATATATATTAAACGACCAATCGGTGTAATAATTACGAAAGTTATTAAAGGGACCAGAATCGGTTAGGGACATACTCACTGTCTAAATCGAAAACCACTTTAATAACTATACGCGAAGTGTGATCCAGAATGAAGTGGTTGGAATGATGTATGTGATGACTGAAGAAAGAGAACGATAATGGATAGCCTTGACACTTGTGTCAAATTGGAAATGACTAAAACAGGAGCCGTGCCGGGCCAAATGGGGGGTTAGCTACCTCGAGCGAACACACTTCTTCGAAAACTACTCATTACTTGTTGTCGATTGGTGCACCCTTGATTTGGGAGTGTTGTTTCGCGGTGTTGCGATCGCTGCGGCGATGCGTTCTCACCAGTCCGGATCAGGCAAACGGTAGTTTCACTACCTTGGGTATTGCCTCATGTGCCTTGTCATACTTGTATCCCTATATACGCGACCACTACGATTTGTTTTGTGTTATACCTATGGAGTACTCCCTGATATCCCACTAGTTTACGGTGGAGTTTACAGTGCTGTATAGACTATAACACTTATATAAAATGTGTTAAGGGGGATAATGGTAACGCCTTAACACTATTTTGATATTTTATATTACTGATAGGCATTATCTACTTATCGTACACTACTACATAGTAGATAGTTTAACGGATCCTTAAAGGATGGTTATTCCAAACATCCTTTGAGTTACTTGTATTTCAGTTGCTATTTCACTTGAGTTGGATTTATTGACATAAGAATGTTAATCCTGACTCGAGTGTTTTGTGTTTTGTGTTTTGCTTTACGCTCGGGTCAGACTGAGTGTACCAGTATTCGAGACACACCTTTGGAGTTGGAGCTTCGCTTGGAGATCCAGCTATCTATCCAGCTTTCAGATATCCAGTTGATTCCAGTGATGTATTCTGATATTGTATTTGATTATTGCATTCGAGACATCTGTTGTACCTTATTTAACTCTGATATGTACATAGTAGCTTCATGAACTACTATCTTTTTCTTCCGCTTCATTTATTACTCTGTGTCTGTGATCTGTGATTATTTATTTACTGTATATGTTCAGTTTTGCCAAATTTAAATTAACAATTCGGTATTTTGAATCATTCAAGTCCGACATGTGCGGATGCAGATAGTCCAAAATATCGGGTCGTTACAGATCTCGTGCTCCCTTCTCCGATCACCTGAAATCCTGAGCCTCCGGCCACCACCTCGCCAACGTCCAAACTTCCAATTCCCAAAGCCTGGTGGAACTCGATCCACCAGAGAGTTCGTGATGGCAACATTCCCAATCAACCTAAAAACTAGGGCTACATACTTCAAAGATCAACCACCATCGCCACCATCACTTGATCGCCTTCCTGATATTTTTCCCTTACTCTCCGATCATCCCACTACCACCACTGAAGACTACGACCTCCCAAATCACCGAGATCACCAGAGGCAACCCAAAACACAATTTCTGTTCAACTCAGAAATGCACATACTAACCCAAACTAAAAATTATAGCTTCACTTCCAAAAATCATGATTTTGGGTATGATTTCAGATTAAAAACTTGAAACAATGAATTAATATGTTTGAAAATTTCACTTATCATAAATTTGCTCTGTTCTTTTGGTTTCCAGAGACATTCAATTTAAATTTCAAATTAGTTATAATTTTAACCATTAATCTATGATTAGACAAACAACTTTTGTTTATATTTTAAATCTTAACAGAAACTAGATCAAGAGAAAATGGATTATGTTTAAAATCCTAACTCTGAAACTAAGCACAGTCAATACACTGATACACAGCCATATACACATCCACACATTCATATATATACACAGAAATGCACTTACAAATATACACAAAAACATACTTATCTCTAGATATGAACATGCAAACAGATTTCATATACTTAAACTTTTAAAAAGTGATGTTACTCACCTGGAAACAATATTTGAACAGAGAACACTTCTGTTTAGAAAAGCTATAAGCCTGATCCTCTTGAATCTCTTTGCTTGGTTAAATTGAGTTGTTGATTAACTTTAGTTGTAAGATATTAGTGTCTGTTTATTTTTCTCTGGTAAGCTAAGTCTTTTTGATGAACGAAAATGAAATAGGAAAGATGTATATAGAAAAGTGTTTTCAGGAATCAGGTATTAATTGGTACAAGTGTTTTCTATTTGGGTCAGAGATTTTCTTTTTATGGTGGCTGATATGATTTCATTCTTGTGCTAGAGATGATAGCATTTAATGCATATGTCCTTACAAGTTTGCGTACTTATCCCCTTTTTATTTTGTACGTACAGAGATAAATTTTTCTTGCCTGGTTATGTTTTCTACTCTATATGCTTCTATAAAATTATTATATTTTTAGAATTATTCTAGAATTATCTTAAGTGTTCACTTATGTTTTTATATAACCATATCTTTTACCTTTCATATTTATTTCTATTTTTAACATAAATCCTTATTTTTATTTTTAAACATTATTACCAAGATTACATCAAATATATATATATAGATCAAAAGTGAATAGGGTAAAGCTTACTTTAATTTAAGATAGATTTTATTGTAATTATATTGGAACACTTTAATTTAAATTCTCAAATCATAATTTTCTTCCAAAATACACACACACACACACACACATATATATATATATATATTCGTTTTTAAATAATACCTATTAAATTTGAAATAATAAGTCTATTTAAAATCTATTTATAAAATAACACAAATTAAATTTGTAACTAATTATTCCATTTAAAAATCTATTTATAACTATATTTTAAAACAACTCATTATTAAATTGTTTGAAAATAATAAACTTACCAATTTTAATTAATTAATTAAGGAGATTATCACATTTTAAATTCCTTGAAATTCTAGGATATCACATTCCTCCCCCCTTAAAAGAATTTCGTCCTCGAAATTTAAAATAAAAGATAATCCAAAGTTTTATTTTATTTCAACCAATTCAGGCATACATATCAGCCATACACAACCAAACAAACAATTTCATCCAAACAAACTAAACAACACTAGCTATTCGGACACAGATCCAGATAAGCTTCCTAAAATTTTCTGAGTTTCCCTGGTACAGATACTGGAATACTCGCTCTACTGAATCCAAACTAGCTATACTACTGAGGTACTGAGCTCCTACTCATCTAGATCTACAATCTATACAAGAGATCTGACCACACTCAAGACCTAATCAACAACCAAACCCTTTTGAACCACTGGTTCCAAAACCAATGATGGATCATACACGTATTCCCTCAGATATACGTGAAACACATTGAATCCCAGTCTTCCAAATTGGCAATTCACTCCTGTAATCCAAAAAACTTATCCTTACAAGAATACAGAAAGATCCAATATACTTCGGAGCTAACCTCACAGTCTTACCCAATCTTATTGCTCCCTTTACCGGAGAAAATCTCTACAACAACGAAGTCTCCAACTTCAAATTCCAAATTCCTCCGTTTCTTATCTACATAACTCCTTTGACGATCCTGGACTTCCTACATCCTTTCTTGATTTGCTCAATTTTCGCTAATGCTTCAATAAACAAACTGGATCAAAATAACTCAACAAAAAGATCCTCTCCGGATTTACCCAAAATCCAGAATACAACTCTACTCCACCATCATTAGTAGATTACAACTTACTTCTCCTATCCGGAAAAGACAAAACAAAAACACTTGCCAATCTGGCCTCAAATCCAGAAAAATTTCCTGTAGAAATTCTCTAATCTCAAAACACTGCAACTTCCGGTTGCTTCCACTCTAGAACAGCTTCCACCTTGCTTCAGCTGCACAACTCTGATCTGGAGTAGATAAGCATGTCAATGAATTCGAGCAAAATCTTAACCAACACCTCTTGGACACACAGTTCGTCAGATCCACCACTATCGGAAACGTTGGTTATCTCAAAGACAAAACCAACTGCTCAAAGAAACAGACGAGTCCTCAGTCAAGGGTACTGTCTTCAGCTACCCTTAGCTGGAAGAAACTCGAAACTAGATACAGGAGAGAAAACACAAATGCTCCACCAAATATTCTTTAGAAACCATCCATCTCCTTAGCTGAACCACCGGTATCTCTTCCAGACCCAGGTCAATGGAAATTAAACTTCCTAATGTGGACAAACTGCTGGCTTCCTTGAAAACTTCTGGACAAATCTTTGACAACTCTATAACTCATACATCCTCTAGGGATGCCACAAATCCATGCAAAAGATTATCCAAGAGAATCACTCAAACTATCGCAAGTCGCTTTTGCGATCCCATCCAGACCAATATCCACAGATACTATTTTCTCTTCACAAATCAGAACAGCTTGTCCTTGACTAACCAATCCACCGAAGAAATGGATCCACTCTGCTGCTTCTGAATTCCACCACTAGGGTACTATTAAGCCAAAAGATCTTCCTGCTGGCACAAAACATCTCCCAGCTGCACTGCTGCCACGGATGCCAAAAACTTCCTAATCCAAAGCTCCTTTGAGAAACTCGGACCTCAAACAAAACACAACATCCAGCTGAAACTCGGTCTCATCATCGATGCAGACACACTCCCTCAAACTTGTTCCAAAGAAAACATCTTCGGAAACATCCATAGTCACTGCGTCTCACCATGCAACTACTACTTCCTAAGGTTGCCAACATACCATCACTTGTTTCTGCCTAACCGACAGATCCAAACTCTCAAAAATCCGCTCACACGAGCGCGATCAAACTTGCACTTTAACGATGAACTCCGAACCTTAACAGGTTTCCTTCAGAGATCAATAACATTATTACACCTTAGCAAAGCTCACTCGAGACGATATTGGGTCTATAGTCTCGACAGATACTCTTCCAACCACAATACTCAGACTTCTTCCATTGGTAGTCGTGCTACACACACCACTACCTTATCTACCTTTATAACTTATGTTGGAAAACCCGAACAGGTAACCCAACAGATAGGTAGAAATATAGATATATACATATATATATATATATTCAAAATTACAAATACGCTCTCTCAAGAAAGATACTACTCCAGAGCCTAGGTATTCGCTCAACCTATGCTCTGATACCAACTGTCATGACCTAGGCTTTTCAACCGTCGGTAGCGGCGACTGGTAGGCTTTGCAACCATCCTAGACCCACCGTGGCACACAATGATACCTCGAATTTGCTTTTACGGCCAGCCTCTCGACTGTAAGAACCTAGCAAACCAACCCAGGGCCTTATACTACCCAAAGGGACATGTAGGGGTAAGAGTCTCCCGTTTGCCACCAAACCGCGAAGCGAGAACCCCCTATCATGATGTAATGTAGCAAACCCGATCCCGGTCTCATCGAAATCCAAAATGTATCTTTTAAGGCCAAGTTGTTTTAAAGTTAAAACAATTCAATTCAATTATCTATATACTCATAGATAGATAATTCATAATATCACAATAGATAATTCATATTATCATCACAAACAGATAATTCACATTATCATCATACTTCAACCAAAGCATCCATATCAAACAGCATTACTTATCTCATATCTGAGATCTCAAACCATTCAAGGAAATCAATATCATTCATCCATACATAAGCAATGATTAATAATCACACCAAATATAATTAATTTAAAATGAATTAAATTAATTACTTGCATCTCTAATTAATTTAAAATAAATTAAATTAATTACTTCATTCTATAAATCCTGCTTATAACCATTAATTAATTACAAATCAATTAATTATCCTCTAATTATCCATCTTAATTAATCATCCTTGATTAATTATCCTTTAATTGCATTCAAGTAATTTATCCTTTAATTAATTACTCCAATTTATCCTTAACCATTTATAGTAATTAACCTTTAATTACTTCATTAATTAATTAACTATAATTAATTACATTAATTAATTACTCTTTAATCACTTATTATTGATTAATTAGTTTTAATTAATCAACCCTTAATTACATCATTAATTATATTAATTAATGATCCCTAATTACTCTAAATTAATTATCCTATTTAAATTAATTACATTAAGTAATTAATCTTTAATTAAACCATATTTATTAATCACCTTTGATTAATCTCATCTAGTAATTAACTTCCCTTAATTACTTCATCAATTAATTAATTACTTCTTAATTTATTATATTTAATTAATCCCTTGATTAATTACAAAAAAAGTAATTAAACTTAAATTACTTCCATTAAATAATCACCCTTCAATTAATTACATCCAGTAATTACCCATTAATTACTTCACTAAGTAATTATACTTATCAAATCATCAAGTGATTATCTTAAATTAATTAAACTTAATTAATTAACTTAAACTAATCAAATTTAACTCAATTAATTACAATGAGTAATTAATTCCTTAATTACTTCAATCAAGTAATTATACTTAATCAATTCTACAAATGATTATCTTTAATTAATTAATATAATTAATTATTAAAATTAATCACATTAATTAATTATTTAATAATTCTTAGTTAATGATCTTCATTAACTATTTAAAATTCTTTTCTTAAGTAATTTAAACCTAGATTAATCATTATAAATTACAAATCAATTAATCTTTAATTACACATGAATTAATCTATAATTATTTAATTAATTAAGTGTTTAACTGTAACTTAATTAATTCTTAATTACTTGATTAATTAATTCCTAATCATTAATTAATAATCTAATCTTATCTAATTAATGATTCTTAATTACAAATAAATTATTTCTTAATTAATTTACTTAAACCTTAATTAACTAAATTAAACCTTAATTGCTTAATTAAATAATCCAAATCATTAATTAATTAAATTAATTAATTATCCATTTTAATTAACCTAATAATTTAATGAATCATAATTCATTAAATCCTAATTAACTTTAAGATAAAACTTATTCTTATTAATGATTAAATTATCATTAACAAAGCATTTAAAAACAATTTACTTTTAAATTTACTTTAAATTCCATTTCAAATTAAGATTCAAATCAAATACAAATTTAATTCTAGCAAAATTTAAAACAATTAAAAAACCCTTTAAATCACATGTTAAAGACACGCTTATTTTATAAAAGGAATTTAGAAGAGTTTTAAAACCAAATTCAATTTAAATTCAAATCACTTTAAAATACACTTTAAACATTTTTAAAGTTGTTAAAACAATTTAAATTTTAAAAACCTATTTGTCTCCAAACTAAGATTCAAACTAAATTTGAATCCAGATTTAAAACTTTGATTTAAACTTAGTTTAAATCTCTATTTTACATTTTAAAATTCAGTTTTAAATTTAAAAACTAATAGGTTAAAAAACCTGTAACCAAACCTTACCCGAGCCACCACCTAAATGACTTCGAGTCCAAACCCAAACCGCTTCAAGCAAAAACCTAATTACTTCGAGAAAAACTCGAGACTACTATTCTATCCAAACCAAAACTTCACCAGAAATCCACAGTGCACCATGCACATGCACGGTGCCTCCGACCATCTCCAGTCAACACCACACCATCGAGCAAGACGGCGACCATCCTCTCACCAGAATCCGATCATCACATCGAAGTTACAAACTCTAAATGAAATTCGAGTTTAAAAACCAAAAACTAGAACAACCATGAAACCTGGAACAGATCTCGTGCTCCCTTCTCCGATCACCTGAAAGGCTGAGCCTCCGGCCACCACCTCGCCAACGTCCAAACTTCCAATTCCCAAAGCCTGGTGGAACTCGATCCACTAGAGAGTTCGTGATGGCAACATTCCCGATCAACCTAAAAACTAGGGCTACGTACTTCAAAGATCAACCACCATCGCCACCATCCCTTGATCGCCTTCCTGATATTTTTCCCTTACTCTCCGATCATCCCACTACCACCACTGAAGACTACGACTTCCCAGATCACCGAGATCACCAGAGGCAATCCAAAACACAATTTCTGTTCAACTCAGAAATGCACATACAAACCCAAACTAAAAATTATAGCTTCACTTCCAAAAATCATGATTTTGGGTATGATTTCAGATTAAAAACTTGAAACATTGAATTAATATGTTTGAAAATTTCACTTATCATAAATTTGCTCTGTTCTTTTGGTTTCCAGAGACATTCAATTTAAATTTTAACTTAGTTATAATTTTAACCATTAATCTATGATTAGACAAACAACTTTTGTTTATATTTTAAATCTTAACAGAAACTAGATCAAGAGAAAATGGATTATGTTTAAAATCCTAGCTCTGAAACTAAGCACAGTCAATACACTGATACACAGCCATATACACATCCACACATTCATATATATACACAAAAATGCACTTACAAGTATACAAAAAAACATACTTATCTCCAGATATGAACATGCAAACAGATTTCATATACTTAAACTTTTAAAAAGTGATGTTACTCACCTGGAAACAATATTTGAATAGAGAACACTTCTGTTTAGAAAAGCTATAAGCCTGATCCTCTTGAATCTCTTTGCTTGGTTAAATTGAGTTGTTGATTAACTTCAGTTGTAAGATATCAGTGTCTGTTTATTTTTCTCTGGTAAGCTAAGTCTTTTTTATGAACGAAAATGAAATAGGAAAGATGTATATAGAAAAGTGTTTTCAGGAATCAGGTATTAACTGGTACAAATGTTTTCTATTTGGGTCAGAGATTTTCTTTTGTATGGTGGCTGATATGATTTCGTTCTTGTGCTAGAGATAATGGCATTTAATGCTTATGTCCTTACAAGTTTGCATACTTATCCCCTTTTTATTTTGTACGTACAGAGATAAATTTTTCTTGCCTGGTTATGTTTTCTACTCTATATGCTTCTATAAAATTGTTATATTTTTAGAATTATTCTAGAATTATCTTAAGTTTTCACTTATGTTTTTATATAACCATATCTTTTACTTTTCATACTTATTTCTATTTTTAACATAAATCCTTATTTTTATTTTTATTTTTAAACATTATTACCAAGATTACATCAAATATATATATATATATAGATCAAAAGTGAATAGGGTAAAGCTTACTTTAATTTAAGATAGATTTTATTTTAATTATATTGGAACACTTTAATTTAAATTCTCAAATCATAATTTTCTTCCAAAATACACACAGATATATATATATATATATTCGTTTTTAAATAATACTTATCAAATTTGAAATAATAGGTCTATTTAAAATCTATTTATAAAATAACACAAATTAAATTTGTAACTAATTATTCCATTTAAAAATCTATTTATAACTATATTTTAAAACAACTCATTATTAAATTGTTTGAAAATAATAAACTTACCAATTTTAATTAATTAATTAAGGAGATTATCACATTTTAAATTCCTTGAAATTTCGGGATATCATATAAATAACATAACACAATGTAATATCCACCAATACTAGAGTTATTTCATCAAAATTCTTGAATTGAGGTATGAATTTGTCTGTAATGTTTTTGTTTCCTGTTGCAGGCCTTTCTTTCAGCTTTTATAGGTTCTGGAGGCACTTCTTCATCTCTAAAGCTTGTGTCTTGACTCCGAAATCTTCCAAATCTTTGCCAAATCGCTTAGATGAGTACAAGCTCATGAATTGCTAGCTAAAAGTTGAAGTTCTTATGAAAAAAAATTTGCAAAATCGTTTACTGTAAAAGTTTTTATCTGTGTTAGTTGCTGATTTGAATTCCTTGTTTCTGGTTACCACTTTGAGTGGCCATATCTTTCAGGTTTCTTATCCAAATTCAATAATTTTAGATGTTCCGAAAAGCTTAGACAATGTACTAAAAGTTTTATGTTTTTTGAAATTTCGAAGTTAGCTTGATCAAAACTGTGTTTGTTTGTGTGTCTCAGAATTATTTTAGCCATAACGTATTCATTTCTTATTGGAATTCAATAATTTTTAATGTTATGGAAATCTCAGGATATCTTCTATAATTTTCATGTTTTGCGTTTTCTCAAATTATGTGTTTAAAAGAGGCAAACCGGCCAAACAAAACACAGGCATGGGCAAAACGCCTAGGTTTCTTCCTGTGTATCTTGAATTGTTGCACCAATTTTTGGTGCATTATCTTGTGTTTTCCGAGCATGGTTTTGATGCTCATTTCAGTGAAAATATTGAGAGCTTTATATCACATATGCTCTAGTATTGAATCATGTATTTTCTTGGATTGTTCGGGCATGGTTTTGATGATAAATTTTAATATAGATCTTCAATGTTGTATTATCTTCTTCAAGGGATAAACCATGCTTCTTGTGATTATTTTTGGGTTGCTTCTACTATATAGAAGCCCGAATTTTCACAAATCCGTTACTGGGATTCTAATGAATTTTGATGATTCATTCTGTGATGTTTTCATTGTGATTCCGAGCACACGTGCACGTATTTTCAAACTATTTTTCCAAAAGTGTTTATATTCTATCTATTGTTCTAAGAAATATATTTTAAAAAGTGATTTCATATAAAACATGATATAATTAATATTTCTAAATTATAAAGAGATTTTCAAAGTCGATTTCTTAAATATTTTCTGAAATTTATTTCAAATCCCAATTTCACTAAAATATATTTCTTATATAAAAATACACGTTTTTGAACCTTTTGGACGTATGAGAAAGAGAATTAAACGATTTAGTAAAACACATGGTATGGGACACGTGAGTTTACTTTTCCGGTTAATTCCGGACTTGTACGATCGAAACCTCTTGAGTATATTGTTTTGAGTTGATAATTGAGATTTAAAATTCCTATTATTAGAAATATCCGAGTTAGCCAATATTTGGCGAGTTGAGAGGTTCGAGATGTCCTATTATAGGAGTATTAAACAATGAGAACCACTTATATATGTCGTTTTACTTGCGATGAGACAAGGCGAGTCTTGAGATGAGATTTCCCTTTTCGGGGATTATGGTTTATAAGAAACCACTATGAGATTTATTTGCACTTGCCGATGATACGAGGCAAGATATATGAGTATTCTGAGATTTTTGATATTTGAGATTTTATTTTTATGATGTGGATTTAACTAGCGGTTAGTAAACCATTTAGTGCGAACGTGCAGTATGGGACGCACGTTAACACTTTTCGGGTTCATTTCCGATAGTTTGTGACACATCCACGAGTATGCCAGTGCTATAGACCTTCGGGTCATTTGAGTTATTGGACTTCGGTCACCACGAGTATGACCTTTGGGTCCACGAGTTAGGTACCTAAATTATAATAGCACTGGACAAGAGTTTAGCACGTGCAGCATTACTTCGGCATTGCAATCGGGTATCTGGCCAATCCAGGTTTTCTGAGATTTCTGAGTTTCTGAGTTTTATACGATTTCACCATTTTTGAGATGTTTTATTACATCGATAACCTAGTGCTACATGAGATGGTATATATAAATGGTGATTTCGATTTTATGAGATTTGAACTCTTTTTAGAGTTCCATGAGATTCAAATTTGGGAATTTTGATGAGTTTCCCTTATGAATTTTGAATGGTTTCTTGCTTTTGTGTTGAATGCCTTTGAGTATGGTTTTCTTATGTTGGACATAACCTATTCATGCGACAACCCTTTGTGAATCTATACTATGGCATTATATTTGAACCATATGTATACCATTCCTTTATAGTTAAAAGAATAATTCCCTTATGCACTTTTATTCCTCTTAACTTTTACTAATATCAAGTTCTAGCTAGCCTGACCAGTGTATTTATTACTCGGGTCAGACCAAGTTGCAGGTTAGGTAGTTGGACTCTTAGCTTGCTTACCATTTGGAGTCCATCTTCGGCTTTGGTTATGGCATAGTTTTTGTGTAGTGGTCTTTTGTTTGGGAACCTTATGATGTATCTATTCTTTTGTGGGGATGTATGTATATATTGTGGTTGAATACCACTTGTGGCATGTTGTATTACATTTGATGTAAGTGTATATGTATATTATCTATGTTGTTGTTCTATGACTTGAGATTGTTATTATTATCATATTTTATTTCTAAATCGATCTTGTAGCCACCATAGGAGTGTATTAGAAAGGAATTAAGTATGTCGAATGCTCGAGATGAAATGAAAAAAAAATAACTACCAAAACCGACATACTTAGCTTTTATCTAATGCAAGACTATGATGGTCGCTCTTAACTAGCCCTATTCTCCGCATTAGCAGACAAAATTACTATGTAATTCTCTTTGTTAATGTGGGTCTCGGGATGGAGCGTTACATCTTGTTATCAGAACTGGATTAAGAACAATTTAATAAACGCAGAACAATATACACGATTACCATATATCAAGTATAATACAAGTGTGAACATCATCCCCAAATCGTAGTTGAACCCAACCTTGTCCTTAATCTTTTGACTTCTTTGGGGCTAGATAGAAAGGAATATGTCTAGGAATGTTAATTGTAAATTCCATAGTATTCCTTAGTCAATGAATTCAAATTACTGATATCTACCCCTATAAATAATCCTAGCTTATCTTAACTTTTAGCAAATGGCTGGAAGAGGTAGAGGTCGCACTTTGGTAGCGGGACCGTCCAGTGGTTCTCGTCTCGAAGGAGTTTATATGTCGACCGACCAGATTCTTGAGCTTCTTAGGAGCACCCAGCCTCCTGCTCCTACTCATTCCTCTCCTCCGCGTAAATCTGCATTTGAGCGTATGTGCAGCGACTTCACCCATCTTGAAGGCAAGCCATTCAAAGGCTCCGAGACAGTTTTAGAGGTGCAGGCTTGATGGAGATTTCCGATCATCACCGTGTTCTTGTGACATCAAGTATGCTGCAAGAACGAGCATTAGACTGGTACGAGCTCCTTATAGCTAAGATAGATGAGTCTACTCTTACATGGCAGCATTTCCGAGATCGTTTTGAGCTTAAGTTAGTGCCAGAATCCAAGAAGGCTTTCCTTGCCTGTCGCTTCCTCAAGTTGAAGCAGCAAAAATCCTCTGTGTCATATTATGTATCCTTCTTCGAGTCTCTATCCAAGTATGGGCTCGAATTCATTGGTACCCCATACAAGAAGAATCTTAATTTCATCTCTGGACTTAAGAAATATTTGAAGAAGTTGCTCATGCTTCAGCTGAAGCTCTCTTTCGAGGAGGTTGTGGATTCGGTGCTTCACCTCGAAGCCGTCGAAAAAGAAAGGGATAGTAGTGACGAGGCCGAGGTTCGAATGAACCCAAATAAGAAGAAATTTCCCTTTCAGAGATCCCAATCATTTCCTTCTAAGAAGAAGATGAAGCAAGGCAATTCTGGTTCTCATTCCGG
The DNA here is from genome assembly GCA_030737815.1 of Allium fistulosum. NCBI lineage: Eukaryota > Viridiplantae > Streptophyta > Magnoliopsida > Asparagales > Amaryllidaceae > Allium > Allium fistulosum. The sequence goes on along the minus strand of CM060907.1, from coordinate 895,430,689 downwards.
TGTAGCACCTCCTTCAGCTAGAGTGTTGGCTTGCTTCAATTGTGGTTCTAGAGCCATCTAGTTAGAGAATGTCCTCAAACCCCCAAATGCCATTATTGCAAGAAGGAAGGACATATAGTTTCAACATGTCCTAAGAAGAGGAAGAGTTCAGGTTCGGGGAATCTGAATGTGGCTCAGGCTTCTGGTAGTGCATCTCAGTCGCGAGATATATCTCTTACTATTTTGGAAGGTTCTATTCTTTTTCATGACTGGTATATTCGAATCTGCTTCGATACGGGTGCTTGGCATTTATCCGTACTGGAGAAATTTGTTAATGCTATTAGATGTTCTGGTCTTGTTGCTTACTTGAGGATTGCGAATCCTTTTGAGGGGATCCATAATACTTGACGTGAGAATTTTGAGATTTGTTCCCTGTATTTTATCTTTGTTGTGCGTATTAGCACGCTATTTTCTATCTTGAGTTTGGAGTAATTTGAGAGGGAGTGGCTGCATTTTATCAATCCATATTCTGTGATTTGAAGGGTCCTATAGTTAGGTACCCTAATTCAGTTGGTTAGTTAATTCTTGTCTTCGGAATATTGATTATGATTCTGAAATCTCTGTATTCACTTTTGAGTATCGAGATGTTAATGATATATCTTGAATTCCCGTCATTGTGACTCTGTTGATTTCTGTAAGTCCATTCGGGTATGACACCTAATTGGGCAATCGAATATTGTATTGACCTCATTCTTGGTTTTTAGCCTTTCGGTCATTCTTCCACGAGGATGCCCACTAAGGAAATGAGGTGATCCTTAGAATTTAATTAATATTGCCATTCTTACCTCTTTTGTGATAACCTTTTTGGATACTCATTTATAGGCTTAGTAATATTACCTCAACCGAAGTAATGATCTGTTGTTTGTGTTCTTCTTCTCATTCGAGAAGATATTTTACTCTTACCCTTATATCTCGATGATTTCTTATTGGATCTATTGGTGGTGCTAGGGTCTTTCTTCAGCTTGATCCTACACCGATTCTTATTAGCTTCGAGTTGCGGAGGATAGTGTTCTTTTATCGTATTTCGCACTCGTTATGAGTTTCTAAGTAGTTCATTATACCGTTAGCAATGATGAACACTCCAATCTATTCCCTCAATCTTGTGAATCGAGTATTTTCAGGGAACCTCTCGATGAGTCTCTTTTTGTGTTTTGATTTTGGGTATATGTAATGAATTGTGTTTTCAATTTTTTTTCAAAAATTGAAGATATATTTCTAAGAGGAATTGAATTTTGTTTTTGAGATAAATAAAGAACATTTTGAGAACTAAATATGAGATACTTCTGTATTGAAGATGATTTTTGTGTTGGGTTGTCCATCAAGTGCTTTAAGAATTCTTGTCGATACGCCTGATCAATGTTATCGATATGAATTTCCTAAACGTTGTGATGAGACAATCAGACGCGATAAATTGAGTTTTAATAAGACTAAATTTGGAAATAAAGTAAAAAGATTTGAGAACTAAATTTTATTCTGGATTACATATGCAACCATTGAACCATAGTGGGATAGGATGAGTGGCAAGGTGGTTTTGATCATTTGGTCAAAGCTGCAGCCAATTGATAGAGTTATTTATTATAAATCAATTGCGATGCAATGCCATTATGATAATTGAAATGTATGAGTTTGAATATAATTATGTTTTATTGTTGAAATGATGAGATAATACTTTGTTTGAAAAATAAATGGTTATTGAATGCTTTAAAATAAGTTATTCATGTTAAAGATGGAGTTTGTTATGACAATTTGGGTAATTGAAAATAAAGAGTAGTAAATTTTAAAATTTTATCTTAAGAATTGTTGAAATAAAATTATAAAAATATTTCGAAAATTTAATTTTTGAATAAAAAGGGGAATATGAGTTGAAATTATTTGTCTTTTTTTTATAAGAACTATAGGAAGGAATTTGGAAATTTTCCAAGTGTTGAAAATAGAGATTTTGAATTTAAAGGCAATGAGTTTTAGAACTTTAAGAAGTTTGATTGTAAAAAAAAATTAGATTATGGTTTTGAAGATAATGAATTTCGAACTCTAATAAATTTTGATTGTAAATTAAAATTTATATCTATTGTGTTCCTCGTGATTGTCTTGACTTAGTGCATTAGTCTAACGACTAGCATTTTGCGGTCGTTTGAGTAAAGTGATCTTTGAAGTAACCATCCCTCATCGGGTCTTCTTACCTCAATTGTTCTTATCTTAGTATTAGTATGACTCCTTCCGTAGTGACATACGGAAAATCATCAGTTTGTTGTCGGAGTTTGGATAAAGCGATGTTAAATCCCAACTTTATTCGAGAAACTTTTGTGAAATCATTCTCCTTCGATATATTTTTGAGTAGCACCCCATTGTGGTTTTGTTTCAAAAGTGGGATACTTTCGAAATCATGATGCATTGCTCAAGAAATTCAATGGTCTGCAAATCCTAGTATTTATACTTAGGAAAATCATTGAATTTACCGAGCAATTTTATCTTGGTCTTCTTTTATATCGAGTAGAGAGTAAGGAATTTTCATCTCTTGCTTGTCTATCCTTCCTTTGAATGATGAAATAAATGTGTTGAATACAAACTCTTTTCTAGAAATTGCGAGGATGCAATTTTGTTAAGGGGAGGAGTCTGTAACAACCCTGGTTTAGGGATTACCTGTATATAGTAAATTACAATGGAAGTTATAATTTAATATTGTAAATTAAAATATAATTGGAAATTTTAAATTGTTTATTTGGAATAGCAATGAATTTTGTAAATAAAATGGGAAAAATAAAGTTTGGAACTTTATTTTGTTTATTTGAGAATAATATGGGATTAAATATTGATTGGATAATTATTTGGTTTAAATAAATTGAAATATTGGGTATTTATTAGTTTGGAGCTAATAAATTAATTAGGTGATATATTTCAACATTAAATTGTTGAAATAAATCTAAAGTAATGAAAATAAAGTTTTAAAACTTTATTTTGAGAATTTGAGTAGAAAATAATCAAATTGCAAATTTGATTTGGGTAAATGCAACAATATTGGAAAACATTATCAATATTAATCTTCTATTGAATTTAAAATGAGAAATATGAAGATAATATGTGTTTTATTAAAATAAAAGATTAAATATTGTTTGAAAATAATATTTTGATGATTAAAAAGAGTTAAAATGGTTTATGGTAATTTATTTGACAAGAGAATAATTTTTGTACAAATTGTTGGATTGAAAATAGTGTTTTTGTAATAAAATAGTGTAAATCGTGTAAATTGTAAAATATTTTTGAAAATAAGGTTTTATTTGTAAAAATAACTTCTTATTATTAAAATGGATTTTATCTTGTTAAAATAAAAATTTAATTTGCAAACAAATAGATGTATACATTTTATTTGACTTTAAAATGAAGAAAAGTGTGTGTATGTTAATTATATAGGATAGAAATTGTGCACAACTCAATTTTCTCTAAGTGTTATAAGATTTGAGCTTTATGGGTTTGGTATTTGGATCCATCTGATACTTCTGAATACTTCAGGTGAGATAGGAAGCTAAGAGTACGTTAGTTTTCTCATCTTCCTTCTTAAATACAATTTACAGTAAGTGAAAATAAGAAAAACAATGGCTGTCTTCCTCTAAAATCGATTCCCAATTTGCTGTTAATTCAAGAAGAGAATCCACTAAATAACATAACATAAGGTAATCTCCACCAATACTAGAGTTATTTCATCAAAATTCCTGAATTGAGGTATGAATTTGTCTATAATGTTTTTGTTCCCTGTTGCATGCCTTTCTTTCAGCTTTTACAGGTTCTGGAGGCACTTCTTCATCTCTAAAGCTTGTGTCTTGACTCCAAAATCATCCAAATCTTTGCCAAATCGCTTAGATAAGTACAAGCTCACGAATTGCTAGCTAAAAGTTGAAGTTCTTGTGAAATTTTTTTTTCCAAATCGTTTACCGTAAAAGATTTTATCTCTGTTAGTTGCTGATTTGAATTCCTTGTTTCTGGTTACCACTTTGAGTGGCCATATCTTTCACATTTTCTTATCCAAATTCATTAATTTTAAATGTTCCAGAAAGCTTAGACATTATACTAAAAGTTTCATGTTCTGAGTTTTCTGAAATTTCGAAGTTAGCTTAGTCAAAACTGTGTTTGTTTGTTGCTGTCCTGAGAGCAAAACGACAAAATAATGATCGTTGAACTAAGGAATTTTTGGCCGTATCTTTTGATCCGTAAGTCCAATTTTGTTGAATCCTTTTCTGATTTTAAGCTAACAAAATCACCTTCAACTTTTATATTTTGGGTTTTGTCAAATTTTGAAATTTACATGGTCGAAAGTTCAATCTAAGGTCCTTGTCCCGAGAACAATTGGCAGAAGTGGTGAAATTCAGATCTCAGAATTGTTTTAGCCATACCGTTTTCATTTCTTATCAGAATTCAATAATTTTTAATGTTTCAAAAAACTCAAGATATCTTCTACAACTTTCATATTTTGCGTTTTCTCAAATTATGTGTTTAAAAGGGGCAAACCGGCCAAACAAAACACAGGCGTGGGCAAAACGCCCAGGTTTCTTCCTGTGTATCTTGAATTGTTGCACTAGTTTTTGGTGCTTTCTCTCGTGTTTTCCGATCATGGTTTTGATGCTCATTTCAGTGCAAATATTGAGAGCTTTATATCACATATGCTCTAGTATTGAATCATGTATTTTCTTGGATTGTTCGAGCATAGTTTTGATGATAAATTTTAATATAGATCTTGAGTGTTGTATTATCTTATTCAAGGGATAAACCATGCTTCTTGTGATTATTTTTGGGTTGCTTCTACTATATAGAAGCCCGGATTTTCACGAATCTGTTATTGGGATTTTAATGAATTTTGATGATTCATTCTCTGATGTTTTCATTGTGATTCCGAGCACACGTGCACGGATTTTCAAACTATTTTTTCATAAGTGTTTATATTCTATATATTGTTCTAAGAAATATATTTTACAAAGTGATTTCATATAAAACATGATATAATTAATATTTCTAAATTATAAAGAGATTTTCAAAGTCGATTTCTTAAATATTTTCTGAAATTTATTTCAAATCCCAATTTCACTAAAATATATTTCTTATATAAAAATACATGTTTTTGAACTTTTTGGTCGTATGAGAAAGAGAATTAAACGATTTAGTAAAACACGTGGTATGGGACACATGAGTTTACTTTTTCGGTTAATTCCGAACTTGTACGATTGAAACCTCTTGAGTATATTGTTTTGAGTTGATAATTGAGATTTATAATTCCTATATAGGAATTATCTGAGTTAGCCAATATTTGGCGAGTTGAGAGGTTCGAGATCTCCTATTATAGGAGTAATAAATGATGAGAACCACTTATATATGTCGTTTTACTCGCCGATGAGACGAGGCGAGTCTTGAGATGAGATTTCCCTTTTCAGGAATTATGGTTTATGAGAAACCACTATGAGATTTATTTGCACTTGCCGATGATACGAGGCAAGATATATGAGTATTCTGAGATTTCTAAGATTTGAGATTTTATTTTTATGATGTGGAGTTAATTAGCGGTTAGTAAACCGTTTAGTGCAAACGTGCGGTATGGGACACACGTTAACAATTTTTAGGTTTCTTTCCGAGAGTTTGTGACACATCCACGAGTATGCCAGTGCTATAGATCTTTGGGTCATCTGAGTTATGTGACTTCGGTCACCGCGAGTTATGTGACTTCGGTCACCACGAGTTATGTGATTTCAGTCACCACGAGTTATGTGACTTCGGTCACCACGAGTATGACCTATGGGTCCACGAGTTAGGTACCTAAATTATAATAGCACTGGACAAGAGTTTAGCACGTGCAGCATTGCTTCGGCATTACAATCGAGGATCTGGCCAATCTGGGTTTTATGAGATTTCTGAGTTTATGAGTTTTATACGATTTCACCATTTTTGAGATGTTTTGTTGCATCGATAGCCTAGTGCTACATGAGATGATATATATAAATGGTGATTTCGATTTTATGAGATTTGAACTCTTTTTAGAGTTCCATGAGATTCAAATTTGGGACTTTTGATGTGTTTCCCTCATGACTTTTGAATGGTTTCTTGCATTTGTTTTGAATGCCTTTGAATATGGTTTTTTATGTTGGACATAACCTATTCATGCGACAAATCTTTGTGAATCTATATCATGGAATTATATTTGAACCATATGTATACCATTCCTTTATAGTTAATGGAAGAATTCCCTTATGCACTTTTATTCCTCTTAACTTTTACTAATATCAAGTTCTAGCTAGCCTGACCCATGTATTTATTACTCGGGTCAGACCGAGTTGCATGTTAGGCAGTTGGATTCTTAGCTTGCTTACCTTTTGGAGTCCATCTTTGACTTTGGTTATGGCATAGTATTTGTGTAGTGGTCTTTTGTTTGCGAACCATATGATGTATCTATTCTTTTATGGGGACGTATGTATATATTGTGGTTGAATACCACTTGTGGCATGTTGTATTACATTTGATGTAAGTGTATATGTATATTATCTGCGTTGCTGTTATGTGACTTGAGATTGTTATTGTTATCATATTTTGTTTCTGAATCGATCTTGTAGCCACTATAGTACTATATTAGAAAGGAATTAAGTATGTCGAATGCTCGAGATGAAATGAAAAAAAAATAAGTGCCAAAACCGACATATTTAGCTCTTATCTAATGCAAGACTATGATGGTCGCCCTTAACCAGCCCTATTCTTCGCATAAGCAGACAGAATTACTATGTAATTCTCTTTGTTAATGTGGGTCTCGGGGTGGGGTGTTACAAGGGCATACCTCTAACTCTATCACATCTATCCCATATCGAGTCAAAGGGAGGTCATCCCAAATCAAGGTGCACCAATCAAAACAAACATCAAAGATAATAGTATGGACCAAGTCCAAAAAGAAAATTGAAGAACGGATGCCTGCTAGAGGTAATTAGCCACATTGGCCCTGTCAAGTTGTCCTGTTTTAGTCATTTCAAATTGGCACGAGTGCCCGGGTCTATCCATCATCGTTCTATTTCTTCAAATCCAGCAAATGTATGCCAAATCCACCACTCCATTCTAGAGTCTCCTCCGTGTACACAGTTGTTAAAGTGGTTCCAATATTGATAAAGAGTATCCCAATAAGAGGCCCCGGTCTCTTTAACTAACAAACGTCGGTTTACACACCGGTTGGTACTTTTACATTTCAAAAACGATTCATACCTAATATCAAAATATCATATTCGCTTCAAAATATCATTTGTTTCAAAATATCACATTTACTAAAAATATGCTATTTTTACTTCAATAATCATTTCGAATTTCAACTTAAGTTATAACTCCATTTTAACCCAATTCGCATTTAAATCAACGATTTAAATATGAACATTCCAACCTTGTACAGTTTGAATTTTTAGAAAATAGTTTTAAATAGTTTAAAAGGTTAAAATAGTTTGACATAAAATGTTTAAGTATTGAAAATGGTTTATGCAGTAAAATAGTTTGGAAAAAATCAAAATAATTTAAATATTTAAAAAGATAAATTTTTAAACGGTTTATACTAAAATAACTTATTTTGAATAGTTTCAAATCAAACTGTCTCTTTCCATTTCCAATAAATCTGGACCCAGGTCCAAATTTCAATCAAATTGATTCAGTTTCAAATCTTTCAATTTAAAATCATCTTCAATCTCAAATCAATTCAAATCGAATCAATTTCGATTTCAACTCAAATCAACTTCAATTTCAATTTTAATTCAAATTAATTTCGATTTCGATTTCACTTCGAATTAATTTCGATTTTGATTTCAATTCGAATTAATTTCAATTCGAATTAATTTCAATTTCAATTGATTCGATTCAAATGGTTTAAATTTTAATTTAATTCCTAATTTTAAACTATTTCGGTTTATATAAATTTCTAGTTCAATTTCAAATATCGATTTAAATCACTTAATTCAAATTAAACATCAATGTTCGAATTTTGATTCAAATCTTTAAATTAATTCCATTTCGAGTATTTCAACTCCGAGCCCAAATTTGAAATATCCATTTACATCACTTTTACTTAAATAAATTCGAAGTTCAAATAAAAGTTCAAACCTTTAAAACAGTTCAATTTCTATAATTCAAGTCATATTTCAATCATAATTTCAAATTCCAAAACAATTTCTTTTAACAATTTTAAATTGGACATTTCAAGCTCGAGTTCGAAAATAATCCAATTGCCATATTTCGATTCAATTTTATTTTTATAAAACAAAATCATTTGAATAAGTTCAATCCAAGAATTTAAAATCATTTAATTTAACCAATCCGATGTCCGCATATAATATTCTATCCTATGGCTAAGTGAATAGTTATCTCAATTTAATTTCAGGGATGGATATATATCATTTCAATCCAAATCACAATGTCATATGTATATGTCAGTTCAACCCATTTCTTAATTTATTCGAAATAATTCAGTTTACAGTTTTATATACTGTCAATAATATACAGGGTGATAACATGATAAATATAAAATAAATAAATATCCAATCATCCCAAAATATCAATCAATAGGCATCCATCACAATCACCATCCAAAACAGCCAATAAATCCCAATAGTTAACTAGTTATTAATAATCGGGAATTTAACTAGCGGTTTAATTCCAATTTCAATTTAACTATTAGTTCAAAATTTCTAACAGGTAAATTTTTTTATGTCAAAATTAAATGTTAATTCATTTACCAAACATCAATCAATAAAATTAAATCACTTCATAATTTCGATTTAACTAACATAAAAATATTTTAGTCTTCATGAGGATTTAAAACACTCACCTTTATTTGAAACTAAAAATTTCTCAGCTTCAAATAAATACCACTTCAATTCAATGTCGTAGACGACGTCGATACGAATCCAATGCAAAAGACAGCACTCGAATCCGACCTCGTACGAACGATATACGAATAAATTAGCAAAATGAATAACTAAAAATTTAATTAACTAAACTAATTAACATAGTAATATAATTAACTAACTCCTAACCTTCTCAAATCTCATTCGTATTAGGCAACAGGAAAACGCGACAAACCAGTCCTCACGCGATCAACTCTTCCACGCGCCACCAATATCGACGATCGGACCATCGCCGCTCCACCTCCGCACCCAACTCTGACCTTCCTCTGCCTCGCGCTGCCGGCATCGATTCCAACAATGCTCCAAAATCGAACACGAAGGGAAAAAGGCGAGCGCCATTTATCTGGCAACCGCCACCACCACAGTGCACCAACCACCACCAAACTTCGGCCGCGCGTAGCTCTCGTCCCCCTATACATGTTTGCTTCAGGTGCCGTCGACTACCGAGCAACAATGACGACAAATTTTGCCTCACAAGATCCGACCGTCGAGGTCGATTTCTGGTCACCTTGCTGCTCCATTCAATGGTCTAACCAGTCATCGTATAGAGCTCGTCGAGACGAACAAATTTCATGTTGGGACCATCGCCTGAAAATGTCGTTAATGGCTCCAATCGATGGTGATCGTTGGATAGGGTTGCTTGAATTTAAAAATGAACGAATGATTTCCTCTGATAGGCGCGATTTTTATAAAGGCAGGTGAATTACAGTGCAAACATGGGAGGTATGGGCAGATGTGACAGGAGAGTATGGGTTAGGGTGGACATATATATATATATATATATATATAATTTAAATTAGAAAATATCTGACTTTAAACGTCCGAAATTCTCGTGCTCCAAACGAGGTGTGTCGCTTGGTGTTCAATATGTTATTCCCCTATTCCAAATGTAATGGAACTAGTCTCGAGGCCTAATTTGATCGTATGCAAAAGATAGCTTTTCAAATCAAATTATTTTAATCAATTTTTTTACGCTTTTCAAGCTTGCATGGCCAAACAATAAGTCCGATCTCTACGAAACTTGAAATCATATAATAATTCACTATTACGGATTCGATGAAACTGGTTTCATCGAAATCCAAGACAGTGCCCAAAATGGCTATTTTTACATGTTAATTAAAACAAGAAATTTCCAAAATAAATTTACTCACTATAAATTCAATTTTAAAAGTTAACAATCTTCATTCTTGTTTAAATAAAATTTAAATCAACCTTCAAAATCTTTTTCATTCATATTAAATTCAGTATTCAATTATTTAAATAATTTCCAATATTAAATTTAAATAATTTTATTATCCAATAAATCACTATAATTGAAATATAAGTTATTTAACTTATAAATTTTACTTTAAAACAAATTCAAATAATAAAACAATCACTTCCCTTTTATAGTAATTCAACATTTATTATTCAATTATAGCTATTGATTATAAACACATTCAATACATAGAATTTCATTTCAATACTCGTTATTGCCTAAATCTTCGAAAATGGTTATTTCACAATCTTATTCAAGTTCACATTAATTAAATTTACATAATTAAAACATAAATTTATGTTTCAAACATTTTGATTCAATAATCATGTTAAATTTAATAATTAAAAATAATTAAAAATACGGGTCGTTACAATATAGCATTGTGGGCAATTAAGAACATAAACATTGATAAAAAGCAGGCGAAAATAGAAAATTGCAACTTAATGAATTAGAGGAGATTAGGAATAACGCGTATGAAAACGAGAAAATTTACAAAGAGAGAACAAAAGTTTTTCATGATAAGTCAATCCTAAGGAAAACATTTTCGCCAAACCAAAAAGTTCTTTTGTATGACTCTCGACTTCATTTGTTTCCTGGAAAATTAAAATCAAGGTGGATAGGACGTACGTCGGACTTACTGTTTTTCCACACGGTGCCATAGAAATAAAAAACCTTAGAGATGGATCGATTTTTAAAGTCAATATTCATCGTTTAAAACCTTATTTGGAGTTGACAAGTGATCGAGAGGAGGAGCTCATGACTCTTCATGAGCCATACTACGTCTAGTAAGAAATGTTTACCCTCACTTGTAAATATGTACATATTTTTCTCCGTTACACTCATTATATCATGTATTGACTATGGGGACACGGTCAAAATTAAGTGTTGGGGGAGCCTCATGTTGTTTTTTTTCTGATTTTTCATGGTTTATTTTTTGCATTTTCTTTCCAAAACTTAAAAAAATCCGAAAACAAAATTTCTTTTTTTAGCATATTGATTTACTTTTGAAGAAACACTATAGGATAAGTATATGTTTTGGTTATTAAATTGAAAATTTTGAAAATTTACCTATTTTAACAAAAATAAAAATAAAAGTTTGATTACAAGTAATTATGGTTTAACTAATATATAGGAAGGTTCATAGGTGATAATTATGAAGTATGTCCTAATTGTAATCTTTGTTTAAAAGAGTGGTTAATTTAAAGTAAAGGCGATAACAGTTTTGATCTTCAAAGTTAAGTAGTGCTAAGATGATTTTGCAAGACTCTCTCTTAAAAAAATGTTTTTATAAAAATAAGAAACACCTAGAGTCAGGTGTTCACACATAAGTGTGTACACGCGCCATGCTCTGTACCCTTCTCACGTAAGCCCGAAAGGCAGTACATGATCGGTATATCTGGCCTCGGTTTATCTGAGTTAGATGTATGTAAATAAAATAAAAATAATAATAATAAATACCTAGAGTCATGTGTTCATACGCAAGTGTGTACACTCGCCATGCTCTGTACTACTCTGTACTATTCTTACGTAAGCCCGAAAGGCAGTGCATGATCGGTATATCTGAGTTAGGTGTGTAAATAATAATAATATTAATATTTTTCAAAATAGAGAGAGAGCAAGCACTTGAAACCCAAGCACTATTTTCACTTATTTGATTCGACTTGTTATTCAAAAGAAATAAAAATACCACTTTGCAAAACTTTGATAATCAACTAAAGGAACCATATCATAGTTGCACTATGTTATCAACCAAAATCGCTAGCCAAACTAGAGTCTAATTGTGATGATAACTTAATTTTTGTTGGAAGTTTTAACGAGTAAAAGGACTAAAATTTCTTGATAATAACCAAAATTTATATTTAACTTACTCTTGTCTGTTTAAAAGTAAATTTGGCATTTGTAAATATTTTTGAAACTTGCATAGTATAGTCGCATTAGAATTTACATATCACATTTGGATTTTGTGGAATATCTGCTGAAAACCCTCACGAGACAACACTCGTCCTACAAGGGACACCTAGAGGTTTAAAGGCTTGTTACATACGTTAAATGCAATTGTGTTTCTCACGAAAATGGATTTATCTTAGTTTTAGTTTATTCGAGGATGAATAAAAAGATAAGTGTGAGAGTATTTGATGTGCAAATAAAAGTGTATATTTTTACTTCCATATTTAGTTAACTTTTATTTAAATAAATGAGCATATTAGGATATTTTACATGTTTAATTTAAATTGTTTTCATATCATTATTTATTCATCTTCATTTGGGAGGTAAAATGGTAATCTTGTGTATGATTTAATTTGGGAAAATTTATTTGCACATTTTTATTTTTATTTGTAGGAAATGAAGTGCAAATATGAAGAGATTTCATGGATGTATGCATGCATATATGTTGATGGCAAACGGAGAATGGAAATAAATGAATTCATGCAACATGGAGGAGCCCAAATACCCACTACCATATGGTCCATAATTAAAAGCACATGCACATGTTAATGGAGGCTTAAAGACATGTTAGTGGGGATTAATTATTTCCCTAATGATTACTTTGATGTTACACTTTTTCAAGGGTATTTTAGGTAGTCCCCTAAAATATGAATTAGGGTTTTCAGCATGTATAAATACCCCTTATGTGTCATATAATTATCTTCTTCTTTTTATGGAATATTGTAGCCACAAATCAAAGTTAAATAAAATGTTTCTTTAATGGCTTCTTAGCCTTGCTCTTTACCTTCTTGCATTTTTATTTCCTGCTTACTTTTATTGCTCTTTTATTCTATGCTCTCTTATTTACTTTGTGCTCCTTTTATTTCATGTTAGTAGCATAGATTTTATTAGTTTAGTTTTATTTTATGCAAGTAGTTAGCTCTCTTTTCTTTTTAATTAGCTCTCATTTTCCTTTTATTTTATGTTGAAATCATTTTATGTTAACATGTTTTCAAATATGAGTAGCTAAACCACTTCAATTAAGGGGTAATGAATCTCTCATGAAACATATTAAATTGACATAATGATTTCATTTGTGATCTATCTCATGTGCTTAATGGAAAATATGAATGATGGTGGTTTATGTTTCTTTTTCTTTAAATTTTGATAGCCTATGTTGACATCCCAAATAGTCTATGCTTAACTCCATTTAAAACATAAACTATATGTTCATTTGCCTAAGTGATTTTGATAATGAAAGTCAAACTAGAATCAAAATTTGATGGTCTATGTTACTAATTAATAGTAAATAGATCATACTTAAAATAGATTTTATTTTTAATTTTCATGTCATTTCATGGTTGTTGATAAGTAGGTTTGAAAGGTGTGTTAGAGTTTGATGATTTAAGTTATGTTAATTAATAGCACAAATAAATTATACTTATAACAAGCACATATATCATTTTCTACTTAATATTTTATTGAGAGATTATAAGTGAATTTTGTGTTGATTTATATAAATGATTTGAAGTGGATTTGCCTCTAAATTGCTCCTTATTACCATAGTTTACTCACTTCTACTCTAGTTCATTTTCTATAATTTTCTAGTTTAAAACAAATTTCAAAAACTTTGGGCTAATTTGATTGAGTAGTATTGAAATTTAATTCTTTCCCTGCAGATCGACCCGTACTCGCATACGTACTACAATTGTACACCATGCGCTTGCGGTTTGATAACGATAATATTTTTTACAACGGTTTTCTAATCGATAAAATCTGTCATTTTAATAGTCCACTCGGGGAATAACACATCCTTTTTGCATGAATGTTGGATCTCTGCTATTCCTCTTAATGCAATTTTCAGATCTCTATGATATTTTCAATTTTAAAAATGTATTAATTTCAAAAGTCTATAGATTTAACTTTAACTTTCCTTGGGGTTCAGCTTTGATCAAGCACTAAAAGGAACTACTTTCTACCGATTTTCTCTTCTATGTGCCAAATTAGAATTATATAATATAGATAATAAAACCGATATTAAAATATGGTGTTGGGATAAGTCTAACAGTTTTACATCTAATTAAACTTTTTAAATTTATGTGGAAAGCGAATGCTCCCCTTAAATCTAAGTTGCATTTGTGGTTAGTATTATATGAGAAGCTTAATACCGTTGAATGGTTAAAAAAGAAGAATGTGCATATTGATGAAAAATGCATTTTTGGCAATATGAACCTAGAAACAACTACACACCTATACTGTGATTGTCAGTTAACTAACTTTATGTTTCTACGTATTCTAAGAATTTTTGGTTTTAATGTTACTTTTAACGTTCATGACTATGAGTCTTATTGGTCTAGGCTGAGATTTCATCCTACTTCTAGTTAACGATTCCTATTAGACACTATTTTCACTATCACAGCTTGGTACATTTGGTCTAACAAAAATCAAAAAATTTTGAACAATAATAATGTTACTTCAAGTATTGATAACTTGACATACATAACTGCTTTATTTTGTTTCAGTTGGATTTCGAACAATACATATAAATTAGCTAGCATACTGGCTTTAAGGAGTTCCTTAAATAGTTAAATTCCCATATCAATGCCTTACGAGAGAGAATTATTGTTAATAATAGAAATAATAATGTTGTAAGTTCCATCTTGGTAGATGGTAACACACAAAACCATTCTGACTCCCTACTCTCACTAGGTAACTAACTAGCTTATCAAACTAATGTTATTTAATGATAAAAAAGTTCATTCCCTCTCATTATGCATGTTTTACCTACTTTGCTATTTCTCGTAAATGTTGTTTTTTTTTATCCTTTTGCATATATATGTATATATTAGATTTATATAATTTTATATAAATTTATATAAATAAGCCTTACGATGTTTGTTGAGTTTTTTTAGCTTTAGCTCCTGACATGAGCCATTGGACTCGGGCCTTCTCATTCTTCGATGGAGTTGGATTTTGACATGCTATAGGGCCTTCTAAAGCTTCTTTGGATAGTCTTGACAGTTATTTATACTATTCACTTCCTTGTAGGGGCTGGACAAGGCATTTCTTTCATCGTGGCCCTCACTCCTTTGCTGGTTTCATTGTTTTGTGGCCATTATTTGTTTTGTTCACTTCTTTTCACAGTTTTTAGACTTTTTTGGGGTGGGTTTTCTTTTTTCTATTTTATTTGTATGGGTTCATGGATAAAAGCCACCTACCAGGCTTTTTGGTAGCTTCTTTTTTAAGTGTAGAATAAAATTATATGAGTGCTCTCCTTCCATTGGATGATCACCGACTTGTCTCAAAACATTGCCACGCTATGTATTTATGAAGGCGTGGTTCTCAATAGCCCATAAAAGATATCAAAACTCTGGAGTTCTTAAAACTATGCAATTTTTCTGAGATAAGTGTAGTTTCTCATTGCGGTTTCACCTACATGTGTGTGCAGTACATTGGCTTGTTGCTATATGAAATCATCAGGTTATGGTCAATTCAAAATTGGGTTTTCCCACCTCAATTTCATGCTTCCCACAAAGTTCATAACTTATCAACTCAAATCAAAGTTTCCCACTAAAGACCACATTGGAAATCCATGTACAGTAAATAAGCAAGACGGATGATCAATGCATAACATAATCCAAAGACAAGAACTAAAAGAGCGGAAGATGGTCGTTAGCGATCCATGTGAATCTATGTGTACTAAAAATGAATATGGCACTATGGTAGAAAAGGAGGGATTTTTTACTTTTCTCCTTTTGGAAACTAAAATTAAAAATTGCACTTTTTCCATTTTCGTTTGTACTAAGAATCAATGGAGAAGATATAGACATTTTACCCATGGACATAGGATTGATTAACATCCGAACCACGTAAATTCTCTATGTCCTTTACTAATTTTAATACTTTACTTTATTTATTTTTTAATCTTCAGCATTTTAATTGAAATAAATTGCTTTAACGAACTGATGGAGACCGCACATTATTTGTCCATAGTTTTGGCAATTATTTGTGGATGGAGCATCGAATGAGCATGAACATGGATTGTGTAATGACCCGCTATTTTCAACCATTCGCATCCATTATAAGTGTATAGGTAGACGCTCATGCCGGAATTGAATTGCTCAAAATACCGCATTGTTAATTTAAATTTGGGAAAACTGAACATATACAATAAATAATCACAGATCACAGACACAGAGTAATAAGTGCAGCGGAAATAAAAGAGATAGTAGTTCATGAAGCTACTATATAAATGTATAAGTTACATCAGAGTTAAACTAGATACAACGGAAGAGTAATACGATACATCAGATACAAATCAGAATACATTACTGGAATCATAGAATACTGAAAGCGGAATGGATGGCTGGATCTTCAAGCAAAGCTCCAACTTCAAAGGTGAGTCTCGAATACTGGTACACTCAGTCTGACCCGAGTGTAAAGAAAACACAAAACACTCGAGTCAGGATTAACATTCTTATATCAATAAATCTAACTCAAGTGAAATAGCAATTGAAATACAAATAACTCAAAGGATGTTTGGAATAACCATCCTTTAAGGATCCGTTAAACTATCTACTAGGTAGTAATGTACGCTAAGTAGATAATGTCTATCAGTAATATAAGGTATCAAAATAGTGTTAAGGCGTTACCATTATCCCCCTTAACACATTTTATATAAGCGTAATAGTCTATACAGCACTGTAAACTCCACCGTAAACTAGTGGGCTATCAGGGAGTACTCCATAGGTATAACACAAAACAGATTCGTAGTGGTCGCGTATAAAGGGATACAAGTATGACAAGGCACATGAGGCAATACCCAAGGTAGTGATACTACCGTTTGCCTGATCCGGACTGGTGAGAACGCATCGCCACAGCGATCGCAACACCGTGAAACAACACTCCCAAAATCAAGGGTGCACCAATCGACAACAAGTAATGAGTAGTTCGAAGAAGTGTGTTCACTTGAGGTAGCTGACCTCCATTGGCCCGGCACGGCTCCTGTTTTAGTCATTTCCAATTTGACACAAGTGTCAAGGCTATCCATCATCGTTCTCTTTCTTCAATCATCACGTACATCATTCCAACCACTTCATTCTGGATCACACTCCGCGTATAGTTATTAAAGTGGTTTCCGGTTTAGATAGAGAGTATATCCATAACCGATTCCGGTCTCTTTAATAACTTCGTAATTATTACACCGATTGGTCGTTTATTTATTTCAAAACCAAATCAAATTCAATTCCAATTAGAATTTATAAACCAACATTTCATTTGTCTTTCCAAATCAATTTCCATAATTTACGTTTCAAAACTTCCAAATTACCATTTCAAAATCTTATAATTCAAATTCAATTTCTATTTAAAACAATTCAAATATTGATTCAAGTTCGTATATAAGTTTCATTCCGAAATCATTTAAATAAATTTTATTTAACATTCAAATCAATTTAAACTCATTTATCGATTTCATTCAATATTCGTTAAGTTACTTTATCATTCAAAACAATTTTTATTAAATTTCCAATTCATTAAATCAATTTCTTAAGTTCAACTTCATTAAATCAAAACTTATAATTTTGAATTAAATTAAATTCATCAAATCAATTCTTTCAATTACAAGTCTTACATTAATTCCAAAAATATCACATTTTCATTTCTTGTTAAAGAAATTCAATTTCACTTATTTACTTACTTAAATAATTTTCCAAAACTTAATTAATAAAGAAACTCAAATTCAATTATTTACGAAGTAAAATTCACTTATTCAAAAGTTCAATTTTTCTTATTAAAGAATTCAATTCAATTTAATCATTAAATAATTCAATCTTATTTAATTATTAAATAATTCAAAACTTAATTATTAAATAATTTCAAAGTTTAATAATTTCAACATAATTATAATTTCAAACTTAATTCAACCATTTCTCAAATTAAACAACATTCTTCATCAATTACATTGTTAATATTTTGTTTCAGATTATTAAATATTGACATTTTCCTTTCATTAAAATTCAAATTTCAACTTCATTTCAAAACCATATTATTTATTCAAATAAAATCTTCGTTTATTTTTTTTTTCAAATTATTGACCAATCGGGTTTTATTAAATTCTCTATCCTAGGTCAAAGTTCAATTTGGGTATTTATCATTTCAACCCGATTCCAATTCAATTCAAAATCATAGCATAGCAAAGGGAACTTGCAGTGTGATAACTGGGATGGTGTCAAAGTAAATAAACAAGCAATAACAACAATCAATATCAATCCAATAATCAATTCAAATAATCCCGAAATAACCGTATTAATTCGCATTGTTGTTTGTGCAAATTAATATAATTATTTCTAGAATCTACACTATCATTTCATGTAGATTAAAGATTATTACATTACGGTTTTCACTTGTCATTCAATTTTTACACTACAACAATTAATCCAATATACGTCGATGGTTCAAAGTGTAATTATCGCTATTCTATATGTCAATTAATTTAACAATTAAAAGGGGTCATATTCAACTAATCAAATTTAACATATAAATCAGTTTTGAAATCGTTAACTATCCTATATCCATTTCAATTTGGCATACTATTTATCATTTAACACTAACAATTTAATGTCCAATATAAACATCAACAATCAATCAATTATCAGCCAAACTGCATTATCATCACATAAATAATTAACAGATAATGGTGTCAAATGTCATAGATGAACTGATACAGGTAATAGCATATATAACAGTGTAAAAATAACTAACAGCAGCATATTTCAATTGTCGTTTCAATCAAAATCAAATTTAATAAATAAAAGAACGTTAATCGTGAGTGATTGCTCACCTTCCGAGGCTAGAGAGGATATACAGTGGATTGAGTTACAGATCCAAGCACGAATTTTCCAAATCAACACAAGATTGGCATGAATTCAAGATCAAAGCTGATAGCAAAGAATCGATGGAGATAGATCAGAATCAACTCGATAGATGCGACAATGATATATATATATTATTTCCATAGAATCAATGTTTAATTTAAGACGAATATTAAAATAACATATATAAAATTGAAAGTTATTGCTTTAAATTAAACACATGTAACAAAATCAAACATATATACACAAAATTGAAATAAATACTTTTATATATATATTAACCCATACTATACTGTCTATATTGTAGATATGCAGCTGAACCTTTTTAGACATATAATAGAAATATTGTTATCAGTAAAGAAATGAATACAACACAACACGCCATATACTTTATCTCACCCTTTACAATATGCCAACTAGTTTATGCACCCAGATACATGTCATATATATATATATATATATATATATAAGCAGCAAGTAAAACCAAAACAACCTATGATATATAAAATATGTAATTACAAAGCAATTTAGGCAATGCAAAACTGTAAAGTAGTAGGCTCAGACTATAGTGGATCTAAAACTGTATAGTGTATTATATTATAAACTTCTTCTTTAAATATATATAATTTAAAGATCATTGATTTTAACTAAACACATATATAAAACCAACATATGCATATACATCATATAATTTAAAATAATTTCAATATATATATATATATATTGAAATCAACAATATATATCACTAGTATATAAGCTATATATACCATACGACCTATAGCTTACACATACATTATGAAGAAGCCAGCAAAGTAAAACGTATATACATATTCGAACCAATAAGTCAGAATATATGTATTTACAGTCCATGAATGCCTACCTTATATAAGAAATATATATATAACAACACTTATATGATACAGACAACACAATATATGCCCTGAAACTATAGTAACTTATATTACAACATATATATAAACGAACCAAGTAGCTAATATATTTGCTGTACAAAATTTTGTAAACACATATTTATATATACTTTTCATCAAATATAATATCATACCGAGTAAAGGAGACGACAATCATTTGATAAGGTGGGATTCATGGGAAACGAGGGTGGCGGGTTTGCTGGAGCATGGATGGTGGGGTCTCGGTCTCGTGTAATGGTGGTGTCAGCACTTGCTAGGTGGAGGCCGAGGTTAACATCGAAGCGGTGGTTGAGTCGTTCAGCGGTGAAAACATGTCAGAGGCAAAGAGAAGGCATGCTAAAGCAAGGCGTAGTCGTGGGGTGCTTGGCTATAGGCTGGCGTTGGTGGTGATGAGCCGAGCTAGGCTGCGTGGCAGGGGAAAGTGAGAGGAGGGCTCGAGTTGAAGGCGGAGGCCAAGAGGACGGAGGCTGAATTCGAATGGATGGATGGTCATGATGGCGTGGGAAGAATCTCAGCGAGGCTGTGGGCGAAGTGGCAGAGGGTGGTCTCAGACGTGGCGCGGGTCGGGAAAGAGAGTCGGGCGGTTGATGAGGGCTGCTCGGTCGGAGGTGATGACGCGGGAGAGGTCTCGGCTGGCCATGGTGGAGGGTTTTGGCTGAAGGATGCAATGTCGAGGCAAGCAACATTTTATGCAAAAGGTATCATAGCTTTGACAGTTAGTATCATCTTCTCTGGAAAGAAGAAACGCAACAGCAAGGAGTAAATGTGAAAGTGGGAACACAGGAAGATAAAAAGAATAAGGTAGTGGAGAAGGCAGAATTTGGTAGCCATAAATTTTTGATTTATACTATGGAACTTTGGAACCAATATACGTTGGAACCATAACAAAATACTTATGGCGAGCGGCTATTGATTTTGTATAGTAGAAATTTGGGCAGTCACGGTTCAAAGTATTAAAAGAAAATAAAGGTCACCGTACTGATACGGTGAACCGTTTTACCGATTTCACCGTGTACTGAAACTCCGAACACCGATACGGATATGTCGCGGAGATCGGCACGACGAGATGATCAAAACGGTATGCAGATATTAGTGGTATGATTGAATTATAAAAATTCGAATTTTTTTAATAGCGGAAAATGCAAGAAAAACGCTGAAAAATAAGATCGGACGGAGCCAAAGATGTCTGAATTTGGAAAAACGACCAACTGACATCTTGCTCAGAAGATGGTTTAGAATTTTTCTATGTAAAAATATTTAGGTTTCGAAAACATTTTATTTTCATCGCTTTTTAACTGATTAAATTAAAGTAAATTTACGCGCAAAATAAACTTTCATATTTTCTGACGAAAGTTTACCAATTGTTATGTTTAACTAGATGCATTCCAAATATCAAATTTATATTTCAAAATTTTATCGTTTAAAATTTCACAAAATTTCAATTAATAACGTTATTAAAACAGTTAAATTTTACGGGTCGTTACAGATTGGATATGTAATGATTACCCTGAGCAGAAACTATACGGGGCAATGCAGCTGGATTCAAATCTACCAATAATGTGGATGAATATGTGTCTCTCCTTGCGGGTTTAAGGATGGCCCATGTAATAAAAGTGACCCATATTAAAATTCGTAGTGATTCCTAATAAGTTGTAAATCAGGTGCAGGGGAATCACTAAGCGAAAGAGCTAACTTTAGCTAAATACATAGAATTGTCCAAAAGGTAGCTAGAGAAGTTTGATCAATTTGATATAGAGCAAATCCCACGTAATAATAATTCTTCTACGGACTAGTTGGCTAAACTTGCTAACAATAAAGTATTGTAGGAAATAAAAGCTATCCTAGTAGGGCATCAAGCTGAACCCAACATCATTGAGGCCAACCAGGTAATAGTCCTGACTAGAGCATAACAAGCGACGGTCAGAGAAGCTCAGAATCAAAAAACGGCTAAAAATCAAGAGTAGTCTCCAACTGCATATAGCTTAACAGACAGAGAAAGACTCATAGAAGACCCCTATCAAATAATTCTTGATAAGCGAGGTTCTACCTCCAAACAAGAATGTAGCCTGCAAAATAAGATATCAAACTTCGTATTTTTCCTTCTTTGATGGCATATTATACATGAAAGGTACTTTACCCCTTATCTTAGATGTGTTTCCAAAGAAGAAGGAGTACAGATCTTGGACGAAGTACATGAAGCGAAATGCAGGGATCACTCTAGAGGAGACAAGTTAGCAAAGAAGGTGCTAAGACATGGTTACTACTAGCCACAAACTTTAAGATGCGCAGGAACATGCCATAAAATCTGATAGATGTCAAAGTTTTTCCAATATCCCAAGGCTACCTTCCCATGAGCTAATCCAATTAGCCAATCCATGGTTGTTCGACATATGAGGCATAGATTTGATAGGACCACTTCACACATCAAAAGAAGGGGCAAAGTATGCTATAGTGGCAATATACTACTTAACCAAGTGGGTAGAAGAAGAACCCTTAGCTACAATCACTGCAAAGAAGATAGCCACTTTCATTGCAAGGAATATAATTACTACGACTGGGATCCCCCATAAAATAATCTCAAATAATGGAACCCAATTTGAAAATAAGTAGTTTACGGAGCTTTGTGAAAGAAATGAAAAAATAAAAAGTTTCTCCTCTGTCGCACACCCACAGTAAACGGATAAGTCGATGTAGCAAATAAAACCATTAAGAAATTGCTCAAGAAGAGACTGCAAAAGGCTAAAGAAAAATGGGTGGAGGAGTTGTCTTTATTACTATAGGCTTATAGAACCTTATGTAGATCTCCAACTGGTCATACTCCTTTCTCCTTAACCTATGGTAATGAAGCTATGCTCCCAGTTAAAACGAAGGTTCCATCAAAAAGGAGAATATAGTATGTGGCGGAGCAGAACAAGGAATTAAATGAAGTTGAGCTTGATCTTAATTAAGAAAGAAGAGATGAGGTGGTAGTCCGATCCACTGCTTAACGATAAAGAATGACAAAGAATTACAATGTTAGGCTCAGGGAGAGAAACTTCTACAAGGGTGGCTTAGTACTGTGGAGAGTAGTGGCTAACACCAAAGACCTAACAGATGGAGCTCTGGGCCCAAATAGGAAAGGTACTCTAGTTGTAGCAGAAGTCGTAACTAATGAGGGTTACGAACTCTTAAGACTCGATGGAAATCTAGTTCCAGGAACATGGAATTCTAGGCATATTAGGTCTTATTTTGTATAAGCAATGTTATTTGTATAACAAACATTGTAATTATTATAAAAAACAGTAATACAATGAACAAAACGTAGGGATATTAAATGGTCCGAACAAGTATAAAAATCTTTCTGTGTTAATTTTACTAACATAACTGACAACATTGAGTTATATCATACATAACTCGGCTTTTCAGCCAAACAATCACACCAGACAAGAATATTAGACGGTCTAAACTAGTACAAAAAAATTCAGATGAATTAAAAAGGTTGTAAATACACGACCTGAATTCATAGTAAAAAAATTTCCTGCCCCAAAATAGCGGGGCAGACCGTGCCAAGCGCATGGCAAAGTATTAATACCAAAGACCAAGTTCAGAAAGAATGAACTACGTGAGAAATCAATCGA
Source organism: Allium fistulosum (assembly GCA_030737815.1). Classification (NCBI taxonomy): domain Eukaryota; kingdom Viridiplantae; phylum Streptophyta; class Magnoliopsida; order Asparagales; family Amaryllidaceae; genus Allium; species Allium fistulosum. Next base: position 895,407,145 of record CM060907.1, on the reverse strand, counting down.
AAGTGGTAGGAAAAGAAAATGCATGGAATACGATACAACCTACAAATCGGGTACGATTCCAGAAACTATATAAAGCTTGCCAAGTAGACATTAAAAATTGAAGTCTCCTAATATTTACCGAAATCTACTCCTATCTTCATATTCCCCATATTTGCACATACGTCTAAGTGAAAATAAAAGGATCATCACATAAAATTATATCAAAAATTTGGCCCGAAACTATGGCTTATAGTAAAAAACCTACGTCACGGTTCTAACTCACCCTCAGAAGTATCATCAATTATGATTCTTTCGAGATGATAAGAGTTATGGTCACCTAACGTAGGACATTAAATAGAACCGCCCTTTGCTTGAGAAACCGGGATAGGTCGTTTGATTCAAAAATAACAACTAATGATTAACGAGGGACGACACCACCAAAAGTGACTCTGGGAGCGTAGTTCGCAATGACCCAAATGTTATCGAGGTCCTTCGGACTAGAAATAAAATCCTCTTGATTATATAAAAAGGCTAAGTTGAGTTTAGGCCAGTGGTGAGTAAGAACATCGATTGCACGCTTCGCAAAAATATCTTCCATGGCCCTTCTGACCTTCTCTTTATGAAGTTACTCTATCGAGGAAGCCCTATCCAATCTTTCTAAAGTAGCAGTAAAAATCCTAGATGAAGCAGTAGTGGACATCTGGTATTAGCATTTGTTTAGTTCTAAGTATAGGTTTTTGTCATGCAAGTTCAAACTAAGTACTGGATTACTGCTTATCAAGGCCGGTCCAAGGACACTCATGCCCTAGACAAGCTTTATTTTTTCACCTTTTCTACCATATTTCTTTAAAAAGAACAATAATTTAAAATGTAAAAACAAAATGAAAATTCTTTCATATATTGAACTATAATCACAAATATTGGTCCACTAATTCATTTAGAGTACATATCAAAAATCAAAATGTCAACATAGCATATTAATGCAATTAACGGAAACAACTCCTTCTCACATTTTTTGAAGCAAACTCATCTATTATCTCTTCATAGTTAAGCATATCCAAGTACTCGCTTTAAATTGAAATCATAACTAATCCACTCAACCTTTCTTTCGACATAGTAGTCCGAAGATATGTTTTAATCGATTTCAAATTTGAGAAACTTTCTTTCGCTGATGCAACAGAAACTGTATTAGTCAGCAAAATTCGATACGCACGCCAAACAATTAAAAATCCACTTACCTCCCGATAAGACCTTGAAATAAAAATAAAATATCAATGAATTTAGTTACTTTCGATGGTAGAATCCTTTTTAATCGTCGAAGCTCGTTGAATAATTATTTACTACAAATATCTTGCTCTTCGTTATGTTCCAAAAAACCTTCTAATTTCATGCAATGGTTCTTCAACTCACCGTCTCAATATTTTTGAACTTCAAATTTAAAAAAAAAGTTTCTTCATAAAGCTAAAATTTCTCAAACCGGTCTCTAAGTGAAGTTAAATCTTGGTCTATTATATGAAGAAAATAAGTAACTCTAAAATTATCTTTGGGAGATTGTGTATCATTATTCTTTCGATATCTTCATCAAATTGCTTTTTTCTTCCGATAACTCTCTTTTCCAAAAAGATCGGATCAATACCAACTTCATTTCAATTTCTTTAGCTTCCTTCATCATGGTTTCAAATCCATTTCCTATTATTGAATCTTTGATATCCATTTCCTCTTATTGAAGAACTTTACTTACTCGATTGATATTGTCTAATATTGTGTATGAAATACACGAACTAATCAAGAATTCAAATTTTCCAAAGCATTTTGGCACAATGCTTTAGCCTCCATCATCACAACATCATCTTTAGAATTATTTGCAATATCAATTAAAGCATCTCTTGGTTCCGATGTTTGTGTTCTTATTGCTTTAACGCTTTCATTGTGACTTTCCTATCGAGTTGCCAATAATGATTTTGGAGTCAAACCTTTCACATAGCTTATAAGTATTTTCCATCGATGAGTTGAGCCGAAAAATAAAGTATAAATCTTTTGCACATATGAAAAAAAGTTTCTAGCTTTCATACATGATTTTGCCATATGACATAAAGTAAGATTAAGAATATGATACCTACATAAAATGTAGAAGGCTCAAGGGTTTATATTAAGTATCCTTTTTGCACACCTTGATGTTTACTTACATTAAGTTCAATAAGTATTTAATAGTATTGTCAATAAATTAAAATCAAAAAAGAAAAAGTTTTATTTACTATTGTTACCTTTCATGGTTTAACCATTGTCATACCCTTGCCCTCTCACATTATTAATATCAAGTTTAAGCTTAACCAAAATATTTTCAAGTTCTTTAAATTGGCCAAGTCCGGATGTATCGTTCATGGTTATGAATCCAAGAAAATATTCTTCCACCTTGACGTCATTTGCATCATCAACATTCACACATCTTATAATAATGGACATTTGCTCCTTATAGTTCAAATCCGGAGTGCAATCAAGGATAATAAAGAAGTATTTTGCTTTTTTAATTCATAAGCATTGCTACTTTCATATTGTTAGCCAACAAACTTATCAATTCATTTTGAATTTTGCGACTTAAACAATGATTATTGATTTCATATTTACCATCTGTCTAAGACGATCTTCCGTAATTGGATCAAACCTGCTATAAATTGTATTAGTTGACAAGAAAGTCCATTATTTTTCTCATAAATTTTCTCATTTGATCCATGAAATGGTAAATTATTTCAAGAAAGTGTTTTGATAACACCAATTATGCGCACAAGTACTTTTTTCCAACGTTGTTTTTCTTGAACAATTTGTGCTTCCATTGCTTTATCGATTGTTGCTTTTTGTTGAAGCCCTTTATGCAAATCCATCCAATTGATTAGATTTTCATTGTGTAATGGATTACCTTCATGCTCTCTTAATTTAGTAGATAAATTATGCCATCCATTAATTCCTTCATCGGCTAATTTTGATGTTTTTTGTATGCTTAAATAGCTTACAACAAAACAATAAACTTTATCATACTCATCCAAAAACACAAACCACTTTCTTTCATGCTCTTCTCTCTGTGGATAGGCGTCAATGTAATATTTAGAAGAAAAGTGTCTACCATCAATCTTGTTTCTTGAAAACATATCATTTTCTTTCAGAATTTTGATGGGGTCATGTTGAATTAGCATAATTCTTTTCAATCAATAAATTTTCCCCATTATCCTGAACCACAATTTATATCAACATTCTTTTCAATATCAAGTACAGCTACATCTCCAACATCTTCATCATCAACATCAACATGTACTCTATTATCCTCGTTTACAACTTCTACAACATGTTGATCTTCAATTTCTACTTCAACATTCTCATTTGTAGGCTTTTCTTCTTTATTGATCTCGATATTGGCATCGATATCATCATGCTTAAAATTAATTTCTTCAACTTGACTTGATTTTGAAGTTTGAGATTTTTTTTCTTGCTTCAAATAAATTTGAAATTGAGCCTACTAATGATTTTGCTTCTTCATCTTTGCGTTTTTTTCTCTTCCTATTTTGATAGCTATAATTTTGTTTCTTAATCCTATCTCAAATTGAGATACAACAAAATATTATCAATGAAAAAAATATTAGCATTTCATAAATTTTAATTATTTTCATCTCAATTCTAGGTACTAATCATAATTTAGTTCATTCAAAAAATGAATGAAGTCAATGTTATTCATTTCCAAAATTTTAATTCATTCACAAAAAGAAAAGAAAACCAACGGAGTTCATTTTCAAAAATTTAATTCATTCACAAAAAGAATCAAATCAACTCAATTCTGTTTAATTCAATCACAATTTCATTCATTCAACAAAAAAGAAATCGATGTCATTAATTTAATCCTTTTCAAATTTCCACTCACTAATTTTATTCACATCAGGATTTAATTCTTCTCAAATGAAATTATAATTTAATTCTTTAAAAAAGAGAATGAAATTAATATAAATAATTTAATTCATTCAACCACAACTTTATCATATTCATTTTTAATGAAGTGATTTGCAATTTTACACTAAAACAATTAACAAAAAACATTACAGTGATCGTATTTATATTTAGAAAATAAAATTAATAAAAAACTTATGTTTTAGAATCAGCAAAAGCAAGGCAATTGCATCCCAAAGCAGCACAACACATGGCAAAGATAGTAGCATGAAAATTGAAATTAGGGAAAAACTGAATTTTGGGCTGCAACCGTCACGAGCGAGAGGAGAGCATGTCGTGGTTTTGTGGAATAGGCATGGTTGTGCAACTACAAGAGAGAGGTCCAAAGGAGTAGGCATGGTGGCTGGTGTGGTGGGGCACGAGAGCTTAGAAGAGATCGTCGACTTTCGTCTTTTATTCGCAAATGAAAATGTGAGTGACAATTTTTATTACCCTTTATGTCCCCGTTGCCCTAGGCATTAGTCTTGTTTGCCTTGGTCTTGGACCGAGCCTGGCTATATGTATAACAATCAACTACTTGATGCCCAAATCATCGTGTATATGGTAACAATTTGTACATTGATTGTTCCAATTATAAAGAGAAAATTATTCTTTATATTATTATAATATGCATGTTGTTATGTAACATGATCGAACCAAGCTACACATCTTCAGCACGTGGCGTACACATATGAATTAGCACATATATTATTGTAACTAAAGGAACCCCTAATGCTACAGACCTACCAACCCATATTTATACACCACTTCTCCAAGTTATTTAGCGATGTGTGACTCTTTCAATTTTAAACCATCGTTCCTCCTTGTACCATGCGAGACAATCTTAAATATCTTCCCCTTGGTTCGCGTCTCCGTGGAGTACTTTTGAAAGCATCGTTTGTCTGCATGGCCTAGTTCATAACCTTCGGCTCCAATATAAATTGTTATGTAACGGTGGTCGGACCAAGCTCTCCATCTCGAGCATGTGGCGTACGCATATGAGTTAAATACACATTATTGTAACAAAAGAAATATTTAATGTTACATGCCTACCAATCCATATTTATACATCACTTCTCTAAGTTATTTAGCGATGTGAGACTATTCCAATTTTAAACCGTTGTTCCTCCTTATAACATGCAAGACAATCCTAATACATATACATATGTGCAATGTTATAATATTTATTTTTCCTTCAAACCTAGATTTTGTATCACATAAATTTAACTTGACCTTATTTGCATTGTACTGAATCAAGGAGATTTAAGTGTTTAAACTTTAAAATTATGAGAAATAAGAAAATATTTAATTGAGAACTAACTTGGATATTAATGACTTTACACGTATTCAAGGTTTCAAATTAAAATAGGAATTAATAGCGATAAGTTTCAAAAAATTTGGGTGATAGGTATAGATATGTGTAGGATCGATTTCACCCTAGAGGGGTGGTGAATAGGGTGATACTATTAATTATAAAAATTTAATGCGGAAGTTTATAAAATATTTTCAACACAGATATAGCAGAATAATAGCAGCACAGATAATAGCAGAATAATAAATGCAGAAATATAACACACAGATTTACCCAGCTACGGCAAAACCCTGTCTACATGTTTCCCGCAAGGTTTCTACTAGAAATTAAGTAGTCAGACGCTTACACACGTAAACTCGCGACACCCGCTATCGACTAACCTAACTCTACGCTCAAAACCCTGCCACAACTCAGCCATTGAGTTGCGAATTCTCGAACTACACCACCGTAGTTCGTCCCCTAGTCACACGACTAGACCTCACAAGAGAAATACAAAATTTAAAAGCAATCTAAAAACAATTAAAAATTTAAAACCCTAATTAACTAAAGCCTTTATTAAAATAAAACAAGGCCGGCCCTTTTATTTCTTTGCTCTACTTTGCTCTGTAAAAATGGCGGCCTCGTTCCTTTATTCGCTCGTTCCTCTTTGCTGAAATTAGTGCTTTGGAGAATTTGAAGCTGTCGACTTTAGTTGATCAATCAAATGATATTTTTGCGTTGCTCTGTTGATCGATTGTTTGTTTCTTAGCACACAGCACCTTCTTGAGTTCACTAGAATTTGTACATGATTTTCCCTTTTTGCTTTTCTGGTTGATTTGCTTTGAACTCGATTAACGATTCGAGTTATTGATATAAAGTTTGCTCTGTTGTTGTTTAAACTCGAATGCAAATTTAGGTCGATGATGTTAATGGGTTAAATAGGAATCAAATTCCTATAATTTCGTTCATTTGAATTTGTCATTTAATTTAGCTCGGCCATTGATTTTGCTTGAATGCTTGAGATTGATCTGACTTATTCAATTCGTATAATTTGACGATGGCTTGCTCATCACGGCTACGAATTGCTTTGGGAATTTTTTCTTGCTCACCACGGTTTCGATTTTCTGGCATTCAAATTTGTTGACTTTGGTTCTGTGAATTTCTCTTGTAACTTCGGCCTTGACTTTGTTTAATTTGAAATTCCTAATGCATTGATTTGAAACCGCTGCTTCTCTGTCTTCGTTCAAAACTGATGTATATCATTATTTTGAAACTGCTACCAGGTGCTTGTGTACATGCTTACTGCATCCCTGAACTTCATGTTGTCCGGTCTTGTTTCACTTCACTGTTCACAATATTGCAGTTTGGTTTCAATGTTTAATTTCAGTTTTGTACATTTGTGTCTTTGAGCTTCTGATATTTGCTTGAGCTCGAATTCATACATGCCGGGTCTGGTTGTAGCTTTGCACTTGAAGTCTGTAGCTGTAGTACATTTCCACATGTGTACATACATATATTTATGTATGTATATATCTGATTTTCTTTTGGTTGATGTGGACTATTGCATATTTGTTGTGAGTCATTCTTGATTTTGAACTGGTCGACATGTAACTTTGTGGAGTCTGGTTTTTGTTTCACTAGTGCACTTCATATCATTTGTTGAAGCTCCTGAACTAATGGATTCTGGTGACTGTAGTATGTAGTGTCTGGTCTTGGTTTCTTGATGCAGTCTTGTTTTTGGTTTGGCACTTGCGTTTGAGTTGTAGCCTCGAGCTGCTGTCTTCACTTCCATACTACTGTGTTTTCATGTACATTGATGTTGGTCTGCACTGCGTATATGTATGTTGTATATGTTGGCGCACTTGTTATTTCCACTTGCATATTTGTTCATCATGTAGTCTGAAATGTTAGACTTGACTGTTTGTGGCGTTTCATCGATACATATGTGCATGCTTGAAGTCACTGGATAGTTCGTGTGCACTCTGGTTTCATGATGTATGTTTGCAGCCTTCGTTTGTGTTCATTGTGCAACCTGGTCGACATGTATATATGTATACTTTCTTTGTTCATTTGAGTTTGTCTTCATGTACAGTCTGCTTGACTTGATTACTTGATGCAGTCTTGTTCTCTTCATGGTTCACCACTGTTGCATTGACTTTGTACATATTATGCTTGTATTTTTGGACTACACCTGTGTTGAATCTAGCTTATAGCTCGGGTTTGACCTTGTGCTCGTGTCGTGACTTTATTTGTATTTCACTTGAGATGATCCCGGCTTTGATTTGGGTTTGACCTTGTTCTCACCTGTCCCTGCAATTTTATCAAGTGTATATCGGTGTGCACGGCCTTATGGCATGTACAGTGATACAATGTGCATGTCACAAGCTGTTCGTTTATGATGAATTCAAATTAAATGATGACGAACAACCCAAATAACTGAGGAAAATAATATTTTTAAAAATCATTTTATTTTACACTGCAAAAATATTTCTTTTTCAATTTTACTGCGTCAGTGTATATTTTTCAGATAGCTCAGATCCTGGATTCAATTTGGACTGGAGTTGATGATAAATACGAGTGAATGAGTGATACGTAGTGAGGTGCATTTGTAAATGAAAAATTGTGATGTGATTGTGATTGAAATTGTAATGTAATTGAAATTTGTATATATATAGTGAGAGCTCAAATTTGTACTATTCAAAATTGTAATAAATATTTGTTTGAATAAAATATCTGTTTGAATTTAAATTCTATGTTATTTATTTTATTCCGCAAATATTTATTTAATTATGTGAAAATAAAATAGTACATTAACAAATACATTTAAATGAATATATATATATATATATGTTTATTATCATCAAACAAAAATCATATACTTGCATATTCAACAATCTCCCCCTTTTGATGATAACAAACATATATTTAAGATTTTGAATTTATTAAATGTATTTGATTATTCAATTTGCTCCCTCTATTTGGATGCTCCCTCTCTACACAAAGCTCCCCTTCATATATGCATGTAAATAAATAAAAATGAATAAATGAACCTAGACGCATATAGAAAATACAAAATAAAATATTTGACCTTTATTTGCTTTTATTTGACAAAATCTTAACTTTTCTCTCACCCTTTTGTTATCAGCAAAAGAGTAATAGTGTTAGAAAAATAGAGATAAAGTGATGGACATTAATACACATTAATACCCAATCGAGTATAAATATTAAATTTCAATAAAAAATCAAACAAAAAACATAAATACTTTATTTGGTGCATATTCCAATTTAGAATGATATAGATGATGTCATCATATAAAACCATATAGTTGTGTCTATATATGGTATATTTATTTTAGGAATTTGAATATCTACTAACCATGCATAACCGTTAGGACTTTTAAATGAGATTAGTAGTATTCCAAAAATTTTATTAAAAAATGAATTCAAGTATCTTCTAACCACGCATAACCGTGAGGACTTTTAAATGAGATTAGAATCAACTTGACTATTTAATCAATCAATTTTGATATGTGTTCCATACATGCATAACCGTGAGGACTTTTAAATGAGCATGGAAGCACATAATCAAAAATTCCATGTAATTCACCCATGCATAATCGTGAGGACTTTTAAATGAGAGTGAATACTTTGGATGTTGTTATTGCTAAAAATATAATGAAATGAAAGTGCATAATTTCATGTTTAAAATACCACATATTGACATACTATATTGGATTATGATGAGTGATGGTCATTAGAAATATGATAGAAATAGAAATGGTCATGGAATTTTTACCAACAAAATGTTTTTATAACTCTTGTTTAAATTTCTAAAGAAATTTACTAATTATACTGTCTCAAGTTATAATATATGATTAATATCAACACTCATCACTTTTTCAATCACTATTTATCTTTTCGATAATCAGTAGGGAGTCAGATTAGTCAATATAGTCATTTAAGATCAAATCCAAAAATAATTATAAAATCAAATTTTTCTAAGATGACTAATCTGAAACAAGGTCAACAAAAACAATTTTCTGGAAGGGGTTTTAGAAAAATGTTTGCTATTTGAAAATGATTTCAAGTGAAAAATATGCAAATATTTTCTTTAAAAAAAAGCGATGCAACAAATGAATGTCTCAACATAAATCGTGTTCCACCCATAATTTTTCTGTCAACTATATATCTTAAAATCATTTTTAACAGCTTTTAAATGTAATTGAATTGAAGTCGTTGCAAATGAACAAATAGTGACCATAGTGTCAGATAAGATCAACAAATATATCCACTTGTATTATGAGTAATCAGCAATCAATAGAACACCATCATTAGTCCAAACAAATCTATATAAAGTAGTTCAAAGACTCTAGAGATTTTTAAAGTGTTCTCGGCATAAAAATATAATTAGCCAACAATTTTGAATAAGTCAGAATCAAAATCAGCATTCATTTCTTTATCAATAACTGGCTGAATTAAATTAAATTATGATGCAAATCATCACATTTAATAAATCATTTAAGATAAATGTACTGTTACCTATTTTACCTTTGTCAATAATTTTTCGTTATTGCCCATTGTGATTCTGCCACCTTTATACTAGGCTAAGGAACTTTGATTTGTTGCCCATTGTGTGCCTGGAACAGCCAGAATCCAGATACACTGTTATTGTTCCTTAGCCTTCCACCACACCTACACGATAAAAGATTTTTGTGACCTATTTGTTTTTATAGGTCCATGGTTGTTAGTGGCAATAGATTTTGAAAAATATAATTGTGTAGACCCAAAACTGTTTATATATGTTCCTTTCGGCACCCAGATTTGTTTAACTTTAAGGGATTTTATATTCGTGCCTTTTGGAACCCAAATTGGTATGGTTTTCACGTGTTTGGGTCTATACCAACAATTATTTTGATTGTGTCCAAATTTTCTACAAATTGTGCACATGGAATTGACTTGATTAATTTTGCTTTTAACAAGTTCAGATTGATTATACCCAAGTCCTTGTCTATCTGTATTAGCAGTTTGTCTTTCTATTAGCATATTTAGTGATTTTTCTCCTCTGGAGAATTATCCTAAAGTCGTAGACAATTGTTGGACTTGTGTTTTGAGAGATTCATTTTCGTTCAATAATTGTGTGCACTTTTTAACAGAATTTTCTCTCCTCGTGTTTTCGCTTTCTTTCAAAATCAGAATTTCATTTTCAAGTGATTTTATTTTAATTTATGATTTTCTAATCTCTTCTTCGAATTTTGAACACTTATCACACTTAGGGCTTTTGCTTTGATAATTTTTAACTAATTGATCAAGCTGTTTATTTAAATCTATCAAAGTATCTCTTTGTGTTTCAATTTTGGCGTATCTTTCCCTAAGTCGTTTGAAACAGCCATTTACTTCGTGGAAATATATAAGTAATTCTGAGTGAGTGAGTTTTGATACCTCGCTTGGCTCGTCATCATCACTATCAGTTATATTACCTCGAAGGCACAGATCTCCTTTCTCACTCTCACTGCTAGTACTTTTATGATCATCATCACTTTTATTCCACGTGGCTGCAAAACTTCTCCTTTTTGATTTCTTTTCTTGGCCGAGTCAATTTCGAGGACAATTGGACATGATGTAACCGGGTTTGTTGCACTTGTGACAGATGATCTCCCATTTTTCTAGGTTGTCTTGTGCTTTAACTATTCTGCCTTTCAATTTTTGATTTAGAGCTAGATTTCCGTATTTGCGATTCCACTTTTTGAATCTCTTCATTAGTAACGCCAGCTCAGTTGCTCCATCATCATCATCACTACTGCCTTTTACCGATCCTATTAAACACGTTTCTTTAACTGAGTCGATTTTTGAGGATTTCTCATCGTTGTTGACTTTTGCACCATATATTGCATCAAAAATATTCTAGATTTCCTATGCATTTTCACATTGAGAAATAAAGTTAAAATTATCTTGATTAATATGAGAATATAATATATGCATAGCAAGAGCATTAATCGAAGTAATTTTCTCGTCTATTATATCACACCCATTTTCAATAATATCCCAACATTTAACATTAACATATTTTAAATAAAATTCCATTTTTAATTTCCAGTTCAAAAAATATGTTCCATCAAAAACAGAAGGAATAATATTGGACCGACGCTCTGCAAAAGCATTAAAAGAAGCCATTTTTAAAAATTCAAATTTTTAAAGCAAAAGTTGGTTTTTGAAAAATCAAATTTTTAAAACAAAAATGGCTTTTGTTCCTAGCTCTGATACCACTTGTAGGACCGATTTCACCCTAGAGGGGGGTGAATAGGGTGATACTATTAATTATAAAAATTTAATGCGGAAGTTTATAAAATATTTTCAACACGGATATAGCAGAATAATAGCAGCACGGATAATAGTAGAATAATAAATGCAGAAATAGAACACACAGACTTACCCAGCTTCGGCAAAACCCTGCCTACATGCTGCCCCCAAGGTTTCTACTAGAAATTAAGTAGTCAGATGCTTACACACGTAAACTCGAGACACCCGCTATCGACTAACCTAACTCTACGCTCAAAACCCTGCCACAACTCAGCGACTGAGTTGCGAATTCTCGAACTACACCACCGTAGTTCGTCCCCTAGTCACACGACTAGACTTCACAAGAGAAATACAAAATTTAAAAGCAATTAAAAAACAATTAAAAATTTAAAACCCTAATTAACTAAAGCCTTTATTAAAATAAAACAAGGCCGGCCCTTTTATTTCTTTGCTCTACTTTGCACTATAAAAATGGCGGCCTCGTTCCTTTATTCGCTCGTTCCTCTTTGCTGAAATTAGGGCTTTGGAGAATTTGAAGCTGCCGACTTTAGTTGATCAATCAAATGATATTTTTGCGTTGCTCTGTTGATCGATTGTTCATTGCTTAACACATGGCACCTTCTCAAGTTCACTTGAATTTGTACGTGATTTTCCCTTTTTGCTTTTCTGGTTGATTTGCTTTGAACTCGATTAATGATTCGAGTTATTGATATAAAGTTTGCTCTGTTGTTGTTTGAACTCTAATGCAAATTTAGGCCGATGATGTTAAAGGGTTAAATAGGAATCAAATTCCTATAATTTCGTTCATTTGAATTTGTCATTTAATTTAGCTTTGCCATTGATTTTGCTTGAATGCTTTAGTATGATCTGACTTATTCAATTCGTATAATTTGACGATGGCTTGCTCATCACGGCTTCGAATTGCTTCGGGAATTTTTTCTTGCTCACCACGGTTTCAATTTTCTAGCATTCAAATTTGTTGACTTTGGTTCTGTGAATTTCTCTTGTGGCTTCGGCCTTGACCTTGTTTATTTTGGAATTCCTGATGCATTGATTTGAAACTGCTGCTTCTCTGTCTTTGTTCAAAACTGCTGTATATCATTATTTTGGAACTGCTACCTGATGCTTATGTACATGCTTACTGCATCCCTGAACTTCATGTTGTCCGGTCTTGTTTCACCTCACTGTTCACAATATTGCAGTTTGGTTTCAATGTTTAATTTCAGTTTTGTACATTTGTGTCTTTGAGCTTCTGATATTTGCTTGAGCTCGAATTCATACATGTCGGGTCTGGTTGTAGCTTTGCACTTGAAGTCTATAGCTGTAGTACATTTCCACATGTGTACATGCATACATTTATGTATGTATATATATCTTATTTTCATTTGGTTGATGTGGACTATTGCATATTTGTTATGAGTCATTCTTGATTTTGAACTAGTCGACATGTAACTTTGTGAAATATGGTTTTTGTTTCACTAGTGCACTTCATATCATTTGTTGAAGCTCCTGAACTAATGGATTCTGGTGACTGTAGTATGTAGTGTCTGGTCTTGGTTTCTTGATGCAGTCTTGTTTTTGGTTTGGCACTTGCGTTTGAGTTGTAGCCTCGAGCTGCTGTCTTCACTTCCATACTACTGTGTTTTCATGTACATTGATGTTGGTCTGCACTGCGTATATGTATGTTGTATATGTTGGTGCACTTGTTATTTCCACTTGCATATTTGTTCATCATGTAGTCTGAAATGTTAGACTTGACTGTTTGTGGCGTTTCATCGATACATATGTGCATGCTTGAAGTCACTGGATAGTTGGTGTGCACTCTGGTTTCATGATGTATGTTTGCAGCCTTGGTTTGTGTTCATTGTGTAGCCTGGTCGACATGTATATATGCATACTTTCTTTGTTCATTTGAGTTTGTCTTCATGTACAGTCTGCTTGACTTGATTACTTGATGCAGTCTTGTTCTCTTCATGGTTCACCACTGTTGCATTGACTTTATACATATTGTGATTGTATTTTTGGACTGCACCTGTGTTGAATCCAACTTATAGCTCGGGTTTGACCTTGTGCTCATGTCGTGACTTTATTTGTATTTCACTTGAGTTGATCCCGGATTTTTATTTGGGTTTGACCTTGTGCTCACCTGTCCTTGCAATTTTATCAAATGTATATCGGTGTGCACGGCCTTGTGGCATGTACAGTGATACACTGTGCATGTCACAAGCTGTTCGTTGATGATGAATTCAAATTAAATGATGATGAACAACCCAAATAACTGAGGCAAATAATATTTTTAAAAATCATTTTATTTTACACTGCAAAAATATTTCTTTTTCAATTTTACTGCGTTAGTGTATATTTTTCAGATAGCTCAGATCCTGGATTCAATCTGGACTGGAGTTGATGATAAATATGAGTGAATGAGTGATATGTAGTGAGGTGCATTTGTAAATGAAAAATTGTGATGTGATTGTGATTGAAATTGTAATGTAATTGAAATTTGTATATATATAGTGAGAGCCCAAATTTGTACTATTCAAAATTGTAATAAATATTTGTTTGAATAAAATATCTGTTTTAATTTAAATTCTAAGTTATTTATTTTATTCGGTAAATATTTATTTAATTATATAAAAATAAAATAGTATATTAACAAATACATTTAAATGAATATATATGTTTATTATCATCAAACAAAAATCATATACTCGCATATTCAACAATATGAATTATGATTTGGAAGTAGTGGTTAGATGTGTAAAGATTAGTCAGTTTATAAAATAAATCTTATATAAATACTAAGAAACCACTTTTCACGTCCTAATTGGTTTTGTAATAGCATGTGGTTCTACAACATGGTTTCTGAGCAAGCTTAATTTATTTTCCCGTAATTGCCACACTTGTCCTACGTCATAGATATAAATGACACTTTCAAAAAATAAAATAAAATGGAATATCCTCCTCCAAGCTGGAAAAATAAAATGGTACTTCCAAAAGATAACAAATTAACTTTTGTGAAAATTGGATCCGTCGCTTATTTTCATTTTCGAGTTTGATATACGAATATCCTTCTTAAAAATATGTATTATATTACATCATTAAAATTATTTTTATATATTTTTTTTCCATTTCAACGGAAACCAAATTTGTATACTTAATCGCGGGTTTCTATGAAAAATGATAATTCTACTTTACTTGTGTGAATTTTTTTGTAAAACGACTAGAGTATACATTGCAAATATTTGTATTTTAGAAACAGGAAATTATTGTCAAGGACAAAATTTCTCAGCATTTTAGCCTCAAGGGAAGACCTCAATATTTTGGCATGAAGGACAACTTTCTTTAGGTATCAGTTTTTTACAGTTTATAGGTATCAGTTTGTAGTTATCGATAACAGTTTTTAGGTATTAGTTTTTAGTTAGGTAGCAGTTTTGAAAAAATGTTTGTTCTTATGAATAATTTTGAAAGAATTAATGTTTGTCCTTATGAATAATTTTTAGGAAAATCTTTGTCCTTATGGTTAAAATATTGAGGTCGTGTCCTTGAGGCTAAAAATATTCAAATTTTTGTCCTTTAAATTAATTCCCCCTTTTAGAAACTGAAGATATTTGAAATCTGGCTTAAAAGTTAAAACATGCATGTTTATCTAGGTTTGTTAAATCAATTTCTTCGGAAGCCCAAAAAAATAGGGCACAATGCTTCCGTCTTTCTCTGCGATATTCCATGCTCCTCTTTTCTCTTCTTTTTCTACTGATTCCTCTTCCCTCTTCAATTTGCATTATTCAGACTATATCAGACTCATTGTTTTCCTATAAACCCCTTTTTTCGGCTTCAATTGTTTCTTCATTTTGGTACGCGACTATTGATTTTTTATATTCCATCTTCGATTAGTCCTAAAACCCTAATTTTCATTTTCCTTCGTGTTATGGTTTGCTATAAAATATAAGTTTGTGTTGCCACTAAGATTTGTGGAACAAGAGAGAACATGGGAACGAACTTGAGGATATTATATCTGATATCGTTCGCAATCTGGGAGCACTAAATGAGAACGTATTTGCAGTAACCAAGTTCTCTAAAGTTATTGATGTCATCAAATCCATGAAATCTGCTGGTTTGAATGTTGTTCCTGTTGTTGAAACTAATGAACTGCTGGAAATGGTGACACTCTTCATGATGTAAGTCCTCATCTTATGAAAATTTCAGTGTTCATTTCAAGTATTGTTCTATTATTTTAGTGGCTATACGCACTTCTTTGTCAGTTGCAAGTCAAAAAGTGTGAAATAATTTCTTTTTTCTTATTTCATCAACCACGGTCCTTTTTTCCAGCGAATTTAAAAGTTTACACATCAATAAACTTGTTATTGTGACTTATCAAAATGGAATTTGCTTACAATGAAAATGTTAGTTTACCTACTCCAAGTATCAATGGCGAACAGGGTGAGAATTATCACTTTAAGGCATGATCAAATAATTGTTTTTCAGAAATGTAATCCCCTCCTATGTCATGCGTTTTTCAATGAGATCCGCCAGTTCCGAAATGAGTATTTTGTCATAGTGATTATACTATTCATTTGCCATCGGTAGAGATTTCGCAGCTGCTTCAGTCTAAGGAACTGATTGTTGAGTTTGGGGGAAATATTTTTGATAAGTACTCAATTACCATGAATTAATTTTTCTTTGTAGCCATAATGGTACTCTCTTTTGTAGGTTTGAGATCTCAACATTGTAAAAACTAGTTACTATTGATTTTGTGGATGTACGATTTAATGATTGGTTCAGGAATTTTTTTCCTTTCTTTATTTTGATTTCAACTTATGATTTTGATTCGAAAAACACATTCATATAGTTAGCTTAATAATTGGGTTATATTATAAACGTGTCCTGCTTGATAATAGAGAGACTGCTATTTGTATATGCAGGAAACGTCATGGCAAGATTGCTGCACACCGCTGCATTTTCCATCTCTGGCAAACTCTGGAGTATACTGTTTGTGTTTTCTAAGTAGCAAATTGTATATTTTATGTATGCGGTTTAGCCTTTTGCTTGCACATTTTAAAATTTATGTAGCAAAACTGAAATTGATTATTATTAACATTACATTGAATATGAAATGATGTTATAAACACCATTACAAACTTGGACCATCAAACTAAGAACTATGCTACTTAAATGGATATTAAGGAAAACCAACAAAGTGTTGCTAGCTGCTAGATGCTTGTATATAATACTGGTACTGCAAATTCAATGTATTTGCTGGCTTTGATTAAGCATTTGCATGATTTGCGTCATTTTTAATCGTGTAACTTAAGGTATGATGAATGCGTTAATATGATGCAAATATTTTTTTTTGTTCAAGGTATCATAATTACACATTTAATTAAAATGATGAAAATTTACAATAAATATTTTTTTCCATGTTGCAACATCTCAACGGTCGGTTTTTCCATCGTTATACGATTGTACTAGTTATAATGTGTTTTAAGAAGGGACGATTCTATTGTGTATTTTGAAAGTTAAGGCGGCGGTTTAATCAGTCGACATATGTTTCGGAATCCACAGCACAAAGTAGGATAAAGCGATCCGTTTTTTAATCGTTTAACATCTGACTAGAATTTTCAGTGGTTTTCGATCAAAACGGGCAAAGATGTTCAGTTCTTGGCCTGTAAATCGCAACCAAACTATCTCAACCTATATAAATACACTTACCATCTCTTACTACCATCAGAAAAAAACCCGCTTGATATCCTCAAGCATTTGATAATATTTGCAATGCCTTCCTCCATACCAAACACCGACATTAACGCTCTCTTAACCTCACTAATGGTCGACTATGAATCCATGATGCCCCAGTCATTTGACATAGAAGACGTAGAAGGCATCATGAAACCAAATCTCATGCATGTTATGCAACAATACAAAATGAAGCCAAGAGGCAAAAATAAAGATACGAAGAGAAATGAATATGCTCTCGGCTTATGACTCATTCTTACTTCGTTCGGATCTAGACTATTATTGGGCCTTGCAAAGCTCAAAAGCATTTTTTCTTTTATTACCGTTGCTTTACTTTGTACATGAGAATAATATAAATACTCTATGTATCATTGTATCAGAACTATTGAAAAGTATCAAAGTCATTTTTCTGGCAATCAATAAATTCTTCTCAGTTAAGAAACAATTCTGTTTACAAATTCTATCATGGTATCAGAGCTACCAAAGGCCTAGCAGTCATATTCCTGAATTAATCAGACTCATCAGAGAGGAATCATCATTTGAGTGTTCCCCTCTCATCAGAAAGCAGTGTTTCATCATCTGAGAGGATAGATTCAGTGAAGAAAATCAAGTGTTGTGCCTCAGTTCAAAGAACTCGGCTGCATTAAAACATTCTCACCAAATCTTAAAGAAAATCAATCAAGAAAACTTCAGAATACCGTCAAAAAATCAAGAATCACCACAAAACTGAAGAAAGTGCCTTCCAGCAAGACTTATCAGATTTAAAAACAAAAAGAAAAGAAAGATCATCATTTAATTCTTGCGGTTGCATCAAACCTGGTTGTGAGCAATTTTTGCTTTTATTTTTTGAATTCTGTCTCCGATTGATTCTCTCTTTCTGCCTATTTTTGTTACTTTGTTTGTTCATAATCTGAAATCATCATGATTGATGAAACAAACTCTGCTACATCTGCCAATATGAGCAATAATCATCAACCCAGTGCTACAACAGAAAAGCTTGTTAACACTGTAATTAGCCTTCAAACCAATATGGTCATTGTACACTTGAGTGAAGATAACTATTTTCTATAGAAACTGCAATTGAGACTGCAGTTCAAGGATATGGACTTGAAGGTCATATTCTTGGAACTATGCCAATCCTCCTAAATGTATCACTGATCAAGAAAACAAAATAGTCAACAATAAGGATTACATAAAGTATCACAGGCAAGATAGACTTATATGTTCTTGGCTACTATCATCAATAAATACAAATCTGTTATCTCATGTTATCGGATGCAAGACAGCAAATGATATATGGACAACTATTGAAAAAGTGTTCAATACACAGTCTGCTGCCAAGGTGATGTATCACAAGAAGCAACTGCACAATATGAGGAAAGATAACAACACTATGAGAGAATATCTATTCAAAGTTAAAACAACTTGTGACCTATTGGAAGCTGCGAATCACAAAGTATCAGATTCTGAGCAAATCCTAACTATTTTGAATGGATTAAGTGATGATTATGAATTTGTAGCTGCTGTCATAGCATCTCAAAAGGATTTGCCATCTATTGATGATGTTTACTCTATCTTACTTGCTCATGAGGCCAGAATTGACGACAAGAAAGCACAAGATTTTGATTTCACCATCAATTATACTACTCAGTCCAAGAACAAAAAAGCAATAACAAACCAGATCAAAATACACAAAGGGAGGATACTCTAACAGGTCTAATGGAAGAGACAGGTGGAACAATGCCAACAAAACTAGATGCCAAATTTGTGAAAAAATTGGTCACACAGCAGTCAAGTACTATTTCAGATACTCAAATCAAAACAGTGGTCAAAGGAACAACAATCCCAGTGCTAACATGGCTTAAGTTAATTTAGAAACAAACAAATAGTGATAAAAGTCATAATTCTAATGAAACAGCAAAGCCAGAAAACATTTAGGATGATTGCTAGTACCCAGACTCTGGAGCAACAAATCACATTACAAATAATCTTGATAACTTGAATGACGCAGCGGATAAAAACAAAAACAATGTCGATCGATGAATGTAGTAATCGGTGGATTGGAAGATACTGAAATGCCCAAATTCGTTGATCCGAAGATACCGAATTCTAGCTATCCCGAACTCGTTGATCGCGCACGATACCGGGTTCAAAGATCTTCAATTCTTCGAGCGTTGATCTAGCGCACTAGATTCCGCGAATCGGCTTCTACAATCGTTGAATCGAGCGCACTCGATTATCCGAAAGAGGAGATAGGAGATTACACTCAACTACCAATTTGAATGAAAGCACAAAGCAATCAAAAGAGAATTTTATTCAATATTCAACAACCTGTTACAAATGAGAGACCCGGCCTATTTATAGGCGTTTTACAACTCACAAAAAAAAAACAACAAAAATTCACCAACTCCTAAGTCGGTTCCGACTTAACAACGTCTTCCGACTTAACATAAGTCGTACACGACTTACGACTCGAAAGAAATGACTCAAAAGTAAACAACTCAAACAGACGACTCACCATAAGTCGTTTACGACTTAGCAGATTACAGCACAATCACCACGACTTACGACTTTAAACAAATGTGTTCTACGACTTACAAAAATATACAGACTTATTACAACACTTAGGTCGTAGACGACCTAACGACATAAGACTCATAAGCTTTACGACTTAACAAACAACGGCAGAGATTAACTCGCAGAAGAATCAACGGCACCAGGCTTTAGCGACTTAAAAACAGGTGGCATCAACGACTTAAGGAAATCAATGGTTTAGATTAACTCGTAGAAGAATCAACGGCAACATCTTCACGCGACTTACGACTTAAGAACTTCACGAGTTAAACTTCCGCGACTCACGAGTTAATTCTTCTAGGTCGTAACTCGCTTCCTCTTCATGCCTTTTGTTAAGTCATGGACGACTTATACCTTCAGCTTCGTTAAGTCGTGGACTTTCACTAGGTCGCTGCCGAGTTATACTAAGTCGCTGGGACGACTTAAAATCTTCATTAGGTCGCGAACTCGAGTTAACTCCTTCCCCTGGTTTCCAGTTAAGTCGTAGCTCCTGCTCCCATGCCTTCTTAGGTCGTAACTTGACACAGTCAACTCGTTCTTCATCATTAGGTCGTGACTCGTTCATCACTTCTACCTTGTTTGGTCGTGAACGACCTATAAACTCCTTAGGTCGTGAACGACTTATGCCTTCAACATTCTGCGCTGCATCATCCTCCCTAGGTTGAGAAAAATTCGACCTCGAATTTGCACCCTCTTCTTCTACAATAGACTCATCCCCATGATATGGTATAAGATGTTTAACATTGAAAACGTCAGACGTATACACATCATCTGGCAGTTTCAATTTGTAAGTATTTTCATTAATTCGCTTCACAACTTCCACCGGACCAATTTTCCTGGCTTTCAACTTGTTATAAGCGCCTACTGGAAAACGATCTTTTGTTAACACTGCATAAACCATATCTCCTTCATTAAACTCAACATTTCGTCGTTTCAAATCTGCAGATTGTTTATACTTCTCATTTGCTTTCTCCAATCGTTCCTGAATGATTTTATGACATTCCGTCAACCATTCAACAAAATCAGCAGCTTTCTTAACTGTCTTCTTTGATTGTGGCACTACCGTTAAATCCAACGGTCCCTTTGGTAAGCTCGAATAAACAATCTGGAATGGACTGAACCCAGTACTTCGATTCACAGCATGATTATGGGCAAACTCTGCCTGGCATAACTTCATATCCCAACTCTTCAGATTATCTTGAACAAGACACCTCAACAAGTTTCCCAACGATCTGTTCACAACCTCGGTCTGTCCATCCGTTTGCGGGTGATAAGCACTACTAAACTTCAGCTTCGTTCCCACCATTTTCCACAAACTCAACCAAAAGTGACTTAGAAATCGAGTATCTTTATCCGACACAATAGATTCTGGCAATCCATGAAGTCGATAGATCTCCTTGAAAAACAATTGAGCAACATGAACAGCATCCGCCGTCTTCTTACAAGCAATAAAATGTGCCATTTTCGAAAATCGATCAACCACCACATAAATGGAATCGTTACCATGCTGTGTCCTCGGTAATCCCAACACGAAGTCCATACTCACATCAACCCATGGTTTAATTGGTATAGGTAACGACATATATAACCCAGCATTAGTTGCAGTTCCTTTCGAAACCTGACAGATATGACATCGCTCCACAAACCTCTCTATCTCTTTCCTCATTGACGGCCAAAAATAAGATTGAGAAATTAACTGTAACGTACGATCTCTACCCACATGGCCTTCTTCATGTAATTCTTTAACAATCTTCATTCTCAAGCTACAGTCTGGGATGCACAAACGATTTCCTTTAAACAGAAAACCATCTACCATCACGAACTCATCCGTCTCTCCATCCTTGACTTTATCAACAAACTTTGCAAAGTAAGGATCATCGGTAAATAATTCTGGCAATATTTCAAACCCCGTCACTTCCACCTTCAATGTAGTTAACAAGTGATTTCTTCTACTCAACGCATCCGCAACACGATTCGTCACTCCCGACTTGTGTTTCACAACAAATGTAAATTGTTGCAGATATGCAATCCACGATGCATGTCTCGCTGAAATCTTGTCTTGCCCTTGCAAATGCTTCAATGCTTCATGATCAGTGTAAAGAACAAACTCCTTATGAAATAGATAGTGTCTCCAGTGTTTGATAGATTGCACAACAGCATAAAATTCCACATCATATGTACTGTATCTCATCTTCGCTCCTGACAACTTTTCACTGAAATATGCAATTGGACGTCCCTTCTGACTCAACACTCCTCCAATTCCAACCTTGGATGCATCAGTATGTAGTTCAAACACTAACTGAAAATCTGGCAATATTAGAATTGGTGCAGACGTCAAAAGTTCTTTGATTCGCTCAAAAGCAACCCCGGCTTCCTCCGTCCATGCAAACTGTTTACCCTTCATGCAATCAGTAACAGGTGCCATCACACTACTAAAGTGTGGTATAAACCTTCGGTAGAATGAAGCCAACCCGTGAAAACTACGAACTTCCGTTATCGTCTTGGGCTGCGGCCAATCTCTGATCGCCTCAACTTTAATTTGGTCACCTGTATACCTTTTTCTGACACAACATATCCCAGAAATAAAACGCTATGCGTCATGAACACGCATTTCTTCGTTGCAGCATAAAATTGTTCTTGTCGCAATACCATCAGCACTTCTCTAAGATGATTCAAATGTTCTTCTGGACTCCCACTGTAAATCAGAATATCATCAAAATACACCACCACAAATTTCCCAATGAACGGTCTAAAAATCTGATTCATCACCCTCATGAAAGTACTCGGTGCATTGGATAAACCAAATGGCATGACCAACCATTCGTATAGACCCTCCCTGGTTTTAAAAGCAGTTTTCCACTCATCGCCTGGTCTGATATGAATTTGATGATATCCGCTCTTCAAATCAATCTTCGAAAATATAGTAGCTCCGCTTATTTTATCTAACAAGTCATCCAACCTCGGCATTGGAAATCTATATCTCACAGTAATCTTATTCAATGCTCGACTGTCAGTGCACATCCTCCACGTCCCATCCTTCTTGGGTACCAATAAAGCTGGTACAGCACAAGGACTCAGACTCTCCTGCACACGCCCCTGCTCAAGCAATTCCTCTACCTGCCTCCGCAACTCTTCATGTTCCTTCGGACTCATTCGATAATGTGGTCTGTGTGGCAACACAGCACCTGGAACAAGATCTATCTGATGTTGTATATCCCTCAACGGTGGCAATTCCGTTGGTAACTCCTTTGGAAATACATCGTCAAATTCTTTCAAAACTGGTTTAACTTCTTCTGGTATTTCAACCTCTTCACTGCTTTCTCGCCCAATCAACAAAAACACTTCAGGCTCTTCCTCAACCTCCTTAACAAACTCTTTCAAAGATAATAAAGTTTTCAGCTCTTCAATCTCTTCTGACTTACTTTCTCCTTGTGATCTCTTCTTCGGAACTAGGATAATTTTCGTGCCTTCAAACATAAAACTGTAGCTATTGGTCCGACCGTCATGTTGTACTGCTCGATCATACTGCCATGGTCTTCCCAATAATAAGTGGCAAACATCCATCTCTACTACATCACACCAGATTTCGTCTTTGTATTTCTTCCCAATAGAGAATGGAACACGAACTCGTCTATCCGCTTTTACTTCTCCTCCTTTTCTCAACCATGCTAACTTGTATGGACTCGGATGTTTCTTTGTCTTCAATTTCAACTTTGTCATAGCTTCGGTTGAAATAATATTATCACAGCTTCCTGTGTCAATCACAAACTTACACACCTTCCCCAGAATAGTACATGTTGACTGAAAAATATTACTTCTCAACCAACTAGCTTCCTCCTGCTTCGGTGTTAAACACAATCTCCTCAGCATTAGATTACAACCTTCATCTCCTAACGCAATATCCTGTTCATCTTCCTCAACTGGACTAGAACACTCCCCTTCAACATCCTCATCTTCAACTTCTACAATCATGGTTCGTTTCTTCGGCTTTGGACACTCACTGCTTTTATGACCCAATTCCTGACAATTGTAACATTTGAAACCATTGTTAACCCTTGCCTTCTCAACCTCCTTCACCACTGGTCTACTGATAGGTTTAGAAACATTAGTACTTCCACCAACACCCTTCGCTTGATTGTTAGAATTAGTAAGCACACCACTTCCTCGTCGTCCCTGCTTCTCCCAAGCCAACGCTTTCTGATGTGCCTCTGTTACAGATCTTGGATCGAACATATTAACCATATCCTGGATCTGCATTCGTAGTCCCCCAACAAATCTAGCTGTCAGTTGTTCTTCCGTCTCCATAATATCATTTCGAGCAATCAGTTGGTAAAATTCATCAGCATAGTCATTAACTGTCTTCGTGCCCTGCCTCAAGTTCTGCAAACGTTGATACATCAAAGATTGATAATTGTATGGTAAGAACGTTGCTTTCATCAATTTCTTCATCTTCTCCCAAGATTCAACTTTTGACTTTCCCATCCGATCACGTGTAAGTTTGGTCTGCTGCCACCATGCCAAAGCTCTACCCCTCAACCTTGTAGCAACCAACTTCACTCTACGATGTTCTGGAACTTCTTTGAAGTCAAAAATCTCCTCAACATTAGCCACCCAATCTAGAAACTCCTCCGCTTGCATACCACCTTTGAATTCAGGAATTTCAGTCTTCATCCCCGTCTCCCACTTGTGATCATACTCAGAGTAATTTCTTCCTTGTCCTCGTCCTTGTCCTCGAACACTATCACCCTCATACTCCTCTTCAAAATCAGATGTATATCGTTGTCTATCTCGTCCACCCACATCTCTACTACCATTACGTCTTCCACCTTCATCCCTTCTATCGACATTCCTCCGTTCTCGATCATTCACATTCCTTCCACGCCCTTGATCATTTTCAACACTTCTGTCTCGATTGGAATGTGGCGAGACTCTACTACCCCCATGGTTAGAGTCAGGTGAAACCCTCCTCCGATTTTGATTCATTTCTGTCATAAGCTTCTCTAACCGGCCAATTCCTTCGTTAAGCTTTTCACTAAAGTTCTCATTGATTCTTTGCTCCATCTCATCAGCCTCTTCTCTTCGATACAAAGCTTCTACGTTTTGGTGACGATTAGCTATCCTTGGCGGCATACTTGAAAACTTCTCAAACTCTTCAACACTTCAAATTTCAAACGCTTTTCGGACTTTGATCCAAAATGAAATGGATCGAAAACTTCCACTTTGTAGCAAATCGCGATGAACACGATGGACAAAGTTTCGGCCTCCAATTCAAATCCGATCAAATAACTTCGAACAATGATGAACACTCCTCTTACTCTCGGCCGTGATAAACACAAACTCAAACCTTCCCTTCAAGCTCGGCAAATCAATTCAACTTCTAAATGAATAGGCTCCAAGTCTCGATCTAGCTATGATTGGCTAGAACAAGCTCTGATACCAAACTGACGTAGCGGATAAAAACAAAAACAATGTCGATCGATGAATGTAGTAATCGGTGGATTGGAAGATACTGAAATACCCAAATTCGTTGATCCGAAGATACCGAATTCTAGCTATCCCGAACTCGTTGATCGCGCACGATACTGGGATCAAAGATCTTCAATTCTTCGAGCGTTGATCTAGTGCACTAGATTCCGCGAATCGGCTTCTACAATCGTTGAATCGAGCGCACTCGATTATCCGAAAGAGGAGATAGGAGATTACACTCAACTACCAATTTGAATGAAAGCACAAAGCAATCAAAAGAGAATTTTATTCAATATTCAACAACCTGTTACAAATGAGAGACCCGGCCTATTTATAGGCGTTTTACAACTCACAAAAAAAAACAACAAAAATTCACCAACTCCTAAGTCGGTTCCGACTTAACAACGTCTTCCGACTTAACATAAGTCGTACACGACTTACGACTCAAAAGAAATGATTCAAAAGTAAACAACTCAAACAGACGACTCACCATAAGTCGTTTACGACTTAGCAGATTACAACACAATCACCACGACTTACGACTTTAAACAAATGTGTTCTACGACTTACAAAAATATACAGACTTATTACAACACTTAGGTCGTAGACGACCTAACGACATAAGACTCATAAGCTTTACGACTTAACAAACAACGGCAGAGATTAACTCGCAGAAGAATCAACGGCACCAGGCTTCAGCGACTTAAAAACAGGCGGCATCAACGACTTAAGGAAATCAATGGTTTAGATTAACTCGTAGAAGAATCAACGGCAACATCTTCACGCGACTTACGACTTAAGAACTTCACGAGTTAAACTTCCGCGACTCACGAGTTAATTCTTCTAGGTCGTAACTCGCTTCCTCTTCATGCCTTTTGTTAAGTCGTGGACGACTTATACCTTCAGCTTCGTTAAGTCGTGGACTTTCACTAGGTCGCTGCCGAGTTATACTAAGTCGCTGGGATGACTTAAAATCTTCGTTAGGTCGTGAACTCGAGTTAACTCCTTCCCCTGGTTTCCAGTTAAGTCGTAGCTCCTGCTCCCATGCCTCCTTAGGTCGTAACTTGACACAGTCAACTCGTTCTTCATCATTAGGTCGTGACTCGTTCATCACTTCTACCTTGTTTGGTCGTGAACGACCTATAAACTCCTTAGGTCGTGAACGACTTATGCCTTCAACATTCTGCGCTGCATCATTGAACCTTGGCAACAGGGAGTATAGAGGTAAACAGTCAATTTGCATGGGGAATAGTAAGTGTATCAAGATTACTCATATTGGTAATGCTTACATTAAAGGCAAGAAACAACTGTTTCTACATAATCTATTAACGGTACCAAAAATAAAGAAAAATCTTATTAGTGTACCTCAGTTTGCCAATGATAAAATGGTTTATTTTTAATTTTATCCCAAATATTGTTTAGTTAGAGATATACTAACTAAAGATATTCTTTTACAGGGTGATGCTGAAAAAGGACTGTATAAATTTAAAACAGTCAACAACAATTTGTGTTCAGATAATCAGAAATCATGTAACTTGTGTGAGGAGCAAGACTCCAAAAGTGTATTTGATGTATGACATTACAAACTTGGTCACCCAAGTGTGAAAGTTGTAAAGCAGGTTCTTAATGAAAATAGAATATCTTTTGATAATATTTCACTGCCTTATGTTTGTACATATTGTCAAATGCGTAAGAGTCATAAGTTAGCATTTAATGACTCTTCAACTGTTTATTCAAAACCATTAGAATTAATTGCCCCAAATTTATGGGGGCCAGCACCTATATGTTCTGACTTTGGATATAAGTACTATATTTTCTTTGTTGGTGCACACACAAGATACACATGGATTTACTTTCTAAAAGCTAAGTCTGAAGCCTACAATGCTGTTATAAATTTTATAGTCATGGCTGAAAAACAAACCGGTGCTCAAGTTAAAGTTATTCAATCAGATGGGGGGACTGAATATAAAGCTCTCAGTAGTTATTTTAAAGGGAAAGGTATAGTGCACAGAACTACATGTCCACACACATCTGAACAAAATGGGTTAGTAGAAAGAAAGCATAGACACATAGTTGAAACTGGACTCACTTTATTAGGTCATGCATTTCTACCCCTAAAGTTTTGGCCTGAAGCCTTTAATACTGCAGTATATCTTATTAACAGATTACCAACAAAGGTAATCAAGGGAATTAGTTCAATTGAAAAACTATATAGGGTAAAAACTAATTACCATAGCTTAAAAACCTTTGGGTGTCTACGCTTTCCTTATCTAAGACCCTACAATATTAATAAATTAAACTTTAGATCTAAACCATGCACCTTTCTTGGATATTCCATTAATTAAAAAGGGTACAGGTGTATAGATGAAAATGGAATAATTTTTATTAGCAGGCATGTTGTATTTATTGAGAATATTTTTCTCTATAATAATTCAGAGGTAAAAACCACAAGTAAAGTCTATAATCCAAGACTTTCAATACCAGTCTATTCTGAAAATGAGATTCAGAACGAAGAAGTGAGGTCTACTACAGATCACTATACTCAATCTATTGTATCTGCTCAACAAAATCATGAGTGGACAGGTGACCCTAGTCATGCCAATCACTCTCCTGTTCAAACAGAAAGTGAAAGAAATCAAGAAGAGGAAACAATTCACCAAAGCAAAGCCAAAAGTATGTCAAGTCAAGTGAATGTAGAGAACTCACTTCATACTGAAGCTCAAATAAAGCGCAGTCATCCCATGATTACTAGAGCTAATAATGGTATCTTCAAGCCAAAAATATACAGTGCAAGAATAATTCCTTGTGAGCCAGAGACATATGAACAAGCTGCAAAAGACAGAAACTGGACAGCAGCTATGGATGAAGAATACATGGTTCTTATAAAAAATAATACATGGAATCTTGTATGTCCTCCAGATGACAAAAACACAGTTGGATGTAAATGGACATACAAGATAAAGAGGAACCCTGATGGCACAATAAATAGATATAAGACAAGACTTGTTGCCAAAAGGTACACACAACAATATGGATTTGATCTTAATGAGACTTTTTCTCCAGTAATCAAACCAGCCACTATAAGACTTATCCTTACTATCTCTACATAAAGGGTGGTGTATAAGACAATTAGATGTCAATAATGCATTTCTGAATGGTATTTTATAGGAAGATGTCTACATGGAGCAACCAACAGGATATATCAAGCAAGAAATGTGCAAACTGAATAAGGCTATATATGGGTTTAAGCAAGCTCTAAGGGTCTGGTTTTATAGATTGAAAGCAGCATTCGAAAACATGAAATATCAGTCTACCAAATCAGATAGCTCTTTGTTTGTTAAAAGCAATGATTCATTAACTATTTACATACTTATATATGTTGATGACTTAATTATTACAGGAAACTGCAAGGATGAAATTAATAATGTCATCAACTACTTGAACAAGGAGTTTTCAATAAAAGATCTTGGTGATCTTAATTATTTACTAGGAATAGAAGTGGTGAGAAAAGAAGACTCGGAAATAATGTTATGTCAGAGAAAATATATTCTAGAGCTGCTAGCTAAAACCAAAATGGATGGTGCAAATCCACAGCCAACTCCCATGATTAGTAATCATCAATTATCTAAAAACACGGAAGAAGCCATAACTAGTATTAAACAATACAGAAGTGTTATAGGAGCATTACAATATGCTACTATAACAGGACCTGATATTACTTATAGTGTTAACAAAGTATCTTAATTTATGCAGAATCCTTTGGATGAACATTGGAAAGCAGTGAAAGGAATACTCAGATATCTCAAAGGAACAGTGGACTATGGCTTATCATTCAAGGCATGCAACAACTTAAACATAACTGGATTTTCAGATGCAGATTGGGCCACAGACCCAGATGCTAGGAAATCAGTCAGTGGCCACTGCATATACATTGGAAATAACTTAATATCTTGGTGGTCAAAAAAACAAACTACAATATCCAGATCTAACACAGAGGCAGAATACAGAAGCATAGCTAATGCCACGGTAGAGATAATGTGGTTACAATCTATACTGAGAGAATTAAAGCTAAAGAGTGAATGTAACAACCCAATATTTTTTCATTTATTTTAATTAAATTTTATTTCAAAATTTTATTTTTAAAACATTTTAGAAGTATAGTTATAATTTTCCAAAGTTAATTGTATTTTGTTTGCAATTTTTAATCCTAGTTTCAATATAGTAAACTATTTTCTTTATTTATTTTCCTATTTTCCTAAAAAATATTTATTTATTGTCATTCCTACTTTATTGTTTTTGTCTTTTATTTATTTACTTGTTTTTCTATTTCGTTATTTTGTATAAATAAATTTGGAAATTCAAAGAGTTAAACAAAAGCTTTAACTTGTGACTTTTCAATTTCTTGTCTCTTCATTACCTAGCCGACCATAACTCTTAGCTTTGGCCGTGTATTTTCATTTGTTAATCACGTGAAAAACCTTCTCATCACTTCATTCTTTCGGCCATAGCATTTCTGAAAATATTCTGTAAGTAATGGCTTCCTTCTTTTTCCTATTTTTCCTCTTCATTTTTCATTGATTTTTGCTTGCTCTTCTCTAGCTTTGCTTGGCCACCACCCTCCACTTCTCCACCTACCACCACATCACCTTCCTCCTCATCATCCACGACAACATCTCCTCCTCCTCTAACCAGATCTGGCCGTGACCACCTATTGGACCAATCACCACAAAACTTTGCATAAACTCCAAAAAACAATGCATAGCCGAGCCTCTAGTTCCCTTCCCCTTCATTTTGACCATGGCCACACCCTTAGCCACCACCACCAGCAAGTACACCACCTCTGGCCATCACTTCAGCCATCACCAGACCCGTACCTGACCAAGGCCGAGCCCACTTGACCTTTGGCCGAGCCTAAATGTTCAACCAAACCTCCTTTTAGCCTTGCCTCTTGACATTCCATGCTTGCAAACTCCTACCCCTTCACATTCTCTAGTATAGCCGTGTGTTTGTGAGTCCAAACCCAAGCCTTTCCACCTATAAACATGTTGTGGCCGAGCATATGTTGAGTCTTCGTCAAGCAATCTTGTGTTAAAAACTTGGTGATGTCCTTTGTAAATTCTATTTCCATTTTGTTCCAATAAATTTTGGTATTGTATTTATATTTATATATTGCTTTGTTTTATTTTTTTGTATACAAGATTAATATCTTGGCTCTCTCTCCACTTGAATCCAAAGTCGTGCTATATCGTGCTTTCTGGAATTTGTTGTGTGTTTTGATTTGCGAACTCCAGCTTAAAGAGGTGAGTTATTCACGCTTGACATTCATACTTATAGAATTTGTGAAGTGACAACAAGTGAATGTGTAGAAACTGTTATATCATGTTATACCTGCATGTGATATGTATTATATGTTAAACCCTGTTATAAACTTGTCACATCATCTGATATTGTTATATTCTGTTATATTGTTTATTTTATTCTATTTCTCACACTGCAAGTTCCCTGTAGAATATAATCACTATGGGTTGAAATGATACATACCCGAACGGACTTTAGTATAGGGAAAAATCATTATGGGCTGAAATTATAGGCCTGAGCGATTTTTATTTATTTTATTTAACTTGGGATTGCGGGTTTGAAATAATAGAACCTGGATTTTTCTTTGTAAATTACGGATTGAAATGATATATTATCCGTATCACTTGACCTAGGTTAGAAAATATTATACAGACCCATGGTTATTTTATTTTATGAATTTTTTTAAGTATTTTAAAATGTAAAAATATGATAATTTGATTTAAATTGAATTTAAAATGATTTAATAAAGGGTTAGTGATTTTTCTATAAGTTAAAAATGTTAAATAAATAAATGATTAAAATTGTAATTTGAAATATAACTTAATTTGGAAATTTGTGATTTGGTTTAAAATGAAAGTTTAAGTAAAGAAAATAAAAATGGAAATTAAGTTTTATTTATGAAATGGAAATTTAAATTTAAGTGTTAAAGTAAATTTGTTAAAAATGCAAAGAATGGGAAAATGGTACACTTGAATTTAATAAGTGAAATTATTGGAAAATTTGATTTTATTGTAAAATTTTTCTTTATAAAATCATAAGTTAAAGGGTATTTAAATGAACATTTTTGAAGTGGAAAAATATGATTTTTATAAGTTTAAATGGTTAAATTTGAAGTTTATTTGTTTCTGAAATTTTATTATAAATTTGGAAATTGAATTAGTAGCACTTCAGAAATGCTATCATTTCTTAAATAACTTAAAATCGGAAGTAAATGATACTGCAGCACTTTGTAAGTGCTATGGTTGATGCAAATGAACTAAAGGCTATATTAACTAAGGGCTACTGCAGCACTTGGTAAGTGCTGTGGTTGCTGAATTAAAACTAAAACCTGAAACTAAAAAAAGAGCTACAGTAGCACTTGATAAGTGCTGCAGTTTGTTGAAATGAGATTTTTCAAATGAAACTGAACTACTACAGTAGTTTTGTAAATGCTGTCTTTTCTGAATTGAACTAGTTTTCAAATGTAATTGAACTACTGCAGCAGTTTATAAATGTTGTCCTTGCTGAAATGAAGTTGTTTCAAATATAACTTACCGCAGCATTTTCTATGTGTTGCGAAAGCTGAAATTATAATGTTTTAAAGTATTTAAGAGAATAAATGAGCTCAGAAAATGCTAAACTTTTGGCAATTGAATATTTGATTTGTAAGTATAATGACTTTACTTTTAAAGGGTTTAAATGAAGTATTTTGATTTGAAATATAAACCATTTTTGAAATTTATAACCACGGGTTATAATAACGATTGGTTGTTAAAGAGACCGGGATCGGATATGGACATACTCTCTGTCGATACTGAAAACCACTTTAACAACTGTGTACGCGGTGGAGATTCCAGAATGAAGTAGGATGGTGGCGACGATTCCTATTGAGGTATGAACGTGGACTCAACTCCCGTGAGTTGGCTTAAGGTGGCTAAAATAGGAGCGATCTCGGGCCAAGTGAGGTCATTCCTCCGATCGGGCACCTTCCTTCGATATTATAATCTTACCCTATGATTGATTTGATGGCCATCTTCGATTTTGGTTTGGGAGTGTGTCCGAGGTGGGCGGTAGTGGCTGCTATGCGTTTCCACCAGCCCGTGTGCGTAATTGGTATATATACCCTGGCATTGCCTTGTGTGCCGTGTCACCTACCATAGCGAGCTTTACTACGAGTTTGATTTGTGTCGTACCTATGGAGTATCTTCTCTAGCCTCCCGATCTGGAGGTACGCAGGTACTGTGTAGACTACTGGCACTATTTATGTGTTAAGGTGGAAAATGTAAAGCCTTAACGCTATTTTTAAGTATGTTTATTTTACTGTTAGACATTATTATAATAGCGAATATTACTACATAGTAAATAGTTTGATGGATCCTTAGAGGATGGGAGGTCCCAAGCATCCTTTAAGTTACTTGTGCTTTTTTTTACAGTTCACTTGAGTTGGTTTACATTGTATAAGTATGTATGTCCTGACTCGAGTGTTTGAGTTTTATTTACGCTCGGGTCAGCCTGAGTATCAGCTTTGGATCTCACCTTTTGGAGCTAGGACTGCTGGAGATCGTCATCTATCTAGTTGCTTTCT
Organism: Allium fistulosum; assembly: GCA_030737815.1. Taxonomy (NCBI): domain Eukaryota; kingdom Viridiplantae; phylum Streptophyta; class Magnoliopsida; order Asparagales; family Amaryllidaceae; genus Allium; species Allium fistulosum. The sequence continues at coordinate 895,374,194 of CM060907.1, read as the reverse complement.
ATTTCCATTCAGTATTTCTATGTCAGCTTTGTATTAGAGACACATGAATTTGGGATTTCTACTATGCTTTTGTATTCAGACTTTTGTTGTATCTGTTTTCAAACTGTGTATTTTGAATCTGTTTTGAGACTTTGTATTGTAGTGGCTTCATGAACCACTATTTATTTTATTTTCCGCTGCGAGTTATTCTGATATCCTGTGTCTGTGATTGGTTTTATTTGCTCCAAATTTTATTACAGTCTGTTATTTTGCATTATTCAAGTCTGACATGTGTGGATTATTGTCGATTTGAATGGTCCAAAATAGTGGGTCGTTACAGTTGGTATCAGAGCCAGGTTTTTAGGCAAACCTTAGCCTAAGGAGCAAAAACTCATTAGAGATAGGGTAGAAATACCCTAGAATGAGTGAAATCAACCTCAGAATCATTTCTTTGTGAGAGAATGTATTTTCAAAGTATAAAATGATTTTAAAATTTTCAAAGGATTTTTCAAAGATTATTTTGATATAAAAGTTTCTTGTTTTAAAAGCAAATTTTCTAAACTTCCTTCCCTTCGTATATACCTTGGTAGTATTTTCTTTCGTTAGGATATTCATCCAAGTGAATTCTATCTTGTCTTATCTTATCTTATCTTTGTCTTCTCTGTACCTTTGTCCTAAAATTCATTCTTGATATTTTCAGGATGAATCGTGGAAATGTCAGAGGTAGGGGTCGTGGTATTGCCCCAGATCCTCAGCCTGCTGCACCTGTTATGTTTATTGTTCTCTGTAAGGAATTCTCTCAACTTGGTGGAACCAAGTTTACCGGTTCAGAGAGCATTATTGAAGCCATCAATGGTTACGGAGTTTAGAGAGGATCTTTTCTAGTCTCGAGATTACTGATACCCAGAAGCATCAGTTAGCAGCTTGGCAGCTGCAAGAGTTAGCCTTGGATTGGTGGGAGTCTGTTACAGCTCACACTGACGAGGGTGATATTTCCTGGGAGCAGTTTAGGTATCCTTTGTGTTGCCTTGAATTTTGTTCCCATATTCTCCTTTCTTTTGAATTTATCTTAAGTTGTTTCTGTATCTTCTTTCAGGGAGGCTTTTGTGGAAAAATGGATGCCAGAAGCCGGTAAATCTCAGCTTTATCGTGAATTCATGGATCTCAAGTAGGGTACCATGTCCTTTTCTGAGTATGAGCGGAAGTTCAATGAACTTTCCAAGTTCGGTCTTGGCCTGGTAGACACTCCACTTAAGAAGAATGAGAAGTTCATAGCTGGAGCTCGTCCTGAGTATTATGCTCATCGCATTTCTCATGTTCATGGCACTTTTACCGAGCTTATGGATATGGCTATCCGTTATGAGAACCCTACTTCTAAGGGTCCTGCTGTTGTTGGTGCTCCTTCATCTCAGTCTTCCTCTGCTAACTCTAAGAAGAGAAAGCCTAATTTCCATCAGCAGAATAAGAATTGGCTCAAGAATCCGGGTTTGGGATCTTCATCATCTTCTCCTTCTCAGAGGCAGCCTGTTGACCTTTCTACCATCACCTGCTTCAGGTGTGATCAGAAGGGACACTATGCTAATAGTTGTCCTACTTCAGTTGGTGTTGCTGTTCCTCCTCCTGCTCAGTTGAATAGGCGTGATCTATGCCATATTTGTCTTCAGCCTAGCCATCTCAGGAAGGATTGCCCTACCCAGCAGAAGGGTAAGCCTTTTGGTATTTTTGCTGTTACCTCTACTTCTTCACCTGCTCCACCTGCACCTGCACCTACTCCTGCTCCTAGTGATGACCAAGGTACTCTTCAGAGCACCTTTTCTTTGTTTCAGCATCCTGTTCGTGTTTTATTTGATACTGGAGCTTCTCATAGTTTTATTTCTGTTGATTTGTGTGATAAGTTCGAGCATCTCCTTTCTCCTGAGTATGCTTCTATTCCTTTATGTGTTTCTAATCCTATTGGTGGTCCCGCAAACCGTAATAGGATTTTTAAGCAAGTGAAACTTCTCTATTTGGATCATTGCTTTTGTGGTGATTTCTATGTTCTGGGCTTCGATGCTTTTGATTTATTGCTTGGAAGTGATTGGCTGAGTAGGCATGATGCCCATATCTCTTGTAAATCCCGGTCTATTTCTTGTTGATGATCAGGGTAATTCCTTGATTATTCAGTGACGCATGCCTCAAGATTTTGCTAGCAGTTTTATTTATTCTCTGGATTCTTCTCCTGGTGATCTTCATTCGACTCCTATAGTCCGACTCTATCCCGATGTATTTGGTGAAGTCACCGCTTTACCTCCTAAGCGGGAAATCGATTTCCATATTGATTTTATTCCCGGAGCTCGACCTGTAGTTCTTCCTCCTAGAAGAATGGCACCCCGCGAGAAGGTTAAGTTGGGAAAGCAAATTGAGGACATGTTCTCCAAGGGTCTGATCAGACCTAGTCATTCCGAATGGGGAGCAACGGTGGTTTTCGTAACTAAGTCCGATGGTTCTTTGAGGATGTGTGTTGATTATAGGGAGCTGAACAAGCTCACTATGAAAAACAGATATCCTATGCCTCGCATCAATGATATGTTTGATCAGCTTTATGGTGCTACTGTTTTCTCTCAGCTTGATCTTGCCACAGGTTTCCACCAGCTCAGAGTTGCTGAGGAAAGTATTCCCAAGACTGCTTTCCATACTGAGAATGGGTTCTTTGAATGGTTTGTCATGCCTTTCGGTTTGACTAATGCTCCTGCTTTCTTTGTTGATTTGATGAATCGTGTTTTTCGTGATGTGCTTAATAAATTTGGTCTAGTCTTTGTTGATGATATCCTTGTCTTCTCTAAGTCCAAGAAAGATCATGATTCACATTCGAAATCTGTTCTGGAGACTCTTAGAAATGATCAGTTGAAGGCTAAATTTTCTAAATGCCATTTCTGGAAGGATGACGTTCGATTCCTCGGGCATATTATTTCTAGTAATGGAGTTTCTATTGATCCAGTCAAGATCGCTGCGATCAATGTAAGTCTTTCTTTCTTTCTCTTTTTCCTTTATCATTTAATTATTCTATCTCTTTTGTGGTTCTTATTTTTCCCTATTCTGTTACAGGATTGGGAAACTCCTAAGACTCCTTCTGATATTCGTAGTTTTCTAGGCCTTGCCGGTTATTATCGGAGATTCATTGAGAATTTTGCTTGGATTGCTGCACCTCTCACTGCTTTAACTCGTAAGAATGCTAAGTTTATTTGGAGAAATGAGTGTAAAGCTACATTCAATGAGTTAAAGAGCAAGCTTACTTCCGCACTAGTTCTTACCGTTCTTTATGGATGTAAGGGATTGACAGTATACACTGATGCTAGTCGTGAGGGATTGGGTGATGTTCTCATGCAGGATGGTAGGGTCATTGCCTATGCCAGCCGTCAGTTGAAAACCCATGAGGCTAATTATGCTGCTCATGATTTAGAGTTGCTTGCTGTTGTCTTCGCTTTGAAGCTTTGGAGGCATCATCTTCTAGGAACTAAGTTTGAGCTTTTCACTGATCATCAGTCTTTGAGATATATCTTCACCCAGAAGGAGTTGAATCAGAGGCAAGTTCGTTGGCTTGAGTTTCTGGCTTCTTACGACCTCGATATTAGCTATACTCCTGGTAAAGCTAATGTTGTGGCCGATGCTCTGAGTCGGAAGAAGGCTTTGTTGTGTTAGCTGGTTGTTTCTTCTTCTCCTCTTTTGGATCGTATCAAGGCTAAGGAAAATGAGGATAGAATGCTTAGGCTTATTAAGGAGAATGTTCATAGCAGAGTTAGTGGTAGTAGTCGGGGTAGTAGTGGAGCTCAGATCAATGATAGAGGGATTTTGAGGATTAATGGTAGGATTTGTGTCTCGAATGTTGATGGATTGAGGCAGGAGTTACTTTGGGAGAATCATCGATCTAGACTTTCTATTCATCATGGCGTGACGAAGATGTATCAGGATATGAAGAGGCTTTATTGGTGGAGAGGGATGAAGCGGGATATCTCTATCTTTGTTAGTAAGTGTGCGACTTGTCAGCAAGTCAAGGCCAATCATCAGAAGACCCCTGGTTTGTTGCAGCCCCTTGAGATTCCCAATTGGAAGTAGGAACATGTTTCTATGGATTTCATTGATGGATTACCGAGGACTAGAAGGGGTAATGAGAGTATCTGGGTTATTGTGGATAGACTGACCAAGTCCGCTCATTTCATTCCGGTCAAGTTTACCCGTTCTGCTTCTAGCTTGTCTGAGATCTACATGAGAGAGATTGTTTGTCTCCATGGTGTTCCTCTCAGTATTGTTTGTGATCGTGATCCTATCTTTACCAGTCAGTTTTGGAAAGCTTTTCAGGAATCTTTGGGTACTCATCTGAATCTGAGAACTGCTTACCATCCATAGACCGACGGTCAGACGGAAAGGGTGAATCAGATTCTCGAAGATCTTCTTCATGCTTATGTGCTTGATTATGGAGGATCTTGGGAAGATCATCTCCATCTTGTCGAATTCACCTATAATAATAGTTATCAGGTATAATCTAATCTTCTGTTTTAAGCTTATCTTAATCCTTTATCTATCTCATTCTATCTTTGAATTCAAGCCAGTATTAAAATGTCTCCGTTTGCTTCTCTTTACGGACGACCTTGTAGATCTCCATCTTGCTGGATTGAATCCGGTAATCGTTTGGTTCTTGGTTCTGATATGATTTTGGAGGCTTCTGAGAGAGTTGAGGAGATTAGGAGGAAGATGGGGATTGCTCAGGATAGGCAAAAGAAGTACGCTGATAGGCGTAGGCGGAGTTTAGAGTTTGCTGTTGGTGAACAGGTTTTCCTTAAGATCTCTCCCGTAAGGATTGTCATTCGCTTTGGTCATAGAGGGAAGCTTTCTCCTAGGTTCATTGGTCCTTTCCGCATTGTGGAAAGAGTTGGTTCTTTGACTTATCGTCTGGATTTGCCCGAGAAACTTTCTGGAGTGCATGATGTATTCCACGTCTCGCATCTTCGCCGGTATCTTCATGACCCATCTCTTATTGTCCAGCCTTCTGCTCTTGATAGTTTGGATATTGAGCCTAATCTGACTGTCGAGAGGAAGCCACTTCGTATTGTCGACAGAGGTACGAAGCAGCTAAGATAGAAATCTATTAGTCTGGTCAAAGTACAGTGGAGTATTGATGACCGAGAATGTACTTGGGAGACGGAGGAGAGCATTCGTGCTTCGAATCTGGAATTGTTTGTTTCAGGTACTATTTGCTTTCCTATCTTGCTTTTTCTTTATTTTCCTTGTTTCATTCTTTTCGGGGACGAAAAGATTTGAGTGGGGGAGAGTGTAACAACCCAATATTTTTGCAATTATTTTAATTAAATTTTATTTCAAAATTTTATTTTTAAAACATTTTAGAAGTATAGTTATAATTTTCCAAAGTTAATTGTATTTTGTTTGCAATTTTTAATCCTAGTTTCAATATATTAAACTATTTTCTTTATTTATTTTCCTGTATTCCAAAGAATATTTATTTATTGTCATTCCTACTTTATTTTGTTTGTCTTTTATTTATTTACTTGTTTTTCTATTTTGTTATTTTGTATAAATAAATTTGAAAATTCAAAGAGTTAAACAAAAGCTTTAACTTGTGACTTTTCAATTTCTTATCTCTTCATTGCCTAGCCGACCATAACTCTTGGCTTTGGCCGTGTATTTTCATTTGTTAATCACGTGAAAAACCTTCTCATCACTTCATTCTTTCGGCCATAGCATTTCTGAAAATATTTTGTAAGTAATGGCTTCCTTCTTTTTCCTATTTTTCCTCTTCATTTTTCATTGATTTTTGCTTGCTCTTCTCTAGATTTGCTCGGCCACCACCCTCCACTTCTCCACCGACCACCACATCACCTTCCTCCTCATCATCCACGGCAACATCTCCTCCTCCTCTGACCAAATCTGGCCGTGACCACCTATTGGACCAATCACCACAAAACTTTGCATAAACTCCAAAAAACAATGCATATCCGAGCCTCTAGTTCCCATCCCCTTCATTTTGACCACGGCCACACCCCTAGCCACCACCACCAGCAAGTACACCACCTCTGGCCATCACTTCATCCATCACTAGACCCGTACCTGACCAAGGCCGAGCCCACTTGACCTTTGGCCGAGCCTAAATGTTGTAACCAAACCTCCTTTTAGCCTTGCCTCTTGACATTCCATGCTTGCAAACTCCTACCCTTCACATTCTCCAGTATAGCCATGTGTTTGTGAGTCCAAACCCAAGCCTTTCCACCTATAAACATGTTGTGGCCGAGCATATGTTGAGTCTTCGTCAAGCAATCTTGTGTTAAAAACTTGATGATGTCTTTTGTAAATTCTATTTCCATTTTGTTCCAATAAATTTTGGTATTGTATTTATATTTATATATTGCTTTGTTTTATTTTTTTGTATATAAGATTAATATCTTGGCTCTCTCTCCACTTGAATCCAAAGTCGTGCTATATCGTGCTTTCTGGAATTTGTTGTGTGTTTTGATTTGCGAACTCCAGCTTAAAGAGGTGAGTTATTCACGCTTGACATTCATACTTATAGAATTTGTGAAGTGACAACAAGTGAATGTGTAGAAACAGTTATATCATGTTATACCTGCCTGTGATATGTATTATATGTTGTTAAACCCTGTTATAAACTTGTCACATCATCTGATATTGTTATATTCTGTTATAATTTTTATTTTATTCTGTTTCTCACACTACAAGTTCCCTGTAGAATATAATCACTATGGGTTGAAATGATACATACCCGAACGGACTTTAGAATAGGAAAAAATCGTTATGGGCTGAAATGATAGGCCTGAGCGATTTTTATTTATTTTATTTAACTTGGGATTGCGGGTTTGAAATGATAGAACCCGGATTTTTCTTTGTAAATTACGGATTGAAATGATATATTATCTGTATCACTTGACCTAGGTTAGAAAATATTATACAGACCCGTGGTTATTTTATTTTCTGGAAAATTTTTAAGTATTTTAAAATGTAAAAATATGATAATTTGATTTAAATTGAATTTAAAATGATTTAATAAAGGGTTAGTGATTTTTCTATAAGTTAAAAATGTTAAATAAATAAATGATTAAAATTGTAATTTGAAATATAACTTAATTTGGAAATTTGTGATTTGGTTTAAAATGAAAGTTTAAGTAAAGAAAATAAAAATGGAAATTAAGTTTTATTTATGAAATGGAAATTTAAATTTAAGTGTTAAAGTAAATTTGTTAAAAATGCAAAGAATGGGAAAATGGTACACTTGAATTTAATAAGTGAAATTATTGTAAAATTTGATTTTATTGTAAAAAATTTCTTTATAAAATCATAAGTTAAAGGGTATTTAAATGAACATTTTTGAAGTGGAAAAATATGATTTTTATAAGTTTAAATGGTTAAATTTGAAGTTTATTTATTTCTGAAATTTTATTATAAATCTGGAAATTGAATTAGTAGCACTTCAGAAATGCTATCAAATAACTTAAAATCTGAAGTAAATGATACTGCAGCACTTTGTAAGTGCTATGGTTGATGTAAATGAACTAAAGGCTAAATTAACTAAGGGCTAATGCAGCACTTGGTAAGTGTTGTGGTTGCTGAATTAGAACTAAAACCTGAAACTAATAAAAGAGCTACAGTAGCACTTGATAAGTGTTGTAGTTTGTTGAAATGAGATTTTTCAAATGAAACTGAACTACTACACCAGTTTTGTAAATTGTGTCTTTTCTGAATTGAACTAGTTTTCAAATGTAATTGAACTACTGCAGCAGTTTATAAATGCTGTCCTTGCTGAAATGAAGTTGTTTCAAATATAACTTACCGCAGCATTTTCTATGTGCTGCGAAAGCTGAAATTATAATGTTTTAAAGTATTTAAGAGAATAAATGATCTCAGAAAAAGCTAAACTTTTGGCAATTGAATATTTGATTTGTAAGTATAATGACTTTACTTTTAAAGGGTTTAAATGAAGTATTTTGATTTGAAATATTGGTGCATCAGCGGAAATAACAAAATGATGATACGGTGAAAGTAGCGATCGATGGAATAAAAGATACCGAATGGCCCAAATCCGTTGATCAAACGATACCGGATTCTAGCTATCTCAAACACGTTGATAGCGCACTATACCGTGTTTAAAGATCTACGATTCTTCGGACGTTGATCTAGCGCACTAGATACCGTGAATCGGCTTCAGCAATCGTTGAATCGAGCGCACTCGATTATCCGAGAGTGGAGATAGGAGATTACACTCGACTACCAATTTGGATGAAAGCACAAAGCTAACAAAACGAAATTTTATTTAGAATCAACTAACTTCAAAATGTACAACACACTCCCTATTTATAGCAGTTTCACCCTGACCCTTAAGTCGTATACGACTTACGACTCAACTAGGTCGTCAATGACTTAACGGCTCAGCAGTTCCACCGACTCAACATAACTCGTATTACAACCCACACAATATCACAAATTTACAACACTTAGGTCGTATTCGACCTATCATAAGTCGTCAGTGACTTAACAGATACAAGTTACAACACATCATCACAACGACCTATATTACAACATAGTTAACGTCATACGACTCAATCATGCACGACTTAGTATAGGTCGTCGACGACTTAACATACGAGTTACAACAAATAAACGACCTAAACAAATGAACGGCATCTGAAGCGAGCGACCTAAGAATGAACGGCATCCCCATCAGCGACCTGAAAGAAGCGGCTTCAGAAAATCATCGTGACCTAAGTCTTCACGACCTAAGGCCTCACGACTGATAGTGAGCGACCTATCTCTCCACATCTCCCCGCGACCTAACTTAGGTCGTTCCTTTTCTCTGCGACCTAACATAGATCGTAACTCGTTAGGTCGTAGCACCTTATTCTTCAACTCGTTAGGTCGTAGCAACCTGTTAGGTCTTTCCAGTGACCTATTTCCCAGATGAAGCTCGCTAGGTCGTTCCAGCGACCTATCCCTTAACTCGTTAGGTCGTACACGAGTTAACTCGGTAGGTCGTTCCAGCGACCTATTTCCCAGATGAAGCTCGCTAGGTCGTTCCAGCGACCTATTCCTTAACTCGTTAGGTTGTACATGACTTAGTACTTCATTTTGTATCCCTTCCTCGTGAACTTCCTTGTTAGCTCCCATGTTCTTAGGTCGTAAACGACTCATCATTTCCGAACGACTTAAGGTTTCGTTGGGTCGTCCCATGTTCTTAGGTCGTAAACGACTCATCACTTCCGAACGACTTAAGGTTTCGTTAGGTCGGTCACGACCTAACACTTGGCCTGCATCATCCTCCCCTGGTTGAGAGAAATTCGTCCTCGAATTTGCACCTTCCTCCTCCACAACACACTCATCCCCATGATACGGAACTAAGTATTTGACGTTAAACACATCAGAAGTATGAACATTATTCGGAAATTCCAATTGATACGCGTTCTCATTGATTTTCTTCAAAATTTTTACTGGACCAATCTTCCGCGCTTTCAATTTATTGTACGTTCCCACCGGAAAACGATCCTTTGTTAACACTACATAAACCAAATCACCTTCATTAAATTCAACACTCCTTCACTTCAGATCTGCAGATCGTTTGTACTTCTTATTCGCTTTCTCCAATCGTTCCTGAACGATTTGATGACATTCTGCCAATCCATCAACAAAATCAACAGCCCGTTTAACGGTTCCCTTGGATTGTGGTACTATCGTCAATTCCAACGGTCCCTTTGGTAAACTTGAATATACTATCTGAAATGGACTGAACCCTGTACCGCGGTTTATCGCATGGTTATGAGCAAACTCCGCTTGACATAATTTCATATCCCAACTCTTCAGATTATCTTTCACAAGACATCTCAACAAATTCCCCAACGATCTGTTCACGACCTCGGTCTGTCCATCCGTCTGCGGATGATAAGCGCTCCTAAAGTTCAACTTCGTTCCCACCATCTTCCACAAACTTAGCCAAAAATGACTTAGAAATCTAGTATCCCGATCAGAAACAATGGATTCTGGCAAACCATGTAAACGATACACCTCTTTAAAGAATAACTCAGCAACACGGACGGCATCAGCTGTCTTCTTACAAGCGATGAAATGTGTCATCTTTGAAAACCTGCCCACTACAACATATATCGAATCATTCCCCCTTTGAGTTCTCGGTAATCCCAAAACAAAATCCATACTGATATCAACCCATGGTTTAACAGGCACGGGTAACGACATATATAATCCCGCATTCGTCGCTGTCCCTTTGGATACTTGGCAAATATGACATCTCTCCACAAACTTCCCAACTTCCCGCTTCAACGAAGGCCAATAATAAGATTGAGAAATCAATTGTAAAGTTCGATCCCTGCCCACATGTCCTTCCTCATGCAACTCTTTTACAATCTTCATACGTAAGCTGCACTTCGGTATACATAATCGATTTCCCTTAAAAAGGAAACCATCCACCATTACAAACTCATCCGTCTTTCCCTCCTTGACTTCATCAACAAACTTTGCAAAGTAAGGATCATCGACAAATAATTCTGGCAACACATCAAACCCGGTTACTTCAATTCATTGTAGTCAACACATGATTCCTTCTGCTCAACGCATCCGCCACACGGTTCGTAACCCCAGATTTGTGTTTCACAACAAAGGTAAACTGCTGCAGGTACACAATCCACGATGCATGCCTTGCCGAAATCTTCTCTTGTCCTTGCAGATGTTTCAGAGCCTCATGATCAGTGTATAGCACAAACTCCTTGTGAAATAAGTAATGTCTCCAATGTTTAATGGCTTGCACAACAGCATAAAATTCCACATCATACATACTATATCTCATCTTCGCTCCTGATAACTTCTCACTGAAATATGCAATAGGACGCCCCCTATGACTCAACACCCCTCCAATTCCAACCTTTGATGCGTCAATATGTAATTCAAACAACAACTGAAAATCAGGTAATGCTAGAATTGGTGCTGTCGTCAAAAGTTCCTTGATTTGTTCAAAAGAAACCCCTGCTTCCTTTGACCATGCAAACTGTTTGCCCTTCATACGATCAGTAACAGGTGCCATCACACTACTAAAGTGTGGAATAAATCTTCGATAAAATGAAGCCAACCCATGAAAACTTCGGACTTCTGTTATTGTCTTGGGCTGTGGCCAATCTCTAATTGCTTCGACTTTACTCTGGTCAACCTGTATTCCTCCCTCCGATACAACATACCCCAGAAATAAAACACTCCTCACCATAAAAACAAATTTCTTCGTAGCAGCATAGAATTGTTCTTCGCGAAGAATAATTAACACTTTCTTCAAATGCTGAACATGCTCCTCTGTACTAGCACTGTAGATCAGAATATCATCAAAGTAAACCACCACAAATTTCCCAATGTACGGCCTGAAAATTTGGTTCATCACCCTCATGAATGTACTTGGTGCATTCGATAGACCAAACGGCATAACCAGCCATTCGTACAATCCTTCCCTCGTCTTGAATGTTGTCTTCCATTCGTCCCCTGGTCTAATTCGTATCTGATGATAACCGCTCTTCAAGTCAATCTTAGAAAAGATTACAGACCCACTAATTTTATCTAACAGATCATCAAGCCTCGGCATCGGAAATCTGTATCTGACTGTTATCTTGTTCAATGCTCTACTATCTGTGCACATCCTCCACGTTTCATCCTTCTTGGGTACCAACAAAGCTGGCAATGCACAAGGACTCAAACTCTCCTGAACTCGCCCTTGTTCCAGTAATTCCTCCACCTGTCTCCTTAACTCTTCGTGTTCCCTGGGACTCATCCGATAGTGTGGTCTATGAGGCAATGCAGCACCTGGCACCAAGTCAATCTGATGCTGTATGTCTCTAAGCGGTGGTAACTCCTTCGGTAACTTCTTTGGAAACACATCATTGAATTCCTCCAAAACTGGTTTCACTTCCTCTGGAACTTCAGCAACTTCACTGCTTTCATGCCCAATCAACATAAAAACTTCAGGACTCTCTTCTATCTCTTCCACGAACTCCTTCAATGTCAACAAAGTTTTCAATTCCTCGATCTCATCTAACTTGTTCTCATTCTGCTGTCGCTTTTTCAGAACTAAGGTAATCTTCGTGCCTTCGAACAAGAAACTGTAACTATTCGTTCGACCATTATGCTGTACTTCACGATCGTACTGCCACGGCCTTCCCAACAGTAAATGGAAAACATCCATGTCAACTACGTCACACCAAATCTCATCCTGGTATTTCTTCCGATAGAAAATGGAACATGAGCTCGCCTCTCTACTTTTACTTCTCCTCCTTTCCTCAACCAAGCAAGTTTATATGGACTAGGATGTTTCTCAGTTTTCAATTTCAACTTTCTCACAGCTACCATTGAAATGATATTATCGCAACTCCCAGCATCGATGACAAATTTACAGACTTTTCCCAAAATAGTACATGTTGACTGGAAAATGTTACTTCTCAACCAACTCAACTCTTCCTCCTACTTAGGGGTCAAACAAGATCTTCGTAGCATCAGATTACATCCTTCGTCTCCTGACACTTCTTCTTCCTCATCACGCTGTGAATTGTGATCTCCTTCGACATCCTCATCCTCCACTTCAACAACCATAGTTCTCTTCTTCGGTTTTGGACATTCGCTGCTCTTATGACCCACTTCCTGGCAATTATAGCATTTGAAATTGGTATTGACTTTAGGTTTAGCCACTTCATGAACAACTGGCTTATTCGATGCTTTAGGAAGATTAGAACTACTACCCGCTCCTTTGTTCTGCCCCGTAAAACTCGGAAACACACCTCCCCCACGTCTTCCTTGTTTCTCCCAAGCCAACGCCTTCTGATGCGCTTCGGCCACAGATTTGGGGTCGAACATGTTCACCATGTCTTGGATCTGTGCTCTAAGTCCACCGACAAACCTTGCGGTCAATTGTTCTTCTCTCTTTCCATGATATCATTTCGGGCAATTAACTGGTAGAACTCATCTGCATAATCAGCAACCGTCTTCGTTCCTTGCCTCAAATTCTGTAGTCTCTGATACATTAGTGATTGGTAATTATAAGGCAAGAACGTAGCCTTCATCAGTTTCTTCATCTTTTCCCAAGCAACAATTTTTGACTTCCCCATCCGATCCCTAGTAAGTTTGGTTTGCTGCCACCATGCCATAGCTCTCCCCCTCAGTCTAGTAGCAACCAACTTCACTTTACGATCCTCCGGAACCTCCTTGAAGTCAAATATTTCTTCAACATAAGCTATCCAATCAAGAAACTCTTCGGCTTGCATACCTCCTTTGAATTCTGGTATTTCAGTTTTCATCCCAGATTCCCACTTGTGATCATACTCCGACTGATTTCTTCCTTGTCCACATCCTCGTCCATGAACACTACCATCATCATACTCTTCCTAGAAATCTGATGTATAGCGATGTCGATCCTGACCACCAACATCTCTACTACCATCACGTCTTCCTCCAACATCCCTTCTATGTACATTCCTCCGTTCTCGATCATTCACGTTCCTCCCACGTCTTTGATCATCATCAACACTTCTTTCTCGATTGAAATGTGGTGAGACTCTACTTCCCCCATGGTTGGATTCAGGTGAAACCCTTCTCCGATTTTGATTCATCTCTAACATCATCTTCTCTAATCGTCCAATTCCTTCATTAAGTTTCTCACTAAAGTTTTCATTAATTCTTTGCTCCATCTCATCAGCTTCTTCTCTTCTATACAAAGCTTCTACGTTTTGGTGATGATTAGCTCTTCTCGGCGGCATGGTTGATTCTTCAAAACTTTGACTTTCGGCCTTGAACAAACAAATGATCAAATGATACCAAATGATACACTTTCAATCTACTCTCGGCTCCAACTCCAAATTTCAAACACCTTTCGAACTTAGATCCAGAATGAAATGGATCGAAAACTCCCACTTTGTTGCGAAATTACGATGAACACGATGAACACAACTTCTCCAAATAATGCAACTTTCAATCTTCAACACTTCTACTTAGCTCGGCTCTACACTTCAAGCTCGGCTAACACTTCAACTTCGAAATTCTTCAAAGAATTGGCTCCAAGACTCGATTTAGCAATGATTGGCTAAAATAAGCTCCGATACCAAAATGGCACAGCAGCGGAAATAACAAAATGATGATACGGTGAAAGTAGCGATCGATGGAATAAAAGATACTGAATGGCCCAAATCCGTTGATCAAACGATACCGGATTCTAGCTATCTCAAACACGTTGATAACGCACTATACCGTGTTTAAAGATCTACGATTCTTCGGACGTTGATCTAGCGCACTAGATACCGTGAATCGGCTTCAGCAATCGTTGAATCGAGCGCACTCGATTATCCGAGAGTGGAGATAGGAGATTACACTCGACTACCAATTTGGATGAAAGCACAAAGCTAACAAAACGAAATTTTATTCAGAATCAAATAACTTCAAAATGTACAACACACTCCCTATTTATAGCAGTTTCACCCTGACCCTTAAGTCGTATACGACTTACGACTCAACTAGGTCGTCAATGACTTAACGGCTCAGCAATTCCACCGACTCAACATAACTCGTATTACAACCCACACAATATCACAAATTTACAACACTTAGGTCGTATTCGACCTATCATAAGTCGTTAGTGACTTAACAGATACAAGTTACAACACATCATCACAACGACCTATATTACAACATAGTTAACGTCATACGACTCAATCATGCACGACTTAGTATAGGTCGTCGACGACTTAACATACGAGTTACAACAAATAAACGACCTAAACAAATGAACGGCATCTGAAGCGAGCGACCTAAGAATGAACGGCATCCCCATCAGCGACCTGAAAGAAGCGGCTTCAGAAAATTATCGCGACCTAAGTCTTCACGACCTAAGGCCTCACGAGTGATAGTGAGCGACCTATCTCTCCACATCTCCCCGCGACCTAACTTAGGTCGTTCCTTTTCTCTGCGACCTAACATAGATCGTAACTCGTTAGGGCGTAGCACATTATTCTTCAACTCGTTAGGTCGTAGCAACCTGTTAGGTCTTTCCAGTGACCTATTTCCCAGATGAAGCTCGCTAGGTCGTTCCAGCGACCTATCCCTTAACTCGTTAGGTCATACACGAGTTAACTCGGTAGGTCGTTCCAGCGACCTATTTCCCAGATGAAGCTCGCTAGGTCGTTCCAGCGACCTATTCCTTAACTCGTTAGGTCGTACACGACTTAGTACTTCATTTTGTATCCCTTCCTCGCGAACTTCCTTATTATCTCCCATGTTCTTAGGTCGTAAACGACTCATCATTTCCGAATGACTTAAGGTTTCGTTGGGTCGTCCCATGTTCTTAGGTCGTAAACGACTCATCACTTCCGAACGACTTAAGGTTTCGTTAGGTCGGTCACGACCTAACACTTGGCCTGCATCAAATATAAACCATTTTTGAAATTTATAACCACGGGTTATAATAACGATTAGTTGTTAAAGAGACCGGGATCAGATATGGACATACTCTCTGTCGATACCGAAAACCACTTTAACAACTGTGTATGCGGTGGAGATTCCAGAATGAAGTAGGATGGTGGCGACGATTCCTATTGAGGTATGAACGTGGACCCGACTCCCGCGAGTTGGCTTAAGGTGGCTAAAACAGGAGCGATCTCGGGCCAAGTGAGGTCATTCCTTCGATCGGGCACCTTCCTTCGATATTATACTCTTACCTTGTGATTGATTTGATGGCCATCTTCGATTTTGATTTGGGAGTGTGTCCGAGGTGGGCGGTAGTGGCTGCTATGCATTTCCACCTGCCCGTGTGCGTAATTGGTATATCTACCCTAGCATTGCCTTGTGTGCCATGTCACCTACCATAGCGAGCTTTACTACGAGTTTGATTTGTGTCGTACCTATGGAGTATCTTCTCCTAGCCTCCCGATCTGGAGGTACGCAGGTGCTGTGTAGACTACTGGCATTATTTATATGTTAAGGTGGAAAATGTAAAGCCTTAACGCTATTTTTAAGTATGTTTATTTTACTGTTAGACATTATTATAATAGCGAATATTACTACATAGTAAATAGTTTAACGGATCCTTAGAGGATGGGTGGTCCCAAGCATCCTTTAAGTTACTTTTGTTTTTTTTACAGTTCACTTGAGTTGGTTTAAATTGTATAAGTATGTATGTCCTGACTCGAGTGTTTGTGTTTTATTTACGCTCGGGTCAGCCTGAGTATCAGCTTTGGATCTCACCTTTTGGAGCTAGGACTGCTGGAGATCATCATCTATCTAGTTGTTATCTATTTCCATTCAGTATTTCTATGTCAGCTTTGTATTAGAGACATATGTATTTGGGATTTCTACTCTGCTTTTGTATTCAGACTTCTATCGTATCTGGTTTCAGACTGTGTATTTTGAATCTGTTTTGAGACTTTATATTGTAGTGGCTTCATGAACCACTATTTCTTTTATCTTCCGCTGCGAGTTATTCTGATATCCTGTGTCTGTGATTTTTTGATTGGTTTTATTTTCTCCAATTTTTTTTACAATCTGTTATTTTGCACTATTCAAGTCTGACATGTGTGGATTATTGTCGATTTGAATGGTCCAAAATAGTGAGTCGTTACAGTGAAGCAAAACCAGTGCTTTGGTGTGATAATCAGAGTGCAGTATTCATGACAACCAATCCAATACTTCATTCCAGAACCAAACACATTGAAATCGACATATTTTTCATTCGTGAGCAAGTTCAAAAAGGATATCTACAGATTAACCACATACCTGCCACTTACCAGAGAGTAGACACGCTTACTAAAGCTTTAACTGCAAAGAATTTTGTCAAATTCAGATCTAACCTTCAAGTTAAGCACGTCGAATACAAATCTCTCAGGATGAAGTCAGATCTGAGCAGATCTACCAAAGGTCTATGAGATCTGAACCAAGATAGCCACTTTCTCTTAAACTCATGCCGGCGCTCGAGTACTTGACTAGAATCTCACTAATTACTCACTTTGCAACTCAAATCGAGAAAATTCAAGGAGATTGTAGTGATGAACAGAGTTGCGCTCAAGCTATTTTAATGTTTCTCAGCTTTTGAATTGAAAATCGACATGGATTTAACCAATCGTCATCAAACCCTAACCCTAGCAGTTTGGGTTTGATGGGGGCAAATAAAGATACGAAGAGAAATGAAATACGAAGAGAAATGAATATGCTCTCGGCTTATGACTCATTCTTACTTCGTTCGGATCTAGACTATTATTGGGCCTTGCAAAGCCCAAAAGCATTTTTTTCTTTTATTACCGTTGCTCTACTTTGTACATGAGAATAATATAAATACTCTATGTATCATTGTATCAGAACTATTGAAAAGTATCAAAGTCATTTTTCTGGCATTCAATAAATTCTTCTCAGTCAAGAAACAATTATGTTTACAAATTCTATCAAGCAACATTTCAAGACTAGTCGTTGCTGTTTCTCAAATCTTAAATGTATCCGGCTTTGATCTTGATATTCTTGACCAATACCATGATGTATTTCCCAACTACTCATTTCAACCATCTGATCTATGTTACACTTTTAACTGCACAAAGTTAGAAGGAGAAGTTACAGTAAAATTCTCATTCGATGAAAATAATGTGGATTTGGTGTCTATTTCTGGCATATATATTCCTAGCCCAGTGAAGTGGAGAAGGTTCATACCATTGTTATCGATCTGATGAAATATGCAACGGCTCTGATTGAATGCTTGCATGGAGCAGTGTCGGACAGTTCAGAAATAAAGATACTGGAACTGTGGTGGGAAGTATACAAAGATATATGTTTTCCGCTTCAAATAGGTCTAAGATTACATCAAGTGCTGAAGTCGGAAAGGTACAAGGAGTATTTGAGAGTTAGGGATGAGTTTGTGACTGCTGTTGCTGATTGATCATGACTATCCTTCTTGATTTTGTTGCATATTTTGTTCGGAAACCGATCGAGTCTGTATGAGTATGATTCTTGAAATTGTTTTTCTGAACAATTTGTAATTCAGGTTTACTTTGGAATAAGTTTGTTGATTGATTGATGGTTAACTAATTAATGAATGTGAATTATAACTTTGAATGAACAATTTTTCAGGAATCAGAAATGATATACTTCTTGATTTATTTGACAATTTATTTTGCTAGACAAATTGTTCAATAATAGATTGTTCATATTGATCTTGGTTCTGTTCTAAGAGATAGTGTAGATAATTTGCAGTTTTGGTGTCGTTATGTTCTATGAAATAAGGAATAAGATGGAATTTAGGTCGTTACTTGCAATGCATGTGGATATGCAGGAATGGGCTGACTTCTGAGCGTTTGATTCAATTCGACAGCAAAAGATGAGCAATTATGCCATAAAGTTTTCAAGCTTATTTTTGATGCATTTCAGAATTATGTCCATTCCATTCAGCATCATCTTTAATAATGCTTTGAGTTCTATACTTCTACATAAGATATGTATGCTTGGTTAAAATGGTGTAATGATAGCAGCAAGGTTAACACTCTAGGCATGGCTAAGGGCAGACTTAGCTTTTAGCAGTTATAAACTCTTTAGCAAAAATTTTACCAGGCTTTAATTCTTTTGTTCCCTCTTTACTGGTACTCATTTGGCACAAGAAATCACTACAAAATAATGAATTATTGAAACTCACCATATCATATGAATAAATGATGATTGAAAATAAATAACGGGATTTGTGTGGCATATTAATAAAGACAGGAAAAAGGGAGACATTGAATTTGAAATCATCCAAAAATTTAATTTTGAATGTCCATTGCTTCATTTATACATGCGCACATCAATTAATGCACTATAATAGCACTTGAAGATTCACTTTTGATCAATATGTAAAACTAGTCATGTACCTACTATGCAATCATGACAATGAAGTTCAGAAGCACTAAACTAGGGCTATCAATGAATAACCAAGAAATCTGAAATATGTCTGTATTTATATCCGAAATATAAAAAATTATCCAATATTCGAAAAACGGATACGAATATGGTCATATCCGTATCTGATAACTATCTGTCTTGTTTTTATCAAGATTATAGTTATTAATTTATATTTTTAGTACATAAAATGATTGACACTTACTATTTTATCCATGTAAAAAAATCAATATGTATATAAAAATCAATTTTTACCACTTAAAATTATATTTCTTAGTGTACTTTTTTTATATATTTAGTACAAAAACAAATTTATAATAAATCAAAATTTTCTATTTATTTGTTTAGATGTATTGGTCGTGAATTGATCGAAGAATATCTGATAAATATACGATATCGGTCCGCATCCATGGATACAGATATCCAATACCCGAAAATGATTTTGTTAGAACATCTCTTATTAGATTTTAATGACAACAACTACATAATTATGCCAAAAACCCTCTAATTTTACTTGCAGGTACATAAGTAACAAAAAGAGAAACAAATAAGTTCAACATGAAGATACACAGTACAAAAGAGAATAAAAATATATACGAGGAGATATGATGACCGACATCAAAACCGGGCTGAAATTGAAGAAAACAAATAGGTTTTATATCTTAATTTTTGTCGGTCTAGATTTTATGTACAATGGCGTTCGACCCAAGAATAAAAGTATATACTAAGTATCGTGTTCCATTTCCACATCGCGTTCGACCCAAGAAACATTCTGACTAAATGGAAAAGATGTTGGAAATTTTCAAACAAGTGAAAGTAAACATTCCACTTCTTAATATCGTTCAACAAGTCTCAACTTATGCTACTTTTCTAAAGGACTTGTGTACTCAAAAATGACACTCATGTACCCATGAAAGTTTTCTTAGCTGCCGGACTTAGCGAAGTCTTGTCCCAATCAATTTCCGTTAAATACAAAGATCCAGGATGGCCCACGATCTCATGCACGATAGGAGACAAAACGATTAACAAGTGCTTACTTGACTTGGGTGCGAGTACCAATTTGATTCCTTATTCAGTTTACCAGCAACTTGGCTTCGGAAAACTAAAACCGACGAAAGTAACTCTTCAATTGTCGATCGTTCAATAAAGAAACATGTGGAAGAAATCGAGGACATACTCATCAAAATTGGTCAATTCATATTCCCCGTCGGTTTCATCGTTTTAGAGACACAACCCGTGACTTCTGAGCTTTTGATTCAATTCGACAGCAAAAGATGAGCAATTACGCCATAAAGTTTTCAAGCCTATTGATGCATTTCAGAATTATTTCCATTCAGCATCATCTTTAATAATGCTTTGAGTTCTATATAAGATAAGTATGCTTGGTTAAAATGGTGTAATGATAGTAGCAAGGTTAACACTCCAGGCTTGGCTAAGGGCAGACTTAGCTTTTAACAGTTATAAACTCTTAATCAAAGTTTTTACAAGGCTTTAATTCTTTTGTTCCCTCTTTACCGGTACTCATTTGGCACACGAAATCACAACAATATAATGAATTGTTGAAACTCACCATATCATACGAATAAATGATGATCGTAAATAAATAACGGGATGTGTGGCACATTGAAGACAGGAAAAATGAAGGCATTGAATTTGAAATTATCCAAAAATTGACTTTTGAATGTACGTAGCTTCATTTATTACCTGTACACATCAATTAATGCACTATAATAGCACTTGAAGATTCACTTTTTATCAATATGTAAAACTAGTCATGTACCTACTATGCAATCATGACAATAGAGTTCAAAAGTAATAAACTAGAGCTGTCTATGAGCACCCGAAAAATCCGATATCTATTCGCATCCGTATCCGAAATATAAAAAATTATTCGATATTTGAAAAAAAGATATGGATATGGATATGGACATATCCGTATTCGATAATTATCCATCCGATTTTTATCAATATTATATATATTTTTTAATATATTTTAGTACGTAAAATCATCGTTGTTTACTATTTTATCCAGGTAAAAAAACTAATATCTATATAAAAATAAACTTTTACTGCTTAAAATTATTTTTCTTAGTGTATTTATTATTTTTTATATATTTAGTATAAAAATAAATTTATAATAAATCAAAATTTTCTATTTATTTGTTTAGATTTATTAGTTGTGAACTGGTCGAAGAATATTCGATAGATATCTGATATCCGTCCGCATCTGTGGATACAGATATCCAATATCCAAAAATGATTTTGTTAGAAACTCTCTTGCTAGATTTTAATGACAACAACTATAAAATTATGCCAAAGAAGCTCTAAGTTTATTTGCTGGTACATAAGTATCAATTAAAGAAACAAACAAATAGGTTCAACATGAAGATACATAGTACAAAAGAGAATAAAAGTATATACAGGGAGATATGACGATCGACATCAAAACCGGGCTGAAATTGAAGAAAACAAATAGGTTTTGTATCTTAATTTTTGTCGGTCTAGATTTTATGTGCAATCTCCAATTTGATGATTGCACACACACAAATATATTTTGAAAATTACCTTTGCAATATAACTATTACATAATACATGTTTATTCAATGAAAATAGTCAAAATATAACATTTCAAAGTAAATGAACAAAATAGTTTAACTTCAGACGTCTGTGTACACTTAAATGAAAAAAGAGTTTTTTAGTTCAAAGACATCTGGATTTTTCATAATAGACCTTTATATTGCAATCTAGACGTCCAGTACAAAATACCCAAACGTTTGGATGCCTATAGTCGGGTTTTTTATCTGAATTTCTGAAAAAACATGTCCCCTTTTCTTCAACGGCTGCATCCCCTGTTGTTAATAGTTCTCTCCAATGGTTACTACTAGTCAATAAAAAAATTTCAAATCTATAAATAGAGGTGAGAATTCACTTTTATTTTAACCAAGAATCAGTTCTTTACAATCTATACGCACTTGTGAATTATAAATATTCTCAACAATTTATTTCCTACAATTACATTCAAATCATCATCTCAAGGAGACTATAGGAATGTCGTACTTAAGAGACTTATCCGTGTTATCTAGAACACAATCAGTCAAGAAACTTACTACCATTTGTAGTCGAAGTCCTGTTGGAATTTTTCAGGCACGAAGTCCTATTTGACAACTTAGATGGTTTGTAATATAGAAGTCCTGTTCAGCAGCTCAAGCAGATTGTAAAACCTCCGGGTTAAATGAGGGTATAGTCGTAAATCCAGAAGGAGTCTGGGACTGGACGTAAGATTGAAAGTTTGAACCAATATAAGAATCTCTGGTGCACTTTACTTATTGCATTTTTATACTACCGGTTTGATATAAGTTTTTATTTAGTAGATATAATCATATTACTAGATCCGCATAACGACTTTTATTTGGTATCAAAGCCTGGCGTTCTACTGATTGTAACAATATCCTAGAATAATGGTCAGAAAGAGAAGATCTAGTCAGAGCTCAAAGACAGTTGTAAAAAACAAATTTCTAAAAGCAAGCAACTAGAAATTGGATCTCGATACATCTACAATGTGGCTACACTCAAATCAAAATCAGTGCACAATGATTCTATTTATAATGATCTTTTAGCATCACATGATAGTTTATTTAAAATTTTTAAATTATTACAAAAAGTCAATAATGTTACTTTACAAAAATTAAAGGATTATGAACTTGATAAATTAAAGGAAGAAATTGATTTCTAAACGAACTAAATTTTTTGAAACTATCACTGAAGAACTTGTTTCTCAAAATAATTTCCTTTTAAAAGAAAATGAGTTTTCGATTAATAATAATGTAATCTTTTAAAGGAAAATGAATCTTTTTAAAATAAAATTATATCTTTAGAAAATTCTTTAAATGAATATAATTCTAAATTTGTGTTTCTTGAAAAAGAGAATGGTGCTTTGAATGTTAGAAATTGGGATTTAATTAAAGAATGCAAGCTTTTAAAAGAAAAAATGTTATTGTGCAAAAAAAAATTTGTGGCTCTAAAGTGAATTTTGATAAATTAAAGAAGAAAGTTACAAAATTCAATAATGGAAAAGATGATTTATCTTCCTTAATGAAAAATACTAAAATGCACAGTAATAAAAGTAGTTTAGGCTATAAGTGTGATAAACATAAAAATAGTACTAGCTATGCATTCATGTATACACATTTTAATACTAGTAATATAAATAGAAATAGTCCTAAAACCACTTCATGTTATGATACTATTTTACTTAGAAACAACGAGCATTGTTTGAACACTAAATCAATGATAATTAATGTTGATATATGGGTCTCTGCTAATCTAACCAATCATTATAGATAATTATACATCGGTAATTATTACGACACTATGATTAATAACGTAAATTATGTTTCTAATGGATCAACCACATCCAATTGGATATGGTTTCCTAAGTCTTAAATCAGTTTCGGTACATAGACCCCAATAACCGAATACTTTTGTCTGACATATCTATTAGATACTCATTAAATTGCATTAATGTTAAATTGTTTGATTCACTTATCTGTGATACTTATCTCTTTTATATATATAAAAAAAGGGTTCACATACATATAAATAGTATATAGATCTATTTCTTACGAGAAATATTATATTTAGTGGGAGTTATTAAAATATAATATTCGTATGCTTTTAGTCTTTTTGATAATGACAAAGGGGGAGAAGTTCATACGCATATTGATATGAGAGATATTATACTTAGGGGGAGCTTTAATCATACTATAATATCATTTTATATAAAATAAATATTTTTCAAAAATTGTATAGTTGTCATCATCAAAAAGGAGGAGAATGTTAGAACCTCTCTCTATTTAGATTTTAATGACAACAACTATAAAATTATGTCAAAGAACCTCTAAGCTTACTTGCAGATACATAAGTATAAAAAAGAGACAAATAAATAAGTTCAAGATAAAGATACAAAGTACAAAAGAGGGTAAAAGTATATACAAGCATATATGACGTTCGACATCAAAATCGGGCCGAAATTGAAGAAACAAATAGGTTTTATGTTTTAATTTTTGTCGGTCTAGATTTATGTACAATCTCCAATTTGATGATTGCACACACATACAAATATATTTTGAAAATTATCTTTGTAGTATAACTGTTTTACAATACATGTTTATTCAATGAAAATAATCAAAATATAACATTTCAAAGTAAATGAACCAAACAATTCAACTTCAGACGTCTGGCATTTTTGTCCCAGACGTCTGTGTATATTTAAATGAAAAATGAACTTTTTAGTCCAAATCTAGATGTTTGGATTTTTCATAATAGACGTCTATATTGCAATCTAGACGTCTGGTACAAAATACCCAGATGTATGGATGACTGTAGCCGGGTTTTTTATTTGAATTTCTTAAAAGACATGTCCCCTCTTTTTCAACAGTTTCATCCCCTGCTTTGAATAGTTCTCTCAAATGGTTACTACTTTTCAATTAGAACTTTTCAAATCTATAAATAGAGTTGAGAATTCACTTTTATTCTAACCAAGAATCAATTCTTTCTATCTTTCTAATCTATATGCACATGTGAATTACAAATATTCTCAAAAGTTTACTTCCTACAATTACACGTTCAAATCATCATCTCAAGGAGATTATGGGAAGGGTGTACTTAATAGACTTATCTAGAACACAATCAGTTAAGAAACTTACTAATAGCCGAAGTCCTGTTGTAGTTCTTCAGGCACGAAGTCCTATTCGGTAGCTTGGATGGTTTGTAATATAGAAGTCATGTTTGGCAGCTCAGGCGGTTTGTAAAATCTATTCCTCCAAGAGGATATAATCGTAAATCCAGAAGTAGTCTAGGATTGGATGTAGAACGGAAAGTTCGAACCGGTATAAAAATCGCTGGTGCACTTTACTTATTGCAATTTTTATACTGCCAGTTTGATATAAGTATTATTTAGTAGATATAATCATATTACTCAATCCACACAGTGACTTTCAGAATTCGGATACGGATACAGATATGGCGCTATCCGTATCCGAAAGTATCCGTTTATAGGTCTACAATAAACATATTTACTTGTGCTCGACGCGAAAGAACTCTAAAGTATACAATTTTACACCAACTCTGATATCCACCCTTAGTTCGTTTACCCGTATATCCCGTACTTCAACCGTTCGGTCATTTTAGCATATCCCTAAATATTTGGTAGGCTTGTAATGCAAGTTCTTACAGCATTCATTTGCATGCATGTGTCTATGTAGTATGTCCCAACTTGCGGAATTGTTCCGAAGAACTTTCATTCAAATTGAGTAAGGACAAAAATTCGAAATTCTATCTTTGGTTCTCGTTCCAATCATCGGAAAATTTCAAAATTTCCATTCCATTTTGAAAATTCCACTTTGATTTTGGTTTTTGAAATTCGGTATGTTTTTTTCAAAATACGCTAACAAAGATGTAGACAAAATTTATACAAATAATAAAAAATAATTTATTGAAATGAGCTTAACTTGAACTAAAATTATTGACCTAATTATAATTTAATTAAATATTTACACAAATCATTAATCAAATTTATGCAAGCTTTGTAAATTAATTATTTTATTATCGATCTAATTTAAAACCTAGACTAAAATACCCAAAGCCCCAAACTCTACTTCTTCTCCTTCAATTCAAAAAACGACAAATTTGACCAAAAAAAATCATGCATACCTCATCGCCGAAACCAGCTGGAGATCAGCTACAACCTTAGTCGCCGATGAATGCTAGGTCGCCCATGATTGCTCTTTCGTCCTTTGGCTTTCATTGTAGTTTATAAAATTTTCCCTTTTTTGCCCTTGATCACGAAATAGGGTTTTGTTCATATTTTGGTCCAGTCCACATCAGAACCGAGACGAAATCTCTGGGATTACGACATGCCGGCCGGATGTTTGAACCATGGTAGGGACTATGTAAAACACTACTAGAATTACCGTTTACCGCGACGGAAGGTTGCGACGGCCGCCGACGACTCTTTCCGTCGGCATGCTTTTGTCGTGGCAATTCTGTAATAACTGAACTTTCGCATTCGAAAACCGATGCACGTCGTGATTTAGCGGAATCGGCCGAGAATAATTTCATTCCATCTTCTTCCCCCAAATCACAACCCAAACCCTCCATCTTCCCCCAAATTCACCCACCTCCGGCCGCCACTGTTGTACATCGTCCGCCACCACCAGAAACGTCTCCAACTTCTCCTCTTCGGCCTCCAGCACTTCAATTTCAACGAAAAGAGGTATTTTTTTCTAACTCCAATTTACCCTAATATATTAAATTAGTGTTAATTTGTAGTTGTATTTGATGATACTACCTCCTCGAGTGTATGCAATTGTCTGTTGATTGATTGTTATATGCTAATTACGGTATAAGTGTGTAAATCCGATAATTAAAATGTAATTATGGCTAACTTAGGCTAATTAGTTTATGTGTCGAATTAGTGATATATGATTTAATGTTAATTAGTGTGCTAAAATGTCGATGTCAATTCAAATATTATTATTGAAGATTAATTATCGGTTGATAGTTTATACAACAAATCTAGTTTATTTGGATGTCGAATCCGATAAAATTAATAAATAAATGAGTGTATAATGAAGTTTATTTTTTTGAAATATAATATTATATCCATAATTTATTATAATTGAAAACATATAAAACTGCACAAAAAATGGAAAAAAATAATACATTATATAATTATTAAAACATTACAATGCATAAATGAATTATATATGCTAATATATGTTATGTATATAATTAATATCCCTTAGATAGTTTCTGCCCCGTTTAACAAGTATGGTATATGGTCGTTATATGGATATTCGTTTTTATCATAGAGCGAACATCTATATTCATCCGATACAATATTTGTTGGGTTTATCCCTGTATTGGACAAGTTACAAACACAATAAAGTAGTTATATTTTATAAATCATTTCATTTTAAACAATTTACAAAATTTCGACAGTACTTCCTTTTTGTTCCATGTGTACACGCATTTGTGTACAGTACATGGTCATTTTCTTCGTTGGAGGTTCCTGAGCTGACAATGAGTCTTGATGGGTACGTTTACTTTACGTTTATGTTGGACATTTTGAAATTGATGTATTTGGATATGGTTGATATATTTTAATGCTATGTTGGATGATAGTTGGTTTTTTTTGACATGTTGGATGGTTCATTTCCTTCGTTGGGTGATTCCGGAGCTGACGATGAGTCTTGATGGATATGTTACTTTGCGTTTATGTTTCGACATTTTAAAATTGATGTATTTGGATACGATTGATACATTTTGACGTTATGTTGGATGATATGTTGGTTTGTTTTGACATGTTAAATGTTGATTAGACATATTGGATATTGGATGTTGATTATTTAGTGTATTGTTTGTTTTTTTTGTTTTAAGTATTGAATTGGTGAGGATTGAGTTGGATATTGGATATATGTTGATTATGTGTTGCTTGAGTTTGGATATTGGATATATGTGAAATCGAGTTTTGATATGTATGTGTAGTACAGAAATCGAATGGTTGCAAGAATAAAAAAATTGACCAGATTTTCAACGGCTACCGACATCCATTTGGTCGTCAATTTCTGACGGCTAGCGACGACAATCGACGGTGTAACGGTTAAGATTTCCAACGGTTCGCGACGGTTTTCGACAACTCTAAGGAATGTTTGGACGCTACGTGGGCACCGAAAACTGTCACAAAACCGTTGGAAATTGCCGTGAGAAGCCATCACCAAATAGTCGTCGATACCGTCGCCAACCGAAGGAAAGCGCGTACGCCACAGCGATGGCTTTTCCGACGGTTAGCAGACGTCGGAAATGACTGTTGTTCTAGTAGTGAAATTTACACTCCCCTACTCCTCTGGCATTAGATTTACATTCGGTGTAAACATATCTAATCATGAACTAGTACAACCGCATAATGATGGAGAAATTGACCGTTCGTTTGCATAATTTCGAAAACAAATATTCATTACAGTTTTTTATACTAATTTTGGTTAAACACAAAATGATATTGTGTTGGAATTTATTTTAAATTTGGAGTTGAGTTTGAAAAATAGATATTTGAAAAAAAATGAAATCTAATTTGAATATTGAAATTCAAATTTGAATTTTGATTCTAAAATTCAAAATTGAAGATTTAAATTTTAAATTGCAAATTGTGAAAATTAAATTTCAACTTAAAATTGAATTTGAAAATTTGATATTACAAGATTTGAATTTTGAAATGACATTTTTGAAATTTTAAATGACTAAATTTATTGAAAATTCGTATTTGAAATAGAATTTTCATCGAAATTTGAGTTCTTTGAAAATTAAAAGGTTCAATTAGCTACCAAACCTTCTTCGAAAAACAAAAAAACTCTATATAAAATTTTGATAAATTTTTTTTTTCAAATCTTTCAAATTTGAAAACTTGAATTTTTGAAAATTTATACTTTCAATGTGAATTGGGGAACTTTTAAATTTGAAAATATGAATTTTAATTTCAAAACTAATATATGCGAAATTTTGTAAATTTGAATTTTTTCTTTAAATTAGAAAATTTAAATTTTGATTTTACATTTGAAAATATAAATGTTAAATCCAAAAATTATAATTTCAAAACTAAAATTTTGAATTTTAAATGTTTAAAATTTAGAATTTGAAATCTGTAGTCAAAATCTATAAGTACGAGAATTTGAAAATTTATGGGAAAAGTTAAAATATTTTGAGAAGAAAACCTGTTATCATTTAAATATCAGACAGGTATAAGAAAGCTTTTGAGATATTATGAAGATAATAAGGTAAATAATATTGGAGAGATTTAAGAAAAAATAATAATGGCAATATCTATAATGTTATTTTGGTTTTTGGCTTAACACTATTTCATTTTGTAAGCCTACAATAGATAAACCTCTACAAAAGTGGGTTTGATTATATAACAATTCAACAGTCAATATACTTGGTAAGAGCGAAAAAAAGAAAAACACTTTCAAAGTTTTAAAGCCGAATAACATCTAATTAGGTATTCAAATGTACATGACCATAACATGATTGTATACCACCACTGGAATTATTAACTAGGCTAAAAGTCCATGATAGACTAAAAGTACTGCTTATGAGATTTCAAGATTATATTTCACTGTATTTCTTATTTGTTTTTACATTTCTCCATTTATTTATATATTTTTGTGAATTGTTTATAAAAACACGGTGAATCATTGACTTTTTTCCTTAAGTCAGTCTTATAGTGGACTATACCACTTTTATAGAAGATTAAACTGGGTGTGAGGTTTAGATCTCAACAATTATTCTTTACAACACAGGCTTACAATGCTTCACCTAGCAACACACTAATACAAGCATGCACTTAACCAGTATATAAACCATGGTTCAAAGTTCCGACGAAATTCCGGTTATTCCGGTGATTCCGCTCCGGTTCCGCTGAAACCAAAACGGAAACCGGTCAAAATTCCGGTTCCGGTCTAAATTCCGGATTTGCTTTCGAAATATTGAAAAATTATAAAAAAATACAACAAACATATATTAATTAAAATAGAAAAACAAATTAAACATGACAATAAATAAATGGACAAAAAATCATGTAGTTTCATAAAAAAAATTGTTATACTTTTGTTAATTTAGATCGAATCATAATAAAAAATTCAAAAGTTGGCCAAAATTTTGAAATCTCAAATGAACAATATAGACTTAAACAATGGTTTTTTAATTAAAGTTTATTTTATATGTAACGTAAAAAATATACTATAAATGTATGACAGTATTGGATATTTATTAGCGTAAATAGCAAATTAAAACAAAAAAGGTACCGAAATTAAAATGGAACTTTTGAAATTTCCGGAACAAAACCAAAATTTTTAAAATTACCAATGAATGGAACGGAAACCGATAACGAAATTTTGAACCTTGATATAAACACATTTCAAAAAAATTTACATGGACAAGTGCATAGCATACACGGGACAAGCCCACAAAGTTCCTTTAGAGACCATCTTTTGACAGCAAACCCTCTTTCACTCAAGGAGAACATATTCCATAGCTTCCAAATTTTCCTTGTATGCTAGAAGCAGAAACTTCATTAATATATGTGCCAACCAGAAGCAAGAGCTTTAAATAATCACCAAAAAGGGATGCACTAACAAGTGCAAAACGATAATAGTAGGATACCAAAATTCCTACATATTAACCTACTTATTTATGTTATTTGTTTCCATACAATATAATGTAGTTGATTGTATGTGTATGAAATATTTTTAGTTATTATATCCATCCACTTAACAATTGAGGATTACTTTCATTTAACATCAACCTTTTTCTTCTTCTGAAATTGTATATTTAGATGGTATTACATAAAACTACCAAGTCTTAGGATTCTACATGTCAATATATGTCAGTCCAACAATAATTACGCTACGTAAGTGACAAACATATAACCTTTCGAATCAAAAGCGGAGCGTTTAACCACTGTAACAATACTGGTATATAATTATTTAATAAAAACTTTTGTATTACATATTATAAAATATAGTTTGCACCTCCCAAATATCCTCGTTACCGACGACTTGAAAAGTACGGTAAGATGTTGGTTAATCCTTTTTGTAGTGGCAATACAAAGTGTATTATAATGCAAAGGTATTTTCAATCGTCATCTAGTGGAAGAGTCGATAAAATATACTCTCAATCACTAGAAGTAATTGACAAACACGCTCTCAATCAATAATGAAACAAAAATTCCTTAGGATTATTAAACAATCAACAACGCAAAATCAATGTTGAAAAGGATGTCAACAAAATAAGTGAAGAATTGAATGTCGTGGTTCAGTTGGTTGTACATATACCGGCGTATATGTGAAAAATAAATGAAATTGAATCATGTTAAAAATGAAACACTATAACAAAATATCATTTTACAACTAAGAATTTACAACGATTATGTAAAGTGTCGCGGAAAAGTCAGAGTTTTAACAACTTATTTTAAGAAAACGTTGTAATAAATTTTTCAAGACAACGTTTTCTAAATAAATGTTGTAATAAAATAAAATTCTACAACGTTGTTCTAAATAGTTATTAAAAACAATATTTTACAACGGCCATTTTGCACTGTGTCATATTTTCTCTTCTTAATATTTATGGGATGTTGTTGAATTCTAACGTCTTATGGCCATTTTAGTGTTGCATATTTATTATATTCAATCTTATTTATGAAGTGTTACGACAATTAGTTCAACGGTTATTTATAATTTTTATTGTATTTAACAATATTTATTGTCCGAAACTATTTTTACGGAATGATTTAAAAGTAATGTAATTTTGTTTCCAATTAATTATATTTTATTATATATATATATATATGAAAGGTTAAATACGAAGTTTAAATTCGTTCTAGGCCCTGTATCCATTACCATTAGCAATGGTCCATATATCCATTAGCAACCCACATCCTTGATACCTCGGGTCCTCAACTGTTAGATAAGTTATTATACCAAGGGTTCAGATTTCAGGCCAGCGTTCTTACCGTCTTGAAGCTTTCACCCTTTTCTCGTTTCTCAAAACACAAAAAAATATTTGTTCAGCTCTCTTCAACGTCCCCCCTTTTCTCATTTCTCTGCATGTAAAAAATTCATTCATATCTCCTCAAATTGGTAGCAGATAATGATTTGATTTCTATCGTTCTTTATTACGTTCCGATAACATCTATCTTTTTTGCTTTCCAACATTTGATTTTCAATGCATCTGTTCATATAATTTCAATTTAAAATTAGGGCTTTGTAGCCCTTTTTTCCTTTCCAATAATGCCATGAATTTTCAGTAACTAACTAATTCTTACATTATGACCGAATCATCTAAGTGTTCTTTTGATTGACTGAAATTGTTGATTTAGATTTGTTTTTTCTTTTATAAGGTATGTTAGTTTGGTTTTGATTTTTGAAAGGGTTAATTTTATTTTCTATGATCTATTTGAGTTTTAAATTTGTTGTTTATTTGAATGCTAGCTTATTTGATGTAACTTGCATATGTTTGTTATGTGGTCTTCAAACTTAATGCAAGATGATAAATTTTGTCCTAGATAAAAGTAAATGGTTTGAAATGATACTTGAATTTGACTGTTACAATTTCTATACTGTTATTTAATGCAATAGACAATCGAAATTTGTATTTGTAATATAGTGTTCGTGCTAAATATTTTATCCGAGTAAACAGGTTAGTAATCCCTATTGCCCCTTTGTCTATTCGGCAACACCATATTACAATCTAAAACTTTTGTTTCAAAAAAGTTTCCTCTTTTATTTTACATTTTTTTGTTTTTCATTTTTTATAGCAGATGATGCAGATAGTTCTAACAACAAATTATCCACTAGTAATTCACTAGTTATGGTGCAAACATTAGTAAAAGGAGAATTTGTTAGTTAATTAATATTATTTGTGGACAATTGAATTCTAAAACTCAAAGGTAAAATTTCGAATAGGAGTCTTAAATTTGGTCATAAAATGTCACTACTATATTTATATGTTCTGCCAAGTTAATCTGAGGTTGATTTGGTTTACAATTCTGCTACAAGTGATTTTAGTGAAATGTCTAATGAAATGCTTGTATAACTTTTGAGTTTTATTCCATGAACCATCCAATCTAACAAACTACATGAATATGCACGTTAATGTTGGGTTATCTTTCTTTTGGAGTCATTTGCTGACTTGCAAGCACTAAGATTGTTAAGTATTCAGCCCAATCATCTCATAGTATTTATTTCTTATTTCATAGGGCTTGCAAGTACTAAATGGATGCTTTTTCATTTCATTTGCCCCTTGTATAGTTAAAAACCATAATTTATCTTCTTTTACTAAAATCCCGTAATGTTACTAGGGAACAAGTGTCACAGTTGTACTAGTGCATGTTAATGAGATTGAAGTAAATGAATAACTCGGAGATAAATATGGTTTTGGTTATGATTTTTAGTGTTATTTCTACATTATTTATTGATTTTATATGCACGAGTACATCAATATACGCACACACATTCATTTTACTTACTTTAGACATTTTCTTGCCTAAATCTCCTTTGCAATTGATTAATTTGAAATGAATTAGGACTTCATAATACTTCTCATGTTAATATGTTCCTATAAACATAAGTTTTTTCATCAAAAAGCTTATACTAGTCAATTTTCATGATTTTCTTGTTGAGAATATATAATAACACATGTATGTTTGGCTGCTTTTAAGTAATTGACAAACACGCTCTCAATCAATAATGAAACAAAAATTCCTTAGGATGATAAAACAATC
The DNA here is from genome assembly GCA_030737815.1 of Allium fistulosum. Lineage (NCBI taxonomy): Eukaryota > Viridiplantae > Streptophyta > Magnoliopsida > Asparagales > Amaryllidaceae > Allium > Allium fistulosum. Next base: position 895,340,950 of record CM060907.1, on the reverse strand, counting down.
AACAACGCAACATCAATGTTGAAAAGGATGTCAACAAAATAAGTGAAGAATTGAATGTCGTGGTTCAGTTGGTTGTACATATATCGACATATATGTGAAAAATAAATGAAATTGAATCATGTTAAAAATGAAACACTATAACAAAAATATCATTTTACAACTAAGAATTTACAACGATTATGTAAAGTGTTGCGGAAAAGTTAGAGTTTTAACAACTTATTTTAAGAAAACGTTCTAATAAATTTTTCCAGACAACGTTTTCTAAAAAAATGTTGTAATAAAAAAAATTCTACAACGTTGTTCTAAATAATTATTAAAAACAGTATTTTACAATGGCCGTTTTGCATTGTGTCATATTTTCTCTTCTTAATATTTATGGGATGTTGTTGAATTTTAACATCCTATGGCCATTTTAGCATTGTATATTTATTATATTCAATCTTATTAATGAAGTGTTATGACAATTAGTTTAACGGTTATTTATAATTTTTATTGTATTTAACAATATTTATTGTCCGAAACTATTTTTACGGAATGATTTACAAGTAATGTAATTTTGTTTCCAATTAATTATATTTTATTGTTTATATATATATATATATATGAAACGTTAAATACGAAGTTTAAATTCGTTCCAGGCCCTGTATCCATTACCATTAGCAATGGTCCCTATATCAATTAGCAACCCACATCTTTTATACCTCGGGTCCTCAACCGTTAGATAAGTTATTATACCAAGGGTTCATATTTCAGGCTAGCGTTCTTACCGTCTTGAAGCTTTCACCCTTTTCTCGTTTCTCAAAATGCAAAAAAATATTTGTTCATATCTCTTCAACATCCCCCTTTTCTCATTTCTCTGCATGTAAAAATTTTGTTCAGATCTCCTCAAACTGGTAGCAGATAATGATTTGATTTCTATCGTTCTTTATTATGTTCCGATAACATCTATCTTTTTTGCTTTCCAACATTTGATTTTCAATGCATCTGTTCATCTAATTTAAATTTCAAATTAGGGCTTTGTAGCTCCTTTTCCTTTCCAATAATGCCATGAATTTTCAATAACCAACTAATTCTTACATTATGACCGAATCATCTAAGTGTTCTTTTGATTGACTGAAATTATTGATTTAGATTTGTTTTTTCTTTTATAAGGTATGTTAGTTTGGTTTTGATTTTTGAAAGGGTTAATTTTATTTTCTATGATCTATTTGAGTTTTAAATTTGTTGTTTGATTTGAATGCTAGCTTATTTGATGTAACTTGCATATGTTTGTTATGTGGTCTTCAAACTTAATGCAAGATGATAAATTTTGTCTTAGATAAAAGTAAATGGTTTTAAATGATACTTGAATTTGACTGTTACGATTTCTATACTGTTATTTAATGCAATAGACAATCGAAATTTGTATTTGTAATATAGTGTTCGTGCTACATATTTTATCCAAGTAAACAGGTTAGTAATCCCTATTGCCCCTTTGTCTATTTGGCAACACCATATTACAATCTAAAACTTTTGTTTCAAAAAAGTTTCCTCTTTTATTTTACATTTTTTTTGTTTTTCATTTCTTATATCAGATGATGTAGATAGTTCTAACAACAAACTATCCTTTGGTAATTCACTAGTTATGGTGCAAACATTAGTAAAAGGAGAATATGTTAGTTAATTAATATGATTTGTGGACAACTGAATTCTAAAACTCAAAGGTAAAATTTCGAATAGGAGTCTTAAATTTGGTCATAAAATGTAATTACTGGATTTATATGTTCTGCCAAGTTAATCTGAGGTTGATTTGGTTTACAATTCTGCTACAAGTGATTTTAGTGAAATGTCTAATGAAATGCTTGTATAACTTTTGAGTTTTATTCCATGAACCATCCAATCTAATAAAATATATGAATATGCACGTTAATGTTGGGCTGTCTTTCTTTTGGAGTCATTTGCTGACTTGCTAGCACTAAGATTGTTAAGTATTCAGCCTATTCATCTCATAGTATTTATATTTTTATTTCACGGGACTTGCAAGTACTAAATGGATTCTTTTTCATTTCATTTGCTCCTTGTATAGTTAAAAACCATAATTTATCTTCTTTTATTAAAATCCCGTAATGTCACTAGGGAACAACTGTCACAGTGGTATGTTAACGAGATTGAAGTAAATGAATAACTCAGAGATAAATATGGTTTTGGTTATGATTTTTAGTGTTATTTCTGCATTATTTTTTGATTTTATATGCACGAGTACATCAATATACGCACACACATTCATTTTACTTACTTTAGACATTTTCTTGCATAAATCTCCTTTGCAATTGATTAATTTGAAATGAATTAGGACTTCATAATACTTCTCATGTTAATATGTTCCTATAAACTTAAGTTTTTTCATCAAAAAGCTTATACTAGTCAATTTTCACGATTTTCTTTTTGAGAATATATAATACCACATGTATGTTTGGTTATGTGAAGTTTTTTTCAACATCAGTATTATATATTCTCAACAAGAAAATCATGAAAATTGACTAGTATAAGCTTTTTGATGAAAGAAATGAAGTTTATAGAACCATATTAACATGAGAAGTATTATGAAGTCCCAATTCATTTCAAATTAATCAATTGCAAAGGAGATTTATGCAAGAAAATGTCTAAAGTAAGTAAAATGAATGTGTGTGCGGATATTGATGTACTCGTGCATATAAAATCAAAAAATAATGCAGAAGTAACACTAAAATCATAACCAAAACCATATTTATCTCTGAGTTATTCATTTACTTCAATCTCGTTAACATGCACTAGTACCACTGTGACACTTGTTCCCTAGTAACATTATGGGATTTTAATAAAAGATAAATTTTGGCTTTTAACTATATAAGGAGCTAATGAAATGATAAAGCATCCATTTAGTACTTGCAAGTCCCATGAAATAAGAATATAAAATACTATGAGATGAATGGGCTGAATACTTAACAATCTTAGTGCTTGTAAGTCAGCAAAAGACCCCAAAAGAAAAACAACTCAACATTAACGTGCATATTCATATAGTTTGTTAGATTGGATGGTTCATGGAATAAAACTCAAAAGTTATACAAGCATTTCATTAGACATTTCACTAAAATCACTTGTAGCAGAATTGTAAACCAAATCAACCTCAGATTAACTTTGCAAATAGAACATATAAATTCAGTAGTGACATTTTATGACCAAATTTAAGACTCCTATTTGATATTTTACCTTTGTGTTTTAAAATTCAATTGTCCACAAATCATATTAATTAACTAACATATTGTCATTTTGACTAATGTTTGCAACATAAACTAGTGAATTATCAGTGGATAGTTTGTTGTTAGAACTATATGCATCATCTGCTATAAAAACTGAAAAACGAAAAAATGTAAAATAAAAGAGGAAACTTTTTTGAAACAAAAGTTTTAGATTGTAATATGGTGTTACCGAATAGACAAAGGGACAATAAGAATTGCTAACTTGTTTACTCAGATAAAATATGTAGCAAGAACACTATATTTGAAATACAAATTTCGATTGTCTATTGCATTAAATAACAATATAAAAATCATAACAGTCAAATTCAAGTATCATTTCAAACCATTTACTTTTATCTAGGACAAAATTTATCATCTTGCATTAAGTTTGAAGACCACATAACAAACATATGCAAGTTACATCAAATAAGCTAGCATTCAAATAAACAACAAATTTAAAACTCAAATAGATCATAGAAAATAAAATTAACCCTTTCAAAAATCAAAACCAAACTAACATGCCTTATAAAAGAAAAAACAAATTTAAATCAACAATTTCAGTCAATCAAAAGAACACTTAGATAATTCGGTCATAATGTAAGAATTAGTTGGTTACTGAAAATTCATGGCATTGAATTGGAATGGAAAAAGGGCCACAAAGCCCTAATTTGAAACTAAAATTAGATGAACAGATGCATTGAAAATCAAATGTTGGAAAGCAAAAAAGATAGATGTTTCCAGAAAGTAATAAAGAAAGATAGAAATCAAATCATTATCTGCTTCCAGTTTGTGGAGATATGTTTACATGTAGAGAAATGAGAAAAGGAGGATGTTGAAGAGATCTGAATGAATATTTTTTTTTTTTTGTTTTGAGAAAGGAGAAAAGGGTGAAAGCTTCAAGATGGTAAGAACGCTGGCCTGAAATCTGAACCTTGGTATAATAACTTATCTAACGGTTGAGGGCCCGAGATATCAAAGATGTGGGTTGCTAATGGATATAACACAACTAGAATACTTTAAAATGGGGACGGAGCATGGAGTCGGCCAGAGTCGGCTCCGTCTCCTTTTTGGAGTCGGCTGGGGACGGCATAATATTTTATTGAACTTTGCGTCGGCTGGAGTCGGCCTGTAACGGATAGAGACGGCTAGCGTCGGCTATTTAATTATTTTCTCAATCTACTTCTTATATACACCTATTTCATTTGAAATAAATGAAAACAGTACTAAAATGGCCAAAAAAATAAAATTGACATGTATGATTATTAATATTCACCCAATGACGGGTCGTGATAGGTTAGATTGGTATTTTCGATGATATATGTTCGTGTAATTCGAAAAGTTATCATTGTTGAAAATCTAACTCGCACGACCAATCGATGCAACTTTTAGTCAATCCGCTATAAAAATTCGATAAAGGTGGTTATATGTAACATTTTAAAGAATTAAAATAATTTTTTAAACCGTTGGGTAATCAATTATGAATTTTTAAATGTATTTGGTATAATAAAATTATATAAAATAAATTATGCGGCGTAAAAATAAATTCTTTGGATCATATGTCGATCTAAGGTATTTTGGAGATGTTTCCAGAATATGGTTAAAAAATACACGAATCTGGGGTGTCGATCTTGAATTTCAAATTTATGGCCGTTCGTGGACTTTCGGACAAAAAACCCTTCGTTCGAAGGCCGAACAACCTTCAAACGAGACCAAATTTGAACCAGTGATGCTTTCTAGTGTTTTAATAGAATCCGTACGGATGGATTCGCAAAAAAATCATCGCTTACAAAATTATCCAAGAAATATGTCATTGTCTAGGAGTTAGCAATAACACTTATAATATAAGTGTTATAGCTAACTCCTACAAAATGACATAGTTCTGGGATAATTTTATTTTCGATGATTTTTTTGCGAATCCAACCGTACCGATTCGATTAAAACACTACAAAGCATTTCTGGTTCAAATTTTGTCTCGTTTGAAGGTGGTTCGGCCGTCGAACGAAGGTTTTTTGTCCGAAAGTCCACGAACGGTCATAAATTTGAAATTCAAGTGTAACGACCCGGTATTTTGGACCATTCAAATCGACAATAAATCCACACATGTCTGACTTGAATAGTTCAAAATAACAGATTGTAATAAAAATTTGGCAAAACTCAGCATATACAGTAAATACATCAGTCACAGAATCACAGACACAGAGTAATACAATAATACGCAGCGGAATAGATAAAATAGTAGTTCATGAAGCTACTATATAAACATCAGAGTTACAAATAAAATACAACAGAATATCTCGAATATAGTGAAGTCTTTAGTACGAATAGATGACCTCTCTGAACAAATCAACTGGAAAGCTGAATCGATGGTTGGATCTCCAAATGAAGCTCCAAACTCCAAGGTGAGTCTCAATTGTTGTATCACTCGGTCTGACCCGAGCGTAAAGCAAAACACAAAACACTCGAGTCAGGATTAACATTCTTATACTAATAAATCCAACTCAAGTGAAATATCAACTGAAATACAAGTAACTTAAAGGATGTTTGGGATAGCCATTCTCTAAGGATCCGTGGAACTATCTACAATGTAGAAATATATACTATAACACCGTGGTCATTTCAATTTAATTTATACTTCAAAACCCAAATATCATTTCATTTCAAATATATCTATTTTCCAAAATAGTATATATAGATTAAATAATTTATAAAGTAAAGTATTTATAATTTCCTCAAGTCTAACAAATCAACTCAAATTCCAAATCCAAATTTATTCAAAGCTCAAATCATCAATTCAATTCAGTTCTCAATAGACCATTTAAATTTTCAATATTTTTCCAGGCTTTAATATTCAATATTTTCAAAGTGAAATTTAACAGTCTCATATAGCTCTTGATTTAACTTCATTATTATTTAATAAGGGAATATTCAATTAATAAATTCAATATCCATTAACTAGCCTTAAATTACATTTTTTTCCAAATATTTCCTTAAATTTATTTAAACAAGAGATATTCATTAAATTACTTAAATCAACCCTAGTGATAAATCAGATCTTAAATCTCAATTTCAATAAGTTTCAAATCGGTTTAATTAAATAAAATTATCTTCCCAACCTTAACTTATTCAAATCATTACCAAAATCTTTTTTTGAAACATAAATTTAAATACTTAACCATATTTTATTAAATCAATCTCAATTAAATCAAATATTATTATTAAATCTATATATATATATATATCATTACCATTTATATATAAAAATTTAAGAATCAACATTTATTAAAACCATATATTTCTTCCCAAATTCATAGAATTTATTTTCAAAATATTTATATATATGGACCAATGGTGTTTGTATATATATTTATCATATGGTTAAGTGATACAGATATTTATCATTTCAATCTGAAATTTAAATATATACGGGTAGATATCATTTCGACCCGTAATCCCAATTTCAATTCAAATGAAAATCGCTTGGGTTTATCATTTCAACCCATAACGATTCTCTCCTATTCTAAAGTCCGTTCGGGTATGTATCATTTCAACCCATAGTGAATTCTATACTAACAGGGAACTTGCAGGGTGACAACAGATAATATAAAATACAACAACAGACATATATCATCAATAACAATATAATATAAACAACAGGATATGGTGTCATATCCCACAGGTGAACAGTTACAGATAATAGCATATTTAACAATTTAAATAACTACAGCAGCATATTTCAATTGTCGTTTCAATTGAAATCAAATTTAATAATAAAAGAATGTTAAATCATGAGTGGTTGCTCACCTTTCGAGGCTAGATAGATACACAATGAAGTTGAGTTACGAAATCCAGGCACGAATCTCAAACTAAGGCAAGATTGAACTCGAATTGACGAACAAGGCTGATAAATAGAAATTGCCGAAATCAAATCAGAACAGGATTGATGAAGAAAATTTGATAAAACTGAACCTGTATAAGAAACTATATATGTAAAATCATATACTAAATTCAACATATATTCAATGAAATATATGTATATATTTCCAAATCCATGATTTCAAATTAAAACACATATAAAATCAAACATATATATATATACATAAATTTTTTTTTTAAATAAATCCATATATATCTATATATATATATATATAATTTTGAAAAATACTTACCTACATGTATAGACTTATAGTAGATAAAATAATTCACATAAACATATATATATATACCTAGCAGATTACAAGATTATAATTTAACATACAAACAACCCATAACTATATGATATATATATAATTATATATATAATTATATTTACAAATATACCCGCTTAATATATATCCATACCTCATATAAACAAACACCGCCCTACCCATACATTTCAAAACCAAATATATATACATATAAATTTTTAAACAGTAAAAAAAAACAAAATAATATATAAAAATCTATACAGTAACAACAGTATATCACATGCAACCTATAACAATAAAAGTCAAAGCACTGTAAACAAATATAAAGTTATATATCGGTTTTGAAACTAGTGTGTAGGCAAAACTTGTACAAGAACAAATAAATTTATAAACAGTATATATATAAACAACAGCTCGAAGATACTATTATATGCAACCCTATGATTTAAAATTTAAAATTTATACTTTACATAAACAATACATAGAACTAACACGTATACACTCTGCATATATATCATGTGTATAAGTATATACAATGCCACCGCACACATAAATATGTATAAATGCTGTAGCATGTTATAATTTAGATAGACTAACATAATTTTAAAACCATATTATAATATACTTTACAAGTATAAACCAATATATAACAGAGCATCTCAAAATATACCCTACGTCATAAAAGAAAGGAGACCCAGGATGCTCGGCATGCATCGAAGAGGAGGGGAAATGGTTGCCAAGAAGGCTTAGAGCAAGCAACTGAGTTGATTTATTCGACTATGGCTAAAGGAGGAAGATGATGGGAAGTTGTTGCGGAGGCTTGTCACGCGGGAAGGACGGTTGCTCAGGTTGTTCCATTTGTTTCTGGTGGCGGGGCTTGTTTTGGAGAGGAAGGCGGAGGGTGATTGGCTCGGTGGTGGAGGTGGAGGGTACGGTAGGCTGTGGCTTCGGCAGTGGGTTGTTGAGGCCGAGAAGTGGAAATGGACGGGAAGAGGAAAGCGAGGTGGAGGTAGAGCCGAGGCCGAGCGAAGGCTAGGTGTGAAGGTGAAAATTGCTGCGTAGGCGAAGAACATGATGGCGAGGCAGAAAGTTTGTTGGAGATGGCGGATCTGGGCGGAGGAAGCATGGAGATGGAAGATGATGCGGCAACGTGAAGTAGATGGAAAAGGTGGTGGGTGGTTGCCAAGGCGATGTAGAGAGAAGATGTAGCGGTGGTAGAGAAGAGAGAGAAATGGGAGCACAGAGAGGAGAGGGTGAATTCAAAGGAGAGGGAGGAGGAAAGAAGTGTAACAGGGAATTGAAGAAAGAAAGAGGTGCTCGCGTGTTGCTTTGTCAGGGAGAGAATGAGAAATAGGTAAGAATGAAGAGCAGAACTAGTTTATAATTATTATATTAGTAAAGAGAGAAAATCGTTTCCAGGAAATAAATACAAGTTATTGTATTTTAACGTTATAATGTATATCTCAAAATGAAACCAAGGCCAAAACAAGAAAAAAACTAACGTTGGGGAAACATAAAGCCAAATGAATATGAACAGTACGAGCTACAGGAGAAAATAAATAAATATATACGACCCTATAATTAAGGACCCAAAATCAAAAGCACGACCAATTAATAATTTGAAGTGGTGTGATGAACTGTTGCCAGCTGTATTGCAGAAATCATAACTGCAAATGGCTGTTTGAATTTATACGGTGGAGAGTTGAACGATCACGGACAATAAATAGACTAGAACGGGTACCGACACAATTGACCGTTTTTACAGATTTCGTAGCGTACCGAACCTCGAAATGTACAAATGAATATAGTGTGGAGATCAACACGACGAGATGAACAGAATGGTACACAGATATCAGCGATACGACTCTTTTATCAAAAGTCGATCTTTGTTGACAAACTGCTGCAAATTTGCTGAAAATAAGATGAACGGGGTTAGAGAAATCCAAATTTTGAGAAACGAAAGATGACGTCTCACTCAGAAGATGATTTACAAATTTTCTATGTAAAATATTCAGGTTTGGAAAATATTTTGTTACCATCAATTCTTAACTGATTTGAATTTAAATTACACAATAAAATAAATTTCAAAATTATCAAATGAAAATTTATCATTTGCTATGTTTTTAAATACGTATTCCAAATATAAAATTTTATTTCAAAATTCAATTATATAAAATTTCACAAAATTCAGTTAAATACGTTATTAAAATCATTAAAAAATCTGGGTCGTTACACTCTCCCCCACTCAAAACTTTTCGTCCCCGAAAAGGAAGGAGGTGGGAGAATAGAAACAACCAGACAGAAAAGATAGATTAAAAGACAAGGATAAAAAATTAATTTAAACTATATAAATTTTACTCGAAATATTAATTTGAAAACTTCATTTGCAATTCAATTATCTTTAATACTTTAATACCTTCCAAAACCCATTTGTAAAATTTCTTGCTTCCTTTATAAATACCATTTATGTGTTTAAATAACAACTTTATAAATATATGAAAACTATTTGAAACAATTATTTACATTATTACTTATATTTATAAAGAAGCTATTCGAAAATATTAAATCCAAAATTCATAAATTTTTTTTTTTTTCAAGATACTTTTCAAATATTATTAATAAATCAATAAGCATTTACTTTAAATATGTTTTATTTAATTAATAGCTTCTAAAATATTTATAACACTAAATTTTTCTATTAAACCATAGTATATAAATAAACAATATTTAAAAAGGATATAGTCAACAAGGAAAGGAGGTGGATTCAGAAAATAGGATAAAGGTGAATAAATAAAGCTGAACGGATAAGGTAGATTTAAAAGAATAGAATCGGGCACGAATAATTAATTTAAAACCATAAGGGTTTTGATTCCAATATTGATACAAAATTTTCTTTGTTGGAAATACTTTTATTATAAACTACCTTTATAACGAAACAAATTTTCTTTCTAAAATACTTTTATAACTTGATGTTTCAACAAGTTTATCCTTGTTCCTGTAGACTCTGGCAGTGCGTTGATCAGGCGCAAAGCTAGAATTCTCCAGGTACTTAGTAGACTTGTTTCAACACCCAGTGAAAATACTGGAAAAACTTTTTAAAAAACAGATATGGAAAGTACAATCCTATCAAAAACACAAACAAAAACCTTTGTCCAACCATGGTTCGCAGATACACAATGGTTACGCCTGGGTCCTCCAGGAAACAATCCATATCCGTAAGCTTTCTCAGCCCTGCGAGTTACGCCATGATGACTAGTAGAATGCAGGATACACAATGGTTGCGCCTGGATCCCCCAGGAAACAATCCGTACCCCCAGGCAAGACTCAGCCAAGCATTTGCGCTACTATTCGCGACCTACACAGATTGCAGGATACATAATGGTTACGCCTGGATCCCCCAGGAAACAATCCGTACCCCCAGGCAAGACTCAGCCAGGCAGTTGCGCTATGCAGTCACAAGAGAAAAATAAGACCATGGGTAACGCCATGGAATTCGAAGGACACTCGAGTATCATATCCGAAAAACCAAAATCAGAGAATAATATCGATAGAATGAATCCAAGATGTGGCCACAAATCGGATATCAAGCAGAAGGCACTTTCCATATCTTTACTTCGAAAATATGTATCATATAGTACCTTTTCAAATCACTTTCAAATATCGTACTTATATAAAATCCATTATATATAAGATTTAATTTTCAAATCAAATACTTTTCCAAAATCAAAAGTATATCAAATCATACTTATATAGACTTCAATTATATAAGATTTCACTTTCAAATTGAGTACCTTTTCAAATCTATTGTTTTCGAATCAATTTCATACTCATACAAATCAATTTTATATAAGTTCAACAACTCCCAAATCAAGTGTTTAGTAACATAAGGTTCTCAAATTTCAATTTGTTTCAATATCAGTTCAATTTCAAAATCATATACAATTTCACCAAATTATTTCTTCTCAAATTAATTATCTTTAGTTTCAAAGTTTCCAAAATAATAGATTTAGAAAATAAATCCAAATTTCCAAATCAATAATTTAAGTCAACCAATTCATTTCCAAAATCAAATGTTTTCAAAATCATCTTATACTTACGTAAGGTCTATCTTATATAAGGATCAAATTTTTCAAAATAACTTTCGCTGTATGAAGAGCCATATGGGATTTGAATATCTTTACTTTTATGGGTTATATATATCTTTGTAATTTAAATTGGAAATTTTCTTTTAGTAAGCAAGATATTCTAACCCGACAGCTTCCAATTTCAGTGTCAAAATATATCAATGATATTAGAATATAAGATGTACATACGTCATCATTTCATAGAATCACATTTGATCGCTCGCTCGATCACACAAGTTCGCTTTCGAACTAGTATTGTCCATTCGACTTCCCTAATGCGGATTTCGATATGGTTTCTCGACTAGAAGCCATCAGTCTCCTTGCATAGCCATATACTATGATAGAGAATTCTTGAATCGAGCCCAAAATCTATATCAAATATTCGCCATCAAGAATCGAATGAAAAATCCTAACACGAAATGGTGTAATTCACCTCGAACTTGTGTACTCAAACTTGGATCAATTTAATTATGCGAATAAAACAGCATACGTATAACTTATATATTTATTCCAACTTGTTAAATATATAGTTTCATAAAGATGTTACTAAGTTAAAACATTTAAACTAAATTTTATTCAAAATATTTTGAAGACCAAATTCTTCTCAAGACATTTCAAATCTAAATTTCATATTAGAAAATTTAGAATTTCCTTATTCTTTTACTTAACCAAACAGTTTCAACTTATTTAAATCATATTACTTCATACTTAAACATTCAAAACAAACTTATATACTTTATCAAAATACTTTTCAAAATTTCTTAGCTTTGAAAAGTTAACCTTGATTTGGAAGTGCTCGAACCTTTAAAATAGTTGAAGAAATCATTTTAAAATTCAAGAGTTGGAAATCAGCAACAAATCAGTAAATCAATTTTAATAGATAGGGTTATATCAAATCCAAAACTCGAGGACTGAACACCGGCTTACTTCAAATTATTTTAAATACATATTCATATATCTTTCGAATATCAAATCATACCTCAAAATTTGAAATCAAAATTGGTTTCGCAAAATCACTCGCATAGCAATGCTACTAAAGTGGCCTTTCCCTCACTCTGAAACTCGAAAATCAATGTCGATGATGTGTGCACTCATCACCGAAATTATTTTCCAGCGACATAAGTGAGTTCTGGACTTCTATTTTCTTAAACTTCTTTTGAAATTTCTTCGAAATCATTCGAAACTCATTAAAATCATTTGAAACATTCTTATTCGGAAAATACTTTTAAATCATATTATTATTATATATTTCAAAATCTTAAAACCAATTTCAAAATCTTAAAACCAATTTCAAAATACCGGAGTTCAATTCTCGAATCTCAATTTTAAAATCCTTTAGTTATAAATCATTTTTTTATATAAATCAATTTCTTATATAACTTCAAATTTTCAAATCCTTTCAAAAATTCAAATTCTTATATTTTAAAAGGTATATAATCTTTATTGAAAACATTTCACTTTTATATATAGAATATAGTCATACTTATCAAAATAATAATTTCGATATATAAAACACTTTCTAAAAATACAAACAAGCCCGATTTTTCAAAAGGTGATTCAAGAATGGATTTCAAACAAAGATAGAGATTCAATTTAGAGGAACTTAAATCAAATAAAATTCTGATTCGAAGATAGGATCGAACGAAGACGAGATAAATAAATTTTCAAAATAGAATATGGATATACTTATATAAACCGCGGGCGACCTTAACCGGGTCAACCGTGACTTCAAGAATATAATCGATGTGAAAATCTAAGGCAAATCGACATTCGATCGCCAGAGATACAATTTGGCATAACAAGAGATGGCAACATCAAAACCGAGGGATATATAAATCTCCGGTGAATCAATGCCTATTGTAAAGGAGTTCCACCCCTTTACAATCATTCAAAGATTGGCAGGATCGCCTATTCTTATAGAGATCATTCGAAGTGGAGTTATGGGATACTCCAGAATCAAAAGAATACAAATAGGGAGAGACAAAAATTGAATTTTGGAACCACAAGGAACGTTCCAAAGTTCAAAGGAAATCGAGTCAAAAGAAAGAGATTCAAACTCGAACGAAAGTGATTCTGTAAATAAATTTACTATATATGCTAAGTTTTGCCTAGAGCCAAAGCTCTGATACCAACTGTAACGACCCGGTATTTTGGACCATTCAAATCGACAATAAATCCACACATGTCTGACTTGAATAGTTCAAAATAACAGATTGTAATAAAAATTTGGCAAAACTCAGCATATACAGTAAATACATCAGTCACAGAATCACAGACACAGAGTAATACAATAATACGCAGCGGAATAGATAAAATAGTAGTTCATGAAGCTACTATATAAACATCAGAGTTACAAATAAAATACAACAGAATATCTTGAATATAGTGAAGTCTTCAGTACGAATAGATGACCTCTCTGAACAAATCAACTGGAAAGCTGAATCGATGGTTGGATCTCCAAATGAAGCTCCAAACTCCAAGGTGAGTCTCAATTGCTGTATCACTCGGTCTGACCCGAGCGTAAAGCAAAACACAAAACACTCGAGTCAGGATTAACATTCTTATACTAATAAATCCAACTCAAGTGAAATATCAACTGAAATACAAGTAACTTAAAGGATGTTTGGGATAGCCATTCTTTAAGGATCCGTGGAACTATCTACAATGTAGAAATATATACTATAACACCGTGGTCATTTCAATTTAATTTATACTTCAAAACCCAAATATCATTTCATTTCAAATATATCTATTTTCCAAAATAGTATATATAGATTAAATAATTTATAAAGTAAAGTATTTATAATTTCCTCAAGTCTAACAAATCAACTCAAATTCCAAATCCAAATTTATTCAAAGCTCAAATCATCAATTCAATTCAGTTCTCAATAGACCATTTAAATTTTCAATATTTTTCCAAGCTTTAATATTCAATATTTTCAAAGTTAAATTTAACAGTCTCATATAGCTCTTGATTTAACTTCATTATTATTTAATAAGGGAATATTCACTTAATAAATTCAATATCCATTAACTAGCCTTAAATTACATTTTTTTCCAAATATTTCCTTAAATTTATTTAAACAAGAGATATTCATTAAATTACTTAAATCAACCCTAGTGATAAATCAGATCTTAAATCTCAATTTCAATAAGTTTCAAATCGGTTTAATTAAATAAAATTATCTTCCCAACCTTAACTTATTCAAATCATTACCAAAATCTTTTTTTGAAACATAAATTTAAATACTTAACCATATTTTATTAAATCAATCTCAATTAAATCAAATATTATTATTAAATATATATATATATATATATCATTACCATTTATATATAAAAATTTAAGAATCAACATTTATTAAAACCATATATTTCTTCCCAAATTCATAGAATTTATTTTCAAAATATTTATATATATGGACCAATGGTGTTTGTATATATTTATCATATGGTTAAGTGATACAAATATTTATCATTTCAATCCGAAATTTAAATATATACGGGTAGATATCATTTCGACCCGTAATCCCAATTTCAATTCAAATGAAAATCGCTTGGGTTTATCATTTCAACCCATAACGATTCTCCCCTATTCTAAAGTCCGTTCGAGTATGTATCATTTCAACCCATAGTGAATTCTATACTAACGGGGAACTTGCAGGGTGACAACAGATAATATAAAATACAACAACAGACATATATCATCAATAACAATATAATATAAACAACAGGATATGGTGTCATATCCCACAGGTGAACAGTTACAGATAATAGCATATTTAACAATTTAAATAACTACAGCAGCATATTTCAATTGTCGTTTCAATTGAAATCAAATTTAATAATAAAAGAATGTTAAATCGTGAGTGGTTGCTCACCTTTCGAGGCTAGATAGATACACAATGAAGTTGAGTTACGAAATCCAGGCACGAATCTCAAACTAAGGCAAGATTGAACTCGAATTGACGAACAAGGCTGATAAATAGAAATTGCCGAAATCAAATCAGAACAGGATTGATGAAGAAAATTTGATAAAACTGAACCTGTATAAGAAACTATATATGTAAAATCATATACTAAATTCAACATATATTCAATGAAATATATGTATATATTTCCAAATCCATGATTTCAAATTAAAACACATATAAAATCAAACATATATATATATATATACATAAAAAATTTTTTTTAAATAAATCCATATATATCTATATATATATAAAAAAAAATTTGAAAAATACTTACCTACATGTATAGACTTATAGTAGATAAAATAATTCACATAAACATATATATATACCTAGCAGATTACAAGATTATAATTTAACATACAAACAACCCATAACTATATGATATATATATAATTATATTTACAAATATACCCGCTTAATATATATCCATACCTCATATAAACAAACACCGCCCTACCCATACATTTCAAAACCAAATATATATACATATAAATTTTTAAACAGTAAAAAAAAACAAAATAATATATATAAATCTATACAGTAACAACAGTATATCACACGCAACCTATAACAATAAAAATCAAAGCACTGTAAACAAATATAAAGTTATATATCGGTTTTGAAACTGGTGTGTAGGCAAAACTTGTACAAGAACAAATAAATTTATAAACAGTATATATATAAACAACAGCTCGAAGATACTATTATATGCAACCCTATGATTTAAAATTTATACTTTACATAAACAATACATAGAACTAACACGTATACACTCTGCATATATATCATGTGTATAAGTATATACAATGCCACCGCACACTTAAATATGTATAAATGCTGTAGCATGTTATAATTTAGATAGACTAACATAATTTTAAAACCATATTATAATATACTTTACAAGTATAAACCAATATATAACAGAGCATCTCAAAATATACCCTATGTCATAAAAGAAAGGAGACCCAGGATGCTCGGCATGCATCGAAGAGGAGGGGAAACGATTGCCAAGAAGGCTTAGAGCAAGCAACTGAGTTGATTTGTTCGGCTATGGCTAAAGGAGGAAGATGATGGGAAGTTGTTGCGGAGGCTTGTCACGCGGGAAGGACGGTTGCTCAGGTTGTTCCATTTGTTTCTGGTGGCGGGGCTTGTTTTGGAGAGGGAGGCGGAGGGTGATTGGCTCGGTGGTGGAGGTGGAGGGTACGGCAGGTTGTGGCTTCGGCAGTGGGCTGTTGAGGCTGAGAAGTGGAAATGGACGGGAAGAGGAAAGTGAGGTGGAGGTAGAGCCGAGGCCGAGCGAAGGCTAGGTGTGAAGGTGAAAATTGCTGCGTAGGCGAAGAACATGATGGTGAGGCAGAAAGTTTGCTGGAGATGGCGGATCTGGGCGGAGGAAGCATGGAGATGGAAGGTGATGCGGCAACGTGAAGTAGATGGAAAAGGTGGTGGGTGGTTGCCAAGGCGATGTGGAGAGAAGATGTAGCAGTGGTAGAGAAGAGAGAGAAATGGGAGCACAGAGAGGAGAGGGTGAATTCAAAGGAGAGGGAGGAGGAAAGAAGTGTAACAGGGAATTGAAGAAAGAAAGAGGTGCTCGCGTGTTGCTTTGTCAGGGAGAGAATGAGAAAATAGGTAAGAATGAAGAGCAGAACTAGTTTATAATTATTATATTAGTAAAGAGAGAAAATCGTTTCCAGGAAATAAATACAAGTTATTGTATTTTAACGTTATAATGTATATCTCAAAATGAAACCAAGGCCAAAACAAGAAAAAAACTAACGTTGGTGAAACAGAAAGCCAAATGAATATGAACAGTACGAGCTACAGGAGAAAATAAATAAATATATACAACCCTATAATAAAGGACCCAAAATCAAAAGCACGACCAATTAATAATTTGAAGTGGTGAGATGAACTGTTGCCAGCTGTATTGCAGAAATCATAACTGCAAATGGCTGTTTGAATTTATACGGTGGAGAGTTGAACGATCACGGACAATAAATAGACTAGAACGGGTACCGACACAATTGACCGTTTTTTATAGATTTCGTAGCGTACCGAACCTCGAAATGTACAAATGAATATAGTGTGGAGATCAACACGACGAGATGAACAGAACGGTACACAGATATCAGCGATACGACTCTTTTATCAAAAGTCGATCTTTGTTGACAAACTGCTGCAAATTTGCTGAAAATAAGATGAACGGGGTTAGAGAAATCCAAATTTTGAGAAACGAAAGATGACGTCTCACTCAGAAGATGATTTACAAATTTTCTATGTAAAATATTCAGGTTTGGAAAATATTTTGTTACCATCAATTCTTAACTGATTTGAATTTAAATTACAAAATAAAATAAATTTCAAAATTATCAGATGAAAATTTATCATTTGCTATTTTTTTAAATACGTATTCCAAATATAAAATTTTATTTCAAAATTCAATTATATAAAATTTCACAAAATTCAGTTAAATACGTTATTAAAATTATTAAAAAATTTGGGTCATTACATCAAGATCGACACCCCAGATTCGTTTATTTTTTAACCATATTCTAGAAACATCTCCAAAATAGCTTAGATCGACATAACATCCAAAGAATTATTTTTACGCCGCATAATTTATTTTATATAATTTTATTATACCAAATGCATTTAAAAATTCATATTTGATTACCCAACAGTTTAAAAAAATTATTTTAATTCTTTAAAATGTTACATATAACCACCTTTATCGAATTTTTATTGCGGATCGACTAAAAGTTGCATCGATTGGTCGTGCGAGTTAGATTTTCAACAACGATAACTTTTCGAATTACACGAACATATATCATCGAAAATACCAATCTAAACTATCATGACCCGTCATTGGGTCAATAATAATAATAATAAATGTCAATTTTATTTTATTTTATAATGTAGTCGTGTTTTTTATTTTTTTAAACGAAATAGTTGTAAAAAAAAGAATTTAAAAAAAAATATATACGGTCGATGCTAGCCGACGCCCTTCGGGCCGATGCAGGCCGATGCCAGCCGACGCCATGTCGCGTATACAGGTTTCAGCCGAACTCTTCTTCCTCACTTTCTTTGCTCCAAAAAAAACGATTTTTTCTCTTCCCCATCACCGATTCCGACCCTCTCCAGCCGTCATCCTCCGTTGTTGTCACCGTAGAAGCCTAGAACTCGCCGGAATCTCTTCTTCTTGAATTTGGTAATTTTCTAAACCCTAATTTCGAATTAAATTATTTAATTAGGTTTAAATGTACATTATTGTGATGATAATTTGGTGTAGGCATTGCTAATTTAGTGTATTAGGTTATTTTTAATTAGTATGAAACCGTTGAATTTGAAAGTGTGAATTGGGAATAATTGGGGTGTATGTATTTAGAATTTGAAAGTATGAATTGGGAATTGGGAATTTGAAAGTGTGAAAGTGTGAATTTGAAAATGTGAAAGTGTGAATTGGGAATAATTGGGTGTAGGTATTTTAGTCTATCTCTAGTTAATATAAATAATTTAAACGAAAATAAGACAGCAACAAAGCCTTTAGTCCCAAAAGGCTTTGGTAGGTTAGAAAATACGATAATAATCACATAAAACTTCAGATGCAAAGTATATATGCGTATAGGAATAGGAAAGAAATGCTGTCGAAATTTCTAATATATATATGTTTTTAAATTAGGAAAAATGTTCAACAATTTTCTCGACCGTACCTGGATGTATGAAAGTCGAACAGGAACGAAAGGTTCAACGAAAAACATTTTAAGGATGGTGTACATGAATTTGTTAAATTCGCTAAAGCTAATAATGAAGAAGGCGGCACACAAATTCGTTGTCCGTGTCGTAAATGTCGACATTTGCATTATCGAGAACCGGATTTAGTTATTGTACATTTGTGTAAATTCGGTTTTGTGCCAAACTATTATTTATGGGATCGTCATGGAGAAAAAATTGGTGCATCTAATTCTATAGTGCCCGAGGTTGAGGTGAATAACAATAATGTTACGACGAATCCAATAGTAGATATGGTGGAAGATGCAGCACGGTCAATGTTCCCTACTGTTCAAGTTAATGATGTAAATTTCGAAGAAGAACCGATCTAGGGGTTGAAAAGAATTTATGATTTACTGGATTCTACGAAAAGACCGTTGTGGGGAGGTTGTAGTAGCGGAACAGAATTGTCAGTTACTGTCAAATACATTACTATGAAATCAAAATTCAATTTTACAGAAGCTGGATTTACAGCAGTTGTACAAGCTGCAAAACAACATATGTCACCCAATAATCTGATGTGCGATAGTCATTATAAAGTGAAAAAACTAATGTCTGCTTTCGGTTTGCCCTACCAGAAGATAGATACATGTATAAAAGGTTGTATGTTGTATTGGAAAGATGACATTAATCTTAAGAAATGCAGAATATGTAATGAGGAAAGATACAAACCAAGAAAAAAAAGGAAAGGAAGTTCCATACAAGAGAATGCATTATTTACCCATCACTCCCAGACTTCAAAGGTTATATGCGTCGTCTGCGACAGCATCACATATGAGATGGCACAGTGTGAGAACACAGGAAGAGGGGACTTTGATACATCCATCGGACGGAGAAGCATGGAAATATTTCGATAAGACTTATCCTGCGTTTGCCGTAGAGAGTCGTAATGTAAGACTTGGTTTATGTACATATGGATTTTCACCATTCTCTCAATTTGGTAGTAAATATTCGTCTTGGCCTATTATCGTTACACCTTATAATTTACCTCCGTGGATGTGTATGAAAGCTCCATATATGTTTCTTACAATTGTCGTCCCTGGTCCTGTTGATTCGACATAAGGAATCGATGTTTATCTACAGCCATTGATCGAAGAGTTGAAAACATTATGGTATGAAAGGGTGGATACAAATGACGTGTCGAAAAAAAAGAATTTTCGTATGTTTGCATCTTTGTTATGGACTATTGGTGATTTTCCAGCTTACGCAATGCTTTCAGGCTGGAGTACGACCGGTCCTCTGGCTTGTCCTTACTGCGTGGAAGATACACGGGCATTTTCATTACCGCATGGAAGGAAAATTTCATGGTTTGATTGTCATCGATGTTTTCTCCATGTTAATCATACTTTTAGAAGAGATAAGAAAAACTTTGTAGTAAATAGAGCAGAGAACAAACAATGACCAACGACTTTATCAGGTGAAGAATTATATGAACTAGTTAAAGAATATCCGAAGATACATGAAACTGGAGTACGGACTGAAATTCCAGGTAAATCGAAGTGGCATAATTGGTGCAAACAAAGTATATTTTGGGAGTTACCTTATTGGAAGCATCTCTTACTACGACATAATATTGATGTGATGCACAATGAGAAAAACGTGTTTGATAATGTGTTTAATACAGTTTTGAATGTCAAGGGTAAAACTAAGGACGATCTCAATTCAAGACGTGATATAGAACAATATTGTAAACGTCCCGAACTTCATATATACCCTAATGACAGTAAAAAACCCAAAGCATGCTATGAGCTAGACAGCAATCAAGTAAAACTTGTGTTGAAGTGGATTGAAGGGCTAAGATGTCCTGATGGGATTTCTTCAAATCTCCGTAGATGTGTTGACTTAAAAAACAATAAATTGAGTGGGATGAAAAGTCACGATTGCCATGTCATGATGGAAAATTTCTTACCCATTGTTTTCAAAGAACTATTGCCCGTAAAAGTGTGGAGTGCTATAACAGAATTAAGTCTATTTTATAAAGAGCTTTGTTCGACCACGTTAAAAGTTGAGCGTATTCGTAAACTGGAAAATGACATCTCTATACTGCTCTGCAAACTTGAGAAAATATTTCCTCCAGGATTATTTAATGTAATGGAGCATTTACCTGTTCATCTTCCATATGAAGCACTTCTTCGAGGTCCTGTACAATATGGATGGATGTATCCATTTGAGAGGTAATTATGAATATTTGAAATAATAATTTAAATTTGAATTTTATGTAAGTAAATTTTAATCGAATAAATTTTGTAATAGGTACTTGAATCATCTCAAGAAAAAAGTTAGACATAAAGCACGAGTTGAAGGTTGGATTTGCAAATCATATACCGAAGAAGAAGCTTCATTCTTTTTCTCTCACTATTTCAGTGACCATGTGAACTTATCATTTGCAAGTGTTTTGCGTAATGATGAAGCTGTTGAACAAGATTGTTCTGAATCAATGTTTTCTATTTTTAGACAGAATGGCCGAGCTGCTGGAAAATGTGTGGAAATATGGTTAGACGATAGCGATTACCATATAGCACACACATACGTTCTTCTTAAATGTGCTGAAGTTGCACCATTTATTAAATATTGAATGATAATTCTCTATAATAGTACATATTTGCATGATTTACGAGTTACCCAATTTAAATTGATTTTGCACTTAATATATGTATACATTTATTTGCAGTATTTACGAATCAGAACATCCACTTGGCGATCTCAGCAAAGAATTTGCTAACTGGTTTACGAAATACGTTTATGATCAAAGAAATTGTGTCGGTGATGAAGGATTGAAATGTCTTGCGATAGGACCAAAAAGAAATGTCAACATTTATCCAATATTCTTCGTGAATAGATTTAAATTCAACAACAAAGAATACGGTGCTGAAAAAATGACTTATAACAGCGGTGTATTTGTCAAAGGGACTGATGATCCAGATGAACATATAAAAGATTTTTACGGCGTCTTAACACAGGTTTTGGAATTGACATATTCTATCCAATCTGCAGAAAAAGTATTTTTATTCAGATGCAGTTGGTTTAGCAATGTTCCGGGCTCTGGTATCAACGTGCACAAAGACTATAAACTTATTGAAATAAACCATAACTCATGTTACTCAAAGTATGATCCTTTCGTGTTAGCCAAACAAGCATTACAGGTTTATTTTGCTCCCTATCCATCACTAAAACGAGATAAAGCAGGCTGGTCAGCTGTTTTTAAAACAAAGGCAAGATTTACACTTGACGGAAATAATATTCCAGACGAAGCAGCTTATCAAGCTGATCTTGAGCCAAATAATGAATTAATAATAACTGATGATCATGCTGATATAAGGACTTTGAACGATGAATCAAATATTCTAATAGAAGCATTTGAGACTTTAGAGGGAAATGATGATATAGAGTGCGAGACCGAGTTAGAATTAGAAAATGATGAAGACTGATTATTAATTAGTGATGATGTAATGTATATAAGATGGAGATTTGTATCGTTTGTTGTATTATGTCAATTCTAGAACCTATGTTAATGTAATGAAAATTCGTATCATTTGTTGTATTATTCTTTTATTATTCTGCTGTGAGCTATGTGTATGTGATTATTAATCAGGCATGTTTTCTAATTATGAAATGATATATGTTTTTTTCATTATATATAATGATATATATATATATATATGCATGTTTCTAGCAGATATTATGTCACACAGCAGGCGGTCCCAAGGTTCACGAGGACCTAATCATGGCGAGGGTAGTAGTGGTATGGCCGATAATCGCCAGAGAGCATACTTAGTGCCGAAGACCGATGAAGGGTAAGTATTTAATTTACTACAACTTCATTATATTTATGATTTAGTAACTGACAATATCAAAATGTATTCAGGGGTTTTGATTTACAGCCATCTGAGCCCATTCTAGCTGTGTCTCGAAACAGCTACCGTAGTAGGATGACGGACTTGTGGGAGCACTGGGATAGTATCCCACTTTATATCAGAGATGACATATGGGCTGACCTCCTGGTAAGTATAAAATTCTAATTAATTTGAGATTGACATATTTGATCTTTGAAAATTAATATGAAATTTATATAATTCATTTAAATTTCAACGTGCAGGCGCCCTTTATTGTGGATCCCGAAGATCTCGGGACGTTCAGGATGCACTGGGAGAGGAAGATGAGGAAAAACTATAGAGGTACGCTCTCCAAGATAAAAGAGGCCGGTAAAAAGCAAAACTGGATGAGTGAAAATATGTATGCGCCGGTTTCTGCAATATTGGGAAAGCGAAGACGCGAAGGTAAATTTTCTACTTTCATATGTCTGTAATTATAATTCGTTTAAATATTTATATAATAGTTAAATTATACAGGCGGTAGCATCGAGGAACTCCGCAAACATGCTTAGGAATCCTGCAACACACTGCGGTGGATCCAAGTCTTTTCAGCAATATAGAGACGAAATGGTAAATATAAAAATTGTTATTTGTAATTTACTTATATACATTCTTTAATCATAATTAATTTCAGACGAGGGAGAGAGGTGGTGTTGCACCGTCTCATTTGGACGTCTTCACCCGAACACACGCAGTCGAGCATACAGATGAATATGGCAACGTAACATATGAATGGTCAGACGCCAAATCAGCAAATATCCGGGTATAAAGACTATAAATTTTTCCTCTTATTTAACAGTACATTAAATTGAATATTCATCTTCTCAAAATTATATTTCTAAACACAGGAGAGATGCGATCAGGAGATTGCTCGCGTGCTTGCAGAGTCTGGCAGGGAGCAGTTGACCGTTGAGGAGACAAACAGGATATTCGCTCGTATTACCGACCCGCAAACTAGAAATAGACAGTATGGATATGGCAATCAAGCAGTAATATTTATTGAATTTAATTAATTCATTAACCAGTTTATAAATTTTATTGAATATTACATATAAACTATAACTATGAATTTATTAATATACAGGCCGCGACGCAAGCCGCTTACAATAAGCAACAGGCTGAAGAAACAATAGCGGCCCTGCAAGCACAAGTCGCCGAGTTGAACGATTGGAGGAAGATTGGATTGAAGCAGCAACTAGACGGGGCGATTGCTGCTTATTTGGCAGAGCACGGGACGAATATGCCGCCATCACAGGGATCTGGCGCTGATGATGGTTGTGGTGAATGGTAGCATGTTTTTATATATGTTTTTTGATGAACTTTTGGTTGAATTTTGTAAATATTATGGATATTTGTGATGATGAATGTTTGGACATGTATGGACGTTTGGAGATGTATATTGATGTTTTGTGGTTCTTAGTTGGACATATTTTTGATGTATATTGTTGTTTGGTGAAGTATATTTGTGGAATATATATGATTGTGTGGATGGATGGCAGAAAGGGGTGCTGAAAATACAGAAAAAATTTACCCAGATTAGAGTCGGCTAGCGTTGGCCTATTGGTCACTTATTTTTTTTACACGTGGACTATGTTTAGCATCGGCCGGAGTCGGCTAGCCGACTCTAGCCGACGCTAAATTAAGGGACGGACCCGTTCCCTTTGCCGTCACCATTTCACTTGGCGACGACCTATTTAGCGTCGGCCTGTAGCGACGGCTCGAGTCGGCCGGAGTCGGCCGTAGTCGGCTATAGGCCGACGCTAAACAGAATTATCCTTGTAGTGTATGGACCATTGCTAATGGTAATGGATACAGGGCCAGGAACGAATTTACACTTCGTATTTAACCTTTCATATATATATATATATATAAACAATAAAATATAAGTAATTTGAAACAAAATTACATTATTTGTAAATTATTCCGTAAAAATAGTTTCAGACAATAAATATTGTTAAATACAATAAAAATTATAAATAACCGTTAAACTAATTATCATAACACTTCATAAATAAGATTGAATATAATAAATACACAATACTAAAAAGACCATACGATGTTAAGATTCAACAACGTCCCATAAATATTAAGAAGTGAAAATATGACACAATGCAGAACGGCCATTGTAAAATATTGTTTTTAACCACTATTTAGAACAACGTTGTAGAATTTTTTTTATTACAATATTTATTTAGAAAACGTTGTCGGGAAAAATTTATTACAACGTTTTCTTAAAATAAGTTGTTATAACTCTGACTTTTCCGCAACACTTTACAAAATCGTTGTAAATTCTTATTTGTAAAATGATATTTTTGTTGCAGTGCAAGGAGTATTCAATATTGATTTTTATATGGTTAATTCTGGATATACATGTTAATATGTAGCCTTATTTTTATCACAAACATGTATATTAATCGCTATAGTCTTTCAGTTTACATATATCAACACTAATCGGTATTCGGTAAATCCATAACTTGTAGTTGTGAGTATATAGCTTTATCAAAATGACATCATCCAAGGTGATAAATCTATATTAGCATCACTGGTGGATATCATGTACCAAATAAATATGATATAACAACAAAAAATTTCTTTGAGCAACAAAGTTATTGGCATTTTCTAAACATTGGTGTTTCAGTATTTTTTATAATTCAACATTAGCTAAAATGTTGCAGACTTGATAATTCGTAAGATGAAAATTCATGTTCAACCAAAGGGAAAAAATGAATAAAAATATTACACTACGTCTTGGTCTGGATAATGTATAAGTCATGTAGAGTGGCCAATACCGCCTTCAATCAAACGTGTTAAAGCAAGATCATGATACTTCAGCTTCTTGATGGGGCTTTAAGCTAATATATGCCTAAGTTAACATCAAAATACAAATAAATATATTTTTGATACAATGTCATTGTAAAACATTCAAAAAATGACTACTTCTATTATACATGAAATGCAATAGTTCAGACTTTTTGAATATGAATATAATCATGATGAGTAAGTGGTTTCCAAAATAAACTACGTCAACTTTGTAACAACCATCGAAATGTTCTAAAAATACAGAGCCTAAATGAAATAATCATGACTAAAAGCTTATTTTACACCTTATTTTTTGTTGCTGCTATTTTATGGATGATATATCTCTACTGTTAAGTTACAATAGTGTCATCTATGCTACAATATTATTAAGGTAGAATTAGTTATCATACCTGACCAAAAGCACCTGAATACTATATTTATAAATTAGTTATCCGAAAATTACTGTTTAAGTAGTAGTTACTTGACTGAAACTATATAATGCATAATTATTGAGGTAAGAAATTCTAGCAATGTCAACTTAGGTAGAATCCGCAACGGTCAAAAAAATTATTAATGGCTGCCTGTCGATTTTTTCCCAGAGCGTCTTTTCTGGCTCGTTTTTCTCCTCAGCTTCTCTTCTGCTCTCTCTGTTTTCTAAGCGCGTCCCTTTAGGTGCGCCCGCATTGTTTCTATTCGTTGGTTAACTGTTGGTTTTATGGCTTCTTTGCTATGGATTTGGGGCTGTACTCCTTCAGTGGAGATTTCGTGCGGCGTTGTCCCACGTTCGCCGAGATTGCTTGTGCCTTGCTTGATGTTGTTGCTCTCCCTTTATCGGTATGTTTTACGAGCTATCGCTCGGTCGAGATCTGTGTTTTTTCGTCTGAGGCTTTTGCTGCTTTGGCTCATTTCAAGTTCGTCATCGTCGATGGGTTATTCATGGAGATTTTTTCGTGTGTTGTGGAGGCGATTCGCTGTCCGCTCAGATATCCTTCTTTGGCGAATCGGGATTTCACCACCCGATTTGTGCCAAATCTGATATTTGGGGATGGGGTCGGTGTGTTGCCTTCGGGTTCGTCAGAGATGTGCTTCGGTTCTTTGACTGTTGGTGATGAGTGTGGTCTTTCGGGATACCTGTCTGAGGAAGGTATCATTTCGAGGAAAATAGGGGATTTCACCGCTCCTTTTTCTCCTCGACTGTCTATTCTGAGTTCTGCTGCAGTTGCTTGTCCGAGTGGGGTTGACTTCTCCTTTGGGTCGATTGGCGTCGATAGTTTTGTCGACGGTCAGGGTGATAAGGAGTTGACCACTTTATCTCCCGGTCCTGTCAGGCGGCTGATTGATCGGCCAGTTTTTGGTTCGGTTATGTCGGGGATCTCGTCTCCATCATCGGGTATTGAGCCTGCTCGGTCTATGGATGTAGGCGGTGTCTTGTCTTCTGACCTGGTTTTAGAAGATAAGATGCTTGCGCTCTCTACCGCTGATCCGGCTCCGTTTTCTCTTTCTCTGCTGGAATGTGTGGTCTTGGATAGGCAGGTGTGCTTCTCTCCTTCTTTATCGATTTTCGTAGATTTTGCTGGGTTGTCTGTTCCCATTTGGTTGTTGGCTGCTGCAGCCGGATGTGTGTGTTTGTGCTTTGACACACTTAGGTGTGTGGTCCCTGACTTTACAGTATCGTGTCTGACTGTGAGTGTTTCAGGTCCCTATTGTGTTGTTGACCCCTTTTCGGCTGTCCTTTTGTCTGCCTGTATGCATCAGAGTCTATGGGCTCTGTCTGTTGTGCAGGCTTTCCGTTGCCCCTTCGGTTGTGTCCATACCAGGATGCTAGTATGGAGCGATCTGATGGGATCCTCTAGGTGGATTTTGTTGATGAGTCACTACGAGGCCAGTTCTGTGTCGTTAGTGACTTGGGCTCTTTATCGTATTCCCGATTTGGCGGGATTCTTATGGTGCCGTCGGATGGCACAGCGAGTCGGGAGCTATTGGTCTGGGCGATATCCCATCTCTGGTCGTATACTGACCGTCTGTGATCACTATACGGACAGCCGGGGTTATTGCCAGTTTTCATTGTTCCGCTCTGCTATTCCCTCTGTTCGGTTAGCCTCGCGAATCTTACCGGTACTGCGGGGCTGTTTTTTAGTGACAGTCTGGCATTGGTAAGGTTCCCACAGCAATTTAGGAGGCAAGTTGATTGCTCCCATACACTTGACAGTACATCTTTTTGTCTGCCCCACCTCGACTCTCCTTCCCTTTCTTCTTCCTTTTATATTCCACCGTCGTCCGCGACGGTGGTCTCGTCCTCTGTGTACACCTCCTCCTCTTTTTTATCCTCTTTTGCAGTTTTTCCTTGTCCCGCGTTTGTTTGGCTTTCGTGGCATTTTGGTTTTCGCCTGATCCGTCTTCCCTCCTGCTTTCGCCTTTCTTCTGTTTTTTTGGATCGAGTGGGCACTACTTCCTCCTCATCTTATTGCTCAGCGGCGTGCTCCCTCCCCTCTTCTTCTTGCCCTCTGTCCATTACCATCCCTCTAATGAGTAAGGCAGAAATTGCGCTTCTTAATGAGCGCCTGGATTGCTTATCTTGGAACTCTTCTCCGGCGAGTTGGGAGGCCCCACAGACTTCATTGGGGGGGATTGATAGTGAGGGGTCTTTCGCGACATCTCCACAGCCCCCCGCTCCTCCTTCCCGATCGGTTCGTCGCAGATCGCGTAGAGTCTTTTCGACTCCTCGCACCATCCGTACACGCTCTATAGCGGCGTCCGAGCAGATTAATAGATCTACTCGGTACTCGCTGTATCTTGTTTGATCGCTCTCTGTCTTTCCCGCTCGCTTCTTGTTGTCCCTCTTTTCTTCCTGTCTTTTTATTCATGTCGAACTTTCTATTCTGGAATGTTCGCGGTATTGGCAACGATGCGTCTTTGGCTAGGCTAAAACGCATTGTCAGAAAGCACTCGGTTGTCCTGATTGCTCTCATGGAACCTTTCCTAGATCCGGAGGGCATACCCAAAACCGTTTTATCCTTAGGATTTGACGGCGGATATGCCAATATCGGCGGTAAGATTTGGATTTTATGGTCCAAATCCCTTGCGGTCCGCCCAGTTTTCGATTCGTCTCAGCTCTTCTCCGTTGCCTGCTCGTCTCATTTTATCGATTCTCCTTTTCTCTTCTCGGCTGTTTACGCAAAATGCGATCGTTCGGAGAGGTTATCACTTTGGACCGACATTTTAGGTCTCGGTTCCTTGGGATTTTCTCTCTCTATGGTTGGCGGCGATTTTAATATCGTCGCTTGCCAGGCAGAGAAACGGGGAGGAGCAGCCATCAACCGTCTTGCGATGGCGGATTTCAACTCGTTCATTGTTAGCTCTAGTCTCTCTGAGCTTCCTTTTGTGGGCTCTGCTTTCACCTGGTCGAACAACCAGGAGGGACCTAACCGTATCCTTTCTAGGCTTGACCGGGTTTTCGGTTCGGAGGAGTGGTTCCGCTTACCATATTCATTCTCAATCGCTCATCTTCATCGGACTTTCTCAGACCATATTCCTCTGATTGTCCGATGCTCACCTTTTTCCCTTTCGGGGCCCTCCTCCTTTCGCTTCCAGAGCATGTGGAGATCTCACCACACATTTCATCAAGTGGTAGCTAACTCTTGGAGCGTTCCCATTGTTGCCGCTCCCTGTGCTGTTTTCAGTCGAAAGCTTAAGCGTCTTAAGAACTATCTTAAGGTTTGGAACGCTGAAGTGTTCAAGAACATCTTCGATCGTGTCCGTTTGGCCGAAGAATCTCTTATCGTTGCTGAATCTTTGTTAGACGATTTTCCGACCGCGTCTAACAAGGAGGTGTGGGCTTTTGCTCAAGCTAACTTCTCCTCGGAACTTCGCATCGAGAATGACTACCTCCGTCAAAAGGCGAGGGTCAAGTGGGTGGTCGATGGTGATACGAACTCCAAATTCTTCCACTCTTATAATCGTAAGAAGAATAACCTTCTTACTATTCGTGAAATTTTGCGTCCTGATCAATCTACGGCCTCCTCCCCGGAGGAAGTAAAAGACACCATTTTGGCTCATTTCCAAACCTTTCTAGGAACTCCGTCGGTTGCGGTAACCGATCCTGCGCTCCTAGCCTTCATTCCCCGGTTGGTACTTTCTCCGGAAAGTGACAACATTGCGGATCTCCCATCTCCTAAGGAAATCCATGATAGTGTCTTCGCCCTGAGTAAGGATAGTGCCAGTGGCCCCGACGGCTTCAACGGAACCTTTTACTGGTGCTCGTGGCCTATTATTCAGGCTGACTTCTGTCTTACCATCCAATCTTTTTTCTCCGGAGGGTTTCTTCCCTCTAGCTGGTCCTTCTCCAACCTGTTTCTTATTCCAAAGTGCGAAAACCCGCGGTCCTGTGGGGATTTTCGTCCGATTAGCCTTTGCAACTTTTCGAATAAAGTTATTTCCAAGATCCTGGCTAGCCGTTTGGCCCCTTTCCTTGAACGTGTTATCTCTCCTTCTCAAGCGGGATTTGTTAAAGGGCGTTTAATCTTTGATAACGTCCTTTTGGCCCAGGAATTGATCTCCCAGCTTGATAGGAAAGTCAGGGGATCTAATGTTGTCTTCAAACTGGATATGGCTAAGGCCTATGATCGTATGTCCTGGTATTTCGTCATTAAGGTTTTGAGGACTTTTGGTTTTCCTGAAATCCTCATTGACTTGATATGGAGGCTGATCTCCAACTGCTGGTTCTCTGTGCTCATTAATGGTTCGGCTAATGGGTACTTCAGGGCGGGGAGGGGTTTGCGTCAGGGAGACCCGCTATCGCCTTCGCTCTTTGTGATCGCAACGGAAGCTTTCATTCGCGGTATTCAGACCTTAATGATTTTCGGTCAGATCCAGCGCTTTGGTATTCCAAGGGGTTGTCCCCTGATCTCTTCCTTATCTTTTGCTGATGATATTGTCATTTTCTCTAATGGCAGTCGTTCCTCTATCCGACGGCTCCTCTGTTTCATCCATCAATATGAGAGGTCCTCGGGCCAGCTCGTTAACCCTTCCAAAAGCTGCTTCGTCCATGCGAAGGACTGTTCATCCTCTCGATCTTTCTAGATTGAGACCTTCTCGGGGTTCAAGGAAGCTTCCCTTCCTATTCCTTACCTGGGAATTGTTCTGTATCGAGGTAGGAAGCTAAACGCTTTCTTCGATCCTCTAACTGACAAGGTGAGGGGTAAGATCATTCGTTGGAATGCGGCTCTTCTTTCCCAGGCCGGTAGGTTGGTTCTCATTAAGTATGTTCTAGATTCAATGGGAATTCATGTCTTTGCGGCTATGACCCCTACCTCCTCTTTCTTCCAGTCGTATCGGTCCTTGGTTTCGTCGTTCTTCTGGGGCAACAAGGACGACGTCCGTCGTCACCACTGGATTTCATGGGACACGATATGTCGCCCCAAAAGCGAGGGTGGGTTGGGGCTTCGTAACCCTAAGGATCTTTGTGCTGCTTTTGCCAGTAAGTTGTGGTATAGGTTTGGTTCTAACGACTCTTTATGGGCGTCTTTCCTTCACGCAAAGTATCATAGGCTGGTGGGTTCTAATTTTACGGGCTCCCCATCCTATGCAAGTGAGACCTGGAAGCACATGCAATCTGTGAAGTCTTTCTTAGATTCTCATGGCGGACTTTCGGGCTGGGATGGCTCTTCCTTTTCCATTCTGAGAGCTTGGTCTTCGGTTAGAATACCCTGCCCCTCCCGTCCTATATTCTCCTTCATTTGGGATTCTCGTACTCTGCCTAAGGTCTCTCTTCTGATGTGGCGTATCCTACATGATGGGTTGCCACTTGACGAGAATCTCAAAAAGTTAGGCATCCCTTTAGCCTCCCGCTGCAGGTGCTGTGGCATAGGGGAAACGGAATCGTTGAACCATTTGTTCTTCGACAGTTTCTCTGCCGATCTTGCTGGAATTACTTCGGAAACCTTGTTGGTGTTCGAGGAATTGCCAGATCTGCTAATGATCTTCTATCTAACTGGTGGGCCAGGAACCCCGGGAAATCACTACGTTCGATCATTTTCTGCTTGATTCCTTGTCTTATCTACTGGCACATTTGGTGCGCGCGGAATAAGGCAATCTTTGAGAGCTCTCCTATGGACCCCCTGACCATTATACGACAAGTAAGGAATGACATACTCCTTGCTTTCCGAGGAAGACCTTTCAGAGGATCCACGGGCTCCCGTATTAGGCGTCTAGTTGGTCTTCTTTCAATCTCGTGTGCAGTTAGTTCAGTGAGAACCGGAGTTGGTTGAAAACCCTTAGTGGGGCGTTGGCCTCCTTCCATCGCTCTCGATCCACTCTCCCCTCCCCCTGGTTTTTTGTGTTTTGATGTGCTTGCTATTTTTTCAGGTCTGGGTGTCTTCGCTAGTTTTTGTCTGCCAGATTTTTATTATTGGTTAGATTTGTGCTCCGTTGGCTATGGCTGAGGTTGGCTTTTAGGGTACTCTATTCTATTGCCCGCGTGGCGCTTGTAGTGCTAAGTGACACCATCATTGGGCGTTGGCCTTGCCGGAGCTCGACTGGTGTTGTCACTTGGGAGACTTGGGATATTGTGGCCGCTGTGAGTTGGTTGCATTTCTGCTCGAGCTGGGTTTTGGTCCTCTTAGCGTTATTCTTCAGTTTGGTGGGGGTTGGTATATTTTCTGGTGGTCTGGACTACACATTTTCTGGTGTAGCGTGGTAGCTGGTAGTGTGGGTTGTTCTTTATTCAGTTGACTGTTGGATTGCCTGACTTCTTTCTGGCCTTGAGTTTTTTATTTTTTCTTTTCTTTTGCTCATGTGCGTTCTTGATCAGTTACTGTTGTCTTTGATTTGGGAGGCATATTTCTTTCATATGCCTGGCCATCTTTTGTGAGCCCCCGGAGAAAGGCTTTTTTTCTCCTGTTTGATATATATTTTCTTAAAAAAAATGTCAACTTAGGCACTATATTAACTTTGTAATTATAAAAATCATTTGACAAAAATATTAGTGTTTTATTGTATCTATCTTGGTGTTCTATTGCATTTAATAGAGAATGACATTGACAGAAAAAACTGGCTATTGATACGCATTGAAAATGGAAAGTGAATTAAAAAAACAGTTAGGGTACTAAGTTTTTTTTTTGAATAGAGTTAAACAGGGCCAGTCCAATACAAAAACGGGTATCATATACTAACCCGAAGTCACAACCAAATAACAAAACAAACTCTAGAATTGCCGACATCCCAAACCCTAATCACTTTACGCAGCCAAAAAATCAAAAATGGCTGCCGATGCTCTTGCTCTTACAAATGGCGGACGATGCTCTTCAACTCTTCGCTAAATCGTCTTCTTTCCTCAACCCACTACTCTCTCCACGCTTCTAGTAAATTAATAAAACTAATATGAATATGCTCACGAATTTGAGTAACTGGATATAGAGCGCAAATATAATAGCGTATGAAAAGCATCCATCTATATTGCGAGATTTATCCATTCCATAAAGCCTGAATATAAAACACACCTACAGCCCACAACCCCACCACAACACAAAACCCAAAAAACCCACCAAAAAAAGAAAAAAAAGGGCGATGAAGTGTTAGGTGAATGCCCTAGTTGAAATAGAAAATAAAGTATATCAGATTGAAAGGTTTAGTGGTATATAGAGTTAAAGTAATGATGGGTCGGGTGATCAAAGCAACCTTAATTTTAGTAAAAGCTCGTTCGTTAAAGAAAATATAAAGGAAGGAAACAATCAAGTATGAGAAATAATAAAATCATTAAAATGATTACCTGATCTTAATGATAGGACAAGTAGTAGGGTAGAAGCAAAGAAAAAGGACATGAGATATTTTTTGGACTACAAAACTTGGACCTGAGCTAGCACGAAGCAGGATTAATGAGTAATTTCCAAAAAAATAATAATAATTTCATTTCTTATTAGGTCTATTAAATCTAAATTTATTTAGATCTCATCTAATTAATTTTAGATAAAATCAATATTTTATTTGATTTTGTAAATAATGTTATATTTTAATGTTATCTAATATAATATAATATAACATTCGTATCATATACATAAGTGTGTATACGTAAAAGTACAACATATACAATGTACCTTGTTTAACATGTCCGTTTATAAGTGCTTGGATTTACAGCGGAACAGACATATTAGCCCCTCAATATACATACGTGCTCACTATAAAACATGTTTGGTTTAGTGACGGTCGCAAGCGATGACAAGTGACGGCTAAAAAAGACGGTCGTCGCTAAACGCGAGATATACCGTCAGGCCGAAAGCAAAACATTTTCACATTCCCTCTTTTTTTTTCCAACCTGCTGCCGATTCCAAACCCCCCCTCCAACCGCCTCCTGCCGACGCCAACCGCCTCCTGAAGCCGTCGTCGCCCTCTGTTGCTGTTGCGTTTCCTCCATCTTCTTCGATTTCCCATTTCTAGGTATAATCTCTAAACTTTAATTTTTGACAATAATTTGATTATGGGTTGGAATATGTTAGAATAATTGATATTAGTTGATGGTATTAGTTTATTAGTTGATTTGGGGATAAAATTAAAACCCTTATTTAGACAATTAGTTGATTATGGATTTGAAATTGATGATTATTATGTATTAGTTGATGATAATGGTATGTTAGTTGATTTCGGGTAGTTAATAAGTGGTTTGATTACTTAATTTGTAAATAAAAATTAGGGTTGATTTAAAACTCAAAAATTAGTGTGTGATCGTACATTAATAGGCTTTTTGATAAGTGTACAATGTTTGATAAGTGCGAATGAATTATTAAATTTTAAAAGGAGCATATCAACAACAAATATTCTAGTGAAATGGATTTTGTAAAAAAATTAAGCAATGAATATATCAACAAATAATTCTACTGAAATCGATTTTGTAATAAAATTAAGAAATGAATATAACAACACATATTCTTCTAAAATTGATTTTATAAAATGCTAAAAAATTAACATAACAAGAACAAATATTGTACTAAAATCGATTTTGTAAGGAAATTTAGAAATGAATATAACAACAACAAATATTCCGCTGAAATCGATTTTGTAAAAAAAATAAGAAATGAATATAAGAATAGTTGAATGAATTATAAAATACGTTTTAAATTTTCAGATTTAACTAATAAATATTTAAATAGTTGAATGAATTATAAAATAGTTTTTGTAGTTGTTAAAATAGTGACTGTAAAATGTGTTTTAATTTTTTAATCCCTTAGAGAGTTTTTGCCCCGTCTGACAAGTGTTGTATATGATCGTTATATGGATATTCGTTTTTTAACATAACGGACATCTATATTCATCTGATACAATATTTGTTGGATTTGTCCCTGTATTGGACAAGTTACAAACATAATAAAGTAATTACATTTTATAAATCATTTCATTTTAAACGGTTTACAAAATTTCGACAGCGCTTCCTTCTCGTTTCCTGTGTACATGCATTTGTGTAGGATACATGGAACAAAAGGGATGTGCTGCCGAAATTTGTGTACGATATAGGATGTTAGACTGTTGGCCTCATTGGGACGACATCCCACCGCATACCAAGAACGCTATATTGGCTGATGTACCGGTAAGTATAAGTTTGTATTTCGGTTGAAAATTAATATAATGTACATAATTCAAACTAATTTCAATATGCAGGTAGCGGTGCATGTAGACCCAGAGGATATGGATATTTTTACCAATCACTGGAACAAGAGGATGAGAAAAAAGAATAGGGACACTCTGTCTAAGGCTAAAAATGCAGGAAAAAAATCCAATTGGATGGGCGCTGATGTGTGGGCTGAGTATCTCCGGCTCTGGGAAACTCCTGAAGTGAAAGTAAGTTATATACTTTTGCATTGTTGTTATAATTTTTTTAAATTTCGTATGTTTGTTGCAGTAATTTAGTTAATCGTGTATCTAATTTGTAGGAATTATCTGCTCGGAACCGTGCAAATAGAAATAAAAATCCTGCTTTGCACCGTGGCAGCTCCAAATCCTTCCAAGAACATAGAAGAGAGTTAGTAAATTTATAAATTGTGTGTATAAATATCTAAAATGTTGTTTAATCATATTTGTAACATTATTTATTCATATGTATATACTTCCAGGAGGCAAGGTACAATCGCGAGCCTACAATGGCTGAGGTCTTCACGGCCACGCATGCTGTTGAGCAAACAAATGAGGAAGGTAACGTTTCATATGAGTGGACGAACGATAAATCTAGATCTGTAATGGTAAACATGCTTATCCGTAATGGCAATGTTTCATATTCCTTTATTTCACATTTCATAAACTTTAAATTGAATATTTATCGTGTCAAACTATTGTTCGTAATCGCAGGAGTGATATGAAGTGGAGCGGGCACGAGTAGCGCAGTCCACCGGACGGGCAGACTTAACGTTTGAGGAGTCAAACCGCATATGGGATGCTATTATTGATCCGCCTTCGTGAAATAGGCGGTACAGTTACGAAAATCAGGAGGTAGATTTCTTTATTTACTAATATATAAATTTACACATACAAATGAGTTTAAACTTAAGTGAACAAATTATAAATTGAATAAGGAACCTGAATAATTGAAATAAATAAATTGCAACCAATGCGTAACATTTAATTATAAATATTAGCCACATAATTAATCAACATTTTTGTTCATACTGTTTACAATGTTCATAAATTATAACTAGATATCAACTATTTCACAGGCGTTAATATCCCAGAGGGCTTACAAGAGATCCCAAGCCGAGGAGGAGATTGCTCAAATGAAAAAACAGCTGGAGGAGATAAACAATTGGAGGAAGAGCGCATTGGCGCACCAGCTAGACGAGCATATTGCAGCATACTTAGCACAACATGGGACGATGCTTGGAGAGGATGGGTCGGGTGACGACGATGAGTAGGTATGCTTGTGTTTCTATCGGATTTTCATCATCTTGTTTTGTAGTTATGTGACATTTGTGTATATATTTGATACTTGTTCGTTGGTTTTGGTGTTTGATGGGTTAGTGGACATTTATGTATACATGTGATTTATGGAAAGTATTTGTTCGTACGGTTAAGTTGTTTGATGGATTTGGGATGTTCCGTTTGATTGGTATGATATATTTATATGGTGGTGATGAAATGTTTATGTATATTTATATGTTGCCTTATATATATGATTATTTGTGATTTGTGTGCACTATAAGAAAACTGCTCATTAATGGCAAAATAGTACAACGTTGTTTCTTTGAATGCGGTCGTTATTCATTTTTCCTTTCCTAATCCCTTTATCGAACGCTGTCAGATCATTATTTTAGTAGAAAGACATGTACAGACACTTCAATTTTTTATAGGCCGCCCATTTCATAATTTAACCTTTCCTAATTTTTTCGTTTCCCTCTTCCATAGCCCTAACATAATTTTCCACCATCTTTATCCAACTAGCAACATCTACTTCCATCTCTATTGCCTCCACTCTATCACCTTCACCTCAGCTTGCATCTTCACCGCTGCCAAGGCCTGTTTTTGGGCAATCCCTAAAGAAAACATCGGCACAAAAAACAACCTAAATACAAATTGCAACTTACTCGACTACATCATCCAAATCGTAGTGCGTAGCTGGCGGGGACACCGCAGTAGGTCCTTTAGTGCTCCTCTAAACTTTGTGCTAACGGGCTAGTCGACTTTACCACCTGCCTCATCCGATTGCAATTTGTGAAT
This sequence comes from Allium fistulosum, assembly GCA_030737815.1. NCBI lineage: Eukaryota > Viridiplantae > Streptophyta > Magnoliopsida > Asparagales > Amaryllidaceae > Allium > Allium fistulosum. The sequence goes on along the minus strand of CM060907.1, from coordinate 895,303,281 downwards.
TTCTCCAACTGTTGGTTGATTTGATTACTGAATGACTATGGTATATTTTCTATATTTACATGATTTGTTGAGTATTATATTTCATTATTATGATTACCAAATTTATGACGTGTTTCATATCGACCTCACTTATTAATGGATGTGGACATTCTAGACAAAGGCAGAGAGCTGAGGAAATGGTAGAAGAGACTTCCAGACAAAGGCAGAGAGCTGTAGAAAATGAAGAGGAGGTTTTTCGTATGGAGCATGATTTTGAAGCATTGAGGTCATATTTAAGTAGTCTTATTAGTGTTCTAGAAACCCTCCATCCTTCCGAAAAGAAATTTCAAAAAATGGACAAGCTCTTTGAGAGGTATGGCCACATATCAGATATTCGATTTGTTTTAGTACGTTATTTTCTTGATCTCTCCTTTATCAATAGATGGTTGTATTTGTTCTTTTTTAAACTGCATTATCCAATATCCAAGATAATTTATTGTGGTTTGTTGCTAAATTGGGGTGTGACTGAAAATAGGCACGTCCTAAAACTAATCATCTAACAATATCAAAGTTTTAAACACCTTATCATTTGTATTAGGAAGTACCCTTTATCTATTTTCTCCACATGTATGTCAGTAAAATGGCATATGGCTTTACTGTTCACTTTTAAGGCTACAGGATTCAATATTATGGAGGCTAACATACAATTTAGTTTCCGATATAACTAATGATGAAGGGACATTTTAAACTTTGACTAAAATTTATATTCAATTTGTTGAAGATTATGCATATAATCCCTAATCGAACTTTGAAAAATGACAGAAGTACTATAGTGTACACATTCGACTATTTGATTGTAGATACCATAATTCATAATGAAAATTGGTGTCAAATGCCTTGGTGAGGTTTTAGTGCACCTTCATATAGGCTCCTTCATCTACATAATTCAGGTGAATAGGATTGTTAAATGTTAGCCTTGATATGATTTTTTTTAGCCCTCTTTATTAACAGTTTTCTGATGCATCCTTCCAAAATTGTCGATATAGGCCCCTCTGTCATCTTTGCCTTAATTGCACTGAATTGAGATTAGTGGAAACAAACATACAATTGTGTAGTGGAATAACAGTTTTCCATTATCCAGTCTGAATTTTGACTCCTAGTTCAGACCTAAGATTATCACATCCTTTTTTGTTTCTTCCTCTTCTTCTTTAAGTTTGTGCCTTTGTATTTTTTCTTCCTAGGAATATACTTGATCATGAGGCCCTAAGCTATGTGCATAGCAACTGAAAATGGCTAGACTACTGAAGTATGAAGTAGGAGAAGACACATGAAGGTACTAATTGAATTATCATGTTAGTTGAATTATTAATGAAGTATGAGGAAAATTACTCAGGCAATTAATTCAATATTCATATTAGTTTATAAAATGTGATCTAAAAATCATGTTTATTCTATGTAGGTATATTGTTGCAATTACAATATTGGGGTTTCTTTATACATTGATGTAGCTAATTGTAAGATTTATGGGCAGTGAGAAGGTACTTAAATATGGTATTTTATTTTATTTTATTTTGTAGCAATGTATTCTGATATTGAGTTGTAGACTTATGGATGATGTGATTATTTAGTTTTAGATGTTCTCTTCCAAGGAATTTTATAAGACAACAGCCGTATCTCATGAAGGATAAAATTTGAAGAATCCTAATATATTAGCCATAGTCCATGAGGAAGAAATGGATATGGCAAAAGGGGATATGCTGCTTCACACATAGGCAAGTAATATTATGTAATGTGGTGTTCGTATACCCTTTTTTACGTATTTTGTTTTGGCCTACATTATATGATTGGAAGGTAGCAGTATACGTTTATCAACATCTAACATAGGAGGATTTTCTGAAAACTGATAAGTCTACATGCATTAGGTTGCTGGAAAAAAAGGAAGGAACGATCACCTAAGGTATAGTACGTAGTACATTAGAAAGATAAGCTCTGTAGTTAATGCAGAAAAGAATACCACTTGCCTTCATTTGTCATATACAGTTTAGTATATAATGAGATTTAAAAATTATTTTGTGTACATGATGAGTAGGCATTATATTGCCATATTTCTAATGTTCACATTTGCATGAACACCCATGGTTTAGTACATTTGTGGTTTTTGATTTCTGTTTATAGGCATGATTACTGAATATCTGCATGTAACTATTGAAATGTGTTTAATGTATGGGTTTTTATTGTTAGGAGCATACGATACTTGTTGAAATCAGTCAAGTTTTTCAAAATTAATTACAACTTAAAACGTAAATAAATCTAAAATTATCATCCTCAGTTTATATTTATAGACTAGCTAAATTATATTCTTATAGCCAACCATGGACAGTATTTTGCTTAGACAAAAATACATGTCAACGGAGCTAAAAGGCATGTGGATTTTCTTTAATCAAAACAAAAGATATAATGCATGTATCACATAGACTGAGACCCAGTAATGAAAATTTTAATAGCCTTGGATCAGGATCTGACCTGGTTAATAAAAAAGCAAAGTGTTTAAGGTAAGCAAAAAGAAAAATGATGGCTGTCATTTATAATCAGTTAGGTAAGGACATTCATGAACATGACAAGTAACACATAAATCTTTAATGTGTAAAAATAAAAATAAAAATAAAAATATAGAAGAGAAAAGAAATGGAATAAATTTGAGCAAATTCTACAAGAATTAACCTATTAAATGATAACAATATACAACAAAAATATGTCTCGTTAAAACTAAAATCGCCCTCTCAATCAAAAAAGAAAACTGAGTAACTCTTCAGTCTAGTTCAATGATTTAGTAATGGCTACCCAAACTCATGCACATTTCAATCAAGTAAATATGCAAGTAATCTAACTTTATTTGCCTAGAAAAAGAGAAAGAACAACATATATTCTGGCAATGTATATTTTACTCTTGTTGTCTTATCCCAATACTTCTCAATTCTCTTAGATGACAGACAATCTCCTGTATAAATTGTATACCACAACTTCCATTTCTAAGTGAATTAACAACATGTTCAAGAAAATTAGTACCAGAAAGGTATAATTATAGTGTACATTTTTACAAGGCAGTGCTACAAAGGCAGTACACGAACTTCCTTTTACAAGGCAGTGCTACTGCCTTCTACAAAGGCAGTGCACGAACTGGCTTTTACAAGGCAGTAGCACTGCCTTGTAAAAATGTACGATATAATTTTTTACAAGGCAGTGCTCAGTGCTACTGCCTTGAACGAAGGTAATGCTACTGCTTTGTACAAATGTAGAAAGGCAGTACATGCACTGCCTTTTTCTAGGTATTGTATTATTTCTATATTTAGTTGATTTAAGGAAGCATAGCTCATGTTGCCTGCAACTGACAAATAAGACAGATCAATATATAGCATTTAAGGTATTTAATGTTCATATTTTGCTTAAGATATTAATTTTGCTAACTTTAATCTTAAACAGTTAATTTAGAACTGTGTTTGGAATTTGTAGGTGAGAACAATTAATCCAAAGAACTATTATGTGCACAGGGTTGTAGGGATTGTTGTTCCTGGATCGACATGTGATATAACAGGTAAATTCATTTTTAGATTTCCATTGCAATATTGTGAATGGGTAAGCAATTTATATTATTGATTATTGATAATATGGATTTCTATCATATATAAATCACTTCTTTTTTTAATCTCTATGTTCATTTATTGTTTTATTTGGTAGTTGACCTTATAAAATTTCATGTTTTTGTTTTTATTAATATCATGCACCAAGAACTAGAAATAGAAAGCAAATAGGTATAATACACACGCACACACCATGAGCTAAACCATAAATTAAATTCAACTCAACATCACTCGGTCAGTCCGGGCAGAGCTAAGAACTGCGTTAAATAACCTTCTAAAGGTACCTTTTTTTAATGATAATTTTTGCATAACAGATAGTTGATATATGGCTGGCATGTACTTTTTTTAATAGTCGATGACATGTACTATGCTATTATTAGAACTAACAGACATAAGATAATTTATTTATTCTGTCTACAAGTTTTAATATCTGATAATATACTTTTTAAACACTAACAGCATGTATAAATTGAACTATTTATTAATTTGTATTTTTTTTATGTATTCATCAATAGGATGATGGTATTCTTGTGATTCCTACAACCTCGTATTTTCATGTTAAACGTTGCTCAAAGAATAAATTATCACCTGAGATTGAAGACCGATTACTAGCTTTATTAAGCATAGCAGGGATGTCTGGTTGCTGTCAGGTACACTATCAAGCATATATCTGTAGATGATAGTGTTATTTTTTGAAGGTTGGTTACAGAGAAAAATAAGTTTGTCTAAATAGGTCTTTCACTCCCTCAAGAGAGCTGATAATTTTTTTCTTTCAGGTTGCTGTTCCTCTAGGAAAGCATGATAACTATAATGTATCTATGTCGTTCATTGCTTCACATGGAGCTGATAAGTTTTTACTGGATACATTATCAGATATGCATTCATCTATACAAGAACAAATCAATGCTGTATCCAATTGTGTTCCAACAGAAGATATAAATAGTGATATGGATGTTTCTGAGCTACTAAAAGAAAAGGTAATTTGTTTGATCTTGCAGAAAAATTATATTCTGTAACTTCTACACCATTTCGAAGTTTGGACTGCATTGAAGTCTGTAATCCAAGTACCAAATCGTCTTTTGGATGAACTTTGCATTGAATAATAGTTTCTGAAATTGTTGGAATTGTTTTGCATACTGACTTATTGTACTGCTTTTCAACAGTGATGCATTTTCCTAATTATAATTCAAATATGAAGCAATCAATGATAAACATGTATGTTTATAAACTTTTCATCTCTACTTTTTAGGTGGCAATGCTCAGCGAATGACATGGTTCTGTTTCAGTTCTCAGTTAGCCTAGTGTTTAAAACACTCTAATAATTAAATATAGTTGAGTGATATTACACTATTATCATCGAAAATATTCAAAAGGCATCAATGTCAGTTTAATGATACCTTAAGAGGGTTAAGTTCGAGTTTGGCATATGGCATTTGGGACAGTGAGAGGAAGTGGGTGATTGGGTTTTGCTGTTTAAATCATATTTATAACTGAAAATGCAGTTTTTGTTCTTCTGCATTGTATAATGCTTGGTAATAATCCGCTTCTTGTTGCTGTATTTTCTAAATCACACGTTACTTTTGTTTTATTTCACGTCAATGTCTGTTTAGTTAAACTGATGTACTGGCAGTCTATTTAGTTAAAATGATGTACTAACAGTCTTTATCTTTTTTGTTATGAAAAATTATATAACTTTCGGATGATGTTTGGATTTGAAAAATAACTTATGTGCTTCGTTTTGACAGGTGTTGTATGATGATACCGGGGTTACTACAAGCTGGAAGGAAGGAAAAATTATTTTGCTGCATTCATTCTCTTTCAAATCGGTCATGCTTGGATTAACGTATTTTGTATTGACGTTCATATATCTTTGCTTTTAGTATGTATCGTTTTGGTCAGCTATGGTTGTATGTATTGTTTTTTTTAAGATCACAAATATGTGAAACTTTGTGTATGAAATATTATGGATATATATTTAAATATATATTGTGGTTTGGCTTATGTCTTCATTTGATTACATACATCATTATGTGATAATTGTGTTTTTTGAAATTTTATAATATATTAATAGAATTGTAAGCTTGGATGTACCTAGTAAAAAGACTGCAGGGATAAAAATTTATAGCGTTTTAACTGTGCTATGGAAAGGTTGTTTTTTCAATTTTATATACTACAGCATTATGATAGTGCTATAAACAATTTTCATAACAAAAAAACAACGCAATAAAAGACAGCAAACCGCTATAGAAAGTAGCTGTACTTATACATACAATGTACTATTGCATCAGATAATGCTGTAAAATATTGTGTTCTATAGCATATGACGATGTTGTATATTTCATATGTGTGCCAGCCTGTTTTTACATAGCAGTCATGAAAACGCTATAGTTTCACTTCATAGCGACTTTCCAAGGCTATTAAAAGTCATGTTTACAGCACTCATAAAACGCTATGAAATGTCCTTGTCCATAGCGTCTCTTATAGCGTTTTATATGTTGTTGTTATAGGTCACTGACCTATTACAACATGTTAATATACAACGTAAGAAAAAATGCTATAATAGCTTCTAATAGCGTTTTTTAAACGCTATTAAAGGGTGTTTTTGTTGTAGTGGTGAGATTATATGATGGAAGGAGTGGTATTAGTTGTGAAATTGAATGTATATGTGTTGGAAAGAGATATGAAATTGGTTGTGTGGTTGGTTGGATCGAAGAGCAGAATTGGATATGAAATTTAGCCCAGCTTAGCGACAGCTAGCGACGGCCATCGATGGCCATTTGGCCCAGTTTAGTAACGGCTAGCGACGGCCTTTTTGTTCCAGATTAGCGATGGTTAGCGTCGACTTATGGCGCCATCCCGGTGTTAACTAATTTGCCACGTGTACAGCAATGCGTCGCCAGCCATCGCTATATTGGTGATGGAGCCGTCGCTTTACTGTGTAGCGGCGGGTTATATAGCGACGACCGGCGATGGCTAGCGACGTTTTTTTGCCGTCACTAAAGCCACCGTGTTTTGTAGTGGCTATATATATATATATATATCTGTGTGTCTGTGCGCGCACGCGTAGTTTTATATGATGTAAAATAATATATGTAAAATGCACATATTTATATAAATACACACACACATATTGATATATATATATATAGTTGACATTATAATATGAAATATTGTAAATATTAATATAAATAATTTTGAATTTAAATACAAGTTAAAATTTCAAATTTCAAATCTGGATTTGTATAATAAAATATCTATAGATTTCAAATTAATATTTAAATTTTAAATATATATATATACATATTATGTATATTTCAAAAATAATTTTTTTTACTAAATATACATATATATATTAAATTTATATTTATAAATATATATGTAATAAATATATATATATAAACAAGTTTAATGTGAATAAATAGGTAAATAATTAAATTAATATATATTTACATATACATAGCCTTAATAATATTAGTCAAAATAAGATTTTCCAACTAATAGAAGCTTATGGTTTAAAATATTTTTTTGACTTAAGATTTTTGTACGGAAATCATAAAAAAAATTAATATTTTGATTACGAAAACTATTCTAAAACATATGCATATTTTTTATAATATATAAATGTAATTTATAATATATATATATATTTACTAATATTAATTATATATAATATTAAAATATGTTATATACATATAATATATATATGTATATGAATTTATATATATACACGCACATATATTTTATAGTTTCGGAAATCATAATGCATATATATATATATTAACTAAATTTAAATATATATTTTATATGAATATGTTTGTATTTTAAACCCATTTTGTTTTAAAATCATTTTAAAATATTATTTATATTCGAATTATTTTTAATAATATGGGTGTAAGCTATATGTTCATATATACATACATTATTTCTTATGTAATGCATACATATATAGATATTATCATCCAATGTAGATAGCGTAGACATATGTGGAATCGATATCCAGAATCCAAAAAGAGCTACCAATCTGAAAGCAGCAACCACTGATCTATTATTTGTATTTAAGTTGTGTTTTAAAAGCTTGAAAATTGAGGAGCAATGGCAAGGGGAGGCCGTCCATATCTGGTCTAGATGGGGAAAAACTCAAGTGCCCTAGAGTGGGTTTTTTTAGTTGTTTGAATAGTAGAGATTCAAAGGAGTTTAAAGGGGATTTGGATCCACATTCTTCTCTTACTATCTTCTACATTTTTGAATTGTTATTCAACTCCACTCCAACCTCTTATGGTCGGCCACTATATGCCCATATTTGGACCACGAAATTACTTCATTCCCAATCAATAATAAATTATTTAAATCTAACTCAAATGCTCATCGATATCGTATATCGATACGTGTGTATATGAATTTTATATACGCACTATTTTAATACTGATCAGCATAAATTAAAAAAATTATAATTAATATTTCATAAATATTAGCTTTTTTAACCAATTTAATTAATTTATTACAATTATAATTAATTAAATCAGGTGGTAATAGGAGTATTCAATGTTTCGGTTGTGTGACTCTTAGGTGTAAATGGGTCAACGATTATTATCAACCAATTTGAATATTAATGTTCACACGTCACCTTCTCTAGTGGTGTGACATTATGGACAAATTTATCATTTACATGGCTTCAGTAAAATCCAATTTTACTTATTTAAGTGTCGCCCATTTGTGATAATTATTTACACTAATTCTATTGGTCAAAATTATATCACATTAGGACTTATGGAATTTGGTAATGGCCAAAAATCCAATATTGTTCATATTTAAACTTTATAGTCCAAACACAAAGTCCTTGGTTCAACGATAACAATTACTTTTAATCGAACTACTCTAACTAGAGACTTTGACTTTGAGTAGACTTCGGTTGACCATGATGCTAATGTCATATAACCGAGGCGACGAATCCTCTATTGAATAGTCCTTCACATCTAATGCTTCCATTCGACCCAATTATAGTCATTCAAAGGTTGTTTGCCTCGATTTAACTATAATCAAAGCAGAGTTTCCATATTAAAGCTCAATAGTATTCCCAAGTCAAGAGAATTATGTAATATTATCATATCGATATTTTTTATTTGACCTTAGTTATATTAACCAACAGAAAACAATCGAGTGAGTCATTCCATGGTTATCCAATAACTCTCAGTACGTAATCACTTGGGGCCCCCAGCAGTCATGAGTAATAAATAGCCCAACCTTTTAAGAGCGTTACAAACTCTAGTCTCAATAAATGCATCGATATCTAGTCTCGAAATATCTTGAGTATGAATATTTAAAATGACGTGTTTATTATATATATTGTAATAAAATATTTGTAACACCCCACATCCCTTAGTATAGACAAAAGGACAGACTAAAATATGTGGTGCGTTGTAGGTATAACTAAAACTAGCAGAGACTAAGATTCACAAGGAAAAATAGATAAAAACAGCGGAAACAATTAAAATAATAATTTGCTAAAAGTCAAACTTCATAATATAGAATTATAAAACCAATTAAATCATATGTCTCAAAATACCAATATATGTCTCATGAAATCAAAACCACGGTCTCATAAATATCAGAGTACAAACTATCCCTCACAAAGTGCCAGTACACGGAATAAGCTAAAAACTGAAGAAAAAAAGAAGAGAAATACATAAGAAATCTCTGCCAAAGAAGTCTCCAAGTGTCTGCAATCTATTGTCCTTGCTCTTGCTAGCCTATGAGGGGGAAATGGGGAAATGGAAGAGTGGGTCAGACTAAAAGTCTGGTGAATGATAGTAATTGCTAGAATCTTTAAGCAAAGTAAAAGTAATAGACTTTACAACAATTCTGGTATATAAAAAAAGAAACAAAGGAAATAGAAGAAGGAATAAGCTGGAAATGAATACGAATTAACTAGATCAACATAATTGATTAACTTTAATTTTTTTCACTTGTCTTTGATAGCTGCTTTGATTAGGCTGAATTCCTAATCCTATAATTAGGCTGAAATCCTCATTCTACACTTTGATCGGCCTACTACTCCATAGACCTACTACGGACTATACGCTATATAGCTCCCTACATAGAAGGCAATGGTGTCTACGAAACACACACATACTAAGCGCTTGGAACTCATAACGATTTATGAGCCATCATTGGAATTCGCACGCGTGACCACCACTAAGCTCGCGTTACCTGTTGTTCCACCTATTGGGTCTTCTTATTACCTCAAGCTCCAGCATAAGCGTGCCCCTCGTTTCACTTCAGGATTTTGTGTAACACCTCGTCTCACATCAGGGTTATGTGAGACACCTCGTTTCACTTCAGGGTTATGTGAAACACCGTGTCCATAGAAATAATAGGGCAAATGCTGTTGGTACTGGCCCATCATGCAAACAATATCTAGTTGCACCCCTTGCCTAAATCCTCTTGATTTGGACTTCTACTTATTGACCATTTACTACCGTTAATAACATAAGCGTGCCTCTCGTCTCACTTCAGGGTTATGTGAGACACCTTGTCTCACTTCAGGGTTATGTGAGACACCTCGTTTCACTTCAGGGTTATGTGAAACACCTTGTCCATAGAAATATGGGAATGTTATTTAGTACAGGTCCTACTTTAATTCTTTGCTTATTAACTTAGATAAATTATATAAATAAGCCTTTACTTTTGTTCTTACTATCTGTGCTTATTAATTTATCTTAAGTCTTAAAATAAGCCTCACTTTGTTCTATTTCTTATTATAACCTACGTTATAATCATGCTTATTACTTAGCCTAAGGTCTAAGTGTAAAAATAACCTTCTTTCATCTTATACTCTTTTTAGTTATAATTCTAAGTTATAACTAGGCCAATTATCTTTAATTAGTCCAATTTAAAAACAATATCATAATTAGGCTAAATTCAGTCTTAATTCCATTTTTATTATAGTCTTTACAATTTACATCTTATCTTCCGTTATTTCGGTATTCTTATCATTTTAATCCATAGTCGCGTTTAATCTATTCTAATCCATACGCGAAGAAGAAGGAGAAATAAAAGAAAAATGAAAATAGAAGAAAATCCAAAGCGTAGGAAAAAGGTGTAAATAACGCATAAATAACAGTAAATAAATTAAAATACTGTAATTAAACTATAAATAAATGGAAAATCTATAATTAACAGAAATTAACTAGAATTAACTGAAAAGAATAGCTAAAAGAAATAGACTTAAAATTATTCTAAAAATTGTAAGTAAACTACTAAAAAGGTTATTCCAAAAATTGTAGTAAAACTACAACTATTAGAAACCCTATTATTTTAAATCACTTAAAGAAATCTAAAATAATTACAATCACTCACCTGTGGTCCTAAGCTCTTCCCTTTTGGTCTTCCTGGATCCACTTGAGGGTATTAAAATATTTTTATTAAAAAGATTCTCTCCTTGGAAAATTATTCCTTTTAGGGTCCTTCCTGAAAAGGTGAACCCAAGCGGAGAAAATATAGAATGAGAAAAATTGTTAGGCCTAGGGTCTTAATTATAGGGGTAGAGGTTGATCTCAAATCGTTAGATTTGGGAATTGAATAGGATGCAACCACGTCATAGGCTGAATAGGAGCCATCAGATGGAAGCACGAAGGGACCGGATTGAATACAAGAATGCAAATCAACATGTAAAAAGCTTGCTAGAACCAATAGGAACGAAGGAAATTTCCTTTGCTTCCCATTCGTAGGTGGGTCGACCACCCTTGAAGCTAGGTCGATCGGCCGGTTACTTAGGCCTTGGGATGGTCGACCTCTAGGTCGACCTCCCTATATATATATATATATATATATATATATATATATATTCGTTGATTTTTGTTTCATGCGTATCTTCTTCATATTAACTCGGATCCTGACGTTCTATATGTGGAAATTGACAAGAAATTTACCACGGACACAATGGTGCAACTCCCGTGGTTCAATTTTGATAATTTCACTAAGTTATTTTATCATTTAATTAATTAACGAATTAATTATTATGGGTTAAATTTTGGGTTGTTACATTCTCCTCTCCTTAAGGGATTTTGTCCCTGAAATCTCCAAGGATAAAAGAATGAACTAAATGATTTCATCCAATATCTACAACCAACTACTCAACCATCAACCATTTATCCATTGTTCTTAAGTTTTCTAATGCGATTCATGTTACTTATGCAATTAGTGTAGTGTCAATGTCCCTAACTAATACAAAAGGTTAGGCGGTCCATTAATTCTGTTTACCTCCTTTTATGCAATCATGTCCGTGCCATGTATCCAAATGAATGCAAAAATCCCTAATGATAACTGATAGTTCTATATGCGTGCTATGATCATCGTACAAATGCAACAACCAGTTGATAGTCATCCATTTATAGCAACCATGAAAATAAATAAAAATGCAAATGCGCACACATCCATATGCATATGCTCTAGTCTCCTAGTTAGGCCGATCCCTAAGAGATAATAGTGCCTAGTGTAAGTATATGCGTCCATTAGCATCCACTAGCAAACACTTGCAACCACTTGCATACATTATCCATAACATGTTCTAATAACATGTTTACATCAAATCCTACCATCCATAGGTTAACTCCTAAGTTCTACCCTCCCAAAGGATAATAAAGGAAAGAACCTATTCAAAACTAAAGATGGAAAGTAGGAAATTCAAAAAATTACTATCAAAGAAATGCGGATATGAGATACGAATTTTCTCCAAATCAAATTTAGTTTTTTTTGAAGTCTTTTTAACCATGTCGGAACTAAGGCAATCCCTCTGTAGACTCTATCCAACACGAAGGCGACTAGCGTGGTCTTCCATAAAGAGCTTCGGAAGGTGTCACTTCAATGCTAGCTTGATAACTACTATCTTATGCGAATTCCACTAAAGAAAGATGCTTTTCCCAAGCTCTTCCAAAATCAAGAATATCCATTCTCAACCATGGGTGTCTTACAATTTTACCAACTCCATTTTATTGTTCTTCTTTAGTCTGCTCACATGAATCAACATTCCTAGGTTCTCACTAGAGTCCTATATACTTTATGGAAAATCTATTATTACTTCCAAAAGTAATTACTACTGTCTCCTTTATAGCCTTACACCTTTTATGTCACTCCTTTGGAAATGGTTCCTATCTATTCCACTTTTAAGAGTCTGGTTTGGTATTTATCCTCTCATTTCCAAAAAGTAAGGCTTCTAAATTTTCAAATCCTAAAATCTTTGTCCTTGAAAGTGTTATCTTTAAGTTCTTATTAAATCAAAAATACTCGGTTGCTTAACATTTTATTTTTCTAGTTTTGCATCCTTACATTTTTTGAATTTACATTATTTCCCAAACCTAGAGGGAACTTTCAAATTCTAAGTCCAAAACTTATTCCTTGCTTTCTTTTAAAGTTCTTTTCAGTTTTCTATTTGAATTTTGTAGTTCTACTTTTATTAAGTTTTTCATTTCAAAAACTTATTTACTTTTTCACCAAACCATCTTCTTTTAAAATATCCTTATGTGTTTTCAAAACATCTTCTTATTACACCTACAGTCTCATACCTTAATGTATTGGAACTGCTTTCTCTTATGAGAAATTATTAACGCTAAAATCTTCTATGAATCTTTTAAAAGAGGATTTCATGTTTATGTGAAATTACAAGGAACTTATTTTATATTTTTTTGAAATAGGCTATACAAAATATGGTGCTCCCCATATCTTGTTCATCTCTTTCATGTATTCCTTGTAACTTGCACAAAATATTTTTATTGGTTTCATAGAAAATTATATCATTATTCTTTTCATTCCAATAGATTAAAGTATGTTTAAATTATATTTTCTTATGGTGGACATCAGAAAAAATCACCTTCGAAACTGTTTTAATATATCCATAACCAAAAACATTTTCTTATACTTATTTAATTAACAAGTGTATTCGCAAATCACTTTTATTTCTACTCTTAGAAATTATCTTTTAAAAACAGATTTTTATTTGTGTTTAAAGCAGATGTTGCATAAAACACTGTTACTACAACTCAAAAATACTAGTGTATGAATTCAATTAAAAATAAATACTAATAAACCTCACATATTATGTAAAAACATTTCCTTTGGGAGTCACGTACTATAACGGTAGCGTTATAGTCTATGCTCCCTTTATTTTCACGAAAACATCTATTACAATAATAAATATTGCAATCTACATTTTCGATACTTAATACATTCTAGGTTTTTATATTTAAAATCTTTGTTTACATTCAAAGAAACTAGTGAGCTATATATGCTCTATAATTCTTCAAAAAGAATTTCACCTTTTCAACAAAATTTACATCATATAAAAACCAATTTAAATTCCTTATCATATTTCTAAAAACACAATATTTATTTTAAAAATATTGAAAGTTATTCTTTTCAATTCTAATAATTTCATTTTATTAGGTTATACATAAAGTGGATTTTCCTACTTACTACCCTAGAAGTATCCTTTCTAAACCTTGGAAATCTCATTTCCTTACTTAAAGTCTTTTATTCCTATACTCATATTTATTCTAAGGTACTACCGTTAAATCCACTTATATGAAACAATTATAATTTCTGTAATTATCTACACATAGGCTTTCTTCTTTCCTTATCAACTGAATCTATTGGACAGATTCAATCTTTGCTTACCTCTCTTGGATTTTCACAATCCGAACCTAAATGTACAAAATCGTTTCTCAAACTCTTTCCACGTGTAGACTTTCTCTATGCCCCAAGAAACACGCTTCCTTATGGCAAAAGTGATACTTTAAGAACTTTGCTTTTAACTGAAGAATGCAAAGTGTACGAAGAACCTTCTCTATACTCTTGGAAAACACCAAAATGTCGTCCATGAATACCACCATGAATTTATTTAGGACATTTCTAAAAACAAAGCTGATCAAATCTAGAAAATAGGCTGGAGCGTTGGTTAGCTCACAAGGCATGACTAACTACTCAAAGAATCTGTCGGGTGTCCTAAATGCGGCCTTATCAATGCTATCATCAGCGACTCTAAGCTGATGGAATCCCATGGCTAAATCAAGCCGAGAGAATACCGAAGAGCCAACTAACTAGTCAAAAAGGTCATCTAATCTAGGGAGTGGATATCGGTTCTTCTTCGTGAGCTTATTCAATTCTCTATAGTCTACGCAAAGTCGAAGGGAACTATCTGCCTTAGTAGCGAAGACGACTAGTGCTCCCCACTCCGATATGCTCCTTCTTATAAATCCTTCCTCCAAAAGCTCACAGATCTGCTTGCTCAATTCCTTCCTCTCCCTTGGTGCCATGTGCCTCTCGGGTAATGCTACTAGCTTAGCATTATCAGTCAAATAAATCCTAAAGTCAATTTTTCTCTTAGAGGGTAGTCCCCTAACCTCCTCAAAGATGTTTGGAAAATCTTTAACGATATGAACCGAATCTAACTCTGATGATGATGAATCGAGGGAATAAAGGAAGTTCAACATGACTGACCCTTGCAGGTCGCAAGAAACCTCGAGAGTCCTACCGCTGCATGTCTCTAATCTAACGACTCTCCTCTCGCAGTCTAATATAGCTCCATATGTGGATAGCCAATCCATTCCTAAAATCATCCCATACCCCAAAAATCCCAATACATAGGCGTCACAGTCAAATTATATGCCTAGCATAAAAATTTTCAAACCCCTATAAACCATAGACAAGTGTGCCAATCCATCTATGGGGTTTGAAACAACAATGGAGTTTACTACTAAAGAGATGTCTATGTGCAAAAAATCTACTAAAGAACTAGAGATAAAAGAGTGTGATGCTCCAGAATCGAAAAGAGTCCGAATGGAAAAATCAGGAATAGAAATCAAATTTTCCTACCTCGATTTAGTCTGCTGCTGGAAGGTGCTATATCCAAAATCTGAATCTGTGCTGCAGGTGCGCTCGCTGTCTACCTCATTTTCTGAGGACAAATCTTAGTAAAGTGACCAAGCTGTCCACAATTGAAACATCTTCACTTCATTCCTGCCTTCTTATAGTCTTTTGCGTAATGACCAGTCATTCTACAATGCTTACATCTCCAACTTTTCAGAATTCGCTTTCGAGGTCCTCCCTCCTTCCTCTTGTCCTTATCCTTATCCTTCTTGTCCTTCCCTCACTGCTTCTTAGAGCTTGTAGGAACCATCTCAAGCTCTCCCTTCAACTGCCAAGATATAGGTTGATCACTCTGTCGATCCTCCAAACCTAACCGACTAAACCTTTGCTCCATATTCTTCAACCTAGCTCGTGTCTCCCCTGAATTCTCCATGCTAGAAAAAGTTCTACCTCCTATACTAGCAAAGTCCTTGCATAGCTTAGAAAAGTTGGCTGATGTAGGTGGGTTAAAGGGATTTCCACCTACCAGTGTTGTACTAGGCACTTGCCCTTGCACCTCTGGTGTCGTAGCTCTACGGAACCAATTAGTCATACTATGCAAAGATAAAAACTTAGGCTTGAAAGAATCGAAAGAAGGTTGAACTGGACCTTTGAGGGGATTTTATAAAAACTCTTTTATACTTAAAAACTATTTCTTTTATAAGAGTTTATTTCTGAAAAACATCTTTAAAATAAGTTATTTTGAAAAATACTTTACTTTTAAAAAAAAATTAGGAATCATGTAACTTTAGGCTCTGATACCGAATGTAACACCCCACGTCCCTTAGTATACCCAAAAGGACACACTAAAAGATGTGTTGCATTGTAGGTATAACTAAAACAAGCAGAGACTAAGATTCACAAGGAAAAATAGATAAAAACAGCGGAAACAATTAAAATAATAATTTGCTAAAAGTCAAACTTCATAATATAGAATTATAAAACCAATTACATCATATGTCTCAAAATACCAATATATGTCTCATGAAATCAAAACCTATGTCTCATAAATATCAGAGTACAAACTATCCCACACAAAGTGCCAGTACATGGAATAAGCTAAAAACTGAAAATAAAGAAGAGAAATACATAAGAAGTCTCCAAGTGTCCGCAATCTATCGTCCTTGCTCTTGCTAGCCTATGGGAGGAAAAGGGTAAAATGGAGGAGTGGGTCAGACTAAATGTCTAGTGAATGATAGTAATTACCAGAATCTTTAAGCAAAGTAAAAGTAATAGACTTTACAACAGTTTTAGTATATAAAAAGAAACAAAGGAAATAGAAGAAGGAATAAGCTGGAAATAAAAACGAATTAACTATATCAACATAATTGATTAACTTTGATTGTTTGCACTTGTCTTTGATAGCTGCTTCGATGAGGCTGAATTCCTAATCCTATAATTAGGCTGAAATCCTAATTCGACCCTTTGATCGGCCTACAACTCCATAGACATACAACGGACTGGACGCTATATAGCTCACTGCATAGAAGGCAATGGTGTCTAAGAAAGACACACATACTAAGCGCTTGGAACTCATAACGGTTTATGAGCCATCATTGGAAGTGGCACGCGTGACCACCACTAAGCTTGCATTACCTGTTGTTCCACCTATTGGGTCTTCTCATTACCTCAAGCTCTAGCATAAGCATGCACCTCATCTCACTTCAGGATTATGTCAGACACCGCATCTCACTTCAGGGTTATGTGATACACCTCGTCTCACTTCATGATTATATAAGACACCTCGTCTCACATCAGGGTTATGTGAGACACCTCGTTTCACTTCAGGGTTATGTGAAACACCGTGTCCTTAGAAATAATAGGGGAAATGTTGTTGGTACTGGCCCGTCATCCAAACAATATCTAGTTGCACCCCTTCTCCAAATCCCCATGATTTGGACTTCAACTATTGACCATTTACTACCGTTATTAACATAAGCATGCCCCTCGTCTCACTTTAGGATTATGTGAGACACCTCGTCTCACTTTACGGTTATTTGAGACACCTCATTTCACTTCAGGGTTATGTGAAACACTGTATCCATATAAATAGGGGAATGTTATTTGGTACAAGTCCTACTTTAATTCTTTGCTCATTAACTTAGATAAATTATTTAAATAAGCCTTTACTTTTGTTCTTACTATCTGTGCTTATTAATT
Organism: Allium fistulosum; assembly: GCA_030737815.1. NCBI lineage: Eukaryota > Viridiplantae > Streptophyta > Magnoliopsida > Asparagales > Amaryllidaceae > Allium > Allium fistulosum. The sequence continues at coordinate 895,285,606 of CM060907.1, read as the reverse complement.
TATCCTAAGTCTTAAAATAAGCCTCACTATGTTCTATTTCTTATTATAACCTACGTTATAATCATGCTTATTACTTAACCCAAGGTCTAAGTGTAAAAATAAGCTTCTGTCGTCTTATACTCTTTTTAGTTATAATTCTAAGTTATAACTAGGCCAATTATCTTTAATTAGTCCAATTCTAACATTAATATCATAATTAGGCTCAATTTCAGTCTTAATTCCATTTTTATTACAGTCTTTATAATTTACATCTTATATTCCGTTATTTCAGTATTCTTATATTTTTAATCCATATTCGCATTTAATCTATTCTAATCCATACGCAAAGAAGAAGGAGAAATAAAAGAAAACTAAAAATAGAAGAAAATCCAAAGCGTAGGAAAATGATGTAAATAACACATAAATAACAGTAAATAAATTAAAATACTGTAAATAAACTGTAAATAAAAGGAAAAGCTATAATTAACAGAAATAAACTAAAATTAACGTAAAAGAATAGCTAAAAGAAATAGACTGAAAATAATTATTAAATCTGTAAATAAACTACTAAAAAGGTTATTCCAATAATCGTAGTAAAACTACAACTATTGGAAACCCTATTATTTTAAATTACTTAAAGAAATCTAAAATAATTACAATCACTCACTTGTGGTCCTAAGCTCTTCCCTTTTGGTCTTCCTGGATCCACTTGAGGGCATTAAAATATTTTTATTAAAAAGATTCTCTCCTTGGAAAATTATTCCTTTTAGGGTCCTTCCTGAAAAGGTGAACCCAAGCGGAGAAAATCTAGAATGAGAAAAAGTGTTAGGCCTATGGTCTTATTTATAGGGGTAGAAGTTGATCTCAGACCGTTAGATTTGGGGATTGAACAGGATGCAACCACATCATAGGCTGAATAGGAGCCATCGGATGAAAGCACGAAGGGACCAGATTGAATAAAAGAATGCAAATCAACGTGTAAAAAGCTTGCTGGAACCTATAGGAACGAAGGAAATTTCCTGCGCTTCCCATTCGTAGGCGGGTCGACCTACAGGTCGACCGCCCTTGAAGCCAGGTCGACCAAGGCCTTGGGATGGTCGACCTTTAGGTTGACCTCCCTACACACACACACACACACACACACACACATATATATATATATATATATATATATGTTGATTTTTGTTTCGTGCGTATCTTCTTCATATTGACTCGGATTCTGACGTTCTATATATGGAAATTGACTAGAAAATTACCACGGACACAACAGTGCAACTCTAGTGGCTAAATTCTGATAATTTCACAATGTTATTTTATCATTTAATTAATTAACGAATTAATTATTATGGGTTAAATTTCGAGTTATTAAAATATTTATGATTACAACAATTGCAATTACTATCACAAACATACCATTTATTAATTTTTAAAAAAAAAAACTCAACCCAAAGCCCTGATGAAATCGAAGGGAAGAGATGAGTTCCCCCTAGCCTGGTCCGACCATAGACAGGCCCGTTTTCAACCAGCCCAGCTTACCCAAAACTTTGTCGAAACGTCCTTTTGACCCCTTTGAAAGGTGCTGCTAGCGCCATCTTCTTGTCGAAAGCTTTATCTAATTTAATTGTTGAAGTAGACCATCCTAATTCCTTATGATCTTCATCAATTCTCTTATTTCTTCTTTCATACTTTTATTTTTAAGAATATTTTTGGATAACATTTAGGCCCCTTGGTATGAAAGAAGCTTTTGTTCTTTAGGACAAAAACTCCAAAGAATTTCCTTTTTTTTTCAAAATAGACAATGACTTCTAAAAGGATTATAAACTTATTATAAGATCATGGTGGGTAATTTTATAATTCCAGACACTATCTGATTATTTTGTTGGGCGGAGCATTCAAATAAATATGTGAATAAATTCTTTTAGTACTAATAATAGATATAAGAAAAGATATCGCCTGGTCTGTTGTCGTTAATTCATGTAAATAAACCTTCCCAAAAGGCCATTGCATACACCTAATCCTCTGTTCTTAGGTTTTATTTTCTTCAGCCATCGAGGATTAGTTCCTTGCTTTTGGCGATTTTATCATGTTCCTTTGCTATGACTTTATTTTTCATCCCTGCACTTAGATGAAATTCCAACTAGTATCGAGAAGCCCCTTATATAGAATCCTAATTCAGGAATTCAATTAAAAGTTCGTAAATTATCATGAAAAATTCATAGACGATATCTAAAATTCACAAAATCAAAAATCTGATAAGAGATCATCAAAGATCCAACAAGGAAATCGGAAATATGAAATCCACAAAAATAAGAAACTTCGAAATTCAAAAATACATGAGATCACTATGAAAAGAAACCAAAAATCCAGGAATCCAAGAATATAATCAGAAAACTATTAGGACCTCATCTGTTAAACAATCTACACAAAACATTTTCTAATACAAAGTCAGAAATTCAATAAGAAATATGTAGATTATCATGGCAATTAAATAAAGAAGTAACGAAATTAAGAATTTATGAAAACAAGAAATTGATAAGAAATCGTTATGAAAATCCAATGGGGAAATCAAGTGTATATCATTCACAAATCATCATAAAAGTCAATATGGAAATTTAGAATTCTCAAGACCAGAAATTCAATAAGAAAACATCATGAAATCTCAATAAGGAAATTAAGAATATAAAATCCACAAATCATCATAGAAGTCAACATGGAAATTCAGAATTCTCAAGATCAAAAATTCAATAAGAAATCATTATGAAATCTCAATAAGGAAGTTAAGAATATAGAATCCACAAATCATCATAGAAGTCAACATAAAAATTCAGAAATTCACAAAAACCAATATGAAAACTTCATGTGAGGAAACAAGGAAATTGAAAGTTCATGAAATCAAAAATTCACTCAAAATCTTGTTAGGATCTCATCTGACGAATAAACTACTTAAAATATCATTCAATATAAACATGGAACCAGAAACCTACCTAATAATAGTAAACTTAATAGATATGAGATTCCTAAAGTGCGTATAAGTTAGTAGTATTATTGTTATATTGGAGCCGAGTAGTTCCGTAAAGTGATCCAATCACTCATAATAGTTTTTCTGTACTATTGCTTGGTCGTTCAGTAGTGCAATGGTACAAATAACATATTAATATATAGACTCTTCTATCTTAAAGGGTCACCTTATTTCTAACGATCCAAGAGCGGTTCACCCAATCTATTCTTCGAATGGAGTTACTTTTATCTTTGTAGTAAAAGTTTGTTGTCTATTCCGCTCCTTTGATTCTGGTATAGATCCTGGTTTTCTATTTCGTGTTAAGGATTCCTTTATCCATTTTCTTGTCTTGTATCTTCTTTCTAAATGTAATTTCTTAATTTCTTGACATGAGAGTCGCGCTTCAAGTCTTAAACACACTGATTTTTTTTTCTCATATTTGGCCTTTTCTGGTTGTCATTTTGGATCGCTTGTCTGTTCCGGATTATGGTGTTGGAAATCTTTATCCTTTTGCTTTTGCATGTATCCCTCTCTTGTGTTTTAACTTTGCCCTAGTTGGTGGATAGATTTCTTTCTTTAACCCTTTATTCTCTTGGGTTTCAACTTTGTCCTAGTTGGTGGATAGATTTCTTTCTTTAACCCTTTATTCTCTTGGGTTTTGACTTTTGTTTTGAATTGTTGACATTTTTGTCTTTCTTTATCTATTTGGTGCCTCTTTTGGGATTCCATTTGGTTCTAAGGGATGCAGTGTATGTTAGGTTGCCCTTCCTCCAGAAGGTTGCTAATGGGTGCCTATCTTGACCCTTTCCCTAAGAGGTGATATGGACGTTAGGGGATTTATCCCTCCCTCCAGGAGGTGCTACAGAATAGCATCGTAGGCTTTTGTCCCTCCCTCTAGGAGTGCTACGGAATAGCATCATAGGCTTAAATACTTGTATATGAAAATCTTTATTATATAAAAATAATTTTTGGCCAATCAAAATAGAGACTCTTTTGATAAAAAGGAGTTATGTAATTGAACCCTTCTAATATATCGAGGGGTTATCTTTTGAAAAAGAGTTTGGATACATGCATCCTTCTAATAAAACAATTTTTTCTCAATGTTGCCTTTTGCAAGAGTTCTCTTGATGTTCTCACAATAGAGTCATGAATCTCAAATAGGAGACTGGGAGGTTATGATTCATGAACCAACAGTCTTTTAGTTGAGATAGGATTCTCTAATCTGAGATTTTGTCAATAAAATTTGAATAGCTTTAAAAAAATTCTTAAAAAAAGTATAAATAGGCTTCTCCTTGCCAATGGTTTTAGGAACTTTGAAATATTGAAATTGCTTGGTTAGAAATCGTTTGTATGCACTCATTAATACTATGTAATATCTTAAATAGATTGCACAAGTCAACCTTCGAAATAGATAGACATTTGTTTTCACCAGGTGGCGGGGTAATTGAGAATAGTTTTCTTATAAGGATATGTTTGAGAAATTTCTTTTAAAAACAATTTACCAAAAATAAAGTTGGTATATATAGACTTTCTCTTAAATGGATGAAGGATTGGTAGAGATCTGAATGGAAGAAAGACTTTGTATTGCGTTGATTGAAATATTGATAATGATCTCGTATCAAGCACCTGAGCTGTGTTTTCTAAGTAGCTAGAAGTTCGTTGTGCTCCAAGAGCATGTTGAATGCCATGGATTTTTTTTGTTTTTAGCAATGCTGTAAGACTTTGTGATTTGATAAGGGTCCAAATTTCTGAAGTTCTTAAGCTGCTTTCTTCTTGGCATAAATAAGACATTTCTTTAAGTTTCTTTAACGAATTGCTTTAGGAATCCTGACCTAACTGATGTGCACGTAAATATGCATATTTTTACCACCATATTTAATCTATTTAAATTAAATAAATGATCATATCGGGTATTTTAACTTGTTTAAACCAAAATTTAAATTACTTCAAATTGTCACATATTCATCTTCATCCAAGGGAAAAATGGTCATTTTTTGCATATATTAATTTTCTAAAATTTAATTGAAAATTTCTATATTATTTTGTAGGAATTTAAATTCATATACAAGTGGTTTCATGATGATATATGCATGCACAAGAGTGAAGAGAACAAATGAAGATGGAAATAATTCAAAGTGAAGATCATGGAGGACCCCACCTACCCACCTTCCTTCATGTACAAATTAGAATGCTAATCCACATGCTAATGGCCATCAAATCTTCATGCACACTTAAATGGATGATTATGGGAGGCTAATGCTTACTTGGCCACCACACTACCTCAATGGCAATTTAGGCATTCCCCAAAAATATGAATTAGGGTTTCATACATGTATAAAGACCCCTTATGTTTCATGTAACATTCTTCTTCCTTAGTTCCTCTTAGTTAGTTTTAGTTTAGAAAAAAAATAAAAGACAAGCTCTCTTTCTCTTTTCATGGCTACTTAGCCATTTTTATTTCATGTACTTTTCCTTTTTTTATGCAATGTAATTATTGTTTCCTTTTAATTACATGTTCATTTCCTTCCATGCTAGTAGTGTAGATTTTTTTTATGCAATTAGAATAGTTTTCTTTCATTTAGCTTTCATTTTGCTTTCTTTTTTCTTTCATGTTGCAAGCTACATTTGTTAATCAAATGACATATATGAGAGGCTAAACCCTTTCAATTTAGGGGTAATGAAGCCCTCTAATTATGTAGCTTCAACTAGCTGTTCATTCATGCTCTCTTTTTGTGCTTAGTAAGAATGATTGAAGTGGTTTAATTGTTGTTTTTGCTTTGAATTTGATAGTCTATATTGTTGACACCAAATAGGCTATGCTTAAACAATCACTAACACTAATTGTCTCTTCATCAAAATATGATTATGGCAAAAGAAAGTGATTTGAAATTAAAATTTGATGGTCTATATTTCTAATTAATAGTTAATAGGCCATACTTAAAATAGATTTCATTTTCATTGTAAAGTTTCATGAAAGTTAGTAAGTGGTTTAAGGGGTGTGTTCTAGTTTGATGACTTATATTGGCTAATCAATAGCACAAATATGCCATACTTATGATAAGCACATCAATTAAAGCACTAATGACCATAAAAGAGAGATCATGATTTCATATATGTTGAACTACATAATCTAGAGAGTGGATTTATTCTCTAAATTGTCACTTAACTCTTATATTTGCTTCTCTTTTCTTTTAGTTAGTTAGTTAATTCTCTATTTCTCTAGCTTAACTTTCATTCCAAATTGGTATAATTTGATTGAATAGCATTTTTAAAATCATCAATTCCCTGCGGATCAACCCGTATTTGCCACGTACTACAAGTGTATGCCGTGCGCTTGCGGTTATTTTATTTTTAAATTCGTTTGACGATTTTCTTAACTGATAGAATTTCCGTCGTCGAACAAGTTTTTGGCGTCGTTGCCGGGAAATTGCTTTGATTTTATTTTTCTATTCTTCGAATTATTTTTGTTTGATTTTTAGTGTGTTTTTTTGTGCGTCGAGTGCATTTACCAAAAAAAAAAGTGTTGCGTTGAGTGTTTATCATTTGATTTTTGTTGTGTGTTCGTTGTTTTTCTTGCATTTGCATTTTAAGAAAAAAAATTAAATAAAAAAAATTCAAAACAAAAACAAAAATCTTTTATTTCTTTTTTTATTTACAAATTTCATTTCATTTACAATTGCACACATTTGTGTTTCTTTTTTCTTGGATTGTCAATACATTTCTTTTCTGCTGCCTGCAACTCCTTACTTTGCCTAACTTTTCGCTCCTCACTGATGCTGCCTTGTACACAAAACAGTTGCTGCATTGTACTCACTTACCTCCTCCACCACAAACTCCAACTACACTACATCAAACCCATACCATCTGACCAGTCTCCTAAATAACAACTGTTGTTGTCACCACAAACCCCCTACTATAAACCACTGCCCAGAACCCATTGTGCACATACGTGCACACCAGTGCAATATCCATCCATAGCCTCAAACATTTCCATACAACTACAACTTTCTTGCTTGACACCATCACTTTCATATCCTCTGCCACTCCATAACACAACACTCCTCTGTTAAACAGACCATCCTGAAAGTTCGCTATGGACCGTGTAATATGGATATATGATAATACAGAGTATAGAGATGATATTAATACTATAAATAGTGCGGAATATAAAAGCAGTATAGTAAAATGACACCAGGAATTTTTATACTGGTTCGAACTTCCCGTTCTACGTCCAGTCCCAGAATACCCTCTGGATTTAAACTAAACCCCTCACTTAACCCGGAGGAATAGGTATACGACACCTGAGCAGCCGAACAGGAATTTTCCGCCTCAACAGCCGAAGAGGACTTCAACTTAATACAAATAGTTTGTTGACGAATGTGTTCTGAATAACACTGATTGTCTTTTGATAATACAACTTTCCTATAATCAAATCCTCAAGAGTATGTATGTGTGTGAAGATTTAGAAGGAAGATAATCACGTAGAATCGAAGTATATGAATTAATTCAAGGATTCTAGTGATATTGAATGAGAATGAATGCTTTTTATTTGCAGAGAATAATAGAGAATAGATTTCAGAATTAAAACATGAATTTGTTGTTGTAGAAGTGAATTGAACATGTTTATATAGTTGTAGAATAGTTACAATCTTTCATGAAGAGTTTCAATCAAAAGTTGTGTCCGTATCTCTTGGATTGAAGGACATTCCTCTTCATGAACAATCGCAACTCTTCAGAAAACTAGCCGTTATGTTCAGGTCGGTTGACCGAGGTTTCTGGTCGGTCAGCTGGGTTTCAAACCCGTACATAGAAAAATGTATATCTGTGCATTTGACACAGAGTCGGTCGACCGAGGTTTCTGGTCGGTCAGCCGACCTGTAGTCAATTGCATAGTACACACTAATTTATGTATATATCAATATAAATCAATTTTTGTGTGTGTGTGACTACTTGAGGAATGATTTTAACAATATTCTAAGACTCAATAAAATAAAATATTCATACTAATCTCTGGATTGTAGTCTTGTCTCCTTTGTAGTGCATAATATACGTTTATTCTCTTTTTGTCGCTTTCGTATAGTATTCTCTTTGTAATTCGTCGTATGATCTCTGAAGCTTGTGTCATGAATCAAAACTCATGAATCAACATTCTCCCCCTTTTTGATTGATGACAATACTTATGTGACGAAGTAGTATATATTATAATTCTCCCCTGAATATATGGCGACTTTTCTGCAAAAAAACTTGTTAGCTTTCATATATTTCTCCCCCTTTGTCATCGACAAAAAGGAATACTTATTAGATTTAATAATAAAAAAATATGGAACATGTAACACAAGTAAGAAAACATCGAGTTTAAATATTACATACTCAAACCAAATAGGAATATTGATGATGTTTACTTACTACACAACATCTAAAAATAGACATATTGTTAAAAAAAACAGAATACTTGAAATTATGAAATAGCAAGTTGTAAAAAAATATGATGCATGTATAGATATTCAAAACATAGCAATAAAAGAAACAAGCATTCATACATTGCATCATCACAAATAAGAGTTTTAAGGTAACACTTACTTTTCTCCCCCTTAATCTGTGCTTGCATTGTTTATTTCTGAAAATTGTGTTAGAGCAATATCTTTCTCCCCTTTGTCATTGAAGAAAAGGAGAGTTTATATGATAACAAATATTATATTTCACACAAGTGTTAACAATATAGAACAAAATAATTACTACTTGTAAGGTATCAGAAAACAATGAACATTTAAAGCATGAGATACCCAAGATTCTTATAATTTCCTAATTTTTAGGAAACCATACCCATTTGGGTGTGGTTGTACCTTTATAAATATAATTTTCATTATTGATTACCATATCAAAATAATTATTAATGCATTTTTCTCTATTTTTCCAATTAACAGGAACCCAAATACTTAGATAATTTTTATTCATATTTCTCGTTAATGATTTTGTACTTCTAGAGAAATTATAAACATTATTGGTCATAGCAGTTTTTGAATTTCGATAAAAATTTGATTTCGACTTTACTCGAAATTTAGTAGTAGCACTAACATTTTTATTATACATAAAAGCGTATCTAGTGCTATTTCTATGATTATATCCTAAACTATTTTTATTATGTAAAGGTCTAGAACTAGATAAAATCATGTTTAAATCATTTTGACCTTTATTAAATTTTGTGACTTCAGTGTTGAGTTTATCAAATTTAGCTTTAAAGTCACACTTATTATTTTCAAAAGAAATATTACTATTATTTAAAATATCCATTTTCTCATTTAATTCAGAATTCTCATTTTTTAACGTACCGTTCTCATTTTTGAGAAGGAAATTTTGAGATTCTAAATTATCTAAAGAGGACTGTAATAAATCATTTTGTCTTTTCAAATCAAAATTTTCTTTTGAAAATTTTTCTCTCTCGTTTTCAAATATGGTGTTTTGTTTATCTAGAAAATCTATAAGAGTTATAAAATTATTCTTTAAATCACCAAGTTGATTTTCTAATTTTAACTTCTCGTTTTTCAATTTCTCATTTTCAAGTTCAACAGATTTCATCTTTTCTAAAATAATAAAATTAAGCTTTGAAATCTTATTGCTTATACTAACTAATTCATTATTATCTTTTACTGAAATTTGTAAATCATAAAGTACCTTTTTACAGTCCTCATTGGTCGTTGCTCTAATAGTTTCAGGCTTTTTGCTTGGTGTACTTCGACCGGATCTTTTTCTAGCCATTATTCTATGATGTTGTGACGATCGATAGAATACCAGGCTCTGATACCAAATGAAAGTTCGCTATGGACCGTGTAATATGGATATATGATAATACAGAGTATAGAGATGATATTAATACTATAAATAGTGCGGAATATAAAAGCAGTATAGTAAAATGACACCAGGAATTTTTATACTGGTTCGAACTTCCCGTTCTACGTCCAGTCCCAGAATACCCTCTGCATTTAAACTAAACCCCTCACTTAACCCGGAGGAATAGGTATACGACACCTGAGCAGTCGAACATGAATTTTCCGCCTCAACAGCCGAAGAGGACTTCAACTTAATACAAATAGTTTGTTGACGAATGTGTTCTGAATAACACTGATTGTCTTTTGATAATACAATTTTCCTATAATCAAATCCTCAAGAGTATGTATGTGTGTGAAGATTTAGAAGGAAGATAATCACGTAGAATCGAAGTATATGAATTAATTCAAGGATTCTAGTGATATTGAATGAGAATGAATGTTTTTTATTTGCAGAGAATAATAGAGAATAGATTTCAGAATTAAAACATGAATTTGTTATTGTAGAAGTGAATTGAACATGTTTATATAGTTGTAGAATAGTTACAATCTTTCATGAAGAGTTTCAATCAAAAGTTGCGTCTGTATCTCTTGGATTGAAGGACATTCCTCTTCATGAACAATCGCAACTCTTCAGAAAACTAGCCGTTATGTTCAGGTCGGTTGACCGAGGTTTCTGGTCGGTCAGCTGAGTTTCAAACCCGGACATAGAAAAATGTATATCTGTGCATTTGACACAGAGTCGGTCGACCGAGGTTTCTGGTCGGTCAGCCGACCTGTAGTCAATTGCATAGTACACACTAATTTATGTATATATCAATATAAATCAATTTTTGTGTGTGTGTGACTACTTGAGGAATGATTTTAACAATATTCTAAGACTCAATAAAATAAAATATTCATACTAATCTCTGGATTGTAGTCTTGTCTCCTTTGTAGTGCATAATATACGTTTATTCTCTTTTTGTCGCTTTCGTATAGTATTCTCTTTGTAATTCGTCGTATGATCTCTGAAGCTTGTGTCATGAATCAAAACTCATGAATCAGCACATCCATCCACCTTCATACATACTTACTAACATATTAGCTGCTGCCTACGTCTTTCTGTGCATACATCCACAAGCATACAACACTCTCCACTTCATCAAACCCAAACCATCACATACACTTCATCATCAACCTATCTCCCTCGGCCTACATCTACAACTCTGTCCAAACTGCACTTCTAAGACTCTGTCCAACTCTGCACAAACAAACTGCACTTCATATCACTTCCCTCTGTCTGTCTCCCTTCATCACCATACAAGCTCAAACAAACCACAACACTGCACTGCAAGTCCACACCACTGCAATCCACAATTCTGCAAATACTCCACTGTCAACCAGAACATCCCTGCAGTCAGTCAACAAACCTTCCTCAAACTCCTGCTACACCATTGTTCCCTTGCCCAACATTGCCACTGTGCCATACAACCACACTCCACAACATACAACCATCTACCCCAGACATTCACCACAAATCATTCAACTCCTAACCATCATATCACCCCATTACTGCCTGCATTCATCCTCCATCCATCCTATCATCTTGTACATTGTTGAATTCTTGCATTCATCAACTCACCACCACCATTATCACACCACTAGATACGACTGTCTTACCACAGCAACTCCTTGCCATTCAATATAATACAAGTGCCTACCGCAAACAACAACAACAAGTTCAAACCGTAAACTTCATCATCATCAGATACAATTCTCTGCCGAACACAAGACTACACTCACCATTGCTTACCATTGCTCTCACAAACTCCACTGCTCCTATCGCCAGTTCAACTACACAGTATAGCCTACTGCAGTATCCACCATTTACAATTTTTGCCTACATATCTTGCACATATCACAAGCAACCCCAGTGCACTAACAACTGCAGCAACCACCTACACCCATTGACACACACAAACCATCAACACTTCCACTTCATCATCAGCTCTCATCTCCAATCAAGCCACCGCGAACTTAAATTCGAACACGGCCAACCCCTTTCACAGTTCCATTCACAACTCCTACCCCAACCAGACACCACCCCACAACACTTCAATTCATTACCTCCTCTTAGACTTCCTACTAACCATCCACCAAAAAAAACTACTGCTTTACCTTTCAACGACACCAACCTTCATTCAACTGAGCTGCTGCCACACCGCCAAAGTGCTGCTACTTCATCAACATTCAATACACACTGCCTGCCAATTCCCCCATTCATTCACCCATGTTGCATACAATTTCACTGTACAAACATCAATCATATACATCCGTCCACATCACACTAACCTGTGCCTATCATTCACACTTACATTTCCTCCACCATACAAACAATACAACTCAAACGCAACCATTAACTGCACTGTTGTCAGACTTCAACTAACCTTCAACGGTCACGTTCTGCCTCGCCAATCACTACTGCCATTCATACTTCACAAACTATTGCCACCTCCCCATACAACCACTATTGTCATTACCGAACCAACCACCACAACTGACCATCATTGCTTGCTGTCGAAACTGCATTCAACCACCTCCACCACTTCATTTACAACTGCTTGCAATAACTTCCACCACACTTTCGAGCAACCATCCACTCAAGACTCCAACCTGCACACCAGTGTGCATACGTCACATACAAACTTCACCTCATAGTTCACCTATCACCATCCAACCCATCGCCTACACCAAAACTGCAAATCCCCAAACTTCTGCCTTCACTTTCAAACAATCTCCATCCCCATCAAATCCTGTCGCCATCCCACTATTCTTCCTCCACATACGCACTGCCAATTATCACCAAAAACAAAAAAGGCTACCGACCAAGTTCAAACTACTGCAGCGACATAACCGCCTGTAACCAATTCAAACATGAAGACCAGAAATCACATTTCAGCAACCCTATCTTCATACACATCTATAACCTACCGCCATCTTCAATTTGCATCACTGTGCCTTGTAGTCACCCACTTCCTTTCAGTCACAAAACCCCACAATCGACATCAAATACCACCACGAATAACCATCACCTCTGCCACGAATCAAAGTTCGAAATCCAATCGCCGAACCCACAACAAACACGGGACCACTTCCACCCACCACAGCAAATTGATCAGCCATGAAAAACTTTTTCAATCTTTGAACCAAGTTGATTTATGAAAAAGTATTCGCTTGGCAATTTTCAACTCGATTTGAGATTTTGGAAATTTTCATAATTCGGGGATTATCCATTGTTTTATTTTGTTGTGTTGATAGAGAAGGGTAAATCGTTTTATTTTATTTTTCTAACTGGTTCGGGGTATTTTGCGTTTGAACGGGTTTAATTTTATTTCGAGGATAATCGTTTTATAGTGTGCTTTGAGTGTTTGTGAATTTAGTGTTTAGAGTGTTTTGAATTGTGCTTTGAGTGTTAGTGTGTTCTGAACTGTTATGAATTGTGAAGAATTTTTGTTTATTTCTTTAAAAAAAAAGAAAAAAAAAAGAGAATTTATTTTCATTTTTCATTTGGTATTAAAAAAAACATTTTTCACTATCATTTGTTTTTCTTGGTTTCATTTGATTTCAATAGTTTTGTTTTTCATTTATTTTAGTTTCTTCTTTGAAAAAAAAACCTGATATATATCTTGTTCAATTTTCAGATTGCAGGAAATAAAAAGAAGAATAGCTTGCTGAAAACTGCCGCTCTGCTGCCAAAAATAAATTGCTTGCTTATAAATTTTTTTTCACTCTTATCCCTTGTTTTTATTGTAGTTGCATTGTTGATTGCTTGCATTGGCACTTATATATAAAAAAAATTTCAAAAACGAAAAACAAAAACAAAAATCCATTTGTAGTTGCATTGTTAATACACGTTTAATTTCTGCTTTGCATTTCATCTTTAGACTTTGATTAGTTGTAACGACCCGTAAATTTCGATAATTAAACTAGTTAACTTAATAAGATTTTGAAATTAAATTTAGAAAAAAAAAACTTTATAATTTATAATGAAGTGAGTGAAAAATTGAAATGTAAATTAAAGGTTACAGTAATAGTTGTAAGTTACTATTTAATTGGTCTATTAATGTAGTTGTAACTGTTACATTTGGGTATAAAATTGAATATAAGTAAATAAATGTATGGTAATTGAATGAATTCAACATTATATAAGCAACTCTGATAATTAGTGGAAATAATAAACTTGAGTGTAATATAAAGTTAGTGATAACATTTATGCAAGTCACCTTGTCATTTAGGCGGCTAAATCCATAGTAGGAAATCAATTACATTTAAATGTAGGTAAATGTTCATTAATGTGAGATAGGACTGTAACTGTAAAGTGTGAATGTGATGACATAAATGGAAATGTATATTTTATTCTTAAGATGAAATAAAGGAATGAAACCAAGTTGAATAAATTGATTGAGGTTTTAATTATGATAAATGTATATATTTGGCAATTTAAATATAACTGAAAATAACAGTTATTACAAAAGAAAGATGAAAATTTGAATATTTATTTATGTAATGAATGATAAACAAATAATAACTAGGTTTACAGAGTGATAATAGATTTAATAAAAAGAGTAGAATTGAAGCAAGGCAATTATTGGAAATTAATTTAATTGGAATTCAATCCGTAATAAATGGATTTATTGTAGCTAAATGAAATTGGAATTGGGATGAATTGGGAAATTATTAATGTATTAGTATATAAACCAATGTTAATATTACCCATAAGAGGATAAGTTAATAGTTGATTCAATAACAAGATTGAGAAATCAAATATATGGATTTATTGGGAATTTAAAACTTATACTTTTTAAACTGGATAAATTACAGTGTTTTACACGCAATAATTTTCGGTAATTTTATTTTCTAGTTTAATTTGTATAAACTTGATTATATTTATTTGATTTTTGAATGGTTTTATTTTTAATAATAGCTTAGAAATTTCAAGAGACATAAGTTACTTGTTTTTATTTGTTGCCTTTTTCTTTTCCCTTGCCTTTCCATTTGCATAACCAATTACTTCCCACATTCATAGCCGTGATTTTCTCCGATCAATCATGTACATATTGTTCCTCAAACTCTTCTTTTCATTGCGTGCAAACAAAGTAAAAAAAATTAAATCCATCAAGTTATTTGTTTTATAGTGTTGCCTTTTTATTTTCCAAACCATTCAAACTCTTGCCTTTTATTGCCTAGCCTCCTTATTTCTTACCTTCACCGTTCATTCCTTTAACCTAGCCACCATATCATTTGTAATTCACGTACAAAGAAAACTCCCCATCTCCAATTCATTTGCGTTCAAAAAAAAATATACAAGCTCTAGATCTAATTCATGGTTTTTCCTTCCTCTTCTTCTTTTTCTATTTTCTTTTTATTCCTTTGTTGTTCTTCAAGCTAGCTCGACTTCCACCCCATGCCCCTCCAACCGACCACCATGACCACCTCCATCAATCATCACCACCATTCCAAACAAAGGCCGTGACTCCTAAATCAAAACCCACCACCAAAATTTGTTCAAACCTAGCCAAACTCCTATTTTCCTTCACCCCCTCTTCATGTACCTCAGCCACAACACATATTCCTCCACCAAATTGCTTTGCCATGACCTTACCATCCCCTAGCCATGAGTTTGTGATGCCTAGACCCTACCCAAACCCAAAGGCCGAACCCACTTGGTGGTTGAAGCAAAGGTTATGTCATGTTTATCTCATATTTTCCATTGTTCTAATTTCTATTCTTTTGTATTGAAATATATTTTTATATTTGTTGTATTTGTTTGCATACAAGATTTGGATCTGACTATTCATCCACTAAAAATTTGGTCGTGCCTTTTCGTGCTTTGCGGAGTTTAGATTTGGGTTTGAATTTAAATTCTAGCTTTAGAAAGGTGAGTTTTATCACTCTAGACATATGTACTTATATTATTGTGAAACGATGACAAGTGAATCTGTATGAATTGATATGTTATTCATACATGCATGTGATATATTATATGATGTTAAATGCTGTTTATATACCTGTTACATTACCTGATATGTTATTATATGTTAAACTGTTCATTTAATTACTGTATCTCACACTGCAAGTTCCCTATCACTATGGGTTGAAATGATACATACCCGAACGGACATTAGAATAAGGAAAAATCATTATGGGCTGAAATGATAGGTTTGAGTGATTTTATCATAATTTATTTGACTTGGGATTGCGGGTTTGAAATGATAGAACCCAGATTTTTCTTTTTAAATTACGGATTGAAATGATACATATCCGTATCGCTTGACCTAGGTTATAAAATATTATACAGGCCCATGGTTAAATTTTAAATAATATTTTCCTAAAAATTTATAAAGTGTTCTAATTATTTTTTGAAAAGTTATTAAGTATTCTGAAATTATAAATATATGAAATCTAACTTAAATTTGATTTAAGGCTTTAATTATAAAGGTGTATTGTTTTCTATAAGTTAAATTTTATAAGTTAATAATTGGTTTAAATGGAATTTAAAGAATTTTATTTACGATAATTAACTTAATAATGAAATGTTGATTTAATATGGAATGTTAAATCTAACCTAGTAATTGTAATTAATTTTATTTTATGAAATAGACATGTTTAAATAATTAAGTGTGTATTTTAAATTGATAAAATAAAATACAGTTTTGCTTGGACTTTGGAAATAAAATTTGTTTAACTGAAATTCATAGTTATTTGATGTCAAATGAATATATTTATAAGGAAATTTGATTGTTATATTAACAATGGTAAGATATTCTATTTATGAACATGTTTGTAAAATAAATAATTAGGATTTAAATGGAAGGAAATTGTAATATAAAATACGACTTAACTTGATAATTGGAAAATTTGGTTCTAACTGAAATTGTTAAGTTAAGTAAATAAATGGGAATTTAGTTTTATTTATGAAGTGGGCATTTTAAAATAAAATGTTAGGTTATTTGGTGAAATAAAAGTTAAGTAAAAGAATGTGCTTTTGACTTAATAAATGAATTATAGTTTAATTTGGATATTTATTTATAAATGTTTACCTTATTGAATCATAAGTTTAATGATATCCAAATGAATTATTTCTAAGTGGAAGATGCAATTTTATAGGTTAAAAATGGCTAGAATTGGAGTTTTAATGTTTCTAAAAGTTAAGCAATTTATAAAGGATTGACTAACAAATGAAATTAATTTAATTTCGACATTTATTAATAAAAATGTTGTTTTATTAAAATTTATAAGTTAAGGAATATCCAAATAAAATTTTTCGGAAAGTGGAATGAGTTTGATAAGTTAAAAATGAGAAAAATTGAAGATATATTGTTTTAAAGGGTATAACAGAAATTAATGCGTTTCTGAAATGCTGTGGTTAAATGAACTATGGCTGGAAATATACTAAAAAGACCTATAACAGCATTTCTGAAGTGCTATAATTTCTGGAAATTGAACTATGGTTGAAAATATACTAAAATATACTAAAAGGACCTATAACAGCATTTCTAAAGTGCTGTAACTTCTGAAAATTTGAACTATATGCTGAAATTTCTAAATAAACCTATAACAGCATTTCTGAAATGCTGTAGTTTATGATTTTGAACTATGTTTTGATATATACTAAATATACCTACCGCAACACTTTATAAATGCTGCTGTTTTGAAAATTTCAATGTTTGAAATGATTGAACGAATGAACTTAGAAATGTTACAACTTAGAAATGAATATTATTTGACATTTAATTTAAATGTTTAGAAATGAATTTATTTGAAATAGTATTTAATTAAGAATTGTCTTTAAATATAATAGCTTGAAGCTTATTGAAATTGAAGATTTAAGAATGTGACCTTCTAAAGTGGTTTGGTTTAAGATGATTTAAAGGAATATTTCAAGTTAAATAAATTTAAAGAAATATTCAGTGATTTGGAAATTTGGGTTTTATTCAAAAGGATATATTGATTTGGTTTTGGAATTTAAATGATATATTATGGCTTTGGGTTTTTGAAATGGAAATGATATATTTATTTGGCTTTGAAATGAAATAATATAGTATTTAGTTTTGAAATGGATATGATATTTTGGGTTTTAAAGTAAATGATTTTGAAATAAATATCCATGGGTTATAATAACGATTGGTTGGCAAAGAGACCGGGATCAGATATGGGCATATTCTCTATCGATACCCAAAACCACTTTGACAACAGTGTACGCGGTGGAGATTCCAGAATGAAGTAGGATGGTGGCGACGATCCTATTAAGGTATGGACGTGGACCCGACTCCCATGAGTTGGCATAAGGTGGCTAAAACAGGAGCGATTCTCGGGCTAATAAGGTAGCACCTCTAATCGGATGCATTTCTTCGATACTATTCTATTACTTTGTGATTGATTTGGTGGCCACCCTTCGATTTTTGATTTGGGAGTGTGTTCCGAGGTGGGCGGTAGTGGCCGCTATGCGTTTCCACCAGCCCGGATGCATAATTGGTATATCTACCCTGGCATTGCCTAGTTGTGCCGTGTCACCTACCATATCGAGCTTTACTACGAGTTTGGATTTATGCCATAGCCTGTGGAGTATCGAGGGTAGCTCCCGATCTGGGGGTATGCTAATACTGGATAGACTACAGGGACTATTATGTGTTAAGGTGGAAAATGTAAAGCCTTAACGCTATTTAAAAGTAAGTTTATTTTATTATTAGACATTATTATAATAGCGAATATTACTACATAGTAGATAGTTTAACGGATCCTTAAAGAATGGGCGATCCCAAGCATTCTTTAAGTTACTTGTACCTTTATATTACAGTTCACTTGAGTTGGTTTACATTATATAAGTATGTATGTCCTGACTCGAGTGTTTTGTGTTTTGCTTTACGCTCGGGTCAGACTGAGTGATACAGCATTCGAGACTCACCTTTGGAGTTGGAGCTTCTCTTGGATCCATGTACTTCGCTTTCAGATATTCAGTTGATTCCAGTGATGTATTCATATCTTCTTGTACTTGATTATCTTATTGAGACTTTGTTGTATCTTGTTAACTCTGATGTATACATATATAGTAGCTTCATGAACTACTATTTCTTTGCTTCCGCTGCATTGTTATATTACTCTGTGTCTATGATCTGTGATTTATTTACTGTATATTCTGAGTTTTGCCAAATTTTATTTACAATCTATTGTTTTGAATTATTCAAGTCCGACATGTGTGGATTTATTGTCGATTTGAATGGTCCAAAATAGTGGGTTGTTACATTAGTAATAACGGTTAGACATCGATGACTCTTAATTGTATTTTGACAATTTGTCTTCTTTGAACAATTTAATTTCTTGGTGTCTAGGCTACGGTAGAGTAATAATCAGTTATAAATATTACGGTGATTCGTAAATATTATACTGAATTGTTTCTCTGAAGGTACTTAAACCTTCGGCTGCATTGCTACGGTAATTCATGGTGCACGGATAAATCATGCACGTTACCTGGCTGAGAACTATCTTGTTGAATTAAGATAATGTGTGATTATACAATTTTGGGTTAACTTAGGATAAATCATTTAATTAACCACTGCATTCATTTAGTTGCATTAGTTAATGCATATTTTAAAAAAAATCAAAATCCAAAACTAATTTTTTTTAAAATATTTCTTAACTTAGTTATTTTTAAATCCTTTTCCTTTGAAAATTTTCAAAACTCAAAATTCCAAAAATCCAAAAAAAATTACTTAGTGAAAAATCCAAAAAAAAAATTATAAAACCATTTCAAAAACAAAGAAAAAATTTGAAAAACCAAAAAAAAAACAAAAATCAATTTCCCTTTTGAAAAATAAATTTTATTTGTAAATATTTTCCCTTTATAAAAAAAAGAAAACATTCTTGAAAATGTCCGAGTGTCCCCACTTATGTGAATTTTACAATAGTTCTGAAAATCAATATAATCTATAGTTTTCCCACTTACGTGAATTTTACAATAGTTCTGAAAATCAATATAATCTATATAATTTCACTCCAAATTCTTATGGATATTTTAACAACAACTATTGTTTAAATGATTTGAGTTTTGAACCATAAAATTTTCAAAATAACGAACAATCCTCGAATCTCAAAAATAGCATTTGATCTCTACTTGAAATCTCTACACAACAAAATTAAAGTATAAATGATTTGTGTAATTCATATTTGTGTAATAACTCGAGTCAAGAATTTCAAGATTTGAATTCACTTCAAAATGCAAACGATTTCGATTATAACCTATGCCAATTCAATTTCGAACTCCAAAATGAATTTCAAACTCAAAATGAAAATGGAAACAACTTTTCAAATGAATTTGGCAATTGAAATAATCTTAACCACATTACGATTGAAAATCTTTGTTCTCAACAATTTCAAAGTGAAAATCCTCATGCTAATAACTATAAATTGGATTTTGTTGAGCAAATGAATGAAATTTACGATAATCACACGGATTCGTTGTTTGAAACTTATATGAAACAACGTGAAAAACAAAATCAATTTCCAACGTGTGACGAGTCAAGTGATAATCCACCTTTTACCCAAATCGACGATTTTCAAATAACAACTTTTGAAATTGAAAACGAAAATCTTAATGAAGTTGTTGAAAA
This sequence comes from Allium fistulosum, assembly GCA_030737815.1. Classification (NCBI taxonomy): domain Eukaryota; kingdom Viridiplantae; phylum Streptophyta; class Magnoliopsida; order Asparagales; family Amaryllidaceae; genus Allium; species Allium fistulosum. Next base: position 895,265,156 of record CM060907.1, on the reverse strand, counting down.
CACGGTAATTGAGTTGGATTTCAATTCTTTTGAGGGTGTGGAACCAAATTTAAAATTCGATCTTCCTTTTCTCGATTTCGAAAATTTGAATACAACAACTTTAGATTTTGAACTTGAGATATACGATGAAGTTGTTGATAATCCAAATAAGGAAGACGAATTCAATGAACCCGATTTCTTTAGACTTTTCGAAGACGAGTTATTGAATTCCGAAGGGGAAGATGTCGATCACCATTTTGATTTTGAAATCGATAATTCAGAAGAAGTTTTTAATGAAAAATTTGAATTCAATTTGGAGAAAATAAAATTGAATTTCAATCAATTGTTTTATCGACCCTAAAAATCATTGAAAATAAAACAACTCGTACGGTTTTCAATAAAACGACATTCATTTTTCCAAATGAACATTCAACTTTGAAATCTTTTACGATTTGGTTTTTCGAGCTTAAGCTGTGTCTCGTATACTTGACGAGGCAATTTAATCGGTTTTTGGAAGACCGTTTCATTTACGCTTTGACGATAAACTTTCCGAATCTCATGTAAATGCTGTTCATTTTCATTTAAATAAAGGTCATGTTTTTATTTTTATTTTTCTCCTACCACTTGGGTTGACTGTGGGGACACAGTCAAAATCAAGTGTGGGGGAGACTCACCATCATGTTCAATTTTTCATGGTTTATTTTTAATTTTTCTTTCCAAAATTTTAAAAAATAATGTCAAAAAAAACAATTTTTTAAGCATTTTTGATTTATTTTTAAAGAAACACTATAGGATAAATATATGGTTTTGGTTAATTAAATTGAAATTTTTGAAAATTTATTCGTCTTAACAAAAATAAAAATGAAGTTTGATTACAAATAACAATGGTTTAACTAGTATATAGGAAGATTCATACGTGTTAATTATGAAATACATCCTAATTGAAAATCTTTGTTTTAAAAAGTGGTGAATTTAAACTAAAGGATATAACATATTTTTTGTCTTCTAAGTTAAAGGGTGCTAAGATGATTTTGCAAAACTCTCTTTAAAAAAACAAAAACAAAAAATAAACAAAAAATTATTTCTTGTATATATGTATAGTTTTTAATAAACACCTAGTCATGTGTTCACACTCGTGTTTTCACTCGCCATGCTCTGTACCCTTCTCACATAAGCCTGAAAGGTAGTGCACGATCGGTATATCTGGCCTCAGTTTATCCGAGTTAGGTGTATATATATATAAATTCTTTTTAACAACGCCTACAGTCAATAAGTGTTCACACTTGTGTGTTCACTCGCCACGCTTTGTATTCCCCTCACATCAGTCCGCAAGGCAGTGCATGGGTAATATATCTGGCTTCAGTTTTTTGAGTTAGGCATATATAAATTTGTTAATATCAGTAAAATTTTCAAAATAAAAAATTGGAGAGAGTTAGCTAATGAAATCCAAGCACCATTTTAACTTATTTGATTTGACTTCTTATTGAAAAGAAATGAAAATACCACTTTGATAAATTTTGATAATCAACTAAGGATTTATTTCATAGTTACACTATGTTATCAACTGAAATAATGAGTTAAACTATTTCTTAAGATAACTTCAATTTTTTTGAAAATTTTGACAAGTAAATGACTTAAATTTTCAAGATAATAACCAAACCTATATTAAACTTATTTGTGTTAATTTAAAAGTAAATCCTTCATTGTAAATATTTTCAAAAACTCGCATTCATCTCTTTGTAAATAAATCTTGCATTTTGTAAATATTTTCATCCTGCATTTGGATTTTGTAGGTAGTATCCGCTGAAAACCCTCACGAGATAACACTTGTCCTATTGGGAACACCGAGAGGTTTAACGGCTTATTGCATACGCTCAATGCAATCGTGCTCCCTACGAAAATGGATTTATCTTAGTTTTTCCTTTATTCGAGGACGAATAAAAAGATAAGTGTGGGGATATTTGATGTGCACGTAAATGTGCATATTTTTCCCACCATATTTAATCTATTTAAATTAAATAAATGATCATATCGAGTATTTTAACTTGTTTAAACCAAAATTCAAATTATTTCAAACTGTTACATATTCATCTTCATCCAAAGGCAAAATGGTCATTTTTGTGCATATATTAATTTTCTAAAATTTAATTGAAAATTTCTATATTATTTTGTAGGAATTTAAATTCATATACAAGTGGTTTCATGACGATATATGCATGCACAAGAGTGAAGAGAACAAATGAATATGGAAATAATTCAAAGTGAAGATCATGGAGGACCCCACCTACCCACCTTCCTTCATGTACAAATTAGAAGCTAATCTACATGCTAATGGCCATCAAATCTTCATGCACACTTAAATGGATGATTATGGGAAGCTAATGCTTACTTGGCCACCACACTACCTCATGGGCAATTTGGGAATTCCCCAAAAATATGAATTAGTGTTTCATACATGTATAAAGACCCCTTATGTTTCATGTAACATTCTTCTTCCGGAACTTCCTCTTAGTTAGTTTTAGTTTAGAAAAAAAAATAAAAGACAAGCTCTCTTTCTCTTTTCATGGCTACTTAGCCATTTTTATTTCATGTACTTTTCCTTTTTTTATGCAATGTAATTATTGTTTCCTTTTAATTACATGTTCATTTCCTTTCATGCTAGTAGTGTAGATTTTCTTTTATGTAATTAGAATAGTTTTCTTTCATTTAGCTTTCTTTTTGCTTTCATGTTGCAAGCTACATTTGTTAATCAAATGACAAATATGATAGGCTAAACCCCTTCAATTTAGGGGTAATGAAGCGCTCTAATTATGTAGCTTCAACTAGTTGTTAATTCATGCTCTCTTTTTGTGCTTAGTAAGAATGATTGAAGTGGTTTAATTATTGTTTTTTGCTTTGAATTCGATAGCCTATATTGTTGACACCAAATAGGCTATGCTTAAACAATCACTAACACTAATTGCCTCTTCATCAAAATATGATTATGGCAAAAGAAAGTGATTTGAAATTAAAATTTGATGGTCTATATTTCTAATCAATAGTTAATAGGCCATACTTAAAATAGATTTCATTTTCATTTTCATTGTAAAGTTTCATGAAAGTTAGTAAGTGGTTTAAGGGGTGTGTTATAGTTTGATGGCTTTTGTTGGCTAATCAATAGCACAAATATGCCATACTTATGATAAATACATCAACTAAAGCACTAATGATCATAAAAGAGAGATCATGATTTCATATATGTTGAACTACATGATCTAGAGAGTGGATTTATTCTCTAAATTATCACTTAACCCTTTTATTTGCTTCTCTTTTCTTTTAGTTAGTTAGTTAATTCTTTAATTCTCTAGCTTAACTTTCATTCCAAATTGGAATATTTTGATTGAATAGCATTTTAAAAATCATCAATTCCCTGCGGATCGACCCATATTCGCCACGTACTACAAGTGTACGTCGTGCGCTTGTGGTTATTTTATTTCTAAATTCGTTCGACGGTTTTCTTAACCGATAGAATTTCCGTCGTCGAACACTAACCATGCTTTGAATTGCTTTTGCCAAAATGTGGCATTTGTCAGTTTCATGTCCGCTTGCTTTATGGTAATCACAGTAACTACCTCCTTTGTTCGGTTCAGGAAGGCTCCGCACCTTATAAGGAATAGGAAAATTTTCATTATCCCTTTCCATAGTGAATATGTGGGAAAGGAGCCTGTTTAGGATTACATGTCCGGATTTGGAAACCTCCTTTCAACTCCCTTCCTGGTTTCCACTTTTCCTTGGTCACTTGTTGAGACGCTTAAAGTCGGATTTTTCTTCTCTACATTCTCGATGAAATTCTCCCATAGCATGATTCATTTCATCCATTTGAATAAACTTTTCATCTTGGAGATAGAAATGCAGTAGATCCTTACACCCATGAATCTGAAGTTCCTTCCAAAAAGGAGTATGTTCGATTAGCCCAGATCAAACTGCTATTAACTTGTCTCTATCGGTTGCATTTTCTACTTTCAATGCTTCTATATTGAACCTTTATAAGTATTCGCCTAGTTGTTCTCCTGGTTTTTGTTTGTTAATAGCTAACATGCTGAAGTCCATAGCTGGGTCTTTGAATATATAAAACTGTCTCACGAAGTCGTAAGAAAATTGTTCCCAAGAACAGATGGTATTCACTTGATAATTCCTGTACCATTTAATAGCTTCTCCTTGAAAAGTTTCTAGGCAGCGAACTACCCCGGAAGCGTTAAAGGAATCCATTTGTATTTCAAAAGCTTCTAAGTGATGCTTTGGGTTGGAGGTTCTATATTACTTTTGTGGGGGAATTTGAATGTGAGGCGAGATACCGATTGCCTTTATTTCTTTCGAAAAAGGGTCTTTCGCGGGATGACATATTTCCCTAATTCATTGAGTACATTTTTGATTGTACCCTCTGTGACTTGGTTATGAATGTTGTCATGGTGACCTCCACTGTCCTCCATGGTTAAACTGTTTGAATGCTCAATGGTCCTCTTGCCTGACTTCCTTGATTCTCATATTGATCTTTATTTGGAGGTTGTGCTTCATCTTTTCCTTCCATAATCCTTAACGACTCTTGAGATGGAACCCCTTCAAACAATTCTCGCATTGCTATCATTTGTTGTTGTAGATTCCGGATTTTAATCTCATGGTTTATCAGGGTTGAAGGCTGTCAAATCTCCGTATTTCCTAAATTAAAGCTTGGGATTATATCATTTTCCAGAGTTGATTGTAATACAGCCTCTTCATTGTTGTCATTCTTTATTCTCATAGTTTTCTTCTCTTGAATGAAAAACTCTGTTAATCCATGATGAAAGTTTAACAAGATCATAGGTTCAGGCCCTCCTTCTAGTGCCAAAAATGTTGACAAGAAAACTTGTCAACACCTCAAAGTGGAGTTTGAAGAACATGCGACCTCTTCGAGTCCTCCTTCCGATGGGGGTGAAGGAAGCTTATACTCATCGATCAAGTAAGATGGTTGAAAATACTTCAGTAACAACTTTCGACCAAGTGGAAGGCTGATGTCTTTATGAGAATTCCTTCCAAATTATTTAGTTTTTGACCCAGTCGGAATCACCTTTCGAAGTAGCCAAGGTGGCTAAAGGTTAGGACTAAACTACTTTGAGGAATTAGTAGAATTGAGCGGGTTTCGACCTTGTCGAAATCCGGTCTCCTCGAAAGCTTGGGTTATGTTTTATAGGTTGAAGAAAATAGGTTGGGTTGTAGGTTTCGACACACTTGGAGGGTGAGTGGTGGTTGAGAGTTTAGGATTTAAGTATAGTGGAAAAGTGAGGGGTTTCAACTCAGTTGAAGGGTAACCTTCCAACTAGATCGAGACGTCGAATGACAATAATCATGTGAAATAGGAACTTCATAGTTGCAACATAGTCAAAATTATCATCATCTCTCTTTTTTTTGAACTGAGATGTACAAGTCGAACAAATCCTCAATTTGATTTAGGAATTAGGGTTTACAAGCTTTAGAAAATACAAGTGAGAACTCAAAGAAATCGCCCCCCTAAAACTGAACCCTAGGGTCTTATTTATAGGTGCGAGTTGACTCCTTTCGAACCCAAGCTTTCAACGCAGTCGAAAGGTTAACCCTCTTGCTTTTGTGCGCATCTCTTGACTTACAGGTTTCGACTTAGTCGAAAGGGTCACATGGCTGTGTTTCTGCTGCTGCTGAAGAAGAACTTCTTTCCATTTTTCTTTGTCTCCTTTTGACTTCGTCGAAAGGTATTGCCTAGTAGTCTCCGACCTCATCGAAAGGTCTATTGATGCACTCTTCACTAGGATTTTAATATGCTAAATGAGTTGGCCTGGGTATTGGCCTTTGATACTGTGAAAAAATGCTCTCTTTTGGTTTCGAATGAATCAAATCACCTTTTGCTGTAAGTATCTCTGTCGGCTAGTGCAGAACCTCAGCTTTTGATGTTAACGTACGCTTAATTTTTCCTTCACAGATGAGAGTGACCTTAACCAATTCGAAAGGATGTTTAATGCTTTCAAAAGGGTTGACTTGACTGTTCATTCTTCTAGAGGCGGTAAATGTAGACAAAACCAATCGCTACGAATGGTTTGGCGTGAAATGTTGAAAGTATGCTATTCTTTGCCTTCGAAAAGTAGCCTGTGAGCCCATAGAAAGCGCTTTGCTTACACAAAACTTTGTCGAAACGTCCTTTGGACCCCTTCGAAAGGTGCTGCTGGCGCCATCATCTTCTTGTCGAAAGCTTTATCAAATTGTTGAAGTAGACCATCCTAATTCCTTATGATCTCCATCAATTCTCTTGTTCCTTCAGTAAAATACGCATATATTTGCAAAAGACTATGTTATTTTTTTTTATTTTTTTGCGCATAGTTGAAATATAAGTAAACTAGGAAATTAAATATAAAAAACTAGCGGTATTACATGTTGATATTAGATTTTCTCATGATTTAAGCGAGTTTTAAAAGGTAGAATTGAAATTTACAAGATCTCACTGAGATGAAGATTTCACATATTTTGAACACATTTAGTAGCATTTTAAAAATTCATTGAAAAAATGTCAAATAAAAACAATATCTCAAAAAGGAAAATACCATCCTATATAACTTATTGTCAATATAACATTACATCTATATCCATTAAGCTCAGGCTTTCCATTTATAATATTAAGGTTCTTACGAAAATTAGTAATAGTTATAATATTAAGGTCCATAAGAAAATTTATTATCTATGTTTTGTAAAAGCTACAGTGTAAAAATATGGTCCAGCGATCAAAATGCAGGTCCATCTAGACGTGCAAATATACTCGTATGTATAGTGGGCCTAGGCATTCATTTTGGACTCTAAAATTTGTATCTCTATTTTACTAGCATTACATCATTAATTCACAATCATATACTGCAAAACTAACAACATCATTAAAACCCCACTCTCTCACAATTTCTAAAGTTGATTAGTCATTCTGTCTCGTTGATAGAATTTTTAGTCAACAGGTATGGTGATGGTATTTGCATAATAGTAATGGTAACCATTACCATAACAGACATAGTTATTTTTAGAGAGCCGGTAATCACTGATTAAGGCCTACGGGAGTCCACCCCTTATTTTCATGTTTGAAACATGAAAATTATAATGATCCGACTTTTCGATCCTCGAATGTCGACACTAATACATACACGGTATTGGTGTACTGAGAACCCAAGTGTTGGAAAGACAAATTGTTATGGTGGAATAAAAAAAATAGATCAAGAAAGAAAGAATACAACTTTAAAATCTCACAATGGAATGATAACATACGGTATCCAAAAAGACATGTTTTTTAAATAAACCTTCTAACTATGTAGTTAATATCAGATTATATCATTGATATATCGCTGATGTAACGACCCCGAATTTGACCACTTTAAAATGTACTATTTAAAGTTATTTTAAATATAAAATAGGTAAGGTTATATGATTCAAACAAAATTAGATAGGATTTGGAAAGAAAAGTATACACAAAAATAGTAACATTTGCCTATATCGACAAAAGTGACAAAATGCTGATTTCAGAAAAGTAAGTTTCAATGATTAAATAAATTATTTTAATTTATTTATGAGTGTTTATATTTTTAAACAACATTATACAAATTTATTTTTAAATTTGGTTTACATAAATAAATAGTTTAACTAAAACGTCAAAATGTGACCGTAAAACATTTTTGTCGAAAATCAATGTTTTGTCGATTAAAAGTTGTCACAACATTGTCGCACTTTTATTTTCTTATATAGGAACATATATTCAAATGGTATGTATTAATTAATTCACTAATCAAGTTTACTTTTACTAAACATACTTAGAAAATTATATAATATAATTAAGAAAAAGTAAGCACAAAAAGACAAACATGTCATTTCAAAGCAAAAGGTAAACATCAAATCAAATCAAACATAATTATTATATTCTTTACTTAATACCTAAGTGAAAATGACATAAAGCATGATTTGAAATGGTGATGGTAAGTGTTACTTTACTTAAAAAGTAAGTAAGGCCATTTTGGTCTTTTTACAAAATATTATTTTAATCCAAAACTTTTTCTATAAATAAATATCCACTTTCTCACTTTTTTCACTTCTTCTTCCTTTTTCAAGTTTTTCTTCCACTCTCTAATGGCTTCTTCTCTTCTCTTTCCTTACTAACTTTTCTTAAAATCATATCAAATCAACTTCAAACACCACCAAACTTTGCCAAAGACCTTAGAATACCATTAAAACATGGTTTAGCATCTAAGAAGTGAAGAAATGATGGAGGAAGGGGTGGATTAGGAGGAGGCCGAACCTATGGAGGAGGAAGGATCAAGTCGGGAAGCTTCGGAGCTAGAAAAAAAGAAAGAAGTGCCGCCCGTTTCATTCCAAGGAAGTAAGAGAAAGTTTGAAGTACTGTGGAAGCTCTGCCGAATTTTCAAAAGTTGGTTGAAGTTGAAAAAAATATTGAAGTGTTCGATTAAAATGAATGTTGGTAGGAAGTTAATCTTTTAGTAAAAGATGAGTACTCATATTAAAGTTACTAATTCCTAAAAATATTTCAAGTTAATAACATGAAAAGTTTGGTATATGTTGGATAGTTAAATGTTTGATAACTTGGATGTGAAATTGGATGATTATATGATTGTTTATGTGGTTGATAACTTGTTTGATAAATGATAAGAGAAATGGTTAGTAATTAATCATATTTAATTTAATGGGAATTAAATCCATAATAAAATGTGTATGGAGTGATTTAGCCTCTAAATGATTCTAAAAAGAAAGTTGAAAATATATTATAATATGAAATAAAATGGAATATGAGTTTGAAATGATAAAAATATTGTTTAAAATGAGATTAAAATGAATTAGAAATGTTTTATAAACATTTAAAAGTGTTTCCAAGAATTTTAAAAAGAAATTGAAAAACATGTCAAAATAGGCGCGTCGCGTAATGGTAGTTCGCGATTTTGCACCGTAAAAGTTAAATAAGTATACAAGTGGAATATAGCTCGGAATTATTCCAAATAAGGATTTTCCAAACTATAATATCCATAGTTTTCCAACGAAGAAAGAAAATCAAGATTTCATCCAGTAGAGTTTGATATATGTCCAAAACAATTTTCTAAAAACATCGCGGTTTTTCAGTTCGGAATCCAAAAAAAGGGATTTCTTTATAAATGATATTTTTAAATGATTAAAAATAAGGAATAAATTTGATAAATCTATTAAAATGGTTTAAAAGTGATATGGAATGGAAAATATGAATTTTCAAATATTAAAAAGTTGTTTAAATCAAATAAGCTTATATAGCACTTTCTATAGCACTTTTATGCTGTGAATTCTATAACCTTTTAAATATGAGTTTAAACGTAACGATATTTCCTAGAATCAATTATGAATGTTTTTAAAAGGAAAATTAAGAGTTTAAAAGATAATTTGGAATCTTATAATCAATTCCAAAATAAAGCTAATAACCGAGTATGCGGAAACGACTAGTACATTTGTCCCGCCTGTGAGATCTAGGAAGATAAAACAAGGTGTTTAACTAAGGTTAGGGATGGAGCAACTAGTGCCCTGAACTTACCTGGCCTATGTTTTCTTATTTTAGGCGAGGGGTGGAATAGATCGAAAGAAAATCCCGGATGCTCTAAAAGATCATATTTAACTTTTTCTAAGAAAAAAAAGGTGAAAAAAATTCTCTAAATATTAGTTAACCACTTTACACCTTTTATTTGATGATTGTTATGAAGGAACCGGGATTAGATTTGGGCGATTCCTATCCGAAGAACCGAGATCAGATTTGGGTGATTCCTATCTTAAAACCCTTCAAACTAATTTTCGAAATAAAACATATTGAAGACAAAGATCTTCATGATGTAGGATTACTTACCACTAGTCTCTGGAGGTGAAATTTACCATATTTAAAGTGGCAGTAGTACTCTGTTATGAAAATCTTCGATTTGCAAGAAAATGATTTTAAGTTAAGAAAGAAATCTTTGATTAAGATTTAATGAATGATTTGGGAATATTTTCCCTAAGTTAAAAGTTATAATTTGAATATAAGAATTCTTTGATTAAGATTTAATGAATGATTTGGAAATATTTTCCTAAGTAAAAGATGAAATGATTTGAAATTATTCAAAGATAAAAGAAAGGTAAATAAACCAAATAATTTGATAAATGAGGCTTAATGATTCCATATACTCTTGAAAAGAAAATGGAATAAATTGAAAAGAATATATCTAAGAAAGATATTTTATAAAAGATGAAGTAATTGATTGATGATTGATATCCACTTATGAAGTTAACATCTTCTTATCGATAATTGGATTTTGAAGGAACCGGGGTCGGATTTGGTTGATTCCTATCCGAAAACCACTTCGAACTAGTTTACGTGTTCGAAGAATGAAGATATTTGAAGACGGAGATATTGAGACGAATAATAACGAGGGACTACTTGTTGATTAATTAGGGATAAAATCCCGATTCACTATATTATAGCAGTGGCCACTTTGTTATGAAAAACCTCAAAACCACAAGGACTTCTTGCCTAGTAATGGCATAGGAAAGTACCTTCGGTTTCGTTCGGTCCCAGAACGAACTTGTATGGATGAATTTCTAACATTGCATTTTTTGAGATTACGTACATTGGTTTTTACAAACGTACATCTATTTGGTGGCGGAGAAGGCAACTTCTCTTAGCTTAACACCCTTCCTTGAGACATACGAGCCGAAGAGTTGTATTTTTGTGAAAGGCAATTAGTAGTCAATCGAAATGGCGAATGTGGCATTCAAACATTAAAGAAGATGTGATATGTGAAAAGGTAATCGTTGTCTCGAGCCTCATCAACCGAAAATGACCGAAACAGGGTTAGATGCAGCAAGGTTAAGTGGGTCATTCCCAATTAGGGTATGATCATCCCCTTCTAGATATATCTCTTCCTGGTATGACGTTCGGGATGTAAATTAATATGGTTTGTATGCTAGAACACGCTCGGTTAAAGGTCGGTAACGACCAGGGGATGACATATTCGGTACTATATAGTTAGAGGTAGGCCGGTCTTGTGTTGGTAGAGAAGCATTGTGATGGTTCCTCGGGACATCCATCTAGAGGTGTACCCATCGGAAGGTAGTCCCTTCACTTGGTCATTTGTATGGAAATCCATTCTGCAATAAGAACTTTCAAACTTGATTGTAAACCAATTATGCTGGAATTTAATCAATGTAACAATTTCGGCTAAGATTAATAAGTTTATTTGCAAATATTTTCAAAGAGATGTCATTAAAAATAATATCAAATGTTTTGATATAAAAGTGTTTTAGTTATCATAAGGTAAAAACCCGTCCGTGTTTATGTGTGGACGTGGTCTTATGAGATACTTTTTATTTTCAAAGGATTTTATTTAAAGGCTGATTTATGAAACTATCATTTATTATTGAGTTTTTCTCACGCTGGTTTATCAAGCCTAATCTAGGTATTTTCAATACTCGGATCAGATCCGAGTAGTTTCAGGTTTAGTTGAAGATGGTTGGAGTTTCCAGAGGAGGGCTGGAGATCTTCATCTACGTATGACATGTTCTATTATCCGCTACTGTCTGTTTGTTTTTGTTTGATTTTTGTCAGGAATTGTATGGACAGATGTTTATAACTGTCCAAGCTGAATTTAGGTTAGAATCTGATATTGTATTTTAAAAATTTTCCGCTGTAAAGATATTGTTCAATATTATATATTATTCCATTCATGTGAGATTCTGTTCTGTCTATTTTTCTTTATTACCCTTCATGATCCCCTTATTCGTGCAATTTGAATTAGACATGTGTGGTTTATTGTCGATTCAAAGGGTACGGAAAACGGACCGTGACATCTGGTATCAGAGCTGAAGGTTAAGCGAGAACCTTGGCTTTGTTGGGGTAAATACTCATCAGAGATAAGATTAGTAATACCCTAGGATGAGTGACTCATTAGAGATAGAGTTAGTAACACCCTAGAATGAGTTTGATTGTATTATATATGAGTGCGTATTTGTTAGTGACTAATAAATTATTTTGTGTTGATTTATCTACTGAGTGATTTATGGATACTGATCGATGCGCCTGATCACCGTTATCGATAAGGGTTCCTAAACATTTAAACAAGGCGAACCGACACACTGATTTTGAAAAAAATTTGTAAATGAAATAATTTTACCTAGGATTATATTTTGAATATAAAGTATATATTTTGAAAAGTTGTATAGTTAGAAATTAGGATTAGTGAAATTTAAATATGAACATCTTGCGATTAGAATTTCACTGTTTGACTATAAGATGTTTCATATAGATAATCGATAAGTAAGAAACCTGATAATGTAATTTAGATCTTTAATACTTATTCCAAAAATAATAAATTAAGAAATGATAAAGTTAAGTTACTATCATATATTGATCAATTGTTTGATTTAAAAGTTTAAATACGAATGCCTTGTGAATTAAGTTTCATGATTTGACTATAAGGTGTTTGATAATAAGGTTTGTTTAAGGAATGAACATCTAAGATAAAAATGTATTTAGAAAATAGAAAATGATTATGTAAAAGGTAATATAAAAGGAACGAGAACTTAAATTTGAGCAATTTAAAAGAATTATGGCAATTTAAATCAATTTAATTAATATAAGATAAAATTATAAAATTAATTTATAAAATAGGTTTTATAAACAAACGTAATCTCTAAAGGATTTTTAAAATGGTATTATTTCATATAAAAAGAGGTATTTTATGCTAACTAATTCGATTGGCTCGAAAATAAACTAAAAATGGGCAAGAGATGTGTTCGGATGGTAAACTCTTCTCTTAAGTATTACTCTTCTTGTTAAGAGGATATATGATACTATTGGTAGTACCCAATTCCTTGGTATTGTTTTAGAATTACTCGATCTATATAATTTTCTTAAGTTATAGAGATAATGTGAATCATTAATTGATAAATTGATTAGTAATCTTTATAAAAGTGTTCAAACCAAAGATAAATTGGGATCGCTAATTGATAAGATAAAGCAGAATTTCCGACGATTTTGGATAGTCGAAAATTTCCGAATCATACCTAACTCAGAGCTAAGAAATTGATGAAAAGTTTTGGTAAAAGATTGTGAAATACTTTGAGTAAATGAAATAAGATAAGGATAATTTATAAATCTGATTTATAAAGAAAAAAGAAGAAGAGAGATTTAAGAGTTTGAGGATTTAAATACGGGGGGTTTTAAAATTTGTTTTTTCAAAGCTAGAAAATTAATACTAGTATTAAATAAGAAATAAGTTTTATAACTTATGAATTTGAGATAATAGTAAATTACAACAAAGTTTGAATTTGTTAGACAAACGGATTTAAGTAAAACCAATTTGAAATTTAGGATTTGTATATATTCTTAGGATGTAAAGGTATATCATACAAATATAGATTTAAGTCATGAACTATTAAGTAAAATAATGACTCTTTAAAAAGGTAATTATAACCGGGAAAATGTTTTATAAATGAATTTCAGCATTAATTAAGAATTTGGACTTAAGTCTTTAAAATGTGATTGATTTGCATAAGTTATAAGATGAAATAAACTTAAGTAATAGTTTTACGAAATGATTCATAAATAATATCAGTGTTAATGGAAATATACTGAGTTAAAAGATTGTGGGAAAACTTTAGATAAATTACCTTTTGAATAAAGAAAATGGTTCCTTAGAATATTTTTCCCTTAATAAAAATATTTGGAAATAAATAAGTAAAGGGATTATATGAAGAAGCACCTATATAAAATGTTTGAACTTAAGATAAAAGTTTATGAAAAATTTTTGAAACTTAATAAATACATAAATTATATGTAGATCATTTCCTCGCACAAATTTTGATCTAAGATTCGAGTTCGGAACTTTGAGGTGTTTACACTGGTCCGAAAAAGGATTTATCACTCGATTCTTGACAATGAACATTGATGAGGGTTTATGGTTAGATACTTGAGTTTCTGTCATAGTTGAGAGCTATGCAAGGAAAGCAAAGGTTTCTGAGCAAAGAGCCTGATCAGAGTTCGCACTAGAGGATCGGGGGATCGATACTAGTTCGGAAATAAAGTTGTGTATTCAAATAGGAGATCGAATAAGATATTTCATACGGATGATCTTTGTATATTATATGGAAATAAGCTTGAAGATAAATGTTTTGGGCAAACTTTTTTTTTTGAGTAATTTCGAGGACGAAATTCTTTTAAGTTGAGTAGAATGTAACGACCCAGAATTGGACCACTTTAAAATGTACTATTTAAAGTGATTTTAAATATAAAATAGGTAAGGTTATATGATTCAAACAAAATTAGACAGGATTTGGAAAGAGAAGTATACACAAAAATAGTAACATTTGCCTATATCGACAAAAGTGACAAAATGCTAGTTTCAGAAAAGTAAGTTTCAATGGTTAAATAAATTATTTTTTAATTTATTTATTAGTGTTTATATTTTTAAACAACATTATACAAATTTATTTTTAAATTTGGTTTACATAAATAAATAGTTTAACTAAAACGTAAAAATGTGACCGAAAAACATTTTGTCGAAAATCAACGTTTTTTTGATTAAAAGTTGTCGCAACATTGTCGCACTTTTATTTTCTTATATAGGAACATATATTCAAATAGTATAAGTATTAATTAATTCAAAATCAAGTTTACTTTTACTAAACATACTTAGAAAATTCTAGAATATAATTAAGAAAAAGTAAGCACAAAAAGACAAACATGTCATTTCAAAGCAAAAGGTAAACATCAAATCAAATCAAACATAATTATTACATTCTTTACTTAATACCTAAGTGAAAATGACATAAAGCATGATTTGAAATGGTGATGGTAAGTGTTACTTTACTTAAAATGTAAGTAAGGCCATTTTGGTCTTTTTACAAAATATTATTTTAATCCAAAATTTTTTCTATAGATAAGCATCAACTTTACCACTTTTTTCACTTCTTCTTCTTCCTTTTTCAAGTTTTTCATCCACTCTCTAATGGCTTCTTCTCTTCTCTTTCCTTACTAACTTTTCTTAAAATCATATCAAATCAACTTCAAACACCACCAAACTTTGCCAAAGACCTTAGAATACCATTAAAACATGGTTTAGCATCTAAGAAGTGAAGAAATGATGGAGGAAAGGGTGGAATAGGAGGAGGCCGAACCTATGGAGGAGGAAGGATCAAGTCGGGAAGCTTCGGAGCTAGAAAAAAAGGAAGAAGTGCCGCCCGTTTCATTCCAAGGAAGTAAGAGAAAGTTTGAAGTACTGTGGAAGCTCTACCGAATTTTCAAAAGTTGGTTGAAGTTGAAAAAAATATTAAAGTGTTCGATTAAAATGAATGTTGGTAGGAAGTTAACCTTTTAGTAAAAGATGAGTACTCATATTTAAAGTTACTAATTCCTAAAAATATTTCAAGTTAATAACATGAAAAGTTTGGTATATGTTGGATAGTTAAATGTTTGATAACTTGGATGTGAAATTGGATGATTATATGATTGTTTATGTGGTTGATAACTTGTTTGATAAATGATAAGAGAAATGGTTAGTAATTAACCATATTTAATTTAATGGAAATTAAATCCATAATAAAATGTGTATGGAGTGATTTAGCCTCTAAATGATTCTAAAATAAAGTTGAAAATGATATTATAATATGAAATAAAATGGAATATGAGTTTGACATGATAAAAATATTGTTTAAAATGAGTTTAAAATGATTTAGAAATGTTTTATAAAGATTTAAAAGTGTTTTCAAGAAGTTTGAAAAAAAATTGAAAAACAAGTCAAAATAGGCACATCGCATAACTGTAGTTCGCGATTTCGCGCCGTGAAAGTTAAATAAGTATATAAAGTGGAATATAGCTCGGAATCATTAGAAATAAGAATTTTCCAGACTATTATATCCATAGTTTTCAAACAAAGAAAAAAAATCAAGATTTCATCAAGTAGAGTTTGAATATGTCCAAAACAATTTTCTAAAAACATCGCGGTTTTGTAATTCGGAATCCAAAAAAAAGGATTTCTTTATAAATGATATTTTTAAATGATTAAAAATATGAAATAAATTTGATAAATCTATTAAAATGGTTTAAAAGTGATATGGAATGGAAAATATGAATTTTCAAATATTAAAAAGTTGTTTAAATCGAATAAGCTTATATAGCACTTTCCGCAGCACTTTTATGCTGCGAATTCTATAACCTTTTGAATATGAGTTTAAACGTAACGATATTTTCTAGAATTAATTATGAATGTTTTTAAAAGGAAAATTAAGAGTTTAAAAGATAATTTGGAATCTTATAATCAATTCCAAAATAAAGCTAATAACTGAGTATGCGGAAACGACTAGTACATTTGTCTCGCCTGTGAGATCTGGTAAGATAAAACAAGGTGTGTAACGACCCGATATTTTCAACCATTCGCATCCACACATGTCGGACTTGAATTGCTCAAAATACCGCGTTGTAAATAAAAATTTGGCAAACTCATCATTTACAGTAAATAAAAAATCACAGATCACAGACACAGAGTAATATAATGCAGCGGAAGTAAAAGAGATAGTAGTCCATGAAGCTACTATATAAATACATCAAAGTTAATTAAGATACAATAGGAATACCAAGATACAACAGGAGTAACAGTATGAAAATCAGGTACAACTGGAATCAACTGGATAACAAAATGAATAGATATCTGGATCTTCAAAGCAAAACTCCAGCTCCGAAGGTGAGTCTCTCATGCTGTATCACTCAGTCTGACCCGAGCGTAAAGCAAAACACAAAACACTCGAGTCAGGACATACATACTTATATAATGTAAACCAACTCAAGTGAACTGTAGTAAAGGTACAAGTAACTTAGAAGATGCTTGGGACCGCACATCCTCTAAGGATCCGTTAAAATATCTACTATGTAGTAATATTCGCTATTATAATAGTGTCTAAATAAGTAAAGTATAATCATATCGGAAAATAGCGTTAAGGGGATGGAGAACCTTAACGCGGTCGGATCTTAAAATCATAATCGTAGTAAAGCTCGATATGGTAGGTGACACGGCACAACTAGGCAATGCCAGGGTAGATATACTGTAACGTATCGGGTTTTGCCCGCTCGAAAATCAACATCCGTACTTCACATTGTACTAGAATGCCGCAGATTCGACCGTTCAAATCCGATTCGCCGGAGCTATAACACAATTAAGTAAATAACACAATGGAAGAAAAGAATAATACATTGATATATAATATCTGATACAACAGAGTGATACAATGAATATCAATATACATCAGAGATATGATACAAGAAATAGCAGCGGAAAAGAAAACGATAACATCAGTAGCGGAACAATACCAATAGAAGTGATAACTCCAAAATGATCTTCAGACAAGAATGAATCCACAACTCCAAGATAAGCAACTCCGATGAATGAACTAGCTTCAGATAATCTACTAAACCTGAATATCTGAAAAGAAACCCAACTCTAGACTGCTCGTGTGGAAAATTATGAGCACCCAGAGTTTAGGAAGGGAACAATAAACTCCGGATCAGTCATGGGACTGGTGTGAACAACAAAAACAGTTTATCTTTAAACAAACACAAAAGGTTTTAAACATTGAAAACCGCAATGCTTTTGGAAAATGAAACTACCATAAGACCTCCCGCCACACACACAATGCAAACGCAGAATTGGAGGAGATTTCTTCTTATGATAGTCAAACATGCTTACTACGCAAATCATTGGATATTATCATTAGTGCATAGTGTAGAAAAACATTTCGAAAGTATAATATTAATCTTAGCCAACATACGACCAGTATCGTATGCCTACTATAGCTACCATCTAAACAGTGGTGACCACCGTACGTAAATGGCAGGTTCTACAACTAAAACCGTACATGGTTCGTATTGGAAGATGGATTTCCAACAAATGGTCAGGCTAAGGAACTTCCTTTCGCCGCATGGGATCGCCTCTGGCGGGACGTCCCAAGAGACAAACTGCTCTCTGCAAACACAAGGCCGGGTTACCCCTGTAACAGGTAACTCACGAATATGCCACCCCCCGGTCCTTTGGGACCTTTATCTGAGGCGCCTCTAAACCAACATCACACATAATAAAGTGTACCCACATGAGTAAGTATCTGGGCTCCATACCATGATACCACCCCTTTCCAGAAGGAAATGACATACCCTAAAGGGCGCGACCCTCATAACCTTGCCGCGACATTCCTGTTTCGACCATTTCCGGTTTGTGAGGCCCTGACGAAGTCTCATCCACAAAGCTACGCTTTGTCACAAAGCCATGCTTTGGGTCAACAAATGATCAACCTATGATCACAAAGATAAATGATCAAACAAATGATCATATCACAAATGATCAAACGATGATCATCACACAGCAACACTCAGCATGCCACATTACCAAATTGGGAAAATATCGCTGATAACCTTCAACTACATAACCTCTGAGCTCGTACGTCTCAGAGAAGGGTGTTAAGCTAAGAGAATAAATTCTCCGCCACCAACAGAAATGTATTTGAAAGGAATCGGCTTTATATCTCAAGGTGTAATGTCAGACATGTAACCATATAAGTCTGTTCCGGGTTCGAACAGAACCGAAGGCACTTCTCACGAAGCCCTTGCAATTCCGGATAATTTCCAATCACGTCCGGACTTCCCATCACAAAGAGTGCTAAAATCTCTATACCGGGGACCAGTCGATGCAGAGACATTCGACGAGTTGTCCTTTCGTTTTCGAAAATATCCGGTCTTCACCACCGGTCTTCAAATGCTATCCATATACGACGTATCATTATTCGGAACGGGTTATATGACACAAAGGTCCTCTCCCGGCTAAACCGAATAATGAGCGCAATATTTTAAAACATATGGATATTGGGATTTCAATTAAGTCACAACTTATTACCCAAAACTTTTCTTTCAAATGGTTTAAACAAAATACCATTTTCAAATCTTTAAACAAAAAGATTTATTTTAACAACCTTCGACGATTTAAACAATTTCCACACTTTAATCTTTTAAACAAAAGGTTCATTCACAGATTTTCCAAATTAATTCCCATTTCAATTTGATTAACTCGTTAAATCTTTAACTATTTAATTATCTTTTAATTAATTATCTTTAATTTATTAATTAGATTAATTTATCCTTAATAAATTATCTAAATTAACTACTAATTATAAATTAATTAACTTTAAATTATCTAATTAACAATTCTTAATTAAAGATAAATTAGACACTTAATTATTAATTAACCGATCTTTAATTACAAATTGATTAATCTCTAATTACCTAGTTAATTTCCATTATAAATTAATTAACCATTCTTAATTATCTCATTAATTAAATCACTTAAATATCTTAATTATTCTAAGATAATCGATTTACTTTACTAATGACTTTATTATCATTAAAGTGTAAAACATTACACTTTAAATTAAAATTCAAATTCCATTTGAATATAAGATTCAAAATGTTTATCTATTTAAACATTTATTGGTAAACAAATTTTCCTTTAAAACTAGTTTAAAATAATTTAAACTTTTATTCCATATAAAAATTCAAAAGTAAATTTGGATTTTTATCACAACTGGATTTAGACTTTGTTTAAATTGAATATACAAATTTAAGCTCATTTAAATTTGTTTTAAAATTACTGCCAGGTTTAACAAAGCCTGGAACAAGAAATTTACTCGAGGCTGTGCTATTTGCTTCGAGTCTGTCACCCTCCTGCTTCGAGAAATCAACTCGAATGACTCGAGTCTTCCCCGAGAAACGAAACCACCAAATACAATATCCCACCAGACATTCGTGTGCACGTGCACACGGTCGTCGATCAACTCCAGCCATCACCGCGACGTCGAGCAACTCGACAAACACCTCCAGACCACCTTCCGATCATCGGTACTACATCGTCTCCTCGACAACCAAATCGAGACACTTAACCCAAATCTGGAACGAAGCCAGTCACCAGAATTTCCTCGAATCACCCAACTCTGACCATCTGATGGTCAACAGCTCCGGCCACGAACTCGACTACTACCGAGCTTCCATCACGCAAAATTCCTTAACACTCGATCACCTCACGCCGCCGTACAAACTCGAAAATCATCATCGACCAGAAACTATGCCTAAGCCCTAAAACACTGTCGTGCCCTCGCCACCATTACCCATAAATTCATCAGACATTTTTCTGATGATCCCTAGCCTTCAAGCTAGCTACGCTCCAAAGCTCGAAATCTACAAACCCACCGATCACCAGAATTTGCCGCAAGCCCGTATATCAATCATCTCGAGATAACTCATCGCATACCAACTTAAAATTCCTGATTCTATTATTAAAATTCATAATTTTCCAATGCGCATCAGGTTGTAATAAAAAAAACATAATTTCCAGATAATCGATTTTCTGACTTGAGTTGATTTCTACTGTGATTTCCTATTTTTAAAAAGGCTTACTTAATTAATATAAGAACTTGAAACTATTTTTAAAGTTGAGATCTATCCACTTAAACACTTTTTTGTTTAAACATCAAACTCTAAAAAGAATTAGGGGATGAGGATTTGAATTCTTAATGTGTTAGAAGCCTGTAAGTATTTAGCAGAGGTGTGTATATTCCTGTTTACAGACATGCACCCTATCATCCACATATGTACATATACATTCAGGCATACTTACATCCATACTGGAAGGTGAAACAGAGAATGTTTTGATAAGAGCAACATACACACCATACATGCATATATTCACAGCAGATACCATAAGATACATTTTCAATTCAAATAAATTAGCATGTAACCAAAATCACTTACTTAAATTTCTTTAAAAGTAAAGTTACTCACTTTGATTTGCAGAAGAAAATAGAGCTGCTTTTCATTTGAAACAGGCTGGTGAAACTGCAAGCTTCCTCTTTAATCCTCTTTGATTATATTATTGTTTAAACTGAATTTTGTTTAAGTTAAATGATTTGTTTACTTCAGACTTTCTAAGCTTCTGGTTAGCTATGTTTTTGAGGACGAACTGAAATGGAAATTGCTATGTAAGGAAGTAAGTATACAGGTGATGTTTTATTTTTTTGGTACAAGGTGATGATATTGCCATGTACAATATCAGAGATTTTTTTTCTTTAATTGTTAGCTGACATGATATGTTATGGTGGCTGCATTAATTGCTTTGTACAAATATATATTTATCTATACGCATATCTTCATTTGCAAGCCATTTCACTTATTTCATTCATTTACATATACTTGCTTACTTGTTCACATACTCTACTTCCTTCCTTCTTTTGTGGCTGAGCAGATGTTGTTGTGTACTAAGGGATATGGCATTTAATGCCTTGTCCTTTTATGTTTACAAATATCATTTCTAGCTTTTTAAATCTATTTAGTACATCCTGCATATACACATGTTATGTTTCTTATACCTTGCTTCACGGCAGGTACATATATGAGTTCCTAAAGACTATGTACTCTATACTTTTCTTAAGTTCATTTATGTATTTTGCTTTTACAAAAAGGTGCAGCCTGGCCTTTAAATTTGTGAGCACATATATATAGTTTGTCTTGTTTAAAAGCTTATTTATTTATTACTTATAAATGTGCATTAATATATCACTTGACTAAGACATGTATTTTACATATTTATTATTTTTTTTATTTTTTTTATTCTCAACATAACTACCAAATACTTAAGTTAATTATTAATAAGATATGTTTTATTTTATATTTCACTTAACTATAATTTATCTTTAAACCATTTATTAAAATTTAATTCAAATTCAATATATATATATATATATAAATTCAAATTCACTCATATATGCCCAAATACATATATACACATATATATAATATTTTTAATTTGAAATGATTTATATAGAATATATTAGAATCCGGGGAAACTCGCATCTCTTCAATCCATTTATCGTTTTATTTCACAAATATTAATTCAAAAATTAATAAATTATCATTTTAAATATTTATAAAATTCGGGGTCGTTACATATACCAATTACGCACACGGACTGATGGATACGCATAGCAGCCACTACCGTTCCACCTCGAACAACATTCCCAAATCGGAGGATGGCCATCTAATCAATCACAAGTAAGAGTATAATATCGAAGAAATGTGTCCGAGAAGAGGTGCTACCTCACTGGTCCGAGATCGCTCCTGTTTTAGCCACCTTATGCCAACTCACGGGAGTTGGGTCCACGTAACATACCTTAAGAACGTCGCCACCATCCTACTTCATTCAGGAATCTCCACTGCGTACACGGTTGTCAAAGTGGTTTTCGGTATCGACAGAGAGTATGTCCATATTCGATCCCGGTCTCTTTGCCAACCAATCGTTATTATAACCCGTGGTTATAAATTTCAAAATAGTTTATGTTTCAAATCAAAATACATCCTTTAAACCATTTCAAAATCATATCATTTTTTTCAAACTAATACATACTTTCAAACCCAAAACATATCTATTCAAAACCAATTCAAAAATATATCATTTCCATTTGAAAACCAATTCAATAATATATCATTTCAATAAAACCCAAATTTCAAAATCACTGAATATTTCCTTTAATTTATTAAACTTGAATTCTTCCTTTAAATTATCATAGCATTTTGGTAATGTAACCTTAAGGAATCATAGCATTTTTGGAATGTAATACTTTCCAATTTAATATTTTATAAAATTAAAGTATTTATATACTTACAAATTTTTAACATGGTCATTTTATCATAGCCTTATAGTTAAATAAACTTTGTTACTATAATATCCAATTTAATGCTGAAATTCTTATGTTAAGTTAAGAGTACCTTATTAACTTACATTATCATTACAATAAAGAAACTTTATTATTTTAGTTATTAAAATATGTCATTTACATTAATTAAAACTTACATATTAAATGTACTTTTTAACTTACATTTCTATTACAGTAAAGAGCATTTATCGTTTAATCAATATTACACTAATTAAACTTACATTATCAAATGTACGTTTTAATTTACGTTTTATTACAAAAAAGACATTTATTATTTTAAATCAATATTACACAAATTAAGACTTACATGTTTCTTTCATTAATTAAGACTTTACATGTTTCTTTCAGTAAGTAAAACTTTACATATTTCTTTCATTAATTAGAACTTTACACGTCTCTTTCATAAATTAAAACTTTACATATTTCTTTCATTAATTAGAACTTTACACGTCTCTTTCATAAATTAAAACTTTACATATTTCTTTCATTAATTAGAACTTTACACGTTTCTTTCACAATTGAAACTTTACATATTTCTTTCATTAATTAGAACTTTACACGTTTCTTTCATAAATTAAAACTTTGCATATTTCTTTCGTTAATTAGAACTTTACACGTTTCTTTCATAAATTAAAACTTTACATATTTCTTTCATTAATTAGAACTTTACACGTTTCTTTCATAAATTAAAACTTTACATATTCTTTCATTAATTAGAACTTTACATGTTTCTTTCACAATTAAAACTTTACATATTTCTTTCATTAATTAGAACTTTACACGTTTCTTTCATAAATTAAAACTTTACATATTTCTTTCATTAATTAGAACTTTACACGTTTCTTTCATAAATTAAAACTTTACATATTCTTTCATTAATTAGAACTTTACACGTTTCTTTCACAATTAAAACTTTACATATTTCTTTCATTAATTAGAACTTTACACGTTTCTTTCATAAATTTAAACTTTACATATTCCTTTCATTAATTAGAACTTTACACGTTTCTTTCATAAATTAAAACTTTACATATTCTTTCATTAATTAGAACTTTACACGTTTCTTTCACAATTAAAACTTTACATATTTCTTTCATTAATTAGAACTTTACACGTTTCTTTCATAAATTAAAACTTTACATATCCTTTCATTAATTAGAACTTTACACGTTTCTTTCACAATTAAAACTTTACATATTCTTTCATTAATTAGAACTTTACACGTTTCTTTCATAATTAAAACTTTACATATTTCTAAATTAGTTTATATTTCCAATCACAAATTTCCATTTATTTATTTAACATTTTTAATACATATGAAATCATTTTTCACTTTATTAAATCATTTTAAAACCCAAATTTAAATTAAAATATCAAAATTTACATTTTCAAAATACTTAAAACTTCCAGAAAAATTTATAAAATAACCACGGATCTGTATAATATTTTCTAACCTAGGTCAAGTGATACGGATAATATATCATTTCAATCCGTAATTTACAAAGAAAAATCCGGGTTCTATCATTTCAAACCCGCAATCCCAAGTTAAATAAAATAAATAAAAATTGCTTAGGCTTGTCATTTGAGCGCATAACGATCTTTCCCTATTCTAAAGTCCGTTCGGGTATGTATCATTTCAACCCATAGTGATTCTGTTCTACAGGGAACTTGCAGTGTGAGAACAGAATATAAATAAACAGTAAAATAAAATAAAATATAACAGATGATGTAACAGGCATATAAAAAGTATTTAATATCATATAAATATATCACAGGCATGTATAACATAATATAATTATTTCTACACTTTCACTTGCTATCAATTCACAATAATATAAGTATGAATGTCAGGTGTGATTACTCACCTTTTTACGCTGAAGTTTGCAAAGCAAACACACAAACAAAAATCCGGAAAGCACGAAAGCACGACTAGACACAATTCTGATTTGAATGGATGGAGAGCCAAGATATTGATCTTGTATATAACAAATACACAAATCATAAGAATAAGATTCAACACAACAAAAGATGAATTAAACTATGCAATTACGAATCAAAGAACATAACCTTGCTTTCAACCACCAAGTGGGCTTTGCCATTGTCTAATAGTGAGGAGGAGGTTATGTTGTGGTGGTGAAGGCTGAGCTATGCAAGGAGAAAACAAAAGGAAAAAAAAAGAGGAAATAAAATAAAAGTGGAAAAAAAGAGAGAAGGAAGCCATGGAAATAACCTAGAGCTTGTTGTATTTTCTTCACGCAAATGAAAATGAGAGGATGAGAAATTGTACGTGAATAAGAAATAAAAAGAAGGCGGCTAAGGTTTCAAGAGATTTGAATGGCTAAGATGTAGGGTTTAGAAAATGAAAGGCTAGCAAATAAAAAGGCTAGTGAATGAGTGGGATTTATTTCCTATTTAATAAAAGAAACTTACTATAAAATATTTCAATCAGAAGTGGCAAAATGAGGAACTGAGATATTGAGAAGATTTTTATGTGATTTGATAGAGTAAATGCTAGGAAAACCAAGAGACAAGAAATAAAGAGAAAAAAACTTATACATATATTATTCCTAAATGCAAGTGAAATATGTGAATCATAATGGGAAATAAATTTTGTACGTGTATGGAAAAAGGAAATACACGGCTATAGAAGAGAAAAGAAAGAGCTAAGGAGTTATGAATGCTAAGGAAACGGAAAGGCATAAGTTAAGGAGAAAAAACGTACAATATATTTTATTTTTAAATGCAAATGAAAAATGAGAGATGGGAAATAAATTTTGTACGTGAATTATGAAGTGGAGTGGATGGCAAGAAAAGATTTTGAACGGCTAAAGAGGAGTAAATGATAGAAAAACAAAAAGGCTAGGAAATAAAAGGTAAGAAATAAGGAGAAAGAAACACTCATACATACATACATATATATATGTATATATATATATATATATATATATGATTCTTAAATGCAATTGAAAAGAGGATATTTTGAGATGTTTGTACATGATTAATAAGAGCAATTCACGGCTATGAACGGTGAATGGCTAGGGTAAGTAATAAAGAGGATAGGTAAATAAAAAGGCAAGCATTAAAGAAATGTAACGCATGTCTCCTTGATTTCTTCCAAGCCTTTTATGAAAAGATACACACACAAGTGAAATCCAATAAATAAAGTTTAGATAAACAAAATAGAAAAATAAAATAAAATAACATAGAAAATAAAAATATAGAAACGCACATAGAAAACTAGAAATTGAAATACATTAAATAACTGCGTGTAAAAATGCTGTAATTTATCTGATTTAAAAAGTATAACTCAGAATTTAACGAAACGAAAAGCAGAACAAATATCATAAATATATTCTGCTTCAAAGAAAAAGATTAAAATTTGAAATTCAATTTTTTTTATTTTTTTTATTTAAACTGAAAATTCAGATTTTGACCAAAATATAAAATTTTCAAAAATCGTTTATTTATTGCATTTGGAAAATAAATTACAAACAAATTCCAAACTTACATTGGAATAATTCTAAAAATTCACTTTTAAATGATTTAAAAAATCAAAATTTCAAACAAAAATTTAATTAAAAATATTCACAAAATTATGGGTTGTTACAAGGTGTTTAACTAAGGTTAGGGATGGAGCAACCAGTGCCCTGAACTTACTTGGCCTATGTTTTCTCTTTTTAGGCGAGGGGTGGAATAGATCGAAAAGAAAGCTCGGATGCTCTAGAAGATCTTGTTTAAGTTTTTCCAAGAAAAAAAAGGAGAAAAAAATTCATTGAATATTAGTTAACCACTTTACACCTTTTATTCAATGATTGTTACGAAGGAACCAGGATCGAATTCGGGTGATTCCTATCCGAAGAACCGGGATCAGATTTGGGTGATTCCTATCTGAAAAACCCTTCAAACTAATTTTCAAAATAAAACATATTGAAGACAAAGATCTTCATGATGTAGGATTACTTGCCACTAGTCCCTGGAGTTGAAATTTACCATATTTAAAGTGGCAGTAGTACCCCGTTATGAAAATCTTCGATTTGCAAGAATATGATTTGAAGTTAAGAAAGAAATCTTTGATTAAAATTTAATGAATGATTTGGGAATATTTTCTCTAAGTTAAAAGTTATAATTTGAATATAAGAAATCTTTGTTTAAGATTTAATGAATGATTTGGAAAGGTTTTCCTAAGTAAAAGATGAAATGATTTGAAATTATTCAACGATAAAAAGAAAGGTAAATAAACCAAATATTTGATAAATGAGGCTTAATGATTCCATATACTCTTGAAAAGGAAATGGAATAAATTGAAAAAAAAAATCTATGAAAGATATTTTATAAAAGATGAAGTAATTGATTGGTGATTGATATCCACTTATGAAGTTAACATCATTTTATCGATAATTGGATTTCGAAGGAACCAGAGTCGGATTTGGTTGATTCCTATCCGGAAACCACTTCGAACCAGTTTACGTGTTCAAAGAATGAAGACATTTGAAGACGGAGATATTGAGACGAATAATAACGAGGGACTACTTGTTGATTAATTGGCGATAAAATCCCGATTCACTATATTATAGCAGTGGTCCCTTTGTTATGAAAAACATCAAAACCACAAGGACTTCTCGCCTATTAATGGCCAAGGAAAGTACCTTCGGTTTCGTTCGGTCCCAGAACGATCTTGTACGGATGAATGTCTGACGTTGCATTTTCTGAGATTACATACATTGATTTTTACAAACGTACATCTGTTTGGTGGTGGAGAAGGCAACTTCTCTTAGCATAACACCCTTCCTTGAGACGTACGAGCTCAAGGGTTGTATTTTTGTGAAAGGCAATTAGTAGTCAACGGAAATGGCGAACGTGGCATTCAAAAGTGAAAGAAGATGTGATATGTGAAAAGGTAATCGTAGCCTCGAGCCTCATCAACCGAAAATGACTGAAACAGGGTTAGATGCAACAAGGCTAAGTGGGTCATTCCCAATTAGGATATGATCATCTCCTTCTATATATATTTCTTCCTGCTATGACGTTCGGGATGTAAATTAATATGGTTTTTATTCTAGAGCATTCTTGGTTAAAGGTCGGTAACGACTGGGGATGACATATATGGTACTATCTTGTTAGAGGTAGGCCAGTCTTGTGTTGGTAGAGGAGCTTTGTGATGGTTCCTCGGGACATCCATCTAGAGGTGTACCCATCGGAAGGTAGTCCCTTAACCTGGTCATTTGTATGGAAATCCATTCTCCAATAAGAACCTTCGGACTTGATTGTAAACCTATTATGTTGGAATTTAATCAAAGTAACAAATTCGGCTAAGATTAATAAGTTTATTTGCAAATGTTTTCAAAGAGATGTCATTAAAAATAATATGAAATGTTTTGAAATAAAAGTGTTTTAGTTATCATAAGGTAAAAACCCGTCCGTGTTTATGTGTGGACGTGGTCTTATGAGATACTCTTTATTTTAAAAGGGTTTTATTTAAAGGCTAATTTATGACACTATCATTTATTATTGAGTTTTTCTCACACTGGTTTATCAAGCCTGATCTGGGTATTTTCAATACTCGGGTTAGATCCGAGTAGTTTCAGGTTTAGTTGAAGACGGTTGGAGTTTCCAGAGGAGAGCTGGAGATCTTCATCTACGTATGACATATTCTATTATCCGCTACTGTCTGTTTGTTTTACTTTGATGTTTGTCAGCAATTGTAAGGACATGTGTTTATAACTTTCCAAGCTGAATTTAGGTTAGACTCTGATATTGTATTTTAAAAGTTCTCTGCTGTAAAGATATTGTTCAATATTGTATATTATTCCATTCATGTGAGATTATGTTTTGTCTATTTTTCTTTATTACCCTTCATGATCCGCTTATTCGTGCAATTTGAGTTAGACATGTGTGGTTTATTGTTGATTCAAAGGGTATAGAAAAACGGGCCATGAGAGCTGATATATCTCACATCTCTCATTAACAAATACTTTTTTCAAAATATCATTTAAAATGTCATTACCAATATATGGTCCGCTATTTGCCGTTATATCATGCCAATATTTAGTGTAAAATATCTGGTATTTTATAAGAATATTGTTTATTATTATATATGTTGGATAAAATAAATTTATCAATAAATATCTTCACATCCTTAATATATATTTTTTGTATATGGTGAATGACAATATATTGACCATATCAGAAATCCCAATAAACTTGTTTTCTAGTTTTAACCACATTTTTTCATTCTTTTTCATTAGTCTTTCAATAAAGAAAACTCTTCTTATTCCATTATTTTATATATTTTATTTGTATGAGGACTTTACCAATAAAATCAAGATCATGTTTGAGCTACTTTTCTTTTTAGATTGTTTTTGTTTGTTGTTTTTAATTGGTAAGTGAGCTTATGAAAATTCAATTTTTTATTTATTATCATGCACTAAGAACAAAAAGTTAAAGAGCCTATTTATGGAAATGGAAGCAGGTTAGAAGTATTAATCGGTATCAAATCAACGGTATTTGTTCGATGGAAAAGGAAATAAAGAGACTATAAATATGGAAATCTTTTGAAAGCGATATAGATGATTAGATGGATAAAAAAATAATAAACATAGTATAAAAATGGAGAAAATAATACAGACGCACATCATACGAATTTTCTTAGCTTTTAGGAGCCTATTTGGTGGCTTGAATTTATATAATATGAGATCGTAATCCGCAAACTATAAATGATCGGTCTTTAATAGTAATTTGGAAATATTGATCCAAATATTTAAAAATTTAACATCATTATAATATTATGGCATAGTACAATATCGTTTATAATATGTTCTACACATGTCTGATATTTTACCGATACTATCGGATATTATCACGGTATTTAAAAATATCTCATATTGGTACCTGACCGATACGTACCCGATACTGATATTAACTACTTAGCCTTCTACTTTAATAATCCATAATTAATTATTAAAAATATAATAAAATTCCAAACCACTTTTAAAGTACTCAAATATAAGTTAGTAAAAACTTATAAAAAGTTTAAAGAGAAATGCTTAAATTGAAAGTCATATTTGAAAAATTAAAGTTTAAAACAAAAACTACAGTATTTTTAGAATACTGTAAAATGGTTTCAGAGCAAAGACAGTGGATAAAACGTGTTATCTTAGAGTTCTATAAATGATTATGAACTGGGGCAGTTTTATATAGTAGAATGTTTTGTCATTTTCCGATATGCTGTTAATCTTTTTAATATCAAATCTTTTTGCAGTAAAAAATATACACAATATACATCACAATTGTGGCAAGAAACCTCTAGAGATCTGTCTATAAAATATTACAAAAATTGCTGAACACAAGGCAATTCCTCAATGCTTCTATAGAGATTATTCGCTATAAAACCACTTCCAAACTTGAGTCTAATTCAATCCAAGTCCAACTGAACCTATGTTCTTTATGTTAAAGATATGAAACAAGTCATAGAAAATCATACAAGTCCAGATACATCATTTACATATGCCATTTACTTTCAAAGCAAGAATCACAAAAGTATTCAACAATATATAGTTAAACGATTTACCGTAGTTTAAAAAATCACATATATACTTCATATTGATTCAAATGGTGAGATTTCTCACCCTTCAACAAGAAATAAAAAGCTCAAGCGTCCCCTTCCTACCTTGACCTTGCAAACACCAAACCCTTCCTACCTCAACCTTTTGCTCTTGACATAGGTTAGAAAAGCCTCTAAACGCTCACGGCCTCGAATGGTTTGGGGTCTTGTGCTCCAAATCTTCTAGCTCCAAGTTGCTAATAGTTGTTGCTAAGATGTTCTAAGGTTTATAATAGAGTTTGGTACAACTTTTAGTTAAGTAGTGTTGCTTTGTGCTTAGAAATTTATGAAGAGAATGAGAATGAAGAGCTTATTTTTATTTTCTTAAAAATTGTAAAAGTGTTTCTGTGAACCAATGGTGCACTTATAAAGCCATTCAAGTGGTTGCCTACCTTTCCCCTCACCACTTCTAGCTGACCAAGCCTTATCCCTCTACATGTGACTGCATGTGACTTACTTTCCACCTCAAAAGCAAAAGAAAATATATCCACTCAAATATCTCCAACTCACACCTTCTAGAAGCTTTCCATAAATAGCTTTAGCTAACCACATTAACACAAATTATTTTTATTAGCTATTAATGACCTCTTATGTTATTTAGACATGTACATAATCTTTCAACAACTTATTTTGAATAAAAAGCTATTTATCGATAAAACAATTTTCGGTCACATTTTCGATATTTCTTCAAAGTATTTATTTTTGTAAACAAATTACAAAAAGAGTTTCTTATCATTAGTTATAAATTAAAAGGAGTTTAATAAGGTTATAAAATCACTTTTATAACGCTTAACTATATTTTAAAAGTTCTGATATTCGAAGAAGAAGTGTTCAAATTTACAGGTCGCTACAAAAACCTTCTTGAAAACATGCTTTAAATTACACTTATATTTTATTTATGGTTTTTTATATTTTTATTTCCAAAAATTAAATTTGACTTTAGTCTCTTGATTATATGAACATAACATTTTTCTGAATACTTGTGGAAAAATTTAAATATTTGCATTTTTTCTACATTTGTACCTTAAACTGGAAATATTTGCACTTTTTGAAATTACAAATATTTACATTTTGGCTCAAACAAAAATTAAGTGTTTTTCTAAAATTTGTTTGTAAGGAGGGAGGGGTGCGTCTTTGAAATTTAAAGTGGGTTATTGCCTGATTTTCTCGCAAATAGCTAAATATATTCATCCGTTTAAGGCCCGACAATATGAGCCCACACCATATGGTTCGACCAAAGATGGTCTTGGACCAAATAACTAGCTCGCCTTTAGTATTTCAAGTTTCCAAAGGCAGGGTCGCCCCGTTACCTCTCGGACTTGGGCATCCGCCCACCAATTTACTGGTATCAACAAAAGCTCAAACTCTCTCGGGCAATCTTTTATCGCTTTACCATTTAGACGACTAGGTCAAAGCCAGAAAGCCTCAGCTCCCACATCCTTATCTGCCACCCACATCTGTCCCTACTTGTCACTCTCCCGAGAGTCCCACCTCTCTACCCATCATACTTTGCCACGAATCATCAAATACTTAACAATATTCTACATAAAGAGAGAAAAACCATGAACTCTAACAAGATCATCATAAAAAGACATTGTCCATTTAACAAAATCATCAATATATAGTTGCGACCCTCTGTACTTCACACTCCACATAACAGGGACATCACTATTCATTGACAGCTCTCTAGTCTGTGTCACATTTCTAACACAAGCACGTCATTGTATGACCCGCCAACCAGCATTCATCCAAACCATTCTTTTCACCTAACATCTTAGTCGACCATTATTTGAGTCATGTGTTCCCACCAATGAACAAGGAAACTCAGGGTCTAGGGCTTCAATCTGAGCTATTCAATGCGGGATATATAAATAGCAGACCCCTGCACTTGTTCAAGGATCGATTTTTCTCTATAAGTAATAAATATTAACTCGAATGCCTTGTAACAATTCTCTTGTAACTGAAATATCAAGTAATAAGACAAACTACCATAGTGACGTAGATCTTTGTCGAGAACGAACCACTTTATAGCTTATGTTATTTACCTTTTTAGCACTAGATATATTTCTTCCTTAATTCCTTATTTACATTTTTTAACTATGTTATTAGTGAATTGCCTTTGCTAAAATATATCACTAATCATAATTCTGAGGTTTCCTAGAAATCTAGTCAACTTTTGGGCATTAGTAGGAAGGCCTTTTCAAAAAGCTCCCAATTTTCATCACTTTTCTCCTCCTCAAAACATTTATTCCACTTAAAAAATTCACCATGAAAATTAACGATAGAAATGAAGCTGATAACTCTAATAGTCACAACAGTA
Organism: Allium fistulosum; assembly: GCA_030737815.1. Taxonomy (NCBI): domain Eukaryota; kingdom Viridiplantae; phylum Streptophyta; class Magnoliopsida; order Asparagales; family Amaryllidaceae; genus Allium; species Allium fistulosum. The sequence continues at coordinate 895,232,445 of CM060907.1, read as the reverse complement.
ATGACGACATGGAAGCTAGCGCTATTAGCCCCATCCCGGGCATGAACAATGATATGTGGCTCGGCTTATTGTATGAGCTCACGAGCATTAGACAAACGGCCCGCTATCGCAACAAACTCCAGGCTCGAGTGGATGCCCAAGAAAATGTTAATTATAGTCCAGGAGTCCCAAATACAGTGGATAGGACCCATATTTGGTCCATTGTCCCTAGTTCTTTTAACACATGCATGACACCCCTGAAAGAGCCATGTTGGAAACCCTTACTGAGGTCATTCCTGTTGGAACTGGGCCTGCCCGTAGTGGAAGTTATTAGTGAATTTCAAAAAAAAAATTCCCTTACTGGATCTTTATTGGGCCTATAAGGTCTAATTCATTTAGAACATTTCTAAACATTATTTAAATAATTTTTTTTATATTTAAATTCATAAATTATATGGTTTTGTTTAATTTATACACCGATATATTTATTTATATGTACATGTATCATATACACATATGTATGTGTGTTATACAAGTAAAATGTATATTTTTACTCTCGTACTTAATCTTCTTCTATTAAAAAAAGGATGTATTAGGGTATTTTTACATGTTTTCACCAAAATATAGAAGTATTTCAAATCATCATTCACTCATCTACATTTGGGCAAGACGTTAATTCTATGTGTATGCATTAATTTTGAGAAAATTTATTTGCACATTTTAATTTTAATTTTTTAGAAATTAAGTTATAATTGGAAGAAGCATCATGTTATTATGCATGCACATGTCTTGGAAGCCAAAATGAAGAAGAAAATAAAGAATTAATTCTTCATTGAAGAGCCCACTTATCCACATGGAAATGGACCACGATGAAAAGAAAAACACATGTTAGTGGGAATTAATTAATCAGTAATAATTACTTGGAGGCCAAACAAAGTGAAGGATAGTTTTGGTAGCACCCTAAATTGTATGAAGCTTTGAAACTTGTATAAATACCCTTATATGATTCATAAAAGCATGTAGTTGTAGCCACAAAATTATAAATAAAAAGCTCACTTCTTTTCTTTAGTTTAATTGCTTCTTAGCTATTTTACTTTATGCAACTTTATTTCATTATTTTTACTTCATGTTATTTTATTTCATGCTTCTTTTTTATTTCATGCAAGTAGATTAGATTTCCTTTATGCAAATTAGTGTAGATTTAGTTTTATGCAATTAATTAGCTCTCTTACTCTTTAATTAGCATTTTATTTCATTTTGTTAATGTTGAAATCCACTTTTGTTGAAATGAATTCAAGGATAAAAGGCTAAACCCCTTCAATTTTGGCGTAATGAAGCTCTAATAATTCCTATAAAATTAACATAATTGTTTCATTTAATAACTCTTGTTTTGGGGCTTAATGTATTATTACATGTAGATGGAAGTTTAAAGTTTATAAATGAATTTGATAGCAAATGTTGTTAACCACAAATAAGCTATACATAGTCAATAATAGACTCAAGTTACATCTTCATCTAACTATTTGATTTTTATAATAAAGTAAAAAGTAGAAGAAAATTTTGATGATCTATGTTACTTGATATAAGATTGTAAATATATCATGCTTAAAATAGATTTTATTTCTAACTTCATAATCATTTTCATGGGATTTAGTGAGTGGGTTTGGTTGATGTATTAAAATTTGATGGCTTATATTGTTTCATTAAATATTACAAGTAGACCATACGTAAAATAAATATACTAACTAATTCTACTCGAGTTAAAAAAAGAGATTATAAATTTATTAAGTGTTGATTTATATGAACATGAGAGTGGATTTATCTCTAAATTTCCTTTTAACCTCATTACATTTATTCTAATTTTACTCTAGTTTTTCTACGACTCTTAATTAAAAATATTTTCAAAGTATTTGGGATAATTTGATTAACTTAAACTTCTTGCCTTCCTTATGGTTCGACCCGTACTTGCCAACGCACTACAATTGTATGCCACGCACTTGCAGTATTTTATTGCTATAAAATTCGACAGTTTCCTAACCGATAGAAATTCGTTTCTGAAAAAGTTTTTGACACAGTTGCCAGGGAAAGCAATTTAAGTTTACTTTACTCTTCGGATTATCTTTAAATTTGTCTTATCTTATTCTGTGTTATTGTTCACTAAAATTTTTTTACATCGCATTGGTTACTAAATTTTGCTACAAGCATTTGCTTCTTGTTCTCTGTTACATTTTAGTTCACTCCCTGTTCATTTTCTTATTGTTACATTTTTTTCTCTGTTACATTTTTTCTCTGTTGCAAACCTCTGTTACACTTTTGCTAGCACACCTCACTTACTGTTCTTATTTTACTATTCTTTTTAAATTTTTGACTGCACCTCCATCACTATCCAGTTTCCTCCCTTCCTCTACCCAACAAATAACCCGCTTCTACTATTCATTCAGCCTCTATCACAACACTTTCAGCTTATATCCCTACACTTCCTCCCCTCTGCCGAACCATTAACCAGCAACCACCTTCTATCACCACTTCATTTTCCATGCACAACTATCTTTGCAACCTCATTGCAACAACCACGACCCAAACACCCAAAACTTTAAGCACCACACACTTTAATCAAACGTTACCTCCTACAACAAGCACATCACCATATTCCCTGTAAATTGCTACCACCTCCTACAACATCTGAACTCCAGCAGCCTCAACTCGCAACCTGCAACATCACAGCAACCACCATAAACAAAATCTGTAACCCACTGCCACAAAGCCAAACCAAAACCGCGACCAAAACACCAACCATAAGCACCACGAAATCACCCGATAACCTGACTCCTACCGCGGCTCCTCTAATCAATTTTGGAATTTGGTTTTTAGAAATATGTGAGTGTTCGTATGTGTCTGATTTGTTAACTCAAAATGAAATAACAAATTGATTGTTGACTCAGAACGAATTGCTTTCTTAATTTCTTAAGTGCTTTCTTAATTTGTTTTTTCTTTTTGTGTTATTTGTGTGTGATTTTTTGTATGATTTTATGTGTGATTAGTTTATGTATGAGCATTTGTGTTTGTGTGTTATTTTTCTTTTGATTTTAAGTTCTTCTGTGTGTCATTGTTTTTTTCCTCTTTTAAAAAAAGCAATAAAAAAATTAAATTAGATTTTCAACACTTTTATAGGTTGCAAATTACAGAAAACCAGAAAGAGATGAATTGCTAGTTATAAAATTACTCTGCTTTGCTTGCCAAAATTTATGCTGAAAAAATAATCGCTTTTAAATAAATATGCAAATAATTCTGCATGCTTTGGTATCATATGCTTATTTCTTGTTTTAATCGTTCTTGCATTATTGGTTGCGTGCATTTATAAATAAAATAATATAAAAATTCATTTGTAGTTACATTATTAATGCACGTTTAATTTTTGTTTTGCATCATTTCATATTTGTTTATATTTTCTAAGGGCGCCAACCAAATTCACATAAGGTAGGGTTTCATCATCCTTCCTTGATGCGTTCATTGTATGAAATTGAATTAGATAATAAAGATTACGTGTTTGACTTAAGGGCGTCATGGGCTCTTCAAGGGAAAATTTGTATTTTGACAATTTGATTTCTTTTAACAAACTTTCTATTGGTGTCTAAGGAAATAACAAAGTCTCAATCATTTATAATTATCACAGTGATTTGTAAGATATTATATTGATTGTTTCTCTGAAGGTACTTAGGCCTTTAACCGCATTATTGTAGTGGTTCGTGAAAACTCATGTCCGTCACCCAGCTAAGGATTGTTTCATCGAATTAATTCAAAGTGTAACTCTATAAGTTTAGGTTAGGCGCTACTACGGACAGAAAATTTCTAATTAAGTCCTTACATTCGTTTAGTTGCAAAAGTATCATGCATATATAAAAAAACAAACAAAAACAGACAAAAATCAAAAAGGAAAATCCACTTTCATCTTATTCTTTTACATTATTGTTCACCTTTTTCTTTTTCTCTCTCCCCTCTTATTCTTCTCCCTTCTGTATAAGTGTTTGGACTCATATAATTCGATGAACCATTTAGTTCGAACAAACAATCCTTCCACCATGACAAATGAAATTCCACCTTGCACGCTCATGGATTGAATTTTCCCCGATCGAGTTTTTGTCCTTTCTTGCATTACCATACCCGCCACAACGAGTAATCATTTTGAAATCCATTCAAGTCATACTAACGCACTTCCAAAATTTGGCAATTTTGAAAATGAAGACACTTATATCTTTTTAATGAAATTTGAACAAGTTCGTGCAACTATAAAACTTGAACAATTATGCAACGATAGAATAAAACTTAGGTTAATTCAATTTTCACTTATCGACTATGCCAAAAAAATGGTTGTATAGCTTGTCTTCAAATTCGACAAAAATGTTAGACGAATTTGTAAAAGTTTTCTTAAAGAAATTTTACCCCTTACAAATTAGAACTAAAATTCGAAATGAAACTGTAAATTTTCATCGATTTAGGGGTGAATCTCTTGGAAAATAGTTTGAAAGATTGAAGGAACTTTTAATAAAATTTCCACATTACAATTTTGAAAAATGGACTCTTTGCAAAATTTTGCATGATGGGCTTGAAAATAACTCTCGAACAATGCTTGAATCAATGCATTAAGGAAACATTTTAACACAACATTACGATGACATTTGGTAGTTTATCGAAAACATAGTTGAAAAACCAACTCAATGGCAATATCTAACGAGAAATAAATCTATTCAATATCAAGCGCATATGCGATATGATCATCACTAGCCTTTGAAGCAAAAATCGATGCAATGATAAATAAATTTGGTAATGTTTTTCATAATCAAATGAACCAAGTTTCTCAAGCATTGTGTTATAAATGTAATGATCCAAACCACATCATCGATCAATGTCCTCACTCGTTAGAACAAATCGATGCTTCCAACAAAATGAGGAATGATCTGTTCTTTTCAACATACAATCCTAGTTGGAGAAATCATCCTCACTTTGCTTGGAACCAAAATAATTCGAACATGAATTTGGTTCAACCATCTTTTTAAACATTTTCAAAAAATGCTTCAAATCCTCCTTTTCAACCAAACCAGTTTCAACAAAACTTTTCGCTACCTTCTTAAAACCAGATGCAAAAATCTTGCATTCCTCAAGGTGACAAATGCATGTCAACATTCGAAAAAAGTCTTGAATCTTCAATGAAAGCGACCACTCAAAATCTTCGATCGTACAAAAATTTGCAAAACCTACTATCCTCGTACATTCAAAATATGAGTCAACCAATCTCTAAACTTGAAGGGTAAATGAGTCAGTTAGCCACTACCGTGAGTGAGAGAGAAAGATACATTTCAAAGCCAACCCGTTACAAACCTTAGGACTCGAGGCACTACCTTGAGCCAATCCCATGTGGTGCAAGGTAGTCAAATTAACCAATCTCAGGTAAATGCCATCACCACTTTGCGATCCGGTAAACAAATTGACAACCAAGTTGACAATCCCGACGACTTACTGAAAATTTCTTCCAAATCACCAATACCCTCAAATGAGTCCAACCCGAACATTGAGACCAATTCTGAATCTCATCCTTCACCAACTCAAGTAGACCAGTCTACTGAGTTGAGAGCTCGCTTTCCCTATAGACCTCGTGTTAAGAAATATTTGGAACAAATGGAAAAGGTATTAGAAATTTTTAAGCAAGTTAAGGTCAACATTCTTCTTTTTGACATAATTCAACAAGTCCCAACCTATGTGAAGTTTTTAAATGGCATGTGCACTCAAAAGAGATACAATCAAGTACTGAAAAAAGTCTTTCTAGTGGTCAGTCTAAGTGAAGTCTTGTCTTAATTTGTTCCTATGAAATACAAAGATCATTGTTGCCGAAAAATCTCGTATACGCTAGGATAAAAGAAAATCAATAAATGTTTGTCAGATCTAAGTGCTAGCGTTAAACTTTCTCTCTATTTAATTTACCAGTTCTAGGTTTAGGTGAGCTTAAACCGACTAGAGTCATGCTACAATTAGTTGATAATTCTATAAAGAAACGTATGTGAGACTGAGGATGTGTTGATTAAAGTAAGAGAATTCATATTCCCTATCGATTTCATTATCTTATAAAATCAACATGTAAACAATCTTACAAGCCAATTTTTTTTGATTTTAGGATGATCCTTCTTATCCACCTCAAATACCTTGGTCAACTATCGAAATGGTTCAATGAAAATTTTCTTTGGTAACATGATCATATACCTTAATATCGTTAATTTAGAAAATTAATCATACAAACCATTTGATCACACTTTGGAAGTTAATGCAATTTATGAAAAATTCGAAAATGAAACAATTGACTTTAATAACGAATGCAAGGCAGAGTACGACAATTGTTTTAAGACATGCCAAATGTGATCGAAGACACACTTCCTTTGAACCTCTCATGGTTGAGTCTGAAACTTAACCGATTTCTTTGATTGAGCAACCTCCCAGGTTAGAGCTCTAACCTTTTCCATGTTACCTCTAGTACACATACTTAAGTGATGACAAAACTTTTTCCATTATACTTTCTTCTAACTTTCTCTTTACTAAGAAGCATCTCTTCTTTTAATTCTTTCGAAAAATAAATAAGCGATTGGGTGGTCCATTACCGATATTAAGGTAATTAACCCTGCAATTATTCAACATTGTATTTACTTAATTAACATAGCTAAGCCTACTTGTGATGCAAAACGAAGGCTTAATCCCAAAATAATAGATGCAATTCGAGAAGAAATTATTAAACTCTGTGATAATGGTATCATATATGTCATATCTGATAGCTCTTGGGTCAGTCTAATTCACGTCGTACTAAAAAAATCTGGAAGCACCGTTATCACAAATAGGCTAACGAACTTATTCCAACCCGTACTCAAACGGGTTGACATGTTTGCATTGATTATCGGAAATTAAATGCTGCAACTTGTAATGATCATTTTCCTCTTCCTTTCATCGACCAAATGCTTAAAGATTAGCCGGCTATAAGTTCTATGTTTTTCTTGATGGTTATTCCGGTTATAAATTCCAATCGCTCCTAAAGATCAAGAAAAAACAAGTTCATGTGTCCTTTCGGAACCTTTGCTTATCAGTGTCTGTCATTAGAACTTTATATTGCTCCTGCGACTTTCCAAAGATGCATGGTTAGCATCTTTTCTGACATGATCAAATGATTTTTAGAAGTTTTTATAAACGATTTTTCTATCTTCAGCGATTCTTGTTTCAAATGCTTACATCATCTCGAGTTGGTTCTAAATCGATGCAAAGAGAAATACTTAACTTTGAATTAGGAAAAATGCCACTTTATGGTCAAAATGGTATAGTCCTCGGATATGTCATTTCAAATAAGGCCATCGAGGTAGCTAAAGCAAAAGTTGATTATATTTCAAATCTACCCATTTCCAAATCTGTTAAGGACATTCAATCATTCTTAGGGTATGTTGGTTTTTGTCGACGCTTTATTAAGGACTTTAGTAAAATTATCAGGCCCTTGACCACACTCTTAGGAAAAAACGTTCCTTTTGATTTCAATTCTGATCATGTCGCTTCTTGTGAACGTCGTAAAAATGAACTCATTTCTGCTCTAATCATCTACTCGCCTAATTAGGATCTTCCCTTCGAGGTTATGTGTGACGCTATTAACTTTATCATAGGTTTGGGGAAGATAAGGGGTGGATAACTTGTGGGTTATTCAAAATTTCCTTATTAAAGTTTCAAACTGTCAATTATAAAAGTGTGTTCCGTTATCACTAATAATCGTGCAAGGTGTACCAAACCTAGAAAAGATGTTTTCTTTAAAAAAAATTCTCAATAACTTTATGGTCATTAATTTTACATGGAATAGCGTTAACCCATTTAGAAACGTAATCGACAGCAAGAAGAATATAAAGATTTCCGAAATAGTTAGGAAACAGTCTCATAAAGTCAATTCCTTAAACATCAAAGATTTAAATCTGTTAGGATTGGGGTCAATGGCATCATGTTTCTTTTCATGATTTTTCCTAACATTTGGTAATGATCACAAGCTTTACAAAACTCGAACACGTCTTTGAAAAGTGTAGGCCAGTAAAAGTCACATTGGAGCACCTTTTTCGCGGTTTTCTTAGGACCGAAATATCCACCACAAGCTTGGTCATGACAAAATGAAAGAACACCCTTGATTTTGCTATCCAGGACACAATGTTGAATGATTTGATCAAAATAATCTTAAAAATGTATGGATCGTCCCAATAGAAATATTTTGCTTGGGATAGAAATTTGTATTTATCTTGTTTGGACCAAAACGAAGGAGTTTTCTTAGTGATTAAATAGTTCACTACACCCGCAAACCATAGGTCGATGGAAACTGAGAAGAGTAGTTCGTCGTGAAAGCTTATTAATGGGTGAAGAAGATGGTGCGTTTGGGAGGCGAGACAAGTGATCGGCTATGACATTTTCGGATTCATATTTGGCATTGATTGTAACATCATATTCAAGAAGTAATAGGATCCAACAAATCAAACGAGACTTAGCATTCTTTTAGAAAAAAAGGTACCTAAGAGCATAGTAGTTAGTGTAGACCGTGATATGTGAGCCTATCAAATAAGGTCTAAAATTTTCTAATGCAAAACTACGACTTAAAGCTAATTTTTGGTGGTTGTGTTGTTGAATTGAGCGTCGTTCAAAACCATGCTAGCTTAGTAAATGATGTGAAGGATTTTGTTAATGTGTTATCCTAAAACCGCATCAACTGAAAAGTTAAAAGCATCACATATAATCTCGAAGGGAAGATCCTAATTAGGCGAGCAAATGATTAGAGCATAAATGAGTTCATTTTCAAGATGTTTAAAAGAGGAGACATAATCAGAATTGAAATCGAAAGCAACGTCTTTTCTTAAGAGTGTGGTCAAGGGCCTAGCAATTTTTCTATAGTCTTTTACAAAGCGTTGGTAAAAACCAGCATGCCTTAAGAAGGATCGAATGTCCTTAACAGATTTGGAAACAAGTAGATTTGAAATTACAATAATTTTTGCTTTATCTACCTCAGTGCCCTTATTTGAAATGACATGACTGAGGACTACGCCCTGTTTGACCATAAAGTGTCATTTTTCCTAATTTAAAGTTAAGCGTTTCTCTTTGCATCAATTTAGAGATAACTTGAGATGATGTAAACATTCAGAAAAAGAATCTCCAAAGATAGAGAAATCATCCATAAATAGTTCTAAAAAACATTTAATCATGTTAGGGAAGAGGCTAGCCATGCATCTTTGGAAGTCGTAGGGGCTTTACGAAGTCTGAATGGCATACATCGATAAGCAAAGGTGTTAAAAGAACATGTGAAAGTTGTTTTTTCTTGATATTAGGAAGTGGTCGAAATTTGGTTATAACTAGAATAACCATCAAGAAAATAATAGAATCTGTGGCTGGCTAATTGTTCGAGCATTTGGTTGATGAAAGGAAGAGGGAAATGATATTTGCATGTTGTAGCGTTTAATTCTCGATAATCGATGCAAACATGCCAGTCCGTTTGAGTATGGTTTGGAATGAGTTTGTTAGCGTCATTCGTAATAATGGTGAGTCTAGAGTTTTTTTGGTACGACATGAATTGGACTGAACCAAGAGCAGTCAGATATGGGGTATATGATACCATTATCAAGGAGCTTAAGAATTTCTTCTTGAACCACATCTTTTATTTTGGGATTAATCCTTCTTTTCACATCATGAATAGGCTTGGCTTAGTCAATCAAGTGAATGCGACGTCGAACAATTATAACAACCCGCACTTCAGTGGGCCCAGAATTTCGCTAACCCGAAAGTCCAAGTCCATCAAAATACGGATCATTGGTTTGATATCCTGCAAAAAAAAAATCAAAGAACTATGTAATGACTCACAGTGAAAATAGCAAAATATGATAGATCAATAGAATTACTGACCAAAAATTGACATCTCAAATGTCAAGAGCCTCAACCACACAACTGCTCCAAATTAACACCAGTACATGCCCTTCTAAATCCTATGGTTATAATGAGGAGAGGGTCAGAATAATGTTCTAGTGACTGATAAATTATACATCTTATGCATGACACTAGCTTAAGCCCATAGTTCACTATTTCATGTTAAGTTAGATTTTATTATTAGTTGCTACTACCCCATTGCTACGTACGAACCGTACACATCTACACCATGTAGATCTTTGTCTATATAGGTATATATATACATACATATATATATATATATATACATACACACACACACACCCTAAGTCCACTAATGGACCTAGATATTATCCCAACCAGTATTAATCGCTCAACGCCTCGTAAAGATTCATCACCATCGTATCACCAAGGAAATTTTATCGTGAGCACTGGCGACCTCAATCCATATGGACATAATGCTTCGGGTATTTTTCATCACGTATGCCAACTTTTGCGTACCCTTGTCCACTTCTTATCGTAGAATTTAGGCTTCATGCACCACCACCTCGTCTATGTTTTGACGGAACCTTTGTATTGGTTAACTAACCTTAGCCTATCAAACACACTAACAAGCAACTGTGGCTTTGCATAACCCAACTGAAGCAATCCTGGTAGGTAGAAGAGATCAGTTAGGCGAACCCTATCCTTCTCGTTAATCGCAATAGACCGCTACCGAGCTCGAGGAATATGTAACTCCTCCCTTAGTATATGGTACCCAAGTATGCCAGCCTTTTATGTACACTTATTGTAACTTACTTTGGTACTTAGGCACACCAAACTTTTCATGCCACATTGCGTAAGTCCGATCTCACTCACCGTCCATTTAGATTGCCTAGTGCAATCAAGGCAATACCCCTACTTAAAAACTTTGAATCGGATCTAATTTGACTGCGCACTTTCAACCTTGACATAATTATAACATATATTTATAATTATGACAGATAATTTATAATCAAGGCAATAAGCATAGTATAGACCCGTGGTTACCCCTCTAGTATGAAATCGTACACTCACCACAGGTCCTATTGGTTAAATATGTTTTTAGCATCCCAATCCAATGACTTTCAGACATTGGTCCACTATAATTATAACAAACAATTTATAATTATTCACACCCGTCAAAAACGCATATCCGAGGCTACTTATATTCATATTCAGACTTTTGTATACTTATTCTTCTTTTATTTTCTTTATTGCCTTAACACCTTTTATGTTCGACTAAGTCTCCAGTCTTATTATGAGTTTGTCATTTATTTCATTAATTTCACTTACCGCTTCTCAAATTCAGACATCAATATAGTAGCCACAACATTCATTGGTTCAGCCTTTGATTCTATTCCAATTCTTATTTCTTTTCCTTGCCTATAATCCTGACTTACTTTTCCATTAGTCTTCATTTTATTAACCTTTAAATTACATTCATATTTCAATATTACACTTTTGGGGTTTACTATATTTTAATAAATTGGAATCAAATTTTAAAATTTGAACTGGTACACAGTAAGTTCCTATATCTTATCCTAAAGAGGTGGTTTGTACAATGTTTGTAATTACAAGAAACTCTATTTAATTTATTAAAATAGACATTATAAAATACAGTAATCATCTCTATCTTATAAATCTCTTTGTTGTATAAGTATATATTGATTACTTGTCACTTCAAAAATCACACTTTTGTTAAGTTTGAATTTGATAATATATGAAAATCCACTTTTAATAACATACATTCCAATAAATCAAAACATAACTAAAATACCAAAAGTCCAGTTAGCTTTATTTATATATCTCATACATCAAATAAAATGGAATCTCAATTCATTATGTTTTCAGTTAATTAATCCAACATAAAACTGATAATTAAAATCATTTCACAATTGCGGAATTAATTCCAATCATTATGTAATTACATGAATAAAAGTAATCATTATGTAATTGCAGAACTAAAACTAATCATTATGCTTCTGTAATTATCACTACAAATTTATGGGCAAGTTTACTGGTCTTCAAAATTTCATATATATGAATTTGTTTTAAATTAAATTATCATACTCCGACATATAGGAATAGATCTGTAGCGAATATTATATAAAAACATATAGTATTCCCGCTCACCTTTAATTAACGCTCCCAAATCTCTAGATGTAATCTAGATCTGACCCTATTTTTTGTATTCTCCACTATTTAATCCCTATTCGGATCCACGGACAATGTTTTATACATATATATTAGATATTGGACTAGAGAAAAGAGATTTGGATTTAGATTTATTAATTAGAACCATATCTAAAAGTTTACATTTGATGTAGCAATCTGATTTGAACCTATTTCCTACCCTTTGTTCTTTTATATTCTTCTCCAAAGTGTATCCATGCTATTTAGATCTATTTCTATATATTTAGAAATTTTGGAGGAGAAAGGAAAATGGCAGGGCTTCCATGCTCGTTGGAAAAATAACGAGTTAGAAGTGAAGCCCTAGGTCCTAATTTATAGAAGTTCAAATCAGTGCTAACCGTCAGATTGGAACTGAATTAGATCACGGCCTCCATTAGCTGTCACTCTAAGACAAGGCGAGTTGACCACCTCAAGCCTAGGTCAACTGCTCGCTGTCGACCCTGGATAGGTTATAGGGCGACTTGACCCATGAATTCTGGTGTGGTTGGATCTCATTTGATTTCTGGTTGATGTTTCCATTAACACTGAATTAACGTTAATTAATGTTATCTCATGCCTTAATAAATTTTCTTAACCGTTAAGTAACAGTTAACTTTAACAGTGTTAGTCAATCAATAATTTGTTATAAATTATTTCCTTAATTACATATAAAATTATTTCCAAGTACGAAAATTCAAATGCTAATAAATTTTTCGTTTGAACTCCGATTGGAAAAGTTAATGTATGAAAATTGATTAGAAAATCGCCATGAATCCAATGATATACGTCACGTGACCAAATTTCAATGTTGGTAAGAATTCCATTTTTAGTTTATTATTTATTAATTAATTTCTATTTTAATTAATTAACGTAAAAACATAAGGTGTAACATTCTTCCCCCCTTAAAAGAATTTTGTAACGATCCTGGATTTTAACTAAATTTAAATTGATAATAAATTGAATTTTTGAATTAAAATTGTAAAATTAATTGTAAATTGAAGCGAGTTTCCCCAATTTAAATAGAATATATATTAAATCATATGAATTTAAATATTGTATATATGTGATTTGGATTTAAATTTCAAGTAAATGGTTTAATAATAATTTGAATATATATGTATATATGTATATATCAAAAGAGTTTTTCTTGCGTAGGAAGCATGTTTGACTATCATAAGGAGAAATCTCCCCCATGTGTGCGATTGCATTGTGTGTGTGTGTGCCGGGAGGCCTTATGGTAGTTTCATTTTCCAAAAAGCATTACGGAATTCAATGTTTAAAATTCTTTTGTTGTTGTTTTAAAGATAAACTGTTTTTGTTACTCACACCAGTCTCATGACTGGCCCGGAGTTTATTGTTCCCTTCCTAAACTCTGGGTGCCCATAATTTTCCACACGGGCAGTCTAGAGTTGGGTTTTTTAGATAGTCAGGTTTAGTAGACTAGTTGGAGCTAGTTCAGTTTTTGGATTTCACGGACGACCGACCTTGCTTAGCTTTGTGAAACGTGATGGTGGTTCGAGCTTGATGTTGGAGTTGTTGGATTCATTCTCTTTTAAAGATTGTTTGGAGTTATCAGCTCTGTTGTTTCCGCTGTAACATTATTATTTGTCTTTGATATTGTTGTATCATATTGATATCATTGTTGTATATCATTCTAGATATTGTATTCGTTGGAGTTGTATATGATATCATTCATTTCTTTCTTCCGCTGTGTTGTTATACTTAATGTTGTTATAAGCTCCGGCACGAGTCGAATTTCAACGATTGAATCTACGGCATTCGAGTACAAGTGAAGTACGGGTGTCGATTTTCGAACGCTTAAATTTGGACTGTGACATTTTGGTATCAGAGCTAAGGTTGAACTTTAGCTCAAGAGTATAATACATTAAGTAGCTCATTAGAGATAGGGTGAAGTATACCCTAGAATGAGTATCTCTAAGATATCCGTCCGTGTGCCTCAGTGAATTCTCTTACTATCCACTGATAGTAAGTATGAGTGCAAGAAGTGGATGAGATAGGGGACAGGGGAATACGACTATAAATGGTCAATACCCTGTAACAACAAGGAAACAACCTTTTCTCAATCAATCTCTTTTGTTCGTTTTCTTTTCTCAATTCTTTGATAGTTCCTGGTAGATCTAAGAAGAAGATTTGATATATTTTCATGGGACATAAACTCCAAATAGGTCAGAATTGTTGTTTGGATGAATTGGTTGCTTTGGTTGCTATGGTTGATAGGTATACTTTGGTTTCTAAATTAAAAAGTTTGGAAATTGTATCCATATATCTATCTATTCTTTGGGTCCCAATATATTCTACGAATGGTTAATTATCCCTTTGAACTAACCAATGCCACTACATATTTCGTAGATCTGGATAACCCGAGTATCTTGTGGAAAATTTAAAAAGATTCGTTCTTGTATCTATTATTGATATTCTAGTTTGGTAAGCCAAATGCAGAATAGATGCTCAGTTTGATTTGATGAAATATTTTTCATCTATCTTTGTGTCTCCCTGGCAAATTTCGAGGACGAAATTTCTTAAGGGGGGAAACTGTAACGATCCCGGATTTTAACTAAATTTAAATTAATAATAAATTGAATTTTTGAATTAAAATTGTAAAATTAATTGTAAATTGAAGCGAGTTTCCCCAATTTAAATAGAATATATATTAAATCATATGAATTTAAATATTGTATATATGTGATTTGGATTTAAATTTCAAGTAAATGGTTTAATAATAATTTGAATATATATGTATATATGTATATATATTGAGTTTGAATTAAATTTTAACTAAATGGCTTAAAGATAAATTATAATGATAAAAATTGGGATTGATGGTCTATATTAGAAATAGAAATAAAAATAAAACAATAAGTATAATAAATATATAAGTTAAAAATTAATATATATAAGATAAATTATAAAAATAAAATAAATACATAAATATATTTAAACAACATGTTAATAAACTATGTAAAATATAAAGTAAACATTAGCTAAATTTAAACAACATAATTAAATATAGAAATTCACCTATATTACAAAATAATAAGATTAAAGCAAAATAAAATACATTTAAATATGAATAAATATGGATAAGTATGAACAAAGGAAGAAAAAAAATATAAATCTCTTTGGCTTGTAAATGAAGATAAGTATGTACACATGAAAATAAAACAAGCCACTACAAAAAAATCACGTCAGCCACCATTTGGAAAAATATCTCTGCCTATATTGTACTACAGAGGAAAATATATCATCCTATATTGTACAAAAACCTATTATATCCTGTAAACTTCCTTTCCATATATCAATATTCATCTCAGTTCGATCATTTCAAGCTGAGAAAAATCTGAAATAAACATCATCTTAAACTTAAACAAAATACAACTTAAACAACACAAATCAATACAAATCAGAGAATGGAAGAAGGATTCAGCTTGCCAGTTTACAACCTGTTTCAACATAGCAAACTCTGTTCTTCTTCTGAAACACTGTGAGTAACATCTCTTTTGAAAATTTAAAAATATGAATCTGTTGCATATGATGATCTGTGATTGTGTATGCTTGTGTGAATATGAACTTCTGTATAGATGGATATACTAGTGCATGTCTGTACACAAAGAAAATGTCTCTGTTCCAGGTTAACAAGGTTCCAAACCTGTTTTCAAAAATTTAAATCTTCACTTCTAATCCCCTTTAGACCTTAGGAGTCAAACAAAATGTGTTTGTTAAATCTTAAGCTAGTTCTTAATAATATTTTTAAGAAAATCAGAAAGTAAATTTTGAACTGGAACAAGAATTTCAGTGAAACTCAAATAAATACAAAAACCCAAGTATCTTAATTTCTTGAATCAATTATATTATGTGATTTGTTCTTGAAAATAATGATTTTTAAAAGAAAAATTAATTTGGTAGATTTCGAGAATTAGTAGGTTGAACGTGAAATGGGTTTGAACAAAATTACGGTGATCGGTGGATTTTTAGCTCTCGTGGTTGAAGTCGAAGACTGCTGGGAGGATGTAGATGTGAGGAAAAATAGTGGAAGCATTTTTAGATGATCGTGGCGATGAGTAGACATCGAACTAGGGTTCGGTGTCAGAATTTGAATGACGAGAGACGTGAGGCTAATTTGTAGTCATCGATGCATCGAGTTGAACGGTACCTAGGGGGATTGAAGCAGGGGAGGTTGACGAAGCTCCAATCGAGGTTGCGTGGACATTTGTGGTCGGGGGTGATGGTTCGATGTGACGCCCCACCTCTATACCCACGCTAACCAAGAACACTACGGTGTAGTGCTGTCAATTAGCACGGAGAATAAGGCTGTTGAGGAGCGACCATCCATGTAACTTCTTTGTGCGAGTACCGATATGTCAGATAGTATAGAATGCATAACATTTAAGAAGGAAATCCGA
The DNA here is from genome assembly GCA_030737815.1 of Allium fistulosum. NCBI lineage: Eukaryota > Viridiplantae > Streptophyta > Magnoliopsida > Asparagales > Amaryllidaceae > Allium > Allium fistulosum. The sequence continues at coordinate 895,215,910 of CM060907.1, read as the reverse complement.
CATACCGATACAAACTCAAAGCTATCACACAGTGGCTTTATATAATCTTCGAAAACAAACATAGAAATAAGCATAACACAAATCAGTCACATACATCCATATCACAAAGGCGGAAAAAGATATGAATATATAACACATGAAAGTGTACATCAGAGTAGTGGTCTGAAAGATCCACGATAATACAAAAGAATAGCTACAAGCTACACAAAAGGATAAGTATACATCACGGAGTCTATATCTCAAATGTATACAACAAAAACTACTAATCTAAGTAGTTAGCCAAAAGTCAGAGTAATCCCAGAGGAGAAGTCAAGCAGAAGCACCTGTAACATCTCGGTCTGACCCGAGTATTATTTATAAGAAAATAATAAACGGATCAGTCTAGCTATAAATATCAGATGATATGGTACAAAATAAAAGACATGGCATGAACATGTAATAACCATAATGACATACTACTATAAGTATGTAATTGAAAATCAACATGAGATTAATCAATATCACAAGAATCTTCTCAAAGATAAAATAGGGTATCATACCCTAAACTTTTATTCATAACAAGTCAATGACACACAAACTCACCAATGCACAAAAATTGATAAAACTTATCATTAGAAATCACAAAAATTGGTGAAGCACAAAATTCCAGAAATCATCACAAGAAATCCAGAAATCACAAGAAGGGGGGAGGCCTATCACAAGACGAGAGTATGAAAACTCACCAACACGTGTAACACAAGATGAGACGCTATCTCATGGTAGCTAACCATTAATTTTGAGCCGAAGCTCCACAAGAATGGCCCGAAGACCATGGGGCGCTACCCCACATATGTGATGTAGAAACATCACACAAACGGGGTTTAGTCTCCCTCGTAGACAAAGAGACATCGCATAATTGCTAGTCTAAATCACAAAAATGATCGTCATGATCATCAAGAAGTGTCAATCACACCAAGCTAGTAAATATATGAGTTTAGCTTCATGTCCCATAACCACTTGCTTAACTTAAATATTTACGAACAAGCTATAGATCTTCACTAAGAAATTTTCACAAAAGGTTCAGTCGAACAAGTCCAAGAATTAACCGACGAAGTGAACGCAAGCGTTTCATACCACTCGTTTTACTAAGCCGTTTAATTAGATTTCTCATCCGAGTGAAGTAAAGGCTTGTATATACTAGTAGATTGGAAAATGGTTTGAGATAAAGAGTTTTGTAATAAAATAGTCTTGAAATCGAGTTGATAAAAGAGTTTTGATATTTACTACTAGTATTGAAACATTCATATTTTTAAAGTGACGAATCACAAAACAATTCCAGCAACAAACAGTCACAAAAATTCACATTCGAAGACGTGAAGGAAATCCAAGGAAATAAGCTCAAAACCATCAAAGTAGAAATGATAGTGCGGCCAGCATGCCGAGCGACCTAACGTCTTAACAAGGCCGTGCGACCTAACGTGTTACGACCTAGAGGTCGAGCGATGTAAGAGGTCATGCGACCTAAAGAAAATAGAGTCAAGCGACCTAAGAGAAACAGGTCAAACGACCTAAGGATTAGCGACTTAAGGGATGAACGACCTAACTCGGTCAAACTAACGAGAAGGGGTTGCGACCTAACAAGTGGTTAAGGTTGAGCGACCTAAAGGAATGCAAACGACCTAAGCCTTGCGCGACATAGGGGTTTCAAGTACAAAACAGGCGCGGGTTAAATAGGTCGAACGACCTAAGGAGGAACGAGCTAGCCAAGGTCCAACATGGTGCGACCTAAGGGTGCGCGACCTAAAGGTGTTGCGACCTAACAGGGTTAACGACCTAACTCGAACGACCTAGCCCTGAACGAGCTATAAGCAGGCAGAGACTTTTCCACGCCTGAGTGACTTAAGGAGTTGGTAAGGCCGAGTGACTTAGCAGAGTAGAACGACCCATTGTGGCGCGACCTAGCGACCCAGTTATTCCCGAACGACCTAGGAGTTACGACCTAATGCCGAACGACCTAGTGGTGGAGCGAACTATCTGCCAAACGACCTACCACATGCGAATGACCTAAGCCCAGAACGGAAATATGCAGGCTTTCTTCTTCGAGGCAGTGCGACCTAAGGCCCAGAATTTGCCAAACACGCTGAAAAATTAGGTTTTTCACCAATTCAATCAAAACCAAATGCAAATGCACACATAATAGTGATAGGGAATCATTCCCAACAATCCAATGACAGTTATAGGCAAGAATGTGCGATAAAAATCTCACCTTTTCACGGAAATTGATGGAAACCGAGCTTGAAAGCAAAGTGAGAACAGTCCCAAGCTTGAATCAATGTCTTCTCTTCGAATCCGGAGTAGATGTTGGATTAGCAATTAATTTCCCATTCCCTCCATCATTTTTGAAGAAGCTTTAAGTGTTAGGAAAATGGAGAAGGAATTAATGAAGAGGAGAAGGGGTTGGGACTGACTTAGAAGTGGTTCAGCCCAAAGCAAAAAGTGACGAAAATTCCACTATCTCCAAACATATCGAAGTTTACACTCAAAAAGATCACAAACGTCATTTTGAACTCAATGGAGGTGGTTTCGAGTCCTAATTTGACTGTATGCAAAAAGTAGCTTTTCGGACTAAAATCCGACTAATGATAAAATATTTAAATAAAATATTTAAATATAAAATCGACAAATATGCGGGTTGTTACAGACTCCCTTCCTTAAAGAAATTGCGTCCTCGCAATATATAAGATGGAAATAAAAAGTAACAACCATAAAAGCATATCAACACAAAAGAAATTTGAAATAAGAAGTTTAAATTTTTACCTCAAGGAGCATGAGAAAGCAAGTCCGGATGTGTTCGTTCGATGAATTCTCTAGATTCCCAAGAACAATCTTTAGGATTTGAGGACCATTGAACCTTCACAAGCGGAACATCTTTATTTCGAAGTCGTTTAATCTCCGAATCAACAATTCGAATAGGATGCTGCTCATAAGTTAAATTAGGCGAAACTTCAATCTCTTCCACAACACTGGGCTCAAGAATAGAATCGGAATCCCGAAGGCACTTCCGTAATCGAGAAACGTGAAACACGTCATGCATGGCAAAAAACTGAGCCGGTAATGAAAGGCGATAAGCCATGGAACCAATACGTTCGGTGATGGGAAATGGCCCAATATATCGAGGCGCTAACTTTCCAGATCGACTGAAACGTACAACACCCTTCATAGGGGAAACACGAATAAATACAAGATCTCCCACAGAAAATTCTAACTTTCTTCTTCGGTTATCGGCATAGGATTTTTGTCTACTCTGAGCTTCTTTCATCCTATGTCGAATAAGTTCAATCTTTTCTGTGGAATCATGAATAAAATCTGGACCTAAAACCAGCTTCTCACCGGCCTCAAGCCAACAAGAAGGAGATCGGCATAGCCTTCCATAGAGTGCCTCAAAAGGTGCCATACCAATACTAGATTGGAAGCTGTTATTATAGGAAAATTCAACAAGTGAAATATGATCTTCCCAACTTCCACCGAAATCAAGCACACAAGAATGAAGAAGATCTTCAAGAGTTTGATTCACACGCTCAGTTTGTCCATCGGACTGGGGGTGATAAGCGGTGCTAAAATTAAGCTTCGTTCCCAAAGCTTTTTGAAGACTCTTCCAGAATCCACTAGTAAATAATGGATCACGATCACTAACAATAGAAGTAGGAACTCCATGTAATTTAACAATTTCTTTGATAAAGAGTTTGGCCAGAAGAGGAACGGTTCGACCGAATGGGAATAAAATGGGCGGATTTAGTAAGTCTATCAACGATCACCCATAAGCTATCATGACCCGAACGAGAACGGGGAAGGCCATCAATAAAATCCATGGAAATTTGATCCCACTTCCAAATTGGAATTTCCAAAGGTTGTAATAACCCACCGGGCCTTTGATGTTCAGCCTTGACAAATTGGCAAGTCATGCAACACTTAACAAAGTTACCAATATCATATTTCATTCCCTCCCAGTAATAAAGTCGCTTCATATCCGCGTACATTTTACTACTACCGGGATGAATGGAATATTTGGAACGATGAGAATCTTCTAAAATATCTTTTCGAAGATCACTAATATTTGGTATGATAAGTCTACCAAATTTTTGAATGCCGCCACGAGAATCAATATCAAAGTCCTTCAAACCTTCAATATCGGTTTTATCCCTAATATTCTAGCTAAGAAGAGCCAATTCGGGATCTAGCCTCTGAGCTTCAAGAATGCGGTCTAAAAGAGAAGGATGAGCCTCAAGGCTACATAAAACAGAGATGAACATAAATCGGATACACGATCTCTAATCTCACAAGTGGATAAATCCTCGAGATCATGCCATTCGGATATCATCATAGAAACAACCACTTGTTGCTTACGACTAAGTGCATTGGCAACTCGATTTCCCTTTCCGGGAGTATAAAGAATATCCAGGTCATAAGAGGCAAGGAATTCGAGCCAACGCTGTTGACACAAATTAAGTTCCTTTTGAGAGAATAAATATTTCAAAGATTTATGATCAGTATAAAGTACAAATTTCTCTCCCAAAAGATAATGTCGCCAAATTCGAAGGGCGAAAACGATAGCCGTGAGTTCTAAATCATGTGTGGCATATCTAGTCTCAGCCGGCTTCAATTGCCTAGAAGCATAAGCAATAACACGTTCTTTTTGCATAAGAACGGCACCCAAACCAACGCGACTAGCATCGGTATAAACAACAAAATCTTGATTCCCTTCGGGAATAACAAGAATAGGAGCATCAGAAAGGAGTTCTTTTAATTTCTGAAAAGAAGTTTCACATTTGTCCGACCAAATGTATTTAACACCTTTCTTTGTTAAGCCAGTAAGAGGAACGGCAATTTTAGAAAAGTCCTTAATGAAACGACGGTAATAACCCGCCAATCCAAGGAAGCTACGGATTTCCATTACACTCTCCGGTCTCTTCCAATTTTGAATCGCTTCAATCTTTGAAGGATCCACTGATATTCCGGATTCGGAAATAATATGACCGAGAAACTTCACATTAGATTGCCAAAAGTGGCATTTAGAAAATTTTGCTTTTAATTGATTTCTCCTAAGAGTTTCCCATATAATCCGAAGATGCTTTTCATATTCCTCCTCGGTTTTAGAATACACAAGAATATCATCAATAAAGATGAGAACAAACCGATCGAGGAAATCTTTGAAAACTCGATTCATAAGGTCAACGAAATAAGCCAGAGCATTCGTTAAACCAAATGGCATAACTAGCAATTCATAAGATCCATAACGAGTACGGAATGAAGTCAAAGGAATACTATCCTCTGCAATACGAAGCTGATGAAAACCGGTAGCCAAGTCCGATTGTGAAAAGACTCTAGCACCACTAAGTTGATCAAACAGATCATCAATCCGAGGTAAAGGATATTTATTCTTAATAGTAAGATCATTAAGCTTGCGGTAGTCGACGCAAAGCCTAAGTGTACCATCGGACTTGTTTACGAAAATAGCTGAAGCTCCCCAAGGCGAGGAACTAGAGCGAATAAATTGCTTCGTCTCCAATTCGGATAGTTGTTTGCGCATCTCCTCATTCTCCTTATTGGACATGCGATAAGGAGGGCGAGTAATAGGTTGAGCTCCAGGTGTAAGATTAATTCTGAACTCAATTGCTCGCTTAGGTGGTAATCCTAAGACGGGTTCAAATATGTCGGAAAATTCACGAACGACGCGAATAAGAGAAATGACATCCTCCTCATCATCATTGTCATCATCACGAGGATTTAAAGAATATAAAGATGCAACCAAAGCGAAATCCGAATCTTTAAGAATAATAGAAATCTGATTAACAGATTGCGGAAGTTGGAGATAAATAGTCCGCTCAGGACATAGGATATGAGCTTCATAACGGTTAAGCCAATCCATACCCAAAATCATCCCAAAGCCTAAATAACGCATGACATGCAAATCGGCTAGGAAAGGAAAATCACACAAAATAATCTCCACATCTTTACAAAGCAAACTAAGAGTTGTGGATCCACCAACCGGATTCGCAATTCTTAAAGAGGTCATTAAAGCAACAACACTTAAAGAAAAAGTATCGACAAGTTCCTTTGATATAAAAGAATGGGATGCACCCGTATCAAAGAGAACTCTAATAGGTTGATCATGAAATATAATAATGCCATCAAGGACAGAATGAGACATACCTTGACCGTGAGATGTGTTGCCAAGGGCTTGAGCCACATTAAGCTTTCCCTCCTTATTGCCTTGACGTCTGGGGCATAAATGTATATAATGATCCAGGCTCTTACAATAGCGACAAGAACGTGGCTTTGAACACTTGTTCACAAAATGGTCCTTAGAACCACAGTTATAACATTACCCGCTACTAGAGGTAGAAGTCTTTGCTGCCGGAGGTGCAGGTTTACCCTTTTTGTTGGGATAAGGACCTTTGAATTTGTTTGACCTCTTCTTGTTGTTGAAGTTTGGTTTGACACCCACCACTTCAACATCACTTTCCCTATCCGCCTCTTCAAGATGAAGAGCGATATCAATGAGTTGATCGAAAGAAACTTCCAATTTTAGAAGTAATGGCTTCTTGAGATTCTTGTTTAAGCCATAGACAAATCTTTGATTCTTCTTCAATGGGGTGTTGATGTATTCAACCCCATATTTAGACAGTGACTCGAAGGATGCGACATAATCTGTCACAGAGGATTCACCTTGAACAAGGTCTATGAAACGTCGAGCCAATGTCACTTTCTCTGCTTCTGGTACGAATTTTAATTTGAAGCGTTCTCGGAATTGCTCCCAGGTGAGATCTGCTTCATTAATTACAGAAATAAGAAGTTCGTACCAATCCAATGCTCTCTCTTGGAGCATACTGGAGGCTACCAGAACACGATGAAGATCGATAAGATTCATGCGAGAAAAGATTCGATCGCATGTTCTTAACCAAGCCTGGACTTCAATAATAGTTTCGGAACCTTTGAATGGTTTCCCACCCAAGTTGGTATAATCATTGCACAAGCGTGCAAATCCAGACTTAGGATGAGTAGGTTCCTAATTAGGACCAGCTGCTTGAGCATTCTTTACTAAATCAAGTAGCTGCTGAGCAGTCATGAAAACTCCATCCTGGGGAGTAACAGTAGATGGTCCAGCTCTGGGATGACCTGATCTAGACATTCTCTTCTTTAAGGAAGAGAAAAGAAGAAAAGTTATTCTCCAAATAAATATCAAGCAAGTCTTGATAGATAAAACAAGGATTCATAAGAGGAAATAGGATGAATCGGTTCGAAGACTCGAATTAAATCCTAAGGCACGACTCCTAAGTTGGACTTAGGACGATGATCCTTGTTAAGTTATTCTACATTGTTCCGAAGTTTGGCTCTGATACCAAGCTGTGATGCCCCACCCCTATACCCACGCTAACCAAGAACACTACGGTGTAGTGCTGTCAATTAGCACGGAGAATAAGGCTGTTGAGGAGCGACCATCCATGTAACTTCTTTGTGCGAGTACCGATATGTCAGATAGTATAGAATGCATAACATTTAAGGAGGAAATCCGACATACCGATACAAACTCAAAGCTATCACACAGTGGCTTAATATAATCTTCGGAAACAAACATAAAAATAAGTATAACAAAAATCAGTCACAGATATCCATATCACAAAGGCGGAAAAAGATATGAATATATAACACATGAAAGTGTACATCAGAGTAGTGGTCTGAAAGATCCACGATAATACAAAAGAATAGCTACAAGTTACACAAAAGGATAAGTATACATCACGGAGTCCATATCTCAAATGTATACAACAAAAACTACTAATCTAAGTAGTTAGCCAAAAGTCAGAGTAATCCCAGAGGAGAAGTCAAGCAGAAGCACCTGTAACATCTCGGTCTGACCCGAGTATTATTTATAAGAAAATAATAAACAGATCAGTCTAGCTATAAATATCAGATGATATGGTACAAAATAAAAGACATGGCATGAACATGTAATAACCATAATGGCATACTACTATAAGTATGTAATTGAAAATCAACATGAGATTAATCAATATCACAAGAATCTTCTCAAAGATAAAATAGGGTATCATACCCTAAACTTGTATTCATAACAAGTCAATGACACACAAATTCACCAATGCACAAAAATTGATAAAACTTATCAATAGAAAACATGAAAATTGGTGAAGCACAAAATTCCAGAAATCATCACAAGATATCCAGAAATCACAAGAAGGGGGGAGGCCTATCACAAGATGGGAGTATGAAAACTCACCAACACGTGTAACACAAGATGAGACGCTATCTCATGGTAGCTAACCATTAATTTTGAGCTGAAGCTCCACAAGAATGGCCCGAAGACCGTGGGGCGCTACCCCACATATGTGATGTAGAAACATCACACAAACGGAGTTTAGTCACCCTCGTAGACAAAGAGACATCGCACAATTGCTAGTCTAAATCACAAAAATGATCGTCATGATCATCAAGAAGTGTCAATCACACCAAGCTAGTAAATATATGAGTTTAGCTTCATGTCCCATAACCACTTGCTTAACTTAAATATTTACGAACAAGCTGTAGATCTTCACTAAGAAATTGTCACAAAAGGTTCAGTCGAACAAGTCTAAGAATTAACCGACGAAGTGAACGCAAGCGTTTCATACCACTCGTTTTACTAAGCCGTTTAATTAGATTTCTCATCCGAGTGAAGTAAAGGCTTGTATATACTAGTAGATTGGAAAACGGTTTGAGATAAAGAGTTTTGTAATAAAATAGTGTTGAAATCGAGTTGATAAAAGAGTTTTGATATTTACTACTAGTATTGAAACCTTCATATTTTTAAAGTGACGAATCACGAAACAATTGCAGCAACAAACAATCACAAAAGTTCACATTCGAAGACGTGAAGGAAATCCAAGGAAATAAGCTCAAAACCATCAAAGTAGAAATGATAGTGCGGCCAGCATGCCGAGCGACCTAATGTCTTAACAAGGTCGTGCAACCTAACGTGTTACGACCTAGAGGTCGAGCGATGTAAGAGGTCATGCGACCTAAAGGAAATAGGGTCAAGCGACCTAAGAGAAACAGGTCGAACGACCTAAGGATTAGCGATTTAAGGGATGAATGACCTAACTCGGTCAAACTAAGGAGAAGGGGTTGCGACCTAACAAGTGGGTAAGGTTGAGCGACCTAAAGGAATGCAAACAACCTAAGCCTTGCACGACCTAGGGGTTTCAAGTACAAAACAGGCGCGAGTTAAATAGGTCGAACGACCTAAGGAGGAACGAGCTAGCCGAGGTCCAACATGGTGCGACCTAAGAGTGCGCGACCTAAAGGTGTTGCGACCTAACAGGGTTAACGACCTAACTCGAGCGACCTAGCCCTGAACGAGCTATAAGCAGGCAGAGACTTTTCGACGCCTGAGCGACTTAAGGAGTTGGTAAGGTCGAGCGACTTAGCAGAGTAGAACGACCCATTGTGGCGTGACCTAGCGACCCAGTTATTGCCGAACGACCTAGGAGTTACGACCTAATGCCGACGACCTAGTGGTGGAGCGAGCTATCTGCCAAACGACCTACCACATGCGAACAACCTAAGCCCAGAACGGAAATATGCAGGCTTTCTTCTTCGTGGCAGTGCGACCTAAGGGCCAGAATTTGCCAAACACGCTGAAAAATTGGGTTTTTCACCAATTCAATCCAAACCAAATGCAAATGCACACATAATAGTGATAGGGAATTATTCCCAACAATCCAATGACAGTTATAGGCAAGAATGTGAGATAAAAATCTCACCTTTTCACGGAAATTGATGGAAACCGAGCTTGAAAGCAAAGTGAGAACAGTCCCAAGCTTGAATCAATGTCTTCTCTTCAAATCCGGAGTAGATGTTGGATTAGCAAAGAAGATTAAGGCTTTGGAGTTTTAATTTCCCATTCCCTCCACCATTTTTGATGAAGCTTTAAGTGTTAGGAAAATGAAGAAGGAATTAATGAAGAGGAGAAGGGGTTGGGACTGACTTAGAAGTGGTTCAGCCCAAAGCAAAAAGTGACGAAAATTCCACTATCTCCTAACATATCGAAGTTTACACTCAAAAAGATCGCAAAAGTCATTTTGAACTCAATGGAGGTGGTTTCGAGTCCTAATTTAACTATATGCAAAAAGTAGCTTTTCGGACTAAAATCCGACTAACGATAAAATATTTAAATATAAAATCGACAAATATGCGGGTTGTTACATTCGAGGTGAATTTTGACGAACTATGTTGTTCCAGGATTGTTCGATTTTTTTCTTGTTTTCGATTTGAGGTTCGAATCAGATTTCAGGGTGGTCGCGAGGCTTGAGGGGATCGCCGGCGATTTGCCAAAGGTCGTGGTGATGGTCGGAAGCGATCGAGTTGATCGTGCATGTGCACGATATATCAATGGTGTCTGGTGAAGTCTGGGTTTAGGAAGATGGTGTATTTCTCGGTGATGAGCTCGTGAAAATTGAAGATAGACTCGAAGATTTTTGTTGGTTGAGCTCGGGAAAATACCGTTTGGGTCCCGGGTGTTGGTAATGACAGTTTAGAAATTTAAATGAATCAAGTTTTTTAAAGTTTGTTTAAAATAAATAAGTTTTCAAAAGATTGTAAACTAGATTTTCCAAAGTGAGATTACTAAACAAGATTTAAAGATAAATTATTTTGAATATTGAATAGTTATATATATTAGTTAATTAATGAAAGTAATTAAAAGAATAATTATTCAATGTAATTTATTGAAAGGTTAATTACTTAATGAAATTGATTACTTAATGTAATTAATAAAAGATTATTACTTAACGTAATTAAGGGACAATTAATTTGTGTAATTATATTAAAGAATGATTAATCAATTAAGATCAATTAATTTAAGTAATTAAAGGTAATTAATTACTTGAAGATAATTACTTAATTAAAAGTAATTAAATAAATGATTAAATTGATTAATTAAATAATTAAAGGATAATTAATCTACAATTAAAGATTAATTAATTTGTTTTAAGGGTAATTAAGGGATGAATTACCAATTGTAATCAAGGAAGTGAATGTGATAAATTTTAGTTAATTAATTTGTTAATTAATTAAAGATAATCATTTGATGGTTGATTAAGTAAAATTACTTAATGAGATTGAATAGTGGAATTACTTAGTGAAGTAATTAAGAGTAGTTAATTAGTGGATAAGATTAATCAAGAGTGATTAATAAATAGGGTTTAATTAAAGGTTAATTACTTAATGTAATTAATGTAAATAGAGTAATTAATTAAAGAAGTAATTAGAGATCATTAATTAATATAATCAATGATGTAATTAAGGGTTGATTTATTAAGATTAATTAATCAATGATAAGTGATTATAAAGTAATTAATTAATGTAATTAATTTTAGTTAATTAATTAATGAAGTAATTAAAGGTTAACTACTATAATTGGTTAAGAATAATTAATTTGTGTAATTAATTAAGGATAATTACTTAATGTAATTAGAGTATAATTAATCAAGTGTGATTAATTAGTACTTAGAGAATGATTAATTAATTTGTAATTAATTAATGGTTAAGTAAGCAAGATTTAGAATGATGAAAGTAATTAACTTATTTTAAATTAATTAGAGAATGATGATTAATAAATCATTATTTATGGATGACTGTATTATATTGAATGCTGTGAATTGTTCGATATCCCTACTATATGATGCTGTGTGATATGAATTGTTTTAATTCAAGCTGTGATGAATGTAATTTATTTATTTATAATGCATTTATATTATCTATCTATGATTCTGTGTATATAGATAAGCGTTATAGGATTATATCTCTTTTCGATATTGTTGTGATTGTATCTGTGATGATTGAATGATGTTGCACTACTGTGTGAAACCCTTGGACCACACTCTTACACACACGAATATGGATTTCACGAGGAAATCGATTAAGTCACAGATGATTTAAATTTAATATTTTTGAAATTGAAATTTTAATTTCAATTGATTTTGGAAATGAATTTGGGTTAAATGTTAAAGCTTTCGAAAAGGAGTTTTTAAGATAAAAGTTATTTTGAATAACTTGGTAAAGTTTTCCAATTTAAATAATTTAATTTGAATTTGAATTCAAAATTTTGGAATTGAATTCCATGTTTGGAAATTATGGTTAAGATGTTATAAATGTGTTTATATGAATTTAAACCATTTTAAAAGTATTGTTTGAGAATTTGAATTTAACCCAAGGACTTTAACTCGTATAAACGAATTAGATTTTACGAAATGAAAACTATTTGTTTTCAAATAATAGAAGCTTTCATAAAAGGAATGAATTTCCAATTTGTGTCAAAAGAATTTCAAGTTTGAGATGAAAATGGTTTTCCGAGTTATGAATAAATCTTTGTGAAAGATTGTTGAACTTTGTTTTGAAATTGGAAAGGTGTACCTTTTGTATAAAAAGTCGAAATGGAATTGTTTTGAAAGCTATCAATTAAATCTTTGATTTAAAGATTTAATGAGTTAATCCAAATTGAAATGGAAATCGATTTGAAAATCTATGAATAGATCTTTGTGAAACTGGGTCAACTTTGTGAGATGAATCTTTTTTTGTAAAAGATTAAAATGGTAATGTGTTTAAACCATTTGAAAGAGAATTTTTGGGTAATAAGTTGTGACTTAACTGAAATCCAAATATCCATATGTTTTAAAATATTGCGCTCACTATTCGGTTTAGCCGGGAGAGGACTTTGTGTCATATAACCCATTCCGAATAGTGATACGACGTAAATGGATAGCATTTGAAGACCGGTGTTGAAGACCGGGTGTTTGACCGAACGATAGGATAACCTATCGATTGTCTCTGCACTGAGTAGCTACGGTATAGAGATTTCCTAAGTGATGGGAAGTCTGATCGGGATTGTGAATACCCATATTGCAAGGGCTTCTTTGGAAGTGCCTTCGGTTCTGTTCGAACCCGGAACAGACTTGTATGGTTGTATGTCTGACACTACACTTTGAGATATAAAGCTGATTTCTTTCAAATACATTTCTGTTTGGTGGCGGAGATTTATTCTCTTAGCTTAACACCCTTCTCTGAGACGTACGAGCTCAGAGGTTATGTAGTTGAAGGTTATCAGTGATATACTCCCAATTTGGTAGTGTGGCATGCTAAGTGTTGCTGTGTGTTGCTGATCATTTGTTGATCAAAACATGGCTTTCGTGTAAAGCGTAGCTTTGTGGACGAGACCTCATCGGACCTCACACCCCGGAAATGGTCGAAACAAGAAAGATGCGGCAAGGTTTCATGGGTAGCTCCCCTACGGTATGTCCATTCCTTCTGGAAAAAGGTGGTATCATGGTATGGAGCCCAGATATTTACCTGTGTGGTTTCTCCAATCTCATTTACTATGTGATTGTTGCTTTGTGATCGAGACGCCTCGGATAAAGGTCGCAAACGACCGGGGGTGGCATATCTCAAGTTTACTTCCCGAGAAAGGGGTAACCGGCCTTGTGTTGGTAGAGAGCTAGTTAATTCTCGGGACGTCACTCCAGAGGCGTTCCCATGTGGCATAGGAAGTTCCTTTACCTAACCAGTTGTTGGAAAATCCAAAGAAACAATACGAGCCCTTTACGATTGCAATTTGTATAACCTGTCTCCTCAAGCGGCAGCTATAGCAGGCATAATATAATGGTACCTATGCTGGCTAAGATTAATACTGTATTTTCGAAAGGATTTTCACACTATGCACTAGTAATAATATCAAAAGAGTTTTTCTTGCGTAGGAATCATGTTTGACTATCATAAGGAGAAATCTCCCCCATGTGTGCGATTGCATTGTGTGTGTGTGCCGGGAGGCCTTATGGTAGTTTCATTTTCCAAAAAGCATTGCGGATTTCAGTGTTTAAAATTCTTTTGTTTTTGTTTTAAAGATAAACTGTCTTATTTACTCACACCAGTCCCATGACTGACCCGGAGTTTATTGTTCCCTTCCTAAACTCTGGGTGCCCATAATTTTCCACACGGGCAGTCTAGAGTTGGGTTTTTTAGATAGTCAGGTTTAGTAGACTAGTTGGAGCTAGTTCAGTTTTTGGAGTTCACGGACGACCGACCTTGCTTAGCTTTGTGAAACGTGATGGTGGTTCGAGCTTGATGTTGGAGTTGTTGGATTCATTCTCTTTTAAAGATTATTTGGAGTTATCAGCTCTGTTTTTTCCACTGTAACATTATTATTTGTCTCTGATATTGTTGTATCATATTGATATCATTGTTGTATATTGTAACAACCCAGTATTTTGCATCAATCGATTTTAAATATTAGAAGTTTATAATTGCGATTGAAATTTTAAAATCAATTTGAAGTTCTTTTGAAAATTTTGTTAAAATAGTTTGGGCTTTGAAACTTGTTTCGGCCCATGCTTTATCCTTTTGCCGTGATAAATAAAAATCACCGTTTCCTTTACCTTTTCATTCGTTCAACCCTAAGCACCAAAAATCATTCGAATAAAAATGGCGACGATTTCCTCTTTGTTTTCTCGATCAGATTAGGGCTTGGCCTCGTTCGTTCTTTCGATGCTTGCTAGGGCTTTCGTTCCTCTTGCGCTCTAATTTATGGGCTTTGTATGTCGAAGCACGTGATTGTTTCGATCGGTTGTTGGATGTTCCTGATGTTGCCTGGTTCGATCGATTTCGAGATGATCCTTGTTGCTTGCTCGTCGAATCAAAGGTGAGTGCTACCGCTCACATCTAATTCAACTGCTCAGTTTCGTGATTTGGGTTTTAAGTTGTTTTATTAGGATTTGAATCCCTTTATCTTCGTCGCATATATTTGTTGGAATGGGCTTTTTATTCTCTTGAACGTATGTTTCTATTTGATGCTTGGGTTTTGACTTCCGACTTAGTTGGCTTCTGAGAATGTTGTCTTCGAATTTGTTTATCCACCGTTCAGTACTATGCTCGGCAGTCGAATTGTCGTTGTGATTCGAACTTGACTATGAGTTTTGTTTTGTGAATTCATTGTTTTCTGATGACATGAATTTCTGATGCTTACTGCCTTGACATATGGTATGCATTGTTCATGCGTATTGATGACACTGTCCAGTTTCATTTAGTGTTCACTATAGCATATGTACGCATTCACTTATCATGCTGACACGTGCATTGCCTTCACATTTTATAGTTGCCCCTCCTGACTTGGTCTTTGATCTTTGACATCGTATTCATCCCTGTAGTTGTTTGGTACATCTTGCTACTTCAGTTACTTAAATCTGTGATTTCTCACCTGGCTTTGGCCTGAGAGCGTCTGCATACTGTTGCATTCGACTTGATAGTATTCTTCACTGTTGCACTTTGTTGCTGGTGCACTTGATGTTGTAGCTGCGTTCACTCTTGTAGTATCACCTGTTGCACTGTGTTTTGTTGTACATTCACCTGCTAGCCTAGCTGCAGTTTCATTCATGTACTTGTAGTTGTACTTCCTCATCACTGTCTTTGTTGCTCCTAACCATTTCACTGAACTTATACATGCTTCCCTCTATTTGTCACTTGAACTTGCACTGTTGTAGCTGCACTTTTCGTTGTAGCTTTGTTGCATAACTGACTTCATAGATGTTTATCAACTTGAACATATTGCTATTGAATTCACCCCTGACCTGTACATGACTATTGTACTTCACTGCTTCATTGTTCATTTGAGTTACCTTGGTCATTTCCAGTTGCTTGAGCTTCACTTGAGCATCTGATGTTCACCTCTATTGCTACTGATCATTTCTATTGTTGGTGCCTTCTTGAATCTGTGTACATGTTGCCTGAGATGTGTATACTTGATGCCTTGATTTTGTAGATTCTGTGTACATGCTTCCCTTGTTAGCTGTAGTCTGTTTCATTTGTAACCTGTTGGGTTTTAAAGTCCAGTTTCATATGAATTTGAAGCTTGCACTGTCTAGTTTCACTGCCTCATTCATGTATTGTCTTTCCTATCCACAACTGTTCTTGCATTTTGATCATCAAGTATGCACTCCCTCATTGCTATGTTGTATGTGCAGTATACTGGTGCAATTGATATCGTTTTCCAATCTTCCTGCATTGTCCACTGTTCTTATGCACTGAGCATTGCTTTGGATTTGAAGTGCCTGACCTCTTTGATTTTCTTTGAGGTCTGGTTCCTTCATGATGTTGTACCTGTTTTGCAGTAGCAATTGTGTAGTAGCTGCTGTCCAATTTGCTTTTGTTACTATAACTTGTATACTTCATGTGTCGGCTGCAATCTTGTTGCAGTCTTGCCTTGTATTCGCGAGGTGCCATCTCGAAGTCTGTACATTACTATGTTGTATTTATATCCATGCTTGCATTTTACTGGATATTAAATTTTATAGTTTGGTCAAAGATGTTGCTGTCTCTGTTTTCTGTTAGTTGATTTGAACTATGATCGAGACTTAGTTTTATGTCTTGACCATTTACAAACTGCACTTGCGCTTGATCATGGTTGCAGTTTTCATTTATTCTTCAACATACCATGTTGTCCCGACCTTTGCATACCTTCTCTGAATTGTTGAGCCTGGACACATATTGTTTATGTGTTCATATTTCGTATTCTCTTAGTTGAAGCTTTATGCTGCTGCACTGCCTTGTTCTCGAATCTGATACATTGCATTGATGCCTTGTATCATTTGCATTTTTGTCATTTTGCTTCACCGATGACCTTATTTTCTAATGAGGCTGATCTGCGTCTTTTCTGTTGTGTGTTGTAGTGCCATATCTTTGGTGCTCTCGCCTTCAGTTTGCTATTTCCCTGTGCCTTGCTTTGCGACATGTTGAACTTGTTTCACTTGTTGTCTCTTTCACTGGATACACTGTTTCATTTCACTGATGCAGCCTTGCCCTTAAATACAAGTGGTGGCTGCATTTTCGTAGCAGTTTTACCCTTGTCCCTTGTGGTGACTTTATATTCTGTTGTGGTGAGGCGGTGCACGCGTGCGTGCACTGCAGCCACACTGAATTGACAGATTTGAATCGATATTTCTTTTGTTCTTGATTCATCGACCTGTTGCGTAATTCGTAGGCTGTATTGGCGAGGCAGTACACGTTAGCGTGTACTGCAGCCAATTAGCATTGATGTTTTAATTGACATTTCAATTGTTTAAACTGCTTTGGATTTCTGTTTTATGGATTAACACTGTTTAGTGTTATATCTGCCGTTATCCGGTTCTCTTATCGAGAAGTTGGGTATACGAGATTTCTGTAACTGTCGTCTATTTGATATTGATTATTATTGCTTCCATGCATTAATAACTGAGTTTGAATTAGACTGATCCGGGTATTATTTTCTTTTGAATGTAATACTCGGGTCAGACCGAGTATTTACAGGTTGTAGATTTTTAGCTTTGGGTTGCTGCTAGAGCTATGAAGACTTTTTATATCATTTGAAGTGGTCTTCGTCTTGTTGTAGTAGTCAGTGTGTCTGTTTTAAGATGATAATGTATTCATGTATATTAGTCGATAATGTACTTGTATATATAACTTCTTGAGTCGACAGTTGTAGTTGTATCATTTGTATTGTGTCAAATGTATTGTAACTGATATCAGTTATTATATATATGAGACTTTTCGTTCCATCTTTATTCCGCATTTATGTTATCTGTGTTATTATTATATCTATTGTCCTAAACTATTATAGCCACTGTGTAGTAGCTTTGAGTTTGTATCGGTATGTCGGGTTTCCTCTAAAAATGAAATGCACTGTTTTATTATCTGACATATCGGTACTCGCACAAGGCAATTACATAGATGGTCGCTCCTCAACAGCCTTATTCTCCGTGCTAGTTGACAGCACTACACCGTAGTGTTCTTGGCTAGCGTGGGTATAGAGGTGGGGCGTCACAGCTTGGTATCAGAGCCTGGGGTTTAGGACAATTATAAAACATAACTTAGATGGAACATGTGTTACAACTATTTGTCGATGTTTTATCTCTCATCTTTACATATGACTATTTTCGACTGTTAGGTATGAATTCCTAACGCTTTTTCTTGTGTTTTCGGCTTTGAATTGATTTAGCCGATGTTGATTTTGTTTTAATTTGGCAAATTAAAGCCATTTTGACTTTTGGACTTTGTTCCACTTTTGTTCTATGCTATGAGTGTCATTGTGTACCTGTTACACTGTGATGAAAAATAGCTGGACCAGTTGCAAATTGAGTGATTTTGATTTCTCATTCACATCTAGTTTCAATCTCAGCGATTTTGAACTTAATATTTTGTGTTTTCCTCATCTTGAATTCCATTCGACTTCGGTCACTTTGTTTTTGAGAAATTGCTAATTTCTTGATTTTCAAGACTCTGATTTTGTTTGTCGTTGGTTTCCTAATTTGATCGATTCTTGATCATTTCCCCGATTTGTTGCTATCATTTATTAGCAACTTTGATGACATTTTCTTCGGGATTTTTGTGAACATACTTTTTGATGGATTCAGTATCGATTTCTTTGGATTCCATTCACATCTTCGTATGTGAATTCTTGTGATTGATTGTTTCTACAATCATTTTTGTGATTTGTCACTTTAAAAATATAAAGGTTTTCTATACTAGTAGTAAATACTAAAATCCTTTTCTCCAAACGATTTCAAAAAAACTATTTTACTACAAAGCTCTTTTCCTAAATCATTTTCCAATCTATTAGTATATACAAGCCTTTATTTCACTCGTATGGGAAATTGAATTAAATGGCCTAGTAAAACAAGTGGTATGAAACGCTTGCGTTTACTTCGTCGGTTAGCTCTTGGACTTGTTCGATTGAACCCTTTTTGTGACAATTTCCTAGTGAAGATTTACAACTTGTTCGTAAATATTTAAGTTAAGCAAGTGGTTATGGGACATGAAGCTAAACTCATATATTTACTAGCTTGGTGTGATTGACACTTCTTTATGATCATGATGATCATTTTTATGATTTGGACTAGGCCTCATCGGTGTGATTTCGTCTCACACATATCTCTTGGGCTTTGAGGATTGTCTAGACACCATTGTGTGATTTCGTCTCACACATATTGCACGGTTAGACTAGGCCTCATCGGTGTGATTTCGTCTCACACATATCTCTTGGGCTTTGAGGATTGTCTGGATACTTTTTGTGTGATTTCATCTCACATATTTCTTTGTCTGCGGGGAGACTATACCCCGTTTATGTGATGTTTCGCCATCACATATCTAGGGTAGCACCCTACGGTCTTCGGGCCATTCCTGTGTGATACGCATAGGTGAGTTTTCATGCTCCCATTTAGGCCTCCCCCCTTATTTATGTGTTTTCTGGATTTCTTGTGATGATTTCTGGAATTTTGTGCTTCACCAATTTTCGTGATTTCTATTGATATGTTTATCAATTTTTGTGCATTGGTGAATTCATGTGTTATTGACTTGTTATGAACACAAGTTTAGGGTATGATATCCCTTTCTATCTTTGAGAAGATTCTTGTGACATTTTTGATGAATGAAAATTCATTTGGTATTATATTTCGATGCCAGTTATTTTGATGAGATTTTGACGTGTTAACTTCAGTAACCGTCAATTTTGAAATGGATTTACAAGCGGTTCTCCCGCAATACTGATATTGCTAATTTAATCACGTATTTTCAAAATTCTTATTTTAAAAAAAAAGTTGTTTCAAAATATAAATTAAAATTGTTTTCAAAATTATTACAGTTTGCATTTTCAATAGAATGAGGAAGCGATTTAAACGTTTCAGCAAAATCGAGGACTATGACCCCTTTCTTTTACTGGTTCGCTTAATTCCGGACTTGTCCGTTTGAGAATGTGAAATGTTATTTTTAAAACACACAATCCTGCACTTTCACGGAAACGATAAAGAGATTTAAACGATTTAGCAAAAGTAAGGAGTATGGAACCATACTTTTACTACTTCGGTTAATTCCGGACTCGTTAATTGAATATTTACGACTTCTGATTATCGTTTTTGATAATCGAATGTTTGTGTTTCTGATTATCGTTTTTGATAATCAGATATTTGTGAAATTTGATTATCGTTTGAGATAATTAAATATTTTTCGATTTAATAATCGAATATTTGTGATTTCTGATTATCGTTTTTGATAATCAGATATTTGTGAAATTTGATTATCGTTTAAGATAATCAAATATTTTTCGATTTGATAATCGAATATTTGTGATTTCTGATTATCGTTTTTGATAATCAGATATTTGTGAAATTTGATTATCGTTTTTGATAATCAGATATTTGTGAAATTTGATTATCGTTTGAGATAATCAAATATTTTTCGATTTAATAATCGAATATTTGTGATTTCTGATTATCGTTTTTGATAATCAGATATTTGTGAAATTTGATTATCGTTTGAGATAATTAAATATTTTTCGATTTGATTAATCGAATATTTGTGTTTCTGATTATCGTTTTTGATAATCAGATATTTGTGAAATTTGATTATCGTTTGAGATAATTAAATATTTTTCGATTTGATTAATCGAATATTTATGATTTCTGATTATCGTTTTTGATAATCAGATATTTGTGAAATTTGATTATCATTTTTGATAGTTAAACCTATTTGCGATTCGAAAATTCGATTATCGTTTTTGATGATTAAATATTTACGATTTTGAGATTCGAGCTTCGTCTTTTTCTCTGGCGATTCAGGTGAGTAATTTGATTTACTCACATTCAATTCGTGCAGTACGTGAATTCTGCTCTGTCTTCCTTTTCTTTCAATTGCTGGAACTCGATTGTTCTTGCTTTTGTCAGTCGATGATGATGTTTGGGGTTGTTTATATAGTCGTCTGATTTTGATTCCTTGATCCCCACGATGTTGACTCTTTTGATTTGAAGCAGTCGAATCTTTTGATTTCATATCTAATACTTCCCCTGCTGACATTTGCTTTGCTTATGCATTCGACATTGCCATGCTCTTATGGTTGTTACCGTTTATCCATTTATTTCTTGTGATTGCGAGGACGCAATTTCTTTAAGGAGGGAAGTCTGTAACAACCTAGTATTTTGCATCAATCGATTTTAGATATTAGACGTTTATAATTGCGATTGAAATTTAAAAATCAATTTGAAGTTCTTTTGAAAATTTTGTTAAAATAGTTTGGGCTTTGAAACTTGTTTCGGCCCATGCTTTATCCTTTTGCCGTGATAAATAAAAATCACCGTTTCCTTTACCTTTTCATTCGTTCAACCCTAAGCCCCAAAAATCGAATAAAAATGGCGATGATTTCCTCTTCGTTTTCTCGATCAGATTAGGGCTTGGCCTCGTTCGTTCTTTCGATGCTTGCTAGGGCTTTCGTTCCTCTTGCGCTCTGATTTGTGGGCTTTGTATGTCGAAGCACGTGATTGTTTCGATCGGTTGTTGGATGTTCCTGATGTTGCCTGGTTCGATCGATTTCGAGATGATCCTTGTTGCTTGCTCGTCGAATCAAAGGTGAGTGCTACCGCTCACATCTAATTCAACTGCTCAGTTTCGTGATTTGGGTTTTAAGTTGTTTTATTAGGATTTGAATCCCTTTATCTTCGTCGCATATATTTGTTGGAATGGGCAGTTTATTCTCTTGAACGTATGTTTCTATTTGATGCTTTGGTTTTGACTTCCGACTTAGTTGGCTTCTGAGAATGTTATCTTCGAATTTGTTTATCCACCGTTCAGTACTATGCTCGGCAGTCGAATTGTCGTTGTGATTCAAACTTGACTATGAGTTTTGTTTTGTGAATTCATTGTTTTCTGATGACATGAATTTCTGATGCTTACTGCCTTGACATATGGTATGCGTTGTTCATGCGTATTGATGACACTGTCCAGTTTCATTTAGTGTTCACTATAGCAAATGTACGCATTCACTTATCATGCTGACACGTGCATTGCCTTCACATTTTATAGTTGCCCCTCTTGACTTGGTTTTTGATCTTTGACATCGTATTCATCCCTGTAGTTGTTTAGTACATCTTGCTACTTCAGTTACTTAAATCTGTGATTTCTCACCTGGCTTTGGCCTGAGAGCGTCTGCATACTGTTGCATTCGACTTGATAGTATTCTTCACTGTTGCACTTTGTTGCTGGTGCACTTGATGTTGTAGCTGCGTTCACTCTTGTAGTATCACCTGTTGCACTGTGTTTTGTTGTACATTCACCTGCTAGCCTAGCTGCAGTTTCATTCAT
Source organism: Allium fistulosum (assembly GCA_030737815.1). NCBI lineage: Eukaryota > Viridiplantae > Streptophyta > Magnoliopsida > Asparagales > Amaryllidaceae > Allium > Allium fistulosum. The sequence continues at coordinate 895,193,728 of CM060907.1, read as the reverse complement.
GTACTTGTAGTTGTACTTCCTCATCACTGTCTTTGTTGCTCCTAACCATTTCACTGAACTTATACATGCTTCCCTCTGTTTGTCACTTGAACTTGCACTGTTGTAGCTGCACTTTTCTTTGTAGCTTTGTTGCATAACTGACTTCATAGATGTTTATCAACTTGAACATATTGCTATTGAATTCACCCCTGACCTGTACATGACTATTGTACTTCACTGCTTCATTGTTCATTTGAGTTACCTTGGTCATTTCCAGTTGCTTGAGCTTCACTTGAGCATCTGATGTTCACCTCTATTGCTACTGATCATTTCTATTGTTGGTGCCTTCTTGAATCTGTGTACATGTTGCCTGAGATGTGTATACTTGATGCCTTGATTTTGTAGATTCTGTGTACATGCTTCCCTTGTTAGCTGTAGTCTGTTTCATTTGTAACCTGTTGGGTTTTAAAGTCCAGTTTCATATGAATTTGAAGCTTGCACTGTCTAGTTTCACTGCCTCATTCATGTATTGTCTTTCCTATCCACAACTGTTCTTGCATTTTGATCATCAAGTATGCACTCCCTCATTGCTATGTTGTATGTGTAGTATACTGGTGCAATTGATATCGTTTTCCAATCTTCCTGCATTGTCCACTGTTCTTATGCACTGAGCATTGCTTTGGATTTGAAGTGCCTGACCTCTTTGATTTTCTTTGAGGTCTGGTTCCTTCATGATGTTGTACCTGTTTTGCAGTAGCAATTGTGTAGTAGCTGCTGTCCAATTTGCTTTTGTTACTATAACTTGTATACTTCATGTGTCGGCTGCAATCTTGTTGCAGTCTTGCCTTGTATTCGCGAGGTGCCATCTCGAAGTCTGTACATTACTATGTTGTATTTATATCCATGCTTGCATTTGACTGGATATTAAATTTTATAGTTTGGTCAAAGATTTTGCTGTCTCTGTTTTCTGTTAGTTGATTTGAACTATGATCGAGACTTAGTTTTATGTCTTGACCATTTACAAACTGCACTTGCGCTTGATCATGGTTGCAGTTTTCATTTATTCTTCAACATACCATGTTGTCCCGACCTTTGCATACCTTCTCTGAATTGTTGAGCCTGGACACATATTGTTCATGTGTTCATATTTCGTATTCTCTTAGTTGAAGCTTTATGCTGCTGCACTGCCTTGTTCTCGAATCTGATACATTGCATTGATGCCTTGTATCATTTGCATTTTTGTCATTTTGCTTCACCGATGACCTTATTTTCTAATGAGGCTGATCTGCGTCTTTTCTGTTGTGTGTTGTAGTGCCATATCTTTGGTGCTCTCGCCTTCAGTTTGCTATTTCCCTGTGCCTTGCTTTGCGACATGTTGAACTTGTTTCACTTGTTGTCTCTTTCACTGGATACACTGTTTCATTTCACTGATGCAGCCTTGCCCTTAAATACAAGTGGTGGCTGCATTTTCGTAGCAGTTTTACCCTTGTCCCTTGTGGTGACTTTATATTCTGTTGTGGTGAGGCGGTGCATGCGTGCGTGCACTGCAGCCACACTGAATTGACAGATTTGAATCGATATTTCTTTTGTTCTTGATTCATCGACCTGTTGCGTAATTCGTAGGCTGTATTGGCGAGGCAGTACACATTAGCGTGTACTGCAGCCAATTAGCATTGATGTTTTTAAATTGACATTTCAATTGTTTAAACTGCTTTGGATTTCTGTTTTGTGGATTAACACTGTTTAGTGTTATATCTGCCGTTATCCGGTTCTCTTATCGAGAAGTTGGGTATACGAGATTTCTGTAACTGTCGTCTATTTGATATTGATTATTATTGCTTCCATGCATTAATAACTGAGTTTGAATTAGACTGATCCGGGTATTATTTTCTTTTGAATGTAATACTCGGGTCAGACCGAGTATTTACAGGTTGTAGATTTTTAGCTTTGGGTTGCTGCTAGAGCTATGAAGACTTTTTATATCATTTGAAGTGGTCTTCGTCTTGTTGTAGTAATCAGTGTGTCTGTTTTAAGATGATAATGTATTCATGTATATTAGTCGATAATGTACTTGTATATATAACTTCTTGAGTCGACAGTTGTAGTTGTATCATTTGTATTGTGTCAAATGTATTGTAACTGATATCAGTTATTATATATATGAGACTTTTCGTTCCATCTTTATTCCGCATTTATGTTATCTGTGTTATTATTATATCTATTGTCCTAAACTATTATAGCCACTGTGTAGTAGCTTTGAGTTTGTATCGGTATGTCGGGTTTCCTCTAAAAATGAAATGCACTGTTTTATTATCTGACATATCGGTACTCGCACAAGGCAATTACATAGATGGTCGCTCCTCAACAGCCTTATTCTCCGTGCTAGTTGACAGCACTACACCGTAGTGTTCTTGGCTAGCATGGGTATAGAGGTGGGGCGTCACATATATCATTCTGGATATTGTATTCGTTGGAGTTGTATATGATATCATTCATTTCTTTCTTCCGCTGTGTTGTTATACTTAATGTTGTTATAAGCTCCGGCACGAGTCGAATTTCAACGATTGAATCTGCGGCATTCGAGTACAAGTGAAGTACGGGCGTCGATTTTCGAACGCTTAAATTTGGACTGTGACATTTTGGTATCAGAGCTAAGGTTGAACTTTAGCTCAGGAGTATAACACATTAAGTAGCTCATTAGAGATAGGGTGAAGTATACCCTAGAATGAGTATCTCTAAGATATCCGTCCGTATGCCTCAGTAAATTCTCTTACTATCCACTGATAGTAAGTATGAGTGCAAGAAGTGGATGAGATAGGGGACAGGGGAATACGACTATAAATGGTCAATACCCTGTAACAACAAGGAAACAATCTTTTCTCTATCAATCTCTTTTGTTCGTCATCTTTTCTTAATTCTTTGATAGTTCCTGGTAGATCCAAGAAGAAGATTTGATATATTTGCATGGGACATAAACTCCAAATAGGTCAGAATTATTGTTTGGATGAATTGGTTGCTTTGGTTGCTATGGTTGATAGGTATACTTTGGTTTCAAAATTTAAAAGTTTGGAAATTGTATCCATATATCCATCTATTCTTTGGGTCCCAATATATTCTACGAATGGTTAGTTATCCCTTTGAACTAACCAATGCCACTACATGTTTCGTAGATCTGGATAACCCGAGTATGTTGTGGAAAATTTAAAAAGATTCGTTCTTGTATCTATTATTGATATTCTGGTTTGGAAAGCCAAATGCAGAATAGATGCTCAGTTTGATTTGATGAAATATATTTCATCTATCTTTGTGTCTCCCTGGCAAATTTCGAGGACGAAATTTCTTAAGGGGGGGAAACTGTAACGATCCCGGATTTTAACTAAATTTAAATTGATAATAAATTGAAATTTTGAATTAAAATTGTAAAATTAATTGTAAATTGAAGCGAGTTTCCCCAATTTAAATAGAATATATATTAAATCATATGAATTTAAATATTGTATATATGTGATTTGGATTTAAATTTCAAGTAAATGGTTTAATAATAATTTGAATATATATGTACATATGTATATATATTGAGTTTGAATTAAATTTTAACTAAATGGTTTAAAGATAAATTATAATGATAAAATTTGGGATTGATGGTCTATATTAGAAATAGAAATAAAAATAAAACAATAAGTATAATAAATATATAAGTTAAAAATTAATATATATATATATAAGATAAATTATAAAAATAAAATAAAATAAATACATAAATAAATTTAAACAACATGTTAATAAACTATGTAAAATATAAAGTAAACATTAGCTAAATTTAAATAACATAACTAAATATAGAAATGCACCTATATTACAAAATAATAAGATTAAAGCAAAATAAAATACATTTAAATATGAATAAATATGGATAAGTATGAACAAAGGAAGAAAAAAATATAAATCTCTTTGGCTTGCAAATGAAGATAACTATGTACACATGAAAATAAAACAAGCCACTACAAAAAAATCACGTCAGCCACCATTTGGAAAAATATCTCTGCCTATGTTGTACTAGGGTGGAAAATATATCATCCTATATTGTACAAAAATCTATTATATCCTGTAAACTTCCTTTCCATATATCAATCTTCATCTCAGATCGATCATTTCAAGCCAAGAAAAATCTGAAATAAATATCATCTTAAACTTAAACAAAATACAACTTAAACAACACAAATCAATATAAATCGGAGAATGGAAGAAGGATTCAGCTTGCCAGTTTACAACCTGGTTCAACATAGCAAACTCTGTTCTTTTTCTGAAACACTGTGAGTAACATCTCTTTTGAAAATTTAAAAATATGAATCTTTTGCATATGATGATCTGTGATTGTGTATGCTTGTGTGAATATGAACTTCTGTATAGATGGATATACTAGTGCATGTCTGTACACAAAGCAAATGTCTCTGTTCCAGTTAACAGGGTTCCAAACCTGTTTTCAAAAATTTAAATCTTCACTTCTAATCCCCTTTAGACCTTAAGATTCAAACAAAATGTGTTTGTTAAATCTTAAGCTAGTTCTTAATAATATTTTTAAGAAAATAAGAAAGTAAATTTTGAACTGGAACAAGAATTTCAGTGAAACTCAAATAAATACAAAAACCCAAGTATCTTAATTTCTTGAATCAATTATATTATGTGATTTGTTCTTGAAAATAATGATTTTTAAAAGAAAAATCACGATTTTTAATTTGGTAGATTTCGAGAATTAGTAGGTTGAACGTGAAATGGGTTTGAACGAAATTACGGTGATCGGTGGATTTTTAGCTCTCGTGATGAAGTCGAAGACTGCTGGGAGGATGTAGATGTGAGGAAAAATAGTGGAAGAATTTTTAGATGATCGTGGCGATGGGTAGACGTCGAACTAGGGTTCGGTGTCAGGATTTGAATGACGAGAGATGTGAGGCTAATTCGTGGTCATCGATGCATCGAGTTGAACAGGACCTTGGGGGATTGAAGCAGGAGAGGTTGACGAAGCTCCAGTCGAGGTTGCGTGGACATCTGTGGTCGGGTGTGATGGTTCGAGGCGAATTTTGACGAACTGTGTTATTTCAGGATTGTTCAATTTTTTTCTTGTTTTCGATTTGAGGTTCGAATCAGATTTCAGGGTGGTCGCGAGGCTTGAGGGGATCGCCGGCGATTTGCCGAAGGTCGTGGTGATGGTCGAAAGCGATCGAGTTGATCGTGCATGTGCACGATATATCAATGGTGTCTAGTGAAGTCTGGGTTTAGGAAGATGGTGTATTTCTCGGTGATGAGCTCGTGAAAATTGAAGATAGACTCGAAGATTTTTGTTGGTTGAGCTCGGGAAAATATCGTTTGGGTCCTGGGTGTTGGTAATGACATTTTAGAAATTTAAATGAATCAAGTTTTTTAAAGTTTGTTTAAAATAAATAAGTTTTCAAAAGATTGTAAACTAGATTTTCCAAATTGAGATTATTAAACAAGATTTTTTTTGGCAACCAGGGAAACCTGTTCTATCACCGCCGACATTGCGACTCCTGAACAGTAAACCTGGGGAAACACAACTGGCCCGCCACAGCCGTGCCCCCATTTAGACCAGACCTTTCGGTATACTTGAAGCAGTTGCCAGGAATCGAACTCCTCACCTCATACGAGGGAGGCCGTTGCTCTTGCCAACTGCGCCATGTGCGCGGACGCGTTCAAGATTTCAATCGAGTTTCAAAGTTAAATTTTAAAAGTTTAATGTTTTAAAGATAAATTGTTTTGAATATTGAATAATTATATGTATTAGTTAATTAATGAAAGTAAGTAAAAGAATAATTATTCAATGTAATTTATTGAAAGGTTAATTACTTAATGAAATTGATTACTTAATGTAATTAATAAAAGATTATTACTTAATGTAATTAAGGGACAATTAATTTGTGTAATTATATTAAAGAATGATTAATCAATTAAGATCAATTAATTTAAGTAATTAAAGATAATTAATTACTTGAAGATAATTACGTAATTAAAAGTAATTAAATAAATGATTAAATTGATTAATTAAATAATTAAAGGATAATTAATCTACAATTAAAGATTAATTAATTTGTTTTAAGGGTAATTCAGGGATGAATTACCAATTGTAATCAAGGAAGTGAATGTGATAAATTTTAGTTAATTAATTTGTTAATTAATTAAAGATAATCATTTGATGGTTGATTAAGTAAAATTACTTAATGAGATTGAATAGTGGAATTACTTAGTGAAGTAATTAAGAGTAGTTAATTACTTGATAAGATTAATCAAGAGTGATTAATAAATGTGGTTTAATTAAAGATTAATTACTTAATTTAATTAATGTAAATAGAGTAATTAATTAAAGAAGTAATTAAGGATCATTAATTAATATAATCAATGATGTAATTAAGGGTTGATTTATTAAGATTAATTAATCAATGATAAGTGATTATGAAGTAATTAATTAATGTAATTAATTAAGGATTAATGTAATTAATTTTAGTTAATTAATTAATGAAGTAATTAAAGGTTAATTACTGTAATTGGTTAAAAATAATTAATTTGTGTAATTAATTAAGAATAATTACTTAATGTAATTAGAGTATAATTAATCAAGTGTGATTAATTACTACTTAGAGAATGATTAATTAATTTGTAATTAATTAATGGTTAAGTAAGAAAGATTTAGAATGATGAAAGTAATTAATTTATTTTAAATTAATTAGAGAATGATGATTAATAAATCATTATTTATGGATGACTGTATTCTATTGAATGTTGTGAATTGTTCGATATCCCTACTATATGATGCTGTGTGATATGAATTGTTTTAATTCAAGCTGTGATGAATGTAATTTATTTATTTATAATGCATTTATATTATCTATCTGTGATTCTGTGTATATAGATAAGCGTTATAGGATTATATCGCTTTTCGATATTGTTGTGATTGTATCTGTGATGATTGAATGATGTTGCACTACTGTGTGAAACCCTTGGACCACACTCTTACACACACGAATATGGATTTCACGAGGAAATCGATTAAGTCACAGATGATTTAAATTTAATATTTTTGAAATTGAAATTTTAATTTCAATTGATTTTGGAAATGAATTTCGGTTAAATGTTAAAGCTTTCGAAAAGGAGTTTTTAAGATAAAAGTTATTTTGAATAACTTGGTAAAGTTTTCCAATTTAAATAATTTAATTTGAATTTGAATTCAAAAATTTGGAATTGAATTCCATGTTTGGAAATTATGGTTAAGATGTTATAAATGTGTTTATATGAATTTAAACCATTTTAAAAGTATTGTTTGAGAATTTGAATTTAACCCAAGGACTTTAACTCGTATAAACGAATCAGATTTTCCAAAATGAAAACTATTTGTTTTCAAATAATAGAAGCTTTCATATAAGGAATGAATTTCCAATTTGTGTCAAAAGAATTTCAAGTTTGAGATGAAAATGATTTTCCGAGTTATGAATAAATCTTTGTGAAAGATTGTTGAAATTTGTTTTGAAATTGGAAAGGTGTACCTTTTGTATAAAAAGTCGAAATGGAATTGTTTTGAAAGCTATCAATTAAATCTTTGATTTAAAGATTTAATGAGTTAATCCAAATTGAAATGGAAATCGATTTGAAAATCTATGAATAGATCTTTGTGAAACTGGGTGAACTTTGTGAGATGAATCTTTTTGTGTAAAAAATTAAAATGGTAATGTGTTTAAACCATTTGAAAGAGAAGTTTTGGGTAATAAGTTGTGACTTAACTGAAATCCCAATATCCATATGTTTTAAAATATTGCGCTCACAATTTGGTTTAGCCGGGAGAGGCCTTTGTGTCATATAACCCATTTTGAATAGTGATATGACGTAAATGGATAGCATTTGAAGACCGGGTGTTTGCGAGAACGATAGGATAACCTATCGATTGTCTCTGCACTGAGTAGCTACGGTATAGAGATTTCCTAAGTGATGGGAAGCCCGATCAGGATTGTGAATACCCGGATTGCAAGGGCTTCTTTGGAAGTGCCTTCGGTTCTGTTCGAACCCGGAACAGACTTGTATGGTTGTATGTCTGACACTACACTTTGAGATATAGAGCTGATTTCTTTCAAATACATTTCTGTTTGGTGGAGGAGATTTATTCTCTTAGCTTAACACCCTTCTCTGAGACGTACGAGCTCAGAGGTTATGTAGTTGAAGGTTATCAGTGATATACTCCCAATTTGGTAGTGTGGCATGCTAAGTGTTGCTGTGTGTTGCTGATCATTTGTTGATCATTTGTTGATCAAAGCATGGCTTTTGTGTAAAGCGTATCTTTGTGGATGAGACCTCATCGGACCTCACACCCCGGAAATGGTCGAAACAGGAAAGATGCGGCAAGGTTTCAGGGGTAGCTCCCCTAGGGTATGTCCATTCCTTCTGGAAAAAGGTGGTATCATGGTATGGAGCCCAGATATTTACCTGTGTGGTTGCTCTAATCTCATTTTCTGTGTGATTGTTGCTTTGTGATCGAGGCGCCTCGGATAAAGGTCGCAAACGACCGGGGGTGGCATATCTCAGGTTTACTTCCCGGGAAAGGGGTAACCGGCCTTGTGTTGGCAGAGAGCTAGTTAGTTCTCGGGACGTCACTCTAGAGGCGTTCCCATGTAGCATAGGAAGTTCCTTAGTATGACCATTTGTTGGAAAATCCAAAGAAACAATACGAGCCCTTTACGATTGCAATTTGTATAACCTGTCTCCTCAGGCGGCAGCTATAGCAGGCATAATATAATGGTACCTATGCTGGCTAAGATTAATATTGTATTTTTGAAAGGATTTTCACTGTAACAACCCTAGATTTTTGCACATAATTTTAAATTTGACTTTCTTTTATTTTTAAATTATTTTATTTCAAACATTTCATTTTTAAATATATATGTTGATTATTAAGTGATTTATAGTTCAAACTAGTATAATTTGAATATTTTAATGTAAATTGAATTTCTGGTCAAACTGTTCAAACTTTGACTTTTAAACTTCAAATTTAAATTATTTAAAATCTTAAATTTTACCTTTTATTATGAAAATAGATGAAATAACTTGAACCCTGCTTTTCGTTTCATTGGAAACGGAATTAAACTGTGAAAGTTATGTATATTTCAATATTGTGTGTAAACTTATGTATTTAGCAATATTGTCTATTTTCAATTATATTTTAGTTGTCATATTTTGTTCTAATATGTGTTAATATTTTATTTTATGTATATTTTTGTCTTTTATTATTTTTAAAGTGATAATATAATTTGTCCAAAGTTTACTTGAATTTATTTCAATTTATAAAGCCTAGTTTCCATTTTTCTGCTATTTTCTTCATTAAAATTATATTTAATTAAAATTTGTTTATTTATTTTGTGAATTCATTTTTTTTTGTGTTCTTATCTTTATTTATAAATACTTTTCCAGTACATAAAATTTTTCCAAAGTTCATTGCGTTTATTTTTCATATTTTCAAGACTAGTTGCAATTTTGTTGTTTTACTTAATTAAATTATATATAATTAATAATTAATTTATTTATTTTTGTTTATTAACTAAATTTTCATATTTTATCTGAGTTTATATATATATTTCAGTTATCTAAAATTTAAAAAGAAAATAGTGGAAATTTGAAAGGTTTTAAACTTCCAAAGTCTCTTTGCATTTCCGACCTTTCACTTTCTCAACTCCTCTCTTAATTGATTTTTGGTCGTACCTTTCCTACCTTCTTTCAGCTGCATTCTTCATTTTTTTCAAGAGAAAAACATTCCTCAAAACCACCAAAAAAAATCACGGCTCCATTGTGTTCAAGGTTTGGTAAAAATTATCATCTTCTTCCTTTGTTTTTATGACTTCTCTTATTGAAATTTCGCATATGCTCTCTACTTCATAGCTTTGTTCCCCCTCCTCCAAGCTTTGGCCGACCACCACCACCCCCTTCCTCTGACCATCACCCACCCTAGTACCCCTCCTCCCCAGGCCGAACCAACCCAAGGCCAAGATCTACACAAAAATCCAATTAAACTATCACAACCCATCACCTATTGTTGAATAACCAATCCTAGTTTGTCATCTCCACCTTCTACCACCATTAGCCGACACAACCTCCACCACCACCACCTCTGGCCTGACCTCCACCCTCTGCCATGTCACCCACCACCTCCTGGAGCCACTGGCCGTGACCCATAACTTCTGGCTGTACCAAACAAGAGCAAACAAATGATGTATGTTGCATAGTTTAAGCCATGTACACCTAGTTTTATGCACCTAGACTAAACCCACCTTTGTTAACACATGCTAGGACGACCATTAGGAACCCAAACCTGATCCAAACCATGCCTTTAGCCGTGCCATTTCAGATCTGGAGCTGAAGCATAGATGGTAGAAAGCAAGTGCAAACACTTTGGCTTTGTTTCATGCATTCATTTCTAACATTGCTTTATTGAATTTTTGGGTTGAAAACTCATGTTGTCTATTTGTTTTGTTTGAATGTGACAAGGCAATTAGTTTTGGCTCTTCCAATCTCAAATCATTTTTGTGCTTTCGTGCCTCTGGAAATCCTTTTTGTGTGTTCATGGTCGTCATCTCCAGCTTATACAAGTGAGTAAATCTCACCAGACTAATATGTACTTATATAATTGATAAACTAACATCACTTGAATCTGTAAATTTATATCATCCTGTTATAACTGTTATATTATGATTATATGATGTTCATCCCTATTTATACACATGTTATATCATCTGTTACTGTTATATATTGTATACTGTTTATTTATATCAGTTTATCACACTGCAAGTTCCCTGTAGATTAGAATCACTATGGGTTGAAATGATAAATACCCGAACGGACTTTAGAATAGGGAAAAATCGTTATGGGCTGAAATGATAGGCCTGAACGATTTTTATACATTTCATATTACTTGGGATTGCGGGTTTGAAATGATAGAACCTGGTTTTTCTTTGTAAACTGCGGATTGAAATGATACATATCCGTATCACTTGACCTAGGCTAGAAAATTTTATACAGACCCGTGGTTTATATATTTTTCTGAAATTTTCAAAATATTATTAAAATGTAAATATTATGATATTTTGATTTAAAATTTTATTAAAATGATTTCTATTAATTATTTGTGATTTTATACAAATTAAATAAGTGAATTAAGTAAATGGTGACGTAGAATTTGAAATATAAGTTAATTTTGGAATTTATGATTTTGTTTATAAATGGAATTTATGTAAGGTAAGGAAATATGAAAATTTTGATTTAAAAGATGAATTTAATGATTTTTATTAAGTAATAATAATGTTTTAAAGGTGTTAATGATTTCGTATAAATTAAAATATGGAATAAATGAATGTTTAAGTTGATTTTTTTTGAAATATAACTTAAATTGGGAAATTGTGAATTTTGTTAAAAGCAAAATTTTATTTAAGTAAAATAAATGGAAATAAGTTATATTTTGGAAATTTAAACTTAGTTGTTAAGTTAAGAATTTAATTAAAGAAATGAAAATTTAATTGTTATTTAATTTGATTTTTGTATGGAAATTGGACTTTATAAAATCATAGAAATAAAGGTATTTAAATGATTGTTTTAAAATGTGAAAATATATGATTTTATAAGTTAAAATGATTTATATTAAAAGTTAATTATGTGTGAAATTGTAAATTAAAACTCTGAATTTGATTTGACAACATCTTTGAAGTGTAATGTAAAGATATTACAGCATTGGAAAATGCTGTAGTTGTTTTAAATGAACCTAATAGCTAATTTGAACTAAGGGTTATTATAGCACTTTGTTAGTGCTATAGTTGTTAAATTTAACTAAAATTTTAATTGAAACTAAATTAAGATATTTCAACATTTTAAATGCTGTCTTTTGTTAATGAACTGTTTTAAAACATAACATTTCGTAGCATTTCCTAAGTGTTGCGAAAGTTGAATTTTCATTGTTTTAATAAACTTAAATGGATAAATGATCTTTGAAAAAGATTAAATTTTGGAAATTAAATATTTAATTATTAAATATAATGAATTCACTTTAAATGATTTAAATGGAATAGTTGATTTGGGAAATACAACTATTTTGAAATGTGATTAAATGGTATTTAATTTTAAATTAAATAAATGATGTTTTGAAATGACATTTTGATATTTTGAAATGAATTTGAAATGATATTAAATATTGGAATGAATAATTGAATTTTATATTAGTATGAAAAATATTTGATTTACTTGTAATTTGAATCTATTTAAAAGATATTGGACTTATGAAATATAGGATATTAAAGCATCGGAATTTATTTTATAATTTGAATAGTTATTTTGTGGATTAAATCTATATTTGAAATTTATAAGATTTGAAATGGTCTATGGAAATTTAATTGAAATAAATGATTGAATTGAATTGAAACTTTGGAAATTGAATACTTGATTTGAAAAATAATACTTACACTTTTAAATGGTTTAGTTGAATTATTTTGATTGAAATATAAACTATTTAAAAGGTGACTTGAAATGATAATAAATGAATGATATCTTTGAATTTATAAAAGTATTTAAAGTTGAATACTTGGTTTTGAACTAAAAAAAATGATTTGAAATGAAGCTTGAAAGGATATGATATTTTGATATATTAAAATGATTTGAAATGAAGTTTTGAAAGGATATGATATTTTGATATATTAAAATGATTAGAAATGAAGTTTGAAAGGATGTGATATTTTGATATGTTAAAACGATTTGAAATGAAGTTTTGGAAAGATATGATATTTGATATATTGAAATGATTTGAAATGAAGTTTGAAATGATATGTTATTTTAAATATATTGAAATGGTTTGGAATTGATTAAATCTTCATTTGATAAAGATTTGGATTTGAAATGATATTCTGTTTTTAAGTATAAAATATTATTTTAAATTTATAATCACGGGTTATAATAACGATTGGTTGTTAAAGAGACCGGGATCGGATATGGACATACTCTCCGTCGATACCGAAAACCACTTTGACAACTGTGTACGCGGTGGAGTTTCCAAAATGAAGTAGGATGGTGGCGACGATCCTAAAGTATACACATGGACCCAACTCCCGTGAGTTGGCATAAGGTGGCTAAAATAAGAGCGATTGACGGACCAATGAGGTAGCACCTCTGATCGGACACACTTCTTCGATACCATTCTATTACTTGTGATTGATTTGGTGCGCACCCTTGATTTGGGAGTGTTGTTCGAGGTGGGCGGTAGTGGCTGCTATGCATCACCACCAGTCCGGATGCGTAATTGGTATATCTACCCTGGCATTGCCTTGTGTGCCGTGTCACCTACCATATCTAGCCTTACTACGATTTGTGATTTCTCCCGTAGCCTGTGGAGTATCGAGGGTAGCCCCCATTTTGGGAGTATGCTAATACTGGATAGACTACTGGGACTATTACGTGTTAAGGTGGAAAATGTAAAGCCTTAATGCTATTTAAAAGTATGTTTATTTTATATTAGACATTATTATAATAGCGAATATTACTACATAGTAGATAGTTTAACGGATCCTTAAAGAATGGGCGATCCCAAGCATTCTTTAAGTTACTTGTACCTTTATTATAGTTCACTTGAGTTGGTTTACATTGTATAAGTATGTATGTCCTGACTCGAGTGTTTGTATTTTTATTTACGCTCGGGTCAGCCTGAGTTATTCACAGATTTGGATTTCCGCTCTCTTGGAGATTTGAATCGCTGGAGATTATCTGCTTGTCTTGTCCTATCTATTTCAGTTCTGTTGTTCTATTCAACTTGTACTTGGTTATCATATTTAGACTTATGTTGTACTTTATTTCTTCTATTGTATCTTATTTAACTATGATATATTTACATAGTAGCTTCATGAACTACTATTTCTTTTACTTCCGCTGCATTATTTTACTCTGTGTCTATGATCTATGATTATTTATTTACTATATATTCTGAGATTTGCCAAATTTTATTTACAACGCGGTATGTTGAGCAATTCAAGTCCGACATGTGCAGATGCGAATGGTTGAAAATATCGGGTCGTTACATTCACACTATGCACTAGTAATAATATCAAAAGAGTTTTTCTTGCATAGGAAGCATGTTTGACTATCATAAGGAGAAATTTCCCCCATGTGTGCGATTGCATTGTGTGTGTGCCGGGAGGCCTTATGGTAGTTTCAATTTCCAAAAAGCATTGCGGATTTCAATGTTAAAAATTCTTTTGTTGTTGTTTTAAAGATAAACTGTTTTTGTTACTCACACCAGTCCCATGACTGACCCGGAGTTTATTGTTCCCTACCTAAACTCTGGGTGCCAATAATTTTCCACACGGGCAGTCTAGAGTTGGGTTTTTCAAATAGTCAGGTTTAGTAGACTAGTTGGAGCTAGTTCAGTTTTTGGAGTTCACGGATGACCGACCTTGTTTAGCTTTGTGAAACGTGATAGTGGTTCGAGCTTGATGTTGGAGTTGTTGGATTCATTCTCTTTTAAAGATCGTTTGGAGTTATCAGCTCTGTTGTCTCCACTGTAACATTATTATTTGTCTTTGATATTGTTGTATCATATTGATATCATTGTTGTATATCATTCTGGATATTGTATTCGTTGGAGTTGTATATGATATCATTCGTTTCTTTCTTCCGCTGTGTTGTTATACTTAATGTTGTTATAAGCTCCGGCACGAGTCGAATTTCAACGATTGAATCTGCGGCATTCGAGTACAAGTGAAGTACGGGTGTCGATTTTCGAACGCTTAAATTTGGACCGTGACAAATTTCATCCCCGAAATTCTGCAAGGGTTTGATCTTACAAATCATCGCACATTCATTCTATACTAACAATCACTTAGTGTACAACCAACTTTGCAGCAATCCATATACATGGGCATAGTGCATCACAATACATATAATATGCATAAACAATAATTTCTAATTGGCACCTCCTATATGAATTATTTCTTTTCAAATCAAATTCGAAATATGATGCTAATATCTTAAATATACTGGCAGTTCTACACGAATATAGCTTTTTGAAAAATCAAAACGGTTTTTCGCCCAAATTTTCCCACACTCCTATAAATAGGTGCATAGTTCAGCCAATTTTCCATCCAACCTTTACCATCTAAATTCCTAGCACACCATTGTTAACATCCAAATTTAGAAAAATAAAGTTTTCTAAACTTATTTTCTTATGCTTGGAAAGGGTCTAGATGAAAATTCTGTATTTCCATCATTCTCTTATGTAACAACTTTCCACTTTACCTTGGGATCTACTCCTTTGCCTCCAATCTTTCTACTTTCCTAAGCACAGTTTGCACAAGTAACTTTTATTTTAAAGTTTAAAAACATTGTTGTTTGAAAAATCATTCCTTTTAAATTTTTTTTCACTCATTGACAAGGTATATAGGGAAAAATGCTCCATTTCCAAAATAGCTTCCTTGTCGCTCACCACATCCATTTGACTACAAATACAATATGTATAAAATCTACACTAATCAACTTACCGACTATTCCCTAATTTTAGGATACGGGATTTTAAAATTTCTAATACGCAAAATCTTTAGATTTTAAAATCATTTCAAAGATATGTGTATTTTTTTCAAAGTCATATTATTTATAATGAAAACATTTCATAAATAAATTTAATATAAAAACTTTCTTTTTCAAAATAGATGCATAGTTATATTTTATAAATAAGTTTATGCATTTCTGACATCAGGGTTTAGCCAACCATCCATCATCCATAACGGACTCCACTTAATTGCGTAGTAAATTTCTAAGTTCTTAAAAACTTTTCTTTCTTATCAATATCAACCCGCAAACATGTTGGATTTTAAATTTCAGTCTTCGAGGAACAGGAACCTTGATCCGTGGCTCACCTCTCCGAAATAATGTCCTCTATCTTCTGAAATTTATCATCCGAATAATTTATATTTTTCAGAACTTACATTTTCATATTACTTTCATTTAATAGTTAGTTAAATAAATTTTCTTAATTTATTACTTAACTTCCAATTTTGATTATTTTCTTTTCCCTTGCATTTAGTTAAGTGACTTCATGAAATCTCCTTTTTACCGTTTTCTCAAATCATTGCAGTCTACCTAGAAAACACATAAAAATGAACATTTCCCTGAACATATGCAATCCATTGCAACAACTAATGTTTACAACCCATAAATAAACTAACACTAGAAGAAAACACAATACCACAAACTACCACCACAATTAGAATGGACTTCCTAACATGCCATCCCTCAGCAAATATCTTTAAATATTTTCCTTTTCTATTACTTATGATGAATAAGGTGTACTCATCTCTGCCATTCCATACCCAATTATGGAATAACCATGCCTCCTCTCACTATAGTATATAAGAAATACAATCTATGCATCTTCATACTAAATGGCAATTAAGCTTGGGGAAATAATCTTTCCCATTATTTCTTTTGCTTCTGTTAACCCAAAAAATGGATCAACACCCTGGTTTGAGTATGAAAGCACCAACCCTGTTCTTATAGAGCAATACACAGATAATAGGTATAGAAAAAGACAGTAAAAGAAAGAAGACAGTAAAAGAATGAAGACAAGAAATTTTATAGTGGTTTAACTGTTAGTGAAGCATACATCCACTCTATAATTTTATTATGACTGATTGCTGTTACTAGTAGTGTTTGCTAACAAGGCTTTAGATTATCCTTAGCTAGATTGAATCCCCAGAATTGGAATCCACCGGAGAATCACAATGAATCCCTTTGGAGATTGTTATGAGGGAGATGGAGAGTGAAGAAAGTTTCCAGCAGAGCTTCAGCAACCAGTCCGGAAAAGATTCCCTTTATGTTGCAGGTAGGATGGTATTTATAGAGATCGGAGAGCTTCTGAGCCAGGCACTTCATCAACTGCTTGCAGGAAGGTACAGAATGACCTGGGGGGTTTGGCTCACGATCCGAGCCAAAACCATGGATCGCTAGTGATCCAAGGACTATGGATCGCTAGCGATCCATAGATTTGGATCATTTGTGAGCTAATTACTTGTTTGCTCTCCCTAAATTGCTTCATTATGCTAGGTCGCCAAAAACATCATTCAATATGGATCGCTAGCGATCCATGCTACATACACTTGGCATTTTTGTGCTCTGTCTTTTAGGTCTCCTCTGCTTCTTTTGTGCCATAGCTATCCACTATCTTGCATGCTTCACTAGCGATCCATACAGTATGGATCGCTAGAGATCCAAGCACTTAGGCTATTTTTAGAGTTTGGAGTTTGGGATGCTTTAATAACCTTATATCGTTGTTGTTTGTGTAGTCTTGTTGCACATTGCTCCGTCTTGATGACGATCTACTGGTTGATTGTTCTTTGACTACTGACTGGGTGAAAGAATGTTGGTTTCTTGGTTTAGTCGATCTCAGTCATTGCCTTAATAATATAGCTTGGCTCTCGTTAACTCCTTGCCTTAGTCTTTCTGGTTAAGTTCTAAGCCATCTTGATGTCATGGAATTCTTTTTTTTTCTACTAGATCATGTTGGATTAAAAATTCAGATAACATTTGCCCTCCAAAGTATGTCTTCGTTTAAACAAGGCGTGCTCTAGAAGTTATCGTTTCCAATATCTGTTCGTAGAACTCCAAGTGATCGCATTAAAGTTTTATGAATATGTGGTAGGTCATGCTACTGATCACCTAGCTTTGTTCTTGACTGCTGCTTGTCGTAGCGTATCCAATTTCTTTTTATAGCTTCCTGGTATACCTCAAAACGATGGATAAATGTTGGAGGATAACTTGGAGAAAAATCTACCCCCACCTTATGGGATGGGTCGCTAGCGGCCTGATCTTGATAAATCAGCTTTTGAAAAGATGGGTCGCTAGCGATCCATGATGGATCGCTGGTGACCCAATACCTTAGCAAAATTATTGCTCCGTTTTTTATCTGCCTATATATGTGTTCAAGCCGACCCAATAGCTTATTCGAACCGAGCCATTCTTGTTCCTTCACGTGATCTAATCTTTGTGCAATCAAATTCCAGGTGATTCAACATCTTGTTTGACCCGATCCATCGCCTCCTTAGATCCATCTTGTCCAAGTTCCACACCGTGATTCCCTCCGGTGATTGGCCGTGATTCTTAGATCGTTTCTCGTGAAACCCTAGTTGATCCCTCCTTTTGCTGTCGATCCATACACTTGATTCGAAACCCTAGCTTGCGCCTTGAATCGGCCCCAACCCATCACTAGCTTGCTGCTGACCTAATTGCTTGTTACTAGCTTGCCTTTGGAGTGTTGATTCAAGTCTTCGACCAGTTTCGCATTTAAGGTTTAATCCAAGGTGGGTCTGCTAATTAGTATGCTAATTACAGCGTTCGTGTAACAATTTGATGGCGAGTTTGCATTTTCAATGCTCGTCGTGAGAAGTTCGAGTTTATTGCGGTATAATGGAGGGAGATAGTTAATCGAGTATTGAGTTTTCTCGCGGAACGACATTCGGGCTTTGGCCTAATGCTTGATGCGTTTTGCTATCTTCGTCCATTAGACTAGAATTGACTTATGCCCAGTTTCGTAGCTGTTGCTGCACGTCACATTACTAACCGATCCCGATTCTTCCAAAGAATTCGGACTTATCCTGCTTGCTTGTTGCACGCTCGGTGTCCCTATAGTGAGAAGAGTTTTCCACGTTGCTTCGGATGACAGATTTGTTATCGATCATTAATCAATAACGGGTAAGTGTACAGGAAGTAAAAAAAATAGGAGCGATGTAGGAAATTCTTTTCCATTTCGACTGCAGATGGACTATCTACACGGGATAGAGCGCTTATAGTGTTTCAGATACAGAGCTCACCCCCTATAGACAGCACGCTACATTGCCCCGGTTCACCTTGAGGTCCGTTGCTTGGGCATTGGTTGATATCTCTCTGGAATTAAGTGTTGCAAGGGGAAAATTACTAATTTAGAATAAAATCCCTTGACCGTTTTGAATACGAGTTATGTCGTTTTAGAATGAAGCACCCATCTTCGTGCCGTAAATTGAGTGAAGGAAGTCCAGCACTTTCTATGGTCGAGTCGGCATCCATCACCCTTTCTCCTACCACTTCACAAGCAGAATACAGTCAGTTGATCCTGGTCGGGCCAATCGTGGATCGAACTCCTCTCAACTTTAGAGTTCTACTCAATCCTCTTGAGAGGACTTCTTTGTTAGTTTCTACTAAAGTTCTTCATAATATCTGTGCGTAACGCGGTATTCTAAAAGAGGATGTGCATCTGCTAGAGAAGGATGAGTTCGCTTATATGCCTCCCTTGGGGTACACCGCTTGCCACTGGTATATGTGCTTTAATGGAGCCGTGCATCCCTTTAACGACTTTCTATGCGATGTGAGAAATGCAAATTACGGATCTTAAGGCTAGAATTAACACTAGAGGGAGGTGAATAGTGTTTTAAGGAATTACTAATTCTTTTTGAGTTTATATTAATTTGAACACAAATGTATTCAATATTCAGACACAGATATGATCACAGAATCAAACACAGATGCAGATATAAAGTAAAAGCAATAAAGGAAAGAACACACCGGATTTTATACTGGTTCGGAGTTACCCTACATCTAGTCCCGCAACAAAAGTACGGATTTCCTTTCAAAATCAATTCTTACAATTACACCCTCGATTTCAAGGCCACGAGGTACACCGCTCCAGATTCACCATCCTCTGGGTAGAGATACTTGATTTTACGGGAAACAAGTTCACCCGATTGATTTTCCAAGCTACAATCACACCTTTTCTCGCTCGATTGATTACAAAGAAGTCTATAACTCTGAATAGCACTGGGATCTTGTTGAGATAGTGATAGAGAATCAAACCAAAGATGATCTAGTTAGATTCAATGGTGATTTTGGAAGAGTAATGGTAAAAATGTATATAAAGAAATGTGGAAGAAGAAGAGGAGTGAAATCAGAGAAAATATAAAAATAAATTCATTTAAAACAGCCCCTATTTATAGTAGAACAACAGTCATGTCCATTCGTGAAAGGATATGACGAATAGACACTTCCTGTGAAATTCAAACTTTTGAAATAAACTGTCACCTTGTCGACATGGGTTCCTTGGGGTTGTCGATAGGCCTAAGTTATTTTTGGTAATTTGTTTTTCTTTGAAAATAACTTCTATCTTGTATTAAAACTATTTTAAACTTTATAAATATACTTAACTATAGTTAAAGTACATAAATAAGTATAGAGAATAATATTTTGGTATATATAAAATTTTACTATAATTTTATATTTAAATCTAAGTATAAATATTAAAAGTTAAATATATTATAATTAAAAGATAGTTTAAAACCAAGGATAATTTGATATTGAAAATAAAGATTATTTTGAGGCTAAAAGTATTTTAAAACCAGGATAGATGTTTTTGATTTAAAAAGGAAGATTTTGAAATCATTTTGAAAACAAGATATAATTTTGTAAAACATTTGAATAAAAGTTAGTGGATACAAAACAATGTTCCACTAGATTTTTCGTAGGTTCCATCCTACTTAGGGTTCCATCCCTTTAACTCGAAGTGGATTCCATTCCACGAATAAAATGGATTTTAAGATGTCAGTTCTTTTCTAGGAGTTTTAACAAAATTCCAAACTAAATTACTTATATTGAAATCTTGAACTCTTGATAATCTTGATACTCATGAGTCTTGAATCTTGATATCTTCGATCTTGAGTTCATCAGTTCTTGAATCTCTATACTGCACAGTCTTCATTCTTTGGTACCTGTATATATATCATGTATATACATATATATCTAAACAATAATTTTAGTATTTATATTTTATAATCTTATTCTAAGGTTGTTGTCATCAAAACCAACTTCTTAGGGACTAACAATCTCCCCCTTATTGATGATGACAACCTTTGTTTATAAAATATTACTTCTATCCTAATAACTCCCCCTAAAACTAATAACTCCCCTTTAATCTAAGCCTAACTACTCTATTTTATAATTCCCCCCCTTTGTCATAAACAAAACCATCCTAAAACCATAGAACTATAAATCTCCCCCTTAAACTAATACTAAAACAAAGTATAGTAAATGGAATGTGAAAGACATTAACATAATTATATTATAATTATTTAATACATAAATATGTATTAGTATATTTCAGACAATCCAGTCAACACACACATCAAATCCAATCATGTCAAACAAGTCAAACAAATCAATCAAGTCAAACAAGTCAATCAAGCCAATCCAAACAAACAAGTCAATCAAAACATACCAAACAAATCAAAAACTAATAACCCTATACTTTAAGACAATAATATAAACTCCCCTTAAATAAAATACACTTATTATGCGTACATGTATGCAATACGTAGTTTGTAATGCAATATGAAATGTATGACATATGCAATGTAGTATGAGATGATATGCAGAATGAAGTGCAACTTATGATGCAAATGATTATGATATTTCATGCATTTTAATTTATGATGTCATATGCGATGAAATGTGATATGAAATAGGATGCATAATGATATGTAATATGAAATAGAATGATAACGAAGTAAAAATAATAATATGCAGAATGATATGATGATATATATACTATGGTAAGAGATATTCAGATTATAATATAAACATGAGTGATAAATAATATCTAATTGACAAGCATATATATGTATGGATGTATGTATGTGTGTATGTATACATATATAAAACTATTTTTTATAAATCACTTCAACCTAACAAAGGTAATACACACCAATTACTAGACTTAGGTTAAGGAAACTAATGAATGAGACTGAAAGAGTAGTAAAGACAAGAGTTTAAAGGTAATAAATGATATTAAAACTATAACATATTCATGAAAGGTAGTAATCAAACACAAAATCAAATTGCTAAGTAACATGGATTTAAACTATATATATGATCAATATGGTTTTTTTTTTAAATTAATAACCTCCTTATTTAATTTCTTTAAAATAATTTTTTTAACTTAATTGTTTTTTTTAAGATTCCAAACTTCCATGTTTATAAAATACTTAACTTACTAATTAAAACCTATATATTAAATTATTATTTATTAAAATATTTAGAAACATGTTTAAACACCTTTTAAATTAAAAAAAATATCATAATGAAATATTAAATAAAATAACAAAGATTGAAAAACAAAAATAAACATGTGTTATATTAAGGCTTCTTACATTAAAAATTTTAGTTAATTATTAAAAAATACTTAATTTAAATATCATTTTTACATAGTTTAAAGTTTCAAATAGAAAAGACAGCATTTATAGAATGCTATAAAAAGTTTTTGCAGTAAAACATTATAAAACAGAAACTGCAGCATTTAACAAATGCTGTGAAAAGGTTTTGGAACATACAGCGTTTCATAGCACAGTAATGCTATAAAACGAATTTGCAGTGCTTAAAAAACGTTAACAGAAGCAAAGACAACATTTCAGTAATGCTATCTAAAGTTCTGGGCTTGTTTTTAACATGATTTTGCACTAATTTTATGACTAGATTTTGACATGTAAATAATTGAATTTTTTTTACCCAATTTTTTATAGTAGTTAATATAATTAAAGTAAATAAAAAACATAAAGAAAAATAATGAAAAAAACATGTGTAAAGACAATTGGCATTATGCATATAAAAATGATTTTATTAAAGAACAAGTGTAATGACACGTGTCATTTTGCATGTATGTCACAATCTATTTATATGACAAGTGTCATGTGATGTGGCACAATCTTATTAAATAAAGAAATCTATAAATAGAGCCTTATTCTAATATTCTAAATTCATTCTATTAATTTCTTAAAGACACAAAATTAGTATCTTAAAAGAAATAGAGTACGAGAAGTAAAAACAACATTAGAAAAAGTTGAAATCACGAATGAAGGTATGCTTTTCTACTTAGTATAGTTGTAATAAATTAGTAGTAAGATTTTATTTGAAAGGAAACACATTTTAAAAGACTTTAAAAAAAAATTAGACCGGTATATCGATATGTATACCATGGTGTGTCGATATATGGACCAAAATATCAAAACTTATAAAAGAGATAAATTTCTATACCTAACTAAATGCACAAATATATATTCCTAAATGCAATAATAAAGTTGAAATAATAGTAAAGCGTACCACTTTTTGCACTCCTCTATCTTTCTAACTTTGTTGTTCTTCCATTCTCGTGAACCACACATTTATATCTTTCAGAATTTGACGACGAGATCTGTTCTATTGCGACATGCTTGTTTTTCTGATCATCGTAGTATATTTATTTGCCATTTCATTGTCGATTGCCATTATATATCCATGTGTTCTTCCTGATCGATGAATGATTATCTGATATCTTTTAACCAACAGTCATTAGATATAACTCTTCACCTACAAAACAACATAACCTTTAAAAGAATCAAATGACTTTTCAAAATAACTAAATATAGTTTTATACAACAATATCATGATGATTCTGTGACATATTCATATGAAAATAGTGTTAATAATTTTATAAAAAAATTGCCATTTTAAAAATTTTCAAAATTCAGATTGTGAAAACTTTGAAAACCTTGCTCTGATACCAAATGTGAGAAATGCAGATTACGGATCTTAAGGCTAGAATTAACACTAGAGGGGGGGGTGAATAGTGTTTTAAGGAATTACTAATTCTTTTTCAGTTTATATTAATTTGAACACAAATGTATGCAATATTCAGACAAAGATATGATCACAGAATCAAGCACAGATGCAGATATAAAGTAAAAGCAATAAAGGAAAGAACACACCGGATTTTATACTGGTTCGGAGTTACTCCACATCCAGTCCCGCAACACAAGTACGGATTTCCTTTCAAAATCAATTCTTACAATTACACCCTCGAATTCAAGGCCACGAGGTACACCGCTCCAGATTCACCATCCTCTGGGTAGAGATACTTGATTTTACGGGCAACAAGTTCACCCGATTGATTTTCCAGGCTACAATCACACCTTTTCTCGCTCGATTGATTACAAAGAAGTCTATAACTCTGAATAGCACTGGGATCTTGTTGAGATAGTGATAGAGAATCAAACCAGAGATGATCTAGTTAGATTCAATGGTGATTTCTGCAGAGTAATGGTAAAAATGTATATAAATAACTGTGGAAGAAGAAGAGGAGTGAAATCAGAGAAAATATAAAAATAAATTCGTTTAAAACAGCCCCTATTTATAGTAGAACAATAGTCATGTCCATTCGTGAAAGGATATGACGAATATACACTTCCTTTGAAATTCAAACTTTTGAAATAAACTGTCACCTTGTCGACAAGGGTTCCTTGGGGTTGTCGACAGGCCTAAGTTATTTTTGGTAATTTTTTTTCTTTGAAAATAACTTCTATCTTGTATTAAAACTATTTTAAACTTTATAAATATACTTAACTATAGTTAAAATACATAAATAAGTATAGAGAATAATATTTTGGTATATATAAAATTTTACTATAATTTTATATTTAAATCTAAGTATAAATATTAAAAGTTAAATATATTATAATTAAAAGATAGTTTAAAACCAAGGATAATTTGATATTGAAAATAAAGATTATTTTGAGGCTAAAAGTATTTTAAAACCAGGATAGATGTTTTTGATTTAAAAAGGAAGATTTTGAAATCATTTTGAAAACAAGATATAATTTTGTAAAACATTTGAATAAAAGTTAGTGGATACAAAACAATGTTCCACTAGATTTTTCGTAGGTTTCATTCTACTTAGGGTTCCATCCCTTTAACGGGCTTGAAGTGGATTCCATTCAACGAATAAAATGGATTTTAAGATGTCAGTGCTTTTCTAGAAGTTTTAACTAAATTCCTAACTAAATTAATTATATTGAAATCTTGATAATCTTGATACTCATGAGTCTTGAATCTTGATATCTTCGATCTTGAGTTCATCAGTTCTTGAATCTCTATACTGTACAGTCTCTATTCTTTGGTACCTGTATATATATCCTGTATATACATATATATCTGAACAATAATGTTAGTATTTATATTTTATAATCTTATTCTAAGGTTGTTGTCATCAAAACCAACTTCTCAGGGACTAACATGCGAGACTCTTTCGAACTTGGGTATCGCCCCCATTTCAGATTCATCCTAACGACTATGCCATCTTGACTTGCCTACATGTTCTTTACATGTGGATGTTCAACCATGCTCCATGCTTTGATGAGTTGCGGTACTTTTTGTCATTCAAAAGGAGAGATGACTGCCCCTCCTTGATCGTAATTGAAGTCCAAAGAAACCGAAAAATCATCCTGCACCTATAGAGCAACATTTCACAATTCAAGACGCAATATTTCTTTGTTAGATGCCCTGAGGGGTTCAATCGTCGGTGGATGACAGGGGGTAAGTTTCTCTTTCCATTTATCGAGCTCCGATGCATTGCAATGGAGTTTCTAACAAGCTATATGTCTCTTGCAGTTATTCCAAGGCCAAATAGAGATGTGGCTCTTGATGAATTTTTTCAGACATTAAAGGCTATTGATGCCGAGGAGGGACGCGTTAAAGTGTTTCTTACTGATGAAAACTTGCATCGATATGGATTACTATATCCAGGTAGTTCAAGTCGAAATTCCCTTTCCTAACCGATCCAGAGTTCGCACAGGATCTACTTCTTCTTCCCGTGGTTCTGAAGAAGGTGCTTCCCAAGATAGAGAAAGCCTATCCGGAGGATCAACCGATGAGGCCCGCGAGGGAGGAGACGCTACCACGACTGGATTTAGCGGCTCGGTTAGAATGCTTCCAATTCTAGAGGAAGGAGAAGAAGAGTTCAAGCAAAGGGAAGAAAAGGCCACGTTGGACTCAGAAAAGGAAGAGGGAGAGTTTGAGAGCAGTAACGATGATTCTACTGCAAGTGATGACCTTTATGCAGGATCCGACGGCGAGGACTCGGAATCATGTGACGAAACTCTGGGTATGAGACCCGTTCTTTTGAGTTTTCCTCTTTTAGATGCAGGTGATAAAGACAACGCTCCAAAGAACAAAGAGTGTCAGGGTATCTCGGATAAAGACGTCGGTGCAGAGTTTGGAGATTTGAGCGACGTCTACGTTGATTTTGATGCGCTTATGAAAGAAGATTTAAATTTGATGAGATGCCCCCCCGCTCGACCGATATCGTGCCAGGAGTTATCCCGGTTCCGCCTTTGATGGTCGAAGTCAATCCGATTCCACTTATGACGACCGTCTGTTTTGGTTTGTGATGATATTTTAGGCATACCTTAGAAACACACTACACGTCTCGCTAGGATTACACTCATCTCCATTCATTCCTTCATTTTTTGTTGTGTTTATTCTATGCTTCTGAAACCTTTTATGTATGCTTCATGCTAGATAAGACGAGAGGACAAGGTTTCTAAGACGACTTTGAAGAATTCACTGACTCACAGTGGTATTCCAAGCATACCTCCGGCCATCACCAACCTTGAGAAATAGAGGAAGAATATAGAAAGAGAAAAGAGCAAGAAGGAAAAGCTCGCCATCAAGATGAAAGAGAGCGAGGCCGGTCATATAAAGGCGGGTAGGAAAAGAGCAGAACTTTTGACGTAAGGGAGGAACCATCGAATAGGTCAAAGTTTGAACATCGTCCCCATTCTTCAAAGCTTTCTTTAACACATTCTTCAGTGGGCAAAGAAATTCTTGTTACTTCTGCCCCGATTCTGCCTTCAACTCATATCTGGTCATCTTCTAGTGTTACTGCTCCTGGTGCTTCTCGCCTCCACCGGAGCCCTGCCTATATCCTTCCATCGGGCCCCCATAAACTTGAGGCAGCGTTCCCCAGATGGTTCTTGAAAGGGGTTAAGTTTGACCGCGATCTGCATCTAGTTCGTAAAGATTCGTGTATGTTGCACCTCCAGGCTATTCAGAGTGACTTAGAACAAGCTGAAGGATGTGAAAAGCTTTGTAAACAATTGGCGAATGCTAATCGTAATAATTATCAGGAGATCCTCTCTTTCGAGTCAGAGAAGGATAACTTTGAGAGGGCATTGGCAGATCACGATGCTAAGATTAAGTAATTGGAGGAGGAAAAGGAAGCGGCCCTTCGCGAGAGTAAGAAAAATGCCAGCCTGATGAAGGAAATGAAGGAGGCCCACGCGAGAGTTGAGATCGTCTATAGGGATGAGATCAAGAAAACTCACGCAGAAGAGGCCAAGTTGAAAGGGGAAGTGGCTGCTTGTAATGCCACCATTGAGGCCTAGAGGAAACCATCGCTGACCTTATTGTTGAGGGGCACAACAAAGCTGTTTTCGACCAAGCCGAGACCACTGCCAAGCTATAGGCCTAGGTCGCACAGCTCAATTCCGATAAGTCTACCACGGAAGTTTTGAAAGCCGCTATTAGAGTGGATTACTTGGAGCTCCAGGATGCTTTTGAAAGAAAAATGGAGAAGCTGGATGCGACCATTCTGAATTTTTATGTCAACTCCCTATTGCACCAGTGGAGTCTCGGCTATTTAGGTCTGAAGTTCCCATGCACTCTCGCCTTGGTTTGGGAAAAAATCTTGTCTCGTTTTGTCGATAACGGTGATGTCTATACCGAGGGAGAGTTGCAGGATGCCTACCTCAACGACGAATTAAAGAAGGCATTGCTCGAGGGTTGGGACATTCTTCGAGTTGAAAGAGAGAAGGAGGCAACCGATGCTGCCTTGACAACCGCCGCCGAAGCACTCACCATGCCTTTTATTTTCGGCGCGGGCGAATCATCAAAGCAGCCCCATGACCTGCCAGCAAGATCAAGGCTCAAAACTCTTCCTCAAGTAGTTGAGCCATTGAAAGAGGGTGAAAGTGGTGAGTATGAAGTCGACATTCTCGACTATTCCTCCGGCGCAGGTAATGTTCTTGCTTCCTCCGAATTCGGGAGCTTCCAACTTACGCCGCAAGAGCAGGAAGAATTTAATGCTTTCGTTTTTGATCATATAGGTCTGTCCACCTTTCCTATTGATGTGCCAGCTTCCTTAGCTCTCGGACCCGTTGCAATTTCTACAGCCTTTGTGGTTGTCTCTGTTCCTGTTCTTGTTTCTACGTCCATGCCTGGCTCGCAGCCGGGACCGGAGTCCGAAAGATAGCCGCGCTTCATGGCATGGATGACCCTTCTATGTCTTTAGAAGGCGGCGTAACAATGGTAGAGATTAAGAAGCAGGAAGTCCAAACAGAGCAGCCTCGCAATACTTAGCACGAGTCGGTCGCTATCAAGAAGGAAAAGTTTGAAGCAATCAAGGCCTCAAAGAGCTCCCGTAAATCACGGAAATGTAAAGGGAAGGGGGAATCTTCTAGGCAGGCTACGGAGGAAGAGGAGGACATTACCATTGAGGTGTTCGTTGATGTTACCTGCAGTGACACCACTCCTGAAATGAAGCAGAAGCTGCCAACAAAGGGCGGAAAGGGGAGCAGGGGAAGGAAGAGTTAAGGAGCTTATGTGAAGACCACTTTTATTTTTGCTCTTTTTGAGTCATTTTGTACAAGTGTAAAGTCTGCACTTAGTGTTTTTGCTTTGAAGTCTATATTTTCTTTTTGTTGGCCGATGTTGTGTGAGTACGACCCCTACATTTTGACCCTACATAAAGAAAATTATAAGCAATATATTGATACTTCGACTGTATTCTCATCTGTCTGCTCACGTGTGTTCTGGGCACTTGTGCTTGTTTTATTTTATACTTATCTAGTTCTGTGATTATTGCTAAAATCGTTTGTTTGAAGTAACAAAACTTAAAAATTAACAGAACTTAAACATTCTGAACTTAAAAATTTATTGAATTTACAAATTCTTTGTTTAAAAATTCTTTGTTTGGAGCGACAAGGCTTGTGAACTTATTGTTTTCACATGTTTTTGTTCAAGTACCAATGTATGCTCCCTAGTTCACAGGGTTGTTTATTTCAAACAACCTTCAAATGACCGATAACATAGGGTTTGGATAATTTTCATATTAAACTCCAAATTTGGCTATGTCCCAGCTTGATTTTCCTTTTTTTTCTTTTCGAAAGTTTTGCGACTTTAGCATGTAATCCAAGCTTCTTGTAATATTCCAGCAAGTATGCAATATATGCGTTTTTGAGACCTTTATGTGGGTTTGTAGCATTCTAATTTTTTTGGAGTTGTGCTCATTATTCCTGATTATAGGAGTAGTTAGTGATGGTTATGATATGTGTGGTTTCTCATGCTCCTCAGTGTTGCATATCTTCGGGCAACATGAGGAGTTAGCATTTTGGAATTTAGGTAGCGGCTTATGAAGTACGCAGCTTTTCGTACTCCTCGGTGTTCCCTATCTCTGGGCAATGCAAGGAGCGTTAGTTTGGGCGTGGCTTATGGAATGCGTTGCTTTTGATGCCCCTTGGCGTTGCCTATCTTCGGGCAACGCAAGGAGCGTAAGTTTTGGAAGTTGATGCGCGGCTTACGAAATGCGTGGCTTTTGATGCTCCTCGGCGTTTCATATCTTCGGGCAGCGTAAGGAGTTAGTTTATTGATGCTCCTCGGCGTTGCCTATCTTCGGACAACGCGAGGAGGTATTTCTTGATGTTCCTCGGCGATGCCTTTCTTCGGGCAGCATGAGGAGTTAGTTTTCGGTGCTCCTCGGTGTTGCCTATCTTCGACAGTGCGAGGAGTTAGTTTTTGATGCGCCTCGGCGTTGCCTATCTCCGAGCAACGTAAGGAGTTAGTTTTTTTGGTGCTCCTCGGCGTTGCCTATCTCTAGGAGACGCGAGGAGTTAGTATTTTGGCGCTCCTCGGCGTTACCTATCTCCGAGAAATGCGAGGAGTTAGTTCTTGGAGCTCCTCAGCATTGCCTATCTCCGGGCAACGCGAGGAGTTAGTTTTTTGGGCCTTCCCGATGTTATCGGGGCCACACCGGTTTTTAGAAGGTAAGGATCGGGTTCCGCCGATCCAGCGGTTTGAGTCGATTTGCTTCTGTCGACCCGGCGGGTATTTATTATGGACACAATTTTGTCGGTTCGAAAGAGAAAATCAAATTTTATTATGGAAAGCAGGGCAGATTCTTTGCCTATTTACAATGCCCCTGGCATTTCCGTGATGGCTTGTTTGCTAAAAAATAGAGAATACATAAAGTAGTTTTCAAATGAAGTAATGGTGGAGTGATTCTCTATTCAAGGCTCTGGGAATCTGAATTCCGTCGACGGTTGTTAGATTGAAAGTCCCTTCACTGAGCTTTTGATTTATGATGTACGGTCCTTCCAAGTTTGGTCTGAAGGCCCCCGGAGCAGGATAAACTCAGTTGAGCACAAGATCTCCCACCTTGAAAGTTTGGTTGTGGACTTTGGATTTTAAGTACCGTGCTACCCGATTTTGGTGGGCGGCGGTTCTCAACTCAGCTTCTTCTCTTTTTTCTTCGATCATATCTAGCGATTCGAGTAGGAGCTGCTTGTTTTGGTTTTGGTTGAAATTTTTCCTTTGGTGTGAGGGGACTTCTAACTCAACAGTTATCATTGCTTCTGAACCATATGCCAGAGCAAATGGAGTGTGACCGGTTACCGCTTTGTGGGTGGTAAGGTAAGCCCATAGTGCGAGTGGAAGTCCATCGATCCAGTTTCCTTTGGCTTTAGTTAGTCACTTCTTGATGGTTGATTTGATGATCTTGTTTATTGCTTCCACTTGCCCGTTTGCCTGCGGATGAGCTACTACTGATAAGCTCTTTACAATCCGGAAGCGTTTGCAAAAGCCCTTGAACTCAGCGCTTTCGAATTGAGTTTCGTTGTCAGTGATGATTTTTTGTGGCACATCAAACCTGCAAATAATATTTTTAGTCACAAAATTAATGACTTTCTTTGTGGATATTGTGGCCAGAGGTTCCGCTTCGGCCCATTTTGTGAAATAATCTACAACAACTATGGCATATTTGGCTCCTCCTTTTGCAATCGGTAGGACGCCAATCAAGTCTATCCCCCATATTGCGAATAGCACCAGGCTAACTATCTGCGTTAACTCTGTTGATGGAGTTCATTTAACTTTGCTGAATATCTGACAGCGATCACATTGCTTGGCATAATCTGCAACGTCGTGGTTTATTATTGGCCAGAAGTATCTGTACCAGAGGATTTTCCTTGCAAGGGTTTACCTCCCAGTATGGTCTCCACATTTGACTTCTTGCACTTCCTTTAGGATTTGCCTGGCTTTGTCGTCGGACACGCACCTAAGGAGGGGGATCGAGAACCCTCGTCGGTAGAGTATTCCATCTTGTATCATGCACCGAGGTGCTTTTCGGAGAAGTTTCTTTTGTTGATTCCGGTCGGTTGGAAGAGTCCCTACAAGTAAATATTCTTTTATTAATGTCGTCCATGTTTCTGGTTCGATGGTGATTTCGAGAATCTAATCAACATCCATTTCATTTATGCTTGAGTTGGTTAGAGTTTCAACTGGGACTAGTCCCAATAACTGAGCTTCTCCGGAACTTACCAGTTTAGCCAAATAATCTGCCTTGGTGTTTTGCTCCAGCAGAATGTGAGTTATAGTGTAATGTTCGATGCTGCTGAGTTCTTGTACTTTGGACAAGTACAAGGCCAGATTCTCCCCCCGAGCCTGGTATTTCCCCTTTACTTGACAGACGACTAGCTAGGAGTCGCTGTATATGCGAATAAATTTTATCTTGAGTTCTCTTACAACTTTCAGTCCTGCTATCAATGCTTCATATTCAGCTTCGTTGTTTATGGCAGGGAATTCCAGGCGCAAAGCATAGCTAATGGTTCGCCCTTCAGGGGTCTGGAGCACTATTGCCCCCAAACAGAGGTTGTTAGATGCGCCATCGACAAAGAGCTTCCTTCGAGTCTCCCCCTCTGGCGGTGTTTCTTCCTAGTCCCCCCGTATGGTAAACTCTGCGATGAAGTTTGCTAACGCTTGCCCATTGATGGCTTTCCTTGGGTGGTATGTAATATCATATTGACTCAACTCTATATTCCACTTAAGTAGTCGTCCGGAAGTTTTTGGTCGGTATAGCACTTGCTTCAGGGGCTGGTCAGTCAACACTTTAATTGGATGGGCCTAAAAGTACGGCCGTAACATCCTAGATGCGATCAAGAGGCAATATGCTAGCTTTTCCAGTTTCGTATAGTTTTCTTTGCTCCAGTAAACCGCTTGCTATTGTAATACACGGGTTGCTGGATTTTTGCTTATTCACGCACCAAAGCGGCGCTCAATGCATAGGGTGAGACTGCTAAGTAAATGAACAAGTCTTCTCCATCCGTGGGTTTTGATAGGATTGGCGGGGCCTCTATGTGTCACAACAATTCTTGGAATTCTGTTTGACAAGCTTCACTCCATTCGAAGTTCTTCTTTCCTTTCTTCAGCGCATCAAAGAATGGTATTCACTTATCGCTGGTTTTTGAGATAATCTGACTTAGCGCTGCAACTTTTCCATTTTGTAGTTCTTTATTATTCTTTGGAGCTTGGACTTCTCGTAGTGCCGTGATTTGTTTAGGATTTGCTTTGATGCCCCTAGCACTTACGATGTACCCTAGGAATTTCCCGGAGGCCACTCCGAAGTGGCACTTGAGTGGATTTAGTTTCATCCCATACATTCAAAGTATTTCTAACATTTCAGCGAGGTTGTCTAGGTGGTTAACAGCCGCCCGCAATTTGCTAACAACCTCCATCGTTCCCGTTCTGTCACTTGAACATGGTATTTACCAACCTTTGATAAGTTTCCCCTGCGTTCTTCAAACCAAATGGCATTACTTTGTAGCAGTATAGGCCTAGGTCGATGATGAAGCTGGTATTTTCTTGATCGAGTTCGTGCATCAAGATTTGGTTGTACCCGAAATATGCATCCACGAATGATAACAGCTCATGCCCTGTCGTTCCGTCCATAAGTTGGTCTATTCTAGGGAGAGGGAAACCGTCTTTTGGGCAAGCCTTGTTTAAATCTGAGTAGTCGATACAGGTTCGCCACTTCCCGTTAGACTTTTTGACTAAGACCGGATTAGATACCCACTCTTGGTAAGTAGCATCTCAGATAAAACTGTTGGCCATTAACTTGTCCACTTCTTCTCTTAGAGCCTTGGATGGTTGGGGACCTAGGTTACGCCTTTTTTGCTTTACTGGTGTGAACTTGGGGTCTATGTTGAGCGTGTGATACGTGATTTTCGGGGACACCACACACATATCGGAATGCATCTAAGCGAACACATCCAAATTGGCTTGGAGAAATTTGGTAAGTTCCATACGCATCTTGTTTCCAAGATGCGACCCAATTTCCAAAACTTTAGTTGGGTCGTCCATGTCGACTGGGACGGACACCATCAATTCTGCTGGCGCCACTTAGTCCTCCCCTGAGCTCTTCTTCCTAGGGACCAAAGCCTTGTCGAATTGGCTACGGTCCCCAAGCCAGGGGCGGCTCTGTAGTTACTATTCGGAGGGCTCACGGATGTGGAGAGTTCTCCCCATGTCCTTCCCTTTTTCTCTTCTTCTTAACTCTCGCAGTTCTATGATATAGCATTCCCGAGCGGCGCATTAGCCCCCCTTCACAATTCTGACTCTGCACCCTATAGGGAACTTCACTGAAAGGCACTATTGGGCGAATGCTATTCTGAAGTCGACTAGTGTGGGCCATCCCAAGAAGGCGTTGTATGCTGGCATTTCATCCACGATCACAAAAGTCTGAATGAGGATAACCCTTCGCGCACCCTCTCCAAGCTCCACAAGTAGGTCGATTGTTCCTACCGGTTATTTGGGCTCACTGGTAAACCGTTGAATCTTGATTTGGCATGTGGATACGCTTTTCATGCCGATTATCATCTGGTCAAAAGTACACTTGAAAATCATGTCAACGGAATTGCCACTATCGACGAACACTCGTCGGACTACGGCGGGTCCAATTCCTATTGTCACCACCATCGGATCAAGAGTTGGGGCTTCGACTCCTTCGGTGTCCCGGTTGCGGAACACTATACCGTCACTCAGGACCTTGTGCAGCTTGGTCGGAGTTTCATCATCTATTGCTAAAAACGATTCCTTTGAAGCATGCTTTAATGAACTTTCATATCACTCCATATCTCCACAACTTCTTTGCACAAGATGTGGACCCCCAGATATTGTTCCAATAATAAACCTCTAGTTGGTTCGTTTCGACCCTTCGTCACTAGTTCCAGCTTGCTTTCTTTGTTCTATAGGAGGCTGAGGGGCTGCAGGTTGATTGGGTTTTTGTGGCTTTTTTACGTACCACTGAAGCTTATTGTCTCGGATCAACCCTTCAATGAAGTCCTTTAGATGGCGGCATTCGCTTGTATTGTGGCCATATGTCTCGTGGAAGCAACAGAATTTCCATTAGTGCTTCTGCTGTTCAGTTGCCTCTTTCCTGAGGTGTTTCTTGTATTCTTTGGTTTTCTATGTTGCAAGATAAATATTTTCCGGGGTGTCATTTAAAGGGGTGTACTCTTCCTGTCTGAACTCCTTAAATCTTTTGTTGCTGCCATTGCTATTTCTGCTATTAGATTTTTGATTTCTCCTCATTTGATTCCCATCTTTTCCCATGGCTCCTTGAGTAGTTCCAGAATCGTGCGTGTTTTGATTCATCGCCACATGGCTCTGTCCGACGTTCGTCGATTGCTCACCAGCAGACTTTCTTTCCATCTCCTGTGCTTCCTCCAATCTTAAGTATTGGTTTGCCTTACGATTGAAGCCATTCCTGGTGGTAGGCTACTTCATTTTAATCCACTTCTCGAACTCAGTCTCCGAGTGAATGGCACGAACTAACGCTATAAAAACCATGTCCTCATTGGGGTTGCTTACTTCCATCACCGCAGTATTGAACCAGTTCATGAAAGATTTTAGCGACTAATTGTATCCTTGGAATAATCCGGATAGGGACATGACATCCTTCGGTTATGCAGTATGGAGCCTGAATTGGTCAAGGAATTTCGTTGCAAGTTGGTCAAAGGTAGATATAGATCTCGGGGGAAGTCTGGTGAACCACATAGACACAATTCCTTCTAGAAAGATTGGGAAACATTGGTTGTGAACAGCCTCTGGAGCATGGGCATCGTCCATATACCAGCTATAGTTGTATAGATTGGGTTTTGGGTCCTTTGTCTCGTCGTAGCAGGGGATAGTTGGCATAGTGAATTTGTCTGGATACCTTTCATTCAAGATTTCATCAGTAAAGAGAGTCCAACTTGGAGCAGATCCACATTCATCATCTCTTCGGTTTTTACTCTCATCCATTAACCATTTGACCATGTCTTCCATGTATGCCTTTGATGTCCGGTAGTTCTGGGGACAACAATCAGTCACTACGCCAAGTATTTAGCTCTACAAACGGTCTTAGCGCGTGGGTTGAAGCCTTGGCTCTCCTGTCTTCGAGAGAGCCACTCCCGTAGGACCCCGTTGGCTCACAGTTGGCCTGATTGGGGGCAGTTTGGACGTTTCTAGCATCATCGAATGCGTTGGCATTTTCTTCCATTTGGTTGTCTTGCTCTCCATCTTCTAAATCGAAGAGATCCATAGCTATGTCCTCTTAAGGGGTCTTGGCCCCTTGATTTAAGTTCAAAATTGGTTGCCTTGCGGTAGGTGGAGTATTCACATTCTCTTCCACATTATGTCCTGTTGTCACCCTTTTTTGTGGCTGCTTTTCATTACTCCTATATAGACAGAAATAGAAGAATTTTCTTGTTCTACAGTAGTTGCGGCTTCAGGCATAGTCACTGGAGAAGGGTTTGACTGTAGGTTTAAGAGAGCGTTAAGCTTGTCCATTAGATCCTTTTGGCTATTTTCCATCTTCTGGTTGATCTCATTAACCATCTTATTCAACTCATCCCCAGTGACAACTTCGTGTTGGCTGGAGGAGGCTGGCGCCTGATTTCTTAAGTTAGCAGCATTTACTTCAGTTTGTTGGGCACTAGCATCTTCTCCAGCTATTACTGCCCCTATGGATCTTCCAGAGGCAGTTCTTCTTCTCCCAGGAGCCGTTGGTTTCAAGTGGTAGATTTTCCAGGCAAAGATTAGGGTTCTAACTTCTGGACCTATGGGATCCAAAAGAGATAGCTAGATCTGGATCCTGAGTTGGGTTTCTCAGTGAAAGCACCAGCCCTATTCTTACAGAGTAATAATATAGATAAAGGTATAGAAAAAGACTGTAAAAGAAAGAAGACAAGAAATTTTTATAGTGGTTTGGTTGTTAATGAAGTCTACGTCCACTTTATAGTTTTATTGTGACTGATTGCTGTTATAAGTAGTGTTTGGTTACAAGGCTTTTGATTATCCTTAGCTAGATTAAATCCCTAGAATTAGAATCTACTGGAGAATCACAGTGAATCCCTTTGGAGATTGTTGTGAGGGAGATGGAGAGTGAAGAAAGTTTCCAGCAGAGCTTCGGCAACCAATCCGAAAAAGATCCCCTTTATGTTGCAGGTAGGACGGTATTTATAGAGTTCGGAGAGCTTCTGGGCTAGGCCACTTCAACAACTGCTTGCAGGAAGGTAGAAAACGACCTAAGGGGGTTTGGCTCACGATCCGAGCCAAAACCATGGAACGCTAGCGATCCATGGTCTATGGATTGCTAGTGATCCATGGATTTGGATCGTTTGCGAGCTAATTACTTGGTTGCTCTTCCTTAATTGCTTCATCATGCTAGGTCACCCAAAACATCGTTCAGTACGGATTGCTAGCGATCCATCGTGTATGGATCGCTAGTGATCCATATACTTAGCATTTTTGTGCTCTGTCTTTTAGGTCTCCTCTGCTTCTTTTGTGCCATAGCTATCCACTATCTTGCATGGATCGCTAGCTATCCATAGGGTATGGATCGCTGGTGATCCAAGCACTTAGGCTATTTTTGGAGTTTGGATTTTAGGATGCTTTAATGACGTTGTATCATTGTTGTTTGTGTAGTCTCGTTGCACGTTGCTCCGTCTTGATGATGATCTATTGGTTGATTGTGCTTTGACTGCTAACTGGGCTGAAAGAATGCTGGTATCTTGGTTTAGTCGATATTAGTCGTTGCCTTAATAATATAGCTTAGCTCTCGTTAACTCCTTGCCTTAGTCTTTCTGGTTAAGTTCTAAGCCATCCTGATGTCACAGAATTCTTTTGTTTTCTGATAGATCTTGTTGGATTAAAAACTCGGATAACAGCTTCCTCAACTTAAGTCTACCAATATTTTCCATAAGTTTTAACCATCTCATAACTATCTGTTACTATCTTCTCTTAATCCCAGTCTTTTGATAGAATCTCAATCCTTGGTATTTCCTTTATTCATAAACCTCCTACAAGCATATTCCAAAACTTATAAACATGCACCTTAATACCATCTTCATGGTTACAAACATATCAACCTATTATTTCTAAGCTATTTCTAGTGTCCTCACACTCTATGGGGATTCCTTATTACATTTTCAAAAGTAATCATCGTTATCTCCTTCATAACCTTATTTTTTTTGCCTCATCTAGATACTAATTCCTATCTACTCCATATTTAAAATTCTGGTTTGGTCTTTATCATTTTTCTTTAAAAATGAAAACTTCAAAAAAAATTGAAATATCTAATCACAAAACTCTTATCTTTAAAGGTGTAATTTAGAAACCTTTATTAAATTCAAAAATATTTGGTGTTTTTAACTCCCCTAAACTTAAAAGGGAACATTAGCAATTCTAAGTTTAAAATCAAATTAGCCTTTTCTTTTAAAGACTTTTATTTCATAAAACTCTGGGATTTTAATTCAGTCATATATTAAGTTCTTCGTTCAAAAACTTATTCATCTCATCAAATCATTTCTTCCAAAAACATACTTTACATATTTCAAAAAACCTTTCATAACTTTTAAATCATAAAAATTGGAGTAGATATGAACAACTCTCATCCTATCAATTCCTTTACATTTCCTACTCTCCCAAACATTTAATATTCTAAGATACCTAATTAAATGCACATAACAATGGAAAATGTGTATTTTCCTTTATTTAACTTCTTTAATTAGATTACTAGCATTGTTTAATATAATTTACTAACACTACTTCTAATTATTACACTTAAGGATCCAATATTTTAATGCATTAAAAACTACTTCTCCCTTAAGGGAAATTATTAATGGTATAATTCTCTATGAATCGCTTAAAAGAGGATTCATATTTTATGTGAAATTACAAGTAATTATGTTTCATTTTCTTTATCAAAATAGATAATACAAAATATAGGTTTCCATATTTGTAAATATCTTCCTTTGCAATCACATTCCTTATTATTTCAGACAAAACACCTTTATTTATGACTTGATTAATTCATAGAAACTTATTTTGTTATCCCTCTTCATTCCAATGAACTAAAATATGTCAAATCCCAACCTAATTAAAATAAATTAAACCTCTCTTTTATTTAATTTCAAAACTTCCTACTAATCAACACTTCAGCCTAAACTTCATTAACTCCAATTACTTCTCTTAATTTACCACCTCTTTATTACTGTAGTGTAGCCACTTACAGCTAAATTTAAAATTCTAAATCTTCTTTGCTCAACCATTTATTCTTTTCCAAATCCGTACCACTTATATTGCCCACCCATACAGACACATTTATTCTTAATAAAAACTTTCATTACATAAAAAGATTCACAAGCTATATTGCTCCATTGTTTCTTTTCAAAAGAAAACAGCCTTAGACAAAAATTTCCTTTACTGAAACCTAAATATACCTATTTTCTTACAAAACCTTTAAAATACTTACTATTTTTTTCATTAAAAGTTCTTTTAAAGTATACAATTTATACTTTTTCTCAATTTCCAAAAATTTCTTATTTCTGTGTTGGACTCAAAGTGGACTTCTAATTATTCTCTTAAGAACATCTTTCATTCCATTTCCAAAGATCCAAATACTTAATCATAAATTAAGGATGACTATTTCATACCTACTTTAGGAACTTGTCCACATTATACTTACTATAACATATAGACCCTTATTTTCCTTTTGCCTTGACTTATTGTACATCATCAGTCAGCAATCAAAATGGTTCGAACAATAATTAGGCTATCAAAGCCCAACTAGGGAGTCAAATATCATCCAGTTCTAGGGATATTCCATATGCAACTACTCTATAGATAGAATTTTTAGGACTTTTGCATATACTATGTTTATATTTATAGTCAAAATACATATAAGTTCACTCATTATTTCCTAATTTGTCAAGAATTGACTAACCTAAGCTCTAATATCAAATGTAACAACCCGCGCTACAATAGGCCCAGATTTTCGCTAACTCGAAAATCCAAGTCCACCAAAATACAGATCGTTGGTTTGGTATTCTGCAAAAAGGAAACTATATCAGAGCACTAATGGTAATAACTCACAGCGGAGATAAGAAAATATAATAGACTAGTATAATTACTGACCAAAAATCAATATCTCAAATGTCAAGTGTCTCAGCCAGACAACTACTTCAAATCCTATGGGTTGTAATGAGGAGGGGGTGAGAATAACATTCTGGTAACTAATAAATTATACATCTTATACATAACACCTAGCTTGAGCCGATTGTTCACTATTTCATGTTAGGTTAGATTTTATTATTTGCAGCTACTACCCCATTTTACGTACAAACCGTACCCATCTACACCATGTAGATCTATGTGTATATAGGTAAACATATATATACCCCAAGTCCACTAATGGACCTAGATACTATACCCACTTATATCAATCGC
Organism: Allium fistulosum; assembly: GCA_030737815.1. Taxonomy (NCBI): domain Eukaryota; kingdom Viridiplantae; phylum Streptophyta; class Magnoliopsida; order Asparagales; family Amaryllidaceae; genus Allium; species Allium fistulosum. Next base: position 895,154,035 of record CM060907.1, on the reverse strand, counting down.
TTAGCACCTCGTAAAGATCCATCGCTATCGTATCATCGAGGAAATCCTGTCGTGCGCACGAATGACCTCTAGTCCACAACCTTCAATCCATAAGGTCCTAAAGCTTTAGGGATTTTTTATCGCATACGTCAGCCTTTTGTGTACCCTTCCCTACTTCTTATCATGGATTTTAGGCTCCACACACCACTACCCTATCTATGTTTTGAAGGAACCTTTGTATTGGTTAACTAGTTTTGCCCTATCAAACAAACTAACAAACAACTGTGAATTGCATAACCCAACTAAGCCAATCCTGGTAAGCAAAAGAGTTCAGTTAGGTGTAACCCTATCCTTTCCATTGACCGCAAGAGACTAATGTCGAGCTTGAGAAATATGCAACTCATATCTTAGTTTATGGTACCCAAGTATGACAGCCTTTTATGTACACTTGTTGCAACTTATTTTGGTAGCTGGGCACACCAGACTTTCCGTGCCACGTTGCATAAGTCCAATCTCACTCACCGTCTATTTAGATTGTCTAGTGCAATCAAGGTAGTACCCCCACTTAAAAACTTAAAAACTTTGAAGCAAACCTAATTTGACCATGCACCTTCGGCCTTGACATAATTGTAACATATATTTAGAATTATGATAGACAATTTATACTCAAGGCAATAAGCATGGTACAGACCTAGGGGTTCCCCTCTAGTACAAAATCGTACACTCACCACATGTGCCATTGGTTGGATATGTTTTTAGCATTCCAACCCAGTCTGACGACCTTCAGACGTTGATCCACTATAATTTTTTTTTTTTTGGCAAGGCCGACGGGGTTGGATGGACCCCGACCATTTTATTGCAGCACCAAAAGGATTACAACAGAAACTACAGAGAGCAAGGCTCAGAAATTACAGGGAAGAACAAAGCGCTACAAACAAACTGGATACTAAAGAAATAAAAAAGAAAGAAAGAGAAAAGACAAGAGTCAGAATGAATTGTAAATCCCTGGGTCAAAGGCAAAAGTGAGCATCCCCAGAGAGCATCTGATCTCTTGCAAAACCCATTGCTTGAATACTAAATTAGATTTTCCATTGGTGTTATCAAACACACGGGTATTTCGTTCTCTCCAAACCGCGCCAAGAAAACTCTTCAGAACAGATAGCAAAATTCTCCTATCTACTTTCTTGCACCCCGTTTTCGCATATAGTATATTCCACTCGTTCTGATTGTCATGAGAAATATAATTTCTACCGAGCTTTGCCATAACCGTAGACCAAACCTGCTTGATTTCAGTACACTCAAAGAACAAATGTTCCACTGTTTCAACCTCTTCATGGCAGAAAGTACAAAGAACGTCTACAGCCATACCAATGATCGCAAGTTTGGCTTTAGTTAGGATAGCACGTTTAAGTACTTTCCACAGCAATAGGTTCTCTCTCATACTGTTATCCCTACTCCATGTTCTCTTACTCCATTTCCAAGTAGGTTGAGCAGTATTCGCCATCATATACGCATAAACATTACCAGTTTTAAACTTAATCTTTTGCTCACCCCAAACAAGTTTATCGGAGTTGGAGGGGATTGGAGTAAAATTTCTGATCATATTCCAGATAGACTGTATTCGCTGATTAGAAGAAAAAGCTTGAGAACTTTGTATATTAAATAGAACATCCCTAACCTTCGCTGCCTGATGAATGCCTGTCTGAATAATTTCGTTGTATACCAGTTGTCTCCGAAGAATCAGCCCACTGGCCAGCCACGGATCATCCCAGAAACTCACAGAGTAGGTAGTGTTAGTATTCATTTGGCTGAGAGGCAGGATTTCCTCCTTTATCTTGAAAATACACTGCCACGTCCAGCTTAGGTTTTGTGGCTTTGACATACTCCAAAAACTCTTTCGTTTAACAACATTTTGTCTAGACCACTCAGCCCATAGGCTGTCAGAACTGTTGAAGAAGGTGTCAATGTGCTTAGCAAACGCCGCCTTATTCCATTGCCTCACGTTGATGATACCAAGTCCGCCTTTATTCATGGGTTGTTCAACTCTGCTAAACCTGATAGGGGAAATATACCTTCCAGTTGTCCTTCCCGTCCACAAAAATCTCATAAAAGCACTTCTAATCATTTTCATTAACTTAAAAGGTAGCACATATGTTCTTGCCCAGTAAACTTGCATTGCAAAGATAACAGATTTGACTAATGTTAGCCTACCTGCTTGACTCAACTTCCCAGTGGTCCAGCAGTTGAGTCTCGCTGTAATCCTCTCAAACAGCGGAAGACATTGATTGATGGTTATTTTAGATGTTGATAGGGGAAGGCCCAAATAGGAAACAGTGGTTGGGGATGGAGACAGACCAGTAGCACGAGAAATTTCGGCAACTAGATCCGCGTTGACTCCAGCTATAATGATCTCAGATTTCTGTATATTAACTTTCAGCCCAGTCATCACATAAAACTGATTTAGTGTATTCATTATATCGTTGATAGTTGAGATTTCCGGCGAACAGAACACAACAAGATCATCAGCGAACATCAACGAAGAGATCTGTGGATTACTGCACATCTGATGGACCTTAAACTTTCCTTGGTTTATCAGCTTGTCTATCATTCTAGTCAAAAGTTCCATAACTATGATGAAGACATACGCTGATATCGGGTCTCCCTGCCTTATTCCTTGTTTACTTCTAAAGAATCCAGCTGCTATACCATTGACAATGATTGAATAAGTTGGTGTAGAGATACACTCATGAATCCACGCAATAAAGTGGGGTGGGAAGTTCATATAACCCATGATGCGTATTATACTGTCCCATTGTAACATATCAAAAGCTTTCATTATATCGAGTTTTAACATAGCTCTCGGGGTAGCATTCTTACGATTATATCCTTTAAGGAGCTCATGAGTTAGAAGGATGTGATCTAGAATGTTCCTGCCAGGAATGAAAGCTGCTTGGTTGTTGGAAACCAGAGAAGGAAGAACAAGCTTGAGCCTGGAAGCAATTACTTTAGAGATGCATTTATATATGGTGTTACAGCAAGATATAGGACGAAAGTCATTAACCTGATGAGCATTCTTAATCTTGGGGACTAAAGCTATATTGGTGTAATTGTAAGACCTGAAAAGCTTAGACTTCTTGAAGAACATCTTAATGGCATTGATTACGTCAGTAGAAACAAATGACCAGCATGCAGTATAGAACTTAGCATTCAGGCCATCAGGGCCTCCGCAGGAGTTACTATTCAAAGAAAACATCGCCTTCTCAATTTCTTCAGAGGAAACTTCAGAGCATAGCATGATATAGTCATCATCAGTTATTCGAGGTAGAATGTCAGTTGGGATATCGTCAATAGTAGGTATGAAGTTGTTCTCGTTGCCATAGATGGATGAGAAGTTTTGAATAAAGGCATTCTGCACATCATCAACAGTAGAATGGAGCACACCATTCCTATCTTTGATAGTGGTAATATTTTCCCTACGCTGTTTGTTTTTGAGATTAGCATGAAAGAACTCAGAATTTTTATCTCCTTGTTGTCTCCATTTTATTCTTGTTTTTTGCCTGACCATCTCATTCTCTTTGGATAATGCCTCACAGTATTGTTGTGCCAAGATATACTCAACAGAAGAAAGATCAGTGTTATCAACATTATTCATCATTTCAGTTTGAACCTCAGCAAGTTTCTGTCCAATAGTAGTGCTTAGTTTATCTCCATCGCCAAATCTAGTATATGCCCACAGCTTCAAGTCCTTTTTAACGTCTTTTATTTTTTCCTGCAAAATAAATAAAGGATTACAAATTTTAGCTTTATCCCACGCATTGAAAGCAGTAATTTTAAAATCTGGTTCGTCAACCCAAGAGTTAAAAAATTTAAAATTTGTTTTTCCTCTCCTGTCCGCTCCTCGAAGGTGGATAATTTGAGGAGAGTGGTCTGAAGTTAGAGGAGGAGGAAGAATGCTGTAAATAAGTGGCCATTTGGAAAGAGCAGCTAGGTTAGAGAAAGTGTGATCGATTCTAGAGAAAGTCCTACTACCATGCCTTCTTTTGTTATTCCAAGAATATTGCAATCCAACAGATCTAACAGAGATTAACTCGGCATGGTTGAGGGTTTCCACAAGGGGCTGAATTTCAGTTAGAGATAGAGGATTGCCACCAGATCTGTCAGAGAGAGAGAAACAACAATTGAAGTCACCGAGAATTATCCAAGGATGAGAGGACTGTCTTAATGCAGGAATGACATCAAACAAGTCAGATCTAGAAGTAGGAGAATTATAGGCATAAACAAAGGTTATATAAAAGGAGGAGTTATCAGATGTAGAAAGGGCATGACAGTGTATCATCTGAGCATTGGAGAGGATAGGCGTAAGAAGGACATGGAGGGGATTAAACAGAACCAGTATTCGTCCATAAGGGGCTTCATTAAGATTGTGAACGAAGTTCCAGTCAGTTCTAATATAATTAGCAGCCTTTTCAGTTAGGGCAAGATTTAACTTAGTCTCCAGGATCGCTAGAATTGATAACTTATGGGAACTGATAAGTTGTTTACATTGATCAAGTTTAATGACTTGGTGACCCCCACGTATATTCCATGCTCCAAATTGTGTCATCATTGATGAGCACTCGCATTGATCATTTCTATTTTCATTCTCCTCGTCACTGCTTGAGAAGAGGTCAAGTAATTAGGAATTACAACTGAAAGAGGTGTTATTTCACTTTGGGATGTTCCTTCTTGTGCTGGGGGGGTGGCTATATTGGAGAGAGAGGGAGGGGAGAAGGGAAGAGAGGAAGGAGAAGAGAAAGGCTCAGGAGGAGGCAATTTGAAAGCAGCTGGAGGTTTGATGTTGGAGTAAAGGTGAGGTAAAGGAACTAAAGATTTTCTAGTAACATGATTTGGTATAAACAGGTTAGAATCTGATGTGCATAAATTATCATGCATGTGCATGTCACTACACGTCTCAGTTTCCTTCCTGAGATAAGCATTCTTCATTCTTTTTTTATTCTTCTTGTTTTCCTTACTTTTCTGTCCACTTTCTTGGTGTCCCTCTTTACTCTTACCTTCATTGATTGACCAGTTATCTTTAGTATCAGTTTCACTTGTTATACTCTCTTCTAGAATGTCAACGCCTTCCTGCTTTTTCAAATCATGTTCAGTCTCTTCTTGATTTTGTTTTTTTCTTCCATTTTCCAGTAGCTCTTCACTTTCTATAGTTGCAATTACACTTGTCTTATTGAAATCTTCATTTTTACCTTTACCCTTCTCATCCACTTTTAGATGTGTATCATGCACTTTACCAGAATTATACTCATCATCCAGATCATGAAGAACATCAAATTTATTGAATTTCAATACATTATCAATTAATAGTTCTACTTCATTAAACGGCTCTTTCGTTTCTGATTTTTCCACTTCCATCTCATTTTCATTTTCCTCGTTGTTGACTGTCACAGTACTACTCCTAACATCATCAGTTGGACATTGCACAATTTCTTTCCCTACTTGCTCTATCTTCTTTTCCTTCCCTTTAACTTGCATTTCATCACTTACAACTTCTTTCTTACTTTCACCATTCTTATCTCCTGTTTGTTCCAAATTAGCTTCCTTCACATTATTTTCTTTTTTCTTTGTCTTTACACGTTGCCATTTCCTTATGAATTGCTTATTGTATGTCCTCACATTTTTATTGACACGAACTTTCCCAGCGTCTCCTACTTTGTCTTCCTCCTTACCAGTTACTTTTTTCCCTTTCTCATCCATAGATTTACAGTTATCTTTATTATCACAGTCTACAGTTTTGTGACCAAACTTCTTACACATAACACAGACATCTGGCCTCCATAGATATTCTACATAAATTTTCTGGTAGCCTCCTTCGACAAGTTTAACTGTAAACTCATTAACCAGCTCCTTTTCTGGCATTACTTCAATCAAGCACTTCGCATAGCTCAGCCTTTCTTGCTTCTCTGTCATCTCATCCATACACAATAATTTTCCCAAGTGACAACTAAGCCAATTAATTCCTAGGGGTGACCATGCGAAAATAGGGAGATTATACAAGTGTACCCATACTGGAACAGATGTGACAGTGCCAGTAACATTACTAACAGCTGGATCATACGGTTTTATTATAAAAAGTTTATTATTCATGATAATAGGGTCACTCTGCAGAATTGTTTTCCTGTCTTCATCACATGAAAAGTTGAATAAGAAAATGATACCATCCGATTTAACTGTGACTGCTCCTTTTAGTTTCCATATGAACTTAAGCTTTTGAACAACTGCCGTGTACGATAATGGTTTATCAAGGAAAAAACCCACTATCGTATCATTCCAAATAGCAGCTCCGGCTTCAATGACTTCCACTGGCGGAACTAAAGCTACATCTTCATACACTGGAGTAAGGTCAACGGGGATGTACTTCCCAGCGTTTCTCGGTTTGCGCTTAAACAGAGAAGTCCATTTCCGTTCTCCTTTATCAGAGGTTGGGATGAGGGCCTGAGCTGAAAGAAGAGGATCAGGTGGGTCAAGGTGGGGGAAGACTGGAGGAATAGTGACAAGGTTAGGCTTGGAAGGCTCACGATTTAGAGGGAGAGGAGAAGAGACACGAGGTACTGAAGTGTTTGGAGCAGCCGAGTTAACGTTTGGTAAGGCAGGGACAGAAGAGGAGACGAGAGAGGGAAGAAGAGGGACAGGAGGAGATGAGACACAAGGAATAGAAGTGATTGGAGGAGAAGTGACCGGAGGTAAGGCATGAACAGGTGAGGGGACGGGAGAGGAAAGGAGAAGGACATGAGGAGAAGGACATGAAGAGAAGGACATGTTAACCCGTCCTGAAAAAACTTTGGGGCCATGGATACTATGTATTCCACAGCCTTTGGTTAGACCGGGGTTTATAGTGCCCGGACACTTATGTCTCATTATTGTGGCCGCTGGGTATCGAACCGGTGCCACTACAACACAATGTAGCAACTCCACTATGTCTTTACCACTGGACCACTAGAACTTGACAGAAAAACTTTGGGGCCATGGATACTATGTATTCCACAGCCTTTGGTTAGACCGGGGTTTATAGTGCCCGGACACTTATGTCTCATTATTGTGGCCGCTGGGTATCGAACCGGTGCCACTACAACACAATGTAGCAACTCCACTATGTCTTTACCACTGGACCACTAATTATCCACTATAATTGTAATAGACAATTTATAATTATTCACACCCTTTATAAACGCATATCTGAGGCTACTTATATACATACTCAGACTGTCATATACTTATTCTTCTTTTTTATTCTTTATTGTCTCACCACCTTTTATATTCGATTTTAAGTCGCAAGTCTTACTATGCATTTATCTTTTATTTCATTAATTTCATTTATTACTTTTTAAATTCAAGCATCAATATCGTTGCTACAACATTCATTAGTTTAACCATTGATTTCTATTCCATTTCTAATTTTTTTCCTTGCCTATAATCTAGATTTACGTTCTCATTAGTTTACATTTTCTTAACCTTTAAATTACATTCTTATTTCAATTGTCCACTTTTGGGGTTTACTATATTTTAATAAATTAAAACAAACTTTAACGATTTAGTTATTACACAACAAATTTCCATATCTTATCCTAAAGGGGTGGTTTGTGCGATGTTTGTAATTACAAGGAACTCTCTTTTATTTACTAAAATAGATAGTATAAAATACAGCAATCATCTCTATCTTATATATATCTTTCTTTTATAAGTATATATTGATTACTTGTCACTTCAAACATCACATTTTTGCTAATTTGAATATGATAATATATGGAAATCCACTTTTAATAACATATATTCCAATAAATTAAAATATCACTAAAATACCAAAAGTCCTGTTAGCTTTACTTTATACAGTCTCATCCATCAAATAAAATGGAATCTCAATCCATTATGTTTTCAGTTAATTAATCCGACATAAAATTGATAATTAAAATCATTTTGCAATAACAGAATTTAATCTAATCAATACATAATTATATAAATAAAACTAATCATTATGTAATTGTAGAATTAAAACTAATCATTATGCTCACTAAAAATTTATAGGCAAGTTTACAACCTTTAGCATTTCATATATATATGAATTCATTTGAAATTAGATTATCAAACTCGAGCATATAGGAATAGATATGCATTGATATATTCTAGTATTATATAAAAACATATAATATTCCCACTCATCTTTGATTAGCAATCCCAAATCTCTAGATTTAATCCAGATATGACCCTATTGTATGTGTCTCCACTTTTGGCTCCCAATTCAGATCCACAGGCAATATTTTATGCAGATCTATTAGAGATTGGATTAAATAGAAGAGATTTGGTTTTAGATTTATTAATAAGAACTAGATCTAAAAGTTTACCTTTGATGTAGAAATCTGATTTAAACCTATTTCCTATCCTCTATTTGTTTATACTCTTCTCCAAATTGTATCCATGCTATCTAGACCTATTTCTGTGTATTTATAAATTTTGGAGGAGAAAGGAAAATGGCAGAGCTTCCGCATTAAGTAGAAAAATAATGAGTTAGAAGTGAAGCCATAGATTCTAATCTATAGAGGTCCAAATCAGTGCTAACCATTGGATGGGAACTGAATAGATTTGGTCTACACAGCCTCCATTAACTGTTACCTCCAAGACAATGCGGGTCGAACGCCCCAAGTCTAGGTTAACTGCTCACGGTTGTTCTGGATAGGTCATGGTCAACCTGACGCATGAATTTTGGTGTGTTTCAATCTCATTTGATTTCAGCTTAATTTGTTTCCTGTAACACTCAATTAGTGTTAATTAACGTTACCTCCTGCCTTAATAAATTTTCTTAACCATTAACTTTAATGGCGTTAGTCAATCATTAATTTGTTTTAAACTATTTCCCTAATTTCATATATAATTATATCCAACTACGAAAATCCAAACACTAATAACTTTCTCGTTTGAACTCCGATATGAAAAGTTTACACATGAAATTGATGAGAAAATCATTATGAATCCAATGGTATAAGTCTCGTGGCCAAATTCAATTGTAAAATTCCATTTTTCAGTTTATTATTTATTAATTAATTTCTGTTTTAATTAATTAACAAAAAACGTGGGGTGCTACAACAATTGTAGGAATAATTCCCTTAATATCGGTAATGGGCCACCCAATCGATTCTTTGTTTTTAAGAGAACTGAAAGAAGACATGCTTCTTGGTCAAGTGAAAAATTTGGTAGAAATAATGATGGGAAAGGTTTTGTTATCACTTAAGTATGTACTTAAGGTTACTAGGAAAAGGTTTGACCTCTAACCTAAGAGGTTTTTCAGACTCAACTGTGAGAAGTTCAAAGGGAAGCATGTCTTCGATCTCGTTTGGCATGTTTGAAACAATTGTTCATACTCTGCCTTGTTTTCATTTTTAAGGTCAATTGTTTCATTTTTGAAGTTTTGATAAATAGCGCTAACTTCTAAAGTTTGGTCGAATGGTTCGTTTGATTGATTTTCTAAATTGAAAATGTTAAGATCAATAGTCATGTTACTAAAGGAAATTTTTATTTAACCATTTTGATGGTTAATCATGGAATTAGAGGTGCCTAAGAAAGGTCGTTCTAAAATCAAAGGAATTTTTCTAGTGAGATTATTTACAGGTTTGTTTTTAAGATAATGAAATCGATAAGGAATATGAATTCTTCTACTTTAATCAATACATCCTCAATCTCACCTATGGTTTTTTATAGAAAGATCAGCTAATTATAGCGTGACTCTGGTCGGTTTAAGCACGCCCATGCTTAGTTGTTGATACATGGAGTATGGAAGCAAATTTACACTCCAACCGAAATCTAACAAGCATTTATCGATTTTCTTTTCTCCTATCATACAAGAGATTGTGGGGGCAACTAGGATCTTTGTATTTTACAAGAATAGATTAAGACAAGACTTCACTTAGCTCGGCTGCTAAAAATACTTTTTTCGACACTTGAGTGTGTCTGTTTTGAGTGCACAATCCTTCAAAAGCTGAGCGTAAGTTGGAACTTGTTAGATGATATATAAGAGAGGAATGTTTACTTTGACTTGTTTTAAAATATCTAAAATATTTTCCATTTAATCAGAATGTTTCTTAGGTTGAAGTCGATGTGGAAATGGAACTCAAAACTTTATAGGACAGTCCACTTGAGTTGGAAAAGAATTAGATTTGGAATTTAATTCGATGTTTGACTCGATGTTTTCATCAGAATTGTTTGTGGTTTTCAAAGTGTTGAGAGGAGTCTCTGATATGTTGTTTGGATTGAAAACTTGGTTATCAATTAGTTTAGTAGATCGCAAAGTGGTGATAGCGTTCATTTGGTTTACATTGCTATCTTGAACGACAAGAGCTTGGTTTGAGCTTGCGTTTTTATTCCTAGGGTTTGGTATAGGTTGACTTAGGAATGTACCTTTTCCTATTCACTCATAGTGCTAGCTAATTGAATCATTTGCATTTTAACTTTAGAAATATATTGACTTGAATGTACGAGGTTAGTAGGTTTTGCAAATTGTTATTCGATTGAAGATTTTTAATTGTCGCTTTAGCTGAAGTTTCCAAACTTTTCACAAGTCATGTCATTCATTTGTTATCTTGGGGAACAAAATATTGTTCAGCTTGGTTTAAAGAAGGTGGTTCAAAGTTTTGTTGAAATTGATTTTGTTGAAAAGGAGGATTTGAAGCATTTTTTTGAAATGCTTGAAAAACTAGTTGAACCAAATTTGTGTTCGAATTATTTTGGTTCCAAGCAAAATTAGGATGATTTCTCCAACCGGGATTGTATGTTGGAGAGAACGGATCATTCCTAACTTTGTTAAAAGCGTTGATTTGTTCTAATGGGCGAGGACATTGATCGGCAATGTGGTTTGGATCATTATATTTATAACATAAGACTTGAGAAGCTTGGTTCATTTGATTTAATAAAAAGTATTATCAAAATTATTTATCATTGCATAGATTTTCACTTCTAAGGCTAGTGATGATCCTATCGAATGTGTGCTTGATTTTGAATAGATTGATTTCTCATTAGATCATTCTCATTGAGCTGAATTTTCAGCTAATTTTTCAAGAAATTGCCAAGCGACATCATAATGTTTTTCTAAAAAGTTCCTCGACATATTGATTCAAGCATCGTTTGAGAACTATTTTCAAATTCGTCATAAAAAATTTGGCAAACTGTCCATTTTTCAAAATTATGATGTGGATATTTTATTAAAAGTTTCTTGAATCTTTCAAAATATTTTTCAAAATATTCACTCCTAAATTGATGAAAGTTTACATTTTTATTTCAAATTTTGATTATTTTTCCTAAGGGGTGAAATTTTTTTAAGAAAACTTTTATAAATTTATCCCACGTTATAAATGTCTCTCTGTGTAGTTTGCAAGTGCGAACAAGATTAACCTATGTTTTATTCGATCATTGCATAATTGTTGAAGTTTTATGTTTGCACAAACTTGTTCAAACTTTGTTAAAAAGTTATAAGAATCATCATTTTCAAAATTTCCCAATTTGGGAAGTGTGTTAATATGACTTGAATGGATTTTAAAATGATTACCCACTGGGGCATGTAAGGTGATATAATAAAGGACATAAACTCAATCGGGGAAAATTCTGTTCGTTAGGGTATGGGAAGGATTTTCATTTACATTGATGGAAAGTTTGTTTGTTTGAACTAAATGGTTATTTGAAGTGTTAGGAGTCCAAACACTCATGCAGAAGGGAGTAGATTAAGGAAGAGAGTGAAAAAGAAAAGTTGAACAATAAAGGTAAAAGAATAAGATGGTAGTGAGTTTTTTTTTACTAAAAAATGTTTTTTGTTTTTGTTTTTTATATATGCATGAAACTAATGCAACTAAATGAATGCAAGGACTTAATCAGAAATTTTCCATCCTTAGTAGCTCCTAACCCAAAATTGTAAAGTGACACTTTGAAATAATTCAATGAAACAATCCTTAGCTAGGTAACGGACATGAGTTATCAATACACCACGAACCACCGTAGCAATGCAACAAAAGGTTTAAGTACCTTTAGAGAAACGATCAATATAATATCTTATGAATCACCAAAATAATTATAAATAATTATCACTTTGCTGTTTCCTTAGATACCGAGAGAAAGTTTGTTAAAAGAAATCAACTTGTCAAAATAAAATTTTGCCCTAGATGAGACCATGACACCCTTAATTCAAACGTCTAGTCTTTATAATAAATCATTTTTATACAATGAAATATAATTTATGGGCCAAGGAAGAGCGATGAAATCCCCACCTTATGTAAATTTGGATGACGCCCTAAGAAAATGAAAACAAATATGAAATGATGCAAAACATAAATTAAATTTGCGTAAACAATGCAACTACAAATGAATTTTTATTTTGTTTTTCTATAAATGCAATCAACCAACAATACAAGAGATAAGAACACGATATCAGAACATGCAGAATTATTTGCACATTTATTAAAAGCAGCGAATTTTAGCAAGCAAAACAGAGCAATTTTTAGTAAACAATTGCTTTCATTCTGGTTTCCTACAATTTGTAACCTGTAAAAGTATTGAAAATATTTTTTTAAAAGAATGAATTTACAGTAAAAAATATTCAAACTCAGCCCATAAGCCCAATATATAGCCCTAACTAATACCCCAATTCTCTCTTCTCTGATAAAAAAAGCCCATTACGCAACTCTTTTCTTCTACAAAAAAAGCACGAAATAAAAATAAAAAAACCAAAACGTGATTGGAATTGATGGCGGCTTATATTTGCCGAGGGTTGCCGAGAGTTGTGGTCAATGTGTGGGTGGTTTTGTGATTGAAGGTTGGTGATTGGGTTTTGGTTGGAGACAGTGGAAGGTTGTTGAGGTTAGAAATGGAATTGGGAGAGTTAGGTTGGCATAGGCAGGAGTACGGATTAGCTATGCATACAGATTGTAGCAAGCGATAAAGGAGTTTGTGTATAGGTAGTGTTCTACAGTTGCGGGTTGCTGAAGTCTGCTCATGGTTGGTGTATTTTGGATTGCAGGTAGTGGTTTCTGGTTGTTGTTGAAGGTGGTGCTTTGATTGGTCGTGGATTTGTTTGGAGATGGAGGCAGGTGGGTTGCGGTTTTGATTTACTATGGTGGTGCGAAGGTTAGCGATTTGGTAGAGGAAGGTGTTGATGAGGTTGCAGATTTAGGTGATGGTGATGGAGTAGGATGGAGTTGGAGTAGGATGGTGATTCTGGTTTGGATGTGGTGAGGTTAAGGTTTTGCGTGTTTGAGGAGATTGAAGGCCAATGGAGGATGGTTGAAATGTAACAGCAAATATAGTGAAGTAAAAAATCAATAGAGAATGTAACAACATCAAATATTTTTTTTATCCAAAATTAATAGAGATTGTTGTAACACATGTAATGTGGAATTTTTTTAAATGAAAAACAACACAAAATAAAATAAAACAACTATAAAAGTAACTCAAAGAGTAAAGTAAAATTAAATTTCTTTTCACAGCAACGACGCCAAAAACTTATTTGAAAATAGATTTCTATTGATTAGAAACCGTCGAATTTCATCGTAATAAAATACCGCAAGTGCACGACGTACACTTGTAATGCGCCGGCAAGTACAGGTCGAACTAAAAGGGAAGTAATAATTTCAACTTACTCAATGAAATTATCCCAAATATTTCAAAAAAAAAATTTAACTAGAATTTATAGAAAAACTAGAGTAAAATTAGAATAAAAATAATAAGGTTAAAAAGCAATTTAGAGATAAATCCACTCTCACATTCATATAAATCAACATATAATAAATTTATAATCTATCTTTTTAACACAAGTAGAATTATTTAATGTATTTATTTTAAGTATGGCCTATTTATGATATTAAATGAAACAAAATAAACAATCAAATTTTAATATATCAAACAAATCCACTTATTAAATCTTGTGAAAATGATTATGAAGTTAAAAATAGGATCTATTTTAAGCATGATCTATTTACAATCTTAGATCAAATAACTTAGACCATCAAATTTTCTTCTACTTTTAACTTCATTATCAAAATCAAATAGTTAGATGAAGATGTAACGTGGGTCTTTTATTGACTAAGTATAATCTATTTGTGGTTAACAACATATGCTATCAAATTCATTTATAAACTACAAACTTGTATCTACATCTAAGTTTACATTAAGCCCAAAATAAGAGATTATAAATGAAACCATTATGTTGATTTTATATGAATTATGAGAGCTTCATTGCCCCTAAATTGAACAGGTTTAGCCTCTCATCCTTGAATTCATTTCAATAAAGGTGGATTTCAACATTAACAAAATGAAAGTAAATGGTAATTAAAGAGAAAGAGTGCTAATTAATTGCATAAAAGTAAATCTACACTAATCTGCATAAAGGAAATCTAATCTACTTGCATGGAATAAAAGAGAAGCATGAAATAAAATAACACAAAGTAAAAAAGCAAGAAATAAAGTTGCGTAAAGTAAAAGGCTAAGAAGCCATTAAACTAAGAAGAGAAGGGAGCTTTTTATTTATAATTTTATGGCTACAACTATGCCTATATTTCACGAATCGTAAGAAGGTATTCATATAAGTTTAAAACTCTAATATATTTTAGGGCGCTACAAAAACTACCCTTCACTTTGTCTGGTCTCCAAGTAATTATTAATAGTTACTTAATTCTCACTTACATGTGTTTTTATGTTAATTGTGCTCCATTTGCAAGTGGGTAGGTGGGCTTGTTCATGTAGAATTAATTCTTTCTTTTCTTCTTTCTTTGACTTCCAAAACATGTGCATACATAAATCCATTATGCTTCTTCTAACACTCAATTTCCTATAAATAAAATTAAATGCGCAAATAAATTTTCTCAAATAACGCATACACACAAAATTACGGTTTTTCTCAAATTTAAATGAGTGAATTCTGATTTGAAAATACTTTTATATTTTGGTCAAAACATGTAAAAATGCCTTAATTTGTCCTTTATTTTAAGAGAAGAAGACTAAGTATGAGAGTAAAAAAATATATATTTTTACGTGTACATCAATATATGTGTGTGCATGTGTAACATAACTACTCATGCAAGGTATAACATGCCCGTGTATATACATGTTATTATAATTTATTAATTTAAATATATATACGTTATTTTAAATATTAAATATACATTTATATTTTTATAAGCCATGGATAGTATGGTATATATATTATAATAACAATAAAATATTTTTTATATATACACACATAAATATATATTTATTATATACATATATATTAATTACACGCATTTTATCTAATCATTTAATTCTCCTCCCTCTTTGCTCGAAGTGCAAAATTGTGTGTTTTATATAGAAATTAAGTTGAAGAAAATGAGTTTTAGGAACATTTCGAAATCGCTTTAGAAATTGCCTTTGAAATTCTCTTATTATAGAGTATATAATTTTTTATACTAAATAATAATAATAATATATAATAATAATTTCAAAAGCCCATTTATTTGAAAAACATTTTTAAAACACATTATAATACTTGTGTATGAAATCCAAAAAGAAATATCAAGAAAACATCGAAATAACGGAAATTACACTAAGTATTATCCATTTAAAACAAGTTGCGACTCAATATTCGACAGCAGGTTTGAATAAGTTAACTGTGTCAAAATGACTTGAAATTTTGCACGAATGTAGTTCAACATTCCTACTTCAATCTGCAAAAAGAATCATTCAAATCCGATTTGAAATGACGCAGATTCTTCGTTTCAAATCGGATTTGAATGATTCTTTTTGTAGATTGAAGTAGGAATGTTGAACTACATTCGTGCAAAATTTCAAGTCATTTTGACACTGTTAACTTATTCAAACCTGCTGTCGAATATTGAGTCGCAACTTGTTTTAAACGGATAATACTTAGTGTAATTTTCGTTATTTCACTACAACAAAATGTTGATTTAATAGCAAGTAGGGATTGCACATTAAATTGGCTTGCTGTCATTTGATGCTAATCCCTTTTCTTATTTAATTGATAACGCGTTTAGCCGCAGTTAGACAAGAAAATTACTTCGCGGTCTTCTTATTCCTGCCCGCCTAAATTTCGCTATTTCGTTCTCCCCAAAAAAAGATCCCGCTCTAAACCTAAATTCATCCTTCAACCACGACCCCCTCAAATTCAATCTCCATCTCATTAAAGCCTAGAGAAATTCGATCCCCAACTCACGACTCTCCACAACTATCCACGCCTGAAGCTGTCGCCTATTGCTCTGACTCTCCACGCATCCTTGAAGAAGCTGTATCAGGCGTCGTTGAAGAAGCAGTAGTCGGCATCGTTGAAGAATCTGTAGCAGGCATCGCTGAAGAAGCTGAAGCATTGAAAACAGTAAGCTTTGATTTGTATGTTGGTATTTTTTTAGTTTCTGTATGTTTCGATCTCTATTTTATTTTGAAATCGGTAAGCTTTGATTTGTAGATAAGTTTGACAATGTTAGCTGAGTTCTGATTTCACTTGCCATGTTAACTGAGTAGATAAGTTTGACAATGTTAGGTTTCGTTGTGGCTTCTCTCAAATTTATTTGAGGTCTGGATAAGCAGAGATTCATCAAATCTTGTGATAATAAACATAACTTTGTATTAGTATGAAATAAAGGTATCAAGTTAGTGTTGTTTTAAATGATTCATTAGATGTTGCTGAATCAAGTGTACAATGCGGTAGCATGAGTTCATTAGAAAAATTCATTAGATGTGAAATTTGAGTGCATATATCCTTATGATGTATCTGAATTCCCTTCACAGTTATCTTTTGTTTAATTATAATAAGAATGGGATTCCTTTTGGTTTTGGACAATTTTTTCCTAGGACTTATGGCGTTTTGGATACCAGTGAAAAAAAAGCAGTCAATTTCACCATTATATAGTCTACAATATGCATTAAACCTTCATTATTTCGGGTAAAATTTTCAGAAGTAGAATGTATATGTAGTAATCAGAATATACCTATGTTGTTGAGAAAGTTGATGTAACTGAGAGCATAATGACCTAGTTTTAAGCTTGAGGTATGCCTTAGTTTCAAGCTATATTCACTAAAAGCTAAGAAGTCCTATATTCACTAAAAGCTAAAAGGAAGACACACACACACACACATCAAATTTGAACATAATTATTCACTAAAAGCTAAAAGGACTGCTGCATTATAATTTGTATAGAAGGTGTACAAAAGAATAATCTCTTGTACATGTTTGTAAAGGGTATATATGTTTTTCTGTGACTTGAGCAGCATGTTTCCTTCTGTATATAGGTAAAATACAAATAAAATATAAGCGATGGTTACATTGAACCATATTTACTGAAGTGTAAATATAAAGACTTGAATGAAGAAATTAGAATTGACAGTAGTATGCCAGTAGTAGCATGTGCTTGTTGATTTTAAATTGTACTGCCTGACTTCAAACATATGCCTCTACATATTCTCTACTGTCTATATAATGATTGGGTTGAAAAATTGTTTAAACAGCAGTAGTACTATCCAGCTTTCATGTGTTAATGAACATAGTATCATGCTTTCTAGATTCAAGACATATAATATAGCATGTTCTCTTATTTGAACTCATATAGCAGTGGCCTGGTTTCAGAAAATTATTCTATTTTTGGTTCAGTTTTCAGTTTTTCCTTAAAAAACAAATGAAATAAATATTTTTCATTCACTTCTCTTCTCTATGTCGGATTGTTTTGATTTCAGCTCTATTAGTGTTCATCTTTACTCCATTTGTTGCTACAGGCATTGTAGTTTTTATGTTCCTTGTTTTGCTTGTTATTTTGCTATATGCATTTGTATTTCATTTTCTCACAATTAATAGCTGTTTGCTTCTACTTAATCAATTCAGGAGCAGTTTGATAATTTCCAATGACTAAAAGGAAGAGGGCTGCTCTAAGATGGCTAAAAGCAGTAAGTGAAATTCGGACTGAAGACAACTCGCAAGAAAGTGAAAACCGAGTCATACAAACGGAAGAGAACAACGATGCTCAAATCGAAGACAACACTGAAGCAGGTGACGAAGATACAATGCAAGAAAATTTTGAAGTTGATGTTAATGAGGTAAGTACTAGAGATGCTGCTGCAATTTCGACTGCGAAGCGCAAATATAGGGGTCCAACCAAAGTGAAAAGACTTCCAACGAATCTTGAGAATCGTATTGAAGTCGAATTTGATGTGGATGGCAAACCAATAGGATATGGGTCTGTCAAGCTGTCTTCGTATTTAGGTCCACTAGTAAGGGAACATGTTTCGGTTACCCTTGATAAGTGGAAGGAACTAAGTAAAGAATTACAACTTACTTTGTGGGGATGCATTCAGGTATACACTGTTTTTATATTGAACAAATTTTATACTCTGGTTATGCCTACAATATTTCTACTCTGAATCGTGCCTTCTTTCTACAAACGATACATGTCACCCCTTGGCTGATCAGCAAGAAATGGTTTCTGGCCGTTTCTGCTCTTCCCAATCAGCAAGAAACGATATATGTATACACACACAGACGTTATTCATATGTTTGTACTTAATTATGCATCGCTGAGTTCTTAAAATTCTAAAACGTTGTAATGCTACTACGTATGCATAATGCCATATGAATATAGCATTATTATATATATGTGTACTGCTATCTGAATATATTATTATGTTGCCCTATTGTGTCTTTCAGCCTAAAATTAGTCTCAGTTTTAACTAAAATACAAATGAAACTGAAGGGATAACATTTGATGATTTCATGTAGCAAAAATATAAATTAGCATATAGTAAACCGAACATATAGAGGTAAAATTCCTTATATTGTTAGGCTCAATATTTTTAGGCTTCCTTGTATTGTTGCACTGCTGCTTAATGTTTTCCTATGATATGCTATTCTGATTGAAATCTGAAAGTTCAGCTGTGAGTTAGGGACTGTAAATTTGATTAGCTTAGATTGATTTGAAATCTTGTTTATGCGTATTGTTACTTCAAACATTTGCTGCAAATATGACATATCATTGTATAAACATTTGGAAAGACTTGCTTGTGGGTACTGCATTTGTTGCTATAAATTTATGCAAAGGTCGTAGAATTATCTAGCGATAACAACCGTCATCGAAATTCTTGAATTAATGCAAAAATACATTAGTATGGAACCAACCAACCTTTCCTTCTAGGGGTTTTTTCCTTTTCTTAAATTAATGTCCTTAAATTACATTAAATGTTAAAAAAATTATTCAATGTCTTTAAAGCTCATTAAATCTTACCTTTTTTATTCGGTGTTTAAATAGGAAAATCTATTAATGAAAATGAAATTAATATGAATGTATTAAAACGATACAGGAACAAGAACCAAACTTAAATATTTATTTGTAAATCTAAGAAACCCAAGTTAAAATTTAAAATATCAAAATGCATAAAAATGTTAGAATTCACTTTTGCTAGCATTTCTATAAAAAAATGTAAAATACAGTCAACAGAAAGAGAAATACTTGGAATAATCATGACAAAAGTTCTATTTGAATCACATGCAAAGACTATAACAACTGATATTGTAAATGAAAATGTTTTAAAACAAAAGGCACGAACAAATTAATATTCAGTTGTAGTTGTCCATGCAATTAATTTTTGTCCACCAATTTAGTCCTTCAGTTTTCAGCTTCTATCATATTCGTATTTATATAACATCAAACTACCACCGATATCTATAAAAAGAGTCACACTTTCATCATGACTTCAACACTTATTTATATAACATATGCACAATTGGCTTACATACATGGTAGCATTGGTGTGTGTCATTGGCTTACATACATTTGAACATAAGCTTTGACTTAAGAAGTAAAGTTAGAAGTATTTCAAATGTACACTTATTCAACGTCAACTTTGTTGATGTGTTGTGTTGCAGGTTAGATTTAAATTGGATGATGAATGGCAAAAAGAGGGCATATTTCAGCAAATGGGGTGCATTTTTAGAGCTTCAAAAGCTAGATTAGTTCGCAAAATAGCAGTTGCAAGGAACGAAGATGAAAGAAATCAATTAAAACCCGACAACCTAAGTATGAATGAGTGGAAGAAGTTTGTCAAGTCCAAAACAACTCCAGAGTTTAAGGTAAAGTCAGTTTCAGGTTCTGTTGATGAAATTAAGCAGTAGTTACACATTTATTGTTGATGAGATTGTATGCTTTAAACAACATAAATAATGTATTATTTTTTTCTCAGGAATTGAGTCAGAAATATAAAGCTATTAGAAACAATCAGATACCACACACATGTAGTCGTAAAGGAATGGGTTGAGTGGCTGATGATTTGGTAAGAATTGCTAATTTATTTACCATAATATTTATTAACTAGTTATTCAATGTGATGTGTTGTAATAAATATTCTTTAAACATAGAGAAAGACGAGTCCTCATCCATCTTCTGTCAATCGATCTCACGTTTGGATCAAATCCCACATTCGAAAAAATGACGAACCGGTAAAAGTGACTGCTGCAGAGGCTATCGTAAGTACTTTGAAATTTTATTAGGTAATAATTTGTTTGTTATTGTGATAGTTCGATTGTGTATAATATGCATTACGACAACTTGTGTAGGAAAAAATTAAACAAATCAACAATGAATCAAATTCTAGCTCAACAACCAATTACAGAGAAGATGCGCTTGCAAAAGTGTTGGGACAAGACAGACCAGGACGATTAAGAGGAATGGGAAGAGGTATGAACTACAACAAGGCAATATGGTCACACATAAGGGATAAACAAACCATCGTCATGCTAAATCAAATTTCAGAATTAACCGCGATGGTTCAAATGCTTGTGAAAAATCAGGTATGCACTATGATATCATGGCTGTGAAGACCAGTGTTGTAGTTGGAAGAAATACAAATGTTTTGCTGGTCTTATTCATGATTTGCTGCACTATGATATCATTACCTATGCACTATGATATCATTACCCATGTACTTTGTTATGCTTAATGGTTTGCTGCAAGAATTTCAATTGAAAACATGTAGAATTTTTTTTCACGTTTCATTTTTAATTATAATTTTTCCTATTTTACATCATAAGTAGAAAAACAAATATAGGGTGAAGAAATATATTTCCTTTGGACTGAACATAAGACCACACATTACATCAGTAACATCTATAAAACCCTCTTGCATAGTTCTAATGATTCTATATTTCCTTGGCACAGTCGAATATGGAATAGATAAGGGTCTGCAAAAGATAACATGTTACTTTTAAAAATAATCACTAATTCCTTTTTGACCCAAGACAAACTCATTTCTAGAGGTTTGTTGTCTGATGTACAATGCATTTTCTACAACTTTGGTATTGAATCCAAATACCATATTTTATTTGAATGTGCATTCATCAATGTTCTCCAATATAATGCTCATCATTTGAATGTGCTGTCTGATGAATGGTTCTCGTTTTATTTGAATGTGCTCCAATATAATGCTCATCAATGTTCTCCAATATTTTATTTGAATGTGTTGTCTGATGAATGGTTCTCGTTTTTCAAATGCACCAAAATAAAGAGTTCTCCAATATAATGCTCATCATCATTTTTAAGAAATTTGCTGCTACTGTTTGGCATGAAAGAAATGAGAGACTTTTCCTCACAAAATCAATGACTTTAGAACTATGCTTTAGTAAAATCTGCAATAGTATATCTTGCACCAGATTATTCATCAAGGAAACAGAGTGCTAAATTCAAAATCCTTTCTTCACCCTATATTTGTGTACTATATAAATATGATCATGAGCATTTTTTTCAAAAATATAAGTGATAAGTGGCTTGTTTTATTTCAATATTTTCTTAATATTTGATATTCAATATATATATATATATATATCAATGAAATTACGTTCAGATCATGAGGCAAAGGTGTGCTGATCATAATATGTTCAATGATTGCGTCCATATATTTTTTTATTTTTTATTTGAAGTTCAATATTCTGCTACCCTGAAATTACTGCATTCGCGTATGCTTTTATTTTTTATTTGAAGTCCAATATATCAATGAAATTACGTTCAGATCATGAGGCTAATGTTGTTTTTATATTTGTTTGACAGAGAAAAGAAAGCCGGGATGAAGCAAATGTACCTCAAGTGGTAAAAGTTATTTATATTACTAGCGATATCATTACATTTGAAATTTAATTTATTATTAATATAATTTTCATTTGATTAATTGTAGAACAATTATGATAAAAAATATGGCACATGTGATTTATTGGATTGGAGTGAGACAGACGAAATTGTTGCGGAAGGAAGAGTTGTGTCAAGTGACCCAAAGAAGCTTGTCTAACAAATCCCTTTAGGGTCTGATGCCAAGAAAATTATAATAGACACTGTGAGAAAACCTGATGCTTTCTTGTGGAGACCTTCACTTTATTTGACACGTATTGGAGAAGTTGAAGGTGATATAGTAGCGTGGCCAGCTACTAGAGTTGTTTTGCACAACTTAGATAACTTTGACAAAGAAGATAATACAGTAATCTTTCATCTTTATATTAATTAAGTTTTTAGCTTGAATGTATAAAAATAATAACCAATATGTTTTTTTAATAGAGTAAAAGTAGCAGCACACATCATAAATGCAAATTAATCGATTGGAGTAGGAGCGAAAAATTAGTTGCAGAAGGACAACTACTGTAACGACCCGTATTTTTACGGATCGAAAAGTTCGTAAAAATCTGGAATTCCTAGCGTTGTTAAGTCGTTCCAGATTTTGGGCAGAGATACGGCTAAGTCTTAGGTCGTGAACGACCTAAGACATGTAGTAAGTCGTGTGCGACTTAGGGAGCTTTAGCTCCAACTTACCAGTTGCGTCATCATAGGTTGTTAACGACTTAAGTGATAAGTCGTGAGCGACTTAAGAAAAGTCTGCGACCTAAGGGGATTGGCGAGTTAACGATCTAGGAGATGGGCAGGTTAGCGACCTAAGGAAGTTAGGTCGTTAGATGACTTAAGAGTTAGGTCGTAGGATGGCTTAGGTCGTGTGGGAAGTTATGTCGTAGCCGACTTATAGGAACTGGTGACCTAAGGAGTTTGGTATAAGTCGTAGAGGAGACAGGTCGTGTGTTAAGCTTAGGTCATGAGATAGGATAGGTCGAGTGGACGACCTAAGTATTGGAGCGACTTAGTAGTTAGGTCGGCAACGACCTAAGGAACTGGTGAGTAGCGACCTAAGAGTTAGGTCGTGGGTTCTGTGTTGCGTTAGGTCGTACCCTAGCTAAATGCTAGGTCGCGTGAGTTGTTAGCTCGTAAGCGACCTAAGAAGGATAGCTAAGTGTTAGGTCGCGTCTTAGTTAAGTCGTAGACAGGTGAGTTCGCTAGGTCGTAAGTCGCAGGTCCACTAAGTTGAAAGCTGTTAGGTCGGCAAAGCAGTTAAGTCGCGCGCTTGTATTAAGTCGCGCGCATGTTAAGTCGTAGGTCGGAGCTGTTGTTAGGTCGTAGGTCGTCTGGAGTGTTAGGTCGGAGAGAGAGTTGAGTCGGCAACGACCTAAGGAGGCGGACGAGTTAAGGGGGTTTTCAGCCTATAAATACTCGTCCATTTCTCACTTTTTGGGATCCGGATTTCGAAGCGACGAAGTGCTGCCATTTTGAGAGCTCGAGTTCTACACTTCTTCACTTCTTTTCTCCACTCTAATCTAGTTATTCCTTCCATCCATATCGAAGGTCAAATTGAAGATTCAAGAGCTTAGATTGAAGATCTTCATCCATTGAAGAGAGATTTCTTCGTTTGAAGCGGATTCGTGATAGATCGAGTTAGATCCTTCGCTGTCCAGATCTGAAGTGTGTTGATTTGGGGTTGTTTAGGTGATTTGGTGAGTGGTGATTATCTCTCACACGGATCCAAAGGAGTATATCGGATCGTTGGCTTGATTTGGTGTTAAAGTAGTGATTTCCATGCATTTTTGTAAACCTAAGTATAGATCCATGTAGATCCATTATTCATGATGATTTGACATCCATTTTACTAAGTGTTAACCTATGCAAGTTCATTCATCAAGATTGTAAAGATAATTCTCATGTTTTCATGCTTATTAGACTTTTGACTCCTTAATTACGAAATTGCCATTATTGTTATAATTGCCTATTTAGATCATATTTGAATGCTTGATTACTTGGATAAATGTTTGATTTGATTGATTGCTATGAATTAGATGATTGATGATTTGATTTAGACCGAAGATGATTCAAAAGCTAAGGGAAAGGCTCTTGAATTGGAAAAGCTACTCGTGGCATATGTAGCGGATGATGAAGCTCATATGGATAGATTTGATGATGATGTTGAGATGGAGCTTTGCTATGATGATGATGAGGCGAAGCATGATATGAGATAGCCTTGGTCTAATCCAGACGGGATCATTCCAAGCAAGTTGATAACTCAGTGATATGGTTCGAGTTAGAGGATAATGGTTTGCTCGAGAGGCGCTTGAGCTAGTATGGAAATAGTCGTCGAGGAGGATGACTAGAAGGCCGAGATCTCATCGTTGTTGAAGGTTCTAGCATGCTCAAAGCAAGATTACGTTGGGCAGATTCGATAGTCCCTGAAGGCTACTGATTGGGTAGTCAAGTACTCTAGGCAGATTCGATAGTCCTAGGCACGGGTCACGATGACATGCGGGAGTTATGTCTAGAACCGGGGTTTCCATTAGCCCTAGACGGACGGCTGAAAGAATGTGCCGGTCATTCAATTAACGGTGATATCGAAGCAATGATAACGGTGATAGCCAGAGTCATAGATGTTTGGTTGTATCGTCATTCGGTCTCAAGAGCAGTGTTTTCTAGGTGCTTATCTGATCTTGGTTTAGGCCTTGGGGGTTTGTGCTTGGAAAACATCGCCCTTGACTCGAGTGATAATTGCTTTACTTTACATTGTATGCTCTGCTATGTTTGCTTCTACTTAGTGTGTGTCTGGGGCTATCACTGTAGAAAGAGGTGGAGTGGGAGGGTTGTATTCCTATTCCTTTTCCTTTATGCTCTTTTGGTATGTTGTTAGTTAATTTACTGCTCACTAAGACTGTTGTCTGACTCCAGGCTTTATGTTTTTAACTGTTATTGCCTTAGGCTGTTCGTCCATTTTGGGACGGGCAGACTAGGTAGCAGGTGACAGGTGCTGTTCTTGCTTTCCACGGTGTTGATATCGAAGACGAGCTGGAGGGTTGCATATTATTTTCTTATTATATGTACTGGATGTTCCGCTGTTTGTAAATTCTCTGAGTGTTATGTAGTGAGGCTTGATGTATTGACTATTCAGATGTTTGTATTCAACTATTATGAAGTTTTATTGATGAGATTCTATTCTGTGAAGCTTCACTATGTATATGTTCTATTGTATTTTGTCCATGCGCTGTGAGTAATACGATAGATTCTGTTGTTTTAATTTACCTTGGCAATCGTCCATGGTCGCTTGGCACACTTTACAGCGCACTATCTCTAGGTTCGGTGCAGGGGTCATGGGCGGTCGTCACATTTGGTATCAGAGCATTGGTTAATCGATTTTACCCAACGCTCGCTGACGTAACTACGTATGAGAGACGTAATTGTATTTTGATGGATGATTACTATATATAATATAGTAGCTTAGTAGAGTTTGAGTCCTTTATGCAGTTGTTTCTCAAGATGTTCTGATCATTCCTTTTTATAGATATTGAGAATGAGTCGAAGAGGGAGACCAGCTGCTAGGGAAGGCCGTGCTACAGAAGGGGCTGCTGATTATGCTGCTTTGTTCGAAGCTATGATGACTTCGATCATGAGAAGGATGCCAGCTCTGGGGCCATCAGTGGATGTTGGAGTTCAAGTTCAAACTCCAAGACCGGTGGATTTTGCTAAGTTGTGTAAGGACTACACTGCTCTTGGAGGAATGGTTTTCTTGGGAACAGAATTAACTATTGAGGTCCAGAGGTGGATAGATGCTTGTAGAAGGATCTTTAGTGATTTGGGAATTGAGGATGCAACTAAGAGGAAGTTGGCATCAAGGCAGCTTCAAGGGAGAGCCTCTGATTGGTGGAACTCTATTACCATCAATACTCCGAAGGAAGAGATTACTTGGGAGCAATTCCAAACCAGATTTGAAGCTAAGTTCATTTCTACAGCTCAGAAGTCTGTTCTGTTCAAGAAGTTTGTGGAGCTCAAGCAAGGTGGAAGACCAGTTCTTGAGTATGTTTCTAAGTTTGAGGCTTTGTCCAAGTATGCCCGATCGTATATTAAATCTGCTTATCAGAAGAATGAGAAGTTTGTGACAGGCTTGGATAGTTATCTTGGGAGGCAGTTGGTGGATCATTTGGATGATTCATTTGAGAAGCTTATGGAGAAAGCTCTCAGGCATGAGAGTCTGTTTCCTAAGGAAGGATCTGTTGTTGCTGTGACCAGGGGAGAGTCTAAACCACAACAGGGTGGAAACAAGAAGAGGAAGCAGCAGTAGAAGGGTAGGGATGGCCAGAAGAAGCCGAAGGGCGAAGTGACTTGCTACAATTGTCAGCAGAAGGGCCATTTCTCGAAGTATTGTAAGAATCCGAAGGCACCGATGAAGTGTCACAACTGTGACAAGCCGGGGCATTTCAGGAAGAATTGTCCAGAACCGTGAAAGGACAAGCAGATTGTGCAAGCTTATGCTTTGGGAGCTGTCCCATCATCTTCGAAAGCTCCTACCGCTGAAGAGAAGGGAAAGAGTGTGGTGGTTCAAGGTACTCTTTCCATTTGTGGTGTTCCAGTTAGAGTGTTGTTTGATACTGGGGCGTCGCATTCGTTTGTTTGTAGTGAACTTGTAGGCCGGTTAGGTTTGGAACCGGATATCGTTGATAGGCCATTGGTTGTGACTAATCCAGTTGGGGGTTCGTCTTGTTTGTGTATGCTATGCCGTGGTCTGATTGTATCGAGTCTTGATTGCTCTTTTGTTTGTGATTGTTTTGTTTTGAACTTTGCGGGGTTCGGAATTATTTTGGGTATGGACTGGCTTAGGAAGTATGCGGCAAAGGTTGATTGCGAGAGGTTGGAAGTGACAGTCGAGAATGTGGAGGGGCGAAAGATTGTGATACGATGTAAGCATGAAGAAGGCGTCTTCATGAGCTTCATGTATTCGCTGGTTGTTCCACGGGATGGACTGTCATCAGTGTCGATCGCTAATGGATTTGAGGATGTCTTTGACGAGGTCAAAGGGTTACCGCCGCATAGAGAGATCGAGTTTCGTATAGATCTAGTTGAAGGAGCCAGACCTGTTGTGATGCCTCTTAGGCGGATGGCGCCTAGGGAACAACAGGAGTTGAAGGTGCAGGTTGATGACCTTTTGCAGAAAGGATTCATTCGGCATAGTGTGTCCGAATGGGGTGCACCAGTTGTGTTCGCAACCAAAGCGGATGGATCGTTAAGGTTATGTGTGGATTATCGTGAGCTGAATAAGGTGACTAAGAAGAACAAGTATCCATTGCCGAGAATAGATGACTTGTTTGATCAGCTTCACGAAGCTAAGGTGTTTTCTCAGATGGATTTGGCAACGGGATTTCACCAGTTGAGAGTGGCTAAGGATAGTGTGCCTAAGACTGCTTTTAGGACACCATCCGGTTTCTTTGAGTAGGTGGTAATGCCGTTTGGATTGACTAACGCGCTAGCATATTTTGTGGATCTTATGAATAGAGTATTCAGAGATCAGTTGAACAAGTTCGTGCTTGTGTTCGTGGATGATATTCTGATTTATTCCAGAACTGAAGAAGAGCACAAGACGCACTTGCGTATTGTTTTGGAAACCTTACGGAAACATCAGCTGAAGGCTAAGTTTTCGAAGTGTCACTTCTGGAAGAGTGAAGTGAGATTCTTAGGCCATGTTATCTCTGGAAATGGAATAGCAGTTGATCCCGCTAAGGTGGCAGCAATCCAGGATTGGGTTAGACCTAAGAATGCATCAGATGTGAGAAGTTTTCTTGGATTAGCAGGATATTATCGACGGTTTATCAAAGACTTCTCCAAGGTAGCTGCACCGTTAATAGGATTGACGAAGAAGAACCAAGTGTTTAGATAGGAAGATAGGTGTGAGCAAGCTTTCAGAATCCTGAAAGAAAGATTGACAAGTGCTCCTGTTTTGACTATTCCAAGTGGGAATGATGAGACGGTGGTTTACACCGACGCATGTGGTACTGGACTTGGAGCAGTGCTAATGTAGAAGGAGAAAGTTGTTGCGTATGCTAGTCGACAACTGAAGCCGCATGAAAGGAATTACCCGACTCATGATTTGGAGTTAGCGGCGATTGTTTTTGCTCTGAAGATGTGGAGACATTATCAATTGGGAGTTCGATTCGAGTTGTTTACGGATCATAAATCGTTGAAGTATCTTTTCTCCCAAAAGGATTTGAATCTTCGGTAGCAACGTTGGCTAGAGTTTTTGGCATCATATGATTTTGGTATAGCTTATACTCCAGGAAAAGGTAACGCTGTGGCAGATGCGTTAAGTAGAAGACATGCAGGATTGGGGGCCATGATTTCAGAATGGAAGAGTCTCGAGTATTTAGCTGGATTTGACTTCAGGCCTAGATGTGAATGGGAACCTGAGATGTTGGCAAACTTATCAATAAGACCAACTCTTGTGGAAAGAATTGGCGAGAGCCAAAAGCGAGACGATAAGCTTGTCAAGATTATCCGTGAGTTGGAATCTGGATTGGAACCAGAAAAGGATAAAGGATTCAAGGTCGATCGAGAGGGTTGGCTTCAGAAGCAAGGACGACTAGTTGTTCCTGATATAGATGGATTGAGGAGTAAAGTTCTGAAGGAAAGTCATCACTCGAAGCTGACAATTCATCCAGGTGGAAATAAGATGTATCGGGATATGAAGAGGACATACTACTGGGTAGGTATGAAGAAGGATGTTGGAAATTTTATTTCCAAGTGCATGAATTGCCAATTGGTGAAAGCCGAACAGAAGAAGCCAAGTGGATTGCTTCAGCCATTGGAAGTTCCTACATGGAAGTGGGAACAAATATCGATGGATTTTATCGATGGGTTACCTAGAACAAGAACGGGAAATGAAGGGATTTGGGTCATCGTAGATCGTCTGACTAAGAGTGCAAGATTCATTCTTGTTCGATTGACTAGGACTGCATCAAAATTGGCTGAGTTGTATGTTAAGTGGATTGTTCGATTCCATGGTATTCTGAAGAGTATAGTGAGCGATCGAGATCCATTGTTCACTAGTGGATTTTGGAAGAGCTTCCAAGAAGTTTTGGGAACCGAGTTGTGTTTGAGTACAGCTTATCATCCTCAAACAAATGGTCAGACCGAGAGAGTCAACCGAGTTTTGGAAGATCTTCTTAGAGCTTGTGTTTTGGATTTCGGAGGATCATGGGAAGATCATCTTCATTTGGTGGAGTTTTCATACAACAACAGTTACCAGTCGAGCATTGGTATGGCACCGTATGAGGCATTGTATGGAAGACCGTGTAACTCTCCGACATGTTGGTTAGAGACAGGAGAAAAGCTGATGCTTGGGCCAGAGATGATTCGACAGACTTCAGATTGCATAGAGATCATTCGGCAACGAATGAAGGCAGCCCAAGACCGTTAGAAAAGTTATGCCGATAAGCGTCGTAAGGATTTGGAATTCGACGTTGGTGATATGGTTTTTGTGAAGATTTCTCCACTGAAGAATGTTATTCGATTCGGGAAGAAAGGAAAATTGACTCCGAGATTTGTTGGACCATTCCCGATCATCGAGCGAATTGGAAAGCTCGCCTACAGATTAGAGTTACCACATAAGATGTCGAGCGTGCATAATGTTTTTCACGTATCGTATCTACGGAAGTATGTGCACGACTCGAATACAGTGGTTTCTGCTGATAGCTGTGAAGATTTCGAAGTTGATCCAGTCGATAAGAGACCTCGTAAGCCGCTTCGTGTTGTGGAAACCGACACGAAACAGCTTAGGAGGAAGGTAGTTAAGTTGCTCAAGATACAATGGAGTGATGATGATAACGACTGTACGTGGGAGGTGGAAGAGAGGATGAAGGCAGCTCATCCTGAACTCTTCAAGGTATGGCCCTAAGGTGTCGTGTCATCTCACGATATTGTAAGTTGTTCTGGTTTTAGAGTTCTGCACGCTAAGCTAGAATTGGATGCATGGTTTGTTGATTGCTATGGATGGTAGGCGTGTAGAATAGTCTTTGATTGCTTTGTTTGTTTGGAATTTCGGGGGCGAAATTCCTAAGGGGGAGAGAATGTATCGACCCGTATTTTTACGGATCGAAAAGTTCGTAAAAATTTGGAATTCCTAGCGTTGTTAAGTCGTTCCAGATTTTGGGCAGAGATACGGCTAAGTCTTAGGTCGTGAACGACCTAAGACATGTAGTAAGTCGTGTGCGACTTAGGGAGCTTTAGCTCCAACTTACCAGTTGCGTCATCATAGGTTGTTAACGACTTAAGTGATAAGTCGTGAGCGACTTAAGAAAAGTCTGCGACCTAAGGGGATTGGCGAGTTAACGATCTAGGAGATGGGCAGGTTAGCGACCTAAGGAAGTTAGGTCGTTAGATGACTTAAGAGTTAGGTCGTAGGATGGCTTAGGTCGTGTGGGAAGTTATGTCGTAGCCGACTTATAGGAACTGGCGACCTAAGGAGTTTGGTATAAGTCGTAGAGGAGACAGGTCGTGTGTTAAGCTTAGGTCGTGAGATAGGATAGGTCGAGTGGACGACCTAAGTATTGGAGCGACTTAGTAGTTAGGTCGGCAACGACCTAAGGAACTGGTGAGTAGCGACCTAAGAGTTAGGTCGTGGGTTCTGTGTTGCGTTAGGTCGTACCCTAGCTAAATGTTAGGTCGCGTGAGTTGTTAGCTCGTAAGCGACCTAAGAAGGATAGCTAAGTGTTAGGTCGCGTCTTAGTTAAGTCGTAGACAGATGAGTTCGCTAGGTCGTAAGTCGCAGGTCCACTAAGTTGAAAGCTGTTAGGTCGGCAAAGCAGTTAAGTCGCGCGCTTGTATTAAGTCGCGCGCATGTTAAGTCGTAGGTCGGAGCTGTTGTTAGGTCGTAGGTCGTCTGGAGTGTTAGGTCGGAGAGAGAGTTGAGTCGGCAACGACCTAAGGAGGCGGACGAGTTAAGGGGGTTTTCAGCCTATAAATACTCGTCCATTTCTCACTTTTTGGGATCCGGATTTCGAAGCGACGAAGTGCTGCCATTTTGAGAGCTCGAGTTCTACACTTCTTCACTTCTTTTCTCCACTCTAATCTAGTTATTCCTTCCATCCATATCGAAGGTCAAATTGAAGATTCAAGAGCTTAGATTGAAGATCTTCATCCATTGAAGAGAGATTTCTTCGTTTGAAGCGGATTCGTGATAGATCGAGTTAGATCCTTCGCTGTCCAGATCTGAAGTGTGTTGATTTGGGGTTGTTTAGGTGATTTGGTGAGTGGTGATTATCTCTCACACGGATCCAAAGGAGTATATCGGATCGTTGGCTTGATTTGGTGTTAAAGTAGTGATTTCCATGCATTTTTGTAAACCTAAGTATAGATCCATGTAGATCCATTATTCATGATGATTTGACATCCATTTTACTAAGTGTTAACCTATGCAAGTTCATTCATCAAGATTGTAAAGATAATTCTCATGTTTTCATGCTTATTAGACTTTTGACTCCTTAATTACGAAATTGCCATTATTGTTATAATTGCCTATTTAGATCATATTTGAATGCTTGATTACTTGGATAAATGTTTGATTTGATTGATTGCTATGAATTAGATGATTGATGATCTGATTTAGACCGAAGATGATTCAAAAGCTAAGGGAAAGGCTCTTGAATTGGAAAAGCTACTCGTGGCATATGTAGCGGATGATGAAGCTCATATGGATAGATTTGATGATGATGTTGAGATGGAGCTTTGCTATGATGATGATGAGGCGAAGCATGATATGAGATAGCCTTGGTCTAATCCAGACGGGATCATTCCAAGCAAGTTGATAACTCGGTGATATGGTTCGAATTAGAGGATAATGGTTTGCTCGAGAGGCGCTTGAGCTAGTATGGAAATAGTCGTCGAGGAGGATTACTAGAAGGCCGAGATCTCATCGTTGTTGAAGGTTCTAGCATGCTCAAAGCAAGAGTACATTGGGCAGATTCGATAGTCCCTGAAGGCTATTGATTGGGTAGTCAAGTACTCTGGGCAGATTCGATAGTCCTAGGCACGGGTCACGATGACGTGCGGGAGTTATGTCTAGAATCGGGGTTTCCATTAGCCCTTGACGGACGGCTGAAAGAATGTGCCGGTCATTCAATTAACGGTGATATCGAAGCAATGATAACGGTGATAGCCAGAGTCATGGATGTTTGGTTGTATCGTCATTCGGTCTTAAGAGCAGTGTTTTCTAGGTGCTTATCTGATCTTGGTTTAGGCCTTGGGGGTTTGTGCTTGGAAAACATCGCCCTGACTCGAGTGATAATTGCTTTACTTTACATTGTATGCTCTGCTATGTTTGCTTCTACTTAGTGTGTGTCTGGGGGCTATCACTGTAGAAAGAGGTGGAGTGGGAGGGTTGTATTCCTATTCCTTTTCCTTTATGCTCTTTTGGTACGTTGTTAGTTAATTTACTGCTCACTAAGACTGTTGTCTGACTCAAGGCTTTATGTTTTTAACTGTTATTGCCTTGGGCTGTTCGTCCATTTTGGGACGGGCAGACTAGGTAGCAGGTGACAGGTGCTGTTCTTGCTTTCCACGGTGTTGATATCGAAGACGAGCTGGAGGGTTGCATAT
This sequence comes from Allium fistulosum, assembly GCA_030737815.1. Classification (NCBI taxonomy): domain Eukaryota; kingdom Viridiplantae; phylum Streptophyta; class Magnoliopsida; order Asparagales; family Amaryllidaceae; genus Allium; species Allium fistulosum. The sequence goes on along the minus strand of CM060907.1, from coordinate 895,121,297 downwards.
TATTTTCTTATTATATGTACTGGATGTTCCGCTGTTTGTAAATTCTCTGAGTGTTATGTAGTGAGGCTTGATGTATTGACTATTCAGATGTTTGTATTCAACTATTATGAAGTTTTATTGATGAGATTCTATTTTGTGAAGCTTCACTATGTATATGTTCTATTGTATTTTGTCCATGCGCTTTGAGTAATACGATAGATTCTGTTGTTTTAATTTACCTTGGCAATCGTCCATGGTCGCCTGGCACACTTTACAGCGCACTATCCCTAGGTTCGGTGCAGGGGTCATGGGCAGTCGTCACAACTACTTTCGAGTGATCCAAAACAACTTGTAAATGATCTCCCTCTTTGACCGGCTGCCGTTGCAGTTTGGATAGATAATGCAAAAGTGGAAGATGCTTTTCTATGGAGGCCTACTAAAGGTTTGACACAAGTTGGGGAAGCAGTTGGTATCAAAGTTGCATGGCCTGAGTCAAAAGTAGTTATCGAAACCGTTAACGGTGCATCATCGGATGATCATAGGAGTAATGTCGGAGTTGTCGAGAAGGTAAACTTATTTATAATCAATTCACTTTTTTTCATCTTACGAATTGTTGAAGCACATAATAAAATAGCCTTTTTATTTATTGATAGAGTACACATTTTATGGCAAATGGTAAATGCAAGTTGATCGATTGGTCGGGAAAGAGAGAAATAGTTGCATTAGGATGCGTGTCTTCAACCGATCCAACTTCAACAGTTCATTGTGTTCCTTTGGGAAAAAATGCAATTAAAGTTTGGGTAGAAATTGCAAAAATGCCAAAAGCACGTCTATGGAGAACAACATCTGAATTAGAAGTCACTGAAGACGCTCTTGGCACTACGATAGCTTGGCCTGCTGCAAACGTTATAATGGAATCAAATTCTAGTAAGTATACTTTCTTTAATTTATTTTTATTTTATTTTTCAGTTCGTGTCACACACAAGTAGCAAGTATCAAGGCTTTAAGTCGGCTTCTTAACAAACTTCTAGAATAATTTCATTCACAGTTGGAACTCTAAAAATGTCCTCCTTTTAGGCTTAACCTCTGACAAGAAGAGGTATAAATAAATACATAACTGGTAGTTACTGTAATTGTGGATTAGTCCCCAACATTTTTTGAGAAATATTCAATTTAGTTACTGTAATCTAGTGCTGTATAGTGAGTGAAGTGCTGGGTGTTCGGTGAGGTGTTGATTTGGTTGTAGCAGTTGTTGTAGTGTTAGGTTGTAGGCGATTGTAGGGGATTGTTGGTGGATGTATAGGATGAACAGAGGATGGGTTTTGTGAGTTGTATTTGGTGATGGAGTGTTGTTGCAGTGTGATGGTACTAGAGTAGAAGGCGATTTGTGTGAATGGCAGAGGGGAGAGTGAACTTGCAGGGGTGATTTCAGTTGTCAAGTTGACGTTTGTGTGAATGGTTTGGGTGAAGGAAGCTTGTGAATGGTTGTTTACTGTAGACTTGTAGGAGGGTGATGAGGTCGTAGTGATGAGCAGTGGGTGAGTGGGGTGTTGCTAATGGTCATGTAGGTGGATGGTTTTGGTTGTAGGAGAATGAGGATGGAAGTTTGGCTTTGATGGAAGTGCAGTTTGTGATTGGTGATATTAGTGTTTGATTGTTTGCAGGTTAGTAATGGTAAGCAGCAAGGTCGATGTCGTGGAAGGGAGAAGCTGAAGTCGTTGTTTGGTTTGTGAAGTATTGTGTGGTTCAGTTTGCTGGATTCGAGAGGTGGTCGGGGTGACGAACTGTGTCTGGTTGTTGGTGGTGAAGTGATGAAATGTTGAGGTGTTTGGGTTGATACAGTGAGGTTTGGAATCATTTCATCTTGTTTATGTTTATGACTGTCATTTTTTCACTCCACTTGTGGTTTAATGATGCACACTATTATGGAGATAATGATTGTTATTTAACTAAACAAACTATTGTTTCAGCACAATGAAACAAATTAGAACTATAAGTTGAAGTTTGTAGACAAAAATGCATATTAAGGCAAGTTATGAAAACAGCCTAATTGCAGATAGTCATCAGTACATTTAAATATCAACATAGACATAGTATTAGGCCCTGGGCTACTACTATGGTGATGGTTGCCATTATTATTTTACCAATATCGTTACCAGTGTCAGTGCTGATAGATCAAAATTGTTTATTGTTACTAATTTGCTTGTATATTTGTACACGGACAATAAATTGGCAATTGTTACAAAGGTAATGGTAAATTAGTGGTTGTCTACAAAATCAAGAGCTTGATATTTTATTTCAACATGTGTTTATTTCAACATGTAAATATCACTCAATTGCATTCATGCTTAGTGCTATAAAGCTCAGCTCTTCATACTTTATTTTCTGCCAAGTTAGGATACGAATGCTTCCCTTCAAGTTTTTACCCTACCTATTTGTTTTATGAATCTGCAACCTTTTTATAAAATTAGCGTCCGTTTAATTATTTTGCACTATCTTTTATTAGTTTTGGATTTAGTTAAAGGTCAAAGGGTGTAATAATTGAAAGTCAGGTGCCTTATGTCCTTTTAAATTCCCTTCTCCTCCGTTCATTGATATAAATACTATCAATTAGTTTTAATTATTGATAAAATGAATGGTAGTAGATGCTAAGAGGAGACATCGGATAAATGAGATTTCGGTATAGAGGATCCAAAGTGAATTTTAACACATAGGTACAAAGAAATATTTTTTTAAATAATGAGTTAAGCTTCAAAGTCCTAATTTTGGAAAAAACTTACATGTACTTTTTACTATTTACTATTTTTGACATATTTTATAGAGTTTTGTCTTTTCACTATGAAAAATTAACATTTATATTTTATTACAACTGAATTCGTTATAATTTTTATGGACCTCCAAAAGAAGTCAATTTATAGTATGTTCTGGAATTTGCATTGATATTTTATCACTAAACCAAACTTAATGCATCCTGCTCAAGAGAGTATATATTTTCTAATTACTTTCTTTTTAGAAACGTGTTTTATACATATGCCAATCATTTGGAATTTTCTACCCTCATGTAACAAATGCTTGAAACTATATTTTTCTGAATAGAGCTATTGAAATATCATTAATATATTTGTTATCCCGCTTTTTGGTCAAAGCCTGAATATCAAACAAATCGACAGGACAGGATGGATATCAGGATTGGAAGTCGATTGGAAACAAGGCTGCGATGGATGTCGTCAAAATTTGACCGGGCACCGATCAGGACGGAATCGATTGGAGATGATGATGAGGACTAGGAGAGGCTACATTTCAAATTTCAGGTTAATCGGAGTTTGTATGCTCAAAATATGGATGGGTCAAATTATGTGGAAATAGGTTTGTATCGATGCACTTCGTATCGATAGATGTTGGTTCGAATCGATGGAACTTCGTATCGATTAGGGTGGAGTTGGCAGCGTACTTCGAATCGATACCATTCGTATCGATCAGCACAGTTTTGACTCCAGCAAACTTCCCCTACTTCGAATCCATTAGGCTCGATTCCATCAGGTTCGACTGCATCTACTTCGTACCCTTCGGTGAAAACTCTCTTGAATCCACATAGACTGGTCACTTCGTGTCCATGCAATTAAGGGTGCCTCGACTCCATAACCTTCGAATCCCCAGGATAAGACAACTCCGAATCGATCCACAGCAGCGCGTCTTGATCGATTCGAACCAGTGCCGGTTCCATCGATTCGAAGGAAGCGAACCTTCGAATCCAACGTCTCGAGTCCACCAGGTAAACGCGGCTAAAACCAAGGACTCGACCCAGTAAACTCGGAGAAAAAGGAGGATTAACTCGAAGATTGCACGCCACGTCACCGTCTTCACGTGCAGAAGCATGGATTCGACCCTATGGATTCGAACCATATCGATTCGAACGAATCCATAGGGCGAAGAACGTCAACTTGAATCGATCATAACTTGAGATCTATAAGTCCAAATGCTATGAAATTTTCACAGTAGCTTGAGCACATGTTGAAGAATGTTCATGCCAAATTTCAGCTCGATTGGACAATTTCTTGATCGATTCGAACATAGCTTCGAATCGATCCCAAAGTGGGCCCGGATTTCCAGAAAGCGGGCATGTGGGCCCCCTCACATGCCAGAACTGGTCTCCCCTCAATTTAGGCAAAATGTCAGCCTCCTACACCTATAAATAGAGCCACTGGTCATTCAGAAAAGGGGTCGGACAATTTTGAGAGCTAAAGAGCGCCCAGACTCTGCCAGATTTACTCCAGATCACCATTGCTGCCTTAGATTCGGACTTAGCTCAGAAAATCAGTTGTAATACAACACATGAAATTGTAATCTTCAAGCATCGATCAATAAAAGATAAAAACTTTGGAGTGGACGTAGGCCGGAGATAGCCGAACCACTATAAATCTCGTGTTTTTGTTCATTATTTCTGGATTGCTGTTTGTTGCTTGTTTAGATCTGAGATTTGTGTTTGAATATTGCTGATTTGTATTCATACACTGGTGCTTTCACAACATTCGGGGTTTGTGACCATTTTTGGCGCAAACACTTTGGTGCTTTCACTGAGAGGTACTAGCACCCGCTACATCGGATTGAAGTTCAGATTTGGAAAGCGTGAAGAGTTCAGATTTGAAAGACAATGACTCGACAAACAAGACAAAGAGCTGAGAGAAGCCAACAAGGAGGAAGTCAAGAGGCATCCTCCGGAGCTGGAGAAGGACAAGCTTCGATTTACATTACCAGAGACGAAATGGAAGCTATGGCAAATTCATTGCATGAGAGGTTGCTGAAGAGTCAACAGGATATGATGCAGACTTTCTTCGAGCAGATGAGAGCTGCAGGAACACAGAATCTTGGACCAACTACAGCGACTGCAAACGTGGAACAAGGAACTAGGGCTGCGGAACCCAATGGAGGACAAAATACAGAATCGGAAGGAAATAAACAAGGGCTTGGGGGCAGGCCCACAGGATCCAACGCAGAAGGACCTTTGGAAGGAGTTCAGCAGGCTAGAGCCAATGTTGCGGCTAATGAGCCACATGAAGAATATGTGCCGGAGTTCCCTCGGGAGCATGGGGGGCAACACCTAACAGGCAATGCTGGATTAATGGAAATCATTAGGAAGACTATGCGTGGAGGTTCGACCAATAGAGACTTGGAAGGAGTGAACAGGAATCCGTTCGCTCGGGAAATCAGGATAGCTCAGTATCCGCCTAAGTTCAAGTTACCCAGCGTGGAAGTATATAATGGCAAGGCTGACCCGACTGATCACTTAATGAGATACACTAGGCACATGGAAGTGCTGGGGGCATCGGAGGAAGTGATGGCCAGATGTTTCCCTTTATTCTTAACAGATCTAGCGGCAATGTGGTTTAGGCAGCTGGAAGAAGGATCTATCAGGACTTGGAGGGAATTGGTGGATAGGTTTTTGGGACAGTTTCGTGTTCATATCAAAAGACCTAAGAACGTGATGACGTTAACATCGGTAAAGCAAAGAACAGATGAATCGCTTAGAGCATTTTTAACTCGATTTAATGCGGCGGTTGCTTCGGTGGATCGGCCGGATCCATCGATGGTTTTGATGGCGGCAGTATCGGGAGTCAGAGAGGATTCAGATTTTAAGGTATCTTTAGTACGAGATCCACCACTGGATCTTGGGGAATTCTTCCATGAAGCTGAAAGGTTCCTTCGGCAAGAAGACGCATGTACTGATTTAAAGTTAAAGGAGGTGAATGTGACTGGGGGTGGAGGACCATCCAACGGAAGCTCGGATAAAGACAAAGGAAAAAGGAAGCTAGACGACGATTCAGGAAAAGCCGGGAAGCGATGGAAGGATCCAAAGTTTTCCACATACACGGGATTAAACGAGACGCAGGAGCGGATACACATGGAAACCCGGAATCGCCTTCCTTACCGGAGGCCAGCTAGGAGAGAACCTTCTGAACGAGAAAGGGCATCAGGAAAGCACTGTCTCTTCCATGATTTGGATGGACACGATACCAACAGCTGCAGGCACCTAAAGGACATAATTGAGGAGCATGCGAGGAATGGACAATTGACGCAGTATGTTGGGGCTCGAAATGCAGCGGTGGAGCAGGAGCAACCACCGCCCACCTCAAGCCATGATGGCATGAGGCCCAGGAATGATGGTCGATTGGTTATCCATTGACCAGGATAATATGAAATAAGTAACAAACCATTGGCGAGCAACCAAGTCATTTACACATGTATGGGGATGGAGATAGCCCCTAGGCATGCTCTGAATGATGATAAACCGCAAAGCCATGGTTTGCAAAATCTGTCTTTTGTTTTTGATTGGACACTTGGTTTTCCGGTTTGGTTTTGGAGTTTGGATTGAACTCCTGGTTTTTGTTTGCTTTCTGTTTTGGATTTTCGTTCGGATGACTGGTTTTTGTTTTGGGTTTTCTGTTTTGGATGTTGGTTTGGATTTCTGATTTTCGGATTTGATTTGGATTTTGGATTGGATTTTGATTGGATTCTTTTTAGTTTTTGATAAACGGTCGTCGAGTATGGACTATGCTCGGCAAGGGTCCAGAGAGATCAGGGTTCGGCCTAGGATTTAGGCCCTATATTATCGGTTGTCATTTCAGGTCGTCGAGTATGGACTATGCTCGGCAAGGGTCCGGAGTGACCAGGATTCGGCCTAGGACTTAGGCCCCCTACTATCGATTATTGTTTCAGGTCATTGAGTATGGACTATGCTCAACAAGGGTCCGGAGCGACCAGGATTCGGCTTAGGACTTAAGCCATGGCATTACTTACGTCCAAGGACACTGGACCACGGTCGTCAGGTGTGGATTGCGCTTGGCAAGAACCCGGAGAGGTTAGCTCAACGTCCAGGGACACTGGACCACGGTCGTCAGGTATGGATTGCGCTCGGCAAAAGCCCAGAGAGGTTACGGATTTGGATATCGACCCGGAGAGGTCTTGGATTCGGTTGTTGGATAAGGATGGATTAATAACTCAGTCTTCGAGTACGGATGGACATGGAATTGGCTATGGACTTTGAATATCAGATACAGAATTATTCAAAACACGCCTTTTTATCACAAGGCATGTTTTGGGGGGCAAATGTTATCCCGCTTTTTGGTCAAAGCCGGAATATCAAACAAATCGACAGGACAAGATGGATAACAAGATTGGAAGTCGATTGGAAACAAGGCTGCGATGGATGTCGTCAAAATTTGACCGGGCACCGATCAGAACGGAATCGATTAGAGATGATGATGAGGACTAGGAGAGGCTACATTTCAAATTTCAGGTTAATCGGAGTTCGTATGCTCAAAATATGGATGGGTCAAATTATGTGAAAATAGGTTTGTATCGATGCACTTCGTATCGATAGATGTTGGTTCGAATTGATGGAACTTCGTATCGATTAGGGTGGAGTTGGCAACGTACTTCGAATCGATACCATTCGTATCGATCAGCACAGTTTCGACTCCAGCAAACTTCCCTTGCTTCGAATACATTAGGCTCGACTCCATCAGGTTCGACTGCATCTACTTCGTACCCTTCGGTGAAAACTCTCTCGAATCCACATAGACTGGTCACTTCGTGTCCATGCAATTAAGGGTGCCTCGACTCCATAACCTTCGAATCCCCAGGATAAGACAACTCCGAATCGATCCACAGCAGCGCGTCTTGATCGATTCGAACCAGTGCCAGTTCCATCGATTCGAAGGAAGCGAACCTTCGAATCCAACGTCTCGAGTCCACCAGGTAAACGCGGCTAAAACCAAGGACTCGACCCAGTAAACTCGGAGAAAAAGGAGGATCAACTCGAAGATTGCGCGCCACATCACCGTATTCACGTGCAGAAGCATGGATTCGACCCTATGGATTCGAACCATATCGATTCGAACGAATCCATAGGGCGAAGAACGTCAACTTGAATCGATCATAACTTGAGATCTACAAGTCCAAATGCTATGAAATTTTCACAGTAGCTTGAGCACATGTTGAAGAATGTTCACGCCAAATTTCAGCTCGATTGGACAATTTCTTGATCGATTCGAACATAGCTTCGAATCGATCCCAAAGTGGGCCCAGATTTCCAGAAAGCGGGCATGTGGGCCCCCTCACGTGCCAGAACTGGTCTCCCCTCAATTTAGGCGAAATATCAGCCTCCTACACCTATAAATAGAGCCCCTGGTCATTCAGAAAAGGGGTCGGACAATTTTGAGAGCTAAAGAGCGCCCAGACTCTGCCAGATTTACTCCAGATCACCATTGCTGCCTTAGATTCAGACTTAGCTCAGAAAATCAGTTGTAATACAACACATGAAATTGTAATCTTCAAGCATCGATCAATAAAAGATAAAAACTTTGGAGTGGACATAGGCCGGATATAGCCGAACCATTATAAATCTCGTGTTTTTGTTCATTATTTCTGGATTGCTGTTTGTTGCTTGTTTAGATCTGAGATTTGTGTTTGAATATTGCTGATTTGTATTCATACACTGGTGCTTTCACAACATTCGGGGTTTGTGACCATTTTTGGCGCAAACAATATTTGATGAGGTTATGTGACATTTGTTATGGTTGATACGGTTTTTTAAAAATCTTATTGTATTATTTTGAAAAATAATTGACATAAAGTTTGTTCAGTGTGCATTAGTACTTCATCTATTTAGGTTGAAAAATAACCTATGTGCTTCGTTTTGACAGGTGCTGTATGATGATACCGGGGTTACTACAAGTTGCAAGGGAGGAAAAATTATTTTGCTGCATTCATTCTCTTTCAAATCGGTCTAAAGCTTTGATTAATGTATTTTGTATTGACATATATCTTTGCTTTTAGTATGTATCGTTTTGGTTAGCTACGGTTGTTATTGTTTTTTTTGAGATCACAAATATTTAATGTTTGAAACTTTGTTTACGAAATATTATGGATATATATATATATATATATATATATATATATATTGTGGTTTGGCTTATGTCTCCATTTGATTACGAACATCACAATGTGATAATCGTGTTTTTTTGAAATTTTATAATATATTCGTAGAATTGTAAATTGTAAGCTGGAATGTATGTTGCAGCAATGATAAAAACTTATAGCGTTTTAACTGTGCTATGGAAAGATGGTTTTTCCCAGTTTTAATATAATACAGCATTATGATAGTGCTATAAACAGTTTTCATAGCAAATAAACAATGCTATAAAAGACAGCTAAACGCTATAAAAAGTAGTTGTATTTATGCATACAATTTACGATTGCAGCCCAAGACGCTGTTGAATTTTGTTTTGTATAGCGTTTTTGGACGCTATTGTATATTTCGTATGTATGGCAACTTATTGTTATATAGCATTCATAAAAATGCTATAGTTTTACTTCATAGCGATTTTTCAAGGCTATTACAAATCATGTTTATAGCACTTTTAAACCGCTATGAAAAGTCCTTGTCCATAGCGTCTCTTATAGCGTTTTTTATGTTGCTATTATAGGTCACTGACCTATAACAACATGTTAATATACAGCGTACCAAAACACGCTATAGTAGCCTATAATAGCGTTTTTTCAACGCTATTAAAGGGTGTTTTTGTTGTAGTGTTTCGATGTTTTCTTGATATTTCTTTCTGGATTTCATACACAGGTATTATAATGTGTTTTAAAAATGTTTTTCAAATAAATGAGCTTTTGAAATTATTATTATTATTTTTTAGTATAAAAAATTATACACTCTATAATAAGAGAATTTCAAAGGCAATTTCTAAAGCGATTTTGAAACATTCCTAAAACTCATTTTCTTCAACTTAATTTCTATATAAAACACACAATTTTGCACTTCGAGCGAAGAGGGAGGAGAATTAAATGATTAGATTTCTCAAAAATTTATTATAAGAGTTTTCACTCAAATCTATTCTCTTTTATGATATCCATATAGACTCTCTTTGTTTACTTCTCATTTGAGAAGCATTGTTATCTTGTCTGTACTCATAACATCATCTTGTCTCACTCTAACTGATATGTTTTAGTTAGACCGACCCATGTATTTTATACTCGGGTCAGATCGAGGTGTTTCAGGTTAGGTACATTTGGACTTAGCCTATTCTGCTTCCGCATGGACTATTCTGCTAGCTCTTTTTGTTATAGCTTTTTGTGTAGTCCTTTTTGTTGGCACTCTGATGTATATTCTTTTGACCCATGTTAGGGTTGTGGTCGTCATACCACTTTGATGTATCATTTTGGATTGTACTAGTGATTGTATCTATACTTATGCATATGTATGCATTTCTGCTATTCTTTGATGTTATTTAAATTTGAGTTGTTATGTTTTGTTCTGATAGATCTGTTAGCCATTATAGTTTTGTATTAAATATTTATTGGATACATCGATCCACTTGAGAAGAAAATAAAATAGATAGCACCTATCGACGCATTCAGTAGATAGTTAAGACAAGACTATAGATGGTCGCTTCTATCCAGCTCTATTCTCCGCATTAGCAGACGGTATTACCTCATAATACTCTTTGTTAATATGGGTCTCGGAGTGGGGCATCACAGCTTGCAAGCTGTGACGCCCCACTCTGAAACCCACATTAGCAAAGAGTATTACAAGGTAATACCGTCTGCTAATATGGAGAATAGAGCTGGATAGGAGCGACCATTTATAGCCTTGTTTTAACTATCTATTGAATGCGTCGATAAATGTAGCATTTTTTTGCACTTGTTGTTAATCAAATGATTAAATGTTTAAACTAATCTTCATAACAATCCTTTTATTTTTTACTAAACCTCATTCCAATCAATATTTTAGTTTTCTAAACAATTCATTTTCTTAATTTGAATACTTTGTTTTATTAATCACTATCACATGATAGTTTCATCCAATTAAGGTATTTCCTTAATTAAAATTATTTGCCATATAAATAAATTACCATAAGGTAATATTTTCCAAAAATACTTTACCCAAAAGTTTACATAAATTATTTAAGACAAATTTTTTTTGTATTTTATTTCCAGATCATGACATCATCAAAGATTATATTTTTATTTTTAATTCTAAAATGCATTTTTAATTAAATATTCATTCGAAATTAACAAAATATTAATAAAAATTAATTTCAAAACTTCTATTTCATATTTTAAAATTCTAGAAAATCCTAATTGATATTTTATGGTTTGAAAAGAAATTTCAACATTTTTTCTGCTTAAATTTATTTATAATAATTTATTTCCATTTAGCTGTTTTAAACAATTAAAATTTTAAAATAGGAAAATTAATTTTTTTTATTTTTTATTTTTTGGCCTATAGCTTATTTAGTGTTGATATAATTTTATAAAACTAAAAAATAATTTTCCATGACATTTTCGAATTGATATAATTTATCATGAAGTAAATTGAATTAAATAATAAAAAATTATTTATAAAAAATTATTTTTTACTACTGAAAATTAATATTTCTACAATACATTATAGATAAAATTTTCTGACTAATTTTAGTAATGATACAATGTTGATACTAACTATAAGCTAAATATATATATATATGTAATTAAATAATATATATATATTAATTTAATAAAATATAAAAATCATATTATTTTATATGGCTACACTAACCAGACATATATTATTAAAAAAACCTTTTTTTAAGCATAAATATATACATAAATATAACCAAACAAACTTGTGACAACATTGCTTATATATCAGAATCGTCACCTAACTAACAATATAATATACATATACATACAACGATATGCCTTTCTTACTACCAAAGACGATACTCAATATATCCTCGGTATTTGTGTGTCGATCGTTTAGTCGTTCGAAAGACAGGTCATTAGGGATGAAAGAAAGAAGAAAGAACAGAAGAAACTAAACAACACAGAATCTCATAATGGAATAATAATATATTACTCAACATAATATATTATAAAGTCGTTTCAAAATGTTACATCAGAGTCATACTAATACAAATTCTACCTAGGATGGTTATAAAAGCATGTCCCTACCTAATTGATAAAATATACATATAATATAGTGGAAATAAGAAAAATTACTGCTAGCTATCGATGAAGCCGCCTACTCCAAGCACCTCCAAGGTAATCGGTGGAAAATCCTAAACTACTTGGCTGCCCATTTAAATTTAAGCACCCAAGAGTTTAGGAAATAGGAAAATAAACTCCGGGTTAGACATGGGTATGGTCTGAGTAAAGCATACATTTTAACATTATAAACAAACCTTTAAATCAAAGGCATCTCGTAACACCACGCCGCATATAAACACGGATGGGTTTTTTACCTTACGATAACCAAAACATATGTATACAAAATGTAGTGATATTATAATAATGTCTAGGGGTCAAAGTAAAATATGAATATAGTTGAAATGCTTCCATCTCACATTTCAACATAGTTGGGTACATCTAAAACCGTAAAGGCACGTATTGAAGAATGGATTCCAACTATGACAAGGTAAGGAGTTACCTTCCGATGGTACATCTCTAGATAAAAAACACGGGACCTGACAAGAACATCTTGTACCCTTGTCACACGGGACTGGCTTACCACTTGACTAGTAGTACCGAATATGATTACCCCACTTTGGGCCCGAAGCATACATGAGTAGATAGTAATCGACCTAGATTTAGGATTACTATACCCTGATGGAAGCGACCCACATGGCCCTGCTGCATGCTCGATTTTTATCATTTCTCGGTTGATGAGGCTTGAGGCTACGTCTTACCTTTATATATAGCACTTCCCACTTGGAATGCCAATACTGCCCTTTAGGAAATAATGTAATGCCAGCGTTCATCCATACAAATTGTTCCGGATATGAACAAACCAAAGGCACTACTTCTACTACATCTATTTTGGAATCACGCTCAGGATTAGTAGCAAGTAGCCCTTTCACTTCAAAAATGAATTTGGAAATTTGGAAAGTATTCTGAAATGGATTTGGATTTCAAGTAAAAGAGATTTCATGAATGAAATAGATTTGATTAAAAAGAATTTATCAAAAAAATATTAAAAAAAAGAATTTGAGATCTGGGTTTCTCTAAACTGACCTTTTAAAAAAATGGTGGTATGGAACATCCGATCCACACTGAACACCGAGGGAATAGTGTTTAGGATTGTCTTACCTCTAATTTAAACAACATTTCTTTAATCCTTTTTAACATGATTTGGAAGTAAGTAGTTATTCATAAATGTTTTGTGAGTATACTTATGTAAGAGAGATAAGTATAGAATGTTTTAGGTAAATGTTTTTGAAAGAGATTTAATAAATAAAGATTTGTTTTGAGGCTTAGTGGTTGCTATGGATAAATAAATCTCTAATGGAATTGGTTGTTGTTTGCTTATTTGATAGTTAAATAACCGACTATCAAATATGGACCCAAAACGTAATTTTGGAAATATCTAGGAGAAAAACGTGAGTTATAGGACACGGTCATCTCCAATGATGCTGTACTATGGGTATAAATCTCGTTTTGTTTCCCCTAGAAAAAATGATAAGGAAATTCATCCACTAACGGTTAGAAGGTGATCTCTGCTCTTATCTTTGATGTGACGCCCCACCTCTATACTTACACTAGCCAAGGACACTACCACTACGCCATAAATGGCCTACTGCAACACAAAAAAAATGTTGGCTTAGGCTCGAAAAATGTTGCCATAGGTCTATGGCAACACTTTTAGGGTGATGCAATTTTTGCCGTTGCCTTAGACCTCAAAGGCAACATTTTGACTATCTAAGGCAACATAAGTAATATTGTTGCAATAGAACCCTATTTGGGTCTATGGCAACACCCATAGGTATCTGTAGCAACATTCCAAAATGTTGCTATAGATATTAACTTTCTGAATTTGTGGGGCCCACAATGTAGAGCATATTTTATTTTTTAATAAAAATACATTTTTATTTAATAAAATGCTATTGCATAGAATTTGATATTTAAACAGTAATTTATTTAAATAAATATTTTATTTCAATATTTGAAATAGTACAAATTCCTGACTCCACTATTTTACAATTCAATGATATATAACACTGATATTCACATATACAAATATTCCTCACTACATCACTCAGTTCACTCATTACATATGCAGTTTCAATTTATACAGACACCGACACTAACAAATATATGACGAGCCGAAGGCGAGCCGAGAAGCGGGTCCGGGCGCAGCGCCGGCGGGGGTCCGGGGCACCGTAGTCCCGGCGGGGATCGACCTTTTCCGATTTCATCCGATTTCGGAAGATCGAGCCTTCTTTGAAACGACGTAAAATGATGCACAAATGAACACCTCCTCGATTGACTTTTGCAACTCTTTCATGGCTTCTTCTGAATCATCCGACCTTTTCCCAGCCATCATTCTTAGCAAATTGTTGAGTGAAAACTGAAATAACCTTGCTTTTAGCTCTGCCTTGGTAAAAGACCTGAAACCATGATAAATAAAAATTGACATTTCATCGAACATGTTGCGTGTTAATAAGTAATACATTACCCTTCTGAATTGGAATCACGAGAAAGCTTCTGAATGAGCTCACGGAATTCGGCAGCACGAACCTCTACACTGCCACCATCCACTCCCCAAACTGCTGCAACTTACATCCCCTACAGCCCTTAACCTATGCCAAAACACTCACCAAACCTCATTACCAACCCGCTACCACTGCATACTTCATTATCGAAACCCCTACCAGCAAACTGCATTTTCTTCCAAACTACCATCTCACAACCAAAACATCCCAAACGCGCAACAACAAACAAAGCTCTAACCTATCACTTCATATACTTCAACCTCCATCACACCTTCATATCCAACTTCCACAAACTGCGACAACCAGATTCACCATCCAGCTACAATCAGCCACAAACTCCTGCCCCTATCACCTAACGAACTCGAACCATTTCTGCACATAGCACAACAAATCCCTTCCTCTACAATCTGTCACAACCAATTCGCATCTCCTCACTAACCCTATGCCTTCACCATCACAACAACCACCTACCTGCCTTCTCCGACAACCCGAACTACCCCTACACCCTAACTTCCTCACCAATCAAACTGAAAACCAACCTGTTAAAAACTCCTCCAAATCGCGAACCCACCAGCGCCTCCCATATCAAATTCTCCAACCGCAATTTCAGCAACCCATCGACCAGAACTACCTTAAATCACCATTGGCCTCACCTCCATCGCTTGAAATTTCAATCGCAATCACCCACCACCGTAACCCAGTCCAATCATGACCTAACTCCAACAACAATCGCCGATTCACAAGCCGAACAGACATTTTCAGATCTCGACAACAAAGCAAACGGCGCTCGACATGTAGGCAAACAGCAGCGAAATTGGAGGTGAGAACGAAATGGGAACGAAGCTTGTTTGAGATCAGTACCAAACTTTGAAAAAAGGACGAGATTTTGTTTTTGGAAGAAAAAAAAGAAACGAAAATATGATTTGGAAATTAGGGATTTGGAAATTGGGGGTGAGAACGAAAATGATATGAAAAGTAAAGCGGGAAAACGAAAATTTGGAGCAAATGGTAGCGGTGATCCAGTTTAACAATCGGATTAAATGTAGACCGTTGGATCGTATTCACGCGGATTGCTAATTTTAATTTTTTAATCTGAATACATCTATAGCAACACTATATAAAAATGTTGCATCGTGTTACACTTTTTTAGCTAGAGCAACACATTTTTATGGCTAAGGTAACACCATAAATAAAACGTTGCAGTAGGACCAAAATTTTATATCTATCGCAACATTTTAGCTAGCAACACCTTGCAAAAATGTTGCAGAAGGTCATTTATGGCGTAGTGTACGCGGTATCGCCATCGACTAGCACGAAGACTAAGGCTATTGAGGAGCGGCCATCTGTGTAATTGCTTTGTGCGAGTACCGATATGTCAGATAATATGACTTGCATTTCATTTCAAGAGGAAATCCGACATATCAAATACAAACTCAAAGCTACTACACAGTGGCTATGTTGGCTTCGGAAACAAATATAGAAATAAGCATAATACAAATCAGTCACAGATATTCATATCAAAAAGGCGGAAACAGATATGAATATAACACATAAAAGTGTACATCAAAATAGTGGTCATACAAGATCCACTACATCACAAAAGAATAGGTACAAGTGCTAGACAAAAGAAAATGTATACATCAAGGAGTCTCTATCTCGAATGTATAAAACAAAAACTACCTCCCACCTAAATTACGAACAATATGGAATACTTGGATACTTCATCTCTTGAACGCACACTGTAGTTCTTCATGGTGGCTAACGGTTGTACTTAGAAAATAATAGGCTACATCCTCATATTTGTGCTCCGTCTAGGAAGAAGCCGCTATTTTTTTGTTCAGACTACAATAACTTCTTCGTACTAACTCGGAATTGGACGAGACTTCGACCGATGAACTCCCACGTACATTATAGACAATATGGAATACTAGGATATTTCAGCATATGAACGTATATTGTAGTTTTCTATGGTGATTAACAGTTGTACCTAGAAAATAATATGTTACATCTTCATAATTGAATAATATTTCTCTACGAGATGAGATGTAAAAGAGTATATTCGGAATTTCAAAAAGAACCGGGTAAATATAAGGGACGGTTTGGCACAGATCCCTAATAAGTTTCAAAATACACAAAAACCACAGTAAAAAAAAGTTTGTAAATTATGTCTATAGAATTAAGTTATCGAATAATGGCATACCTTATGCAATTATTTAGTGAATAATTGCCGACATTTATGCAATTATATCAAAAAATTGCAGACATTTCCACAATTATTCACTGAAAATTTGTGGAAATTTTCGCAATTTTTTCAAAAATTTACGGAAATTTCCGCAATTATTCATCGAAAAAATTATGGAAATTTCCGCAATTATTCACCGAAAAAATTGCATAAATTTATGCAATTTTTGGATATAATTGCATAAATGTCTGCAATTATTCAGTGAATAATTGCATAACTATATGCAATTACTTAGTAACTTAATTTTAAGGACCTAATTTATATTTTTTTTACTGGGGTTTTTGTGTATTTTGAAACTTATTAGGGACCTGAGCCTAATATTCAGTAAATATAAAGCATATTATATGAATATTCAGTTAATTAATTGGTTAATTTACAATCAAGAAAAGAGCCACGAGTTCCTGTTTTTGATGTTATTATAGGAAAAGTTCATGCAGAAATGAATATGTAAATTTGGTCCCTATTTTTGAAAAATAAAAAACGCAAAGTGACTTTCATTTTTCTGATTTTAAAATATTTTTCAAAATTTTTGAAATTTTTTAAAAGCGCAGGTTTACTTGCACTTTCTATCAGGAAAGCGCAAGCTAGTTTGCGCTATCTGATTTTGTAATTTTTTTTTGAAAATTTTGAAATTATCCGGAAAGCGCTAGCTAGTTTGCGTTTTTTAATTTTGAATTTTTGAAATTTTTTTAATGTTTAAAAAGCGCAATCTAAGTTATGCATTCTGATTTAAAAAAACAGACATCTAATTTACATACTCATTTTATTCAGGGACTTTTCTTGTAACAACAGTAGAAATAGGGTTCTTTTGTGCAAAATGGATTTACAATTACCGTAATTCGTACCCATATATCATTTCAAAACAGTCCTGAAAATAACTACTCTCCTTCGAGCTAACCCTGATTTAACATTGCAAACCATAAACCACATATAATCTAGTCAGTGGCGAGAATGATTAGACGCAGTTTGAACTCTCTACTCACCCGCTCTCTCCTGCTTCTCCGACTCCACCTCCTAGCAATCCCACTCCTAAATCGGATCGGATCGGAGCCATGCGCAAACCAGACTCGTTTCATAACTATCGCTCGCCCTCGCCGTTGAATAATCCGTCGCCCAACTAAAGCGACAGACCTCCTTAACATACCATTATTCTCGACAACTACGAACACTGATTGGTTGTTATGGAGTTCCCTGGTGATGACAAGCAGTGCCGGCCCTACCAATATGGATGCTCTAGACAGGGCTGTAGAAATCATGAAGCATAAAAGATTGGGGTGAAAAAATTTGTAATGGTAGCACTTGAACCCTGATTGTAAGGTTGAAAGTTACAAGTTAAACCAATACACTACTAGTCATTTTCATGAAAAGTTGCCCCGCTATTTTATCATATCAATATTTTTAAAAGCACATCGGGAATTTTGTTGCCCCTTTGGCCATGTTCGGCGGTGTTGCCCTAGGTGAAGGCCTTGCTTGCCTTGCCTCTGGGCCGGCCCTGATGACAAGGAACCAAGTGAGGTGGAAATGATCAATTCTTATGGGAAATTGCTTGCTGCTATTAGTAGAAGGTAGGTTTGATGAATCATTTTACTGAAAATTTGAATGCTTACGTTTTCTGTGTAGCATGTGATTTCATTGTATCATTATGTTAGATATTATGCACATGCTTTTTGGGATAAATGTAGTTACAGTCAATTACAGAGATGAATACGAATGGAACGGATGGTCATTTAAATCTCGGAAATATTTTAATTTAATCCCTTTTAAACTCCAAAGTAGAAATGGTTTGAAATGCTCAATTGGAGCAAGCATAGAAACGAATGATATAAACTTGTACCTAATTGTCCTGAACATTATTGTATCCAAAAACCATTGAGCAATTCAATAAGTTTTGTTATATTTCCACAAACTCCAAAAGCAAAAATACTATTTGTGGACCTAAATACGTATGGGTTGGTCAAGGAGGCTATGCATTTGTTACTTATTTTCTTGAATGAGGAAGAGGCAAAAAAGAAGATATACTCCGACTGCAGTACCGAGTTCACTGATGTTGGAGTATTGATATCGACGAGCACTCTTATAAAAGTGAAAGGTGCATAGGTCACTCACTTACAGAATAAATGTGTTTAATAAACAATCATGATTTCACTTATGTTTATGCATTATATATTTGCTTACGCTGAAAAAAAAATGATATGAATCTGTTGTTTTCAAAGTTACTCGTTAGTCTGTGGGTGCAACTTTATTTTTATCATAAAAGAAAGTTTAAAATGAAAAATAGTTTCTTTTATTCAGTAAATGAATTCGATACAATACAACACATCTCACTACTGTATTTATTCAAAGCAAACAGGCAAAGAGATAAAAAGGAGAAATGGGCTGCGGTCCAAGGCCCATTAACACAAAGACAAGTCGAATAAGCTTATATCCTTTAACACATACGAACTGATTCTTATTATGCCCCCTCAAATAAAACTAGGGTTTCAGTCCCTCTTCGTCTCTCATGGCGGCGGAGAAAACTTTGAGCTCCTCTCTAAACCGATCAAAATTCTTTCTTGAAATTGCTTTAGTAAAGACATCAGCTCGCTGATAATATGCAGGAATGTGTTGGATCTGGAGTTTACCACTTCCCGTTCGTTCGCGAACAAAGTGGAGATCCACTTCCAGATGCTTCGTTCTCGAGTGTTGGGTAGGATTCATAGAAAGGGAGATGGCGCTTAAATTGTCAACCCAGATGGTAGGCTTTCGATTCAGTGTGAACCCTAATTCTCGAAGGAGGGTTTCAGTCCAAATGACTTCTGCAGTGGTGCTGGCGATGGCCCTGTACTCAGCTTCAGTGCTCGATCTCGAGATGGTGGCTTGCTTTTTCGTGCACCATGAGATGAGGTTGTTGCCGAGGTAGACACAATATCCAGTGATGGATTTCCTATCATCCAAATCATTTGCCCAGTCTGAATCACTGTAAGCTTGTAGATGTAAGGTTTTATTTGAAGTGAATCTTAATCCATGGTTGAGTGTCCCCTTTAAATATCGTAGAATACGTTTTACTGCACACCAGTGTTCATTTGTGGGAGCTTGCATATATTGACAGACTCTGTTAACACTAAAACATATGTCTGGTCTTGTAATAGTAGCGTACTGAAGTGCCCCAACAATGCTCCTGTACTGTTTGACATTCTCGATGGGTTCACCCTTTTCTTTAGATAGCCTGAGATTGCTCGTCATGGGTGTAGGTAGAGATTTAGCCTTGTCCATGTTTGACCTAACTAGAATGTCAGATATGTATTGTTTTTGAGATAAAATGATGTTTGAGTCTGCATCCCTTCGAATATGTATGCCAAGGAAGAAATCTACTTCACCCATGTCTTTTATTGCAAACTCCTTATCCAAGTGTTTCATGATTTGCTCGACTTCATGTTGATTGTCTCCTGTGATCAGTATATCATCTACATAAACTAATATGTAAATACTGTTGTCCCCTGTCTTTTTTATATAGAAAGAACAATCTGACTTGGTGGCAGTGAAACCCAGTTTAATCAGTACACTCTTTAATTTATCATACCAAGCCCTTGAGGCTTGCTTTAGACCATAAATAGCTTTATGTAGCTTACATACTTGGCTGATGCTTCCTTCAGAACTATAACCCTCTGGTTGTTGCATATATACATCTTCAATTAATTCTCCATTTAAAAAAGCATTATGCACATCTAATTGCCTTATTCTCCAGTTTTTATGCAAGGCAATGGTTAGGATTATCCTTACTGTTGCTGGTTTAATAACTGGAGAGAAGGTTTCATTAAAGTCAAAACCAAACTGCTGAGTATAACCCTTTGCCACAAGTCTGGCTTTATATTTGACGATCTTACCATCAGCATTTCTTTTAATTTTGTATGTCCATTTGCTTCCCACAATGTTTTTATGCCTTGGTAAATCAACAAGAGTCCATGTATTGTTTTTAACCAGAGCTTTGTACTCTTCATCCATGGCTTTTCTCCATCTTGTGTCTTTTATTGCCTGCTCATATGAAGTTGGTTCCACTTCATTGAATTGAGTATTATAAACTTTGGGTTTATAAATCCCACTTTTTGATCTAGTAATCATGGGATGTTGAATGGTAGTTGACTGTGGTTCACATTGAACATCATTATGCTCATCAGATGTTTCATTTGTAGATTCAATATTAGATTCTTGCTGTGTGTTTGATTCTTGCTGCTCATTATGTTGAGGACTGCCTGTTATTACTTGCTCAGAATCATTTCTAACTTCATTCCCTGTTGGTTTTCTGTCTGATTGAACCTCAGTATTTATCCATTCTGATAAGTCTGGTATGTGAATGTCCCTAGCATTGTTTGCATTAGTACCTTGCATGTGCTTTTCCTTCTCTACAAAAGGAAAAACATTTTCATTAAAAACGACATGCCTTGAAATGTAAACTCTGCCTTGACTGTCTAGACATATGTACCCTTTTTGATTATGTGCATATCCTAAAAAAGTACATTGACTAGACCTAAGGCTTAGTTTATGTTTATTGTATGGTCTAAGGCAGGGAAAACACAAGCACCCAAAATATCTTAAATGTCCATAGTTTGGTTTAAAACCAAATAATCTCTCAAAAGGACACACATGGTTTAACACTTTAGTTGGCATTCTATTAATGAGGTATACTGCAGTGGCAAAAGCCTCTCTCCAATATCTCATTGGTAGACCTGCCTGAGACAAAAGTGTTAACCCTGTCTCCACAATGTGCCTTTGTTTTCTCTCGACTAGACCATTTTGTTCAGATGTATGGGGACAAGTAGTCCTATGCACAATCCCTTTTGTGCTGAAGAACTCCTTTAGAGTTTTGAACTCTCCCCCACCATCTGTTTGAACAATCTTCACACAGTTATTATATTGTTTTTCAGCACTAGTGATGAAGTGCTTCATAGCATTACATGTATCTGATTTTGCCTTTAAAAAATATATCCAAGTATATCTGGTATGAGCATCAACAATGGATAGATAATACCTGTCCCCTTTTGATGAGTTGTGTGGAGATGGTCCCCACAAGTCAGCAGCCACAAGTTCAAGTGGTCTTTTATAGGTAGTTTCAGAAAACTGAAAAGGTAATTTGTGACTTTTGCCAATTTGGCAGTGTGTGCATACTGATAAATTGTGTAAAGATGAGAAAGAAATTTTGTTCTCATTCAACACTTGTTTTACAACATCATAACTAGGATGTCCCAATTTACAATGCCACATATGAAAAATATTGTCACATTTGACTTGATTCAAACTTGTGTTATTACAACAGACAGCATTATTACTATAGATGTTCTTTGTTCTCATATGGCTGAACTTGTACAAACCCTGATCCAGTTTACCCTGTAATAATATATCTTTACTCAGCATATCTCTGACTAAACAGACCTTAGGGTGAAACTCAAAATATACATGATTTTCTTTAGCAAATTGTGAGACACTTATTAAATTCTTTTTGATACTTGGCACTCTTAATAAATTATTGAGGTAGAGTAGCCTTGTACCTTGTATAGTGCCTGTTCCCACATGTGATATATTGACAGTTTCACCATTACCCATAGATACAGAATTCTTACCATTGTAGCTTTTGTTTCCTAAGTTGAGATTTTGTAAGTTGTTGGTAATGTGGTTTGTAGCTCCTGAGTCTGGAAACCAATCATCTGTGTTGATGTCCTCTGTCTTGGCTGTGTCATCTGTTGAGTTATCTGAACTATTTCTTGAATGATGATTAGTTTGTGCCATATTGGCTGTTGGCTGCCTGCTTGACTGCGCCTGTTGAGATGGATTGTAATCCTCCTTGAATCTGAAGTAGCATTTATTTGCCATGTGACCAAATTTTTCACAAATTTGGCATTTGACCCTGTTGTTGTTTGATGACCTTCCTCTGCCCCTGCCCCTTTGATTATAACCACCTCTAGGGTTTTGGTTGTTCTGATTGTTTTTCTGACCTTTATTCTTTGTGGTTGAAACATAGTTTGCAGAATAGTCTTCTTGCATAAGTCTTCTCTGTTCAACTCTGCCTTCATGTGCGAGGAGGGCTGAGTTGACATAGTCAAGATCAGGTAGGGTGGGTTGTGTGGCAATGAAAGTCACCAGAGATTCATATTCTTGGTCTAAACCATTGGTAATGATGAGAATCTGCTCACTGTTCGAGATATTGTGGCCAACAGCCTTGAGTCTGTCACACAGATTCTTGATTTTGGTAAGGTATTCTCTCATGCTCATATCATTTTTTCTCGTATTTTGTAGCTCTCTTCTGTAGTGCATGATTCTTGCTGATGACTGTGAGTTAAAAATTCTTTCAATAGATGACCATATCTCATATGATGTGTAGCAACCAACTAGTTGGGACAATAGGGTCTGACTAATGGATGATAGGAGCCAAGATGCAAGCAAGTTATCTTGTTTTTGGTACAATGTATATTCTGGGTTGCTAACAGTATTTCCAGTATCATCAGTGATGTTAATTGGTGGAATCTCTTTGGTTCCTTTTACATAATCCTGTAGATCATACCCTCTCAAGGCAATTTCTGTTTGATATTTCCATGTGATATAATTGTCTTCATCTAAAGGTGTGTTTATTGCTTGATTCTTAGGTCTGATCAAAACAGAATCTGATCTCTGATTGTCTTTGGATCTGTTGCCAGTGTTTGCTGAAGTGACATCTTCTCCTTCAGAAGCCATGGTGGATCAAGAATATGGATGACCAAGTTTCTTGATCAAGAAACTGGTATTGGTGGCCAAGAAATGACCAAATATGCAAGAAACTGGATGGTGCAGTGAGAAAACTGCTATATGTATTACTGTTTTATTGTAAAACAGTAATATATATACAGATTTTATATGTACCTCCAGATGTCGGAATCAGGAAAAATGCAACCAGAGGAAGAAATGATGATCTTGAATCTGATCTGCCTCTTGGATGGCACCGTGGGTTAGGAACAGGTGAACACGATTACTTGCAGCGATCTAGAGAAGGGTATCCTCCCCTATGATGACAATATTCTGAGGGGAGAATCAATTCCCAAAAGGAAAATCTGCCGTTTGGCAATGAAGCTCCGATACCATAAAAGAAAGTTTAAAATGAAAAATAGTTTCTTTTATTCAGTAAATGAATTCGATACAATACAACACATCTCACTACTGTATTTATACAAAGCAAACAGGCAAAGAGATAAAAAGGAGAAATGGGCTGCGGTCCAAGGCCCATTAACACAAAGACAAGTCGAATAAGCTTATATCCTTTAACACATACGAACTGATTCTTATTACTGGGAACAAAGAATATGGAAGTTTGCACATTCTAGAAATCTTTGTACAGTACTTACAGCCAAACAAACACAATAAACTATATATTGAATCAATACAAATAATTAAAGTCCGCTATAATAAGGCACACCAGTTTGAGGCAACCAATTATCTCCAGAAATGAAGTTGCTCACGGTGAAATTCAAAGCATCGTTGCTACTAATGGACTTATGATAACCGGTCCAAGTCACTCGTCCACTAGTCTCCGAACCCGCACCCGTATTGCTATACTCAGCGTAATAAAGAGTACTCAACGCAAAGGATCCGCTCCAGGGCATCCAACCGGTCGGGTCTATCAAACTGCCCAAAACGGATTTCATGATAACAGTTCTTGAATACTCCTTCCATGGTCTTCCCAGATAAGTCTTGGTCGATCCAAGATTTTCTGCAGGGGCAACACTACACATATGAATGGAAATGCCTGTGTTTTGATTTGGATCGGTTCGGCCTTGGGCGGTGATTGTGTTGCTTTGACCCTTCATTGGTAGCCTGGGGTATATGTTACAGTTTTGAAAAACTACCGCAGCATTGCCGAATATGAAATCTACAGTACCGTAGATGTCGCAGTCTCTGTAAAATTGTCTTAGTGAATGTGTGTAGAGAGTGTCTTGATATCCTTCGAAACTGCAACTGTGAAAGGTTGATAGATCAGCTCCACTTCTTAAAGCTACTGCTTGGTGCTTTATAGCTCCGGCTGTGTTTCTGAATGTCATGTTTATCGCTACGAATCCTTGGCCAACCACAGCTGCAAAAAAAAAAATGCAATGAAAAGGTTATGTTTGGCGTGTATTTTGAGAAAGGATGGACTGATATCAAATTTAAAGGAAATTAAATGATATATACCAAACGTGGGAGAATTGAAAGTTGTCCATCCATCAACATTGTTATGGTCTCCAGTAACAACTGTTTGGTTGATTCCATCTCCGACCATCATAAGATACTTCTTGTTCTTCGCTATAGACACATACTCTTTGTAGAGGCCAGCGGATACAAAGATCATATGATAACCATTTGCTCCGTTTGTGTTATTAGGCGCTTTGTTCACGGCTTCAGTTATGGTCTTAAAATCACCAGTCCCGTCTTGACTGACAACCACCATGTCCGTAACCAAGACCGAACCGCCGGAGGATGACTGAAGCAACTTCCTTCCTGTTCTTTTCTCGAATTTAGCAAGATTCTTTTTGGACATTTTTAAAGGTAGTTCACCGTTAGGTCCCATTTCTGCTTCATGAAAAAGCATCAGTTTTCTACCTTTGCCTGGTGTGTTGCTATTATGATGTGGCTTCTTTGGAATGCTCGAAGGACCTTTTGATCCATTGTTAGTGGATGGCTTCTTATTCGGATTGGTCCATGCATGTTTAAACAGTGCTAGGGAGACACTGCTCAGCTTGGTGCCTGTTAATGTTGAATAATGGAATCCATTCTTAATTTAGGCATCTATCTATCTAGATGATGGATGCAGATCATAACAAGAATGCTAATAAGGATCTAGCATGCATGAATGAGCTGATAGAGAATTAAATCAAAAATAATATATAGTTAAAAGAGTGGGTAGAGTAGGTAGGTAGCTAGTGCAATAATTACATACCATTTGCTAAAGAAGTTGAAAGATCGTTCTGGACAGTGGAAGCCGCAGTAGACTCCTGTAGACTTTGCAGACAAGTTTGTTGGTTGGTTAAAACAGCATCGAGCAGAGCTTGTAAGGCTTCTGCTTGAGAATCAGGAAGCTGGCTACTAGTTGCAGGAGTTAAAGTGGAGGTGGCAGAAGATAAAAAGTCGATGTTCAAATCAAACAGGAGCTGGCAGTCATGCAGTGCCATGACTGCAGAAGAGCTTATACTAGTAGAGAGATGTTCATTGATCGAGTTAAGGAATTTGGTGGAGTCGGAAAGGGAAGAGGAAAGGGAGTAGGTGCTGTACGAATATAAGTTTTGTGCAGGTTGACTCGAGAAGAAGGACTTGCAGAACTCCGGGTCGGGTGTATAACTGCATGCTGTTTCTGGGCTTACTTTTGTCGAAGGATCAGGGATGTTTCCCGATGAGGTTGCTGCCATGTTACTACTGACTAACAAGAGTAGTAATGTCATCATCAGAGCTATCGGTTTATAATTACAACAACAACAACACATTTTCATTCCTTTACTTCTTTTCTACTCTTTCTCTTTATTTGGTTACAATTTGATGGTATAGAATTGGAGTTGTTTATCTGTTTATATAGACAGAGGTGGTCTGCATGAAATCACAAGTCCTAGAGAACATGCATGCACGAGTCTAGCTATTGAGACATGTTCAAATCAAATATCGTGTTTTTCTTTTTCTTTTTATTATTATTATTCTGAACTTGTTAGTTGTGAGGAATGTCAAAAGGAATTTAGTTGTTATAGTTTGTTGCATTACATATTTTCTACGAAATAAATGATGATCTATCACTGTCTACAAATCTCCGTTTGCAGATTTTTTTTGTTGCCGATATTTCCATGATATCAACTATGGTTCCCTGCTCATAACACGGTAAGTCCATAAGCTTGAAGGCGTACCTTTTCATTTTTGAGCTATTCATTTAACATATCCATCTAAACCTAAAATTTGTAACACAGAGAAACATGTTCAGTTGACTGACATTATGCTATGTTTGTCTTTGTTTTCTGTACTGCGATATCCTATATTGAAGTTGAGGATTATGCTCCTAACCTTTTTCAATGTTTGATATACATCACACCCTAATTTGTAGTCTGAACTAGCAATGTTTTGAACTTACGAACCATGACCGTTCCTTCAGGTTTTCCATCTATGTTTCTCAAGTAAATAAAATGTAAGAATAACACCGTGTAAAACTAGCAAGGTTTGGACAAATAAACACCTATGTGTTCATTTAATTATTCTTTGAAGTCTTAGACCATCTAACGAAGTAGATGAAGATCACGAATTGGATATGGGAGAATGAACTTGGATAAAGTTTAAAATTATGAGTTATTAGATTATAGTCAATCACCCTAATCCATTAGAATCAAGTCTAAGCTGCTATAGCTCTGTATCACCAACCAAATTAATAGCAACAAGACAATCATTTGCAATCATTTACATTCTAACTACCGGCATGTACTCTAAATTGTGCACTACACTATTTTTAATATGACTATATAAAGATACGACTTAGATGATGACATTGTCTAATTAAATTAGAAATTGACATAACTACGAATAGAGTAACAAACATGGATAATGCGACTATTTGGCCTTAAAATTATTACAGCTCCTACTTGTTCTAGGGCTCCTTCCTGGATACTAACAAGGACGTAAGCTTGTTTCAGTCTTTTCGTCTACATCTCGTCTGCTTTTATTGGACATTACTTTTTTGAAGTTTCCATCCAACATAAAGCCATAAGCTATGCACCCCTGATCGGGCAGGTTTAACTTTTAAGAGTATAAAAACCCTTTCAGCATGATATTAATATGCAAACAAAACCTTTTGATATGCAGAAACGACTGTTATTTTTGTCTTTGTTCCCACTTTTCACTGTGTTCTATATAGACTCATCCCGGCTTTTGTACAATATTATTTAGATATTGCTTAAAAGTCACGTCCTAAGGTAACAGGGATAATTATGTGCCTTTTATTTAGAGTTATGAAAGTAGGTAATCCCATAAGGCTTTCAAACAGAAGGAACTTCGTTCAGCTACTGAGGATTAGACAGGTTACCCAATGTATTTATTCGGCTATTGGCTCGAAGTCTTGTATCAGAAGAGAAAGCACAACCGAGTCTTCAGCTATCTTATACCCTAGTTTCGAACAGCTCATCTATCAGAAGAGAAAGCACAACTGAGTCTTCAGCTATCTTATACCCTAGTTTCGAACAGCTCATCACCGCAAGATTATGAGATATCGAACGGTGGATATCTATTGTTAATTATTGATTCGGATTACCAATACTTGGGCTGGGCCTGATTTGTTCTATGCTGTATAAATAGACTTGTGTACAATTGTATCAAATGATTCATTTTTGACAATCAGTATCAATACAATTGATCTATTTTACAATTCTCATTATATCATAATATGGTATCAGAGCAACACGCCTAAAGGCATCTATTTTCCGCACCAATCATCATTGAGACGAAGTAGCACTTCGTTCCCCTCAGAATCGATTCTCATCACTGGGGATTTACCTCTCCGATCAAGAATAGTGTCCGTACCCTGACTTTGCCTTGCCAAGAAGGGATCAGATCATTGTCTTCATCTCCACTTCTGGCTGCACAGTCAAGATCCCCCAGCATCGCATCAAGAAAGCACCAGACAACTTTCTGATTGCGCCAAGATCCCCTGATTCTTTTTCCTGTTCAAGAAACAAGGTAATAATCAGTTCTTTCTGAAATGGATCATAATGAAGATGATGTAACATCTGTAACATCAAGAAATGAGGAAAGGGAAACTGCACCATCCCTTGTCAAACTCAAGAGTAATGTCATAACCATCCCTCTTGATGAAGATAACTACATCTTATGGAAGTACCAAATTGATACAGCCTTGAAAGGGCATGGCCTCCAAGATTATATCAATGGCACCTTGTCCATTCCACCTGTCATGAAAAAGGACAAAGAAGGAAATGCTGTTACCAACCCTGATTATGCAAATTATCAAAGGCAAGACAGTCTATTATCTTCATGGTTATTATCCTCTATCAGCCCTAGCCTACTGTCATAAGTTGTTGGATGCAATTCTTCTCATGAAATATGGTCATGCATTGAACAGATTTTCAATTCTCAATCAGCAGTAAGGATAATGCACTACAAGAGACAACTACAAAATGCAAGAAAGGAAGACTCAAACATGAGAGACTACATTGCTAGAATCAAGAATCTATGTGATAAACTAAGTGCAGTAGGTCACAAGATTTCTGATAGTGAACAAATTCTCACTATAACTAATGGCCTAGATGATGAATACGAGTCAGTGGTTACTTTTATTGCATCTCAAAAGACCCTTCCAGACCTATAGTACGTACAGTCAGCCCTTATTGCTCATGAAGGAAGAATAGAACATAGAAGGGCTATACAATCTGAAATATCAGTCAATTACGCATCTGGTTTCAACTCAAGAAACAAGAGTCAGCAAAAATCCACACAAAGCCAAAACTCTAAATCTGATAGCCAACAACCAAGAAACAATCAACCTCAAAGAGGAAGGGGCAGAGGAAGGAATAACTACAATAACAGAGTGAAATGTCAAATATGTGAAAAGTTTGGCCATGTAGCCAACAAATGCTATTTTAGGTTCAACTCTGAATTTAACATAGAACAGCCAAACCAAAAGGGACCTAACATCAATATGGCTCAAATAAATCAGCAGTCAAAAACTAATGGTGATGGTTTCAAAGCACAAGGCAGCAATGGTGATGACTCAGTCAAAACAGAAGATCTAAATGTAGAAGACTGGTACCCAGACTCAGGTGCAACAAACCATGTCACCAATAACCTTCAAAATCTAAATCTTGGAAACAAAGGCTACTCAGGTATGGAAAATATAACTATGGGCAATGGTGAAACAATAGGTATATCACATATTGGAATTGGCAGTATCATAGGAAAAAGGGAATTATTTTTAAACAACTTACTAAGAGTACCCAAAATCAAGAAAAACTTGATAAGTGTTTCTCAATTTGCCAACGACAATAATGTATACTTTGAGTTTCACCCTAATTTTTGTTTAGTTAGGGACTTACTGAATAAAAACATATTATTACAGGGTAGTTTGGACAGAGGCTTATACAAATTCACTTCCATCAAGTCCAATAAGGATCATATAGGAAGAAACTGGTGTAATCATATCAATACTAGCATGTTAAGTAATAGAAATGTTGTTGAACATTGGCACAAGAAACTAGGACATCCCAGTAACGATATTGTAAAAAGGATTCTAAAAGATAATAAAATAGAATTTGATAATACACCTGTTTCTGAGATCTGCACACACTGCCAGATTGGCAAAATACACAAATTACCATTTGATAGGTCTGAAACTGTGCATAGTCAGCCATTGAGCCTGATTGCAGCAGATCTATGGGGTCCAGCACCACATGTCTCATCCCTGGGTCACAGGTACTATCTTTCCTTAGTTGATGCTTATTCCAGGTATACATGGATATTCATTCTCAAATCCAAGTCTGAAACTTATAATATAATGAAAGATTTTATTACTTTTATTGAAAGACAACTTAATTACAGTGTAAGAATTATTCAAAGTGATGGAGGAAAAGAATTCTTACCTCTCAAACCCTTTTTTCAAGAAAAAGGCATTCTTCATAGAGTCACATGTCCTCATACATCAGAGCAAAATGGGTTAGTAGAAAGAAAGCACAGACATATAGTAGACACTTGTCTAACATTAATGTCTCAAGCATCTATGCCAATGAAATACTGGAGTGATGCATTCTACACATCAGTTTATCTTATAAACAGAATGCCCACTAAATTTTTAAAGGACATGTGTCCCTATGAGAAAATTTATGGCATAAAACCAAATTATCATTTTTTGAAAACTTTTGGGTGTCTATGCTTCCCATACCTCAGGCCTTACAACAGGCATAAGTTAAGTTTAAGGTCTAGTCCCTGTACTTTTTTAGGTTACACTAATAATCAAAAAGGGTACAAGTGTTTAGACAGCAAGGGGAGGATTTATATATCAAGACATGTTGTATTTAATGAACACATATTTCCTTTTGCAGAAAAAGGAGTCACTGCCAAAAGAAAATCAGACACTTCAAGTCTTATAGTTCAACCTATTCCGGTCTTATCTGAAGATTTCCCCATAAGCAACAACAAAAATCAAGTCTCAACAGAGAAACATATCTCAGATACCAGAGCTGAATACAGTTCTGACATGACACCACAACCACATGAAGACACACTGCAAACTGAAGATAACAGAAACAACACATCCAATGAGAATGAGACTTCAGAAAACATATCAAGTGAAAGTGATCATACACAACAACATGATATCATAGCCACTGGTCATCATATGACAACAAGGTCGAAAAGTGGGATTTTTAAACCAAAATTATACTCTGCTTCTATCAGTGACACAGAACCACAAAATTATGAAGAAGCCATCAAACATGATAAATGGAAGCAGGCCATGAATGAGGAATATCATGCTCTCACAAAGAATCAAACATGGAGTCTAGTTGACCAACCAAAGGACAAAAACATTGTGGGATGCAAATGGACCTACAAAATTAAGAAAAATGCAGATGGCAGCATAGCCAAGTACAAAGCCAGACTTGTCGCAAAAGGTTACTCACAACAATTCGGTTTTGACTTCAACGAGACTTTCTCTCCTGTTGTAAAACCCACTACCATTCGACTCGTACTAACCTTAGCCTTGTGTAAAAATTGGCAAATAAGACAACTAGATGTTTGCAATGCCTTTTTAAATGGAGATTTACATGAAGAAGTTTTTATGCAGCAGCCAGAAGGATACATCACAAATGATAATAAAGTATGCAGACTACACAAAGCTATTTATGGTCTGAAACAAGCATCAAGATCATGGCATGAGAAACTGAAAGCAACTCTATTAAAATTTGGATTCACTCCTACTAAATCTGACAGTTCTCTATATATGAAGAACAATGGCAACCTCATTTATCTACTTGTTTATGTTGATGATATCATTATCACTGGAAATAATGATAGTGATATCACCAACACAATACATCTTCTTGACAAAACTTTCTGCATCAAGGATCTAGGGGATATAAATTATTTCCTGGGCATACAAGTCACAAGGAAAACAAAATCAGAAATATTCATGTCTCAAAAGAAATACATTGGTGAAATTCTAAAAAGAGCCAACATGAATGAAGCCAAGAGTTTACCTACTCCTATGATCTCTAACTTGCATTTATCTAAACACAGAGGTGAAGCCATCGAGAACGCCAAACAATATAGAAGCATTGTCGGCGCCCTACAGTACGCTACTATAACCAGACCAGACATCTCCTATAGTGTGAATAAAGTGTGTCAACACATGCAAAACCCCCTTGACGAGCACTGGAAGGCGGTTAAACGCATTCTCAGATACTTAAAAGTGACTCAAGACCACGGATTATCTCTAAAAGCTTGCAATGACATTAATATAAACGCTTACAATGATGCAGATTGGGCAAGTGATGTGGATGACCACAGATCCACCTCTGGATATTGTGTTTTTCTCGGACCAAACCCTATTTCATGGTGCACAAAAAAGCAAGCCACCACATCTCGCTCTAGCACAGAGGCAGAGTACAGATCTCTGGCAAGTGTCACCGCTGAAATCACCTAGATTGAAGCACTAATGACTGAATTAGGGTTCAGAGCTCAAAGAAAGCCTGTTGTGTGGTGTGACAATCTGAGCACCATCTCTCTCTCAACTAACCCCATACAACACTCGCGTACAAAACATATTGAGATCGATCTACATTTTGTACGCGAGAGGACGGAAGCTGGAAAATTGGATGTAAGACATGTTCCCTCATATTATCAACGAGCTGACATTCTAACTAAAGCTCTTTCAGCTAGAAATTTTCTCAGATTAAAAGATGAGCTAAAAGTTTCGCAAGACAAAGGATGAAAGAGGGGAGAACGAGAAAACCCTAGACAGAATTGAGGGCGGCTATCAAAAGAGAAAGCACAACCGAGTCTTCAGCTATCTTATACCCTAGTTTCGAACAGCTCATCACCGCAAGATTATGAGATATCGAACGGTGGATATCTATTGTTAATTATTGATTCGGATTACCAATACTTGGGCTGGGCCTGATTTGTTCTATGCTGTATAAATAGACTTGTGTACAATTGTATCAAATGATTCATTTTTGACAATCAGTATCAATACAATTGATCTATTTTACAATTCTCATTATATCATAATATCTTGTACATGACACATAAAGCTCAGGGAACGGATATGGGAGAACTATTTTGGACAAGGTTTGAAAAATGTAAAATGCATTATGTCATAGTCAATGGTATTTAAGGAAAAATATACGACACTAAAATTTACTATGGTAAGATAATCGTTTGCTGCCATCTGAGTTTTAACTACCAGCACACAACGGCAAACATACGGTAACCGATGCCCTTTTTGACGTCGGTAAAACAAAGTTGAAAACTAAGGGGTCGTTTGGTTTATTTTGTATTTTATGTTTTGAGTTTTCAACATTCATTACAAAATATGAGAAGAATGAAGGAAGGTCGGCAGGGATGAACGGAAGATTGGAGGGGACCACGAAATGGATGGAGGAACGACGGAAGCATGAATTGTTGCTCGTGCTTCCGTTTTTCTCAAAACACGAAAAATGAAAAAAAGTTGTTTTCTATTTTGTGTGTTAAATTTGTTTTCTAAAATGGCCATTTTTCATAATATACATGCGTCGTGCGTATTCTTGTATGGACGAAAACTCAAAACTAAAAACGGTAAACCAAACATAGCCTAAAGTTTTGACGACATATCGACACATTCGATGGAGTAAGTCACATACGGCACGTCGACGCTTGCTTACCGACATCAAATCGACGCTATGGCGATGTCATTTTACTGACGACATGCCGATGCACATTATACATCCGTATCGACGTCATTTCAGAATGTCAAATTTGAATTTACCAACGATGTGCCGATGCCATACCTACGTCATTCTTGAAACATTTTTGTAGCATTTTCGCTACGTTTCTGACCAGCAGGTCATACATCCACATAACTGCACAATATTTCAACTAAATCCACATCGAATAACATTATAATATAGCAATATGCCACCATTATATCATAAATAAACACTATTGCTAAATTCATTAACCAGACAATGTGACGCAGCCTACAGGATCAAACAACTCCTGAATTGATGAATTCGCGGAAAATGAATCGGTGAAACAAAATGAATCGATGGATTGAAGATACCCAAGTGCCCAAATCCGTTGATCTCTCGAGATACCGGATTCTAGCTATCTTCAACACGTTGATCGCGCACGATGCCGCATTAGAAGATCTACGATTCTTCGACGTTGATCTCGCGCACGAGATTCCGTGAACCGGCTTCAAGTTCGTTGATTCGAGCGCACTCGAATAACCGAAGATGGAGAAAGGAGATAACACTCAACTTCCAATTTTAATGGTGGCACAAAGCACAAACCAAATTTTATTCACAAATCAGTTAACTTTACAAATGACAACTCACCCCTATTTATAGGGAAAGTTACAACACCATATGACTTAACAATACACAACAACAACGACTTAAGGAAAGCGGTACAACAATTACAACACAAGTGACATAGCAAAACAAACGACTTAGCAAAACAAACGACATAAAAGAAACGACCTAACAA
The DNA here is from genome assembly GCA_030737815.1 of Allium fistulosum. Taxonomy (NCBI): domain Eukaryota; kingdom Viridiplantae; phylum Streptophyta; class Magnoliopsida; order Asparagales; family Amaryllidaceae; genus Allium; species Allium fistulosum. The sequence continues at coordinate 895,086,845 of CM060907.1, read as the reverse complement.
CATTACGCGACTTAACATCAGCGACCTAAGAAATGTTCGCGACCTAACTCTCGTTTGCGACCTAAGGAAGCGACATAAGAATTCTTCAGCGACTTATCATCATCTTCATAAGAAACTGGAGCTCAGCATCCAATCAACGACTTAAAGCAAGTTCGCGACCTAACAATCTTCTTCCCTCTGCTCTACTCGCGACTTACTGGATGTTGTTTGCGACATAAGTAAACTGGAAGCTCACGACCTAAAGAAAGTCGTTTGCGACTTAGAGTTTGTTCGCGACCTAATCGGCAGCGACCTAATTGCTCGCGACCTACTGGATCTTGCTCTGCTTGTTCGCGATTTAGGGCTGGAACAACATATTGGATTTGCGAATCCTGGAGCGGCTTCGATCTCGCGTCCTGAGGTATGTCGCACTGCATCATTCTCCCCTGGTTGAAAAGAATTCGACCTCGAATTCACGATCTCCTCTTCTTCGACAAGCTTTTCCCCATAATACGGAATTAAGTATTTGACATTGAAAACATCAGAAGTATGAACATTTTCCGGCAACCTTAACTGATACGCATTATCATTGATCTTCTTCACGATTTCTATCGGACCAATCTTTCAAGCTTTCAACTTGTTGTAAGTTCCAACTGGAAAACGATCTTTCGTCAATATTGCGTAAACAAAATCACCCTCTTTGAAGTCCACACTCCTTCTCTTCTTATCTGCCAATTGCTTATACTTCTCATTTGACTTAAGCAATCGTTCATGAACAATCCTGTGACACTCCTGCAACTCATTCACGAAATCACATGCTCGTTTAACAACCCCTTTCTGAAGTGGAACTGTCGACAAATCCAACGGTCCCTTCGGAATTGCTGAATATACTACTTGAAATGGACTGAACCCAGTACTTCGATTAACGGCATGATTATGTGCGAATTCTGCCTGACACAATTTCACATCCCAGCTCTTCAAATTATCCTTCACAAGACATCTCAACAAGTTTCCCAAAGATCTGTTCACTACTTCCGTTTGCCCATCCGTTTGTGGATGATAGGCGCTACCAAAATTCAGCTTAGTCCCAACCATCTTCCACAGACTCAACCAAAAATGACTTAGAAATCGAGTATCCCGGTCAGAAACAATAGACTCAGGTACTCCATGTAGTCGATAAACTTCTTTAAAGAACAATTGAGCCACACGGACTGCATCAGCGGTCTTCTTACAAGCTATGAAATATGCCATCTTCGAAAATCTATCCACCACAACATATATAGAATCATTCCCTTGTTGAGTTCTTGGCAAACCCAAAACGAAATCCATGCTAACATCAACCCATGGTCTAGTAGGCACGGGCAATGGCATATACAATCCTGCATTCGTAGCTGTCCCTTTGGAAACTTGACATATGTGACATCTCTTCACAAATATTTCAACTTCTTTCCTCATGGAAGGCCAAAAATATGATTGAGAAATCAACTGTAAGGTACGATCTCTTCCCACATGACCTTCTTCATGCAATTCCTTCACAATCTTCATTCGCAAACTGCACTCTGGTATACACAACCGATTTCCCTTGAATAGAAAACCTTCTACCAACACATACTCATCCGTCCTCCCTTTCTCAACTTCATCTACAATCTTGGCAAAGTAAGGATCCTCAATAAACAAATCTGGAAATACATCAAACCCCGTCACTTCAACTCTCATCGTAGTTAACAAATGATTTCTTCTACTCAATGCGTCTGCCACACGATTTGTAACTCCCGACTTATGCTTTACAACAAATGTAAACTGTTGCAAGTATGCGATCCATGAAGCATGTCTGGCTGCAATCTTATCCTGTCCCTGCAAACGTTTCAATGCTTCATGGTCAGTATACAACACAAACTATTTATGAAACAAATAGTGTCTCCAATGCTTGATGGCTTGGACAATAGCATAGAACTCCAAGTCATAGGTACTGTATCTTGTCTTGGCTCCTGAAAGCTTTTCACTGAAATAGGCAATTGGACGACCCTTCTGACTCAACACTCCTCCAATTCCAACTTTGGATGCATCTGTATGTAACTCAAATAGTAACTGAAAATCCGGGTATCTAAGAATCGGTGTTGTAGTCAAGAGTGTCTTGATCTGTTGAAAAGCAGAATCAGCCTCTTCAGTCCACACAAACTGCTTTCCTTTCATACAATCTGTCACTGGTGCCATCACACTACTGAAATGTGGGATAAACCTTCGGTAGAATGATGCTAAACCATGAAAACTTCTCACTTCAGTTACAGTCCTGGGTTGTGGCCAATCCTTGATTGCTTCAACTTTACTTTGATCCACCTGGATACCTTCCTTGGACAATACATACCCCAAGAACAAAACACTGTGCGTCATAAATATGCACTTCTTTGTTGCCGCGTAAAATTGCTCCTGTCGAAGTATCATCAACACTTCCCGCAAGTTTTGTAGATGCTCTTCTGTGTTTCCACAGTATATCAATATATCATCAAAGTATACCACCACGAACTTTCCAATAAACGGTCGAAAGATCTGATTCATCACTCTCATAAAAGTACTAGGTGCATTCGAAAGACCAAATGGCATGCCTAGCCATTCATACAACCCCTCCTATGTCTTAAAGGCTGTCTTCCATTCATCCCCTGATCGAATTCGAATCTGATGATACCCACTCTTCAGATCAATCTTTGAAAAGATAGCAGCTCCACTCAACTGATCTAACAAGTCGTCCAATCTTGGCATCGAGAATCTGTACCTCACCGTAATCTTGTTTAGTGCTCGACTATCTGTACACATTCTCCAAGTTCCATCCTTCTTTGGAACTAACAAGGCTGGTACTGCACAAGGACTTAAACTTTCTTGTATGCGCCCTTGTTCAAGTAACTCTTCCACCTGCCTTCTCAACTCTTCGTGCTCCTTTGGACTCATTCTATAATGTGGTCTATGTGGTAACACAGCTCCCGGAACAAGATCAATCTGGTGTTGTATGTCTCTCAACGGTGGTAACTCTTTTGGTAATTCTTCAGGAAACACATCTTCAAATTCCTGCAACACTGGCTTAACTTCCTCAGGAATTTCTACCGCTTCACTACTTTCACGTCCAATCAATAGAAATACTTCAGGGCTATCCTCTACTTCTTTGACAAATTCCTTCAATGATAACAGAGTCTTTAGTTCCTCGATTTCCTCCAACTTGCTTTCACTTTGTTGTTGCCTTTTAGGAACTAAAGTGATTCTAGTGCCATCGAACATGAAACTATAGCAGTTAGTCCTACCATCGTGTTGCACGGCTCTATCGAACTGCCACGGTCTTCCCAACAACAAATGACATACATCCATATCCACCACGTCACACCAAATTTCATCTTTATACTTCTTTCCGATGGAAAAAGTTACACAAGCTCTTCAACCAACCTTCACTTCCCCACCTTTCCTCAGCCAAGCCAATTTGTAGGGTTTGGGATGCTTCTCTGTCTTTAACGCCAACTTCTTTACGGCTTCTGTAGAGATGATGTTATCACAACTCCCTGCATCGATAACAAACTTACAAACTTTTCCCAAAATAGTGCATGTCGACTGAAAAATATTACTCCGCAACCAACTAGTCTCCTCTTCCTACTTTGACGTCAAGTAAGATCTCCTCATCATTAAAGAATATCCCTCGTCTCCCGTCAATAATTCTTCTTCCTCCTCAACCTGTGGTGAATTGGAACATTCTACTTCTGCATCCTCATCCTCAACCTTTGCAACCATCGCTCGCTTCTTAGGCTTCGGGCATTCATTGCTCTTATGTCCAAACTCCTGACAGTTATAACACTTGAAATTGTTGTTGACCTTGGTCTTAGCAGCTTCATTGACAACCGGTTTACTAACAGCCTTGGAAACATTAGTATTGCTACTAGCCCCCTTTACTTGATTGCTCGAACTTATAAACGCACCACCTCCTCTTCTACCTCGCTTCTCCCAAGCTAGAGCCTTCTGGTGTGCTTCAGCAACGGATCTCGGATCAAACATATTTACCATATCCTGAATTTGCATTCTCAATCCTCCCACAAATCTGGATGTCAACTGTTCCTCCGTTTCCATGATATCGTTTCTAGCAATCAGTAGATAAAACTCATCTGCATAATCATTTACCGACTTTGTCCCTTGTCTCAAATTCTGTAAGCGCTGATACAGAAGTGACTGATAATTATAAGGCAAGAAAGTAGCCTTCATCAACTTCTTCATCTTTTTCCATGAAACAATCTTCGACTTTCCCATTCTTTCCCGTGTAAGTTTAGTTTGTTGCCACCATGCCATAGCTCTTCCCCTCAATCGTGTAGCAACCAACTTAACTCTACGATGCTCGGGTACTTCCTTGAAGTCAAAAATTTCTTCAACATTTGATAACCAATCCAGAAACTCTTCCTCTAGCATTCCCCCTTTGAATTCTGGAATCTCTGTTTTCATCCCCGACTCCCATCGACGATCATCTTCATAATCTCTATTTCGATTTCGCCCTTGGCCACGGTTTCGACAAGAGCTACTCCCACTATCACTGGATTCCTCCAAATCTGACGTATGTCGATGTCGATTCTGACCATCAACATTTCTACTACACCGCACGTCTCTTTCTCCCAAAACTGACGGTTCTCTTCTTTCCCGATCCGAGGGCGGTGACATTCTTCTCCTCTTGGAATTTGACGGCGAAATTCTATGTCCACCTTGATTTGAACTTGGCGATGCTCTTTGTCGAGTTTGATTCATATCCATCATGAGCCTTTCCAATCTACCAATTCCCTCATCAAACTTCTCATTGAATTTATCACTAATTCGTTGCTCCATTTGTTCAGCATCTTCTCTTCGATACACATTTGCAACATTCTGATGACGATTAACTCTTCTTGGAGGCATTGTCAAATCTTCAACAAATCCAAACACACAAACTTCAAATCTCGAAACTTCACACCCAACGAACTTGGAAAAGTTCGTCTCCTGGCTCTGATACCAAATGACGCAGCCTACAGGATCAAACAACTCCTGAATTGATGAATTCGTGGAAAATGAATCGGTGAAACAAAATGAATCGATGGATTGAAGATACCCAAGTGCCCAAATCCGTTGATCTCTCGAGATACTGGATTCTAGCTATCTTCAACACGTTGATCGCGCACGATGCCGTGCTAGAAGATCTACGATTCTTCGACGTTGATCTCGCGCATGAGATTCCGTGAATCGGCTTCAAGTTCGTTGATTCGAGCGCACTCAAATAACCGAAGATGGAGAAAGGAGATAACACTCAACTTCCAATTTTAATGGTGGCACAAAGCACAAACCAAATTTTATTCAAAAATCAACTAACTTTACAAATGACAACACACCCCTATTTATAGGGAAAGTTACAACACCATATGACTTAACAATACACAACAACAACGACTTAAGGAAAGCGGTACAACAATTACAACACAAGTGACATAGCAAAACAAACTACTTAGCAAAACAAACAACATAAAAGAAACGACCTAACAACATTACGCGACTTAACATCAGCGACCTAAGAAATGTTCGTGACCTAACTCTCGTTTGCGACCTAAGGAAGCGACATAAGAATTCTTCAGCGAATTATCATCATCTTCATAAGAAACTAGAGCTCGGCATCCAATCAACGACTTAAAGCAAGTTCGCGACCTAACAATCTTCTTCCCTCTGCTCTGCTCGCGACTTACTGGATGTTGTTCGCGACATAAGTAAACTGGAAGCTTGCGACCTAAAGAAAGTCGTTCGCGACTTAGAGTTTGTTCGCGACCTAATCGGCAGTGACCTAATTGCTCGCGACCTACTGGATCTTGCTCTGCTTGTTCGCGATTTAGGGCTGGAACAACATATTGGATTTGCGAATCCTGGAGAGGCTTCGATCTCGCGTCCTGAGGTATGTCGCGCTTAATCACAATGTCAATATCATAAACACGTCATCCTAATTCAAAATCATCCCAATACAACATCATCCAAACACAACACCGTGAACAATACATTCCAAAGAAATCCATCAATAATACATTATATATCAATATACAATGCAAAAATAAATATTTACTCGTCCATGCATTCTCTCCTCCATCATCATTGTCATCATCTATGCTTTCGGATTTCGATAATATATGTAGCGTCTCTTTTTATTGATCTCTTTGCATTGTATAAAGGAATAAAAACCATTATGAAAATTGTATAATACATTAAGAACTCTTTGTAGTGTTTATCTACGCTTAACATAAATGAGTAATTAGCCCATGTGTACTTAGTGTGGATTATACTTCCGTTCTCAATGATGAAAACTTCTCCAAACAACCATGCTACTACCTACGAATGCTGTCAATTTTTTTTACATAATCAGAAAAACTCTCGATCCAAACAAACTTTTAATTAGGCAAATCCTCTTTATAAGTTGAACCAAACAAACTTTCAACCCACAAGGACTACAAAATTAGAAATGTATCTTGGTGACACTTTATATGAAATCCCCTTTATAAGTTCAACCCAAACAAACTTTCAATTAGTCAAATACAAGGGTGAAGTGTTACTAATTTTTTAAACATTTACCTTTGAAATGCGGCTGTAATTGGGCTTAGGGTCCGCTCTTTTAGCAATAGCCATGCTGAGTGTACTGAATACATGTTCTGACACTTCATTTGTTATCACCACTTTAAGGTTTTGCATCTTATCTATTCTTTAGAATTTTGTACATATACAAGGCCTGCCCAAACGTATTCAATGTCCTGGTCCAATAAAGAAAATTGTGTTTTTTTTGCCCCTATGTTTCATAAACAACACATACACAGAGCAACATTTGCTGAATAATATAAACTGCGGTTATATGAATGAACCTTATAATATTGGAAGTTAGGCAAGCTCATCATTTTAGAAAGCATCAAATCATAAATGTTTGATTTTCAGTTTATCAATCGTTCTAATTCTTTCCTAGTTCACCTTAAGTGCATGAAAACAAACTGTCTAAAGTTGAACTCTTCTAGCTATTAGAAAATAAATTACAAAGTTGCAAAACAAAATATCATGACTCTGTACCGGACTAAATTATCACACTAAAAAAGAAAGATCATTGATATTTTTTATTTTATTTTCTAGAAATATACACTAGTCCCATAATAGTCTAAGCATGGTGCTTGGACCATGCAACAGTGCTAAACTAAAAGTACACATTTAAAGAACTAAAAATCAATGAAAAGGATGAGATTTAAATATTATATATATATATATATATATAATATATATTTAAATATATACTTGTAAATATATATTATACTGTAAATAATAATAGAATATATGTATACATACAATAAATGCTTTCGCCCTAAAAACTTGTTTTTTTCGGTTTAAACTTATTTAATGATTAAAAAGGTTTTTGTTAATTAATTCCATACGGAATTAGTAATTTATTTTTATAATTTCCAAAAACAAAATGGTAGTGTATTTTGTATTAAACTTATGTACTTACATATTATAAATAAATATATGAATTTATTATATGTATAAACTAATTTTAAAATAAAAAAATATTCTATAAATGCAACTTAAATATAAAAAATGTTTTTTCAATTTCCAGAGTCTTATATGAGTAGATAAATTTTTTTGAAATATAGAATATACTTAATACATTGTTATTTCTTATGAATTTGGTTTTAACTAAGAGCATTTAATAATATCTATATTTTATTTTTGAAAAAAAATAATTTTTTAATTAATCAAGGTCATGAGCATCAATATCATATATTGATAAATGTATTTATAACTATTATATACACACTTTTTAGTATTATTCAGTACACATCAAATAAAATTTTATAATTAATATTTCACAGTTATTAATTGAATTAATTAATTTATAACAATTATAATTTAATTAAATCAAATAGCAATAGGAGTATTCAATGTTTCGTTTATGTGACTCTTAGGTCTAAATTCGGTCAGCGATTAATATCAAACAATTTGAATATTAACGTTCACACGTCACTTTGCAGGTGAAGTGACATTATGGCCATATTTATCTCTTACTCAACATCGGTAAAATCCAATTTTACACTATCAGGCATTATTCGATAGTGAAAATTATTTATACCAATTATCTCCATCAAAATTATATCACTTAAGACTTATTGAATTTGGTGATGCTCAAAATTTCAATATCGTCCATATTCAATTTTATAGTCCAAACACAATGCCTTGGTTCAATAATAACAGTATTATTAACCATACTGCTTTGGCCAAATACTTTGACTTTGAATTGACTTCAATTGACCATGATACGAACCTCATATAATCGAGGATACGAATCCTCTATTGAATAGTGTTTCACTTCCAACGCTTCCACTTGACACAGCTATAATTGAAGATCAATAGTATTCCCAAGTCAAGAGAACTGTGTAATTTTGTCAGATCGATATTTTCTATTTGATCTTAATTATATTAACCAATAGAAAACTATCGAGTGAGTCATTTCATAGTTATCCAATAACTATCAGTATGTAACTCTTTTGTGCCCCAACAGTTATGAGTAATACACTATCCAACTTTTGAAGAGCATTACGTACTCTAGTTTCAACGGATGTATTTATATCCAATCTCGATACATCTTGACTAGAAATATTTAAATGGTATGTTTAATTCCATTGTGACAAATTACTCAGGGTTACAACACTTTGTAACTACTATTACAAAATATTCAGTTTATGAATCTATTAAATATACTTTTAATTAAGTTGACAAATTAATATAACATATTATATCAAGTATATAATAGAAAGAAAACACCTTTTATTTCGAAAAGATTAATTATCGAGTTAGATACATATAATAGTTACATAATTGCCCCTATGGCATACCCCTAACTCTATTAATCTCCCACTTGCACTTTGGACCAATTATGGAATCTCAGTTCTATCCCTTCGATTAGTTTGATGAGAACTGATCGAGTTAGACCCTCCATGAATGGATCTGCTATGTTGGTTTAATTATATACTCTATCAATCAACTTTCTCTAATGCTGAAAAACTACTTTTATCATGTGGAACTATTCAGAGCATGTTTCTCAAATTCTATTGAGCTCTTACCATTATATTGTTTTTATATAACAATAATGTAATATTCTTAATACTTGGAATCACCCCTAGCTCAGTTATAAATTTGTGCATTTAAATTTATGCATTGCTTTTATTGTGGCGCTATTTAAGGCGATGTACTTAGTCTTTTCATTGAATTGGCTACAACCTCTTGTTTGGAACATTTCCAACTTAAGGTTCTTTTTAACATAGGTTTTAATATGAATTTAATATTGACATATTATACTCAATATCACTCATGAAGTTTGAGTTCGTACAATCCTTTATAAGGAGTACATTGTTTCTATAAATAGTTCTATAGTATTTCGTAAATACTCGAGAACACTCCAACTATCATTTAGTGATATTAATTTGGATCTGATATGAACAATGTGTGTTCTTGATCGAGGTCGTGCACGACAATTTGGTTGTGCCCAAAAGAGGCATCCATAAACATCAGCAAATCGTGTCCGTTGGTTGCATCCATAAGTTGGTTGATGCGTGGTAGATAGGAACTATCCTTCGATCGGGCTTTGTTGAGAGCGAAGAAGTCGGTGCAAGTTCTCCATGTCTAATTGGGTTTTTAAACAAGTATAGGATTAGCAACTCATATGGGGTTCTCTGGTTCTCATATAAACCCAGTGCTAAGGTGCTATTCTACCTCTTTCTTCAATGCCTTGTATCTCTTCGGGTTAATCAGCCTCTTTTTTGGCTTATAGGGTGAGCTTAAGGGCGAAGTTAAGGGTTTGCATAAGATTGAGGGATCTATACTGGTCAAGTTGGCATGCCCCTAGGCGAGCACATCCGTGCTTCATCTGAGGAAACCTGTCAACTCCACTCTTACCTCAGGCTCTAGTTCTATGCTGTAACGCCCCGCCCTTTCGACCTTCAAAAGTTGGCACTAATATATCCACGGTATTCACGTGCCGAGCATCAGAGTGTCGGAAAGACAATTCGTTGGGGAAAATAAAAGGAAAAGAAAGAACAAAATCTCACAATGCAACAGAATAATCTATAATATAAAATAATCTTTACACAAGAGAAAAGTTTTATATACACGATCAAAATGCTAACCTATAATCAGCTTGGATAGTTATAATAGTCCGTCCTTACAAATGCTGATAAATACAAAAAATAATGCAGCGGAAATAAAAAGGAATATACGAGAGATACGTCTTGGACATCCAACTCATCTCTTGAGCTCCAAAGCATCCAAAGCTAATCTGGAAATATGCTCGGGTCTAACCTGAGCATTATAAGAAAAACAACGCCCAGATCAGTTTGGTAAAACCAACGTGAGAACTCAAATCACAAGGAACTTTATTATTATAACTTGTAAAACCTTTTAAAATCAAAGGTATCTAGTAAGGCCACGCCGCACATAAATGCGGACGGGTTTTTACCTTACGATAACCAAAACATTTTCTATAGAAAATCCAATTATATTATAATTGTGTCTAGGATACAAATACATATTAATCATAGTCAAAATTGTTACATTAATTAAATTCCAACATAATAGGTATACATCTAAATTCGAAGGCTCGTATTGGAAAATGGATTCCAACTATGAAAGGGTATGGGTCTACCCACCGAATCCGTACACCTCCAGATAAATTGTACGGGTGGCTACTGAAAGGGAGTGCAGATTAAGGATTTTAAGGCTAATTTAACACTAGAGAGGGGGTGAATAGTGTTGAATGGATTCTAAGACTTATATGGATTAATTTAAAAATTATGACATAAATAAATGCAGAACTTAATCACAGAACAAACACAGATGCAGAAAGTAAATAAAAAGAAGTAAAAGGAAAGAACACACCGGATTTTATACTGGTTCGGAGATACCCTACGTCCAGTCCTGCACCAAGGCAAACACCTCGTATAGATTTTTATTATACCAATGTCGAGATTACAATCCTCAATTTCTAAAGGCCTTGAGGTACCCTCCTGTCTTCAAGTCCGGGGCAAACTCTCTTGATTTACGGGACACAAGATCAACCAATTGATTTCCAGGCACAACCACACCTTATAGAGAGACTCGATAAACTTTTGATTACAAATTGATCCTATAACTTTGAATAGCACTTTGATCTTCAAGAGAGGGCAGGGAATCAAACAAGAATGAGATTCTAATTTGATTCACTTGAGAATGCGGCAGAATTTTGGCACGATCTTAAAATATGAAAATTTTAGAATATGGATTTGTGGAGAAGGAGTGAAGAAAATAGTTAGTTAAAAAAATTCATTTGTGAAGGCTATTTATAGACTAGTAACGGTCATAACCATTCGTAAAGAGATTTAAACGAATAGACACTTCTTTTGAAAATTGAAACTTTTGAATTTAACGGCCACCATGTCGGCATGGGGTATCCCATGATGTCGACATCCCTTAGTTAAAAACAATGTAAAATTTGTTTTGAAAATGGTATTGAAAGGAAAACAAGATGAAATGATTCTGGAGTAAAATAAACTAATTTTCCTATGATTTATAATAAAGAAGAGTAGAAAAATATTTTTTTAGAATGTATATATAAATTTGATTTTAAATCTCAAGTGTATATATATATATATATATTATAAAAGAATTTATAAAAATCATAAGATAGTTTAGAAACAAACAAAGTTTAAAACAAGAGTTTATTTAAAAACAAAAACAAAGAATATTTTAAGACTAAAACATCTTTTTGAAAATCATTTGAAAAGATAATTTTTAAAGCTAAAACATTAAAAAAAATTAGTTTTGAAAATCATTTTAAAAAACCATTTTGAAGTAGTTTTGTAAGCTTCTTCCTGCAGAATATTTCATCACATCAGGACTCGAGAACTTGTACAAAACCAGGATGTTCGCGGGTTTGTAAGCCACTTGTCATAGGTTTGTAAGCTACTTGTCGTGGGTTTGTAAGCCACTAAGAAGGTAGAAATGGGTTTCATCCCAAATGAAATTTGGAATGAAGATTTTCATGCTATTATGAAGTTTTAACAAAACTAGACACTTATCTTGAAACCTTGATCTTGATACTCATGAGTCTTCAAACTTGATTTCTTCATTCTTGATCTTTATACTGTACAATCTTCAATAATCAGTACATGCCTTATATATATCCTGCATAATAACATTCATATATATCTAGAAAATAGTGTTAGTATATAAGTTATAATAAAATAAGTTACAAAGGTTGTTGTCATCAAAACCACTATCTCCAGTTCTTAACAATCTCCCCCTTTTTGATGATGACAACCTTATAAAATATACTTACCACTTCGATCATACCATAACTCCCCCTTACATCAACAACTCCCCCTTACTCCAAGCCTACTATTTTATATAACTTCTCCCCCTTTGTCATCAACAAAAAAGGCCTATAAACCTTGAACTTAATAGAAAATGAGACAAACAAACATATGACAAAATGATAATAACTATGTATGAGTGATATAAAATATAGCATCCTAAACTAAATGGAATTCAAGATTATTTATACACTAAAGATTTTTTTTAGAAGAACATTAGTTTTATTAAGATAACATTTATATACAAATTAACAAACCAATATACAATCAAGAAGGAGAAAAACGAAAAACGCTTAACGAGGACCCTTAACTATAGGTGATTTATGGACCGAACAATTTGGATAGTGGAGACAAAAGTTTCCACGTGGTTCGACCAAGTTCCCATTAGCGTCAAAAAGGACCTCTCCAATGCAAATCACGCCATCGTCTTCGTCCATATGAACATCCGGATTCGGCAAGGGATGTTCTTCTTCTTGATCCTCCTGTGGTTCTTCTAGAGGCTCTTCTTCTTCAGAATCCATGGCTTGTGATGATTCTTCGATGACAATGGGATTGGCATGGTTATCCATAAGGAATTTTTGTAAATTCCTAAGGATTCTGCCTTGCCTATCTTGTTCTCTAGCCATTCACAGTTGGCTCTCTTGAATTTCCATCATTATTTGAAGCAAATCTTTTATCTTCTCTTGTAATTTGATGACTCGTACATGTGTGGAACGTTGAAAAGGGCCAGAATGAGGAGAAGTGGGTGAAGAAGGTTCATTATTAGAAGAGCTGTTTTAGAAGTTTATTACAGAGAATAGAATAGAGAAAAAGAGTAAAAGTCGAAATATATAAATATATAACCAAATAACTAATTTTAGAGGGAAATTAAAATTAAAAATCTCGGCCCGTATGTCGACATAGGGGGATGGGTCATGTCGACATGCCCAGTTCAATTTTTGAGAAATTTTTATTTATATTAATTATTAACTATACTTGTATTATTTATAATTTATATTTCAGTTAATGAACATATACCTAATTCTCTTCTAAATTTAGTAAAGTTTTGTTCATTTAATGGTTTGGTTAATATATCAGCAATTTGTTTTTCAGTATTAATATATTCAAGAGTTATGACTTCTTTACTTATATTATCTCTAAGAAAATGATGTCTAATATCAATATGTTTTGTTCTAGCATGATGAGTTGGATTTTTAGATAGGTTTATTGCACTAGTATTATCACAATAAATTTGGTGATTTAGTTATAGTTAGTCCAAAATCTTTTAAAGTTTGTTGCGTATATATAACTTGAGAACAAGCCAAAGCAGCAGATATATATTCTGCTTCAGTTGTTGACAAGGATACAGTGTTTTGCTTCTTACTAAACCAGGAAACCAGAGAATGTCCTAGAAAACGACAAGTTCCACTTGTACTTTTTCGGTCTGATTTACAACAAGCGTAATCAGCATCATAATATGAAATTAAATCAAATACATCATTTTTAGGGTAAAATAAACCATAATCTAAAGTATGTTTTACATATCTTAAAATTGTTTTAACAGCTTTTAAGTGCGTTTCTTTAGGTTGAGATTGGTACCTTGCACAGAGATAGACACTATACATGATATCAGGTCAACTTGCTGTTATATAAAGCAGCGAACCAATCATTCCCCTATATAATTTTTGATCAACATCTTTTGATTTATCTTCTTTACTTAAAGCTACATTAGTTGTCATTGGAGTTGGTTTCCCACTAGAAGTTGTCAATCCAAATTTATTAATTAAATCCTTAGCATATTTTTCTTGACTAATGAATATTCCTTTATCTAATTGTATGATTTGAAGTCCTAAGAAGAAATTTAGTTCTCCCATATGACTCATTTCAAATTCTTTAGTCATTATATTTGAGAATACTTTATTCATTATGTTATTAGTTGACCTAAATATTATATCATCTACGTATATTTGTACTAATTGAATATAATTTTTGTTTCTTTTAATAAAAAGAGTTGTATCTATTTTACCAATTTCAAAACCAGATTGTAGTAAATAAGATCTTAGTCTTTCATACCAGGCTCTAAGAGCTTGTTTCAGACCATATAAAGCTTTCCTTAATTTATATACATGATATGGAAATTTATCATCTTCAAGAAGTGGAGGTTGTTCAACATAAACATCTTCTTTTACAAACCATTTAGAAAAGAACTTTTAACATCCATTTGATATAACTTGAAATTATTGTAGTTTGCGAAAGCAAGTAGAATCCTGATAGCTTCTAGTCTTGCTACGGGTGCAAAGGTTTCGTCATAATCAATTCCTTCTTCTTGACAATAACCTTGCATGACTAAACGAGCTTTATTTTGTTGAATCATAAGTTTTGATTCATGACAAAGAGCATTAAACAACTCAGTGAATGAGACTATATGGGCAAGCAACAAAAAGAGAAAGAAATATGCTGTTAAAACTACAAAGGAGACAAGACTTCAAAACTGAGTATAGTATGTTTATTTGTTGAAGTTTTTTTAGTCTTAGAATTGTTAAAATCTATCCTCAAGTAGTCCACACAAATCAAAGTTGTTTTAAACTTCAAACTCTTTAAATTATATGTGAACTGTGCACTGACAGTTAGGTCAGTCAACTGACCAAATATGACCAGTCAACTGAACCTGCTTAGTTGCACAGATACACTCTGTTTTGCACCAACTTTGAACATTCAGTTGACTAGTCATTTTGGGTCAGTCGACTGAACTTTTCCAACAGCTATTTTTTTGAACAGACACTTCCATTTGCCAAGAGATATGATCCAATTTGAAGAGTTGTGCCTGCTCTCTTTGGTCAAAACTCTTCATGAATGGTTGCAGCTGTTTATCCACTATATAAACACATAAGATTCACTTCACAAATCACCGAATTTCACTTTATTTTCTGATCATACTCTCTACTATCTCTGCATTCTAAAAAACAATCACAACTTACATATATTGCTTGAATCTCTGAATCAATTAACTTATTCTTCGATTCAAAGCAATATTCTCCTTTCTAAATCTTTACACACATATATATACTTGAGGAAAAGATTATAGGAAGGTTGTACTATCAACACAAAGTGTCAAAGCAATTTTATTGAAACTATTGAAGTCCTGTTCGGTTGTTCAGGCGGGTAAAGTCCTCTTTCGGTTATTAGAGGCGGAAAAATCCTGATCAGTTGCTCAGGTGTTGTATACCTATTCCTCCGGGTTAAGTGAGGGGTTATTGTGAGAAATTCCAAAGGGAAGTTTGGGACTGGACGTAGAACGGGAAGTTCGAACCAGTATAAAAACTACTAGAGTGTGCTTATTCTTATTTACTTTACTATTATTATCTGTTTCCGCATTTAGATTATAATACATTCCATATTACACGGTCCTAAGTGATATCTAGCCACACAGTATTAACTATACGGCATATTAGTCACCTTCATTTGGTATCAGAGCTTGGCATCTTATAACCGTTACATAGTTATTTGAGATTTTTTAATATGGAAACAACACCAGCACAAGCACTGTCACTAACACTAGTTTTATTGAAGGTCAATCCACTGCATGACCACCACTATTCAATGGCATGAATTATAATTACTGGTCAACTAGAATGAGAATATATATGCAAGCTAATGGTTTTGAAACTTGGAATATTACCCAAAAAGAGTATACCATTCCAACAGAAGATTTTTCAACTTGGACTACTGCACAAAAAACTGATGCTACTTCAAATGCTAAAGCTATGAACATGTTATTCTGTGCATTAGATAAAAATGAGTTTAATAGAGTCAGTATGTGTACAACTTCTTATGAGATATGGAGAACTCTAAAAGTAACTCATGAAGGAACTAACAAAGTCAAACAAAGCAAAATTTCTATGTTGAAAAATCAGTATCAAAATTTAAAAATGAAATCAAACGAAAGTATAAATGACATGTACTCTAGATTTCAAGATATATATCACTCTCTATTGGCACTAGGAGAAAATTTTACTGACTTTGATATAGTATCAAAAATCCTAAACTCTTTAATGGATGAATGGGAAAGAAAGGTCTTAGCTATTGAAGAAGCAAACGATCATTCCACTATGAAACCAGAAGAGTTAATAGGAAATCTAATGTCATATGAAGTGAATTTGCAGGCAAAGAAAGTCCAAGCACATGATAAAAAGAATCTAGCATTTCAAGTAGAAGAAGATGATTCTGATTCAGATGAAGAGGATATGGCACTTATTGCTAAAAATTTCAATTTTTTTTTGAAATTCAAAAGGAATAACAAGTTCAGGAGTTACAAAATTAACTCTAGCAACAACAATAATAGCAATAAACCATCATCTTCGGTCCTAGAATGTTATGAATGTCATAAAAAGGGTCATATGAAGAAAGATTGTCCAGAGAATCAGAAAAATAAATTCAAGAAGAAAGCATTTTCAGTAACATGAGATGATTCAGATTCTTCATCATCGGAGAGCGACAGTGACAGTGACACAGAGCAAACAAATGTATGCTTCATGGCTACAAATGATAATGTAAGTGATCTAAGTTTTGAAGATTTAGTTGAAATCAATTCAGAACTGGTGGACTTTGCAAAACAAACAAAAAGGCAAAATAAGGAGTTACAAGGAAAACTGAATAGATATGAATTAGAAATTAGTATGCTAAGAGATGAAAAGAAAATTATGGAAGAAGAACTTGAAAAATCTCAAGAATCTAATTCTAATTTAGCATCTCAACTTTCTATGATAACTCAGGAATTAGAAATTCAGAAAAATAAAAATGATGATTTATCAGTTGAAATTAATGATTTAAAATCTAACACTAAAGTATTAGAGCTAGAAAAATCTAGTCTCAAAACTAAGTTAGAAGATATTAATAAAAATATTTCTAACTTCAATAAAGGACGAGAAAATCTTTCTACAATATTAGAAAATTCTCAGTCTACTTCAAATAAAATGGGACTAGGATATAAGAAAAATCCAATGAAATCTGAAAAGTTTAAAAATAAGTTTAAAAACAAAATTAAGAAAGATATTAAGAAAACAGTTTCTAAAGATTTTAAAACTATTAAAATATGGATTCCTAAAACCAACAATAATTTAATTAGGAATAAGCATATCAAAACATTTATGGAAACTGTTCATAAAAATAAGAATTATATTTATAAAGGGAATTCTGAACCTTCTTGGGTTTGGTTTCCTAAGATCTAACTCTTAGGACCCTAAAAAGAAAAGTGGGTACCATCTTAATCTTTATTTTTTGCAGGTACCACTTAAAAAGAGAGGAAAATGGATTTTAGACAGCGGTTGCTCAAAACACATGACTGGTAATAAAGGCATGTTAACAAACATAGTCTACTCAAATGAAGGATCGGTCACTTTTGGAGATAATTCAAAAGGATATATCATCGGCAAAGGTGATGTGAGCAATAACGGTATTTCCCATGGCTCCACGTCAACCCAAGAGATCTAGACATGCCTCTACCTCATCCTCTAAGCCAATTGACACTCAAATTGCTCAATGGCTCTATGATTCTACAGCTCTCCAACGGTGGAACAAAATGAAAGAAGCGTGCCTTTTTGAAGGTTCATTTCTTGTCTTTCCTGATTTTGCTCCGTATAGATTTCAAGAGCTAGCAAGGAGAAGCCGTTTAGAGTCTCTCCTAAACCACAATCAGAATAATATCAAGATAAATCACACTTTGGTAAAACTTTTCTATGCAAATTTGAATTTAGGCCATCAAAACCCATGTAATCATGATAATCGTGTTTGGAGTTTAGTTTGTGGTCGACAAATATTTCTGTCATTAGATCGAATTGGTCATATTCTCCATACTCCAACTGATGGTATTCCATTGGAAGAATTAAATATACCTATAGGAGAGCGAGATGAAGTAAGTCATCGGTTCTTAGAAGATGACATGACAGAACTAAAGTCTATAGCCTTACGTCCTACAGCTAGAATTATGCATCGAGCCTTAATGCACACGGTTCTTCCTTGTACTGGCTCTTATGAGCTTGTATATCCAAACAACTTTAGGGCGTTATATGCTATTTGGGGAGATGTGTAAATAAATTGGCCTAAGATTATTCTAGATGAATTCTTATCTTTTAACCAAGGTCGTATGAACATTATTTATTATGGAGAATATATTATGTGGCTACTTATGAACCTCCAGGTTCCTATTCCGGAATCCGATACTTCCATTCCCAAAACTCTAAATAGCCGCACAATAAGTCTTATGAAATTGCCACCTGGACCTCTATCTATCATGTCTTTTCAAGAATGGCAATCATGACCTCGTCAACAAACTTCTACTCCACAGCAACAACAATCAAGAGATGACATTCGAACACCAACTCCATCCCAAAGCACTCGGGAATCCATTGATCTAATTGTGCGAAATCAAGTCATTTTGGATTCTCGCATCAAAAATCTCGATAAGAAAATTGACAAAAGATTTGACAAAATTAAGAGCTTCTTCAGGATTTTATGGGATGCAATATCTTGTTCCTCTTCCACCACTACGGAATCTTCACACCGTGATCCGGGAAAACGCCCAGCCCCTCGATTTACTTGGTCTACGTCAGAAGAACAAACAAGTTCCGACACAAGCGGCAATGGGGGTGACAGACAGTTTGTGGGAAGTTCTTCCAGAGGCAAAAATCCAATACAAGTGGAAGAAGAAGAGACAGAGTCAGAATCTAATTGATATTGTTATTACTTGGTGGCAGTAAGTTATCTTTATTTATTCCAAACATTCTACTTCTGTTTATTTTAATGAGCTTGTATAAGTAGCTCAAAACAATTCGATACATTATTTTGTGATTGTAATTTTGTTAGCTCAATGATATAATTATTGTTGTTTCCTTTTTGTCGATGACAAAGGGGGAGAAATTTATATGACTAACCATCTCTTGCAGGATTAGATATATCGCCAGATATTCAGGGGGAGATATGTATATATATATATAACTTCCATTATATATTTCTTAAAATATAGTATCATCTGTAACAGGTTGTCATCAATCAAAAAGGGGGAGAATGTTGAATCATAAGTTTTGATTCATGACAAAGAGCATTAAACAACTCAGTGAATGAGACTATATGGGCAAGCGACAAAAAGAGAAAGAAATATGCTGTTAAAACTACAAAGGGGACAAGACTTCAAAACTGAGTATAGTATGTTTATTTGTTGAAGTTTTTTTAGTCTTAGAATTGTTAAAATCTATCCTCAAGTAGTCCACACAAATCAAAGTTGTTTTAAACTTCAAACTCTTTAAATGATATGTGAACTGTGCACTGACAGCCAGGTCAGTCAACTGACCAAATATGACCAGTCGACTGAACCTGCTCAGTTGCACAGATACACTCTGTTTTGCACCAACTTTGAACATTCAGTTGACTGGTCGTTTTGGGTCAGTTGACTGAACTTTTCCAACAGCTATTTTTCTGAACAGACACTTCCATTTGCCAAGAGATATGATCCAATTTGAAGAGTTGTGCCTGCTTCCTTTGGTCAACAATCTTCGTGAATGGTTGCAGCTGTTTATCCACTATATATACACATAAGATTCACTTCACAAATCACCGAATTTCGCTTTATTTTCTGATCATACTCTCTACTATCTCTGCATTCTAAAAAACAATCACAACTTACATATATTGCTTGAATCTCTGAATCAATTAACTTATTCTTCGATTCAAAGGAATATTTTCCTTTCTAAATCTTTACACACACATATATACTTGAGGAAAAGATTATAGGAAGGTTGTACTATCAAAGACAAATCAGTATTATCAAGAACACAAAGTGTCAAAGCAATTTTATTGAAACTGTTGAAGTCCTGTTCGGTTGTTCAGGCGGGTAAAGTCCTCTTTCGGTTGTTAGAGGCGGAAAAATCATGATCGGTTGCTCAGGTGTTGTATACCTATTCCTCTGGGCTAAGTGAGGGGTTATTGTAAGAAATTCCAGAGGGAAGTCTGGGACTGGACATAGAACGGGAAGTTCGAACCAGTATAAAAACTCATGGTGTGCTTATTCTTATTTACTTTACTATTATTATCTGTTTCCGCATTTAGATTATAATACATTCCATATTACACGATCCTAAGTGATATCTAGACACATAGTATTAGCTATACGGCATAGTAGTCACCTTCATATTTCTCACGACCTCACCAAGTTTATTCATATTATTTTTATAAACCCATTTTGTTCCAATTATATTTTTATCCTCAGGTCTAGGAACAAGTTCCCAAACATCATTTCTGGTGAACTGATTCAATTCTTCTTGCATAGCAAGAATCCATGAATCATCAGATGATGCTTCCTTTGGATTTTAGGTTCAATAGTTGATATAAAAGCTACATTACTCATACTATTTAGTTGATTTATTGTTTTAACTATAGATTCAATATTTCCTAGTATATTTTCTATAGGATGATCTTTTAATAACCTAATTCTTTTATTAGGTTGAATGATTTCATAATTAGTTTCATTAGGTTCATTATTTAAAGTTACAAAATCTTCTTCATCTTTTATTTGTACAGTATCTTTAAAATTTTCATCAAAAGATACATGCATTGTTTCTTCAATAGTGTTAGTTCTTAAATTATAAACTCTAAATGCTTTACTTCTATTAGAATATCCGATAAAGATACCTTTGTCGGATTTAGGTTCCAATTTATCTAAATTATCTTTTGTATTAAGAATAAAACACTTACTACCAAAAACTTTAAAATAAGCTACTATGGGTTTCTTATTGTAAAGTAATTCATATGGTGTTTTATTAGTTAATGGTCTAATTAAAATCCTATTTAATATATAACAAGCTGTAGCGAGTACTTCAGCCTAAAAGTTTTTAGGTAAGTTACTATCAGAAAGCATTGTTCTAGCACACTCTTGAATCGTTCTATTCTTACGTTCTACCACTCCGTTTTGTTGTGGAGTTCTTGGAAAAGAGTAATTATGAGCAATTCCTTTTTTATTACAGAAATTCTCAAAATTTTCATTTTCAAATTCGCCACCGTGATCACTACGAATAGTTTTTATTTTTAAAGAAAGTTGATTTTGAATTCTTTTAGCAAAATTCTTAAATAATTCAAAAGCATCACTTTTAAGTTTAAGAAAAATTGTCCAAGTATATCTAGAATAATCATCTACAATTACAAAAAACATATTTATTGTGATTAATTGATTGAACTTGAGATGGACCAAATAAATCTAAATGGAGTAATTCTAGAGGTTTAGAAGTAGAAATCATATCTTTTAGTTTAAATGAACTTTTCTTAAGTTTTCCTAATTGGCAAGCATCACGTATACTATCTACTTTAAAGTTTAACTTGGGAAGACCTCTAACTAAATCAAGTTTTGATAACCTAGGTAACAGTTTGAAATTTAAATGACCAAATCTTTTATGCCAAATCCAAGAGTCACTTGTATTTTCGATGTGACACTTATCTTTTCCAAATTTAATTTTAAATCCTTTATCACATAGTTGACTTATACTAAGAAAATTATGTTTTAAATTCCTAACTAGCAAAACATCAGAAACAAGAGGAGTTTTAGAATTACCGACATTGCCGATGCCAATCACATATCCTTTTGAGTTATCTCCAAAGTTGACCAATCCACCATCTTGATATATAATGTCATTGAGTATCTTGGGATTTCCAGTCATATGCCTTGAACAGCCACTATCAAGTATCCATTTATCTTTCTCAATTTTCACAGTTTGTCCATTGGTTGTTGATTCTTCGAAAGCCATGTAACATGTCTATTCCTGCATAACAAACCAATTCAATAGATAACTTGATTTTTCATAAAAACTATATGCAGACTTATGATACTTTGATGAAATTCATAAATTCAAACTAGTATTAACTAAATTTCCTAAAAATGCGATTTTTAACTTTTCAAGTTTCAGATTATGAAAACTATGAAAACCTATGCTCTGATACCAATTGAAAGGGAGTGTGGATTAAGGATCTTAAGGCTAATTTAACACTAGAGGGGGGGGGGGGGGTGAATAGTGTTTAATGGATTATAAGACTTATATGGACTAATTTAAAAATTATGACATAAACAAATGCAGAACTTAATCATAGAACAATCACAGAATCAAACACAGATGCATAAAGTAAATAAAAAGCAGTAAAAGGAAAGAACACACTGGATTTTATACTGGTTCAGAGTTACCCTACACCCAGTCCTGCACCAAGGCAAACACCTCATACAGATTTTTATTATACCAATGTCGAGATTACAATCCTCAATTTCTAAAGGCCTTGAGGTACCCTCCTGTCTTCGAGTCAGGGGCAAACTCTCCTGATTTACGGGACACAAGATCACCCAATTGATTTCCAAGCACAACCACATCTTATAGAGAGACTCGATAAACTTTTAATTACAAATTGATCCTATAACTTTGAATAGCATTTGATCTTCGAGAGAGGGCAGGGAATCAAACAAGAATGAGATTCTAATTTGATTCACTTAAGAATGCGGCAGAATTTTGGCACGATCTTAAAATATGAAAATTTTAGAATATGTATTTGTGGAGAAGTGAAGAAAATAAGAAAATAGTTAGTTAAAAAAATTCGTTTGTGAAGGCTATTTATAGACCAGTAACGGTCATAACCATTCATGAAGAGATTTAAACAAATAGACACTTCTTTTGAAAATTGAAACTTTTGAATTTAACGGCCACCATGTCGGCCTGGGGTATCCCATGATGTCGACATCCCTTAGTTAAAAACAATGTAAATTTGTTTTGAAAATGGTATTGAAAGGAAAACAAGATGAAATGATTCCAGAGTAAAATAAACTAATTTTCCTATGATTTAAAATAAAGAAGAGTAGAAAATATATTTTTAGAATGTATATATAAATTTGATTTTAAATCTCAAGTATATATATATATATTATAAAAGAATTTATAAAAAACAGAAGATAGTTTAGAAACAAACGAATTTTAAAAAATGAGTTTATTTAAAAACAAAACAAAGAATATTTTAAGGCTAAAACATCTTTTTGAAAAGATAATTTTTAAAGCTAAAACATTTAAAAAAATAGTTTTGAAAATCATTTTAAAAAACCATTTTGAAGTAGTTTTGCAAGCTTCTTCCTACAGAATATTTCATCACATCAGGACTCGAGAACTTGTACAAAACCAGGATGTTCGTGGGTTTGTAAGCCACTTGTCGTAGGTTTGTAAGCTACTTGTCGTGGGTTTGTAAGCTACTTGATCTTTATATTGTACAGTCTTCAATAATCAGTACCTGCCTTTTATATATCATGCATAATTACATTCATATATATCTAGACAATAGTGTTAGTATATAAGTTATAATAAAATAAGTTACAAAGGTTGTTGTCATCAAAACCACTATTTCCAGTTCCTAACAGCTACAACACATTACACCTTTGCTACTCAGGACCGGCCCTACCCCGTTACTGGATAGCGCCGAATATGATCAACCCTTGGTTGCGATCAAACAACCATAATGGGCCTCGAAGCATACATACATACATACATACATACATATATATATACATATACATATATATATATATATATATATATATATATCAACCCTAGATATGAGATGATTATAACCAAATGGGAGCGACCCACTTAGCTCTACGGCACGTCCCTGCTTTATTCATACCGATTGATAAGTCTTGAGGTTATGCTTTACGATTCTTTAGCACTTCCCATTTGGAATGCTAACACTGCCTTCAAAAGCAACAATACGATGCCAACATTCATCCATACAAGTTCGTTCTGCATCTGAACGAAATCGAAAGCACTATTTCTATTACATCCATTTTGTAATCACCCTCAGGGTCAGTGGTAAATAGCCTTTGCACTTCAAAGAGCACCGTCTTCAATCATCTTCAAGATGTCTTCGATTCGAACTCTTGAGTTGGTTAGAAGTGGTTTTCGGATAATTCATACTTATCCAATCCCGGTCTCTTCGAACCAACATTCGATAGTTTCCAGTAAACTCAACTCCGGTTCTTCTGGAAATAATCAGACAAAAGATAATAGCGGAGATCACCTCCACCGTTAGTGGACAGATTTCCTTATCATTTGTCCCGAGAGAACAAAATGAGATTTATACGCACAAACAGCATCATTGGAGATGACTGTGCCATATAACTCATGTGTTTCTCCTACATATTTCTAAAGTTATATTCTGGTCCAGATTTGATAGTCAGTTATTTAACTATCAAATAAACATGCAATCCAAACATAGGTTTAATTTTCCATGCAAACCACTAAGCTTGATTTAATTAATCTCTTATTAATTAAATCTCACTTAATTAATCTCTTATTAATTAAATCTCTTTGATTATCTACCTAAAATAGTTCATATACTTATCTCGCTGGTATAAGGGCATTCACAAACTAATTGAGAAAGATTTATTATTTCAAATTCATTTTAAACGGATCAAATCATAAGTTTTTGAAACACAATTACTTATGAATCCACAAAAAACTAGTCACTAGGTGTTAAGTAGAGAATTGCTTTCCTACCACCAAAATTAAGAAGGACTAATCGTTTATTTAATTCATAACTTAATTAAAATAATTGATTAAACCAAAACTTTATAAACCCAATCTTTCTTTTATAAATCCAAGATCTCTTTCCAAAACATAATTCTTTAGAAACAAACTTATTTGCCAAAACCCCCTTTTTATAAATCAATATTATTATTTAAAAGCATATTCTTAAGTTGATTAAATTAACTTAATTTCCCATAAATAAATAAATAAAATAACCCAGCACTATCCTTTATAAATGATTAATTAAGTTTAAACCTTGTTAGATAAAATAATTAATTAACTTTAAACATCATTAATTATAAGATTAATTAACTTAAGGAAAATCATTAATTTAAAAGGAAAATTAGTCGAATCATTATTAATTAAATTAATACTTAACTTAAATATTTTAAATTAAAATAATAACTAACCTTAAACGATTATTAATTTAATAATAATTAAAATAATAATTAATTTTTAAAACATTATTAAATTAAGTAATAAATTAAATAATAATTATCTTTAAACCATTTATAATTAATTTAAAAACATTTTAATTAAATAACTTTAACTTTATGATATTAAATTTTGCTTCAATAACTTTAATAAAATTTAAAGTTTAACAAAATCAATTAATCTAACAATTCAATTTAAACTGTCAAAGAACTAGAAATTTAATTTCAAATCCATTACTTATCCAATTTTACAGGAGGCTTAGCAAATTTCAATGGTACTTAAACAAGTTACTATTATACTCAAGTCGACATTTAAATCACAACACAAGTGTTTACACAACGGCAGATATGGAAATGGAATCCATACTATAAATCGATGGTTAGCACATCAACACAAATCACTGGCAAATAAATAGATGTCTAGATCACATAATATATAGCAGAATGGAGATTTATTCTGCTAAATAAATATCGAATAAAATCAGTTTAAATATAGTAGAACGGTGTTTTATTCTACTAACAGAAATGTTAAGGATTTGTTATAATTACTAAACAACATAATTAAACACGGTCCGTATCAATTTACTATTAAATTTTACCACAACATATGGGTCAAATCATTTCATAGGTGAGTTCTATAAGTCAACTCGAACCCAACATCGGAAACCGCATGTCAAACGGATTTCGAGCTAGTGAGATACAGATTTTCTAAGTTAACTAAATTTAACTTAACTCGAATAAATCAAAACTTATTTTAATTATCCTAAACCCAGCCTACAACCGATCCATACCGGGCCCAAACCCAAGAACTAACACATCTCCTCCTTCCTCCCAAGTAACAAGTTCAAATAAAAGCATTTCCACACCATCACAGAGCATGGCACGAACCCAACATCCATATTACCAATGAATCACCAACCGCTGCCTCGCCCATCGACTACCGGCTACACCACTTGCACCACTAACACCGCCACCATCCCCTCTACCTCCTGCCAAAAATTGGCCCCACCCGATGCCTCCACTTGCGCCTTGAAAATCCAAGACCGAAGCTACTAAATGAAACTCCTTAAACCCTAGAATGAGCTCGACTGAGCACCACAGGCCACCGCCTCCTCTACGACCACTACCCTAGCACCACCACATTCCTAGGCAGCTCCACCTCCAACCACTCAGCCAACATCAACTTGATCGCTAGAATTTGGATTTTAACCTAAATTCGTTCATCTCACCCTCCCCGCCAAACCCTTAGCTTAAAAATCACTCAAATGCTACTAAAAATCACAAATCGATGAGATGAATAAGATAAAATAACTCGTTCATCGAATTATGATTGCTAAAAATCTTGTCTTTTAATTTTCTTACTATATTATTCCAATTTCTCTAAATGTATATGACTAAAAATACAAAACTATTTTTAAAATATACTATGGGTCAAAATTAACAACTTACTAGTTGATGCCATAAGCAATTTCAACTTAGTTTGTGAGATATCGAATTTTGAAGATAAGGAAAACATTGTTTTCATGAATACAGTGAACATGAAATATAGTTTATTTTGTTTAGAGTAAACTATTTAGCCTACTTTCAATTCAAGATTAACCAAAATTTTACTTTTTTTAACAAATTGTCAAACAAGCAATTTTACTAGCAAATATACATAAATTTATTATTTAATAGCAATATTCATTTGATTTACTAACCCACTTTTATTTTCCAAAAGTATAAAACAAGTTTATATTTTAGTGTTCTCACCGTTATTATTTTTCTTCTTTTTTATTTTGCCAGATCCATCCTTAAGTTTCTCTAAAATTTGATTCTTGAATAAATGAAGTTTTTGAACCAAAAAGATGAGATTTTTAAGTTTAGAAGATTGGAGAAAATTTTGTAAAAGATTAGGAAAAACGAAGATTTTGAAAAAAAGTGAAAATGATAAGGCAAATGTGGGTATGATCATATAAAAAGGGTTTAAAAGAAATAAAGAAAATTAAAAGATGCTTTTCAACTCAACCATCATTTCCTCCTAACTAACATAGTACAAACATGTAAGTGTATGTTGGATAATAAGATGTGTTTAAGTTTCTTTTTTTATACATTGGGTAAAAGAGTGCTTTGTATGTACTTATCCCATTTTTTTAACCCTTAAGTTTCACTTTACGTCAATTCATTTCTTTATTTGAATTTAAATAAGATTTACATTTTAAAATAATTAATATTGTTATATTCATTTGGAAGAAAATATGTTACCATTTTGAAGGTATTGTTTTAAGGCAAATGAAAATATTACCACAAAACATAACTTGTTATTCGACAAAAGATGAAAATCCGAAATTCACTTCAGCCAAATTTCCAATTTTCTGTCAAAATATTTATTGATGTAAACCAAAATAATTTTTCTATTATCAGTAATAAATTAAAAGAGGGCTATTTAATTAATAAAAACCATTAACTGAATATTTAAATTAAATTAAATATTCACAAATTAAAAGATAAAATTCGGGGTCGTTACATATGCCGATTTGGATGACCTTGTTGGAGTCGTCGCTGTTTAATACAGCAGTTCCGAGTAGGATAAGGGAACCGCCATATGGGTTTGTTTTTCAAATAGAGGGGGTCTAGGGGTCATCATTGTCGCTTCCCATATTGAGCTTTAGTTCGCATTGGTCCAAGGAAATGATCATGCCTTCGATGAGGTAAATGGCTTGGGCAGACATCTGTATGCAAATATGGGAGCTCTCACTCCCCCAGACTCTCGAGTTGGCCATTGTAGATGGTATTCGCCTCATGATGAAGCATGAGTATTCCTTTATTAGCTTGCTATAGGGAAATATTGTAGTAGTCCCTAGTGCTGATGCTACAGATGCTTCCAATACTTCCATTGACACAGAACTTCATAGTGATTCGTTGATAAGCTACAACAGCCTCTAGATTAGCTAGTGTCGGCCTGCATATGAGAATTTTAGAAGAAAACAGGCATTTTTCTATCACAAAATTTACTTGTATTTTGCTGGAGCATGATTCCTCGTTGAAGGTGACCATATGGCAAAGTCGAACCTAGTAGGACAATCCCGAACCTAACAAAGCCGTAGATGAGAAAAGCATAAGGAGCGAGGCTGGATGACGGGAGTTTCATCTGATCGAAGACATCTTTAACATTACATTAACTGAGCTACCCTCATCAACTAAGAACCGATGTACTTTGACGCTGATAATGTTAATTGAGATGACCAGAGGACTATGTAGTTAAAGCGCTTAGCAGTTCTATAAGGGTGAAGATGCAAAAAGTTATATTGGGGATAAAGCTAGGATGAAAATGACGGAGGTACAAATAGTTTCATTAGACATAAAACCAAATATCCAAAGTAAATTTATTCTCATTCGCACATTATTTGTGTAGGAAAAGGAAATGTTTCTTAACCTTATACAACAAAATTGAAGAATATAGTGTTAAAAACCATTGATTTAGCGAGTGTGGAGAAATATAGCGGGGCTTAAAGCAGATCTATTGTTTAATAGTGCTAAATTGAAAGACATTGTTGTCTACAAGCGTTACGTGCTATAGTGGAGATTTTACGCGGACTTTACGGGGTGTTAACTACACAACCATGGGGTTATGGTGAAAGTAGCCAATGCCCTTTTTATTTTCAGTTGAGAATGTTTTGCCAGCTTCATCTTCCTCCACTCTTAATGCTTTCGGAACACAAAGTTCTACTTAATATTTCTGAATTACTGGGGCAAGCTTCTTTCTAAATCGATCTTGGGACCCCTTGCCGCTCTCGGCCATGTGCGACCCATTATAGATAGTTAGGATTTTAGTGTTAATTACGACCATATTGTTTAAATCCTCCCCTTAAGGTAGGGTGGGAGGATTTTGATGTTCATTACTTTGTTCAACTTGTTGTCTCACATATTGCAGAAGTACACCTTCATAGATAAGTCACTCTATCTTGTCTTTTATGTGACAACACTTCTTAGTGGCATGACTGTTGAAATGATGGAACTCGTAATATTTTTCCTTTATCATAGAGATCCTCCTTTCACCCTAATTAGGAAGGAGGAGGTCCTTCGTACGAGCCGCGATCCTTGACGGCAATATGAATGGTTCCATATCACGATATAATAAGGCATAGTTTTATTTTGCATGCATGTGCTTAAATTGGGAACTATCCCTAGAGCGCTTTTTGCTGTGCTTCTAAAGGCCATTTTTCTCCGACCATTTTGGTTGCATGTGCTTTTGCGGCCACATCTACCCTCTTTATCGCTATCAGAGAAGTCAGCTTCCTCCACCCAGATAATGTTGTTCGCTCTTCAAAAGAAGTTTGTTAAGGATGAGGCATGCTGCATTTGTAGTTCTTTCCACATTTTGGACTAGTATTTCACCCAAAACAAAGGGAAACTACTAGGTTATTCTTGTCTGCCCCCTTGCACGAGTTGAATCCTTGTTAAAGCGATTTAAGTAAAAGTAGAGTGACTCGGTTGGTTCTTTTCGTATGTTGCTTAGTTTGCTAGCTATTACGGTTCTGGTTCACGAGGCAAAGAAACAGGTTTTAAAGTTAATGCACAGTTGGGCCTAGGAGTGGATGTTGGTGGTTTGTAGGTGCAGGAACCAATCGAAGGCTGGTTCATTCTGTATGGAGGAGAACAAGAGTCATTTGGCTTTGTTGGAGAGCTAGCCGGCTCAGATGGTGGAGTTGAATGTTATGATATGGTCGAAATTTATCATATTTCTAAATCGAAATGAAATCGTACCTCCGGCATATATAAGTTTTTAGTATCTCTTTAGAAAATGGCTCCTCATTCTCATCATCAAAGAGGCACTCTCCGTCGTGATTTCAAGTTGATTCTAAGCTTTTGCTGTCTAAATGACGCCATTTCTTCTTTAAGGCCCACGTCTACATACGACACGAGGCCCTTACTTGGTAGGGGCTCCTCCCAAAATTGGTTATATACGGCGTTAGCACGGAGACAACGAGTGTCGACAACGGACGTGGGTAGGCAACCTATTTCTATTTACAAAAGGAGATTTTGAGTGTGAACCCGCCTCTTACGAGGGCGAGGCTTTGGGATTTCCTTCTGGGGTGGGAATGTAACGACCTATTTTTACATAACAAAGGATCGTAGAATATTTTTAGGTCATATGATTTTATAATTTTAGGATATGACTCTTAGGGACATTTTACATATCTATGATTATTCTCAAATTTCTATGTGACCATTTTGACCTTAAAAATCTTGTTTGGAACTTTTGATAGGAGTTGAATTAGGGTCTCAAACTAGTTCCATTGCTTCAAGATGATGGTTTCCATTTCGTTGAGTGGTCATAATAGAAAAACGGACTTACGGTTAGGAAGTTATGCCTCTTTTAAGTTTTAATAACTACTAGTCAGAATTAATGTGTAATTAGTTAAACCCATAAGTAAGTCCATTAGTCTAATTCGAGAATTACTATAAACAGAGGGTTGGAGGTCAAATTAAAACTTTTCCCTCTCCTCCCAATCCGATCTAAACTCCCATTAACACTTGATACATCCAAAATTACCCAAATTACTCTCTGAATCAAACCAAATTAAAGATCAGTGGATAGATCATTGATTAAAAGATAGAGATCATTGATTTGGTTAATTTGCGTTACTTTTAATCATTTTTCATATTTTATCTACACTTAAATTGGTTGAATTTGGTAATGGATTAATGGTTTTTGACTTCTCACTATTATATCGTAGAATTATAAGTTTTAACATGATTTTTGACTACAAAAATCCTTTTCTAACTGTAATCACATGTTGACATACGTTTATGACCTAAATTGAGAAATTCTAGTATGATTTGTAGAAATGGCTTTGAAATCCGCCTTATTCACATTCATATGTTCGTTGATTGTTTAGATTTTATTTGATTGCAATAATTCTATGAATTTCTTATTTGAATGGATGTAATTGCATGTTATTCTATGATTGTATGTTGTGCTTTGATGTTGTTTGCTAGAGTTTTGGATGTTAGGAAGAAAGGTTGGTGAATTTGGCAAATCGGAGGCAAAGATGATTAGAATTGGACGAAACATAGAGGGGAGGCTCTTGAGTTTAGGAAGAGATTGGGGTTCAGGTCGTGAATTCCAATTCATTAAAGAAATAAGTCGGTTCTGACTTATTTATGTTAGTATCGAATTATTTTGGTTGGTCCAATGGGTCGGCAGTTGGCATGGTTGGATAGAGCATGGTAGAGGAGCTTACTCATGGCTTGGTGCAAGGAATTGGCAAAGCATTGGATATGTTACCGATTTGTTTTGTAGAACTTGAAGTTGGTGCTTTGGCGTGAGGACCGAGTTGTTTGGATAGATAGGTCAGGGTCAAAGCATCTAGGCATGGTAGAAGCAAGGAGGGAAAGGAAAAAAACTTAGCCAATGATTGGCTTAGGAAATAAGTCGAGTTATTTTGCTGGGTCAAGTGAAAGTGAGACTTCTGGGGAATGAAGTAGGGGTCTTATAGATCGTGTTAACAAGAAATCTTGCCAACATCCACAATGCTATTTAAAAGACTAACAAATTCAAATGAACCCAAATAATTGAAAGGATCCACTCTTTCGGAAGCATGCCTTTCGACTAGATTGACACAGTCGAAATGGTTTAAGGTGATAGCTTCACCTTTCGACCAAGATGACTTAATCGAATGGACTAATAAAGCCATCCCTACCTTTCGACCAGGTTGGTTTAATCAAAAGGCTTCACGGAGTTGGCCTTGGGATATAGATTTAGAGAGCTGCATATGTATATGTCCTCACTTTTGAGCGAGTCGAAAGTAGCTGATCATACTTGTTCTTTATTCCTTTCGATCATGATGAAAGGCAACATTTAAGACCTTCCGACCATATCAAAAGGGAAGTTATCATGATGAAAGGCAACATTTAAATAGATGGCTGGATCTTCAAGCAAAGCTCCAACTTCAAAGGTGAGTCTCGAATACTGGATCACTCAGTCTGACCCGAGCGTAAAGCAAAACACAAAACACTCGAGTCAGGATTAACATTCTTATATTAATCAACCCAACTCAAGTGAAATAGCAATTGAAATACAAGTAACTCAAAGGATGTTTGGAATAACCATCCTTTAAGGATCCGTTAAACTATCTACTATGTAGTAATGTACGCTAAGTAGATAATGTCTATCAGATATCAAAATAGTGTTAAGTCGTGGCCCATTCCACCCTTAACACATTTTTATTCCCAAAAGCATATACAAGACCGTAGTTTCCCCAAAACCGGAAGTCACCAGAGGGCAATCCATATACTAAAGGTACAAAAAAAATTCGTAGTGGTCGCGAATAGGGAATACAAGTATGACAAGGCACATGAGGCAATACCCAAGGTAGTGATACTACCGTTTGCCTGATCCGGACTGGTGAGAACGCATCGCCGCAGCGACCGCAACACCGTGAAACAACACTCCCAAAATCAAGGGTGCACCAATCGACAACAAGTAATGAGTAGTTCGAAGAAGTGTGTTCACTTGAGGTAGCTGACCTCCATTGGCCCGACACGGCTTCTGTTTTAGTCATTTCCAATTTGACACAAGTGTCAAGGCTATCCATTATCGTTCTCTTTCTTCAGTCATCACATACATCATTCCAAGCACTTCATTCTGGATCATCACTCCGCCTATAGTTATTAAAGTGGTTTCGGTTTAGACATAGAGTATGTCCATAACCAATTCCGGACTCTTTAATAACTTCCGTAATTATTACACCGATTGGTCGTTTAATATATTTCAAAACCAAATCAAATTCAATTTCTAATAGAATTTGTAAATCAACATTTCATTTGTCTTTCTAAACCAATTTCCATAATTTACGTTTCAAAACTTCTGAATTTACCATTTCAAAATCTTATAATTCAATTTCAATTTTTATTTAAAACACTTCAAATATTGATTCAAGTTCGTATATCAGTTTCATTTCGAAAACATTTAAATTAATTTAATTTAAAATTCAAATCAATTTAAATTCATTTATCGATTTCATTCAATATTCATTAAGTAAATTTGCCATTCAAAACAATTTCTATTAAATTTCTAATTCATTAAATCCATTATTTAAATTCAACTTCATTATATCAAAACTTACAAACTGAATTAAATTAAATTTATCAAATCAAATTCTTTAAATTTCAGATCTTACATTAATTTCAATAAATCACATTTTATTTCTTGATAAAGAAATTCAATTTCACTTATTTACTTACTAAAATAATTTTCCAAAACTTAATTAATAAAGAAACTCAATTTTAATTATTTACGAAGTAAAATTCACTTATTCAAAGTTCAATTTCACTTATTAAAGAATTCAATTCAATTTAATCATTAAATTATTCAATCTTATTTAATTATTAAATAATTCAAAACTTAATTATTAAATAATTTCAAAGTTTAATAATTTCAAACTTAATTATAATTTCAAACTTGATTATTAAATCATTTCAAACTTAATTCAATCATTTCTCAAATTAAACAACATTCTTCCATCAATTACATTGTTAACATTTTGTTTCAGATTATTAAATATTAACATTTTCCTTTCATTAAAAATTCAAATTTCAACTTCATTTCAAAACCATATTATTTATTCAAATAAAATCTTCGTTTTATTTTAAATAAAATTATTGACCAATCGGGTTTTATTTAATTTCTTATCCTAGGTCTAAGTTCAATTTGGGTATTTATCATTTCAACCCGATTCCAATTCAATTCAAAATCAAAACATAACAAAGGGAACTTGCAGTGTGATAACAGAGATGGTGTCAAAGTAAATAAACAAGCAATAACAATAATCAATATCAATCCAATAATCAATTCAAATAATCCCAAAATAACCATATAAATTCGCATTGTTATTTGTACGAATTAATATAATTATCTCTAGAATCTACACTATCATTTCATGTAGATTAAAGATTATTACACTAATATTTATACGGTTCTTCAATTGTCATTCGATTTCAATTTTAACACTACAACAATTAATCACATATACGTTCAATGGTTCAAAGTGTAATTATCACTATTCTACATGTCAATTAATTTAACAATTAAAAGGGATCATATTCAACTAATCAAATTTAACATATGTGTCGATTCAAATTTTAATTATCCTACGTCAAATTTATTTGCATAATATTTATCACTTTATACATTACAATTTAACGTCCAATTGTAAACATCAAACAATCAGTCATTTAACAACCAAACGGAATTATCATTGCATATATAACAGATATTGGTGTCAGAAGTCACAGGTGAACTGATACTGGTAATAATAGTGTAAATATCTAACAGCAGCATATTTCAATTGTCGTTTCAATTTGAAATCAAATTTAATAAATAAAAGAACGTTAATCGTGAGTGATTGCTCACCTTTCGAGGCTAGAGAGTTTGACAACAGGGCAAGCTACGAATTCCAAAGCAGACTGAGATTGACACGAATTCGATGAAGAAAGCAGGCACGACGAACAAAAGCTGATAAAAGGGAATCGATGGAATAGATCAAAATATGTTTGCTATAGACTGAAACAAATTATATATGTCATTTTATGTTATTCTCTTAAACCAACATTAAACTTAGAACTTATATTTAAAATAATATATACAATTTAAATACCAACATAAATTAAGTAGTAAATTATCTTTAAAAATCAATATAATATATGCAGACAAAAAGATATATATATATATATATATATATATATATATATCAAAAATCATTGCTTATATCCAAATCAATATAACTATAGGTATACTTTAAAGTATATAAACTGTAAAGCTTTACAATATGCCACAGCTATTACAAACCTTGTATATAAATAAAACTGGCCAGAGGTAACTATATGCCACAGTTATTCCAAATCAATATAACTATAGGTATACTTTAAAGTATATAGTACTTTCCTGTACCTACATATAGCAACTTAAATAGCCCTGATGTAAGCAATTTTTAGACAACAAACGTATATAAGATGACTGCAACAATACTTATACACATACTAACACTTATGAGATATAAATATTTTTATATATAACTCACATGAGAAAACATCCAGAAGAAAAGTGATAGCCGATGGTTGCGAGGTGAAATGATATCGGCGCTGACTGGAGATGGGAAGTCGGACCGGACAGTGGCGAGGTGAAGTGTGGGCGAACGGTTGCTGAAGGAGGATGGCCACTCGGCTAGGCATGGGTCAGCTACGCGGAGGGTGGATGGAGACCTCGGTCAGGTGGAGCACGACACGCGAGTTGCGTGTGAAGGCAGTGGAAAGGACTTCGGCCAGAGGTTGACTCATGCTCGGGAAATGAGGTGATGTCGGAATTGACTCACGTGGAAGAGCGAGGTGGAGCTGCTTCACTCGGTGGTCAGAACGAGGCCAGTTCGGGTGATGGAAGAAAGTTTGTCAGCGGGAGAGGTTTAACGGGGCAGGTGGGCTGTTGCTTGTGTGGTGCACGTGTTTGGGAGGGATGGTGAGGTGGCGATGGTGGTTTTGGCCAGAGGCGGAAGGGGTTCGGTCAAGGCCAGGCACGGTGGCAGGCTCGGTCGCGTTGGGTTTTGAGGAGGCTGGTTATTGGGCTCGGTTAGGTGAGATGTAGGCTAGGGCGGGTTGTGACTTGCTATGTAATAAATGGCGGAGGAAGACAAAGCTACTTTGGTGGTTCGAGGCATGGTGGTTGCGGCATTGAAGGAATGGGTGCGATGTGGAAATGAAAGGTGGGAATAAATATTCTCGTGGAAGGAAGAAATGGTTGAACAAGGAAATGAAAGGTGAATAGCCTTCCATAAAAATGCAAATGACAGCTAGCTTTTCTATTTTGCCAACTATAGATATAATATTATTTACTAATAGGGAAATAAAGTGGGAGAGTAGAAGACTAAAAAGAACGGACCATTAAATGCTAAAAAGTTAACAGGAGAAATAGGGAAGGCCAATAGCTATTTCGAATAAAATAAATGTTGGTTGAATTAGTTTACAGTAATAAATGTTGATGGCTTCTCGAGTAAAATAATAACAAACAGCTATTTAGTTTTACTAAGAAAAGTGGAATGGACAATGAATTCAAATGGTCATAAAACCAAACGTAACAAAATAGGTACCGATATAGTAACCGTTTCTGTGGATTTCGCTGCGAATCGGGTTTCAAAACATAGAATTGAATATACCGTAGAGATCAGCATGACGAGATGATCAAAATGGTATGTGGATATTGGCGGTACGATTTAAAAAATTCAAATTTTCTAATAGTGGAAAATGCAAGAAAAACGCTGAAAAATAAGATCGACGGAGCCAAAGATGTCCGAATTTGGAAAAACGACAAACTGACATCTTTCTCAGAAGATGGTTTAGAATTTTTCTATGTAAAAATATTTAGGTTCCAAAAACATTTTATTTTCATCGCTTTTTAACTAATTAAATTGAAGTAAATTTACGCGTGAAATAAAATTTCATATTTTCGGACAAAAAATTACCAGTTGCTATGTTCAACTAGACGTATTCCAAATATTAAATTTTTATTTCAAAATTTTATCGTTTAAAATTTCACAAAATTTCAACTAATTATGTTATTAAAATAGTTGAAATTTACGGGTCGTTACACCTCCTTTTGATCAAGTCGAAAGGGGTTTATTCCCTTTCGGAACAATCCTAGTTTATAGTTGCCTACAATTCACTTAGTTTTCCTTATATAAGATCGATCTAAGCATTTCCAGGTTTCGAGAGCTAAACATAGTCGACACTCCATCATCTCTTTATCCTTTAATGTTTAGTACAGTCTCCGTTGATGATGTGTGTCAATTTGAAACACCCAAGTCGATCCTATTCATAGCATAGATAAAAAGAAATCAAGAGAAAAGGTTAGAATCATGTGCAATTGATCATTAGTCTAGCTAATGATCTAAATGATCTTCCTCGTCGCCAATATCCTTAATGATCATGCTATCTTCCTTCTTTATTCATAAAGCAAAATGAGTTACAAGATATAGTGCTTTTCCCATAATTTGATTTAGGGTTTCTTGAAAATACAATTGTCACTAAGAAAGAAGAGTAAAGAAATAGAATTCAGAATTCCAGAAACTGGTGCCCAAAACTGGACCCCTTGGGTCTTATTTATAGATGCAAGTCGACCTTCTTCTGCACTTTTACTTTCGACTGGGTCGGAAGGTCTCCTTTTTATATCCCGCCTCGAGCCTTTCGACTTAGTCAAAAAGCCATGACCCTTTCGAGGGTGTTGGAAGGCGTCCTTTTGTTCTTCCTGGTTTACTCTTTTGACTCCTTTATCCTTTCCAAGACCTTTCGACTGAGTCGAAAGGGGTCTTTATTATCCTTTCGCCTTTATTGGTCTCTGAATATTGCTTTCTTCACAGCACCTTTCGACACTGTCGAAAGGTAAAGGTTTTCTGAATGCACCTTCTCCCTTCCTGTTGTTATTGGAGATAAGTTTGAGGCTTTCGACACTGTCGATAGGTCGTTCAGATTGGTTTCGAAGATGCTTTAGGATCGGGGCAGAACCTTCTCTTAAATTATGGGCCTCGACCGGTTCGAAAGGCTTGCATATGCTTTCGAAAAGGTTGTGTTAGGGGCGAAACCTTTGACTTCGAAAGGTTTAGCATGTAAGCGAGAGAATATCATCTACTGCCTTTGAAAGAGGTTCTGAAGCTGTCCTTGCTTGCTTATCTGTGTCGAAAGGTTGAAAGTAGCGGAAAGGTTTATCTGTTTCCATCTGGGTCGAAAGCCTTTGCACTGTATGAGTAGTTGGTGCCTTCGACTCCTTCGATACCTGCTTAATGCCTTCGAAACAACCTCTTATGGCCTCTATGAAGTCTTGGCCTGTTTCTTCATCGAAACCTCAATTTTACTTATCTTCTTTCATACTTCTGCTCTTAAGTAGATTTTATGGCTAACATTTTGCGCCCCCTGTATGAAAGAAGCCTTTGTTCTTTAGGACAAAATTTCATAACTCTCTCATTCTTTATAACTTTATTTTTCCTGCAAAATTCGAAGTTAGTGATGCTTGCTGTCGTTAGCCCATTATCATATATACATGTATGTTTAATAATTGATCAACATATTAATGCTTTTATATTTGTATAGATAGTTGATCATATTTCTGACTCATCGGATATGAGACGTGCAATTAGCAACTAATGCATGAAATGGATGTAGTTTATGAATTCCTTGTTGGAAAACAGCCGATGGCTGCAAATAGGGGCTATGAGTTGTTGCCATTCATTTCAATATGTATTTCTCAGAAATTTGAATCATTCTGAACCCTTCACTAGGATGTTAGTGGGCATCGTTCAGAGCTATAAAACGTCAACTCTCATTACATTATTCCTCCGGTTCGGGACTTGATGGTGATTAGGAAACAATGAAATTGACCCAGATTAGGGTATTAATTTGTGAAGCTTGGAACTTGAAGATGTGACATCTAGAATCCAGATAACAATTTCATAAAATAGTCCTCTGTGTGTCATTTCTGAATCCAGATTCGAGCTTTCATAGTAAATTAGATTGGAATTAGTAAATATTGCCCTTATATCAAGTTTTGAGCCCATATCAGGGCATATGCCAAGCCATTATCTTTGTAAGAGAATCTTTAGCCCAGATTGGGACATATATTATGTAAGTAGACTTCCACAGTAATCGTTGTTAAGGTAGAAGCCCTTGCCAAGATTGGGACACATGTTAGGCAGCCAGAAAACCATGGGAATTACCCTTATAATAGGAACTATGATCCCAAATTAGGGAACTAGGGCGAAATCGAATAATAGTCTCGAAATAATGTTTCAGTATCCAGATTCGGGTATTCGTGATATAAATAGAAATCCATTATTGAAAATTCACACCCATATTAGGGTTCAATTAAGTAATTGTTTCGATACCCAAATTTAGATATATTAAGATGACCAGCGATTGATAATGACCGAAACCCAAATTCGGGTTTTTTTTAAATAGATGATGCTTAGAAGTGAAAATCTCGAAACCCGGATTCAGGTAGGTAAAGATGATGTTAAGAAATGAAAGTCCCGAAACCCAGGTTCAGGGTATTATAAATGAAACCTTTAGGTGTAGAAATGATTTGATAAGATGCCTCTTGATTTTGGATGTCTTAGTCCATGATCAAAAAACTTGTTTCACTTGATTAGCCTCCTATGGGCTTTGGACATCTTAGTCCGTTGTTTGATGAGCCTCTCTTGAGCTTGGACATCTTAGTCCATTGTGAATGAGCCTATCTTTGGGCTTGGACATCTTAGTCCATTGCGATTGAGCCTCTTCTTGGGCTTGGACATCTTAGTCCATTGTTGTCTGGTGCTCTTGGTTAGCTCATCTTAGAGACTGGAACCAAGGACTTACCCGACTTCCCTCTAGGAGGCGCCATGCCCTGGCCCTTTTGGGGTACGGACAGGAGCTTGTTCAGTGCTTTACCCTGGCCATCTTATGGTGCGGATAAAGGCTTACTCTGTCCTCCCTCCAAGAGATGCCTTACCCTGGCCCTTATGCAGAGCGGATAAGGGCTTGTTCGGTGCTTTACCCTGGCCAACTTATGGCGTGGATAAAGGCTTACTCCGTGCTCCCTCTAGGAGGTGCCTTGACCTGACCAGAGGCGCAGCCAAGGGCTTGTCCGGTGCTTTAACATGGCCATCTTATGGCGCGGCTAAAGGCTTACCCACCCTCCCTCCAGTAGGTGCTCTACCCTGGCCATCTCGGTGCAGATAGAGGTTTTTCTACCATCTTAGGTAGTGTCCAAATATAAGAAGTATTTCACTCCCAACCATGTAGTTTTTCTCTTTTACAGAAAATTGCTCTTTATTGATTCATCTTTGGAAAATATGGCCTTAAATGCTCAGCATTCCATGTTCAAGGTACCACATTGCCGTTTGGGCGGCATAATTTGTACGCTCCCGAGTGGATTACTTTACAGACGACTAATGGTCCCTCCCAGTTTGGTCCAAGGGGTCCATCGGCAGGATTCTTTTTGTTGGCCATTACTCTATAGAGTACCATATCCCCCTCTTGAAATGATCAAGTTCTTACTCTTGAATTGTAGTACTTTGAGATTTTCCTTTAATATTCGGCGGTTCTTACCGCTGCTTCGTCTCTTAATTCATGTATCAAGTCTAATGACTCTTTTTCAGCTCTTAATTCTTATCGAAGGCATAGGAAATCCTTTGGTGTGAGGGTATCTCGATCTCAACTGGTTGCATCGCCTCACTCCCATAAGTTAAAGAGTAAGGGGTATGTCCTGTTGCTGTCTTAGTAGACGTTCGGTAAGCCAATAGCACTAGTGGCAACTCCTCTATCCCATTTCCTTTCGCCTTATTTAGTCGCTTTTTCATAATTGTTTTTATTATTTTGTTTACAGCCTCAACTACTCCATTAGCTTTGGATGTGAGACAGATGAAAAACTTTTAATAATCCCATTCTTATGGCAGAAGCGGGAGAATTCTTCGCTGTCGAATTGAGTTCCATTGTCAGAAATTATTTTCTAGGGAATTTCGAACCTAGTTATGATGTTCTTGATAACAAATCTTAATACTTTCCCAGAAGTGATTTTCGGAAGCGGCTCTGCTTCAACCCATTTGGTAAAATAGTCAATGGCCACCACGGCATACTTCACCCCCCCTTTGAAATCGGCAATGGACCAATTAAATCTATTCCCCATACATCGAAGGGCCATAGAATTGTAATTGGAGTTAATTGACTTGGGGGCAATCTGGGTATCTTTGAATACTTCTAGCACTTTTCGCAACTTTTCACATAGTCTATGGCTTGGTTTACCATATAGGGCCAGTAAAATCCCTGCCTCATTATTTTCTTGGCCGGCTTTATCCCATTTGAATGGTCTCCACAAAATCCTTCGTGTGCTTCAGTCATTAATTTTATCCCATCACTCATGCTTATACATCTAAGGTAGGGAAGAGCATATCCCTTTTTATAGAGGATATTGTCCATCATAACGAAGGTTGGAGCTTGTCTCTTGATTTTTTCTTGCTTCTCCTTTGTCGGGTGGTAGTATCCCTTTAACTAAATACTCAACGATAGGTGACATCCATGTATCATCTATGTGCTATTTGGCCCTGGTTGATTCACCCTTTCATCTGTTAATTCTTTATCACTTTCTTTTTCCTTTCCCCTTGGGACTTGGCTTGAGATCTCATCATAACTAGCAATTCTTTCCCTTGCTCTGATGTTTCCTTTTAGACACTTGGCTTTTCCTGATATCCGACGGGGACAATTCGTGTCTCTGGGGCTCCCCTTGAGCTGGCTAATTTTGCTAAAGAGTTTGCCTGCGCATTTTCTACTTTTCGAACTTGATTATCGAAAAATCCTCAAACAAAGCAAGCATTCGTAATATCTCCTTCACATATAATGATAGCTTGGGGTCCTTTGTTTGGTATATCTGTTTTACTTGATTTACCATCAGTTGAGAGTAGCTAAAAATTTGATGGGATTTTCAGTTCTAGTGCCAAGGTTAATCCTGCTACCATTGATTCATACTCTGCCACATTATTGGTTGCAGGAAATCACAGTTTCATGGTATAATGAAAACGATGTCCATCTGGGGTTATGACTATATACCCTGCTCCGGCCACTTGTTTATTTGACGTTCCATCCACGAATAATTGCCACCTGGGCTTCTGATCTTTCTCTTTTTCTGATTGTTCCTTTATAAAACTAGTACACTCATTAACAAAGTCTACTAGTGCCAGCCCTTTGATTGCAGCCCATGGTTGAAATTCTATATCGTATTGACTAAGCTCAATCCCCCATTTCACCAATCTTCCAGAAGTCTCAGGCCTACTAAAAACTTGCTTAAGGGGAAAATTGGTTAATACCTTAATCGAATGTGCTTGAAAGTATGCTCTGAGCTTTCGAGCTGTGAGAATCAAGCAATAGGCTAATTTTTCTATAACTGGGTATCGTACCTCTGCATTCTTTAATCGCCTGCTTACGTAGTATACCGGGAGCTGTGTTCCATTTTCTTTTCTAATGAGTACCGAGCTGATTGCATGTTCTGATACTGTCATGTATAGGAACAATATTTCCCCGCTCTCGGGACTTGAGAGTATCGGTGGTTTTTCCAAATGGCTTTTTAATTCCAAGTAAGCTTTCCTGCAATCCTCTCCCCATTCGAAGTTCTTCTTTTTCTTAATCACATCAAAGAATGGTATACACTTGTCAGTTGCTTTTGAGATAAACTTGTTCAGGGCAGCTACCCTTCCGTTTAAGCTCATTACTTCCTTGCTGGTTTTAGGTTCGGCCATGTCCTTTATGCCTTGAATTTGGTCAGGACTTTCTTTGATTCCTTGAGCACTTACTAGGTAGCCTAGGAACTTTCCAGAGTGGACTCCAAAAGAGCACTTTTGTGGGTTCAAATTCATTTGATACTTCTGTAATATTCTGAACATTTCCTCTAGATCTTTAAGATGGTTTTTAGGTTCGCTAGACTTAACCATCATATCATCAACATAAACTTCCATGTTTCTGCCAATTTGTTCCTTGAACATTCGATTAACCAATCTTTGATAAGTGGCCCCTGCATTTTTTAGCCCAAATGGCATTTCCCTATAGCAATAAATTCCCCATTCAGTTATGAAACTGGTATGATCCTATCCGGCTTGAACATCGATATCTGGTTGTACCCTGAATAAGCATCCATGAGGGATAACAATCTATGTCTGCTTGTTGCATCCACCAACTGATCTATCCGTGGTAGCGGGAAGCAATCCTTTGGGCATGCTTTGTTTAGGTCTGTGTAATCAATGCATGTTCTCCATTTTCCGTTTGGCTTCTTTACCAAAACTGGGTTGGCTAACCATTTAGGGTAATATACCTCCTGGATTAATCAATTCTCAAGGAGTCTATCAACCTCCTCCATTAAAGCATCTAATCGGACTTTGTCTAATTGTCTCTTTCTCTATTTTATGGGGGTTGGTCCAAGATTGATATTAAGAGCATGGCACATGACAGTCGGATCGATTCCTACCATATCAAAATGTGACTA
The DNA here is from genome assembly GCA_030737815.1 of Allium fistulosum. Taxonomy (NCBI): domain Eukaryota; kingdom Viridiplantae; phylum Streptophyta; class Magnoliopsida; order Asparagales; family Amaryllidaceae; genus Allium; species Allium fistulosum. Next base: position 895,043,425 of record CM060907.1, on the reverse strand, counting down.
AGCAAACACATCCTTGTTAACTCTGAGGAACTGTATCAAGTCTTTCTTTAACTCACTATCAAGATCTTTTCCCACTTTAACTATTTTAGAAGCATCCTCTGAATCTATGTGGGCTTCCTCAAGGTCTTCTATGGGTTTTATCCTCTCTGTTTCACCTCGGTAGTCGAACTCTGTGACTATAGGACCCTCCTAAGTTAAGTTAGCGTCAATTCTCTTTCACTTGCTCCCTACAGAGATGTACCTTTGATACATACGTTTGTTAGACTTTTTAAAGTTAATCTTTGCTTTGAATGTTGGATGTGAAAATCCATCATCCGAAAGCTGTAAAACAGTAGAAGAATCAAAGTAAGCAGAATACTCCCTTTTGTATTGGTCAAGTGTAGCAAAGTACATTTCTTGGGAGCTGAATTGTTCCCTCCGTACAGTTCCCCATCCTCGCTTTGTCAGGAATTTTACCATGAGGTACTTTAGGGAGACAAAAGCATCGATCTCATCCAGGGCTGGTCTGCCAAAGAAGGCGTTGTAATAGGAAGGTTGATTAATTATCACAAATATAGTTTCAAATGTTCGGCAAGTTGGTAGCACTACCATTTGTACAAGTAGCTTTATCTACCCCATTGGAGTTGACCCTTTGTTGTTGAACCCAAATATCGGCTCTATGCTTGACTCTAATTTGTGCTCTGGGATATTCATCTGATCAAAGGCATGTTTGAAGATGACATTGACCGTGCTGCCTGTATCGACCTGAATCTTTGAGACAATGGATAGCCTAATTTGGGCAGTAATCATGAAGGGGTCATTATGAGGATGATGGACTGCTTTGCGTAGCTCTTGCAGAGCGACCACCATATTAGGCATTTGGATGTTAAGGAATTGATTTTTCGTCGGAGGCTCTTCTTGAACAGAATATATCCCTTCCTTAGCCCATCTGATATATCTGCTTCGGCCCCCTTTACTACTCCCTACTTGATGTGGCCCGCCATGGATCACATCGATCCTGTTGATTTGTGGGCTTAAGCTTAGAGGGTCCTCATCTTCTAGCATATTCACAACATTGCATGGGCGCTTCTACGGAGCATTTTTTGTTCGCTGGGCTTTATGCTGGTCTTGAACAAATTCTTTTAGATGGCCTTCCCAGATCAGCTTTTGGATTATTCCGGCCAGAACTCTGCACTCATCAGTTTTATGACCATTAGCTTTGTGATAAGCGCAGTAATCCCCTCCTTTTTTCTGCTCTGGATTATTCTTAGCTTTAAAGGAGGTTGGAAAGTTGACTCTTTCCTTAGCTATATCATATATGTAAGACATCGGCTTGTTTAAAGCAACTGTGTTAGTAACTGATTCTTCCCATCTGGTCCTTTTGTGGCCACGGTCCAGGCCAAATCTTCCCCTTTCCTTCCTGGGAATTGTTTTCTTCTTGGCGTAGTAAAGCTCATCCATCTGGATGAACTTGTTTAAAAGTGGAGGTCTTGTAGATCTTAGCAGCCATTGACAAAGTGCTACTTCCAGAAAGGGGTATTCTCAATCAAGCCAGAATGGACAGCTATGAGCTTATCACGATCATTCATATCCTTGGCCTTTAAAGCTTCAGTGTTGAACCTTCTCAAGTAGTCCCCCAAAGACCCTCCCTGCCTTTGCTTTATATTTGCCAAGACTGTATAATTAGTAGTTAGATCCTTACAGATGCAGAATTGGGCTGAGAACTCGTAAGAAAATTGTTTCCATGACTAGATGGTATTTTCTCTGTATTGCCTATACCATTCGGCTGCTGTTCCCTAGAGAATAACGGGGAAAAGTCGGCATCTAACTACCCCAGAAGCGTTATACAAATCCATTTGGCTATCAAAAGCCATAAGATGATCATCGGGGTCCGTAACCTTATGATATTTCATGGACGGGATTTTGACATATGGAGGTATTACTGTGGCCATGATCTCGTTGGTGAAAGATGGCACCCTCTCATTGTCATTGATGTTTTTTTCCATATTTCTTTTTCCCTTGGAATTCATAGCACCTTTGATAGCCTTCTCAGTAGCATCTTTCAGAAAACCTTCGACATTGCTGTAATTTTTTTGATTTGGGTAGTACTCTTTAGATGTTGAACTACCAAACTGTTCCAATGATTTGTCGACAACTCTTCCCTGATGATTGGCTCTTGTTTGGGGTAGTCCCCTCTTTTTTGAGGAGGTCTAAGTCCACTTTGTCTTTGCACTCTTTGGAATTGGTCTTTAGATTTCTTCTTCGAGAGTCCACTTCTTCTCCTTGAGTCTGTCTCGGAGTCTTTGAAGATTTTTGAGACAAGGCCATCTTCAACAGCTTCTACATTTCTTGCAATAGTTGTTCTAGATTCACGATTTTTGCTGCGTTTTTATCTATCTTTACCCATGATGAAGTCTGCTCTGGTATGGCCCCATCCGGGTTGAAAGTTGGAGCTATATTTTCCTCCAAGGTGGTAGTGTGTATTTCTCCCTCCACAATTCCACTCAAACGCTTTGACCTCATTTTTCCTATGCAAGAAAAAAACGAACCACAATTAGTCTGTATATAGTGACAAGTTCAGAGGTTCGGGCCCTCCTTCTAGCACCAAAAATGTTAACAGGAAATCTTTCCAACATCCCCAATGCTATTTAAAATACTAACAAATTCAAATGAATCCAAATAATTGAAAGGATCCACTCTTTCAGAAGCATGCCTTTCGACTAGATTGACACAGTCGAAATGGTTTAAGGTGATAGCTTCACTTTTCGACCAAAATGACTTAATCGAATGGGCTAATAAAGCCATCCCTACCTTTCGACCAGGTTGGTTTAATCGAAAGGCTTTACGGAGTTGGCCTTGGATATAGATTTAGAGAGCTGCATACGTATATGTCCTCACTTTTGAGTGAGTCGAAAGTAGCTGATCATACTTGTTCTTTATTCCTTTCGATCATGATGAAAGGAAACATTCAAGACCTTCCGACCATATCGAAACGGAAGTTATCTTCTTTAGTATGACACAATTTCCTTCGACCCTATGGATTTGCTATTCTTGCTATGGAAATCCTTCGAAAGAGTTACTAGTATGTTTTGGGGTTGATCCCCTTCGAATGAGTTCCTTAATGATTGTTAGCCAATTATAAACTATGATCCTTTTCGAAAATACCCCCTTTCGATCAAGTCGAAAGGGGTTTATTCCCTTTCGGAACAATCCTAGTTTATTATTGCCTACAATTCACTTAGTTTTCCTTATAGAAGATCGATCTAAGCATTTCTAGGTTTCGTGAGTTAAACATAGTCGACACTCCATCATCTCTTTAGCCTTTAATGTATAGTACAGGCTTCAATAATGATGTGTGTCAACTGGAAACGCCCAAGTCGATCCTATTCATAGCATAGATAAAAAAATCATGAGAAAAGGTTAGAATCATGTGCAATTGATCATTAGTCTAGCTAAGGATCTGAATGATCTTCCTCGTCGCCAATATCCTTAATGGTAATGTTTTCTTCCTTCTTTATTCATAAAACAAAATGAGTTACAAGATATAGAGCTTTTCCCCTAATTTGATTTAGGGTTTCTTGAAAATACAATTGTCACTAAGAAAGAAGAGTAAAGAAATAGAATTCAGAATTCCAGAATCCGGTCCCCAAAACTGGACCCCTTGGGTCTTATTTATAGATGCAAGTCGACCCTCTTCCGCGCTTTTACTTTCGACTGGGTCGGAAGGTCTCCTTTTTATATCCCGCCTCGAGCCTTTCGACTTACTCAAAAATCCATGACCCTTTCGATGCTGTTGGAAGGCGTCCTTTTGTTCTTCTTGGTTTACTCTTTTGACTCCTTTATCCTTTCCAAGACCTTTCGACTGAGTCGAAAGGGGCCTTTATTATCCTTTCGCCTTTGTTGGTCTCTGAATACTGCTTTCTTCACAGCACCTTTCGACACTGTCGAAAGGTAAAGGTTTTCTGAATGCACCTTCTCCCTTCCTGTTGTTATTGGAGATAAGTTTGAGGCTTCCGACACTATCGATAGGTCGTTTATATTGGTTTCAAAGATGGTTAAGCGCCAATGGTTTCAATGAGTTTCTGTAGCCTTTGAATGCATGCTTTAGGATCGGGGCGGAACCTTCTCTTAAATTATGGGTCTCGACCGGTTCGAAAGGCTTGCATATACTTTCGAAAAGGTTGTGTTAGGGGTAAAACCTTTGACTTCGAAAGGTTTGGCATGTAATTGAGAGAACATCATGTATTGCCTTCGAAAGGGGTTCTGAAGCTGTCCTTGCTTGTTTATCTGTGTCGAAAGGTTGAAAGTAGTGGAAATGTTTATCCGTTTCCATATGGGTCGAAAGCCTTTGCATTGTATGAGTAGTTGGTGCCTTCGACTCCTTCGATACCCACTTAATGCCTTCGAAACATCCTCTTATGACCTCTATGAAATCTTGGCCTGTTTCTTCGTCGAAACCTCAATCTTACTAATCATCTTTCATACTTCTGCTCTTAAGTAGATTTTATGGCTAATAGATCGTGCCGGAGGTGTTGGCTTGTTCGCATCAAGGTTGGATTGGCGATGTAACAACATGATAAAAGCTTTGTATCTTTGGTTTGTGACTCATGGTGGGAGTATGTATCGAAGATAGCAGCATGATAAACGAGAGAGATATAAAATTAAGAACCTGATAGGTTCCTGGATAATGGAAACTGGATTGAGCAATAAAAAGGCTCGGAATCTGATTGGAGCAAAAGAGGGCTCGAATATGAATGTGCTAAGGAATCATTGGTAACTCAGGGTGTTTTCTTTTCTACTCAGAGTGCTAACTCTTTGGTTGCACGGACATGTCAGGTATGGTTCATGTACTCTTGTTCCTTGCTATATTTACATATATTGTATTTTGAGATTCATTACCACTTACACCAGATTGTTTTTTGATCCAAGGTTTTATGCTTTGCTTCTTATTACCTTGGGTACTCTTAAATGAGTAGACTGGATAACTGGTATATGTGACGAAGTAGCTATTCCGAGGATGAGCTGGATGGAACTACCACATGTTATATACATATATAGATTTCTACGCTTTTCCGCTGAGCAATACTACAGAGCCTGTAGAAGTGCTTGCTTAGTTCTATTTGTTGAGACAGCTTATTTGAGTTTGTCCTATTGTATACTCCATATCATTTGATTTATAACCCTATGGATATTATATTCTGATGATTAGTTCATATTGTTATTACTATATCTTTTGTTGTATCTGTGATATTATATTTTACCCATGCGCCATGAGATGTATGATAGGTTATTTGTTGTGTTTGTTATTATTCATCTGGATGATCATCCTATATCTTTTAGGCACGACTATAGTGCACTATTTATACACTGTTGCTGCCAGTGGTATAGGGAGGTCTTCACATTTGGTATCAGAGCTTTGGTTACACAATTAACCGGAATTAATACTGTGATCTAGTAGAGATACAGAATGTAACAACCCTGGTAGAGATTACCTAAAATTAAATTTTTAAATATGATTTAGTTAATTATGACTAATTAATTGAATAAATTTGGGGAATTTATAATTATTGTATTTCCAAATGATTTGGAATAAAATAAATTGGGAATTTAATGAATTGTCCGTTTATATAATTTAATTCCTATATTTAATAGTATAAGAACAATCTTGGAGAAAATAAGTAAATAAAATACATGGAAATAATTTTATAATTTAAAATATGAATTTTTCCAAATGTTGATTTGCTTATTTATTTTAATAGGAGATTTATGACAAATATCTTTTAATTCTAAAATTATCACAACAAGTGTTGTAAATTTAAATAAAGGTTAATATTGAGATTTATTGTTAAAAATGAGATTTTTCAATTAATAGTTTATTTTATTAAAACCATTGAGAATAACCTTTATATTTAAAAGTTGTATTTAAATTTAATAAGATACTTCAATATTAATAGAAATGAGAGTTTAACATGTTATTTGTTTTTGGAAAATTAAAGAAATCAATGGTTGTTAAATAAAACATTGTTTAGTATAAGTTGGTGCTATAAAGTGATAAAATAAAACAAATTAGTAACACTTTTCTTTTGGAAAATTAACAAGACTTTGTTATTAGATCTACACCTTAACCCATTTAGCCCAAATAATAGAAATAAGAAATGAGAAACTTGTACGTACAAGTTCTCATTTTCATTTCACTCCCATAAATTAAAAAAACCAAAATTCTCTTAAGTATCAAAACCATAATCCCCAAATCAAAGCTAGAAATCAAAGGGCTAGTGATTAATTCTAGTTTAGATTTATAAAGGTAATCTCTTCCACCTATTTGTGTATCTGTTGTTGATCAATTTCAGTTTTAGTCTCTGATTGTAATCATTCCTCTCGAATTTCTCAAATTAACCTGGGTTGAAGCTGAAATAGAAAAGCCTAGGAGAATCCAAGCTTTAATCCTCAATTTTGGATTATTTAGGTGAGTTTATCTCATAATTTCTAGTCTAAACTGGATGTGTGTTGCTGATATATAAAATTGCTTGAATCCATAGTGAATATGATCTCAGTAGGGCATTGAATCTCTTATCACTTTGAATTGATTCTCTGTTTGCTAAAGACATACCTTATATAATAATGATTTGCATCCAATTGTACATGTTTATACGCTTGCATGATTGCTAATTCAGTACCCCAGACCTCCAGGGAACCAACGAAGGAGTAATGGGCGGAACCGGATCATTGGTGAGCTACCGGAGCCGCCTGGGAGTCAGCACAGGCGAGGTAGCCGATGGACCGGTCTACCCGACTAGTGCACCGGTCGCAGCCTGGAATTGACTCCCAGGCATGTTCTTCTGTTCCTCGATCACTCCTTCGCCACTCGTTTGTCCAGTTGAACTCTTGATGCTATTTGCTTGATTTTGATGTTGTATTTTATATCAATTTCATTACCATTTTCAAATTTTGATTTGTGAATTGATGAATTTATTTTGGTGTTTCTATACCATAGAATTGTTCTATGGGTCTTAGGAGTAATACATAACTTTTTGATGCACGTTTTCAACTTGGATTTATAAAAGGCTGATTTCTAAATCAAACCATTTTATCGAATTCTTTTTAAGTATGAATCTAATTTCTATATAAAGAATTCTATATATATATATATATATATGTATATATGTATGTATGTATGTATGTATGTATGTATGTATGTATGTATATAGTATTTATTCTCATTAACAATGGTTTTTAAAGATGATTTGGAGCAAAGGTCCAAAAAGTGTATTATATATATTCTAGCTCATAAACCAATATTTTACAAGAATGATTTTAAAGTGAAATCTTTTATAAAATTGAACGGCATAGCTCAAATGAGGAATTGATTTAAATAGTTAAATAAAATGAGTGGTACGGAATGCTCATGTTTGTTTTACCGGTTAATTCCCAGACTTGTTCGTCCGAACCATTGCTACACACAAGTGGAGTTTACCATCGTAGAGTAAACATATGAGTAAATCTATGAGCTATGGGTCACATGGTTGTTACCTATTCGGTTGCTATATGAAAGTACATAACACTTATATCGATGAGTTTATGACTCGCTCTTGGATTTCTATAGGTCTTGTACCTATCTTGGAGTTTTTATAAGTCTTGTACCCATCATGTAGTTTAAAGGAATTTTTCCTATCTTGTAGTTTATAGGTCTCGCACCTATTTTGGATTTTTATAGGCTCTCGCATATCCTAGTGTTATTATTGGAATTATACCTATCTTGGAGTTTATAGACATATACGTCTATCTTGGTGTTACATGGATGTAGGAGAATTTATTCGCCAATCTTCGAGTTTGCCGCCTTTTTCCCCTTTTATGAGATTTTTGGATTTTTATTTGTGATTTCTTGATTCGATATTATTTGACTTATCACCAAATAGTTTTGAGGATTTTGCTTGTAGAGGCTATCTGCAGTTTTGTAATTTGGTGATTTCATTCTTGAAGTTTTGAAGTATGCTTGATATTTTCTCTTGAGTCTCATGAAGAGGATGATATCTCCCGAATCCCTGTTGTTTGTGATTATCCCGATATCTGTAAACCCTTTTCGTGGTTGCCTCCCAAGCAGGCGATTGATTTCCGAACTGATCTCACCCCGGGAGCTCAGCCAGTTAGTCGTCCTACTTAAATGATGTCCACTAAGGAGAATGAGGAGTTGAGGAAGCTATATTCGGAATTGGAAGCGAAGCGGTATATCTAATCCAGTTCTTCCCCTTAGAAAGCTTATGTTGTTTTTGTAAAGAAGGCTAATGGTACTCTTAAGCTTGCGTAGACTATCGCAAGCTTAATGAGCCTACCACTAAGAACAATGTAACGACCCATAATTTAATCACTTTGAACATGAATAGTTAATATGTTTTTAAATGATTAAATAATGGATTTTATATCTAGAAGTATTAACCCTGCCTAATAAAACAGAATAGTATAATTACTTGCCTAATAAAACAAGAGAGAATTATTAACCATGCCTAACAAAACAGAATAGTATAATTACTTGTCTAATAAAACAAGAAAGAATTATTAACCTAGCCTAATAAAACATAATAGTATAATTACTTGCCTAATAAAACAAAATAGCATAATGATTATTATATTCCATACGGATGGTTGCCATTGGACCAAAATCTGGTCGAATCAGGTTATGCCATGCGGATGGTTGCCATTGGACCAAAATCTGGTCAAATCAGGTTATGCCATGCGGATGGTTGCCATTGGACCAAAATCTGGTCGAATCAGGTTAGGCCATAGTTGATAAGGAGAATTCCTATTGGACCAAATTGTGGTCGAATCAAATTAAGCCACAAGGATGTTTTCTATTGGACCAAAATGTGGTCGAATCAAATTAGGCCATATGGCTGGTTTCTATTGGACCGAAATCTGGTCGAATCAGGTTAGGCTGTAGGAAATGACTAAAGTACCCTTCTCTTCACCTATAAATAGCCAAGTCCATATCTCATTTTAATTCATTCACAAACAAAAGAAAAGAACTAAAATTCGTTATCAAAGGTAAAGTATTCCAAGTCTCCATCAAAGCAAATAGGAGGTGAGTATATTCCTTGCTTTTATAGTTTAGCGATTATAACTTATTTTGTGAGTATATTCTTTGCTTTCATAGTTTAGCGAGTATAACTTATTCTGTGAGTATAATCTAATTATTTTACAGTCAGTGTAATCTTAATCTCTTTTCTTTGACTCATTCACATTTTAACAAATGTTGTAGTAACTATTGATTGTAAATGGTTAATAATAATGAGTCTGTTATTATTCTTGTTTGGTTGTTTGATTTGTGCTCGGCCAGTTTATGAGCAATAACTTTGATGTTTAGTTAAAGGGAACTTACACCACCTTTTAACTTAGGATTGACATTTAGTGACTTTTTGGTTAAAAGGAAATAACACCCCTTTTAGCTATCTCATTTGATTAAGAGGGAGCTTCACCCCTCTTGGTCGTATTCTCCTTTAAAAATGATGGGTTTAAGTTATGATTTGAATGGAAGATTTAAATCTTTATTTAAAGTATTTTAAAGGAGCTTCAAAATTTATATAATGATTTAAATTGGTTATTTATGGAAAGTAAGTAGTCCTATACTTGGCACTAAAAGCTGATGAGTAGATTGATCCTCTATCTGTGAGATCTGGAACCGAAGTGTCTAGGCAAGGCTAGGAGCAACCAGTGCCCTGACTTACCTGACTTTGTTTCTGGGCGAGTGGTAGAGTAAGTCAAGAATATCAGAAACGTGACAAGTGTAGGAGATTTGATTTCCATAAATGATATTTATAATTATAATGGAAAACATTCACATTTCTTATATACAATTGTTTTCTACCCATCTAAGTATGCTTTTGAAATATGAAATCCTTCCAAATGTTTTGTGAATATACTTATATCGATGAGATAAGTATATGAATATTTTCCAAGCATTGAAAAAGTATAAGTTCTAATTTCCATATACGATTGTTTTGTTATCCCCGATAGTTGATATCTTGACTATCAATTTCGATACCCTTTTTCCTTTTGTTTTTGTTTCGTTAATCTAAGACGATTTGTTGCTCATTTAGAGCATTGATATCCTTTATCGGAAATGACTAAATAAAGAGCGAGTGGGGGCCAAGCTATGTGGGGTTGCTCCCATTAGGGTATTTTCACATCTACTATAGATTTGTTTCGGTTGTATGCGCACGGAGATGTGAAATACTCGGATACTCAGTAAGGTTGGCGGGGTCCGGCTTGGAGGTTTTCGCGAGCCATCGTAGTTCTCAAGTATATTTTCTAGAGGTATACTTTCGATAAGGGGGGCGCACCCTCCTAGTCATTGTTGGAAAAATTCCTTTTCCTTATTTTTGATTCAAAACTTTAGATTAATTCTTTCTTAATTTCATCGGGAAGCGTCTTGCGCTCTTCGCGATGCTTAATTATCTACATCCATTCTTTTATACTTGGATGTTGTCCTTGTGAGGGAAAAACCCATTCTATATTTTTGCGATGTGGTCTCACTAGTTACTTTGTGTGTTCTATTTTTGGAGTTTACTCATACCGGACTTTTTGTCTGACCCGAATTGTTTGTTTTCCCTAGACGTTCGGGTACTCATTTATATTTGAGTAGTCCGGAAATGATAGGTTTCTTTGGGCTCTTTTGAAGATGGTGGATGAGCAAGAGGCTCCTTATCTATCTAGCTATTTATTTCCGCTGTTATGAGATGTTGGCTCTATGTATGTATATTTAAAGGCAGGTTGTTATAACTGCCTAGACTGGCAGTAGTACTTTTGTTGTAACTCTGATAACTCCATGTTGGGGAGTAACCTTATGTACTGTCTTATTTTTATGTTATATTTAACCGTTCCATTGTGAGATTATTGTTCCTTTCTTATATTTTACCCCATGACAACTCGTCTTTCAGATACTTGGGCAACGACACATGAATACCATGGATGTATTAAGTGTCATACTCAAGGGTCAAAAAGATGGGTCGTCATAGTTGGTATCAGAGCTTTGGTTGAACGAACACCTTAGCCTGATTGGGGTACAACTCATTAGAGATAGGGTAAGTGATGCCCTAGAATGAGTTAATCTTCAGAAAGCGTATTTGTAATTTTTATAATAATAATATTTATCCTCTAAAATCTAGTTTTAGATCCTTTGGTGTTATTTCCTTAAACAATTTTAATCCTATTATTGTATTCTAAAGATACCTGTTATTTGTTCAGATAATAGAAAATGAATACAAGAAGAGGTGGAAGGAGAGGATCTGGAACTAGCATGACTACCAATGGTAGGGTACCTAGAAATGCTACCATGTCAGCTGTAGATCCGGTAGAGGAAATGATAGTGTAAGTTCAGACCCCTATGAACTTTGCAGCTTTATGTAAGAATTTTACCACTTTGGGCGGGAAACCATTCTATGGGACTGAAGATATTCTTGGAGTGCAGATGTGGCTTCGAACTTGTGAAAGAATATTTGGAGATCTTCGGTTGGAGGATGCGGAGAAACGGTTGTTGGCATCGCGACAACTTCAAAAGTCAGCGATGGATTGGTGGGATTCAGAAACAGCTAGTATTCCGGAGGTGGAGTTTTCTTTGGCCCGGTTCAAGGAAGTTTTTGAAGCACAGTTTATTCCAGAAGCTGGGAAAACTCAGTTGTTTAGAAGTTTCATTGACTTAAAGCAGGGTGATATGACAGTGTCGCAGTACGAGCATAAGTTCAATGCTTTGTCCCGTTTTGGACATGGATTGATAGACACACCGCTCAAGAAAATTGAAATGTTTATGAATGGAATGCGACCAGAGTTCCATCGTGAAATGACCAATCATCTTATGTGTACGTTCACCAACATTATTAGCATGGCTTTGAGGTTGGAGGCTCTTGATATTAAGGAAGGAGTCTAGAAGGGTGTAGTACCTGCAATAAGTGCCAAGCCTTTATCAGTTATACCAATTGAAGAAAAGCCAAACTTCAAGCGTAAGTTTAAGGGAAAGAAGCAGGGTGCAGGGAAGAAACCCGAAGATGGCGCTACAGCACAGAAGAGGCAGACCAACTTGGCCAACATTCTTTGTTTCAAGTGCAATAATATGGGCCACTTTGCAAATCATTGCCCAATTGCCACATGTTTTAATTGTGGCCAGCTAGGACATATGAAGAATGAGTGCCCTTTTCCTAAAAAGGGATCTCAAGGACAGACTTTTACCATTAAAGAGATACCATCCACTTCTTCGGATCAAAAAGGGAAGCAAGTGTTACAAGCACTACAACAAAACAGTCTTTTTACAACGGGCAATGCCCGTTGTAATATGGTTTTCGCAACGGGCACCTGCCCGTTGTAATAGGCCTCGTTGTAATAGATGCACCACATTTTACAACGGGCAAAGCACGTTGTAAAAACCATTGCAGTAAACCTTTTTACAACGGGTTATGACCGTTGTAATAGACTATAATACAACGGCCATAACCCGTTGCAATAGACTAACCATACTAGTTGCATAGCCTGTTTCACAACATGCATTGACCGTTGTAAAAAGAATATTTAACAACTTGTGTTGCCCGTTGCAATATACTATAATACAACGGCCATAACCCGTTGCAATAGACTAACCATACTAATTGCATAGCCTCTTTCACAACATGTATTGACCGTTGTAAGAAACTCATATAACAACACACATTGCCCGCTGCAAAGTAAATGCAAATTTTTTAAAAAATTACAGCGACATCCATGCAATTCATCCATACTAATACTAAATATTGTAAAATAGTTAAAATCACATACGAAAAGACTAAAAGCTAGAGTCATAGAATTCTAACACTCCAAAAGGTTAGATAAGTTTACATGCCAAATACATAAAGCATTAACACATCATGTTCTATGTACAATCATATTATACCATACCAAACAGATATCATGTTCTGTTCTTGCTACACATATCATGTTCTAAGTACAATCATACAATACCAAACAGATGAAGTCTTTATGCCACGCGACGGCTGATCCGACGGCCTCTTCGATAGTCTGCATCTCTGAATTTGGCCTAAATAAAAAGGCTTATGGTTCCACCGCTACATTAACCCATACTTTCCAAGCATTTTCTCCAAGCTTTACAAATGTACTAAAGCATCAGGATCAGTGCTTGCTATCGTCCCCTCTGCAACTACGTTCTTCTGCCAACTCAATAGCTTGCACTTTTTTTTCATCAAACCATCAGGATCTTGAACCTGCACATTAGTACTCTTGCGGTGTGACTACAAGCAAAAAACCATGGAACAAGGTTATATAAAAATACTGAGATTCAAAAGGTAAGTATGGAACAAGGTTTATATTGGCTGGATAATTAAAATTTTAGCTACAGCCGATGGAAAACGAGAGAATACTGGAAGATTATTGGAAAACGAGAGAATGCTGGAAAACGAGAGAATACTGGAAGAAAATGTTCATGTTAAATAGAAGGATCATAGAATCAAGTATATTTTTCATATTCGGAAATAAATTTTAGCTACAGCCTGAAAGCCGTTAAGTGATCTTTCAACTATTATCAAGATGACTTAGCTAATACATGGTCCACTCCAAAGCACAGACTCAAAAACTTGAGAGTACACGCATTCCTGAGCCAATTCACACTGATAATATATTTTCATAATGAATTGTTGTAATAAAATATAGATGAGGTAAACTCATAACCATATGCTTGCAAAGATGTTGAATTTGTACCATATTTTTAAGGTATAACCATATGCTAGAAAAATTAAAGTTATCTTGTTTTACAAATGGTAAGGTATGCTATTATAAAACTATCAATTGTTTGAGCATGTTTCTAGGATTTACTGGATTTTTTTTCATAATGATCCCACTTTTGACAGTGGATTAAATCTATGAGAAATTGTGTTCATATCCAATGGGGTGAACCTTTCACATATGATTGTTTTACCAGTATTTTGATCTTTGAATATCGATCTCAACGTGTCATGAATCCAGAAGGTTTTTGGAAATTAAGTCAAACTATCATTTTCAACGATAGTTTCAATCATATCAATCAAAAGCTGCAATTTGCTAACCAAGTGCAATATCTGCTTTCTAACTTTAATGTTTTTGTATTCTAACTTTCAAATTATTAGTATAGCCTGAAGATAATTGTGTGATATCGTATAGTAATTAAAACTGATCTGGAATTTCGTATAGTCACAAAAATTCATAGACATACCAACAAAAATTAATTGTGTGATATCGTATAGTAATTAAAACTGATCTGGAATTTCAGTCAAGATGTTAAATTAATAATCGAGCAGTGAAAATTGAATGAATGTTGTTTGCACAAAAAATGGGCAAACACCTCCAAGTCGTGTGATTTAGTTGATTTTATGTTGTTTTTAGTGGTCTGGGTATTTTATGCAAATATGTAAAAAGGAGGGACAAACTATAAAAGACACACAAATTTATAGTGGTTCAGCCAGAATGTGCCTACGTCCACTTTATATATCATTTCTCCTTTCTTGTTTAGATTACAAGTACAAAGCTTTGATAGAAGTATATGAAAGTTGTTTGAAAGTTCTATCCGTGCTTGAGCTCTCAAACCTCTCCCCATTGTTGTACCCCTGCCCCTCTATTTATAGAGTGAGGCTGGGGGCAGGGGTCTTGGATGTATATAGCTGCTGGTGGGCCTGGGCTGATGCGATCTGGCCTGGTAGTGTTGATCCGGTACGCCTTGGTCCGGTTGTGAGTGGATGGAGTTTGGTTCGGTGGGACTTGGTCCGATGGCGAGATATTCGGTAGTGGTTGGAGCGGTAGAGGCTGGTTCGGTGAGGCCTTGGCTCGATGGCGAGATATTCGGTAGTGGTTGGAGCGGTAGAGGCTGGTTCGGTGAGGCCTTGGCTCGGTGGAGGTTGGTACTGGTGTATTGGTTCAGTAATAGGTGGAGCGGCTTTGGTTCGGCAGGCAGGGGAAGGAGTCGGTTCGTTGAGATTCTGGTTTGGTGGTAGGAGCGTGTAGGTGGGATCTGGTCCGGTGGTGCAGTTCGGTGGGCTGGCCCGGTCGAAACTTACCCAACACTTGCCCCCCAAAGTAGGGCATGTGTATGCACTTGGCGTGCTTTGTTTTAGCTTGGATATCCTCATCCGGCCCTGTGTGCCAAACCAATTGGTCCGGTCGTTAGTATTTGCCTATAAGTATGGACCTCGCATCTATGTTCACCCTTCACCGTCTGAGACAGCCGAATCAATTGAATAACGAACCAAACTTGATTGCTTGAAATAACCGGCCCAATCAATTACCGAACCAACTCATCTGCCGGACCAGGTGAGTCTTCCTCTGCCGAATGATTTTTTTAATGACTGAACCATCGAACGAACTCAAATGTTTTACCGAATGGGCTCGGGGACTTTGAGTACCGAATGAACTTACCGAATGATCTTGGGAGCATGAGTGCCGAATGACCTTTTGTGTTTTGAATTACGAGTGAAGTTCCAGACTACATACTCTCATACTTTCTTATGTTGCAGATAAATGTCTCACAAAGTAGAAACCCGATCAGAAAAGAGGAAATCCCAGGACAGAGAAGTTCCTTCCGCAGTGCCCCCAGCTCAGTCAGGACCGGGACGTCATGGGCCCACCCGAGGTCACTAGTAGATGGGTATGGCTCTCAGGAGCTTCTGAACTCACATCCTGACTGTTTCCCTAGCTCTCTCAAAGGCGAGCAGCTTGATGTTATTTCTCGCTCCTTTGGGATTGACAGAGCGCGCATGCTATTGCCGGGGGTGGGAGTGATGCCATATAATCCCCCCGAAGGATATTTCGCCTATAGTAGGTACCATTGTATGTGTGGGGCTATTCCCCCGATCAATGCTTGGATAATCAGCTTCATCACCTACTTGAAGGTGGCTCCATTTCAGATTCAGCCTAACTCCTACGCCATCCTGGTGAGCTTGTTTGTCATTTTCCAGAGGAGATACGGGCATCCTCCATCCAACCGGGAGATCCGGTATTTGTACAATTTGAGAGGCTATAAGAAGGGGTCTCCATACATCAGCTTGGAATCAGCTGTATCTTTCAAGCCGGTCCTGGACTTATATTCGAAGTTCAGCATGTTCAAGAAAGAATGGTTTTTCGTCAAGGATGACTCTGTCTCCATCCGTCGCTTCACCTCTGGCTGTAAGTTGAAGCTTATTTATAATTTCCGTTCTGACCGCAATGCTTCTTCTTATGTGCTTTTATTTCTTGCTAGCGACAGGTGGCTTTGCGGTCGTGGAGAACGATCGCCTGGTTCAGATGGATGCGGAGATAGAAGCCATTTCGGGAAGGGATAGGTCGGCTTCTTACTTGATCAGGAACGCTACACTTCTGGGGCAAAACCTTATTCTGCCACATCAGTCCGGGTCAAGCAGAGAGGCACGGCGGAGGAGAGGGCTGTCAACGCTAAAGGAGGGGCTACAGCGAAGAGCAGCAAAAGGAGACCCTTCTCGATACATCCAGTCGCCGGGGGGAAGAAACTCAAGAAGTCCGATGGACCCTCCCCCAGCACATGTCCAGATGTTCCGGAGGGGGAAAATGTGGAGGAGGAAAGAGACGAGGATGAAGGAGGTGAGGAGGAGAGCGGAAGTGGCAGAGAAGGTGATAGTGATCATCACGGCGATGATGGTGGCGAAGGACAGAGCGGTGATGGCACCGGGGCTTTACCTCCTGGGAAAGCAGGCGTGATTCAAGAGTGGACAGATGACGCTCTCCGCCAAGCCTTCGAAGGATTGGAGGAAGGACCGGCTTTGGCGGAGAAGCCCAAGAAAGCTGGTAAGGCCGGGACTGGAGCCGATTTATCTTCCAAGAGTGCTTCCGCTGAGGCAACTTCTGCGATCCAAGTTGAAATTTTGACTCCTGCAGACTTTTTTACTCTTCTTAACTTGACACATTTCTTGAATTACGGTTCAATGCATGCTTGTGACACTTGGTTTTCATTCCAGGAGCGGGCAAAGCAGCCAAGACCTCAGATGTTCGGCACCGCCTTGATCAATATAAGTCCCTCAAAGCTTCTACTAAACCGAAGCCTCCGACCAACCGCTCCGGGGATGTAGTCGGCTATCGTCCTCTTCTTAGGGTCATTGAAGAGGGCATTCACAAGAAGAAGAGGAGCCGCTCCTTGTTCGAACCTTTACCTGATCCTCAGCCCCCACTCCAGCCTCTTCACGTTATCACGGAGGGGAATACTGAGTTCACACCTTCTCCGCATCCGTCTGAAAATCCTACTGTTACCCCGATAGATCATCCTGGCTTAGCTCGTAATCCGTTTGCGGGTCATCTAGATCTGGACCCGGCCTCTCAGGATATCTCCTTCGACGAGGTTATTGGTGAACACCTTCTCCCTCGCAATCCTATGGTACGAGTGCTTGATGAGGCTAAGTCCCTGGACCTTGATTTTCTTACCACTCGTGTCGTAACTCTAGGGGACGAAGCTAAGGCGAACATCGATCGGGTCGCCGAGGAAGCCAAGAAGCTGATGGGACATCATGCCCGATTGGTCAAGGATGGGGAGGAAATTGG
This sequence comes from Allium fistulosum, assembly GCA_030737815.1. Classification (NCBI taxonomy): domain Eukaryota; kingdom Viridiplantae; phylum Streptophyta; class Magnoliopsida; order Asparagales; family Amaryllidaceae; genus Allium; species Allium fistulosum. The sequence goes on along the minus strand of CM060907.1, from coordinate 895,025,902 downwards.
GAGTGCCAATATTTGCCTGCGGTTAATGGTTTCTGACCAGGCTAAACAACTTGCTGATCAAGCCATCCAGATTTCTCAGCACGAGGCTGCATCTAGGCAATTAAAGAAGACTATGGAAGAGGTCAGCAGGGCAGAGTTGCGGACAATGGAGGCCGCCTGTAAGGAACGGATTGACATGGCTATAGCAACGGTGGATGAGGTTTGGAAAGCGGATCTTGAGCGGGTAGAGGAGTTATCCGGGAGGCTTGAAGCTGCAGAGCTGGCTCAAACCAAGCTAAAGGATGAGATGGAGGCGATGAGGAAATCCCTTCAGGCTGACCGCTCGCGATACCGATTGGAGAGGGATGCTGCCGTTTCAAAGCTATTGGCTTCTGAGGTCCGAATGAGGGAGTTCGAGGAGAACGAGGGGATGATGGATGTGATGCTCCAGGATATGTACTTCCGTACTTGGAAACAGGGTAACTTATCCTGGATGGATGATTATCCCTGGGTTATGGTCAGGATTTATCTCAGGGCTCTGGAGGAGGCCAAGCCTGATGCGGATAAGGAGGGTGGCGAGGTCTTCGGAATGGATGTGGTTACGGCCCAATTCACCAAGGAGGAGAAGGTGGCGGTGAAGGAGGGCATGCGGCTGCTTGCTGCTGAGGAGGTAGGTGTGCAAGTAGAAGATGATGATCAAGATGATCAAGGAGCAGATGCTGGTAAGTCCTCCCCTTTAGTCTTTCCGTTAACTTGGTTGCTTATCATTAATGAATTCTCTCCTTGATCGGACATGCGGTCAATAGGACAAGGGTAAAGCTTCGATGCAGTCGGCTCCTTAACTTGACCTGGATATCTTTTTGCTTATTGAACATTGTTGTATATGTTAGTCTCAAAATAGTAACGTAACTTTTAGGTTGTAATTATGTCACTTGTAATAAACAACATTATTTTTGGCGTGTAATTTTTTAACTTAAGCCGATTCTGTTGTATTTGAATGCTTTTGTTATTTTGACATGTTGTATAAGAAATATAGCTATGCATATGCCTGCGATTCAATTGTGTTTGACGCCAAGTTCTTGCTTAAAGTACAATTTCATGTCTTGCAATGTTAGTGTGATGTGTGAATAAAATATAGCCACGTATTTATACACGAAAAAAGAAAATACCGCCCTTCATATTTTACTTGTAGATGGCAACTTTGAATGTCTTGTGTGACTGAGTATGGAATGCGGCCTAGTGTCCCGTTGTGAGTTCCCACTCCCATTAGCGAATGTCTCCTATTCTGTATCCTGTACTTTAGGGATCATTACACTACGCCATAGATGGCCTACTGCAACGAAATTACATGGTGTTGCTAGCTATAATGTAACGATAGGTATGCTGATTTTTGTCTATTACAACACTCGCTTCAAGGTGTTAGCATAGGTATCAACAAGATGTTTCAGTAGCTATAGATGTATTCAAATTAAAAAATTAATAAAATTAGCAATCCGCGTGAATACGATCCAACGGTCTACATTTACTCTGGTTGTTAAAATGGATCACCACTGCAATTTTCCCCAAAATTTCGTTTTCCCGCCTAGTTCAGAGTAGATCCCCTTTTGGTTTTCATTCCAATTTGCCTCCTCCCATTCGCCTCCTCCCATTCGCCTCCGCCACCAAATTGTCACCCTCCTCTTCTTCTGCTTCCTCATTCGCCTCCGCCACCAAATTGTCACCCTCACCCCCAGCTACCCCCTGACCCATCGTGACCATCTAGCTCCAACCAGAGCCCCGTCACGACACCAAAACCCGAAGCCAAACAAAGTTTTCCGTTCAAACCCCTTTTGCCACCGATGTCGTCGCTATCAGCTCTCACCTCCAAAAGAAGACTTGCTCGCCACCAACCCCTCTACCTTTCTCCTTTAGGCTACTTCACCTGAAAACCCTTCTAGCGCCTTAATTTCTCCCAAAACCCGAACTGCTGCCCTCGAGATTTTGGTTCACTTCGTACTTTCCATTGCAAGTTCAGAGCAGATCCCAGGCTGATCTCTTCGTACTTTCCCCTATGATTGCGGTAGCTTCACTTGGTACTGGTAATTTCAATAAGATAGTATGCCACCCATATGTTTGTGCAAATGCTCCTTTAACACTTGTTAATGTTTCAGAATCTGGCTGGGTATGTACTGCTTCTGGATGCCCTGTGCCTCCATCGCAAGTCCATCGCAAGTTCATAATCTGGTTGGTTGGTTCACCATTGAATCTGGATGTAGTTGTATTGGTTGAAGGTTGGTTGGTTGGTTTGGTAAGTTATGGAAGTGATGGTGGAAGTTGGTGATGCAGAGGAGTTTCAGTTGGCAGTGTGATGCCTGAATGTTGGCAGAGAGATGTAGACGGAGTTTGGAGTTTGACAATGGTAGAGTGCTGTTGTGTATTGGTTACGGAGAGAAGCTAATGTGGTGATTGGAAATTGAAAAGAGTTTGCAGTAGAGTTTTGGTGTTTGGCCATAGGCGATTCAAGCAGATTTAGGCGAGGAGATGGAGGATAGGAATTAAGCTCAGTCTTCATTTGTGCATCATTTTACGTCATTTCAAAGAAGGCTCGATCTTCCGAAATTGGATGAATCGGGCGGTGCCCACTTCATTTACGTCATTTTACGTCATTTTACGTCATTTATTGCCCTGTTTACTTCTCAGTGAAAGCACCAAAAATGTTTGCACAAAAAATGGGCAAACACCTCCAAGTCGTGTGATTTAGTTGATTTTATGTTGTTTTTAGTGGTCTGGGTATTTTATGCAAATATGTAAAAAGCAGGGACTAAACTATAAAAGACACACAGATTTATAGTGGTTCAGCCAGAATGTGCCTACGTCCACTTTATATATTATTTCTCCTTTCTTGTTCAGATTACAAGTACAAAGCTTTGATAGAAGTATATGAAAGTTGTTTGAAAGTTCTATCCGTGCTTGAGCTCTCAAACCTCTCCCCATTGTTGTATCCCTGCCCCTCTATTTATAGAGTGAGGCTGGGGGCAGGGGTCTTGGATGTATATAGCTGCTGGTGGGCCTAGGCTGATGCGATCTAGCCTGGCAGTGTTGATCTGATACGCCTTGGTCCGGTTGTGAGTGGATGGAGTTTGGTTCGGTGGGACTTGGTCCGATGGCGAGATATTCGGTAGTGGTTGGAGCGGTAGAGGCTGGTTCGGTGAGGCCTTGGCTCGGTGGAGGTTGGTACTGGTGTATTGGTTCGGTAATAGGTGGAGCGGCTTTGGTTCGGCAGGCAGGGGAAGGAGTCGGTTCGGTGAGATTCTGGTTTGGTGGTAGGAGCATGTAGGTGGGTTCTGGTCCGGTGGTGCAGTTCGGTGGGCTGGCCCGGTCGAAACTTACCCAACAAATGTTGTTCTAGCAACCATCAAATTAAATTTTCTCCCGAACAATCTAGAGATCAATCAAGTGAATCTCAATTATAATTATCAACTGATCAAAATTAAAGTTAGTCAAAAGTTTCTTTTATGGAACTTGAGTATGACTAAAGAGTAACACAATGTATAGTAGCGGTCAAATCTTTGATATAAAAGACTCAACTTTCACAGACTATGTATGAAGTAAGTTTACCTCATCTATATTATACATTCTTGGTCAGCATTAAAGTTGCTCAACTGCAGATAATAGCCTGAACTAAACATGTCAACGTTGCCTGTTGAGGTGCTCTCAGGACTTGGTCAACAGAAGAAGGATGTACGAGTAGGAATACTACTACAAATCTCGATATTCCTCGTTGTGTACTTGTCGTATTTAAATTAAATGAAATGTGAACTAATTAAACTAATTGAACTACTACCATGATTAATGGACAACAATTTCTCAGAGCAAAAAAACCAAAATTTCATATACTAATTTAGGATTATTTATATATTCTAACCTGAGGTGTACGAGCCTCAGCTATCTCCATATCCGCCACATTATCATTTCTTCTCTGTAAAAGTACAAGAGATGAGTTGGTAATTCATAAGCACATATCACATATTTATTAACAATAGCTAATTAAATATAAACTTACTGTCATGACCAAATTAGTCAACTCTTCTACTCTAGTCGCCAACTGAGTTACTTGATTTTCCAATGCAATCACCTTTTTTGAATTACTTGAATAAACACCCATTTGAGATGGTAATACACCAAAACCCAGTCCTCTCACCCTTCCCCTATGTTCATTTCCAAAAACATGTGACACCCCATCTCCACTTACCGATGTTGTTCCATGAGAGCTCTGAGCACTACTGTGCTCTTTTATCTTAGCCTACAAATCAAAATAGACCATTTCAAGAAAAATGAAATATGAATAAACTATCATCCCTCAATGTTCAGTTCAATGTATTTAATATTTGTAGTGAAATATTGATCGCAGAAAATATATATGAGTGGATCGTAGAAATATTGATCCCTCAATGTCAAGTACATACGAGTTTTGAATAAATATCTACACTCATATCTCAAAAGAATAAAAAAAACTTACGATGCAATCGGCAACAACGGAATTCGGTGGGTCTCCATTTTTCTTTGTATGGGCTTTGCACCATAGCTCGTCTCTGCTAATATCTGATATTCCAGTTTCCTTTTTCTGCAAACAATAATAGTAAGAAGACGAACCAAAGAAAAAAAATATTATTGATGTAAATGTACATGCATTTCTTACCATATCTTCAGCTAATCTCGCATAACCTTTTCTGCTCATTGTATGTGGAAGTTTATTTTTATCTCTCAGTGCTTTGAATTTTATGCTAGTTCCCTACATAGGAGAAATTCATTAATAAACTATTATTTACCTTTTAATTTATACTAAATAAAATACAACTTATTACCTCAAATTTCTCCGACAACTTTTCCTTAACAAAGTCGTTCCACTCTTGAACATTTTCTATAGTATCCGGTTTTAGCATCGCTGATCTAGAGGAAGCGTCAGGGAAAGTAGAAGCTACTTTAATAGCCGAAACTAATCTTGACTTTGCCTCTCTCCATCGTACTCCTAACATCTTCAGCAATAAACCCTTATATGCTTCATCCACCATGAATCTTGACTGCACAACAAAAATCAGAAAACTGAATTCAAAGTGCATTATAGTAAACTGAATTATGAAAACAGGTCTAGAGCCAACGTTAAGCAATATAAAATATTATTCAGTGTATTTGGATGACAATTGAAGCAAATGTTAACTAAAATTTATATCTTAGGCAGTTATACTCTTCGCATTCAATAATAATGCTGATCATATTATGTTTGAAGTTTGAAACATCAACTATGAAATGCAGACTATAGTTGTCATTTACTAGAAACTAGGATCCATTGGTGTGTGTTGCCTTTATTTTATTTAGAAAACATTTGAATTAGAACAGTGAGTGCAAACAAGTTGACCCTTACTAAGACAGATTTTAGTTTTTTTGCGGAATAGAACATGACTGTACATTTATGTTTTAGTTTTTACTAAACCACTTCAACCTTGATGTATAGGATTTAAAGTGCAATTTCTTAACCACTTGACCCTGAACTTTCTAATCTGTTATATAAATGTCATCTACTTAATAAAAAACAAAATCTTTATTTATTTTTTATTTTTTTTAAGCTAAAGGCCACGTCCTTAGTTGCCTTTAGCCAACTAAGGTATCACATGCCAATAAACAATAACCAAGCTAGACTACACCAATGATAAGACAGTCCCTCCTGGGATTGAAGAAATTATCGCAGTCATACAGAAAAGGTTGGTTAGACTTAGAGTTGGTATTTTCCTGACCTAACCGGGGAACTTTTACAAGAACATAGAATCCCCCATTAGTTTCTAAACAACTCGCAAGTTAGTGTAATGCATACCCAACTACAATTTACAAGTCATCTAATTAGATGTCTCCAAGTTTTTATCTCCATATATCCTTGTCAACTTTATCAATAATAGAGAAAAGTATGCCCCTGTCGTTAAGATACATTCTATGTTCATAAGAAGTAAACTGAATAATTTCTATCAATTCAGTATCCTGTATGTAATCAAAAAAGTTCAATGAGATAAAACTTTATCGATGATAAATGTTATGAAATCAATAAACATGGGGGAAAACATAAATATGGTTACAGTGAAAAGGTGTGTATGGGCGTGTGTAAAACATGACAGTTGGTTAAGAAAACTGAAGTAAGGTAGAGGTAGTGGCATCTCTTGTTTATTTTGCACATAACAGTCTATAGTGCAAGATTACAGAAACTTCTCAAACTATTCATGATCATTTGCAATTAGTTGCTTACAGGGATTTTCTTGACTCGATGTTATAATTGTCATTTACTAGAAAAATGATAACAATGTAAGAGGATTATGACTCATCTAAATGTTCTCAAAAAAAAATTTCTCAGCTTATTTCATACCTGAATACAAGTCCATAAATCATTCTTTAAATTTGCGTCGACTTTTTTCCACTCTGAAATGGTTAAAGGTACCATCTCCCTTGCTAAGGTACCGAGATAGGATGATAAGTGCTTAGAGTTGGAGCCTATTGGTTGACCTCGATCGTTGAATTCAATTTCGGCCTTTTCATTCGGCATACAAGAAAACGTTTTCATCATCGTCTTCCCTCTTTTTTTCCTTGATGTCTCTAGTTGAATACCATCATTATAATCTGGGTTGTTCAAGGCATTCATGGCGTGGAGTGGGTCTGTGTAACAACCCGTAAATTTAACTGGTTTTAATAACGTAATTAGTTGAAATTTTATGAAATTTTAAACGATAAAATTTTGAAATATAAATTTGATATTTGGAATGCGTTTAGTTAAACATAGCAACCGGTAAATTTTCGTCCGAAAATATGAAAGTTATTTCGCGCGTAAATTTACTTCAATTTAATCAGTTAAAAAGCGATGAAAATAAAATGTTTCCGAAACCTAAATATTTTTACATAGAAAAATTTTAAACCATTTTTTGAGCAAGATTTCAGTTTGTCGTTTTTCCAATCGGACATCTTTGGCTCCGTCGATATTATTTTTCAGCGTTTTTCTTGCATTTTCCGCTATTAGAAAATCCAAAATTTTATAATTCAATCATACCACTGATATCTATATACCGTTATGTCCGCCTCGTCGTGCTGATTAAAACGGTATATTTGTTTGTGTCAATCGAAGTTTGGCGTTGCAAGCTATTAATTGGTTAACGGAGTACAAACTGGTCCGTTACGCCACACAAACCGGTACCCTACTTTTTCCCGCTCAGAATTCAAATGGCCCTTCAAAAACCAAATAGCCACTGTGAAAAATCATCATTACACTGACGTATGCACACTCTGAATCCTGTGTATATATCTTCCTTCATTTATTGCTCTGCATCAGTTCACTTCGCTTCAGAAGAAAGGAAATTGGTACGTGCTCTGCCACTCTTCTTTCACATATTTATTTTGTTTTCAAAAGCTACTGACTCCACTACACTTCCTTTCTTCTTCCTCGTCTCTATTTTACTTTTTCTTTTTGAAACTTCTTCTCTGGAAGCAAACTCCCCCTAACTCCTCTCCACTGCAAACACATGCAACTCAGCCACCAGCTCCCCGGCAACTCCGCCACTCGACTCAGCAACCCTCCGCCCCAGCCTCCGCCTGCTCCGACCACGTCCCCAACCCCACCCCTGCCAGCTCGCTCTGCCACCCTCCCCATCCCAGCAGCCTCTGCCCACTCCGTCCCCACCACCTGCCCGACCTCCGCCAGCACCCGCGCCCCACACCAGCCCACCCCACTGCCGTCCGCCTACACACCACGCCAGAGCCAACACCCACCTACCTCCGCCTCCTTCCCTCCGCAGCCGATCCAGCCTCCGCCTTGAACCCATAGCCGCACAAACAAAATGACAGCCAACGGCATGTCTCCTCTTCCCACCCTCCAAAACCATGTCATCGAACTCGGCCTTCCACCTCACTACCTCGCTTATCCCCTCCGCGCCCCTAACCTAGTCTCGGCCGAGCCTCCCATCACCGTACCGGGGCGGCAGCCCATCCAGAAACCCTCCGACCTTCGGCCTTTCCACCATGTTGCCGAAGCAACTTTCCCCGGCCCGTCAACTTCGGCCAGCAAAGGTCAGACGACTTCCTCCTCCGCCTTGCTACAAAATCTAATCTCGGCCTGCTCTCCACCTTACCTCAGCTCGTAGCCTATGCTCCCCTCCGAACTTCCCACCACCGCTGACTTCCGGCCGAGCTCCGCTCTCTCCCTCCTTCTGTTGTGTTGATGTGAGTATAGATAAGTTTTAAATATATTACTAGTTTAATTATTTGTTTCTCTTTATGTAATGTATGTACAAGTATTGTTATTTTATACCTTTCCAAAGTTATATATATGTCTGTTATTTAAAAAGAGATGAGTTATATGTGGTTATATTAAAAAGTGTATGTTTTACATATTTACTTATAAAATGAGTTTACAAAATATAGTGTACATAAGTTTTGAATGAGCTGTTTGTGAAATGGGTGCATGTGCATTTTTCCATTTATATGTTGCTCTATTTTGTGTATATCTATGGTTCCAAAGTTATTTTGGTCAGTGGCAGTCTTGTCTGCATATTCTTTTCTGTACTAACATTTATTTTGAGCTAAACTTATATTAGTTATAGTATTAGTAAAATTTATGCAGTTTGTTTTTTTAAGTATATATTCATACGGCAGTACTTAGTTAAGTAAGTACACGCATATATGAAGTGTGTTCTGTTATGCAGTATCTTGAAACAGTTTATAATATATATATATATATATCTTACTGTTGGATTTATATATGTATAGTTTTCGAAGTAACAGCAGTTAAACTACATGTTCACGATATCATATCTCACTCATGTTTTATTGGAATGGGTTGATTTTATTTTTAAAAAGAAGTCAAAGTTACCTAGTTTATGCCTGTCAAATTTCAGTAAAATCCGACATCGTTTGATTAGTGGTCGAGGATCTGAAAGTTAGACCCAGGCAGCTATTCTTTTGTACTTAGAAATTATTTTACACTGCTGCAAACACGACCTGAGTTCATGTTTGACGCATCGTATCTCTTCTGTCTTACGTTGGAATGGGTTGATTTTATTTTTAAAAAGAAGTCAAAGTTACCTAGTTTATGCCTGTCAAATTTCATCCAAATCCGACATCGTTTGATTAGTGGTCGAGGATCTGGAAGTTAGACCCAGACAGCTGTTCTTTTGTACTTAGAAATTATTTTACACTGCTGCAAACATGGCCTGAGTCTATGTTCGTGACATCATAACTTTTCTCGTCTCTTGTCCAAAACAAGTGAATCTTTTGCAGTTTGAAATAAAAGTTTTGATCTTTATTCATACCAAATTTCAGACCATTTCGATCTCGGTAGCACATAGAATTATATTGTTAAACTTTGACGCATGACATGTTTTATTTGTTGCTATGTTGAATGTTTTGATTTGATTTCATCGATTTCTGTTATCAGCTTTGATCGTTGAATTCGTGCCGATTTGTTTTGCTTGGATTCGTAACTCAATCTCTATGTCCGTATCAGTGTGCGTATCCGTGTCATCTTCTCGTGCATCTCTAGCCTCGAAAGGTGAGCAATCACTCACGATTAACGTTCTTATATTTATTAAATTTGATTTCAATTGAAACGACAATTGAAATATGCTGCTGTTAGTTATTTATATTGCTATATCTATGCCATCATCTATATCTGTTCACCGGTGACACCTGAAATCATTATCTGTTATTTATAGTGATATATATAATGCCATCATCTATATCTGTTCACCTGTGACATCTGACACCCTTATCTGTTATTTATACTGATGATGTATGCCTGTTACCGTTGTTTTATTATTATCATACCTGTTATCACTCTGCAAGTTCCCTGTTAGTATAGTATCACTATGGGTTGAAATGATACATACCCGAACGGACTTTAGAATAGGAGAAAATCGTTATGGGTTGAAATGATAAACCCAAGCGATTTTCAAATTAAATTGAATTTGGGATTTCGGGTTGAAAAGATATATACCCGAATATAATTTAAATTGCGGATTGAAATGATAAATATCCGTATCACTTGACCATAGGATAGAAAATTATATACAGACACCGTTGGTCTATATATAAACGTTTTGAAAAACATTTCTACGGTTTTGAAAGAAATATATGGTTTTAAATAAATAATGATTTTAAAGATTTATTAAAGTTGATTTGAATCAATATGAAATATGTTCAAGTATTTATGTAAAATTTATATTTTTAAATATATAATTTATAATGTTTCAGGTTGAAAGATAAATTTGAATTGATTTGGAATTCTTAATTATTTAAGAATTATATTTAAACTAATGATATTTTGCTTTAAAAATTATTTTAATATAAATTATTTTAATATAAATCATTTTTGATATAAATTACTTTATTTATAAACTATTTTATTATATATACTAATTTTAATATCTAAACCGTTTAAAAGAAAAGTGTTGTGATTTCCAAAAGGCTATGATTTCAAAGCTGTGATTTCCAAAGTGTTTTGATTTTTAAAAGACTATGATTTCAAAAGCGTTATAACTTTGGAAAAGTACTATGATTTTGGAAATGGATTTATTTGAAGTAAAAGTGATATCGCATTGATATGGTTTTTAAAATGGCAAAGATGTGTCGGTTTTGAAATATAACTATTTTGAAAGTTTATTAAATGACCATCGGTGAAATAATACGTAGTTATTAAAGAGACCGAGATCGGATATGGACATATTCTCTGTCGATACCGAAAACCACTTTAATAACTATTATACGCGGAGTGTTGATCCAGAATGAAGTGGATGGTTTGGTGAACGCGTTGACTGAAGAAAGAGAACGATTTTGGATGACCCCTGACATGACTAAAACAGGAGCCGCGCCGGGCCATTGAGGTTCGCCACCTCTAGCGGACACACTTCTTCGTTACCATATCTATTACTTTTGTGATTCGATTCGGGTGCACCCCTCGATTATGGGAGTGTTGTTTCGCGGTGTTGGGGTAGTAGCTGCTATGCCCAACATCAGTCCGGATCACGCAACTACTAGTATCCTAGTTGGTATTGCCTCATGTACCTTGTCATACTGATTATCCTATTCGCGACCACTACGATTTTGGTTTGTACCTTTAGTATATAGATTGCCCTCTGGTGACTTCCGGTTTTGGGGAAACTACTGTCTTGTATATGCTCTTGGGAATAAAAATGTGTTAAGGGTGGAATGGGCCATGACTTAACGCTATTTTGATATCGTACTTTACTGATTAGACATTATCTACTTAGCGTACACTATTACATAGTAGATAGTTTAACGGATCCTTAGAGGATGGTTATCCCAAACATTCTTTGAGTTTACTTGTATTTCAGTTGTTATTCCACTTGAGTTGGATTTATTGATATAAGAATGTTAATCCCGACTCGAGTGTTTTGTGTTTTCTTTACGCTCGGGTCAGATTGAGTGATATAGTATTGGAGACTCACCTTTGGAGTTGGAGCTTCGCTTGGAGATCCAGCTATCTATCCAGCTTTCAGTTATTCAGTTGATTCCAGTGATGTATTCAGATCTTGTATTTGACTATTGTATTGAGATATCTATGTATTAGAGACCTCTGTTGTATCTTGTTTAACTCTGATATATATAAATAGTAGCTTCATGAACTACTATTCTTTTGTTTCCGCTGCATTATTGTTTTATTACTCTGTGTCTGTGATCTGTGATTATTTATTTATTGTATATGCTAAGTTTTGCCAATTTAAATTAACAACGCGGTATTTTGAGCAATTCAACACCGGCATGAGTGTCTACCTATACACTTATAATGGATGCGAATGGTCCAAAATATCGGGTCGTTACAGTTGGTATCAGAGCTTTGGTAGCTCTAGGCAAAACTTAACATATAGGGTAAATGTATTTACAGAATCACTCTCATTCGAGTTTCAATCTTTTTCTTTGAATCAATTCCTTTGAATTTTGGAACGTTCCCCTCGGTTCCGAAATTCATTCGTGTCCTTCACTATTCGTCTTCTTTCAATTCTGGAGCAACCCATAACTCCATTTTTGAATGATATCTATAATAGATCGGTGGTCTCGCCAATCTTCGAATGATTTGTAAAGGGGTGAAACTCCTTTACAATAGGCATTGATTTACCGGAGATTTCTGTATCCTCGGTTTACGATGCTATCTATCTCCTGCTATACCTGAATTTTATTTCTTGAGATCGAATGTCGATTTACCGTGGAATTCCACATCGGTCTTATTCTTGAAGTCACGGTCAACCCGGTTAAGGTCGCCCGCGATTTATATAAATTTATCAATCTTCCTATTTGTTACTAATCATCATATCTTTGTTTCGAACTTATCTCCGAATCAAATTTCTCTTTGATTTAAGTCCATCAAGATTTGAAACCCTATCCTTATTTTGAAAATTCATTCATGTATCATCGAGCAAAGAAACATATGTGTAAATTAATCTATATAAACGCTTTTAATATATACTGTGTTGTTTGAGTTGTTGATGTTGATTTGGATTTCCGATCGATTCGTCTGATCAACGCTATCGATAGGATTTCCAAAACACTTGAACAGAGCAAACTGACACAATATTGTTTTCAAAATTTGGTAAATAAAATAATCCTGTAAAATTATATTATATATAAGTATAAATTTTCTGAAATTGAATTGTTAACTAAATGGGTTGTCAAAAAGGTAATATTGGATTTTCACAATTTGTTTTGTAAATCATTGATTATTCCAACATAAAAATAAATGGAATTATAAAAGTTGGTTTATAGATTTATTTAGAAATTTAAATGAAATTAAAGTAAGAATTTGAAAATTTAGATTCCTAAAATTTCAAGCTTTGGTTTCTAAATTTTTAAAATGTATATTATTGAACGTATTTTCAAATAGAAACCGTTTTCAAAGAATTTAAATATTGAAATCAGTACTCTTCTCTTTGTCGCTTGAAAATAATTTCGGTGATGGCGGCCGCATCATCGACATTCATTTTCAAGTTTCGAAGTGGAGAAACCATTCTGTAGCTTTGCTACGGTTTTGTTTGGAAAAAATATATTTTAATTTGAATTTCTTAAGTATGACTTGATTTATATATATATAGGTATATTATTTAAATTTAATTTGATTTAATATATATAGTATATACATAATTATCTCTAAAGGGTTTGAAATTAAACGGAAATTAAATTCTTAAAATTATGTTAAAGGTTGTTTCAATTATAAATAAAGCTAAATTTTGGATAAATATTTAAACTTGAAAATTGAATTTGAAAATTTTATTTGTATAGTACTAAATTGCATTTCAATATAACTTACCTAAATTATTCAGAAGTTAAAATGTAATTGGGTAATATACAATATAAAATGATTTTATAAAATTTGAGTGTTTATAATAAATGTTATACACTAGATTTTAATTATAAAAAAAATGCTAATAAAGATGATAAAATAAATAATTGAATGAGATGAATATAATAAATTTTGTTCTGAAAGAATTAACAAATTGAATTTGATCATCTTATGAAAATACCTTGAATTTAAAAGCAATTAGTAAATATAAATTAATTTAAATCAAAACTTTTATAGTTTAAATTAATTTATATGGGTTAAATATATGTGAGTAGATATATTTAGTAGAATAAATTTAACAGTAATTTAGAATAAAGAAGAATTTAAAATTGTTGAAGAAAATATGATTATAATAAGAGACTATCCAAATTTATGGTTTTAAAAATTGTAAATTGAAGAAATGGGATAATAAGATAATGAATTTAGAAATAGTTGAGATTGATTCTGGTGAAATCAAATGGATCAAATCAATTATTGAATATCAATTAATTTAAATTTGAATTTATAGGGTTTAAATTAATTGTTATTTTGTATTTCAAATCTGTTTTTCTTCTGGTTGTTTCTATTCTCCAACCTCGTTCCTTTTCGGGGACGAAAAGTTTTGAGTGGAGGAGAGTGTAACAACCCGTAAATTTAACCGGTTTTAATAACGTAATTAGTTGAAATTTTGTGAAATTTTAAACGATAAAATTTTGAAATATAAATTTGATATTTGGAATGCGTTTAGTTAAACATAGCAACCGGTAAATTTTCGTCCGAAAATATGAAAGTTATTTCGCGCGTAAATTTACTTCAATTTAATCAGTTAAAAAGCGATGAAAATAAAATGTTTCCGAAACCTAAATATTTTTACATAGAAAATTTTTAAACCATCTTCTAAGCAAGATTTCAGTTTGTCGTTTTTCCAAATTCAGACATCTTTGGCTCCGTCGATCTTATTTTTCAGCGTTTTTCTTGCATTTTCCGCTATTAGAAAATCCGAAATTTTATAATTCAATCATACCACTGATATCTATATACCGTTGTGTCCGCCTCGTCGTGCTGATTAAAACGGTATATTTGTTTGTGTCAATCGAAGTTTGGCGTTGCAAGCTATTAATTGGTTAACGGAGTACAAACTGGTCCGTTACGCCACACAAACCAGTACCCTACTTTTTCCCGCTCAGAATTCAAATGGCCCTTCAGAAACCAAATAGCCACTGTGAAAAATCATCATTACACTGACGTATGCACACTCTGAATCCTGTGTATATATCTTCCTTCATTTATTGCTCTGCATCAGTTCACTTCGCTTTAGAAGAAAGGAAATTGGTACGTGCTCTGCCACTCTTCTCTCACATATTTATTTTGTTTTCAAAAGCTACTGACTCCACTACACTTCCTTTCTTCTTCCTCCTCTCTATTTTACTTTTTCTTTTTGAAACTTCTTCTCTGGAAGCAAACTCCCCCTAACGCCTCTCCACTACAAACACATGCAACTCAACCACCAGCTCCCCGGCAACTCCGCCACTCGACTCAGCAACCCTCCGCCCCAGCCTCCGCCTGCTCCGGCCACGTCCCCAACCCCACCCCTGCCAGCTCGCTCTGCTACCCTCCCCATCCCAGCAGCCTCTGCCCACTCCGTCCCCACCACCTGCCCGACCTCCGCCAGCACTCGCGCCCCACACCAGCCCACCCCACTGCCGTCCGCCTACACACCACGCCAGAGGCAACACCCACCTACCTCCGCCTCCTTCCCTCCGCAGCCAATCCAGCCTCCGCCTTGAACCCATAGCCTCACAAACAAAATGACAGCCAACAGCATGTCTCCTCTTCCCACCCTCCAAAGCCATGCCATCGAACTCGGCCTTCCACCTCACTACATCGCTTATCCCCTCCGCGCCCCTAACCTAGTCTCGGCCGAGCCTCCCATCACCGTACCGGGGCGGCAGCCCATCCAGAAACCCTCCGACCTTCGGCCTTTCCACCATGTTGCCGAAGCAACTTTCCCCGGCCCGTCAACTTCGGCCAGCAAAGGTCAGACGACTTCCTCCTCCGCCTTGCTACAAAATCTAATCTCGGCCTACTCTCCACCTTACCTCAGCTCGTAGCCTATGCTCCCCTCCGAACTTCCCACCACCGCTGACTTCCGGCCGAGCTCCGCTCTCTCCCTCCTTCTGTTGTGTTGATGTGAGTATAGATATAAAAGTTTTAAATATATTACTAGTTTAATTATTTGTTTCTCTTTATGTAATGTATGTACAAGTATTGTTATTTTATACCTTTCCAAAGTTATATATATGTCTGTTATTTAAAAAGAGATGAGTTATATGTGGTTATATTAAAAAGTGTATGTTTTACATATTTACTTATAAAATGAGTTTACAAAATATAGTGTACATAAGTTTCGAATGAGCTGTTTGTGAAATGGGTGCATGTGCATTTTTCCATTTATATGTTGCTCTATTTTGTGTATATCTATGGTTCCAAAGTTATTTTGGTCAGTGGAAGTCTTGTCTGCATATTCTTTTCTGTACTAACATTTATTTTGAGCTAAACTTATATTAGTTATAGTATTAGTAAAATTTATGCAGTTTGTTTTTTTAAGTATATATTCATACGGCAGTACTTAGTTAAGTAAGTACACGCATATATGAACTGTGTTCTGTTATGCAGTATCTTGAAACAGTTTATAATATATATATATATATATATATATATATATCTTACTGTTGGATTTATATATGTATAGTTTTCGAAGTAACAGCAGTTAAACTACATGTTCACGATATCATATCTCACTCATGTTTTATTGGAATGGGTTGATTTTATTTTTAAAAAGAAGTCAAAGTTACCTAGTTTATGCCTGTCAATTTTCAGTAAAATCCGACATCGTTTGATTAGTGGTCGAGGATCTGAAAGTTAGACCCAAGCAGCTATTCTTTTGTACTTAGAAATTATTTTACACTGCTGCAAACACGACCTGAGTTCATGTTTGACGCATCGTATCTCTTCTGTCTTACGTTGGAATGGGTTGATTTTATTTTTAAAAAGAAGTCAAAGTTACCTAGTTTATGCCTGTCAAATTTCATCCAAATCCGACATCGTTTGATTAGTGGTCGAGGATCTGGAAGTTAGACCCAGGCAGCTATTCTTTTGTACTTAGAAATTATTTTACACTGCTGCAAACACGACCTGAGTTCATGTTTGATGCATCGTATCTCTTCTGTCTTACGTCGGAATGGGTTGATTTTATTTTTAAAAAGGAGTCGAAGTTACCTAGTTTATGCCTGTCAAATTTCATCCAAATCCGACATCGTTTGATTTGTGGTCGAGGATCTGGAAGTTAGACCCAGACAGCTGTTCTTTTGTACTTGAAATTATTTTACACTGCTGCAAACATGGCCTGAGTCTATGTTCGTGACATCATAACTTTTCTCGTCTCTTGTCCAAAACAAGTGAATCTTTTGCAGTTTGAAATAAAAGTTTTGATCTTTATTCATACCAAATTTCAGACCATTTCGATCTCGGTAGCACATAGAATTATATTGTTAAACTTTGACGCATGACATGTTTTATTTGTTGCTATGTTGAATGTTTTAATTTGATTTCATCGATTTCTGTTATCAGCTTTGATCGTTGAATTCGTGCCGATTTGTTTTGCTTGGATTCGTAACTCAATCTCTATGTCCATATCAGTGTGCGTATCCGTGTCATCTTCTCGTGCATCTCTAGCCTCGAAAGGTGAGCAATCACTCACGATTAACATTCTTATATTTATTAAATTTGATTTCAATTGAAACGACAATTGAAATATGCTGTTGTTAGTTATTTATATTGCTATATCTATGCCATCATCTATATCTGTTCACCGGTGACACCTGACATCATTATCTCTTATTTATATTGATATATATATGCCATCATCTATATCTGTTCACCTGTGACATCTGACACCCTTATTTGTTATTTATACTGATGATGTATGCCTGTTACCGTTGTTTTATTATTATCATACCTGTTATCACTCTGCAAGTTCCCTGTTAGTATAGTATCACTATGGGTTGAAATGATACATACCCGAACGGACTTTAGAATAGGAGAAAATCGTTATGGGTTGAAATGATAAACCCAAGCGATTTTCAAATTAAATTGAATTTGGGATTTCGGGTTGAAAAGATATATACCCGAATATAATTTAAATTGCGGATTGAAATGATAAATATCCGTATCACTTGACCATAGGATAGAAAATTATATACAGACACCGTTGGTCTATATATAAACGTTTTGAAAAACATTTCTACGATTTTGAAAGAAATATATGGTTTTAAATAAATAATGATTTTAAAGATTTATTAAAGTTGATTCGAATCAATATGAAATATGTTCAAGTATTTATGTAAAATTTATATTTTTAAATATATAATTTATAATGTTTCAGGTTGAAAGATAAATTTGAATTGATTTGGAATTCTTAATTATTTAAGAATTATATTTAAACTAATGATATTTTGCTTTAAAAATTATTTTAATATAAATTATTTTAATATAAATCATTTTTGATATAAATTACTTTATTTATAAACTATTTTATTATGTATACTAATTTTAATATCTAAACCGTTTAAAAGAAAAGTGTTGTGATTTCCAAAAGGCTATGATTTCAAAGCTGTGATTTCCAAAGTGTTTTGATTTTTAAAAGACTATGATTTCAAAAGCATTATAACTTTGGAAAAGTACTATGATTTTGGAAATGGATTTATTTGAAGTAAAAGTGATATCGCATTGATATGGTTTTTAAAATGGCAATGTTGTGTCGGTTTTGAAATATAACTATTTTGAAAGTTTATTAAATGACCATCGGTGAAATAATACGTAGTTATTAAAGAGACCGGGATCGGATATGGACATATTCTCTGTCGATACCGAAAACCACTTTAATAACTATTATAGGCGGAGTGTTGATCCAGAATGAAGTGGATGGTTTGGTGAACGCGTTGACTGAAGAATGAGAACGATTTTGGATGACCCCTGACATGACTAAAACAGGAGCCGCGCCGGGCCATTGAGGTTCGCCACCTCTAGCGGACACACTTCTTCGTTACCATATCTATTACTTTTGTGATTCGATTTGGGTGCACCCCTCGATTATGGGAGTGTTGTTTCGCGGTGTTGGGGTAGTAGCTGCTATGCCCAACATCAGTCCGGATCACGCAACTACTAGTATCCTAGTTGGTATTGCCTCATGTACCTTGTCATACTGATTATCCTATTCGCGACCACTACGATTTTGGTTTGTACCTTTAGTATATGGATTGCCCTCTGGTGACTTCCGGTTTTGGGGAAACTACGGTCTTGTATATGCTCTTGGGAATAAAAATGTGTTAAGGGTGGAATGGGCCATGACTTAACGCTATTTTGATATCATACTTTACTGATTAGACATTATCTACTTAGCGTACACTATTACATAGTAGATAGTTTAACGGATCCTTAGAGGATGGTTATCCCAAACATTCTTTGAGTTTACTTGTATTTCAGTTGTTATTCCACTTGTGTTGGATTTATTGATATAAGAATGTTAATCCTGACTCGAGTGTTTTGTGTTTTCTTTACGCTCGGGTCAGACTGAGTGATATAGTATTGGAGACTCACCTTTGGAGTTGGAGCTTCGCTTGGAGATCCAGCTATCTATCCAGCTTTCAGTTATTCAGTTGATTCCAGTGATGTATTCAGATCTTGTATTTGACTATTGTATTGAGATATCTATGTATTAGAGACCTCTGTTGTATCTTGTTTAACTCTGATATATATAAATAGTAGCTTCATGAACTACTATTCTTTTGTTTCCGCTGCATTATTGTTATATTACTCTGTGTCTGTGATCTGTGATTATTTATTTATTGTATATGCAAAGTTTTGCCAATTTAAATTAACAACGCGGTATTTTGAGCAATTCAACACCGGCATGAGTGTCTACCTATACACTTATAATGGATGCGAATGGTCCAAAATATCGGGTCGTTACAGTCTGTGTTTATGGTTGTGGGAGTGATATTTGGAGATTCAGTTGAATTAGGGCCAGGATTGAGATTTGAAGACTGGACTTGAACGGGTGGAGGCTGCATTTCAGTACGCTTCCGAGGGGATCTTCTAACATCGGTGTTTAAACTTTGAAGAGGATGAGCTACATCAACAAGTCTTGTTTCATTGGTTTTCACACCAGCAGTCTTATCTTTTGCACGTAAAGCTGCAACTACAGCTAGAGATTGCCTCTTTGAATATCTCGTTGCACGTAAAGAGCTGGGAAAATCCTTTAATTTTTAAAAACCATACATGTAATTAGTTATAAATCAACATAAGATTAAGGCAATTAGATAACAAGCTCTTTAGATAGTCCATTAGATAACTACAATTGTTGATTTAAAATAGCTTATGATGAAATAAGGTACTCATTCAATTCATTATTGAAAATGAATTCAAAGTTTAAGAAAATATATTGCTAAGTTTAAATCAGATTCAAATGCACCTTAGAAAATTAAGTGAATTTTAGAACAATATTTGACTTCAAATCCATTTTAAGTATTATTATTTGAATTACCAGATGAATACTTGTAATGACCCTAAAATAAAATAAAATAAAATGATATATATTTATATTAGAAAATTCTGAGATATATATATATATATATAAGTATATATATTGCATTTAAAACAAAAAAGAATTTGGCAATAAATAAAATTGCATGGGAGCTTCTGTTTGATAAAATGCAAGGAATTAAGGTAATTAAGAAAGGAATTGGAACTTAAAAATAAGTATAGCTTTATGTCCAAAGAATTATGTAAATATATACAAATGGGGTGTTTTCTGTTTTATATAAAGGTAGAATAAAAATTAAATTAATAAAAAGGTTTATAAGTCTTATAGTTGTGCTAAAAATAATTAGCATAATATATGTGATTTTTATTTAAAAATAGAACGAGTTACTGATTTTTACAAAGAGGCAGAAATATATATATACATACAGAATCAAATAAAAATTTGATTATCTTATATTTATTTCAAGAAAATAATATGGGTGAATGATTTTTACATTAAATAATAAAGTATGATAGTATGCATGATTGAATGGAGATAATAGATAGGTAGCAAATACAAAGGAGATTTTCATATCCTTAAACTTATAAAAAGAAATGAATAAAGGATCACATGCATATGGCATGAATAAAATGGAGACATGAAAATAGCATGCAGTGTTAAAAATGCATGATCCCTGAAATAACTAATTAAAGCACACTAATGTGTGCATTTCCAACTTAGGACCACACAGGAATGTGATGTGTAAATAAACATCTAAGGGTATCAGGGGAATTACCCATTTTCTTAAACCTAGAATGGAATTATAAATAACTGCACATAGCCAAAACCATCACTCTCTCGGGATCAAAACAAAAATAAAATAAGCAAGGAGAAACACTAGCTTGAGGCTTTGGGGGATTTACTGTTCTAAGAAATTAAGGCAGTGAAAGGAAAAAATAATAATGTGAGTATTTATCCTTTGTATGCAATGGCATTAAGTCCTATTGCAGGCAGCCTAGAATATTATGAGGCATTTAAATCTCTGAATTAATTTTGTTATGGGTGATATGGATGTTTATTTGTGCATTTTTTTTTGTTTGTTTGGAGTATTAATCTGTAAGTGGGCTTTTGGTGTTAACATGATTGGAGCATTCTTGTTCTATCTTAGTATCATTAAACATGGATATAGATTAAACAGGGGAACATGGGGTTGAATCAGAAAAATATACAAGCAGTTATATCTTTCTGAAATATGAATGAAAGAAAAACTAAATTGGTCACTTGGGAGTTAGTCAATGATTTGCTTACTTCAGGTGGAAGCAAGTATATGCATGGTGCAACTGCACCCTAAGGCCTTTGTGTGTTGGAATAATTTAAACAACCTGGGAGTTTCCTTCACAATGCATACATAGTATTCATTTGACAAGGAGTTAAAGACCATAAAATAAATGGGGACAGGGGTTTAAAAATCTGGGTTATAAATATCCAGATATGGTGTTAATTTAATCAAGTTAAACTTGTTCATTGATTAGTTGCTGGGTGAAAATTTGGAGTATAAAACCTGGGTTTATTTATCTAGATTTGGGGAGAATAAATCAAGAATTATACATATGTTTATCTTTACTGTTTGCTGTGTATTTGTTTGAATAGATGAATGTGTTTTTTTTTGTATTACCTTGTATGAACCAAAACATGCTAAGTATAAACATCTGTTAAACTAGGAAGGCGCTGCAAGATTATGTTTTAAAATTATGAATATGTATACAAAATTGATAAATGCTCATACCAGTGAAAACTGACCCTTTTGGTTGCCCTTGCAATCATCTGGTGTCTCAAAAATTCTTTGGGGCAGCTAAATGATTTGCTTGCAGGAAATTGAAGTTGGCTTGATGAGTAGAGAAGGCATTGGCTGCTAGAATAAATAAGAGAGACTTGTTTTCAAAATTTGCAGATGCATTGTAATGAAATTACTAGACACATTTTATTTTCTGTAATTGAAGTTACTTTTAGGAAACTTTTTAAGTATTTTGAGTTGAAGATATGTACTTAATCAAAACCTGCTATGAGTGATCATGGATGATGGTTGGTTAACTACAAATTTATTTTATGAATGTCTGATTTGGAGAAAATAAGGAGTTAGACATGTCATATGCATATGATATGGATATATATATATTTGAACTCTGATTTTTATTGCTTATGTTTTGCCTTATGGAAATTAAAAAGCTAAGGGGATTGATTTTTAATGAACACTCAAGATTTTAGTAGAATATTCAAGTGAGATGAATTTGTGCATGGCAGGTAAGTGATACTTGCATATGCACGAATTCTGGAAATTTGTAAGTAATTGAGTATTTAAGTTTAACCTCTGAGAAAACTTGTCAACAATTTTAGACGTCTAAGATCAAATTAGACGTCTGTCATAAAAATTTAGACGTCTGAGATCGAATTTAGACGTCTGTCAACAAAAATTTAGATGTTTGAATTTAGTTCAAAATGTTTTCTACTCTCTGTTTAAAATTTAGACACTCTGAGACGTCTGTCATAAAAATTTAGACGTCTGAGATCTAATTTAGACGTCTGTCAACAAAAATTTAGATGTCTGAATTTAGTTCAAAATGTTTTCTACTCTCTGTTTAAAATTTAGACACTCTGAGACGTCTGTCATAAAAATTTCGACGTCTGAGATCTAATTTAGACGTCTGTCAATAAAAATTTAGATGTCTGAATTTAGTTCAAAATGTTTTCTACTCTCTATTTAAAATTTAGACACTCTGAGATGTCTGTCATAAAAATTTAGACGTCTGAGATCGAATCTAGACGTCTGTCATAAAAATTTAGACGTCTGAACTGCTGATTTTGCCTAATTTGCCTATTTTCGAGTAAATTTCCAAGGTTTATCGATTTTTGTCAATCCAACTTATTGTTATTAATTATTATCAACTTTGATAACTATCATGAAATCAAGTAAATACTATTTTAGAGTTAAATAGAATTATCTAGGCAAGATAAATATATATAAGTGTTAGAATTTGTCAAAGTGCACCTATGACAGTAGAACAAGACTTAGAAAAGAAATAAGTGGCTATGTCAATAGCTTGTATGGTATTTTGATTTCTATTTGATTTAAATTCCCTCTGATAAAAAAAATAATAATAATAATAAAGAAACGATTGTATATCATCAAATATACAATTGACATAGTTTGTTTGTACACTGATATGATTATATTGGTAAAACCAGGGTCTTGGGAAAAATATTTGGAAATTATATAAATATTCAAATATAAAAGAATTGGGGTTTAGTGGTGAATGCCTCTTGTATAAAAAAAAAGCTATGTGTTATAGAGTGAGGGTCACCACAATACTGCTTACTTGTGTATTGAAAAGGTGAAAAGTCACATAATATAGCTGGTAATTATTAATATTGAATTTAATTTAAGTTAGAAAAAACTTTTGAGGCTACGTTTGAAATTTTGACACGTATAAAATCTATTGTTTTTTCTTTCAAATACCTAGCTTAAACAACATTATCCTGACCTTTATAAAAGAAATATATGTTGAAAGACAATTTTAAGCCATTGAAGTTGACATGATCAGTTCAAAACTGGAACTTTGTAAGCTAATATGGCAAAGTAGTAATTAGTTTGGAAGAAAAAATTAAGGAGAAAATTAATATATTAAGAATGTTACAGAGTTAAAAATAAATAAGGATATCAACAAGATTTATTAGGAAATGAGTTTTAAGTATACCGGTGTTTGCGCCAAAATTGGTCACAAACCCCAAATGTTGTGAAAGCACCAGTGTATGAATATAAATCAACAATATTCACACACAAATCTCAAATCTAGGCAAACAGAGTATCACAATTCAGAAATAATGAACAGAAACACGAGATTTATAGTGGTTCGGCGATCTTGCCTATGTCCCCTCTGAAGTTGATGATTTTATTGATGTTCACTTGATGATTACAATTTCTTCTGATGTAATACAACTGATTTTATGATTATAATCTGAATCTAAGGAAGCAGTGGTGATTCTGAGTAAATCTGGCAAAGTCTGGGCGCTCTTTAGCTCTTAGAATTGTCCGACCCCTTTTCTGAATGACCAGGGGCTCTATTTATAGGTGTAGGAGGCTGATATTTCGCCTAAATTGAGGGGAGACCAGTTCTGGCACGTGAGGGGGCCCACATGCCCGCTATCTGGAAATCCGGGCCCACTTTGGGATCGATTCGACCCTTGCTTCGAATCGATCAAGTTTTGCTCCGATTGAGATGAAATTTGGCATGAACATTCCTTAGGTTGCCAGTAAGCTACTGTGAAAATTTCATAGCATTTGGACTTATAGATCTCAAGTTATGATCGATTCAAGATCGTGTTCTTCGTCCTATGGATTTATTCGAATCGATATGGTTCGAATCCATAGGTTCGAATCCATGCTTCTGCACGTGAAGATGGTGACGTGGTGCGTGTGCTTCGAGTCAATCCCCCTTTTTCTCCGAGTTTACTGGGTCTAATCCTTGGTTTTAGCTGTGTGGACTTTGTGGATTCGAGGTTATCGATTCGAAGACGCGCTTCCTTCGAATCGATTAGACCAACGTTCGTTCGAATCGATCAGGGTATGCCACCATTGATCGATTCGAATTTGCTTCAACAGGGTGGATTCGAAGACAGTTATCAGATGGAGTCGAAGTCACTACAACTGCATGGATTCGAAGGGTTTCTCCTTGATGGACTCGAAGGTGGGAATACTCTGATGGATTCAAATTAAGGGAGGCTTTAGATGGATTCGAACGTTGAGGCTTCTTTGATGGAGTCGAAGCAATGGTACTTCTCGTGGATTCGAAGTAATGTAGGGACGATAGATTCGAACCTAGGGCTTGACTCTGATCGATTCGAACCATAGCATATCTCTTCCATTATATACCGGCGATAACTTGAGCATACGAACTCGGATTGTCTCGAAATTTGGAACGTTGGTTCCCACGGCTTTGCTCGACCTGTCTTATCAATTGTAGCCCGATCCGGACTTGGGCAAATTTCATCGATATCCATGGTGAACTTGTGATGTAACAGATTTCCAAGGTGGACTTTCATTGATTTCTAGTCAATTTTTTGGTGTCACGGCCTTGCCAAAAGGCGGGATAACAACCGGAATTTGGAGAGATAGAAACAAATAGCTTTAATTTATCACAACAACAAGTTAGTGAACAAAAATGCTTTGATCAATTTCCTGAAATCGAGATGGCCTTTGTTCATCTTGATTATGAGTTTACTCACAAACCAGAGCATGCACAGGCACATGATAGGTAGAAAAATGGATATGGGTTGCAAATGACATACTGATATTCATTTATTTACACCACGCTTTGCCAGTTTTTTCATTGCTGGTCTTGAAAGTTTTGGTCCGGAAATGTTGAAGGGAAAGCTGTGGGTAGATTGTTTTTGAGAAATGTTGAATACAGGAACGGGATGTTTTATGGCACTTTTATTATGTATAAAATATTTCATTTCTCAATGTGTATGTGTTTGTTTCTATTTAGTTGAAGCGATATTGTATGTAGATTTATGGTTATTGTGTAGACAAATTACAAGAGATACAAAATAAATAGTTGTAACGTAATATGTTGTTACTTTAAAGGAAACGCAAGTTAAAAGAAAGATTGTTCGACATTCAGTTTTTTTATTCACTATAAATCTTCTTAAATGAAAAGTTATAAGCCAAAGTAAAAAAGCTTTCATGCGTACATATATTAACAGAATTCTGGTGACATGCTTTGTTTTATTGTCATTCGTAAGAATTCATTTTGTTATCGTTGTTATCACAAAATCATAATAAATATGAAAACCATTCATCATAAGCTATTTTAAATTAAAATCAATGTGCACCTCTATACATAGGCCATTAATTTATCTAAAACAAATATGGTTTTTAAATTACAAAAAATGAACTCAGTGCCTAATGAATTTCTACAATTTGCATATCATCTACTAACTTTGCATATCATATAACATATTTCAAAAGAAAAAAAAAATCAATATGTGTATCCAAAAGCAAGGACTGCCGATGATGTACTCAAATAAAATAAGCAATATAAAGTGAAACTATAATTATTTTGTGATCAACAAAACAAGTCAATTCTATCTAAAGTTTAAAACTCAATAAATCATTGTGCGCAATTTAATTTTTTTTGCCAATTTCAGCAGTTTAGGAAAATAATATATGTCAGCTTGGATTTTTTTCAAATAAACATACCAATTGTCTTCCGAAAAGTACTTTAATTCAAATTACCAACTTATATTTTAGAGAGATTAAATGTAGGATTTAATTATCTCAAATTTTTAGCTTTTGACATACAACAGCAGCACAGCTTGTGGAAGATGAGCATCCAAAAGAGTACGGAGACAGCGGTTTTAGGGACTTTCTATCTTATACTTCAAAGAACAATTTCACCAAGGAAGTAGATTCATTGATAGCCTAAGAATTACTAAACCATTGATCAAAATTTTCAAGTACATAAGTATAAACTACATATATATTATCATATGATACAACTGTTTATGGACAATACATCTTATCCGTAATTTTTTAAGGTAAAAAGTGTTTTGTAGTAGCCCTAGTTTTGCTACCCTATAGGCAAAAGGTGTAGCTACATAGTTTATCTAGATTTCCACGTTCAAAAGGGACCGTGAAGAGAAAAGAAACCTTTCGATGATTAGTTCTTACTTTTAAGGGATCCTGCTATGCATTGGAAGGATTGAAAACATTCCATGTTGCATAGAAGTGGAAAAATGCACTCTGTATAAATTTAAATAATGAGTATGACCACTAATAAGAAACAGGTACCATCACGTACTATAAACAATATTTTTTTACTCAAATATATAGCTCACATAGCAAAACCATCACGTACTTTTTGTTGTTAGATGGTTAAGCTGTTTTGAACAAATCATGGTTGATCCAGTGTACACCACAGTTTTAAAAAATTGGTCCATAATGACTTCAGATTTAGAGCATTAAAGCTAAAAATTGCAATCATATTAATCTCTTTTCCAGAGCCCAGATTATATGTAATATACAGAGTTAATCTGTAATATACAAAGTTATCTGTAATATACAGAGTTATGCAAACATAATATGCCAGAGACAACTGAAATTAAAGCATTGCAATGCATTTCCTTATATTATCTAAGACATAACAGCCATGAATACAATTGCCTGCAGGTAGCAGTTTTTTGTAAAATTTATAAGGTATCGAATAAATTTTCATACCACAGTTTTAAAAATTTATGTCATGATATAAGAAATGTCAGTTTAAAAAAAATAGAAGTGCATATTAAAATTTTAATATTTTACCTCTCCTTGACCTTGCTCCATTTTACCCATTGATGCTTCAAGTTCAACTATCTTCCGTTAAGGGAGGAACCTAGAAAAAAACATAATATATATATAAATAATTAGAACATCACACTAATTAATCATTATTGTAAAGTATGAAAATCCTAATATACAATAGCAATACTTTGCAAAAGAAAGATTTTTTTTTCCAAGTTTACAAATCAAAATTCATGGTTAATAATTCATGATTAATTAATATAACTATGCATAAAACTATGTATAATTACACTCTTTACGAATATAACTACGTGTAACACAAATATCAATAAAAGATGCTTATATCATACCAAAATACCGTCACAATCCTTCCTTATATAACTTTCATCCCCATCATCGACATCTCTATCGTCAAGTAGCGACACATCTACCGGTTTTCTAGTTGACTCATCCTCCTCATCATAGCTTTCCAACTCATGAAAACCTCTAGGGGGTGCTCTTAGCACAACATACCAACTTGAAAAACTACTTTCTCTACAAAAAAACACTTGTATGGCTTGCATTGCCAAGATGAAAGGGTCGCTTGCAAATTGATTTTGGAATTGATGTAAATTGACTAACGTAAATCCATCTTCGACCTTAACTCCATGATCAATATTTGCCCAATCACACTTAAACAAGGCAATTTGAAACTGGTGGTAGTCAAACAACAAAATCTCACGCAAAACACCATAATATATTACTTTCTCAACGGATCCATCTATGTGAACAGTACTTGCCTCAATGGAACACCACTATTTTGTGTAGATTTATCATTGTCTTTAGTATGATAACGGCGACCATTAATTATATAGCCAGTATAAGAAATTACTTGATGGCGAGGTCCATATAAAAGCCAATTTATTAGTTCACTAACATAGGATGTTTTTCTATCATCTTTAACCTGGAAAAGCATAATGTTATATATAAAGACCAATCACAATAACATATACTTCTATGTCGAACTTATCCATCTTAAAAGATATAACATGGTCAACCTTTTTTTAAACCAATGACTAAAAGTCTTTGAATGCAGCTTTGAAAGTTCCAAATCATCTCGTGAAAGCCGGGGATGCAAACGTTTCAATTCCTCATTGTGTATCCTATATACGTAAACATACAAGTCAAAATCTAATTTATTTCATACAAAATAATTGAACTGAACTTATGCTTACTTTATATAAGGCTCCACTTCCTCGGTATTAAACAACACATACCGATGAGCGGTATCAACCACCTCCTTAGTGACTACCATAGGTTTTCCTTTGGAAATAGGACGCCCCTCGAGTATGGAATCACTTTGTTCCACTTCATTTCTATTTTTCCTTTGTCCAATTTCTAATGCACCATTAATATATCCAGCACAATACTTCATGCATTCATCAGCAGAATAGCGCTCAACTATGCACCCTTCAGGCCGTGCTTGATTTTTAACATACCCCTTCAGTGTTCTCATATATCTATAATCAAGATGCATAAGTAAAATATTTTCATAAGCACATGTATTATTAACTACTAAAAGTACTAATATCGAATTTTACCTCTCAAATGGATACATCCACCGATATTGTACTGGCCCGCAAATTCTTGCTTCCCTCGCTAAATGTATTGTCAAATGAATCATGATGTCAAAAAAAGAAGGAGGAAAAAATCTCTCAAGATCGCATAGTGTTAATGCGACCTGATTCTCGATGGATTCTAATTTATATTTATCAAGCACTCTTTGGCAAATGTCGTTGTAAAAAAAACATAGTCGTAGTAATGCATTCCTTGTCCCTTTAGGTAGAAGTCCTCTCAGTGATACAGACAATAGTTGTTGCATCAAAACATGATAATCATGGGACTTCAGACTTGCAATTTTGTTTTGTTTTGCAAAACTATCTGCAAGCTCTTTCCTAAAAAGACAACAATCATTTACACATGCATGTATTTGTCTATAGCCTAAACCAAATGATTTAAGAAGCTTCTTTGTTGCATACGTCGAATCAGGAAGCGTGTTTTCCATAGGCAGCATATCTTTAAGAAGTTTAAGAAGTTCCGTAAATGCTGTGTCAGATCCACCATTTCGACCCTTGTGCTTGTAAAGAAGTATTGTAGCTGACAACTTTGTGCGGCTTGCACAACCAGGGTACAAAGGAATTTCAGAATTTTCTATCATCTCCTTAATCTCTACCGCATGTGCCTCAAGTCTTACATTAGAATGATCTTCCACCTCGTCATTACATATTTGTGTGTCTAAGTACATTCTATATGTATTTGTGACTTCATCGCCTTCATTTTCTGAAGGGCGTGCTTCCCCGTGAAAAATCCATACATCATACGTTGGGTCAATTCCAAAACAAACCAAGTGTGATACAACTTCCCTTGATGGATGGCGGATAAGATTCCTACATTTTGAACAAGGGCAAATGATTTTTTCTGGATTTCCCTTCCTTACTGCATGCTCATATACAAAATTCTGAACAACTTTCCTGTATTCTTCAGTCATTCTATGACACTTAAAGGGATCAATAATCAACCGTAATAATTACAAGTATAAAACCGATAATCAAAATTGACAAAACCTTGGTAGGTGGATCCATGCTTTTTCCATCTTGATAATCCTTTGATGTTAGAACCTAATGAAAAGGCGTTATGCCAACAAAAATATGAGTTTTTCTCATGACGGAATTGCACAATTACCTCCCAAATAGGACTAATCAGTGCATATACACATATTAATTTAACATGTCACCTCCTTACTTTCACAGTTTTATAGTAATTGTTTATTAGATTCAGTCTTCTAATCTAATTGTTTGTGTGATTTGTTTTATCATTATTTGTGTGCATCTTTTGTTTTCTAGTTTTATTTGCCATTTGGATTTCTATTTTTTTTATTAAAACATACACTGCTGCATCATTCCAACTTCACAATACTGCTGCATCCTCACGACACGGAACTTCATTTCATCGACAGCTTCTTTTCCACTCCATTTCCCTACCATACATCACCTAATACTACCAGCAGTATTTACCGCATTCACCGAACCACCATCTCAACCACAAAACTGCCAGCAATATTTACACTTCCCCTCTAAACAACAGTGCCTTATTACTATCCAGAATCACGAAACTGCTGTTGCCCATCACATATTTCCATACACAAGCATCCTTCTCTAACACTGACCATCACCATCCCCGAATCAATCTCCTCTGCCATTCATTGCTCCCTGCTGACTACACTGCCTTGTTCTCTTCAACAGTACCTATCAACCACCACAACACTATCACCAACAACTTGTACAAGACTGTTACATCCTCTACAAGTCCAATACCAGAATTCAAACATGCACAAGTTCACGGCATAACATCCACAACCCACTTACATATCACCAAACTTCTTCACTGAGTTTCCCATACTTCACAAACATCAAACAACCCGACTTCATCTTACCTTATCAAAACAACACTCTGTCACTCCAACCCGTGCCTTATCCATCAACTCACCACCATCCATCCTCTCCTCATCATCAACATACCACAATCACACTACTAGTTCAAAACTACCGTATATTCACAACCTTCAAGCCAACTTCTTCCAACACACAACCATTTCCCCTTCAACTGACACACAGACCCACTCACTGCCTCCCCCTGTTTCTACTCCACATCATCATCACCACAGCTACCTCTCCTTGCCAATACTTCCACTGACCAACCTGAAAACTCCTCTAGCCATCAAAACATTTCACCCCTATCTTCTTTCTCACTACTGCTGTAACTTCTGTTCTCCATCAAGCTGCATCACCCATCTACCACATTCATCACAGGGCCACTCTCCTTAAACAAATTGAAATCTATAAAATTCATCACCTGCTTCTACCACTATCATCACAGTGCCACTCTCCTTAAACACCATTCCCCCATGGACCACAACACTACCATTCACGAAACACATTGCATTCACCATACTTCACATCACCAGTGCACAAACAATACTTGTTTTCCCCCTATCATACTAACTTCTTCACTTTCTGCTACCCGCAATTGCACACTATCTCCTCTCTATATCAGCAACTACCTGCACCAAGACTCATCTACCACTGACTAACACTTCAGTGCACCACATAACTCTGTCAAGTCATTGCCCACAGCAATCTAATAAACAATTTTGAAATGTGTATGTTTTACTTTCACTCTTATTCTATTCTTTATTAGATTAGAAGACTGAATTACTTTTCAACCATCGAGAATTCTTTCTTTATTCTACAATAAGCATGACAATAAGTAAGTTTTTAATAAAAAATTATGCCATATACGATTTGTTGTAAGGCAAACACAACGTACTGTTCGGACATGGGTTTCATAGTAAATACGGATATGGCCTTTTTTGCTATTTGCTCATCCATTTCTTTTACATGAATCATATAACCTTTGGACACAATATGATTATCAGTTAAAGTTTTTTTTACAGTATATGTTATCAAATATATCATTACATCATAAAGTGATGTATCGTTCCTCACAAATATGCACACTTCTTACTAAATGGTAACCATATTGAACATGTATTAACGCCACAAACAGGACATGCCCTCTTACCCTTTACGGTGCAACCTGCTAAATTTCCATAAGCTGGAAAATCATTTATCGTCCACATTAAAACTGCATTTAATCTAAATTCATTGCGAGTGTATGCATCATATGCCTTCACCCCTTTATCCCATAATTTTTTCAAATCTTCAATAAGTGGTTGTAGATACACATCAATATCATTCCCTGGTTGTCGTGGTCCAGGAATTAATAACGATAACATCATATTATCTTTGTGCATACAAAGCCACGGAGCAAAGTTGTACGCAACAAGAAATACCTTTGTGCAGCTTCTTTGTTCATACGTCGAATCAGGAAGCGTGTTTTCCATAGGCAGCATATCTTTGAGAAGTTTAAGAAGTTCCGTAAATGTTGTGTCAGATACACCATTTCGACCCTTGTGCTTGTAAAGAAGTACTGTAGCTGACAACTTTGTATGGCTTGCACAACCAGGGTACAAAGGAATTTCAGAATTTTCTATCATCTCCTTAATCTCTACCCCATTTGCCTCAAGTGTTACATTAGAATGATCTTCCACCTCGTCATTACATATTTGTGTGTCTAAGTACATTCTATATGTATTTGTCACTTCATCGCCTTCATTTTCTGAAGGGCATGCTTCCCCGTGAAAAATCCATACATCATACGTTGGGTTAATTCCAAAACAAACCAAGTGTGATACAACTTCCCTTGATGGATGGCAGATAAGATTCCTACATTTTGAACAAGGGCAAATGATTTTTTCTGGATTTCCCTTCCTTACTGCATGCTCATATACAAAATTCTGAACAGCTTGCCTGTATTCTTCAATCATTCTATGACACATAAAGGGATCAATAATCAACTGTAATAATTACAAGTATAAAACCGATAATCAAAATTGACAAAACCTTGGTAGGTGGATCCATGCTTTTTCCATCTTGATAATCCTTTGATGTTAGAACCTAATGAAAAGGCGTTATGCCAACAAAAATATGAGTTTTTCTCATGACGGAATTGCGCAATTACCTCCCAAATAGGACTAATCAGTGCATATGCACATATTAATTTAACATGTCACTTCCTTACTTTCACAGTTTTATAGTAATTGTTTATTAGATTTAGTCCTCTAATCTAATTGTTTGTGTGATTTGTTTTATCATTATTTGTGTGCATCTTTTGTTTTCTAGTTTTATTTGCCATTTGCATTTCTATTTTTTTATTAAAACATACACTGCTGCATCATTCTAGCTTCACAATACTACTGCATCCTCACGACACAGTACTTCATTTCATCGACAGCTTCTTTTCCACTCCATTTCCCTACCATACATCACCTGATACTACCAGCAGTATTTACCGCATTCACCGAACCACCATCTCAACCACAAAACTGCCAGCAATATTTACACTTCCCCTCTAAACAACAGTGCCTTATTACTATCCAGAATCACAAAACTGCTGTTGCCCATCACATATTTCCATATTCAAGCATCCTTCTCTAACACTGACCATCACCATCCCCGAATCAATCTTCTCTGCCATTCATTGCTCCCTGCTGACTACACTGCCTTGTTCTCTTCAACAGTACCTATCAACCACCACAACACCATCACCAACAACTTGAACAAGACTGTTACATCCTCTACAAGTCCAATACCACAATTCAAACGTGCACAAGTTCACAGCAAAACATCCACAACCCACTTACATATCACCAAACTTCTTCACTGAGTTTCCCATACTTCACAAACATCAAACAACCCGACTTCATCTTACCATATCAAAACAGCACTCTGTCACTCCAACCCCTGCCTTATCCATCAACTCACCACCATCCATCCTCTCCTCATCATCAACATACCACAATCACACTACTAGTTCAAAAATACCGTATATTCACAACCTTCAAGCCAACTTCTTCAAACACACAACCATTTCCCCTTCAACTGACACACAGACCCACTCACTGCCTCCCCCTGTTTCTACTCCACATCGTCATCACCACAGCTACCTCTCCTTGCCAATACTTCCACTGACCAACCTGAAAACTCCTCTAGCCATCAAAACATTTCACCCCTATCTTCTTTTTCACTACTGCTGTAACTTCTGTTCTCCATCAAGCTGCATCACCCATCTACCACATTCATCACAGGGCCACTCTCCTTAAACAAATTGAAATCTGTAAAATTCATCACCTGCTTCTACCACTATCATCACAGTGCCACTCTCCTTAAACACCATTCTCCCATTGACCACAGCACTACCATTCATGAAACGCATTGCATTCACCATACTTCACATCACCAGTGCACAAACAATACTTGTTTTCCCCCTATCATACTAACTTCTTCACTTTCTGCTACCCGCAATTGCACACTATCTCCTCTCTATACCAGCAACTACCTGCACCAAGACTCATCTACCACTGACTAACACTTCAGTGCACCACATAACTCTGTCAAGTCATTGCCCACAGCAATCTAATAAACAATTTTGAAATGTGTATGTTTTACTTTCACTCTTATTCTATTCTTTATTAGATTAGAAGACTGAATTACTTTTCAACCATCGAGAATTCTTTCTTTATTCTACAATAAGCATGACAATAAGTACGTTTTTAATAAAAAAATTATGCCATATACGATTTGTTGTAAGGCAAACACAACGTACTGTTCGGACATGGGTTTCATAGTAAATACGGATATGGCCTTTTTTGCTATTTGCTCATCCATTTCTTTTACATGAATCATATAACCTTTGGACACAATATGATTATCAGTTAAAGTTTTTTTTACAGTATATGTTATCAAATATATCATTACATCATAAAGTGATGTATCGTTCCTCACAAATATGCACACTTCTTACTAAATGGTAACCATATTGAACATGTATTAACGCCACAAACAGGACATGCCCTCTTACCCTTTACGGTGCAACCTGCTAAATTTCCATAAGCTGGAAAATCATTTATCGTCCACATTAAAACTGCATTTAATCTAAATTCATTGCGAGTGTATGCATCATATGACTTCACCCCTTTATCCCATAATTTTTTCAAATCTTCAATAAGTGGTTGTAGATACACATCAATATCATTCCCTGGTTGTTATGGTCCAGGAATTAATAATGATAACATCATATTATCTTTGTGCATACAAAGCCACGGAGCAAAGTTGTACGCAACAAGAAATACCTTTGTGCAGCTTCTTTGTTGCATACGTCGAATCAGGAAGCGTGTTTTCCATAGGCAGCATATCTTTAAGAAGTTTAAGAAGTTCCGTAAATGCTGTGTCAGATACACCATTTCGACCCTTGTGCTTGTAAAGAAGTATTGTAGCTGACAACTTTGTGTGGCTTGCACAACCATGGTACAAAGGAATTTCAGAATTTTCTATCATCTCCTTAATCTCTACCCCATGTGCCTCAAGTCTTACATTAGAATGATCTTCCACCTCGTCATTACATATTTGTGTGTCTAAGTACATTCTATATGTATTTATCACTTCATCGCCTTCATTTTCTGAAGGGCGTGCTTCCCCGTGAAAAATCCATACATCATACGTTGAGTCAATTCCAAAACAAACCAAGTGTGATACAACTTCCCTTGATGGATGGCGGATAAGATTCCTACATTTTGAACAAGGGCAAATGATTTTTTCTGGATTTCCCTTCCTTACTGCATGCTCATATACAAAATTCTGAACAGCTTGCCTATATTCTTCAGTCATTCTATGACACATAAAGGGATCAATAATCAACCGTAATAATTACAAGTATAAAATCAATAATCAAAATTGACAAAACCTTGGTAGGTGGATCCATTCTTTTTCCATCTTGATAATCCTTTGATGTTAGAACCTAATGAAAAGGCGTTATGCCAACAAAAATATGAGTTTTTCTCATGACGGAATTGCGCAATTACCTCCCAAATAGGACTAACCAGTGCATATGCACATATTAATTTAACATGTCACTTCCTTACTTTCACAGTTTTATAGTAATTGTTTATTAGATTCAGTCTTCTAATCTAATTGTTTGTGTGATTTGTTTTATCATTATTTGTGTGCATCTTTTGTTTTCTAGTTTTATTTGCCATTTGGATTTCTATTTTTTTTATTAAAACATACACTGCTGCATCATTCCTGCTTCACAATACTGCTGCATCCTCACGACACAGTACTTCATTTCATCGACAGCTTCTTTTCCACTCCATTTCCCTACCATACATCACCTGATATTGTTGGGCGCGTTCTCACCTAGAAGACCTTGAGACCGAGGAGCATGACTCATCCATCCAGGCTCGCCTAAGCCCATCCGGTATTCTCGTCCTCCAAGGCCCATTCGGCAAGAACCCATTCGGTAGTCTTGGACAAACACCGAACCAATATTCTTCCATCCCACCGGACCAGCTGCCACCGGTCCAACCTACTGCCACCGAACCAATATACTTCCATCCCACCACCGGTCCAACCTACTGCCACCGAACCAATATACTTCCATCCCACCACCGGTCCAACCTACTGCCACCGAACCAATATTCTTCTATCCCGCCGGACCAACTACTACCGGTCCACTCTACACTCTAACCACCTCCAAACCAAGCAATGCCGAACCAAGATATACCAGGCCAGATCACATCAGCCCAGGCCCATCAGCGACTATACATATCCTGGACCCCTACCCCTAGCCTCACTCTATAAATAGAGGGGCAAGGGTGCAGCAATGAAAAGAAGTTTGAGAGCTCAAGCACGGAAGGAACTTTCAAACAACTTTCTTTTACTTGTATCAAAGCTTTGTACTTGTAATCAAAAGAGAAGAAGAGAAATAACATATAAAGTGGACGTAGGCACATTCTGGCTGAACCACTATAAATTTGCGTGTCTTTTTACAGTTTAACCCCTGCTTTTCATATATTTGCATAAATCTCCAAAATCACTAAGAACAACATAAGATCTACTAAATCATACGACTTTGAGGTGTTTGTCCATTTTTTGCGCAAACATTTTTGGTGCTTTCACTGAGAATTAGAAGTTCGAAGCTTCAGCTTCATCCGCTTAACAAGTTTTCCTAACAGCATCGTCCGCCACTTGGAAAACATGCCTCCCAAACAGAGAAAAGATGTTAACAAAGGAAAAAACATCGCATCCAGCAGTCTTCCAGATCCAGCTGTCACGAATCAAGTAAATCGTCCTCCTCCAGCAACAGTAACAAATGAAGAACATGCTAACCCAACCACTCCTGCCACAGAACAGCCTGCAGCAATTACTAGAGCAGATCTGGACAGAGTTGTGGTTGAAGTAACTAACCGCTTCACATCCCAGCAGGAAGCCTTGGTGGACCATCTCATGTCACGCTTGAGGGACGCTGAAGAATCCAACCGCAACACTGAATCATGGGGCGAGTCCCAGTCTGGAGGATCTCAGAGACAGCAAAGATCTTCCTTCTTCGAAGGAGCTAACGGCAGAAGTAGCCGTGGTAGGAGCCGAGACCGAGCACAACCCGAAGTTAGGCCTGAGGAAACGTTTGGTACCGAACCCAACGGGGAAGGTACCGGGCGAAGGTCAATTGTAGCTGAGCCTGTCATGCTGCCTAACCACAGAAACACCAGTGAACGGGGCCGAGCTAGAGTTCAGCCCGAAGTTGGACCCGAGGAAGTGCTTAGATCAGAACCCAACAGGGGGAGATCAAGGCAAGGGCCAACTGTAGCTGACCCAAGCGTGCTCCTAGAAGATCAAAGGCAGCCACTGGAAAATATGAGGAATGATAGACGATACCATCCCTACAGGTCGTCTGGACGGAATCAATCCCACAGAACAGAACCAAACTCATTTCTATCTGCTCCAAGTTTTGATGAAAGGATGGCACGCTTATTCAGAGAGTGTGTCCAACGGGAGCAAAGAGATCGAGGGATAGGCGCTAGGGTAACCAGCCCTTTCGCCCGCAATATCGAAATTGCTATCACCCCCCGAGAATGGAAGATGCCAACAATGCAAAGGAACCTCTGATCCCGTTGTACACTTACAGAGGTACACGCAGCATATGCTCATGAGTGGAGCAACAGAGGGAGTACTGTGCAAATGCTTTTCGCTCTTCTTAGCAGATCTTGCTACCTCCTGGTTCTGTCATCTACCCCAAGGATCCATCAGCTCATGGGAAATGTTGAAAGAAAAATTTATCAGTCAGTTCCGCATTCATGTGGAGCAACCTAAGGACGCTTATTCCTTATCCAGCGTCAAACAGAAACCTGGAGAAAAGCTGCAGCAGTACCTAACCAGATTCAACGCCGCAGCAGCCGCAGTTCAAGATGCCGATGAGAAGCTTATCCTAATGGCCCTCTGCAGTGGAGTA
This sequence comes from Allium fistulosum, assembly GCA_030737815.1. NCBI lineage: Eukaryota > Viridiplantae > Streptophyta > Magnoliopsida > Asparagales > Amaryllidaceae > Allium > Allium fistulosum. Next base: position 894,987,724 of record CM060907.1, on the reverse strand, counting down.
CATCCGGACACTAAATTTGCTAGAAGATTGACAAAAGAAAAACCAGCTACTTTACCCGATTTCTTCCATGAAGCCGGGAAATACATGAGGCTTGAGGATGCTGCCATTGAGGGGCAGTCAGGACAGCAAAGTAAGACGACCCATGGCAACGCTCCTGCTGTGGCGAGGGACGTTCGAAGAAATGATTCCAGAGACAATGCTGGGGGCAAGAAGGTAGAAAAGCGCCTATATCGGCCAGGACCAAGATTCGACACTTACACCCCTTTGAACGAGATCGTCGAAAATATCTTCCTTGCTACCCAAGGCGAAGTTAGATACAAACGCCCACCATACAAGAAGGAATCAGATAACGCACAGAAGTCTGGAAAATTCTGCCGCTTCCACGAATCTCACGGACATGATACCAACGAATGCCATCATCTCCGAGATCTGATTGAGGAACACATCAGAAGGAAGAAACTGAAACGTTATGTAAAAAGTCAAGACAGGACTCCAGCTCCTGCCAATGAAAACCCAAGGCTACCCTCACCAGGCACCGACAGAGGAAACCGCAACGCTAGCAGCTCTAGTCAAGAGAAGATAGTGGTCCATACCATCTCAGGAGGTCCGCACATCGCAGACAGAAGTTGGAGAGAGATGGAAAGATATGGGAAGTCGCTTAGAGACAATAAAGACTGTGTCAATACGGTTATAGAAGAGCGCCACCCAAAGCGGAAAGAAAGTGATGACATCACATTCAGTAAACGCGACCTAGAAGGAAGACAGTACCCTCACATGGATCCCATGGTTATCTCTGCCCGACTCGGTCCCGCCGAAGTTTACCGAATCCTGGTAGACAATGGAAGCTCTGTAAATATCCTGTTCAAACACGCATTCGACAAAATGAAGCTATCAATGAAGGATGTATCTCCCTGCGATAAACCACTACACGGTTTTACTGGAGATGCGAAGATGCCCCTCGGGCAGCTGGACCTCTTTGTTGAGATTGGAAGCCATCCCCGCTCCGTTGTAAGGAAACAGACGTTTGTGCTGATAGAAAACCATTCGGCCTACAACGCCTTCTTAGGAAGACCAGCCTTGTCTAACTTCCAGATTGTCCTAGCCCCATGGTGCCTGAAAATGAAATTTCTAACAGACAATGGGGTAGGGGAAGTGGAAGGAGACCAGGATATTGCACGAGACTGCTATGTAACCGAACTTCGCAACAACCACAGGAAAGATAAAGGGAAAGGTGTAGAGATTTCCCTCTGCACAAAAAGCCTTGAAGCATAGCAACTAAAGAAAGCCCCTCCTCTTCGATACACCAGCGACCCTTTCAATGAATTAGACCCTAGGGACAAAGAGGAGGAGGCCACCGCCGAGCCTGCAGAGGCTATGGAGTTTATATCTGTAGACAAGCACGACTCAAGTAGGCTACTGAAAATTGGGTCCCAGCTGAAAGCTGAATTGAAGGAACAACTCATTGATTTTCTCCGCCACAACTTGGATGTATTCGCTTGGTCACACGCTGACATGACCGGAATCTCCCCCGACATAGCATGCCATGTATTAAACATTGATCCTACCAAGGCGCCTGTAAAACAAAAAAAGAGAAGTATGGGGGCAGAGCGATCAGCAGCCCTCGATGAAGAAGTAAAGAATCTACTCGCCAATGACTTCATACGAGAAGCTGTTTACCCAGAATGGATCGCCAACCCGGTACTAGTAAAGAAGGCTAATGGGAAGTGGCGGACCTGCATTGACTTCTCCAACCTAAACGACGCCTGCCCAAAGGATTGCTTCCCGCTTCCCAGAATCGACCAACTTGTAGACAGCACAGCCGGGCACGAACTCCTATCTTTTATGGATGCATACTCAGGATATAACCAAATTCCTATGCATGCTCCCAACCAAGACCACACTAGTTTCATCACCGACCGGGGTTTATACTGCTACAAAGTGATGCCCTTCGGACTTAAAAATGCAGGAGCCACCTACCAGCGCCTCGTCTACAAGATGTTTGCAGGGCTAATAGGACAAACTATGGAAGTATATGTGGACGACATGCTGGTGAAATCACGGAAAGCCAAAGATCACGTAAGCCACCTAGGCGAAATGTTCCAGGTACTTCGACATTATGGAATGAAGTTGAATCCACTAAAGTGCTCCTTCGGAGTGTCATCGGGAAAATTCTTAGGGTTCATCGTCCATGCCCGAGGGATTGAAGCAAACCCTGAACAAGTCCGAGCATTAAGGGACATCAAGATACCTTCCACCCGAAAGGAAATGCAAAGCCTAAATGGAAAAGTGGCCGCCCTAAGCCGATTCATCTCCAAGGCAACGGACAAGTGCGTCCCCTTTTTCGAAGCTCTAAAGAAAGATAAAGGAAAGTTCGAATGGACGGACGAATGCTTAACCGCTTTCCTTAACCTAATCGAACACCTCCAGAAACCACCGGTACTCTCGACCCCAAGCGAAGGCGAAGAATTATACCTATACCTTGCTGTGTCATCTCACGCTTTAAGCGCTGCCTTGGTAAGGGAAGACAACCGCACGCAACGACCAGTTTACTTCGTCAGTAAAAGGTTTACTGGGGCAGAAGTCAGATATCCTAAACTTGAAAAGTTAGCATACTGTTTACTAATCACTTCACGAAAACTACGTCACTACTTCCAATCCCATTCCATCAAAGTTCTGACCGATCAACCACTGAGGCAGGTACTCCATCGTCCCGACACTTCCGGGCGACTACTTAAATGGTGTATTGAGCTGAGTCAATATGATATCACCTATTACCCTCGCACTGCCATCAAGGGACAAGCCATGGCTGATTTCATTGCTGAGTTCACTACCAACGAGGATAAGGAGCAACTGGAAATAACAGAAGATATCAAGTGGAATCTCTTTGTGGACGGTGCATCTAACGAACAAGGCTCGGGGGCAGGTGTGGTAATAATCACTCCTAGGGGAAATAAACTGCACTATGCTATAAGGTTGGAGTTCGCTGCCACCAACAACGATGCAGAATATGAAGCAGTGATAGCTGGACTAGAAATTGCCATAGAAATCGGAGCCAATTCTTTGTGTCTTCACAGCAATTCTTAACTTATTGTTAATCAAATACTAGGAGAATTCCAAGCTCGAGAGGAACGACTCATAGCATATCTAAAGAAGACCAAGTTGGTTCTCAGCCGATTGGATCAGTACTTAGTCAAACACATCCCTAGGGAAGAGAACCAAGAGGCCGACGAATTGGCAAAGCAAGCGAGTATGAGAGACATCGCCATCTTCGGGGCAGTAACCATCTCAAAGCAAACGGTCCCAAGTTTTGAGCAAGTGAATCTGATAGCCGCAGCCGAAGAAGCAACTTGGATGACTCCCATCTGAAACTACCTACAAAGTGGCACACTACCCGACGGGCGTAATGAAGTCAAGAAAATCTTGAGGAAAGCGTCCCGCTATACAATACAAGAAGACATCCTCTATCGGCACGGTTTCTCTAACCCATTATTAAGGTGTGTCGCCGGAAGGGAAGCCAAGGAAATCTTATCCAACATCCATCAGGGGAGCTGTGGAGATCACACCGGGGGGCAAACATTAGCAAAAAAGATACTCCGATACGGATATTTCTGGCCCACCTTAAGCAAGGACGCCTTAGATTTCGTCAAGAGATGTGACAGATGCCAAAATTTTGCTAAGATTCCACGGCTACCAACAACTGAGATTACTCAAATGACCAGCCCTTGGCCCTTCGCAATATGGGGAATTGACTTAATCGGCGAGCTACCGATGGGCCGAGGCGGGGCCAAATATGCTATAGTGGCAGTTGATTATTTCACCAAATGGGTGGAAGCAGAACCTCTGAATAAAGTATCTTCAGCAAAAGTTATTAACTTCTTGATCAAAAATGTTCTGTGCAGGTATGGAGTCCCACTCAAAATCATATCAGACAATGGACTTCAGTTTGACAGCGAGGAATTCGCCAACTGGTGCCGAGAACATGGAATTCATAAAAGCTTCTCATCCGTAGCGTATCCCCAGGCAAACGGACAAGTCGAAGCAGTCAACAAAATTCTGAAAACTCTGATAAAAAAGAAGCTCGAAAATTCAAAAGGCGCTTGGGTGGACAAACTCCCTACGGCACTGTGGGCTTACCGCACATCTTTCAGAACATCAACAGGGCACACTCCTTTCTCTTTGGCATACGGATCGGAGGCTATGCTCCCAGTTGAAACCATCGTGCCTTCCCACCGTAGGATCCACTATAACCCAGAAGAGAATGAAGAACTCCTCCACATGTCTTTGGATCTAGTTGAGGAGAGAAGGAATGATGCAGTCCTTAAAGCGGCGGCCCACAAGCAGAAAGTGGCAGCACAATACAACTCCAAAGTCAAGCATCGTACCTTACAAGAGGGGGATCTTGTCCTCAAGCGAATCTTCCCTCGCCCCGGAGCACTAGACCCAATCTGGGATGGACCATATGTAATTCATAAAGATCTTCACAACGGAGCCTATATTTTGTCAACAGTGGACGGAGAGGTGCTCTAGAGGGCATGGAACATCCAACACCTCCATCGATACTTTTCTTAACTTGTATTGCCCATATGAAGTGAATTAACAAAGAGAATCAGTGGACGTAGGCCTTTTCGTGCCGAACCACTTTAAAAAACCTTGTCTCTTTTTTAAACTTGTTCCTTTATATCTTGGCTACTTGTTAACTTTATCCTTTTCTGTTGAACGAAATCCTACGCGTATAGCATCTCCACTCAAAGCACCTCACGGCGCGACTTCACCTGGGCAAAACCCAACAGGTACTATGCGAATCTATGCCCTCGCCTATAAGACACTTTTGCCCCAGCATCCCTCTGCTGCGGGTTAACTCATTGCTCGCGACGGCCCTTAAAGCCAACTGTAATGAGCCGATTATAAGCCACCGAGAAGGCCGACTATAGCCGAGGCAGCTCACTACGGCGTTAGGCTCGCCGGCAACTGTGAACCGACTATAAGCCCCAACATAAGGTGTGGCCAGCCAGGGGCAGTTCACAGTTGACGATCGGCACCCACGCTAGCCGGCCATAGTAAATCGAATAATACCCACGATTACGGGCCATAATGGCCCGGGTAGTTACTGTGCGCGATCTCGGCTCCGATGTGTCTTAAGTACGGCTGTGGTAAAAAAGAATTAACTCCCCGCGGAGGCGTAAGATGGGTGACAAATGTCTCCAAGACCCACAGCTAGGGAAAGTGACTACAAAACCCGTTTGCCACGAACTTAAGCACATCGAAGGCCTTCCGTGATTGGAAGTTTTACTATTTCACATATTTCAATTTTACTTAAAAAGCTTTCCTCATATCCTCTATAACAATCCATAAAGTACAGGATACGGAGTAGAAGACACTCGCCAATGGATGCGTGGATCCACAATCAGATGGCAGGGCATTCAACTACTTTCCATTCTCAGTCATACAAGATATTCGAAACTGCCATCTACAAACAGAACATGAAAGGCGGTATTTTCTTCCTTTATGTACAGATGCATGACTATAATTTGTTCACACCACACTCTAATATTACAAGTCATGAAATTATGTTTTAAAACCAAAACCCGACATCAAACACAACTCAATTGCAAGAATACGCATAGCTATATTTCTCATACGACATGTCGAAAAAGCAACAAACATTCAAGAAAATCAGCCCAAGTTAAAGAATTACACGTCAAAAATAAGACTATTTATTACAAGTGGCAAAATATTATAACCCAAAGGCTACTTTACTATTTTTCGACTAACATATACAACCCTGTCAAACCCACAAAAAGAGTTTTTTCAGATATAATCAAGGGGCCGGCTGCAGTGGAGCTTTATCCTTGTCCTGTTGACCCCCTGTCCAGTCAAAGAAAGGACTCATTAGCAATAAGCAACCAAGTTGATGGAGAAACTAAAAAGAGAGACTTACCAGCGCCTGCTTCCTGACTATCCTGATCGTCATCCTCTACCTGCACGCCTACCTCCTCAGCGGCAAGCAACCGCATACCTTCCTTCACCGCCACCTTCTCCTCCTTGGCAAACTGGGCAGTGACCGCATCCATGCTGAAGGACACACCACCATCTTTATCCGCATCGGCCTTGGCCTCCTCCAGAGCCCGAAGATAGATCTTAGCCATGATCCTGGGATAATCATCCATCCAGGATAGGTTGCCCTGCTTCCAAGTTCGGAAGTACATATCCTGAAGCATTTCGTCCATCATCCCCTCATTCTCCTCAAACTCCCTCGTCCGGGCCTCGGAAGCCAACAACCTCCCAACGGCAGCATCTCTCTCCGATCGGTATCTCGAGTAGTCGGCTAGAAGGGATCCCCGCATTGCCTCCATCTCCTCCCTCAACTTAGCTTGAGCAAGCTCTGCAGCCTCAAGTTTCCCGGACAATTCCTCCACCTGCTCAAGATCCGCTTTCCGAACCTCGTCCACCGTGGCAATAGCCATGTCAATCCGTTCTTTGCAAGTAGCTTCCATTTTTCGCAATTCGGCCCGACTGGCCTCTTCCATGGTTTTCCTTAATCGTCCAGTAGCAGCCTCATGCTGAGAAATCTGAATAGCCTGATCCGCAAGCTGTTTGGCCTGATCCGAAACCACCAATCGAAGTCGGATATTGGCGCTCCCAATCTCCTCTCCGGCCTTAACCAGCCGGGCATGATGCCCCATCAGCTTCTTGGTCTCCTCCGCCACCCGATCAATATTAGCCTTGGCCTCGTCTCCCATAGTGATTATACGAGTAGTGAGTAAATCGAGATCTAAGGACTTAGCTTCATCAAGTACTCGTACCATGGGGTTACGGGGGAGAAGGTGTTCACCAGTGACTTCGTCAAAAGTAATATCATGAGAGCTTGGATCCAGATTAGGATGACCCGCAAATGGATTACGAGCCAAGTCAGGACGGTCGATATGAATAACAGAAGGATTTCCGGACGGGTGCGGAGAAGGTGCAAACTCGCTACCCTCCTCAGTGATATCATGAAGAGGCTGAGCCGGAAGCTGAGGACCGGGCAAAGGTTCGGATAAAGGATGACTCCTCTTCCTCTGCTGAATACCGTCTTCGATGACCCCAAGAAGAGGACGGTAGCCGACTACATCCCCGGAGCGTTGGGTCGAGGGCTTCGGCTTAGCAGAAGTTTTGGAAAGCTTATATTGCTCAAGCCTGTGTCGAAGGTCTGAGGCCTTGGATGTCTTGCCTGCTCCTGATATAAAGAACAAGTGTCACAAACTTACATCACTATATGATTCGAGAAACGTGGTAAATTACAAGTTAAAAAAGGAAAAAGAAACACAGCTGTGGTTGTACAAACCCTGGGGAGGAGTAGGATACTGCAATAAGTCCTGGATTTCATTCCAGGACGGGAGCGGATCATAAAATATTCCTAAGTCCCTATCATTAATGAAGCATGCAGGAGTCAAGAATTCACCTTGAGTCGTCGGAGCCACCTTGGCTGGAATGATCTGAGAAGACTCACTTGCACCAGTACCGGCCCTGTCCACTTTCCCGGTTTTCTCTACCAAAGCCGGATCTTCATCCAGCCCCTCGAAAGCCTGATGGAACGCATCATCCGTCCACTCCTGAATCTCGCCCGCTTGCCCAAGGAGTAAGGCCCCGATGCCATCGCCACCTTTATCACCTTCCCGACCATGTCCACCCTCGCCTCTTTCCTCCTCTATGTCTTCCTCCTCCCCGGTAAGTGGACAATTGCTGGGGGAGGGACCGTCCGACTTCTTGAGTTTCTTACCTCCGACAGCTGGAGGTTTTGTGAAAGGTTTCCTCTTGCTACTCTCCACAGAAACACCTTCTTTGGTCTGAGCAGCCGCCCTCTCCTCCGCCGTCTCCCTCAGCTTAACTACTGACTGCTGTGGGAGGATTAAGTTGTACTCCAGAAGGATCGCAAGGCAGATGATCTATATTTCCCAAGAATAGCTTCTATCTCAGCCGCCGTCTGAACCAGGCGGTCAGTCTCGACAACCGCAAAGCCACCTGTCGCTAGCAAAAATGAGAGAGTATGAGAAGAAGCATCGCAACCGGAATAGAAATTATAAGCGAAAACTCAACTTACATCCAGAGGTGAAACGCCTAAAAGAAACTGAGTCGTCCTTGACGAAGAACCACTCCTTCTTGAACATGCTGAATTTAGAGTACAGATCCAAAACCGGCTTGAAGGTCACAGCCGACTCCAAGCTAATGTATGGGGACCCTTTCTTATAGCCCCTCAGATTATATAGATACCGGATCTCTCGATTGGAAGGAGCGCGACCATACTTCCTCTGGAAGATGACGAAGAGGCTCACCAGTATAGCGTAAGAGTTGGGTTGAAGTTGGAATGAGGCCACCTTTAGATATGTGAGAAAGCTGGCTATCCAAGCGTTGAGAGGAGGAATGGCACCACACATGCAGTGGTATCTACTGTAGGCGAAGTACCCTTCAGGAGGATCGTACGGCATAACTTCTCTCCCTGGCAACAGCAAATGCGCCCTATCAATTCCGAAAGACCGGGAAATGACGTCGAGCTGCTCCTCCTTAAGGGAGCTAGGAAAGCAATCGGGCGGGGAGTTCAGAAGTTCCTGAGGGCCGTACCCGTCCACTAGTGATCTCGGGATTGGACCGTGACGTTCGGGATTCGGCTGAGCTGGGGGCACGGCGGAGGAACTTCCTTCACCCCCAGATTTCTTCTTGTCTGATCGAGTCTCTGCTTTGCGAGACATTATCTACAACACCGGGAAAACATGTTGTTAGAATAGAGGATGTAAAAAAAAAGGTAAGTATATAATATGGAATTCTACTCATAAAGTCAAAATGCTTAAAACTCCCATTATCATTCGGTAAAACTGAATATAAGATTCCATCCGGCATTCTCATTCGGCATTCTCATCTGAAAATTTCATTCGGCATGTATGGCACACGCACTTCATTCGGTGGGCACAGACAAAAAACCATTCGGCTAAGAGAAATTGAGTACCTGGTTCGGCAAGAGAAATGGTTCGGAAAGCTGGGATGGTTCGGCAGAGGATCAGAATTTGATTCGGCTATGTGACTAACTTGGCTTGGCTGTTCGTTCGGTAGAAGGTAATAGAGGCCCTGAGCCCTTACTTATAGGCAACTGTAGACGACCGGACCGGCTGATTCGGCGAAAGCATCCAAGACTGACGTCATCATCTTTTAAACAAAGCGCGGCACATTCCGGCATATGCCCCACTTTGGGGGGCAAATGTTGGGCGCGTTCTCACCCAGAAGACCTTGAGACCGAGGAGCATGACTCATCCATCCAGGCTCGCCTAAGCCCATCCGGTATTCTCGTCCTCCAAGGCCCATTCGGCAGGAACCCATTCGGTAGTCTTGGACAAACACCGAACCAATATTCTTCCATCCCACCACCGGTCCAACCTACTGCCACCGAACCAATATTCTTCCATCCCGCCGGACCAACTGCTACCGGTCCACTCTACACTCCAACCACCTCCAAACCAAGCAATGCCGAACCATAATATACCAGGCCAGATCACATCAGCCCAGGCCCATCAGCGACTATACATATCCTGGACCCCTACCCCTAGCCTCACTCTATAAATAGAGGGGCAAGGGTACAGCAATGAAAAGAAGTTTGAGAGCTCAAGCACAGAAGGAACTTTCAAACAACTTTCTTTTACTTGTATCAAAGCTTTGTACTTGTAATCAAAAGAGAAGAAGAGAAATAACATATAAAGTGGACGTAGGCACATTCTGGCTGAACCACTATAAATTTGCGTGTCTTTTTACAGTTTAGCCCCTGCTTTTCATATATTTGCATAAATCTCCAAAATCACTAAGAACAACATAAGATCTACTAAATCATACGACTTTGAGGTGTTTGTCCATTTTTTGCACAAACAGATACTACCAGCAGCATTTACCGCATTCACCGAACCACCATCTCAACCACAAAACTGCCAGCAATATTTACACTTCCCCTCTAAACAACAGTGCCTTAGTACTATCCAGAATCACAAAACTGCTGTTGCCTATCACATATTTCCATACACAAGCATCCTTCTCTAACACTGACCATCACCATCCCCGAATCAATCTCCTCTGCCATTCATTACTCCCTGCTGACTACACTGCCTTGTTCTCTTCAACAGTACCTATCAACCACCATAACACCATCACCAACAACTTGAACAAGACTGTTACATCCTCTACAAGTCCAATACCACAATTCAAACGTACACAAGTTCACGGCAAAACATCCACAACCCACTTACATATCACCAAACTTCTTCACTGAGTTTCCCATACTTCACAAACATCAAACAACCCGACTTCATCTTACCATATCAAAACAGCACTCTGTCACTCCAACCCCTGCCTTATCCATCAACTCACCACCATCCATCCTCTCCTCATCATCAACATACCACAATCACACTACTAGTTCAAAACTACCGTATATTCACAACCTTCAAGCCAACTTCTTCCAACACACAACCATTTCCCCTTCAACTGACACACAGACCCACTCACTGCCTCCCCCTGTTTCTACTCCACATCATCATCACCACAGCTACCTCCCCTTGCCAATACTTCCACTGACCAACCTGAAAACTCCTCTAGCCATCAAAACATTTCACCCCTATCTTCTTTTTCACTACTGTTGTAACTTCTGTTCTCCATCAAGCTGCATCACCCATCTACCACATTCATCACAGGGCCACTCTCCTTAAACAAATTGAAATCTATAAAATTCATCACCTGCTTCTACCACTATCATCACAGTGCCACTCTCCTTAAACATCATTCTCCCATTGACCACAGCACTACCATTCACGAAACACATTGCATTCACCAGAATTCTCATCACCAGTGCACAAACAATACTTGTTTTCCCCCTATCATACTAACTTCTTCACTTTCTGCTACCCGCAATTGCACACTATCTCCTCTCTATATCAGCAACTACCTACACCAAGACTCATCTACCACTGACTAACACTTCAGTGCACCACATAACTCTGTCAAGTCATTGCCCACAGCAATCTAATAAACAATTTTGAAATGTGTATGTTTTACTTTCACTCTTATTCTATTCTTTATTAGATTAGAAGACTGAATTACTTTTCAACCATCGAGAATTCTTTCTTTATTCTACAATAAGCATGACCATAAGTACGTTTTTAATAAAAAATTATGCCATATACGATTTGTTGTAAGGCAAACACAACGTACTGTTCGGACATGGGTTTCATAGTAAATACGGATATGACCTTTTTTGTTATTTGCTCAGCCATTTCTTTTACATGAATCATATAACCTTTGGACACAATATGATTATCAGTTAAAGTTTTTTTTATAGTATATGTTATCAAATATATCATTACATCATAAAGTGATGTATCGTTCCCCACAAATATACATCTAGATATAGGTTATGTATGTATAAAAATAACCATTTAGTAGTTTTTTGCCTTTTTTCTTTTAACATTTAGATATTATAGCAAATAGGTAATTCAAAGTGATAATTTTATATTTTTGATTTACCTTGTTTTTAATACTGGGAAATAAATCACACTAAGTAGTGGAAGGATTAAGTATATAATGGAACAAGAATAAGCATAAGATAAAGTTGGATTATTTTTTGTTGCATAAGAAAATGTTCTATAAATCAACAGAGATACCAACATTTGAATGCAGATTAATGACCGTCTCCACCGACATGTGAACTACTTAAAATGTTTAGATCAAATGTTTCAGAGCCTATGAATTCATCTTTCAAAACCCTTATGATACCTCCACTACAATCAAAGCCGAAATTAAAGAAAGTTGTCAGTTAAATTATCAAAATTCTGGCTTTACTTTCGGCGTCGAACAAATAATTAAATTTTTAATCCATATGTCAATAATTTGAAATAAAAGTGAAAAAGTTAGGTAGTCTTGTTCAGTAGTTAGTCATGAACTGCATAACTTTGACTCCATGGTTTTCAAAATCAGCAACTAGAAGCACAAATTTTATCTCAAAATATTCAGCAACGATCCGCAAACAAATAGAACACTGTACAATTATAATCTATATTAGAGAGACAAAACACAAGAATAATTGCAACGAAGATTAATTATTAGGAAAACAGTTTATTAACAATTATGTAGTAAGAAAACATAGTATCTCAAAAACCATTAGTGAAATACAAACAGAGTAAATATCAACAAAAATCCTACTCAATGCCATTTCAACTCAATTTATACCTAACGCTACAATGTATATTTCTAACAAAACTTCAGATCGCGCACAAACTTTGTAATCTAAACACATACTTATATTGAAGGTTCTGCATTGTAATCCAAACCATACCTATTCGCTCTTCACCGATTTTGACCCCCGAATTCCACCAGTTTGTCGATTTCTCCTTGGAATTCATTCGTACGCTTTTTGGTTGGATTGGACTAAGATTTGGAGAGAAGTTGATGACGAACTGGAGGGAAGTCGACTGGGACGAACTAAAGATTCGTTTTCCCAAGATTTCGTTTGCCCTAGATTTCGTTTGCCCTAGATTTCGTAGGGAGAGCGATTTAATTTTTTGATGAAGTTTCACAAACAAAACTGCTAAGCGGCTATTTAACTATGCCGTTATTTAATTGTTTGTAACCCTTTTTTTTAACAAACTCTGAATCTATATGGCATCTATTACAAGGGGCAGCAGAAGCCCGTTGTAAAAAGAATGTTGTAATAGGATATTTTTATTACAACGGGCCCTAATTTCGTTGTCGATAAACCACGTGATAAACCACGTGATAACTGCGGAGAGAAGTGCCTAATTTCCTAGTCAATCTATTACAACGGGCATTTGCTGAATGTTGTAAAATATACTTCCATTACAACGGGCAGAAGTTGACCGTTGTAATATCTCTCTATTACAACGGGCAAATAATGCAAGTTGTAAGAAGGGTGTTGGACAGAGCATCTATTACAACGGTCCTAAAACGACCGTTGTAATAGACGGCTATTACAACGGGCAGAATATGCCCGTTGTAAAAAGGACGTTGTAATAGGGTATTTTTGTTGTAGTGAAGGTACATTATCCATCTATGATATTCCTGTAAGGGTGCTATTTGATACAGGAGCTTCCCATAGTTTTATTTCTTATGATCTAATGGATAAACTAAACCTTAAATATGTTATCATAAGTAATCCTCTTTGTGTGTCAAACCCAATTGGAGGTCCGACAAATCTTGACACCGTGTGTCTAAATGTACCTATTTCTTATCGAAATCATCTCTTTCCTTTTGACTTGTTTGTTCTTGGGTTTATGGGTTTTGGTGTGTTGCTGGGAATGGATTGGTTATCTAAGTTTAAAGCTATCTTAGATTGTGGTAGAAGGCTTGTTAGAGTTAGTGATGCAGGAGATGTTGGTGTTGATATTAGTTGTGAAGAGCCTAAGAAGTTACTGAGCAGTTTTCTCTATTCACTCGAAATGGCTAAAGCGAAGCTAGGAGATGTGCCAGTTGTTCGAGATTTCACATATATTTTTGACGAGGTGCAAGGTTTACCTCGTCACCGTGAAGTCGAGTTCCGTATTGATTTGGTTCCAGGAACTAGACCTATTGTACAACCCTTATGAAGGATGGCTCCAAAAGTGAAGAGGGAGTTAGAAAGGCAGACTTATGATTTGTTGCAGAAGGGCTTGATCCGACGTAGTACCTCAAGTTAGGGATCGCCAGTCGTCTTTGTTACAAAGGCGGACGGTTCTCTAAGGTTATGCGTAGACTATCGGGAGTTGAACAAAAGGACTATCAAGAATAAATATCCTTTGCCAAGGATCGACGATATGTTTGACCAACTCTACGGTGCTCGGATATTTTCTCAATTAGATCTTGCCACTGGTTTCCACCAATTAAGAGTAGCAGAGGAGAGTGTTCTCTTAACAGCTTTTCGAACTCCTGAAAATTTCTATGAGTGGTTAGTTATGCCATTTGGATTGCCTAACGCACTCGTTTTTTTTGTGGACTTAATGAATCGAGTATTTCGAGACATTCTTAATAAATTTGTTCTCGTCTTTATTGATGACATTCTTATCTACTCCAAGACAAAGGAGGAACACAAATACCATCTCCGTGTCGTACTCAATACCTTAAGAAGCCATGTGTTGAAGGCTAAGTTTTCCAAGTGCCATTTCTGGAAATCCAAAGTTAGGTTTCTATGGCATGTTATTTCGGGAGAAGGCATATCGGTGGACCCAGCTAAAGTTGTGGCGGTTCAGTACTGGAAGAAACCCGAAAGTGCGACGGAAGTTAGAAGTTTCTTGGGATTGGCTGGTTTTTACCGTAGGTTTATCAAGGACTTCTCGAAGATTGCTTCTCATCTGACGAAGTTAACAAAGAAAGATGTTAAGTTTGTTTGGACTTCTAAGTGTGATCAAGCATTCAACGAATTGAAAGAGAAGTTGACTAGCGCTCCTGTATTAACCATTCCAAATGGGAGCGAAGGTTTAACCGTGTATACAGATGCTTGTGGAACCGGATTGGGAGCAGTTCTGATGCAGCATGGGAAAGTTACTGCCTATGCAAGTCGACAACTAAAGACGCATGAGAAAAATTATGCTACACACGATTTGGAGCTTTTAGCTGTTGTCTTCGCACTAAAGATGTGGAGGCATTATCTTTTGGGTGAAAGGTTCGAATTATACACGGACCATAAATCCTTAAAATACCTTTTTACCCAGAAAGATTTGAATTTGAGGCAGCAGAGATGGCTGGAGTTTCTCGCCTCTTATGACCTAAAGGTTCTTTATACCCCTGGAAAAGCAAATGTTGTTGTCGATGCATTGAGTAGGAATGTAGCAATGGTAGAAAATTTAGAAGTTAAGCAAGTATTGTTAGAGAGAATTGCATCCAGTCAAGAGGCAGATCCTATTTTAGCTCGACTTAAGAAGGATGTTAAAGAAGGTGTTGTTTCTAGCTTTGAGATTGATCTCCGGGGCATATTGAAAATGAATGGGCGTATTTGTGTTCCAGACTTTGATGGACTTAGGCAAGAAGTGTTAGCCGAATGCCACCATTCAAAGTTATCTTTTCATCCAGGAGTGACCAAGATGTTCAAAGATATGAAGAGGGTATTCTGGTGGAAGGGGATGATGCGAGATATTTCAATCTTTGTGAGTCGTTGTGCAAACTGCCAGCATATTAAGAGTGACCAGCAGAAGACAGCTGGATTGCTTCAACCACTTGAGATCCCAAAGTGGAAGTGGGAGCAGATCTCTATGGACTTTATTGATGGGCTTCCTAGGTCAAGAAGAGGTAACGATGGCATTTGGGTTATAGTCGATCGACTAACCAAGAGTGCCCATTTCATTCCTGTTAAGATGACTAGGACTGCTACGAGTCTGGCGAGTTTGTATGTGAAGGAGATTGTGAGACTCGATGGGATTCCTCGTAGTATTGTAAGTGACCGAGACCCGATATTCACTAGTAGGTTCTGGGAGGGACTGCAGAATGCTTTAGGGACTGAGCTAAGTCTAAGTACAACATACCATCCCCAAACAGATGGGCAGACAGAGAGAGTGAACCGGATCTTGGAAGATTTATTGCGAGCATGCATTCTAGACTTCGGGGGTTCTTGGGAAGATCATTTACCCTTAGTTGAATTCACTTATAACAACAGCTATCAAGTAAGCATTGGTATGGCCCCTTTCGAAGCTCTTTATGGTCGTCCATGTCGTTCTCCTTCGTGTTGGGTTGAATCTGGAGATAGACTTGTTCTTAGACCCGACATAATCTTAGAAGCCAATGAGAAGGTAGCTGATATTCGAAGAAAGATGAAGGAAGCGCAAGATCGGCAAAAGTGTTATGCAGATAAAAGGCGTAGGGATCTAGAGTTCTTAGTCGGGGACTTGGTATTTGTAAAAGTCTCTCCTCTGAGAAGTGTCGTGAGGTTTGGAAAGACAGGGAAATTAGCCCCTCGATATATTGGTCCTTTTCCCATACTGGACCAGATTGGTAAACTTGCATATAAAGTGGAATTACCAGATTGACTATCAGATGTGCACAACGTATTTCACGTATCTCATTTACGTAAGTATGCACACGACCCTTCGATGATAGTAGAACCAGGACAACAAGTTGATTTGGAGGTTCAGCCTAACCTAACTATTCTTAGGTGGCCAATTCGTATTGTCGCCCGAGATATAAAGCGATTAAGGAAGAAGGTTGTGAATCTTGTTAAGGTTCAGTGGAGTGGAGATGTTAGAGATTGTACTTGGGAAACTGAGGACTATATTAGGGATTCTTATCCTGAGTTGATGTAGTTGTGGTTTGTATTTTGTTGTTTCTTTTTAGTGTACTCACCAGTTGTGTTAAGGTCACTTTCCTTGTATCTTTGTGTGGTATATATGATATCATTTGGGTTCTTTGATATCTAGAGTTTATCCGATTAATTTCGAGGATGAAATTTCCTTTAAGGAGGGGAGGATGTAACGACCCATAATTTAATCACTTTGAACATGAATAGTTAATATGTTTTTAAATGATTAAATAATGGATTTTATATCTAGAAGTATTAACCCTGCCTAATAAAACAAAATAGTATAATTACTTGCCTAATAAAAACAATAGAGAATTATTAACCATGCCTAATAAAACAGAATAGTATAATTACTTGTCTAATAAAACAAGAAAGAATTATTAACCTATCCTAATAAAACAGAATAGTATTATTACTTGCCTAATAAAACAAAATAGCATAATGATTATTATATTCCATACGGATGGTTGCCATTGGACCAAAATCTGGTCGAATCAGGTTATGCCATGCGGATGGTTGCCATTGGACCAAAATCTGGTCGAATCAGGTTAGGCCATAGTTGATAAGGAGAATTCCTATTAGACCAAATTGTGGTCGAATCAAATTAAGCCACAAGGATGTTTTCTATTGGACCAAAATGTGGTCGAATCAAATTAGGCCATATGGCTGGTTTCTATTGGACCAAAATCTGGTCGAATCAGGTTAGGCTGTAGGAAATGACTAAAGTACCCTTCTCTTCACCTATAAATAGCCAAGTCCATATCTCATTTTAATTCATTCACAAACAAAAGAAAAGAACTAAAATTCATTATCAAAGGTAAAGTATTCCAAGTCTCCATCAAAGCAAATAGGATATGAGTATATTCCTTGCTTTTATAGTTTAGCGAGTATAACTTATTCTGTGAGTATATTCTTTGCTTTCATAGTTTAGCGAGTATAACTTATTCTATGAGTATAATCTAATTATTTTACAGTCAGTGTAATCTTAATCTCTTTTCTTTGACTCATTCACATTTTAACAAATGTTGTGGTAACTATTGATTGTAAATGGTTAATAATAATGAGTTTGTTATTATTCTTGTTTGGTTGTTTGATTTGTGCTCGGCCAGTTTATGAGCAATAACTTTGATGTTTAGTTAAAGGGAACTTACACCACCTTTTAACTTAGGATTGACATTTAGTGACTTTTTGGTTAAAAGGAAATAACACCCCTTTTAGCTATCTCATTTGATTAAGAGGGAGCTTCACCCCTCTTGGTCGTATTCTCCTTTAAAGATGATGGGTTTAAGTTATGATTTGAATGGAAGTTTTAAATCTTAATTTAAAGTATTTTAAAGGAGCTTCAAAATTTATATAATGATTTAAATGGGTTATTTATGGAAAGTAAGTAGTCCTATCCTTGGCACTAAAAGCCGATGAGTAGATTGATCCTCTATTTGTGAGATCTGGAACCGAAGTGTCTAGGCAAGGCTAGGAGCAACCAGTGCCCCGACTTACCTGGCTTTGTTTCTGGGTGAGGGGTAGAGTAAGTCGAGAATATCGGAAACATGACAAGTGTAGGAGATTTGATTTCCATAAATGATCTTTATAATTATAATGGAAAACATTCACATTACTTATATACAATTGTTTTTGACCCATCTAAGTATGCTTTTGAAATATGAAATCCTCCCAAATGTTTTGTGAATATACTTATATCGATGAGATAAGTATATGGATATTTTCCAAGCATTGAAAAAGTATAAGTTTTAATTTCCATATACGATTGTTTTGTTATCCCCGATAGTTGATATCTTGACTATCAATTTCGATACCCTTCTTCATTTTGTTTTTGTTTCGTCAATCTAAGACGATTTGTTGCTCATTTAGAGCATTGATATCCTTTATCGGAAATGACTAAATAAAGAGCGAGTTGGGGCCAAGCTATGTGGGGTTGCTCCCATTTGGGTATTTTCACATCTACTCTAGATTGGTTTCGGTTGTATGCGCACTGAGATGTGGAATACTCGGATACTCGGTAAGGTTGGCGGGGTGCGGGTTGGAGGTTTCCGAGAGCCATCGTAGTTCTCAAGTATATTTTCTAGAGGTATACTTTCGATAAGGGGGTGCACCCTCCTAGTCATTGTTGGAAAAATTCCTTTTCCTTATTTTTGATTCAAAACTTTAGATTGATTCTTTCTTAATTTCATCGAGAAGCGTCTTGCGCTCTTTGTGATGTTTAATTATCTACATCCATTCTTTTATACTTGGATGTTGTCCTTGTGAGAGAAAAACCCATTCTGCATTTTTGCGATGTGGTCTCACTAGTTACTTTGTGTGTTCTATTTTTGGAGTTTACTCATACCGGACTTATTGTCTGACCCGAATTGTTTGTTTTCCCTAAACGTTCGGGTACTCATTTATATTTGAGTAGTCCAGAAATGACAGGTTTCTTTGGGCTCTTTTGAAGATGGTGGATGAGCAGGTGGCTCCTTATCTATCTAGCTATTTATTTCCGCTGTTATGATATGTTGGCTCTATGTATGTATATTTAAAGGCAGGTTGTTATAATTTCCTAGACTGACAGTAGTACTTTTGTTGTAACTCCGATAACTCCATGTTGGGGAGTAACCTTATGTACTGTCTTATTTTTATGTTATATTTAACCGTTCCATTGTGAGATTATTGTTCCTTTCTTATATTTTACCCCATGACAACTCGTCTTTCAGATACTTAGGCAACGAAACATGAATACCATGGATGTATTAAGTGTCGTTCTCAAGGGTCAGAAAGATGGGTCATCACAAACAAGTACCCTCTACCTAGGATCGATGATTTATTTGATTAGCTTTGCGGCACTAAGGTCTTTTCCCAGTTAGACTTAGCGACAGGTTTTCATCAACTTCGAGTGGTAGAGGATAACATTTCTCTGACATCATTCCATACCCATTATGGATCTTATGAGTGGCTTGTTATGCCTTTCGGGTTAACCAATGCTCTAGCTTATTTTCTTGATTTTATGAACCGAGTTTTCTAGGAATTTCTCTATCAATTTGTCCTCATATTCATTGATGATATTCTTGTATATTCCAAATTTGAGGAAGAGCATGAGGAGCATCTTAGGTTTAAATTGGAGACACTTAAGAAATCAGTTGAAAGCAAAATTTTCTAAGTGTCATTTCTGGCAAAGGAAAGTAAAGTTCTTGACACATGTAGTTTCGGAAGAAGGCATTTATGTCGATCCGTCAAAGATTGAAGCTATTCAGAATTAGAAAAGGCCAGAGAATGTATCGGAGATTCATAGCTTTGTTGAA
This sequence comes from Allium fistulosum, assembly GCA_030737815.1. Taxonomy (NCBI): domain Eukaryota; kingdom Viridiplantae; phylum Streptophyta; class Magnoliopsida; order Asparagales; family Amaryllidaceae; genus Allium; species Allium fistulosum. The sequence continues at coordinate 894,968,143 of CM060907.1, read as the reverse complement.
TTGGCGGTATATTATCGTCGATTCATAAAGGACTTTTCCAAGATCATCTTACCTCTTACTTCTTTGACTAGGAAAGGAGTCAAGTATGTTTGGTCAGATAAGTGTGAAGCTTCTTTTCAGAAGTTGAAAGAATTCCTTTCCAATGCTCCTGTTCTAGTGGTTCCGAAAGGGAACAAAGACCTTGTGGTCTATACGGACATTAATAGATTTGTTTTTGAAGCCATCCATATGTAGCAGGACCGTGTTATTGCCTTTGTTTCGAGGCAGCTAAAGCCGAATGAGGGTAGATATGCCACTCATGATTTGGAGCTTGCAGCTATTGTTTTTGCTTTGAAGATTTGGTGTCATTATTTATTGGATGAAAGATTTGTGCTTTATACCGTCCATTAGTCGTCAAAGTACTTATTCACTCGGAAGGAGCTTAATATGCGACAATGGAGATGGCTCGAATTCCTCGCTTCGTATGATATCAATATTTATTATACTCTAGGGAAGGAGAATTGAGTAGCTGATGCTTTTAGTCGCAAGAAGCGGGCAGTTAATTCTTTGATGTTAGCTGAGTAGAAAGAGCTTAAGGTTCTATCTTCTTGTGAGATTTGAGGGCGTATTCCAGATTCTTGTTCTTCTATATTATTTTTTAGCCTAGAAGCTCATCCTAGTCTTTTAGATCGGATTGCAAAAGCCCAGAAGCGTGATCCTGATCTATTTTATCTTTTTCAATAGTGTAGTAGTGTTTCCCAGAGTTGGGGGATTTTGTAGTTGATGATCATGGTTGTATTCGTAAAAGAGGTAGGCTTTTGGTGTAAGATGTTGGTGACCTTAGAAGGGATATTCTTAAAGAGTGCCATCGCTCCAAGTATTCTATTCATCTCAATAGTAGTAAGATCTATGTTGATATGAAACGTCTCTACTATTAGGAAGGGATGAAATGAGATATGGTAGAGTATATGAAGGGTTGCTTGACTTGTCAGCTTGTTAAAATCGTGCATCAACGTCCCAGTGGTCATTTGCAACCATTGGAAGTCCCTGTGTGGAAGTGGGACCAGGTATTATGAGCTTAAATTCATATTTGAATCCTCTTGTGTGTCGATCTATTAATGATCGTAATCTTGTTATTTCTTTTCCTTTTTAGGTTTCTATGAATTTCATTAATGGTCTTCCTTGTTCGAGGGCCGACCATGCTAGCTTGTGGGTGATTGTTGATCATTTGAGTAAATCAGCCCACTTTATTTCCATCAAGTACAATCAAACTGCCACTCAGCTAGCTAAGATCTATGTAAAGGAGATCGTGAGACTTCATAGCATTCCTGGTGCCATTGTTTGCGATCAGGATCCCTTGTTTACAAGCAAATTCTGGAAGAGTCTCCAAAAAGCATTGGGTTCGAAGCTTAATTTCAACATTGCTTATCATCCGCAGACGTATATCAGATGGAGCGAGTTAATAAGATCTTTGAAGACTTACTTCGTGCTTGTGTCTTCGACTTCGGTGGGAGTTGGGAAGATCATATTTATCATGTCGAGTTTTCTTATAATAACAGTTTCCACTTTGGTATCAGCGTGGCTCCTTTTGAGGCTCTTTTTGGAGGGCCGTGTCGATCACCTTCGTGTTGGCTTGAATCCAAGGAGAAATTCATCTTAGGCCCCGACTCTGTTCATGAATCTTCTGAGAAGATCGATCTCATTCGACAGAGAATGAAAGAGGCACAGAGCAAGCAGAAATCCTATGTAGATAATAGGAGGAAAGCATTGGAATTCTCTATAGGGGATTAGGTCTTCATTCATGTATCTCCATTGAAGTGTGTGATGCATTTCAGTAATTCTGGGAAGTTAGCTTCAAGATATATTGGACCATACTTGATCACCGAGCGTATTGGCCCTATTTCTTATCGGATATCTCTTCCAAACCAATTCTCCAGTATTCATGATGTATTCCATGTTTCATAGCTTCAGAAATATCTTCGAGATTCTGATCCTATTCTTGAGCCAAGGATCCTTAAGGAGCTTAAGGTCTCACCCAACCTTACATATAAGCAAAGGTCTATCCATATTGTTGCATCGGAGGTTAAACGCCTTCGAAATAAAGACGTTCCGCTCATTAATGTCCAATGGTCTGAAAATCTAAAGGATTGTTCTTGGGAGAATAGAGAGTTTATCGAGCGAACGCATCCTGAGTTATTTTCTCATGCTCATTAGTAGTGAGGCTCTTGCTTTATATTATTCCATGCTTATGATTTTATCCTCTTTTAATAGATCCATCTTTTGAATTGTTATCGACTTTCCCTTAAGGAAAATTGCGAGGATGATTTTTTATAAGGGAGGGGTCTATAACAACCCCGGTCGAGATTACCTGAAATTAAATTTTTAAATATGATTTAGTTAATTATAACTAATTAATTGAATAAATTTGGGAAATTTATAATTATTGTATTTCCAAATTTAAAATGGATTTGGAATAAAATAAATTGGGAATTTAATGAATTGTCCTTTTATGTAATTTAATTCTTATATTTAATAATATAAAAACAATCTTGGAGAAAATAAGCAAATAAAATATATGGAAACTATTTTATAATTTAAAATATGAATTTTTCCAAGGGTATATTTTATTATTTATTTTAATAGGAGATTTATGACAAATATCTTTCAATTTTAAAATTATCACAATAGGTGTTGTAAATTTAAATAAAGGTTAATGTTGAGATTTATTGTTAAAAATGTGAATTTTCTATTAATAGTTTATTTTATTAAAACCATTGAGAATAACCTTTACATTTAAAAGTTGTATTTAAATTTTATATGATATTTCAATATTAATAGAAATGAGAGTTTGACATGTTATTTGTTTTGGGAAAATTAAAAAAATCAATGGTTGTTAAATAAAACATTGTTTAGTCTAAGTTGGTGTTATAAAGTGATAAAACAAAACAAATTAGTAACACTTTTCTTTTGGAAAGTTAGCAACACTTTGCTATTGGATCTATACCTTAACCATTTAGCCCAAATAAGAGAAATAAGAAATGAGAAACCTGTATGTACAAGTTCTCATTCTCATTTCACTCCCATAAACAAGAAACAAAAACCAAAATTCTCTTAAGTCTCAATACCCTAATCTCCAAATCAAAGCTAGAAATCAAAGGACTTGTGATTAATTCAAGTTTAGATTTATAAAAGGTAATCTCTTCCACCTATTGTGTATCTTTTGTTTATCAATTTCAGTTTTAGTCTTTGATTGTAATCATCCTCTCCAATTTCTAAAATTAACCTAGGTTGAACTTGAAACAGACACTACGCCATAAATGGCCTACTGCAACACAAAAAAAATGTTGGCTCAGGCCCGAAAAATGTTGCCATAGGTCTATGGCAACACTTTTAGGGTGATGCAATTTTTGCCGTTGCCTTAGACCTCAAAGGCAACATTTTGACTATCTAAGGCAACATAAGTAAAATTGTTGCAGTAGAACCCTATTTGGGTCTATGGCAACACCCATAGGTATCTGTAGCAACATTCCAAAATGTTGCTATAGATATGAACTTTTTGAATTTGTGGGGCCCACAATGTAGAGCATATTTGATTTTTTAATAAAAATAAATATTTATTTAATAAAATGCTATTGCACAGAATTTGATATTTAAACAGTAATTTATTTAAATAAATATTTTATTTCAACATTTGAAATAGTACAAATTCCTGACTCCACTATTTTACAATTCAATGATATATAACACTGATATTCACATATACAGATATTCCTCACTACATCACTCAGTTCACTCATTACATATGCAGTTTCAATTTATACAGACATCGACACTGACAAATATATGCCGAGCCGAAGGCGAGCCGAGTGCCGAGCCGAAGGCGAGGCGAGAAGCGGGTCCGGGCGCAGCGCCGGCGGGGGTCCGGGGCACTGCAGTCCCGGCGGGGATCGACCTTTATTTCAAAACTGTTTTCTATATTTTCAATAAAATTATTTTTCAAAATATTTTCAAGTATTTTCACTAGGTGTTGAAAACGGGTTTACCAAGTACTGATAGATCTTCAGTCTTACGCCTGATCAACGTATGACCGAATTTCTATGGGAACAAGGATAGACTGGTTGAGACATCGAGTTATAAAAAGTATTTTTATAAAAACTATTTTGATAATATTATGTACATTTTTAAAATATTTTGAAAAATTTAAATAAAAAGAGTTAAGAGTTAAGATATCTAAGGAATAATTTAACTAATAATCAACATTATTATAAAATTCTAGTTTCGTTCCTTTTCGAGGACGAAAAGATTCTAAGGGGGGAGGAATGTGATAACCCGAATTTTTGGGCATCTGTTAATTGGAAATTAACAGGATTAAATTTATTAAAATACTTATTTGTAAATTGAACAAATAAATGTAATAATCTCCTTTATAAATTATTTAAAATTGGTGAAACTGTGTTTTCAAAACAATAATAATAATGTGTTGTTTTTATATATAAATGGATTTTTAATAGAATTATTTTTAAAAATTGAATTTGGGTCTGTTTAAAAATATATATTTGAGTTGATTTAAATTGAATTTAAAATTGAAATTTGAATTTAAAATCTGAAATTTAAAAAGATTGATATCTTAAAATATTTGGATTTAAAATATATGTGTGATTTTATTAGAATGTAATTTGTTTTATATTATTTTCTTTGAAAGGGTTTTATTTATATAAATCAAGAAAAGTATTTATAAATTAGGAAATTAAATATGAAAGCTTATAAATCATTTAAAAATTTATAAACTCATACATAATTACAAGTGTAAATAGATTAGAGTATGATGGTAACATGTGTAATGTAATTAAATGATGAAATGGACAAATGTTAAGTAATTTAACAAGTGTCACATTTCTCATTTTTATTTTTATTTTCCTTTATCTCATCTTCAAAAGATAGAAACATAAGCCAGTAAATTTACAAACCTGAAATGGTATCAACTTCTACTCTTTCAACTTAAAATTAAAACTAAGAATCAAAATCCTTTTCCAATTCTCATATCTGTAAACATTTTTCAAAACCTGGGTTATCAAGCAAGCAATCTTCTCAAATTTTAAAGCTACATCAATTCAGTTTTTAAAAGAGCTTGATCATTACAACAATAAGTAATTTCCAGTTAAAATCAAGGCAACAACTTTAATCAAGTTCAAAGATCAAATCTGCAGTATCAAATATCATTTCCAGGCTCAAGATTTTCTCTGTTCTTCAATTCCAGGTTAGTAAACAAGCTTTATAAAATCTTTAACCTATCAAATCTGAATGGTTGTGATTAATACCTGAAGTATGTTTGCATGAATGAAAATATGCTTGCATGTATATACGTATGAGGAATTATTTGTATGCATGTCTGGATATATATGTGTCTCTGTTCTTGTTTACAGGTTCTTAAAACCTGTTCAAAAATTCATATCATCCCAAAGAATCAATATTAGGCTTTGATCTTTAAATAAAATCTGATTGTAAGATTATAACATCAATTGTAAAAATGGTTTCAAGAAATTTAGTTCAATAATTATTTCAGAATTTAGAAAATACTGTGATAATCAGAAAATTTTCAAAATTTTATGAATACAATTTCATGATTGAATTGTATGAATGGATTCAGGATAGGAAATCTTGAATTTTGGTGTCAATATCTAGATTTTTAGGCATGAGGTTGTCGGGGAAACTCGAGATGATTGTTTTTGATATTTTTGGCTACCGGTGGCGGTCGAAGGCGAACTGGAGCTTGGGGTTTGGCCTGAAGGTGGTCGGGGTATCGGGGATCTCTGGAAAAATGGTCAGGAAATTTTTCGATGGTCGTGGTGGCCGTACAATGGTGATCTAGGGTTTGTGGAGCTGCTTTGTATGTCGAGGTAGTCGAGGCTCGTACGATGTCAATTGATCATCGGAGGTGATCGGACTGGAGGGGAACGACGTATCGGGGTGCGGCAAAGCTTGGGTCGAAGTTGCGTAGTCATCGGTGATCGGTGGAGGTGGTTCGAGGCGTTTTTCAGATGATCGTTTTGGGTTCCAGGCGCTCGAATTTGCTCGAGTTTGATTGGACGCGTCGTTCATCGATCTGGGTTGCAGGGATCATCGGCGTGGTCGTCATCGATGTGGGGGCGATCGCGAGTTTGGTCGGAGATGATTGGTTCATCGGTGCATGTGCACGCGTGCACATGATTGTGTTGGGTATCTTTGGTAATTGGGGAAGAAAGGGTTTTATCGGGTTCGAACTCGAAGGGATTCACGAATTTCTCGAAGCAAAAGAAAATGTGAGTAACCCGAAGTAGTACTCGGGTAATTGAGAATGTGGCTCTAGTCTGGGAAATAAAGATAAAAACAGTTTTTCAAACTTTTAAAAAAAAATAAAGTTTACTTAAAAACAATTTCTTAAAACCATTTCTTTGTGAAAATTTATGTTTATCTAGGTTGGAACTGTTTAAAGGTTGTTTTAACCTTTGTTATAAAAGTTTATTTTAAAATAAACTTAATAATGTAATTAAGGAGTTAATTAAGGAGACAAAACGTTTTTTTTTAAGGTTAATTAACTTAAGGGTTTAAGTTAATTGGTTGATGATAATTAATCCCAAAGTTTATTAAAAAGATTTAAATGATAATTAAGAAAGAATTGATAAATGAAAGTAATTAAAGGATAATTACTTAATATAGTTGATAAATGATTAATTACTTAATTTACTTAAAGGATTATTAAGTAATGTAATTTATTAATTAATTGTGATAAATTAAAGAACAATTTGTTAATAAACCTAATTAAAGATTAATTACTTAATAATTGAAGGTTAATTAATTAATAATAATTAAAGGATAAATTAATTAATGTGATTAATTAATTAATTAATTAAAGGTCAAATTAATATAAGAAATTAAGGGATAGTTAATGAATATAATTAATTTAAGATAATTAATTAGTTTAATTAACAAAGAATAATCACTTAATGGAATTTATTAAGAATAATTATTTAATGTAATTAAGGAATAATTAATTAAAGGATGATTAATTAATTGGGTTGTAATTAGTTAATGTTAAGTAAGCAGGATTTAAAAATAATTAAAATAATTAATTTAATTAATTGGGAGATTAACTTAAATTAATTAAAAATTGTATATTTAATTAATCTTGCTTATGGGTGATCGAATAATATTTAATGCCTTGGATTATTTGATATATTTGGTATGTGATTGTGATGCTATGTGATATGAGATGTTTTGGATAAATTGTGATAATGTAAGTTATCTATCTGTGATAGAATTGCTATATGAATATGATATCCTAAATTTAAATTAAATTGTTTAACTTAAACATCTTGGCTTAAAAAAAAGATGACATTTGAATTCGAAGAGACCGGTATCGGATATCAGCAATATCCGAAACCACTTCGATTTGAAATCTTCTATAATTCTTTATAGATTGATATGTGAAATCAATGGGCTGGATTTGGATAATATGGACCATTTAAACTAAGTTGGATACTTAGATATTATTTTGTGAAAGCAAGTGATGACTATAAAAGTTGTTTACGTGTAGTAAGTACGAGTTACCCCGGGTTTAAATAAGTTCTATGAATTGAAATTTCATGTTAGATGAGTTTAGTCACGCTGGTTTCCAGCCTGACCCGGGTGTTACTTTGATGTAATGCTCGGGTCAGACCGAGTATTACAGTTTTTCAGGTAAGGACGTTCTGGAGCTCAGGAGGCGAGCTGGAGAGCAGGAACGTATGGAGAGTTTCTACTGTGATATATGATAGTATCTGAAACAGATTGATTATCTGTCTTGTGTTTGTAAATATGTTGTAACTCTAATATATTAAAAGTGTAATTTGACAAGTACAGTGTTCCTTTGTATAACTATTATTTATCTAATATTATATTTTGATCCGCTGCGAATGTGAGGTGGTGCTTCTGCTTTTTCTTTTTCTTCTCTCTCTTCTTCTTTTTCTCTAACTATCTGGAAATTTCGGGATCGAAATTTCTGGGTCGTTACATTTGGTATCAGAGCAAAGGTTAAGCGAGAACCTTGGCTCTGTTGGGATTACTCATTAAGAATAGGGTCGATGGTACCCTAGAACGAGTTGAGTGTATATATATATGAGAGCGTAATTGTTATTTTCTTATATAAGGATTTTTAATGATTTTATATAAGAATATATTTTGATATATAAAATGATATTTCTTTCTAATAAATATTAAGGTAATTGGTTGTTAAAATATTGGAATTAAATTAAGTGGTAATAGAAATAAGGCCAAATTAAAATTGAATGAAGATAAGTTTGAAATGAATTAAATCTGAAATTAAAATCTTGAATTTGTAGAAATGTTATCAAGAATAAAGATAATAATGAATTGGTTTCCAGATATGATAATCTTGGTTATTATCATAAATGGTAATTGTGTTTAATAATGAATGTTGTTAGTGATTTAGCAAAATGAAATGTTTAGGGAAGTAAACATTTAAGTGAGTATAACTTATAAATTGGAATTGAAGATAATTTAAAATTGTGAAAATTTAAATCTAAATCCAGAAAACTTGAAATTATTTTAAAGAAGTTTGTTTTGAATTAAAACCAAGGGTGGTTTAAAAATTTAAAGTATAACTTGGTATGTAAAGAAAATGTATATATGAGGAATATACATAATACCAATGATGATTTGAAATAAACACTTAGTGTTGAGTTCTAAATTGGAATGTAATGAGAAACCCAAAGTAAAGTAAGTTTTTAAACTTAAAAGGGGAAAGACTATTAATCTGAAGTTTAAAATTTGAATGGGAATTCAAATTGTGAAAAGTTGACCGGATTAAGTAAATTTAACTTGGAGGAAGTTAAATAAGTTTGAATAAATAACTTGAATTGGAAATTTCAAGATGAAATTTAAATTTAACTTGGGTAGTTAAATGGTTAATTTAAATGGGAGTTATGAGTGATCTCAAAATGGGTTTGAGATCTGGAAATTGAAAACGGATAATAAATTAGAATCTGAAGATTAAATTGTTTTTGAATTCTTATTTGAACTTTGTAATAAGTTAAGTAAAGATAAATTTCAAATGGAATTTTGAAATTTGAATTCAGAATTAAAAGGTTTAAAGATTTAATTTGTTAAAATTAAAAATAAAGTAAGGGTTAATGTGACTTAAGGAATTAAACCAACATTTAAAAATTTTTTACTCGAATTTATATAATTCTAGATAGTTTAAAATTGAGATTTGAATGAAATTAGTTCAAATTGAATTTGATTTGAATTAATTTAGAATTGTGATTAAAGTTGAATAAGTTTAAAAATCAAATGAAAATTGATTTGAATTTGGAAAGGAATTAAGGTTAATTCAACTTGAATTGGGATTAAATCAATTTCAATGGAAATTGAAGTATTGAGTCAATTTAAATGGAAGTAGAAATTTAAATTGAATTGATAGGGAATTGAACGGTTTGACTCTGGACTATTTTCAAAGTAATTTGTTTTAATATAAACCTATTTTTTTCAAACTATTTACTATACAATCTTTCTTCTTAAACCCCAAACTATCTTATACTTATTTTACAATTATTTTAGAATTATTTAACTATTTTGTAACTGTCTTATAAACTAATTACTATTTTTCAGTTATTTATATCTAATCACTATTTTATAAAAAATAAAAAAAAACTATTTTTGCAATTATCTAACTATTTTATACCTACTTAACTATTTTACAGCTATTTTACAAACTAATAACTATTTTTCAACTACTTATCTATTTTAAACTTTTTCAAGCTATTTTTAAATTTAAATTGGTCAGAGTTCAAACTGTTTGTAATTGAAGCAATAACTCAATTGGAATTGGAAGAAATTGTGAATAAGTGAATAGAAATCTAAAGGAAATGTGAATAGAAAAGAGAATTGATTTGGCTAATAACCAATAAAGATAAATACGTAGGATATACGTATATTCGCATAGTGATTTGATCCAGATTCGAACACAGAATTTCGAGATAATATTATCGATCCGAGTTGGGATTTTTCGCTCGATTTTCGACGGCGAACCTGAATATGGATTTTTGATTGGTTCTGGGTATTCTCTATCATAGTTGTGACTATGCAAGGAGAATGACGGTTTCTGATCAAGAAACCAGATCTGAGTCCGCACTAGAAAGTCGGGTGGACGATACTAGTTCGGAAGTGAAATTGTGTGATCGAGTGAGCGATCAAATTGATATAGCGTACGGATGATATGTGTACATCGTACGGGTTTGTATGAAATTGGCATTGAAAATTTGTGAATAAGGAATTTGAAATGGTTTTGAAATGAAAAGTATATTGGTGAAATATAATGGAATTGGATATTTCTTTGGTTAAAATTTACTTTATGGAAGTAAGTAAAGGGTAAATAACTTTATAAAGAAATCAAACTTGAATATTTGATTTGGTAATAAATAAAGTTATATTTTGTAATATGATAAACTACCCATATTGGATCTAGCCAGAATAAAAAGGGTTTTTGGAAGTATTTGAAGTATAAAAAGAGGTTTTATACAAGTTTGAAATAATCCAAAGATTTTCAAAGTTATATATATATATATATCTATATATATAAAGGATTTTATGGGAATGATTTTGGAAAAGGTTTTTGGAACCTATGGATTTTGGAAAGGGCTTTTGATTTTTGAGAAATCAATTTTGGATTTTGGAAAGCCTAGTTTGAGAATTATCGATTTTGGTAATCGATTTTGTGTAAAGGAGATTTTGATAAATCATAAAGGGTATGATTTGAAGATACTATAAGTATATAGTATAAAGTGTTTTGAGAATAGCTCTGGGGAAAAAGGCGCTTCCTTGAAATGAACTTCTCAGGAGTACCACTGGGTGGTACTGCCTTGAGCCCCAAGGGGGGTTTCTAAAGTTGATCCTGTGAGGAGTCCGGACAAAACTAGTTCCTGAGGATTATTTGTGTAGCGAAAGTCGAGGGGCTGGTGCCCACAGAGGCATTTGAGTTATACTATGACAACAATTTAACTCAATGTCACTGCGATCTACTGCAGACCATAGCGGAAGTCATGTGTGCCGCTGAGAGCCAACTGTCTACGTTTGATTTTATATCGGTAGACTATGACACTATGGTAACATAGCGAAAGTCGTTTGAGCCGCTGAGAGCCAACAGTCTGCGTTTGATTTTATATCGGTAGACTGCGACCTATGTGGAGAAGTTTCATTTTGACAGCGAAATCGTGTGTGCCGCTGAGAGCCAACAATTACATGGACTTTTGCTGCGATGGCAACGTAACCCTGGAATGTAACTGCGATCTGTTGTGGGTTCTATGGTGTAATCAGTTACATGGACTTTTGCTGCGATGGCAACGTAACCCGTGATGTAAATGTGACCATGGATGGGAGTGATGATTTCCAGAGCATTTTTCACCAAAGATATTTCCTCTATTTTCAAAACTGTTTTCTATATTTTCAATAAAATTATTTTTCAAAATATTTTCAAGTATTTTCACTAGGTGTTGAAAACGGGTTTACCAAGTACTGATAGATCTTCAGTCTTACGCCTGATCAACGTATGACCGAATTTCTATGGGAACAAGGATAGACTGGTTGAGACATCGAGTTATAAAAAGTATTTTTATAAAAACTATTTTGATAATATTATGTACATTTTTAAAATATTTTGAAAAATTTAAATAAAAAGAGTTAAGAGTTAAGATATCTAAGGAATAATTTAACTAATAATCAACATTATTATAAAATTCTAGTTTCGTTCCTTTTCGAGGACGAAAAGATTCTAAGGGGGGAGGAATGTGATAACCCGAATTTTTGGGCATCTGTTAATTGGAAATTAACAGGATTAAATTTATTAAAATACTTATTTGTAAATTGAACAAATAAATGTAATAATCTCCTTTATAAATTATTTAAAATTGGTGAAACTGTGTTTTCAAAACAATAATAATAATGTGTTGTTTTTATATATAAATGGATTTTTAATAGAATTATTTTTACAAATTGAATTTGGGTCTGTTTAAAAATATATATTTGAGTTGATTTAAATTGAATTTTAAATTGAAATTTGAATTTAAAATCTGAAATTTAAAAAGATTGATATCTTAAAATATTTGGATTTAAAATATATGTGTGATTTTATTAGAATGTAATTTGTTTTATATTATTTTCTTTAAAAGGGTTTTATTTATATAAATCAAGAAAAGTATTTATAAATTAGGAAATTAAATATGAAAGCTTATAAATCATTTAAAAAATTATAAACTCATACATAATTACAAGTGTAAATAGATTAGAGTATGATGGTAACATGTGTAATGTAATTAAATGATGAAATGGACAAATGTTAAGTAATTTAACAAGTGTCACATTTCTCATTTTTATTTTTATTTTCCTTTATCTCATCTTCAAAAGATAGAAACATAAGCCAGTAAATTTACAAACCTGAAATGGTATCAACTTCTACTCTTTCAACTTAAAATTAAAACTAAGAATCAAAATCCTTTTCCAATTCTCATATCTGTAAACATTTTTCAAAACCTGGGTTATCAAGCAAGCAATCTTCTCAAATTTTAAAGCTACATCAATTCAGTTTTTAAAAGAGCTTGATCATTACAACAATAAGTAATTTCCAGTTAAAATCAAGGCAACAACTTTAATCAAGTTCAAAGATCAAATCTGCAGTTTCAAATATCATTTCCAGGCTCAAGATTTTCTCTGTTCTTCAATTCCAGGTGAGTAAACAAGCTTTATAAAATCTTTAACCTATCAAATCTGAATGGTTGTGATTAATACCTGAAGTATGTTTGCATGAATGAAAATATGCTTGCATGTATATACGTATGAGGAATTATTTGTATGCATGTCTGGATATATATGTGTCTCTGTTCTTGTTTACAGGTTCTTAAAACCTGTTCAAAAATTCATATCATCCCAAAGAATCAATATTAGGCTTTGATCTTTAAATAAAATCTGATTGTAAGATTATAACATCAATTGTAAAAATGGTTTCAAGAAATTTAGTTCAATAATTATTTCAGAATTTAGAAAATACTGTGATAATCAGAAAATTTTCAAAATTTTATGAATACAATTTCATGATTGAATTGTATGAATGGATTCAGGATAGGAAATCTTGAATTTTGGTGTCAATATCTAGATTTTTAGGCATGAGGTTGTCGGGGAAACTCGAGATGATTGTTTTTGATATTTTTGGCTACCGGTGGCGGTCGAAGGCGAACTGGAGCTTGGGGTTTGGCCTGAAGGTGGTCGGGGTATCGGGGATCTCTGGAAAAATGGTCAGGAAATTTTTCGATGGTCGTGGTGGCCGTACAATGGTGATCTAGGGTTTGTGGAGCTGCTTTGTATGTCGAGGTAGTCGAGGCTCGTACGATGTCAATTGATCATCGGAGGTGATCGGACTGGAGGGGAACGACGTATCGGGGTGCGGCAAAGCTTGGGTCGAAGTTGCGTAGTCATCGGTGATCGGTGGAGGTGGTTCGAGGCGTTTTTCAGATGATCGTTTTGGGTTCTAGGCGCTCGAATTTGCTCGAGTTTGATTGGACGCGTCGTTCATCGATCTGGGTTGCAGGGATCATCGGCGTGGTCGTCATCGATGTGGGGGCGATCGCGAGTTTGGTCGGAGATGATTGGTTCATCGGTGCATGTGCACGCGTGCACATGATTGTGTTGGGTATCTTTGGTAATTGGGGAAGAAAGGGTTTTATCGGGTTCGAACTCGAAGGGATTCACGAATTTCTCGAAGCAAAAGAAAATGTGAGTAACCCGAAGTAGTACTCGGGTAATTGAGAATGTGGCTCGGGTCTGGGAAATAAAGATAAAAACAGTTTTTCAAACTTTTAAAAAAAAATAAAGTTTACTTAAAAACAATTTCTTAAAACCATTTCTTTGTGAAAATTTATGTTTATCTAGGTTGGAACTGTTTAAAGGTTGTTTTAACCTTTGTTATAAAAGTTTATTTTAATATAAACTTAATAATGTAATTAAGGAGTTAATTAAGGAGACAAAACGTTTTTTTTAAGGTTAATTAACTTAAGGGTTTAAGTTAATTGGTTGATGATAATTAATCCCAAAGTTTATTAAAAAGATTTAAATGATAATTAAGAAAGAATTGATAAATGAAAGTAATTAAAGGATAATTACTTAATATAGTTGATAAATGATTAATTAATTAATTTACTTAAAGGATTATTAAGTAATGTAATTTATTAATTAATTGTGATAAATTAAAGAACAATTTGTTAATAAACCTAATTAAAGATTAATTACTTAATAATTGAAGGTTAATTAATTAATAATAATTAAAGGATAAATTAATTAATGTGATTAATTAATTAATTAATTAAAGGTCAAATTAATATAAGAAATTAAGGGATAGTTAATGAATATAATTAATTTAAGATAATTAATTAGTTTAATTAACAAAGAATAATCACTTAATGGAATTTATTAAGAATAATTATTTAATGTAATTAAGGAATAATTAATTAAAGGATGATTAATTAATTGGGTTGTAATTAGTTAATGTTAAGTAAGCAGGATTTAAAAATAATTAAAATAATTAATTTAATTAATTGGGAGATTAACTTAAATTAATTAAAAATTGTATATTTAATTAATCTTGCTTATGGGTGATCGAATAATATTTAATGCCTTGGATTATTTGATATATTTGGTATGTGATTGTGATGCTATGTGATATGAGATGTTTTGGATAAATTGTGATAATGTAAGTTATCTATCTGTGATAGAATTGCTATATGAATATGATATCCTGAATTTAAATTAAATTGTTTAACTTAAACATCTTGGCTTAAAAAAAAGATGACATTTGAATTCGAAGAGACCGGTATCGGATATCAGCAATATCCGAAACCACTTCGATTTGAAATCTTCTATAATTCTTTATAGATTGATATGTGAAATCAATGGGCTGGATTTGGATAATATGGACCATTTAAACTAAGTTGGATACTTAGATATTATTTTGTGAAAGCAAGTGATGACTATAAAAGTTGTTTACGTGTAGTAAGTACGAGTTACCCCGGGTTTAAATAAGTTCTATGAATTGAAATTTCATGTTAGATGAGTTTACTCACGCTGGTTTCCAGCCTGACCCGGGTGTTATTTTGATGTAATGCTCGGGTCAGACCGAGTATTACAGTTTTTCAGGTAAGGACGTTCTGGAGCTCAGGAGGCGAGCTGGAGAGCAGGAACGTATGGAGAGTTTCTACTGTGATATATGATAGTATCTGAAACAGATTGATTATCTGTCTTGTGTTTGTAAATATGTTGTAACTCTAATATATTAAAAGTGTAATTTGACAAGTACAGTTTTCCTTTATATAACTATTATTTATCTGATATTATATTTTGATCCGCTGCGAATGTGAGGTGGTGCTTCTGCTTTTTCTTTTTCTTCTCTCTCTTCTTCTTTTTCTCTAACTATCTGGAAATTTCGGGATCGAAATTTCCGGGTCGTTACATTTGGTATCAGAGCAAAGGTTAAGCGAGAACCTTGGCTCTGTTGGGATTACTCGTTAAGAATAGGGTCAATGGTACCCTAGAACGAGTTGAGTGTATATATATATGAGAGCGTAATTGTTATTTTCTTATATAAGGATTTTTAATGATTTTATATAAGAATATATTTTGATATATAAAATGATATTTCTTTCTAATAAATATTAAGGTAATTGGTTGTTAAAATATTGGAATTAAATTAAGTGGTAATAGAAATAAGGCCAAATTAAAATTGAATGAAGATAAGTTTGAAATGAATTAAAACTGAAATTAAAATCTTGAATTTGTAGAAATGTTATCAAGAATAAAGATAATAATGAATTGGTTTACAGATATGATAATCTTGGTTATTATCATAAATGGTAATTGTGTTTAATAATGAATGTTGTTAGTGATTTAGCAAAATGAAATGTTTAGGGAAGTAAACATTTAAGTGAGTATAACTTATAAATTGGAATTGAAGATAATTTAAAATTGTGAAAATTTAAATCTAAATCCAGAAAACGTGAAATTATTTTAAAGAAGTTTGTTTTGAATTAAAACCAAGGGTGGTTTAAAAATTTAAAGTATAACTTGGTATGTAAAGAAAATGTATATATGAGGAATATACATAATACCAATGATGATTTGAAATAAACACTTAGTGTTGAGTTCTAAATTGGAATGTGATGAGAAACCCAAAGTAAAGTAAGTTTTTAAACTTAAAAGGGGAAAGACTATTAATCTGAAGTTTAAAATTTGAATGGGAATTCAAATTGTGAAAAGTTGACCGGATTAAGTAAATTTAACTTGGAGGAAGTTAAATAAGTTTGAATAAATAACTTGAATTGGAAATTTCAAGATGAAATTTAAATTTAACTTGGGTAGTTAAATGGTTAATTTAAATGGGAGTTATGAGTGATCTCAAAATGGGTTTGAGATCTGGAAATTGAAAACGGATAATAAATTAGAATCTGAAGATTAAATTGTTTTTGAATTCTTATTTGAACTTTGTAATAAGTTAAGTAAAGATAAATTTCAAATGGAATTTTGAAATTTGAATTCAGAATTAAAAGGTTTAAAGATTTAATTTGTTAAAATTAAAAATAAAGTAAGGGTTAATGTGACTTAAGGAATTAAACCAACATTTAAAATTTTTTTACTCGAATTTATATAATTCTAGATAGTTTAAAATTGAGATTTGAATGAAATTAGTTCAAATTGAATTTGATTTGAATTAATTTAGAATTGTGATTAAAGTTGAATAAGTTTAAAAATCAAATGAAAATTGATTTGAATTTGGAAAGGAATTAAGGTTAATTCAACTTGAATTGGGATTAAATCAATTTCAATGGAAATTGAAGTATTGAGTCAATTTAAATGGAAGTAGAAATTTAAATTGAATTGATAGGGAATTGAACGGTTTGACTCTGGACTATTTTCAAAGTAATTTGTTTTAATATAAACCTATTTTTTTCAAACTATTTACTATACAATCTTTCTTCTTAAACCCCAAACTATCTTATACTTATTTTACAATTATTTTAGAATTATTTAACTATTTTGAAACTGTCTTATAAACTAATTACTATTTTTCAGTTATTTATATCTAATCACTATTTTATAAAAAATAAAAAATAAAACTATTTTTGCAATTATCTAACTATTTTATACCTACTTAACTATTTTACAGCTATTTTACAAACTAATAACTATTTTTCAACTACTTATCTATTTTAAACTTTTTCAAGCTATTTTTAAATTTAAATTGGTCAGAGTTCAAACTGTTTGTAATTGAAGCAATAACTCAATTGGAATTGGAAGAAATTGTGAATAAGTGAATAGAAATCTAAAGGAAATGTGAATAGAAAAGAGAATTGATTTGGCTAATAACCAATAAAGATAAATACGTAGGATATACGTATATTCGCATAGTGATTTGATCCAGATTCGAACACAGAATTTCGAGATAATATTATCGATCCGAGTTGGGATTTTTCGCTCGATTTTCGACGGCGAACCTGAATATGGATTTTTGATTGGTTCTGGATATTCTCTATCATAGTTGTGACTATGCAAGGAGAATGACGGTTTCTGATCAAGAAACCAGATCTGAGTCCGCACTAGAAAGTCGGGTGGACGATACTAGTTCGGAAGTGAAATTGTGTGATCGAGTGAGCGATCAAATTGATATAGCGTACGGATGATATGTGTACATCGTACGGGTTTGTATGAAATTGGCATTGAAAATTTGTGAATAAGGAATTTGAAATGGTTTTGAAATGAAATGTATATTGGTGAAATATAATGGAATTGGATATTTCTTTGGTTAAAATTTACTTTATGGAAGTAAGTAAAGGGTAAATAACTTTATAAAGAAATCAAACTTGAATATTTGATTTGGTAATAAATAAAGTTATATTTTGTAATATGATAAACTTCCCATATTGGATCTAGCCAGAATAAAAAGGGTTTTTGGAAGTATTTGAAGTATAAAAAGAGGTTTTATACAAGTTTGAAATAATCCAAAGATTTTCAAAGTTATATATATATCTATATATATAAAGGATTTTATGGGAATGATTTTGGAAAAGGTTTTTGGAACCTATGGATTTTGGAAAGGGCTTTTGATTTTTGAGAAATCAATTTTGGATTTTGGAAAGCCTAGTTTGAGAATTATCGATTTTGGTAATCGATTTTGTGTAAAGGAGATTTTGATAAATCATAAAGGGTATGATTTGAAGATACTATAAGTATATAGTATAAAGTGTTTTGAGAATAGCTCTGGGGAAAAAGGCGCTTCCTTGAAATGAACTTCTCAGGAGTACCACTGGGTGGTACTGCCTTGAGCCCCAAGGGGGGTTTCTAAAGTTGATCCTGTGAGGAGTCCAGACAAAACTAGTTCCTGAGGATTATTTGTGTAGCGAAAGTCGAGGGGCTGGTGCCCACAGAGGCATTTGAGTTATACTGTGACAACAATTTAACTCAATGTCACTGCGATCTACTGCAGACCATAGCGGAAGTCATGTGTGCCGCTGAGAGCCAACTGTCTACGTTTGATTTTATATCGGTAGACTGTGACACTATGGTAACATAGCGAAAGTCGTTTGAGCCGCTGAGAGCCAACAGTCTGCGTTTGATTTTATATCGGTAGACTGCGACCTATGTGGAGAAGTTTCATTTTGACAGCGAAATCGTGTGTGCCGCTGAGAGCCAACAGTTACATGGACTTTTGCTGCGACGGCAACGTAACCCTGGAATGTAACTGCGATCTGTTGTGGGTTCTATGGTGTAATCAGTTACATGGACTTTTGCTGTGATGGCAACGTAACCCGTGATGTAACTGTGACCATGGATGGGAGTGATGATTTCCAGAGCATTTTTCACCAAAGATATTTCCTCTATTTTCAAAACTGTTTTCTATATTTTCAATAAAATTATTTTTCAAAATATTTTCAAGTATTTTCACTAGGTGTTGAAAACGGGTTTACCAAGTACTGATAGATCTTCAGTCTTACGCCTGATCAACGTATGACCGAATTTCTATGGGAACAAGGATAGACTGGTTGAGACATCGAGTTATAAAAAGTATTTTTATAAAAACTATTTTGATAATATTATGTACATTTTTAAAATATTTTGAAAAATTTAAATAAAAAGAGTTAAGAGTTAAGATATCTAAGGAATAATTTAACTAATAATCAACATTATTATAAAATTCTAGTTTCGTTCCTTTTCGAGGACGAAAAGATTCTAAGGGGGGAGGAATGTGATAACCCGAATTTTTGGGCATCTGTTAATTGGAAATTAACAGGATTAAATTTATTAAAATACTTATTTGTAAATTGAACAAATAAATGTAATAATCTCCTTTATAAATTATTTAAAATTGGTGAAACTGTGTTTTCAAAACAATAATAATAATGTGTTGTTTTTATATATAAATGGATTTTTAATAGAATTATTTTTACAAATTGAATTTGGGTCTGTTTAAAAATATATATTTGAGTTGATTTAAATTGAATTTTAAATTGAAATTTGAATTTAAAATCTGAAATTTAAAAAGATTGATATCTTAAAATATTTGGATTTAAAATATATGTGTGATTTTATTAGAATGTAATTTGTTTTATATTATTTTCTTTGAAAGGGTTTTATTTATATAAATCAAGAAAAGTATTTATAAATTAGGAAATTAAATATGAAAGCTTATAAATCATTTAAAAAATTATAAACTCATACATAATTACAAGTGTAAATAGATTAGAGTATGATGGTAACATGTGTAATGTAATTAAATGATGAAATGGACAAATGTTAAGTAATTTAACAAGTGTCACATTTCTCATTTTTATTTTTATTTTCCTTTATCTCATCTTCAAAAGATAGAAACATAAGCCAGTAAATTTACAAACCTGAAATGGTATCAACTTCTACTCTTTCAACTTAAAATTAAAACTAAGAATCAAAATCCTTTTCCAATTCTCATATCTGTAAACATTTTTCAAAACCTGGGTTATCAAGCAAGCAATCTTCTCAAATTTTAAAGCTACATCAATTCAGTTTTTAAAAGGGCTTGATCATTACAACAATAAGTAATTTCCAGTTAAAATCAAGGCAACAACTTTAATCAAGTTCAAAGATCAAATCTGCAGTTTCAAATATCATTTCCAGGCTCAAGATTTTCTCTGTTCTTCAATTCCAGGTGAGTAAACAAGCTTTATAAAATCTTTAACCTATCAAATCTGAATGGTTGTGATTAATACCTGAAGTATGTTTGCATGAATGAAAATATGCTTGCATGTATATACGTATGAGGAATTATTTGTATGCATGTCTGGATATATATGTGTCTCTGTTCTTGTTTACAGGTTCTTAAAACCTGTTCAAAAATTCATATCATCCCAAAGAATCAATATTAGGCTTTGATCTTTAAATAAAATCTGATTGTAAGATTATAACATCAATTGTAAAAATGGTTTCAAGAAATTTAGTTCAATAATTATTTCAGAATTTAGAAAATACTGTGATAATCAGAAAATTTTCAAAATTTTATGAATACAATTTCATGATTGAATTGTATGAATGGATTCAGGATAGGAAATCTTGAATTTTGGTGTCAATATCTAGATTTTTAGGCATGAGGTTGTCGGGGAAACTCGAGATGATTGTTTTTGATATTTTTGGCTACCGGTGGCGGTCGAAGGCGAACTGGAGCTTGGGGTTTGGCCTGAAGGTGGTCGGGGTATCGGGGATCTCTGGAAAAATGGTCAGGAAATTTTTCGATGGTCGTGGTGGCCGTACAATGGTGATCTAGGGTTTGTGGAGCTGCTTTGTATGTCGAGGTAGTCGAGGCTCGTACGATGTCAATTGATCATCGGAGGTGATCGGACTGGAGGGGAACGACGTATCGGGGTGCGGCAAAGCTTGGGTCGAAGTTGCGTAGTCATCGGTGATCGGTGGAGGTGGTTCGAGGCGTTTTTCAGATGATCGTTTTGGGTTCTAGGCGCTCGAATTTGCTCGAGTTTGATTGGACGCGTCGTTCATCGATCTGGGTTGCAGGAATCATCGGCGTGGTCGTCATCGATGTGGGGGCGATCGCGAGTTTGGTCGGAGATGATTGGTTCATCGGTGCATGTGCACGCGTGCACATGATTGTGTTGGGTATCTTTGGTAATTGGGGAAGAAAGGGTTTTATCGGGTTCGAACTCGAAGGGATTCACGAATTTCTCGAAGCAAAAGAAAATGTGAGTAACCCGAAGTAGTACTCGAGTAATTGAGAATGTGGCTCGGGTCTGGGAAATAAAGATAAAAACAGTTTTTCAAACTTTTAAAAAAAAATAAAGTTTACTTAAAAACAATTTCTTAAAACCATTTCTTTGTGAAAATTTATGTTTATCTAGGTTGGAACTGTTTAAAGGTTGTTTTAACCTTTGTTATAAAAGTTTATTTTAAAATAAACTTAATAATGTAATTAAGGAGTTAATTAAGGAGACAAAACGTTTTTTTTTAAGGTTAATTAACTTAAGGGTTTAAGTTAATTGGTTGATGATAATTAATCCCAAAGTTTATTAAAAAGATTTAAATGATAATTAAGAAAGAATTGATAAATGAAAGTAATTAAAGGATAATTACTTAATATAGCTGATAAATGATTAATTACTTAATTTACTTAAAGGATTATTAAGTAATGTAATTTATTAATTAATTGTGATAAATTAAAGAACAATTTGTTAATAAACCTAATTAAAGATTAATTACTTAATAATTGAAGGTTAATTAATTAATAATAATTAAAGGATAAATTAATTAATGTGATTAATTAATTAATTAATTAAAGGTCAAATTAATATAAGAAATTAAGGGATAGTTAATGAATATAATTAATTTAAGATAATTAATTAGTTTAATTAACAAAGAATAATCACTTAATGGAATTTATTAAGAATAATTATTTAATGTAATTAAGGAATAATTAATTAAAGGATGATTAATTAATTGGGTTGTAATTAGTTAATGTTAAGTAAGCAGGATTTAAAAATAATTAAAATAATTAATTTAATTAATTGGGAGATTAACTTAAATTAATTAAAAATTGTATATTTAATTAATCTTGCTTATGGGTGATCGAATAATATTTAATGCCTTGGATTATTTGATATATTTGGTATGTGATTGTGATGCTATGTGATATGAGATGTTTTGGATAAATTGTGATAATGTAAGTTATCTATCTGTGATAGAATTGCTATATGAATATGATATCCTGAATTTAAATTAAATTGTTTAACTTAAACATCTTGGCTTAAAAAAAAGATGACATTTGAATTCGAAGAGACCGGTATCGGATATCAGCAATATCCGAAACCACTTCGATTTGAAATCTTCTATAATTCTTTATAGATTGATATGTGAAATCAATGGGCTGGATTTGGATAATATGGACCATTTAAACTAAGTTGGATACTTAGATATTATTTTGTGAAAGCAAGTGATGACTATAAAAGTTGTTTACGTGTAGTAAGTACGAGTTACCCCGGGTTTAAATAAGTTCTATGAATTGAAATTTCATGTTAGATGAGTTTACTCACGCTGGTTTCCAGCCTGACCCGGGTGTTACTTTAATGTAATGCTCGGGTCAGACCGAGTATTACAGTTTTTCAGGTAAGGACGTTCTGGAGCTCAGGAGGCGAGCTGGAGAGCAGGAACGTATGGAGAGTTTCTACTGTGATATATGATAGTATCTGAAACAGATTGATTATCTGTCTTGTGTTTGTAAATATGTTGTAACTCTAATATATTAAAAGTGTAATTTGACAAGTACAGTGTTCCTTTGTATAACTATTATTTATCTGATATTATATTTTGATCCGCTGCGAATGTGAGGTGGTGCTTCTGCTTTTTCTTTTTCTTCTCTCTCTTCTTCTTTTTCTCTAACTATCTGGAAATTTCGGGATCGAAATTTCCGGGTCGTTACAGTTGCAGTAGGCCATTTATGGCGTAGTGAGAAAAGCCTAGGAGAATCCAAGCTTTAATCCTCAATTTGGATTTATTTAGGTGAGTTTATCTCACAATTTCTATGCTAAAATGGATGTGTGTTGCTGATATATGAAACTGCTTGAATCCATAGTGAATATGATCTCAATAGGGCATTGAATCTCTTATCCCTTTGAATTAATTCCCTGTTTGTTGAAAACCTACCTTGTATGATCATGATTTGCATCCAATTATACATGTTTATATGCTTGCATGATTGCTAATTCAGTGCCTTAAACCACCGCGGAACCAACAAAGGAGAAATGGGCGGAATCAAATCGTTGGGGAGCCACCGGAGCCGTTTAGGAGTCAGCCCAAGTGAGGTAACCGGTGAAACTGTCTACCCGATCAGTGCACCGGTCGCAGCCTATAATTGACTCCCAAGCTGTGTTCTTGTGTCCCGGATCACCCCGTCCCCCACTCATTCGTCAAGTTGGTCTCCTAATTCTATTTGCTTGATTTTAATGTTCTATTTCATATCAATTTCATCGCCATTTCCGGATTTTGATTTGTTAATTGATGAATTTATTTTGGTGTTTCTTTACCGTAGAATTGTTTTATGGGTCTTAGGAATAATACTTTTTGATGCACGTTTTCAACTTGGATTTATAAAATGTTGATTTCTAAATCAAAAAATTTTATCGAAATCTTTTTAAGTATGAATCTAATTTCTCTATTAGAAATATATACATACATACATACATACATACATATATATACATACATACATACATACATATATATACATACATACATATATATACATATAGATATATACATATATATACATATATGTATATACATACATATGTGTATATATATAATGTATTCTCATTAACAATGGTTTTTAAAGATGATTTGGAGCAATGGTTCAAAAAGTGTATTTATATATATATATATATATATATATATATATATATTCTAGCTTATAAACAAATATTTTACCAGAATGATTTTAAAGTGAAATCTTTTATAAAATTGCACGACATCGATCGAATGAGGAATTGATTTAAATGGTTAAATAAAACGAGTGGTATGCAACGCTCGCATTTGTTTTACCGGTTAATTCCTAGACTTATTCGACCGAACCATTGCTACATACAAGTGGAGTTTACTATCGTATAGTAAACATTTGAGTAAACCCGTGTTGTATAGGACATATGGTCGTTATCTATTCGGTTGCTATATGGAAGTACATAACACTTATATTTACGAGTTTTTGACTCTCCCTTGGAGTTTTATAGGTCTTGTACCTATCTTAGAGTTCTTATAGGTCTTGTACCTATCATGTAGTTTATAGGACTTGTTCCTATCTTGGAGTTTATAGGTCTCGCTCCTATCTTGGAGTTTTATAGGCTCTCGCCTATCTTGGAGTTATTATGGGAATTATACCCATCTTGAAGTTTATAGACATATACGTCTATCTTGGAGTTACATGCATGTAGGTGAATTTATTCACTAATCTTGGAGTTTGGCACCTTTTTCCCCTTTTATGAGATTTCTGGATTTCTATTTGTGATTTCTGGATTCAATGTTATTTGTGATATAATCAAATAGTTTTGGGGATTTTGCTAGTAGAAGCTATCTTGAGTTTTGATATTTGGTGATTTATTCTTGAAGTTTTGACGATGCTTGATATTTGGTGATTTCATTCTTGAAGTTTTGAAGTATGCTTGATATTTTCGATACATAACTAGATGACTATATTTGAGATCTAGTTCATTTAATTTATCATTCATATTGCTAAATCATTTATTTTAGCCTAGACTGACCCGTTTATTATTTTACAATACTCGGGCCAGACCAAGATGTTTTGGGTCCTTCAGCTTGATGCTTTTAGAGAAGCCTTCCTATCAGTTAGCTAAATGTTTACTTTTTCATCACTATGTTATATTCATGTTTATGATTTATCTTATGTTGAGATAGACACCTTTTGTTCATATTTTTAGGATGTAGCACTTTTGTATTATGTATTCTACATCATGTATCTATTTGTATCGATTTAGCCTTGTACCTACTTGTATTCTGCTATGTATGATCAGTGATCTGTGATTCTGTTATTTGTATTTATCATATGTTGTTCATGATTTTTATTATAGCCAACACAGTTTTGCTTTAATCCAAAATTGTATACGTCGATTTCACTTGAGAAAAGAAATGTATAACATATTTATCGATGTACGGATACTCGCTTAAAGCAAAACTCATGGATGGCCGCTCCTAATTGGCCATATTCTCTTCACTAGCAGGCGGTATTACTCTGTAATATCCTTTATTAGTATGGGTCTCGGGGTGGGGCGTCACATGGAAGGTGCTATCACCTTAGATTGGATCGAGAGTATATATACACGAGAGAGTGTGTATTTGTTATGTACTTTTGTTTTCAAAACTATATAATAATATTATATAGAATAAGTCGCAAGCACGTGAGCACTTTAGACATAGTTTTGTTTATGAGAGACTAATCATTATTGTTATAGATAAGATTGAGCCGGCATATAAGGAATACTGTGAGATCTGCTTCAGGAGTTGAGAAAGGAACGGGATTAGGGGCTGATATGTGGTTTTCAGCCTTGGTTCAATTCTATAATGGTTAAGATGATAAGGAATCCTCCTGGTATGGCTATTGGTGAAGGTGCTCCCATGCAAGTGCCTAGGGCTGATTTCACTAAGTAGAGTAAAGATTACTCTACATTGGTAAGGAAAGCCATTCCATGGAAATAAATCAACTTTAGAAGTGCAAGATTGGATTGATACTTATGACCGCATCTTTATTGATATGGAAGTGGATGACGCTATGAAGAGAAAGTTGGCTTTTAGATAACTTCAGGTGCAGGCCATGAATTGATGGAATGCTGTGACTATTACTACTCGTGAAGATCAGTTCAGTTGGGAAAAGTTTAAGACAAGGTTCGAGGAGGTTCCTTCCGGTTGTCCAAAAGTTGGTATTGTTCAGAAAGTTTGCTGATCTTACGTAAGGAAAGATGTCAGTTTATAAGTATGTTGTAGAGTTTGATGCTTTGTCAAAGTATGAGATGTCATTTATCGACACTCCATTGAGAAAGAATGCGAAGTTCATCTTGGCTTAGATGACTATCTTGTAGAGAAGCTGGTAAACCATATTGATGAACCGTTTGAGGAGCTTGTGGAGAAAGCACTTTTTCATGAGAATCCATATCCTAAGGCTAAGACAGCTACGGTTGTTTCCACTGAGAAGGAAGAGCTGAAACCACATCAAGGTGGTGGAGGCAAGAAGTAGTGGAATGGAAAGATAAAGCAATCTCAAGGGAAGAATGGCTAGAAGAAGGGTAAGTGGGAACCTACCTGCTATGGGTGCAAGGATAAAGGGCATTTGATCAAGGACTGCAAAGTGAGTGATAAGAAGAAGTGATATTGGTGTAATAAACTTGGGCATTTGAAGAAGGATTGTTCAAAATCGGTGAAGGATAAGCAGGTTATGAAAGCCTATGCTTTGGATGCAATCTCGACTTCGTTTAGTGCTCCCTCGATGAAGGAGAAGGGAAAGGGGGTCATCATTCAAGGAATGCATTCTATTGGTAAAGTTCATATTCGAATTTTATTTCATACCAGGGTTTCACATTCATTCACATGTAGTGACCTAGTGGATAGACTGGGATTGAGACCTGAGATAGTAGACCGACCCTTGATCATGATGAACTCTATTGGAGGCTCTATTAGCCTTTGCATGGTTATTCGTGGCATAGTGTTATTAAGTCATGGATTCTCTTTTGTTTGTGATTCCACTGTTTTGAATTTCGTTGGGTTCAGGATTATCTTGGAAATGGACTAGCTAAAGAGGTATGCGGCTATAGATGATTGAGAGAAGCTATCAAAGGATGGGGTGATGGTTTGCTTTCTATATTCGTTAGAGGTTCCACATGAGGGGTTGTCATCTGTGCCGATCGCTAGAGAGTATCCGAATGTCTTTGAGGAAGTGACTAGATTGTCGCCGCATAGAGAGATTGAGTTTCAAATAGACTTAGTGAAGGAAGCCAGGCCTATAGTTATGCCCTTAAGACTATGGCACCCAGACAGCAGAAGGAATTAGAGGTGCAAGTGAATGACCTATTAACTAGAGAGTTCATTCGAAGAAGCATATCTAAGTAGGGTGCACCCGTAGTATTCACGACTAAGCGAATGGCTCTTTGAGGTTGTGTGTGGATTATCGTGAGCTGAATAAAGTAATGAAGAAGAATAAGTATCCACTCCCACGAATTGATGACTTGTTTGATTAGTTTTACATTGCGATGGTGTTCTCTAAAATGGATTTGGCAACGAGATTTCACCAGTTGAGAATAGCCAAGGAGATTGTACCTTTTATTGTGTTTCATATGCCATCGGGTTATTATAAGTGGTTGGTGATGCCATTTAGGTTGACCAACGCTCTAGTGTACTTTGTGGATCTCATAAATGGGGTTTTCAGAGACTAGTTGAACAAGTTCGTGCTTGTGATGATATTCTGATCTACTCCAGAACTAAAGAGGAGCACAAGACATAACTGAGGATTGTGCTAAAGATATTGAGGAAGAACAAGTTGAGAGCGAAGTTCTCCAAATGTCACTTTTGGAAGGAAGAACTGAGATTTTTGGGTCATGTCATTTTGGGATAAGGTATAACAGTAGATCCAACGAAAGTAGCAGCGATCCAAGTTTGGAACTAGCCCAAGTATGTTATGGATGTGAGGAGTTTCTTAGGATTGGTGGGATACTTTAGACGCTTTATAAAGGGCTTCTTAAAGAAAGCGCCACCATGACCAATTTGACGAAGAAGAATCATACTTATGTTTGGAACGCGAAGTGTGAGCATGTATTTGTGAGTTTGAAAGAGAAGTTGACGAGTGCACCGGTATTGACCATTCCAAGTGAAAATGAAGAGTTGAAAGTATAAAAAGATGCCTATGGTACTGGATTGGGTGCGGTATTGAAGCAGAAGGGAAGAGTTGTTTCCTATGCGAGTCGACAGCTAAAGCCACATAAAAGAAAATATCCGACACATGATTTGGAATTGGTGGCGATAGTTTTTTCTTTGAAGATATCGAGGAATTATCTCCTAGGAGAATGGTTTGAGCTATTCACGGACCACAAATTCTTGAAGTACCTTTTCTCTCAAAAGGATCTCAACCTTCGTTAGCAATGGTGGTTGGAGTTCTTGATCTTGTATGATTTTAGTATTTCCTATACATCGGGAAAAGGGAATACAATCGGTGATGCGTTGAGTAGAAGACATGCTAGTTTAGGAGCGATGTTCTTGGAATGGAAGCAAATGAGTATATTGTTGGATATGATTTCAAGCCTTACGAGCTGGAACCAGAGATGTTAGCAAGTTTGTTGATCATACCTACTCTAATTGAAAAGATCTGTACTAGTTAGAAGCGAGATGCTAGGCCAGCGGAGATCATAGCAAGGATAAAAGGAGTAGAATCTGAAGACATGAAGCAATACGAACTCGACCGAGAAGGTTGGCTTTGTAAGAATGGGCGATTGTTTGTTCTCGTTATTAAGGGATTACGAGATGAAGTGCTACGATAGTGTTACCATTCCAGACCGACCATTCATGCCGGCGATAACAAGATGTACCGAGATATGAAGCAAACTAATTACTGGGAAGTTATAAAGAGGGATGTTGGGGCATTCATCTCGAAGTGTATGAACTGCCAGTTGGTAAAGGTAGAACAAAAGAAACCTAGTGGATTGTAGTAACCGCTAAATATTCCTGTATGGAAATAGAAGCAAGTATCAATGGATTTTATTGATGGGATGCCAAAGACTCGAGCAAGGTACAATGGCATTTAGGTCATAGTAGATCGATTGACCAAGAGTGCAAAATTTATACTCGTTAAGTCAAGTAGAATGGCATCCAAGCTGGTAGAGTCGTATGTAAAGTGAATAGTATAATTTCACGTTGTGCCAAAGAGCATTGTGAGCGACCGAGACCCGTTGTTCACTAGTGGGTGTTGGAAGAGCATACAAGGGACGTTAGGGATCGAACTACACTTTAGTATAGTTCATCATCCGCAAATGGATGGACAAATAGAAAGGATAAATCGTATATTGGAAGATCTCTTGTGAGCATGCATTATAGATTTTGGAGGACTATGGGATGCTCATTTGCATTTGATAAAGTTTGCATACAATAATAATTATCAGTCTAGTATTGGTATGGCTCTATATGAAGCATTGTATGGCCGACCATGTAACGCTCCTTCATGTTGGTGGAAAGCAGGCGAGAAACATATACTTGGGCCAGATATGATTAGAGAGACATCGTAGAAGATTAAGGTCATTCGGCAATGAAATAAAACTACTCAGGATCGATAGAAATGCTACGCTGATAAGAGACGAAGAGATCTTGAGTTTTCTATCAAAGATACAGTATTCATGAAGGCTTTTCCTCTGAAGAATGTAGTTTGATTCGGTAGAAAGGGGAAGTTGGCACCGAAATGCATAGGTAATTTTTCGATAGTTGAGAGGATTGGAAAGCTAGCGTATAGGGTCGACTTACCTCATAAGATGGCAGGCGTGCACAAAGTTTTTCATGTCTATTATCTAAGGAAGTTTGTGCATGACTCAGACGTGATGATTACATTGGATCTACTAGAATATGTTAAGGTAGAACCATAAGTTTTAAGATCTCGCAAGCCGCTTCGTATTATTGGGTACGATACGAAATAGCTTAGGAGAAGGTCGTTGAGGCTAGTAAAGGTACAATGGAGAAGAAATGATGACGATTATATGTGGAAAACTGAGGAGAGCATGAGGACTATGTGTCCAGAGCTCTTTGAATGGTAAAATCCACCTTTTACCGTATTTACTTTCACTATTATTTATATATATATTTGATAGGTTAGTATTCTGCATGTTAGGGTAGATTGCCTATACTATTGATTGCATGGCTTCTTGTTTGAGATGTTTGATGGTTGCTTATGATTGATAGGCATGCGGGATAACTGTAGTTGTTATACTTTGGTTTGTTTAGAGATTTCGGGGGTGAAATTCCTAAAGAGGTGGAGAATGAAACGACCGGTATTTTATGTATCGGAGGATCGTAAAATATTTTTATTTATTCGTATGAGATCGTATGATTCTATAATTTTGGGATATGACTCTTAGGGATATTTTACACACCTAAGATTTTTCTTGAATTTCTATGTAACCATTTTGGACACTTAAAATCTTGTTTGGACTATAACTTTTGATAGGAGCCGAATTATGGTCTCAAACTAGTTCCATTGCTTTAGGATGATGGTTTCCATTTCGTAGAATGGTCATAATAGAAAAAAAGACTTATGGTTAGGAAGTTATGCTTGTTTTATGTTTTAACAACTACTAGTCGAATTAGTGTGTAATTAATAAAGCCCATAAGTAGGCCCATTAGTCTATTCTGAGATTTACTACAAATAGGGGGCTGGAGAATCAAATTAAATCTTTTTCCTCTTCCAAATCAGATCTAAGCTCCCATTAACCCTAGATTTATCCAAAATCACCCAAATTACTCTCAAAGTCAAACCGAATTAAAGATTAGTGAATAGATCGTTGACTAGAAGATAGAGATCATCGATTTGGTTTATTTGCTTTGCTTTTGATCGCTGTCCATATTGGATCTATACTCAAATTGGTTGAATTTGGTAATCGATGAGTGATTTATGACTTCTCACTATCCTATGCATGTTTATATGGTAGAATTATAGGGTTTAACATGATTTTTGACTATAAAGTTCCTTTTTCTAAATTTAATCACAAGTTGACATATGTTTATGACCTAAATTGAGAAATTCTAATATGATTTGTAGAAACGGCTTTGAAATCCACCTTGTTCATATTCATATGTTCATTGGTTGTTTAGATTTGGATTAGAATTTGTTTGATTTCCATAATTTTATAAATTGCTTATTTGAATAAATGTAATTGCATGTTATTCTATAATTTTATGTTGTGCTTGTTGTTGTTTGCTAATGTTTTGGATGTTAGAAGATTGGTTGGTGGCAAATCGGAGGCAAAGATGATCGGACTTGGACAAAACTTGGAGGGGAGGCTCTGGAGTATGGGAAGAGCTTGGGGGTCAAGTCATGGGTTCCAATTTGGTAAAGAGATAAATCGGTACCAACTTGTTCATGTCAGTACCGAGTTATTTTGGTTGGTCTAGTGGGTCGACGGTTGGCATGGTTGGATAGAGCATGGCTCGAAATCCGAATGGAGCAAAGGAGGCTTCGATATGAATGACTAAGGAATCGTTCGTAACTCAGAGTTATTTTCTGTTATACTCAAAGCATGAGTATTATAAGTAGGGAGGCCTATGGGTCAACTAAGGGACCTGTATACCCTGGACCAGTGGCTTTAGGTATAGTGTCCAGATTTGGGCTATGAGATGCATATCGGGCTTTGGGCTGCATGATACGAGAGTACAACGAAAAATGGGATATCCATTAGTCCCTGGTGTATGGAGGCTATACGAGTTATCATATATTTAGAGCACATGGATGAGTGATAGTAAGTATTGCTTATAGATGTTATGGTTTCTTTGGTTACTTTCTTTAGTGGGCTATCACTTGGTGATATCATTGGAAGTAGGTACTGGAGATAGGGATATTTGGACATCCATCATTCTATATTGTACAGTACATTTATGATATTGTAGAGTAACATATTATAGTGTTATGTGCTAACTCTTTGGTTGAAGGTACAGGTCGGGTATGGTTTGTGTACTCTTGTTCATTACCATATTTACATGTATAGTACTTTGAGATTCATAGCCCTCTCACACTAGACTGTTGTTTGATCCAATGTTTTATGCTTTGCTTCTTATTATCTTGGGTACTCTTAAATGAGTAGACTAGACAACAGGTCTAGATGGCACAATAGCTATTCGGCGGATGACCTGGATGGCACTATCTCGTATTATATATATATATATATATATATGGATTTCTACGCTTTTCCGCTGAGCAACACTGTGGAGCTAGTGGCAGTGCTTGCTTATTTCTACTTGTTGAGATAGTTTATTTGAGTTGATCAAGTTATATACTCTATAACATTTGATGTATAACTTTGTGGATATTACACTCTAATGATTAGTCCACATTCTTATTATTTTCTCTTTTGTTATATATATATGATATTATATTTTATCCATGCACTGTGAGATATATAACATGTTATATGATGTGTTTGTTATTATTCATCTTGTTGATCGTCCTATATCTGCTGAGCATGACTATAGCGCTCTATTTATATAATATTGGTGTTAGTGGTATAAGGCACATTATTCATTTTATGTGGATCGTCACTTAGCAGTCAAAGCATAGATCACCCCCTCCTCCTTAGCCTGAATTCGATCGAAGGTAGAAAGTCTTTCATGGGAGAGGGAGCGACAAACAATATGAGATTCTTGGTGCGGGAAAGGTTCGGGCATAGGAGTGTCATGGGCATAGTACTGAGCATGCACAACATGCATATCGTTGTGACGGGTAGGAACTGATAGAGTTAGGGGTACGTCCTAGTAGGCAATTATGTAATTTGTTACATATATCTTATTCGAAAAACAATCTTGTTCGAAATGATAAAGGTTTTTTCTTTCTATTATATACCCGATATAATGTGTTATATTAATTAATTAATTTAATTAAAAGTATACCTAATAGAAAATCCATAAATGGTATGTTTTGCGATAGTAGTTACAAAGTGTAATAACCATGAGTAATTTATCATAATGAAAACAAATATACCATTTTAAATATTCCTTATCAAGATGCATCGAGACTGGCTATCAATGCATTCGTTGAGATTAGGGTATGTGATGCTCTCCAAATGTTGGGCAGTGTATTACTCATGACTGCTGGGGGCCTCTAGGAGTTACGTACCGATAGTTATTGGATAACTATGGAACGACTCACTCGATAGTTTTCTGTTGGTTAATATAACTAAGGTCAAATGGAAAATATCGATGTGGTTGATTTACACAGTTCTCTCGACTTGAGAGTACTCTCGATCTTCAATATGAAAGCTTCGCTTTGATTAAAGTTAAATCATGGCATGGCATCCATCGAGTGACTATAGTTACATCGAGTGGAAGTATTGGAAGTGAAGCACTATTTAAGAGAGAATTCGTCTCCTCGGTTATATGGTTTAATATCACGGTCAACTCAAAGTCAAAGTCACTGGCCAGAGCAGTTCGATTAATTATAATTGTTACTATTGAACTAAGGACATTGTGTTTGGCTTATAGAGTTGAATGTCGATGATATTGGAATTTTACCATTACCGTATTCCATAAGTCCAAAGTGATAGTTTTGACGAAGAGAATTGGTGTAAATAAAAGACACAACCGGTAACGCTTAACAAAGTGAAATTGGATTTTACCGAAACCAAGTAAGCGATGTATTTGGCTAAAATGTCACAACATCTGCTAAGTGACATGTGAATGTTAATATTCGAATAGTTCGGTATTAATCGCTGACCAAATTTATAGTACCTAACGAGTCACACAATCAAAACGATGAATTCTCCTTTGACCAAACAATTTAATTAGTTTATAATTGTTATAAATTAATTACTATTTATGAAATATTAATTATAAAATTTGAATCTGATTTGAGAAATAAATATTACAAAATATGTTTATAATAGTTATAAATATATCAATCGATATACGATATAGATAAACGATTAAATTGGATTAAATGCATGATATTTTTATGTGGGCTTTAATAGGTTTCAGGCCCATTATAGGGATTGTCATTTTGACCGCATATACATGGTATATGCAGCTTAATATTGGGTAAGGGGGTTTGATTTTGGATGGCTTAGAGCGGGGAGAATTAGTATGAGATGAGAGATCCACTCTTTTCTCTCTTTTATCAACTATTTAAGCATCCTTAACCCTAATTAGATAAGATCGTTGGTTGCCTCCTCTTTCCTTCTTCGCTGGTCGAATTTATACCCTAGCCTCACGAGCAATACAAACTCAAATCAAGTCAGATATGATCACTATTCGATAGCTGAAGGTCAACGGTTGAAGGACTGACATTCTGCTGAATCGGAAAGTGTTTCTAAGGGGAGAATTAATCTTTTCAAGTGTACTTCAAGGCTTTGGGATTAATGTATGATTTTTACAATTAATAATTATTAGTATAATATTTTTTGCATATATGTATATTATATTGTTAGTTAGGTAATGATTCTAATATGCAAGCAATGTTGTCACAAATTAGTTTGATTATATATATATATATATTTATGCTTAAAAAAAGGTTTTTTAATCATATTTGTCAGGTCAGTGTAGCCATATAAAATAATATAATTTTTATATTTTATTAAATTAATATATATATATATATATACATATATTATATAATTATATATGTAATACTTATAATTAGTATTAACATTACACCTTTGTTAAAATTAGTCATATAATTTGATTTATAATGTACTACAACAATATTAATTTTTGGTAATAAAAAATAATTTATTATTATTATTTATTTAAATTTACTTCATTAATAAATTATATTAATTTGAAAATGTCATGGAAATTTAGTTTTAAATTTTATAAAATTATATTAACACTAGTTAAGCTCTTGGCCAAAAAATAAAAACTTAAATTCCCTATTTTTAAAATTTAATTGTTTAAAACAACTGAAAGAAAATAAATTATTAAAAATAAATTTAAGCAAAAAAAATGTGGAAATTTTTTTCAAACCATAAAATATCAGTTAAGATTTTGTGGAATTTCAAAATTTGAAATAAAACTTAGGAAAATTAATTTTTATTAATTTTGAATGAATATTTAATTAAAAATGCATTTTAAAATTGAAAATAAAAAATAATTTTTTGTGTTGTGTGCAAGACCTAGAAATAAAATAAAAACTATTAATCTTGAATAATTATATATATATATATATTATAAATATATATTTGTGTGTGTATATATATATATTATTTTATTATTATATATATGTATGCACATATTATTCACGACTTATAAAATATAAATTTATATTTTAATACTTAAAATAACTTATATATATTTAAATTAATATATTATAATAATAGTGGAAATTAGCCACAAGGGCCTCTTTAGCAAGTGCAATTAGTTTCTAGGACACACAACTTAAAAAATTACTTTTAAGGACAAAATGCAAAATAATTAGTTTCTAAGGCCTAAAAACCTATGAAATTATGTCCTTGAAAGTAATTGGACTACTGACTTTATCCTTAAAAGTAATTATTCTGCTAACTTTGGCCTTGAAATTAATTTCTATGTATGTGTGTCCTAGAAACTAATTGGACTGCAAAGTTTGTCCTTCTAGTGAAATGCCCCATAATAATATGTATATACATAATATTAATATTTTATTTATAAGATAATATACACACACACAAATATTTATTAATATATTACATATATATGTATAATTATTTAAACCTACTTTATATATATATATATATAATTTATAATAGTTATATAAAATAATAACTTATATACATACATATATTTGGACAACATATACTTGTATATTGGATGAGCTAACGTGTCTATAAATCTCAACATCTATACACGGACATGTTAGACCTTGCACGAGTTGATATGTTACACATGCACACACACATACACACATATATGTGTATATGATACACTTATATATATATATATATATATCAATATATAAATTAAACAAAACCATGCATTTGAACCACCCTATTCAGTCGTCTGAATTATGAGTCTTTTTTATATTAAACTTTTAATTCAAAATTTTTGAATATTCAGTAGAATTAAATCTTTTCCTCGGTCAACTGAAAATGCATAATAACTATTTTTCTAAACAGTCACTTCCATTTAATGAACAGAAACAAC
Source organism: Allium fistulosum (assembly GCA_030737815.1). Taxonomy (NCBI): domain Eukaryota; kingdom Viridiplantae; phylum Streptophyta; class Magnoliopsida; order Asparagales; family Amaryllidaceae; genus Allium; species Allium fistulosum. The sequence continues at coordinate 894,932,212 of CM060907.1, read as the reverse complement.
CCTTGATTCAAGAGTTGTTTCCGTATCTTTTGATGGTAACTATTCATGAAGAATTGCAATACTTGAACACTATATATAGCCTTCATTTCAGTTGTTTTAGGTACTTAATTTTTGATTCTATTCTTACATACTTACTATCTAAAATATTATGCCATTTGCTTTCAAATCTCGTTCTAATCACTTGCACATTCAAGCACAAATTCATTTGCGATTAAATTAACTTCCAATCTTCACGAACTACACTATATTCCATAAAGGAGAAGATTATAGGAAGGGTGCACTCTAAAGACTTATTCGTGCTATCAAAAGAGCATAATCAGTCAAGAAAATTCTCTGTATTGTTGAAATCTTGTTCGGTTGCTCAAGCAGTAGGAGCCCTATTCAGTTGTCTAGGCGGTAGAAGTCATGTTCGGTTGCTCAGGTAGTGTAATACCTATTCCTCCGGGTTAAGAGAGGGTTGATAGTTAAATTCTAGAAGGAGTCTAGGACTAGACATAGAACGGGAGTTCGAACTAGTATAAAAATCCCTGGTGTCATTTACTTTAGTATTTACCTTTAATAGTTTATTCTGCATTAGTAGATAACTTAGTTATTATTCCATATTACGATCCTTAGCAGCACTTTCATTTGGTATCATAGCAAGGCCATCATATAACCATAACACAGTTATTTGATATTCAGATAATATGGAAAATAACACTAATACAAGTTTTGTTGAAGGTCAATCCACTGCACAACCACCACTATTTAACGGTTTGAATTATAATTATTGGTCAACTCGAATGAGAATCTTAATGCAAGCAAATGGATATGGTACTTGGAATATTACTCAAAGTGAATACATTATACCTACTACACCATTTGCAGAATGGTCAAATACACAAAAGTTAGATGCTACATCGAATGCAAAAGCCATGAATATGTTATTTTGTGCCTTAGATAAAAATGAATTTAATAGAGTTAGCATGTGTACAATTGCTTATGAAGTTTGGAGAACTCTTAAGTCACACATGAAGGAACTAACAAAGTTAAGCAAAGCAAGATTTCTATGCTCAAAAATCAGTTCCAAAATTTCAGAATGAGACCATATGAAACTATAAATGACATGTATTCTAGATTCCAAGGCATACATCATTAACTATTAGAACTAGGAGAAAATTTTTCAGGTTTTGATGTTGTCTCATAAATTCTAAACTCTTTAACGGATGAATGGGAACGAAAAGTCTTAGCTATTGAAGAAGCTAATGATATTTCTACCATCAAACCTGAAGAGTTAATCGAAAATCTCATGTCATACGAAGTTAATTTGCAGGCAAAACGAGATCAAGCCCATGTTAAAAAGAATATTGCCTTCAAATCTAAACAAGAAGATTCGGATACAGATGACATGGCATTAATTGCAAAGAATTTCAAAAAGTTTTTAAAATTTAGAAAGAACAAGAAGCTTGGAAACAACATGAGAGACAATTCCAGTAAACCGCCAATTTCGAATCTCGAATGTTATGAATGTCATAAGAAGGGTCACATGAAGAATGACTGTCCTGATAGAAAGAATGATAGATTCAAGAATAAGAAGGACAAGTACAAATAAAGCAAGCATTCTCTATTACATGGGATGATCAGAATCGTCTTCATCATCAGACAGTGGCACAGACATCGACTCTGAATAAGCCAACGTTTGTTTTATGGCTTCGACTAACGATGTAAGTGATTTAACTTTTGATGATTTAATTGATATAAAGTCAGAACTGTTAGATAAACTCAAAGAAGTTAAAAGAAAGTATAAAGATGCACTAGAAAAATTAAACAGAACCGGAATAGAAGTTGATATGCTAAGAGATGAAAAGAAAATCCTAGAAGAAGAACTTGTTAATACACAAGAATCTTTGTCTAATGTTTCTTCTCAACTCACTATGCTATCAAATGAAGTAGAAGTGCAAAAGGAAAAGAATATGACAATAGCTTCAGAAAATCATGATTTAAAATTAAATGTAAAAAATCTTGAATTGAAAAATACCAGTCTCAAAACCGAGTTAGAGAATATCAATAAAAATGTAACTAATTTTAATAAAGGAAGAGAAAATCTTTCTAAAATTATCAGTAATTCTCAAACTACTACTAATAAGAATGGATTAGGATATAAAAATTCTTCAAAGACTAGTTCAAAGAAGAATAATATATCATATAAAAATTTCAATTTACATAACAATTTTGTAAAAGCAAAACCAAAACCAAAGGTTTTCACTTAAAAGAAAGATATTGGCAACACAAATACTATAAAAATTTGGGTACCAAAAACTAATAACAATTTAATCAGAAATAAGTATATAAAATCTTTTATAAATTTAGTTCATAAAAATTAAAGATTTTACTTATAAAGGGAATTCTAAACCCTCCTGGGTTTGGCTTCCTAAGACCTAACTTTTAGGACCTTAATAAAAAGTGGGTACCAACGTCATTTCTATATCTTTTGCAGATACCAACTAAGAAATGAGGAAAGTGGATACTAGATAGTGGTTGCTCAAAATATATGACAGGAAACAAAGATATGATGACCAACATTATCTACTCAGATGTAGGATCTATCACATTTGAAGATAATTCCAAAGGCTATATCATCGACAAAGGCGATGTGAGCAATGATAGTACATCTAATTTACCTCTTATTACAAATGTTTTACTAGTTAAGAATTTAAAACTTAATTTGCTAAGTATAAGTCAACTATGTGATAAAGGTTTTAATATAACTTTTTCAGAAAATAAATGCAACATATTTGATTAATATAATAGTCTTATATTTGAAGGAACCAGAGAAAGAAATATTTATATATTAAATATGAAAGTCGATCATAACACAACTATGTATCTAATAACCAAAGGAAATGATCCTTGGTTATGGCACAAAAGATTTTGTCATATAAATTTTTAAGCAATAAACAAATTAACTAAGAATAATTTAGTTAAAGGTCTACCAAAAATGAATTTCAAATTAAAAAGTATTTGTGATGCTTGTCAATTAGGAAAATTAACAAAATCTTCTTTTAAATCAAAGAAAATGATTTCTACATTACAACCACTTGAGTTATTACATTGGATATCTTTGGACCAACTCAAGTTCAGTCAATAAACCATAATAGATATGTTTTTATAATTTTAGATGATTTTTCAAGATTTACATGGACAATATTTTTGAAAAATAAAAGTGATACTTTTGAAAATTTTAAAATATTTGCTAAAAGAATCCAAAATCTTAAAATTTTGAAAACTAAAAATATTCGGAGTGATCACGGTGGTGAACTCGAAAATGAATCTTTTGAAAATTACTGTAATATGAAAGGAATTGTTCACAAATTTTCATTTCCTACAACTCCATAACAAAATGGAGTTGTAGAAAGGAAAATTAGAACACTTCAAGAATGTGCTAGAATTTTATTAAATGGAAATACTTTACCAAAACATTTTTGGGCAGAAGCTGTAGCAACTGCTTGATATGTTTTAAATAGAGTTTCCATTAGGCCATTAACAAAACATACCCCGTATGAGCTTTTTAATGGAAGGAAACCCAACATATCTTATTTTAAAGTTTTTGGTTCAAAATGTTTCTTATTAAATACAAAAGATAAACTTGGTAAATTCGATCCAAAATCCGATGAAAGAATATTTATTGGATATTCGGAATGAAGCAAAGCTTACAGAATTTATAATAAAAGAACTAAAATTATCGAAGAAACACTTCATGCATCATTCGATGAAAATTTCAAATTTAATCATAAAATTAAAGATGTAGAAATTATTTTTGAATCAAATAACTCAGATGATGATTTTGAAAATATTGAAAATAATGTAGACAACAACAAAAATGAGATAAGAACTACACCAAGACTTCTAAGAAATCATCATGTTGAAAATATCATTGGATAAATAAATACTGATGTAAGAACACGAAATCAACTAAATCAAATGGGTCACGTAGCTTTGCTTTCAAATATTGAACCCAAAAATGCTAAAGACGCATCAACTGATGATTACTGGATTATAGCTATGCAAGAAGAATTAAATCAGTTTGAGTGTAACGACGTTTGGGACTTGGTTCCTAGACTAAGTGATCAAGCAGTTATTGGTACAAAATGGATTTACAAAAATAAAGCCGATGAGCAAGGAAATATTATTCGAAATAAAGCTAGGCTAGTTGCTCAAGGTTATAATCAAGAAGAAGGAATAGACTATGATGAAACATTGGCACCTATAGCTCGTCTAGAAGCTATACGTATTTTATTAGCTTATGCATGTTTTAATAATTTTAAACTATATCAAATGGATGTAAAAAGTGATTTCTTAAATGGTTTTATAAAAGAAAATGTATATGTAGAACATCCCCTTTATTCGCATATGAAATATTTCCAGATCATGTTTATAAATTAAAAAAGGCTTTATATGGTTTAAAACAGGCACCTCGTGCTTGGTATGACCGTCTTAAAAATTATTTAATTACTTCTGGTTTTAAATTTGAAAAGTAGATCAAATTTTATTTATAAAACAAGATAAAAATGATATTTTAATAATTCAAATATATGTATATGATATTATTTTTGGTTCTACAAACAAAAAATTATGTCAAGAATTTTCAGAAATTATGATAAGAGAATTTGAAATGTCTCACATGGGAGAACTTTCATATTTTCTTGCTTTACAAATTGAACAATTAAGTAATGGAATTTTTATTAATCAAGAAAAATATTGTAATAATCTCATAAAATGATTTGGTACGGAAAACAGTTCTGCTAAACCAACTCCCATGAGAACTACAATACATCTCGATAGAGATGAAAATGGAAAAAGTGTTGACCAAAAATTATATCATAGTATGATTGGTTTGTTACTATATTTAACTGCTAGTCGACCAGATATAATGATGAGTGTATGCTAGGCAACAGATTTCAAGAAAATGTGTCCGATGAGCTAACCTTGCTTAAATCTGTTGCTTTGCAACCAATGGCGTGCATTTTACACCGTGCTCTTATCCGTTTTCTTCAACCTCGTACCGGGAGGTACGAGAAGGTGTACAAGAGATATTTTCAAGCTCTCTACGCCATTTACTCTTCCCAAAATTTAAATTGGGCTAGGGTTATCCTTGATGAATTCCTCACCGTCAGTCATAAGCGAAGTTATAAGACCATATTCTACGGAGCTTATATTATGCACATTCTTATGAACTTTGGAGCCACCTTACCCGATGCCGATTTCATTACCATTGGCGAACTAAATTCTAAGACTTTAAGTTTTATGAATTTTCCCAAACGCCCTCAACCTCAAGAAACCTGTGACGAACGGGATTTTCGATCCTCGAAAATTGACATTAGTACGTCCATTGTATAGAATGCCGAGCAATCGAGTGCCGGAAATAACCGTTCATTAGGGGTGAAGAAGAAAAAGGTAGAAGAAAAATAGAAACAACAACACAGAATCTCACAATCGCAGCGGAACGAAATATAATATATAATAACAGATCTTTATACAAAGAATCTGTAACTGTTTTATACTTACAATCATCAGAGTAGAACAATCAATGCATCAATTTGGATAGTTGTAATAACCTGTCCTGATATACATAACTCACACAGCGGAAATACCAAGTACATGTTATACGTCTCTGTCATCCAGCTCGTCTCCTGAGCTTCATAGCATCCTATCCTGAATCTGTAATACTCGGTCTGACCCGAGCATTATAATAAAATATCACCCGAGTCAGTCTGAAAAACCAGCGTGAGAAAACACACTCAATTTGAATAATTAACTTTTCAAAATCCTTTGTAAAACAAAGGTATCTCGTAAGACCACGTCATACATAAACCCGATGGGTTTTTACCTTACGATAACCAAAACATTTTTATCAAATCCGTCTGATATTATAATAGTGTCTAAACCAAGTAAATAGAAAATAGCTGAAATGCTTGCATCTCACGTTTCAGCATAGTTGGGCACAATCAAAACCGCATGCCGTTTATTGGAGAATGGATTCCATACAATGACTAGGCACTGGGGTACCACCTACCACAGTACACTTCTAGAAAAATGTACCGAGGACCTCGTCGGGATCCCCTGCAACACAAGACCGGCCATTTCCCTAACCTGGATAGAACTGAATATGTTATCACCCCGGGTGTTCCTACCCTTATCGAGAGCTCTATCGCATGCAACCGTATCCATAATATAATATATCTGAGGGTATCTAGAAAGGTGATAACATACCCTAACTGGGTATGACCATCTTAGCCTTGCTGCATATCCCTTGATTTTCAGCCATTCTGGCTGATGAGGCTAGAGGCTACGATTACCTTTCAAGAATAATTTCACTTAGAATGCTCATCGTCCTCCAATGATGATGTTATGATAGCATTCGTCTATACAAGTTTTCCTGGGTCTGGACAAACCGAATCACCGTCTTCTCTGTCCTCACAGTATCCATTCGTAACGTTCAAATCGGATCGAAGTGGTTTTCGTATATTTAAATCTGATCCCAGTCTCTTCGAAACGATTAACAAAATTGGCCAATATTGATAGTCGGTTATTCAACTATCAATATAACATTCATAAGCAATCACTAGGCCATTATTTGTAATTCCTTCCAAAATACTCATTTCAAATATCTTTACAAAGATATACATTCATCTCTTTCAATATTTCAATATTCGAAAACAATTTCAAATATTTATATCCATAACAGGATCATTTCAAACCATCTCAATACTTAGAAATATTTTCTTCCAATTCCATTTATAATTCAATACTTTGAAATTATTTCTATAATAATAACCTCGCAGTTAAAATATTTCAAATCCATCCAGTCCAACACTTAGAAATATCCTTAAGTATAACTTCCCAAAATCATTTATTTTTTTCCAATACGTAAAAAATATTTCACTTATTTCCTATTTTCTCAAATCCCTTATAATTCATCTGTAAGTTCCTTATCTCATTTCTTTTATGAATTTTATTTCATTTTTCGAAGTTCGCTTTTATTTAACTACTTCAGAAATTTTCTTACTTTTTTTCCCAAATTCTATTTTGAGAATTCCCTTATAAATCCCATATACTGAATAACCCCATTTCCAGATTTCCGAGAAGGTTTATGAATAAATTTAAAACATTAGAAAACTCTATAAATATATAATAAGTATTTAAAAGAATAATAAAAAATTTATTTTAAGACATGTTCAAATAATTATCTAAAATATTGAAACACTCTTTATAACATCACTTTTCAAAGCAGGTTTAAAAATTTAGGATTTATTAAAATAAATATTAAGTATTTGAAAAATTCACTTCTCAAGTATTTCAATACTAACTAACTTTAAATTATGTAGTTTAATAAATAAAAATTTCCTTTTTTTAAATAAAACTTAACTTATTAATAAAAATATATTTTTAAATCTCAATAACCAAATTTCAATTTATAAATCCCTCTCGATTTCCATCACATCACTTCCATTTCGGTCTCCTTAACCATTTTCACATCAAAAATGGTATCCACTATTTTCCCTCACCCTATTTCTATATTCAAATATAAATTCTCCTTGTAAATTTATATTCCAAATTTACCATCTGATATCGATTTCCTTTATCTATAAACATCGTTTATAAATTTTTATAACTCCTTTGAGTTTCACTAAAAATATTCTCATTATAAAATTCCATTTTATAAATTCAATTCCTTATAAATTCTATTCATTTCTGCCAATCTAATTTTAATATCGATTTCAACTTCTTTCCATATTCTTTCCCGAATATCATTTTAAAATCCAGTCTTAAAAATCCCTTTATATAATTTATTAAAAAAACTTATTTAAAATATATTTCCCGCATTATTTAGTACGATCAAAAACCAATTATTGCTTATTCAAATCAATCTCTTTTAAATAATCCAAATTTCGATATACATATTTTTATATTAAAAATCTCCTTTTAATTCTTTAAAAATTCGAAATAATATTTATGGTATTTAATATACCCAAGTTAATTCCCATGCTATTATAACATTGAAAAATTTACAACACACAATAATCCAACAGATTATTCAATCACATCATATATTTTTATATATATAAAAAAAACTAAATATATTTGAGGAATCCAGTTGGATCCCTCAACCTGTTTCTTTGCATTCATAGATGTTAGATAACAATAAAAATACCAATCCCACTTCGAGGGGGATATCGCGGTATATAGGGTCATCCGCTACTATGCGGGGTGCATAGTGTCTCATCTGCTAAAATATGCGGGAATATCAATCCAACTACCAATATTTATACTATATATATATATATAATATCATTCAACAGACAATAATTAATAAATTCAACCAAGCATCTAGAATTAGTTTTAACTATTTAAAAATTAAAATTTGGTAATCCAAATGAGTGAGAATTTCTCATCTTGATTTTGTTTGCAATCCATCTCAATTTTAAATTTAATCCATTGCGTAATGTTTGACTCTGCGATCCACCGTGACTCACTACGTAAATTTTGGACCTCGCACGAATAAATTTACGAATTTTATAAGCTAACAAATTTTATACTTAACTAATTATATATTTATTTAAAATTAATTAAAACCAATCACTTTATACCTTCTTCTTCAACACTAATCCCTTCCCTAGAAACGAACTCGTGCATCCATGGGACATCGAAGCCACATCTCCGCATTGCCCAACCCAATCACGACCTCTTATGATAACGTTACACATTTTTAAGCATTTTATTTTAATATAGTAATTTAACTAATTTTACAATTAAATCTAATTACAGGAATACTAAACTAATTACCTCTTAATGATAAAACCCACGTCGTCTCTCCTCTATTCAAAACGCAAGCTTTCAGGTGCGAATACGACAACCCAGGCTCGAATGAGCCGCCACCGCAACCTCCCAAAGCCATCAACCACTGACGTCAACTTTTTCCCCAAGTCACAGCCACAACAACACTCCCCATCGCAAAACGAACTAACCTAGAAATCCTTCGAATGCCTTATGTGCGACAACGCTCCTTGCCATGCCTTCCTCAAAAATCAGCTGCGACAACGTTCCTCGACCCTTGCCTTCTGCGCGCGTGCTCTTCGCTGCGAAGACTCCAAATCAACTTTGACCCTTCCCCCAACTGTCGTCAAGACGCCTTCGAGCTAGGCAATTCGCGATTCGCCCTCGAGCCTCTCTTCGCCGCGCCTCTCCCCACGCCGTACTAGCAGCACTCACGTGCAATTCGATCGCGTGACACTTTTTTTTTCTTTTTCTCCAATGATTTTGAATCAAAGAATATAGAGAGGGAAGCTTTGATTTTTATCTCGTATGGGGGAAGAGAAGTGATTTCAACGAATTGAATATGATCTTTCTTTCTTTTTAAATGGTTGAAGCTCGATTTCGATTTGAGGCTGAAGGAGATAAGGGAATTGTCTTTTAAAAAGGAAAGGAGCGGTCAAATTCTCGATTTGATTTCGTTCATTCGAACTGATTAAGAGGAGAGGGAAATGTCGTATCCTTTAAATTTGAAGGGTGGCGTGATTCACACGATTCAAACATAGGGTGGCTGTGAGAAAGGATAGGGTTTGATTTTTTTAATCAAAATACCTCGTTATACGCGTCTCAAAATCTCGAACCCCTATCGAGGCGTGCCACCAGACGTTTATAATATTATACCCCTATTCCGAACGCAATGGAAAAGGTTCCGAGTCCTAATTCGATCGTATGGAGAAGATAGTTTTTGGACCCAATTTTTATATTGAAATTTCGATATTAAATTCAACTCGTTTATATCCCGTACGACCAAACAATAACCCCAAACACTACGAAATTTGAAATCCAATAATAATACACTATTACGCACCCAATGGAACTGGTTTTGTGGAATTCCGAGACTGTGCTTCGGATCGCTATTTTAAATTGTCGATTAAATCGACAATTTCCTATTTTTACGAAATTACTTAAAATTTCAGTTTTAAAAATTTATTAACTAAATTAAAACTCCAAATTCAATATTTAAACCATTTAAATATTCCAAATCAAACGACGAAAAATCTGGGTCGTTACAAAACCATTAGTTTCCAACAATGGGCGGCCAATCGAGAGCAAGGGATTCCACAATCCTGAGAAACGCACATTGCCTCCTCCTCCACTCAAAATTCCCATCAAATGGAAGAAGAAGAAGAAGATGAAATCCAAGAGCTTCAAGGTGAATTCAATCCGAAGCAAGCCCTTGCCACTCTCTCCCGAAATCAAAGCAAGCTCGGACGACGATTGGTCACCGTCGAAAAGAATGTTGTTAAGACTAATAAGACGCTTGATTCCATCAAGGGCTTCTTAAACAAGATATGGGAGAAGATTTCATGTACCCGTTCTACTTCTACAAGTATTTCCGAGAATCCAGCTCCCTTCACATGGTCTACATCCGAGGAGGAAGAAGAAGAGGAAGGATCAGATAGTGAAGAGGTTTAGATTTCTTTATCTTAGTTTATGGCCATCTAACTTTTTAATTCATGTTGTTCCTTATGATGTTGCATTGCACAATTGATGTTGTTTAATTTTGTTAATTTAAAAAAAAAACATGTTTATCTATGATGTTGTTGTTATTTATCTATGCATGTGTGTCTAGGCTCATATATATACACTTCTCATTCTATCTATATATTCCTTTTTGTTAATGGCAATGGGGGAGAAATATAAATATTCAGCTAGCAAGCAAATAAAATATTTATTCAGAGGGAGTAACAATCGTTTTTTTATTTATAAATTTTTCTATACTTACATAGTTGTCATCATCAAAAAGGGGGAGAATGTTAGAACCTTGTATTTTGATGTTTTGATCATGACAACTATATGAGCAAATATTATGTGAACTAACCATATTTGCAAGAGAAGATGTTATTCTACTTGACAATAGATTGCAGACCAAGAATTCAGAGAGAAGTTTCAAAATTATTAATGATTTTTCTATAGTCTAGTCTAGTAGTTGATTATTGTTAAAATCTCTCCTAGATGGTATATGCACACACACAAGTATTTAAAATTATTTTCAAATCATACACACACAAAGTACTTCATTTATTTCAAATTCCATCGACAAATTTTTTTACAAAGAGTTTTAATATGGCAGAAATACAAAATTCAGCCGACTGAATCAAGGGGTTCAGTTGACTGAATAATCATGAACATGCACAATGCACTTGAAGGTTCAGTCGACTAAACCACCCTATTCAATCGACTGAATTACGAGTCTTTTTTATATTAAAATTTTTAATTCGAAATTTTTGAATATTCAATAGACTGAAATCTTTTCCTCAGTCGACTGAAAATGCATAACGGCTATTTTTCTGAACGGTCACTTCCATTCAATAAACAAAAACAACCCTTGATTCAAGAGTTGTTTCCGTATCTTTTGACCGTAACCATTCACGAAGAATTGCAACACTTTAACACTATATATAGCCTTCATTTCAGCTGTTTTTGGTACACTCACAAAACTGAGAAAGATTTCCATTCTATACAATTTAAAAATCATTTATAAACCCTTTGTAAATCCATAAAACCTTTTATAAACTACTTTTTACCCTTTTACACATCTTCCTTTAAGTTTTCCAACCTAGGTTATAAGATTTCTCTTATAAAACCCATATCTGTTTATAAAATTCTATATATAAATATCAAATAAATTCTAATCATTTACTTTAAAACACCATTATATAATAATATACAATATAAATAAATAGTAATTAACCTTCAAAACATCTTTCAAATAAAAATTAATAAATTTCAAAACATTCTTAATAAAACAATAATAATTTACCTTCAACATTATTATAAATAATAATAATAAATTTCCAAAACTTTATTGATAAATAATTATAATTAATTTCAAACCATATTAATATTTTAAAGGATTACTTTTAAAAATATTAAACTATTGATAAACAACTTTAAAATAATATTAGTATAAATAAACAACTTTTAAACATAAATATACTTCCTTGATAAAAATCCATAATTTCCACATAATCATTTTCAAATTTAAAAATATATTTAAAAATCTCTTTCTATTTTTATAAAACTTCCTTTTATAAAATCTCTTTATTTATAAATTCCCATTTACAACTCTATCCCTTTATAAATATCACTTATTCATAAAATCCCATTTAAAACATCAATTTCAATCCGTTTTTAACGTTGCTCCCATATTTATAAATTTCTTTTATAAATGCCTTTCTATTTATAAAATATCGTTTAACATCTCCAACCTATCCTCAGTTTCAACTCCAAAATAGAATCAACTATTTTTCTAAACAACATTCCACATATTACTATAAATCCACATTTGTGATTTATTTCCAATTTATCCAATTGTAAAGTTTCCCTTTATTTATAAACACCGTTTATAAATCTATCCTTTTATTACTAAATAAGATTTTACAAATCTTCACTTTGTTTGTAAAATATCCCATTTATACATTATTCCATTTATAAACTTACACATTTATAAATTAACCTTAATATATATATATATATATGTGTGTGTGTGTGTGTGTGTCACTTTATATAAAACGGTTAATAAATATTTATACCAAAACTATTCCTATCATCTTTTTAAAACCATATCCCTTTATTCAAAACACGAGCTATTTTTTAAGATTTTAAAAATCTTTATTCACAGTTAAAAATCTCTATTTAAAATATTTTATAAAACTATAATTTATAATCTCTAAAAAAAATCATACTTTCTATTTACTTTATATAAATTCCTTCTCTATATAATTCAAGGACAATTATTAAGCACATATAATTTTCAAAATAATTTTGAAATCCCTTGTTAAATCAATTTCATTATTTTTATAGTATTTTAAAATACCAAAAATAAGGCCCAGTACTACTAAAATACTAAATAAGCAAAATCAAATCCGTGTCATCAAATATGGCATCCAACAAGTCATATATCACAATATATATGAAAAGTAAAATCAATAGTGTGGGGAATCCAGTTGGATCCCTCCAACATGTCCCTCACATACAATATATAACCAAATAATACAAATCAACCGCTTTGAGGCGAGATCGTATACAAAGGGTGATCCGCTCTTACACGGGAACGTAATAGGATTTCATCCGCTCCAGGGGCGGGAATATATCCAAACTAACAAATAAAATTGTAAATCATTCAAACAGTCAATAACAATCAACAATAAAATATCCACACATCCAATAAATAATTTTTATCAACTATATAATATTTCTAGTTAACCAAAAAGGTGAGTTTAACTTACATTAATTTCAGTTTTGTCAAAATACTTCGGTTTGAATTAAAATTGAACATACATCCAATTTAACCCAAATTCCTACTAGCTCCAAAGCCATCCAATCCAACTCCATAATATAGTATTTGCTGTAACGAGCGCAATGCAACTTGTCGCATTCGATTTCGACCTCGTATGAAAAGGTGATGAATTAACGAATGTTTGAAATAATTAAATTATAGTTAACTTTAATTATAAAAAATTAAACCTTTAATTACCTACCCTTAATCATACTTAACATAATCATCTACATTATCAACTTGCACGAGATCATACCCAGGCCGCGAACTTCGCCTTCACCCTGCCACCGCTGCGCTGCACTATCCCTCACCGCTCGCCTACCGCGGGTAGCCCCGACCACCCTGCTTCGTTTGCCACCGGACCCGCCTCCTAAGACGCCACCACCGTCAAGATTTACCCAAAAACTTTACCGCTGTCCACCTCGATTTTCAGCCGCCTCGCATCGAATTACGACGATTCAACCGTCCACTTCATCCCCCACACCATGCCGAACATTTTCCCAGTTAGGACCTTCCCTGAATCGGCCTCTAGTAGCTCTTATCATCTTAGGCCGTTAGATTCTATGGTTTTTTTAAAAGAAAATAATGGCTATGGTTCTGTTATTTGGTTTGCAAATAAAACCATCTCAAGTCCTTTTATAGAAAAATTTACAAAACACTATTCATTCATTAAATTTTCGAACTCCAAACGAGACGTGCCGCTTGGTGTTCTATTTGTTATACCCCTATTCCGACTGCAATGGAACTAGTATCGAGAGCCAATTCCATCATATACAGAAGTTAGCTTTTAGAATCGAATTCTATTAATTTAGATTCCTTTAATAAATTCCTATACGTTCCGAGCTTGCACGATCAAACGATATGTCCGATCACCGTGAAATTCGACGGCATACGTTAATTCACCATTACGGATCCAATGAAACTAGTTTCATCAAAATCCAAGAGCGTGCCCCGGAAGGCTATTTTCACACGTTGATTAAAACAGGTTATTATTAAAAAAAATTCAATCACTTTAACTAAATTTAAAGTTTACTATCTCCATTCTTCAGTCAAATAGAATTTAAATCAACTTCAAAATCATTTTTATTCACATCGAATTTAAGATTCAATAATTTAAACAAATCCCAAATATTCAAATAACCATTATGCTTGAAATTCAAGTTATTTAACTTATAAAATCAACATTTTAATATTTAAAATCAATTAAATATTCCAAATTCAAATGACTGAAATTATGGGTCATTACACTATGATCTGTTAAGCTTTTCTTAAGGTTAAAATCCCAAGGCATGCGAGTCTTAACACCCACTAGTGAAGTCAAAGGACTTCTATGTTTTGACTTAGGATTTGATGAAACATAAAAGACCAGTGGGAGCCTTACTAGAAAAATGAAATATAACCTTTAACCTTTCTAATATTGTAAGAACATATGCTATACAATGTTACAATAATTTACATTAATAAATTTTTGCATCTAATACGACTGATAAAACATTTACTAATTAAGATATACAAATGAACTAAATCGAAGATTGACAAAAAGAAATATAATATGTACTTACTATTAAATACTTCTTGCATGTAATTTTTTCTATACCCATCCAAGTACCTGATTTTACAACTACTAAATACATTCGTAATTTGGTCGCTTACCTTTTTATTCGTTGGAGACCATGCATTGCATTCTATGAGTTTCGAACTCTAAAACCAATAGAAAACTATTTGGATATTTGATCCATATACTATCGCATATAAGTGTTATATGGGGAATGGCCACAATTTCTAATGTATGATATTCAATGAAATTAGTTTATTTGAAATGAGAAAATATGTAACAACCCGAGATTTCGCAATTATCTGATCATCGTCAAATGACGATTAAAATCGTTGGTTAATTGCTATTGCGGTTTAAATCGATTTGAAATTCCTTTTATAAATTTTGTAAGGATTGTAGTGGGCTTGAAAGAAAAAGAATATTGTGGCCCATACTTGTTTCTGCCGTGATATCTAACTAAAGAAAACCGTCCCTTTGATCTCTCCTTCATTTTCGTATACCCAACCCTTTTTCTTTTTTTCGTTCATTCGAGAAAACCCTAGGTCTAAGAAACGAAATAATGGCGGTCTCGTCCTGCGATTTAGGGCTTCGAGACTTTCGAATTGACGTCGCTTGAAGGGGTTTGCCATGCTCGTCTTCTCTTCGACAGAGGTGAGTGAAAGCTCACATCTAATTCACCGACCCTGTTGGTTTTCGTTCGTTTCTGGTTAACTTTGATCTATGGGTTTTATTGTGAAAAATTGGTTTTGTCGACTTCGACTTCGTTCGATTTTATCTGATAATTAGTGGTTTCGACGTTGACCATTTTAAATCGAATTGCCGAAGTATCAAGTTGTTTTGTTGTTCCTTCGGCTTTAATTGATTTCATGGTAGCCAGGGTTTTGATGTTTTAATCGCTCGATTCCTTACTCTGAAATTTCCATGACTTCGGCATGGTTTTGACCCGATGTTAATCATCTGTAGTTGTTGAAATATTGCAGTCATTTGCCTTGGCTCGTTATTGTTCAAACATATAAATTTCCATGATATTGATTTTTGTCTATGTGATTTCGGCATTTCTTTGATTTTGGGACAACTCCAGTTTTGAAATCTGACTTAGTGGATTCCTTGTTCATCACGGTTTTGACTTGAATTAATTTCTTTGAATTGTTGGCATTGATTTCGAAACAAATTCACTGCTCGTCCCACTTTGGATTGGAACTGCAGTCTATCATTTCTGTAGTATACTCGGTTCGTCTGATTGCTGCTTGCTGTTTGATTTTTGTAAAAGTTTGTCGGGCTTGCACTGTCACCTGTTCTGCATATGTGTGCATATACACAAATATGTTTGTGTGTATGCATATATGAGTGGATTGACTTGATAAATATAGTTCATGTAATTACAGTGTCTAATAGCTACTGTCTTGAATTAATTATGTTGGTTTTTGCAATTGCTTTCGATATTAATTTCGAAGTTGTTTTGAACTTGCGGCACCTTGTTGCCACTGCATATACTTTGTAGCTCTGTTTCCTTGTAGTCTTCATGTTTATGACTTGTTTGGTTCATTGCTGTATTGTTATATTAATGGTGCACTTGTCTGCTTCATCTTTTGATCATCATATTTCCTGACTTGTACTGTTGTTCATGTATGCACTATGCACTCATTCCAGCAGTTGTCTTTGCATTCTGTAGTCATGTGTACATCATTAACACTCGAGTCTGGTTCATTGATTAGTGAGTTGTATTTATGAACCTTGTCGAGTCTGATTTTTCTGGAATGCCACTGTTTCAAGTATTGTGGTCTTCATGGATGTTGTGTCTTCATTCACTACCTCATTTTGTATTTGTTTTGAACCATGCTCATTTGAGGCTTACATTGTCTGATGACTGCACTATTCACTATACTTATAGGTTGCTGCATCATGTTGTTTACCTGTAGTTGTATTCACTTAATGTTGCATTATTTTGGGTCCGGCCCTGTTGCTTGAGATGTTGGTTCGATCTTGTGTCTGTAGTTAAAGTCATGTACACTCTGTCGAGTTACTGTTGCATTTAAGTTGCTTAATTCCTTTCCACAACTTGACTTTGTGGTCTGGATCATTCATGTCGTCACTGGGCCATCTTACTGTCATGTTGTATTGAGTTTGTTAGCCTGGTTGTGCTGTAGTTCCTTGTTGCCACCTCTGTTTCACTATTGTTCAGGTTGTACTTATTATTTTACTGCATCATGTGGGCAGTCTTTGCCTGTGCATGTTTGTCACCTGATCCGGTACACCTGATGTTGTTGTCTTCATTTGGCATTTGGATTTGTTTGTGTACTTCACAGCTATATGTGCTTATTGTATATATTGGCTGTCGTGCACTGGTTATCTTCACAGCATTGTATAATTCGAAGTCCGGTTCAAGTTGCAGTGATACCGCTTGCATTCTGGTTTCTCTATACTTGATCCTCTGAGTTGCTTGTAGTAGTGTTGACTTTGTTGAAGTTTTGCTCTTATTTGGTTTGGGGCGTACTTGCTTCCCAGACCAGTTGCATTATAACTATTGAGGCAGTGGTATTGATTTTTGAATCTTCACTTTCTCCTCATCATTGAGGCTATACTCTTGGTTGCTGCATTTATGTTTTACGATAGCACTGTCCAGTTGAGTTTGAGTCGTACAACTCGAACTTGATCTCGAGATGGTGCCATTTGTTTGTGATTTTCATTGAGCTTTCGTGTATTTCATCGCGGTAGTGGCGAGGCAGTGCACGCGTGCGTGTACTGCAGCCACACCGAAAATTTGATTTGGATTTGCTGTTTTTTGTTTAACACTGTTCAGTGTTATATCTGCCGTTATCCGATTCTCTTATCGAGGAGTTGGATATACGAGATTTCTGTGACTGTCGTCTATTTAAATTATTACTGCCTATATGCACTAATAAACTGGTTTGAATTAGACTGACCTGGGTATTATTTTCTTTTGAATGTAATACTCGGGTCAGACCCGAGTTATTTCAGGTTGTAGATTTTCTTCTTTGAGTTGCTGTTCAGGATTCGAAGACTTTTCACATCTTCTGAAGTTGTCGGTGTCATTCTGTAGTAGTCTTGTCATTGTATAGAACGATATGTATTCATGTATATTAGTCGATAATGTACTTGTATATATAACTTCTAGAGTCGACAGTTGTAGTTGTATCATATGTATTGTGTCAACTATGTATTAACTGACATCAGTTATATATATATGAGACTTTTGTTTTATCTGTGTTCCGCATTTGTATTATCTGTGTTATTGTTATATCTAATGTCCTAAACTATTATGAACTATCGTAGTTTGTTTTATACTGATAATTGGGTGTGTCGATGGGAGTAAATAAATGATAAATGAAAAAGTAAAAGTATATACCACTCCTATCGAGATAACCAATATTAGTGTAAGGTCAACTACGGATGGTCGCTCCTATCCAGCCTTATTCTTCGTAATAATAGACAGTATTTCTTTTAATACTCTTTGTTATTATGAGCATAGAGGTGGGGCGTCACAGTTGGTATCAGAGCTTGGGGTTTATGGACATAATATAAAACTTAACTCGGATGTAACATATGTTACAACTATTGGTCGACGTTTTAATTATGTTTGAGTCAAAACTAAAGTTTTGAAATTTGGATGAAATTTTTTAAATATCTTTATTTAAAAATAATAGTGAAATTGTGTTCTGATGATTTGATTGATTTGTGTTCTGTTTATCAGAGTGCGCAGCGGAAACAGTGAAACTGTCTTCGCTGAGTAAAACTGATAATCTTTTGATTTAAAAATCAAAATACGAAATTGATATGAATTTCATTTGTTGTTTACATAGCTGTAATTATTTTGTTTCTTTGAGAATTTCGAATCCAAATTGAGGATTCGAAGAAATTGCAGATATGTGACTTTGTTGAAATTTCCGCTGGCTTTCTTTTGGTACTAATCATCTATTGATTAGATTTTTGCTGTTTTAAATTATCTTCATTGAAGATACATTTGAATGATTCTTTGTTCATTTTGTAGTACGTGCAAAAATTTAAATTGCACGTTATTGCAATTATTTTACGTTGAACCGATGCTTGGTTATGATACGTATTTTGTTGCCGTTATTTTTATAACGGACTTTTTACACCAATGCTGAATTTTTGAGGCACGGTGTTTTGTTGACAATTTTAATAAATGAAAATTCACTGATGTCACATTTTGATGTGAATCCTTTGATGAGATATTTGATGTTTTAAAATTTCTGTCGCTTTGACTTCAGTAAAAGCCAAAATTTTAAAAGTGGATTTTCAAGCGGTTATTCCGCAATACTGATTTGTGACCGTTTTTACGGTATTTTGAGAAGTACAATTTCCTTATCGAAATTGTTACTAATATTGTTGTTTTAATCACGTGATTGGAAAATCGTTTTAGAATGAAAATTGTTTTATAAAATTTTAGCAGTTTGCGTTTTCAAAAGAATGAGAAAGCGACTTAAACGATTCAGCAAAATCGAGGATTATGACCCCTTTCTTTTACTGTTTCGCTTAACTCCGGACTTGTTCAGTTGAGAATGCGAATTGTTATTTTTACAAAATAAATAAAATTGTTTTCAAAAATTTTACAGTTTGCGATTTCAAAAGAATGAGGAAGCGATTTAAACGTTTCAGCAAAATCGAGTACTATGACCCCTTTCTTTTACTGATTCGCTTAATTCCGGACTTGTCCGTTTGAGAATGTAAAGTGTATTTTTACAAAATACACAATTGTGCACTTTCAAGGAAACGATGAAGTGATTTAAACGATTTAGCAAAAGTGCGGAGTATGGAACCACACTTTTACTATTTCGGTTAATTCCGGACTCGTTAATTGAATATCTGTTGTTTTGATGATTCTACACTTTCAAGGAAACGATGAAGAGAATTAAACAATTTAGTAAAACTCGTGGTTATGGGACATGTGCGTTTACTATTTTGGTTAATTCCGGACTCGTTAATTGAAATATTTGATGTTTTCGTGTGCTTTCGAGCCACTATGTTGGACCTTCGGGTCATATGTTGGACCTTCGGGTCAAATACCAGTACTAGACCTTCGGGTCATATGTTGGACCTTCGGGTCATTTGTTGGGCGCCAAAATTATGTTGAGTACTTGGTAGGCTTCGGCCATTTGTTGTTGCACGTGCGGCGAATTAAAAACTCGCCATCTGATGGGATCGATCCAAGCTTTTATGTTGATTTTCTAGTCTTCTTAATTGATTTCTAGATATTTGTTGTTTCCAATTATCTGCAGGTAATTGGATATTTGTTGATATGAGCTCTGATTATCGTTTTTGATAATCAAATATTTGTTGTTTCTAATTATCGCTTGTGATAATTAGATATTTGTTGATATGAGTTCTGATTATCGTTTTCGATAATCGGATATTTGTTGCCTTTAATTATCGCTTTAGATAATTAAATATTTGCTGATTTGAGATTTAATTATCGCTTTTGATAATTAAATATTTGCTGATTTGAGATTTAATTATCGCTTTTGATAATTAAATATTTATTGATTTGAGATTTAATTATCGCTTTAGATAATTAAATATTTGTTGCTTTGAGATTTAATTATCGCTTTTGATAATTAAATATTTGTTGATTTGAGATTTAATTATCGCTTTAGATAATTAAATATTTGTTGATTTGAGATTTAATTATCGCTTTAGATAATTAAATATTTGTTGCTTTGAGATTTAATTATCGCTTTTGATAATTAAATATTTGCTGATTTGAGATTTAATTATCGCTTTTGATAATTAAATATTTGTTGATTTGAGATTTAATTATCGCTTTAGATAATTAAATATTTGTTGCTTTGAGATTTAATTATCGCTTTAGATAATTAAATATTTGTTGCTTTGAGATTTAATTATCGCTTTTGATAATTAAATATTTGTTGCTTTGAGATTTAATTATCGCTTTTGATAATTAAATATTTGTTGATTTGAGATTTAATTATCGCTTTAGATAATTAAATATTTGTTGATTTGAGATTTAATTATCGCTTTAGATAATTAAATATTTGTTGCTTTGAGATTTAATTATCGCTTTTGATAATTAAATATTTGCTGATTTGAGATTTAATTATCGCTTTTGATAATTAAATATTTGTTGATTTGAGATTTAATTATCGCTTTAGATAATTAAATATTTGTTGCTTTGAGATTTAATTATCGCTTTAGATAATTAAATATTTGTTGATTTGAGATTTAATTATCGCTTTAGATAATTAAATATTTGTTGCTTTGAGATTTAATTATCGCTTTTGATAATTAAATATTTGCTGATTTGAGATTTAATTATCGCTTTTGATAATTAAATATTTGTTGATTTGAGATTTAATTATCGCTTTAGATAATTAAATATTTGTTGCTTTGAGATTTAATTATCGCTTTAGATAATTAAATATTTGTTGCTTTGAGATTTAATTATCGCTTTTGATAATTAAATATTTGTTGATTTGAGATTTAATTATCGCTTTAGATAATTAAATATTTGTTGCTTTGAGATTTAATTATCGCTTTAGATAATTAAATATTTGTTGCTTTGAGATTTAATTATCGCTTTAGATAATTAAATATTTGCTGATTTGAGATTTAATTATCGCTTTTGATAATTAAATATTTGCTGATTTGAGATTTAATCATCGCTTTTGATAATTAAATATTTGCTGATTTGAAATTTAATTATCGCTTTAGATAATTAAATATTTGTTGATATGAGATTTAATTATCGCTTTTGATAATTAAATATTTGCTTATTTGAGATTTAATTATCGCTTTTGATAATTAAATATTTGTTGAATTTGAAATTTGATCATCGTTGCGATAATCGAATATTTGTTGATTTGAGAAATTTGATTATCGTTGTTGGTGATTGAATATTTGTTTTCTGACTATCGTATGAGATAATCAGATATTTGTTTTGTCTTCTGATTATCGTTTGAGACAAGTAAATAATTGCGATTTGAAAAATTCAATTATCGTTTTGATGATTGAATATTTGCGACTTTTGAGATTTGAGCTTCGTCTTTTTCTCTGGCGATTCAGGTGAGTAATTTGATTTACTCACATTAAATTCGTGCTTTGTATGGGATTTCTGCTCTGTTTTTCATCTCTTTTAGTTGCTGGAACTCGATTGATTCTTGCTTTAGACAGTCGTCTGATTTTGATTCCTTAATCCCCACGATGTTGATTCTTTTGGTTTGAATCAGTCGAACCTTTTGATTTCATTTCTAATACTTCCCCTGCTGACACTTGCTTTGCTTATACATCCGACATTGCCATGCTCTTTTGGTTGTTACCTTTTATCCATTTATTCCCTATGATTGCGTGGACGCAATTTCTTTAAGGAGGGGAGTCTATAACAACCCGAGATTTCGCAATTATCTGATCATCGTCAAATGACGATTAAAATCATTGGTTAATTGCTATTGCGGTTTAAATCGATTTGAAATTCCTTTTATAAATTTTGTAAGGATTGTAGTGGGCTTGAAAGAAAAAGAATATTGTGGCCCATACTTGTTTCTGCCGTGATATCTAACTAAAGAAAACCGTCCCTTTGATCTCTCCTTCATTTTCGTATACCCAACCCTTTTTCTTTTTTTCGTTCATTCGAGAAAACCCTAGGTCTAAGAAACGAAATAATGGCGGTCTCGTCCTGGCGATTTAGGGCTTCGAGACTTTCGAATTGACGTCGCTTGAAGGGGTTTGCCATGCTCGTCTTCTCTTCGACAGAGGTGAGTGAAAGCTCACATCTAATTCACCGACCCTGTTGGTTTTCGTTCGTTTCTGGTTAACTTTGATCTATGGGTTTTATTGTGAAAAATTGGTTTTGTCGACTTCGACTTCGTTCGATTTTATCTGATAATTAGTGGTTTCGACGTTGACCATTTTAAATCGAATTGCCGAAGTATCGAGTTGTTTTGTTGTTCCTTCGGCTTTAATTGATTTCATGGTAGCCAGGGTTTTGATGTTTTAATCGCTCGATTCCTTACTCTGAAATTTCCATGACTTCGGCATGGTTTTGACCCGATGTTAATCATCTGTAGTTGTTGAAATATTGCAGTCATTTGCCTTGGCTCGTTATTGTTCAAACATATAAATTTCCATGATATTGATTTTTGTCTATGTCATTTCGGCATTTCTTTGATTTTGGGACAACTCCAGTTTTGAAATCTGACTTAGTGGATTCCTTGTTCATCACGGTTTTGACTTGAATTAATTTCTTTGAATTGTTGGCATTGATTTCGAAACAAATTCACTGCTCGTCCCACTTTGGATTGGAACTGCAGTCTATCATTTCTGTAGTATACTCGGTTCGTCTGATTGCTGCTTGCTGTTTGATTTTTGTAAAAGTTTGTCGGGCTTGCACTGTCACCTGTTCTGCATATGTGTGCATATACACAAATATGTTTGTGTGTATGCATATATGAGTGGATTGACTTGATAAATATAGTTCATGTAATTACAGTGTCTAATAGCTACTGTCTTGAATTAATTATGTTGGTTTTTGCAATTGCTTTCGATATTAATTTCGAAGTTGTTTTGAACTTGCGGCACCTTGTTGCCACTGCATATACTTTGTAGCTCTGTTTCCTTGTAGTCTTCATGTTTATGACTTGTTTGGTTCATTGCTGTATTGTTATATTAATGGTGCACTTGTCTGCTTCATCTTTTGATCATCATATTTCCTGACTTGTACTGTTGTTCATGTATGCACTATGCACTCATTCCAGCAGTTGTCTTTGCATTCTGTAGTCATGTGTACATCATTAACACTCGAGTCTGGTTCATTGATTAGTGAGTTGTATTTATGAACCTTGTCGAGTCTGATTTTTCTGGAATGCCACTGTTTCAAGTATTGTGGTCTTCATGGATGTTGTGTCTGCATTCACTACCTCATTTTGTATTTGTTTTGAACCATGCTCATTTGAGGCTTACATTGTCTGATGACTGCACTATTCACTATACTTATAGGTTGCTGCATCATGTTGTTTACCTGTAGTTGTATTCACTTAATGTTGCATTATTTTGGGTCCGGCCCTGTTGCTTGAGATGTTGGTTCGATCTTGTGTCTGTAGTTAAAGTCATGTACACTCTGTCGAGTTACTGTTGCATTTAAGTTGCTTAATTCCTTTCCACAACTTGACTTTGTGGTCTGGATCATTCATGTCGTCACTGGGCCATCTTACTTTCATGTTGTATTGAGTTTGTTAGCCTGGTTGTGCTGTAGTTCCTTGTTGCCACCTCTGTTTCACTATTGTTCAGGTTGTACTTATTATTTTACTGCATCATGTGGGCAGTCTTTGCCTGTGCATGTTTGTCACCTGATCCGGTACACCTGATGTTGTTGTCTTCATTTGGCATTTGGATTTGTTTGTGTACTTCACAGCTATATGTGCTTATTGTATATATTGGCTGTCGTGCACTGGTTATCTTCACAGCATTGTATAATTCGAAGTCCGGTTCAAGTTGCAGTGATACCGCTTGCATTCTGGTTTCTCTATACTTGATCCTCTGAGTTGCTTGTAGTAGTGTTGACTTTGTTGAAGTTTTGCTCTTATTTGGTTTGGGGCGTACTTGCTTCCCAGACCAGTTGCATTATAACTATTGAGGCAGTGGTATTGATTTTTGAATCTTCACTTTCTCCTCATCATTGAGGCTATACTCTTGGTTGCTGCATTTATGTTTTACGATAGCACTGTCCAGTTGAGTTTGAGTCGTACAACTCGAACTTGATCTCGCGATGGTGCCATTTGTTTGTGATTTTCATTGAGCTTTCGTGTATTTCATCGCGGTAGTGGCGAGGCAGTGCACGCGTGCGTGTACTGCAGCCACACCGAAAATTTGATTTGGATTTGCTGTTTTTTTTTAACACTGTTCAGTGTTATATCTGCCGTTATCCGATTCTCTTATCGAGGAGTTGGATATACGAGATTTCTGTGACTGTCGTCTATTTAAATTATTACTGCCTATATGCACTAATAAACTGGTTTGAATTAGACTGACCTGGGTATTATTTTCTTTTGAATGTAATACTCGGGTCAGACCCGAGTTATTTCAGGTTGTAGATTTTCTTCTTTGAGTTGCTGTTCAGGATTCGAAGACTTTTCACATCTTCTGAAGTTGTCGGTGTCATTCTGTAGTAGTCTTGTCATTGTATAGAACGATATGTATTCATGTATATTAGTCGATAATGTACTTGTATATATAACTTCTAGAGTCGACAGTTGTAGTTGTATCATATGTATTGTGTCAACTATGTATTAACTAACATCAGTTATATATATATGAGACTTTTGTTTTATCTGTGTTCCGCATTTGTATTATCTGTGTTATTGTTATATCTAATGTCCTAAACTATTATGAACTATCGTAGTTTGTTTTATACTGATAATTGGGTGTGTCGATGGGAGTAAATAAATGATAAATGAAAAAGTAAAAGTATATACCACTCCTATCGAGATAACCAATATTAGTGTAAGGTCAACTACGGATGGTCGCTCCTATCCAGCCTTATTCTTCGTAATAATAGACAGTATTTCTTTTAATACTCTTTGTTATTATGAGCATAGAGGTGGGGCGTCACAAAATAAATCGTACTATGAGGTCGAGTATTCAATTTGATTGATTACAATAAAGATAGTATTGTGTTAAATGTAACACTAAACCAAAACTACAAGATAGATCTAAGAACTCGATCACTAAAATGTCTGTTTGATCAGTTTACGCAAAGTGCAACATATTAGATATCCTCAAATGTTAAGGATGAATGAGTGTGCTTTTGTAAATAGTTCGTTATGATGTTGTAGTAAGGGATTTCTCTTGAATGGTTCAACCATTTAGAAAGAAAAACGAGTGTCCAAGAGTAGATGTGATTTAAGGTACAGTTGAGATGAAGAAAGTGAATATTCACTTTTGCTTCTTAAAGAAACATTGGGAATGAGAATTGTAATAATAGTAATTAATACTTAACATTGGAATAACAAATACGATTTCGATTCCAAAATGTATTTTCATATAGAAAATTGTTTTCTATGAGAATTTATTTCTTCGAGTTCAAGATATTTGATCAAAGGACTCTTCGCTATAAACTAGTTTGCAGTATATGAAATAAATAATACATATTAAGTGAATGATGGAAATTCAGTACACTATTAGAGTAATGGTGGAAATGGTGGGAGTATCATATAAAAAACTACTTTTACATGTCTGTTCATGGCCACCTTCCCCCAATTCCCATTCCCTTACCCATACCTTTGCCCATCCCTCCAACTGTTTATCCAACTGTTCTCTCTACCGCTCTTCTTGATCCCCCCTCTCTAACACCCCCTTACTCAACCACCATCACCAGTTCCTCCTCCTACCCCTCCCAATCCATTCCTACCTCTTTCCTCCTCCTCCACCTTAGCTCCTTCTTCCTCCTCTTCACTTCCCTCCTCCTTTGTCCTTCCCTATATCCCCTCTAGTTCACTAACCCAACAACCTTGGTCTTCTCTCTTCTCTGGTGAACCTAGAAATGTTTACCATTACACCACTATTCACTTTGATATTAATTATGGTGGCAACCCTATTGCTCCTCCTGATTCAGTTATAAATGAAGGAGTTGAGGCTTGGTCTGACTTTCTTGTAGGGTTTTTCCTTGATGGTACTCTCAATTACATGGCTGTTAAATCACACATCGACAAAGTTTGGAAGCTCAAAGGTACTTATATTATGCTGTCTGATAAGAAAAACTTCTATTTTAAATTTTCCTGCTCTGAAGACAAGTCCGCAATTCTTCAACGTGATCCAATGTTTATCAGAGGACACATGTTCATAATCAGCAACTGGAATCCATCATTTGGATCAGCTCAATCAACAATCAAGTGTGTGCTAGTTTGGGTTCACTTATATAGGATTCCTCTAATGTCTTGGACTCATTTAGAAATCAATTGGTTGGCTTGTCACATTGGAAAACTAGTCTGCTTTGATGAAAATACAGAAAAAATGAAGTGGTTCGAGTACGCAAAATGTTTGATAGAGATTAAACCAGGATAGGAGCTTCCAAGTTTTTTGGCAGTGGGTGATGATAGATGTCCTAATGTTTTAGTTGAATACTCATGGATTCCACTTATTTGCACTCATTGTAAAGTATTTGGTCACTCAACTAAGCAATGTGAGGTTCATACAGCTGAAATTGAAGCTATGGGAGAAGGAAAGGATAACCAGGCTGAAGTAGAAGTGAATGTTGGCTTCAAACTGGATGCGGTGGATAAAAATGATAAAAAAGAGGAGATTTCAAATCATAATTTCATTCCTGTTAGAAGAAAAAGGAAACTGGTCAAAAGAATATGGGTGAAGTCAAAGTCAGCTGCTTATCATAAAGAAAAAGAAGTGATTGTGATTCTGAATGAAGAGGGAAGTGAAAGGGTTAATGACTTAAATAAATCTCCAATGATTGCCGAAGTGGATGGTGCCAGGGAAGAGCGCTTAAATATTGAAGTAGCTAGAAATGAGGAAAATATTGAAAATAACTCGGAGCATACCTCTGATTATGCCGGGGAGAACACGAGGAGCACTCGAAGTCATACTAAGCCACAAACTGTTTCCAGTTCTCCAATCTCAGATGTAAACAAGGATAATTTAAACATACAAATAGTAGATTTTGCTAATAGTGATATTGAAAAGGAAGTGCCTTGTGGTAACTCTTCTGTCCCAGTAACCTCTAACTGCTTGTCTGATCAACGGACAGATCTTTCTTCAAACTCTTTTGCTCCTCTCCTTGATATGGATGATGACTCTTTTTTATGCAAAGACATCACTCGAAATGAATTCCCACCATCTCTCACTGAACACTCAATTAAACATTCATCTTGTCCCATGCACACTGGCACGCAGTGTCAAAATGCCATGCACACTGGCATGCATCCAAAATCTAACCCTCCTCTAACCATGCAATCAGATTTAGGAAACCCAAACTCATCTTCAATTCCAAATTTAGCCTCTCTTACAAATAATCATCCTGACATGCACATAAACATGTGCACTGACATGCTCTCCTTACCCATTTCCTCATCTCTTCCCTTTTCAAAGCAGCAAACTGATCCTCATCCTGAAATGTATACAAATACAGATAAACTCATCACATCTTCAAATCCAAGTATGTCCTCTGCCACTCCCTCTCTACCCTCTTCCTTATCCTCTCCCTCTGACCCTCCCCCTCAAACTATACCTCCTCCATCATATTCCACTGTGTATCTGCCACAAATTTTTTCCCCTCTGCTGTCAAATCAAATATCAGCTACAATTGTTAGCCCTTCTCTAAATAAGAGGGGCAGACCAAAGAAAAACCCTATTTTTTAGTTTACTGGTGATATGGATAATGGAACTGAGTTCTCCTTTGATCAAATAAACTATGTTACCTCATCAATCACCACTCGCTCACCTGGAGTCCGAACCAGGTCATCCTACTCTCTATCCCAATGAGTCACACCATTGATAATATTGGATTCTGGAACATCAGGGGGCTAACTCTCTGGCAAAACTGATTGAAGCTAAAAACTTGTTCAAATCTAATAATCTTCAGATGTTAATTCTAGCTGAAACAAAGCTCAACCACTCTAACTCTCATGCAGCTGCAATCCAGATAAACAATTCATGGAACCTTCTTCACAACTTATCCCAAGCCCTCTATGGCAGACTCCTTATCCTTTGGAATCCCAATAATTTTGAAGTTGATCCTCTAATTATACATAGACAGTTTATCCACTCAAAAATCACTCACCTTCCCTCTAACCAATCCTTCAACTTAACTGCTGTATATGCTGAAAACAGTAAAGCTCATAGACAAATCCTTCTCGATCTTCTCCCTTCTCTTGCCACTTCATCCACTCCTTGGATCTGTGTTGGAGATTGGAATTGCATGCAATCATCCCAATACAAAAAAGGAGGTGTTCCTCTAACATTTCAACATACCAGACTAACTAACAGCTCTATATTCTCTTCTAACCTTTCCACCATCCCTTCTGATGGCTGCTACTTCACATGGAACAACTGCAGTAGAACTAGTGCTAGAACTTTCTGTAGACTGGACAAAGCATTCCACAACATTATCTCCTTAACCCAATGGCCCAACATTATATACCATGTGTCCACTCCTACCCTTTCTGACCATTCACCCATTATCTTAGACTGGGGTCAGGTTTCCGTGAACAGACACTCCTCATTTTCATTTTTTAACAGCTGGTCTCAACACCCAGATTTCTTTTCTATTGTTTCTGCCTATTGGAAAATTAAGTTTTTGGTAACCCTATGTTTATTTTGTAGTGCAAACTAAAGTTCCTCAAAAACAAGTTTAAAAGATGGGCATTTAACACATATGGCAAAGGATCTAGATTATCTGAGGTCATTAGATCAAAACTTCAAGCTGTTCAAGCTTCAGTGCTCTCCAACCATTCAATAGCCTCCCATGTGGATGAAGAACAGAGACTTCGTATTGATCTTGCTAAGGCATTGTCGGCAGAAACAAAAATGAAGAGCCAGAAAGCAAAAATTCAATGGAGGTTGCATGGTGATAAGAATTCTGCCTGTTTCTATAACTCCCTGAAAATCAAAAATGCTTCCTCAAACATCTCTACAACTATGTATAAGGATGGCTCTCCTTGCTCTACCCTTGATTCTATTCAAACTGCTTTTTTACATTATTACACTGGGCTACTTGCAAATTCCAACCAGGTTGATCCTCCCATGCATCAGTTCTCCTCTTGTAATCTGCCTTCTATATCTGTCTCTGACAGATTAGAATTAGTTTCCGAGGTTAGTGAGGACGAAATCAAACATTCTATTTTCACTATGAACTCAGATAGCTCTCCTGGCCCTGATGGATTCAATGCTCATTTTTTCAAAGTTTGTTGGCATATTATAGGGTCTGACGTCATTAAAGCAGTGAAAAATTTCTTCAAACACAACAAAATGATTACTACCACAAATGCCACAAAAATTGCTTTAGTTCCGAAGATCCAACACCCCAACTCAGTCACTCAATTTAGACCCATAGCTTGTTGCAATGTACTATATAAATGCATTTCCAAAATCCTTGCAGCTAGAATGATAAAAGCTCTTGCCTCAATTATATCTGCAAATCAAACTACCTTCCTTCCTGGTAGAGACATAACCGACAATATCCTTCTGACATCTTAGTTATTAAGGGGCTATAAAAGGCAAAACATCTCTCCTAGATGTGCCATGAAACTTGATCTCCAAAAGGCTTTTGATACAGTTCAGTGGAAAGCCATCATATACATCCTCCATTTCATGCATTTTCCACACACTTTTCTAGCCTGGATATATACTTGTATTTCAACTGTCAGCTACTCTTTGAGTCTAAATGGATTTATTTTCGGCTACTTCAGTGGTACTCAAGGAATGAGGCTAGGGGATC
Organism: Allium fistulosum; assembly: GCA_030737815.1. Classification (NCBI taxonomy): domain Eukaryota; kingdom Viridiplantae; phylum Streptophyta; class Magnoliopsida; order Asparagales; family Amaryllidaceae; genus Allium; species Allium fistulosum. Next base: position 894,901,873 of record CM060907.1, on the reverse strand, counting down.
TAATTTCCCCTTACCTTTTTATAAGTGTTACAGAATTCTTCACTGCCACTCTCAATAGAGCAATGGAAAATAAACTTCTGGACTATCATCCTATGTGTAAAAATCCCCCAATATCAGCTGTCCTATTTGCTGATGACCTTGTGTTGTTTACCAAGCCAAATACTAAATCTATCTCCAATGCTCTGGCAGTTCTTCAACATTTTTCTTTCTTAACTGGCTTATATGTTAACTCCAGCAAATCTAAAATTATTTTTGGTGGTGTTACTGATGAAATAAAAATTGCTTTGACCTCTATGTCATACCTTAGCCCTTTTGACAAGGAGGAATCATATTTAGGAGCTCCTATCATAACCAGCTATGTCAAAGCATCTCAATGCCTTCCAATGTATGAGAAAATTACTGCAAAGCTTTCCTCCTAGCCAGTCTCCAAAATTTCTATTGCGGGAAGACTCATAATAGTTAAGTATATTGCCTCTGCTGTGTGCCTATACTATGCCAGAATTTACATTCTTCCTTCTGCATTAATATCCAAAATAAACTCAACTTTGAACCATTTTCTTTGGCATGGTAACCCCTTCTCCAGGAAGCTCATTCCAATATCTTTCAAATCTATTTTTTGTCCTTATGATAGGGAGGTCTGGGAGTAATGAATATCAAGCAATGGAATAAGGCTGCTCATTCCACTCATATTGAAAAATTACTGAAGCAGGATAACAATCTCTGGGCAAAATGGAGTAGGATTCACCTGCTCAAAAATTCACTTTTGGACTATGCAAATACCCACTGACTACAGTGGTACTTGGAGAAACATGCTTAAACTAAGACCCTTATTCCTTCCTTGTTTTCCAGTATACCATGAAGAACAGCAACTCCATTTCTTTCTGGCATGACCCTTAGTCGAAAAAGGGCGTAATTATATCAAATATTATTCCATACAACTTGCAAAGATTGACTGGAATTCCTGAAGTAGCTAAGGTTAGCAATTAAATCATTGATAACAGGATATCCCTTCCCTACTCCAGTTCATTCTTGGTCAGGACTGCATGGGCAAAGCTTGAATGTATAATTTTCCAGCAACTTGATGATGCCACTTCTTGGGGAGACTGCCCTCATTCAATTAAAAGTGTGAATAATTTTCTTTGTTTACTAAATGACTATGGCCACTTCCCTTGGCATACAAGAATTTGGACTAAGAACTCTCCTGCCAGTCATAATTTGCTTTTTTGGAGAGTCAAAAGAGGACGCCTTCATACTTATGAAAAACTATTTGCATTGGGTTTGATTGCCCACTCATCTTGCCCTTTGTGTACCAGCTCTGTGGAAAACATTGAGCACATATTTTTTACATTCCCCTACTCATTCTTTATCTGGAAACGTCTGTTGAGACACTGCAACTTGCACTCTCCAAATATGGACTCTGGAATTGAATGGTACTACATTTTCAAAGCCACTGGATGGAAGACTACAAGAGCAGCATTTCTTCTGAAAATTTTAAAATTATTTATTCCTCATATTTGGGCTGAAAGAAATTCTCGGGTGTTTTCAAGTAAATCTACCTCTAAACATGATCTCTTTCTTGCCTTAGTAAGGTCGATCTAGTTAGTTTGTTTTTGCTCAATGCCCTGTGTTTTGTCATGTGCTTGGAGGTTTTTGCCATTATGCTTTGGGTCTAGCTTCGGGTATTGCTTGGGTTTGTGTCTGCTCATTGCTTTGGTTTCCCTTGTTCATTTTGCCATTGCAGCCTCTTGGAGTTTTGAAGGCCATTTCTTCATCTTTCATCCAGGGTTTTTGGTCTCTCATTTAATGCAATTTTCTATGTCAAGTGGTGATAGCCATCTTTTGTTGTTTCTTTTCTTACTTCCTTGTCTCTCTCTGTATTCCTTTATTTATACTTGTAATGTTCTTTACTTGCTATAAATAAAAGGTAGGGGCCCTTTCAGCCCCGCTGGCTTTGCCAAAAAAAGAAATGGTGGGAGTATAGTACATAGCCCTTACTGGTTGCATCAAGTTATGAATTTTTTTTCGTAAAACGTACCGTAGATTATTTATGAAATAATGACTATTTTTCAGTGTCGACTGAAATAATAAATATGGTTATATTCCATTGTAAATATTATGAATATTCATTATGAAATAAAACTATAATGTGGCATTTGTTTTCAAAACAATAGTAATGCATTGGAAAATATTGAAGTATCTAATATTATTCACAATTATTTTGGAATTATAGACTGAGCCATAGTTTGAGAAATAATTTTATTATATGATTTTGAATCATATAATGCTAGTTAATTATATCTCAAACAATTAAGGGTTATACACCCATTTAGTGAGAACGTCATAAAGGTTGATGAACTCTTTGGATTGATCAATATATATGTATGCAATTGTAAGTCTTTTAATACCAAAACAGTGCCACGTACTTTGTCATATTCACCAACGAGTTATAAGAGACATAAACATGTGCATTTGATATGTATGTATAAGTCAATGATAAGCTCATAGAATATAAAACAAAGTAACTAATATAACATGCAAGTTAACTGATTCGATTTGAGCGAATGGATGAGAATATTGGAAATAGTTTCGTATGTACCTAATATAAATAAAAATTCAGTTTCAAAGGTCACTCCTCCCTGTAATACATAATGATATATTGATAAGGAGTAATCGAATTTTGTTAGACAAAGCACGATTAAAGATTAGTGAAGTTGAGTTAAACTCTTTCTATAAGGTGTGTACTTAAGAGTGGTACACAAGGTTAAAATTAGTATCATCCAAAGAATAATTTACTAAACCATTTGAGAAAAGGGTTTATAAGAAATCCCCACATATCCTATGCTAAGGAATTGGCAGGTTGTGTGAATCGAAAGACTGCACATAATAATCGTACGTGAAGGATCTTGTGTGAATCGTCCCAATAAAGTTTTGAGAATGATAGTCATTAGATGACTAATTTATGTTAGCATAAATATATTGTGAACAAATACAGAATCAGTTTTATATAAGACAATTCATAAAATTTTTATGAATGCCCATTCCGTTGCACTGAGAAACAACTGTTGTTTCAAGAAATACCAACTTCGCAGCGAAGAAATTTCTTTAAGAAATTATTGGTACAAAATGAATTTGGATATATCCAATAATAAAACCGTTTATAAGGGATAAAATAATTGACCAAACCTAAATGAACACAAATACAGATGAATTTCTAATGAGTATTCTTGTACATTGAAGAGAAACTGTAAGTTTCTTATCAGTGTCAAGAATAAATAATCCTGGATTGTTTAATTAAACCATTAAGAGCATTGACTCTATGATAAGGTATGATGCGTTAATCCAAAATAAATTCCAAGTACATTATATCCGAAGAGATATGATCCATTGGCCATAAATGTGTCTTTATGAGAAACGCAAATGCAATTGGAATATAGTGAGTCACATTGATAAGAATATTACTGTGAATTTCAATTGTTGTAATTCACATACTAGATTCACCATTTGATGTACTCAAGTAGGTTCAGATTTTACTCACAAAACTATCGCATATAATGACTTTATGTTTTGGTACGTATATGTTTAAACATAAAATTCTAAATAATGATTTAGAGTAAACTATTTACACCTAATAACCAAAGTGTCTCGAAGTTAGTGGAAGCGATATTGAGTTTTGGGTTTTCAGATGTGATCCGAGAATGGATATGAAAGTATCATCATGAAAAGCATCAAAATTGAACAAATGTTTGGTAGATGTATCAAACAGTTTGATTATCAGTCAAAATGCAAAGGAAATGTGTGTTCATAAGAAAGAAAATTAGAAGGTACATAGATATTTCTAAATCATAAATAAACAACGCGCTACTGATTGTTAACGATGCACGTGTTAAAATAAGTTTTAGTTGTTTTAATTCTTAACTTTGGATTTGTAAATGATGTCTTTTATATTAAATATAAAGGATATTGGGAATGTCCCAAAACGATATGCAAGGATACCTTATTAAAATATTTTATATGGAACATGTAAGATGGATTCCATATGCATTGGTAATAAAAATTATCATACATGTTATGTTGTCTACTATATCATGATTTTTTATGTATTATATATATAAAACAAATATCAAATCCAAATTAATATCACTAAATGATAGTTTGGAGTGTTCTCGTGTATTAATGAAATACTAGAAAAATGTTTGTAAAAAGGACGAACTCCTTATGAAGGAGTGTTCGGACTCAAACTTCATAAGTGATATTTAGTATAATATGTCAATAATAAATTCAAGTTAAGAATTTTTATGTTGGAAATGTTCCAAATGAAAGACTGTAACCGATTCAATGAAAAATGCTAAGTACATCACCTTGAATAATGCTGTAATAAAAACAATGTATATAAATATAAATGCATAAATTTATAACTGATCCGATGGTAATTCCAAATGTAAGAATCCCATAACATTGTTATGATAATAATGTCACGATCTAGTTCATAACAAAATTTAGAGCTCACTGGAATTTGAGAGACATACTCTAAATTATTCCACATGACAAAGGTAGTTTACTAGCGTTGGAGAGAGTTGATTGACATAGTACATAATTGAAATATAATACCATACCCATTTACTGAGGGACCGAGCCAATTGGATTTGAGAAAACTAATTGGAGAGGTTGGGAAAAGATTCCATAATTGACTCCAAGTGCAAGTGGGAGATTGATAGAGATAGGGGTATGCCCTAGGGGCAATTATGTAATTTGTTACATATATCTAACTCGATAAACTATCTTGTTCGAAATGAAAGGTGTTTTCCTTCTATTATATACTTGATATAATGTGTTATATTAATTAATTAATTAACTTAGTTAAATGTATACTTTATAGAAAATCCATAAACGGTATATTTTGTGATATTAGCTACAAAGTGTTGTAACCATGAGTAATTTATCATAATGAAAACAAATATATCATTTTAAATGTTTCCAGTCAAGATGCATCCAAACTGAATATCGATGCATCCGTTAAGACTAGAGTAAATTATGCTCCCCAAATGTTGGACAGTGTATTACTCATGACTGTTGGGGCACCTAAAGGTTACGTACTGATAGTTATTGGATAACTATGGAACGACTCACCTGATAGTTTTCTATTGGTTAATATAACCAAGGTCAAATAGAAAATATCGACGTGGTTGATTTACACAGTTCCCTCGACTTGAGAATACTGTCGATCTTCAATATGAAAGCTCTACTTTGATTATAGTCAAATCATGGCACGACGTCCATCGAGTAACTAATGTTGGATCGAGTGGAAGTATTGGAAGTGAAGCACTATTCAAGAGAGGATTCGACTCCATGTTTATATAGGGCTAATATCATGATCAACTCAAGTCAACTCAAAGTTAAAGTCTCTGGCAAGAGCAGTTCAATTAATAATAATTGTTATTATTGAACCAAGGACTGTATTTGGACTATAGAATTGAATGTGGATGATATTGGAATTTTGACTATCACCAAATTCCATAAGTCCAAAGTGTTATAGTTTTGACGAAGAGAATTAGTGAAATAAAAGTTAACAGGTAACGCTTAACAAAGTGAAATTGGATTTTACTAAAATTAAGTAAGTGATGAATTTAGCTACGTCATCTGCTAAGTTATTTGTGAACTTTAATATTCGAATAGTTCGATATTAATCGATGATCAAATTTACACCTGACGAGTCACACAACAAAAATGATGAATTCTCCTTTGACAAAACAATATAATTAGTTTATAATTGTTATAAATTGATTAAATTAATAATAGTTATGAAATATTAATTATAAAATTAATTATGATATGAGAAATCAGTATTATAAAATATATTTATAATAGTTATAAATATATTAATCAATATATGATATCGATATATAAGCGATTAAATTGGAATAATTACATAATATTTTTATATGGGCTTAAATGGGTTTAAAGCTCATCATAGGACTTGGTATTTTGGCAGCGTATACGTGGTATATGCTGCTTAATTATGGTGTAAGGGAGCTTGATTTTGGATGGCTTAGATTGAGGGGGAATTAGTATGAGACGATATGTACTCTTTTCTCTCTTTTATCCACTATTTAATCATCCCTAACCCTAATTAGATAAGGTCTTTGGCTTCCTCCTCTTTCCTTCTTTACTGGCTGAATTCATAACCTAGCCTCTCCATTAATACAAACTCAGATCAAGTCAGATCTAAGCACTATTTGATAGCTGAAGGTCAATGGTTCAAGGGCTTGCATTCTATTGAATCGAAAAGTGTTTCTAATGGGAGAATTAATCTTTTCAAGTGTGCATTAAGGTTTTGGGATTAAGGTATGATTTTTAAAGTTAATAATTATTCGTGTATTGTTTTATCATATATGTATATGTATATTATATTGTTAGTTAGGTGACGATTCTAATATGCAAGCAATGTTGTCACAAATTAGTTTCGTTATATGTATTAAACAATTTTTTTTAATAATATACGTCAAGTCAGTGAAGTGGGGCCATATATAATAATATAATTTTTATATTTTATTAAATTAATATATTTATTATTTAATTACATATATATGTAGCTTATAATTAGTATTAACATTATATTATTGTTAAAATTAGTCATATATGTATTATAGTAATATTAATTTTTGTTAGTAAAAAATTAATTAATTATAAATATTTTATTATTATTCAATTCAATTTACTTCATTAATAAATTATAATAATTGGAAAATGTCATGGAAAATTATTTTTAAATTTCATAAAATTATATTAACACCAGATAAGCTCATGGCCAAAAAATAAAAAATTATTTTTCCTATTTTCAAAATTTATTTATTTAAAATGGTTGAATGGAAATAAATTATTAAAAATAAATTTAAGCCGGAAAAAATGTGGAACCATAAAATATCAGATAGGATTTTTTAGAATTTTAAAACTTTAAATAAAAGTTTGGAAATTAATTTTCATTATTTTTTTATTAATTTTAAATGAATATTTAACTAAAAAATGCATTTTAAAATAAAAAATAAAAAATAAATTATTTTTATGCTATGCGCACGACTTGGAAATAAAATAAAATTTTATGTTTAATAATTTTATTTATTAATTAATACATACATACATATATATATTATAAGTATATATTTGTTTTTATATATAAATTATTTTATTATTATATATATGTATACACATATTATTCATGGCTTATAAAATATAATCGCGTACTTTAGTATTTAAAATAATTATATATATTAAAATATATGTACATACATAATGTTAATATTTTATTTATAAGATAATATATATACATAAAAATATTTATAACACATTTTAATATATATATAATTATTTAAACTTACATTATATATATATATAATTTATAACAGTTATATATATAAAATAATAGCTTATATATACATATATTTGGACTACATATACTTGTATATTGGATGAGCTAATGTATCCGTTGCGATGTAATTCCCAACTTCTATACACGGACATGTTATACCTTGCACGAGTTGATATGTTATACATGCACACACACACACATATTGATGTACACATAAAAATGTATATTTTTATTCTCATACTTAATCTTTAAAATAAAGGACATATTAAGGTATTTTTACATATTTTGACCAAAATATAAAGGTGTTTTCAAATCATCATTCACTCATCTACACTTGGGCAAAACAGTAATTTTGTGTGTATGCATTAATTTTGAGAAATTTTGTATGCACGTTTTAATTTTATTTTGTACGAAATTGAGTGCATATTGGAAGAAGCATAATTTATAATAGTTATATATATATATAATGATAGCTTATATGCATTAATTTTATTTTAAAATGTATACCTATGTTTTGAAAGCCAAAAAATAAGAAAAGAAAGAATTAATTCTTCATGGAGGAGCCCACCTACCCACTTGCAAATGGACCACAATTAAAAGAAAAACATATGTTATGGGAATTAATTAACCATTAAGAATTACTTGGAAACCACAAATAGTGAAGGGTAGTTTTTGTAGCACCCTAAAATATATTTGGGTTTTAAACTTATATAAATACGCTTTTATGATTCATGAAAGATAGGCATAGTTATAGCCATAAAATTATAAATAAAAAGCTCTCTTCTCTTCTTTAGTTTTATGGCTTCTTAGCCTTTTATTTTATGCAACTTTATTTCATGCTTTCACTTTGTGTTATTTTATTTCATGCTTCTCTTTTATTTCATGCAAGTTGATTATATTTCCTTTATGCAAATTAGTGTAGATTTACTTTTATGCAATTAATTAGCTCTCTCTCTCTTTAATTAGTATTTCCTTTCATTTTGTTAATGTTGAAATCCACTTTTGCTAAAATGAATTCAAGAATGAGAGATTAAACCCCTTCATTTTAGGGGCAACGAAGCTCTCATAATTCATATAAAATCAACATAATGTTTTCATTTATCATCTTTTGTTTTTGGGCTTAGGGTAAATTTTGGTGTAGATGGAAGTTTTCAGTTTATAAATGAATTTGACAGCCTATGTTGTTAACCACAGATAGGCTATATTTAGTCAATAATAGACTCAAGTTACATCTTCATCTAATTATTTAATTTTTATAACGGACATAAAAGTAGAAGAAATTTTTTATGATCTATGTTACTTGATCTAAGATTGTAAATAGATCATGCTTAAAATAGATTCTACTTCTAACTTCATAATCATGTTCATGAGGTTTAATAAATGGGTTTGGTTGATGTATTAAAATTTTATGGTTTTATGTTGTTCCATTTAATATCACAAATAGACTATACTTAAAATAAATACATTAACTAATTCTACGTAGGAAAGAGAGATTATAAATTTATTATGTATTGGTTTATATGAATGTGAGAATGGATTTATCTCTAAATTGGCTTTTAACCCCTTTACTTTTATTCTAATTTACTCTAGCTTTTCTGTAATTAAAAACATTTTCAAAATATTTGAGATAACTTGATCGAGTAAGTTTAAAATTTTGCTTTCCTTGTGGTTCGGCTCTTACTTATCGACGCACTATAACTGTACGCCATGCACTTGTGGTATTTTATTATGATAAATTTGGCAGTTTTCTAATCGATAGAAATCCATTTTCGAACAAGTTTTTAGCACCGTTGCCGGGGAAAGTAATTTAATTTTACTATACTCTTCGAATTATTTTTATACTTACTTTATTTTATTTTGTGTTATTTTTCACTAAAAACGAAAAAAATTCCACATTGCATCTGTTACAACAATCTCAGTTAATTTTGCATAAAAATATATTTGATGTTGTTACCTTCTTTATTAATTTTTTTTACTTCACCATATTTGCTGTTACATTTCAACCATCCCCCACCGAACTCCAATCTCTTCAAACATGCACAATCTCAACCTTACCGCATCCAAACTAGAATCACCATCCTACTCCATCCTATTCCATCACCATCACCCAAATCCGCAACCTCATCAACACCTTCCTCTGCCAAATCACCAACCTTCGCACGACTTGCCTGAATCAAAACCGCAACCCACCTACCTCCATCTCTAAACAAACTCATGACCAACCAAAGCGCCACCATCAACAACCCCTCGAAACCACCATCTATAATCCACAATCCAAAAATTCACCAACCATGACCAGACTTCAGCAACCCACAACTGCAAAACACCGCCTGTAAATGAACTACTTTATTGCTCGCTACAATCTATACGCAAAGCCAATCCAAACTCCTGCTCTGGCCAACTTGCCTCACCTAATTCCATTTCCAAACTCAACTACCTACTACCTTCTCTAACCAAAACCCAATCACTAACCTTCAACCATAGAACCATCAACACACCGTCCGCAATCTTGAGCAAGCCGCAGTAAACCACAAGCCGCCGCCAATTCCAATCGCATTTTCCTTTTTTCGGCTTTTTTTTAAAGAAGAGGAAAGCTGCGTATTGGACTTTTTTAATAATGAAGAAGGAATTTGGTTATTAATTAGGGTTGTGTATTGGGCTTGTGGGCTAAGTTTGAATTTTATTTACTGTAATTCGTTATTTTTAGAATAAATTGTTCTCGACATTTTTACTGGTCACAAATTGCAGGAAACTAGAACAAAAGGAATTGATTGCTTAAAATTACGCTAAAAATATTAGCTGTTTTTAAATATATTTGCAAATAATTCTACACGCTCTGGTATCGTGTTCTTATCTCTTATTTTTATTTTTCTTGCATTGTTGGCTGCTTGCAATTATAAAAAAATTCATTTGTAGTTGCATTGTTAAAGCATGTTAAATTTTTGTTTTGCATCATTTCATTTTTTTCTAAGGGTGCCACACAAATTCACATAAGTAGGGATTTCATCACTCTTCCTTGGCCCATAAATTGCATTTCATTATATAAAACCGAATTAAACAATAAAGATTAGACGTTTGACTTAAGGGTGTTACGGGCTCACCTAGGGAAAATTTGTATTTTGACAAGTTGATTTCTTTTTACAAACTTTCTCTTGGTGTATAAGGAAATGGCAGAGTCACAATCATTTATCATTATTATGGTGATTCATAAGATATTACATTGATTGTTCTTTGAATGTACTTTATCCTTCAGCCGCATTACTACGATGATTCATGGTACACTGATAAGTCCTGTCCGTTATCTGGCTAAGAATTGTTTCATTAAATTAAGTCAAAGTGTCACTCTATAATTTTGGGTTAGGAGCTACTAAGGAAATAAAATTTCTTATTAAGTTCTTGCATTCATTTATTCGCATTAATTTCATGCATATATAAAAAAACTAAAAGACAAAAAAAATAATTTTTTAGTAAAAAAATTAAAAAAAAAGATAAAAAAACTCACTTCCATCTTATTCTTTTAACTTTGTTTTTCACATTTTCTTTTTCATCTCTCCACTTAAACTCTCCCATGTGAATGAGTGTTCGGACTCATGAAACTTTGACTAACCGTTTAGTTTTGAACAAATAATCCTTCCACCATGGTAAATGAAAATCCTCCCGGTACCTTAATGGACCGAACTTTCCCCAACGATTTTCTATCCCTTCTTGCATCACCTTACCCGCCCCAACGAGTAATCATTTTGAAATCCATTCAAGTCATATTAACACACTTCCAAAATTTGGTAATTTTGAAAATAACAATCCTTATATCTTTTTAACGAAACTTAAACAAGTTTGTGCAACTATAAAACTTCAACAATTATGCGATGGTGGAATAAAACTTAGGTTAATCCCATTCGTATTTACCGACTACGTCGAGAAATGGTTGTATAACTTACCTTCAAATTCGATTAAAACATGGGACAAATTTGTAGAAGTTTTCTTGAAGAAATTTTACCCTTCAGAAAAATTAACCAAAATTCGAATTGAAATTGTACACTTGCATCAATTTGGAGGTGAATCTTTTGAAAAATATATTGAAAGATGCAAGGAACTTTTAATAAAATGTCCATAACACAATTTTGAAAAATGAACTCCGTGCCAATTTTTTTATAATGGACTTGAAAGTAGTTCTCGAACAATTCTTGAATTAATATGTCAAGTAAACTTTTAGTACAGCATCACGATGCCGCTTGGAAATTTCTCGAAAACATAGTTGAAAATCAACTCAATAGGAACAATCTAACGAGAAATCAATCTATTCAAGATCAAGCACACATTCGATAGGTCATCATTAGCCTTAGAAGCAAAAATCAATGCGATGATAAATAAATTTGATAATGGTTTTTCATAAAATCAAATGAACCATGCTTCTCAAGTCTTGTGTTATAAATGTAATGATCCAAACCACATTACCAATTAGTGTCCTCGCTTGTTAGAACAAATCAACACTTTTAACAAAGTTAGGAATAATCCATTCTCTCAAACATACAATCCTAGTTGGAGAAATCATCCCAACTTTGCCTGAAACCCAAACAATTTGTGAAATACAATAGTTTATGATTTTTGTTTAACGATAATAAACATATATATATATATATATATTAATGTGTTTGTTATAGTACTATTGCAATATTATAGAATGAAATAAACAAATCAAAATTTCATTTAAACAAATATTTAATTTCATTACAATTTCAAATAGTGCACATTTACAACATAGCTTCCACACTTTCATATATAACATTATTTTTCACTCTCATACAACACACTCTCATATACAACTCACTCAGTTACTCGAATTTGATTTGCTATCTTCTTGCTTTAGGTGTCTTCACTCCAATCAATTGCTTTGCCTGTCAAATAAGAACGCAGTAAAAAGGAAAAAGAAACAAATTCAAATTACAATGATATAAATGGTTTTTAACTTGACATTGTCTAAGTCTATTGGTTTTGTTTTTCTCATACTTTGAAATAAACACCAAAAATATCAATAATGTACACGAGCAACCTATGAAATGCACGGTGTATCACTATACATGTCATAAGTCCTTGCACATACACAAAACCTACTTGTATCGATTCAAGTGCAGGGACAAATGCGAGGTCAAGCCAAATAGCTCAACACAATGCAAACACATGAGGTTAACCCAATGAATTTCAAGCTCAACTCAAGGCAAATGCATATATTTACCCAAATTCATGCATACACAACTGCACATGAACAAGTACAAGTGAAAGGGTCAACTACACAGCAAATGCATGGCAACAAGTACAAAAACATCAACCAAACTCAAGACATGCACAAGGAAAAACCAGAAACAAGAAGTACATGTGCAGATCAAAGGGCATGTGCACACAAGTATGGATTGCAACATCAAATGTTGAGACCAGGAAAATGGTGCACACAAGGAAGGAAGTTCAGACCCAACACAAGTGCTTAAGTGAAAACAAGGTCAAGTTCATCTGAACCAGCAAACAAATGCACATCAAATAAGTGCAAGTGCATTCACACAACAAATTCAAGAAACTAGGCCATGCAATAAACCAGAAACCAGAAAAACAGCAACTCAAGGATAAGACATGACTAGAAAATATACAGGTATGAAAGAGCATGTGCATCGATACATTTATTAGGCAATGCAACAAAGTCAGGTTCAGAAATACAAAGGCATTACAGATTCAAGTAAAGTGAAATGGTGCGACACGACATAGGCATGCACATGTAAGTAACACGAAGTGTACATGGGTTTAACAAGCGCAAGTGAAGAAGCAAGTGCACAATCATACAAAGCTGATATCAAGAACAAAGCGAATCTAGATTGATAACAATGAATATAGTGCAAACACACAGAAACAAGACACTCATACCCAGGATGCACCAGAACACCAACATAAAATCAAGTTGTTGATTTAGAATCAAAGTTATAGAGATAATCAGAAGATTGGTGAAGTACAAAGAAGCATCTCAAGTGTTTGCAGAATTGCCAACTATTCAGGTGAAAATCATTGACCACAAAACAATCAACATCGATTCAATATATTCACATGAAATATATGTGAAGACACATCAAAGAGACATAATCACATGTTGAAATATTCAATATATATGGGATCAAAAAATTCAACATATCTATCAGCAATGAACAAGTTAGAAGATCACAAACGCGTTAATCAGAAAATCAAACGGCCAAGGAAAGCATTTGAAAAATTCAAACTGAAATACTTAAAATAGATATACGGAATTATATGAATTAAAACCCTCTAAATACCTAAATCATCACCGATAATTTAAGAAGTTGAGTTTGAAAAAATATATCAGAAAGGGGAAAAATAAATACGCGTACCAAATTAGCCATCAACCAAGTTGATGATGAAGCAACCAAGATCAATCATCATGTAAGCAAAGCAAAGCAATCGATCGACAAGAGAGACGAGACTAATTTTTCTTCAATCGATTGACCAGAGGCTTCGGCGGCTTCAATCGAACCCTAATTTTTGAGAATGAAGACAAAGAGGAAAAGAGATCGGCATGAATTAAAAGAATACGGGCCAAAAAATTATACATTTCTCTTATTCTATTTAGGCCACGTTTTTTTTTGAATAATTCTTTTTGGCAAAATTATATTAGGGTTTAATTTTATTTTTATTGTATTTTATTTTTTAATCTAATAAAACTCTAGTTTTTAACTAGGTTCAAACTACGGGGCGTAGTTCAGGAAATTCTCTACTCGGGGATAGAGTTGACACAGGGTTTTAAGCGTAGGGTTGGAACAATCAAGTTTGCGATGGTTGCGAGTTTACAGCGTCTGTAAGTGATCGATTGTTTAATTCTATTAGAAACCTTGAGGGTAACAGTAAGCAGGTTTTGCCGAAGCTGGGTAAATTTTGTGTCGCTTTTATTTCCACATTTACTTTATTATTATCCGTGCTGCAATTTTTATTATTCTTGTGAATTTATTATAAACTTTATTCACCCTCTCCCCTCATGGGTTAATTCAATCCTACAAGTGGTATCAGAGCTAGGTAGTCAAATTCATTTTTCTTAAATATGGCTAGTTTCAATAATTCTTTTTCTGAAGGACAATCTATTGCTAGGTCTCCCATGTTTAAAGGAACTGACTATTCGTATTGGAAAACTAGGATGAATTTTTTCTAAATACTATAAATGCATGAAATATAGTTGAAACAGGTTATAATCTACATACGGTAAATATAGATGGTAATGAGTTTCCTAAGCCAAAAGATACATGGGATGCTAATGAGCTTAGTTTATATCGGTCTAATGCAAAAGCTATGAATTCTATTATTTGCACCTTAGATAAAATTGAATACAATCGTGTTTCTCACTGTGTGACTGCATAGGAAATTTGACATACGCTTGAAGTGACTCATGAAGGTACATCGTAGGTCAAGAAATCTTATCTAGCCATACTCAGCATTGAATACGAAAACTTCATAATGACAAAAGACGTAACAACCCATATTTTTGACTGCCTAAATATTTAAAAGATTTATTTAAATATTAATAAGTAAATTTAATCAATGACTCAAAAAGACAAATTTTGAAGAAGATGGAATTGGTGCTTGAGACTGCTTCCATTGTGTTCGAAATTATGTTTCCGATCTTTTTTAGTATAAACATTGATACGTTTGGGATAATGGATTTTAGTAATATAATGAGAGTCGATCAATAAATGACCTGAAAAGCTAACTTTTGCATATGATGGAATTGATGCTTTAGACCACTTTTATTGTATCCGTAATTATGTTTTCAATCTTTTTGAGTATAAACATTGATATGTTTGAGGTAGCATATTTTTAGTAATATATTGAGAGTAGATTGATAAATGGCCCAAAAGCTAACATTTGCATACGATGGAATTAATGCTTGAGAACACTTCCATTTTGTCTAGAATGACGTTTCCAATATTTTTGAGTATAAACATCGATATTTTGAGATAGCATATTTTCGATTATAAAGGAGGTGGGTTTGTTGTTGTAAAGAGGATGGAGTTGGGCCCAAGGCCCATTTTCTTTCTTTCAAAGTGCTGCACCCCTCTCCTCTTTCAATTCATTCACGTTGACCCCATCTTTTCTTTGCTTTCTTCCAAACCTAAAGCATCAAGCTAGATCCAATTAAAACAAAGGAGATAAATTCTAAAATCACCTAAATTCTTCTCTTTCCTTCCTCTACGTTCTCAATTAATATTGGAGCATTGGAGATGATTTGATTTTTGGCCATGAAGAGGAACAGGCTTAGAGAATGGATTCTTGTTACTTTTGGAGTTGCTAATGATTTCTAAGTGAGTGGATACTAAACTTGTAGCTTGTAGTAATGTATAAGATATACTTTGTATGAATTCGATAATGAAGGCTCGATGTTAGGTTTTCATTAAAGTAGAATTGATTTGGCATGGTTGTGTATGTGCAAGTAAGAGGGAAACACTTCATGTTGTATTAATGATAAAAATGTGATTTTTAATGAAAGTTAGTAAGCAATTAAGTACTTAGAAACTTAATGGCTTATGGGCTGACTATAATTGTCATTAACAAACGTATAAGTGAGGTTGAAATGAAGTGATAATGTTAAAAAAGTGACTTTTAATGAAGTAGTAAGCATATGAGAAACCCAGTAATTTGATATAAGAAGTTGAAAGGGTTATAAACTTGTAGGCTTGATGTTAAGTAGTTATAATGGTCTTCGAATGACCATAAACTCACTTAACTATTACAAAAGAAAATGAGAAAAAGAAGTAAGAAAGATAGTAAAGTTAAAGCTAGGATTTATAAATGAAAGAAACTTGTTTTGATAACTTACAAAAGGGAATGAGCTTGAGTTCATGTGGATAAAGGTAATACAAGATATGATTTTGTTTTTATAAGAGTTAGCAAGCTATTAGGAGTAGTAGCTTAATGGCTTAAGTAGCAAGGTTGATTGCCATTTACCAACACACTAGTGATGATAGAATAAATAAATAAATGTTGCTACACTTTGGATGTTTAAAGTGGTTAGTAAGCCACGGGATGTGTGTTAATTGATAATGATGGTTGCTAAATATAGATGAAAGGGGCGTAATATGTATATGGTTGTTAAATTTAATGAATGGAAGTAATATGCGATGGTTGTTAAATATTGTGATTTAAAGTAATGGTGATGATTATAAAATGTTTCTTAAAGTAGTTTGCATTGATCAATTTAAATATATATGAAACTAAGTTGGTTTAATTGGTTAAATATTAGAGGCAAATAGTTTGATTTATTTAAAATTGAACAAAAGATGTTTAGTTGTATGGCGAAGGATCATAGTAACATTAGGTGCTAAAGTATACAAATCCAAACCAAAGATGAAGGCCAACGAAGAGAAGAAACCCTTTATTCCAGTTTTTGAAGCGATGATCTAAGGAGATAGGGGTAGGCTAGACCACCGAAGGTGGACCGAGACTAGCTCGGGCGTGTTTGAGAAGTCCACAAGCATGTGCACTGCTATTTCAAAACAGCAATGGGTGTGCACTGCTGTTTGAAACATCGGTCCACGCAAGTGCACTGCCTATTACAAGCAGTGCATGGCATTGCCTATTACAGTCAGTGTGCTAAGGCTCTGCCTGTTACAAGCAGTGCCGAGGCACCGCTCATATAGGCAGTGCATGTAACACCCCGTAAAGTTTACGTTAGTTTTTTAATTAGCTAATTAGTTAATTAGGGTCCAAAAAGGAATTTGTGCAAATGATGGAATTTGACCATGATACTTGTACCATTGCCTTCGCGGCGAGATTCTGAGCAACTTTTGTATTTGGAGTTTTGCGATTGTAGTTCAAACGAAGAAGTTATGGACGAAAGACGAATTTGGAACAAAAATAATTAAATTAAAAATTAACATTTATATAATATATATCTAGGGACCACAGGTCGATCCGTTTATTGGCCGGTCAACCTGGAGCGATCGATCCCTATGATAGGGGTGGTCGAGCATTTCAAGCGTGTAGTCTAGGGTTTCGTTTGGCCCAACGGCCCGGATTCAATGTATTTCAATCTAACAGCTACAGTTGATTTGAGTGCCTATAAATTAAGGCCTAACTCTCTCTTCTCTTCTCATTTTTTTTTCAAAAGTAGCAGTGAAGCTCTGCCATTTTCTCTTCTCCACTATTTTCTAAATTATAAAATATAATATTTATATTTGTATATATACAAATTGGAGAAGAATAGAAATCAAATAAGAGAAAAGGAAAAGCGAATCAACACTATGTGATAATAATGAGGTTATATATATATATATATATATATATATTTGTACTTATATATATTTATATTTCCCTTCAACCCCAAATCTCTTCTCATATCTATAATTCTAATATATGTATATACCCTTTTTATACGTATTTCTTGGAATAAAAAGGAAATGGAGTTGAATCAAAGGTTTTACTTCAGATTTGGAGATTTGGAACGCTTTATAAGGTGAGTGGGAAATTCATATATTGTTTATGATTTTGAATCTATTTCGTTGGCATAATTTTATTTTTATGCCTAGATCAGTAATATTTGTGAATTATAGGCTCAAATTAGCGTAGAAAACTATTTCTACATATTCTTGTTTTAGATCTGATAGTAATAATTACTACATCCTGATCTAGAAATCAGTCTCAAACGTTACAAGTATGAATATTGATTAGTATGAAATTTATTCCAGATCTGGTATTGGGTTGTAGATTATTAGTATGATTTTGATTATTACCCTAATTATGTGGAATTGGAGATTTGCCATTGTTTAATTTCTGGGAAGAACGTTCGTTTGATTTTTATCAATTTGTTTGTGTTTCCAAATTGCATAGAAAATGCAGCATTTGATTTAACAAGGAATATATGCTAATGAAAAGGAAGAAATGTGTAAAGTACAGATTTATCCTCCATGGTTTACACTATCTATTCCAATTAAAAAAATAATCATTCCTTGTAATTTTAAACAAGGCAATTCTTTCCTCTTATTCTTAATCTTTGGTTTTAAACTAATTTATGGAAATCATAAAGTAGAATCTTACTAAGAAATGTAATTTCAGCAAATTATATATGAAAAGAATATTCTAATTAAAGATTTGTGACTATAATATATTCGGTAGAAGTAGGTATGTATACATATTTATATGCGCTAATAAATATGACGATTTATGCATAACACTCACGTTGGATATTAGTTATACGTAGTAATAACATTGATTTGGGGATATGAATTAGGAAGAAAAGTTTGGAAAGGTTTTAACTTCAATTAATGGGTAATAAATGAGGATAGGATTTAGGAGTTATAATTAATAGGGTAAGTGGATTTGTAACGACCCGTATTTTTACGGATCAAAAGATTGTAAAACAGTTGTCATTAGGTCGTAGTGTTGTTAAGTCGTCCAGAGTTAAGTCGTTCAAAGTTTAGGTCGTGTAGAAGTCTGGGTCGGTTGAGCGACTTAGTGAAGTGGAGCGACCTAAGGATTGGAATGACCTAAGGGGTTAGGTCGTGTGATAGTTAGGTCGTTATATAGTTTAGGTCGGTCGAGCGACCTAAGGAAGTTAGTGGTAGCAGTTGGCGACTTAAGGAAATTGGGACGTGTTGGGATTAAGTCGTATAACAGTTTAGGTCGGTGGAGCGACTTAGGGAGTGGAACGACTTAACAGGATAAGCGACTTAGGAGTTCATAGCTTCGGGAAGTTAGCGACTTAGGGACTGGACGAGATAAGGCTTAAGTCGTTATAGTTAGGTCGTGAGACCTTGTGTTGAAGTTAGGTCGTAAGCGACCTAAGGTGGATTGCTATGTGTAATTAGGTCGTAAGAGACTTAGGTGTTAGGTCGAGAGACCCTGTGTTTAGTTAGGTCGCGACCTTGGATGAGTCGCTAAGCCGCGAGGGTGTTGAGTCGTTAAGTCGTATCTCAGTTAGGTCGTAGGTCGCGCATTAGTGTTGAGTCTTAGGTCGTGACATTTTTAGACCGTGGATGCGCATATGCGGTAGGTCGTGGAAGCGCATATGCGTTAGGTCGTAGGTCGTATGGATGGGTAGGTCGACAAGAGTTAGGTCGTGGACGACCTGAGGGGGCGGACGACCTAAGGATTCCAGCCTATAAATACACGTCCTTGCCTCACTTTTTGGGATCGCGATTTTGAAGCGACGAAGTGTTGTCATATTGAGAGCTCGAGTTCTACACTTCTTCACTTCTTTTCTAAACTTTAATTTTTGTGCTTCCTTCCGTTCAAATCGAAGATCAAATCGAAGATGAGCTTAGATTGAAGATCTACATCCATCGAAGATAGATTTCATCGTTTGAAGCGGAATTTTGGAGAATCGAGTTAGATCCTTCGCTGTCCAGATCCAAAGTGTGTTGCTTTTGAAGTGTTTAGGTGATTCGGTGAGTGGTGGTTATCTCTCACACGGATCCAAAGGAGTATATCGGATTGGTGGCTTGATTTTGTGTTAAAATAGTGATTTCCATGCATTTTCTTAAACTTAAGTATAGATCTATTGTTCATGTTGATTTGACATCCATTTAACTACATGTTAATCTATGCAAGTTCATTCATCAAGTTGTAGAGATATTTCTCATGTTTCATGCTTGTTAGATTTGGACTCTTTATTTACAAAATTGCCATTTTAGCTATAATTGCTTTTAGATCTTGTTTGCATGATTGATTACTTGGATTAATGATTGATTTGATAGATTGTTATAAATTAGTTGATTAGTTGTTGGATTTAGACAAGATGGTCGAAGATGATTCAAAGGCTAAGGGAAAGGCTCTTGAATTGGAAAAGCTGCTCGTGGCATATGTGGCGGATGATGAAGCTCATATGGATAGATTTGATGATGATGATGAGATGAGGCTTTGCTATGATGTGATGTAGCTTTGGTGTAATCCAGACGGGATCATTCCAAGCATGTTGATAACTAGAGGGATGGTTCGAGTTCGTTGATAATGGATGGCTCGAGAGTGGTTTGAGCTAGTATGAGAATAGTCATCGAGGAGGATGACTAGAAGGCTGAGATTTCATCGTTGTTGAAGGTTCTAGCAGACTCAAAGCAAGAGTACGCTGGGCTGATTCGATAGTCCCAAAAGATTACAGTTGGTAGTCGAGTACCCTAGGCAGATTCGATAGTCCTAGGAACGGGCTGCGACGACGTGCGGTGTTCTATCTAAAACTGGGGTTACCATTAGCCCTTGATGGACGGCTGAAAGAATGTGCCGGTCATTCAATTAACGGTGGTATCGAAGCAATGATAACAGTGATAGCCAGAGTCATGGATGTTTGGTTGTATCGTCATTCGGTCTCAAGAGCGATATTTTCTGGGTGCTTATCTAATCTTGGTTTAGACCTTGGGGGTTTGTGCTTGGAAAACATCGACCTTGACTCGAGTGATAATTGCTTTACTTTAAATGTTTGCCTTACTATGTTTACTTCTGCTTAGTGTGTCTGGGAGGCTATCACTGTAGAAAGAGGTGGAGTGGGAGGGTTGGATTCCTATTCCTTTTACCTTTATGCTCTTTTGGTATGTTGTTAGTTAATTTACCGCTCACTAAGACTGTTGTCTGACTCAAGGTTTTATGTTCAACTATTATTACCTTGGGCTGTTCATCCATTTTGGATGGGCAGACTAGGTAGCAGGTGATAGGTGCTGTTCTTAGTTTCCAACGATGCTGATGACGAAGACGAGCTGGAGGCTTGCATATTATTTTCTTATTATATATACTGGATGTTCCGCTGCTTGTATATTCTCTGAGTGATATGTAGTGAGGCTGGATGTATTGACTATTCAGATTTTGTATCAAACTACTATGAGGCTTATTTGATGCGATTCTGTTCTGTGTAGCTTCACTATGTATATTTTTCTCTATTGTATTTTATCCATGCGTTGTGAGTAATACGTTAGATTCTGCTGTTTTAATTAACCTCTGACGATCATCCATGGCTGCCTGGCACACTTTTCAGCGCACTATTTCTATGTTTAGTGCAGGAGTCATGGGCGGTCGTCACATTTGGTATCAGAGCTTTGGTTAATCGATTTTACCCAACGCTCGCTGACGTAACTACGTATGAGAGACGTAATTGTATTTTGATGGATGATTACTATATATAATTTAATAGCTTAGAAGGATTTGAGTCCTTTATGCAGTTGTTTCTCAAGGTGTACTGATCATTTCTTTTATAGATATTAAGAATGAGTCGAAGAGGGAGACCAGCTGCTAGGGAAGGCCGTGCTGCTGAGGGGGCTGCTGATTATGCCGCTATGTTCGAGGCTATGATGACTTCGATCATGAGGAGGATGCCAGCTCCGGGGCCAGCAGATGTTTGAATTCAAGTTCAAGCTCCAAGACCGGTGGATTTTGCTAAGCTGTGTAAAGACTATACTGCTCTTGGAGGAAAGGTTTTCATGGGACCAGAGTCTACTATTGAAGTTCAGAGATGGATAGATGCTTGTAGAAGGATCTTTGGTGATTTGGGAATCGAGGATGCAACTAGAAGGAAGCTCGCATCAAGACAGCTTCAAGGAAGAGCTTCTGATTGGTGGAACTCTATCACCATTGATACTCCGGAGGAAGAAATTACTTGGGTGCAATTCCAAGCTAGATTTGAAGCTAAGTTCATTTCTACAACTCAGAAATCTGTTCTGTTTAAGAAGTTTGTAGAGTTCAAGAAAGATGGAAGACCAGTTCTTGAGTATGTTTCTGAGTTTGAAGCCTTGTCCAAGTATGCCCAGTCGTATATTGAATCTTCATATCAGAAGAACGAGAAGTTTGTGACAGGCTTGGACAGTTATCTTGGGAGGCAGTTGGTGGATCATTTAGACGATCCATTTAAGAAGCTTGTAGAGAAGGCTCTCCGGCATGAGAATCTGTTTCCTAAAGAAGGATATGTTATTGCTGTGACCAAGGAAGAGTCTAAACCACAGCAGGGTGGAAACAAGAAGAGGAAGCAGCAGCAGCAAAAGGGTAAGGATGGCCAGAAGAAGACGAAGGGCGAAGTGACCTACTACAATTGTCAGCAGAAGGGCCATTTCTCCAGAGATTGCAAGAATCCAAAGGTGCCGGTGAAGTGCCACAACTGTGACAAGCCAGGGCATATTAAGAAGAATTGTCCAGAACCGCGGAAGGACAAGCAGATTGTGCAAGCTTATGCTTTGGGGGGCTGTTCCATCATCTTCAAAAGCTCCTACCGCTGAAGAGAAAGGAAAGAGTGTGGTGGTTCAAGGTACTCTTTCCATATGTGGTGTTCCAGTTAGAGTGTTATTCGATACTGGGGCGTCGCATTCTTTTGTTTGTAATGAACTTGTAGGCCGGTTGGGTTTAGAACCAGATATCGTTGATAGACCATTGGTTGTGACTAATCCAGTTAAGGGTTCGTCCTCTCTGTGTATGTTATGCCGTGGTTTGGTTGTATCGAGTCATGATTGCTCTTTTGTTTGTGATTGTTTTGTTCTGAAATTTGCGGGGTTCGGAATTATTTTGGGTATGGACTGGCTTAGGAAGTATGCGGCAAAGGTTGATTGTGAAAGGTTGGAGGTAACAGTCGAGAATGTGGAAGGGCGAAAGGTTGTGATACGATGTAAGCATGAGGAAGGCGTCTTCATGAGCTTCATGTATTCGCTGGTTGTTCCAAGGGATGGGCTGTCATCGGTGCCTATCGCTAATGGATTTGAGGATGTCTTTGATGAGGTCAAAGGGTTACCGCCGCATAGAGAGATCGAGTTTCGTATCGATCTAGTAGAAGGAGCCAGACCTGTTGTGATGCCTCTTAGGCGGATGGCGCCTAGAGAACAGCAAGAGTTGAAGGTGCAAGTTGATGATCTTTTACAGAAAGGATTCATTCAGCGTAGTGTGTCCGAATGGGGTGCACCAGTTGTGTTCGCAACCAAAGCGGATGGATCGTTGAGGTTTTGTGTGGATTATCGTGAGCTGAATAAAGTGACTAAGAAGAACAAGTATCCATTGCCAAGAATAGATGACTTGTTCGATCAACTTCACGAAGCTAAGGTGTTTTCTCAGATGGATTTGGCAACGGGATTTCACCAGTTAAGAGTGGCTAAGGATAGTGTGCCGAAGACTGCTTTCAGGACACCATCCGGTTTCTTTGAGTGGCTGGTAATGCCGTTTGGATTGACCAATGCACCAGCATATTTTGTGGATCTTATGAATAGAGTGTTCAGAGATCAGTTGAACAAGTTCGTACTAGTGTTCGTGGATGATATTTTGATTTATTCCAGAACTGAAGAAGAGCACAAGACGCACTTGCATATTGTTTTGGAAATCTTACGAAAACATCAGCTGAAGGCTAAGTTTTCGAAGTGTCACTTCTGGAAGAGCGAAGTGAGGTTCTTAGGCCATATTATCTCTGGAAGCGGAATAGCGGTTGATCCCGCCAAGATAGCAGAAATCCAAAATTGGGATAGACCTAAGAATGCATCTGATGTGAGAAGTTTTCTTGGATTAGCAGGATACTATCGTCGACTTATCAAAGACTTTTCCAAGGTGGCTGCACCATTAACAGGATTGATGAAAAAGAATCAAGTATTCAGATGGGATGCTAAGTGTGAGCAAGCTTTCAGAATCCTGAAAGAGCGATTGACAAGTGCTCCTGTTTTGACTATTCCAAGTGGAAATGATGAGATGGTGGTTTACACTGACGCATGTGGTACTGGACTTGGAGCAGTGCTGATGCAGAGGGGTAAAGTTGTTGCGTATGCAAGTCGACAACTGAAGCCGCATGAAAGGAATTATCCGACTCATGATTTGGAGTTGGCAGCGATTGTATTTGCTCTGAAGATGTGGAGACATTATCTATTGGGAGTTCGATTCGATTTGTTTACAGATCATAAGTCGTTGAAGTATCTTTTCTCCCAAAAAGATTTGAATCTTAGGCAGCAACGATGGCTGGAGTTTTTGGCATCATATGATTTTGGTATAGCCTATACTCCGGGAAAGGGTAACGCAGTGGCAGATGCGTTAAGTCGAAGACATGCAGGATTGGGAGCCATGTTTTCAGAATGGAAGAGTCTCGAGTATTTAGCTGGATTTGACTTCAAGCCCAGATGTGAATTGGAACCTGAGATGTTGGCAAACTTATCGATAAGACCGACTCTTGTGGAAAGAATTGGCGAGAGCCAAAAGCGAAACGATAAGCTTGTCAAGATTATCCGTGATTTGGAATCTGGATTGGACCCAGAAAAGGATAAAGGATTCGAGGTCGATCGAGAGGGTTGGCTTCGGAAGCAAGGGCGACTAGTTGTTCCCGATATAGATGAATTGAGAAATGAAGTTATGAAGAAAAGTCATCACTCGAAGCTGACAATTCATCCAGGTGGAAATAAGATGTATCGGGATATGAAGAGAACCTATTACTGGGAAGGTATGAAGAAGGATGTTGGAAATTTTATTTCCAAGTGCATGAACTGCCAGTTGGTAAAAGCCGAGCAGAAGAAGCCCAGTGGATTGCTACAGCCATTAGAAGTCCCTACATGGAAGTGGGAGCAAATATCAATGGATTTTATCGATGGGTTACCTAGAACCAGAGCGGGAAATGAAGGGATTTGGGTCATCGTAGATCGTTTGACTAATAGTGCAAGATTTATTCCTGTTCGATCAACTAGGACTACGTCGAAATTGGCTGAGTTGTATGTTAAGTGGATAGTTCGATTCCATGGTATTCCGAAAAGTATAGTGAGCGATCGAGACCCATTGTTTACTAGTAGATTTTGGAAGAGCTTCCAGGAAGTTTTGGGAACCGAGTTGTGTTTGAGTACAGCTTATCACCCCTAAACAGATGGTCAGACCGAGAGAGTCTACCGAGTTTTGGAAGATCTCCTTAGAGCATGTGTTTTGGATTTCGGAGGATCATGGGAAGATCATCTTCATTTGGTGGAATTTTCGTATAATAACAATTCCAGTCAAGCATTGGTATGGCACCATATGAGGCATTGTATGGAAGACCATGTAACTCTCCGACGTGTTGGTTGGAAACAGAAGAAAAGTTGATACTTGGGCCAGAAATGATTCGATAGACTTCAGATTGCATAGAGATCATTCGGCAACAAATGAAGGCAGCCCAAGACCGTCAGAAAAGTTATGCTGATAAGCGTCGTAAGGATTTGGAATTCGACGTAGGTGATATGGTTTTTGTGAAGATTTCTCCACTGAAGAATGTTATTCGATTCGGGAAGAAAGAAAAATTGACTCCGAGATTTGTTGGACCATTCCCGATCATCGAGCGAATTGGAAAGCTCGCCTATAAATTGGAGTTACCAGAAAAGATGTCGGGTGTGCACAATGTTTTCCATGTATCGTATCTACGGAAGTATGTGCACGACTCGAATATAGTAGTTTCTGCAGATAGCTGTGAAGATTTTGAGGTTGATCCAGTTGTTGAGAGACCTCGTAAGCCGCTTCGTGTTGTGGGAACTGACACGAAACAGCTTAGGAGGAAGGTAGTTAGGTTGCTCAAGATACAATGGAGTGATGATGTTAACGACTGTACATGGGAGGTGGAAGAGAGGATGAAGGCAGCTCATCCTGAACTCTTCGAGGTATGGCCATAAGGTGTCGTGTCATCTCACGACATTGTAACTTGTTCTAGTCTTAGAATTCTGCATGGTAGGCTAGTAATCGGATGCATGATTTGTTGATTGCTATGGATGGTAGGCATGCATAATAGTTTTTGATTGCTCTTGTTTGTTTGGAATTTCAAGGGCGAAATTCCTAAGGGGGAGAGAATGTAACGACCCGTATATTTACGGATCGAAAGATTGTAAAACAGTTGTCATTAGGTCGTAGTGTTGTTAAGTCGTCCAGAGTTAAGTCGTTCAGAGTTTAGGTCGTGTAGAAGTCTGGGTCGGTTGAGCGACTTAGTGAAGTGGAGCAACCTAAGGATTGGAACGACCTAAGGGGTTAGGTCGTGTGATAGTTAGGTCGTGTTATAGTTTAGGTCGGTCGAGCGACCTAAGGAAGTTAGTGGTAGCAGTTGGTGACTTAAGGAAATTGGGACGTGTTGGGATTTAAGTCGTATAACAGTTTAGGTCGGTGGAGCGACTTAGGGAGTGGAACGACTTAACATGATAAGCGACTTAGGAGTTCATAGCTTCGGGAAGTTAGCGACTTAGGGACTGGACGAGATAAGGCTTAAGTCGTTATAGTTAGGTCATGAGACCTTGTGTTAAAGTTAGGTCGTAAACGACCTAAGGTGGATTGCTATGTGTAATTAGGTCGTAAGCGACTTAGGTGTTAGGTCGAGAGACCCTGTGTTTAGTTAGGTCGCGACCTTGGATGAGTCGCTAAGTCGCGAGGGTGTTGAGTCGTTAAGTCGTATCTCAGTTAGGTCGTAGGTCGCGCATTAGTGTTGAGTCTTAGGTCGTGACATTTTTAAACCGTGGATGCGCTTATGCGGTAGGTCGTTAGGTCGTGGAAGCGCATATGCGTTAGGTCGTAGGTCGTATGGATGGGTAGGTCGGCAAGAGTTAGGTCGTGGACGACCTGAGGGGGCGGACGACCTAAGGATTCTAGCCTATAAATACACGTCCTTGCCTCACTTTTTGGGATCGGGATTTTGAAGCGACGAAGTGCTGTAATTTTGAGAGCTCGTGTTCTACACTTCTTCACTTCTTTTCTACACTTTAATTTTTGTGCTTCCTTCCATTCAAATCGAAGATGATCTTAGATTGAAGATCTACATCCATCGAAGAGAGATTTCATCGTTTGAAGCGGAATTTTGGAGAATCGAGTTAGATCCTTCGCTGTCCAGATCTGAAGTGTGTTGCTTTTGAAGTGTTTAGCTGATTCGGTGAGTGGTGGTTATCTCTCACACGGATCCAAAGGAGTATATCCGATTGGTGGCTTGATTTTGTATTAAAATAGTGATTTCCATGCATTTTCTTAAACTTAAGTATAGATCTATTGTTCATGATGATTTGACATCCATTTTACTACATGTTAATCTATGCAAGTTCATTCATCAAGTTGTAGAGATATTGCTCATGTTTCATGCTTGTTAGATTTGGACTCTTTATTTACAAAATTGCCATTTTAGGTATAATTGCTTTTAGATCTTGTTTGCATGATTGATTACTTGGATTAATGATTGATTTGATTGATTGTTATAAATTAGTTGATTAGTTGTTGGATTTAGACAAGATGGTCGAAGATGATTCAAAGGCTAAGGGAAAGGCTCTTGAATTGGAAAAGCTGCTCGTGGCATATGTGGCGGATGATGAAGCTCATATGGATAGATTTGATGACGATAATGAGATGAGGCTTTGCTATGATTTGATGTAGCTTTGGTGTAATCCAGACGGGATCATTCCAAGCATGTTGATAACTCGAGGGATGGTTCGAGTTCGTTGATAATGGATGGCTCGAGAGGGGTTTGAGCTAGTATGAGAATAGTCGTCGAGGAGGATGACTAGAAGGCTGAGATTTCATCGTTGTTGAAGGTTCTAGCAGACTCAAAGCAAGAGTACGCTGGGCAGATTCGATAGTCCCAAAAGATTACAGTTGGTAGTCGAGTACCCTGGGCAGATTCGATAGTCCTAGGCACGGGCTGCGACGACGTGCGGAGTTCTGTCTAAAACCGGGGTTACAATTAGCCCTTGACGGACGGCTGAAATAATGTGCCGGTCATTCAATTAACGATGGTATCGAAGCAATGATAACAGTGATAGCCAGAGTCATGGATGTTTGGTTGTATCGTAATTCGGTCTCAAGAGCGATATTTTCTGGGTGCTTATCTGATCTTGGTTTAGGCCTTGGGGGTTTGTGCTTGGAAAACATCGACCTTGACTCGAGTGATAATTGCTTTACTTTAAATGTTTGCCTTACTATGTTTACTTCTGCTTAGTGTGTCTGGGAGGCTATCACTGTAGAAAGAGTTGGAGTGGGAGGGTTGGATTCCTATTCCTTTTACCTTTATGCTCTTTTGGTATGTTGTTAGTTAATTTACCGCTCACTAAGACTGTTGTCTGACTCAAGGTTTTATGTTCAATTCTTATTACCTTGGGTTGTTCATCCATTTTTGATGGGCATACTAGGTAGCAGGTGACAGTTGCTGTTCTTAGTTTCCAACGATGCTGATGACGAAGACGAGCTGGAGGCTTGCATATTATTTTCTTATTATATGTACTGGATGTTCCGCTGCTTGTATATTCTCTGAGTGATATGTAGTGAGGCTGGATGTATTGACTATTCAGATTTTTGTATCAAACTACTATGAGGCTTATTTGATGCGATTCTGTTCTGTGTAGCTTCACTATGTATATTTTTCTCTATTATATTTTATCCATGCGCTGTGAGTAATACGATAGATTCTGCTATTTTAATTAACCTCTGACGATCATCCATGGCTGCCTGGCACACTTTTCAGTGCACTATTTCTATGTTTAGTGCAGGAGTCATGGGCGGTCGTCACAGGATTTATGGGACAAATAAATATAGAAGATTAGATAAATACCTATGGAATAGTTATAAAAGATTTCTAATTGGAAATTAGTAAATATATAAATGTCCTTAGGATGATATTCTTTTATCATGGACAAATTACATTTATGGAGAAATAGATAAAAGGGGATTTGCGGGAAGCTGAATATTAAGGTAAATTATATAGCCTTAAATAAATAGAAGGAGGTTAGTAAGCTAAATCTAATATCCAATTTAGGATGGTAAAGCTTAGTAATAGTAAAACCTAGGATAATATGGCTTAAGTTAGTAAAGCTTAAAAAATTAATTGGACTTAGTGGGTTGGGATGCAAAGTCAATAGAGTTACACAACGAAAGTCTACCCTTCACTCAGAGGCTACTAGCAGTTGTGTACACTTATTACTGATGTGGGACATCACCAATCATAGGATCCATGGAAAGTAATTATGGGAGTATAGGATCTGCTTAGGAATTAGAGGTATTAAGTGGTTGTTTAGGGCCCGCCCCTATCCTAATTAAAAAGAATTAAATGGTCTGAATTATCAGTATGGAGCGGTAGTGGATATATCGAGAAGGGCCCGCTTCGGGTTTGAGGTATTATGTGACTGATACACGGTCTACCTCTCTTCTATAATGACGTATTAAGTGTCCCAGTGAGATTCTAAGCAATGTTCGCTAGATATTAATATCTATGTTTCACTAGTACTATCTATCGTCATTAAATTTCACTATTTAATGGTCCGCTAGCCTTGTTTTACTCGATCTGCAAGGACTTTCATAAGGTATAACCGATAGTGATGATAATGATGATGTCGCGGCTGAGCTAGCACTATTGAAAGAGCAATTCCAAAAGTGGACCTAAAAGCATGGAAATCCAGCAATATACCAACGAATAAAAACCAAAATTATTAAAGTTATGGAGATTTTGAGGAGAAAGAAATCACATGCCATAGATGTAAGAAGTTGGATCACATCAAGCCAAGTTGTCCATAGAACCAACTCGGCAAAGCAAAGAAGCAGAAGAGAAGAAGTTTCACTCCCACTTAGTATGAGAGTGAAGAAGAAGATAAGGTGAACATTAATAGTGAGAAAGAAAAAGCAAACTTGTGCTTAATGGAAAAATCAAGTGACAATGATGATGAACCTAGTAAGGCATCAAAATTATCACAAACTGATTTATTATTGTTATATCACGGGTTTAACGGAAGTAACGAGAGACATAAAGAAAATATAATAAACTAGCATCTGAGAAAAATATCACTTGATATAAATAATGAGTTAGAACTGATGATTGAAAATGTTAAAAAGTTTAACTCAGAATGTGAGAAGTGTTAGTCTCTAGAGAAAGAAATTAATAGCTCTAAAAATAAATTGAAATTCTTGAAAATAAAACTTTGACCTTGAAAAACAAAGATGACACAAAAAGTGAAAATTCCATCAAAAGATACATCTCATTTTTGAATGAAAATAATACTCTTAGATCTAAGGTTCAACAACTTGAATTGGCAATAAGAAAATTTTGGAGGGGAGAAAAATCACTAAATATGTTGTTAGGAAGTCAGACTATTATTGAAAATAGAAAAGGACTTGGATATGATAAAGTTGAAACAATTAAGAAAATAAATTGTGACAACGTCAAATTTCACAAAGATTTTTCAAAGTTTATTATTTGTAGAAAAAGTGGGCATAAACAATATAATTGTTGGAATGGAAATAAATACAAAACCGTTAAACAAATGGGTTCCAAAAGGTACAAATGTAAATTCTCTTAAATTTAAACGAGTTAGGTTCTCAAGGGTACAATTTTAAATACTAACGATTTGATATACAGATGAATTTGGGTACTAAAGGCTACAAAAGAAAATAAGTGTGGTTTTACATCCTTTGTTAGACCACTCGACTCCTCTAACACTTAGGTACTGAAACGGGCTAAGGAACAACTACAATAGATATGACTTCGAGTTGCTCTATATGGTTGAAAAACTATAATTTAAATGTTCTTTAGCCCAAAAAAACGAGGTGGAGATTTACATACTTTACAAAAATTATTGAACCAGAACCCGACATCGAAGGTAAGTAAAGGTATGATCTCTAAACCCTATTTTTTTCTTATTGTTAATTCTATCTTTGTTAAGACTGTTGTAGTATAATTGCCATATCTTGAGCTTCTTAACTCCAATTTTCCAAGATGATCTAAAAAATAGATAGAAAATTCTATAAATTTTATTGTATGTGTTCTTCCAGAGTTTGAACTCAAACCATTGAAAAACTGCACATCATTCGAAATAATGTTTGAAAGTAGTTTCAGAATTTCTTAACACGGCAGTAGTAATTCGATCATAACTTAAACATCTTTATTCCGAATTTTGAAATTCATGAAGTTTTGGAAAGCTAACTAGTATAACTA
The DNA here is from genome assembly GCA_030737815.1 of Allium fistulosum. Lineage (NCBI taxonomy): Eukaryota > Viridiplantae > Streptophyta > Magnoliopsida > Asparagales > Amaryllidaceae > Allium > Allium fistulosum. The sequence goes on along the minus strand of CM060907.1, from coordinate 894,870,638 downwards.
CAGCTTTACTGTTTTGAGTTTATGCTGATTCATTTTGTATAATCTTGAAAATTATAAATCATTTCAGTACATCACTTGAGAAGTTTTTCTGATTTATGCTAACAAGTTGTAGTATTTCAGATATAACTTTTGAAATATTTATCGTTTTGACTTGAAACCAATTTTGGCGAGTAGAAATTTTGAATATCTAAAACATTCATGTTTTATGATGAATTAAATTATGGACTTCAATATTTCAAAAGTGGTTTCAAATGGATTGAATTTTCAAAACATGAATTGTCAATTGCTTTGGTATAACGATTAACTTTCGTAGCTTTTCTTTACGACTAATAAATCAGTGGCTGAAGAATTTTAATTGTGTGTGTTCTTGTTTGATATAACTGTTTGACATAAATGATTTTGTTGAATTTTTTTGAACCAATTCAAGTGATGTTGAGGAGTACACGGTGTGCTTGTTTAATAATATATCATTTTGGGTAACTAAAGTACAAGTGACATCACTTCATATTTGCATTTTCAACTGATTTTAAAATTAGCAGACGTTGTTCTACAAAACCCCCTATAAAAAATTGATTTTCATAACTTATTTTTTCAATTTAGAAAATTTTCAAATAATTCATATTTTTATCTTGATTTTCTTTAATAAAAATACTCTTTTTTAATTTAGTAAGAGATTTACTCTAAAAAGATGGGTGCTGACTGCTTGAACCGTTTGAAATTTATCAAAAATTATTAATAGTGATTGAGAAAGTGATGGGTAGTGATTAAATTATACTTCATAGTTAGAGAAAGTATATGTTAAAAATTTCATGGAATCTGAACAAGTTTTATTATAATTTTAAATTAATTCATATTCCATGGTCATTTCTTCCACGATCATCCTTCTTGCAATCCATACATCAAAATTTAATATAGTGTACAACAATTGGTATTTCAAAAATAAGGAATCATACTTTTAAGTGTAATTTATATTATATCTCAAAGTACACACTCTCATTTAAAAGTCCTCACGATTTTGCATGGGTGAATAGCTTTAATCTCAATATTCGTGCTTCCATTCTCATTTAAAAGCCCTTACAACTATGCTTGAATGGAACTCGTATATACGAGAGGGATAAATATTCAAGTAGTTTCTAACCTCATTTAAAAACCCTCACGTTTATGCATGGTTAGAAAATGCTTGACATTCTTTTTTAAGTAACTACTAACCTCATTTAATAATCCTAAGGGTTATGTATGGTTAGAAAGTGCTTAAAATTTTTTGTATAATATTAAGAGAGTAATTTACAAAATTTTCCTTTAATAAAAATACCACACTGCCATAACTGTATAAATTTCCCCTAAACCATAACTCAATCGTCACTCCAAAGTGGAATTTGTGTCTACTAAATAAAATATTATGATTTTTGTTTGACTTATTGGAATTTTCCGTATATATTCCTCTATATATGATTTATGGTTTTAATCAAAATTCATCACTATTTCAATTATTATTATTATTTTGATGATAACAAAAGGGGAAGAGATGTTAAGGTATTGGTGGTCGAGTAATAACCTTACCGATATTCGAGAGTTGGTTTTATGATTCAAGAGTCTGTTTTGCAGTTATTTTGTCTAATCAATTTTTCTTTTTCTAATCACATGGATCTATGTAGCTAGAGTCTAGTTGTAGGCAGGGGTATGCAAATAGGGAGAGCTTGATCACATCATATCAAAGACATTTCTTTATTACAAAATCTTAACTTATGTTTGTTATCATCAAAAACGGGAGATTGTAGAACACAATAGTTTATGATTTTTGTTTCATGATAATAAACATATATATTTTTTAATGTGTTTATTATAGTACTATTGCAATATCACGGTATGAAATAAAAACAATCAAAATTTCATTTAACCAATGATTTTATCTCATTACAATTTCAAATAGTACACATTTACAACATAGCTTCCACACTTTCATATACAACATTATTTTTCACTCTCGTACAACAACTCTCATATAAAACTCACTCACTCACTCGAATTTGATTTGCTATCTTCTTACTTCAGCTTTCTTGACTACAATCAACTGATTTTCCTGTCAAATAACAATGCGGTTAAAAGGAAAAGGAAACAAATTCAAACTGCAAAAATATAAATGGTTTTGAACTCTACATTACCTCAATCTATTGGTTTTGTTCTTTTCAAACTTCGAAATAAACACCAAAAATATGAATAATATACATGAGCATCCTACGACATGCATAGTGTAGCACTGTATATATCATAAGTCTGTGCACATACACAAAACCTACCTGCATTGATTCAAGTGCAGGGACAAATGCAAGGTCAAGCCAAACAGCTCAACACAATGCAAACACACAAGGTCATGCCCAACAAATTTCAGGCTCAACTCAAGGCAAATGCACAACTTTTCTAAAATACATGCATATATAAGTGCACATGAACATGTCCAAGTTCATAGGGTCAAGTGCATAGCAAATGCATGGCAACAAGTACAGAACAGCAACAAACTCAAGACATGCTGTAACAACCCTAGATTTTGCATATATTTTAATTTTGACTTTATTTTTATTTTAAATTATTTTAAACTTGTTTGATTTCAAACATTTAATTTTTAAAAATAAATGTTAATTATTATGTGAACTATAATTTCAAACTAGTATAAATTGGTTATTTTACTGAAAAGTGAATTTCTGTTCAAACTGTTCAATCTTTGACTTTTAAACTTCAAATTTAAATTATATAAAATCTTAAATTTTATCTTTTATTATGAAAATAGATGTAATAACTTGAACACTGCTTTTTGTTTCGTTGAAAACGGAGTTCAACTGTAAAAGTTATGTATATTTCAATATTGAGTGAAATTTGTTTTATTCTGCAATTTTGTTATTTTAAATTTGTATAAATTATATTTTCTTTGTCATATTTTATTTTTATGTGTGTTAATATGTTATTTTATGTATATTTTTATCTTTTAATAATTTTAAAGTGATAATATAATTTTTCCAAAGTTTACTTGAGTTTATTTTAATTTATAATGCCTAGTTTCCATTTTTCTGCTATTTTCTTCATTAAAATTATATTTAATTAAAATTTATTTAATTATTTTGTGAATTCATTTTTATTTTCTGTTCTTATATTTATTTATAAATAATTTTCAAGTACATAAAAATTTTCCAAAGATCATTGCATTTATTTTCAAATTTTCTAGACTAGTTTGCAATTTTGTGCTATTTTCTTATTTTAACCTTATATAATTAATAAATATTTATATATATTTTATATTTTGTTATATTTTCGAATTTGTGACTGAATGTATTATTATTTTCAGTAGTATAAACTTATAAAGAAATTAAAAGAAATTTGAAAGGTTATGACTTTTGATTTGCCTAAGGCCTTTTATCTTTCAACCTTTCACATTTGTAACTTATCTTTTCATCAATTAGCCTTTACTATCCACATCTTTCAGCTGCATACTTTATTTTCTATTCACATAAATTTATTTTCATTTCTGAAACAAAAGAATTTCGGCCATGGCTATTGAGGAAAGTTTGGGTAATGATTTTCAACTTTTTCTTATTCTTTTTCTACTTGTTTACATTGATTTTTGCATATGTTCTCTACCTTCATAGCTCCACTCCTCCTCAACCAGAACTGGTCCGACCTCCACCACCCCCTTTCACTGATCATTACTCACCCTACTACACCACCAAGGCAGGCCAAACACATCCATGGCAAGGAGCACCACCAAAATCAACAAAAACCACCACATATTACACTTGCCGAGCCTAGATTGTTAGCACCACCTTCTACCACCATTTGCCGCCACTACCACCAGCAACACCACCTCTGACTTGACCTCCACCCTCTGCCACATCATCCACCATCACCAGCACCCATTGGCCGTGACCCATGACCTCTGGCCGAACCTATTTGTGCCAAAGATGTGAGGTTATGTTGCATTGTTTAGCCTTGAACACCTAGTTTTTGCACCTATACTTCACCACTTTGTTAACGCATGCTAGGGCGACCCTATGGAACCCAAAACCAGATCCAAACCCACCCCTTAGCCATGCATTTCAGATCTAGAGCTGAAGCATAGATGGTAGAAAGCAAGTGCAAACACTTTGGTTTTGTTTTATGCAGTTGTTCCTAACATTGTTTAGTGGCATCCTGTTCTGAAACTTATGTTTTATATATTTGTTTTGTGTAATGTTTTCAAGGGGTATAGCTTTGGCTCTTCCAATCTCAAATCATTGTCGTGCTTTCATGCCTCTGAAAATCTTTGTTATGTGTTTGTGGTTGTCATCTCTAGCTTGAACAAGTGAGTAATTCTCACCAGACGATGTGTACTTATATAACTAGTAAACTGACACCATTTGAATCTGTAAAATTATATCACATGTTATAACTGTTATATTATGATTATATGATGTTCATCCCTGTTTATACACATGTTATATCATCTGTTACTGTTATATATTGTATACTGTTTATTTATATCAGTTTATCACACTGCAAGTTCCCTGTAGATTAGAATCACTATGGGTTGAAATGATACATACCTGAACGGACTTTAGAAGGAAAAATCATTATGGGCTGAAATGATAGGCCTGAACGGTTTTTATTTATTTATTATATTACTTGGGATTGCAGGTTTGAAATGATAAAACCCGAGTTTTCTTTGAAAACTACGGATTGAAAGGATACATATCCGTATCACTTGACCTAGGCTAGAAAATTATATACATACCCGTGGTTTATATATTTTTCAAAAATTTTTAAAATATTTTAAAAATGTAAATATTATGATATTTTAATTTAAACTTTAGTAAAATGATTTCTATAAAATATTTGTGATTTTCTACAAATTAAATAAGTGAATTAAGTAAAGGGTGAAGTAGAATTTGAAATATAAGTTAATTTTGAAATTTATGATTTTGTTTATAAATGGAGTTTATGTAAAGTATGAATATATGACAAATTTTGATTTGAAATGAATTTAATGATATTTATTAAGTAATAATAATTTTTTTAAGTGTTAATGATTTTGTATAAATTAAAATATGAAATAAATGAATATTAAGCTGAATGTGGAAATATAACTTAAATTGAATTTTGTGAAATTGGTTTAGAAGTAAATTTTTAATTAAGTAAAATAAAATGGAAATAAGTTATATTTTGGAAATTTAAACTTAAGTGTTAAGTTAAATTTTGAAATAAAGAAATGAAAGTTTATTTGTTATTTAATTTGATTTTGTATGGAAATTTGACTTTATAAAATCATAGAAATAAAAGTATGTAAATGATTGTTTTAAAGGGTGAATATATATGATTTTATAAGTTAAAATGATTTATATTAAAAGTTAATTATGTGTGAAATTGTAAATAAAACTCTGAATTCGATTTGACAGCATTTTTGAAATGTAATGTAAAGATATTACAGCTTTGAAAAATGCTGTAGTTGTTTTAAATGAACTAAAAGGCTAATTTGAACTAAAGGTTATTATAGCACTTTGTAAGTGTTATAGTTGTTTAATTTAACCAAAGTTTACTTGAAATTAAAAGAAACCTATTACAGCATTTTAAATGCTGTCTTTTGTTAATGAACTGTTTTAAAACATAACATTTCGTAGCATTTCCTAAGTGCTGCGAAAGTTGAATTCTCATTGTTTTAATAAACTTAAATGGATAAATGATCTTTGAAAAAGATTAAATTTTGTAAATTAAATATTTAATTTTTAAATATAATGAATTGACTTTAAATGATTTAAATGGAATAGTTGACTAGGAAATACAACTATTTTGAAATGTGGTTAAATGGTATTTAAATTTAAATTAAATAAATGATGTTTTGAAATGACATTTTGATATTTTGAAATGAATTTGAAATGATACTAGATATTGGAATGAATAATTGAAGTTTATATTAGTATGAAAAATATTTGGTTTACTTGTAATTTGAATCTATTTAAAAGATATTGGACTTATGAAATATAGGATAATAAAGCTTTGGAATTTATTTTATAATTGAATAGTTATTTTTTAGATTAAATCTATATTTGAAATTTATAAGATTTGAAATGGTCTATGGAATTTTAATTGAAATAAATGATTGAATTGAATTGAAACTTTGGAAATTTTAATACTTGATTTGAAAGTATAATAATTACACCTTTAAATGGTTTAAATGAATTATTTTGATTGAAATATAAAATATTTAAAAAGGTGACTTGAAATGATAATAAATGAATGATAGCTTTAAATTTAAAAAGTATTTAAAGTTGAATATTTAGATTTGAACTCAAATGATATTTTGGTATATTAAAATGATTTGAAATGAAGTTTTGGAAAGATATGATATTTTGATATATTGAAATGATTGAAATGAAGTTTTGGAATGATATGATATTTTAAATATATTGAAATGGTTTGGAATTGATTTAATCTTTATTTTGATAAAGATTTGGATTTGAAATGATATTCTATTTTGAAGTATAAACTGTTTTTAAATTATAACCATGGGTTATAATAACGATTGGTTGTTAAAGAGACCGGGATCAGATATGGACATACTCTCTGTCGATACCAAAAACCACTTTGACAACTGTGTACGCGGTGGAGTTTCTAGAATGAAGTAGGATGGTGACGACGATCCTAAGGTATATACGTGGACCCAACTCCCGTGAGTTGGCATAAGGTGGCTAAAACAGGAGCGATTGACGGACCAAGGAGGTAGCACCTCTAATCGGACACACTTCTTCGATACCATTCTATTACTTGTGATTGATTTGGTGCGCACCCTTGATTTGGGAGTGTTGTTAGAGGTGGGCGGTAGTGGCTGCTATGCATCACCACCAGTCCGGATGCGTAATTGGTATATCTACCCTGGCATTGCCTTGTGTGCCGTGTCACCTACCATATCGAGCCCACTACGATTTTGGTTTAAAGATCCGACCGCGTTAAGGTTCACCATCCCCTTAACGCTATTTTCTATATGATTATACTTTACTAATTAGACACTACTGTATATAGCGTATATTACTACATAGTAAATAGTTTAACGGATCCTTAAAGAATGGGCGATCCCAAGCATTCTTTAAGTTACTTGTACCTTTATTACAGTTCACTTGAGTTGGTTTACATTATATAAGTATATATTGTCCTGACTCGAGTTTTTTGTATTTTGCTTTACGCTCGGGTCAGCCTGAGTTATTCACAGATTTGGATTTCCACTCTCTTGGAGATTTGAATCATTGGAGATTACCTGCTTGTCATGTCCTATCAATTTCAATTCCGTTGTTCTACTCAGCTTGTACTTGGTTATTATATTGAGACTTTTGTTGTATTCTATTTCTTCTGTTATATCTTATGTAACTCTGATATATTTATATAGTAGCTTCATGAACTACTATTTCTTTTACTTCCGCTGCATTATTTTACTCTGTGTCTATGATCTGTGATTATATTTATTTACTGTATATTCTGAGATTTGCCAAATTTTATTTACAACGCGGTATTTTGAGCAATTCAATTCCGGCATGAGTGTCTACCTATACACTTATAATGGATGCGAATGGTTGAAAATATCGGGTCGTTACAGTTGGTATCAGAGCTTTGGCTTTGAGGCAAAACTCAGCATATGGAGTAGATTTATTTACAGAATCACTTTCGTTCGAGTTTGAATCTTTTCCTCTTGATTCGAATTTCCTTTGAATTTTTGGAACGTTCCCTGCGGTTCCAAAATTCATTCTTGTCCCTCACTATTCATCTTCTTTTGATTTTGGAGTATCACATAACTCCTCTTCGAATGAGCTTTATAGTGAATTGGCGGTCTCGCCAATACTCTAATGACTTGTAAAAAAGGAACTCCTTTACAATTAGCATCGATTCACCAGAGATTTATATTTATCTTTGGTTTAGATGCTAATGTCTTTTGTTATTCTAAACTCTATCTCTTAAGATCGGATGTAGATTTACCCCAGAAAAAAAATACACATTTGATCTTATTCATTAAGTCACGGTTGACCCGGTTAAGGTTGCCCGCGATTTATCTAAGCTTATCCATCTTCATATTTTGTTAATTAATCATTTTGTCTTTGTTTCCAAAATATCTCCAAACATTTTGAATTGTACTTGTAAATCTATGTTTTGTTTTATACATTGTGTTGTTTGAGTTGTTGATGTTGATTTGGGCTTCCGATCGATTCGTCTGATCAACGCTATCGATAAGATTTCCAAAACACTTTGACAGAATAAACTGACACAATATTATTTTAAAATTTGGTTAATGAAATAAAATTTGGATATATATATATTTATGGAATTTAATAAAATGATATAAACTGATAATTTGAAATGATAATACTTGATTTATCATTTATTTTTCTATAAATGAATTTATAAATAGTTGTTTATAAATTTGATTTGGGAACTGAAATGAATTTAAATCAAGAATTTGAGAATTTAATTTCCGATAGTTTCAAACCTTATGTTTAAAGTTTTAAAAGGATATATTATATAAAGTATTTTGAATAGAAATTTGTTTCCAAATAATTTTAAAAGTTTTAAAAATTTTAGTGCTCTTCTCTTTGTCACTGGAAAATAATTTCGGTGATGACCGCGGCATCATCGACTTTCATTTTCGAGTTTCGAAGTGAAAAAACCATTCTGTAGTCTTGCTACAGTTTTGTTTTGGGAAAACTAATTGATTTTAGTTTCTAAAATATGATCAAATTTATAACATATATAGACATATGATTTAAATTTGATTTGACAAATTATGTACATACATTTATTTATCTCTAAATGGTTTGAAAGGAATCGGAAATTTTATTCTTAAATTCTATCTTAAATAATAACTTCAAGTATATAAAAAAATCAAAATTTTGAATAAATATTCAAGCTTGAAATGATTGAATTGGAATGTTTATATTGTATATTAATTTTAGAAAGTTTTATTTGTATAAATTCTCAATTGCATTCCAATATAACTTACCTTAATTTTCAGAAGTTAACAATGTAATTGGATAATATACAATATAAAAGGTTTTATAAATAAATTTTGAGGGGTTATAATAAATGTTATACACTTAAATTTGGATTATAAAAAAAAAGATTTAAAAAGGTAAATAGAATAAAAGGTTAATTGAATAATCTACAATATAAATGATGTTAAAGGAACTAAAAATAAATTAAAACAGTTATAATAAGTGTAAGTATATTTAACATAGATGATAAAAAAATATTGAGAGGAATAAATTTAATTTTATTTAGGAATAAAGAAGAATTAAATTTATTGAATGTTATACACTTAATTTTAATCAAATCCATGATTTTTGAAATTGTTAGTTTAAGAAAATTTGATGATAAGATAATGAAATTAGAGATAGTAAGATTTATTTAACTTGTGTAAATTAATTATCAATTCAAGCTGAAACCATGAAAATTTCAAACCTATTATCTTATTTTGTTTTTCAAACTTTTTATCTTATTTTGTTTTCAAACTGTCTTTTGGTTATTCTTATTTTCCTCATCTTGCTACAGACTGGTATAGGCATCTTTTTATAATCTTTCTGTTTAGAAATCTTTCTATAATCTTTAATAATCTTTGGTACTTATTTTAATCTGATCATTGCTTGCCATCCACCTTGTTAAACTTACCTATAACAATAGTTGTCAGGAATAATCTCAATCTCCTTGTCATCCTGTCTTAATCTTATTTCACTCTATTTTTTCCGTGCTTTCCCGTACTTCATTCCTTTTCGGGGACGAAAAGTTTTGAGTGGGGGAGAGTGTAACAACCCTAGATTTTGCATATATTTTAATTTTGACTTTATTTTTATTTTAAATTATTTTAAACTTGTTTGATTTCAAACATTTCATTTTTAAAAATAAATGTTAATTATTATGTGAACTATAATTTCAAACTAGTATAAATTGGTTATTTTACTGAAAAGTGAATTTCTGTTCAAACTGTTCAATTTTTGACTTTTAAACTTCAAATTTAAATTATATAAAATCTTAAATTTTATCTTTTATTATGAAAATAGATGTAATAACTTGAACACTTCTTTTTGTTTCGTTGAAAACGGAGTTAAACTGTAAAAGTTATGTATATTTCAATATTGAGTGAAATTTGTTTTATTCTGCAATTTTCTTATTTTAAATTTGTATAAATTATATTTTCTTTGTCATATTTTATTTTTATGTGTGTTAATATGTTATTTTATGTATATTTTTATCTTTTAATAATTTTAAAGTGATAATATAATTTTTCCAAAGTTTACTTGAATTTATTTTAATTTATAATGCCTAGTTTCCATTTTTCTGTTATTTTCTTCATTAAAATTATATTTAATTAAAATTTATTTATTTATTTTGTGAATTCATTTTTATTTTGTGTTCTTATCTTTATTTATAAATACTTTTCAAGTACATAAAATTTTTCCAAAGATCATTGCATTTATTTTCAAATTTTCTAGACTAGTTTGCAATTTTGTGCTATTTTCTTATTTTAACCTTATATAATTAATAAATATTTATATATATTTTATATTTTGTTATATTTTCGAATTTGTGACTGAATGTATTATTATTTTCAGTAATATAAACTTATATAAAGAAATTAAAAGAAATTTGAAAGGTTATGAGTTTTGATTTGCCTAAGGCCATTTATCTTCCAACCTTTCACATTTGTAACTTATCTTTTCATCAATTAGCCTTTACTATCCACATCTTTCAGCTGCATACTCTATTTTCTATTCACGTAGATTCATTTTCATTTCTGAAACAAAAGAATTTCGGCCATGGCTATTGAGGAAAGTTTGGGTAATGATTTTCAACTTTTTCTTATTCTTTTTCTACTTGTTTACATTGATTTTTGCATATGTTCTCTACCTTCATAGCTCCACTCCTCCTCAACCAGATCTGGTCCGACCTCCGCCACCCCCTTTCTCTGATCATTACCCACCCTACTACACCACCAAGGCAGGCCAAGCACATCCATGGCAAGGAGCATCACCAAAATCAACAAAAACCACCACATATTACACTAGCCGAGCCTAGATTGTTAGCACCACCTTCTACCACCATTTGCCGCCACCACCACCACCACCACCACCTCTGACCTGACCTCCACCCTCTGCCACATTATTCACCATCACCAGAACCCACTGGCTGTGACCCATGACCTCTGGCCGAACCTATTTGTACCAAAGATGTGAGGTTATGTTGCATTGTTTAGCATTGAACACCTAGTTTTTGCACCTATACTTCACCACTTTATTAACGCATGCTAGGCCGACCCTATGGAACCCAAAACCAGATCAAAACCCACCCCTTAGCCATGCATTTCAGATCTGGAGCGGAAGCATAGATGGTAGAAAGCAAGTGCAAACACTTTGGTTTTGTTTTATGCAATTGTTCCTAACATTGTTTAGTGGCATCCTGTTTTGAAACTTATGTTTTATATATTTGTTTTGTGTAATGTTTTCAAGGGGTATAGCTTTGGCTCTTCCAATCTCAAATCATTGTCGTGCTTTCGTGCCTCTGGAAATCTTTGTTGTGTGTTTGTGGTTGTCATCTCCATCTTGAACAAGTTAGTAATTCTCACCAGACGATGTGTACTTATATAACTAGTAAACTGACACCATTTGAATCTGTAAAATTATATCATCATGTTATAACTGTTATATTATGATTATATGATGTTCATCCCTGTTTATACACATGTTATATTATCTGTTACTGTTATATATTGTATACTGTTTATTTATATCAGTTTATCACACTGCAAGTTCCCTGTAGATTAGAATCACTATGGGTTGAAATGATACATACTCGAACGGACTTTAGAATAAGGAAAAATCGTTATGGGCTGAAATGATAGGCCTAAACGGTTTTTATTTATTTATTATATTACTTGGGATTGCGGGTTTGAAATGATAAAACCCGAGTTTTCTTTGTAAACTGCGGATTGAAAGGGTACATATCCGTATCACTTGACCTAGGCTAGAAAATTATATACAGACCCGTGGTTTATATATTTTTCTAAAATTTATAAAATATTTTAAAAATGTAAATATTATGATATTTTGATTTAAACTTTAGTAAAATGATTGCTATAAAATATTTGTGATTTTCTACAAATTAAATAAGTGAATTAAGTAAAGGGTGAAGTAGAATTTGAAATATAAGTTAATTTTGAAATTTATGATTTTGTTTATAAATGGAGTTTATGTAAAGTATGAATATATGACAAATTTTGATTTGAAATGAATTTAATTATATTTATTAAATAATAATAATTTTTTTAAAGTGTTAATGATTTTGTATAAATTAAATATGAAATAAATGAATATTTAAGCTGAATGTGGAAATATAACTTAAATTGAATTTTGTGAAATTTTTTTAAAAGTAAATTTTTAATTAAGTAAAATAAAATGGAAATAAGTTATATTTTGGAAATTTAAACTTAAGTGTTAAGTTAAATTTTGAAATAAAGAAATGAAAGTTTATTTGTTATTTAATTTGATTTTGTATGGAAATTTGACTTTATAAAATCATAGAAATAAAAGTATGTAAATGATTGTTTTAAAGGGTGAATATATATGAGTTTATAAGTTAAAATGATTTATATTAAAAGTTAATTATGTGTGAAATTGTAAATAAAACTCTGAATTTGATTTGACAACATTTTTGAAATGTAATGTAAAGATATTACAGCATTGAAAAATGCTGTAGTTGTTTTAAATGAACTAAAAGGATAATTTGAACTAAAGGTTATTATAGCAGTTTGTAAGTACTATAGTTGTTTAATTTAACCAAAGTTTACTTGAAATTAAAAGAAACCTATTACAGCATTTTAAATGCTGTCTTTTTTTAATGAACTGTTTTAAAACATAACATTTCGTAGCATTTCCTAAGTGCTGCGAAAGTTGAACTCTCATTGTTTTAATAAACTTAAATGGATAAATGATCTTTGAAAAAGATTAAATTTTGTAAATTAAATATTTAATTATTAAATACAATGAATTGACTTTAAATGATTTAAATGGAATAGTTGACTAGGAAATACAACTATTTTGAAATGTGATTAAATGGTATTTAAATTTAAATTAAATAAATGATGTTTTGAAATGACATTTTGATATTTTGAAATGAATTTGAAATGATATTAGATATTGAAATGAATAATTGAAGTTTATATTAGTATGAAAAATATTTGGTTTACTTGTAATTTGAATCTATTCAAAAGATATTGGACTTATGAAATATAGGATAATAAAGCTTTGAAATTTATTTTATAATTTGAATAGTAATTTTGTGGATTAAATCTATATTTGAAATTTATAAGATTTGAAATGGTCTATGGAAATTTAATTGAAATAAATGATTGAATTGAATTGAAACTTTGGAAATTTTAATACTTGATTTGAAAGTATAATAATTACACCTTTAAATGGTTTAAATGAATTATTTTGATTGAAATATAAAATATTTAAAAAAGTGACTTGAAATGATAATAAATGAATGATAACTTTAAATTTAAAAAGTATTTAAAGTTGAATATTTAGATTTGAACTCAAATGATATTTTGGTATATTAAAATGATTTGAAATGAAGTTTTGGAAAGATATGATATTTTGATATATTGAAATGATTGAAATGAAGTTTTGGAATGATATGATATTTTAAATATATTGAAATGGTTTGGAATTGATTTAATCTTTATTTTGATAAAGATTTGGATTTGAAATGATATTCTATTTTGAAGTATAAACTGTTTTTAAATTATAACCACGGGTTATAATAATGATTGGTTGTTAAAGAGACCGGGATCAGATATGGACATACTCTCTGTCGATACCGAAAACCACTTTGACAACTGTGTACGCGGTGGAGTTTCCAGAATGAAGTAGGATGGTGACGACGATCCTAAGGTATATACGTGGACCCAAATCCCGTGAGTTGGCATAAGGTGGCTAAAACAGGAGCGATTGACGGACCAAGGAGGTAGCACCTCTGATCGGACACACTTCTTCGATACCATTCTATTACTTGTGATTGATTTGGTGCGCACCCTTGATTTGGGAGTGTTGTTCGAGGTGGGCGGTAGTGGCTGCTATGCGTCACCACCAGTCCGGATGCGTAATTGGTATATCTACCCTGGCATTGCCTTGTGTGCCGTGTCACCTACCATATCGAGCCCACTACGATTTTGGTTTAAAGATCCGACCGCGTTAAGGTTCACCATCCCCTTAACGCTATTTTCTATATGATTATACTTTAATAACTAGACACTAATGTATATAGTGTATATTACTACATAGTAAATAGTTTAACGGATCCTTAAAGAATGGGTGATCCCAAGCATTCTTTAAGTTACTTGTACCTTTATTGCAGTTCACTTGAGTTGGTTTACATTATATAAGTATATATTGTCCTGACTCGAGTGTTTTGTATTTTGCTTTAGCTCGGGTCAGCCTGAGTTATTCATAAATTTGGATTTCCACTCTCTTGGAGATTTGAATCGCTGTAGATTATCTGCTTGTCATGTCCTATCTATTTCAATTTCGTTGTTCTACCCAGCTTGTACTTGGTTATTATATTGAGACTTTTGTTGTATTCTATTTCTTCTGTTATATCTTATGTAACTCTTATATATTTATATAGTAGCTTCATGAACTACTATTTCTTTTACTTCCGCTGCATTATTTTACTCTGTGTATGTGATCTGTGATTATATTTATTTACTGTATGTTCTGAGATTTGCCAAATTTTATTTACAACGCAGTATTTTGAGCAATTCAATTTCGGCATGAGTGTCTACCTATACACTTATAATGGATGCGAATGGTTGAAAATATAGGGTCGTTACACATGCACAAGGAAAAACCAAAAACAAGGAGTACAAGTGCAAATCAACAATAATGTGCACACAAGTATGGACTGCAACATCAAACGTCGAGACCAAGAAAATGGAGCACACAAGGAAGCAAGTTCAGACTCAACACAAGCGCTCAAGTGAAAACAAGGTCAAGTTCATTCGTACCAGTAAAAAAATGCACATTAGACAAGCACAAGTACATTCACACAATACATTCAAGCAACCAAGCGATGCAACAAACCAAAAACTAGAAAAACAACAACTCGAAGAGAAGACAAGACCAGCAAATACACAGGTACACAAGAGCATGTGCATGGATACATGTATTAGGCAATGCAACAAAGTCACATTCAAAAATACAAAAGAAGTATAGATTCAAGTGGAGTGAAATGGTGCAACAGAGCATAGGCATGCACATGTTAGTAACAGGAAGTGTGAACAGGTTCAACAAGTGCAAGTGTAGAAGCAAGTGCACATACATAAAAAGCTGATTTAAAGATCAAAGCAAATCCTGACTAGTAATAATGAACATAGTTTGCACACACATACAAGACACACACACCTAGTGTGCACCATAACACCCACACAAAATCAAGTTGTTGATTTCGAATCAAAGTTATAGAGATAATCGGAAAATCGGTGATGTACGAAGGAGCATCTCAAGTGTTTTCAGAATTGCCAACTATTCAGGTGAAAATCAATGACCACAAAATAGTCAACACCAACTCAATATATTCGCATCAGAAAAGTATATTCACATCAGAAAAATATATTCGTATTAGAAAAGTATATTCGCATCAAAAATATATGTGAAGATGCATTAGAGAGATATTTATATGTTGAAATATTCAACATATATGGAATCGGATAATTAATATATATAACTACAATGAACAAATCAAAAGATCACAAACGTGTTCAAACAAAAAATCGAATGGCCAAGGAAAGCATCTGAAAAATTCAAACCAAAATACTCAAAACAAATATATAGGGGATTATATGAATTCAGACCCTATAAATACTGAAATCATCACTAGCAATTTAAGAAGTCAAGTTCGAAAAAAATATCAGAAAGAGGCTAAATAAATATGTGTACCAAATTAGCCATCAACCAACTTGATGACGAAGCAACCAAGAGCAATCATCATGCAAGAAAAGAAAAGAAATCGACCAACAAGAGAGACGAAGACAATATTTCTTCAATCGATTAACTAGAGGCTTCGACAGCTTCAATTGAAACCCTAATTTTTGAGAATGAAGACAAAGAGGAAAAGAGATTGGCATGAACTAAAAGAGTATGGGCCAAAAAATCACACACTTCTCTTATTCTATTAGGCCGTGTTTTTTTTTGAACAATTATTTTTGGGCCAAATTGTATTAGGGTTTTAATTTTATTTTAATTGTATTTTTTTTAAGTTGATAAAACTCTAGTTTGTAACTAGGTTCGAACTACGAGGCATAGTTTGGGAACTTCTCAACTTAGGGATAGAGTTGAGGTAGCATTTTCAGCGTAGGTGTAACGACCTGGAATTTCGAACCATTCAAATCGACATTCATCCACTCATGTCAGACTTGAATTTCTCAAAACAACATATTGTTAATTTTTATTTGGCAAAACTTAGCATATACAGTAAATAAATCAATCACAGAATCACAGGCACAGAGTAATATAACAATAAGCAGCGGAATAGATAAATAGTAGTTCATAAAGCTACTATATAAACATCAGAGTCTGAAACAAGATACAACAGAAATCCAATACATAGAAATCTCAATACAAAGTAAATAACAAGTCTGAATGGAAACTGGAAATAACTAAAATAAAAGAAAGCTGAATAGATAGATCTCTAAGCAAAGCTCCTAGCTCCAAAGGTGAGTCTCAAATGCTGTGACAGTCAGTCTGACCCGAGCATAAAGCAAAACACTCGAGTCAGGATTAACATTCTTATGCAAGTAAATCAACTCAAGTGAAATGTCCAAGTGAAATGCAATATAACTTAAAGGATGTTTGGGATTCCCATCCTTTAAGGATCCGTTAAACTATCTACATACATAGTACAATACGCTACATAGATAATGTCTATAGTAATGTAAAATATTAACATAGTGTTAAGGCATTATCCATATCTCCCTTAACACATTTTTATATAAATGTCGTAGTCTATACAGTACTGTAAACTCCACCAACCGGTGGGCTATCAGGGAGCACTCCATAAGTACGACACAAACCAAACTCGTAGAAGGCACGATAAGGCATGCGACAAGGCATGCGAGGTAATGCCTGGGGTAGGATACTACTGTTTTGCGGATCTAGACTGGTGGTAACGCATATCAGTTACTACCGCCCACCTCGAGACACACTCCCATGATCAAAGGTGCACCCAATCAAATCACAAAGTAATAGAATGGTTTCAAAAAACATGCTCGATCGGAGGTGCGACCTCACTTGTCCCGGCGTGACTCCTGTTTTAGTCACATCAAGCTGACTCGCGGGAGTCAGGGCTACGTTCATACCTCACATAGACGTCACCAAACCATCCTACTTCATTCTGGAATCTCCACCACGTACACAGTTGTTAAAGTGGTTTTCGTTATTGGTAGAGAGTATGACAATATCTGATCCCAGTCTCTTTAACAACCAAATGCTTATTTCAAACCGTGGTCATTTTATATTTCAAACAATTCATACTTCATATCAAAATATCATATTCATTTCAAAATTATATCACTTATGAAATCATTATTCACTTTAAATTATAATTCATTTCTAAAATCATAACCACAAAATAAGTTAAACCATCATATCAAAGTATTAGCATTTAAATCCATTAAATCTAAATCATAACAGTTCCAACTTAATAGTTTGAATATTTGAAAGTGGTTTATATATTAGAATAGTTATACATTAAAATAGTTTATATAAAAAAATAGGTTATAGAATAAAATAGTTTATATAATAAAAATAGTATATATATTAAAAATAGTTTATATCAAAAATAGTTTCAAATTAGAATTGTTTCTTCCAATTTCACAAACCAATTCAAATCAACTTTAGTTCCAACGTTCAATTTAGTCAATCTCAGTTCAACACTTTTAATTAAAAGGTTAAAGGTTCAATTCAAATTCTCATTAAAACCATTTTTAATTTATATCGATTTCAAATCAAGGTTTGAACTCCAAATTTAAACCATTTCAAATTCAATAGGTTTCAAAGTTTCAATAATCAAATAATTTACATAACTCAATTTCAAATTTCATTTACTTTTCAAAATTCAACTTTAATTTTATTTAAATTTGAAAATTTTCACTTAAATCATTTTTAATAACATTTAAATAAAATCTCAAATTACAAATTTAAATCAATATTAAATATTCAATTTCAATTTATTTAAATTTTAAAATATTCATTTAATCACCTTTAATAACAATCCAGTTATCAAGTTATAAAATCATATCTTAAAAATGTCAAAATTAATAAGTTCAAATCAAATTTTTATTTAAATCCAATTCTTAAACAAATAAATTTTTATGTCCATTTTAACTTATCTTTCAAATCTTTATTTACTTAATTTATTACCAATTCTATTTTAAAAATATTAATACAAATTGTAAATAAATATTTAAACATATTATATATACTGGATAAATTTAATTTTATTAAATTAAATCTTATTATTAAATTTATTTTATATTAAATCTTATTTATATATATTTAAAAATAATCAAATTATAAGTCAAGTCTTAAAATTCCTATTTTCAAAACTAACTTATAAATTTATAATTTCCAAATATATAATTTAAAAAATCTAAATTTTACACATATATAAAAATAAAATTTATATATTATATTTTAAAAATCAATATTTATTAAAACCCATATATTTCCTTTCAAAACTTTGGAAATCATTTTTCAAAAATAGACCAATGGTGCCCGTATATAATTTTCTATCCTATGGTCAAGTGATACGGGTATTTATCATTTCAATCCGCAATTTTAAATTTACGGGTATATATCATTTCAACCCGCAATCCCAAAATTCAAAATCAATGAAAATCGCTTGGGTTTATCATTTCAATCCACAACGATTTTCCCCTAATCTATAAGATCGTTCGGGTATGTATCATTTCAACCCATAAGGAATTTCTAAACTACAGGGAACTTGTAGAGTGAGAACAAATAAAATAATAATATAAAATGACATAGCATATCAATGGCAAACATGATCATAATTAACAATTCAAATATATATATACACACACTAACAGGTCATGGTGTCATATGTCAATTAACATAGGTCAACAATTTCAAATAATAACATATCATATTTAACAACTAACAATTCTAATTCAACAATATATTTAATCGTCATTGCACGTGAAATCAATTTACTAAACATAAAGCATATCAATGGCAAATACGATCATAATTAGCAATTCAAATATATATATACTAACAGGTCGTGGTGTCATATGTCAATTAACATAGGTCAACAATTTTAAATAATAACATATCATATTTAACAACTAACAATTCTAATTTAACAACATATTTAATCATCATTTCATGCGAAATCAATTTACTAAACATAAGAATGCTAATTGTGAGTGATTGCTCACCTTTCGAGGCTAGAGAAATTAGACACACAACAAGCTATGAATCCAAGCATAAATTCCAAAGCACAACACGATGAACACGAATTTGACAAACAAAGTAGAGCTGGTAGCTAGGAATCAATGGAAGAACAAATCAAACTAGCTTGATGGAAACAAATGTTTTTTTTTCTGAAATCAATATTCAATTTAGAACACATATTTAAAATAAAATCTTCATATTATATTTTGGAAATCAGTATTTATTAAAAACACCTATATTAAGATCAAAATATCTTTATATTATATTTTTTTTAAATCTATATATATTTAAAATCAAAATATCTATATATATTATATTTTAAAACACATATTTTTCAACAATTCTTCAAAAAATATTAAAATAAATACCTATATATGTTTAAAAATCATAAAAATCTATGTCAAAATATTAACATAAGCATATTACATATATTTAAACATAATACATATTTTAAAGTTATAAAATGAAATCTATTTAAGAATATTAACATAAGTTTAACTAAACATCTTACACAAATTATACATATACATATTTTTTCATATGATCAATACACAAAATAGAACTTTAATATTATATATATAATACCCCCATATATATATATATTTCTTTTATAATAAAATACATACTTTAACTGTTCTGACAGCCTTTGGGCTGAATGGTCTAAAAGAAATGTGATTATAGGTAGAAGTTTATGGAATATGCTAAAGCCACGAAACTTAAGCTGGACATGGCAAAGTATTTTCAAGTTGAAGGAGACTTTTCTCCCGCTCATTCAAATGAACACCAACCCAGCATACAGTACGAGTTTCTGGGATGATCCGTGGCTTGATAAGGGGATGATACTTAGAAGACAACTCACGCACAGCGAGATACATCAATTAGGCATTCACTCAACGGCAAAGGTATAGGATGTAGTCTTTAATAATCAATGTTTTCGGTCCTTTTCATCCAATCAGAGAATACAGTATATATGGAATATGATTAGAAGGTTTACACCGCTGTCTTCTACAGTTGACGAGATTGTATGGGTTGCTAAAAAGGCTAAATTTAAAATAGGAGACGCATATGAATTCTTGTTGAAGAACAGTGCTCAGCCAATGTGGAAATGGTGTAAGAGAACGTGGAATATGGACAGTAGTTTGAGAGAAAACTTTATGATGTGGAAAGTGCTAAATCGTGCAATCATAACGAAAGCTAAACTCGCATGCATGGGCATGAGTGCAAGCATATATTGTTCATTCTGCAGTGATCAACCAGAGACAGTAGAGCATTTGTTCTTCGAATGCCCTGTAATAATGCTTGTGTGGACTGTGGTGATGTCAAAGCTTCGAAGATATGATGTATCTCATGACAATCAGGTTGAGTGGAATCATATCCATGCGAATATTGGGTACAAGCAGAAAGGTAAGAGATTATTTAGCGCTTTGTTGAAGAGTTTCATCTAAGTAGTCTAGAGAGAGCGTAACACTAGAGTGTTTGACGCCGCCAAAGCCAAATCTGATGCTCTGTTCAAGCTGTGGATTATGCATGAAATTAAACATGCGCTGGGGATGCTTAATTTCTCCTTTGACCCATGGATATATTTGTCCTTCCAATTGTTTTATATTTTTTTTGGTTTTCTTTCTTTGTTTTTGTTTCCCTCAGTGCTTGTGGCACCTTGTTTTCCTCTGTTTTCATTGAGCTTTTGCTCCCTGTTGTATGTGTTTCTTTGGTGCTGCAATAAAATGGTCGGGGACCATCCAACCCCGTCGGCCTTGCCAAAAAAAACACATACTTTGCATTTACGTACATAAGAAAGAAGGTTGCTAAGCAGAGGCAGGGAATGTCGAAAGGTGTGCGGCAAGTTGGCTGGAAGGTGGATAGCTCGCGGAGGCAAGGGGAAATGAAGATGATGGCGGGGTTCAGGGGAGCTATCATTGAATTAGGCTGTGGCGCTGAGATGGAGGAGCGGACTGTGTGGAGATGCGGGCGGTCTGGAAGGTGGAGCAAGGAGTATGAGGTGGCTGCTTGCTGTCGGAGTCTGGTGATAGGCGGATGGGTTGTCACGGTGGCTGCTATGTGGAGTGGCGGTGGAGGTAGAGTGGAAGGTGGCGATAGGCAGGGATGTGCGGACCTGGTCAGTGGTGGCGAGTTCTGGGTTGCGGGAAGGTAGGGGTGGGTTTGGAGAGGCCATGCTAATGGAGAGGGTGATGCAAGGAGTCGGCAGGGGTTTCAAGGTGATGTCTTGGCTGTGCGTGGCTGATCTGTGGGCGGAGGCGGCCAGAGGGATCTCGGCGTGGCTGTTGTGTGCTTGAAGGAGAGCGGTTCAGGTGGCAAATGGAGGGGAGGAGGAGAGCACGCAAATCTCCAATATAAGCAGCCTTATATACATTGTTATATAAAACGACAACATAGAGAGGCAGGCTTCAGAAAACCATTGAATAAGCTTTTCGTATATTATATTTATTTTAGTATAAAATGACATAAAGAAATTAAGGAAGGAAAGAGAAATAAGACTGGGGAACCAAACCATCATAAATATTGAACCAGTGAATAGACAAAGTCAGGAGTAAATTTCTGAGAATATTAAAGACTAGTAGACTTTGGTTGTCTGGGAAAACAAACGGAAGGACACAGAAAACCAAAAAGGTTAAAATTAGGTACCGATACGGCTTATCGTTTTACCAATTTCGCCGCGTACCGAACTCCAAAATGAACAAATGAATATACTGCGGAGATCAGCACGACGAGACGAACAGAATGGTACACATATATTAGAGATACATCCATCCTATCAAAACTCTATTTTTGCTGCCAAACTGCTACTAAAACGCCGAAAATAATATAAATGGAGCTAGAGCAGTCCAAATTTGGTGAAACAAAATATGACGTCTCATTCAGAAAATAATAAACATTTTTCTTACGTAAAAATATTTAGATTTCAAAAATATTTTATTTACATCAAATTAACTGATTTTAAGTTGAAATTGAAAATTACACAACATAACTTACTTCCATATTTTCCAACGAAAATCTACCATTCGCTATGCTTCAATAGTTACATACCAAATATCAAATTTTCATTGCTAAATTTTATTATATATTTTCATGAAAAATTTAGTTAATTACGTTAATTAAATCGTTAAAATTTCCGGGTCGTTACAGTAGGGTTAAAACAATCGGGTTAATGATGGTCATGAGTTTTCAAGGTCCATAAGCGGTCAATTGTTTAATTCCAGTAGAAATCTTGATGGTAGCAGTAGGTAGGTTTTGCTGACGCTGGATAAAATTGTGTATTGCTTTTATATTCGCATTTACTCTATTATTATATGTGCTATAATTTTTATTATTCTTGTAAATTTATTATAAACCCTATCACTCCCCTTTACAGTTAATTCGATCCTACACAATTTTAACATGAATTTGGTTCAACCATCTTTCAAGCATTTCCAAACAATGCATCAAATCCTCCTTTTCAACCAAATCAATTTCAAAAAAACGTTGCGCCACCTTCTCAAAACCAAGCGCATAAATCTTTTGTTCCTCAAAACAATAAATGAATGACGTCACTTGAGAAAAGTTTTTAAATTTTAGCTAAAGCGACCACTCAAAACCTTCAGTCGTACAACAATTTGCAAAACTTGCTAACCTCGTACATGCAAAATATGAGTCAATTGATCGCTAAACTCGAAATGCAAATGAGTCAATTAGCCACCACTGTGAGTGAACAGGAATAAGGTACGTTCCCGAGTCAATCTATTCCAACCCTTAGGAATCAGAACACCGGCTCAAACCAAGATTATGTCATTTAAGATAGTAATGTGAATAAAATGAATGCCATCACCACTTTGTGATCTGGTAAACAAATTGACAATCATATTGTAAATCCACACCATAATTTCCTCTCAAGACTTTGAAAATAACAAATGACTCTAATCAGAACTTCGAATTGAACATCGAACCAAATTCCAAATCCAATTCTTTTCCAACTCAAGTAGACCGTCCTACTATATTTTGAGTTCCATTTCCACATCGACTTTGACCTAAGCAACATTCTGATCAAATGGAAAATACTGTATAGATTTTCAAACAAGTCAAAGTGAACATTCCTCTCTTAGATATTATCCAACAAGTTCCAACTTATGCTAAATTTTTGAAGGACTTGTGCACTTAAAAGATACACACTCGAAAAAGTCTTTTAAGCGGCCGGTCTAAGTAAAGTCTTGTCTCTATCCACTCCTGTGAAATACAAAGTGTTACCATTAATTCTCACTTCAACCTTATCAAAACCAAGAAGAATAGAAGAGAAGGATTTACAAGAGATGATAGCATCAACAAAGCCTTTCAAAGAAGTCGAAGGGATGCTACAGCAAAAGTTAGAGGAGCAAAAAGCTTTCGAATGGGTTGAAAGGGGACGAAACCACCCTTTCGCTTCAATTGCTTCCTTTTGAAATGAATGCTTCCGCATGCATAAGGACGCTTTGAATAAGTTAAGGAACACCCTTCGAAGGTAACAAATTATAGACTCTCTCATGCGTGCGAAACCTTTCGAAACTAAGGGTTTCGCCTTCATTCACATTCCACAGAAGGATGTTTTGGCAGAGCAACCCTTTCGAAAGCATATATAAGCCTTTCGAACCGGTCGAAACCATTTGCATCTAAGAAAGAAGAGCATACTAAAGTTCAATATTGCAATCTCCTACACTAGAAGTGGGGGTTCAGTATCAATCAATAAGTATGCCTTTGAAAACCTTCACCGTCTTAACACCTACGAAACCCCAAAGATCTACTTATCGACGGAGTCGAAAGCTCATACATTTTCTTACTTGCAACAACATAGCAACACATAGTGGAGAAGCGCACCTTCCCCTTTCAATGAAGTCGAAAGCACTCAAGTCCATTTAAAAGCAAAGCAGAAGGATGCCCTAATGTTGATGGCAACGAAAGGTCTCCGGAAGATGAATATCTAATCTTCTATGATTGAATCCAGAATTGAATTTCTGATTCTCTATCATTAGATTTTCGGTATTCTGTCAATATGGTTGAAGTTGAAATACTGGCTCTCTCTCATCATTACCAAAGATGGGTTTCAAGGCATTCAATCGTATTCAATTATAGAATTAAACCTCCGCTAATAATACAGATAAACTTCTATATAGATTTCAAGTTAACGATAAAGAATATTGTTTACTTCATACTTTTTAGGGAAATAAGATTAGTAAGGATGACTAAATGGGCCAGCAAATACAAAAACCATAGTCCAAGTTATTAGAAAGCAGATTCAGAAACAACATTGTAAGAAAGGTCTACAGACCAGATGATAATTACATAATTTACAGAATTTACAAAATTATTTACAAGCATATAACACAAGTGTATGTTTTACAAGTCCTGAATAGTCTTATTTAGATTTTCAGCAATCAAAGGATCGACAATATGCTGAATTGCTATACACATAATCTCTTTAAGCTTCTTTTCTTTATTTCGTCAGCATCATCGATGGAATCAATGTGAGCTTTTAAAGCACGGTTGAAAGCTTCATTAGCACCTTTGAGGGGTTTGTTTTGCATTTCTAAATCTTCAATGTGCTTTCGAAGAAGATATTTATCATGTTCAAGATTTTGAATCCTGGCTGCATACTTGTTTATGCATTGAGAATACCTCACTTTCTGTTGGTCATCAAAATATTTCATCATTTTGAATTTGACCTTCCTGCACCATTCTCCCACTACTCTCTTATCTAAGCCAGGCTGAGGGTTAGTCTTAGTTGGAAATTTTCAAATAGCTAAAGATGAGGACCTTGTCAAATTCACAACAGCCAAAGCGATCGGAGAAGTTAGTAAATTGATATTTTGAATGTTATCCCCCATGATAAATTCCATTGATTTGCACTAGGCTTGGCTGTCTTTTAATTTTATCTATAAATCACTTATCTGTTGAAGCTTAGACATATCTTGATCGAAGTCAATCGAAGGGTTTGATTTAACTTGACGCTTTAATTGAGAAATTGTTTTGTCTTTGTTCTTGATGTCCGCTTCGAGACTTGTAATATGATCATTAAGGTCCCTAACGATCGTCTTTTGAAGCACAAAATTTCTACACCATTCTAGTGCTTCAGTGTTGCCTTGCAGATGAGCGGACAAAGGGTCTTTAAGGAGGTTTCTCTTTTCGACATCTGCAATCAACCTATCTCTGATGCTAGTAAAACGGGATAGGGAATCCATTGAGAGTGATACGACTGCTAACTGTTAGCCCTATTTAAACAAAAAATAAATCAAAACTCAAATAATCAATCTCTTTTATTACAATAAAAAGATTACAATTCAAGAAGAAATAAAAAAAAAGGTACAATCTCATTGTATCAATTAAACACTTGTTTTATTACACTTAAAGTTGAGAAACATCATTTTTGATTTTGTTGAAGGAATCAGCTGAAAGAGTAACCGTTGAACCAAAACGGGCATTAAATCCTTCCGGGGTAATAACTAGAGGATATTTGTTTAATCACATTCCCCGACAGCAGGACTATCACGACCACATATTAATCTGGTATGATATGATTCGAATTTGCTTGAGAAGTTTTTGTTTTTCTTCGCCAAAAAAATAGAAATGAAGGTGGGGATGTTCCATGTAAAGTCTTTGCAAGTCTCTAAGAAAGCAGTATCTGGCTAATTTTTAAGATTTCAAAAGCGAAGTCTTTTCTAGATAATCTCTTCTTAGTCTAACATATTTTCTTAAATAATCTCTAGAAATAAGGCTTCTTGAGAAACGTTTATTCTGTGATAACGTAATAAAATACAACTAAGTATAAAAGGAAGTTAGAACAGAAAATTTGCAAATCAATGTTATTACATAATTATAAATGTTCTTCCGGTTCATAAAAAATTGGCTTTTTGAATAACTCAGAAATAAATTTATCTTTATAATATTTAAGTTTTTCGGGAGCCAGCTTGAAAGGGATTGGTTTGACCTGCGGTAAGTTCCAGCAAGCCTCAAATATGGATCAGATCCAAATTCATCCAAATATCTCCTAAACGCCTAAGTAGACCCTTACTAAAATCGCCCAAGTATGAAAAATCTATAGTCGGATGTATGCAATAGGCTTTGTATAGGAAGTCTACAAGGATGTCCCTCTATTTAACCAACATCCAAAAGAGTGTAATTAATTCCCGATTCTGTTCCAGAAATTTATCATATCAAAGGCGTGCACTCTTCAATCGGAGGGCAGCTTCTTGATCTTTGAAAGACGCTAACACTGCGGCACTTTTGTTAAGCCTATGATACTTGTCAGGGAGTGTATTGTATTCTTTTAATTTCTTATCTAACTCCCTATACAAGCTATTTATTGCTGCTTGTTTCCTTTCAAGCTTTGTTTTATATAGTTGGACGGATTTCCTCTTTATCTAAAATATAAGATGTCAATTATTATTATCTTGGAAGTGAAAGCCATTTAGATAAGCAATCCCATACTTGAGAAACGGGAACTGAAGTTTGAGGGACCTGCTATTTCCCCCTTTCTTCTTCAACATTGATGTTAGTAGTCCCTTCTTGATGGGCAGAAGGCTCGGGAAGTTCAAGTTGGTTTGTTTCACGGTCACTCGGATCGGGGTTGACTTTTTCTGAAGCCCGGGGGATTTCATCACCATCTTTTTCACGAACATCAGCGTGACCACCTCTGTTGCGAGCTGAACCCTGACCTTTATCTTTGTTATCATTATTATTACCACCATTATTATCATTATCATCGTCATCATTGTCGCCTTCTTCTGCGGCGACTTCATCGTCATCATTTTCTTCGCCAGAATCAGAGTCTACTTCGATAGAAGGGACTTCAAAAGATAAGATTTTGGCAGCATCAATCTCATCTCTCTTAGGGACTTCGACCCCCTACTCCATTTCTTTGACCTTGTCCATAAATCTTTTGACTAGAGCAGGGTCGAGTGAGGGGAAGCTCAAGTCTAAGCACTTTTCAATGTTATCAGCGTAGGCAAGCATAAGGGCGTCCTCATAGGAGTTCACAATGATGTCGTTAAGGGAAGTACTTAGAAATTATGACACCCTTTGCTTAGCTTCAGAAATATTGTTAACAACCAATGTTAAGGAATTTTTCTTTTTCTCCAGCTTCTTCTTGAGAGAGGATTGTTTGACCACCATTCAAACCTTCTCATCTTCTGATTCATTCAAAGCCATTTTCAAGGCCAAATTTTCATCGGCTAAGAGTTTTTTTTGCTTTCCTCTCTTCAGAGATAATAGATTATGCATGAACGAGAGAGGATCCCAACCTTTCCTGTTCTTTCACTGCATTATCTTTGGCAGTAGAAAGGAAATAAATTGACGGTTCAAGGTTGAGATTTCTTCTTGAAGTCTGAATGTCTCAGCAGAATATTTTGAAGCACTTTCTTGAAGAGAAAACCAGCTTTTTGAAATCTGAAAGGAAGAGTATAGCATGGATCAAAATTAAGTAAGAAATAATAATAGGAAGGTTAAATAATATGGAACGTACCAGAAGTTGTTGCTCAATTAAAGGTCGGCAATGACCTACAGGTTCAGGAACAGAAGAAGGTAGATGAATGAAAGTAAAAGACGAAGAGTTCATGATAGATTGTACCATTTTCTCAAAATCATTAGAAGGCACTGGTGATGTGGGTCTAGAAGGTTTCAACTCCTGAGAGGGAGTTGAAGTTCCCAAATCTTTTTGCATCTACTCGATGACATGAGGAGAATTAGAAACGACAATACGAGATATGGGATCGTCCTTTGAGGGAGTTGTTTTGGATCCATCAAGAGGAGCTTTAAGAATAGGACTCTCTAAAATTTTGCTCATGTCAACAATTTCACTCTCTTCCGGTGGCGGAGAAGATTGGACATCAACAATCTTAGCTTTCTTAAGAGATGGGCCCACTGCAGCCATCTCACCCAGTTTTCTTTTGGCGATCATCTTCGACCTAGCTATGGCCTGAGTCAGGGATGATGCACTGGATGTAGAAGATGGGAGAACAAGGTCACTCACGATCGATTCGACTGGCCGAGCAGTTGTTGAAAATTCGAAAAGTAGAAATTAGTAAAGTAATCTAAGAAGTAACACGGCAATAAGTTGCAAGTACCATGCTTAAGCTTACCAGGATGATCCGTGCAGATTGAAGACATAGGAGAAAAATTCTTTGGATCATCCAAAGACAAGAAACGTTTGCTTCGAGAAGTATGTTGGACAAGAGGGGATTGTCTAAGGACTCTCTGACCAGCAGGGAGAAGGGAATGTTTTCAAAGATTTGATGGGGTCAACGGTGTGAGCCTATTCCCGATGTTATTGGAAGTCGTGGTCAACAGCTTTATGATTCTTTTATCCTCATCACTAAGTTCTTTAGCAGTAGGACCTGATAAAGAAGCGTAGATTAGAAAAAGAAAGCAATTGAATAAAGGTAAATACTATGATCAATTTACAAGGAGAGAAAAAGTCTCTGTTGATGTTTGGAAAACATTTGACGAAGAAGAACTATGTCTCCCAGTCTTTAAATTTATTTACCCCCTCTGAAATTAGTTTTTACAGGGGATTAGCTCTGAAAATCTGGTTGTTCAGATTGCTGAGTTTGACTAGGTGGACTAAATAGCTGAGAACTTCATCATTTAGCGAAGGAATGCCTGATTCCAGAGCCATAAGTTCCAAAGAGAGAAGGTATATATAGACATTTGGTGATAACTGGATGGGTGCAATTCCCAGATGAATCAGGAACTTAGACAAGAAGTCTGGAAAGGGAAGGAAGCCACCATGCCAAATATGAATGGCAGTATAAGCGAAGTATCCTTCGGAAGGATTTTGAATGGTATCATTATCGCTAGGGGAATGGCTTCTACCCTAGTGATGCCAATGTCATTCAGAATGGCATTAACCTCATCCTGAGAAGATATTAGAGAATGTTTGGAAACGGCTTCGACCTTCTTTGGAGAAGATTCTATCTCCGGTACTGTATCTTTTCAGGTTTCTGGGAGACCTTTTTCAAGCCCATGGTTCTGCCGGGTGAAATCATTTCATTAAAAGTTATATTTGTTTTATAATTAACACCTTTCAAAGATGTCAAAAACCTATTGCAATGGTTGAAATATCAACCAAGTATATAACTCAATATCTTTGAAAGGATGTTAATTTCAATTTGGTGTCATCAAATTCGTCTAGCTTCCGATGATGTTGAAGGGTTAGATGGAATGGAAACACCTAGAAGCACTCTTCAACAATGACGAAAGCCCAGGGAAAATTTTACTACTAAAAAAGGAATAACTAACCTTATATTTCTAGTTTGAATATATATATATATCTATATGTTAACAACATTTCACGAGTAAATGGAATAAACATTTCGAAAATGCCGAAGCTCACCAATTTTGTGTTACTTAAAGAATATGAATGTTGCTGAAACACTATATTCCCATTAAGTCGAAAGACTCGAATCTAAATAACTTTGATACAAATAAAAAGTGCTTTGGAATGTATCGACAGTGTTTATAAAAACAATAGTTATACCCCTGATAACTATAGTAGATTTCGAGTATGTCGAAAGGGGGATAAGGTTTCGAAAGCATGCAGACAACTAAACCTGTTTTGATTTGGGAGGTTTCGATCAAGTCGAAAGGCTAGATAAGAATTACAACTTTTAAAAAATATAATATTCTTAGTCCAATTTATGATAAGGAATGTATATTTCTAACTCTCTAGACCTTCTAAAGTAAATTAAAGTTGGGCAGGAATCCAATGACAAGTTAAATCCACTTTTATACGTTAAGTTTTAAACCCATTAAAATAAAAGTTGGGCTTTCTAAAGTATGCATTATGTGACCATTAAATGAAACACATTAAGACAACTTCTTCAAAAGGTATCAAAAGAGTGTCGAAACATACTCTTGTTTTTGAAGGAGTCCATTTCTTATCGATTACATCAACTCCTTCGAATGGGCTCACTCAAAGGTAAACACACAACCTCCTTTCTACCCCTTCGAAAGAGGTCAAAATAGTAAAGTAAAATCGACCGCCCCAACACCTTTTGAAGAGGTTAAAAAAAGGGGGTTGAAAAGTCAAATTACATTTGCAGGTGTTAATTCGTACAACATAATCTTCTCTGTGAAGCAACTAGAAAAATTTTCTTTCCCTAATTCAATATTCAATCTAATACCCCAGGAGTCCAACGATTAAATTGAATCAAGCATGAATTTATGCTCAATAACAATAAAAACCCCAAATTCAAGCTTGAAGTATAAAAGAAATTTGAATTAAGTGTAATAGAGTTTGTGCATGGGTTCATTCGCAGCAATAACAAACAGTCCCCAAATCTGATAAAATTTGAATTCCAACTTAAAATTGATACCATAAAATCAAATGGAATAAGCATACAAATGAATCTAAGGGTAATTCCATGCAAACAAAAAACTCGAATCATTTTATGAGATTAGAACAGAAATACAAGTTCAAACCTAAAAAAAATTGAAACCGAAATCAAGCACGGTAAATTAGTTTTAAGGATAAAACAACAAACATGTACCTTGAATTCGAACTCGTGTTGAATGAAAATAAGAATTTAAAAAGAAGTTGTAATTTTTTATTTTTGCTGTGAGCTTTCAATGGTAGGTAAATGTAAAAGAGAAGAAGAAAGTGCAATTTATAAAAGTAGCAGATGTAGAGAAAGTCGTCCGATCAAATTTAAAA
Source organism: Allium fistulosum (assembly GCA_030737815.1). Taxonomy (NCBI): domain Eukaryota; kingdom Viridiplantae; phylum Streptophyta; class Magnoliopsida; order Asparagales; family Amaryllidaceae; genus Allium; species Allium fistulosum. Next base: position 894,839,438 of record CM060907.1, on the reverse strand, counting down.
GAATGGTCAAGATCTATTTGGGAATATCAATAGGCAGGAAATTTTATGGGTTTCGAAATGGTTGACTTGGAAAGTCAAGAGCATCCCTTCGTAAGGGGAGGGGGCAAGTGTTACCACCAATTCTCACTTCAACCTTATCGAAACCAAGAAGAATAAAAGAGAAGGATTTACAAGAGATGATAGCATCAACAAAGCCTTTCGAAGGAGTCGAAGGGATGCTACACCAAAAGTTAGAGGAGCAAAAAACTTTCGAATGGGTCGAAAGGGGACGAAAACACCCTTTTGCTTCAATTGCTTCCTTTCGAAACAGATGCTTCCGCATGCATGAGGACGCTTTGAATAAGTTGAGGAACACCCTTCGAAGGTAACAAATTACAGGCACTCTCATGCGCGTGAAACCTTTCGAAACTGAGGGTTTCGACTTCATTCACATTCCACAAAAGAATGTTTTACCAGGGCAACCCCTTCGAAAGCATAAATAAGCCTTTCGAACCAGTCGAAACCATCACAACTAAGAAAGAAGAGCTTACTAAAGTTCAATATTGCAATCTTCTACACCAGAAGAAGAGGTTCCGCATCAATCAGCAAGTATGTCATGTCTTCGAAAACCTTCAGCGTCTCAACACCTTCGAAACCCCAAAGATCTACTTATCGACAGAGTCGAAAGCTCATACCTTTTCTTAGTTGCAACAACCCAGCAACACAAAGTGGAGAAGCGCACATACCCCTTTCGATGAAGTCTAAAGCACTCAAGTCCATTTAAAAGCAATGTAGAAAGATGCCCTAATGTTGACGGCAACGAAAGGTCTCTAGGGCCACCATTCGACCAAGTCGAAAGGACTGATTTGAAAGGTGCCAACCCGCATCTATAAATAAACCCTAAGGATCTGGTTTAGGGGATCCGAATTCATTCACTTTATTCTTGTACTTTCTTAAATCTGTAAAACCTAATTTTCAAATTAGATTGGGATTTGATCAATTTGTATTATTTTAGCTTAATCAAAGCAAGATTATGATATTTTTGGATATGTAGCTGATTTAACATTCCTATTGGATTCAGTTTATGATCTGCTTATGTCAACTTGATCAAAAGGTCATCTTTAGAGAAAGTCGAAACCTTTAGCTCAACCGATATCCTTAGATCCTTAGGTCCTAACCTCAAGTCATCGAAAGACCAGCTTTCGAAGAAGTCGGAACCTTTTCATCTAATTCATATCCTAAAGGCCAACCCTTGAGTCACATGAACTATTTTGAAAGGGGGTTTCGATAGGATACTTAACCTACTTACCTAGTTTGAAAGACTATATTAGAAGGGATTCAGGTGTTTCGATCAAGTCAAAAGGTTGTATAAAAGGAATTTTTAAATATCTTCACCTGATCAAAAAGTATTAACTACTTTCATCTTTTCGAAAGGAGGTTTCGAAGGAATTACTTATCCTTTAAACTCTGTTTTGGGGTGTTGACAAGTTTTCTTGTTAACAGAAAGAACCTAGTTAAACGACCAAAGTGTAAATTTTCTTGTTAGACTTAGGTGCGAGTGTAGATTTACTTCCATACTCTATGTGCAACTAGGCTTAGGTGAGTTAAACCGATCAGAGTAATCTATAATTAGTTGATCGTTCTATAAAGAAGCTCATAGGTGAGATTGAGGATGTGTTGATTAGAGTATGATAATTCATATTCCCTACCGATTTCATTATCTTAGAAACATAACCTATAAATAATATCACTAGCCGAATTTCTTTGATTTTAGGATGACCTTTCTTAGCCACCTTGAATGCCTTGATCAACCGTCGAAATGGTTCGATGAAAATTTTCTTTTGAAACATAACCATAGATCTTAACATCTTCGATTTAGGAAACCAATCAAGTGAACCATTCGACCATACTTTGGAAGTTAGCGCTATTCATGAAAACTCCAAAAAGGAAACAATTGATGTTAATAAGGAACACAAGGAAGAGTACGAACAATTGTTTTAAGACATGCCAAATGTGATCGAAGACACGTTTCCCTTTGAACCTCTCACGGTTGAGTCCTAAACTCAACCGATTTCTTTGAATGATCAACCTCCTGGGTTAGAGCTCAAATTTCTTACTTGTAACCTTTCATACTTAAGTGATAAAAAAACTTTTTCAATCATTATTTCTACCGATCCTTTACTTGACCAAGAAGCGTCTCTTCTTTCAATTCTTTTGAAAAACAAAGAAGCGATTGGGTGGTCCATTACCGATATTAAGGGAATTAGCCTTGCAATTGTTCAACATCACATTCACTTAATTGATAAAGCCAAGCCTACTCGTGATGCGCAATGAAGGCTTAAGCACATAATGAAACATGCAATGCGAGAAGAAATTCTTAAGCTCCTTAATGACTGTATCATATATCCCATATCCGATAGCTCTTAGCTCAGTCCAACTCACGTCGTACCAAAAAAATCTGGACTCACAATTGTCATGAATGACTCTAACAAACTCATTCCAACCCATACTCAAATGGGTTGTCATGTTTGCATTGATTATCGAAAATTAAATGTTGCAACATGTAAAGATGATTTCCCTCTTCCTTTCCGTTAACAAGAAAACTTGTCAACATCCCAAAGTAGAGTTTAAGGACAAGGGTAATCCCTTTTGCTTTTTCTTGGATAAATGGAGAAAAGTATAATGTGTATGTCCTCTTTAATTTTCCTTTCGAATAGGTTTCTAAAGTGTGAACTTGTTCAGAACAACCTTTCGATCTAGTCGAAATGGCTGGTTTCTTTGCTTAACGGTATTCCAAGCTTGTTGGGACGATATGGATGTCCCTTCGAAAGTCTTCCTTTCGAAGCGGTTACAAAGCACAAGAAGATAACCCTATGGATCCAAGATTAAGAATTGATTTGTTAGGTTTCAACCTTGTCGAAAGCTCGGTTGATTGGTGGTTAAGACTTGGTTCAGGAACCTCGGATTAGGTTTCGACCCTGTCGAAAGCAGTATCCTCAAGTGTCTTGGCTTGGATTGGGAATCAAAGGCCAAAGTGAGTTGGTATGGGGTTTCGACCACGTCGAAAGTGGAAGTCTTGGGAAAGGTGGCTTGATACCAATAGCTTGTACTACTTGAGAACATATGGGTTTCGACCTAGTCGGAAGAGACCCTTCGATATAGTCGATAATTGTAACACAAGGTTATACCAGATAAAAGCTTTAGAAACAATTAAGTAAATAGAAATACCAAAGACTTCCCCTTTCTCCACTCAAAGAAGATTTTATTAATCAATTTCCCTAATTTGATTTACAAATTAGGGTTTTACAGCTTTTGGAATCAAGAGAATACAAGGTTTGAATGACTAAGTTTGGATCCCCAAAACCAAACCCCTTGGGTCTTATTTATAGATGCGGGTCAACACCTTTCGACCCCAATGCCTTCGACCCGATTGAAAGGTGGTTGTCGTATTGTCTTTAGAATGCTTCCGCCTTTGTCGAAAGGGACAGTTGTGCCTTTCTTCTCTATGTCACTTTCTAGGAGATTTCGACTCTGTCGATAGGCTTTATTCAGTGGTTTTGAAGATGTTGGGATGTTGATGGTGTCGATGTTGTTGGTTACTTCTAAACTCTTGTCTGTGACTTGATGTGGAACCTCCCTAGATTACAGTGGCTTCGACCGGTTCGAAAGGCTTAGTATAAATTTCGAAAGGGTTATTCAGGTCGATACCTGCTTTGGAGTGGTATGAGTGAAGGCGAAACCTTTGGTTTCGAAAGGTTTGGCACGTATTTGAAGAGTTGTCTTTCATTGTCTTCGAAAGGTGTTGCCTTGACTCCTTCGAAAGGTCTTAATGCATATGGATTCACCTACTTCGAAAGGTGGTCACTGAAGGCGGAAGGTTGCTTTACTCTCCTTTGACTCCTTCGAAAGGTAAGGAATCTTCTGGACCTTGACTGTAGCATCCTTTCTACCCCTTCGAAAGGCTCTGAAGCTTTTGGACTTTGGTTGTAGCATTCCTTCGACTCCTTTGAAAGGTCTAGATGGAACATTTTCCTCTTATTCTTCTTTGACCTCTGCTCAAACTGGTTTCGACTAAGTGGAAAGATATTTTTGGTAGTAACTTTTGCCCCCCCCCCCCCCCGCGCGAAGGGGGATGCACTTGACTTTCCAAGTCAACTATGTTGAAACATAGAAACTTCCCGCCTTTTGGCATTCCCGTGTAAATCTGTGCCATTTATTTAAATTTAATCTAACGGTCTACCGCCTTCTCTGACTTTTCTTATGAAGTACGCTTTCTTCTTCTTCTTCACTTATCTGCAATTAAATCAACTTCGAGAAAAAGTAAAGAGATTTTAAAATTTTCTCCAAATCTCCTTTTCCTCAATCAAAGAAGAAATCAAATCCAACATAAGTAAAAATCATTTCATTTTGCAAATCTCTTTCTCTTTCTCTGTTTTTTTTATTTTACGGTGAATTTTAATCTCTCGGATCTCATAATCGGGATTTTGATTTAAGAACTGCTTGAATTTTAATTTTACTGAAAATTTGTTTGATTCGATTTACTGAGAATTGTTTGAGTTTTAAGTTTAAATTTACCTGAGTGAACTCTGCGATTCAATTTCATTAATTGATTAAATTTACTTTTTTAAGTTTCGCTTCGAATCCAACTTTAGTTTTTCATAATCACAGTTACTTTTTATAAAGAATCTGAATTTTCATTTTATAGATTTCGAAATTCAAAAGGTTGATTCATGCTTAAATCTGTGGATTTAATGGTTTTGATTCATTTGTTTATCAAATTTTTTGAATTCCTTGATTACAAATCGGGTTTGGGGAAGAAAGGGTTCCCTGTTTTCTTCGCCCGAAAGCTTCGGAATTGTACGGATTAAAAATTAGTGCCACAAAGCGGACAATATTGAACGCTCGGATACTTAATCTCTAGAACGCACACTGTAGTTCTCCATGGTGACTAATAGTTGTACTTAGAAAATAACAGGCTACATCCCCATATTTGAACTCCGCCTAGGCAGAAGCCGCTATTTTTTTTGTTCAGACTACAATAACTTCCTCATACTAACTCGGAATTAGGCGAAACTTCGACCGATTAACTTCCAGCTAAATTACGGACAATACGGATCACTCGGATAATTCAGCTTATGAACGTATACCGTAGTTCTCCATGGTGATTAACAGTTGTACTTAGAAAATAACATGCTACATTCTCATATTTGAACTCCGCGTAGGCAGAAGCCACTATTTTTTTGTTCATACTGCAATAACTTATTCGTGCTAACTAGGAACCAGTCGAGACTTCGACGATGAACTTCCACCTAAATTACGGACAATATGGAACGCTCGAATACTTCATCTCTTGAACGCACACTGTAGTTCTCCATGGTGGCTAACAGTTGTACTTAGAAAATAACCGGCTACATCCCCATATTTGAACTCCGCCTAGGAAGATGCCGCTATTTTTTTTTCAAACTACAATACCTTCCTCACACTAACTCAGAATCAGGCTGAAGTTATATAATTTGATTTTCGTGCGATTTGAAGCATTGTTTTCTGGATCCAACGATTCACAGCGAGCCTGTGATGTGGTTGCACTAGATTCAATCTAAAACTCCAACGATATGATATTCCCAAACTCCACTATAAATAGAACCCTAGGCCTAGCTATTTTCTCACAATCAGATTTTCTCCCAATTGGGTTCATTGCCTGAGGCTGAACCCTAAATTGAAAATATTTTTAGGGAGAATATCTTCTTAATAAAAATATTAGATGCCTTAGAAGGGGATCTAGGAAGTCCATGGAGTAAAGCTAAGGACGACGGGTGAGTGGATTTAAATTATATCTCGTTTATGTTTATGATATATATTATCGTTAGATTCCCGTTAAATATTTAATTTAGTATTTATTTCAATAATTAGTTCTACTAATTAGTTATGTTGAAACTGTAAATTTTATAAGAGAAGTGTACTTATATTTAAATGTTATTTATATGGAAAAAGAAAGGAATACTATTAAATATAAGTAATATTAGGCTTAAAAATTATAGAGAAAGGCATAAGCCTAAAAGTGAGAAATTTACAGTAAATTATGTTAAAACAGGAGAAATGAATTAAAAAGGGAAAATCTAATAACTTGATTTGGAAGTTGGTGATAGATTAGTTGGTTGGTTTAGAAAATGGAATACAATTCCATAGTTTAATATTGTAAGAAAAGCAGTAAAAGTAATTGCAAGAATAAAAGCAAGAAAAATGGAATTAGTGCAAAATAGAGACATTACTGCATTTTGCATTACCCAACAACTAAAGAAACCATAAAAGAAATATCTTGCAGTTATGAGTTATTGTTTATAGCATTATTTAGTATTAAAATATGAAAATGGATTTTTAGAACAGTTTTTGTAACCAACCAAATAGAATAGAACTACTTCCTAGAATAAAAGAGAATAACGTGAAGTGTTAATGAAATTAAAGAAGAGGAAATAATCAAGTTAATTGTTTGACAAGACTAGAAACAATAAACAAAAAATGTGATTAGATATGCATTTATTGCGCAGATAGTAAAGTAAAAAGTAAAGCAGTTATTATGATAAGTAATTTGTGATAGTTGGACGTAGTCCCAAGCTAAGACTATCATATAATATAAGAGAATTAAAGAGAATTTAGTATCATAATAAAAGAAGACAGACTAGAATAGAAAAGAGACACTTGCAATTACATTTATAACATGTAGGTTATAAAAGAAAGAAAATAATATAGTAGTGACAATTGCAAGTATAATTGTAACATGTAGGTTATAATTAAAAAGAAAGAATGAAAATTTTGTTTCATTCGGCTCCTTTATGGAAAATTGATGTATTCCCAGAAACAAAAATTAGATCCATAACATCTATGTCAGCTTTTCTTATTAAAGACACCCAAAGCCACTCGCTTTCTAGATGATCCCTCTAGAGAAGGGGGATTCTATTATCCCAAATCCGTCTAATCTAGTTACTTCGTTCCCTATTTCCACTCGAGGGATCCTGAGGAAAAGAATTTTATTTAGTTTCCACCGAGCTAAAATAATATGCTGATGGTTCTAGTAAACCAAAACTACCATTTTCTAGCTATTTGGCTTTAATCTTCGCTTATACAAGACAAAAATTTAAGATCTAGTTACGATTGGAAATGCACTTTTATTTTTTATCTTCATCCATAGATCCTTTACTTATATTTATTAATTGGAAGATTTGATCCAATTTTTTTTTATTATGCTTCATGACTCTATAACCCTTTTATTCAATTGAAATTGAACTTTGGATACAAATCGTGAGAATTTCTATTTTTCCTCAAATATGCTATTGAGGGGAAAAGGATTAAACTCTTTTTAGGAAATAAAGTTTTTTTTTGATCGGAATATGAAAAGCCCGAAAGACCCCTTAACTTTTTAAGTTATTAAATGAACGAATCACACTTTTACCACTAAACTATACCCGCTTCATATTCATTATTATATATGAATATACCTTTTGTCGAACAAAGGAATGAGATGCTATCTTAATCTTAATAGCATCAGACTCATTAAAACTTGAGCATTGACACTTCATCCTCCCCGACCAGGGGTACTTGAAGTCGAAGTACAGAAAGTTTTTTAAAATAACCAAATTATAATAAAGTTAGAATAAAGCAAAAAGTCTCATTTTTCACTTGTTATAAGTCATTACTGACAGTCCAAAATTGAAGGAATTATTGAAGCTGGGCTATAACCATGACGAATTCCTCATTTTTTTTACTTTCCCTTCAACTGACCTATTTTTGAATTTGAACTCGGATTAATTGGATCTTAAATGTTCAATGTCCCTTGAACAAATAAAAGAGTTATGTTATATATGTTATAACATATGTGTGTTTCATTTTTTATATTATATTATTTAATATCTGTATGTGCTTTTTTCCAGTTAAATAATTAACTAAATTGAGAAAAAAGACTCAAAATTCAAAATACTAATTAATACTAATTAATAAATACTAAAAAAAATTATTAATTTGAATATTCTTTCATTTTCATATTTTATAGTATATTTTATAGTATTTTCTATAGTATTGTATTACTAATACTAAGAAATTACACTTGGAATGGAGATAAAAATTGTCTTTATTGTTACTTCAATAACAAGTATCTTTGATTTGATATAATAAACAAAAAATGAAATCATTTGATCTATGAAATGATTGATTCATCAGAAGTAATGTAATAACCTGGCCTGGTTAAGTACTGGCCGGGGGAATGGACTTTTCTTACAAAATAAAAATCAAGGAAGTAATTCAATTTAAATTTTTTTTACTTCGCCTGTCACACCACATAAAAAAATTTCAATTTGAATTGGGAGAGATGGCTGAGTGGACTAAAGCGACAGATTTCTAATCCGTTGTACGAGTTATTTGTAACGAGGGTTCAAATCCCTCTCTCTCCGCTCCCCTCGATCGCTTCAGACTTTCAAAATCTTTTTTTTTATTCCTCACGTCCAGGATTACGGACCGGATCATTAGATAAGAATCCAAAGATGAAGAGAGAAACAAAAAATATGACTACTGTGTAAACAAAGAGTTTGAGAGTAAGCATTACACAATCTCCAATATTTTTTTTGAAAAGGGAAATAGATTGCCTATTTTTTATCACATACACTATGTTGACATAGTGCCCCAAAAAGAAACCAAAAAGAAAATGATTTCTTGAAAAAGGTAATTTTTACTAATTTTTTGTTTTTGTAATGTAATAATAATAAGAAAAGCAAGATTCTGATTCCTTCATTACCAAAAATTTTTGGTATTTTTGGTCATATCCATTATTTGGTATTGTGGGGTCATTAGAAAGTCCTTGTTTACTGGAAGGTCAGAACGAGGAAATAAGTTGATCAAAATTTATCACCGTGCGATTATTCAATATAATACAAGAACAAGAATTTCTATTTTCGAATGGAGGGTTCATAATGTAAAATTTATAAGATCTTATAAATTTTTAGAAAATTTTTTTCGTAAAAATCATGAATTTTTCACAGCATTAAAGAGTTTATCGAAAACTTACAGCAGCTTGCCAAACAAAGGCTAAGAGCAAAAATAGTACAGGTATGACTGGCATAACATCTACGATAGGATTGAAAAAGGCATAAGCCTCGGGCAATTTGCCGAAGAAAAAACTACTCGAAGAAAGGGTAGAATTAAGACAGATACAGATTAAACTAAAGATATTAAGCATAACAAACATTTCATTCTTGTAAATTAGAAAATTAGGATTTGATTGAGTTCTTTTTATGAGGGAAAAATTAAAAGGTAGGTCAAAAAACCTTCTTGTTCTTCGAACGCTCTCAAATCAAAAATCTTCCCTTTCATTCTCAAATGAGAATACAAGGAATTTTAGTTTCATACAATATCTTAATTTAATTTTATGGAATGATCAATCATTTTTTTCTATATTTTCATGTGTTGAACCCTAGCAGTAATATATTTCATATATATTTGAATTGGGATTGACGAACGACTAATACCAATATTAGTCTTTATTAGTATCAAAGAGAAATTCGAAATCGAAATGGGGCGTGGTCAAGTGGTAAGGCAATGGGTTTTGGTCCCGTTATTCGGAGGTTCGAATCCTTCCGTCCCAGAGCGTCTACATGAGAAAGGAAAGATTCTTCTCTTTAACAAATTTCTCTTTAAGTTTGGAAATTTTTTTCTTTAATCTTGGATATAGTGTCACCTTTTGTTCTGATTTTTCTATAAAAATAAAACTTTTTTCATTTAGTTTTTCACAAATGCGATTGAGTGTACGGGTAGAAATAAAGATATTTCATTGAATTCTAAATTCAAAACAATTTTTGGGTATATCATATTTTTGGGTATATCATTAAGAGACTACTATTTTAATAGTCATATTGAAGTAAGTTACTTAGGAAAACTCTTTTTTCCATGAAATCTGAATTCTCGTATTATGTAATTTATTATGGAATTCTGAATTGAAAGAGAAAAAGAGATCCTTTTCTATTTCATACTCATGAAAACAAAAATTCTTTTTTTTATGAACCTGGGTACTCGAAGATATTTGAAAAATCTATATTATAAATATAGAGAAACTTATGACTTTTTCGAGTTATTGGAATAGCTTATATTTTGTTAATAACTGATTTTATTCCGGAATTGGAAAATCCATAGGGCCGTTCTTTTTAGATTTAGAGTTTATTTGTTCGAGAAGAATTTTTTCCATAATTTAACATAACATCCCGAATGATCTGTTGAAGATTTTAATTAGATTTAAGGAAATGGATTCACTTTTCTTTTTTCTTTTTTAGAAATTTCTTTCACCCCATAGGATAGAGGGGCGAAATAACTTAAATCCTTTATAGTATAAGACTTTTTTCCAGATAATTAATATATAGTTTGCATCAATAAATTAACTAATTCTTCTAGTAATTTTTAAAAAATTAACTAATTTCTATTTTTTATGAAATTGATTGATTGGATTTCAATCCAATAAGATAAGAAAATATCAGAAATCTTATAAAAATCCTTACTTCTTATATTCTATTCTAGAACTGCATAAAAAAAACGTAAAATGAAAGTTCCTTTTCTTAGCTAACGGAATGTCTTGTTTAACATATTAACTACTAGAAAATTACTTTTAAAATTTTTCTTTCTTTTCTTCTATTTTTTACTAGTTTATTATATATGTAACACACATGTATATATAAACAATATATTTGTATTAAAAAAAAGATTATCGACGAAATTAAATATAATATAAAAAATGTCTAAAACTAAAAAAAAAATCCATATTGATCAATACATGTCTTTCACATACAACAATAAAAAGGAAGAACTCTTTTTTTTATGGCAGTTCCAAAAAAACGTACTTCTATATCAAAAAAACGTATTCGTAGAAATATTTGGAAGAAAAAGGGAAATTTAGTTGCACTAAAAGCCTTTTCTTTAGCAAAGTCAGTTTCTACGGGAAATTCAAATAGTTTTTTTGTTCGGCAAACAAATAATAAAATCTTGGAATAATTTGAATTCCGTGATTTAAAGAACTTTTCTATATATAGAATACGCAAATTTTTCATTAACTTATGTATTTATTTACCTCCTCAAGATTAGTTAGAACTAGCAGACAGATAAGTTAATATTCGACATAAAATAGCTGCTAGTTTGGTTCTAAGTATTATTTTATTTCTTTTCCTAATGGAAAAGAAATAAAATGTAATTATAATGAATATTAAAACTATTTTATTATATGTCTATCTCAAGATCAAATGAAATTTGTTTTGTTTACTAAGTATTATTCTATATTTAAATTATGTACATAACAAACAACAAATATTAATACACTAATACACTAAATACATTAAAAAGTAGACTAAAACAAGATTTTTAGAAAACGAGTCTTTTAATTTCTAATTTCGTTTATTAAATTTAGTAATTATATCTTGATATGTATAAAATCATCCTATTTATTTAATTTATATTTATTTTTTGATAAAAAAGATCTTTCTAAGTTTTCTAAGTGTTATTAAAAATGAAAAGAATACTTTAGTTTAAACAAAAGAGTTAAAAAGAACCCTTATTCATCCATTTCCTAAAGGATAACTATATCGGATTCTAGAATCTACATCTAGACGATTCAACATGAATTGACTATTATTATTTCAAGTAAGCCGCTATGGTGAAATTGGTAGACACGCTGCTCTTAGGAAGCAGTGCTAGAGCGTCTCGGTTCGAGTCCGAGTAGCGACATACTCTAAAAGAGATAGAATGGATCTTATAATGTATTTAATTCCCTATTTCAATTCTGTAATGAGACCCTTTTTATGTATGATATTTGCGACTTTAGAACATATATTAACTCATCTCTCTTTTTCGATCGTTTCAATTGTGATTGCGATTCATTTGATGATTCTATTAGTTCACGAAATCATCGGATTACGCCATTCGTCTGAAAAAGGAATGTTAGCTACTTTTTTTCTCTAACAGGATTATTAGTTATTCGTTGGAGTTCTTCGAGACATTTTCCATTAAGTAATTTATACGAGTCATTGATCTTCCTTTCCTAGAGTTTTTCCATTATTCATATGGTTTCCAAGCTATGGAATCATAAAAATGATTTAAGCACAATAACCGCGCCAAGTGCCATTTTTACTCAAGGTTTCGCTACATCTGGTCTTTCAAGTAAAATGCAACAATCAGCAATATTAGTACCTGCTCTACAATCTCAGTGGTTAATGATGCATGTAAGTATGATGTTATTGAGCTATGCGGCTCTTTTATGTGGTTCGTTATTATCAGTCGCTTTTTTAGTCATTACATTTCGAAAAAACATCCATATTTTTTTTAGAAGCAAAAATTTATTAATATTAATTAAGTCATTTTTATTTGGGAAGATTGAATACTTGAACGAAAAAAGAAGTGTTGTTAAAAGCACTTCTTTTCTTTCATTTCCAAATTATTATAAATATCAATTAATTCAGCGTTTGGATTATTGGAGTTATCGTGTTATTAGTTTAGGGTTTATCTTTTTAACCATAGGTATTCTTTCTGGAGCAGTATGGGCTAACGAAGCATGGGGGTCTTATTGGAATTGGGACCCCAAGGAAACTTGGGCATTTATTACTTGGACCATATTCGCGATTTATTCACATACTAGAACAAATCAAAGTTTGCACGGTACGAATTCGGCACTTGTAGCTTCTATAGGATTTCTTATAATTTGGATATGCTATTTTGGGATCAATCTATTAGGAATAGGTCTACATAGTTATGGTTCATTCACATAAAATCTAATTAAATTGTAGAAATTCCATGCGGAATAAGTAAGACATATATAACGAAAATTTGTGTGAGTTTTTAAGAACTGTTTGAATTAAGATTCAAACAGTTCTTAAAAACTTGGTATACATCTTTCTAATTCACTTTATTATTTTTTTTTTCATTGTACAGCGAATAGTTTCAAAAATATTATAATTTTCAATTATAAGACTTTCTATCTCATTAAGAAAAAAAACTATCTATGAAAATAATTAGATAGGATAGCTTGTATCTTGTCAACTGATAAAGAAAGAACGAAATCTAGATAAATACCAATTCCTATTACAGGTAAAAGGATACATATTGAAACAAATAGTTCTCGTGGTCCAGAATCCATGAGATTTGAGTTTAGAACATTGAAAAAATTGTATCCATAGAACATTTGTCGTAACATAGATAACAAATAAATAGGAGTTAATATCATTCCAATTGCCATTACAAGGGTAATTAATATTTTTGGCATTAAAAGATATTTTGGACTGGTAATTAGTCCAAAAAATACTACTAATTCCGCAACAAAACCACTCATTCCCGGCAATGCAAGAGAAGCCATCGAGAAACTACTAAACATGGTAAATATTTTTGGCATTGGAATAGATATTCCCCCCATTTCGTCGAGATAAACAAGACGTATTCTATCACAACTCATTCCTACCAAGAAAAAAAGTGCAGCGCCAATAAATCCATGAGAGAGTATTTGTAAAATGGCTCCGTTGAGTCCCATGTCGGTTATAGAACTAATTCCTATAATTGTGAAACCCATGTGTGATACAGAAGAATAGGCTATTCTTTTTTTTTTGATTGCGTTGACCAAGCGAGGTTGAAGCTGCATAAACTATTTGGATTGCCCCCACTATCACTAACCTGGGAGAAAATATAGAGTGAGCATGTGGTAATAATTCCATATTGATACGAATCAATCCATATGCTCCCATTTTTAATAAGATTCCTGCTAGAAGCATACATGTACTGTAATGTGCTTCTCCATGGGTATCTGGTAACCATGTATGTAGGGGTATAATCGGTGGTTTGACAGCATAAGCAATAAGGAAGCCCAAATAGGATATTATTTCTAATGTCACAGGATATGACTGATTAGCTAATCTGTCAAAATCCAATGTCGGTTCATTGGAACCATATAAACCCATACTTAGAACTCCTATTAAGAGAAAAATGGAACCCCCCGCAGTGTACAAATTAAACTTTGTAGCCGAGTACAAACGTTTCTTTCCTCCCCACATAGATAAAAGAAAGTAAACAGGAATTAATTCTAACTCCCACATGATAAAAAAAAGTAAAAGATCTCTTGAAGAAAATAATCCTATTTGACCACTGTACATTGCTAACATCAGGAAATAGAACAATCGTGAATTTCGAGTAACAGGCCAAGCTGCTAAAGTAGCTAAAGTAGTGATAAATCCTGTTAGTAAAATAGGTCCTATGGAAAGTTCGTCGATTCCCAGTCTCTAGTGAAAATTGAAAACATTTATCCATTTAGCATCCTCTTCTAATTGAATTAATGGATCATCCAATTGGAAATGATAACAGAAGACATAGGTTGTTATAAGGAGTTCTAACAAACAAATACATATAGTATACCATCTAAATATCTTATTCCCTTTATGAGGGAGAAAAAAAATTGAGGAACCCGCGAATATTGGCAAAACTACAAGTATTGTTAACCAAGGGAAATAACTCGTGATAAAGAAAAGATTCGTTTTGACCAAAAAGCCCGTGCTCAAGAAAATATATTCTTTTAAGCACGGGCTTTTATCGGTAAAAAGGAATCAAATGATTCAAGTGGAATTTATTATAACGTATCAATAAGATAGACCCATGCTGCGAGTTGTTTCATGCCATAAATAAACACGGACACTCAAAAAATCTGTTGGACAGGCAGATTCACATCTTTTACAACCTACACAGTCTTCCGTTCTTGGCGCGGAAGCAATTTACTTAGCTTTACATCCGTCCCAAGGTATCATTTCCAATACATCTGTGGGGCAGGCTCGTACACATTGAGTGCACCCTATACATGTATCATAAATTTTTACTGAATGTGACATTGGGTCTATAAATTCCAGTTTTGAACATAAAATATTTTCGATCTGGTAAAGTAAATAATAATAATAATAATAATAAGTTTATAATTATATAATTTATTATATATTTATATTTTCTTTATATATAGAAACCAGATGAATCAATGATTTATCAAAAAAAATCTTAGGAATCAAAATTTTTATAAATCTGTTCATCAGAAGGGACCAAGAGACTTTGATTTATCTTTCAACAACCATGATCATATGAGTCGCATGAATCACACGTGCAACTTCACGTTGACTAATGGATCGTCAATATTTCAATCTAAATATATATTGAAATATTAATATACATATTAGTATTATTTGTAAATAAATATGTAGGCTTATTTTATCAAACTTAGATCTTTGATTAAGTCAATAAGCAAGAATAATAGTAGTGGCCCGTACCGGTAGCATTCCCATTCAGGTTAAAGACTGATGGTCTCACACGTAGGTGGGGCTGGGCATGCTGATTAAGGTAAATAAGTAGCCAACAGAATAAAAAAAGTAAACTAAACGCATAATAAAAGATTAGACGTAGGGTCTAATATAATGGTAAGGTGCCCAAAGAGAATATGGATAAAGAGCCTAACGAAGCAGTTCATCGTAGATTTTTTGTACAGAAAGAGCACGTCCAATTTAGTTTTTTTGGGCTAGAAGGAAGTACAAGTCTTCATCGGGACGTGAGAATACTCTAGGATGGCCCTTTGGGGTAGGCCTAACAAAGCTGGACCCCCGGAGGCAGGTCTGTAGGTGTTCCATCAAGGGAGTATGCCTTGACTGCTTTTGCTATACAGGCCTAATGAAGCGGACCTTTGTAGGCAGTCAAAAGGTTGATGATGGAGTAGGATATTCATATGACACCGTACTCTAGTTTGTGAGTAGGTTACAGTGGGCAGGACCCATAAGGATAATCGCATGCGGGTATCAGCCATCATCAGTCAGAGCGAGTTTGGGAAAGACTAGAGTTAAACCAACATGCCAATGATTCTTTCACTATCGAGACATTGGATGAGGGGCACAGCCAATTGGATGTTTAGATTGTTTGCAGTAGGGCACAACCACTTAGCTCTTGAAAGGTCTTACGATTAGTTGAGGGGGGGCTGCCGCTTTGTTGTTCGACCTATGGGTTGACCCATGGGATCCTTTCTCATTTTTTTTTCGTTTTTCCGACTTCTTATTCTTCTCGTAACTTCTTCATATTAACTCGGATTTCGACAAGTTATATATGAAAATTGATCAGAAAATTGCCACGAACATAATGGTATAAGTTTCAAGCCCATATTCTGACAATTCCAAAAATGCTTATTTTCACTGTTTATTGTAATTTGATTGTTCAATTATCTAAAAATGCGGGGTGTTACATTCTCCCACCCTTTGGGAAATTTCATCCTCGAAATTTGACAAGGGTAAAACTATGTAATTCCTCGCTTCAATCACATCCATTTTGTGTACATCCAATTTTACAACCATCTGTGTCCTTGTGCAAAGTGTCATTCAATATAAAATATATGCATGTACATGAATTTCTAAGCGGTACCTCCTGTATGAATGCTTTTCTTCTTTAAAAACCCCTTTCTAAAATATGATGAACACATACTTAATACACTTGCAATTTTTATATGAATGCAATCTTTTGAAAACTCAAAACGTTTTTCATCCAATTTTTCCCACACTCCTACTGAATAGGGGCGTAGTTCAATGAATTTTATATCCAAATCTTACCACACAACTTTTAATATTCGAATTTCAGAAAAACATAATTTTTTCCAAACTCGATTTCTTATGCCAGAAAGAAGGTAGAAAACGGAAAACCTCACATTTACCGTTTTACTTTTGCGCCTCTTTCACCGTACTTGGAACTTACGCCGCTATTTTATAAAAATCTCGATTTTCTTTCCCAAGCAAATTTCACATAAGAAATTTTTTCTTTTCAAACTTTTCTATTGACGTTTATGTCGCTTTCTTTAAATTTTACTGTTTTTCTTTTAGTTACTTTTATCTGCTTTTGCTTTTCTTTTATTAGTAACATCCTATGTTCTTATTCTCTTCTTGTGAACATCACAAAAAAAGAGCATCATACTAATCATCACTGATTTACAACAAGAGGAACTAAATGCTTACATAGGAGCACAATCTCATAACTAAAAGAGAAAATAAGTCCTACTACAAAGCGATACTAGATAGGTAACTATAGAACTTAAACACAGCTATTATCTAGGGCTAGGAGGCCTAGGACTTTGTCCAACCTGACATAGAAAGGTCCTACTCTAGGAATCCAAGTAACTCATATGCTCCTCCTGCCGTCTATTACTCGTTACGAACTTATGCTGTGTTAAATAAGATCTATTCATCTCTTCCATTCCATACTCAAAATGGAATAACCAAGTCTCATTTACTGTAACGAATGAGGATTCCAATCTATGCAGTCTCTATCTAAAACGGCAACTAAGCTTGGGGAAATTTTCTCTTTACCTTTACCTTTCATTTTTCCCCAACTAAGGTCTACCTATCCCAACCACGTGTGTCTTACTATATTACTAATATCACTTTACTATTCTTCTATAGTCTACACACATGAAGCAACATTCCTAGGTTCTCACTAGTGTCCTATACACTTTATGGGAACTTTTATTATTACTACTAAAAGTAATCACTGCTATCTCCTACATAGCCTTACACTTTTCCCATCAAACCTAGGAAATGATTCTAATCTACTCCTTATTTAAAAGTTTGGTTTGGTATTTATCACGACTTTTCAAAAATTAAAGCTTTTAAATTTTTGAAACATCAAATCCCAAAATTCTTGCCTTTAAAGTGTTACTTTAAAGTTTCTATTAAATTCAAAGATACTTGGTTACTTAACATTTTATCTTTCTAGACTTGCATCTTACAGCTCTTTTGAATTTAATTTATTCCCCAAACCTAGATGGAAAAACTTACAAATTCTAAGTTCAAAACTTATTCCTCTTTTCCTTTTAAAGACCTAACAGCTTTCCAAAAAAAATTTGGATTTTTAAATTTAACTGTTTACTCGGTTTTTCTCTTCCAAAAACTTATTTACTTCACCATACCATTTTTCTTTAAAACATGCCTTGCTTGTCCTTAAAATTATTTTTTTCTTGACTTCCAAAAAATGTCATCACATGTTTTCAAAACATCTTCATTTCATAGATTTTCAAATTTACAAAAACTGGAGTAGATAAGAATAATCATTTTATCAAAAATCTGTTAACTTTATTACTCTTCCAATTACCTAACCTTGGAGGAGTTTCTAAATTACTACAAATGGGGACTTTCTACAAAGGAAAGCAACTAATGCACATAATCAATGGAAATATATGAAATTTCCATTGCTTAGCTTCCCTACTAAGGCTCTCTATAATATCTCTCCTAACTAACACTGTCTCTAATTATTACACTTCTTATTACACCTAATGGTTTTATACCTTAGTGTATTAGAACTACTTTCTCTTATGAGAAACCATTAACACTAAAACCTTCTATGAATCCTTTAAAAGAGGATTTCATGTTTATGTGAAATTACAAGGAACTTATTTTATATTTTATCGAAATAGGCTATAAAAAATACGGTGCTTTCCATACCTTGTACATCTCTTTCACGTATTCCTTAGAACTTGCACAAAACATCTTTGTTTGTAATTTGGTTTCATAGAATATTATATCATTATTCATTTCATTCCAATAGATTAAAGTATGTTTAATCTATATTCACTTACAATAGACATTTCCTATGTAATTTATCAATTTCCTAATATTTAACTTACATCTTTTTTTTTCAGAAGAACTCATTTTCAAAATTGTTTTAATATTTTCGTAACTAGAAAACATTTCCATATACTTATTTAAATAATAAGTAACCACTTTATTTCTATCCGTAGAAATTATCTTCAAAACACAATTTTATTTTGGTCAAAACAAGCGTTGCGTAAAACACCGTTACTACAATCCAAAAATACTAGTATATGGATTCAATTAAAATAAATATTAATAAATCTCATATGCTATGTAAAAACATTTCCTTTAGGAGTCACCTACTATAACAATAGTGTCATTGTCTATGCTTCTTTTATTTTTTCACAAAAACATCTATTACAATAATAAATGTTGTAACTTATGTTTTCGATACTTAACACACTCTAAGTTTTTATATTTAAAATCTTTGTTTACCTACAAAGATACTAGCGAGCTATACATGCTTTATAATTCTTCAAAAAGAATTTCACTTTTAACTAAATTTACATCATATAAAAATTCCAATTTAAATTTCATACCACTTTTTTTTAAAACCCAATATTTACTTCCTCAAACATATTAACAATTATATTTTTCAACTTTTCAATTCCAAAAGTTTCATTTTATTGGGCTAGACATAAAATGGATTTTCTTCTTATTACCCTAGGAATACCCTTCCTAAACCTTGGAAATCTCATTTCCTTACTAAAATCGCTTATTCCTTCCAAAACAAAAATACTCTCCCTACTATCCCTAGGGAACTTCCCCACTTCCTATAACATATGGATGCCAATCTTCTCTTAAAACATAGCTTATTGTACACTATAAATCGGCAATAACATAGGGCTCAACATCCTTGGGTCATCCCAAACCCAACTAGCAAACTATCCACAAATATACTTCTAAAAACTTTTCATATGTTAAAATCTATAATTGGGAACTGTTTGGATTTTAGTACATAATATATTTATATTTTATTCAAAAATACAAATACGTTCACTCATATTTCCTAATTTACTAAGGATCTACTAACCTAAACTCTGATACCAAATGTAACAAACCGAATTCCAGTGGGTCTAGATTTTTCGCAAAAATGCTAAAATCCAAGCCCACTGATGCCCGAGTTGGGGATCTGGTATCCTGCAAATAGGCAAAGATAAATATATCACAGCTCAAATAAGCATCTCACAGCGGAACTGACTAAAATATAATAGTAAATACTCGTCATGGTAATAACTTTTTCTGAACAAGTGTCTCAAAGCTGGAAAAATCTCTGCCATCTATCTAACCTGTGGGATGATATGAGGAGGGGGTCAGAACTAAAGTTCCGGTAAGTAGAAAAATTATACACTTCTAAGCATAATTCTACATATACCGTTCTATTTCCATTTTATGTTATATTAGGTTTATTGGGTTTATAATACCCTCACCTCTGTGCGTGAATCGTATCCATCTACTCTCTAGTAGATTAAGACCTAATAACCAATATATATATATATATATGTAGCTACATGCCCAAAGACCGCATCGATCCTAGGTACTACCCATAGTACTTCCATATCCTCCTTGAAAAGGACTCCATCGTCTCGCTACTAGAGCGTTCTGTAACTGTAACAACCCTAGTTTGGAGATTACCTGTTAAATAAAATTGGAGATTTTAAATTGTTTATTTGGAATAAACAAAAAAAATTGGGAATAAAAATGAGAGAATAAAGTTTAAAAGCTTTATTTTATTTGTTTGGGTTAATAATGAATGGAAAATGATTTTTATTTAGAGAAAATGGAATGATTTTATCAATTATTACTAATTACTTCTTTTAATAATTTTTAAACGAAGTATGTGATTTTTAAAGGGTGTTAATTTAAATAAAAAGATGGAATTTGGTTTAAATTGAGTTTTTATTTATAAAATTGAGTTTAAAAATGGTTTGTAATATTTTCTATGTAAGAAAATAATTTTTGTCGAATTTTAGAAGTTAAAAATGTAGACTTTTATATTTATTTGTGAAAATATGGTGTTTTTGTAACATAGAGGTTTTCAGTAATAAAATGTTTTTAAAAACTTCAAATTTTCTTTTTATATAATGTAAGATATTTTATTTCAAATGTGTGGAAGTTTACATAAATCGTTGTGTGAAAATTTGAAAGGAAATGTAATTTGTTTTGTAAAATAGTGTAAATATGAAGCCTTTTTTATTTAAGTGTGAATTAACTAACCTTAGCCATTTTATTTTCTTTTAATTAATGGGTCCAAGGCCCATTAGTGCTTAACCAGATGAGAAGGTGAGAAAAACAAATGCCCGTACGTTCATTTCTCACTTGCTCATCTTCCTCTTCAACCAGAAACAAAATACAGTAAACCCACCTCTTTAAAATTGCAAATCCAAGCTATTTCTTCAATTAAATTCAAGCAAATTGAAATCTTTTGTAATTTAGAGAGCAAATATAAGGTAATCTAACTCCAAACCATATAGTTTCATCAATTTTCTAATTTTAGTAGTTGATTTTTCTAATTTATAGTATGTTTGTTCTTGCATGCATTGTTTACCTCCTCTACAGGTTCCTATAGGTCTATATTCAAGCCAAAGCTTCTAACTTGAAGCCAAAATCTGAGCTTTTGCATTCATACAGCAAAGTGAGTTGTAATACTCAAAAATTCTAGCTGAGCCAAGCTCAAAATCGCCAAAAAATGTGAATAATTTGTTCTCCGTATAAATTTCCTGTAGCCGTTTTCTCTGTTTAAAAATCTGTTTCATATTGCTTCTTTGGAAGCCTGTAACTTTTGATTCCGGTAACGAAATGCTACCGGATTTCTTTCATTTGTTAGTTTGCATGTTGATCTTGGTTTCTGCAAATTTTGGTTGAAAAATATTGTCATTTGGATGTTCAAAACAGTGGTAGAAAATCAGCTCAAACCCATATTTTTGCATGTACACATTTTGTTGAGTTGCTGCAAACATGGCCTAAGTCCATGTTTGAGACAACAAATCTCTTTCATTTCTTGCTAAAATTCATCGGATCTTTTTTTTCTTGAAAGATAATGTTTTCTACTATGTGCATACTAATTTTCAGCTCAATATGAGGTCGTTTGGTCCTATGTTTCAGGCCTGTAAGTTGAACCCAAGATGGTTTTCAGGCCTGTAAGTTGAACCCAAGATGGTTTTCAGGCCTGGGCATATTTTTGTTATTTGAACTGTTGCAAACATGGCCTGAGTTCATGTTTGAGACAGCGTAACCTTTTCATTTCCAATCGGAATTCATTAATTCTTTATTTGTTTGAAAGCTGAAGGTTTCTAGTATGTGCATACTAATTTTCAGCTCAATATGAGGTTGTTTGATCCTCTGTTTTAGGCATGTAAGTTGAACCCACGATGGTTTTCAGACCTGGGCATATTTTTGTTTTTTTTAACTGTTGCAAACATGGCGTGTGTCCATGTTTGAGACAATGTAACCTTTTCACTTCCAGTCGGAATTTATTGATTCTTTTTTTAATTGAAAGCTGAAGT
The DNA here is from genome assembly GCA_030737815.1 of Allium fistulosum. NCBI lineage: Eukaryota > Viridiplantae > Streptophyta > Magnoliopsida > Asparagales > Amaryllidaceae > Allium > Allium fistulosum. The sequence continues at coordinate 894,817,297 of CM060907.1, read as the reverse complement.
TTTGTACTATATGCACACCAATTTTCAGTTTAATCAAATTTTGTTTGACCACCTGTTCCATGTCTGTAATTTGAACCTGAGAGGGTTTTAGACCTGGGCAGAATTCAACATGGCCTGAGTCCATGTTTGAGATTACATATCTTTAGCATTTCATATCGGAATTTAGTGAATCTTTTTCCAGTTCATAGATAAATTGTTTTACTTTATGTGTATCAAATTTTAGACCATTCCGAGGTTATTAAACCTTTCAAATTATGTCCGAAAGTCGAACCAGAAAAAGATTTCAGACCTGGGTATTGTTTTGCCTATGCATTTTTATGTTCTTTTTCCGTCCGACTTTTGACTTTTACTTCATGTTTTTATGATATTTTTGAAATGTTTTGAGAGCTATGATGCCTATCAATAGGTTAGCCAAGTTTTGATTTATTTGAAATTCAAATTTGAATTGAATTTGAGTGACGGTTTTGAGTGATTTCTTTGATTTCGAGCACGGATTTTTCCAAACGATTTTGAAATAATTTTTAAAATAAATTGGCATTAAAATAATTATTATATAATATTTTTAAATTATTTTAAGCTATAAAAAAAATCTATTTATTCTCTATAATAGGGGAATTTTCAAATATTGATTTCAAAATTGATTTCGGGAAAATGGTTTTAAAAGCTTGTTTTCTCAAGTAAATTTTTATATATAAAATACACGTTTTTGCACTATTTTTAGCGAATGAGAAGGAGAATTAAACGGTTTGGTAAAACACGTGGTATGGGACACGTGTGTTATCTTATCGGTTAATTCCTGACTTGTCTGTTTGATCGTTTTGACCTTCGGGTTGAGTTTACCGATGAGAAGAGGTAAACTTTTTACTACTTTGAGTGTGAAGTTTACTAGCGGTTAGTAAACCGTTTAGTGCGAACGTGTGGTATGGGACGCACGTTAATACTTTTCGGGTTACTATCCAAGAGTTTGTGACACATTTGCCATTGGGGCGTATTGCCAGTACTGGACCTTCGGGTCATTGCCATTACGGCATTTGCCATTGCGACGTATTTGTCATTGCGACGTATTTGTCTTAGAGATGTTTTGCCATTGCGGCGTATTTGCCATTGTGATGTATTTGCCTTCGAGCGAGGTACCTATTTGAGAAAACAGTACTTGGCAGGCTTCGGCCAAATGCACGTGCAAATTTTTGAGATGATTTTATTAATATTTGTGATTTCCAAGTGTATCGCTCTTACATTGTTGGCCTTTCTAACCATTTGAGATATTATATATAGTGATTACCTTTTTGGGAATTTGAACTCTTTTAAGTTCTATCATTGAGATTTGGGTTGCCTACACTAGCTGTAACAACCCGCATATTTTACGATTTTATATTTAAAATGTTTTATTTAAATATAACGTCGTTAGTCGGATTTAAGTCCGAAATGTCGCTTTTTGCAAACGGTCGAATTAGGACTCGGGACCACTTCCATTGAGTCCAAAGTGGCGTTTGCGACTTTTTTGAGTATAAGCATCGATATGTTTGGAGTAGTTGAATTTTGCTATTTCCTAAGTGGCATTTTGGGTTTGGGTTTCACCCAACTCATCCTATACCCTAACTTAGCACCCTCTCCTCTCCATTCACTCAATTCATTTCCTAAAAACTCAAGCTCAACTGAAAATGGGGAAAGAGAATGGGAAATAGAAATTCCAAGCCCTAGTTTCCTCTTGCAAACTCAAATTCTTGCTCCAAAATCAAAGAGAACCTTAGGTAAGCCTTCTCTTCACCCTCTCCATCTCTCTCTCTCTCTCTCTCCAATTTCAGAAATTTCCTATAACCTAATTTAGGAAATACTTGTTTTGATCTTAGATTGGAGCTTGTAGAGTAGAAGTGAAGAGTGGTTGATCTTTTCCTTGCATTTGAGCTTCTCATCTTTGTTTTTTAGTTAAAAAGGTGAGTTTTTGAACTCACATCTACTTCTCTTGTTATCATTGATGTTAGGTATGAATTCCTAACACGTATTCATGTTCATTTGCTTTTGGTTTGAATTGATTTGGTGAACATTTCAATTTTTAGTGTTTTGAAGTCAAAAACTCTAAAAATCCTAGCTTTGATGTATGAACATGTTTTTGGAGGTGTATTGAAGAGCCAATAGGGCTGAGTTGTCGATTGGCATAAACTCCTAGCGCCCATTGCTCGTCCGATCGCAAATTGGAAGAGTTTGCTCTTCATTTGAATAGGTTGAAAAACAGTCCCAGTGCCAGTCAGTCGACTGGCCTCTGCAGTCAGTCAACTGGCTGTAGAAAATGAAAGTTTCTGGGACTGTCTGCATAAACTGGAAGTCTCTATTTTCTGCAGTCAGTCGACTGGACTCTACAGTCAGTCGACTGACTGGATGAAACGAAAGTTTCGGGTTTCTAGATCAGTCGACTGGCCTCTTGTATCGAACGCGATTTTTTGTCGCTCGAAAATCGACATTAATACGTCCACTGTATCAACTGCCGAGCAATCGAATGCCGGAAAACCGAATTGTTATGGAGAAAAAGAAGAGGTAGAAGAAGACAGAAGGAAAAGAAAGAAGAAATAACAGAAAAACACAGAAACAGAACAATATCAGAATCTCACATTCGCAGCGAAACAACATATAATAGATAAATGAATAATCTTCAAATCAAAAAGGACTATATCATTTTATACATTACATCATCAGAGTTTACAACAACAATATACAACACAACGCTGGACAATTATATGAACTTGTCCATATACAGAATACACAGCGGAAAAGATAATATCATACAAAAGTGATACGTCTCGCCATCCAGCTCGCCCATGAGCTCCACAGCATCTCCTGAATCCAGAATGACCTGATAACCTGACTCTAGACTGCCCGTGTGGAAATTGGTGGGCACCCAGAGTTTAGGAAGGAAACAATAAACTCCAGGTCAGTCATGGTGACTGGTGTGAAAACTTAAAACAGTTTATCTTTAAAACAACAACAACAAAGGAAGTAGAAATATTCGCAATGCCTTTGGAAAATGAAACTACCATAAGACCTCCCGCTACACATACAATGCAAACGCAGAATTGGAGGAGATTTCTTCTTATGATAGTCAAACATGCTTACTACGCAAAATCATCGATATTATTATTATTAGTGCATAGTGCAGAAAACATTTCAAAAGTATAATATTAATCTTAGCCAACATACGACCAGTATCGTATGCCTACTATAGCTACCATCTAAACAGTGGTGACCACCATAAGTAAATGGCAGGTTCTACAACTAAAACCGTACAAGGTTCGTATTGGAAAATGGATTTCCAACAAATGGTCAGGCTAAGGAACTTCCTATGCCACGTAGGAACGCCTCTGGCGGGACACTCCGAGAGACAACCTTCTCTTTGCCAAAACAAGGCCGGTTACTCCCTTCTCGAGCAGTAAACCTGAGATATGCCACACCCGGTCCTTTGGGACCTTTATCCGAGCGCTCGGTAATCAACATCACACATAATAAATAAAGTGTGTCCACATGGGTAAGTATCTGGGCTCCATACCATGATACTACCCATTTCCAGAAGGAATGGTCATACCCTAGGGAAGCTACCCCTGAAACCTTGCCGCATCTTTCCTGTTTCGACCATTTCCGGGTTGTAAGGTCTGACGAAGTCTCATCCACAAAGCTACGCTTTTTCACAAAGCGACGCTTTGATCACAAATGATCAATAAATGATCATCACACAGCAACACTCAGCATGCCACATTACCAAATTGGGAATATATCGCTGATAAATTTCAACTACATAACCTCTGAGCTCGTACGTCTCAGAGAAGGGTGTTAAACTAAGAGAATAAATTCTCCGCCACCAAACAGAAATGTATTTGAAAGAAATCAGCTTTATATCTCAAAATGTAATGTCACACACATAACCATACAAGTCTGTTCCGGGTTCGAAAAGAATCGAAGGCACTTCCAAAGAAGTCCTTGCAATCCGGGTATTCACAATCCCGATAAAACTTCCCATCACAAAGGAAATCTCAATACCGTAGCTAATGGTGTAGAGACAATCGATAGGTCATTCTATCATTTTCACAAATAACCGGTCTTCACCACCGGTCTTCAATACGATCCATATCGTCGTATCACTAATTCGGAATGGGTTATATGACACAAAGGTCTTTTCCCGGCTAACCCGAATAGTGAGCACAATATTTAAAACATATGGATATAGGGATTTCCATTAAGTCACAACTTATTACCCAAATCCTTTCCTTTAAATGGTTTAACAAATTACCATTTTAAATCTTTAAACAAAAAGATTTACTTCACAAAGTTTCATTTACAGATTTCCAAATCAATTTCCATTTACATTGAATTAACCCATTAATTCTTCAAATTAAGATTTAATTTATAGCTTTCAAAACTATTCACAATTCAAGTCTTTTATAATATAAAAGATACACCTTTTGAAATACTCTTTTATTTCAAAATAAAGTTTAATTATCGTTACAAAGGTTAATTCATAGTTTTCCAAACTATTTACAATTTCATTTCGACTTGAGATGTTTCGATACAAATTGGAAATCTCTTCACTTTATGAAAGCCATTTTTATTTGAAAACGGATAGTTTTCGTTTTGGGAAAAACTGGTTACATTTATATAGGTTAAAGCCATTCAAGTATAAATTTGAATTATAAATTTAAATTTTCCCAAGACCATATTTTAATTGGTTAAAAACCATAAAAACACCTTTTATACTTATAAAATCTTTTAAACCAAAATTCCCAATTCATTAAATTCAATTTCAAAATATTGAATTCAAAATTTAAATCAAATGATTTAAATTCCAATTTTATTAAGTTATTTAAAATAACTTTTATTTCTGAAACTCATTTTCAAAAACTTTCAATTCCAATTCCAAAACTATTTTGGATTCAAAAACTCAATTTTCCAGAATTGATAAAAATCTGCGACTTAACCGATTTCCACGTGAAATCCACATTGTGTGTGTATTGTGTAGTCCACGGGTTTAACACAATAGTGCAACAACATCCAATCATCACAGATCAAATATAACAATATAATTGATAAGCAGTATAAATTATAACGCTTATCTTCCATCCACAGATCACAGATATATCATATATCACAAATAAATAAATCACAGATCGCAATACAAAACAGGATATATCACGAAACATCACACATCAAAGATGTCAAACAATTTAACATCCAATATAATCCAAACATCCTTAGATAGGATTAATATAATCATCTGATAATTTTAAATCAGATAAATTTTTAATAAATCAATTTTACTAGTTAAAGTAAAATTAATAATCAATTAATTTCAAATTTATTTTTTCAAATTTATTTCAAAACACCAAATCAAATTTCCAAACATTTAAAAATATTTCCCCTTTAAAATGAATTTCTTTATCTCTTCAAATCTATTTAAAAATCCCAAATTTAGATAAATTCTTCAGTTTATAGATAATATTTCCGAAATCCATTTTATTAAGCCTTTTTCCCATATTTGAAATTAAATCCAATATAATTCAAAAAAAAAATTATCTTAAAAACTCCTTTTAAATTTATCTAATTATCAAAAATAAATTTTTCGACAAATTTTTCAACTTATATTTCAAAAATACAATTTTATTTATTTTCGGTATCCAACGATACCAAAAATATATTTGGCTAAATTATAGCCGTCACAATTTCAATCACAAAATATAATCACACGGCGATTATAATAGTCAACACACAATATTGTAATAAATTCAAATATTTGAGGAATCCAGGCCGATCCCTCCAACCTGTTTCCCTGCATCCACAGATGTTAGCACAATACCAATTTCACATCTAAGTGAAATATCGCGGTATATGAGATTTATAAAATACTATCCGCTATTATGCGGCGCAATAGGGTAACAGCCGCTATATAATGCGGGAAATCAACTCCAAATACATATATAATACCAATTCCACTTCAACGTGAAATTATCGCGGTACATGTTTTTAATAAATAACCTCCGCTTAATATACGGCGTATAGGGTCTATTTAACACAATAGATAACAGTCATCATCCAATTCACACAATTAACACTATCAACAATTTTAAATCCTAACTATTTAAAATTTAAATCGAAACAAAATATTCGATTGAGTGAGAAGTTCTCACCTTGCATTCAATAACGGTTGCAGCGTTTTATTTCAAATAAAATTAAACGCGCGTTTAATTTTACTCAAAATTTTCACTGACTCCAATTGACTCCAAATCAGTTGCATTGCGTAGAGCTCATCGAGACGATTCCAATGCATTTTGTTTCGTAATTTTCCGACCTCGTATCAAGCAGATATGATATTTTAAAGTTTAAACAATTTAATATAAACAAATTTACAAATTTCTTTTATTATTTTTCACAACCTTTAATCTAGGCCACACGTTTAAACCAAGCAAATCATGGCCGTGACTAGCATCTTCTTCCCCAGGCTATTTCACGCGAGATGAACCCATAGCTCACGTACATCATCTACTTGCCCCGCCTACCTCGTCGACATTCACGACGATCGACGACCACCAAATTGAAGCCCAATTCCGCGCCCACCTTCACCATGAGTCATGCTCGACTCGGTCAACTACAAGCCTCAGAAATTGCATGCGAAGGGCGAACGAACGCGAGCAGTTTCATCGTCGATGGTGACTTTCTGGCGATCGCAGCCGTATGGATCTGTAGATCTTGCAATGCTCTCTAAGTTTGTAGTTGATCGTTTGTTGAATTATTTCACGGATGGGAAGAAATTGGAGGAAGAAGTTTGGAAGATTTCAGCCATTGAAATGTTATTAGTGCCGGCTGAAGATAGGGTTAGGGTTTGCTTGAAAAAATGAAATGTGGAGGTCTTTTATAGAAAATTCTCAAATTACTATTCATTGAAAATTTTCCGAACTCCAAATCGAGCGTGCCGGCTGGTGTTTCTAAGGTTTACCCTGCGTTCCGAACACAATGGAACATGTTTCAGAAGCTAATCGTATGTGAGAGTTACGGAAATAAACAATCAAATTTAAATTAAACTGATTTAAACCGATTTCGATTCGTTTTGGCTTGCCCCGGACAAACGGTAAATCCGATTGACACGAAATTTGAAACCATACAATAATATAATATTACGGATCCGATGAAACTAGTTTTGTCGAAATCCGAGACTGTTCGAAAAATGACTATTTTAACTCGCCAAATTAATATTAAAACAATTTCGATGCGTTTGGAGCTGCCACGGTCAAACCACAACTCCGATTGCTACGAAAATTGAAATCCGATAATAACAAACTATTATGGATCCAATAGAACTAGTTTCGTCCAATTCTGAGACTGTTCGAAAAATGGCTAATTTCACTAGTCGATTAAATATTAAAATATTCAATTTTCACAGATTAACTCTAAATTCAATTTTAAAAGTTCTATAACATCACTATAACTTCAACATGATTTTATATAACTTTATAAATCATTTTTATTCACATTAAACCCAATTTCCAATATTTCTGGAATTTCAACTATTAAATTATCGATTTAATTATCCAATTAAATCCAGATATTCGAAATTAAAATTTTTCGACTTATTAATTCTACTTATTAATATTTAAAATCAATTAAATATTATGAATTTTAATGACAGAAATTCTGGGTCGTTACAATCTTCCCCCCCCCCCTAAAAGAATTTCGTCCTCGAAATTGCAAAGTAAGAAAAATGCCTCAAATTCATTAACTTCTTAAAAATCCACTTTGTGAAAAAAATTTATATTCACCTTTTTCAAAACCTTTAACTTCAACCAAAACAATGGTTTTCATTTTCTAGTTCAATTCCTATATTTTCATTACAATTTGTAAATTGACTTTTCATTAACAAAAATTTTCAAAATTTTTCTAACGCCTTAAATTTTCAGAAAAATTCGCCAGCGTCTCCTTTGCACGGTTCAATCGTAGTAGGATCACAATAGACATAAATATATATACATCGACCCACCCGGTCGGAAAAGCAGAAAAACAGTTCATATTTCCTATTTTTATTGCGTAGGCGTACCTTTTTAGCATTTTTAAGCAAAGCAGTTATTTATTTAGCATTTTAGCGCGACCCAATCAACCGAACGGCAGCCATGGCACCTGTACTTACTCAATTTAAACACGTAAGTAACATATATATAAAGTGATTAACAATTTACTCTTTTAAATAACTACAACATATGCATATTAAAAGAAATGCATACTAAACAAGGTTTATAAGCAACTTATTGTTTGTACCAAAAATGGGCACAACACTCTTCGGAAGTCTTTGAAGAGATAAACGCGCAGAATGAAAATTAAAACTGTGGATTATCTAACAAAAACTCCAAATAACAAAAAGTAAATTGCGCAGAAGACAGCGATTTAGAGTGGTTCGGCGTTTCGCCTACGTCCACTATGAAGTTTGATGATTTTATTGCTCGATTACTTGAAGGTTACAGCAGTTTATAAGGCAATACAACTGAATTTAATTGCTAAGCGTCAATCTAAAGCAGCGGCGGTGTTCTGGAGTAGATCTGGCAGAATCTGGGCGCTCTTCAGTACTTAGAATTCTCCGACCCCTTTTCTGAATGACCAGGGGCTCTATTTATAGGTGTAGGAGGCTGATATTTCGCCTAAATTGAGGGGAGACCAGTTCTGGCGCGTGAGGGGGCCCACATGGCCGAAATCTGGAGATCCGGGCCCACTTTGGGATCGATTCGACCCTTGGTTCGAATCGATCAAGAAATCATCCAATCGAGCTGAAATTTGGTGTGAACATTCTTCATCATGTGCTTAAGCTTTTGTGAAAATTTCATGTCATTTGGAATTGTAGAACTCGAGTTATGATCGATTCAATGTTGCTTTTCTGGAGAACAGGGATACTTCGAATCGATCTTAGGTCGAATCGATTCGGTCGACTCGATGCTTGCTGCGACGTGGCGAGCGTATCTCGCCTCGGTCCGTTTTGTACTCCTGTTTGACTGGGTCGAATCCATGGCTTGGATTCGAAGATGGTGGAGTCGAGGACTCCCAGTTGAGTGGTTTCGAAGACGTTCAACTCGAGGACTTCCAGTTGAGTGGATTCGAAGACGTTCGACTCGAGGACTCCCAGTTGAGTGGATTCGAAGACGTTCGACTCGAGGACTTCCAGTTGAGTGGATTCGAAGATGTTCGACTCGAGGACTTCCAGTTGAGTGGATTCGAAGACATTCGACTCGAGGACTTCCAGTTGAGTGGATTCGAAGATGGTGGAGTCGAGGGCGAACTATATCTCCTGGATTCGAACGAGAGCTTATATGCTGATGGAGTCGAAGCAAAGGAGGGCTGATGGAGTCGAGGCAATGGAAGTTCGATGGATTCGAACTGGTTCCTGGCCAATGGATTCGATCATAGGTTTTGCCTATGGATTCGAACTAAGGGTGGCCTACTCCATCTTTTGTCGACGATATCTTGAGCATACGAACTCGGATTGACTTGAAACTTGGATCGTTGGTTCCCACGGCTTTGCTTGACGTGCCTTATCAATTGTAGCCCGATCCGGACTTGAACAAATTTCATCGATATCCGTAGCGATCCTTACGTGTAACCGACTTCCGAGACGATCTGTCACCGGTATCTAGCCAAGTCCTTGGTGTCACGGCCTTGCCAAAAGGCGGGATAACATTTGCCCCCCAAAGTACGTCTTGTGTAAACATGACGTGCTTTGAAAAGCTACAGTCCCTTATTGAACAACGATCACATGCTTTGTCGAAAATTGTCTTCTTTGCTGTCGTAATCAATCGTTGTATGATCATGATTGACTGTTAGGCTTTTGAGTCATGACGAGATGAACATCTGATTCCTGTTGACAATAAAGACCAAAACATTAGTCAAAAATTACGTGCATACGTGTATTATCTTGACCTTGGTTAACGTTGCGTGATCGCAAGTTGTTGTCCGTTCGGTTCGCTATCGAAATCTACATCGGTCCTCTCCTAAACCGATTTGAGATTTGAGTTAAAACATAGCGTTTAAGATTGTCTATGATCATCCTCTCGTATTGATCCTCTCCTGAATCGGTACAAGAGTGGACAAGCAATTTTTCATATGGAAACGATTCGTCCATTTGACTGGTGGTATTTGATGGATTCGAAGCTATGTTTCTTGATCCGCTTCGAGTTGAGGGTTTCGAAGTGGGTACTTTGAATCGATGGTTCTCCGAATCAATATTGCGTGGATTCGAAGTTCTCTGAGTTGGTGGGTCCGGAATTGATGGATTCGAACGTGGTCGTTCGAATCGATGGTGTCGTACGTTCCCTTGACTCTTCTGACGTTGTGCTTCGAATCGATGAAGCTTCTCATTGATATTGTATGGATGGATTTAGAGGTGTGGATTCGAAGATGATTTGTAACCTACGTACTTCTGGGGTTCGAATCGTTGAAACCATCCTGTCAGCTTCGAATCGAAGGATGCTTTCTTGTGATCGATTCGAAGATACTCGTTCGAATCGATGGGCTGGAGCCGTTTTCACCGGTTGTACCTGACCGGGATGCGAATCGTCTCGCAATCCCCTATATATACCGGGATCTTTTTCACTTCCATTTTTTACTTTTTTACTGTTGCGAGAGCTGTTTCTTCGAATCGTCTTCCAGAGCTAAACTGACGTGCCTACCGCGAATCGATCGAACTCATCCACGCTTCCACTCGAAATCAAAACAGGTACTCAATGGATCGATTCGAGATGAGAAAAATAAACTATTTTCGCCTTAGAAAAACTCTAAGGAGTGACAAGATCTGAACGAAATGGGTCGACTCGATGGAGTCGAGGAGTGATGTCTTTTGGGTTACAGCGATTAGAGCGTCGTTTCCCGTTGCTTTGCATCGATCCAGGAACAAACGATCTTCGAATCGATCTCAAGGGCAAGGTTCCGAATCGATGAATTGGAGGGAAAGGGCATCGAATTGATCGATTCGAAGTAATGCTATCCAGATCGATTCGAAGGAACTGAATATTGATCGATTCGAAGTAGCGTCGAGCTCACGGATTCGAAGTGCTTCTCCATCATAAGGTTACATCGAGTCGAACCATATGGATTCGAAGTGTCTGGAATCAAACTCCATCGATTCGACCCTCATCGATTCATGTCGATGGATTCGAACGCCTTCGTCCCCTGAGACCATTGTTCTTATGATTTGCTCCATCATCCGAACTACGACCAACTTCAGGTTGTACTCTGACGAACATAATGAACTTTAGCATAATCGACTCCGACGAGCTTCGGCCTTGCATAATCGACCTTGACTGAAAGATTTAAACTTGAATTTCCTTTGAGGCTCGTCGATGAAACTATGACTTAACTAAAATTTCAACAGACTTAAACTTGCATTGGTTGATAGCACTTGGATGGTGTGGAAGTGACGGTCAGCGATGACGGTCGTTTTCCTTCTCAAATTCCCAAGATATGTTGTACGAACATCTTGCTTTATTCTGCTAAATTTGCTTAAGTGACGCACAACACTTGCACTGCACGACACGTTCATTCACACTACACTGGGGCACGCACGGGCTAGTTATGAACTTAACGTTGCTTTCTGATGAGCTAGCTAATTATGGAATCTTCGAGCTCCCAACAACAAGAGGTACAGAGCTCGACTCCTCCGGTGCTTGAGATTCCCGATATCCCTGCCGATGTAATCGATCCGGCTCCAGACGAATTGCTAGAGGCTATATTTATCGAGGACCCCGTTGATTCGGTTCAGTCTAACATCTCTGAATCCTTATTGGGACGAATATGCCTAAAGCATAACATATCTCTGGGTGACGTATTATTGCCCAGTGCCACTGATAGACCGCACAATCCGCCTGAAGGATATACAGCATTCTACCGTCATGCTTGTGCGGCTGGAACTCTTCCTCCTTTCAATCAATATATCAGAGGGATGCTATCATATTTAGGAATCGCTCCTTCACAACTTCATCCCAACGGGCACGCGTTGCTGAACAGTGCCTTTATCATATTTATGGACTGTCTCTTTCGCCCGTCGAGGCCCTCCGAGATCAGACACATATTCAACTTCAAGAGCAGGGGTGATAGCCCGTCGTTTACATTTTTGGAGGCAGTTAGAAATTGCCAAGTTGTAGTTGGAGCTTGGACTCGACTGAGCTATTTCAAGAATGAATGGTTCTACGTTCGGTGCCCTCCGGGTTTCGCTAGGCGATGGTTGTCTAGACGTAAGCGTCTTAACCTGTTTCCTTGACCAATAGCTCTTCGATGTTAAAATTGACATTTCATTCCTTTTACAGCTATTATCTCTAGGCCCGATGGAGGGCGTTTCAAGGGTACCGTCCGGAATCTTCAAGAAGTCCCAAGCGAGCTGAGGCATATTGACTCGGTGCTGAACGACTACAACTTAAGAGTCCTTGGTTTGATCGACATCAATCAAAGCATAGTTGTTGAAGGCTTTGCAAAGTCTGCCTCCAAGAAGGGAGATAGGAAGAAGACCAAGAAGAAAAAAGTGAAGAAGTCACTCGGAATCAGAATAATTGAGGCGGGTGATGAAGAAAGAACCCACACAGATTCAGAGCCGATGGCTGATCTCTCGGGAAACTTTGAAGAATCGGGAGAAAAACGGAAAGGCAAGGCCGCCGTTTCCAAAAAACTTAAGTCCAAGGGGGGAAAATCTGTAGATGCGTTTCTTCCCGCTTCCGGGGTCATGATTTCTGAGGCCGCCCCTTCTCATTCGAGAGATTCTTTCAAAGGGCTAGACGATATTCCTATCCCAGATTATATATCGATTTCTCATGATCCCGGGTTGGAGGAATTTCAAGATGTTCTAAACGTGAATGAGCCCTTTCCTTTAAATGCGGTCAACACTTCCGGTCGGTTTTGGGGGTTTACACATTTACACACACTTCCACGGCACTTCATGACTTTTGCATAGTAAACATTGCTTTATGGGATTTTAAACCGTAATTCTTTCTTATCGCAGGTGAGATGTCAGGACGCGGCTCCACTCTAGATAGGCTTCGGAATGTGCGCCAATCTTCTCCATTTTACGATTCCCGTAGGAGAGAGACAGATAGGGATCATGGGCGAGGCTATTCGAGTCAAGAACGTTATGATAGAGACAGAGATTACTCGCGTAACCGTTCTGGCTATGATTACTCTGACAGAGACCGGGGATACCAGTACCGACCCCGATCTCATTCTCCTCCGCCTCCCAGGGCTCCAGTAGACCTCCCAGGGCCATCTCATCAACAACAGTTGCCTTCTCAATCTTCTCGGCCTGATGCTCAACGGCCAAGAATGGAACCAACGGCAGCCGCTATAATTGAACAAGCTCCGGCTGAGTTGACAAGCGAGGGAGCTGCTAAACTCGCCCAAATGAAAATGACTACCCTGAAATTTGCATGGATGGCTATATCTTCCCTCCTAACTTTAAAAGAATCCCTCCGGAAGCTGAGACCACCGCTCATAGTTATATCCATGACTTCTATGCTCAGTATAAGGAGTGGTACAAGGCAGCCGTGAAGGCTTCTAGAGTAGCTTTTGATAGGGCGAAGATCATTGCTGAACGTGATGCTGAAATTGCTAAACAGAAACGCATCATTGAAGTTCTTCAATCTGAAATGGAGACGTCCCGGAGTTCTGAACTTCAAGCCCTCCAGAAAGACGAGGACGCCGTGGCCAAAATGGCTAGGATGCAACAAGAACATTGCGCCACGGTAGAAGAGATGGGCCACCGCAACACCACCGTTGCAGCTGAGCGAGACTCAGCCGTTAAAGAGCTGAACGAGCTCAAGGCCAAATTCGCTGAAATGGTGAAGGATAAGGATGATGCGAACGCCACTGCTCAAGAGGCTTGCAACCAAGCAGTATCTCTCAGGGCCGAACTTGCTGCGGTGGCGGCCAAGTCCAAGTCTGCGGAAGCAGAAATCCAGGAAAAGATTTTGGAGGAGAGGTCCAGGCTGGACGCTGAGTTCGACGATCTCCTTGTCACGTACAACGCTAATGTGCTGGAACATAGAAATTTAGCGTGGCTGGGAGATGACTCCATGATTTTGTACAATGCCTGGACCCGGTTGGTGAGTGAGAAGAAAGCAGTGCATCCAGATGAAACATTTGACGACTTTGAGCTGGAGATGCGTTTGCTCACCGAGGATGAGAGGAAGACCCTTCATGAGGTGGTGATCTCTATGGCGAAAGAAAAGCTTGGCGTTCAATCTTTAGAGACAGGCGAAGGTTCAGGGACCGCGCATCACGAGGCAAGTGTTGGAGCCGTAATCCCAACATTGCCCGAAACCACTGGTGCGGTAGATCCCCAATCTGTTCCTACATATAATCCTGACCAACCGTTATTATCTTCTGCCGATGATTCCACCCATGTTTCGGTCCAGACCAAGGAAGGTATTTGAACGCTTCTCGTAGTTTAGTCGTGAAAAACCTTAAGCAACACACTTGGCTAACAATCTTCGTTTTGTCGCATTTCAGTGACTGAAGTCGTTGTTTCTGCGCCTCTTGCTCTATCAGTTCCACATCAAACACAAGGGGTTGTCTTTATTGAAGCCATCACGACTTCTACCTTGATCGGCGAAGAGGGAGATGCAAATATGTTTTCTTTCAGCGCTCAGATGATTGAGGAGCTTCTCAATGAACCCATCGATCCCTCTGCTAACCCGTCCGATGCTGTGAGTGAGGCTGCTCCGGCCGTCAGTTTACCTATGCCCGCTATTGGCACATCCGATGCGGCCCAAGTATCTCGTGAGGACGACGTTATTGCTGAGATTGCTGCCGAGATGGCAGCAGGGAATGTTGGTGCTAGTCCGCCCGGGCCTGCCCCGTTAATGGTGATTTCGCCGGGCGGTACTGTATTGATCGAGACCGCTCCTGTCCCTCCTCCTGCTACTACTCCCATGCCTCCAGCTCGACCTCCTAGGAGAACTTCCGTCACCTCTAGTTCTGAGGAAGACGTTGACATCATATCGCTGTCGGAGGGCAAGCCTGAAAAGAGTAAGCGGTTGAGGAGAAAATCGGGCAGCGGATCGGGTGGAGCTACCCCGAAGAAGAAGATAAGGAAGAAGAAAGATTGAACTCTTTCTTTAAATCTTTGTTGTGTAGGGTAGCATTTTGTTGATTCTTCTATAGCCGTGTATAGAAGTGGATTCGGCTCCCACTAGTAGCAATTTCTTGAACCATTTTGTAATCAGATTCTTTTTGTTGATAGTAGAAATGAAAATCTATTCCCTTTCTGTCTTCAACTTGTTATGTGTTATGGTCCTGCCCCCAGTATTGGGGATTAGTGTGGAGTTGATGCATGTTTATACTCCGCCTTGCGCTCTGGGAGTACGGAGTTAGATGAATGTTTATACTCCGCCTCGCACTCTAGGAGTACGGAGTTAGTTAATGTTTATACTCCAGTTCGCGCTCTCGGAAGCTGGAGTTTGTTGGTATTTATACCCAGCTCGCGCTCTCGGAGTACTCTGGGGTTTTAGGAAAATGTTTATACTCCGCCTCGCACTCTGGGAGTACGGAGTTAGTTAAAACGTTTGTACCCAGCTCGCGCTCTCGGAGTACTCTGGGATTTAGGAAAATGTTTATACTCCGCCTCGCACTTTGGGAGTACGGAGTTAGTTAAAAAGTTTGTACCCAGCTCGCGCTCTCGAAGTACTCTGGGATTTTGGAAAATGTTTATACTCCGCCTCGCACTCTGGGAGTACGAAGTTAGTTAAAACGTTTGTACCCAGCTCGCGCTCTCGGAGTACTCTGGGATTTAGGAAAATGTTTATACTCCGCCTCGCACTCTGGGAGTACGGAGTTAGTTAATGTTTATACTCCAGTTCGCGCTCTCGGAAGCTGGAGTTTGTTGATATTTATACCCAGCTCGCGCTCTCAGAGTTCTCTGGGATTTTAGGAAAATGTTTATACTCCGCCTCGTACTCTGGGAGTACGGAGTTGATTAAAAGGTTGTCGTGTATCAACCCATTTCCGGCCTGATGTGATGGCTTGCCCCCGAGCTCGGGTTCCATTTGGAGAGTGGTTGATTGCTTCATAGCCACTCCCTTCTTGAATAAATCCCATTGTGTGATGGAATTTAGCTCTTCGTGCATCGTGATGTTGTACATTGTATTTAATGAATCACAGCTCTGGCTCAAAGAGATGGCATTTTATTGCTGAAATAAGAGAACATGGCAAAGTCAGTTGCCTTATTACAAATTCTAATTTCGAAATGCAGAAACAAATTCTAAAACAGAATTTAAACTAAATAGATAAACATAGCCTGTTATGTGCGATAGCGACAAAGTCTTTCGCTATCCAGGGCCTTTGGGGAAGCTAGACCATCAGCGGTCGTCATCTCATATGCATCATCCCCGAGCTCTTGTTTAATCTCATGTGATCCCTTCCATGTTGGTTTCATGTGTAGTAGCGCTGGGTATTCTTTTTTAATGACAATCTCATTGCGTTCAAAAGTTTTAAGTCGGTCCTCGGCATTGCGTAATCGGGCGACTCGTTTTCGGCGTATGACTGTTCTCAAGTCAACCTGATCGCCTTGGATGACTCCAACTCCGTTGATGGTAGGGAACTTCAAGGTCAAGCACCACGGGGCAATTACGGCTCTGAATTCAGTAAGGGTAGGTCGTCCTAAGAAAGCGTTGTATGGCGAGACTATGTTCAACACAGTGAACTGTAATGTTCGAACTCTCCTATGTTCCTTAGATCCCAACCTAACTGGTAACTTCACCACCCCAATAGGTACGGTAGAGCTACCGTTGAATCCATGGAGGTGAGTTTGGCAAGGTTCCAAATCCCTGGGATTCATCCTCATTTGATTATAAGCATGTATAAAAAGGATATTCACAGAGCTCCCGCAGTCAATTAGTATCCTCTTCATCCAAGCTGGACCTACTTGTGCCGATATCACGAGTGGGTCAGTAGTCGGGCTTCCGACATAATCAGTATCGTTGTCTCGGAAAGTGATGTCGTTAATTGTCGCTCTCTTTCGTTTGGTCGAAGGTTTATTGTCCAAGTTATCATCGTACTCAAAGTCTGTTCGTCTAGCCAAGTTGTTATATGATTTCATTTCTCCCCAGCTTCGCTTCGCTGTACGAGGACTATCACTTACAACATTAATTACCAGTCTTCCTCCGACACGACCCGGTTCTTCCTGTCTTTCTGGATTCTGTTCATGATTTTGATTTGAGGGACCCGCTCCTTCAGACTGCGGTGCCCGCACAAACTTATCTAACTTCCTCTCTCTGATCAACTTCCCAATAAGGTCCTGCAAGTGCCGACATTCATTGGTGTTGTGGCCATAACTTTCGTGGAATCTACAGAACTTGCCTGTTTGAATCTGCCTCTCCGACGATTGCTTCGGAGCCGGCCTCTTGTATTGCATAGTATTGCAAGTCTGTAGGTACACATTTTCCAACGATGTATTCAATGGTGTGTAATTATCGAACATTGGAGCCTCATGTCGTGGACCCCGATTTGGATCTCTTTTCTTATTCTGACCATTGTTACCTCTTGGCTGCGTTTGCTTGTTCTGTATGTTCAATTGAACTTTTCCGGAATTGTCACCGGACTGTTTTACTGCTACATTGCTCTGTATTCCTTCGCTCCTGGGTTCCTCATCGTCCTGCTTCCTAGACTGTTTCGCATCCTCTTGCCATAAGAATTGTGCGGCTTTGGAGTAGAAACGGTCCAACGATGCGGGTGGTTTTCCCGCTAACCAGTTTCCAAATTCAGAATCAGGGTCAATCCCCTTTGTCAATGCCATTAAGATTGAGTTATCGTTGGGGTTACTAATCTCCACACATGCCGCATGGAATCTCTCTAAGTAACGCCTTAGCGTTTCCCCACGAGCTTGGGTAACACTGGACAAGGTGTTGACATCTTTGGGTCTAGCGACATGCATGCGAAATTGTTCAACAAATTTCTTAGCCAGTTGATCAAATGAAGAGATAGACCTAGGTGGCAATCTTGTGAACCACATCGTTGCGATCCCACCTAGAGAGATGGGGAAACTTCGACATTTTACTGCGTCATCGGCCCTCGCGGCGCTCATTGACCATTCATATTTCAAGATGTGTTGATTGGGATCAGAATTTCCTTCGTACATAGGAAGGGTTGGCATTCTGAATTGCCGGGGAGGTTCAGCACTCAGTATCTCGTCTGTGAAGGGAGTGTGACTACGGGAAAGTCCCCAGTCATCGTTGGTAAGGCCTTGGCTTTCGCGGATCATCTGACGTATCATAGTCGAGATGTCTGGCATTGCTACATTTTGAGCTTGCCGAGCTAAGGTGTGGTCGGGTTCCACAGCGCGAGTTCGGACCGGGCGCTGTCGACGGTCCAAATTTTGCCTCCTTGGCTCAGCGTCCTCCAAGACGTACGGTTCAGGAGTACGCCCACGTTGCCGATTATTTGGCTCTGAAAGATTTCGGGTATCAACCCTTGTTTCTATTGTGGCAGCTGCGGCATGATTGTCCGTGGTATGCTGTGTAGTAGGGCCTCCTTGTGTGGAGGGCCCGGCCTGAAAGCTGGTAGACGGTCCTGCCCTCAACTGTCCAATAGTTAAAGCGGGTTGATATCCGGTCGTTTGTGCATGACTCCCGTCTAATCGAGGACGGGTAGATCTGTGATAGTAGTCTGATGAAGCAGAACTTTCAGTGGATGAGCGGGAAACATCATTCCTTCTGGACCTCCTACGGCCCTGGCGGTTCAGTTGGTTTGTCAATTCGATATTGGCACGCAACTGTTCGGCTAATTGCTGCCGACTCTGAGTCAGCTCTTGTAGCAATACTTGGAATTCTTGTCTAGTGACTGCCCCAGACGGATCTGAGTGGGCAGTGTTGTCTTGGTTGGATGGCTGCTGTTGAGCAGGATTCTGTCCATCCCTACCTTCTTGTCCAGCAGCTGTAGAAGTGGTTCTCGTGCTAACTATTTTGAATGATGAATCCTTTTCCTAGATTTTATGCAAATCTGAGTAGAATGGAAGGACTGTGAATCAAAGATCTGGATCTTCCTCTTGGATTTGTGCAATCCGGTATCGATGGTAGATCCAAGGAGCAGGAGAAAAAAGCTGGTTTTTTCTCAGTGAAAGCACCAAAGTGTTTGTACCAAAAATGGGCACAACACTCTTCGGAAGTCTTTGAAGAGATAAACGCGCAGAATGAAAATTAAAACTGTGGATTATCTAACAAAAACTCCAAATAACAAAAAGTAAATTGCGCAGAAGACAGCGATTTAGAGTGGTTCGGCGTTTCGCCTACGTCCACTATGAAGTTTGATGATTTTATTGCTCGATTACTTGAAGGTTACAGCAGTTTATAAGGCAATACAACTGAATTTAATTGCTAAGCGTCAATCTAAAGCAGCGGCGGTGTTCTGGAGTAGATCTGGCAGAATCTGGGCGCTCTTCAGTACTTAGAATTCTCCGACCCCTTTTCTGAATGACCAGGGGCTCTATTTATAGGTGTAGGAGGCTGATATTTCGCCTAAATTGAGGGGAGACCAGTTCTGGCGCGTGAGGGGGCCCACATGGCCGAAATCTGGAGATCTGGGCCCACTTTGGGATCGATTCGACCCTTGGTTCGAATCGATCAAGAAATCATCCAATCGAGCTAAAATTTGGTGTGAACATTCTTCATCATGTGCTTAAGCTTTTGTGAAAATTTCATGTCATTTGGAATTGTAGAACTCGAGTTATAATCGATTCAATGTTGCTTTTCTGGAGAACAGGGATACTTCGAATCGATCTTAGGTCGAATCGATTCGGTCGACTCGATGCTTGCTGCGACGTGGCGAGCGTATCTCGCCTCGGTCCGTTTTGTACTCCTGTTTGACTGGGTCGAATCCATGGCTTGGATTCGAAGATGGTGGAGTCGAGGACTCCCAGTTGAGTGGTTTCGAAGACGTTCAACTCGAGGACTTCCAGTTGAGTGGATTCGAAGACGTTCGACTCGAGGACTCCCAGTTGAGTGGATTCGAAGACGTTCGACTCGAGGACTTCCAGTTGAGTGGATTCGAAGATGTTCGACTCGAGGACTTCCAGTTGAGTGGATTCGAAGATGTTCGACTCGAGGACTTCCAGTTGAGTGGATTCGAAGATGGTGGAGTCGAGGGCGAACTATATCTCCTGGATTCGAACGAGAGCTTCTATGCTGATGGAGTCGAAGCAAAGGAGGGCTGATGGAGTCGAGGCAATGGAAGTTCGATGGATTCGAACTGGTTCCTGGCCAATGGATTCGATCATAGGTTTTGCCTATGGATTCGAATTAAGGGTGGCCTACTCCATCTTTTGTCGATGATATCTTGAGCATACGAACTCGGATTGACTTGAAACTTGGATCGTTGGTTCCCACGGCTTTGCTTGACGTGCCTTATCAATTGTAGCCCGATCCGGACTTGAACAAATTTCATCGATATCCGTAGCGATCCTTACGTGTAACCGACTTCCGAGACGATCTGTCACCGGTATCTAGCCAAGTCCTTGGTGTCACGGCCTTGCCAAAAGGCGGGATAACACTTATATAATTTCGACATTACTTGTAATTGTTTACAACCAATTCATATACAATGACTTTCAATTATTCATTTTCAATTAGTTCATATTCACTAATTTACATTCAAGTTGGTTCACTTTCAATTTGGATTCAATTACATAACTTTCATACGTTAGCTTTCCATTTGATTAATTCAATTACATATGAATTTCTATACAATCAACTAACAATCAAATAACAACCAATGCCATTCAATCACAACCAAATTAATTTAATTTACATTACTTACATTTAATTTGGTTCAACACTTTTAATTCCAATTGGTTTAATATTAAATTGGCTTTCATTCAATTTATTCAACTTCCAATTTATTAGCTTTTAATGAATTAACACTTACATCCATTATTCTATATCAATTTATTTACATTCAATTGATTAACACTAGTTCAATTCAATTGCTAATTCATTTAACAAATAAAGTTGAATTTTATTTATATAACTCAAGTTCATATTCATTTAATAAATTCACTTTATTATTTCACTTTGACACCAAAATCAACTTCATTCCATATTACTTAAGCTATATCTCATTTCAACATCATTTGTTTACTTAACATAAATTTCCACTTATAAATCTAATTCAGATTCCAATTCTAAAGTAAATTCTATTTAACTTTTACCAAAGTCAAATTTCATATCATATTTAACAAAATTGTTTAACCATTTTTATCATTTGGTTTCATTTACATCTTCTCATTTTAGAAGTTATACAACTTATTTATTTAACTTCCAAATCATATATAAGTATAAAACTCATTTCACTTATATGTATCAATCTCAATTTGGATTTTTAATTTCAAATTTATTTATCACAACAAAACTCCAATTTTTTTCAATTTATTATGGTAGCAAATCAATCACATAGAAACTCGAAAATGATACTGATGATGCTGCAGTCATCACCCCTATTATTTCCCAGCAATAATAGTGAATTCAGTGCTTATTATTCTTTCAAAAATTTTCTTTTATTTATAAATCACATTTATAAATCCTATTCTCATATAATTTCACTATTTAATTTTTCTTATACAGATTATTTCACAATTGTAAATCATTTTAATTATAATTCCATACTTAATAATTCATTTTCTTATATACTTCATTCTTTTACAATTGTTGTTTTTATTTTGATTATTCAAACAACTTTCATTAATTTATATATATTCGCATTTTCAACAACCAAACAATCAATTTATATACACTTTAATAATTCTGAAAAATTATTTCCTTTATATACAAAATATACCAAGGCAAAATTATTTCATTTACCCAATTTAAAATGATACTATGTCGACTTGCCTCGTTTAAGTGTTTAGAAACCAATATCGATAATATGGCGTCCCAAATACCGACCAGAATTCATAAACAGCTCAACGGATAAGCAAACACAATATAAAAAATTTTTATATTCACTAACAAATACGCGCTCATATCTATTATTACACTCACACTCATTCTAGAGTACTACTGACTCTATCTCTAATGAGTAACACCCAACAGAGCCAAGGTTGTCACTTAACCATATGCTATGATACCAAATGTGATGATCCGAAGACAGTGGGGACCGGTAGGCTTTGCAACCATCCCAGACCCACCGTGGCATACACTGGTACCTCGCAGTTGCTTTTACGGCCAGCCTCTCGACTGTCACAACCAACCCCTCCCACTCAGGGACATGTAGGGGTAAGAGTCTCCCGTTCGCCACCAAACTGCGAAGCTAGAACCCCCTAGCATGCTGTAATATAGCAAATGCGATCCATATCGTCGTATCACTAATTCAGAATGGGTTATGTTGTTTCTGATTATCGTTTTTGATAATTAGATATTTGTTGATTTGAGATTTCTGATTATTGTTTTTTGATAATTAGATATTTGATGTTTTCTGATTATCGTTTTTGATAATCAGATATTTGTTGATTTGAGATTTTTGATTATCGTTTTTGATAATTAGATAATTGTTGATTTGAGATTTCTGATTATCGTTTTTGATAATTAGATATTTGTTGATTTGTGATTTCTGATTATCGTTTTGATAATCAAATATTTGTTGTTTCTGATTATCGTTTTTGATAGTTAGATATTTGTTGATTTGTGATTTCTGATTATCGTTTTTGATAATCGGATATTTGTTATTTCTGATTATCGTTTTTGATAATTAGATATTTGTTGATTTGAGATTTCTGATTATTGTTTTTTGATAATTAGATATTTAAGATTTGATTATCGTTTTTGATAACTAAATGTTTGTTGATTTGAGATTTAATGATCGTATCGGTAATTAAATAATTGTTGATATGAGATTTGATGATTTCTGATTATCGTTTTTTATAATTAGATATTTGTTGATTTGTGATTTCTGATTATCGTTTTTGATAATCGGATATTTGTTGTTTCTGATTATCATTTTTGATAATTAGATATTTGTTGATTTGAGATTTCTGATTATTGTTTTTTGATAATTAGATATTTGATGTTTTCTGATTATCGTTTTTGATAATTAAATATTTGTTGATTTGAGATTTGATTATCGTTTTTTATAATTAAATATTTGTTGATTTGAGATTTGATTATCGTTTTTGATAACTAAATATTTGTTGACTTGAGAATTGATTGTCGTTTTGTTAATTAGATAGTTGTGTTTTCTGATTATCGTTTTGATAATCAGATATGTGCTAGTTTTGCTGATTATGAAATTTTCTAGTCTCTAATTGATTCTAGAGTATGCTGATTTTATTGAATTGCTATCTTCTATCTACTTTTGTTGATAGTTAGAGTTGCTGATTATGAAGTTTGTGTTTTCTAGTTAATTGTTGGATAACTAGATGTTTGCAGTTTTGCAAATTGTGATTTGTGCTTTCTAATCATCTTTGTTGATAATTAGATTTTGCTGTTTTCTAATTATCGTATCGACAATTAGATATTGTTGTTTTAAGATTTCTGTATTTCTGAATATCTAATTGGTAATTGAATATTGCCGATGATTGCATTTATTCAATTTTGTTGTTTTCTGATTATCTATTTGATAGTTAGATTTTGTTGAGAATTTGTGAAATTCTTTTATGGAATTAAAAGATTTCTTTGACGTTTGTATTCTCGACTTCTACTTTTCTAGCTTAACCAGTTTATGTTAGAAAAATAATGGTTATAGACAACTTTAATTATGAAAATTGTGGGGACGCAATTTTTATAAGGAGGGGAGTCTGTAACAACCCGGGGTTTTTGCATCGATTTAATATCGTCATTAAACGATTAATCTGCTAGTTAATTGCTCATTTGAGTTTTTAATCGGTTGAAATCCTTTTGAAAAATGGTTAAAAGTTATGTGGGCTTTAATTAAATATACCTTTCTATTTTAATTGGCCCATTTGTTTGATGAAGTGAAAATACTCACTACCGTTTTCCCCTTTTTATTGGCATTCATTCGACCCGTTCCTTTTTCATTTGCATTCGTTCGGAAACCTAATCGAAAACAAAGAAAAGAAAATATGGCGGCTCGATTCTCTCCCTCGTTCGATCAAATTAGGGCTCCGATCAAATTCGTGGTGCCACGACTTCGAGTTGCTCGAGCGAACGATGATTCCTTGTCGATCATTCATCGCGAAGAGCTCCGCCAGGCTTCAATTCTCATTGAAAGAGGTGAGTAATTTAATTACTCACATCTAATTCGACTGTGCTTCAGTAGTTCGATTTGGTTTAATGTTGATGATTTCTATGAGTTTATCGAGTTCGTATAATTTGACGAATTCCGGTTTTGATGATTTTTAATTTGAGTTTGACGATGTGTTTTGTTCGACTTTGGCTTTGCGTTTGTAACTTTAAACTGCTTGCCGATGAGACTTCTATTTTATAGGGTTTGAAACCCTTATTTTCGTTCGTAAGAATTTGTTTGAATTTATAAATCGATATGTCTCGGCCTGACTTTGTTTATGTGTTATTTCTGAGGCACTGGCTCATTTTGAAATTCGACTTGTATCTTGCTGACTTGATAAATTCAGATTGAATTTTGGTCTTGACTTTGGTAATGGTTGACTCCGGCCATTTGAATTGATTTCTGGACTTTGCGATGTTTGAACATACGAGTTTTGTTTTCCTCTGTGACTTCGGCATTGACACTGCTAGTTTGAAATCCCCCTGTCTTTGTTCGCAACTGCTATGACTTATATTGCTTTAGAAGAACTGTCTGGGTATAAGTATACATGTGTGACCTGGTGGCAATGTTGTTTCATTTGTTATCTGACTGTTGAGGCAGTGCCATTGACATTCGAGTCTTCATTCGATAGTTGTATTTACCTTGAATTCCATGTTGACTTCACCTTGAATCCTTTTTGTAGTTGATGTCTTCTTGTACGTGTCTTCACTGTGTAGTTGACTCATCCATGTATATGTGTAGCTTGGTTGCATAGATACTTCACTGTGTTCATGCAGTTGAGTTTGATACTGGTCTGGTTTGCTTGCATATCATGATTGGGTTGAGTTTGCTACCTTCGTATATGCATCATATTCACTGAGTCATGTTTAGTCTCCTTGTAGTCTGACGTGTGTACATTGAAGTCAGTTCCATTGTAAGTTTGAGTTGTTTTGTTAAGCTTTTATCCACTGTTCCTTCATATATGTGCATATATACGATGTGTGTATGAATGTATCGTTGAGTCTACACTTGCAATTACAGTCCCTATACATCACTGTTTCATTTGAAGTCTGACACTTCACCATTGACAGTTTCATTTCATTTGAAACTGGGTAACTTGTCACTGTATTTGTTTTATGATGTATCTTTGAATTGTTTTCAAAACTGTTGAAGTTGTGTGCTGTTTCAAGTTGGTTTGAATAGTAGAATTGCTCGGTCACCTGTTCATTCGAGTCTGCGTATATGTGCATACATACGCTTGTAGGTGTGTATGCATATATTATTGGACTGGGACTGAGTGTGAGTTATTTTAAGTGTGGCCTTGTGCCTTGGTGCCCTTGAAATATTTCCAGTTTGATTTTTCACTTGTATATGATCTGGAGTATTCGGTGGACTTTGGTCATTTGGTTTTTGTGAATTTGTTGGTTTCTTGATTTTGGTTGCCTTTATATTCTGTTTCACCTAATGACATTCCTTTGGTGCAGTCTTATGGTCGAGCTATACCATGATTTTTGACCTGTGCACGACTTTGATATTTTTGTATGTGCATATCATCTTATCAGTTTGGATGAACTTGCCGTACATTTGTGGTCACTATTACTTGTTGTATTTTGATACTAGTTTGTACATGCTGTTTCAGTTGCAGTTTTCATTTTGATGTTCATTCATTGATTGAACTTCATATATCTATATACACCATTGTCCATGATTTGGTGATATTGTAATTTGGGTTTGGTTCCATTTGTTTGATGTCTTCATGCTATGCATATGTTATTGAGTTTGGGGTTTTCCTGTTCGCATGTGGTCTTGTCGATGCTCCGGTCATACTGCATACCTGACTGATACCACATTGAGCTCTAGTTTCATTTTGATTGATCATTAGCTCGGGTTTTGTTCTTGGAGTCTCTGTTCGACCATTTGATAGTATTTGGTCTGGACATTGTTGTATTATGGCTTGTACATTGTTTTGTACATTGAGTTGAATCCAGCTTAATCGCTCAGATTTGACCTTGTGTTGGTTTCTACTTCTTCCCTGTCATGGCGAGGTAGTGCACGCGTGCGTGTACTGCAACCACACAGTATTGACGTTTTAATTGATATTTCAATTATTTGAATTATTTTGTGTTCAATTCAATATTTGGGAATTTTATTTGATTTAGTTCGATTGATCATTTTGTTGTGTCTAATTATCTATTCGATAATTAGATTCTGAGTTTCTAATTATTATTTAATAATTGGATTTTTTGTTAATTGTCGTTTAGACGATTCAGTTGTTTTCAAAATTATCTTCATTGATAATCCTTTTATTTATCTTGTTGATGCTTTGGAATTGCTGATTTGTTGTTTAACACTGTTTAGTGTTATATCAGCCGTTATCCGATTCTCTTAGCGAGGAGTTGGATATACGAGATTTCTGTGACTGTCGTCTATTTGATATTTGATTATTATTACTTCTGTGCATTAATAACTGAGTTTGAATTAGACTGACCCGTGTATTATTTTCTTTTGAATTTAATACTCGGGTCAGACCCGAGTTATTTCAGGTTGTAGATCTTGCTTTGGGTTGCTGTTTGAGCTATGAAGAATTTTCATATCTTTTGGAGTAGTCGTGTCATAGTATAGGTTGATATGTATTCATGTATATTAGTTGATAATGTACTTGTATATATAACTTCTAGAGTCGACAGTTGTAGTTGTATCATATGTATTGTGTCAAATGTATTGTAACTGACATCAGTTATATATATATGAGACTTTTGTTATCTGTGTTCCGCATTTTTATTATCTGTGTTTGTTTGCACAAAAAATGGACAAACACCTCAAAGTTGTATGATTTAGTAGATCTTATGTTGTTCTTAGTGATTTGAGTGATTTGTGTTAATATATGAAAAGCAGGGGCTAAACTGTAAAAAGACACGTAGATTTATAGTGGTTCAGCCTGAATGTGCCAACGTCCACTTTATATGTTATTTCTCTCTTGTTCTTCAGATTACAAGTACAAAACTTTGATACAAGTAAAAGAAAGTTGTTTGAAAGTTCTGTCCATGCTTGAGCTCTCAAACTTGTCCCCATTGTTGTACCCCTGCCCCTCTATTTATAGTGTGTGGCTGGGGGTAGGGGTCTAGGATGTGTATAGTTGCTGATGGGCCTGGGCTGACATGATCTGGCCTGGTACGTCTTGGTTCGGCATCGCTTGGTTCGGAGATGGTTGGAGTGTAGAGTGGACCGGTAGTTGCTTGGACCGGTGGTGGGATGGTGAGGTTGGTCCGGTGTGGTATGTTGAGCAAGGTGCTTGGTTCGGTGGTGAGTGAGCAGCTTGGTTCGGCGAAGCTTGGAGGTGCGTTGGTTCGGTGGTGAGTGAGCAGCTTGGTTCGGCGAAGCTTGGAGGTGCGTTGGTTCGGTGGTGAGTGAGCAGCTTGGTTCGGCAAAGCTTGGAGGGTGGTCCGGCTTACTTAGTGGACCGGCTTACTCGGTTCGGTAATGGGATGGAAAGGCCTTGGTTTGGTGATGGGGGAGATGGTATTTGGTTCGGCAAAGACCGGATGAAATATATCCAACACTTGCCCCCCAAAGTGGGGTACGTGCTTGTATGTGCCGCACTTTGTTTTCTTGTAGCTGAGATAGCTTCATTCGGTCTTGGGTGTGCAGAACCGGTTGGTCCGGACGACTTGTTTTGCTTATAAATAGAGGCTTTAGGTTACTGTTATCCTTTATCATTTTGAGATAGCTGAACCAACCTGATTACCGAACCAACCTGAGTACCGAACCAGGTATGTTTGAATGCCGAATGGGCCTATAAATTTGATACCGACTGAACCTTCGCATCTATCCTACTGAATGAACCTTTGCATCTGACCTACCGAATGAACCTTTGCATCTATCCTACCGAATGAACCTTTGCATCCACTTGTTTACATCCTCCGTTCTAACAGTACGCTTTTAATGTTGCAGATAAATGTCTCGAAAAGCAGAAACTCGCTCAGATAAAAAGAAGTCCCAGGGTAAAGGAGAATCTTCCACAGTGCCCCCTGCTCAGCCAGGGCCGGAACGTCACGGATCTACCCCGAGATCACTAGTGGACGGGTACGGTCCTCAAGAGCTTCTGAACTCCCCGCCCGATTGCTTTCCCAGCTCCCTTAAGGAAGAGTAGCTTGATGTCATCTCCCGTTCTTTCGGAATTGATAGGGCACGTATGCTGTTGCCAGGGAGAGAAGTTATGCCATATGACCCTCCCGAAGGGTACTTTGCCTACAGCAGATACCACTGTATGTGTGGTGCCATCCCGCCTCTTAATGCTTGGGTAACCAGCTTCCTTACATATCTAAAGGTGGCCTCATTCCAGCTTCAACCCAACTCCTATGCTATACTGGTGTGCCTCTTTATCATCTTCCAGAGGAAGTATGGGCATGCTCCTTCCAACCGGGAGATCCGGTACTTATATAATCTGAGGGGCTATAAGAAGGGGTCCTCATACATCAGCCTGGAGTCAGCGGTAACCTTCAAGTCGGTCTTGGATCTGTATTCTAAATACAGCATGTTCAAGAAGGAGTGGTTCTTCGTCAGGGACGACTCTGTTTCTATTCGGCGTTTCACCTCTGGATGTAAGTTGATGCTTTATTTATAATTTTCACTCTGACTGCGATGCTCCTTCTCATACGTTTTCATTTTTGCTAGCAACAGGTGGCTTTGCGGTTGTGGAGACTGATCGCCTGGTTCAGACGGCGGCTGAGATAGAAGCTATCCTCGGGAGAGATAGATCAGCTGCCTACCTGATCAGAAACGCGACCTTTCTGGAGTATAACTTGATCCTTCCACAGCAGTCAGTAGTCAAGCTGAGGGAAACGGCGGAGGAGAGGGCGGCTGCTCAGGCCAAGGGAGGTGTCACGGTAGAGAGTGGCAAGAGGAAGCCTTTCACAAAACCTCCAGCCGTCGGAGGTAAGAAACTTAAGAAGTCGGACGGTCCTTCCCCCAGCAATTGTCCACTTACCCAGGGGGAGGAAGACGTAGAGGAGGAGAGAGGTGAGGGTGGAGATGACCGGGAAGGTGGTGATGGTATCGGGGCCTTGCTTCCTGGGCAAGCGGGCGAGATTCAGGAGTGGATGGATGATGCATTCCACCAAGCTTTCGAAGGGCTGGACGAAGAAATGGCTTTGGTAAAGAAATCCAGGAAAGCTGATAAGGCCAGGACCGGTGCAGGCGAGTCTTCTCAAACTATTCCAGCCAAGGTGGCTCCGACGACTCAAGGTGAACTTTTGACTCCTGCAGGCTCCATTTATGATAGGGACTTATTGCAGTATCCTACTCCTCCCCAGGGTTTGTATAACAAATGTGTTTCCTTTCCTCTTTCAACTTTTAATTTGCCGCGTTTCTCAAATTATGGATCAATGTAAGTTTGTGACACTTGTTCTTCATATCAGGAGCAGGTAAAACGTCTAAGGCCTCAGATCTTCGGCACAGGCTTGAACAATACAAGCTCTCCAAAGCTTCCGCCAAGCCGAAGCCTTCAACCCACAGTCCCGGGGATGTAGTCGGCTACCGTCCTCTTCTCGGGGTTATTGAAGAGGGCATTCAAAAGAGAAAGAGAAGCCATCCCTTAAGCGAATCTTCACTTGGTCCTCAGCCCCCGGTTCAGCCTCTTCATGATATCACGGAGGAGGATACTGAATTCGTACTCTCTCCGCACCCGTCTGAAAATCCTACCGTCACTCAGATTGATCAACTGACTTGGCTCGGAATCCATTTGCGGGTCATCCTGACCTGGATCCAAGGTCCCATGATATTACCTTGGACGAGGTCACCGGTGAGCATCTTCTTCCCCGCAATCCCATGGTACGGGTGCTCGATGAGGCTAAGTCCTTAGATCTCGACTTACTCACTACTCGGATAATTACTATGGGAGACGAGGCCAAGGCTAATATTGATCGGGTGGCGGAGGAGACTAAGAAGCTGATGGGGCATCATGCCCGGCTGGTTAAGGCCGGAGAGGAGATTGGGAGTGCCAACATCCGACTACGATTGGTGGTTTCGGATCAGGCCAAATAGCTTGCGGATCAGGCCATTCAGATTTCTCAGCATGAGGCTGCTTCTAGACGACTAAAGAAAACCATGGAGGAGGCCAGCCGGGCCGAACTACGGAAAATGGAAGCTACTTGCAGGGAACGGATCGACATGGCCATTGCCACGGTGGACAAGGTTCGGAAAGCGGATCTTGAGTAGGTGGAGGAGCTATCCGGGAAACTTGAAGCGGCAGAGCTCGCTCAAGCCAAGTTGAGGGAGGAGATGGAGGCGATGCGGAAATCCCTTCTGGCTGATTGCTTGAGATACCGATCGGAGAGAGATGCCGCTGTTGAAAGGTTGTCGACTTCCGAGGCCCGGATGAGGGAGTTTGAGGAGAATGAGGGGATGATGGACGACATGCTGCAGGATATGTACTTTCGCACTTGGAAGCAGGGCAGCTTATCTTGGATGGACGACTACCCCCGGGTTATGGCTAGGATTTACCTCAGGGCTCTAGAGGAGGCCAAGGCTGAGGCAGATAAAGAGGGTGGAGCGGCTTTTAGGATGGATGTGGTCACCGCTCAGTTTACCAAGGAAGAGAAGAAAGCGGTGAAAGAGGGGATGCGGCTGTTCGCGGTTGAAGAGGCAGGTGTGGAAGTAGGAGATGACGACCAAGACGATCAAGGGGAAGTTGCTGGTAATCTCTACTCCACTAGTTTCCTCTTTTGTTAACTCTGTTGCTCATCACTAATGATTTCTTTTTATGACCGGACAGGTGGGCAACAGGTCAAGGACAAGACTCCAACGCAGCCGGCTCCCTGATTAGACCTGGAAAATTCTTTTTGTAGACTTGACATGGCTGTATATGTTAGTCTTAAAACAGTAGAGTAGCTTTTAGGTTGTAATATTTTGCTACTTGTAATAAATAGCTCTATTCTTGACGTGTAATTCTTTAACTTAAGCTGATTTTATCGTTTTTTGAATGTTTTTTTTTGCCATTCCGACATGTCGTATGAGAAATATAGCTATGCATATTCTTGTGATCAAAAAGTGTTCGATGTCAGAATCTTGTTTTGAAACATAATTTTGTGACTTGCAATGTTAGTGTGAGGTGTGAATAAATTAAAGTCGTGTGTTTACATATGAAAGAAAAGAAATACCGCCCTTTATATTTTGCTTGTAGATGGCAGCTTTGAATGTTCTGTGTGATCGATTTAGGGGATGCGTTCCAATATCTTGCTGCGAATATCCACTTCCATTAGTGAGTGTCTCCTGTTCTGTGTCCTGTACTTCAAGAATTGTTACAGAGGATAGGAGAAGAGTTTCTCAAGTAAAATTGAAATATGTGAAAAACTAAAACTTCCAATCACGGAAGGCCTTCGATGCGCTTAAGTTCGTGGAAAACGGGTTTTGTAGTCACTTTCCCTAGCTGTGGGTCTTGGAGACATTTGTCACCCATCTTACGCCTCCGCGGGGAGTTAATTCTTTTTTACCACAGCCGCACTTAAGACACATCGGAGCCGAGATTGCGCACAGTAATTACCCGGGCCATTATGGCCCGTAATCGTGGATATTATTCGATTTACTGTGGCTGGCTAGCGTGGGTGCCGATCGTCAACTGTGAACTGCCCCTGGCTGGCCACACCTTATGTTGGGGCTTATAGTCGGTTCACAGTTGCCGGCGAGCCGAACGCCATAATGAGCTGCCTCGGCTATAGTCGGCCTTCTCGGTGGCTTATAATCGGCTCATTACAGTTGGCTTTAAGGGCCGTCGTGAGCAATGAGTTAACCCGCAACAGAGGGATGCCGGAGCAAAAGTGTCTCATTGGCGAGGGCATAGATTCGCATAGTACCTGTTAGGTCTTGTCCAGATGAAGTTGCGCTGCGGAGTGCTTTGAGTTGAAACACTATACGCATAGCATTTTGTTCAACAGAAAAGGATAAAGTTAACAAGCAGCCAAGATATAAAGGAACAAGTTAAAAAAGAGACAAGGTTTTTTAAAGTGGTTCGGCATGAAAAGGCCTACGTCCACTGATTCTCTTTGTTAATTCACTTCATATGGGCAGTACAAGTTAAGAAAAGTATCGACGGAGGTGCTGGATGTTCCATGCCCTCTGGAACACCTCTCCGTCCACTGTTGAAAAAATATAAGCTCCATTGTGGAGATCTTTATGAATTACATATGGTCCATCCCAGATCGGGTCTAGTGCTCCGGGGCGAGGGAAGATTCGCTTGAGGACAAGATCCCCTTCTTGTAAGGTACGATGCTTGACTCTGGAGTTGTATTGCGCTGCCACTTTCTGCTTGTGGGCTGCTGCTTTGAGGACTGCATCATTTCTTCTCTCCTCAACTAGATCCAAAGACATGTGGAGGAGTTCTTCATTCTCCTCTGGGTTATAGTGGATCCTACGGTGGGAAGGCACAATGGTTTCAACTGGGAGCATAGCCTCCGATCCGTATGCCAAAGAGAAAGGAGTGTGCCCCGTTGATGTTCTGAAAGATGTGCGGTAGGCCCACAGTGCCGTAGGGAGTTCATCCACCCAAGCGCCCTTTGACTTTTCGAGCTTCTTTTTGATTAGAGTTTTCAGAATTTTGTTGACGGCTTCGACTTATCCGTTAGCCTGGGGATACGCTACGGATGAGAAGCTTTTGTGAATTCCGTGCTCTTGGCACCAGTTGGCGAATTCCTCGCTGTCAAACTGAAGCCCATTGTCTGATATGATTTTGAGTGGGACTCCGTACCTGCACAGGACATTTTTGATCAAGAAGTTAATAACTTTTGCTGAAGATACTTTATTCAAGGGTTCCGCTTCCACCCATTTGGTGAAATAGTCGACTGCCACTATAGCATATTTGGCCCCGCCTCGGCCCATTGGTAGCTCGCCGATTAAGTCAATTCCCCATATTGCGAAGGGCCAAGGGCTGGTCATTTGAGTAATCTCAGTTGTTGGTAGTCGCGGAATCTTAGCAAACTTCTGGCATCTGTCACACCTTTTGACGAAATCTAGGGCATCCTTGCTTAAGGTGGGCCAGAAATATCCATATCGGAGTATCTTTTTTGCTAATGTTTGCCCTCCGGTGTGATCTCCGCAGCTCCCCTGATGGATGTTGGACAAGATTTCCTTGGCTTCCCTCCCGGTGACACACCTTAATAATGGGTTAGAGAATCCGCGCCGATAGAGGATGTCTTCTTGTATTGTGTAGCGGGATGCTTTCCTTAAGATTTTCTTGACTTCGTTACGCCCGTGGGGTAGTGTGCCATTTTGTAGGTAGTCTCGGATGGGAGTCATCCAAGTTGCTTCTTCGGTTGCAGCTATCAGATTCACTTGCTCAAAACTTGGGGTCAGTTGCTTTGAGATGGTTACTGCCCCGAAGATGGCGACGTCTCTTACACTTGCTTGCTTTGCCAATTCGTCGGCCTCTTGGTTCTCTTCCCGAAGGATGTGTTTGACTAAGTAGTGGTCCAATCGGCTGAGAAGTGACTTGGTCTTCTTTAAATATGCTATGAGTCGTTCTACTCGAGCTTGGAATTCTCCTAGTATTTGATTAACAATAAGTTGAGAATCGCTGTGAAGACACAAAGAATTGGCTCCGATTTCTATGGCAAGTTCTAGTCCGGCTATTACTGCTTCATATTCTGCATCGTTGTTGGTGGCAGCGAACTCCAACCTTATAGCATAGTGCAGCTTGTTTTCCTTGGGAGTGATTATTACCACACCTGCCCCCGAGCCTTGTTCGTTCGATGCGCCATCCACAAAGAGATTCCACTTGATGTCTTTTGCTATTTCCAATTGCTCCTTATCTTCGTTGGTAGTGAATTCTGCAATGAAATCAGCCATGGCTTGTCCCTTGATGGCGGTGCGAGAGTGATAGGTGATATCATACTGACTTAGTTCAATGCACCATTTAAGTAGTCGCCCAGAAGTGTCGGGACGATGGAGTACCTACCTCAGTGGTCAGAACTTTGATGGAATGGGACTGGAAGTAATGACGTAGTTTCCGTGAGGTGATTAGCAAACAGTATGCTAGCTTCTCAAGTTTGGGATATCTGACTTCTGCCCCAGTAAACCTCTTGCTGACGAAGTAAACTGGCCGCTGCGTGTGGTTGTCTTCTCTTACCAAGGCAGCGCTTAGGGCGTGAGATGATACAGCAAGGTATAGGTATAATTCTTCGCCTTCGCTTGGATTCGAGAGTACCGGTGGTTTCTGGAGATGTTCGATTAAGGTAAGGAAAGCGGTTAAGCATTCGTCAGTCCATTCGAACCTTCCTTTGTCTTTCTTTAGAGCTTCGAAAAAGGGGACGCACTTGTCCGTTGCCTTGGAGATGAATCGGCTTAAGGCGGCCACTTTTCCATTCAAACTTTGCATTTCCTTCCGAGTGGAAGGTATCCTGATATCCCTTAGCGCTCGGACTTGTTTGGGGTTTGCTTCAATCCCTCTGGCATGGATGATGAACCCTAAGAACTTTCCTGATGACACTCCAAAGGAACACTTTAGTGGATTCAACTTCATTCCATACTGTCGAAGTACCTGGAACATCTCGCCTAGGTGGCTTACATGATCTTTGGCTTTACTTGATTTCACCAGCATGTCATCCACATATACTTCCATAGTTTGTCCTATTAGTCCTGCAAACATCTTGTTGACGAGGCGCTGGTAGGTGGCTCCTGCATTTTTAAGTCCGAAAGGCATTACCTTATAGCAGTATACACCCCGGTCGGTGATGAAACTAGTGTGGTCTTGATCAGGAGCATGCATAGGAATTTGATTATATCCTGAGTATGCGTCCATAAAAGATAGGAGCTCGTGCCCGGCTGTGCTGTCTACAAGTTGGTCGATCCGGGGAAGTGGGAAGCAATCCTTTGTGCGGGCGTTGTTTAGGTTGGAAAAGTCAATGCAGGTTCGCCACTTCCCATTAGCCTTCTTTACCAGCACCGGGTTGGCGATCCATTCCGGGTAGATAGCTTCTCGTATGAAGTCGTTGGCGAGTAGATTCTTTACTTCTTCATCGAGGGCAGCTGATCGTTCTGCCCCCATACTTCTCTTTCTTTGTTTTACGAGCGCCTTGGTAGGATCAATGTTTAATACGTGGCATGCTATGTTGGGGGAGATTCCGGTCATGTCAGCGTGTGACCATGCGAATACATCCAAGTTGTGGTGGAGAAAATCGATGACTTGTTCCTTCAATTCAGCTTTTAGTCGGGACCCAATTTTCAATAGTCTACTTGAGTCGTGCTTGTCTACAGATATAAACTCCATAGCTTCTGCAGGCTCGGCGGTGCCCTCCTCCTCTTTATCCCTAGGGTCTAATTCATTGAAAGGGTCGCTGGTATATCGAAGAGGATGGGCTTTCTTTAGTTGCTATGCTTCTAGACTTTTTGTGCAGAGGGAAATCTCTACACCCTTCCCTTTATCCTTCCTGTGGTTGTTGCGAAGTTCAGTCACATAGCAGTCTCGAGCTACGTCCTGGTCTCGTTCTACTTCCCCTACTCCATTGTCCGTTGGAAATTTCATCTTCAGGCACCATGGGGCTAGGACAATTTGGGAAGTCAGACAAGGCTGGCCTTCCTAAGAAGGCGTTGTAGGCCGAATGGTTTTCTATTAGCACAAACGTCTGTTTCCATACAATGGAGCGGGGATGGCTTCCAATCTCAACAAAGAGGTCCAGTTGCCCGAGAGGCATCTTCGCATCTCCAGTGAAACCGTGTAGTGGTTTATCGCAGGGAGATACATCCTTCATTGATAGCTTCATTTTGTCGAATGCGTATTTGAACAGGATGT
The DNA here is from genome assembly GCA_030737815.1 of Allium fistulosum. Lineage (NCBI taxonomy): Eukaryota > Viridiplantae > Streptophyta > Magnoliopsida > Asparagales > Amaryllidaceae > Allium > Allium fistulosum. The sequence goes on along the minus strand of CM060907.1, from coordinate 894,781,320 downwards.
TTACTGAGCTTCCAGTGTCTACCAGGATTCGGTAAACTTCGGCGGGACCGAGTCGGGCAGAGATAACCATGGGATCCATGTGAGGGTACTGCCTTCCTTCTAGGTCACGCTTACCGAATGTGATGTCATCGCTTTCTTTCCGCTTCGGGTGGCGCTCTTCTATAACCAAATTGACATAGTCCTTATTGTCTCTAAGCAACTTTCCATCTCTTTCCAGCTTCTGTCTGCGATGTGTGGCCCTCCTGAGATGGTATGGACTATTATCTTCTCTTGACTAGAGCTGCTAGCGTTGCGGTTTCCTCTGTCGGTCCCCGGTGAGGGTAGCCTTGGGTTTTCATTGGCAGGAGTTGGAGTCCTGTCCTGACTTTTTACATAACGTTCCAGTTTCTTCCTTCTGATGTGTTCCTCAATCAGATCTCGGAGATGATGGCATTCGTTGGTATCATGCCCGTGAGATTCGTGAAAGCGGCAAAACTTTCCAGACTTCTGTGCGTTATCTGATTCCTACTTGTATGGTGGGCGTTTGTATCTAACTTCGCCTTGGGTGGCAAAGAAGATATTTTCGACGGTCTCGTTCAAAGGAGTGTAAGTGTTGAATCTCGGTCCTGGCCGATACAGGCGCTTTTCTCCCTTCTTGCCCCTAGCATTGTCTCTGGAATCATTTCTTCGAACGTCCCTTGCCACAGCAGGGGCGTTGCTATGGGTTGTTGTAACGACCCGTATTTTTAACACTTTAAAAATACGAATTAAAAAGAAAATTTTGGATAAAAATCCGAAGGAAATAAAATTTTGTGTTGTTAAATGTAAATTACAAGTTAAAATACAAAACTGAATTCTGAAATAACTTATTTGTAAATTAAATACGGATGTTAACTTGTAATTGAACGTAAGTAAGGATTTAAATTTGAATGTAACAAGTAATTAAATTGAATTGAATTTGATTGTAAACAATGAAATAAATAAAATGGTAGATTTAATATTGAAGTTATAATATGGAAATCAACGTAAATGAATGTAATTTAATATTACTGTGAATTTAAATAAGATGATAGCTGAAGAAAATGAAAGTAAATGAATTATAAACTATTGATAATAATGTATAAGTAAATAGTTGATTCAATAATGAAAGTGTAAATCGAAACAAAAGAATTCATTGGGAATTAAATAACTTGAATTTGAATTATAATATAATTGAACGCTGAATCTAATATAATCTTTTATATTGGATTTATAATGGAAAACTGCATTGTAAAAGATTGTTAATTACTGTAAAATTAAAAATAGGATTTGTGAACAATTGAAATTTGATTTAAAAGTTAATAATTTAAAATTGGGAATTTATATTGAAATTAAACAGTCGAATAATTTACTTTTCGAATATTGGATTTAATTAGGAAATTAAATCGATAATTTAATAAGTTAAATTTCAGAAATAATTGAAAATCGAGTTGAATATGATTGAAAATGATTTATAAAATTTTATTTTATCATACTGGAGTTATAGAAATGTTATAGAACTTTTAAAACTGAATTTAAAGTTAATCTGTGAAAATTGAATATTTTAATATTTAATTATCGACTGTAAAATAGCCAATTTTTGAACAGTCTCAGAATTGAACGAAACTAGTTCCATTGGATCCGTAATAGTTTGTTATTATTGGATTTCAATTTTCGTAGCAATCGGAGTTACCGTTTGACCGTGGCAGCTCGAAACGCATCGTATTGTTTTAATTTTAATTCGGCGAGTTAAAAATAGTCATTTTTCAAAAAGGGTCTCGGATTTCGACGAAACCAGTTTCATCGGATCCGTAATGTGATATTATTGTAAGGTTTCAAATTTCGTAATTTTTGGATTTACCGTTTGTCCGGTACAAATTAAAACGCCTCGAAATCGGCTTAAATCGGTTTAATTTAAATCGGTCGTTTAATTCCATATCTCACACATACGATCGAATTAGCCTCCGAAACCTATTCTATTGTGTTCAAAACGTGGGGTAAACCCTAGAAACGCCAGCCGGCATGCTTCGTTTGGAGTTCGAAAAATCGAGTGAATAGTGATTTTCGGTAAAATTCTATAAAAGGACCCCTTTATCATTTCATTTGCAACACAACTCAAAACCCTAACCCTAATAGCTTCAGCCACCACTTTGAAAACAATGGCCAGAAATTCGTTTCAATCTTCCTCAATTTCCTTCCAATCCGTAAACATTTAGCCAAAGTTTTCAACTGCAAACTTGTAGAGGGCATTGAGATCTTGAAGATCAACGGTGGAGATCGAATTTGGAGCACCACGGCGTCGTCAGGAGGGCTGCGTTCACATCAGGTCACGCACGTTTCTCGAGGCCAAAGGCAAGGCCGAGCTTCAGGAGGAGGTGGCCGAGTGTAGAGTGCTTGATGCTCTTCAATATGGTACCATCTGATCGGGGTGGAAGTGCTTGTGGTGGTCGCAAGATTCAACCCTAATTTCGAGCTATGGGTTTCATGTATACGGCTATTTCCTGTAGAGAGAACGTGAGAGAGGAAAAGAGGAGGGTCGGCCAGGATTTGCAGGGGCTTGGATCAAGGGCTGAGATCTGTTAGGTTTAAAAATATAAAATTTTGTTGTAAATTCGTAACTTACAATTTGTGTAACTTATAAATGTCATAACTTCTCCGTGCGAGGTCGGAATCGAACGATTCTTTTTGCGTTGCGATCGTATGGACGAGTACTACGCTATGCAACTGGATTGGAGTCGTTTGGAGCTAGAGAAAATTTTGGGTTAAATCGAACGTCGTTTCGATTTGATTTAAAAATCGTAAAAATCAAGGTGAGTGTTTTATAACGCTCACAACGTACTAAATATCTTTATGCTAGTTGAATTGACATTATGAAGTGTTATGATTTTATTTGTCGTTGTTAGATATAAATTAATTGTCATATAGCTGGTTATTTTGAATTAACCGTTGAAAAATGAAATTGACAGTTAATTTGAAATTGAATTGCGATTAAATTACCTGACATGGATAACTATGAAACTGCCATGAATTGTATTGACTATTGGATGATGTATTGTGATGGATGTCATTGGTTGATGTTGAATGTTTGGATGTTGATTTGCTTATATATACTGTTATGCATACATATGATACCGTGATTTAATTTAAGTGATATATGTTCATCCCTGACATTTAATTGAAATAAATAAATAATCACTTGGCCATAGGATAGAAAATTATATACAGACACCGAATTGGCTAAATTAATAATTTTTGAAATCCTCGTTGAAATTTATTTAAAATGTGTTGATATAAAAGTTATAAATAGAAATCGATTTATAGAAATTGAATTCATCGAAAAATTGAGTTTGGAATGTTGAAATGAATTTTGGTTAAAGGAATTTTGTTAAATAATTAAGTTGTGACTTTGAAATTTGGAAATTGAATATGATTGAATGTCGAAAATTGATTTGTTTAAAGATTTAACTTTTATTCGAACTTTGAATATTTCTAAGAAAAGTTATATGAAATGATATTTCAGGTTTGAGTTTAGAATTGAAACTTGGATTCAAAAATTTGTTATTGAAACAAAATTTGATTTAATGTTTAAATCGACATTTTGAAATTGGATTTGGAATTGAAATTGGAAATTAATTGGAAATTGGAATTTAAATCAATTTGGAATTGAAATTGAAATTCATTTGGAATTGGAATTGAAATTTAAATTCATTTGGAATTGGGATTGAAATTGGAAATAAATCTAGAATTGGAAATTAATTTGGAATTGGAAATTAATTTGAAATTGGAAATTAAAAGTGAATGGAATTTGTTTATTGGAATCGAAATTTATATGGAATCAAAATTTAGTTGAGTGGAAATCGGAATTGAATCGATTAAATCGAAATGGAAATTTGAATTGATTTGGGTAGGAAATTGGGAAGTTGACCGGTTTGACTTTGGAATTTGTTTTAAATGAATATTTTAGTATAAATGATTTAAAATCTATATTCTTTAAATATTGAAATTATTTTGATTTTCAACTGTTTTACTATATAAATCATTTTTATATTCAAATTATTTTCGATTAAACTATTTAAATATTTTCTATTAAACTATTTTAACTATTTTAATTATTTAAACTACTTAAAACTATTTTCTAAAATTTTCAAGCAGGTCAATAAGGTGAATTGTTTATATTTAAACCTCGAATTTAAATACGAATTGGGTTAAATGAAGTTGCAACCTAAATTGAAATTCGAAATGATTTTGAAATTTAAATGAGATATTGAGGCGAAAAATGATTTTTGAAACGAAATCGTATATTTTGAGTAGATATGATGATTTTGAAATGGATTTGATCTTTGAAGCGAATATGATATTTTTGATAATCAATTATGAATTGATTTTGAAAATGTAAAAGATCCAACCGGTGTGAAAAATATAACGTAGTTATTAAAGAGACCGGGATCGGATATGGACATACTCTCTGTCGATACCGAAAACCACTTTAATAACTATATTCGCGGAGTGTTGATCCAGAACGAAGTGGATGGTTTGGTGAACGTGTTGACTGAAGAAAGAGAACGATATTGGATGACCCCTGACATGACTAAAACAGGAGCCGCGCCGGGCCATTGAGGATCGCCATCTCTAGCGGACACACTCCTTCGATACCATGTCTATTACTTTTGTGATTCGATTTGGGTGCACCCCGCGATTATGGGAGTGTTGTTTCGCGGTGTTGGGGTAGTAGCTGCTATGCCCAACATCAGTCCGGATCACGCAACTACTAGTATCCTAGTTGGTATCGCCTCATGTACCTTGTCATACTGATTATCCTATTCGCGACCACTACGTTATGGTTTGTACCTTGAGTATATGGATTGCCCTCTGGTGACTTCCGGTTTTGGGGAAACTACGGTCTTGTATATGCTCTTGGGAATATAAATGTGTTAAGCGGCGAATGGGCGTTGACTTAACACTATTTTGATACCTTTACTTTACTTTAGACATTATCTATATAGCGTATCTTATTGTATATATAGATAGTTTAACGGATCCTTGAGAGATGGAAAATCCCGTAACATCTCTTGAGTTATTGCACGCACGTTGACACTGGATAGGAGATGTCAAACCCCGTAAACATCTCTGACGCCGTTTACACTCATATTTATTACGATTGATTTAACTTTCATAAGGATATTTTAGTCCTGACTCGAGTGTTTTGTCTTTTCATTACGCTCGGGTCAGCCTGAGCATTTCAGTTTAGGTTGAAGATCATTTCCTTGGAGGACGGAGACGAAGATTTGGTATATTATCTACTACTATTATATTCATTCCATTCCACTGCATTGTTGTATGATATTTGCTGTGTATGTAACTATGATAAATGTTGTATAATAATAATCAAATGTATTCATTTCAAATGTATTCATTTAATTAACAGCTTCATGAACTGTTATTTTATTATCATACTTTAGCCTTCCGCTGTGAGATTCTGTGTTGTTTCATTTCCTTTATTTCTTTTCTTTTCTTTTCTTATTTAACCCCAATAACCATCCGCCCTTTTGAATGGTTTAGAATCGACATGTGTGTCTGATTTGTCGATTTGAACGGTCCAAAAAGGCGGGTCGTTACAGTTGTCTTATTTTGCTGTCCTGACTGCCACTCAACGGCAGCATCCTCAAGCCTCATGTATTTCCCGGCTTCATGGAAGAAATCGGGTAAAGTAGCTGGTTTTTCTTTTGTCAACCTTCTAGCAAATTTAGTGTCTGGATGCACACCACTATAGAGGGCCATTAGGACAAGCTTCTCATCGGCATCTTGGAATGCGGCTGCTGCGGCGTTGAATCTGGTTAGGTATTGCTGCAGCTTCTCTCCAGGTTTCTGTTTGACGCTGGATAAGGAATAAGCGTCCTTAGGTTGCTCCACATGAATACGGAACTGACTGATAAATTTTTCTTTCAACATTTCCCACGAGCTGATGGATCCCTGGGGTAGATGACAGAACCAGGAGGTAGCAAGATCTGCTAAGAAGAGCGAAAAGCATTTGCACAGTAGTCCCTCTATCGCCCCACTCATGAGCATATGTTGCGTGTACCTCTGTAAGTGTACAACGGGGTCGGAGGTTCCTTTGTAGGGTTCCATTGTTGGCATCTTCCATTCTCGGGGGGTGATAGCAATTTCGATATTGTGGGCGAAAGGGCTGGTTACCCTAGCGCCTATCCCTCGATCTCTTTGCTCCCGTTGGACACACTCTCTGAATAAGAGTGCCATCCTTTCATCAGAATTTGGAGCAGATAGAAATGAGTTTTGTTCTGTTCTGTGGGATTGATCCCGTCCAGATGACCTGTAGGGATGGTAGCGTCTATCATTCCTCATATTTTCCGGCGGCTGCCTTTGATCTTCTGGGAGCATGCTAGGGTCAGCTACAGTTGGCCCTTGCCATGATCTTCCCCTGCCGGGTTCTGATCTAAGCACTTCCTTGGGTCCAACTTCGGGCTGGACTCTAGCTCGGCCCCGTTCACTTGCGTTTCCGTGGTTAGGCAGTATGACAGGCTCAGCTACAGTTGACCTCCGTCCGGTACCTCCCCCGTTGGGTTCGGTACCAAACGTTTCCTCAGGCCTAACTTCGGGCTGTGCTCGGTCTCGGCTCCTACCATGGCTACTTCTACCGTTAGCTCCTTCGAAGAAGGATGATCTTTGTTGTCTCTGAGATCCTCCAGACTGGGACTCGCCCCATGATTCAGTGTTGCGGTTGGATTCTTCAGCGTCCCTTAAACGTGACATGAGATGGTCCACCAAGGCTTCCTGCTGGGACGTGAAGCGATTAGTTACTTCAACCACAACTCTGTCCAAATCTGCCCTAGTAATTGCTGCAGGCTGTTCTGTGGCAGGCACTACTACAAAACAGGCCATTTGCATTGGTTGTTTACCCCCCTTTTGCATCAGTTCAACAACCGATGCATATGCAACCTATGCAACAGGCTTAACACTTTTGCATCAGTTCTGAAACCGATGCAAAATGGTCCTTTTTGCATCGGTTGTTACTAACAACTAATGCAAAATACGGTTGGTTGCTTGAACACAGCCCTCATGTTGCATCGGTTGTAAAGAAAACCGATGCAACAAAGGCTTCTTTGTTGCATCGGTTTTTTATAACAACCGATGCAAACTAATCCCTTTATTGCATCAGTTATTTATACCTGATGCAAAAAAACTATTCTCAGGAATCATTATTACAGTACTCAAATAGACAATATATATATATATATACATATTATTGATTATAACAAACAATTATTGCATGCAATATCACAATCATTCAAAATTAAATTTGATGGCAAATAAAAACTGAATAACATATCACAATCATTCAAATAGACAATGAATATCACTCCTCCCATACAATACAAACCAACATCAACCACTGCATTCAGACCACCCTGCACTGATCATTGAACATCTCATTATTCAACCAAACCAAATTAGCAGCCATCATCTACACACAACCACATCAGCTGCTGTCACACCTTCACAACTCCCCACTGTCAAGTGCCACTGGGCCTTATCACCAAAACATTCACATACCACCAACATTAACAAAAAAAACAGAAGAAAAATGGAGCACCTGACCTCCACAGCAAAACAACCAATCGAATCCTTCAACAACCGAACTAACGCATAACCACCTCCACAGCATATACTCCATTGCTACGACAGCAGCAGCAGCCACGACCAACATTCCACAACCCATACTTTTGGGAACCACCTGCACATATTTGATCAAATTGTTCTTATCCAAGGTACTAGCAGTAGAATGGATCTGCATGAGCCATATAACATATAACGTCAGGTAAGATTCGACAATAAATGGACAAAATTTTGGTATCTATTATTTTAACCTTATGCAGCAAAAGAATACTGAATTTAACCAGTTTTGCATAAACTAGCTGCAACATAAAAATGAGTGCTAAAAAGGCTTTAAGATGCAACATAACATTTTTAAAGGACAAACTGGTCACATAAAGATACAGTATGTTGAGATTAATTAGTTCTGATTCTGCGATATAAAAGGAATGAGCTGGCATACATACATCGATGAGCAAAACTAAAATGCAAGCTTACATAGCAATTACATGCATTGAATTAGGCCCGTTCAGTTATTCATGAGCTTTCAAATAAGTTCTTATCTACTTTTAGTACATTCTTGCACATACATATAATTGGTTTACATTATTTTTTTAAAGTGCTTTTATTTAGTTGCATTTTCTAACTTGTCTAAATTACTTCAAAGAGTAAAAAACAAAAATATATGATGATCCAATATTTTCAAGTAGCATGACTTGTTCAGCAATAGGCCCTGCAAACACATCTTGTTTATTGTCTTGTACTATTTTGCTAGAAATAACCATAGCATGATAAATGCCTGATACATTTGGTAAGTATTATAAAAGAACCAACCGATTGAACTGTGCATCTACATATTATGGTGATATATACTATCAAAGAAAATTTGATACTAATCTAATGAACTTTCAAGATACATGATCAAACAGTATAACAAAAATGAAATGAGTTAACCATCATTCACCTAATAAAGCCTTGCCGAGTTCATTCAGCCCTGGAATAGCCCTCAAAAGTAGCGTGTTCTGTACAATGAAGCATGATGAAAATGAAAAATCAATGCATATTCCAAATTAATTGAAAAAAAATTCAAAAAAAAGTAAAGAATTAAGTACCTGTTTTCAAGAGGGTGCCTAAAGTCATCAGCATCAATATTGTATAGCTCGCTAAAGCAAGTCATTCGAACTGGCTTCAACAGAAAATCATCAGGGCCTTCTTCCAAGCATCTAACATTTCAAAATTTAAGCTAGACTGCAATACTACTCAAATAATTGTACAACTTATATCATCTATATTTATCACGTTGTTACCTGTTGATATTAACAGAAATATTCTCGGACGACATAATCACGACAGGAGTTTCCTTGGGCCGCGAAGAACCCTGCTTAACAAAGAATATGAGTTAAACTATGTTAAACTATATCCATTATTATAATCATAAAAATAATTGAAAAAAAAAGTAAAAATAAAAATATACCTTGTTCTCCTTTAGCAATTCATAACCGGTCATTTCAGGCATGGAATAGTCAGTGATTATCATATTCACATTTGGTTCCTGCATCATCACAAACTTGTAAACAACAAATCGAAATTAAACAGTTATCCAGAAGTTTAAAATAACTGAAAAAGGAACTGCAAACCATGTTCAGCATTTCCGGTGCTCGTCTCCCGCTGTCGACTGTAGTCACTGCAATCCCCGAACGGAGTGAGATGATATTTGCAAAATCAACCCTCAAAATATACACTGATTGCAGTAACTGTTTGTAACCTCAGCAAGAACTGTTTGGGAATTATTTTGTTCTTTCATATCTAACTGGATCCAGTTAGAAATATTATTGTTCGAATGTAGTTTGCTTGTCCGATCAAATTCTACTTCATTGATATCAAATTTCTCTGGTTCTAGGTGGATTATCTCTTTGACCTCATATTCGGATGTCTCTATACTGCATTCAGTTCCATCATCTGCAGTATCTTTCAAGTTCACATTGCTGATTGCAGTAGAATGTCTATAATGGTAAACTACACATAATTTTCATGGATACAAGTAACAGCTGTTACTGTGTTTTATTTTACTCTTCTTCATAAGAACTAATCAAATAGACAGTAAAGTAAACAATGAATGCATGTGATCCCCTATCTCCTTTGGGCAGCATCAGTGCGTGAACTAAAATGTTTAACTTCTGGATAAACTATGATTTTAGCCTTCCCTCACAAGCAAACTAAATTAGTTAATTTATGAAACGTTGCATCTAAAACTCCCATTAGGTGTTTTTCACATATCAACCGGAAATTGCTGATTGCTGTTTAAAAAGTAGATTGTATGACTGTAACATGAATTAAAAAGATCATTAAAAAGAAAAGAGAAATACCTTTCTGAGAAATTTAGGGGCGTTTCTTGAGGTCCGAACATTAAGTGAATCGGCCTCGTAAATCGTTGCTTCAATTGTGTCATGCAGCAATATGAGAGCCATTTTCCTTGGCACCAATTTATCTATCTATACATATAAAGGACAAATCAATTAATTATATCGTATTATATTGTTAAAGATGATCGAAATGTGCGATGGTTTATGCAGAATTATTGAAGTTACTTGCCTGAGATCTGAAGAGAGAAAGTGATTATCTATAGTCAATCGCCAAAAAAGGACATAAATAACGAAGTGACTATGCACTTAGTGTTGAAACTGTCAATACGAACTTTATTGCCATAGTTACTTCAAACAGCTCCCCATTGTATTCTGCCAATTATTTTCCTGGTAAAGGAAAATAAAACTCTGGTTAATTTTCGTCGGTCTTTAAGTGAAAAAAAAATACAAATTTCTTTATGAAGAAATAAATGAGGACCAAGAAACAATTGTCAGACTAAAAGGCAGCACATTAGATTATAAACAACTATGTAAACTTATGATGGAAGAGTTCTATTGAGGTATCCTAAAAGTAGATATGTTCATCAAGATTCAATAATCAGGCTTATTTTTTGAAACAAATGCAAACTGGGGCCGCTGCATTACAAAGAGATGCTCAAATGACTAAGAGAATTCAACTAAACCATTAGCATAATCAATTTTCATAGCACACCAACATCCAACTTGAACATAACTTCTCCCTACAAATTTTCAGATCAACTCAAATACAAGACAAATAGTATTTTAAAAGCATGGACAAATATAGCAGTTTTTGAAAATAGGAATACATTGCGTGGTATATAAATAACAGTGGGTAAACATATAAACCTAGATCATAGGCAGCCATCCTTATTCACTTTCCAAACATAGCACAATTATGTAAAAGCAAAACTGGGGAAGATGCACCATAATGGCATACAAAATTTTGAATTTGTTCTAAACTTGTCTTCAATGAAACTGGATAATGAGTCCTCATCTCAATCTTCACTTAGGATTCTAAATTAATCACTATATATACTCTTATCTTAGAATTACAATATATACACTCTACTTACGCAAAAGTCAGATGCACTGGATAAACGATGATACAATTGAAAAGTAATTCCAAACCTTAATGAATCAAAATATCATGCTGAACAGTATGTAAAAACATGATCCAGAATTAAATAGTTACAGAAACAATACATTTTGTCTCACATGTTAGAGATCATGGAGATAATTCACTAGCTATAACAAAGCTTTAATTGAAGAATGGTTAATCATAAAATCCGTATCAAACACTTACTTATCATGACCATAAAAAACAGATCACATGCAAAAGCCAAAATTCATTGTACTTTTCGTTAGATATGAACAACAATATTCATAAACAAATAATTTGAACATATAATAAAGGAACTTGATTAGAAGACAACAATCGATAGTAACTTACCTCGGATCAAAATATGAGAAGACTTGCAGTTTTATTAATTTAATATTCCTATATCCACTCACCTAAATGTAATGATTTAATTTGAGTTGCTGGCTAAAATTCAGATTTTGACTAGCTGTTAAAACGCATAAACTGAACTAATCGCCACCGCAATTCCATGACCAAAGCTCCATCAACTCATTACATCCCACCATCCTCCTCTTAAATCACCGCGGCCATCCCTACTCCCCATCGCCGTTCAACAATCACGAACAAAACCAGAAACACTACTCTCAAACATCTGAACTCGCGAATCTCACAGCAAGCGAGCATCGAACACGACCCAAATTCGCCACTTGATTTATATTGATTTCGATTTAAAAATAAATAAAAGAAAAGGTAGTTACCATGTTTTTACAATTCTCAGTGAAATGTAATAATCGAGATGAGTGAGAGGAGAAGAAGGTGAAGGAGAAAATGGGAGAGGAATTTGGTTGATTAAATTATGGATTTGGTTAAGGTCTAGGGTGTTTTTTTCTTGGAGGCAGGCGAAATACTGGAAATGAATGGAAAAATAAGAGGCGGCATAAAAAATTGGTATGGCAAGAATTGAAAGTGGGTAACGAAGGGGGTGCAAATTAATTATTTGCATCGGTTGACTTTAAAACCGATGCAACTACAATGGTTTGCATCGACGTATTTGGATTGGTTGTTGGTGACAACTGATGCAAATTTGATTTTTTATTACCTATTGCTTTCTACGTACCAATTGCATCGGTTATTAAGACGGAACCGATGCAAATAGTTCTATTTGCATCGGTTTTTACTTCAACCGATTCAAATGAGGCGATGCAAATGACCTGTTTTGTAGTAGTGAGGAGTGGTTGGGTTAGCCTGTCCTTCATTTGTTACTGCTGTCGGAGGAGGACGATTTACTTGATTCGTGGCAGCTGGATCTGGAAGACTGTTGGATGCGATGTTTTTTCCTTTGTTAACATCTTTTCTCTGTTTGGGAGGCATGTTTTCCAAGTAGCGAACGATGCTGTTAGGAAAACTGTGAAGTGGATGAAGCTGAAGCTTCGAGCTTCTAGCTCTCAATGAAAGCACCAAAAATGTTTGCACAAAAAATGGACAAACACCTCAAAGTTGTATGATTTAGTAGATCTTATGTTGTTCTTAGTGATTTGAGTGATTTGTGTTAATATATTAAAAGCAGGGGCTAAACTGTAAAAAGACACGCAGATTTATAATGGTTCAGCCTGAATGTGCCTACGTCCACTTTATATGTTATTTCTCTCTTGTTCTTCAGATTACAAGTACAAAACTTTGATACAAGTAAAAGAAAGTTGTTTGAAAGTTCTGTCCATGCTTGAGCTCTCAAACTTGTCCCCATTGTTGTACCCCTGCCCCTCTATTTATAGAGTGTGGCTGGGGGTAGGGGTCTAGGATGTGTATAGTTGCTGATGGGCCTGGGCTGACATGATCTGGCCTGGTACGTCTTGGTTCGACATCGCTTGGTTCGGAGATGGTTGGAGTGTAGAGTGGACCGGTAGTTGCTTGGACCGGTGGTGGGATGGTGAGGTTGGTCCGGTGTGGTATGTTGAGCAAGGTGCTTGGTTCGGTGGTGAGTGAGCCGCTTGGTTCGGCGAAGCTTGGAGGTGCGTTGGTTCGGTGGTGAGTGAGCAGCTTGGTTCGACGAAGCTTGGAGGTGCGTTGGTTCGGTGGTGAGTGAGCAGCTTGGTTCGGCGAAGCTTGGAGGGTGGACCGGCTTACTTAGTGGACCGGCTTACTCGGTTCGGTAATGGGATGGAAAGGCCTTGGTTTGGTGATGAGGGAGATGGTATTTGGTTCGGCAAAGACCGGATGAAATATATCCAACAGTGTTATTATTATATATATTGTCCTAAACTATTATGAACCATCGTAGTTCGTTTTATACTGGAATTGGGTATGTCGATGGGAGTAAATAAATAAGAGATGAAAATTGAAAAATATATACCACTCCTATTGAGTTAATCAATACTAGTGTAAGGCCAACTACGGATGGCCGCTCCTATCCAGCCTTATTCTTCGTAATAACAGACGGTATTTCTTTTAATACTCTTTGTTATTGTGAGCATAGAGGTGGGGCGTCACAGTTTATTTAACAAAATTGTTTAACCATTTTTATCATTTGGTTTCATTTACATCTTCTCATTTTAGAAGTTATACAGCTTATTCATTTAACTTCCAAATCATATTATAAGTATAAAACTCATTTCACTTATATTTAAGAATCTCAATTTGGATTTTTAATTTCAAATTTATTTATCACAACAAAACTCCAATTTTGTTCAATTTATTATGGTAGCAAATCAATCACATAGAAACTCGAAAATGATACTGATGATGCTGCAGCCATCACCCTTATTATTTCCCAGCAACAATGGTGAACTCGGTGCTTATTCAAAAAACTTTCATTAATTTATATATATTCACATTTTCAACAACCAAACAATCAATTTATATACACCTTAATAATTCTAAAAAATTATTTCCTTTATATACAAAATATACCAAGGCAAAATTATTTCATTTACCCAATTTAAAATGATACTATGTCGACTTGCCTCGTTTAAGTGTTTAGAAACCCCTATCGATAATATGGCGTCCCAAATACCGACCAGAATTCATAAACAGCTCAACGGATAAGCAAACACAATATAAAACATTTTTATATTCACTAACAAATACGCGCTCATATATATTATTACACTCACACTCATTCTAGAGTACTACTGACTCTATCTCTAATGAGTAACACCCAACAGAGCCAAGGTTGTCACTTAACCATATGCTCTGATACCAAATGTGATGATCCGAAGACAGTGGGGACCGGTAGGCTTTGCAACCATCCCAGACCCACCGTGGCATACACTGGTACCTCGCAGTTGCTTTTACGGCCAGCCTCTCGACTGTCACAACCAACCCTTCCCACTCAGGGACATGTAGGGGTAAGAGTCTCCCGTTCGCCACCAAACTGCGAAGCGAGAACCCCCTAGCATGCTGTAATATAGCAAATGCGATCCATATCGTCGTATCACTACTTCAGAATGGGTTATGTTGTTTCTGATTATCGTTTTTGATAATTAGATATTTGTTGATTTGAGATTTCTGATTATTGTTTTTTGATAATTAGATATTTGATGTTTTCTGATTATCGTTTTTGATAATCAGATATTTGTTGATTTGAGATTTCTGATTATCGTTTTTGATAATTAGATAATTGTTGATTTGAGATTTCTGATTATCGTTTTTGATAATTAGATATTTGTTGATTTGTGATTTCTGATTATCGTTTTGATAATCAAATATTTGTTGTTTCTGATTATCGTTTTTGATAATTAGATATTTGTTGTTTCTGATTATCGTTTTTGATAATTATGGTAGCAAATCAATCACATAGAAACTCGAAAATGATACTGATGATGCTGCAGTCATCACCTCTATTATTTCCTAGCAATAATAGTGAATTCGGTGCTTATTATTCTTTCAAAAATTTTCTTTTATTTATAAATCACATTTATAAATCCTATTCTCATATAATTTCACTATTTAATTTTTCTTATACAGATTATTTCACAATTGTAAATCATTTTAATTATAATTCCATACTTAATAATTCATTTTCTTATAAACTTCATTCTTTTACAATTGTTGTTTTTATTTTGATTATTCAAACAACTTTCATTAATTTATATATATTCGCATTTTCAACAACCAAACAATCAATTTATATACACTTTAATAATTCTGAAAAATTATTTCCTTTATATACAAAATATACCAAGGCAAAATTATTTCATTTACCCAATTTAAAATGATACTATGTCGACTTGCCTCGTTTAAGTGTTTAGAAACCCCTATCGATAATATGGCGTCCCAAATACCGACCAGAATTCATAAACAGCTCAACGGATAAGCAAACAAACATTTTTATATTCACTAACAAATACGCGCTCATATCTATTATTACACTCACACTCATTCTAGAGTACTACTGACTCTATCTCTAATGAGTAACACCCAACATAACCAAGCTTGTAACTTAACCATATGCTCTGATACTAAATGTAACGAACGCGATTTTTCATCGCTCGAAAATTGACATTAATACGTCCACTATATCAACTGCCGAGCAATCGAATACTGGAAAACCGAATTGTTATGGAGAAAAAGAAGAGGTAGAAGAAGACAGAAGGAAAAGAAAGAAGAAATAACAGAAAAACACAGAAACAGAACAATATCAGAATCACACATTCGCAGCGGAACAACATATAATAGATAAATGAATAATCTTTAAATCAAAAAGGACTATATCATTTTATACATTACATCATCAGAGTTTACAACAACAATATACAACACAACACTGGACAGTTATATGAACTTGTCCATATACAAAATACACAGCGGAAAAGATAATATCATATACAAGTGATACGTCTCGCCATCCAGCTCGTCCACGAGCTCCATAGCATCTCCTGAATCCAGAATGACCTGATAACCTGACTCTAGACTGCCCGTGTGGAAATTGGTGGGCACCCAGAGTTTAGGAAGAAAACAATAAACTCCAGGTCAGTCATGGTGACTGGTGTGAGAACTTAAAACATTTTATCTTTAAAACAACAACAACAAAGGAAGTAGAAATATTCGCAATGCCTTTGGAAAATGAAACTACCATAAGACCTCCCACCACACACACAATGCAAACGCAGAATTGGAGGAGATTTCTTCTTATGATAGTCAAACATGCTTACTACGCAAAATCATCGATATTATTATTATTAGTGCATAGTGCAGAAAACATTTCAAAAGTATAATATTAATCTTAGCCAACATACGACCAGTATCGTATGCCTACTATAGCTACCATCTAAACAGTGGTGACCACCATAAGTAAATGGCAGGTTCTACAACTAAAACCGTACAAGGTTCGTATTGGAAAATGGATTTCCAACAAATGGTTAGGCTAAGGAACTTCCTATGCCACGTAGGAACGCCTCTGGTGGGACGCTCCGAGAGACAACCTGCTCTCTGCCAAAACAAGGCTGGTTACTCCCTTCCCGGGCAGTAAACCTGAGATATGCCACACCCGGTCCTTTGGGACCTTTATCCGAGTGCTCGGTAATCAACATCACACATAATAAATAAAGTGTGTCCACATGAGTAAGTATCTAGGCTCCATACCATGATACTACCCTTTTCCAGGAGGAATGGTCATACCCTAGGGAAGCTACCCTTGAAACCTTGCCGCATCTTTCCTGTTTCGACCATTTCCGGGTTGTGAGGTCTGACGAAGTCTCGTCAACAAAGCTACGCTTTTTCACAAAGCCACGCTTTGATCACAAATGATCAATAAATGATCATCACACAGCAACACTCAGCATGCCACATTACCAAATTGGGAATATATTGCTGATAAATTTCAACTACATAACCTCTGAGCTTGTACGTCTCAGAGAAGGGTGTTAAGCTAAGAGAATAAATTCTCCGCCACCAAACAAAAATGTATTTGAAAGACATCAGCTTTATATCTCAAAATGTAATGTCAGACACGTAACCATACAAGTCTGTTCTGGGTTCGAACAGAACCGAAGGCACTTCCAAAGAAGTCCTTGCAATCCGGGTATTCACAATCCCGATAAAACTTCCCATCACAAAGGAAATCTCAATACCGTAGCTAATGGTGCAGAGATAATCGATAGGTCATTCTATCGTTTTCACAAATACCCGGTCTTCACCACCGGTCTTCAATACGATCCATATCGTCGTTCACTAATTCGGAATGGGTTATATGACACAAAGGTCTTTTCCCGGCTAACCCGAATAGTGAGCACAATATTTAAAACATATGGATATAGGGATTTCCATTAAGTCACAACTTATTACCCAAATCCTTTCCTTAAATGGTTTAACAAATTACCATTTTAAATCTTTAAACAAAAAGATTTACTTCACAAAGTTTCATTTACAGATTTCCAAATCAATTTCCATTTACATTGAATTAACCCATTAAATCTTCAAATTAAGATTTAATTTATAGCTTTCAAAACTATTCACAATTCAAGTCTTTTATAATATAAAAGATACACCTTTTGAAATACTTTTTATTTCAAAATAAAGTTTAATTAACGTTACAAAGGTTAATTCATAGTTGTCCAAACTATTTACAATTTCATTTCAACTTGAGATGTTTCGATACAAATTGGAAATCTCTTCACTTTATGAAAGCCATTTTTATTTGAAAACATATAGTTTTCGTTTTGGGAAAAACTGGTTAAATTTATATAAGTTAAAGCCATTCAAGTATAAATTTGAATTATAAATTTAAATTTTCCCAAGACCGTATTTTAATTGGTTAAAAACCATAAAAACACCTTTTATACTTATAAAAATTTTTAAACCAAAATTCCCAATTCATTAAATTCAATTTCAAAATATTGAATTCAAAATTTAAATCAAATGATTTAAATTCCAATTTTATTAAGTTATTTAAAATAACTTTTATTTCTGAAACTCATTTTCAAAAACTTTCAATTCCAATCCCAAAACTATTTTGGATTCAAAAACTCAATTTTCCAAAATTGATAAAAATCTGCGACTTAACCGATTTCCACGTGAAATCCACATTTGTGTGTGTATTCTGTAGTCCACGGGTTTAACACAATAGTGCAACAACATCCAATCATCACAGATCAAATATAACAATATAATTAATAAGCGGTATAAATTATAACGCTTATCTTCCATCCATGGATCACAGATATATCATATATCACAAATAAATAAATCACAGATCGCAATACAAACAGGATATATCACGAAACATCACACATCAAAGATGTCAAACAATTTAACATCCAATATAATCCAAACATCCTTAGATAGGATTAATATAATCATTTGATAATTTTAAATCAGATAAATTTTTAATAAATCAATTTTACTAGTTAAAGTAAAATTAATAATCAGTTAATTTCAAATTGATTTTTTCAAATTTATTTCAAAACACCAAATCAAATTTCCAAACATTTTAAAAATATTTCCCCTTTAAAATGAATTTCTTTATCTCTTCAAATCTATTTAAAAATCCCAAATTTAGATAAATTCTTCAGTTTATAGATAATATTTCCAAAATCCATTTTATTAAGCCTTTTTCCCATATTTGAAATTAAATCCAATATAATTCAAAAATAAATAAAAAATTATCTTAAAAAGTCCTTTTAAATTTATCTAATTATCAAAAATAAATTTTTTGACAAATTTTTCAACTTATATTTCAAAAATACAATTTTATTTATTTTCGGTATCCAACGATACCAAAAATATATTTGGCTAAATTATAGCCGTCACAATTTCAATCATAAAATATAATCACATGGCGATTATAATAGTCAACACACAATATTGAAATAAATTCAAATATTTGAGGAATCACTACGCCATAGATTGCATACTGCAACACCCAAGAAGTGATGCAGTAAGTGCCAAAAAATGTTGCTGTAGGCTAAAAAAGGGCAAAGGCAACACTTTCTCGGTGATGCATTTTGCCGCGTTGCCGCAGACCTCAAAGGCAACATTTTGACTATCTAAGGCAACATAAGAAATATTGTTGCAATAGAACCCTATTTGGGTCTATAGCAACATCCATAGGTGTCTATACCAACATTCCAAAATGTTGCTATAGATATTAACTTTCTGAATTTGTGGGGCCCACAATGTAGAGCATATTTGATTTTTTAATAGAAATAAATATTTATTTAATAAAATGCTATTGCACAGAATTTGATATTCAAACAGTAATTTATTTAAATAAATATTTTATTTCAACATTTAAAATAGTACAAATTCCTGACTCCACTATTTTACAATTCAATGATAAATAACACTGATATTCACATATACAGATATTCCTCACTACATCTTTTATTACAAATTTTGAATGGTACAAATTCTGACTCTCACTATAACTGTACAATTTCTGAATACATCACAATTCGATTTTACAGTAACAACCTCACTACATCACTCAATCACTCATCTGCATTGTCCAGCTTCAGTGTTCGTCTTGTCTCTTGTGTACCTGTATAATTGACAATCTACAGCAGTAATCTGAACAGAAACAAATTTAATTTGCAAAAATATAAAATTTGTTTTTAAAGCTGTCTCAGATATATGGGTTAAACGTCATCATCTTTGATTGTGTAGTATCTGTGCATATCAGTATTCATATCAGGGACAGGGAATTACGAGTGGCTGCAGTACACACGTATGCACGTGTGCACTGCCTCGCCAACTCGAGTGCACAAGGTCAAATCAAAATTAGATTCAACACAAGTGCCAATAGAATCGATCAAAATTCAAAGTGTAACTGCAACAAAAGCCACCAAGTAAGCAAGCATGGATCAGAATACCAAATGAACAACAAGGAAATCAAGCAGGCAGTTCACAATGCTAAATGACCACAGAATATACATGATGCCACCAGACCAGGTCACAACAGTATGGAAGGCAAAAATACAGAAACAACCATAAAGCATAAATGCAGTGACAAAGTGATACAAGAACCAGGTGACTACAAGAACCAATGATCAAGGCAGTAGACAAAGAAAAATGATCAAGCTACAATATACAGAACTACAAGTAGATGCAAGCTAACTGGGATATGAATAACTACAGCATGCAGTGGCAACAAGCATTTTGGAAATAACCAGTGTCATCATCTATATGGAAGCAAGGCTACAAGATATGATAGTGAAGACTCAACAAATATCACAGACTACAAGTGAACACATGAACACAGCAGTGCAACAATATCAACAAACTGCTTCACAGTACAACTGAATGGAATGTGATAAAACAATGTAGTACAGGTCAGTGAAAATGGTCAGAGCATACATCTACATACAGTTACGCCAACACAGCAACAATGAAGTACAACAACTACAAGACCGAACTCAAAACAACAATACAAACATTATCACAACAGGTAAATCAACCAAACAAGGTCATAGTGAAAAGATAACAAATGCAATGATCAGATACACATGCTAAAGTGAAGCACAACAGTGAAGTGATAATGTAGCAATATCAAAATTCAAGTTGGAAATACTTAGATTAACAGTGATCAAGACGCGGCCAGGATGTCACAAAACAAGTATGCAGAGTAGTCATAAGTCAGGTTATCAGAGAAGTCACAGTGAAGTCAACGAGAAGAAAAATATCAAAGCCGTATGTTTTTTTGAAAATGTCAGATTTAAAAATTAGGAAAGATTCTACTTTTCAAACAGAGGAACGCACGTTCAAAATTGAAGCCGTGTGCATAAAGAATTTCCAAAAATATCAAAGATTAAAACAGGAAAGTTTCAACAACGTGAAGAACACGTAAATCAAATCAGACGCTTATATAAAGGATCCAAAATCATCATTGACGAGGTGTGGTGAAAATCAGAGAAAACCCAATCATCACCGACAACAATAAAGCAAAAGTATTCAAGTTCAAATCGAGAGAACAACAGAGAACTACATACCGAACCCAACTGTCGAGATCGCAAGCAATTTCTCACAGAAGCAAAAGCAAGGTCGAAGACCTAATTTCATAAGCAACGAAAAGAAGAAGCCGTAGCTTCAATTCCAGACTAAACGAAGACGTCAAGCCAGAAGGCAGAAAACATACCAAATAATATCACATCGCACCCGACGACGAAGTCAAAGCAATTCGAGCAATCAATCAAGGAGAACGAAGGAGCAAGCTACCAGGAACGTTTCTCACACTAGATTCGATCAATCAGAGCATCAAAGCAACTAGAATCGCGTGCCCTAGTTTTCACAAAGAGGAACGAGAAAGAAAAATCGCGTGCCCTAATTTTCACACAGAGAGGAACGAGAAAGAAAAGTAAAGCGGGAAATGGAAATTGTTAAGGTGTGGATTGATGGTGTGGATTGATGGTCGAGATTTTGTTTTAAATGATGTTGTGGATCGCTAAGGTGTAAAATTTTGTTAATTTTTTTAATTTGAATATATTTATAGCTACTGCAACATTTTGTTGATATCAATGCTAACACATTGAAGTGAATGTTGCAATAGACAAAAATCAGCATAGCTATCGTTACATTGTAGCTAGCAACACCTTGTAATTTCGTTGCAATAGGCCATCTATGGCGTAGTGAATCCAATTGGATCCCTCCAACCTGTTTCCCTGCATCCACAGATGTTAGCACAATACCAATTTCACATCTAAGTGAAATATTGCGGTATATGGGATTTATAAAATACTATCCGCTATTATGCGGCGCAATAGGGTCTCATCTACTATATAATGCGGGAAATCAACTCCAAATACATATATAATACCAAGTCCACTTCAACGTGAAATTATCGCGGTACATGTTTTTAATAAATAACCTCCGCTTAATATACGGCGTATAGGGTCTATTTAACACAATAGATAACAGTCATCATCCAATTCACATAATTAACACTATCAAAAATTTTAAATCCCAACTATTTAAAATTTAAATCGAAACAAAATATTCGATTGAGTGAGAAGTTCTCACCTTGCATTCAATAACGGTTGCAGCGTTTTATTTCAAATAAAATTAAAAGCGTTTAATTCTACTCAAAATTTTCACTGACTCCAATTGACTCCAAATCAGTTGCATTGCGTAGAGCTCGTCGAGACGATTCCAACGCATTTTGTTTCGTAATTTTCCGACCTCGTATCAAGCAGATATGATATTTTAAAGTTTAAACAATTTAATATAAACAAATTTAGAAATTTCGTTTATTATTTTTCACAACCTTTAATGCAGCCACATGTTCAAACCAACCAAATCACGGCCGTGACTAGCATCTTCTTCCCCAGGCTATTTCACGCGAGATGAACCCATAGCTCACGTACATCATCTACTTGCCCCGCCTACCTCGTTGACATTCACGACGATCGACGACCACCAAATTGAAGCCCAATGCCGCGCCCACCTTCACCATGAGTCGTGCTCGACTCGATCAACTACAAGCCTCGGAAATCGCGTGCAAAGGGTGAACGAACGCGAGCAGTTTCGTCGTCGATGGTGACTTTCTGGCGATCGCAGCCGTATGGATCTGTAGATCTTGCAATGCTCTCTAAGTTTGTAGTTGATCGTTTGTTGAATTATTTCACGGATGGGAAGAAATTGGAGGAAGAAGTTTGGAAGATTTCAGCCATTGAAATGTTATTAGGGCCGGCTGAAGATAGGGTTAGGGTTTGCTTGAAAAAAATGAAATGTGGAGGCCTTTTATAGAAAATTCTCAAATTACTATTCATTGAAAATTTTCCGAACTCCAAATCGAGCGTGCCGGCTGGCGTTTCTAAGGTTTACCCCGCGTTCCGAACACAATGGAACGTGTTTCGGAAGCTAATTCGATCGTATGTGAGAGTTACAGAAATAAACGATCAAATTTAAATTAAACCGATTTCGATGCGTTTTAGCTTGCCCCGGACAAACGGTAAATCCGATTGACACGAAATTTGAAACCATAAAATAATATAAAATTACGGATCTGATGAAACTAGTTCGTTGAAATCCGAGACTGTTCGAAAAATGACTATTTTAACTCGCCAAATTAATATTAAAACAATTTTGATGCGTTTGGAGCTGCCACGGTCAAACGACAACTCTGATTGCTACAAAAATTGAAATCCGATAATAACAAACTATTATGGATCCAATAGAACTTGTTTCGTCCAATTCTGAGACTGTTCAAAAAATGGCTAATTTCACTAGTCGATTAAATATTAAAATATTCAATTTTCACAGATTAACTCTAAATTCAATTTTAAAAGTTCTATAACATCACTATAACTTCAACATGATTTAATATAACTTTATAAATCATTTTTATTCACATTAAACCCAATTTCCAATATTTCTGGAATTTCAACTATTAAATTATCGATTTAATTATCCAATTAAATCCAGATATTCGAAATTAAAATTTTTCGACTTATTAATTCTTCTTATTAATATTTAAAATCAATTAAATATTACGAATTTCAATGACAGAAATTCTGGGTCGTTACACCTCTGCAGTCAATCGACTGACCTGCTTGTTTCAGCCCTGATTTGCCTATTTTGCTTGGTTTCCAATTTTAATCGATTCATGTCGATTCCAATTAGTTGTTATTGCATATTTGACTTTGATGATTCCTTTTTGATTTCATACATGGGTTTTTATAAAATGATCTTTTCAAATTGTATTAAAATCTCGTTTCTCAATTTATAATTTCTATTTAAAACACACACACAATTTTGCACTTCGAGCGAAGAGGGAGGAGAATTAAATGATTAAATAAAATGCATGCTATGAACACGTGCGTTTATCTTTTCAGTTAATTCCTAATCTATTCGTTTGACCGTTTTGACCTTTGGGTTTGGTTTACCGATGAAATGTGGTGAACTTTGTACTGCTTTGAGTATGAAGTTGACTAACGGTTAGTAAACCGTTTAGTGCGAACGTGTGGTATGGAACTCACGTTAACATTTTTCGAGTTCCTTTCTGAGAGTTGTGACACATTCCTCCAGTTAGTGGTGTCCAGTACTGGGCCTTCGGACCTTCACCACTACGGTTTGTTGCCCTATAGTATCACTTTTGGAGTTGGTCCATCGTCACCGCTCGAGTGATATTGGGTTTGTTGCCTTCGGGTATGTTGCCTTCGGGTTTGTACCTTCGGGTTTGTTGCCTTATAGTATCGCTTTTGGAGTTGGTCCATCGTCACCGCTCGAGTGATATTGGGTTTCTTGGCTTCCTGTTTGTGGATCCTTGTTATACAGTACTGAGCTCGAGCATCTTTTGTTTCTTTGACAATTATATTTCCCTAGTGTATCGCCCTTCGGTGTAGGTTCTTTGAACCACACGATATATAGCGATTCTCTTGTGGAAACTTGTGTTACCTTTATTGGTATTTGTTATTTGCCTTCTTGGCTTGTTTTGGGATATGATATCCTTGGTTTATTTAAGTTGTCTATGTTATGAGGCTTGTTATGATTCATCCTTTGTTAGATGATCTGGTTATCTCTTTTGGAGATATTTGTGGTACTTTATGACCTTGTATGTTCATTACCATTTGGTTTATCTAACTGATTTGTTTAGCTAGACTGACCCGTGTATTTTATACTCGGGTTAGACCGAGATGTTTCAGGTTAGGTACATTGGACTTAGCCTATTTTGCTTCCGCATGGACTATTCTGCTAGTTCCTTTTTGTTATAGCTTTTTGTTATAGCTTTTTGTGTAGTCCTTTTGGATGTAACTCTGATATGAATTCTTTTGACTCGCATGTATATTATGGTTTGCTTTACCACTTGACATGTATCATTTTGTAAACTCTATAATGTATCTGTATATGTGTAAATGCATGTGATGATCCACTATTCTGTGATGTGTATTACATTTGAGTTGTTATATTTCGTTCTGATAGATCCTTCAGCCACCTATGGCTTTGTATTAAGTATTTATTGGAGATGTCGATCCACTTGAGAAAGAAGTGGCAATTGTCGGCGTATTCAATAGATAATTAAGACAAGGCTATAGATGGTCGCTCCTATCCAGCTCTATTCTCCGTATTAGCAGACGGTGTTACTTTGTAATTCTCTTTGCTAATATGGGTCTTGGAGTAGGGCGTCACAGCTTGGTATCAGAGCTGAGTTCAGAACAAAATATGATAAACATAGAACAAAGACACATATTACGGTACATCAAAGGGTAGTACGAATGTTACAAATCTTTGAATCATCGTGCCTTTGTTCTTTTCGTACCTTTGGGGTAAATAGAATTTTGGGAATACGTCTAGGAATGCATTTTATTCCGTAGTATTCCATATTTGAATTAATGATATCTACCTTGTGAATAATCATTTTCTTATCTTAACTTTCAGCTAATGGCCGGAAGAGGAAGAGGACGATGCTCGGATGCTGGGCAATCCAGCGGCTCGCATCCGGACGGCGTTTATATGTCTGTCGATCAGTTTTTGGAGTTATTTAGGAGCACTCAGCCTCCAGCTCCTATTCGTGCATCTCCTCCATGCAAGTCTGCCTTTGCACGTATGTGCAGTGATTTTTCTCATCTTGGAGGAAAGCCATTCAAAGGCTCCGAGTCTGTTCTTGAGGTCCAAGCTTGGATTCGCACATGTCAGCGTATCTTCTCTCGAATGGATCTTTCTGACCACGATCGAGTTCTTGTAATTTCTAGCTTATTGCAAGAGTGTGCCCTTGATTGGTACGAGCTTCTTGTAGCCGAACTTGATGGGTCTGTTCTTTCTTGGACTCAGTTTCGGGAACGATTCGAACTCAAATTCGTTCCTGAATCTGAGAAAGTATTATTAGCCCGTCGCTTCCTTGAGTTGATACAAGGGAAGTCCTCCGTTTCTGAATATGTTGCATCATTCGAGGCCTTATCTAAGTATGGTCTTGAATTCATTAGCACTTCTTATAAGAAGAATATGAAGTTTGTCTCTAGTCTTAAGAAATATCTTAAGAAGTCTTTAATGCTTCAGCTTAAGCTTTCTTTTGAAGAGTTGGTTGACTCGGCACTTCATCTCGAAGCCATCGAGAAGGAGTGTGATAGTTGTGATGATGTTGAGGTTTGCAAGAACCCCAATAAGAAGAAGTTTCCATTTCATAAGCAGGGATTTCTCCCTTCCAAGAAGAAAAAGCCCGTTGAATATGGTTCTAACTCTCAATATGCTGGAACACCTTCCATTCGAAAATGTTTCAATTGTGGTTCTCCTGATCATATGATTCGAGCTTGTACTAAGCCTCTCTTCTGCCGTTATTGCAAGAATGAAGGTCATCATGTTTTCTCTTGCCCTACTGTTCCTAATGCCAAGTCTGGCAAGCTTTATGTTCCTAAGGCTTCTGGAGGTTCTTCTCAGCCCAGAGGTATATCTCCATCTATTTTGGAAGGTTCTATTTTATTTCATGACCGTAGTATTGGAGTTCTTTTCGATACGGGTGCTTCGCATTCTTTCGTACAGAAAAAGCTCGTCGATGATTTGTCTTTAGATGTTTCTTGTTTGGTTACTTCGTTGAGGATCGCGAATCCTATTGGGGGGTCCACAACCCTTAGTATGCTTTGTGATGACGTTGAGATTGTTTTAGGTGGCTTTTCTTTTCGTGCGAATCTGCACGTCATTTCTTATCTGGAATTTGATATGATTTTGGGTATGGACTGGCTAGTGAGATACGATGGCAGGATTATTTGTTCTAAAAGAATTTTATATTTTCGACACCCGGATTCGTCTACTCACCCACCACTTGTTCTTCAAAATGTGGATAATTCTGAAATGGCTTTATATTCTCTTGACTCACGAGATGATGATGATATATCTCGTATTCCTATTGTTTGTGACTTCTCTGATGTTTTTGAGCCGGTTTCGGGTTTGCCACCCAAGCGGGCAATCGAGTTCCGCATTGATCTCATTCCAGGCGCGTAGCCAGTTGGCCGTCCTCCCACGAGGATGTCTACAAAAGAAAATGAGGAACTCAAGAAGCAACTTTTAGAGCTTGAGTCCAAACAGTTGCTTCAGTCTAGTTTTTCACCGTGGGGTGCCGCGGTCGTCTACGTGAAGAAGTCTGATGGAACTCTTAGGCTCTGCATCGACTATCGCAAGCTTAACGAGTTGACTATCATGAATAAGTATCCTTTGTCGAGGATCGATGATATGTTCGATCTATTGAGTGGCGCTAAGGTCTTCTCTCAGCTTGACCTTGCCACTGGTTTTCATCAGCTCCGAGTCGTGGAAGATAGCATACCTCTTACAACTTTCCGCACTCGATATGGTTCTTTCGAGTGGCTCGTTATGCCGTTTGGTTTGACGAATGCCCCTGCTTTCTTTTTTGATCTTATGAATCGAGTATTCCGGGAGTATCTCGATAAGTTTGTCCTTGTGTTCATTGACGACATTCTTGTTTATTATAAATCTGAAGCCGAGCATGCTAATCACTTGAGAATTGTCTTGAGTAGTCTTCGTCACCATCAGCTTAAAGCCAAATTCTCCAAGTGCCATTTTTGGGAGAATAAGGTTAAGTTCTTAGGCCATGTTGTATCTTCCGACGGCATTTCTGTCGATCCCTCAAAGATAGAAGCTATCCAGAATTGTAAGAGGCCTGAGAATGTTCATGAGATTCGTAGTTTCCTTGGATTGGCGGGTTATTACCGTCGGTTCATTAAGGATTTTTCCCGTGTTGTGCTTCCTCTCACCAGCCTTACTCGAAAAGGCATTCATTATATTTGGTCTGATAAGTGTGAAGCTTCCTTTCAGACATTAAAGGAACTTCTCACTAATGCTCCTATTCTTGTGGTTCCCGAGGGGAATCATGATCTTGTTGTCTACACTGATGCTTGTGGTAGTGGTCTCGGTGCCGTGCTTATGCAGAAGGATTGAGTAGTTGCTTATGCTTCTAGGCAACTACGTCTGAATGAAGTTCGCTATGCCACTCATGATCTTGAGTTAGCCGCCATTGTCTTCGCCTAGAAGATTTGGCGACACTATGTATTAGGCGAGCGCTTCATTCTCTATACCGATCATAAATCCTTGAAGTATTTGTTCACTCAGAAAGAACTCAATATGAGGCAATAGCATTGGCTTGAGTTTCTTGCCTCCTATGACTTTGATATCCTGTATACCCCTGGTAAGGGTAATCGTGTTACTGATGCGCTTAGTCGCAGACATTCGGTTGTCGTTTCTATGATGCTTGCCGAATGGGATATTCTTGAGACTCTATCTTTTTGTGATATTCGTGATCAAGCTCCATCCTCTGATTCTCCGATAGTATTATTCAGTTTGGAAGCTCGACCCTCTCTATTGGATCGTATTGCCAAAGCTCAGTGGCGTGATCCTGATCTTGTGTATCTTATTCAGCTTTGTGAGAATGAATCCCGTGATGAGGCGTTGCGGGATTTCAGCATTGATCTTCATAGGTGTCTTCGCAAGAAGAACCGTCTGGTTGTGCCTTCTGATTCTGCACTTAGGCATGACATTCTTGATGACTGTCATCGTTCTAAGTATACTATTCATCTTGGTAGTAGTAAGATGTATGCCGATATGCATCGCCTTTATTATTGGGAAGGCATGAAGCGCGATGTGGCGAGTTATGTGAGTAATTGCATGACTTGTCAACGTATTAAAGCCGAACATCAGCGCCCTTCTGGTCTCCTTCAGCCTCTAGAGATTCCATTATGGAAGTGGGATCAGATTTCAATGGATTTCATTGATGGCCTACCTCGTAGGAGATCGGGCCATTCTAGCATTTGTGTAATTGTTGATCGCCTCACCAAGTCAGCTCATTTTGTTCCTATTAAATCTAATAGGACTGCTTCTCTTTTGGCTAAGTTATTTATCAAGGAAATCGTGAGACTTCACGGTGTTCCTAGTTCGATTGTGAGTGACCGTGATCCTTTATTCACCAGTCATTTCTGGCAGAGTCTTCAGCAAGCTTTGGGAACAAAGCTTAATTTCAGCACAGCTTATCATCCACAGTCTGATGGACAGACTGAACGGGTGAATCGTATCTTGGAAGATCTCCTCCGTATTTGTGTTCTTGATTTCGGAGGTAGTTGGGGGGATCATCTACCCCTTGTAGAGTTCTCCTCCAACAATAGTTTTCAGTCCAGTATCGGTATGGCTCCTTTCGAAGCCTTATTCGGAAGGCCAGGTCGATCACCTTCTTGTTGGTTGGAATCCGGGGAGAAGCTTATTCTTGGCCCGAATTTTGTTCATGATTCTTCTGAGAAGATTGTTCTTATTCGTCAGAGAATGAAAGAGGCACAGAGCCGCCAGAAATCCTACGTGGATAACCGCAGGAAGCCTCTCGAGTTCTCTGTTGATGATCTCGTCTTTATTCGTGTTTCTCCTTTGAAAGGGGTTATGCATTTCAGTACGACAAGGAAATTGGCTCCTCTCTATGTAGGACCATTTCCTATTACTGAACGTATTGGCCCTGTGGCTTATAGAGTTTCACTTCCAGCTCATCTATCCGGTGTTCACGATGTGTTTCACGTCTCTCAGCTTCGGAAGTGTCTTCGAGAATCGGATTCTGTTATCGACTCTCCTGATTTGCAAGGGCTTGAGATCTCACCAGACTTATCTATTGTACAGCAGCCTATTCGCGTACTTGCCTCGAAAGTGAGACACCTTCGAAACAAGGACGTGCCGCTCATTAAAGTTCAATGGTCCGCTAATCCCAATGACTGTACTTGGGAAAACAGAGAGTTTATCGAGCGATCCTATTCGAGTTTTCTATCTTTGCTTAGTAATGGTGAGAATATCTTTTTATCTCAAGCTTATTATTATTTTCTTTCCTTTTTGGGTGATGTAAGTATGTAATTGTTACAAATTCTTCTCTGGGAATTGCGCGGATGCAATTTTGTTAAGAAGGGGAGATCTGTAACAACCCGCATATTTTACGATTTTATATTTAAAATGTTTTATTTAAATATAACGTCGTTAGTCGGATTTAAGTCCAAAATGTCGCTTTTTGCAAACGGTCGAATTAGGACTCGGGACCACTTAAATTGAGTCCAAAATGGCATTTGCGACTTTTTTGAGTATAAGCATCGATATGTTTGGAGTAAGTTGAATTTTGCTATTTTCTAAGTGGGCTTTTGGGTTTGGGTTTCACCCAACTCATCCTATACCCTAACTCAGCCCCCTCTTCTCTCCATTCACTCAATTCATTTCCTAAAAACTCAAGCTCAACTGAAAATGGGGAAAGAGAATGGGAAATAGAAATTCCAAGCCCCAGTTTCCTCTTGCAAACTCAAATTCTTGCTCCAAAATCAAAGAGAACCTTAGGTAAGCCTTCTCTTCACCCTCTCCATCTCTCTCTCTCTCTCCAATTTCAGAAATTTCCTATAACCTAATTTAGGAAATACTTGTTTTGATCTTAGATTGGAGCTTATAGAGTAGAAGTGAAGAGTGGTTGATCTTTTTCTTGCATTTGAGCTTCTCATCTTTGTTTTTGAGTTAAAAAGGTGAGTTTTTAAACTCACGTCTACTTCTCTTGTTATCATTGATGTTATGTATGAATTCCTAACACTTATTCATGTTCATTTGCTTTTGGTTTGAATTGATTTGGTGAACATTTCAATTTTTGGTGTTTTGAAGTCAAAAACTCTAAAAATCCTAGCTTTGATGTATGAACATGTTTTTGGAGGTGTATTGAAGAGCCAATATGGCTGGGTTGTTGATTGGCATAAACCCCTAGCGCCCATTGCTCGTCCGATCGCAAATTGGAAGAGTTTGCTCTTCATTTGAAAAGGCTGAAAAACAGTCCCAGTGCCAGTCAGTCGACTGGCCTCTGCAGTTAGTCGATTGGCTGTAGAAAATGAAAGTTTCTGGGACTGTCTGCAGAAACTGGAAGTCTCTGTTTTCTGCAGTCAGTCGACTGACTGCAGGAAATGAAAGTTTCGGGTTTCTGGATCAGTCGATTGCCCTCTGCAGTCAGTCGACTGACCTGCTTGTTTCAGCCCAGATTTGCCTATTTTGCTTGGTTTCCAATTTTAATCGATTCGTGTCGATTCCAATTAGTTGTTATTGCATATTTGACTTTGATGTCCTTTTGATTTCATACACGGGTTTTTATAAAATGATTTTTTCAAATTGTATTAAAAGCTAATTTCTCCAATTTATAATTTCTATTTAAAACACACACACAATTTTGCACTTCGAGCGAAGAGGGAGGAGAATTAAATGATTAAATAAAACGCGTGCTATGAACACGTGTGTTTATCTTTTCAGTTAATTCCTAATCTATTCGTTTGACCGTTTTGACCTTTGGGTTTGGTTTACAGATGAAATGAGGTGAACTTTGTACTGCTTTGAGTGTGAAATTGACTAACGGTTAGTAAACCGTTTAGTGCGAACGTGTGGTATGTGACTCACGTTAACATTTTTCGGGTTCCTTTCTGAGAGTTGTGACACATTCCGCCAGTTAGTGGTGTCCAGTACTGGGCCTTCGGACCTTCACCACTACGGTTTGTTGCCCTATAGTATCACTTTTGGAGTTGGTCCATCGTCACCGCTCGAGTGATATTGGGTTTGTTGACTTTGGTTATGTTGCCTTCGGGTTTGTACCTTCGGGTTTGTGCCTTCGGGTTTGTTGCCCTATAGTATCGCATTTGGAGTTGGTCCATCGTCACCGCTCGAGTGATATTGGGTTTGTTGCCTTCGGGTTTGTGGATCCTTGTTATACAGTACTGAGCTCGAGCATCTTTTGTTTCTTTGACAATTATATTTCCCTAGTGTATCGCCCTTCGGTGTAGGTTCTTTGAACCACATGATATATAGCGATTACCTTGTGGAAACTTGTGTTACCTTTATTGGTATTTGTTATTTTCCTTCTTGGTTTGTTTTGGGATATGATATCCTTGGTTTATTTAAGTTGCCTATGTTATGAGGCTTGTTATGATTCATCCTTTGTTAGATGATCTGGTTATCTCTTTTGGAGATATTTGTGGTACTTTCTGACCTTGTATGTTCATTACCATTTGGTTTATCTAACTGATTTGTTTAGCTAGACTGACCCGTGTATTTTATACTCGGGTCAGACCGAGATGTTTCAGGTTAGGTACATTGGACTTAGCCTATTTTGCTTCTGCATGGACTATTCTGCTAGTTCCTTTTTGTTATAGCTTTTTGTGTAGTCCTTTTGGCTGTAACTCTGATATGTATTCTTTTGACTCGCATGTATATTGTGGTTTGCTTTACCACTTGACATGTATCATTTTGTAAACTCTGTAGTGTATCTGTATATGTGTAAATGCATGTGATGATCCACTGTTTTATGATGTGTATTACATTTTAGTTGTTATATTTCGTTCTGATAGATCCTTCAGCCACCTATGGCTTTGTATTAAGTATTTATTGGAGATGTCGATCCACTTGAGAAAGAAGTGGCAATTGTCGGCGTATTCAATAGATAATTAAGACAAGGCTATAGATGGTCGCTCCTATCCAGGTCTATTCTCCGTATTAGCAGACGTTGTTATTTTGTAATTCTCTTTGCTAATATGGGTCTCGGAGTGCGGCGTCACACTGGCGTTTATTTAGATTTTGCCGATATGGCGTTATTTGGGATTTATATTTTCCTATTTGGAGATATACATATATTTGCCTATATGGCGTATTTTGAGATGATGTTTTCTCTTTTGAGAATGCTTTTGAGATTACCGATATGGCGGATTTAGGACTTCTCTTCTTTGAAATTATGATTTCCCCTAAACCATATTTATTGATTTGTGATACGCCGATGATATAAGGCATGCTTTTGATTTGCTATGGAGTTATCTCTTGTGAGATTGTGTACATGTTTAATGTTACCACTATATCACTAGTAGTAACCATTCTTATTTAGATATGCCACTTGAAGTAACCACATAAACTTTGAATGACTTCTCATTTGAGAAGTATTATCACCCTTATCTATATACTCATATTATCATTTAACCATATTAACTAATTGTTTTAGCTAGACTGACCCTTGTATTTTATACTCGGATCAGACCGAGGTGTTTCAGGTTAGGTACCCGTTGGACTTAGCCTTTTTACTTCCCCTTGGATATTTTGCTATCGCCTTTTTGATGTAGCTTTTTGTGTAGACTCTGATATGTATATTTTTTGACTCGTTTTATATTGTGTGGTCGCCATACCACTTATGTGTATCATTTTGTATTACACTAGGGATGTGTGTGTGTGTATGTATATATACGCTGTTTACTATTTTGTGATGTGATTTGCATTTGGTTGTTATATTTTGTTCTGATAGATTCATCAGCCACCTATAGTTTTGTATTAAGTATTTATTGGATATGTCGATCCACTTGAGATAGAGGAAAAAAAAATTAGACCATTTGTCGACTATTCAATATATATTTAAAACAAGGCTATAGATGGTCACTCCTAACCAGCCCAATTCTCCGCATTAGCAGACAGTATTACTCAGTAATACTCTTTGTTAATGTGGGTCTCGGGGTGGAGCGTCACAGTAATTACATCTGTAAAGGACAGCTTCGTGAGGTCTACAATACAGATGTTCCGTCGTCTACTATGAAAACATGAAACTGCATCCGCACTAGCATATACTAGTGCTCGGACATCCATAATGTACCACCCAGTGTGTATCTTGAGGACTACATGTAATCGTTCTGTCTACTCCCTGAGCTCCGTCAATAAGGTCTACCTTGTACAGAACTCAGTCGGGGATTTTCTATATCTGTAAAGGTCCGCTTCGTTAGGCCAACAATACAGATATTCTACTTGGTCTGTCTCTTTTCTCATCGTGGCTATGGCCCCACGCAAGCCCGAAAGACCTTTCAAGAGCTAAGTGGTTGTGCCCTACTGCAAACAATCTAAACATCCAATTGGCTATGCCCCTCATCCAATGTCTCGATAGTGAAAGAATCATTGGCCTATTGGTTTAACTCTAGTCTTTCCCAAACTCACTTTGACTTATGATGGATGATACTCGCATGCGACTATCCTTATGGGTCCTGCCCACTGTAACATACTCGCAAACTAGAGTACGGTGTCAT
Organism: Allium fistulosum; assembly: GCA_030737815.1. NCBI lineage: Eukaryota > Viridiplantae > Streptophyta > Magnoliopsida > Asparagales > Amaryllidaceae > Allium > Allium fistulosum. The sequence continues at coordinate 894,747,292 of CM060907.1, read as the reverse complement.
ACGAATAACCTACTCCATCATCAACCTTTTGACTGCCTACAAAGGTCCGCTTCGTTAGGCCTACAATGCAAAAGCAGTCAAGGCATACTCTCTTGATGGAACACCTATAGACCTGCCTTCGGGGGTGTAGCTTCGTTAGTCCTACCCCAGAGGGACATCCTAGAGTATCCTCACGTCCTGTTGAAGTCTCGTACTTCCTTCTAGCCCAATATAACTAAGTTGGACATGCTCTTTCTGTACTAAAAATTTGCGACGAACTGCTTCGTTATGCTCTTTATCCAGATTCATTTTGGGCCACTCCAAACGCACCTTACCATTTTATTAGACCCTACGTCTAATCTTTTATTATGCGTTTAGTTTACTTTTCTTGTTCTGTTGGCTACTTATTTACCCTAATCAGCATGCCCAGCCCCACCAACGTGTGAGACCATCATTCCTAGACCTGAAAGGGAATGCTGCCGGTACGGGCCACTGCTATTATTCTTGCTTATTAACTTAATCCAAGATCTAAATTTGATAAAATAAGCCTCTTCTATTTCTTTCTTTTTAATTATAGGCTATGTTTTACAATTATACTTGCAATTGTCACTTCTATATTCTTTTCTTTCTTTTATAACCTACATGTTATAAATGTAATTGCATGTGTCTCTTTTCTATTCTAGTCTGTCTTCTTTATTATGATACTAAATTCTCTTTAGTTCTCTTATATTATATGACAGTCTTAGCTTGGGACTACGTCCAACTATCTCAAATTACTTATCATAATAACTACTTTACTTTTTACTCTACTATCTGTGCAATAAATGCAGATCTAGTCACATTTTCTATTTATTGTTTCTAGTCTTGTCAAATAATTAACTTGATTATTTCCTCTTCTTTTGTTTCTTTAATGCTTCATGTTATTCTCTTTTATTCTAGAAAGTAGTTCTATTCTATTTGGTTGGTTACAAAAACTGTGCTAAAAATCCATTTCCATATTTTAATACTAAATAAAGCTATAAACAATAACTCTTAACTGCAAGATATTTCTTTTGTTGTTTCTTTAATTTTTGGGTAATGCAAAATACAGAAATGTCTCTACTTTGCACTAATTCCATTTTTCTTGATTTTATTCTTTCAATTATGTTTACCGTTTTTCTTACAATATTTAACTATGGAAATGTATTCCCTTTTCTAAACCAGCCAACTAATCTATCACCAACTTCCAATTAGATTTCCCCTTTTTAATTCATTTCTCCTGTTTTAACATAATTTACTATAAATTTCTCACTTTTAGGCTTATGCCTTTCTCTATAATTTTTAAGCCTAATATTACTTATATTTAATTGGAGTACTTTTTTTCCATATAAATAACATTTAAATATAAGTGCACTTCTCTTATAAAATTTACAGTTTCAAAATAACTAATTAGTAGAACTAATTATTGAAATAAATACTGAATTAAATATTTAATGGGAATCTAACGATAATATATATCATAAACATAAAAGAGATATAATTTAAATCCACTCACCTGTCGTACTTAGCTTTACTCCATGGCCTTCCTGGATCCCCTTCTAAGGCATCTAATATTTTTATTAAAAAGATATTCTCCCTAGAAATATTTTCTATTTAGGGTTCTACCTCAGGCAATGAACCCAATTGGGAGAAAATCTGATTGTGAGTAAATAGCTAGGCCTAGGGTTCTATTTATAGTGGAGTTTAGGAATCTCAGACTGTTGGATTTTTAGATTGAATCTGGTGCAACCATGTCATAGGCTCGCTGTGAATTGTTGGATCCAGAAATCAACGCTTCAGATCACATGACAATCGAATTATATAACTTCGGCACGTCCATGGATGATTTCACGTCCAGGGCAAAAGGCGGGTCGACCTATGCACATTAAGGGTCGACCCATGCACTTTGAGGGTCGATCTATGCACTTTATTAGTCGACCTATGGGTCGACCTATGGTGTCCTTTCTCTTCTTTTTTTCGTTTTTATGACTTCTTATTCTTCTCGTAACTTCTTCATATTAACTCGAATTTCGATAAATTATATATGGAAATTGATCAGAAAATCACCATGAACACAATGGTATAAGTTTCGAGGCCATATTCTGACAATTCCAAAAATGCTTATTTTCACTATTCATTGTTATTTGATTATTTAATTATTTGAAAATATGGGGTGTTATAGGAAACCAGTTTTGCTAAGCGGTGTGGTCTCACTCAATATCAGTAAATCAGATGTAATAGTATTATTCACACCAGGCTTTATGTCTGACTCGAATTTTATGTTTTCCCCTTAAACTCTCGGTGCTCAAAATTTAATTTGAGTTGATTGATAGTTAAGGTTTTTCAGATTTAGTAGGTTGGACAAATAAGCTTCCAAAGATGTGCAGGAGGCAAAGTTAACTATGTAGGAACTATTTAGTTTTATTTCCATTGTGATGTATTTATGAGTGATATGTCTATCTTGCACTCTGATCATCCAAGAGAGCATCTTTATACGTCGCTCTTGGCATAATTTGTAATAATTATATGTGATCAAAACATGTGAATCGTTTTGAGATTATGCAACTTAATATGAAATATGGATTTGAAATGTAATCAGAAAAGTTGATTTTGAAGTCTGTATTAATTTTATTTCATATTCATATGCTTTTGATATTATGGATACCATTAACATTACCGTATTTTGTCACCGGAAGTTAATACTATGGATGACTGCAACATCTTTAGTGCTTAGCTTTGGGCCTCAAGATAGGGGATGTTACACTTAATCCCAACACTTGAAAAAATTAATTCTCTTCTTAGAAACACTTTCTGATTCAACAGAATGCTAGTCCTTGAACCGTTGACCTTAAGCTATTGAATAGTGATCAATTTGAGTTGATTTGAGTTTGTATTAATGGAGAGGCTATGGTATAATTCGGCCAGCAAAGAAGGAAAGAGGAGGCAACCAAAGATCTTATCTAGTTAGGGTTACAAATGCTTAAATAGTGGATAGAAGAGAGAAAACAGTAGATCTCATCTCATATTAATTCTCCCTCAATCTAAGCCATCCAAAATCAAGCCCCATTACACCATAATTAAGTCACATATACGATGTATATTTTGCTGAAATAACAAGTCCTATAATGGGCCTTAAACTCATTTAAGTCCACATTAAAAATAGCACGCAATTTAATCTAATTTAATCACTCATAGATATCGTACATCGATTGATATATTTCTAACTGTTATAAATATATTTTGTAATATTTATTTCCCAAGTAATAACTAAATTTTATAATTAATATTTCATAAATATTAATTAATTTATAATAATTATAAATTAATTAAATTATTTGGTCAAAGGAGAACTCATCATTTCGGTTGTGTGACTTGTCAGGTGTAAAATTGATTAGCAATTAATATTAAACTATTTGAATATTAACATTCACAAGTCACTTAGAAGGTGGTGTGACATTTTGGCCAAATTCACTACTTACTTGGTTTCGGTAAAATCCAATTTCACTATATTAAGCGTTACTGGTTATGACTTTTGTAACGACCCGCATTTTTGACCGTTCAAGTCGACAAAACATACACACATGTCCAACTCAAACCGTTCAAAAAGGCAGATGGTTATTGGGGTTAAATAAGAAAAGGAAAGAAAAGAACAGAAATAAACTCAGAATCTCGCAGCGGAAGGGACAAGATATAATAATAAAATAACAGTTCATGAAGCTGTTAAATAAATATTTCTGATTATAATTATACATCATAAATCAGAGTTACATACATATCAGAGATAAAACAACAATGCAGCGGAAAAATAATATAGTAGTAGAATACAAATGATGTAATACCAAACTCCGTCTTCGTCCTCCAAAATATACCTTCAACCTAATCTGAAATGCTCAGGCTGACCCGAGCGTAATGAAAAGACAAAACACTCGAGTCAGGACTAAAATATCTCATGTAAGTCAAATCGAATAAGAAAATATGAGTGTGACGGCGTCAGAGATGTTTACGGGGTTTGACATCTCCTATCCAGTGTCAATGCGAGTGCAATAACTTCAGAGATGTTATGGGATTTTCCATCTCTCAAGGATCCGTTAAACTATCTACTATGTAGTACAATACGCTATTATAATATGTCTACATTAAAGTAAAAGTATTAAAATAGCGTTAAGCCATGGCCCATTCCACCCTTAACACAGTTTATATTCCCAAGAGCATATACAAGACCGTAGTTTCCCCAAAATCGGAAGTCACCAGAGGGCAATCCATATACTAAAGGTACGAACCAAAATCGTAGTGGTCGCGAATAGGATAATCAGTATGACAAGGTACATGAGGCAATACCAACTAGGATACTAGTAGTTGCGTGATCCGGACTGATGTTGGGCATAGCAGCTACTACCCCAACACCGCGAAACAACACTCCCATAATCGAGGGGTGCACCCAAATCGAATCACAAAAGTAATAGACATGGTAACGAAGGAGTGTGTCCGCTAGAGATGGCGATCCTCAATGGCCCGGCGCGGCTCCTATTTTAGTCATGTCAGGGGTCATCCAAAATCGTTCTCTTTCTTCAAATCAACACGTTCACCAAAACCATCCACTTCATTCTGGATCAACACTCCGCGTGTATTAGTTATTAAAGTGATTTTCGGTATCGACAGAGAGTATGTCCATATCCGATCCCGGTCTCTTTAATAACTACGTATTATTACACCGATGGCTCTTTTACATTTCAAATCGATTCATAATTGATATCAAAATATCATATTCGCTTCAAAATCAAATCCATTTCAAATATCATCATATCTATTCAAGATGTAAGATTCCGTTTCAAAATCATTTTTCGCCTCAATATCTCATTTCGATTTCAAAATCATTTTTCGCCTCAAAATCTCATTTCGATTTCAAAATCATTTTTCGCCTCAAAATCTCATTTCGATTTCAAAATCATTTTTCGCCTTAAATTCCACAAAACGATTCACATAAACTCGAATTCCAAAATTTAAAATTTAATCAAATCTCAAATCATCAATTTCCACACGATTCAGCTTCTCAATAAACCATTTCAAATTATCAATTTCAAATACATATTTGAACCAAAAAATAAACTATTTCACTTCCAATATAGTTCGAAACTTTAAATATTTCACATTTCAAACAGTTCATATATTTATATAAGAATATAAGATTTGCTTTAAAACCATTTCGTATTCAAATTAGAATATTCTTCAAATTAAACATCCGTATTAAGTAGTTTACTTAATTTATGGAAAAATTCCAATTCAATAAACTTAGATTAATAATCGGATTTCAAGAATTCATTTAATTATTATATTCCAAATCAATTTAAGTTCAAATCCGATTCAAATCAATTTTATCTTCAAACTTAATTCAATAGTTTCAATTTAGTCCAATTCACAAATTTCTTTGAATTTCAATTAAATTCCAAATTACTTAAATCAATTTCAAATAAATTTTCAATTCCAAACTCAAATTTGAAATATCATTTCATATAAATTTTCTTAGAAATATTCGAAGTTGATTAAAAGTCCAATCTTTTAAAACAAATCGACTTTCGAAACTTTACGCCATATTTCAATTTTTCTTAAAAATCTAAACTTCGAATAATTAAACCATTTCATTTACCAAGTTTAAATTCCAACATCTCGAGCTTCAATTCAAAATAATTCAATTTCCATAAATTGGATTTTATTCTTAAAATCAATTCATTTAAATAATTTCAAAACAACTTTTAAAATCATTTAATTTAGCCAACCCGATTTCCGTATATAATTCTCTAACCTATGGCCAAGTGGTTAGTTATTTCAATTAAATGTTAGGGATGAATATATATTACTTAAACCAATCGCAGTGTCATGTGCATGTATAACAGTATATATATAAGCAAATAAACATCCAAACATTTAAATATCAACCAATAGCATCCATCGAAATAAATCATCCAATAGTCAATACAATTCATGGCAATTTCATAGTTATCAATATCGGGAAATTTGATTTCAATTAAATCCTAATTTTAGTTTACTGTCAATTTAAATTTTCAACGGTGAATTCACATGACAATCTATATGACAATTAAATTTTTATCAAACAACGACAAATAAATTCATATCACTTCATAATGTCAAATTTAACTACCATAAAGATATTCAGTACGTTGTGAGCGTTATAAAACACTCACTTTGATTTTCTATTGTCGCCGAGACGTTCCGGTTTGGAACTAAAACTGGACGACGCCCAACTTTAGCCCAAATTTCCACCGTCTCCAAATCCATCCAAACCAGTTTCATTTTGAAGCTCTCGTCATCGGGATCGCAACGCAAAAAGTTTCGTACCAATCGGACCTCGTATGAATGAGATATACAGTATATAAGTTCGTCGATATTAATATTAAATTTAAATCCTAAAATTCAAATTAACCCCTTACCAAACCAAAGGCCCAAGGCCCACACAACATCATCTTCCCCAAGTGCCAGTACGTGTATGAGAAAGAACCCACCAAAGCCGTGCACTAATTTGGAGCGATATGGAGCTAGGGACCTCCGTTTGTCGAACCGCTTTCGCCAACAGCTCCCTCTCAACGAACCGCATTTGCACGTGCCAACATCATCACGCTCGGACCCACCATGCTATGTGCAACCTGGAGCACGACTACTCGACTACGTTGAAGTCGCACGTCCCTACCCACAACCGCACACCACCAAAACGTGCTCCGAGGTGCTATCTTCAATGACGAGCTCAAATACGCACCCCAATCTGCGAATCGATCGCTAAATCACTCGATTTAGCAAACCCTAGCTATAGGAGCCGTACGCTCCTAACCCAAGTCAACGTCGATCCCTGTGAAACTGTGTCAGGTCGAAGCTTCGATGAAAACGTGATTTTTGAAACAAATCTCGTGATTTTTAATCGAGTATTGGAAGAGAAAGAAATTTTTGAAGTTTTGATTTATTTTTTTCCTACTGCCTGAAGCTTGCGTGCAAATAAAGAAGAAGGAGAGTAGGCGTGTATGAATAGGAAATAGGAAATAGATACTAGGGTGTCGGCTGATAAGAAGAAAACAGACAGATGTGAAGGGTATGGTCAAATCAAATTATTTATTATTATTATTTTAAATTCAAATATCTAGATATTTATTTCGAACTCCTATCGAGGCGTGCCGCTAGGCGTTTATAATGTTATACCCCTATTCCGGATGCAATGGAAAAGGTTTCAAGACCTAATTCGATCATATGTGGAAGATAGATTTTTGAAGTCGATTATTTTAATTAAATTCGACATTTAAATTTCTACGTGTTTCAAGCTCGCACGGCCAAACGACGAGTCCGATTGCTATGAAAATTGAAACCTTACAATAATTCACTGTTACGGATCCGATGAAACTGGTTTCGTCGAAATCCGAGACAGTTGTAAAAATGGCTATTTCTACTGTTTAATTTCGATATAAAATTCCCAATTTTAAATTATTAATTTTTAAATCAAATTTCAATTGTTCACAAATTTCTTTTTTAATTTCACAGTAATTAACAATCTTTTACAATGCAGTTTTCCATTATAAATCCAGTATAAAAGATTACATTGGATTCAACGTTCAATTATATTGTAATTCAAATTCGAGTTATTTAATTCCAATTGAATTCCTTTATTTCGATTTACACTTTCATTATTGAATCAACCATTTACTTATACATTGTTATCAATAGTTTATAATTCATTTACTTTCATTTTCTTCAGCTATCATCTTATTTAAATTCACAGTAATATTAAATTACATTCATTTATGTTGATTTCAATATTATAACTTCAATATTAAATGTAACATTTTATTTATTTCGTTGTTTACAATCAAATTCAATTCAATTCAATTACTTGTTATATTCAAATTTAAATCTTTACTTACGTTCAATTACAAGTTAACATCTTTATCGAATTACAGTTTCAGTTATTATCTGCTTTCAATCAACTGTAATATTAAGTTACATTTATTTATATTAGTTTCAATAACATAAACTTCCATTATTAAATCTACCATTTTATTTATTCTTTGTTTACAATCATAACCAATTTGGTTTACAATCCATATTTAATTCATTATTTGCATTCACTACAAGTTAACATCCATATTTAATTTACAAATAAGTTATTTCAGAATTAAGTTTTGTATTTTAACTTGTAATTCACATTTAACAACACAAAATTTTATTTACTTCGGATTTTTATCCAAAATTTTCATTTTAATTCGTATTTTTAAAGTGTTAAAAATACGGGTCGTTACATTCTCCCCCACTTAAAACTTTTCGTCCTCGAAAAGGAACGGAGAAGGGGAAACCATCATTTAGATATAATTCATTCAAAATATTCTACTTATTTGCAAAATTTAGTTATAGGATTTTTTTTTCACAAAATTTTCTAACTCCCGGATTTTTGAAAAATTTCGGCAGCACCTCCTTTGCGCGGCTAGGACCGAAAAAATTCACAGTAGTAATAATTGCATGATATACATCTCATTACAAGAATGAGGCATCCCAAAACATGGGGAACACAATAATATACCACAACATAAACTGTAATCCGAGAACATACCTTTTATTTAGCGTTTATTAGCATTTTAACTTACATTTTGCATTAAGCGCAGAAGCGAGCTCCACAAGCGAAGCGCAACCCCTTTGCTACCTACTAAAATGCTCACTAACCAAGTTAGAACCATGCATATAAAGATAGATCGATATACTTATCATAAACAACACACATATAACATGTTTAGCTTCAGAACTGAAATTCCAATTCCAGGACAGCAAACGAATCTCAGTTTTTGGTCACCTAAACTATAATATTTGACAATGGAATCTAAACAAAAGTTGTTGCATTCGTTTCAGGCTTTCCGGATGTCCAAAATTATTGAATTCGGACCTTCCGTTCAAAAGTTACGACCTTTTTACTAAATAGATACGCCTCAGCCTGGCAATGAATTGCGCAGGTCAGCGACGTTTGGTCACGTTTTTGACCTTCTAAACGACAGCAAAACACCAAATGCTTAAAACAAAGGTTTTAGCTTAAGTTCTAAGCTTCCAAGAAAGTTCAAGATCATCAAAATCCAATACACCAGTAAAAAGTTATGGCAAAATACTAAGAGTATATGCTACTGATTTTGCTTCCCTTTTACACAGGCCAACGAGAAGATTCAAATTTTTAACTAAGTAAATGAAGGAATTTCTCAAGACAGTCTAAACAAAATTCGTGCTACAGTTTCTAAGCTTTCCTAAAAGTCTAATATCGTTGAATTTCGTCCAGCCATTTAAAAGTTATGGTTGTTTTCGTTTCAGCATATATTGGACAATTTTGGATTTTATTTTTCCAAAATTTTGCTTTTATTATTTCAAAGTACAAACCATCAAACTTTAAATTTTCTAAAGAAACAATCATAAACACAAAGTTGTTTATTTTCTTATTTATCCATGAAATACGTTTACATTCGATTTGTTTCCGATTTATTCAAGTTTGTTTCATTCACATTTTAAATTCAAGTCAATTTGCTTCAATTTAAATTGGATTCAATTATATTTAATTTCACTTTGCTTCAAATTTGAATTTAATTATTTTAAAATTTTATTTCGTTTATTCAATTCCATTAACACTAATGAATTCTACAAAATCAATTACCATCCATCAAACAACCAATGCATATCAAACATTACCATCCATCCAGAATCTACACTAAATCAATTATACATTTCCAAGTCAAATTTTTTATTTCATACACTTCCAAGTTTATTGACAATTAGTTATATTCTACTTTAATTAGTTTCCATTTACAAATTTTATATTTCATTAATTTTAAATTTTATTCATTCACTTGTATATATCATTCATTTTACAGCTTAAATTTCTTTTATATTTACAACTATCAGTAGATCTTCACATTTTATTATTCACTCTCACACTGGTATATTATTCCTCTACTTATCCTTATTAGCATTTTAAACTTTTTAAGTATTTGGTAAGTTATAGTTATGCAAATAGAATGTAGTTAAACAACATACAACCTCTTTTCATTCAAAGTTGAATTTTCAATTAATTAATTCTTAAGTCATTACTTAAATTTCACTATAATTTAATTTCACATTTACATTCACATATAGTATTTCCATTTTATATTAACATAATTGTGAATCACCTTTAAATGTTAATTTAAATTCCAATTATTTACTAACAATTTTATTTATATTTGCAAACCATTAATTAAATGCATATTTCATTATTCAAACCTATACTTGTATATTATCCTATTAACAATTCATATAACATTTTTGAACTTCTTAAATATTTTGGTAAGTTATATCTATGCTATAGAATGAAATTTAATACTATGCGAGTTTTACGGTTTCAATTTTATTTTAAATTCATAATCTCCTAATTCTAAGGATTTCTACTTCAATTGATATTTCACTTAGCTCTTAGGTTCATTTCTCATTTCGCAATTCAGAAGTTCTGTAATGATTCAAGTATTAATTCATTTCAACCATTAAAAGAAAAATCATTAATTATTAAAGAACTCAAGAATTCCAATCCCGGTTTCATTTCAAATCAAGTTTTGAAATAATATATACTTATATAATTTATATATCAAATCATACTATAAAGAATACAAAATAAAATTCAATTTTAATCAAAACAGGGTTTAGAAAAACTATTAAGTGATCTCCCCCACTTGGACTCTCGAAAATAAATGTCGATGATGCGTGCACTCATCACCGAAATCATTCTCTAGTGTCAAGAGGGGAGTATAACACTTACTTCATTTGAAATCCTTTGAAAACAATTTCTAATCGAATATACTATCATATAATACTTATATTATAAATTTTTGTTAATAAATTTTCAAAACACCGGAATTTAAATTCTCCATCTTAATTTAAATTCATTTTTATTTCATTTTATTTACCATTTATATTCATTGTCAATCATATTTACAAGTTTCATTTCTTAAAATCATCCAATAGTCAATAGTTAGAAATATTGACTAATCAACAATAAACGATGATAATCTAATATTATCATCTCCTAACAACCAATACAATCAAAATTTATAAATTTTCAAGATAAGTCTTTTATATATAGAATATAATCCAAAACAATATTATGTCAATCTGTCCTATTCGAGTGTTTAGAAATTCCTATCGATGCCTTGGCGTCCCAAGTACCAACCAGAATTCATAAATACTCAACGGAACAAATTAACACAATATAAAATCATTTTGATATTAAAATTACAAATATGCTCTCTCATATACACTCAACTCATTCATATAGTTTACCTCTATTTCAATGAGTTATTCCCCACTAGAGCCAAGGTTTATCGCTAAACCAAAGCTCTGATACCAACTGTAACGACCCGCATTTTTGACCGTTCAAGTCGACAAAACATACACACATGTCCAACTCAAACCGTTCAAAAAGGCAGATGGTTATTGGGGTTAAATAAGAAAAGGAAAGAAAAGAACAGAAATAAACTCAGAATCTCGCAGCGGAAGGGACAAGATATAATAATAAAATAACAGTTCATGAAGCTGTTAAATAAATATTTCTGATTATTATTATACATCATAAATCAGAGTTACATACATATCAGAGATAAAACAACAATGCAGCGGAAAAATAATACAGTAGTAGAACACAAATGATGTAATACCAAACTCCGTCTTCGTCCTCCAAAATATACCTTCAACCTAATCTGAAATGCTCAGGCTGACCCGAGCGTAATGAAAAGACAAAACACTCGAGTCAGGACTAAAATATCTCATGTAAGTCAAATCGAATAAGAAAATATGAGTGTGACGACGTCAGAGATGTTTACGGGGTTTGACATCTCCTATCCAGTGTCAACGTGAGTGCAATAACTTCAGAGATGTTACGGGATTTTCCATCTCTCAAGGATCCGTTAAACTATCTACTATGTAGTACAATACGCTATTATAATATGTCTACATTAAAGTAAAAGTATTAAAATAGCGTTAAGCCATGGCCCATTCCACCCTTAACACAGTTTATATTCCCAAGAGCATATACAAGACCGTAGTTTCCCCAAAACCGGAAGTCACCAGAGGGCAATCCATATACTAAAGGTACGAACCAAAATCGTAGTGGTCGCGAATAGGATAATCAGTATGACAAGATACATGAGGCAATACCAACTAGGATACTAGTAGTTGCATGATCCAGACTGATGTTGGGCATAGCAGCTACTACCCCAACACCGCGAAACAACACTCCCATAATCGAGGGGTGCACCCAAATCGAATCACAAAAGTAATAGACATGGTAACGAAGGAGTGTGTCCGCTAGAGATGGCGATCCTCAATGGCCCGGCGCGGCTCCTGTTTTAGTCATGTCAGGGGTCATCCAAAATCGTTCTCTTTCTTCAAATCAACACGTTCACCAAAACCATCCACTTCATTCTGGATCAACACTCCGCGTGTATTAGTTATTAAAGTGATTTTCGGTATCGACAGAGAGTATGTCCATATCTGATCCCGGTCTCTTTAATAACTACGTATTATTACACCGATGGCTCTTTTACATTTCAAATCGATTCATAATTGATATCAAAATATCATATTCGCATCAAAATCAAATCCATTTCAAATATCATCATATCTATTCAAGATGTAAGATTCCGTTTCAAAATCATTTTTCGCCTCAATATCTCATTTCGATTTCAAAATCATTTTTCGCCTCAAAATCTCATTTTGATTTCAAAATCATTTTTCGCCTCAAAATCTCATTTCGATTTCAAAATCATTTTTCGCCTTAAATTCCACAAAACGATTCACATAAACTCGAATTCCAAAATTTAAAATTTAATCAAATCTCAAATCATCAATTTCCACACGATTCAGCTTCTCAATAAACCATTTCAAATACATATTTGAACCACAAAATAAACTATTTCACTTCCAATATAGTTCGAAACTTTAAATATTTCACATTTCAAACAGTTCATATATTTATATAAGAATATAAGATTCGCTTTAAAACCATTTCGTATTCAAATTAGAATATTCTTCAAATAAAACATCCGTATTAAGTAGTTTACTTAATTTCTGGAACAATTCCAATTCAATAAACTTAGATTAATATTCGTATTTCAAGAATTCATTTAATTATTATATTCCAAATCAATTTCAGTTCAAATCCGATTCAAATCAATTTTATCTTCAAACTTAATTCAATAGTTTCAATTTAGTCCAATTCACAAATTTCTTTGAATTTCAATTAAATTCCAAATTACTTAAATCAATTTCAAATAAATTTTCAATTCCAAACTCAAACTTGAAATATCATTTCATATAAATTTTCTTAGAAATATTCGAGTTCGATTAAAAGTCCAATCTTTTAAAACAAATCGACTTTCGAAACTTTACGCCATATTTCAATTTTTCTTAAAAATCTAAACTTCGAATAATTAAACAATTTCATTTACCAAGTTTAAATTCCAACATCTCGAGCTTCAATTCAAAATAATTCAATTTCCATAAATTGGATTTTATTCTTAAAATCAATTCATTTAAATAATTTCAAAACAACTTTTAAAATCATTTAATTTAGCCAACTCGGTGTCCGTATATAATTCTCTAACCTATGGCCAAGTGGTTAGTTATTTCAATTAAATGTCAGGGATGAATATATATTACTTAAACCAATCACAGTGTCATGTGCATGTATAACAGGATATATATAAGCAAATAAACATCCAAACATTTAAATATCAACCAATAGCATCCATCGAAATAAATCATCCAATAGTCAATACAATTCATGGCAATTTCATAGTTATCAATATCGGGAAATTTGATTTCAATTAAATCCTAATTTCAGTTTACTGTCAATTTAAATTTTCAATGGTGAATTCACACGACAATCTATATGACAATTAAATTTTTATCAAACAACGACAAATAAATTCATATCACTTCATAATGTCAAATTTAACTACCATAAAGATATTCAGTATGTTGTGAGCGTTATAAAACACTCACTTTGATTTTCTGTTGTCGCCGAGACGTTCCGGTTTGGAACTAAAACTGGACGACGCCCAACTTTAGCCCAAATTTCCACCATCTCCAAATCCATCCAAACCAGTTTCATTTTTTAGCTCTCGTCATCGGGATCGCAACGCAAAAAGTTTCGTGCCAATCGGACCTCGTATGAATGAGATATACAGTATATAAGTTCGTCGATATTAATATTAAATTTAAATCCTAAAATTCAAATTAACCCCTTACCAAACCAAAGGCCCAAGGCCCACACAACATCATCTTCCCCAAGTGCCAGTACATGCACGAGAAAGAACCCACCAAAGCCGTGCACTAATTTGGAGCGATACGGAGCTAGGGACCTCCGTTTGTCGAACCGCTTTCGCCAACAGCTCCCTCTCGACGAACCGCATTTGCACGTGCCAACATCATCACGCTCGGACCCACCATGCTATGTGCGACCTGGAGCACGACTACTCGACCACGTTGAAGCCGCACGTCCCTACCCACAACCGCACACCACCAAAACGTGCTCCGAAGTGCTATCTTCGATGACGAGCTCAAATACGCACTCTAATCTGCGAATCGATCGCTAAATCACTCGATTTAGCAAACCCTAGCTATAGGAGCCGTACGCTCCTAACCCAAGTCGACGTCGATCCCTGTGAAACTGTGTCAGGTCGAAGCTTCGATGAAAACGTGATTTTTGAAACAAATCTCGTGATTTTTAATCGAGTATTGGAAAAGAAAGAATTTTTTGAAGTTTTGATTTATTTTTTTCCTACTGCCTGAAGCTTGCGTGCAAATAAAGAAGAAGGAGAGTAGGCGTGTATGAATAGGAAATAGGAAATAGATACTAGGGTGTCGGCTGATAAGAAGAAAACAGACAGATGTGAAGGGTATGGTCAAATCAAATTATTTATTATTATTATTTTAAATTCAAATATCTAAATATTTATTTCGAACTCCTATCGAGGCGTGCCGCTAGGCGTTTATAATGTTATACCCCTATTCTGGATGCAATGGAAAAGGTTTCAAGTCCTAATTCGATCTTATGTGGAAGATAGCGTTTTGAAGTCGATTATTTTAATTAAATTCGACATTTAAATTTCTACGTGTTTCAAGCTCGCATGGCCAAACGACGAGTCCGATTGCTACGAAAATTGAAACCTTTCAATAATTCACTGTTACGGATCCGATGAAACTGGTTTCGTCGAAATCCGAGACAGTTGTAAAAATGGCTATTTCTACTGTTTAATTTCAATATAAAATTCCCAATTTTAAATTATTAATTTTTAAATCAAATTTCAATTGTTCACAAATTTCATTTTTAATTTCACAGTAATTAACAATCTTTTACAATGCAGCTTTCCATTATAAATCCAGTATAAAAGATTACATTAGATTCAACGTTCAATTATATTGTAATTCAAATTCGAGTTATTTAATTCCAATTGAATTCCTTTATTTCGATTTACACTTTCATTATTGAATCAACCATTTACTTATACATTGTTATCAACAGTTTATAATTCATTTACTTTCATTTTCTTCAGCTATCATCTTATTTAAATTCACAGTAATATTAAATTACATTCATTTATGTTGATTTCAATATTATAACTTCAATATTAAATGTAACATTTTATTTATTTCGTTGTTTACAATCAAATTCAATTCAATTCAATTACTTGTTACATTCAAATTTAAATCTTTACTTACGTTCAATTACAAGTTAACATCTTTATCGAATTACAGTTTCAGTTATTATCTGCTTTCAATCAACTGTAATATTAAGTTACATTTATTTATATTAGTTTCAATAACATAAACTTCCATTATTAAATCTACCATTTTATTTATTCTTTGTTTACAATCATAACCAATTTGGTTTACAATCCATATTTAATTCATTATTTACATTCACTACAAGTTAGCATCCATATTTAATTTACAAATAAGTTATTTCAGAATTCAGTTTTGTATTTTAACTTGTAATTCACATTTAACAACACAAAATTTTATTTCCTTCGGATTTTTATCCAAAAATTCATTTTAATTCGTATTTTTAAAGTGTTAAAAATACGGGTTGTTACAACTTTTATTTACACCAATTCTCTTCATCAAAACTATATCACTTTGGACTTATGGAATTTGGTAATGGTCCACATTTAACTCTATAGTCTAAACACAAAGTCTTCAATAATAAAAATCATTATTGAACAAACCTCTTTTCAGAGACTTTAATTTTGAGTTGACTTGAGTTGACCCAGATATTAACCTATATAATTGAGGAGACGAATCTTCTCTTGAATAATGTTTCACTTCCAATACAGCCACTCGACCTAACTATAGCCACTCGATGGACGTCGTGCCATAATGTACCATAATAAAAGTGGAGCTTTCATTTTGAAGATTAGCAGTATTCTCAAGTCGAGAGAACTGTGTAAATCAGCTACATCGATATTTTCGGTTTGACCTTACTTATATTAACCAACAGAAAACTATCAAGTGAGTCGTTCCACAATTATCCAATAACTATCGGTAAGTAATTCTTATGTGCCCCCAGTAGTCATGAGTAATACCTATCCAATATTTGCATAGCGTTACATACTTTAGTCTCAACGGATGCATCGATATCTAGTCTCGATATATCTTGAATAGGAACATTTAAAATGGTATATTGTTTTCATTGTAATAAGTCACTTAAGGTTACAAAACTTTGTCACACTATGACAAAACATAACATTTAAGGATTTTCTATAAAGCATACATTTAACTAAATTAATTAATTAACATAACACATTATATCAAGCATGTAATAGAAAGAAAATGCCTTTTATTTCAAACAAGATTGTTTTTCGAGTAAGATATATGTAACAAGTTACATAATTGCCCCCAAAAGCATACCTTCACTCTATCATTTCCTATCGTAACAAGGATACGCATGCCATGCATGTTCTCTTCTCCCTCTCCCATGAAAGACTTTCTATAGGCAGTGGACAGTAGGCGATCTACACTTTGACTGCTAATTGGTGATCCACAAGAAAGGAATAATGTGCCTAAAGAATTTCTGTTCATTCCACCCTCAAAGGATCCCAAGGCCTCACTCTCATGAGAGGCGGGGTCACACTCAAAATCTCCTTTGTAAATAGAAACAGGTTACCTACCCCTCATCCGTTGTCATCACTCATCGTCTCCATGCTAAAGTCATATATCTCCATCTCCGAGAGGAGCCATTTTCTAGCAAGGTCCTTGTGTCATAAGTAAACACGAGCCTTAGAAATGAAATGACTTTAATTAAATAGTAAGATCTTAGAATCCAAACTAGAAATCATGATGGAGAGTGCCTCTCTGATGATGAGAACGGGGAGCCATTTTCTAAAGAGAATCTAAAAACTTATATACGTTGGAGGTTTGATTTTCTTCTGATTTAGAAATATGATAGATTTCGACCATATTATAGCTTTCAACTCGACCATCTGAGCCGACTAGCTCTCCGACAAAGCCAAATGCCTTTTTTTCTCCTCCACATAGAATGAACCGGCCTCCCATTAGTTGATGCACCTACAGACCACCAGCATCCACTTCGAGGCTTAATTGTTCATTGACTTACAACCTGTTTCTTTGCCTTGTGAACCAAAACCATAATGACTAGCAAATTAAGCAACATACGTTTGGGACAACTGAGTCACTTTGCTCCTACGTTGATTGCTTCAACAAACATTCAATTCATGCAAGGGGGCTGACAATAATAGCCTAGTAGTTTCCCTTGATTATGGGTGAAATACCAGTCCAAAATGTGGAAAAACTACAAAAGCAGCCTACTGACAAGAATAGCCTAGTAGTTTCCCTTTATTATGGGTGAAATACCAGTCCAAAATGTAGAAAAACGACAAAAGCAGCCTACCTCACCCTAAACAAACTTCTTTCAAAGAACGAACAACATTATCTAGGTGGAGGAAGCTAGCTTCTCCGATAGCGATGAAGAGGGTAGATGCGACCAAAACTATCGAAGAAAAAATGGCCTTTAGGAGCATAGCAAAAAGTGCTCTGGGGATAGTTCCCAATTTAAGCATAGTATGCAAACCAAAAGTAAGCCTTATTAGATCGTGATATGGAACCACTCATATCGCCATCAAGGATCGCGCCTCGTACAAAGGCCTCCTCCCGCCTACTTAGGGTGAAAGGAGGATCCATACGGCAATGAGAAATATTTCGAGTTCCACCAATTCGACAGTCACGCTACTAAAGAGTGTCTTCACATAAAAGAAAGGATAGAGGGACTTATCTGTGAAGGTGCACTTCTACAGTATGTGAGACAATAGGTTGAACAATGCAATATACATAAAAATCCTCTCGCCCCACCTCAATGGGAGGATTTAAATAATGTGGTTGTAATGAACACCAAAATCCTATCTATTTATGTTCGGTCGCACATTGCTGAGAGCAGTAGGAGGTTCCAAGCTCGATATATAAGAAAGCTTACCCCAGTAAATCAGAAATATTAAGTAGAACTCTGGGTACCGAAAGCATTAAGAGTGGAGGAAGATGAAGCCAACATTACCTTCTCAATTGAAAATAAAAGAGGCGTTGGCTACTCCCACCATGATCCTATGGC
Source organism: Allium fistulosum (assembly GCA_030737815.1). Lineage (NCBI taxonomy): Eukaryota > Viridiplantae > Streptophyta > Magnoliopsida > Asparagales > Amaryllidaceae > Allium > Allium fistulosum. The sequence goes on along the minus strand of CM060907.1, from coordinate 894,728,622 downwards.
TGTGCAGTTAAAGCCTAGTAAAGTCCCCGTAAAATCTCTACTATAGCACGTAGCTCTCTTTGACTGCTATACCTTTTCAATTTAGCGCTATTAAAAAGTAGATCTGGTTTAAGCCTCGCTATATTCCACCACACCCGCTAAATCAAGGCTTTTTAGCATCCACTTTAGCAACATTAATAAAAAAAGCTTTGACTAATTTATTTTAACTTGTATCAACAATGCTAAGGTAAAGACCTAATTTTAAAGCATAAGTGCTCAATATAAGTTAGAAATCTATTATAGTCACCAAATTTGGACTACACATATCATGATATTCTTCGATTTTGTTATATAATTTAGAATAAAATTCCTTTTTCCACACAAATGATGCAAGAATGAGAATAAATTTACTTTAGATATTTGATTTTATATCTAATGAAACTATTTGCACCTCCGTTATTTTTTGCTATATCTAGCTTTATCTCTAATATAACTTTTTGCACCTCCACCGTTGTATAACTGCTGAGTGTTTTAACTGCATAGCCCCTAGTCATCTCAATTAACATTGTCCACGTCAAAGTACATCGGGTCTTAGTTGACGAGGGTATCTCAGTTAATGTCATGTTAAAGAATGTCTTCGATTAGATGAAACTCCCATCATCCAGCATCGCTTTGCGCTTTTCCGATCAATGACTTTCGTAGGGTTAGGATTATCCCACTAGGTTCGACTTTGCATGTGGTCACCTTCGATGAGAAATCATGCTCCACTAAAATACAAGTAAATTTTGTGATAGAAAATTGCCCATTTGCTTCTAAAGTTCTCATATGCAGGACGACATTGGCTATTCTGGAGGCAGTTGTAGCTTATCAACGAATCATTATGAAGTTCCCTATCAATAGAAGTATTGGAGGCATTCGTAGCATCAACAAGCAGCTAGGGTCCACTACAACATTTACCTATTGCAAGCCAAGAAAGGATTACTTATGCTTCAACATGAGGTGAACACCATCTACAACAGCCAACCTAAGAGTCAAGGGGAGTTAGAGCTCTTACGTTCGCGCATGGACATCCGCCTAGGCCATGTATCTCATCAATGGCATGATCATTGCCTTGGACCAGTGTAAACTGCTGCTCGGTATGGAAAGCGATAATGACGACCCCCTCCACTTGAAAAATCAACCCAGATGGTGGTTCCCCTAGTCTGCTCGGAACTACCATATTAGACAGTGACGACTCCAACAAGGTCATCCAAATCGGCATAGAACTGGAGCTCGAGGTAAGAGTGGAGTTGACAAGTTTCCTCAAATGAAGCAAAGTTGTGCTTGCCTAGGAGCATGCCAATGTGACCAGTATAGATCCCTCCATCTTATGTAAGCCCTTAACTTTGACCCCCAAGCTAACCCAAAAAGCCAAAATGGGAGGTCGATTAACTTAGAGAGATACAAGACATTGAAGGAAGAGGTAAAGGAGCACCTTAGCACTAGGTTCATATGAGAATCAGAGTACCCCTATGGGTTGCTAATTCTGTACTTGTTCGTAAATATAATAGGGACATGGAGAACTTGCATCGACTTTTCTAATCTCAATAAAGCCCGACCAAAGGATAGTTCCTCTCTACCACACATTGACCAACTAGTGGACGCAACCAGTGGACATGAGTTGCTGACGTTTATGGCTGCCTCATTTGGGCACCACCAAATCGATATGCATGACCTCGATCAAGAACACACGTTGTTCATATCAAATCCAAATTAATATCACTAAATTATAGTTTGATATTCTCGAATATTACGAAATATTAGATAACTATTTATAGAAACAATGTACTCGTTATGAAGGAGTGTACGAACTCAAACTTCATGAGTGGTATTGAGTATAATATGTCAATATTAAATTCATATTCAAACCCAACTTAAAGAACTTTAAGATAGGAATGTTCCAAACAAGAGGTTGTGACTAATTCAACGAAAATACTAAGTACATCACTTTGAATAGTGCCACAATAAGGCAATGCAAAAATATGAATGCACAAATCTGTGAATCGATCTAGTTCTCACTAAACCGATCGAAAGATGGAATTGAGATTCTATCATTAGTCCTAAGTTCAAGTGAGAGATTGATTAAGATAGGGGTATGACTTAAGGGAAATTATGTAACTGTTACATATATCTAACTCGATAACCAATCTTTTCGAAACAAGAAGTGTTTTCTTTCTATTATATACTTGATATAATATGTTATATTAATCAATTAGTTTAATTAATGTATATTTAATAGAAAATTCATAAAAGATATGTTTTGTGATAGTAGTTACAAAGTGTTGAGATCATGAGTAATTGATCACAATGGAATTAAACGTACCATTTTAAATATTCTTAGTCAAGATGTATTAAAATTGGATGTCGATATATCCATTGAGACTAGAGTATGTAACACTCTCCAAATGTTGGACAGTGTATTACTCAACTGTTGGGGCACTAAGGGGTTACATACTGATAGTTATTGGATAATTATTGGAATAACTTACTTGATAGTTTTATGTTGGTTAATATAACTAAGGTCAAATAGAAAATATCGATGTGGAAAAATTTCAAAGTTCTCTTGACTCGAAAATACTATCGATCTTCATTATAGTTGGGTCAAGTGGAAGCATTGAAAGTGAAACACTGTTCAAGAGAGGAGTCATCCCCTCAATTATATGAGATTAGTATCATGGTCAACTAAAGTCAAAGTCTTTAGCCAAAGTAGTACGATTAATAATAATTGTTATTATTGAACCAAGGACTTTGTGTTTGGACAATAAAATTTAATATGGACGATACTGAAATCTTGACCATTACCAAATTCAACAAGTCTTAAGTGATATAGTTTTGACGAAAATAATTGGTGTAAATAATTGCCACTACCGGATAACACTTAGTAATCTAAAATTGGATTTTATTGATACCAAGTAAGCGATAAATTCGGGCATAATATTACACCACCTGTTCAGTGACATGTGAATGTTAATATTCAAATTGTTTGATGTAACGACCCATATTTTTAACTATTTTAAACTATAAAATTTAATGTGATTATTGAATATGATTAAAAATAAAATTTAGTGAATTATTAGTGTAGTTATTGAATATGAACTTAAATAAAAATCTAAAATAATGAATTCCGAGGATTTAGGCAATAACAAGTATTGAAATAAATTCTATGTATTGACTGTGTTTATAATCATTAACTGAAGTTGAATAATAAATGTGAATTATTTAGATAGAAATAAAATAATGCTGATAACTAAAATTTATTTAAAATTTGAGAATTTATTAATATTGATTTATCGGGTAATTAAATTATTTAAATTTATGTTGAAACTATGTAAATAATGGAATTCTGGATTTAATGAGAATGAAAATGGCATCGAAAATTGATTTAAATTTTATTTAAATATGAATAAAGATGGTTAACATTTAAAATTGGATTTAAATGTGAATAATTAAAAATTGGAACTTTTATATTTTAATTAATGAGTAAAAATAGCCATTTTGGCAACTGTCGAGGATTTCGACAAAACCAGTTTCATCGGATCCGTAATAGTGAGTTATTGTAGGATTTCAAGTTTCATAGCGATCGGACTTGTCTTTTGGCTGTGCGAGCTTGAAATGCGTAGAAATCAATTTATGGAATTCGATTAAAATAATCGATTTTGAAAAGCAATCTTCTGCATACGATCGAATTAGGTCTCGAGACTAGTTCCATTGCATTTGGAATGAGGGTAAAACATTATGAACGCCGGGCGGCATGCCTCGTTGGAGTACGGACGGTTTTGGACCTAACTATATAAATATGGCATACATATCGAGAAAATTATTATTTTAATATTTCTGAAACCCTAGTTCATGGCCGCCACCTATTCTATAGCCGAAAATTCACCATCTTCTCCCCTCAATATCTCTCAATCCGTTCAACGAAATCGAAAACTTCCAAAAACAAAGTTGTAGAGCTTGATGAGGTCTACACATCTAACGGTTGATTTGAGCGGAAGCATCTCGGATTCGCCGAAATCTGAGTTTGACGGGTCGGAGTTCTACCTCGTTTTTCACACAGGTGGAGGCATTGGAGGCAGCATAATTTTGAGCGTTGGTGGCTCTCAGGGTGGTGCACGCATGGGTGTCGAGTGATCGACGTCAGGTTGATGATGTAGGCGTGCGGCTGGAGGTTTTGACATGCTTGAGTTTGGTTCTTGGTCGCGTGTTGAACGAAGAAGATGGTAACGTGTTTTGTTTTATTTATTAATTAATTATTTTAGTTTAAAATTCAAATGTTCTAACTTGAATAACTTTTGCATATGAGCTCGGATCGACGTGTGGTTTTCTCCATTGCGTTCGTGTTGAAATTCCAGACATTATGGAACTGGTTTTGCTGCATTCTAAAACTGTTCAAATTTGGGCCTTTATTTGGATTTTAAATCGTCGATAAATAAAAGTGAGTGTTTATACGCTCACAATTGACTAAAATAGTTTTTATGTTAGTTAAATTCATATCGTGAAGTGATTTAAATTTATTGATAGTTGCTTGATAAATTTAATTGACGTTTAAATTGACATCTGAATTAATTGATAGAATTTGAATTGACAGTTAAATTGCATTAGAATTAAACTGCTAGAAAAAACTCCCGATTATCGATAAATTGGTTAAATTGTTATGATTATTGGCTGTTTGGATGTTGGTTGCGATGGATGATATTGATTGATATTTTGGATGTTTATTTATTTATAATATATCATGTTATCATCTTGTATATTATTTACAGTATATAAAACTGTAAATTGAATTATTTCGAATAAATTAAGAAATAGGTTGAAATGATATATACCTATGGCATTTCTTTTGGATTGAAATGATATATATCCATCCTTAGAATTAAATTGAAATAATTGATTCACTTGGCCATAGGATAGAGAATTATATACGGACACCGAATTGGTTAAATTAAATGATTATAAAATTTTGTTTTGAAATTATTTAAATGATTTGATTTTAAGAAATGAAAATCGAATTTATTGAAATTGAACTATTTTGAACTTGAGCTCGAAGTGTTGAAAGTTAAGTTTGATAATAGGAATGTTTTAAATAATTGAAGTTGAGATTTTGAAGTCATAATTGAAATATGATGTGAATTTCAGAAATTGATTTGTTTTAAAAGATTGGACTTTTATTCGGTCTTTGAAAATTGCTAAGTAAAAGTGATATAAAATGATATTTCGAAGTTGAGCTGAGAGTTTAATTATATTTGAAGGTTTAGATTTTTAAATTGAAAATTGAAGGAAAATTTGATTTAAGCGTTTTGAATCGATATTTGAAATCGAAAATGAATTGATTAAATGGAAATGGAAATTGGAATTGATTTGAATTGGGAAATTTGGAATTGAATCGGTTTGACATTGAAACTATTTTCAAATGAATTATTTTAGTATAAACGGTTTAAAATCTATATTCTTTAAATTCAAATTATTTTGATTTTCCAAACTATTTTACTATATAAACCATTTTTATTACTCAAACTATTTTCTATTAAACTATTTTAACTATTTAACTAAAATCACTTAACCACTAGGACAATGGTGCTTGTCAACTATTTAACTATTTTAAAACTATTTAAACTATTTTCTAAAGTTCAAACTGATCAAAAGGGTGAAATGTTTATATTTAAACCTTGGATTTAAATGCGAAATGGGTTAAGGTGAAGTTATAACCTAAATTGTAATTTGAATCAAATTTTGAAGTGAAATCGATATATCGAACTGAATTGACATTTTGAAGTAAAATATGATTTTTGAAGCGAATATGATGGTTAGGAAATGGATTTGGTTTTTGAAGCGAGATTTCGAAATGGATTTGATTTTGAAGCAAATATGATATTTTGATATCAAGTACGAATTGTTTTCGAAACATAAAAGTACCGACCGGTGTGTAAAATGACGCTTGGTTCTCAAAAAGACCGTGGCCTCTTATTGGCATACTCTCTTTCAATATTGGAACAACTTTGACAACCGTGTACGTGGTGGATGATATCCAGAATGTAGTGGTTGAATTGGCGAATGTTTCTGGAATGATATAAGAGAACGATGATGGATAGCCTTGACACTTGTGCCATAATTAAAATGACTTAAACAGGAGCCTATATCGGGCCAATGAGGTTAGCTACCTCTAGCGACGTTGATCACTTGTATTACTATCATGATTTTGTACTCGATGGGTGCACCCTTTTTGCTCGAATTGATGGTCGCGGTCGGCCATGGATGGGTTATGACCATCCAGAAAGGGTAAACTGGTAGAATCCTACCTTGGGCATTGCCTCATGTGCCTTGTCATATTTATCCTTATGTGAGCCCATTACGACTTTGGTTTAGTACTATAAAAATGTGTTAAGGTGGATCAATGTAAAGCCTTAACGCTATTTTGATATTTATGTTACTGATACACATAACCTATTATAGCGTATACTACTATATATAAATAGTTTAACGGATCCTTAGGAGATGGAAAATCCCGTAACATCTTTTAAGTTATTGCACGCATGTTATACACTAGATAGGAGATGTAAAATCTAATAAACATCTCTGACGTTGTTACACTAATATTTATTGATATTGATTTGACTTACATAAGAGTATTTTAGTCCTGACTCAAGTGTTTTGTCTTTTCATTACGCTTGGGTCAGCCCTGAGTTTTTTCAGCATAATAAAGTTCGTTTTCCGATGGACGGAGATGAAGATTTGGTATATTATTACTATTATTATTTTTTACATCATGCTATTCTACTACATTATTTATTTATCCCTGTTGTTTATATATATCTCTGATAAATGTTGTATAGATTATAATCAAATGTACAATATAAACAACTTCATGAACTGTTATTTGGTTATTATATTTTGTCATTCTACTGTGAGATTCTGTGTTTGTTCCCTTCTTTTTTCCTTATTTTTCTTAATTATCCCCATTGATAATCTACGTTTTGGATTGTTTAAGTTAGACATGTGTGGATTATTATCGATTTAAACCATTCTAAATGTGGGCCGTCACAGTTGGTATCATAGCTTTGGTTTAGCAATAACCTTGGCTTTGTGGGGTTTGACTCATTAGAGATAGGGTAGTAGTACCATAGAATGAGTTTGTTTGAGTGTGTATATATAAGAGACCATACTTGTTAGTGTTATAAATGTTTTATACCGTGTTTACTTATCCATTGAATTATTTATGAATTCTAATAGGGGTTTCTAAACGCTTAAACGAGGCAAGTCGACATAATATTGTTTTAAAAATTGGGTAAATGAAATAATTTTACCTACATTATATTATATCTATATATAAAATGATTATTAATGAGGTTGTTTAGAGATGATAATATATGGTATCATCGATTATTGGTTGAATTAAAATAAAATAAATACCTTGTGAATTTTATTTTCTGAAGCATTTGATAATTAAATTGAATTGAAATCTAATTATAATAAGAATTATTTGAAATAACAAAAATTTAAGATAATAGAATTTGTATAAGTATATTTATAATATAGATTATAAATAGAAGGATTTAAAAAATTGAGAATTTTAGATTGTAAATCCCTTTGTTTTCAAAATTGTTTTCAAACCTTCAAAAATTAATATTAATATTTTTTTAAAGAGTTTTGATTAGAAAAATATTTTGAAAAGATTTTTGAAGAAAATAAAGGCATTAAACACGCTTTGATTACAAGGAAATAATTCTGGGGATGACTACAGCATCGCCAGTATTCATTTTTGAGTTTCTGAGTGAGAATTACTACCAAAAGAAATTTATTTTCGATTAAAACAAGTTTTTATTATGAAAGAAAAGTATATTCTAAGTATGATTTAATAAATATATGGAAATAATTTTGAACTTAAAAATTGGAAGTAGTATATATAAGAAATAAGTTTGTAACTTATAAATTTGAATAGGAAAATAAAATCGAATTTAAAATGGTTAAATTTTTGATTAAGCGAACAAAAGAAAATTTTGAATTTGAGATACGAAATAAAATAATTGACTTAAGAAATGTGAAATTAATTGAGTTAGTGAAATGAAGTAAATAAAATATAGTTTAACTCATGAAAGCTTAAATAAAAATGAATTGCATTTGAAATGAAGTAGTTAAAATAACGAAATGAAATTTTAAGAAATTAATTGGTATAACTTATAGATTTGAGAAATATTAAGCTAAAACAAAATTTTTAATTTGTTAAATGTGAATGAAAAGAAAATAATAATTAACTTGAATAAAGTTAAATAAAATGAGTAATGGATCAAATAAAATAAAATGTCATTTAATATTAAATAAATTGAATTGGATATTAAATGAAACTAGATAAATTAGTAAAGTGAATTAATTCCACTTAAACTATAAAATGAATTAATCAAATGAATACGAACTTGAATTTTAAAATGAAATGTAATTTAAGTGTGAAAGAAATAAAATAAAATAAATGAGTGTAAGTAAAATTAATATGAGCAATTGAATTTAATTTAAATTGGATGTAAATAAATTAAATGCATATAAAATGAGTTCCAATAAAATTGAATAGTAACTAATTGAATATGAAATAAGTTAAGGAAATAAATTATAAATTGGAGTTAACTTAATAAGTTGAACGAAATTGATTACGAGAAAAGAAAATTTATTAATATGAATTGGAATTATAAAATTAAAATTTTACTTAAGTAAAATTATTAATATGAGTTTAAATTTATGAAATAAACTAATGAAGTGAATTGATGGGTTAATATGAATTTAAGTTATGGAATAATAATAAAAATGAGCTGCAATTTCATAAAATGTTTATAATAAACTTAAATGGTTTATAAATAATATTAGTATTTAAACTACTAAGTGATAATGAAATAAAGTTAACTTAACAAGCTTAAATGGAATAATTTTATAAAATGGTTCATAAATGATATTAATATGAAAAAGAAATATGAACATTAGAATTTAAATGTTTTACGAAGCATAAAAGCTGAAGTTTTATAACTTATAGGTTTGATAAACATGAATCATATGAAAGGAAAAATATATGGAATATGATATGGAATCAAATTACTTAAGTGTAATTAATTATATGAATTATTGAAATGAAATAATAGAAGTGAAAAAATAAATGTGACTATAAACGAATGTAAATTAATAGAATGTGAATTCATTAATGTTGATAAGTGCATGTCAATCAGTTGGAAGTAAATAAATTGAACGAATATCAATTAAATGTGAATCTAATTGAATGGAAGTTGGTTGAATGTAAATAAATTGAAATGAGTCAATTAAATGTTAATAAAAATTAGACGTTAGAAGTAATGGTAGTGTATAAATTAAATATTGACATTGAAATGTAAATGGTGATAGTTTGGATAAATTTAATGAATATCGATGGTTGAATGGTTTCTTTTATTGCAAATCATTGTTTTAACCGTTTTTGATTGTATATCATTGTTGTATGTTGGGTGTTTGTGTTTGTGCTTATGATTTAGATTCAAAATCATGCTATATGGTTCTATTGAACTCATACATGTTTTATATCTTATTATAAGTAACTAATATTCTAAATTGAGTTGAGATAGGTACATACGAAGACCGTTTGGACATATACGCGGATTTATATGCTTTTGCTTGCTTATTATGAGTGAACTCGCTCGTATTATTAATAATAAGGTACGTATCTCGGATTACATACCGCAATTCTATATTTTTTTTCCCTTCGGGATGCCTCATCATTGAGATGAGATGTATATTTGATATATATTGGTTATATTGGTGTTATATATTATATTGTAAAAAAATTTCGATCGAACCACGCAAAGGAGACTATGCCGAAATTTTCCGTAAATCCGGGAGTTAGAAAATTTTTGAAGTTTTAAAAAAAAATTATAACTTGTTTTTATATATTAGTTGTAAATTCTGTAAGCCGATCAGAGTGGCATAGTAGAAACGTAGTAATGGTTTTATTAATAAGATGTTTATGTTTATAAGTTAACTATTTTGAAAAATATATTGTATGTTAAATTATGTACATAATGCCTTTACGAGGACGAAAAGTTTTGAGTGGGGGAGTATGTAACGACCCATATTTTTGACTATTTTAAATTATAAAATTTAATATGATTATTGAATAAAGATGATTAAAAATAAAATTTAGTGAATTATTAGTGTAGTTATTGAATATGAACTTAAATAAAAATCTGAAATAATGAATTCCGAGGATTTAGGTAATAAGAAGTATTGAAATAAATTCTATGTATTGACTGTGTTTATAATAATTAACTGAAGTTGAATAATAAATGTGAATTATTTAGATAGAAATAAAATAATGTTGATAACTAAAATTTATTTGAAATTTGAGGATTTATTAATATTGATTTATCGGGTAATTAAATTGTTTAAATTTATGTTGAAATTATGTAAATAATGGAATTATGGATTTAATAAGAATGAAAATGGCATTGAAAATTTATTTAATTTTTATTTAAATATGAATGAAGATGGTTAACATTTAAAATTAGATTTAAACGTGAATAATTAAAAATTGGAAATTTTATATTTTAATTAACGAGTAAAAGTAGCCATTTTGGCAACTGTCTCGGATTTCGACAAAACTAGTTTCATCGGATCCGTAATAGTGAGTTATTGTAGGATTTCAAGTTTTATAGCGATCGGACTTGTCGTTTGGCCGTGCGAGCTTGAAACGTGTAGAAATCAATTTAAGGAATTCGATTAAAATTAATCAATTTTGAAAATCTATGTTCTTTATATGATCGAATTAGGCCTTGAGACTAGTTCCATTGCATTCCGAATGGGGATAAAACATTATGAACGTTAGGCGACATGCCTCGGTTGGAGTTTGGGTAGTTTTTGACCTAACTATATAAATACGACACGCATAATGAGAAAATTATTATTTTAATATTTCTGAAACCCTAGTTCATGGCCGCCACCTATTCTATGGTCGAAAATTCACCATCTTCTCCCCTCGATATCTCTCAATCCATTCAACAAAATCGAAAACTTTCAAAAGCAAAGTTGTAGAGCTCGACGAGCTCTACACAACCAACGGTTGATTTGAGCCGAAGTGTCTCTGATTCGTCGAAATCTGAGTTTGAAGGGCCGGTGCTCTACCTCGTTTTTCACGCAGGTGGAGGCATTGGAGGTGGCGTAATTTTGGGCGTTGGTGGCTCTCAAGGTGGCGCACGCGTGGGTGTCGAGTGATCGACGTCAGGTCGATGATGTAGGCGTGCGGCGGGAGGTTTTGACATGCATGAGTTGGGTACTTGGTCATGTGTTGAACGAAGAAGATGGTAACGTGTTTTGTTTTATTTATTAATTAATTATTTTATGTTAAAATTCAAATGTTCTAACTTGAATAACTTTTGCATACGAGCTCGGATCGACATGTGGTTTTCTCCGTTGCGTTCGTATTGAAATTTTAGATGTTATGGAATGAGTTTGGTTGCATTCCGAGACTGTTCAAATTTGGGCCTTTATTTGGATTTTAAATCGTCGACAAATAAAGGTGAGTGTTTGTATGCTTACAATTGAATGAAATAATTTTTATATTAGTTAAATTCATATCGTGAAGTGATATAAATTTATTGATAGTTGTTTGATACATTTAATTGACATTTAAATCAACATCTGAATTATTTGATAGAATTTGAATTGACAATAAAATTGAATTAGAATTAAATTGCTAGTAAAAACTCACGATTACCAATAAATCGGTTAAACTGTTGTGATTATTGACTGTTTGGATGTTGGTTGCGATGGATGCTATTGATTGATATTTTGGATGATTTGGGTGTTTATTTATTTTTAATATATCATGTTATCATCTTGTATATTATTTACAGTATATAAAACTGTAAATTGAATTATTTCGAATAAATTAAGAAATAGTTTGAAATAATATATACCTATGGCATTTCTTTTGGATTGAAATGATATATATCCATCCTTGGAATTAAATTGAAATAATTGATTCACTTGGCTATAGGATAGAGAATTATATACGGACACTGAACTGGTTAAATTAAATGATTTTAAAATTTTGTTTTGAAATTATTTAAATGATTTGATTTTAAGAAATGAAAATCGAATTTAAGGAAATCGAACTTGAGCTTGAAGTGTTGAAAGTTAAGTTTGATAACATGAATGTTTTAAATAATTGAAGTTGAGATTTTGAAGTCATAATCGAAATATGATGTGAATTTTAGAAATTGTTTTGTTTTAAAAGATTGGAATTTTATTCGGACTTTGAATATTGCTAAGTATAAGTGATATAAAATGATATTTCGAAATTGAGCTCGAAATTTAATTATATTTGAAGATTGGATATTGAAGGAAAATTTGATTTAAGTGTTTTGAATTGATATTTTGGAAATGGAAATTGAATCGATTAAATCGAAATGGAAATTGGAATTGATTTGAATTGGGAAATTTGGAATTGAATCGGTTTGACTTTGAAAATATTTTCAAATGAATTATTTTAGTATAAACGGTTTAAAATCTATATTCTTTAAATATTCAAATTATTTTGATTTTCGAAACTATTTTACTATATAAACCATTTTTATTACTGAAACTATTTTCTATTAAACTATTTTACCTATTTAACTATTTTAAAACTATTTAAACTATTTTCTAAAGTTCAAACTGGTCAAAAGGGTGAAATGTTTATATTTAAATCTTGGATTTAAATGCAAATTGGATTAAAGTGAAGTTATAACCTAAATTGTAATTCGAATCAAATTTTGAAGTGAAATCGATATATCGAACTGAACTGACATTTTGAAGTAAAATATGATTTTTGAAGCGAATATGATGATTTTGAAATGGATTTGATTTTTGAAGGAATATGATGATTTCGAAATGGATTTGATTTTGAAGCAAATATGATATTTTGATATCAAGTACGAATTGTTTTCGAAATATAAAAGTGCCAACCGGTCTGTAAAACGATGTTTGGTTGTTAAAGAGACCCGAGCCTCTTATTGGCATACTCTTTGTCAATATTGGAACCACTTTGACAACCGTGTACGCGGTGGATGATATCCAAAAAGTAGTGGTTGAATTGGCGAACGCTTACTGGAATGAAGTAAGAGAACGATGATGGATAGCCTTGACACTTGTGTCATAATTAAAATGACTAAAATAGGAGCCTATGTTTGGCCAATGAGGTTAGCTACCTCTATCGACGTTGATCACTCGTATTACTATCGTGATTTGTACTCGATGGATGCACCCTTTTTGTTTAGATTGATGGTCACGGTCAGCCACAGATGGTTTACGACCAACCAGAAACGGTAAAACTGGTAGAATTCTATCTTGGGCATTGCTTCACGTGCCTTGTCATATTTATCCTTATGCGAGCCCATTACGACTTTGGTTTAGTACTATAAAAATGTGTTAAGGTGGATCAATGTAAAGCCTTAACGCTATTTTGATATTTATTTTACTGATAGACATTACCTACTATAGCGTATACTACTATATAAAATAGTTTAACGGATCCTTAGGAGATGGATAATCCTGTAACATCTCTTAAGTTATTGCACGCACATTATACATTGGATAGGAGATGTAAAATCCTGTAAACATCTCTGATGCTGTTACACTTATATTTATTGATATTGATTTGACTTGCATAAGAGTATTTAGTCCTGACTCGAGTGTTTTGTCTTTTTATTTTGCTCGGGTCAGCCCTGAGTTTTTTCAGCACAATAAAGATCGTTTTTCGAAGGACGGTGTCGAAGATTTGGTATATTATTACTATTATTATTTTCTGCATCATGCTATTCTGTTGCATTATTTATTTATCCTTGTTGTATATATATAACTGTGATAAATGTTGTATAGATTATAATCAAATGTATAATATAAAGAACTTCATGGACTGTTATTTGATGATTATATTTTGTCATTCTGCTGTGAGATTCTATTTTTTCCCTTCTTCTTTCCTTATTTTTCTTAATTATCCTCATTGATTATCTATGTTTCAAATTGTTTAAATTGGACATGTGTGGATTATTGTCGATTTAAACCTTCTGAAATGTGGGTCGTCACATTTGATATTAATCACTGACCAAATTTACACCTAAGAGTCACATAATCGAAACGTTGAATACTCCTATTACCATCTGATTTAATTAAATTACAATTGTTATAATTAATATATCCGTTGCGATCTAATTCCCAACATCTACATACAGACATATCAAACCATGTACATTTTTACGTTGTACGTACACGCACTCACATATGTGAATATGATACACATATATATTATATATAATACTAACTATGCAATAAATAAAACTTTTATTTATAAATTAAATAAAATGTTGATTTTATTTAAAACAAATTTAGATAAGATCAAAATAAATTTTGACTTAATAGACCCAGTAATAATCTAGTTGGAATAAATTTATGGAATTTACCCTATTGTGTGATGGTTAGTTCCAACACTTTCAATAGGTGTAGGAAAGGCAAAAAGCATCCAACCCTTGTGTAAGAGATTTATGGGAAGTTCTTAGCATATTACGAATCTGATGACTTTAACTCGAAAAGAATTCTAAAATGGAATAGAAATCCCAAGGTGCATTCCGGGCTTTAAATCATACGCAGATTACCATAATGATCTGGTATATATTTATTTGTTAAATTATTTAACATTTAAATAATTTACAATATGCATATTGCAATTTATTGCTTTGATTTTTCAATATGAAGAGCAAAATAGCAAATCTACCTCTTGGCAATTGTACTATATGACTCATAAAATTGAGACAGAGGAAGGGTCCACTGCCAACGGTTGGACATATGTTGCTTTGACGACGTTTGCAGTAAGTTATCCATAAAACCTCATTTAAATAGTATTTATGTATATGTATAAAATTCTATAGAATATGTAAGATGCAAAACCTTAAAAGTAAAGATGTGGTGGTAACAAATGAAGTGTCGAAACATGTATTTAGTGTACTCGACACGGCTATTGCTAAAAGGGTGGACCGTAAGCCCAGCTAAGGCGGTATTTCAAATGGAAATGTTTAAAAAATCAGTAAGACTTCACTCTCGTATTTGACTAATTGAAAGTTTGTTTCGGTTGAACTTATAAAGAGGATTTCATAAAAAGTATCACCATACACATTTCTAATTTTGTAGTCCTTATGTGCTGAAAGTTTATTTGAGTTCAACTTCTAAAGAGTATGTGACTAATCGAACGTTTGTTTGGGTCAAGAGTTTTTCTGATTATGCCAAAAAAATTGATATTTGACAATATTACTGCATGCATAGGTAGTAGCATGGTTGTTTGGAAAAGTTTTCACCGTTGAGAACGGAAGTATAATCCATGCTAAGTACACTATCCATGGGCTAATTACTCATTTATGTTAAGCGTAGACAAACAATACAAAGAGTGCTTAATGTATTATACAATTTTCATAATGGTTTTTATTCCTTTGTACAATGTAGAGAGATCAATAAAAGGAGATGCAACATATAGTGTCAAAGTCCGAAAGTAAAGATGATGACAATGATGATGGAGGAGAGGATGCATAAGACGGGTAAGTATTTATTTTAGCATTGTATATTGATATATAATGTATTATTGATGGGTTTCTTTGGAATGTATTGTTTACGGTGTTGTGTTTGGATGATGTTGTATTTGGATGATTTTGAATTTGGATGACGTGTTTATGATATGGACATCGTCTTGTTAGTGAATTTAGCAGTTTTGTTTATTTATGATATAATGGTGGTATATTGTATATTATAATATTGTTATTTGATGTGGATTTAATTGTAATATTGTGGAGTTACGTAGATGTATGACATACTGGTCAGAAACATTGCGGAAATGCTACAAAAATGTTTCAAGAATAACATAGGTATGGCGTCAGCATATCGTTGGTAAATTCAAATTTTACATTCTAAAATGGTGTCGGCATAATGTCGATAAGGATGTATAATGTGGCATCAGTACGTCGTCGGTAAAATGACGTCACCATAGCGTCGATTTGATGTCGGAAAATAAGCGTCAACGTGCCGTATGTGACTTACTCCATGGAATGCGTCGATATATCGTCAGAACTTTAGTTTTCAACTTTTTTTTACCGTCGTCGAAAAGTGCATCGGTTGCCGGATGTTTGCTGTTGTGTGCTGGTAGTTAAAACTCAAATGGCAGCAAATGATTATCTTACTATGGTTAATTTTAGTGTCATATATTTTTGCTTAAATACCATTGACTATGACATAATCCATTACGTTTTTCAAACCTTGTCCAAAATAGTTCTCCCATATCCGTTTCCTGAGGTTTATGCGTGGATGTACAAGACTTCGAGTCAATAGCCGAATAAACATTGGATAACCTGTCAAATCCTCAGTGGCTGAACTTAGTTTCTTCCGTTTGAAAGCCTTATGGGATTACCTACTTTCATAACTCTAAGTAGAAGGCACATAATTATCCCTGTTACACTAGGACGTGACTTTTAAGCAATATCTATATAACTAGTGTGAACCCGTGCTACGCACACGGGTATCTTTTATTAAACAAAATGATAAACATAAATTTTCAATAGTAGTTTGTTTGGTGTACATATTGCATTGTGAACTAGTAATCTGAATAATGAAAAATCAAAATGATAAATACAAATTTCCATTAGTAACTTGTTTAGCGTACATATTGCACTGTGGATTGGTAAGCACTGATTTAATTTTGGCTCACGCAGCTTGATTTTATAACCTATATTAAAATAATCTAAGCCTACATAATGGAAAAATAATGTGTCTAGAACAATTTATATGCATAAAATTCAAATTGGAACCAAACAAAAATTAATATAGTTTTAATACATTTTTTTCCTAGAGAAACCATAAATGAACGCAAGTAATAGTAAGTCATAACATATTGAAATCCATTAACTTTACATACATATGTAAAATACAATATTTATTCTTAAACCGTAGTTATTTGAGTCAAACTACTTACACCACAGTACTTATTCATATATCAAATGGATGTCCATGTATAGCAACCATACAAATCTAATGTGTAACAAAGGGAAACTATTCTTCAAGGTAATATTATACCACAAATATAGGTATTTTCAGCATTATTATTTCAGATTTATGTTTGACTTGTGGTATTTCACAAATGATATAATGCCAAAAAAATAGCTACCTTTCAATTTCAGTACACTACATATACAATGTTATCACATAGAATATACTTGTCCAAGATACATAAAAACGTCAATGAAGTCCCTTCAAGCTTCAAATGTGATATGTACACCGACAGCAAAAAATTGGCATTTAGTCAAAGTCCGTTTCTGGCATTAAAATGATAAAAAGGTGCAGACTCCAATCAAACACTCATAGAACATAAATTCTGGCAGCAAAAGCACCTACAAGATTCGTACAAAAGGGCAGAATTAAAAAAAAGACCTGAATGTCACCACATATTGCACATAAGGTACACATAGGGAGTTTCAAACCAGCCAACACATCGTGAGCAGGCTTGTGCTATCCTCTAATAGCAAACTCTCGACATGCCTGCATCGTCATCTATCGGAGCCTGTTTTCCAACAGGATCCCTTTATCACAAACCTGCACCCATCATATCACCTACACGCATGTTCTCTCTATTGCTCTATGTCAACTATCTGATCTCACACAGCAGCTTACCTTTGTTAGCGCATATGCTTCGCTCTCATTCCCATGCAACACTTTGCCAATTACACTGTAGACAGCTGATACAGTGTTTGGCAACACTTTTTGCTTTATTTTTGGCATGCTCAGTTCCTTTTTTTTCATTCCCTGGTGCTTAGATAGTTTTTTCTCAGAGCTCTTCACTAGTCGACTGTTATGGTCTACAGTTCTTCAAGTAATATCAGGTAGCTTTAGATAAGGGTTTCATGAGAGGATGCATCACATAACATTAACTTCCATTTCTTAGCCCGGATTTTGCTGTTAGGTCACGATATCAACATAAAAAATGTTAATGTCATGTATAGAAACATCAACAGAGTCAAAAACTGATCACATACAACGAAATTTTAATGCAGTCACAATTGATGACTTCACTAAGATTTCCTACATTGTTAATAAGTATCGAAAGACAGAGCTAATATCACAAAGCAAACCAGTATTGTAAACTTGTAAATGGGCCAAGCCCATATATCTGTATTGCACTGTATAAATACCGAGACCTGTACAAGTGAAAGTATTATCCAATACACTGTAATTTTCTTCTCAACAATAATAAAAGAACAATCTGTTCATTTCTTTAACATGGTATCAGAGCCATTCTAATGCTTAACAGCATATGATCAGAAATC
Organism: Allium fistulosum; assembly: GCA_030737815.1. Classification (NCBI taxonomy): domain Eukaryota; kingdom Viridiplantae; phylum Streptophyta; class Magnoliopsida; order Asparagales; family Amaryllidaceae; genus Allium; species Allium fistulosum. The sequence goes on along the minus strand of CM060907.1, from coordinate 894,710,248 downwards.
ATCTCTCTCATCAGAGAATTCTCATCATTTGAGATTCAAACATACAGTTTAACAACTGTATACAAATCTATAAAGAAAATTCATCATCTAGCACTGTACCGTGCCAAGAAAAGAAGATATCAAAAAAGTCTCATCATATATCATCTCTTCGGCTGCAACAGTGCTATCAGAAATCTAAAGATTCAGTTTGTCTAACCTGAAGTGCCGTGCCAAGAAACTGCCTGTCAGTATTCATCATCCAGTCAATCTCTGGCTGCATCTCCATTTTCTGGTAACTTTTACCCTTATTATCATTTCTTGCTGTAATCCCTTCATTGATGGCTGAAGAAAATGATAATGGTGCTGTCTCACCCACTTCTATTTCCAAATCCACTCAAAATCAATCCAATATCACCCAAGAACTCCTCAAAACCATCATTAAACCACATAGCCAGATCATAACTACACCACTTGATGAAACCAACTATTTGCTCTGGAAATTTCAAGTGGAGACTACAATAAAAGCTTATGGTCTTCAGGAATATGTTCTTGGAACTATCATTAAACCTCCAAGATTCACTGCAGATACACAAGGAAAGTTAATTGATAATCAAGAATATGTTATACATGAAAGACAAGATAGTTTGGTCAGTTCTTGGTTATTATCTTCAATTAGTGCAAGTCTCTTGCCACAACTAATTGGCTGTAAAACTGCCCATGAAATTTGGCATACAATAGAGCAAGCTTTCAATTCTCAATCTGCTGCAAGAATTATGCAATATAAAAGACAATTGCAGAACTTGAAGAAAGGTAGTCAGACTATGAGAGAGTACTTGTCCAAAACTAAAACCATATGTGATCAGTTAGCCTCTGCAGGGCACAATGTAAGTGACACAGAGCAAATATTATATCTACTAAGTGGATTACATGAAGAGTACGAATCAGTTGTGGCTATAATATCATCAACAGAAAGATTACCAACTTTACAATATGTGCATTCTATACTATTAGCACATGAAGGAAGATTAGAACAAAAAAGACCAACAAATCCTGAATACTCTGCAAACTATGTTGCTAGCAACAGAGGAAGAAATCAAGAAAGAAACTACAACAACAAGAATCAGCCCAACAATGGTCAAAGAGGTGGTCAGAATTACAGGTCAAGAGGAAGAGGTGGTAGATGGAACAATACTAACAACAATAACAGGATAAGATGACAGATCTGTGAAAAATATGGTCATACAGCAAACAGATGCTACTTTAGATTTGATGCTAACTACACACCCTCTCAACAAAGTACTAACAACTCAAGGCAGAATGATCCTAGTGCAAATATGGTGAACATTCAACAAGGATGCAAAGAGCAATCAGAAAGCACAAACAGTCACTCAGCAAAAATAGAAGACATTCAAGATGACAGTTGGTACCCAGACTCTGGAGCAACTAATCATGTCACAAACAATCTCAACAACTTGAATCTTGGAAATAAGGAATACAAAGGTAAACATTCATTATATATGGGTAATGATAAAGCAACTCACATAACACACACTGTAAATGCAAGCATCACAGGTGCAAGGAAATTATATCTTAATAATCTTTTGAGAATACCAGTTATCAGAAAAAACCTGATAAGTGTCTCAAAATTCTCAAAAGATAATAATGTATATTTCGAATTTCACCCAAAGTTTTTCTTAGTGAAAGATACACTAACTGATGAAATTCTTTTGCAGGGTAAAGAATGTAGGGGATTATACAAATTTGATGTTGCAAACTCAAGAAAATATGAAAGTAGGAAAAACTGGTGTAACATGTCAGAAACAAAATGTATAGAAAGCTGTAATAACTATGATGTTTGGCATGCTAGACTGGGTCACCCTAGCATAAAAGTTGTAAGACATATCTTGAGTAATAATAATAAAATTCATATTGAAAACATTCCCACATTCTATAATTGCACCTATTGTCCAATGGGCAAAAGTCATAAACTTGCATTTCCAGACTCAAGTACTGAATATGATAAACCACTACAGCTTGTTGCTACATATTTGTGGGGAATAGCTCCAATATCTACTGATTATGGTTACAAGTATTATATTTCATTTATTGATGCTTTCTCTAGACATGTGTGGATCTATTTCTTAAAAGAAAAATCTGAGACATGCAATGCAGTAATGCAGTTCATAGCAAGTGTTGAAAAACAAAGAAATTGCCAAGTAAAAATTATTCAAACTGATGGTGGCAAGGAGTTTCTACCACTCAAATAATTCTTTCAAAAGAAAGGAATAAATCATAGGACAACTTGCCCACATACCTCTGAACAGAATGGCCTCATTGAGAGGAAGCACAGGCACATTGTGGAAACTGGCCCGACTCTTCTTGCACAGGAATCTGTACCTCTGAAGTTCTGGCCTGATGCTTTCCCCACTGTAGTGTATCTTATCAATAGATTGCCAACCAAAGTTCTACAATTTAAAAGTCCAATTGAGGCACTGACAAAGATCAAGCCAGACTATCAGAGTTTAAAAGTGTTTGGATGCATGTGCTTACCCTGCCTGAGACCCTACAACACACACAAATTGGATTTCAGGTCTGCTCCTTGTACCTTCTTAGGATATCCAAACAATCAAAAAGGTTACAAATGTCTTGACAATAAGGGTAGAGTATACATATCAAGGCATGTAACCTTTAATGAGTTTGAATTTCCTTTTATCAAATCTGAACACAACACAACAAAAAAACTACATAATCCAAAGACTTCAATACCTGCAATACCTGAGATAATCATACTTGTCGAAAGACAGATGTCTCAGAATGAAAATAATGTTGCTCCACAACAACAAATAATTAGAAGTGTATCAAGTCATGAGGAATCTGAAGGCTCATATCAGCTACCACATCAAGACAGCATCAGTCATGCAGATCACTACCAAGTATTGGATGATACTCAACCATCCAATACTCAGCAGGAAAGCACAATGCAGGATAGAGCTCAACAGACTAATCCTGCAAATAGTGGTCATCACATGGTAATAAGGTCAAAAAGTGGCATATTCAAACCAAAGATATACAATGCAGAATTATCAAATGAGGAACCAAGTACTTATTATCAAGCTATACAACATGAGAAGTGGAGAACAGCCATGAAGGAAGAATATAATGCACTTACAAAAAATAAAACCTGGAATCTTGTTCAATTACCTGAACATAAAAATATCATAGGCTGTAAATGAACTTATAGACTGAAGAAGAATCCTGATGGTACAATTCTAAAATACAAGGCTAGATTGGTGGCAAAAGGGTATTCACAACAAAGTGGGTTCGATTTTACTGAAACTTTTTCACCAGTTGTGAAACCATCCACTATTAGAATTGTACTAACTATAGCCTTGTATAAGAATTGGACCATTAAACAATTAGATGTAAATAATGCTTTTCTGAATGGTGTATTACAGGAAGAGGTGTATATGGAACAACCACCAGGATTCAAACAACAAGGAAGTGAAAGATTGGTGTGCAAACTAAACAAAGCAATTTATGGACTCAAGCAAGCACCAAGAGTGTGGTTTGATAAGCTAAAACAGACATTAGCTAGTCTCAGCTATATCTCAACAAAATCTGACAACTCCCTCTTTGTTAAAATTTCTAATGCAACTGTTACTTATATACTTATTTATGTTGATGACTTTATAATTACAGGCAACAGTAAGACAGAAATCAATAAAGTCACACAATAGTTGGACAAAGAATTCTCAATCAAAGATTTGGGAGAGTTAAGTTATTTCCTTGGCATAGAAGTTAAAAGAACACCTGACAACAAGCTGCATCTATGCCAAAAGAAATACATCTCAGAAATTCTGATAAAGGCAAAAATGGACAAGGCAAACCCTCTACCAACACCAATGACTAGCAGTTCACACTTATCAAAAATCAAAGGAGAACCAATTGAAAATGAGAAACTATACATAAGCATTGTTGGAGCATTACAATATGCAACAATAACAAGGCCAGACATATCTTTCAGTGTCAATAAAGTCAGTCAATTCATGCAACAACCACTAGATAATCACTGGAAAGAAGTTAAAAGAATACTGAGATATCTTAAAGGGGCCATAAATCAAGGACTTACTCTACATGCAAGCAAGACACTCAACATCAATGGCTATGCAAATGCAGACTGGGCCACTGACAATGATGACAGAAGATCAACAACTGGGTACTGTATTTTCTTGGGGAAAAATCCAATATCTTGGTGTGCTAAAAAACAACCTACAGTATCTAGATCCAGTACAGAAGCAGAGTACAGAAGCGTGGCCAGCACAACTGCTGAAATTATGTGGGTGGAATCTCTACTAACAGAATTACAGATCAAAACCGACACTATGGCAACTATTTGGTGTGACAATCTAAGCACTATATCTCTTACGGCAAATCCAGTACTACATTCCAGAACGAAGCACATAGAATTGGACTTGTACTTCGTTCGAGAGCAAGTTATAAAGGGAAAACTAAAGGTCAATCACATACCTTCCTCTTACCAAAAAGCAGACGTTTTCACTAAAGAACTGTCAAAAATCAATTTTACCAGATTCAGAAGTGAACTGAACATCGATGAAGCAAATCCAGATCCAAAATGCAGAACATCGAATTACTTGCCAGCAACAGAAAGATCTGAGGTCTGCTCATCAAAGTGAAGCGGCAACTCTTCCAGACCTATCATTCACGCTGATTTCTCTACAAAACTTGTACTTCCTATGCTTGACGACTAGATCTGAGGTCTGCTCATCAAAGTGAAGCCTCAACCTTTCCAGATCCATCAAATCTACTAATTTTATCTACAAAACTCACGCTCTCTGGTGACTAAAGACTGAATCAGGTCCTTTCGACCTGATAAACCATCACCGGAGTAAAGGTTTACCAGATCTAAAAAGAATTTTGAATAAACTCTGAAGAAATTTTCACTCGTGGCGGCCATTATCAATTTTCTACAAACCCTAACCCTCTAACTGGTTTGAGGGGGGTATCGAAAGACAGAGCTAATATCACAAAGCAAACCAGTATTGTAAACTTATAAATGGGCCAAGCCCATATATCTGTATTGCACTGTATAAATACTGAGACCTGTACAAGTGAAAGTATTATCCAATACACTGTAATTTTCTTCTCAACAATAATAAAAGAACAATCTGTTCATTTCTTTAACAATAAGTTATTAAGTTTCACCATTGATGGTCATTATGCATTCAAAACACACACCGACAAATAAAAAAGAAAAATCTGGTAGTATCAGAAAACACAGAATATAGCATCAATTGGTATGGAATATTTATCCAGAACTTGAATAACATCCTCAGAGCTTTATTATATGGTTTATAGGAAATATACATAAATCAGTTATCATTACTTTGAAAAAAAGAAGAGCAGAACAACTGATATAGTGATAAATAAAATACCTCGGCAAATAACTGTTGGTTCAATCACAAATGTATAATGTTATCTTATACCGATTCGACCAAAAATCTATATGTAAGGACAGTACATATTGTTAGGATGCTAAGTCATAAATAGAAGGCATATGTTGTTTTATAATTACCTTTAAAATATATCGAAGCCAACTAACTATGGTAGAAGAAAGGTTACCTGAAGAAGTTGACTTAAAGAAATGCCAACCAAATTTATGGAATGAATGGGTAGTAAAGATAATTATGCGCCAATATAAAATTGATCTATCAAAATATACATTTAGTTAATCATAATATACATTGTAATTGTCTGATCATATTTTGCAAATTTCATAAAATGAAGCTTAAAATTCTATGTGCACAATCGTGCTAGCATGGCATTGATTTTTAAATGAGAATACTTTCCATGTCACATTCTTTTACCCTTTCATATTGTTCCTAAAGACATGCCAATAGTTAACATGGCTTGGTCTTGGCTAAACATTCAAGATAGAAATGAAATTGGGGGACAAACATATACCATTTTCTTGTTTGCTTTAGGTATAATAAGAAATAATATACCTCGTTTAGCATCCTATGGAGCTCATCCCTTGCAGCAACAACACAATCTCTATCGTTGCTTTCAACGATAAAGATGAGGCCTTATGTATTTTAGAAGCAGTGACTCCCTAAAGCCTTCATCTGTTATACATTTAAAAGCACAGCAATAAGTAAAAAAAATCTTTATTGCCAAAAAAATTAGATAACAAATGAATTTGAATTTGTTTCTAAATATCTCAGTACACGAAGAAGTAAGCATATGCAAATAAAAAATATCCCAATTCTATACGGAGAAAGAGTTCGTGGTACCTTGTCTTGATCTTTCCATCCTACATTAAAGCTAATGTTTTTGTATTTCACGGCCTACATATTAGACCATGCATTACATACCAAGTTTCAGTTCCAAAATATAGAACTTCTACATGATTCATTTAAAAATGAAACATTGTAGAACCTTGTCTATGGTACGCTACTACCTAGCTGATCATCTTTCTAAAAAAATTAGGATAGGGATTCGATTATTTGAAATACAACCTCCAATCATTACTAAACGAAGCTAGATTGAAAAATAGTTAGTTAACTGTAAAATTTTAAGAAATTAGTAAAAAAACTGTATGGAAATTATGGTCAAGATGACAAATGTCTGGTAAGAAATACTCAAATATTGGTTTTGGTACCACTGAGTAGGCCATATACTATTTTAGCCATTATGGCAACGTGGATATGTAATCGAACAACATAGTATAAACTCAAGGCCAAACTTATTTAGGCATGCATAAGGGAGTAGAACATCTATTACCGTCTAACTAAGTACCTGCAAAAAGATATTTAAATAGATAAAAGCCAGTACATTGCTATGCATAAATAACTGAGAAATGATAAATATACAGGGACTGGTGGACTTGTACATTTTATTTTCACTAATAAATGTACTGGTTCTCTTATTTTGGCCTAAATAAATTCTAACAGTACGAACATGTCATCTTCCCACTATATAACTAATTTTTTAAAGGCTTTATAGTTATGCAGCATACAAACAAAATTGAGATGCCCAAAATAATAATAAATGTAATATAATCAAACAATCATCCTTGAAAATATCTTTATAGTTCTACCCCTAGCGATTGACATACTGATATATTAACTGTTTTTTATTTAAAGATAGGGTGAATACGTGCTATGCACATAGATAGTTAATCATCTTTTCTGTATCATTGAAAGTTATTTTTTAGTTGAATGAAAACCTAACATAATACCTATTTATTAAATGGACAAAACAGTATATTTTATCAATGCAAACCAAATAAGATTGCCCATTTTGGAAAAAAACTATTTAGTTAACATTGTTAATATTTTGAAGCGCAGTATTTGATGGTTTGTGCATAAATTATAGTCATACATTACGTTAATAGTTGTAATGACCCTGAAATCGGCCTTCGAAAATCGGCACCCGTACTTCACTTGTACTCAAAATGCCGAAGATTCAAACGCCGAATCCGATTCACCGGAGCTTATAACACTATTAAGTATAACAACACAGCGGAAGAAAGAAAACAATGATATCATATACAACTCCAATGAATACAATATCCAGAATGATGTACAACAATGATATGAATATGATACAACAATATCAGAGGTATGATACAATGCTACATCGGAAAACAGAAGTGATAACTCCAAATGATCTTCAAAAGAGAATGAATCCAACAACTCCAACATCAGCTCGAACCACCATCGCGTTGCACCAAGATAAGCAACGTCAGTCATCAACTCTGATGAAGTTAACTAGCTCCAGATAATCTACTCAACCTGAATATCTGAGAAACCCAACTCTAGACTGCACGTGTGGAAAATGGTGGGCACCCAGAGTTTAGGAAGGGAATAATAAACTCCAGGTCAGTCATGGGACTGGTGTGAGCAACAAAAACAGTTTATCTTTAAAACAACAACAAAGTATTTTAAACATTGAAATCCGCAATGCTTTTGGAAAATGAAACTACCATAAGACCTCCCACCACACACACAATGCAATCACAGATTTGGAGGAGATTTCTTCTTATGATAGTCAAACATGCTTACTACGCAAGAAAAACTCTTTTGATATTATTACTAGTGCATAGTGTAGGAAAACCTTTCGAAAGTATAATATTAATCTTAGCCAGCATACAACCATTATTGTATGCCTACTATAGCTACTATGTTCAATAGCAGGTTACCGCCACATTCCATAGCAGGTTATACAACTAAAACCGTACAAGGTTCGTATTGTTTCTTTGGATTTCCAACAAATGGTCAGGCAAAGGAACTTCCTTACACCGAAATAGAAACGCCTCTGGAAAGATGCCCCGAGAACCTAACCGGATCTCTGCAAACACAAGGCCGACGCTACCTCACGCTGTACAGCTGTAACTAGGTAACTACCACACGAGTATGCCATTCCCGGTTGTTACCGACCTTTATCCGTGGGGCCCCTCAACCAACAAAGCAACATCACACAGTAATAAATTTATAGTGTCCACATGAGTTAAGTATTTGGGCTCCATACCATGATACCACTTTTTATCCAGAAGAAAATGGACATACCCTAGGGGCGCAACCCCTAAAAACCTTGCCGCAACATTCCTGTTTTGACCATTACCGGGTTGTGAGGCTCGACGAAGTCTCGTCCACAAAGCTACGCTTTTTCACAAAGCCATGCTTTTATCAACAAATGATCAGCAAATGATCATCAACACACAGCAACACTCAGCATGCCACACTACCAAATTGGGAGTATATCACTGATAACCTTCAACTACATAACCTCTGAGCTCGTACGTCTCAGAGAAGGGTGTTAAGCTAAAAGAATAAATCTCCGCCACCAAACAGAAATGTATTTGAAAGAAATCAGCTTTATATCTCAAAGTGTAATGTCAGACATACAACCATACAAGTCTGTTCCGGGTTCGAACAGAACCGAAGGCACTTCCAAAGAAGCCCTTGCAAATCCGGATAATTTCCAATCAGGTCCGGACTTCCCATCACAAAGGGTGCTAAAATCTCTATACCGGGGATCAGCCGATGTAGAGATAATCGACGAGTTGTCCTTTCGTTTTTGAAAGTATCCGGTCTTCACACCGGTCTTCAAATGCCATCCATATATGTCATATCATTATTCGGAATGGGTTATATGACACAAAGGTCCTCTCCCGGCTAAACCGAATAACGAGCGCAATTAAAAATCATATGGATACTGGGGTCTCAGTTAAATCACAGCTTAAAGCCCAAAACTTTTCATTCGAATGGTTAAACCAAATTACCATTTCCAATCTTTTAAACAAAAAGATTCAATTCACAAAGTTCACCCCATTCACAAAGATCCATTCATGGATTTCAAAACAATTTCCATTTTAATAGGTTTACTCGTTAAATCTTTAAATCAAGATTTAACTTATAGCTTTGAAAACTCGTTTCCAAAGATTCATTCATAGTCTTTCAAAACAATTCCATTTCAAGTTGGATTAACTCGTCCGGTCTTTGAATTAAAGACTCATTTCATAGTTTTCAAAACATTTCAATTCCATTTCAAACTTGAAACCTTTCAACACAATTTAGAAATACTTTCTTAAAATGAAAGCTATTATTATTTGAAAACAAATAGTTTTCGTTTCGGAAAAATCCAGTTATATTTACACGAGTTAAAACCCTTGAATTAAATTCAAATTCCCAAATCAATACCTTTAAAATGGTTTAACCCATATATAACTTGTACAACATCTTTAATCCCTAGTTTCAAATCATAGAATTCAATTTCAAATTGAATTCAAATTTAAATCAAATTATTTAAATTTCGAGATATCCAAAATATCTTTAAAACTCCTTTCAAAAGCTTTTCATATTAAACCCCAATTTCCAATTTCAAAATCAATTGAAATTAAAATTTCAATTTCAAAATCATTAAATTTAAATCATCTATGACTTAACCGATTTCCACGTGAAATTCATATTTGTGTGTGTGGTGTAGTCCAGGGATTTCACACAGTAGTGCAACATCATTCAATCATCACAGATTCAAACATAACAATATTGATAAGCGGTATAAACTATAACGCTTATCGTTCATTCACAGATCATAGATATATACATATCACAGATAATAAATTGCAGTCATCCCAGATAAATAAATTACATTACAGATCACAACATAAATCAGGATGTATCACTAAGCATCACAGATCAGGGAATGTCAACAATTCTACATCCAATAGAATCCAAACATCCATAAGTAAGATCAATTAATTATTTGATAAATTTAAATCAAATTAATTACTTATGAATAAACTACTAATCCAGGTTAATTAATATTAATTAATTACAAACCATTTTGATTAATTATCCTTTAATCATTTATTAATTTACCATTAATAATAAATTAATTAACCTTAATCATGTAATTAATTATCCCTAATTACTTAATTAACCTTTAATTTCTTAATCATCCTTTAATCAATCACCTTAATTTATTTACACAAAGTAATTAGCTTTAATTTAATTACACAAGGTAATTAGCTTTCAAATCAATTACACAAAGTAATTGTTCATCAATTATCTTTAAAAACATTTAATCTTTAACCCTTAAATCTTTGAAAACAATGTTATTATTATTATTCCATAAATTAACTTAGATTTTTAAGTTAATTAACAGTCAAAAACATTTTATCATTTCGATTAACTTCTTAATCATTAAGTTTATTTAAAAACTTTATTAACACATTGCCTTGAAAACTTTGTTCAATATTTAACCTTGATCACCTTTTACTAACCTATGTTTTTATAAAACTGTTTCATTTCTTTTTTCTTAACTTTACTTCTAAAACCAGGTTAGCCAACCACCCGAGTTACTCAACCAAAAACCCCGAGCGTACCAAACTAAAACACCGAGCCACTCACGATCTCCTTCTACTTCGAGTCCAACCATCATTTTTTCGAGACCATCCCCAAGACCCTTACTTCTTCCCCAAATCATTTCGATCAACCAGGTATAGGCGATACATTGTGCACGTGCACGACTAGCCAGTCAACTTCCGACCCTCGCCGATCCTCTCAACGAGTCGCCGACATCACCAACTATCTTCCCAAACACCCATAATCGCAAATTTTTGCCGATACCCAAAATCAAGCAACTCGATCGAGTTCTGGAACCCGATGTCCTCCATAGAATTTGCCTCGACGCCGATGATCTGACCTTCTGAACTCCTGCCACTCTGGCCCAAGCAACGTCAGACTCCCCTCTCTCCTTTCCCCCTCATGCGATCGACTACAATCCACTATCGACGACGAGATTTGTGATGACCCTGAAATTGGCCTTCGAAAATCGGCACCCGTACTTCACTTGTACTCAAAATGCCGCAGATTCAAATGCCGAATCTGGTTCACCGGAGCTTATAACACAGTAAGTATAACAACACAGCGGAAGAAAGAAAACAATAATATCATATACAACTCCAATGAATACAATATCCAGAATGATATACAACAATAATATCAATATGATACAACAATATCAGAGATAAATAATGATACAGCGGAAAGCAGAAATGATAACACCAGCAGCGGATAGAATGTCTCCAATAGAATGCTCCAAGATAAGCAACGTCAGTCCATGAAATCCAAGAACTTAACAAGCTCCAGATAATCTACTAAACCTGAATATCTAAAAAACCCAACTCTAGACTGCCCGTGTGGAAAATTGTGGGCACCCAAAGTTTAGGAAGGGAACAATAAACTCCGGATCAGTCATGGGACTGGTATGAGCAAACAAAACAGTTTATCTTTAAAACAAACCACAAAAGGATTTTAAACATTGAATCCGCAATGCTTTTGGAAAATGAAACTACCATAAGACCTCCCGCCACACACATAATGCAATCGCAGAATTGGAGGAGATTTCTTCTTATGATAGTCAAACATGCTTACTACGTAAACAAAACTCTTTTGATATTATGACTAGTGCATAGTGTAGGAAACCATTTCGAAAATATAATATAAATCTTAGCCAACATACAACCATTATTGTATGCCTACTATAGCTACCATCTAAACAGTGGTGACCACCATAAGTAAATGGCAGGTTCTACATCTAAAACCGTACTGGGTTCGTATTGTTTCTTTGGATTTCCAACAAATGGTCAGGCAAAGGAACTTCCTTACACCGAAATAGAAACGCCTCTGGAAAGACGCCCCGAGAACCTAACCGGATCTCTGCAAACACAAGGCCGACACTACCTCATGCTGTACAGCTGTAACTAGGTAACTAACAAACTGACGCTACCTCACGCTGTACAGCTGTAACTAGGTAACTAACACACTGACGCTACCTCACGCTATACAGCTGTAACTAGGTAACTAACACATGAGTCATGTCATCCCCCGGTCGTCACCGACCTTTATCCGAGGTACCTCGATCACAAAGCAACAACCACAAAGTATGATAATTGTGCAGCACCAACATAGGTAAAATATCTGGGCTCCATACCATGATATCACCTTTTATCCAGAAGGAAATGACATACCCTAGGGACGCTACCCCTACAAACCTTTGCCGCAACATTCCTGTTTCGACCATTACCGGGTTGTGAGGCTCGACGAAGTCTCGTCCACAAAGCTACGCTTTTTCACAAAGCCACGCTTTCTCACAAAGCCACGCTTTCTCACAAAGCCACGCTTTCTCACAAAGCCACGCTTTCTCACAAAGCCACGCTTTGATCAACAATTGATCAACATCACTTCGTATGCCACATTACCAAATTGGGAATATATCACTAGTAACCATCAACTACATAACCTCTGAGCTCGTACGTCTCAGAGAAGGGTGTTAAGCTAAGAGAATAAATTCTCCGCCACCAACAGAAATGCATTTGATAGAAACCAGCTTTACATCTCAAAGTGTAATGTCAGACACACATCCATACAAGTCTGTTCTGGGTTCGAACAGAACCGATGGCACTTCCGAAGAAGCCCTTGCAATCCGGGTATTCACAATCCCAATCGGATTTCCCATCACTTAGGAAATCTCTATACCGGCACGATTCAGTGCAAAGACAATTGATAGGTCATCCTATCGGTCTCGCAAATACCCGATCTTCACCACCGGTCTTCAAATGCTATCCGTATCGTCGTATCACTATTCGGAATGGGTTATATGACACAAAGGTCCTTTCCCGGCTAAACCGAATAACGAGCGCAATTAAAAATCATATGGATACTGGGGTCTCAGTTAAATCACAGCTTAAAAACCAAAACTTTTCATTCGAATGGTAAATCAATTTACCATTTCCAATCTTTTAACAAAAAGATTCATTTCAAAAACCTTCAATGGTTTAAACAATTTCCACAATTTTAATCTTTTAAACAAAAAAGATTTATTTCACAAAGTTAACCCCATTCACAAAGATTCATTCATAGATTTTGTAACGACCCCGAATTTTATATAAATTTAAATTGATAATTAATTGGATTTTTGAATAAAATTGAGAAATTAATCGATTAAATGGATTGCGAGTTTCCCCGAATCCAAATATATTCTGTATAAATCATTTAAAATTAAAATATTGTATACATATGTATATATGAGAATATATATCTTAATTTGAACATATTTGACTAAATTTGAAATAATATAATATATATATTGAAGTTGAATTTAAATCGTAAATAAATGGCTTAAAAATGAAAATACATAAGATAAAATTTTGGAATATATATATATAAACAAATTTGTTAAATTAAACAATATATTAATATAGACATTCATTTATATTGCAAGATAATAAATTTTAAAAACAAAAATAAATTATGTACAAACAAATACACATATAAACAAGAAATATCTAGCACAATATCTAGCACAATATAACATAGGCATTAAGTTAGCTTGCCTGTAAGCATCATTATGTAAGGCAAGCAATATCTAGCACAATATAACATCTCAGCCGAAATCAAGTTAGCTTGCAAAAGAAGAACAAAGTTAAAATAAAATATGTAAGTATGTAGACAAAGAAGTACATAGGCATTAAATTCCATATCTCTGGAAAAATCGAAATCACCTCAGCCACCTTGCTAAAGAAAAAAAAAATCTCTGATAAAATTTGTACTAGAGTATACAACCTGTATAATATTTTCCTACATATATTTTCTTGTTCTTGTTCGTTTTCAAAATCTAGCTTTCCAGAGAAAAATAAACAAAGACAAGTATATTTCACTAAGGCTAAGACTCAACTACTACAACTTAATCTTCTCACCAAGCTAGTAAAAGATCAAAGGGGAGGGGGTCAAGTTGACAGTTTTTCAAAACTAAGTGTTCTCTGTTCAAACTTTTGCCAGGTGATCAACTTTGTTTCTTTCTTTCTTTTTCCAGACTTCTTTGTTTTCACCGGTGAGTAAACACCCTTCTTAAAAGCTTAAGTAAATGAAATCTATTGCATATGAATCTCTAGAATGATTTATATTTTGCATGTTGATAAATATGGGGATGATAAGTGTGCATGTCTGTTCACATATGCATATCTCTGTTTTACTGACAGGTTAAAAATCTTGATAAAAAGGAAAAAATCAAGTTCTTTTCATACATTCTCTTATAAGTTGTGAATTTCAAACAAAATATGTTTGTTTAAACATAAGCTAAGATTTAAAAATATACTTAAGTACAATAAGTTTGCAGATTATCTGGAAATCAAGAACAACAGAGAAATTTTATCTAAGTCAAAAATTCAAACTTTTTAAATCATTGATTCAGGATTACAAAATGATTACTTAATCAAAAACAAGATTTTTAAAACAAATATTTTGATTTTTCCTCAAGTATGTCGAGAGCAGATCCTTGTTGAACTAAAATTGCTTTTAAATCAATTCCCAGAGATCGCATGAATTTTAGATGTTGAAATTTTGCACGAAGCAAGTTTAGAGATCAATGATTTTTGGAAAAATGTTAAATAAATTTTCTATTGCAAGATTTTAGGGACGAGAACGATTTAGGGTTCGAATATTATTTTCGGGTCGCTGAGGTTTGTGAAGCCGCCGCGAATTGTCTAGGCGATCGAGTTGCTCGGGGTGCTGGGTGAAGGTGGACGTGGGGTTGACAAGGTCGAGGCCGGAGTTTCAGAACGTACGATGGCCGGAGTTTTTCAAGCGAGCTGTTGACAGGTTTTGTGGAGGGAATGCGCGTGTGTTTCCAGGTTTGGATTTGGGTGCTCGATGGTGATTTCAGGGGATCGGTCATGAGATGATGGTCGAGGAGGGTTGTTGAGTTGTCCCCTGACGTGTTGCGTTCATCGTTGACGAACAGTTGTGGCCGGAGCCACCGTGCATATGCACGGTACAATGATTCGTGACTGGTGAGGGTCGGGGTGTTGTGGGGTTTTTGAACTCGAGTTTCACTCGGGTTAAATTATGTTTTGCTCGAAGCAGTTTAAGTTGGGACTCGAAGCCATTTTGGTCATGGCTCGGGTGATGTTTGGTAGCAGATTCAAAACCTGTTCTGTTTTTGAAATTTCAAATCTTAATTTCAAATTATAAAAACAAGGTTTAAGCTAAGTTTTAAAATCAAAGTGTAATAATGAATTCAAGTTAGCTTTGAAACTTACTTTGGAAATAAATCAAGTATTAAATTAAACTGGTTAACTAATTGAAAGTATATTTTAAGGAATTTAAAAGTAAGTTAAGGTGAATATTGTTTTTAAATGTGTTTCAAACTTTGTTAAGTTAAACTGGTATTCATTTTTTAGTCTTAAATTTAAAGTGAAATTGGAAAGTAAATGTGATAAGTATAATTACTTAATGTAATTAATGAAGCCTAATTATTTAGTAATGTAATTAAGGGTAATTACCTAACGATAATTACTTAATTAAAAGTAATTAATTAATGGATAAAGTTGATTAAGTGATTAAGAATAATCACCTATTTTAATCAATTAAGGATAATTAATTAAATGGTAATTAATAAAGGGTTAATTTATTAATTAAGATAATTAATTAAATGGTGAATTAAATAATTAAAGGTTAATTATTTAATGATTAAAGGTTGATTAATTGATGGTTAAAGAATAATAAATAGTAAGAGTTTGAAATTAATTAACCAGGATTAGTAATTAATCTGATTTAAGTTAGTCAGATAATTAATTGACCTTACTTATGATGTTTGGATTTCATTGAATGCTGCATATTGGATTTATATCTCTGTTATGTGATTATGATGCTATGAATTGCTTTATGCTGAACTGTGATACCTGTGATGAATATACTGCTATGTGAATATGAAAACCCTTGATCCGTAAAACGACACTTGAATTTCGATGCGACAGGGAGTCGGATTCCAGTTGGTTATCCGAAACCCACATCGAATTGTAATAATGAATCTTTATGACTGATAAATTTATTTTATCTATGAATCTGTGAATGAAGATGAGCGTTATCGATTATACCGCTTATCAATATATTTGTGATGATTGATTGATGTTGTTGCACTATTGTGTGTGAAAACCCTTGGACCACACTCTTACACACACAAAAAATGGATTTCACATGGAAATCGGTTAAGTCACAGATAATTTAAATTTAATGTTTTTGAAATTGAAATTTTAATTTCAATTGATTTTGAAATTGGAAATTGGGGTTTAATATGAAAAGCTTTTGAAATGGAATTACAAAGATAAAAGTTATTTTGAATAACTTAATCGAGTTTTGGAAATTTAAATAATTTGATTTAAATTTGAGTTCAAGTTTGAAATTGAATTCCATGATTTGAAACTAGGGATTAAAGATGCTGTACAAGTTATATATGGGTTAAACCATTTTAAAGGTATTGATTTGGGAATTTGAATTTAATTCAAGGGCTTTAACTCGTGTAAATATAACTGGATTTTTATGAAACGAAAACTACTTGTTTTCAAATAATAATAGCTTTCACATAAGTAATGAATTTCCAAATTGTGTTGAAAGGTTTCAAGTTTAAAATAGAATTGAAATGTTTTGATAAACTATGAAACGAGTCTTTAATTCAAAGACCGGACGAGTTAATCCAACTTGAAATGGAATTGTTTTGAAAGACTATGAATGAATCTTTGAAAACGAGTTTTGAAAGCTATAAGTTAAATCTTGACTTAGAGATTTAACGAGTTAATTCAATTGAAATGGAAATTGTTTTGAAATCCATGAATGGATCTTTGTGAATGGGGTTAACTTTGTGCATTGAATCTTTTTGTTTAAAAGATTAAAAGTGTGGAATTTGTTTAAACCATTGAAGGTTTTTGAAATGAATCTTTTTTTAAAAAAGATTGGAAATGGTAATTTGTTTTACCATTCGAATGAAAAGTTTTAAGCTTTAAGCTGTGATTTAACTGAGACCCCAGTATCCATATGATTTTTATTTGCGCTCGTTATTCGGTTTAGCCGGGAAAGGACCTTTGTGTCATATAACCCATTCCGAATAGTGATACGACGATATGGATCGCATTTGAAGACCGGTGGTGAAGACCGGGTATTTGCGAGAGCGATATGATGACCTATCGATTTTCTCTGCATCATGGCTCCGTTATAGAGATTCCCTAAGTGATGGGAAGTCCGATCGAGATTGTGAATACCCGGATTTGCAAGGGCTTCTTCGGAAGTGCCTTCGGTTCTGTTCGAACCCGGAACAGACTTGTATGGATGTGTGTCTGACGTTACACTTTGAGATGTAAAGCTGGTTTCTATCAAATACATTTCTGTTGGTGGCGGAGAATTTATTCTCTTAGCTTAACACCCTTCTCTAAGACGTACGAGCTCAGAGGTTATGTAGTTGATGGTTACTAGTGATACATTCCCAATTTGGTAATGTGGCATACGAAGTGCTGATGATCATTTGTTGGTCAAAGCGTGCTTTGTGAGAAAGCGTAGTCTTGTGGACGAGACTTCGTCGAGCCTCACAACCCGGTAATGGTCGAAACAGGAATGTTGCGACAAAGGTTTGTAGGGGTAGCGCCCCTAGGGTATGTCATTTCCTTCTGGATAGAAGGGTGGTATCATGGTATGGAGCCCAGATACTTACTCATGTGGATACACTTTATTTATTATGTGTGATGTTGGTTATCGAGCGCTCGGATAAAGGTCGGTGACGACCGGGGGATGACATGACTCGTGTGTTAGTTACCTAGTTACAGCTGTACAGCGTGAGGTAGCGTCAGTGTGTTAGTTACCTAGTTATAGCTGTACAGCGTGAGGTAACGTCAGCCTTTTGTTTGCAGAGATCTGGTTAGGATCCGGGGCGTCTTTCTAGAGGCGTTTATATTTCGGTAAGGAAGTTCCTTTGCCTGATCATTTGTTGGAAATCCAAAGAAACAATACGAACCCTGTACGGTTTTAGTTGTATTACCTGTTATGGAATGTGGCGGTAACCTGCTATTGAACGTAGTAGCTATAGTAGGCATACAACAATGGTTGTATGCTGGCTAAGATTAATATTATATTTTCGAAATGGTTTTCGACACTATGCACTAATGATAATAATATCAAAAGCGTTTTGATTTTGCGTAGTAAGCATGTTTGACTATCATAAGGAGAAATCTCCTCCAATTCTGCGATTGCATTGTGTGTGTGGCGGGAGGCCTTATGGTAGTTTCATTTTCGAAAAGCATTGCGGATTTCAATGTTTAAAAGCCTTTGTTGCTTGTTTTAAAGATAACTGTTTTTGTTGCTCACACCAGTCCCATGACTGACTCGGAGTTTGTAACGACCCGTAAAATTTAATGGTTTTAAAAGTATATTTAACTGGAAATTTGTGAAATTTTAAACAATAAAATTTGAAATTAAAAATTTATTATTTGGAATACGTCTATTGTAATATAGCAACTGGTAAATTTTCATCTTATAATATTGTAGTTTATTTTCCTGTGAAATTTTATCTCAAATCAAACCGGTTAATAACAGTGAATTTAAAAGTTTTCCAAACCAAAATATGTCAACGGGAGGAAATTTATTCAGATCATTCTGAATCAGACTGCGAAATTCGTTTTTCCAAATTTGGACTTCTACTGCTCCGTTTATCTTAATTCTGACAAAATAGCAGCATTTTTGGTACCGATTATCGACTTTTGACCGGATGATTGTACCACTAATATCTGTATACCGTTTTGATAGTCTTGTCGTGCTGATCTCTGCGGTATATTTTTTGTATTTTTGGGATCCAATACGCGACGAAAATGTGGATAACAGCACGTTGTAACGGTACCACTTTTTAACTTTTCGCCTTCCTTTACCTTTCAAAATTTGAAACGGGCACCGGGACCACAATAATAATTTGCTCTAATTATTATTTCCTGAATCAAAGCACGCGTGACCGTTGCTATTACTTTTGTTACCTTTTTTATTTATATTCGTTCCAGCTTTTTCTTTTTTCCTTTGTTATACCTTTCATTTATATGCAACGTTTACTGTGCCTATTCTTCATCCTCATCACGAAAATCTCGGATCCACTTGAAATGGAACCACTGCTCTTCCCTTTCCTCTTCCACTTCCATGCCGAACCTGTAACCGCTTCCTCCCCTACACACCGTGCTTCCTATCCGCCACTTGAGATCGTCCCTCTTCCCCTCGCTCATCCTCTCTTCGGCATGGCAGCACTCTCGTTCCCACATTCAATTCCATCCCCTACTTCACCGACCTCTTCATTCACCTCTCACCATCACGCAACTGGCTCGCCCTTGCATCCGACCCACGCAAGTACACCCAAGCCCAGAGGCCACCAACCGTCACTGTTCTTCTCCCCGAAGCCAGGCCGAACGCCTTGCCTCCATCGCTGCCACTCCGCCCGTCCTCTCTCTCTTCCACGCTCCATCCGCAACCCTTCCCTTTACCTGCTCTTCCCTCCTCCCTTCGCACTCTTCTCCTCACTATCCCCTCACGGCTGAGCTTCCCTTTTGTAGAGTTACACGTATGTCTTCTACAACTTGTTACTATATTTTATTACATTATATTAAACTATATCACATTTTGGATTATAGTCATTCTATATATACTACTTGTTAGTTACGTGAGTATACATATGTTATAAAATAAGTTTTCCAGTTTATTTATATATGGTATATTTATACGTTAGTATTATATGTGTAAAGTATATACGCCTATTTATATAAAGGTTTAATAAATATGTCGTCTTATATGCATCTGCCAGTTATATTATAAAGTATATGAGTATAGCATATTTTATCATAGGTGAGGTATTAGAAATTTTTATATTTTGTTTACTGTAATATTGTGACGACCCGACTTTTTCTCCACAGAAAGTCGTATCATTAATAAGAAAGAAAGGGGTAGAAAATAGAAAAGAAGAGAAGAAAGAAAGAAACAACAACAACGATCTCACAGCGGAACGAATAAATTATATTAATAACATATACTATTACATAGTATACAACACTTTACAGAGTTACACAGCATATACATCACTTACTAGACAGTTATAACATCTATCTAGACATTACAACTCAATACACTACAGAGATACAGACACAGCGGAACTACTATATATATCTACAACGCTGAAGCCTCCTGCTCCATTGCTCCTCCACAATTCGTCAAAGCTAAACCTGAATCCCTTGGCTACTCGTAAAAATTTGAGTACCCAAGAGTTTATAAAATAGAAATAAACAACTTGGGTCAGACATGGGTCTGGTGTGAGTAACAGGTTAAACTTGCTTAACTTCAAAACCTTTAGAAAGAAAAGGTATCACGTAAGACTTCCCACAAATAAACATGGGTAAGTTTTTACCTTACGCTAACCAAAACATTTGATAGGAAATCCAGTTATATTATAATAGGGTCTAGGGTTTTCAAATAAATATGAAATAGCTGAAATTGTTACATTATTAAATTCCAGCATACTAGCCACAAAGTGGGTTATACAATCAAAACCGTAAGGGCACGTAGGAAGAATGGGTTTCCATACAATGGCAGGGCTACTGGGGTACCGCCCGTCACAGTACGTGGCCTAGATCACCGTACCGAGGATCACTCCCAATCCCCTGCAACACAAGGTCGGAACATCCCTTACTGGATAATTCATGCACAAGATACCTCACGGTTGGGATCAGAAACCGCACCACTAAGTCGAAAAATAGAAAGGGACATCTAGACAGAGGTAACCTTGTCCTACTTGGGTGCTACCCACTAACCTTGCTGCACCTCCCCTGTTTTAGCCATTCCCGGTTTGTGAGGCTTGAGGTCACGATTACCTTAGAAAAGAACACATCACTTAGAATGCTCATCGTCCACCTGACGATGTTCTGAAAGCATTCAGTCCATACAAGTTCATTCCGGGTTCGAACGAAACCGAAGGCATTATCTCGTTACACTCGTTTTGGAATCACCCTCAGAGTTAACGACAATAACCCTTGCACTCTGAATCTTCATCTTCACTTGATTTACGACCTATCGTTAATTTGGATCGATGTGGTATTCGGGTCTCCAGACCTGGAAATCCGGTATACGGAAACCCGATCCCGGTCTCATCGAAATCCAAAACGTATCTTTTAAGGCCAAGTTGTTTTAAAGTTAAAACAATTCAATTCTTTATCTATATACACACAGATAGATAACTCAATAGATAATCTACATTATCAGATAATTCACATTATCATTACAATTCAACCAAACATCCATATCATAGATCAACATATATCTCATCAGAGATATCAACAATGCACAACATTCAATATCATCCATTCATAAGCAATGATTTATTAATCATCATTTATAGTTAATTTAAAATGAATTAAATTAAATACTTCATCTCTAATTAATTTAAAGTAAATTAAATTAATTACTTCCATCATTAACAATCTTGCTTAAATCACTATTAATTAATTATCAATCAATTAATCAATCATCATCCAATTTAATTAATCATCCTTGATTAATTAACATTTAATTACATTCAAATAATTAGCATTAAATTTATTTCACAAATTAATTACTCTTAACCACTTATAGTAATTAATCTTTAATTACTTCATTTATTAATTAACTATAATTAATTACATTACTCCTTAATTAATTACATTAATTAATCACTTCATTTATTAATTATTCCTTAATTAATCATTTCTTAATTACATCATTAATTATATTAATTAATGATCCCTAATTACATTTTTATTACTCTAATTAAATTAATTACATTAAGTAATTAATCTTCAATTAAATCATAATTATTAATCACCTTTGATTAATCTTATTTAGTAATTAACTACCCTTCATTACTTCATCAAATAAATTAATTACTCCTTAATTAATTATCTTTAATTAATCCCTTGATTAATTTCTATTAAGTAATTAACTTCCCTTAATTACTTCACTAATTACATCAGTAATTATCCATTAATTACTTTCCTAAGTAATTATTCTTCATTAAATTACATTAAGTAATTTATACTTCACCAATCAATATGTGATTATCTTAAATTAATTAAACTTAATTAATTAACTTAGCTAATTCAATTAATTACAATGAGTAATTAATCTCTTAATTACTTTCCATTAAGTAATTAAACAATTTCCACAATTGATTATCTTAATTAATTAATCCAATTAATCACATAAATTGATTATTTAATAAATCCAAGTTAATGATCTACATTAACTATTCTTTAATTATCTTTCTTAAATAATTAAACATTAATTAACCATTATTAATTTACAACTTAATTAATTCTAATTATCAATAAATTTATCTCTAATTACTTAATTAATTAAGTACTTAACTATAACTTAATTTATCCTTAATTATTTGATTAATTTATTCCTAACCAAAAATTAATAATTCCAAATTAATGATTCTTAACTTCAAATTAATTAACATTTAATTAATTTAATTAAACCTTAATTAATCAATTTAAACCCTTAATTACTAAATTTATTAATCCAAATCATAATTTAATTAAATTGATTAATCATCTTTTAATTACCTTAATAATTTAATTTATCCTAAATTATTAAATCTTAATTATCTTTAAGATAACACTTTATTCTTATTAATGATTAAAATATCATTAATAAAGTATTTAAACCAATTTATCTTTATATTTACTTTTAAATTTCATTTTATATTAAGATTTAAAATGAAGACAATTTAACTTTAACAAAGTTTTAAAAACATCCTTTTAAATCAAATGTTAAAGAAATATTTATTTAATCAAAAGAAATTTAAAACTAAATTCATTTTAAATTCAAATTTAAAATACTCTTTACATTGTTTAAAACACTTTAAATTTAAAAACTTCTTTTTATTTCAAAATTTAAATGCATATTAACTTTGATTCCAGATTAATCTCTAGATTTAGAAACCTGTCTTCAATTTAAAACTTTATTTTTAAAATACAAATTACTTAATCCTTTTTAAAGTTGTTAAATCAATCCAAATTTTAAAAACATTATCTTATTTGGAAACTGAGATTTTAAACTTATATTCCAGATTTAAAACTAGATTTAAACTTATTTAAAACTTTACTTTTAGATTTAAACATCAGTTTTTAAATTCTATTTTAAAATTTAAAATCTGACAAACAGGTTTCTGTTAAAACCTGTCACAACAATTAACCCGAGACACACCTTCAAAACCTCGAGAACTACTTCGAGTCTTCCACTCAAAATTCACGAGTCTCCTTCGAGTCAACTCCCAACCCAAAACTCTGACATGTACATTGCCGTGCACATGCACACTCCAACGCAGCGACTCCGATCATCTTTGATGATCTCACCTCATCGGCGATCACATTCATATCCAAAATCGATCATCCAAAACACCAATACGAGCTCGAAATCGAATCGAGCATTCAAACGAGACCTGGAACAACAGTCTCGAACCACACCAAAGCCTGGAAACCCCTCGTACTCCTGCCTCCGATCATCGGAGTTGCTGAAACTCCAGTCACGACTTCGACATATCGCCAGCTTCCATCCTCCTGAGTCTTGATGCACTCGATCAAACAGTGGAGTCGTACAAATCAAATTACCTAACCTATTAAAAACTAGGGCTACAGATTTCTACGACCAACCATCGCCGCCATAGTCATTTGATTACTCACTAACCATTTTTCCCGACCTTACCATTAGCTCCTCTTCCTCCAGAAGAAACTTCAACCCTCCAGAACCTCGAGATCACCAGAAAACCCCAAAAGTCCAAAAACAGTGCGAACCCAAATTGCTCCTTCATTCTATTTCTAAAAACCATGATTTTAGTCTTAAAAATCAAGTCTTTGATTAAGGTTTCAGATTACATACCTGACTTAATAAATTAGGATGTTTGAATTTTACCAAATCTTAAGCTTGTACTGTTCTAGTTATTTTTCCAAAGCAGATTTACATTTGTTTGGCTTAAATAAAATTTTAAGCTTTAATCTATGCTTAAACAAACTGATTTTATTTGAATTCTACGACTTAACAGAATTTGGTTAAAGAGATAATGGATTCTTTGAATAAAAACTTGGTCTTGAAACTGATACAGAGATGTTACAGGTATTTCACAAACATGCACACATCTATCATCCAATATTCACAGAAGTTTCATATATATATACAACTATTCTTACTTCAGATATTCACATGTACCCATTTATACTTAAGCAATTTAGAAAAGGTGTTACTTCCCTAAAAAAAATGATGAAACAGAGCACTTAAACAGCATGCACCAAATATTAGATATTCACTTATGCAATACACATTTAAATTCAGTCATACAAGCATGCAACCAATTATAAATTTAAATTTTTAAAAGTTACTCACTTGATTTAAACATGCAGACAGAGCACCAGTTTTGGAAAAGTCTTTATACTTGCTTTTGCTGAAATGCTTTTGTTATTTTTTTTATCAACCTTAAACTTGAATGCTGCTGAATGCCTTGGTTTTATAAATTGAATGCAGAGATGAGTTCCAGATTTTGAAAAGAAAATTGCTTTAGTTTTGAAAAGAGGCTGGCATCAGTTCTTGCAGAAATGCACAGGCTACAGATTGAAATTGTAGTGACCAACTTCCAAATTTTTGAGGAAGGGAATGCAGATTTGCTTGCTTTCCAGATTTTTGAAAAAAAATTGAATGCAGGCCTTTGTAAGTGGATCAGGGCTTTGATTTTGCATGTTTGAAGAGATGAAGTTTGCTATGCATTTTTGAGGGATTTACTTCACTGATTGAGGAAAAAGCTTTTGAAAATTGATTTGCATGCAAACAAATGTTATAGGGATTGATTACAGAATTTGATTTTTCAGATTTGTGATTTGGAGATGGTTTAAAATGAAACGTTTCTCTCAGCTGAAAGTTCTTTGTTTTAGAATTGAAAAATGAGAAAAAGGGGAAAGGAAAGAAAGAATGCATGAGTTTATATAACTATATTTATGATTTAAATTAAAAATTAAAGAAAATTAAAACTAAAATTTGACACATGGCTTGAATTTCAACACTTGTTAATTACCTTGTTTAAACATCTAACACATGGTACATTAGGCTTTAATATATTTACACATGTCCTTTTAATTAATTAGCATTTTTATTTAAAGGTAATGAATGTTTTAAACTTAATTAATTTATAAATACTTGTTTGTATGTATAGCTAATTTTTAAAGAAATAAAACATTATATAAATAAAAACAATATATATAACAATCATTTGGAAAAAAAAATGTTTTTAATCATTTTAAATAAATTTATACAAGAGGTTGTAACTTATTTGTTATTTAAATGAATGCATGATTCATTTATTAATTGTATTTTAAATTCTCATATTTATTCTACAAATCAAATTTATTTATCATTATTTTAAAAAGAATAAAACAAACATTTTATAACTTGTTTTAATATACAAACTTAGGTCAAAATATATTTTGAACAAATAAAACATTTATCTTATGTATTTTAACTATATAGTTATTTATTAAATAACTTTGAAAAGCTTAATATTAATTAAATCATGATTTCCAAATTACCCAAAATATATTAGAATTTTGAAAACATAATTTCATTTGTTAAATTCAAACCAACTCATCTATTTACAATATATATAATTATATATATACATTATAAATAGAAATCGTTCTATTAACCTTTTAAAAGATAAATCACTAATTAAATATTTATTTTAATTAGATTATTAAATTAATCCAAATTTATTAACAAAGATTATCAATCAATTTAATTTTAAATACAGATTATTAAATTGATTATTGCCTAAAATTCCGGGATATCACATTCCTCCCCCCTTAAAATAATTTCGTCCTCGAAATTTAAACAAAGGTAATTTAATAATCTACTTAAGATTTAATTTTTCAAAGCACAAGCATATACTATCATCCATATGCTAACAATCATAGCAACCAATCATCCAAACAAACAATTTTAACTATCCAGACAAAATTCTGGATAGAATTTCCTCGAGTTTCCCCAAGTATATATATATACCGGGATACTCGCTCTACAAACAATCTAAACTACGAAGCTACAGAGTTCCTACTCATCTAGATCTATAAAACTAAACAGGATATCAGACTATAGACAAGTCTGACTCAACAACCAAATCGTCCTGAACTGCTGATTCCAAAACCATAGATAAATCAACACTTATCCAAAATCAAGAACACAATCTCTACTCCTCAAACATCAGAAGACTGAACTTACTTCTCCTATCCGGAAAAGACAACAGATACACTCCCAAACTGCTTCTGCTGCACAACTCTGATCCGAAGTAGATAAGAATGCAGATGAAGAACACAAGCACAGACTGGACAACTCATCCTAGAAAATAGTTCAACAAATCCATAAAGAAAAACTCAGAAGTTCCAAGAAATACTGAGCTGCTTCACCAAACTCCATCTCTAGGAAACATCCTTCAACTAGACTGAACCACCGGTATCACTCCTGGAATCCAGTCGATAAGAAAACTCAATCTTCAGATGCGGACAAACTTCTGACTTTACTGAAGACATCCAGAAAAATTCTGACAACTCAAGAGAACACTCAGACAATCGCAAGTCACTTTTGCGATCAACCCATCCTAATTCCAACAGACTGTTCTCTCTTTACCAATCAGAATAGCTTACACTTATTTATCCAATTTATCGAAGAAACGGATCCACTCCGCTGCTTCTGAACTCCACCTAGAAAAACTGCTCAGCCAGAAAACTTCCTGCCATCACAGAATACTCCGAGCTGCACTGCTGACACTGATACCAAAGACTTCTTATCCGAAATTCTTTGAGAAACTCGGACTTCAAAGCAAAAAGAAACACCCCGCTGGACCCAGCCACAACACCGAAACAGATCTACTTCCTTAAACTTTGCTCCAGAAGAAACATCTTCAGAAACGTCCATAGTCACTGTGTCTCATCACACAGCTACTACTTCTTGAAGTTGCCAAAATACCATCACTCGCTTCTGCTCTCTGACAGATATAACTCTATTCATCCAACTTCAAAGATAAACTCCGAACTTTAACAGTTCCTTCGGAGATCGGTGAAATCCTACACCTCAGCAAAGCTCACTCGAGACGGTATTAGATCTACAGTCTCGTCAGATATACTTCCAACCTCAACACTCAAATTCCAACCATTGATAGTCGTGTTACACACACCACCACCTTATCTACCTTTATAACTTATATTGGAAAACCCGAACAGGTAACCCAACAAATAGGTAGAAATACATAAATATATATATTTAAAATGATACTTTTTATATAGAAATTATTTCTAGGTAAAATTATTTCATCTACCTCTTTAAAACAATATTGTGTCCATTGACCTGGTTCAAGTGTTTAGAGATCCCTATCAATAACGTTAGCTACTCGTATTGACCAGAATCCATATACCACTCAACCGATCAATTAACACAATATAAAATCATTTTTATATAACTAACAATTATGCGCTCTCAAGATAGACACCACTTCAGAGCCTAGGTATTCACTCAACCTACTGCTCTGATACCAAATGTGACGACCCGACTTTTTCTCCACAGAAAGTCGTATCATTAATAAGAAAGAAAGGGGTAGAAAATAGAAAAGAAGAGAAGAAAGAAAGAAACAACAACAACGATCTCACAGCGGAACAAATAAATTATATTAATAACATATACTATTACATAGTACACAACACTTTACAGAGTTACACAACATATACATCACTTACTAGACAGTTATAACATTTATCTAGACATTACAACTCAATACACTACAGAGATACAGACACAGCGGAACTACTATATATATCTACAACGCTGAAGCCTCCTGCTCCATTGCTCCTCCACAATTCGTCAAAGCTAAACCTGAATCCCTTGGCTACTCGTAAAAATTTGAGTACCCAAGAGTTTATAAAACAGAAATAAACAACTTGGGTCAGACATGGGTCTGGTGTGAGTAACAGGTTAAACTTGCTTAACTTCAAAACCTTTAGAAAGAAAAGGTATCACGTAAGACTGCCCACAAATAAACATGGGTAAGTTTTTACCTTACGCTAACCAAAACATTTGATAGGAAATCCAGTTATATTATAATAGGGTCTAGGGTTTTCAAATAAATATGAAATAGCTGAAATTGTTACATTATTAAATTCCAGCATACTAGCCACAAAGTGGGTTATACAATCAAAACCGTAAGGGCACGTAGGAAGAATGGGTTTCCATACAATGGCAGGGCTACTAGGGTACCGCCCGTCACAGTACGTGGCCTAGATCACCGTACCGAGGATCACTCCCAATCCCCTGCAACACAAGGTCGGAACATCCCTTACTGGATAATTCCCGCACAAGATACCTCACGGTTGGGATCAGCAACCGCACCACTAAGTCGAAAAATAGAAAGGGACATCTAGACAGAGGTAACCTTGTCCTACTTGGGTGCTACCCACTAACCTTGCTGCACCTCCCCTGTTTTAGCCATTCCCGGTTTGTGAGGCTTGAGGTCACGATTACCTTAGAAAAGAACACATCACTTAGAATGCTCATCGTCCACCTGACGATGTTCTGAAAGCATTCAGTCCATACAAGTTCGTTTCGGGTTCGAACGAAACCGAAGGCATTATCTCGTTACACTCGTTTTGGAATCACCCTCAGAGTTAACGACAATAACCCTTGCACTCTGAATCTTCATCTTCACTTGATTTACGACCTATCGTTAATTTGGATCGATGTGGTATTCGGGTCTCCAGACCTGGAAATCCGGTATACGGAAACCCGATCCCGGTCTCATCGAAATCCAAAACGTATCTTTTAAGGCCAAGTTGTTTTAAAGTTAAAACAATTCAATTCTTTATCTATATACACACAGATAGATAACTCAATAGATAATCTACATTATCAGATAATTCACATTATCATTACAATTCAACCAAACATCCATATCATAGATCAGCATATATCTCATAAGAGATATCAACAATGCACAACATTCAATATCATCCATTCATAAGCAATGATTTATTAATCATCATTTATAGTTAATTTAAAATGAATTAAATTAAATACTTCATCTCTAATTAATTTAAAGTAAATTAAATTAATTACTTCCATCATTAACAATCTTGCTTAAATCACTATTAATTAATTATCAATCAATTAATCAATCATCATCCAATTTAATTAATCATCCTTGATTAATTAACATTTAATTACATTCAAATAATTAGCATTAAATTTATTTCACAAATTAATTACTCTTAACCACTTATAGTAATTAATCTTTAATTACTTCATTTATTAATTAACTATAATTAATTACATTACTCCTTAATTAATTACATTAATTAATCACTTCATTTATTAATTATTCCTTAATTAATCATTTCTTAATTACATCATTAATTATATTAATTAATGATCCCTAATTACATTTTTATTACTCTAATTAAATTAATTACATTAAGTAATTAATCTTCAATTAAATCATAATTATTAATCACCTTTGATTAATCTTATTTAGTAATTAACTACCCTTCATTACTTCATCAAATAAATTAATTACTCCTTAATTAATTATCTTTAATTAATCCCTTGATTAATTTCTATTAAGTAATTAACTTCCCTTAATTACTTCACTAATTACATCAGTAATTATCCATTAATTACTTTCCTAAGTAATTATTCTTTATTAAATTACATTAAGTAATTTATACTTCACCAATCAATATGTGATTATCTTAAATTAATTAAACTTAATTAATTAACTTAGCTAATTCAATTAATTACAATGAGTAATTAATCTCTTAATTACTTTCCATTAAGTAATTAAACAATTTCCACAATTGATTATCTTAATTAATTAATCCAATTAATCACATAAATTGATTATTTAATAAATCCAAGTTAATGATCTACATTAACTATTCTTTAATTATCTTTCTTAAATAATTAAACATTAATTAACCATTATTAATTTACAACTTAATTAATTCTAATTATCAATAAATTTATCTCTAATTACTTAATTAATTAAGTACTTAACTATAACTTAATTTATCCTTAATTATTTGATTAATTTATTCCTAACCAAAAATTAATAATTCCAAATTAATGATTCTTAACTTCAAATTAATTAACATTTAATTAATTTAATTAAACCTTAATTAATCAATTTAAACCCTTAATTACTAAATTTATTAATCCAAATCATAATTTAATTAAATTGATTAATCATCTTTTAATTACCTTAATAATTTAATTTATCCTAAATTATTAAATCTTAATTATCTTTAAGATAACACTTTATTCTTATTAATGATTAAAATATCATTAATAAAGTATTTAAACCAATTTATCTTTATATTTACTTTTAAATTTCATTTTATATTAAGATTTAAAATGAAGACAATTTAACTTTAACAAAGTTTTAGAAACATCCTTTTAAATCAAATGTTAAAGAAATATTTATTTAATCAAAAGAAATTTAAAACTAAATTCATTTTAAATTCAAATTTAAAATACTCTTTACATTGTTTAAAACACTTTAAATTTAAAAACTTCTTTTTATTTCAAAATTTAAATGCATATTAACTTTGATTCCAGATTAATCTCTAGATTTAGAAACCTATCTTCAATTTAAAACTTTATTTTTAAAATACAAATTACTTAATCCTTTTTAAAGTTGTTAAATCAATCCAAATTTTAAAAACATTATCTTATTTGGAAACTGAGATTTTAAACTTATATTCCAGATTTAAAACTAGATTTAAACTTATTTAAAACTTTACTTTTAGATTTAAACATCAGTTTTTAAATTCTATTTTAAAATTTAAAATCTGACAAACAGGTTTCTGTTAAAACCTGTCACAACAATTAACCCGAGACACACCTTCAAAACCTCGAGTCTTCCACTCAAAATTCACGAGTCTCCTACGAGTCAACTCCCAACCCAAAACTCTGACATGTACACTGCCGTGCACATGCACACTCCAACGCAGCGACTCCGATCATCTTTGATGATCTCACCTCATCGGCGATCACATTCATATCCAAAATCGATCATCCAAAACACCAATACGAGCTCGAAATCGAATCGAGCATTCAAACGAGACCTGGAACAACAGTCTCGAACCACACCAAAGCCTGGAAACCCCTCGTACTCCTGCCTCCGATCATCGGAGTTGCTGAAACTCCAGTCACGACTTCGACATATCGCCAGCTTCCATCCTCCTGAGTCTTGATGCACTCGATCAAACAGTGGAGTCGTACAAATCAAATTACCTAACCTATTAAAAACTAGGGCTACAGATTTCTACGACCAACCATCGCCGCCATAGTCATTTGATTACTCACTAACCATTTTTCCCGACCTTACCATTAGCTCCTCTTCCTCCAGAAGAAACTTCAACCCTCCAGAACCTCGAGATCACCAGAAAACCCCAAAAGTCCAAAAACAGTGCGAACCCAAATTGCTCCTTCATTCTATTTCTAAAAACCATGATTTTAGTCTTAAAAATCAAGTCTTTGATTAAGGTTTCAGATTACATACCTGACTTAATAAATTAGGATGTTTGAATTTTACCAAATCTTAAGCTTGTACTGTTCTAGTTATTTTTCCAGAGCAGATTTACATTTGTTTGGCTTAAATAAAATTTTAAGCTTTAATCTATGCTTAAACAAACTGATTTTATTTGAATTCTACGACTTAACAGAATTTGGTTAAAGAGATAATGGATTCTTTGAATAAAAACTTGGTCTTGAAACTGATACAGAGATGTTACAGGTATTTCACAAACATGCACACATCTATCATCCAATATTCACAGAAGTTTCATATATATATACAACTATTCTTACTTCAGAGATTCACATGTACCCATTTATACTTAAGCAATTTAGAAAAGGTGTTACTTCCCTAAAAAAAATGATGAAACAGAGCACTTAAACAGCATGCACCAAATATTAGATATTCACTTATGCAATACACATTTAAATTCAGTCATACAAGCATGCAACTAATTATAAATTTAAATTTTTAAAAGTTACTCACTTGATTTAAACATGCAGACAGAGCACCAGTTTTGGAAAAGTCTTTATACTTGCTTTTGCTGAAATGCTTTTGTTATTTTTTTATCAACCTTAAACTTGAATGCTGCTGAATGCCTTGGTTTTATAAATTGAATGCAGAGATGAGTTCCAGATTTTGAAAAGAAAATTGCTTTAGTTTTGAAAAGAGGCTGGCATCAGTTCTTGCAGAAATGCACAGGCTACAGATTGAAATTGTAGTGACCAACTTCCAAATTTTTGAGGAAGGGAATGCAGATTTGCTTGCTTTCCAGATTTTTGAAAAAAAATTGAATGCAGGCCTTTGTAAGTGGATCAGGGCTTTGATTTTGCATGTTTGAAGAGATGAAGTTTGCTATGCATTTTTGAGGGATTTACTTCACTGATTGAGGAAAAAGCTTTTGAAAATTGATTTGCATGCAAACAAATGTTATAGGGATTGATTACAGAATTTGATTTTTCAGATTTGTGATTTGGAGATGGTTTAAAATGAAACGTTTCTCTCAGCTGAAAGTTCTTTGTTTTAGAATTGAAAAATGAGAAAAAGGGGAAAGGAAAGAAAGAATGCATGAGTTTATATAACTATATTTATGATTTAAATTAAAAATTAAAGAAAATTAAAACTAAAATTTGACACATGGCTTGAATTTCAACACTTGTTAATTACCTTGTTTAAACATCTAACACATGTTACATTAGGCTTTAATATATTTACACATGTCCTTTTAATTAATTAGCATTTTTATTTAAAGGTAATGAATGTTTTAAACTTAATTAATTTATAAATACTTGTTTGTATGTATAGCTAATTTTTAAAGAAATAAAACATTATATAAATAAAAACAATATATATAACAATCATTTGGGGAAAAAATGTTTTTAATCATTTTAAATAAATTTATACAAGAGGTTGTAACTTATTTGTTATTTAAATGAATGCATGATTCATTTATTAATTGTATTTTAAATTCTCATATTTATTCTACAAATCAAATTTATTTATCATTATTTTAAAAAGAATAAAACAAACATTTTATAACTTGTTTTAATATACAAACTTAGGTCAAAATATATTTTGAACAAATAAAACATTTATCTTATGTATTTTAACTATATAGTTATTTATTAAATAACTTTGAAAAGCTTAATATTAATTAAATCATGATTTCCAAATTACCCAAAATATGTTAGAATTTTGAAAACATAATTTCATTTGTTAAATTCAAACCAACTCATCTATTTACAATATATATAATTATATATATACATTATAAATAGAAATCGTTCTATTAACCTTTTAAAAGATAAATCACTAATTAAATATTTATTTTAATTAGATTATTAAATTAATCCAAATTTATTAACAAAGATTATCAATCAATTTAATTTTAAATACAGATTATTAAATTGATTATTGCCCAAAATTCCGGGATATCACAAATATATAATCTATTTGTATATGGTACAGAACATAAGTTCTTTTGTGATCTATTAGTTGTAAATATAGACTGTAACAAGCTGGTTATGATTTGTTTAAAAGATGAGATATTTGTTTACATATGTTCAGTTAATATACGAATAGTTTTATAATATTAGTTATATAATAAGTTGGTGAATATATTTTCAAAAATATATATATATATATATATATATTATCATAGAGTATGCTGTTTGAGTATGTGGGTAGTCTGCAATTTTTTTTGGTGATGGTTTGCATATATTATAATAGGTTGCTATTGGGTTGTCTGCATAGTTTATTAGTTAACAGGTCAGTTATATTCGTGTTATGTATAAATGAGTTGTATCTGTGTTTTTATATCTAGTTTTAGATCTTGATAATTTATTCTAATATAAAGGTATATATAATAGTTATAGACTTTTAATTTTCTAAGTTTGCTGTTGAAACCTCGTATATGATGTTTTGCAACATATTTTATCATATATAGGCTATAAGGAAGGTTTATATTGATTTTTCGTAACAACTGATTTTAAAATAAATATGTATATAATATAAAGACTATGTTTTACATAGGTTTAATTTAAATATTGATTCAAAATACATATAACTATTTTATTTTATTATTTGTTAAAAGTTTATATTTTTTTTAAATTCATATATATGCATCTTGTTTCGGATTATCCCAAGCTGGTTTTGACCGTTTCATTTGATTCTAATTTATCAGTGTTCGTCAAATCTGGATCTATCGTGCTTTACTTTGAAATTTGTGCATGGGTTGTAACTCATTTCATTCTGTCCACCCTCTCTAGCCTCGAAAGGTGAGCAATCACTCACGATTAACGTTCTTGTATTTATTAAATTTGATTTCAATTGAAAAGACAATTGAAATATGCTGTTGTAGTTATTTAAATTGTTATATATGCTATTATCTGTATATGTTCACCTGTGACATCTGATACCAGTATCTAGTATTGATATGCCTGTTATTACTATTATCTGTATATGTTCACCTGTGACATCTGATACCAGTATCTAGTATTGATATGCCTGTTATTACTATTATCTGTATATGTTCACCTGTGACATCTGACACCAGTATCTAGTATTGATATGCCTGTTATTACTATTATCTGTATATGTTCACCTATGACATCTGACACCAGTATCGGTTATTTATATTGATGATATATGCCTGTTGTTATATTTTATATTATCTATTATCACTCTGCAAGTTCCCTGTTAATATAGAATTCACTATGGGTTGAAATGATACATACCCGAATGGACTTTAGAATAGGAGAAAATCGTTATGGGTTGAAATGATAAACCCAAGCGTTTT
Organism: Allium fistulosum; assembly: GCA_030737815.1. Lineage (NCBI taxonomy): Eukaryota > Viridiplantae > Streptophyta > Magnoliopsida > Asparagales > Amaryllidaceae > Allium > Allium fistulosum. The sequence continues at coordinate 894,674,958 of CM060907.1, read as the reverse complement.
TCATTTGAACTGAAATTGGGATTACGGGTCGAAATGATATCTACCCGTATATATTTAAATTTCGGATTGAAATGATAAATATCCATATCACTTAACCATATGATAGATATATATACAGACACCGTTGGTCCATATATATAAATATTTTGGAATTGAATTCTATGGTTTTGGAAAGAAATATATGGTTTTAACAAATGTTGATTCTTAAAATTTTATATATAAATGGAAATGATATATAGATTTAATGATGATATTTAATTTAATTAAGATGGATTTAAGACATATAATATGTTAAAATTTATATTTCAAAATAGATTTTGGTAAAAATTTGAATAAGTTAAGGTTGGAAAAATAATTTGAATTTAGTAAAGAATTTTATTTAATTAAACCAATTTAAAGCTTATTGAAATTGGGATTTTAGATATGATTTATAACTTAAGTTTGATTTAAATAATTTAATAAATATTTCTTGTTCAAAATAAAGTTAAAGAAATATTTGGAAAAAATGAAATTTATGGCTAGTTAAATGATATTGAATTTATTAAGTGAATATTCCCTGATTTAATAATAATAAAGTTAAATCTAGTGCTATATGAAACTGTTAAATTTAACTTTGAAAATGTTGAATATTAAAGCCTTGAAATATATTGAAAATTTAAATGGTATATTTAGAACTGAATTGAATTGGTGAATTGAGCTTTGAATAAATTTGAATTTGGAATTTGAGTTAATTTGAATCGATTTGTGAGACTTGAGGAAATTATAAATACTTTACTTTATAAATTATTAAATGAACATACACTATTTTGGAAAATAAATATATTTGAAATGAAATGATATTTGGGTTTTGAAGTATAAATTTAATTGAAATGACCACGGTGTTATAATGTATATTTCCACCTTGTAGATAGTTCTGAAGATCCTTAGAGGATGGTTATCCCAAACATCCTTTAAGTTACTTGTATTTTAGTTGATATTTCACTTGAGTTGGATTTATAAATATAAGAATGTTAATCCTGACTCGAGTGTTTTGTGTTTTTCTTTACGCTCGGGTCAGACCGAGCGAAACAGCATTTGAGACTCACCCTTGGAGTTTGGAGCTTCCTTTGGAGATCCATCTATCGCCTCAGCTTTCAGCTCTTCTAGTTGATTTGTTCAGAGAAGTCATCTGTTTGCACTGGAGACTTCACTGCATTTGAGATATTCTGTTGTATTTTATTTCTAACTCTGATGTTTATATAGTAGCTTCATGAACTACTATTTTATCTATTCCGCTGCGTATTATTGTATTACTCTGTGTCTGTGATTCTGTGATTGATTTATTTACTGCATATGCTGAGTTTTGCCAAATTTAAATTAACAATTCGGTATTTTGAATTATTCAAGTCCGACATGTGTGGATTTATTGTCGATTTGAATGGTCCAAAATAGCGGGTCGTTACAGAGTGATGATGAACAGAGATTTTTAAATTTAGGATCCTGTCTCTAGCCTATAACATAAGAACTGATATATATACCTATATATATGTCTGTAAAACAAACATACACTGATATCATTCAAAACATACAGGCATGTTAACAACATTCCAGAGCATCATCAATACAATATCAAAGAGTATAGGCAAATGAAAGTGGGATTGCTCACCTCAAACTGATGATGAACAGAGCACAATGAAGTCTAGAATTTTTATTTTTTTTCTGTAGATGGGAAGACAGAGAACCTGGATCATTGCTTGAGAACTAGATCTTGATATTGAATTTCGAATTTGTTTTTGTTTAAGGCTTTGGACTGCTTTGTTTTCCAGATTGAACTTGTATGCTTTAATTCTTTTATTATTTGCCTGAAGCTTGTTTCAGTTGAGATTTTTTTTGTTTATGGTTTGAATGGTATTTTCTTTAGAATTCATTTCTTAGTTAAAATGGTGGACGAAATCGAAATGAGAATGGTTGATGTATAAAGAAGATTACAGGGTAATATTTTGTACAGGTTATTATAATTTTGTACAACATAAGCCAGGGATATTTTTATGTTTGGAGGCTGATATACTTTGTTGTGATGGCTTGCATTAATGATGTTGTAAAAACAAATATATATATTTGCTTTCCTTTCGGCTGATAATGTTTTCTTGAACGAACTGGAACCATATAGATGTGTATATGTGGAGAGAAAGGTGTTTGTACAGGTTGATAAGTCTTTGCATAGGGTGATGATATGGATTTGTACAAAGTGATATTAATTTGTACAAAGTGATATAAATGCCTTGTACATATCAGAGACTTTTTCCTCTTCTTGGGGCTGACGTGATTCTTGTGATGGTGGCTTATATTAATTGTTATTGTACAATTTTTGCTTATCCTTTTTTATTATTATTTTTTTGTACATAGATAAATATATGTTAGTATCTTCTTATACTTACTAATTTATAATATAAGTGAATTTTCTTATATACATCTATTTCCATTTCTATTTTAATTTCTGCTTTACTTTATATATTTGCTTTTATTTCAACTTAAATATTTATTTTCTAGAAGTTTATAAGTTCATTTCATATTTTATATAACCATAGATTTATTCGAAATATTTGTTTAACATCAACACTTATTTTGAATTCCTTTTAAAGTTTTATCACCCAACATTTTATTATTTATATTTTAAACCATTTACTTGAGATTTCAAACTCAAATTGAATATATATATATATATAATTTCAAATTTGCTCATATATCACATATACATATATATTCACATATATATACAATATTTTAAATTTAAATGATTTATACAAAATTTATGTTGACTCGGGGAAACTCGCATCACTTTAATCGATAAATTTTACAAATTTATTCAAAAATAAATTTAATTATCAATTTAAATTTAATAAAAATCTGGGGTCGTTACAGACTTCCCCCCTTAAAAGAATTTCGTCCTCGAAATTGACAAGGAGACACAAAGATAGATGAAGAATGTTTCATCAAATCAACTGAATATTTATTCTGCATTTGGCTTACCAAATCAAAATATCAATAATAGATACAAAAACGAATTTGTTTTAAAACTTCACAAGATACTCGGGTTATCCAGATCTACGAAATATACAGAGGCATCGGTTAGTTCAAAGGGATAACTAACCATTCGTAGAACATATTGTGACCCAAAGATAGACAGATATATGGATACAATTTAAAAAATTTTAGTTTAGAAATTAAAGCATATCTATCTACCATAGCAACCAAAGCAAACAATTCATCCAAACAAACAATTTTGGTCCATTTGGAGTTTACGTCCCATATCAAATATATCGAATTTCTTCTTCCAGGATCTACCAGAAACTATCGAAGAATTGAGAAGAGATGACGAACAAAATAGATTGATAGAGAAAAGATTGCTTCCACTGTTGCAGGGTATTGACCATTTATAGTCGTATTCCCCTGTCCCCTATCTCATCATCTTCTTGCACTCATACTTACTATTAGTAGATAGTAAGAGAATTTACTGAGGCATACGGACGAATATCTGAGAATTACTCATTCTAGGGTATACTTCACCCTATCTCTAATGAGTTACTTAATGTATTATACTCCTGAGCTAAAGTTCAACCTTAGCTCTGATACCAAATGTGATGACCCTGAAATCGGCCTTCGAAAATCGGCACCCGTACTTCACTTGTACTCAAAATGTCGCAGATTCAAATGCCGAATCTGGTTCACCGGAGCTTATAACACAGTAAGTATAACAACACAGCGGAAGAAAGAAAACAATGATATCATATACAACTCCAATGAATACAATATCCAGAATGATATACAACAATAATATCAATATGATACAACAATATCAGAGATAAATAATGATACAGTGGAAAGCAGAAATGATAACACCAGCAGCGGATAGAATGTCTCTAATAGAATGCTCCAAGATAAGCAACGTCAGTCCATGAACTCCAAGAACTGAACTAGCTCCAAATAATCTACTAAACCTGAATATCTGAAAAACCCAACTCTAGACTGCCCGTGTGGAAAATTGTGGGCACCCAGAGTTTAGGAAGGGAACAATAAACTCCGGATCAGTCATGGGACTGGTATGAGCAAACAAAACAGTTTATCTTTAAAACAAACCACAAAAGGATTTTAAACATTGAATCTGCAATGCTTTTGGAAAATGAAACTACCATAAGACCTCCCGCCACACACACAATGCAATCGCAGAATTGGAGGAGATTTCTTCTTATGATAGTCAAACATGCTTACTACGCAAACAAAACTCTTTTGATATTATTACTAGTACATAGTGTAGGAAACCATTTCGAAAATATAATATAAATCTTAGCCAACATACAACCATTATTGTATGCCTACTATAGCTACCATCTAAATAGTGGTGACCACCAGAAGTAAATGGCAGGTTCTACAACTAAAACCGTACTGGGTTCGTATTGTTTCTTTGGATTTCCAATAAATGGTCAGACAAAGGAACTTCCTTACACCGAAATAGAAACGACTCTGGAAAGACGCCCCGAGAACCTAACCAGATCTCTGCAAACACAAGGCCGACGCTACCTCACGCTGTACAGCTGTAACTAGGTAACTAACACACTGACGCTACCTCACGCTGTACAGCTGTAACTAGGTAACTAACACACGAGTCATGTCATCCCCCGGTCGTCACCGACCTTTATCCGAGGTACCTCGATCACAAAGCAACAACCACAAAGTATAATAATTGTGCAGCATCAACATAGGTAAAATATCTGGGCTCCATACCATGATATCACCTTTTATCCAGAAGGAAATGACATACCCTAGGGGCGCTACCCCTACAAACCTTGGTCGCAACATTCCTGTTTCGACCATTACCGGGTTGTGAGGCTCGACGAAGTCTCGTCCACAAAGCTACGCTTTTTCACAAAGCCACGCTTTTTCACAAAGCCACGCTTTTTCACAAAGCCATGCTTTCTCACAAAGCCTCGCTTTCTCACAAAGCCACGCTTTTTCACAAAGCCACGCTTTGATCAACAATTGATCAACAGCACTTCGTATGCCACATTACCAAATTGGGAATATATCACTAGTAACCATCAACTACATAACCTCTGAGCTCGTACGTCTCAGCGAAGGGTGTTAAGCTAAGAGAATAAATTCTCTGCCACCAACAGAAATGTATTTGATAGAAACCAGCTTTACATCTCAAAGTGTAACGTCAGACACACATCCATACAAGTCTGTTTTGGGTTCGAACAGAACCGAAGGAACTTCCGAAGAAGCCCTTGCAATCCGGGTATTCACAATCCCGATCGGATTTCCCATCACTTAGGAAATCTCTATACCGGCGCGACTCAGTGCAGAGACAATCGATAGGTCATCCTATCGGTCTCGCAAATACCCGATCTTCACCACTGGTCTTCAAATGCTATCCATATCGTCGTATCACTATTTGGAATGGGTTATATGACACAAAGGTCCTTTCCCGGCTAAACCGAATAACGAGCGCAATTAAAAATCATATGGATACTGGGGTCTCAATTAAATCACAGCTTAAAAACCAAAACTTTTCATTCGAATGGTAAATCAATTTACCATTTCCAATCTTTTAACAAAAAGATTCATTTCAAAAACCTTCAATGGTTTAAACAATTTCCACACTTTTAATCTTTTAAACAAAAAAGATTTATTTCACAAAGTTAACCCCATTCACAAAGATTCATTCATAGATTTTCAAATCGATTTCCATTTCAATTTGATTAACTCGTTAAATCTTTAATCAAGATTTAACTTATAGCTTTCAAAACTCGTTTTCAAAGATTCATTCATAGTCTTTCAAAACAATTCCATTTCAAGTTGGATTAACTAATTCGGTCTTTGAATCAAAGACTCATTTCATAGTTTTCAAAACATTTCAATTCTATTTCAAACTTGAAACCGTTCAACACAATTTGGATGTTCGGTACTTATGTGAAAGCTTTTACTATTTGAAACCAAATAGTTTCGTTTCAGAAAAATCCCGTTATATTTACACGAGTTAAAACCCTTGAATTAAAATTCAAATTCCCAAATCAATATCTTTAAAATGGTTTAACCCATATATAACTTGTACAGCATCTTTAATCCCTAGTTTCAAATCATAGAATTCAATTTCAAACTTGAATTCAAATTTAAATTAAATTATTTAAATTTCAAAACTCGATTAAGTTATTCAAAATAACTTTTATCTTTGAAATTCCATTTCAAAAGCTTTTCACTTTAAACCCAAATTTCCAATTTCAAAATCAATTGAAATTAAAATTTCAATTCCAAAAACACTAAATTTAAATCATCTGTGACTTAACCGATTTCCTCGTGAAATCCATATTTGTGTGTGTAAGAGTGTGGTCCAGGGGTTTAACACAATAGTGCAACATCATTCAATCATCACAGATCAGAGATACAGAAATATAGTTGATAAGCGGTATTAACTATAACGCTTATCGTTCATTCACAAATCACAGATATATATATCGCAGATAATCAATTACATTCATCCCAGATAAATAAATTACAGATCACAACACAAATCAGGGTATATCACAAAGCATCACATATCAGGGATATCAACAATTCAATCATTCAGTCAAATCCAATCATCATAAGTAAGGTCAATTAATTATCTGACTAACTTAAATCAGATTAATTACTAATCTTGGTTAATTAATTTCAAACCCTTACTATTAATTATTCTTTAACCATCAATTAATCAACCTTTAATCGTTAATTAATTTAACCCTTAATTACTGATTAAATTAATAAATTCTTAACAAATTTTTTCTTTAATTTCTTACATTAAGTAATTAACCTCCACTTACTAACCAATTAATCTCAAATTACCAATTAATAAATTAGCTGATAACCCCCAAATAATTTATATTAAATTAATTAATCTGCTCCTTAACATCTTCATTAATTAAATTAATCTGTAATTATCCAAATCTTAATTAAGTTCTAGACAATCCATTTATTTTCTTCAAATTTCTCGATTATCATTATTATGAAAGTAAACTTAAAACCTTTAAGTAAATCAAAACATTATTTAAGATAACTAATTATCTTTAGATCTTATTTAAATAACCTTAAAATTTGATTCCCATTTACTTATAGGTTATCTTGGGTTAATAATTTACAAACTGGTTTTACTAAATTTCAAAACGTGGTTATCACAACCTGACCCGAGCCAAAGAATCAAATTACCCGAGCCATAGTTCAAACTTCTCGAGTCAAGTCTCGAGTTCAACCTTAGCCAGCTTCAAATCTGATAAAATCAAATTATTTTTGGTAACATTTGCAACTCGTACACACTCCCGAGCTCAAACTCCATCTCCTAGATACCAATTCGAGCTACCATCATTCAACAGCACACTGATACTCCCCGACGTCGTGCACATGCACTGATAATCGGAGCCACTTCGACCAACTCTAATAGCTCCTCCCAGTCGCCTTCGAAAACCACGACTCATAAACACCTCCAGCAATCACGATAAATAATAGAAACAAATACGAGCAAGTAAAGCACCCAGACACCATTATGAATGCCCAAAACTTCCCCCGCTCCACCACGACACACCACCAGAACTCACGCGCCTCCGGCCAAAAGCACTCCGACCACTCACGAACCCATCGGCCTTGGTGCGATTGCTTGAATCGCGATGTCGACTACGACATTTCCTCGCGACTTCGACCTTCAAAACACAGAGTTAAACCCTGTTCCAAACTCCTCCGGCCACCACGACAATTTATAAAATCATTTAGTATTTTTCTCATGATGATAGACCCACAAACGTACTCCAGATTCGATTACGAAGTTCATCATTGCTCCGATCTTCAGATTTTCGATAAAACCCAATTTATGTTCATCTTGCTGATTCTCTAGATTTAACAAATTTGAAATCATGATTTTTGTCTTAAAAATCGTTAATTCTAGGAACAAATCATATCATAAAATGAATTCAAGGAATCAAGATACTTGAATTTTTTTATTTACTTGAGTTTTACTGTAAATTCTCTTCCAGATAAAAAATTTACTTCCTAATCTTCTTAGAAATATTATTGTGATTATGACCTTGGTTTATTCGAACCATTTCACTCAAACATTCCAGCTAAAGGTGAATGGTTAAAGAGATTTTTAAATTTAGGATCCTGTCTCTAGCCTATAACATAAGAACTGATATATATACCTATATATATATATATATATGTCTGTAAAACAAACATACACTGATATCATTCAAAACATACAGGCATGTTAACAACATTCCAGAGCATCATCAATACAATATCAAAGAGTATAGGCAAATGAAAGTGGGATTACTCACCTCAAACTGATGATGAACAAAGCACAATGAAGTCTGGAATTTTTATTTTTTTTCTGTAGATGGGAAGACAGAGAACCTGGATCATTGCTTGAGAACTATATCTTGATATTGAATTTTGAATTTGTTTTTTTTAAGGCTTTGGACTGCTTTGTTTTCCAGATTGAACTTGTATGCTTTAATTCTTTTATTATTTGCCTGAAGCTTGTTTCAGTTGAGATTTTTTTTATTTTTTTATTTATGGTTTGAATGGTATTTGCTTTAGAATTCTTTTCTCAGTTAAAATGGTGGACGAAATCGAAATGAGAAAGGTTGATGTATAAAGAAGATTACAGGGTAATATTTTGTACAGGTTATTATAATTATGTACAACATAAGCCAGGGATATTTTTATGTTTGGAGGCTGATATACTTTGTTGTGATGGCTTGCATTAATGATGTTGTATAAACAAATATATATATTTGCTTTCCTTTCGGGTGATAATGTTTTCTTGAACGAACTAGAACCATATAGATGTGTATATGTGGAGAGAAAGGTGTTTGTACAGGCTGATAAGTCTTTGCATAGGGTGATGATATGGATTTGTACAAAGTGATATTAATTTGTACAAAGTGATATAAATGCCTTGTACATATCAGAGACTTTTTCCTCTTCTTAGGGCTGACGTGATTCTTGTGATGGTGGCTTATATTAATTGTTATTGTACAATTTTTGCTTATCCTTTTTTATTATTATTTTTTTGTACATAGATAAATATATGTTAGTATCTTCTTATACTTACTAATTTATAATATAAGTGAATTTTCTTATATACATCTATTTCCATTTCTATTTTAATTTATGCTTTACTTTATATATTTGCTTTTATTTCAACTTAAATATTTATTTTCTAGAAGTTTATAAGTTCATTTCATATTTTATATAACCATAGATTTATTCGAAATATTTGTTTAACATCAACACTTATTTTGAATTCCTTTTAAAGTTTTATCACCCAACATTTTATTATTTATATTTTAAACCATTTACTTGAGATTTCAAACTCAAATTCAATATATATATATATAATTTCAAATTTGCTCATATATCACATATACATATATATTCACATATATATACAATATTTTAAATTTAAATGATTTATAAAAAATTTATGTTGACTCGGGGAAACTCGCATCACTTTAATCGATAAATTTTACAAATTTATTCAAAAATAAATTTAATTATCAATTTAAATTTAATAAAAATCTAGGGTCGTTACAAGATTTCCTCGTGAAACCTTGTTAACAAAACTGGGTCTAAAACCCTATTTTACATCGTCCATCTTCTCTGGCGATCTAGAATTTATTCCACCATTTTTCTGATAATCCCTGATCTACAACTCTCCTTCAACCCTGATCACGATACTTAATTTGCCGCCGATCGATGGGAATCGATCAAAATGAGTTTTCTGTTCAACCCTATAATTCTACCTTGAATCAACACTAAAAAATCTTTAAATTTTTGTGTGAATTCATCATTTTACAATACAATTCTGGCTATATATTCAAAACAAAGTATCACAAGCATTGAGTTTATGACTTTGATTACATGTTATAGTGATATATTATTTTTGAAATAAATATTCAACTTAAATATTTAAAATTATTTTTAAATAAAATGTTAGGGTCTTACAATCATTTATCATTTAAATATCAAAGCCTAAAGGAGATTGGAGGATTAAATTTTGAATTTTTGAATGAGTTTCTAAAACCCTGTAACAAGAACAGGAACCTGGTTTCCTATATACAGGCATACACATACATTTTTTTTTACAAACATGCAGGCAATTTGATTATCTATACCAACATTTTTAACAACAAACTTGAAGTATTCATTCCAAACATCAAGCATAAAAACAGATTCAGATATACTTATGGTTTTAAAAGAAAAGTTGCTCACCTTACTTTTAGAGAAGAACAGAGCATTTCTTTTTATGCTTGAAGCAGGTTGAAATTTGCAAGCTGAAACCTTTCTTCTTGATTCTCTTGTTTGACTTGATTAAATTTGTTGTTTGTTTAAGTTTTGAGTTGGAGATGATATACTTTAGTTTTTTTTTCTTTTCACAGTTTAGGATGGAACGAACTGGAATGAATTTGAGAAGGCTGATATATGGAAAGAAAGCTTACAGAGTATAATATTTTGTACAAATTGATCAGTGATATTTTCTTTGCTTGCTGGCTGAAATGAGAGCATTAATTAGGCTTGTACAAAACTATATTTATTTGCTTTTCCTCATTTCGGCTGATGGATATTTGTATGCACTTAGAGATGCAAACCTTTAATGCATATGTACCTTGTGTTTCACCCTATCTTCTTTTGCAAGTTCAAAGATATTTATGTTTTCATACTTATATATCTTATTGTCCTCATTTTGCACGTGTACATACTTGGCTATATTTTTATCTTTTGTATTCACTTTATATTTTTACAAAGTTTATTAACATGTTATTTGGATTTATCTATTATATCTATTTCTATTTCTAACTTAAATACTCATTCCTAACTTTAATATTTATCGTCTTGTATTCTCTATACATATTTATTTTGTTTTATTTTTTTGTTACATTTGCATTCATTCATTATATTTACAAAACCCAATTCAAATTCAATTCAAATACATTTCTCAAGTAATTCAAAATTCAACTAATATTTTATATTGATTACCCATTATTTCACAATTTTATTCAAAAATGAAATTAATTAACAATTTAAATTTAATTAAAATTCGGGGTCGTTACAGACTTCCCCCCTTAAAAGAATTTCGTCCCCGAAATTTGCCAGGAAGACACAAAGATAGATGAAGAATATTTCATCAACTCAACTGAATATCTATTCTGCATTTGGCTTACCAAATTAGAATATCAATAATAGATACAGGAACGAATCTATTTTAAATCTTCACAAGATACTCGGGTTATCCAGATCTACGAAATATGCAGTGGCATTAGTTAGTTCAAAGGGATAACTAACCATCCGTAGAATATACTGGGACCCATAGAATAGATAGATATATGGATACAATTTCAAAACTTTTAGTTTAGAACTAAAGTATACCTATCAACCATAGCAACCAAAACAACCAATTCGTTCAAACAAACAATTCTGACTCAGTTGGAGTTTATGTCCCATTTTAATATATCGAATCTTCTTTCTGGATCTATCAGGAACTATCAAAGAATTTAGAAAAGATGACGAACAAAAGAGATTGATAGAGAAAAGATTGTTTCCTAGTTATTACAGAGTATTGACCATTTATAGTCGTATTCCCCTGTCCTCTATCTCATCCTCTTCTTACACTCATACTCACTATCAGTGGATAACAAGAGAATTTACTGAGGCATTCGAACGGATATCTTAAGGATTACTCATTCTAGGGTATACTTCACCCTATCTCTAATTAGCTACTTAATGTGTTATACTCCAGAGCTAAAGTTTTACCTTAGCTCTGATACCAAATGTAATGACCCTGAAATCGGCCTTCGAAAATCGGCACCCGTACTTCACTTGTACTCAAAATGCCGAAGATTCAAAGGCCGAATTTGGTTCACCGGAGCTTATAACACCATTAAGTATAACAACACAGCGGAAGAAAGAAAACAATGATATCATATACAACTTCAATGAATACAATATCCATAATGATATAAAACAATGATATGAATATGATACAACAATATCAGAGATATGATACAATGCTACAGCGGAAAACAGAAGTGATAAATCCAAATGATCTTCAAAAGAGAATGAATCCAACAACTCCAACATCAGCTCGAACCACCATCACGTTGCACCAAGATAAGCAACGTCAGTCATCGACTTTGATGAAGTTAACTAGCTCCAGATAATCTACTCAACCTGAATATCTGAGAAACCCAACTCTAGACTGGCCGTGTGGAAAATGGTGGGCTCCCAGAGTTTAGGAAGGGAACAATAAACTCCAGGTCAGTCATGGGACTGGTGTGAGCAACAAAAACAGTTTATCTTTAAAACAACAACAAAGTATTTTAAACATTGAAATCCACAATGCTTTTGGACAATGAAACTACCATAAGACCTCCCACCACACACACAATGCAATCACAGAATTGGAGGAGATTTCTTCTTATGATAGTCAAACATGCTTACTACGCAAGAAAAACTCTTTTGATATTATTACTAGTGCATAGTGTAGGAAAACCTTTCGAAAGTATAATATTAATCTTAGCCAGCATACAACCATTATTGTATGCCTACTATAGCTACTATGTTCAATAGTAGGTTACCGCCACATTCCATAGCAGGTTATACAACTAAAACCGTACAAGGTTCGTATTGGTTCTTTGGATTTCCAACAAATGGTCTGGCAAAGGAACTTCCTTACACCGAAATAGAAACGCCTCTGGAAAGACGCCCCGAGAACCTAACCAGATCTCTGCAAACACAAGGCCGACACTACCTCACGCTGTACAGTTGTAACTAGGTAACTACCACACGAGTATGCCATTCCCGGTCGTTACCGACCTTTATCCGAGGGGCCCCTCAACCAATAAAGCAACATCACACAGTAATAAATTTACAGTGTCCACACGAGTTAAGTATCTGGGCTCCATACCATGATACCACCCTTTATACAGAAGAAAATGGACATAACCTAGGGGCGCGACCACTAAAAACCTTGCCGCAACATTCCTATTTCGACCATTACTGGGTTACGAGCACATAATCCTACAACACACTAATAACTTTACAACAACAACAACAAATAAGCCATTATTCCCAAACAAGTTGAGATCGGCTAGAGATGGAACCCAAAACTAAATGAAAAAAAAAATCAATTTAGAAATTATAATAATAACAGAAACAATAATAAAATAAAATCAAATAAGTAAATTAATAATAATAACTAAGTAAAATAAAATAAAATAAAAATATACATGTATATATATAAGAGGAATGATAATAATAATACTAATAGCGATAATGATACTAATAGTAATATTATTGGTCAAAGACTAAACCTACGTCTTAGGCTCAAGTTCCCTAGTCCTATAATCTAAAACTTATAAAACTCAACGCTCATGGTTCTGGTACGTGAATCGCTAACTTCCACTCGCTCTGATCCGTCACCAGCTCTTCGGATACACTCCAATCCTTCAAATATCTTTTTACTACTTCCTCCCATATCAACCTTGGTCGACCTCTTCCTCTCTTTGAGCATTCAACGTGGCCTATAATTCCAACATGCACACGTGCCTCGGCCGGCCTTTGTTGAAGATATCCAAACCATCTTAAGCGATGTTGAATTAGCTTCTCCTCAGTTGTTGCTACTCCAAGTTTATCACGTATATCATCATTTCTAATTCGGTCTCTTCTTGTATGACCGCAGCTCCATCGCAGCATACGCATCTCTGCTATGCTTATCTTTTGGACGTGTTGGCTTTTAGTAGGCCAACATTCTGCACCATACAACATCGCAGGCCTGATTGCCATTTTGTAGAACTTTCCTTTATGCTTTTGTGGGACCTTTCTGTCTCAGAGAATCCCAGACGCTTGTCGCCATTTCACCCATCCCGCTCGAATTCTAAAACTAACATCTTCATCAATTTCATCGTTATACTGCAACATTGATCCTAGATATCGAAATGATTCCTTCTTGGGAACTATTTGTCCGACCAAAGTGACATCTCCATCCTCCGACCTGACACCGCTGAACCAGCATTTCATATACTTTGTTTTAGTTCTACTAAGCCTAAATCCCTTTGATTCTAAAGTCTACCTCCACAGTTCCAGTTGTCTATCAACCCCAATCCTACTTTCATCAATTAGCACAGCATCATCAGCAAATAGCATACACCAACGAATCTCACCTTGTATACCCTTCGTAACCTCATCCATCACTAGAGCAAAGATGTAGGGACTCAAAGCTGACCCTTGATGTAATCGTATGTTAATGGGAAAGTCACTGGTTTCACTATCGCATGCTTTGACACTAGTCACAACATCATCGTACATATCCTTGATAAGTGTAATATACTTTGTTGGGACTCTCTTCTTTTCCAGGGCCCACCACATCACCTTTCGTGGTACCTTGTCATAAGCTTTCTCCAAATTGATAAATACCATGTGTAGATCCTTCTTTTGCTCCCTAAACCTCTCCATAAGTTGTCTTATCAAGAAAATTGCCTCTGTGGTCGACCTTCCAGGCATGAAACCAAATTTATTTTTTGAAACACTTGTCATTCTTCTTAATCTATGCCCAATGACTCTTTCCCAAAGCTTCATTGTATGACTCATAAGCTTAATTTCTCTGTAGTTTGTGCAACTTTGGATATCTCCTTTATTTTTAAAAATTGGAACTAGTATGCTTCTCCTCCACTCATCTGGCATCTTGTTTGATTTAAAAATATTATTGAACAACTTAGTTAGCCAAGCTATCACTGCATCTCCAAGGCATCTCCACACCTCAATGGGGATGTCATCAGGCCTCAATGCCTTGCCTGCTTTCATCCGTTTTAGTGCCTCCTTTACCTCGGATTCTTGAATTCTTCGAACAAAATATCTGCAGGTGTCATCAGAAGAGTCGTCTATCTCGATCGTAGTGCTATCACCTTCTTTATTAAATTGCTTGTCGAAATAATCTCTCCATCTATTTTTTATCTCCTCGTCCTTCACCAAAAGTCTATTATTGTCATCATTGATACATTTAACTTGGTTGAAGTCTCTTGTCTTCCTCTCGCGGAGCTTAGCTATCCTATAGACATTTTTTTCACCCTCCTTCGTACTTAGGTTATGATATAGATCTTCATACGCCCGACCTCTTGCTTCACTCACCGCTCTCTTTGCGTTCTTCTCTACCACTTTGTACTTTTTCATGTTGTCCTCGCTCATGTGATGATGTAAGCACTTATAGCATTCCTTCTTCTCTTTGACAGCCTTTTGCACATCACTGTTCCACCACCAAGACTCTTTAGGTTCGCGTTTATTTCCTTTTGCTATCCCAAACACCTCGGTAGCCACTTTTCGAATGCGTCTTGCCATCTCATCCCACATGTGATTTGCTTCTCCTTCCATATTACATGCCCCTTCTACCTTCACTCTATCCTTAAACACCTGTGAGGCGTCTCCTTTGAGCTTCCACCATTTCGTCCACTAATCTTGGCTCCTTTACCCTGTTGAAAACTTATTCGGAGACGAAACTCGGATATCAAAAGCTGATGTTGTGAGACGACACATTCTCCAGGTATGACTTTACAATCTACACAAGCTCTTTTGCCGTCTCTTCTAGTAAGGACAAAGTCAATTTGGCTAAAGTGTTGGCCACTACTAAAAGTAATTAAGTGTGGTTGTCTCTTTCTAAAGAAGGCATTAGCTATCATGAGGTCATAAGCAATAGCGAAATTCAATATTTCTTCTCCTTCTTGGTTCCTATCACCATATCCAAAACCACCATGCACTCTCTCAAACCCCCTACTAGTTGTACCAACATGGCCATTGAAATCTCCTCCTATGAAAAGTTTTTTGCTACTAGGCACATCTCTAACCATGATATCTAGCTCTTCCCAGAAATTCCTCTTGATGGCTTCACTTAGAACTACTTGTGGGGCATAAGCACTAATGACGTTCAGAATCATATCACCCACTACCATCTTAACTAGGATGATCATGTCCCCTTGTCTCCTAACGTCGACCACTCCGTTTCTAAGGTTCTTGTCAATTAAGATACCTACCCCGTTCTTGTTACGCTCTTTTCCCGTGTAATATAACCTGAAGCATGTGTTCTCCACCTCCTTCGCCTTTTGGCCCGTCCATTTGGTCTCCTGAACGCATAAGATATTTACACGTCTCCTAGTCATAGCATCAACTATCTCTCTTAGCTTTCCTGTTAATGATCCTACATTCCAACTACCTAACCGAATTCTACTTTCATCGACTAGCTTCCTTGCCCTTTGCACCCGCCGAGTAAAGTGCGAAGACCCTTCCTCATTTATCACTACATCGGGGCGTCGATGCAGCACCCCACTAAGGGAGTGACGACCCAGCCCTTGCATATTTTTCACCATACCCGAACCTCGATATGGCGCGCCACTAAGGGAGTGGCGACCCAGCCCTTACTCACTTTTCACCATTCCCGAGCCTCGATATGGCACGTCGCTAAGAGGGTTACGCCCCAACAAAATATAATTAGGTTCCATTTCCATAAGAGATGCTGGAGTTTTTACATTGGCTCGCCAAGCCTATCACAACCCTCCTCCTTTAACCTGACTAGGGACATGCTAAAATAATAATTGATGTCATGTTCTAAAAAATAAAAAGAGATGAGACGAAAGTTTTTTTCTTACTTACGGACGATTTCTTTGTTAGCATAAACATTCAGTGCTTTCTATAATGGTTTGTAATTTTATGTTATAATAAAAGAATTTTAGATGGAATAAAATTGTGAAAGTAGGTTAATGAGGCACAAATGTTCTGTATTTTGATTATTATACGAAAATAGGTAAGGTTTCATCACTTCCACAACATAATGTGCAAACTAATAGTTGAGTATAGTTGAATTCGAAACAATTATCGTAATTAAAGTATTGATTCTTTATAAATTATGGTATTGATTCGAAATCAACTTGTAAACAGGTTTTTAGACTAAATTCTAAGCAAATAAATAAATAAAAATATCTGTAAGAAAATAAAGTAACATCCACTAATAGGTAGTTCACATGAAATAAATTTTATTGGTGTGATCACGCTCAATAGCTAACATAAATGCTCAGAAGACAAACTAAAAACATATAGATGCAAAATTGGAGTCGAGGTAGTTTATGAAATTTGAATGCAAAGATAATATTATCAGGTGGGCTAACAAAATACTGATCAGATAGCGGTAATGGCCAAAAGCATATTTGAAGTGAAAGGGAAAGTATGAGTTAAAAAAGATGTGTGAAATTATAATTGTATCATGTGTTTTTTTCATAATCAGGCAGTTAAATTTGTTTGCTAGTACCCACTTTTAGCATATCCATCGTTCTATTGTGGGTGGTCATGGCGGCCATGATGGTGGTGGAAACAACAATAATCTTTACAAATTAGAAGAGTAAAGATAGAAACTGGAAAAAGGCTTTTTAATAATCATTAATTAGGAAGACAATATAAGTCATATAAAGTATTTTTGCTTCTGTGCTGCAATAACAATAGCTTAATATATAATCTGCGTATACCTGATAACATATACATGGGTGCTTTATCTAGAAAAATGCACATAATAGATTCTGTATTTTCACATATCTATAACTACATATTTTGTATATCTCTTTAGTTTAACATATCAAATTATGCTGAAAGGCTATTAGCTGTCAAAGAAAGCATAAGGAAGATGAATATGTAGAAGAAACTGAAAAAGATTTCCACTGTGAGGTCTTCGACATGGTAATTTGATGAACATGACCAACAACATCAAATTTTGCTGGGAAACCTACGTTTGTCCTGGAGAATTTTGTCAAATTTATAGTAACCATTTGTATGAAACTGTTGGCAAGAAAATCAAATGGTAAAAATAATTCCAACTCGGAAGTTCAGAGGCCTAATTTTTCCAAAGATATAAGCATAATTATCTATAAAATAAATGTAAATAAATATTTACAGAAATAAGTAGAAAAATATTAAGCTCACCAGGCATTGAAATTAATAGGATTATCTATCGAAGATACGACAATCATTATTGCACCTCAATCCCTATAGCCTTAAAACTATAAGTAAGAGCAAAACATAAGAGTAAAAGGGAGTGGAACTTGGAAAGGATTAATAACCTACAATTAAGCACAAAGAAACTGACATTTATCGAACAACCCATCAAAACCGAAATCCCATTTATGGGAAAATTAGGCTAAATGGCACTTTTAGGCCTACTAATTAGTTTCCAGGCCCACAACTTCAAAAAATAAGTTTGCAGGATATTTTACATATGCGCGCAACAAAAGCCCCAGAAAATTTAGGTTTTTCTTTCTAATATTTCATTCAACTCAGTTCAAAATTGCTCAACACACTTTTTTCCAAATCAATTTGAACGCTTCACTAAATCGTCTAAAATTTACACAACCGCTCTTTCTTCCAAATAGATTCGAACTCAAAATCGCTTTAAACTAATATCTGTACTCGGCCGAACGATTTCTACTGAAAATAAGGTAATTTTGTTATCTCTTTTTAAATTTAATGCATGTAGGATTGTAAAGGAACATTAATTCTCCATTTTGAGTTCATTTTCATACAATGTATTGTTGTTTCGAATGTTGTCTTCTGTATTGGTGTCTCTAATTTCGAATTGAGGTGTTGTTGATTTGATTTACTCGATCGATAGTAACTGCATGTCACTGAAATTGTTCGTTTTCACATTAAGTCAAGTTACCTCAGATGCATTTGCCTATAGTCTGTAAATGTTTGATCCATTCATTTAAAGATGGTATTTATTTTGGCCAATCGGTGAAAACTAAAAAACTTTTGGTTTTCAGACCTTAACTGTTGGAATATGATTTTTTATGGAAAATCAACGTAGTACCTCAGAGTAGGGTACAAGTTTAAACAACTAATGTATTAATGTTACAAGTAGGATATTGTTGATTTTAGTGTTGCATATATGAAATATGATAGCATGTATTTATACTACAATATAAGCCGAACCATATTTCCTTGTTGCTTATTTGAAGGCCAAATAGTTTGTTTTTAGTAGTGGATTTGCATCACTTTGTCACTTGAGGAATCTCATCATAAGCTGTACCACAGTAGTAAAATAAAAACAAATAGGAATCCAACAACATCCAAAATTACAGTGCACCACATGCAGATATATTACTAATCTGAACCAAAGAGTATATGGAAGCCATTCAACTATAAGGCTAGATATAGCTACTTAAGAGTAGAATAGAGCTATTTATTGTTTGCTAAATGATAAAACTATTTATCATTTAATGAAAACATTTGCGTCTACCTTTATTCTTTATTAAATGATAAAACTATTTATCTTTATGTCAAAAGAATTGTATTAATCTTTTTAAAATTAGTTGTTTACTGAATGATAGTTGTGTTTATATTAATTTCAGAATAATTGTATTGATTTAATGATAATTCTTTTTATCTTTATAGCAAAACGATTGTATTAAATATTTTAATTATACATTGATAATATGTTTAAGTTTATGTATTATAATACATATAGATATATTTAATGATAATTCTTTTTATCTTTATGGAAAAATGATTGTATTAAATATTTTAATCTTTTTCTTTAACTTAAATATTCTTTAATAAAATTAAGTTAAATAAGTTTCCCTTGTGTTAAGTGATAAAACTATTTATAGTCTAGTAAATGATAAAAATATTGATCTTTATCTGAAATGTGTTACAGTAGTCAATTTACATTTATTGATTATTAAATGATGATGGTATTTATCTTAATGTCCAAATAATTTTTAATTATTAAATTATAATTATTTCTATCTTCTCAAAATGATAGTTATCTTTATAATTTAGTAAATGATAAAAATATTTATCTTTATCTGAAATATTTTGCAGTAGTCAATTTACATTTATTAATTATTAAATGATAATTGTATTTATTTTTATGCCAAAATAATTTATAAATATTGAATTATAATTATTTTTATCTTTATCTCAAAGTGATAGTTATCTTTATAGTTTAGCAAATGATAAAAATATTTATCTTTATTTGAAATATGTTGTAATAGTCATTTTACATTATTGATTATTAATGATAATTATTCAATTATAATTATTTTTATATATAACTGATAATTATCTTTTAATTAAAAAATATAAATATGTTTATCTTTTATATAAATATTCTTTAGTAAAGTTAAATAAAATATGTTTATCTTGTATTGAATGATAAAACTATTTTCACTAAATGATAATAGTATTTATCTTTTATATAAATACTTTTTAATAAAGTGAAATATAATTTAATAAAGTTAAGTGAAATATGTTTACCTTGTATTGAATAATAATGTTATTTATTGTTAAGTCAAAATTGTTGTATTAATCATTTTAAAAGGATTTTTTTGTGTAATGGAATATACAAACAAAGCAAAACCATAGTAATAAAGTTAAAAATACAAAGCCAAACCATTTTAACTAAGTTTCAAGGAAAGATGGGAAACATAGCTCAAATGAAATAAACACACCAATCAAAGTCTTTAATGGAACATTTTATTTGAAATTCAGTTTTCATTAAAAAAAGTATTATACACCTAGCTTGAGTACAATAATCTGACAGTATGAATCAGAACATACTACTGTCATTAGACCTGTATGTAATTAGCCTACATATATTTTCCTAATACTTTGCCATTTCGGCTGTTAGCATTAGTTTGGATTTGTAAGCAGCATATAGTTCATGAATGAGTTTGCAGAAATTTTAATAAGTTTGACCATATATGGCAAACTAATTAAATAACTGCTAACAATGTCGAATCTTTAGCTTTCCTGCATTTGTTGAGGTTTGATGATGTGCTTATGTATGGATTTAGGATTGACACTGAATTGAATATAAATACTCCCCTATGCATTTTCAAACATCTGGCACAACAACTGCAACTTTCATGTCTAATTTGGCACTATATTTATCTTTATATCAAAATGACAAAATTTCCTTTTTTTATACAGCTATAGTCATGCATACTAGAAAGACATCGAAAACTGCAGAAAAGCAGAAATTATACCAAACTAATTCAATGAAAACTACAAACTGTATATTTATCAACATAAATGATCAACAATGTATAAAAATGAGGCCTATGAGCAGAGCCTATTGTCAGAGACATAGCCAATCAACTGCAGAATCTCCATCTACTCAACAACAAATAACAACGGTATGTGAAGTTTCTTTATTATTAACACTTTTCTTATGATGCGCATCATTTTTACTTGCTACTATAACAATAACTGATCGAGATTAATTCAAAATTTTCATGCATCAATATATCAAAACTGCTTAATATTCAATTTAATTAAGCATTGAAAGTACTATTAGTTTTAGTTTCATTAACAGATCTTTCATTAATTCGGATTTTTCTTGCATCAATAAATCTTGAATCAATTTCATTAATTCATATTTTAGGATCAGTGACTAAACACCTACTTGGTTTTCTACTAGTTCCAACACGGAAACTACTAAAATGGTAGTAGGTAACAAACTACAAAGAAACTGGTTCCTATTAAGAATTTATTAGTTAAGCATTGCAACTTTACAATAAGAATTTATTAATTAAGAATCATGGCAGTATGTAAATATATTGTAAATATTTATCTTTTTACAAAAAGATAATTCTATGTATCTTTTTATACAGAATATATATGTTAAGAGACTATTAAAAATTTACCCTCATTTAATTTTCACATACTAATGTGTTATTTCCACTATAATAAAACACAAAACAGATCTCCACTTTAGAAGTAACTGAAGTGGAAGAAAGAGTCATAGATTCTCAACTGCAGAGTCAACAAGAAGATGATAGAGCAATTGAAATTCATGAAAGAAGTGAAGAAAAAGAAATATATTTGACAAACAGAAGTGAAGACACTGAAACTGATGAAGATGTTGAAAAGTATGAAGTTCAACACAAAGAAACAAAGCATTTTACTGGAACATATAGGTGTAATTTAGATGCACTTTTCAAAGTGATGAGCAGAATAAAAAAAAGAATTTGTTATCAGCTGATGCTATTTCATACATGAGCAAAACTCCATTCAAAAATTTCTTTGAAATCTTTTTGAAAGATAAAATAGGAAGGCAAGATTTTCGAAAAAGTGCAAAGAGTTTAGATGAAGTTATAACATCTATACTATATTATTATTAGTGAGTTGAATTTCAAGCTCACACAGGCCCCCTTGAAATTTGGCAACTGAACAGTCACATTTTTAATTTCTTTATATTCCAAACTTTAATATGTAATAACTTTTTCTACATTGATTGGATTTAAGAATCGTTTTCATTATTAAATCTCAAATTTAATTTGCTTTCCAATGATATCCATTGTTGATAGCTAAAAATAAATTTTTTTAAATCATAATTTTATATAGCAGCTTTAATTGCACAATTATTTTGT
Source organism: Allium fistulosum (assembly GCA_030737815.1). Taxonomy (NCBI): domain Eukaryota; kingdom Viridiplantae; phylum Streptophyta; class Magnoliopsida; order Asparagales; family Amaryllidaceae; genus Allium; species Allium fistulosum. The sequence continues at coordinate 894,652,492 of CM060907.1, read as the reverse complement.
GTCACCGCTGTGTACCGCGTTTCTGTAATAGCATTATTATGATGATCATAAACATTACATAGTAGTTTTACCTAGATTATTATAATGTATTTATTATCTTTTAACATATTTGAAAGGAATATTTTTTTTGAATTATACAATTATGGTTGCCTTTGAATATTGTAACTACATTATATAATAAAGTAATAATCTTGATTGTGTTTGATAGTATTCAAACTTAGTGCAGTTATAATTTAACCCCATCAAAAAATGGTGTAATAATTTATAGGCATTTTTGAATTAATTTAACTACGTTAGCATTTTTTATTGCATTTATTATTGATGATTTTGACTATATTTGATAATTTTATTCAATTTTAAAACAGTTATAAATTAATGAAATTAAGAAAATGCAATTATAATTTACCAGCAAGTTTTGGGTAAATTTAACTATATTTGAAGATTTTTAACCACATTTATGTGATGAAGTAATAAATTTGGCTACATTTCAGGAATTTATTCAATCTTAATACAATTAAAATTTAACTACATTAATAAAATGCAGTTATAATTTAATGACAATTTTGAATTATGCATGGTAGAAATTGAATATTTCAGCTATATTTATGTGATGCAGTAATAATTTTGGTTGTACACAATGATTTATTCGAGCTTACTGTAGTTAAAATTTAAATGCATTAAGCAAAAGCGGTTATTATTTTGCAGTATTTTTGGAATTAAGCAATTATTGTTTTTGAATATTTTAACTACATTTGTGTGATGCAATACTAATTTAGCTGTAGTAATAATTTTGTTTGATGTTAACGATAGTTATTTAACCGCATTATGAAAATATAATTGAAAAATAAATTTTGATTTTTGATAGCTTGAGATGATTAAATAATGACTTCACATAATTAATGCTTGATTCAACCGTGCAACTCAGCGTTTAATACATTGCTTCCAGGTTTGATGACATAATTTGGCTAAGTTTACTCAATTTCATTTACAATTACGATGATCAATAATACAATAAGAATATAAGTTGTTGTATTCGGGCTTAAGGTAGATGCACAGTTTAAGTGCTGGGTCAAAACATGTGTTGTAGTGAGAATAATGTTGATAACCACCTAAAAGAGTTTATTTTTTATTTTTTGCAGTAAATTCTAAAATCACTTGCACCACCACCATCGGAAAACTTCTATAAAACAATTGATGAATGTATCTTTGTATAGATGATTATGTAGTCATAGTTTGATTATTAGATATAGTTAATAGGTCAGACGAGCAGTGAGAGAATTTAGTAATAATACTGCATCAATGACACTTTTGCCTTTTTTGGCTGCAGGTACAAATACCTTCAATGGTTAAAATAATTGACTGATGTAATGCATCTATTAAGGCCAAGAAAACATCACCTATTTGCGCTCAAGCCAATATCATACACACATTGCTAGCAGTTATTTCTGAGGCTAAAAAATGAATGGACTTCTCACAATTGTTCTCTTCTGTATGTTTTGGATATTTTCAAATATTGGTTACTACGACCAGCTGTATGCCGTGTTTTGTACCCTGCATCGACATAGATCAGATTCGATGAACAATAGTAATTTATATTGGAACCCATGTTATTTTCTTATTTCATCATCATTTCTATTTCAATTGAATCTTCTGTTTTACTACTTTTCCCCTGTACTACATTTGTTGCTTTTTTCTTTTTTCTTTTGCTCCCTTTTTTCATCTGTTGACAAATACTTTTCCTGACTGTTTAAAAATTTCATCCTATTACTATATTTCTCCCCATTGCAAAAAACTTTTGTTACTCTTATTTAATTGAATCGAACTGCACTGTGTCTTTGTGTCTGCAGTTCACAGTGAATACTTCAACTATATCTATGCACATTGAAGCAGCTGTGTAATTGCAAAAGCAACAACATTGGCATTATATGCCAAAGTGAATATATCTATGCATTAGCGGATAAATTTTTAACACATTATCATCTAAATAGTCTGTGAACTTTAACATATTCACTGTAATTGTTTTGTTCGATTTTAATTATGATTATCATAACCAAATATATCTATGTATTCTTTATCCTACCAAATTGTTATTCATGATGTAACACTATCATTCAACAATGTTTTTTCATTACCACCGTATTAAATTTCTTATACATTTGGATATGACCTATGCAGCAACAATATTTTTTCAACATCCGTGTGCGAAGCACGGGTTCACACTAGTATTATGATAAAAATGAGAAAGCTTTTAGAATAGGAGATTCATTGTTGAAACTAACAGAAGAAGATGTTAGCTTGATTTTAGGAATGCCATTAGTGGGTAAGGATTTATTCCCTATTGGAATAATTAGCAAAGATAACTTGCCTGAGGAATTTTTTGATTTCTTGGATAGTAATTTTGAAGGGGGAGAAAGAATTAACAAAAAAACAGTAGGAAAGAGATTTAAGATTTTAATTGATAGGGGAGATGGAGGTGTCGACTTGGTGAAATTGCTAATTTTGTTGATGATTATAACATTTTTGTTTCCAAATAATCAGACATATTTGCAATGTGGTTTTATTCCAAAACTATTAAATTTGAAAACTCTGAATTCAATTTCTTGGCCAAAAGCAATATACAATCATGTTTCAAAAAAAGTTGAGAAGTTTGCAGAAGATCCAAGAAGCATGCCAGGCTGTTCTATGATTCTATTGGTATGTGCTGATTCTTATTATAAATAATTATGTACCAAAAAGAAAATATTTGGACAAAAAAGTCACACTATAATTTTTATTCTACAATATTGGAAATGTGAAAAGACAAAAATCATAGAAGAAAAAAAAGGTTTTCAAATGACAAGCCCAAGGATGGTGAAATGGAATTTGTCAAAGCTCAAAAATGTGTCACTTGATATGGTTGAAGAAAAAAAGGTATAACAATTTTATTTTAGCCAAAAAAGTGAAATAATTAGTAATAAAGATAATTAATTTTATCGTTTTCAATTTTAGTAGTACTTGCCTTTGAAACAAGATACCGGATTAGAGGGGCTCCAAAGCGCCTTAGACATAGGAGAGCCAACTCCTCTGATTACGGCTATTACAACCGGTTGGTTTGGGGGTTTGCACATGCATACACACACTCCACGACACCACACGATTTTTAATCACAAGCTATTCATCTCTGAAGATTACCAACTCTATTTCTCATTTCATTTTACAGATACGATGACATGGCGGGGATCTATGCTTGGCAGCCTCCGTTCTGCACGCCATTCATCTAGCTCACATTCTGAGTCTCGCAGTCGTGAGGCCGATAGAGACCGCGATCGCGGCTACTCTAGTCAAGAGAGGGAGTGCTACGAGAGGGAAATGGATAGGGAGAGGGAGAAGGAGAGACAGTATAGTCGCCATTCCCGATCGCTCTCCCCGCCACCTAGAGGTCCAACACAATCTTCTAGCTCTGGCAAACAACCCCTTGAATCTTCGCATCAAGTACCACCATCACAAGAATCAAGGCCTAACCAACAGCGTCGGAGGACTGAAACTTAAACCCCCATCGTCACTGAACAAGCCGTTACAGAACCCACCGGGGAAGGAGCAATTAGAATCGCTAAGTTGAAAAAGGATTTTTTGAATATTTGCTTTGATGGGTTCATTTTCCTCCACACTTAAAGCGAATTCCCAATGAGGCAGAACGGATGATGCATGACTACATATACGATGTTTATGGCCAATATCGGAAATGGATGAAGACCACAGAGAAAGTATCAGTGGTGGGCTTTGAGTGGGCGAAGACAATCGAGAAACTAGGAACTGATCTCGCTCAGAAGGACCGCATAATTCAAGTGCTTAATGATGAAAACGAGTCTTTGAGAAATTCAGAAATGGAGGCTAATAAAAGAGCTAACGAGGCAACCCAAAAGATGGAGGAGGTGAGGCGAACACATTTAGCCTTGGTCAAGGAAATGGGGCATCAGACCACCACAGTCATGGTTGAAAGAGATGCGTCACTAAAAGAGATTGAGGAGCTTAAAGCTAAATTTTTTGAAGTCGTCAAAGAAAAAGACGATGCAAATAAAGCCGCTTAGGAAGCATGCGAGCAGGCTGTGGTGCTCAGGGATAAGAGGAATGCGGCAACGCCAAAGGTTCAGGAAGCCGAAGCGAGGGTTGAGGGTGAAGTGAGAGCGGCGGAGGCCAGGTTGGAGGGTGATATTGAAGATCTCCTCATTACATATAATGTCAATGTTATGAAGCATAGAAATCTGAGCTAGCTCGAAAATTATCCATCGCATCTATATAATGCTTAGTGCCGCTTGGTTGAAGAGGAAAAGCAGAGCACCATATTGAATCCATTGATGAGTTTGAATTAGAGAACCGAGTGTTAACTGAGGACGAGAGAAGAGTTCTCCACAATGCCACTATCATATTTGAAAAAGAGGGACTTGTCATTCAACATCTAGAGGCTGGAGAGGGTTCTGGCGTTGAGCATCATGATACGAGCTCTGAGATTCCTATGCCAACCCAGCCAAAATCTACTCCTCCAGTTGATCCTCTATCTGTGTCTACCTACAATCCTGATCAACCGCAATTGTCTCCAACTTGCGAGCACGTCCCTGAAGCTGCTCTGGCTCCACCCGCGAGCCAATCTGAGGAAGGTACTCTAAACACATATTGAATTCATTCCAAGTTTGGAGTATTATCAAAAGAAGTCACCAATATTTTTTTATCTTCATCCAGTGATAGGAGCTACACCGGCCATGCCTCCTGCAACCCAAATGCAGCATCATGAGCAGGAGGCCCTTATGACGGAGGCAACCACAACAACGGCCGCTACACCAACTGAGGGAGTGTAGGGGAGTGCTTTTATTTTTTATGAATAGATGATCGAAGAGCTCCTTGGTCATCAAAGTGACCCACTTACCGACCTGCCATTCGTCATGGGCGAAGGCGCATTCACAGCCAGATCTTCGAGCCCAACTAGCAGCATCCCCGTGGATGCTGACACAATTCATGAGGAAGAGATAATGTGAGAAATTAATGCCGAGATGGAAGCTGCCGCACAGGTCAGTGGTATTGGAGGTGGTTTGGCGGGTCCTAGCCCAGCTAAGCACATGCCTTCATCACGCGTGAAACGCGTGCCGTAACTGACTTACTATATTACAACAATATTCATTTTTGTTAAAAAGATAATCGGTAAAAGAATTACCATTATAAGTATATAAAATATAACAATTCATCATTTTATAGAAAACATTACAATATTGTTAACACATTAGAAAAATATTCATTTTTAGATAAAAAGATAATACCATTTATCATTTTCAGAAATTGATAAACTCTTTTATCATTTTTATTAAATTGCTAAATTTTCATAAAGTGATAAAAGCATCTATCAACTTAAATATAGAAAATGTAAACAGTCATCATTTTATATAAGCATTAAAGCAGCCTAATTGACTTACTATATTACAGCAATATTCATTTTTGTTAAAAAGATAACACCATTTATCTTTTTTAGAAATTGATAAAAGAATTTATCATTTTTCAGAAATCGGTAAATGATTTACCATTTTAAGTATATAAAATATAACAATTCATCATTTTATAGAAAACATTACAATATTGTTAACACATTAGAAAAATATTCATTTTTAGATAAAAAGATAATACCATTTATCATTTTCAGAAATTGATAAACTCTTTTATCATTTTTATTAAATTGCTAAATTTTCATAAAGTGATAAAAGCATCTACCAACTTAAATATAGAAAATGTAAACAATCATCATTTTATATAAGCATTAAAGCAGCCTAACTGACTTACTATATTACAGCAATATTCATTTTTGTTAAAAAGATAACACCATTTATCTTTTTTAGAAATTGATAAAAGAATTTATCGTTTGTCCGAAATCGGTAAAAGAATTACCATTTTAAGTATATAAAATATAACAATTCATCATTTTATAGAAAACATAACAATATTGTTAACACATTAGAAAAATATTCATTTTTAGATAAAAAGATAATATCATTTATCATTTTCAGAAACTGATAAACTCTTTTATCATTTTTATTAAATTGCTAAATTTTCATAAACTGGTAAAAGCAATGAAAGTGAAGCAGTTTGCATGTTACTATGATGAAGTAGATGTAGAGTGTGGCAATGTACTGAAGAAGTTTGATTGCAATTGGCAAGTATAGGCAAATATATGGTGTAACTGTTTTTTTCTTTTTCCTTTCTTTTTTTTTTGTTTTTTTGTTTTGGTGCAAACAGTTTGTTTATTTATTGGTCAATGCATGTAACCTTAAGGACAGTTTTCAATATCTCTGTAGCATTTTTGGTAATGCATAACACTCAATTTTTGACCATATATATCCACCATTTATCATTTATTGTTTTCTAACTAAATGTTTTACAATAGATATGATTGCGGAATGTTCGACATGGTAAACATGAGGAAAAAAGCAGCAGGATTACCATTGGTAGAAAAAATTTCGGAAGAAGATATTGCTAAGTTAAGAGCAAATATGGTAGCTGGCATTATGACAGATGAAGCATATTGTTGAACCATGGAAAAGTTCTGTAGTTCACAACAGAAGCCACAGGAAGAAAAGAAGCATGTTGAAAAAAGCAGTTGAAGCAAGATGAAAATTAATCCAGTTTGTTGACATTATTGAAAGAAAACATTATAAATTTAGTTAGTTTTAACTTCTTTTTTCTATAGGAGAAGAACAAAATTGCACTATATGTTTAACAAAAAATATATATGTTTGTTATGTAATTTTTACGTACTATACATATATTATATTTCATATGTTTGTTCTACCATTTATTCTTTGATATGATTTAGATTTTGCTGTACTCATATTTTTTCTGTAATTTGTTATTGTTATGATGTGTAGTCATGTATATTTATTAACTTTGTTATTGGAAATGTTGTTTGGACGGATCATGTTGTTGCTGCTTTTAGCATTAATTCAGTTATTTTGTTTAATAACAAGCTTATTTGCATGAGTTATCTCAATTATTTATGGCATGATGTTGAAGATTTAAATCACTCTCATCTTAGATGGAAATTTGCACACACGTATAATTTAGATTAATAAATCTGGTACAAATATTTATGGCATGATGTTGTTTTTGATTTTACAAATAAAATACAATAGTGAATAAATATTTCTCATCTTGATGACATTTTCTCATCTTGATGGAGCTTGGAAATCTAACAGTACGTCTAATATTTTTCAATTTATCTCCATGGTTAATGTGGTTTTCATGGAAGAAGGAGTTTACAGTTCCATTTTCTGGAATGCCAGTAATTGCTCTTACGTTTGGATTAATGATGGAAGATAGAATTGTTCCTTTCTCAGACCATGGAGCATGCCAACATGATGTATTAACTGATATGTTGCATTGGATATGAGGGAGAAGGAATTGTCTAGCTCTCAATAAATTAGACCAAAACCAACTGCTGTCTGGTTTGGCATCAATTGTCCAAATTTTAGACAGTTTTATGAGATTTTCCCTTTGTCATATTTGCAGTAATCCTGTAACGACCCCGAAATTTAATTTTATTTACATCGATAATTAAATGAATTTTTGAATAAAAATTTGTAAAATTAAATTTTTTTTATGGATTGATAAAGTAAGCGAGTTTCCCCGGATCCAAATTAAAATTTGTTAAATCTTTAAATTAAAATATTGTATATATAGGTGATTTGAATCTTAGATAGATGTTTTAAAATATAAATAATAATAATAATAAATAATTTTGAATTTATGGTTTAATAAATATTTGGGTTAATAAAATATATATAGTAATACATGAAATAAAATAACAAATACAACTTGAACAAAAGTAAAATAAATAATTTAAGTTAAAATAAAAGAGGAATAAAAATGAAACAATCTAATGAAGTACAAACTAAACAATATAATACCCTGTACATTTCCTTCTTATATATCAAGCTCTGATACCACTTGTAAAGACCCAAAAGTTGGCCTTCGAAAATCGGCACCCGTACTCCACTTGTACTCAAAATGCCGTAGATTCAAATGCCAAATCTGGTTCTCCGGAGCTTATAACAACAGTTAAGTAAATAACACAGCGGAACAAATGAATAATATATTGATATATAATATCTGATACAATATCTGATACAACAAAGTGATACAATGAATATCAATATACATCAGAGATACGATACAACAAATAGCAGCGGAAAAGAAAATGATAACACCAGCAACGGATGATCTCCATCTTCAGAATGCAAATCCAGAAATAGTTCGAACTCCAAATAACGATGCAAAAAGATAAGCAAGTGCAGTCCGATCCAAAGACTGAACTAGCTCCAGATAATCTACTCAACCTGAATATCTGAGAAACCCAACTCTAGACTGCCCGTGTGGAAAATAGTGGGCACCCGGAGTTTATTGTTCCCTTCCTAAACTCTAGGTGCCCACTATTTTCCACACGGGCAGTCTAGAGTTGGGTTTCTCAGATATTCAGGTTGAGTAGATTATCTGGAGCTAGTTCAGTCTTTGGATCGGACTGCACTTGCTTATCTTTTTAAATCTGAACAAACGAACCAAAAATGCACTAATACAATGCCAGTGAACAATGCAAAACAAATAAAACAAAAGTGAACAATACAATACAATAGAAGCAATACAATTGAATACAGAGTGCAAAGAACAAAATAACAGAATGCAATACAAGTTCAAAGTTGCTAAACTGTGCTAAGCAACTAAAATTGCACAGAACTTTCAACAAAAAAAAACAATTTCATATCTAATTATCCACATTCTGCTTGGCAATGAACTACAACAGTTAATTTACAGACAGAACAGTAGTTAATTTATAGAAAAAAAACAATTTCATCAACATAATATCATATATACCCATATAAATCCCGTCTAACAATACATAGCAAACACATGAATAACCTAATATTAAAAGTAAAAGAATAACATAGAACGAAATTATAATTCAATACAATAGCTTTTAAATTCTAGGATCCAAGAATATCTCAATACAACATTGAAAGAAAAAACATAATTTTCTTCAAAAATAAACAAGAGAAAATGACATAAAAATTATAAAAACATTCAACCACTCAGTGGACAACTTCTACGATTATGACCTAACTTCTTACACTTTCCACTCTTATTTTGCTTCCCATGGAAAACATCCAACCCACAAAGTCTGTTAACTCTAGGTCTACCAACTGCATGAATAGCCTTAGGAGGAAGAATAGGAGAAAACCCTTCAGAAACAATATCATTTTTATCAAAAGTAGGAATAGGATTGATAACATGCAAGTAAGAAGCACGATAAGCCTTAGTCGTGAAATAATATTCAATAAAATCATAGACATTAAGTTTGGCCATTGTAATGCACTTCAATGCATGTGCACAAAGAAAACCAGTAACCCTCCATTGGTTACAAGTGCACATCCGATTTTCAAGATCAACTTTGTGAGAAATAGAGGAATGTACTTCAAAAACAAAAGTAGAAGAACGAGAAACATTCCACCCAAATCCTTCTTCTTTTAATTTCAATAAACGATTCTCCATTTTAGGACAAAGTATAGTAGTCCAACTAGATGCTCTTCTCTACGCTTTGACATTTGAGCCATAAGCTTAATTCGAATTCCATCAAGACAACATGTAATAGGAAGATGCCTTTCTTTCACAATCCAGGAGTTAAAACTCTCTGCGACATTTGATTTATTCTCACCATAGCGATTGCTAGGAAAAAATAAATCAGCTCAATGATCAAATGGCTTATCTTTTAAGAATTCAATAGCTTTTTCACCTCCAATTTGACTATATTTTGTCATAGCTCTTTGAAATTCATAAGGAGTAAAAGCTACGGCACAACGTTCCAATAAATGTGCTACCCAAGGCCCTTTTCCACCCATTACAATATTAGCAACATTACTTTGCATATGATATAGATAGTATGAATGGAAAGGCATTTGAAAATTTTTAGGAATACTTAAAAGTAAACCACAATGTCTATCTGATATAAAGACCAAAGCTCGATCAACTCCAATCGAACATTTCAAATGATCCAAAAACCAAGACCAATTTTCCTTATTTTCCTTTGCAACAACAGCCATAGCCGATGGAAAAAAACCTAAAAAAAACATTGTTAGCGAATAGAAAATACTATACATATGTATACAATAAAGTAAAATTATAAATGGATTTTTCCAATTTATACTAATAATTATAGTGAACAATTTATAATTCTTTCAGTTATTATCGACTTCAATGTTTAAAACTATAACTCACATATAACATATATATAAATAAAAATATATTTTCAATTTAGATAGCTGTATTTTGTTGTTTATCAACATATGGATTACTCTCAATCATCCATTTGTTTATACCTTTTCTTTTATCTACTAATTTAGTACAAAACGGATATTTACGTTTATATTCCTTCAAGGTTAATTATAAAACACTGGCATGATTGTATGAACCAATAAATATACACATACGAATATACATAGATCTGTTATTTACACAAATATACAAATATACATAGCTTCTATCCCAAGTTATCATTGTTGATCATCCAACAAAATAAAAAGTGGAGAATACATATTTAAATGCTAGTGGGTGGTATTGCGCTTACAACTCTTACATATTTATGCATGTTATCCACTGGCAATCAATTAAAATACTTATTACCTTACTATTATCTAAAATAACATAAAGATAAATACTTTTATCATTACATAAAACTATAATGTAACAATCACAGTAGACATAACTAATTTAATAACTATCACTTTCCAATTACTAACAATACTACTACAGAAATTTAGCAATGACATTATATACTTAACAAACAAAACTTTATGGAAAAATGTAAAAGAAATAAAAAAAGTACTAAACAACCTATAATTAAAATAAATCAATTATCATTATCGCTTTAAATTAACTTATAAATATTAAAAAAATAAATCATACCTTGGTTCCCATTTTTTGCAGTAGCGGCCATTAAACAACCATTCCTACCTTTTAAAAAGGTGGCATTAAGAAATATCATAGGACAACAATGATAGAATCCGTAAATACATGCTTCATAAGATATATAGACTTTTTCAAACTGATTGTTATTTTCATCAACAACCATAGATGTATGGCTATTAGGATTACTTCTATTAAATGCTTTCAAATACCAAACCAAATCATTATAAGATTGTTCTTCATTACCAAAAATTTCCTTCAAAGCCATCTTCTTGCCCGTATATGCATAGTAATAACTTAAACTAATATCATAATTTCTTTTAAAACTAGCAATAATATCACTAGTCTTTCTTGTTGGTTCATCACGAATTTCAACTAAAATCAAGGTCTTCACAATATCACTTTTAATTAAAGGACTGTTAATCGATCTAAAACTACCACAACATGAATGATTAGATTCAAACCTTCTAACTAAAAAATGATCCAATTGTTTAAACTTGCAAGAAGCATGAATTTCAAAACTACAACCTTCTACAGCACACTGCACGGTAATTCGCTCCTTACAATTTTTCAAGAACTTAGGTTTGAATCCATTTTTTTGTACAATATGCAATGAAAGTCTTATGAAAATCAGATGCAGACTGAAATTTTTGACCAACACCAGTAAAAAATTCTAAAGTAGAACCTTTCTTCATCAACTCATTAAAAGCAATCTCTTTATTAGAAGAAAATTGCAAACTATCAACCCCATCATATGCACTACTCACACAATCTTCAATACCAAGTGATTTACTGCTAGAGCAAGATCTACTACTACAACCAACATCATTCTGAGACAATTTCTTCAATTTAACAGACAAAACCAGAAATTCCTCTTTTCTAAAAAATGACAAGCATAAAATAGCTTGCAAATCACTATCTGTCTCAATGAAAGTAGTCTTGGAATCTCGAACATAAAATATATCAAAGCACAAAGGAGAAAGTTGATCCCAAACTTCACATATCTTGTTTCGAACAGTTGAAATAGGAGAATCCAAAAAAAACTAAAACTAAAGTTGTTTTTGTTGAAGTCAAAAACAAGCAGAACAGTTCCTACAGTTGTTTTTGTTGAAGTCAAAAATACAGTAAAAACTTTACATACCTTTGATCATCAATATTTATCATCTTCCTGTGGCCAAATGCAAATCAGCATAATATTATCAAATCAGTATAATTTTAACACATCACACGCAAAAACGAAATCGGGACACTACTCAAAAAAAACACACAAATTCGACTTACAGTAACAGGAAGAAAGAAGAGCGAAAATCTGGTAAAACGACAATGAAATCGATTTTTAAATCAAAACTAAAAGTAAAATTGAGCTTAAGAAGAGTGGAAATTGAGATTAAGAGGAGCGAAGAGAAGCAAAAATTGAGATTAAGAGAAGCGACCGGTAAAAGGAAGAGAGAAGAGCGAAGCTAATATGAAAATGTAAAGAAAAGGAGCGTTACTTAACAAAATAACGACCGAGAAATAGAATTGTCCTGTAAACTTAATTTTTTAAACAGCAGTCCTGCAAAAAAATACAGTATACATAATGGTCACTAAAACATAATTTCCAGAATGGTAAAAAGGCAAATATATCTTGAGACTGTTGTTTGCAAAATGGGGAGGGGCTTATATGCTCTTAAAATCAAACTGGGTATTCATAGTATAAGTATAAATATTGTACAAAAGTCGGGATGATTCTATATAGAACACGATGAGAAGCGAGAACAAAGACAAATCGTTTCTACATATCAGACGGTTTTGTTTGCATATTAATATCACACTGAAAAGATTTTAATACACTCTTAATCCTGCCCGATCAGGGGTGCATATGTTATAGCTTCTGTTGGATGGAAACTTCAAAAAAGTAATGTCCAATAAAAGCAGACGAGATGTAGACGAAAACACCGATACAAGCTTACGTCCTTGTTAGTATCCAGGAAGGAGCCCTAGAACAAGTAGGAGCTATAATAAATTTAATGCCAAATAGTCGCATTATCCACATTTGTTACTCTATTCGTAGTTATGTCAATTTCTAATTTAATTAGACAATGTCATCATCTAAGTCGTATCTTTATATAGTCATATTAAAAATAGCGTAGTGCACAATTTAGAGTACATGTCGGCACTACAAAATAGGCTTGTTTAGTGACGGATGCTAGCGACGACTAAAAAAGACGGCCGGCGCCGACCGCCGCTAAACGTGATAATATATTGCAAAGACGAGAGCAGAAAAGTTCACTTTCCCCCCTTTTCCTCCAAATCTGCCGCAGCCATTTCCACTCCCCCTCCTCCAATCGCCTCCTGCCGATGCCAATCACCTCCAAAAGTCGTCGTCGCCCTCCAGTGCTGCTGCGTTTCCTCCATCTTCTTCGATTTCTCAATTTCTAGGTATAATCTTTAAACCTTAATTTCTGAAAATTATTTGATTATGAGTTTAAATATGTCAGAATAATTGATATTAGATGATGGTAATAGTTTATTAGTTGATTTGGGGATAAAATTAAAACCCTTATTTAGAAAATTAGTTCATTATGGATTTGAAATAGATGATTAGTATGTATTAGTTGATGATAATGGTATGTTAGTCGATTTAAGGAAGTTAATAAGTGGTTTGATTGTTTAATTTGTAATTAAAAATTATGGTTTATTTATAATCTGAAAATTAGTGTATAATTATTGATTGATACACTAATGGATCTATAAGTTTACGCGAATATTTGTTATAATTAATTAGAACAATGTTTGTTATAGTTTGCACAAAAATTATTGTACAATTATTGATTAATATGCTGCTAGATTTGTACAGTTAAACATAAGTAATATTTTTTTAATTAGCGTGTGTACATTATAAGTATTAGTTGTTAGTATAAAGTAAAATTAATATAGTTTATTACAAGTGCTAACATCTAATTTTCATTTACAATATTTATAAAAAAAATTAAATTGTTAACTGAATTTTAAAATACGTTTTGAAATTTCAAATGTATTAAATAAAATATTTAAATGGTTGAATGAATTATATAATTTTGAAATGAGCATAACAACAACAAATATTATATTGAAATCAATTTTTGTAAAAATTAAGAAATGAATATAACAACAATAAATATTCTACTAAAATCAATTTTGTAAAAAATGAAGAAATGAATATAATAACATTAAATATTTTGCTAAAATCGATTTTCTAATAAAAATTAGGAAATGAATATAACAACAACTAATATTGTACTAAAATCGATTTTGTAAAAAAATTAAGAAACAAATATAATAACAACAAATATTATGCTAAAATCTATTTTGTAAAAAAATGAAGAACTGAATTTAAGAACATTAAATATTATGCTAAAATCGATTTTTTGAAAAAAATAATTAGGAAATGAATATAACAACAACAAATATTTTGTTAAAATCGATTTTGTAAAGAAATTAAGAAATGAATATAAGAAAAAATATTGTACTAAAACCAATTTTCGAAAAAATTGAGAAATAAATATAACAAGAATAAATATTTTACCCAAATCGATTTTAAAAAAAATTGAAATGAATATAATGTTGATTTGAAAATAAGCATTAAATATTATTTCAACACATAATTGACGCTACCAAAAGGTTTTAATTTAGTTTAGAAAATACAACGACAAAAATACACCCCTTGGATGCAAAGTTATGCATAGAAGAGAAGTGAAGTGAAGTGTTATCGAAATTAGATAGAAGTATGGTGTGTGAAGCCTTTCGTCCTAAATGGATTTACTTTATTTTAGAAAGTACAACAATAATAATATACCATTTAAGTGTACGTTATGCGTAGAAGAGAAGTGAACTGAAGTGTTGTCGAAATTACTAACATATATTTTCAAATCGTGAAAAAATGTTTGATTATTTTCTCGACCGTACTTGGATGTATGAAGTCAGAACTGGTAGGAAAGGTTCAATAAAGGAACATTATTATAACGGTGTACATGAATTTATTAGATTCGCTAAATATAATAGTCGAAATAACAAAGAAATTCGTTGCCCGTGTAGTAAATGCCAACATTTGAAGCATTAGAAACCAGATATAGTTAAAGTACATTTGTATAAATATGGTTTCGTGTCGAATTATTATTTCTGGGATCGTCATGGAGAACTTGTTAAACCTACACCTAATCCTGTAGTGTTAGAGGACGATAATATTATGACGAATCTGATAGAAAATATGGTGGAAGATGCAGCACGATCAATGTTTCCTACCATTCAAGCCGACGATGAAGAGGTAAATATCGAAGAAGAACCGACTGTGGGAGCTAAAAGAATATATGATTTATTGGATTCTGCTAAGAGGCCGTTGTGGGACGGTTGTGAAAGCGGAACCGAAATACCAGTAACCGCTGAATACATTACTATGAAATCAAAATTCAACCTTACAAAAGCTGCATTTACAATAGTTGTACAAGCTACAAAACGACACATGCCACCCAATAATCTGATGTGTGATAGTCATTATAAAGTGAAAAAACTAATGTCCGCTTTTGGTCAGCCGTACGAAAAATATGCACATGTGTAAAAGGTTGCATGTTGTATTGGAAAGATGATGTTGACCTTAGAAAATGCAGAATATGTAACGAGGAAAGATACAAACCAAGAAAGAAGAAAGGAAAAGAAGTTTCGTACAAGAGAATGCATTATTTACCCATCACTCTCAGACTTCAAAGGTTATATGCTTCTTCTGCTACGGCATGTCATATGCGATGGCACAGTGTGAGAACACCGGAAGAAGGAACTTTGATACATCCATCTGACGGAGAAGCATGGAAACATTTCGATAAGACTTATCCCGCATTTGCTGCAGAAAGCCGTAATGTCAGACTCGGTTTATCTACGGATGCATTTTTACCATTCCTCTAGTTTTGTAGTAAATATTCATCCTGGCCAATTATCGTGTAACATCCCACCTTTTTGTATGCTTAAGCAGACAAACGTGCCAACTTAAACCATACAGAAGGGTGGATTGTTATGGGGTAAATAAGAAAAAGTGGAGAAATAAAAGAAACAAAATAGAATCTTGCAGCGGAACGATAAAATATAATAATCAAATAACAGTTCATGAAGCTGTTTTACAAAACATTTGATTATACTTATACAATACATATCAGAGTTACACATACCAGAGAATGATAATTATGCAGCGGAATACAATGGTGTAGTGGAATATATAACAAATAGTAATAATAAAATCTTCGTCTTCGTCCTTCAGAAATAGGGCCTTCAAATCCTGAAATGCTCAGGCTGACCCGAGCGAATTGAAAAGACAAAACACTCGAGTCAGAACTATAAGATCTTATGTAAGTTAAATCAATGAAATAAATATGAGTGTAAACGGCGTCAGAGATGTTTACGGAGTTTGACATCTCCTATCCAGTGTCTAACGTGAGTGTAGTAACTTAAGAAATGTTCGGGATTTACATCTCTTAAGGATCCGTTAAACTATTTACTATATAGTAATATACGCTATATACAGTAGTGTCTAATCAGTAAAGTATAATCATATAGAAAATAGCGTTAAAGGGACGGAGAACCTTAACGCGGTCGGATATTTAAACCAAAATCGTAGTAAAGCTCGATATGGTAGGTGACACGGCACAACTAGGCAATGCCAGGGTAGATATACTAATTACGCATCCGGACTAGTGGTGACGCATAGCAGCCACTACCGTCCACCTCGAACAACACTCCCAAATCAAGGGTGACCACCAAATCAATCATAAGTAATAGAATGGTATCGAAGAAGTGTGTCCGATCAGAGGTGCTACCTCCTTGGTCCGTCAATCGCTCCTGTTTTAGCCACCTTATGCCAACTCACGGGAGTTGGGTCCACGTATATACCTTAGGATCGTCGCCACCATCCTACTTCATTCTGGAAACTCCACCGCGTACAAAGTTGTCAAAGTGGTTTTCGGTATCGACAGAGAGTATGTCCATATCTGATCCCGGTCTCTTTAACAACCAATCGTTATTATAACACCGTGGTCATTTACAAATATATATACTTTTAAAAACACAATCACTGCCCTTTCAAAACATATCCTTTACTACAAAATAGTATATACTTTAAAACCAAAATATTTTTGCCATTTCAAAACATATCCTTTACTACAAAATAGTATATACTTTAAAACCAAAATATTTTTGCCATTTCAAACATATCCTTTACTTCAAAATAGTATATATTTTAAAACTAAAATATTTTTGCCATTTCAAAACATATCCTTTACTTCAAAATAGTATATACTTTAAACCAAAATATTATTACTATTTCAAACCCAAATTATCAATGTATTATTTCCATTTCAAAACCCAATTCAATAATATATCATTTCCATTTCAAAAACAATTCAATAATATCTCCTTTAAATAAAACCAAATTTCCAATCACTAATCTTTCTCAAATTTCGATAACTTGAAATATTCTTTTAAATCATCTTAAACCCAAACCACATTTTGAAGTCATATTTCGAAATTTTCAATTTCAATAGGTTTCAAATCCATATATTCACAGATAATTCTTAAATAAATTCTATTTCAAATAAATTTATTTTCCAAACCATATTACTTTCAAAGTTATAACAATTTCGAAAACCAATACTTTGAAAACAATAATACCTTAATTTCAATAAAACATTTCAATTTTGATATATTTCAAGACTTTAAATATTCCAAAATTCCCAACCAAATCTGATAATCTTATATATACCTTAATTCAATTTACTATTATTTAGTTTAGGAATATTTATTTAATAAATTCAATATCACTTAAATAAAGCTCAAACTTGAAATATTCGTAAATCAAACTTAAAACATAATCAAATTTTACTTAGCTTAAATTTTAGAATTTAACCATATATAAAAATATATTTATATAATATCAAAATTAGTATATATAAACCCTTATTTTCCAAAATCCATAGAAAATCACTTTAAAATATTTTATATATAGACCACGGTGCCTGTATATAATTTTTCTATCCTATGGTCAAGTGATACAGATATTTATCATTTCAATCCATAATTTTAAAGATAAAAGTTTACGGTTATATATAATTTCAAACCGCAATCCCGAATGGAATGAAATTGCATAATAACTTGCAGTTTATATAAAATATAGCATCCATTCATCCAAATATCAATAAACAACCATTTATTACAATCATCATCCAATTTAAACAAACATCAATATAAAGCATATAAAATATAACAGGCATCAACGAATAGTTTATATTCAATAAAAATTAATAACTGTTTAACTGGCAGTTTATATGCAATAATAAATAAATTTTACTGTCAAATTATATGCAATAATAAAATTAAATAACAATTTAATTTAAATAAATGCTATCTAACTGAGATGATGATTAAATATATGCTCAAACAATCATAGATAAATTTTAAATCACATCAAAATTTAATTTAATAAACATAAGAACATTTAGAAGTTGTGAGTGGGTTAAAACACTCACCTTTTGAATTTAAATTGAATTTAAATTCAATTTAAACCCAAAAATTTGACCGTCTCAGAATTCATCCAAACAAGCGTCATCAGTTCCGGAATTTCAATACGATCCTAACAAAAAAAACCGCGCGTGAAACGGAGTTCGTATGCACAAGATATTGCGAAAATTGTGATTGAATTTCAAAATTAAAAACAACAAAAGGAGGACACATTCATACCACTGCCACGTCATCACTCATTTTCTTCCAGAATGAATGCGCACACAGTAGCCGACCGAGCATGTCACGCACGCGGACCGCCTCCACCAATTCGAACCCAAATTCGCGATTTGCCGCCAATCCGACCGTCAATTCACCTCCAAACTTTGCCAATGAACAACACGCTAGCCCCTCTACAAAACCCAGAAAGGATTTTCCGATCAGACGCACCAGTCAAAAACGCCCAATTCAATTTTGACCGCGATTTCTGGTCAAACGATGCATCAAATTGAAAAACGAATTATACCAATGAATTACGCTCATCGAGAGCTTCAACATATATTAATTTGAGATTTTTCTGAGGACTTTGAATTTTTTACTTTGATTTTGAAATGGATTTGGATCTGAAATTTTTGTCTGCCATTGAGGAGGAGAAGGAGCTGATGAAATTTTATGCGCAGACAAATGAGAATAGACGGAGGCTAGGGTTTAGCGGGGATATATAAAGGCAATGTCGAAATAGGATAGATGGACCTGATTTATAAACGCGCTCAACGATGAATGGCCCAAAAGCCCGTTTCGACTTCGGAACGAAATTGGATCAACCCATATATCAAAATAGATGTTTTAAAATATTTTAAACGCAATGGAAAAGGTTTCAGGTTCAAATTGTGTCGTAGGAAGAAGTTATGCAAAAATCAATATTTTCAAATTAATTTCAATTGCATAAATTTCAAGGCGTTTCGAGTCCGTACGATCAAACGACAAGTCTGATTGCTACAAAACTTGAAACATTATTATAATTCACCGTTACGGATCCGATGAAACTAGTTTCGTCGAAATCCGAGTCAGTGGCCAAAATTGCTATTTTTATATTAATTAAATAAATTAAAATTTATTATTAAATCAACTTCCAAATTTTAAATTTTAAACTCACAAATTTTATCACCTTATATTTCTCAATTATTTACAATGATTTAAACAAATCTTTATGTCCATTTTAGAGTTGATAAATCTATAAATTGCAGTGTCAAATCTTCTATTTCATTATATTCAAAATTATAAATTAAGTTCCCAAAATTTCTATTAAATTAAATATCAATGATTATTCCATCTATAAATTTTTAAGTAGATGGATTCAATGTTGGGTTCAAAACTATTATTTTAATATTCTTGAATTTCAGTTTAAATCTCTATTAACGTAAAATTTAACACTTAATTCCAATTAAATTTCAATGACCAAATTTTCCTAATTTAAATTCAATTAAATAAACAAATCTTAATTCCCTTTCTTATTATTCAACAAATTATTATCCTATAACATATTTAACCTTTGGTTATGTTTTGTTACATAAATCTTCCAATTTCACCTTTATTCGTATTAACTCTTTTATTTTCACTTTTTGTGAAATAACTACCCTATCCAATATATGACGCTAAATTTATTTCCTTGCATTAATTTACACCTATTTACATTAATTAGAATAAATATTATATTCCTGAATGTACTTCTATCAATTAAATGCATTAATTAAGGTTTTAAAATACTTTACGTTCTATAAAAATTTACAACATTAAATTTACATTCAATTAATTACTTTACATACTTTACGTATTAATTTCTCAATTAACTTAATTTGAACTTATTTCCCAATCTATCAATTACTACCTAAAGTAAATTTATGCTTCTAAAAATTTACATTCCCACTTCCGTTACTATACTATTAATTATTAGAGTAACGTTTATTATAAATAATAACATCATAATTACTTAACATTTAAATGAACTTTAATTCCAAATAAATTCATTGACCAATTAATTAGGTAATTTATAATAGTTGTTATTACCCTTAAATTTATTTCCAAATAACGTACTACCTTATTACCTAAATTTACGAACAAATACCGTTACAATGTTTTATTGCATAAATTAATTTAATCCTTTCCTTTATCCCTTATATGCCATTACAATTAAATGTTGGCATTTATTCCATACTACCGATGCATTCACTTATGTTCTATCCAAACATTCATTTAGATTTTATATCCATTAATTTATTCAATATTGACATCCACTTACTCAAATTTACTTCCATTTGTATAGTTGCAATTAAATTCAGTTATTATTTCATTAATACTATTTCCAATTTATTTCTTCCAGCATTAATTACACAATCAAGTTTAATTAACCAATTATAATGGTTCCACTATTTCTTCAATTGGATTTCATTCCAATTGTTAAGAATTTATTTTATTTACCAATGCAACCTTTAATTCCTAACATTCGCTCCAATATAAATTATAATATTTTCATTTCTTTCTACATTAAATTACAAAAATCAATTTAAATTAACAAATTAAATGGTCAAAATTTACGAGTCGTTACATATCGTTACTCCGTATAATTTACCTCCATGGATGTGTATGAAAACACCATATATATTTCTCACTATTGTCGTCCCTGGCCCTCATTATCCAACACAAGGAATCGATGTTTATTTACAACAATTGATCAAAGAGTTGAAAAAACCGTGGAATGAAGAAGTTGAAACATACGACATTTTGAGAAAAAAAATTTCGTATGTTCGCTTCTTTATGATAGACTATTAGTGATTTTCCTGCATATGAGATGCTTTCTGGTTGGAGTACGACCGGTCGTCTAGTCTGCCCTTATTGCAAGGAAGAAACATGAGCATTTTCTTTACGGCACGGGAAGAAAATTTCTTGGTTTGATTGTCATCGGTATTTTCTCCATCCCAATCATACTTCTAGAAAGATAGAAAAAACTTTATAGCTAATAGAGAAGATAATATGCAAGCACCAAAGATTTGGTCAAGCGAAGAATTATATGAAATTGTAAAGGACTATCCAAAAATACATGAAACTGGAGTACAGATTGAAATTCCAAAAAAAAAATCAGACATTCCTAATTGGTGCAAACAAAGTATATTTTGGGAGTTACCATATTGGAAAGATCTCTTACTCCGACATAATATTGACGTGATGCACAATGAAAAAAACGTGTTTGATAATGTGTTTAATACAATTTTGAATGTAAAGGGGAAAATTAAGGACAATTTGAATTCGAGGCTTGATATAGCACACTTTTGTAAACGTTTTGAGCTTCATATGAAGCCCAATGACAATAAAAAACCCAAAGCATGCTATGAGCTAGACAACTAGTACGTAAAACTTGTGCTAAAGTGGGTGGAATAACTAAGATTTTCCGATAGGATTTCTTCTAATCTTCGTAGATGCGTTGACTTTAAAAACAGTAAATTGAGTGGGATGAAAAGTCACGATTGTCATATCATGATGGAATATTTACTACCCGTGGCTTTCAAAGAACTGTTGCCCGTAAAAGTATAGAGTGTTATAACATTATTAAGTATGTTTTATAAACAGCTTTGTTCGATGACAGTAAAAGTAGATCGTATAATTAAACTTGAAGTAGAAATCCACATACTGCTCTGCATACTGGAGAAAATATTTCCGCCAGGTTTCTTTAATGTAATGGAGCATTTACCTATTCATTTTCTATCCGAAGCACTTCTTTGAAGTCCTGTGCAATATGGACGGATGTATCCATTTGAGAGGTAATATTGAATATCTGCAATGTTTATGTCAGTTTAAAATTTAGATTTCTATATCTAAATATAAATGAAATTTATTTTGTAATAAGTACTTGAATCATCTGAAGAAAAAAGTTAGACAAAAAGCACGAGTTGAAGGTTCGATTTGCAAATCATATTTTGAAGAAGAAGCTTCATTCTTTTTCTCCCATTACTTCAGTGACGATGTGAACTTATCGTTTGTAAGCGTTCCTCGTAATGATGAAGTCATTGAACAAGATTCTTCTCAAACAATGTTATCTATTTTTAGACAACATGGCCGACCCGCTTGAAAATGTGTGGAAATATGGTTAGACGATAGAGATTACCATGTAGCACACACATATGTTCTTCTAAATTGTGCTGAAGTTGCATCATTTGTTAGGTAATAATAAATTCATATATAATTCACTTATACGTACTTATTAATTATAAGCCATATTACATATTTGCAGTATCTACGAATCACAGCATCCATCTGGCGATATTAGTAAATAATTTGCTAAATGGTTTTCGAACTCCGTTTATGATCTAAGAAACTATGTCATTGATGAAGGTTTACGACATCTTGCGATCGGACCAAAAAGAAATGTGAAGACTTATCCAATATTCTTCGTCAATGGATTTAAGTTCAACAAGAAAGATTACGGGGCTGAAAAATTAACATATAATAGCGGTGTATTTGTCAAAGGTGGTGATGATCTAGATGAGCATATAAAAGATTTTTACGGCGTCTTAACATAAGTTCTAGAGCTGACATATTATGTAGAACATGTAGAAAAAGTTTTTTTATTCAAATGCAATTGGTTCAGCAATGTTCTTGGTTCTGGAATCAACGTGCACAAAGATTATAAGCTTATTGAAATAAAGCATACCTCACATTACTATAAATATGATCCTTTCGTATTAGCCAAGCAAGCATTACATGTTTATTTTGCTCCGTATCCATCCTTAAAAAGAGATAAAGCGGATTGGTCGGCTGTTTTTAATACAAAACCAAGGTTTACGTTTGACGGAAATAATATTCCAGACAAAGCAGCGTATCAAGCGGATCTTGAACCAAATACAGAAATAATAATAACCGATGACATTGATTTAGGGCTGTTAAATGAAGAATCGAATGTTTTATTAGGTGCATTTGAAAGTACGAAAAAAATGAGATAGAGTACGAGACTGAGTCTGAATCAGAAAACAACGAAGATTGAAAAATCTGGATATTTGCATCGCTTGTTGTATAATGTATTATTCTGAGCTATGTATTAATAATGATGAATAATAATGACTATGTTATGAGCTATGTACTATTCTGATTTGAAATTTCTATATGTGTATCCATGAGATCTTGTCCCATTTATTATGATTTAGTGGAAGTTTTATGTGATGATTACTGAAACATGCTTTGTACTAATAAATTTATGTCTTTTTATTCTATGATATTGTTTGTCTGTGGTAGATATGTCTAGCAGGAGACACAGCCGGAGATCCAAGCCGTCTCCTTCTTCCGGTGCAGGTGCTATTGGCACAGCACCGGATTTACGCCAACTTGCGGAGGTAGTTTTGAAAACCAAAGGGTAAGTATCAAATTTATTTGAAGTATATTTTATAAAATTTATTAAATATCTACATCAAAATTTATACAGGGGCTTTGAGATGGAGCCTTCGGATTTCATCTTCCAAGTTTCCAAGAAGGCGTTTATGAGTAGGATGTCAGGCTGTTGGCCTCATTGGAAAGACATATCACCGCATATCAAGAATGCTATATTGGCTAATGTACTGGTAAGTATAAGTTTGTATTTCAATTGAAAATTAATATAATGTACATAATTCAAACTAATTTCAATATGCAGGCAGACGTGCGAGTAGACCCAGAGGATATGGATATTTTTACCAATCACTGAAACAAGAGGATGAGAAAAAATTATAGGGACACTCCGTCTAAGGCTAAAAATGCAGGAAAAAACCCAATTGGATGGGTGCTGATGTGTAGGTTGAGTATCTCCGGCTCTGGGAAACTCCTGAAGTGAAAGTAAGTTATATACTTTTGCATTGTTGTTATAATTTTTGTAAATTTCGTATGTTAGTTGCAGTAATTTAGTTAATCGTGTATCCAAATTTGTAGGAATTATTTGCCCGGTACCGTGCAAATAGGAATAAAAATCCTGCTTTGCACCATGGCGGCTCCAAATCCTTCCAAGAACATAGGATAGAGTTGGTAAATTTATAAATTGTGTTTATAAATATTTAAAATGTTGTTTAATCATATTTATAATATTGTTTATTCATATGTATATATTTTCAAGCGGCGAGGTACAATCGCGAGCCTACAATGGCCGAGGTGTTCACGGCCACGCATGCTATTGAGTAGACAGATGAGGAAGGTAACATTTAATATGAGTGGACGGACGATAAATCTTGATCTGTAATGGTAAACATGCTTATCCGTTATGAAAATGTTTCATATTCCTTTATTTCACATTTCATAAATTTTAAATTGAATATTTATCGTGTCAAACTATTGTTCGCAATCGCAAGAGAGATATGAAGCGGAGCGGGCATGAGTAACGCAGTCCACCGGATGGGCAGAGTTAACGTTTAAGGAGTTAAACCGTATATGGAATGCTATTATTGATCCGCCTTCGCGAATTAGGCTGTACAGTTACGGAAATCAGGAGGTAAACTTCTTAATTTACTAATATATAAATTTACACATGCAAATAAATTTAAACTTAGATGAACAAATTATAAATTGAATAAGGAACCTGAATAATTGAAATAAATAAATTGCAACCAATGTGTAACATTTAATTATAAATATTAGCCGCATAATTAATCAACATTTTTGTTCATACTGTTTATAATGTTCATAAAATATAACTAGATATCAACTATTTCACAAGCACTAATGTCCTAAAGGGCTTACAGGAGATTCTAAGCCGAGGAGGAGATTGCTCAAATGAAAAAATAACTAGAGGAGATAAACGATTGGAGGAAGAGCGCATTGACGCACTAGCTAGATGAGTATATCGCAGCATACTTGGCACAACATTGGACGATGCTTGGAGAGGATGGGTCGGGCGACGACGATGAGGAGGTATGCTTGTGTTTCTGTCGGATTTTCATCATCTTGTTTTGTAGTTATGTGGCATTTGTGTATATATTTGATATTTGTTCGTTGGTTGTGGTGTTTGATGGGTTAGTGGACATTTGTGTATACATGTGATTGATGGATAGTATGTACGTATGGTTAAATTGTTTGATGGATTTGGAATGTTCCATTTGATTGGTATGATATATTTATATGGTGGTAATGAAATGTTTATGTAAATTTATATGTGCGTTATATATATGATTATTTATGATGTGTGAGATTATATGATGGATGAAGTGGTATTAGTTGTGAAAATGAATGTATATATGATGGAAAGAGATATGAAATTGGTTGTGTGGTTGGATGAATCAAGGAGCAAAATTGGATATGAAATTTGACCCAGATTAGCGACGGCTAGTGACGGCTATTTGGCCCAGGTTAGCGATGGCTAGCATCGTCTTGAGGCGTCATCCCGGTATTAACTAATTTGCCACGTGTACAGCAATGCGTCGCCAGCCGTCGCTATATTGGTGACAGAGCAGTCGCTCTACTATGTGACGTCGGGTTATATAGCGACGGCTTGCAACGTACGGCGAAGCTAATTTGCCGTGGCTAAAGCCACCGTGTTTTGTTGTGCGGTAGTTAGAATGTAAATGATTGCAAATGATTGTCTTGTTGCTACTAATTTGGTTGGTGATACAGAGATATAGCAAAATTTTGTCTTAGACTTGATTTTAATGGATTAGGGCGATTGACTATAATCTAATAACTCATAATTTCAAACTTTATCCAAGTTCATTCTCCCGTATCCAATTCGTGATCTTCATCTACTTAGTTAGATGGTCTAAGACTTCGAAGAATAATTAAATGAACACATAGGTGTTTATTTGTCCAAACCTTGCTAGTTTTACACGGTGTTATTCTTACATTTTATTCACTTGAGAAACATAGATGGAAAACTTGAAGGAACGGTCATGGTTCATAAGTTCAAAACATTGCTAGTTTAGACTACAAATTAGGGTGTGATGTAAATCAAACATTGAAAAAGGTTAGGACTTAGGAGCATATATAATCCTCAACTTCAATATAAGATACCACAGTATGGAAAACAAAGACAAACATAGCATAATGCCAGTCATCGAACATGTTTCTCTGTGTTGCAAGTTTCAGGTTTAGATGGATATGTTAAGGAAAGGTTCAAAAATGAAAAGCTACGCTTCAAGCTTATGTACTTACCGTGTTATGAGCAGGGAAGCATAGTTGATATCATGGAAATATCGGCAACAAAAAAAAATTCAAACGGAGATTTGTAGACAGTGATAGATCATCATTTATTTCGTAGAAAATATATATATAATGCAACAAACTATAACAACTAAATTCCTTTTGACATTCCTCACAACCAACAAGTTCAGAATAATAATAAAAAGAAAAGGAAAAACACGATGTTTGATTTGAACATGTCTCAATAGGTAGACTTGTGCATGCATGTTTCCTAAGACTTGAAATTTCATGCAGACCACCTCTCTCTATATAAACAGATAAACAACTCCAATTCTATACCATCAAATTATAACCAACTAAAGAGAAAGAGTAGAAAAGAAGTAAAGGAATGACAATGTCTTGTTGTTGTAATTATAAACCGATAGCTCTGACGATGACATTACTACTCTTGTTTGTCAGTAGTAACATGACAGCAACCTCAACGGGAAACATCCCTGATCCTTCGACGAAAGTAAGCCCAGAAACAGCATGCAGTTATACACCGGACTAGGAGTTCTGCAAGTCCTTCTTCTCGAGTCAACCTGCACAAAACTTATTTTCGTACAACACCTACTCCCTTTCCTCTTCCCTTTCCGACTCCACCAAATTCCTTAACTCGATCAATGAACATATTTCTACTAGTATAAGCTCTTCTGCAGTCATGACAGTGCATGACTGCCAGCTCTTGTTTGATTTGAACATCGACTTTTTATCTTCTGCCACCTCCACTTTAACTTCTGCAACTAGCACCCATCTTCCTGACTCTCAAGCAAAAGCCTTACAGACTCTGCTCGATGCTGTTTTAACCAACCAACAAACTTGTCTGCAAAGTCTACAAGAGTCTACTACGGTGTGTGTGTGTCTATATATATATAAATTTTTTGATTCAATTCTCTATCAACTCATGCATGCATGCTATCTCCTTAGCATTCTTGTTATGATCTGCATCCATTATCTAGATAGATAGATGCTTAAATTAAGAAATGGATTCCATTATTTAACATTAACAGGCACCAAGCTGAGCGGTGTCTCCCTAGCACTGTTCCGACATGCATGGACCAATCCGAATAAGAAGCCATCCACTAACAAATGATCAAAAGGTCCTTCGAGCATTCCAAAGAAGCCACAACATAATAGTAACACACCAGGCAAAGGTAGAAATCTGATGCTTTTTCATGAAGCAGAGATGGGACCTAACGGTGAACTTCCTTTAAAAATGTCCAAAAAGGATTTTGCTAAATTCGAGAAAAGAACAGGAAGGAAGTTGCTTCAGTCATCCTTTGGTGGTTCGGTCTTGGTTATGGACATGGTGGTTATCGGTCAAGACGGGACTAGTGATTTTAATACCATAACTAAAGCCGTGAATAAAGCGCCTAATAACACTCTTCGGATGTGTTTGAATGAGGCAGATCTAACAAACACACCAATCAATAGAAAAGAAAAAATGTAGAAACACATAAATTTAGAGTGGTTCGACGTATTAACTACGTCCACTATGAAATGATTGATGTTTATTTAATTTGACTTGCTAATTACAGGAGATTACAACAGTACAACTAAAGTAAAATAATGATTTCGGCAGAGTATCAGCGTAGAGAAGCCAAAAGTCCCTTTTCTGGAAGCATATGGCTGTTATTTATAGGCATAGGCTGGAAAAATCGGACTTAGATCTCGGAATACTCCTTCTCACACGTGGATGGGCCCACATGATCGATCCGAGGTTGACTGGGATCGATCCCCGATCGATACGTGTACATTTCGTATCGATCTAAAACACCTCCATTTGGCCTGAGATCGATCAAGGACATTCTTGAGGTGGTACGCAAGCTTTTGTGAAAATTTGGTAGCATTTGGACTTGTATATTGTGAGCTATGATCGATCCAAGGTTGGGTTTGTAGTTGGCTGAACCGTGCGTATCGATACCTTCATATCGATTAATATGCATATCAGTCCTCCGCGTATCGAAGCGATGACATGGAGCGATGGTTTAGGGGAGATCCACATTTCATGCCGAGCGACCGCTTCCTTCATTTGACTATGCCTTCTTCGTATCGATTATGTGAGGCTTTGTTCGCATCGATGATCGCAGGCCACTTCGTATCGATGACTGGAAGTCGCTTCATATCAATGGCTAGAGGCCACTTCGTATCGATGCTTGCTGTTGGTTTCCTCGTATCGATCCTGGGGATTGCTCTTTGTATCCATGCTTGTGTACGCTCTTCGTATCGATCTAAAGCTCTTTCCTTCGTATCGATCAAGTGAGTGATCGATATGAAAAATGCCGCTTATGCATGATGGATATGAACCTAAGGACCTTGATGGATGGATACAAACTGATGCTTGTGGGCCGATGGATACGAATAGGATGGTTGCAAGGTGATGGATACAAAATGGATCGATACGAAATAGATGGATACGAATTAAACGTGCTTCCCATGGTACTTGATCGATCCATTACTTGAGCACACGAACTCCGATTGACTTGAAATTTGGAACGTTGCCTTTCATAGCTTTGTTTGTCGTGTCATATCAATTGTAGCTCGATCCGAACTTGGGAAAAATTTTCTGGTATCCATAGTGAACCTGTGTATAACCGATCCTCGGGACAAACTATCTTCGGTTTCTAGTTAACTTCTTCGTGCCACGGCCTTGCCAAAAGGCGAGATAACATTTGCCCCCTAAAGTACGTCTTGTGTGAACATGACGTGCTTTGAAAAGCTGCAATCTTTAGTCTAAATAGTTTTGTCCGGTTCGTTGAGTAGTCGTTGTCTTTTCGTCAAAAGATGTAACCTTTGATTGATTTCCCGATATATATAAATGTCGCATTGTTGACTGCTAATGATCATGCAGTGTTTTGCTGTAACCGAGCATCAAGTGTTAGCAATTTGTTGTTCACTGTTGTAATCGTCACCAGGTAAGCATTCAATTCCTGTCAACTTTGAAAATCGAATGTTAGTTTGTCATACATGGACGTATGTTAACTTGACTCATGTTCACGTTTGCATGTTCAAGGGTCGTTGTCAAGTTCTTTAGTTTTTGTTCGGATTGAGTTTCGTATCGATCCTCTCCTGGATCGATCTGAGATGTTGGAATGCATGCTGCGTATCGATGGCTATCGATACAAAATAGATAGTTCTCGGAGGTGCTTCGTATCGATGGATATGAAGCTTGGGTCTCCGAGCATATGGATATGAAATATGTGTTTCGTATCGATGAAATTCAATGATTTAAATAAGACTTTGTTGTAAGTTTCATATCGATGAGATTCGAATTGATGGATACAAAACAGATGGTGGCTGGTTGATGGATACAAAGTGTTACTCTCTGGATTGTTCTAGGCTGATGGATACGGAGCAGCATCTTCATATCGATGGAACTCTGACCGTTTCAATTGGTTCTTAGCACCGGGAGACGAAACATTTTTTCCCTTGGTTTTGCATCCATATAAATTCATTTTGGACTTAGCCAAATTTTCACTTGCTCTCATTTCTACACTTCGCTTTCGTATTGATCAAAAGCTTTGAGGAAAAGAAACTGCCTTTGTTCCCAAGTCATTCAACCCTTTAATCTTTCGAACTAATTACTTAAATTAGGTAATTAATCAATAAATTCACATTAAAATGACGAGACTCGAGTTTGACTGCCAATCAATTCACATTCGTGGCCGGTTCCGGTGGTGTTGAGGTCGGAGTTAGACTGGAGCAAGGTCGAGGAAGGTCGGAATGGTGTTTATGTTGTTTGGAGAAGAAGAAGTGTAGAGGGATATGAAGGAATTACTCGTATCGATGATGGATGAAGGACGTACTCGCATCGATTGTGGATGGTGAATGAGTTTGTATCGACCTAGGCATAATGAATCTTCATACCGATGAAGCAAGTAGCTTCATATCGATTGATGATGGGAGTTCGTATCGATCCAGAGTAATCGGTACGAGGACTTGGAACTGGAGATCGATATGAAGACGCTGTATTTGATCGATACGAAGTTGAGGGTTCTGGGTTGATACGAATTAACCTTCTTGCGATCGATATGAGATGTTGTCTTCCACCATCGATACGAATTGCACTTCTGGTGATCGATCCAAGTTCAGACTTTAATGGATACGAAATCTTGCATAATCGAACATTTGACTCTGGCGAGCTTCAGCCTTGCATAATTGGACTTAACTGTTTGACTGCATATTTGATTGCCCTTCGAAGCTTGTCGATGGAACTTTAACTTGAAAATTTTGAAGAACTTTAACTTGGACCGTTCTCTGAAATCTGGATGGCACGGTTGGGACGGTCAGCGACGACGTCACTCTGGTTGAATCTCGAAGTCTTGTCATTTGAACATCTCACAAATTCTGTAGAACTTTTTAAGTATTATGTAGCACTGCACTGCACAACACATTCACGCACTTCACACTGGGATGAACATAGGTTTATTGTCGTCTAACGTTGATTTTTACCGAGTTCAATAGCTATGGAACCCGGAAGTTCTCAGTCGCAGGATGTTCAGAGTCCGCCTCTTCCCGTAATTGAAATGCCGACTATTGCAGCTGAAGAAATTAGCCCTGCTCCGGATGAATTACCGAGAGCAGTCTTTATTATGAACCCGCAGGATTATGTCCGCTCTAATATCTCCGAAGATATGTTAGGCCGGATTTGCCTAAGGCACGAGTTGGCGCTAAATGACGTCTTATTACCGGGGCCGGAAGATAGAGCTCACAACCCCCCGAAGGGATACATGGCTTGCAATAGATTTATGTGTGTAGCCGGGACACTTCCTCCTTTCAACTAATTCATCCGGGGAGTTTTAATTTTCTTGAGGATCGCCCCATCTCAGCTGCACCCGAACAGATATGCCTTGCTCAATAGTTTGTTTGTCAACTTCATGGAGCACCTCTTCCGTCCTCCAACGATAGAAGAGATCAGATATTTATCCAATATAAAGAGTCACGGAGATAATCCTTCCTTCGCTTTCTTAGAAGCAATTAGGAATTCTCAGATCATGGTCGAGGCTTGGAGCAAGCTGAGCTATTTCAAGACCGAATGGTTCTACATTCGGTGTCCACCAGGGTTTGCCAGACGGTGGCTAGTAAGACGTAAGCGCTCTAGCCTCCTTCATGATTAATTGGATAATAGCAGTTGATGTCGAGTCTAACATTTTCTTTCTTTCACAGCTTCAATTCCGCGACCTGAAGGTGCTCAGTTTAAGTAGATAGTAAGAGTTCTTCAAGAGATGCCCACTGAGTACAGAGAGATTGATGAAGTCCTTACAAATGAGAATATGGTTGTCGTTGGGCTAATTGACAGAGACCAATGCATTGGACTCGTAGGAGTTCTTAGGATAGCCCCGGTGAGGCAAGCTCGAAGGAGAGCTCTCGGGATAGTAATTATTGAACAAGGCAGTGATGAGAATATGTCTGCTGGGGATGAGCCCGCAGCTGGGCCTTCGCAAAGTCCTCAATCTTTAAAGCGGAAGAGAAGAGGCAAGTCTACTACTCGAAAATCTGTAAGGCGCAAAACCATCATAGTTTCTTTGCCTGCTACTAGTCAAGAGATTCCTCCTTCTCGGATGGAGAGCTCCTTTGCGGGATTGGCAGACTTCCGCATTCTGGATGACTTGCCTTTGCACCAAGATACCGGATTAGAGGCGCTCCAAAGCGCCTTAAACATAGGAGAGCCAACTCCTCCGAGTACGGCTATTACAACCGGTTAGTTTGGGGGTTTGCACATGCATACACACACTCCATGGCACCACACGATTTCTAATCACAAGCTATTCATCTCTGAAGATTACCAGCTTTATTTCTCTTTTCATTTTACAGATACGATGACAAGGTGAGGATCTATGCTTGGCAGCCTCCATTCTGCACGCCATTCATCTAGCTCACATTCTGAGTCTCGCAGACGTGAGGCCGACCGCGATCGCGGCTACTCTAGTCAAGAGAGGGAGCGCTACGAGAGGGAAAGGGATAGGGAGAGGGAGAAGGAGAGACAGTATAGTCGCCATTCCCGATCGCGCTCCCCACCACTTAGAGGTCCAGCACAATCTTCTGGCTCTGGCAAACAACCCCTTGAATCTTCGCATCAAGTACCACCTTCACAAGCATCAAGGCCTAACCAACAGTGTCGGAGGACTGAAACTTAAACCCCGTCGCCACTGAATAAGCCGTCACAGAACCCACCGGAGATGGAGCGATTAGAATCGCTAAGTTGAAAAAGGATTTTTTGAATATTTGCTTTGACGGGTTCATATTTCCTCCACACTTAAAGCGAATTCTCAATGTGGCAGAATAGATGATGCATGACTACATATACGATGTTTATGGCCAATATCGGAAATGGATGAAGACCACAAAGAAAGTATCAGCGGTGGCCTTTGAGTGGGCGAAGACAATCGAGAAACTAGGAACTGATCTCGCTCAGAAGGACCGCATAATTCAGGTGCTCAATGATGAAAACGAGTCTTCGAGAAATTCAGAAATGGAGGCTAATAAAAGAGCTGACAAGGCAACCCGAAAGATGGAGGAGGTGAGGCGAACACATTTAGCCTTGGTCGAGGAAATAGGGCATCGGACCACCACAGTCATGGTTGAAAGAGATGCGGCACTAAAAGAGTTTGAGGAGCTTAAAGATAAATTTTCTAAAGTCGTCAAAGAAAAAGACGATGCAAATAAAGCTGCTTAGGAAGCATGCGAGCAGGCTGTGGTGCTCAGGGATGAGAGGAATGCGGCAACGCCAAAGGTTCAGGAAGCCGAAGCGAGGGTTGAGGGTGAAGTGAGAGCGGTGGAGGCCAGGTTGGAGGGTGACATTGAAGATCTGCTCATTACATATAATGTCAATGTTCTGAAGCATAGAAATCTGAGCTGGCTCGAAAATTATCCATCGCATCTATATAATGCTTGGTGCCTCTTGGTTGAAGATGAAAAAGTAGAGCACCATATTGAATCCATCGATGAGTTTGAATTGGAGAACCGGGTGTTGACTGAGGACGAGAGAAGAGTTCTCCACAATGCCACTATCATATTTGAAAAAGAGGGACTTGTCATTCAGCATCCAGAGGCTGGAGAGGGTTCTGGCGTTGAGCATTATGATACGAGCCCCGAGATTCCTATGCCAACCCAGCCATAATCTACTCCTCCAGTTGATCCTCTATCTGTGCCTACCTACAATCCTGATCAACCGCAATTGTCTCCAACTTGCGAGCACGTCCCTGAAGGTGCTCTGGCTCTACCCGCGAGCCAATCTGAGGAAGGTACTCTAAACCACCATAGTCTCTTTGCCTGCTACTAGTCAAGAGATTCCTCCTTCTCGGATGGAGACCTCCTTTGCGGGATTGGCAGACTTCCGCATTCTGGATGACTTGCCTTTGCACCAAGATACCGGATTAGAGGGGCTCCAAAGCGCCTTAGACATAGGAGAGCCAACTCCTCCGAGTATGGCTATTACAACCGGTTGGTTTGGGGGTTTGCACATGCATACACACACTCCACGGCACCACATGATTTCTAATCACAAGCTATTCATCTCTGAAGATTACCAACTCTATTTCTCTTTTCATTTTACAGATACGATGACAAGGCGGGGATCTATGCTTGGCATCCTCCATTCTGCACGCCATTCATCTAGCTCACATTCTGAGTCTCGCAGACGTGAGGCCGACCGCGATCGCGGCTACTCTAGTCAAGAGAGGGAGCGCTACGAGAGGGAAAGGGATAGGGAGAGGGAGAAGGAGAGACAGTATAGTCGCCATTCCCGATCGCCCTCCCCACCACTTAGAGGTCCAACACAATCTTCTGGCTCTGGCAAACAACCCCTTGAATCTTCGCATCAAGTACCACCTTCACAAGCATCAAGACCTAACCAACAGTGTCGGAGGACTGAAACTTAAACCCCCGTCGCCACTGAATAAGCCGTCACAGAACCCACCGGGGATGGAGCAATTAGAATCGCTAAGTTGAAAAAGGATTTTTTGAATATTTGCTTTGACGGGTTCATATTTCCTCCACACTTAAAGCGAATTCCCAATGAGGCAGAACAGATGATGCATGACTACATATACGATGTTTATGGCCAATATCGGAAATGGATGAAGACCACAAAGAAAGTATCAGCGGTGGCCTTTGAGCGGGCGAAGACAATCGAGAAACTAGGAACTGATCTCGCTCAGAAGGACCACATAATTCAGGTGCTCAATGATGAAAACGAGTCTTCGAGAAATTCAGAAATGGAGGCTAATAAAAGAGCTGACAAGGCAACCCGAAAGATGGAGGAGTTGAGGCGAACACATTTAGCCTTGGTCGAGGAAATAGGGCATCGGACCACCACAGTCATTGTTGAAAGAGATGCGGCACTAAAAGAGCTTGAGGAGCTTAAAGCTAAATTTTCTAAAGTCGTCAAAGAAAAAGACGATGCAAATAAAGCCGCTTAGGAAGCATGCGAGCAGGCTGTGGTGCTCAGGGATGAGAGGAATGCGGCAACGCCAAAGGTTCAGGAAGCCGAAGCGAGGGTTGAGGGTGAAGTGAGAGCGGTGGAGGCCAGGTTGGAGGGTGACATTGAAGATCTCCTCATTACATATAATGTCAATGTTCTGAAGCATAGAAATCTGAGCTGGCTCGAAAATTATCCATCGCATCTATATAATGCTTGGCGCCGCTTGGTTGAAGATGAAAAAGTAGAGCACCATATTGAATCCATCGATGAGTTTGAATTGGAGAACCGGGTGTTGACTGAGGACGAGAGAAGAGTTCTCCACAATGCCACTATCATATTTGAAAAAGAGGGACTTGTCATTCAGCATCCAGAGGCTGGAGAGGGTTCTGGCGTTGAGCATCATGATACGAGCCCTGAGATTCCTATGCCAACCCAGCCAGAATCTACTCCTCCAGTTGATCTTCTATCTATGCCTACCTATAATCCTGATCAACCGCAATTGTCTCCAACTTGCGAGCACATCCCTGAAGCTTCTCTGGCTCTACCCACGAGCCAATCTGAGGAAGGTACTCTAAACACTTATTAAATTCATTCCAAGTTTGGAGTATTATCAAAAGAAGTCACCAATATTTTTTTTATCTTCATCCAGTGATAGGAGCTGCACCGGCCATGCCTCCTGCAACCCAAATGCAGAATCATGAGCACGAGGCCCTTATGACGGAGGCAACCACAACAACGGCCGCTACACCAATTGAGGGATTGTAGGGGAGTGCTTTTAGTTTTTACGAACAGATGATGGAAGAGCTCCTTGGTCATCGAAGTGACCCACTTACCGACCTGTCATTCGTCATGGGCGAAGGCGCATTCACAGCCAGCTCTTCGGGCCCAACTAGCAGCATCCCCGTAAATAGCTGACACAATTCATGAGGAAGGGATAATGTGAGAAATTAACGCCGAGATGGAAGCTGCCGCACAGGCCAGTGGTATTGGAGGTGGTATGGCGGGTCCTAGCCCAGCTCCTCTACGAATGATTTCTCCCAGCGGTATAGTTGTCGATACTGGCGTGCCTCTCTCGTCTTCCCATTTTGAGAGTGTTCCTATTCCTCTGACTTCGTATTCAGAAAGTATTTCAATTCCCGTGAGTTCGGAGGAAGAGTATACCATAATTCCTCCAACTGGAGACCAACGACTAAAAGGCATAGGCTCGAAGAGGCATCTGAGCGGTAGCTCAAGTGGGACGACACCGGGGAGGAGGAGGAAACAAATAAGGGAATAGACGTGTCTTCTTGTTCCCTTTTTTGGTAGATAGATAGGAATTTCTTTTTGCTTCTTGTAGGCCATGTATAGATGTGGGTTCGGCCCCTGCTGCAAGGGATTCTTAGAATAATTTTTGTACTTATCCTTCCCTTTCAAAGAATAGTTGAAATAAAATTCCATTTTGTTTTCAGCATAATTTTATGTTTATTTTCTTAAGTGTTTTAGCGCTCGAATTTCAATTCAATGTACTTGTGAGGCTTTAGTCTCTGAATCGGATCTGAGTTCAGTTGATAAGCCCCGATGTTATGGCTTTAAGCCACAACCAAACGTTAAGTCAAGTCCCGATTTTGCATTGTCTCGATCAGTAGCTGGTACTTGAGTTTTGCCCCCAGTACCGGGAATAAATTGAAATGGTTGGTCGGCAGTCGCTTTTTGCCTTTGATAAATCGATCTCAACTTAGTTGAAACGAAGTTGAAACGAGACGAGTTCGAGTGGTCGGATCACACTCTCTCATCTATTGGTAATCGCATCCACACTTTGGGGATTGCACTTGTTTGTCAGTGATTGGTCACGCCCGTTTAGTGTTTAAAGGTAAATCCGTGCTCTGGAGACTTAAGTTATTTCACGGGCGGTCAGTCACACCTGTTTGATATTTAGAATTTCGTCCACACTTTGGGGACTTAAATTGATTTGTGGGTGATCAATTGCACCTAATTTGTGTTTATACTCCAGTCCGCGCTCTGGGGACTTAGAGTTAATCGATGGGTGGTCGGTTACACCCATTTTGATGTTTATACTCCAGTTCGCACTTTGGGAATCTGGAGTTGGTCAACAGACGGTCGGTCACATCTGTTTAGAGTTTTAGGATTTCATTCGCACTCTAGGAACGATAGATTCATCAGGATCGTAGACGGTCGGGTCACATCCACCATGAGTTAACAATTGAGGTCGTTAGACGGACGGATCCATCCTCCTTAGACTTGGATTAAACATGGGCGAAGTCATTAGGTGGACGAATCCACCCTCTTTAAGCCCACATTTGTAAGTTTTTTACTCCAGCTTGCACTCTGCGAGCCAGAGTTAGTTAGAAGATTGTCGTGTATCAATCCTTTTTGGCTTCAGTGCTATGGATTGCCCCTGAGCTCGGGTTTCACTTAGCGAGTGACCGGTCGTACCACAATCACTCCCTATTTGAATAAGTCCCACCATAGGACGGAACTTAGCTCTCCGTGCAGTGTGATGGTCGTATGACGCATTTCAAGAATCACTGCTCTGGCTCAAAGAGATTGCATTTTATTGTTGAAATAAGAAAATATGGCAAGGTCAGTTGCCTTATTATAAGTTCAGATTTCGAAGTGCATAAATAAATTAGAAGAAAATGTGTAGTAGCGATGAAGACTCTCGTTGTTCCAGGCTCTCGGCACAGTGAGACCATCAATAGTCGATAATTTAAATGTGTGGTCTCCGAGTCTCCGTTCAATAACATACGGTCCTTCCCACGTAGGTTTCGTATGCAAAGGGATTGGGTAAATCCTCTTGGGCATGAGATCGCCAAGTTCAAAGGTTCGGGGTGGGCCCTTAGCATTGTATAATCGGGCAACTCGACTTTGGTGCCCGGCTGCCCTCAAATCAGCCTCTTCACGCTTCTCATATTGTAAGTCCAGAGATTCGGCAAGCAATATAACATTTGTCTTCGGATCATAATATGTCACGCGATGAGAAGGCACTTCCAACTCGACTGGAACAACGGCTTCTGAACCGTAGGAAAGTGAAAATGGGATGTGGCTGGTCGCAGACTTGTGGGTTGTTCGATAAGCCCATATGGCCATAGGAAGTTCGTCGACCCATTTGCCCCCGGCTTTTTCCAATCATTTCTTTAGAATGGGCTTTAGAACTTTATTAATAGCATCGACCTGTCCATTCGCTTGAGGGTGTGCAACTGTAGAGAACTTCTTTTGGATATGGAATCGTTGACAGAAATTCTTGAACTCGACACTATCGAATTGGGCTCCGTTGTCAGTGATGATGGTATGTTAGAGTCCAAATTGACAGATAATGTTGCGTACCACAAAGTTGATCACTTTCTTCGTTGTGATAGTAGCAAGGGGTTCGGCTTCCACCCATTTGGTAAAGTAATCAACTGCAACGATGGCGTACTTCGCACCACCTTTAGCTAGAGGTAGGGACCCAATAATGTCGATGCCCCATATTGCGAACGGCCATGGACTGACCATCTGAGTTATTTCGGTAGGCGGGGCTCTTGGAATCCGAGCGTGTTTCTGACATTTGTCACATTCCTGGCATAATCTGATGCGTCATGATTTACCATCGGCCAATATTAACCGTATCGGAGTACTTTCTTAGCAAGAGCTTGCCCCCTAGTGTTATCGCCACATTTTCCTTCGTGCACATCATGTAATACTCGTTTGATTTCATCGTGGGCGATACATCGGAGTAAAGGAACAAAGTACCCTCTTCTATACATGACTCCATTCTGAATAGTGAACCGCGAAGCCTTTCAAAGAACTTGTCTTTTCTCACTTCTGCGCTCTTGCAGGGTCCCATGCTCCAGATAGTTCCTAAACGGAGTTATCCATGATTCATTATCGGGTACGGCTTCAAGTACCCAGTCGGTCTCCACTTGATCAATACTCGGGGAAGATAGTGTGTCTATGGGAATGAGTCCCATTTGATGTGCCTCACCAGTGCTGGCTAACTTTGCGGAGGAATCGGCCTTCTGATTGTGTTCTCGGGGTATGCAATAGATGGCATAATAATCGAACTGATTCAATATTTCCTGAACCCGAGCAAGATAAGCAGCTAGTCTCCGGTCTTTGGCCTGGTATTCCCCCCAAACTTAGCACACGACTAATTATGAATCACAGTAAATCTCCACAGCAATAATTCTTAAATCTCTGGAAAGCCTTAGTCCGGCGAGCAGTGCTTCGTATTCAGCCTCATTGTTGGTCGCACGAAAATCAAACTTCAAAGCATAGCATATAGATCAGCCTTCAGGAGTTTCGAGCACAACCCCAGCGCTTGAGTAGCGGTCATTTGATGCACCATTAGTATGTAGCTTCCAGACATATTTGGGAGATTCACTGGTTTCGGGCAAGTCCTCCGGGATAGTGAATTCGGCGATGAAGTCTGCTAGGACTTGTCCTTGAATAGTTCGCCTCATTGTGTAAGTGATGTCGAAATGACTCAGCTTGATATTCCACTTGAGTAACCCACCAGACGTCTCATGCTGCGTAAGGACCTATCGTAACGGCTGGTCGGTGTAGGTAGTGATAGGATGAGCCTGAAAATACGGGCGAAGCTTCCTTAAGGCAATAAAAAGACAGTAAGCTAACTTCTCCGACTTCGGATAGTTTCTCTCTACTTCGGTCAATCGTTTGCTGACGTAATAGACTGGCCATTGTATCCGGTCCTCCTCCCGAATTAAAGCAACACTGATTGCGTTTTCTGACACCGCCAAGTAAATGTACAATCTCTCGTGATCAATAAGCTTTGACAAAATGGGTGGTGTGGACAGGTGTTGAACCAGTGCTCGGAATGCGCCCTCACACTCTGTAGTCCATTCAAAGTTCTGTTTCCCTTTTATGATTAGATCGAAGAAGGGAATATATTTGTCGATGGATTTTGAAATGAACCTGCTCACTGCTGCTACCTTCCCGTTGAGGCTCTGAACTAGCTTTATAGTCCTTGGATTCTCAAGATTTCTAATTTCCCAGATCTTCTCAGGATTGGCTTTGATTCCCCGAGCATTGACGATGAATCCAAGAAACTTTCCAAACACGACCCAAAAGTGACACTTCAACTGATTGAGTTTCATTCCGTACCCACGGAGGATGTTGAACATCATTTCCAGGTCTTTGAAATGATTGGTGGAGAATTGTGACATTACGAGCATGTCGTCCACATATTCCTCCATAGTTTTCCCGATCTTGCAGCAAACATTCGATTAACTAGCCGTTGTAAGTTGCTCTAGCATTCTTGAGTCCAAATGGCATGACTATATAGCAGTAAAGTCCCAGATCGGTGACGAAGCTGGTATGCTCCTGATCGGGCAGGTGCATGGGAATCTGATTGTAGCTGAAATATGCATCCATGAAGGATAAGAGCTCATGTCCGACTGTTGAATCTACAAGCTGATCAATCCAGGGAAGTGGAAAACTGTCCTTAAGGCAAGCTTTATTCAAGTTTGAGTAATCAACGCAAGTTCCATTTCCCGTCAGGTTTCCTAACAAGTATAGGGTTGGACACCCATTCTGGATATAATGCATCTCGGATAAACCCATTCGACCTAAGTTTATCTACCTCTTCCTTCAGGGCAGCAGATCTCCCTGGATCCATACCACACCTTTTTTGCTTGACCGTGACATGCCACGGGTCAATATTCTATGTGTGGCTCGCGATGTCCGGCGAGATCCCACACATGTCGGAGTCCGTCTAGGCAAACACGTCGAGGTTTGCCCGTAGAAATTCAACCAATTCCTCCTTCATCTATTGGCTTAGCTGAGATCCAATCTTTACCATTCTAGAATCGTCATCATTATCGATTGGAACATCGATCGTCAGCTCTGCCGGAGAAGCCTGACTGTCTTTGATTTCGTCCTCGCTTTCAGTATCTCTTGGGTCAAGATCTCTTGGGAACGGTTGTGGTGCCCGGGCCTTGGCCCAGGCGTTAACTGTCAATTATCCGCAAAGCGGACGTAGAGAGATTCCTCTACGCCCTTTCCCTTCTCTTTTCGCTGCGCCTCCCGCAGCTCAGCAACATAACAGGCCCGTCCAGTAGCATGGTCTCCCTGAATGACTCTGACTCCATTGTTGGTAGGGAATTTCAAAGTTAAACACCAAGGGGCGATAACAGTCCTGAACTCAGCTAGGGCCGGTCGATCCAAGAAAACGTTATACGGTGAGTCAATATCCAATGAAACAAACTGCAATATCCGAACTCTTCGGAGCTCTCTAACTCCCAACTCCACTGGTAGCTCCACCATCCCAGTGGGTATAGTCGCACTTCCATTGAATCCATGAATACGAGACTGACAAGGCTTCAAATCTTTCGCTTCCATTTTCATTTGATCATAGGCTCGCTTAAAGAGTATGTTCACTGAACTTCCACTGTCCACTAAGATCCTCTTCATCCAAGCAGGACCTATCTAAGCTGAAATGACTAGTGGATCAATGGTAGGGGCTTTGACTCTGTCGGCATCCTAGTCTCGTAATACGATGTCGTATGTCATCGTTTTTTGTTGTTTGCCCAGAGCCCTGTCTTCCAAATTAATACAACATTCGAAGCTTGCATGCCTAATAGAGCTGGCATACGACTCCATTTCCCTCTAGCTCCGATCCACTGGATGGGGACCACAACTAACAGTGTTAATCACTAAGCTCCCGCCGGTACGTGTGGGTTCCTCCGGTCTAACATGATTTGGTATTTGATTTTGATTTGATGGTCCTACACCTCCAGCCTGCGGCGCCCGAACAAACTGCTCCAACTTTCTTTCTCGGATCAATTTCTCGATAATATCCTGTAGATGACGACACTCATTCGTGTTGTGGCCATAACTATCGTGAAATCTACAAAACTTCCCAGTTTGAATCTGCTTCTCTGATGATTGCTTCGGAGCGGGTTTCTTATGCTGAGTAGTATTAAAAATTTGCACTTACACATTTTCCAGGGATGTCTTTAAGGGAGTATAGGTGTCAAACATGGGAGCTTTACGTCATGGTCCGTGATTTTGATCCCGCTTCTTACCCTGATTTCCATCGCCTTTTTGCCGATTCAGCTTATTCTGTATATTTAGCTGCACCTTTCTGGAACTCTCCCCGGTTTGTTTCACAGTGACATTACTTTGGATGCCTTCCACACTGGGCCCTGCGTCATCCTTTTTCCTCGACTGTTTCGCATCCTCTCCTCTCAAGAACTGAGCTGCCTTGGAATAGAAACGGTCCAATGACGCAGGGGGTTTTCCGGCCAACCGGTTGCCAAATTCGGAATCGGTATCGATTCCCTTAGTCAGTTCCATCAGAATGGAATTGTCATTAGGGTTACTAATCTCAGCGCATGCAGCGTGGAACCTCTCCAGGTAACATCTGAGTCTCTTCGGGAGCTTGAGTGACACAAGACAAGGTATTAACATCAATGGGCCTTGTGACATGCATGCAAAACTGCTCGACAAACTTCATAGCCAACTGGTCGAAACATGAAATAGATAGGGATGGTAGCCGGGTAAACCACATTGTCACGATGCCCCCAATGAAAGATTGGGAAACTTCGGCATTTGACCGCATCATCGGCCCGTGCGGCGTTCATCAACCATTCATACTTTAAAATGTGTTAGTTAGGGTCAGAGCTCCCTCCATAAATAGGTAGAGTTGGCATTTTGAATCACCAAGGTGGTTCAATGTAGAGGATGTCATCAGCGAAACGAAAGGGGTATGACTCCGGGAGATTCCCTAGTCGTCATTGGTGAGGCCATGGCTTTAACAGATCATCTGGCGGATCATTGTTGGGATGTCTGGCATGTGGACATTCTGGGCATGCTGGGCCAAGGTGTGGTCGGGTTCCACAATGCAAGGATGGGCCGGTCGCGGTCGACGGTTCATACCTTGCCTCCTTGGCTCTAGGTCTTCAGGAACATACAGCTCTAGAGTATGATCACATTGGCGATGGTTCAGATCCGTTAGGTTCTGAGTGTCGGCTCACAACTCGATGACAACGGCAACAACGTGGTTGTCAGTAGTGTGATAAGGAACCGTTCCTCCTTGGGAGGAGGGTCCGGTCTGGTTTCTGGTTGACGGACCAACTCTCGCTTACCCAAGATTCAAAGTGCACTGATGTCCGGTAGCCTGTGTATAGCTTTCGTCCAACCGTGGGCGCATGGATCTGTGATTGTAATCAGAAGAAGCTGAACTTTCAGTAGAAGTGTAGGAAGCCTGATCCCTTCTGGATATCCTTCGTCTTTCATGGTTCATCTGATTGGTTAACTTCGCGTTGGCACGGAGCTGCTGGGTAAGCTGTTGGCGGCATTGAGTCAGCTCTTGCATCAGTAGCTGGAACTCCTTCCTGGTCACAGGGCCTTGTCGATCCGAAGGTCTAGCAGCGTTCTGGTCTGTAGAGGGAAGTTGTGTGAGGTTCTGCCTATCCCGTCCTTCTAGGTCTGCAGCGGTTGAGGTAGTCCTAGTAGCGACCATGGTAAATAGTGAAGTTCTCTTCTAGACTCGGCGCAAATCTGAATAGGATGGAAGAACTTCTAGTCTTGAGATCTGGATCTTCTCCTTAGATTCTTGCAATCCAATATTGGCAGTATATCCAATGAGCAAGAGAAAAGCTGGATTTTCTCAATCAAAGCACTAAAGTGTTTGTACCAAAATTGGGCACAACAGTCTTCGAATGTGTTTGAAGAAATAAAATGAAGAAAGTAAATATAAAATAAGGCAGTTCTAACAAACACACCAATCAACAGATAAGAAAAAATGCAGAAACACATCAATTTAGAGTGGTTCGGCGTATTGCCTATGTCCACTATGAAATGATTGATGTTTATTGAATTTGACTTGCTCATTACAGGAGATTACAACAGTACAACTAAAGTATAATAATGATTTCGGCAGAGTATCAGTGTAGGGAAGCCAAAAGTCCCTTTTTTGGAAGCATATGGCTGCTATTTATAGACGTAGGCTGGAAAAATCTGACTTAGATCTCGGAATACTCCTTCTCACACGTGGGTGGGCCCACATGATCGACCTGAGGTAGATTGGGATCGATCCTGATCGATACGTGTACATTTCGTATCAATCTAAAACACCTCCATTTGGCCTGAGATCGATCAAGGACATTCTTGAGCTGGTACGGAAGCTCCTATGAAAATTTTGTAGCATTTGGACTTGTAGATTATGAGCTATGATCGATCCAAGGTTGGGTTTGTAGTTAGCTGAACCGTGCGTATCGATACCTTCATATCGATTGATATGCGTATCGGTCCTCTACATATCGAAGCGATGATGTGGAGCGATGATTTAGGGGAAATCCACATTCCATGCCGAGCGACCACTTCCTTCACTTGACTATGCCTTCTTCATATCGATTATGTGAGGCTTTGTTCGCATCGATGATCGCAGGCCACTTCGTATCGATGGCTGGATGCCGCTTCGTATCGATGGCTGGAGGCCGCTTCGTATCGAAGATTGCTGTTGGTTTCCT
Organism: Allium fistulosum; assembly: GCA_030737815.1. NCBI lineage: Eukaryota > Viridiplantae > Streptophyta > Magnoliopsida > Asparagales > Amaryllidaceae > Allium > Allium fistulosum. The sequence continues at coordinate 894,607,954 of CM060907.1, read as the reverse complement.
CGTATCGATCCTGGGGATTGCTCTTCGTATCCATGCTTGTGTACGCTCTTCGTATTGATCTAAAGCTCTTTCCTTCGTATCGATCAAGTGAGTGATCGATATTAAACATTCCGCTTATGCATGATGGATACGAGCCGAAGGACCTTGATGGATGGATACGAACTGATGCTTGTGGGCCGATGGATATGAATAGGATGGTTGCAAGGTGATGGATACGAAATGGATCGATACGAAAGAGATGGATACGAATTAAACGTGCTTCCCATGGTACTTGATCGATCCATAACTTGAGCATACGAACTCCGAATAACTTGAAATTTTGAACGTTGCCTTTCATAGCTTTGCTTGTCGTGTCATATCAATTGTAGCTCAATCCGAACTTGGGCAAAATTTACCGGTATCCATAATGAACTTGTGCATAATCGATCCCCGGAACAAACTGTCTTCGGTTTCTAGTTAACTTCTTGGTGTCACGGCCTTGCCAAAAGGCGGGATAACAATTCTATGACCATAACTAAAGCCATGAACAAAGCGCCTAATAACACAAATGGAGCAAATGATTATCATATGATCTTTGTATCTGCTGGCCACTACAAAGAGTATGTGTCTATAGCGAAGAATAAGAAGTATCTTATGATGGTTGGAGATGGAATTAACCAAACAGTTGTTACTGGAGACCATAACAATGTTGACGGGTGGACAACTTTCAATTCTCCCACATTTGGTATATACCATTTAATTTCTTTTAAATTTGATATCAGTCCATCATTTCTCAAAATACACGCTAAACATAACCTTTTCATTGCATTTATTTGCAGCTGTGGTTGGCCAAGGATTCGTAGCGATAAACATGACATTCAGAAACACAGTCGAAGCTATAAAGTGTTAGAATAATGAATGATGTAGAGAGAGGAAGAGGGATATTGGGTATTGAGTGAAAATCAAAGTCCCACATTGTAGGATTCTTGTGCCAATACCTATATATATACTAATACCCACTATACCTTATCAAAACAAAGAGAGAAGGAAGCTTGGGCTTGTGTGCATGAAGGCTTGGCATATGTATTGATAATTAATATTAAAATGTCAAAGATTGGGCCTTGGGCCTTGGGGCTCTTGGGGTCTCGTGATTAGATGAGCCGCCGTCTACTACATGGGCCTGCTGCGCTAATTTTGGTTTGAACGTGTCTGTTCACACAGACGCGTCCGTTTCCCTCCAGCACAACCAGTTCCAGGCGCACGCGTTCGTACGGATGCGGGTTAAAGGGTCGCAACCTTTCCAGCAGTCACGACCGCTCCGAATAGGCACCTCCTCCAGCCTATAAATAGGCGGCCAGAATATGAAAAAAAAAATTCTCTCTCCCAAATTCTGTTCCTTCTTCCTCTAAGACCTCTGTTCTAGTGCTATAATCTCTTCAGTTCGTCGGCGCTCCGTCTGCAACCGCGGGGCTGGTCCGTTTCATCCTGGGAAGCAAATTGCTAACAACCGTAAAACTACTACGGTGGCAATATTGTTTCAAGGAAACAGATTCTCTCTGGACTCGGACATATCAATTGGTATTATAACAATTTTTTGTAACGGTTCTGCACCGTAGCATTTTGTACCAGAATTGTAAACTGGTTTGGTAACATTTCTTTGGTTACTATCGGTTTCGCGACACTTTTACGTGATTGTGAATAACAATCTTGAAACAATATTGTATTGTTGCAGACGACGATGTCTCAAAATAGCAACAATAACGCTGCACCAACACAGACGGTGACAACCGCTTAGCCTCCGGCTCTGGTTTCAAGTATGGCAATGTCTCATGGAGAAAGGCCAGAAAAATTCAATGGGACAGATTTCAAGCGTTGGCAACAGAAGATGTTGTTCTATCTGACGACATTAGGGCTCGCCAAATATCTAACCGAAGATGCTCCTGAAGTTGGCGAACTCGAACCCGATGCAGTCAAAGTAGAGGCTGCAACTGTCTGGAAAAATTCAGATTTTATATGTAAAAACTATATTCTAAATGGTCTGGATAATAGCCTCTATAATGTTTATTGTACTGTTGCAAGATCCAAGGAACTCTAGACAGTCTTGGACAGAAAGTACAAAACTGAAGATGCAGGCATGAAGAAATTCATCGCTGGCAAATTTCTCGACTTCAAAATGGTAGATTCAAAGACTGTGATCAACCAGACTCAAGAATTACAAGTGATCATCCGTCAACTACATGATGAAGGGATGACACTAAGAGAATCTTTCCAAGTCGCCGCAACCATTGAGAAACTTCCTCCATCTTGGAAGGACTTCAAAAACTATCTTAAGCATAAGCGTAAGGAAATGACAATGGAAGAACTCATAGTTCATTTGCGGATTGAGGAAGATAATAGGATTTCCGAGAAAAAGATTTCTTCGAATATGGCTGCCAAAGCAAATGTTGTTGAGTCAGATAACCCTAACAAGAGAAAACGTGAAAATGCGCCTAAGAAGTTGAAGAAGAAATTTTAGGGTTCTTGTCATAACTGTGGAAAGAAGGGGCACAAAGCAGCCGAATGTCGCGCTCCCAAAAAGAAGAAATCAGAAGCAAATATGGCTGAAGTTGCAGATGGCATTTCTGATATGGATTTATGTGCAGTAATATCAGAATGCAACCTTGTTGGTAACTCAAAGGAATGGTTCGTAGACACAGGAGCCACTCGACACATATGTGCTAATAAGTGGATGTTTACGACCTATAAAACTACAACTGATGATGAACAACTTTTCATGGGAAATTCATCTGCATCAAAGGTAGAAGGAAAAGGAAAAGTTGTGCTGAAACTAACTTCTGGAAAGGAACTAACTTTAAGTGACGTTCTCCATGTTCCAGACATTCGAAAGAACCTGATTTTAGGGTCCTTGCTTAGCAAGCATGGTTTTAAATTAACCTTTGTGGCTGATAAGTTTGTATTATCAAAGAATGGAGTGTATGTAGGAAGAGGATATGTGTGTGATGGTTTATTCAAAGCAAATGTAACCACTATTGTACCAAACAATGATATGAATAAAAGTGAATCTTCTGCTTATATTGTTGACTCCTCTAATATATGGCATTCTAGATTAGGGCATGTGAATTTTGATACACTGCGAAAAATGATTAATCTAGAATTTATACCAAAATGCGATATAGACTCCAATTATAAATGTCGAATTTGTGCAGAAGCAAAATTGACAAGAACCTCGTTTCATCATGTTGAACGAGAAACTGAACCTCTAGACCTTATACACACTGATGTATGTGACTTGAAAATGTGTCAAACAAGAGGTGGAAAAAGGTATTTCATTACATTCATTGATGATTGTACTAGATACTGTTATGTATATCTCCTTAGAAGCAAGGATGAAGCATTCGACATGTTTAAACAGTATAAAGCCGAAGTTGAGAATCAACTCAATAGGAAAATTAAAGCTTTAAGAAGTGATAGAGGAGGAGAATATGAATTTCCATTTGAGGAATTCTGCGCTGAGCATGGTATTATACACCAAACTACAGCACCATATTCACCTCAATCCAACGGTATAGCCAAACGGAAAAGTAGAACTCTTAAAGAAATGATGAATGCTTTACTAATCAGTTCTGGCTTACCAAATAATTTGTGGGGAGAAGCTATTCTTTCGGCAAATCATATTTTAAATAAAATACCAAGAAAGAAAACATCAAAGTCTCCTCATGAACTTTGTAAAAATAGACCGGCATCCTACAAATACTTAAAAGTGTGGGGGTGTCTTGCCAAAGTAGAAATACCTAAACCAAAGAAGGTCAAAATTGGACCAAAAACAATTGATTGTGTATTCATTGGATATGCACAAAATAGTGCTGCTTATCGATTTTTAGTACACAAATCAGAAATTGATGATATTCATGAAAATACCATCATAGAGTCGAGAAATGCTAGATTTTTCGAACATATATTCCCTTTGAAGCAGGGTATTGACAATTATGCTCAAAAGAGACCAAGGGAAGATGAATTTACTGATTCTCTTGAAAATGATGAGCAAAATAACCTTCGGCAAAATAGTGCTGATCAACAAGTGGAGGAACCTAGAAGAAGCAAAAAGGTCAAGGACCTCAAGAACTTTTGGACCACATTTCTACAAATTTATGTTAGAAGATGATCCATTAACCTACAAACAAGCTATGTCCTCCAGCGATGCCCCTTACTGGAAAGAGGCCATTAACAGTGAGATAGAATCCATCATGGCTAACCACACATGGGAGTTAGTTGATTTACCTCAAGGATGCAAAACCTTAGGTAATAAATGGATATTCAAAAAGAAATTGAAACCTGATGGTTCAATAGACAAGTACAAAGCTCGTCTTGTAGTCCAAGGATTCAGACAAAAGGAAGATCTGGACTATTTTGATACATATTCACCAGTAACAAGGATAACATCGATAAGGATGCTTATTGCAATTGCGTCCATACTTGATTTAGAAATACATCAAATGGATGTTAAAACTGCATTTTTGAATGGTGAACTAGAGGAAGAAATATATATGAAGCAACCCGAAGGGTTTATGAGCTTTGGAAATGAGAATAAAGTGTGCAAATTAGTAAAATCGCTTTATGGCCTTAAACAAGCTCCAAAACAATGGCATAAGAAGTTTGATGAAACTATGTTATCAAACGGATTCACAATATATGAATCAGATAAATGTGTCTATATAAAACAAGCACATATTGAGTATGTCATTGTTTTTCTTTATGTTGATGACTTGTTGATCCTAGGTAATAACAAGGCCATAATAACATCTACAAAGAATATGTTGTCCTCTAGATTCGATATGAAAGACCTAGGACCGGCTGATGTGATATTGGGTGTCAAAATTTTGAGAACACCACAAGGATATGCATTATCCCAATCACATTACATCGCCAAGATACTTGAAAAATTCAAGCAATATAATATTACTATTGCAAAAACACCAGTAGATATGACCCAGAATTGGGTAAAGAACACTAGTGATGGTATCTACCAGCTTGAATACTCTCGTATACTAGGAAGTATCATGTATGTTATGAACTACACTAGGCCAGATATCGCATACGCTGTAAGTAAGCTGAGTAGATTTACCAGCAATCCTGGTAAACATCATTGGAAAGCGATAATCAGAGTTCTAGGATACCTAAAGTATACGCAGAACTATGGTTTACAGTATACAAACTATCCTTCAACAGTGGAAGGATACAGTGATGCCAATTGGATAACTGGATCACATGATACAAAGTCTACAAGCGGATATGTGTTCACATTAGGAAATGGAGCAATATCATGGAAATCATCCAAACAGACTTGTATAGCTAGATCTACGATGGAATCGGAGTTTATTGCACTAGATAAGACTGCAGAAGAAGCAGACTGGCTTCGAAGTTTCTTGGAAGATATTCCAAATTGGAGCAAACCTGTGCCTCCAATATGTATACATTGTGATAGTCAATCAGCTATTGGAAGAGCTAATAGTACATTATACAATGGTAAATCTAGGCATATTCGTCATAGACATAAGACAATAAGACCACTTCTCTCTAATGGAGTTATCACTATAGACTACATAAAGTCTAAAGATAACATAGCGGATCCACTAACAAAAGGCTTGCCAAGAGAGAAAGTTCAAACCTTATCGATGGGAATGGGGTTAAGGCCCATAGAATAAAAGTTTTTCTAAAATGGAAACCCTACCTAGTTGACTGGAGATTCCAAGATCTAGGTTCAAAGGGACAACTAAGTTTAAGAGAAACTTGGTAGCACTGTTAATCACAAACCATTCCTATGATAAGTCAGTGCATTACTTGTTTGAAAATAGGATAAGTATTAATACTTTTAATGATGTCTGTACTTGGGGTATTGGAAATAACCATTACAGAATCACCTACGTAAGTGTGAAGGCGCCGCTTCAAGGAGAATTGTAAGGCCGATTCTCTAAAACACTTATGAGACTAGGCAGGTGTTCATGGCTAAAACGAACACAAACAGAGAACGAAGGATTATAAGAAACATTTATCGTGTGTTATCTATTTTAGAATTACACAAAAGGCTTACAGTTCAAGGACCTTCTAAGTCTACTGATTCGCCTGTAATTCAAATAGGTAATCACTAGAAAAAGTTCAAGGTCAAAGTGCTACTTTAAACCGATACGATAAATATCTCATGAAACTAAGAACAACTACTCATTCATGTGGGGGATTGTTAGAATAATGAATGATGTAGAGAGAGGAAGAGGGATATTGGGTATTGAGTGAAAATCAAAGTCCCACATTGTAGGATTCTTGTGCCAACACCTATATATATACTAATACCCACTATACCTTATCAAAACAAAGAGAGAATGAAGCTTGGGCTTGTGTGCATGAAGGCTTGGCATATGTATTGATAATTAATATTAAAATGTCAAAGATTTGGCCTTGGGCCTTGGGGCTCTTGGGGTCTCGTGATTAGATGAGCCGCCGTCTGCTACATGGGCCTGCTGCGCTAATTTTGGTTCGAACGTGTCTATTCACACAGACGCGTCCATTTCCCTCCAGCGCAACCAGTTCCAGGGGCACGCGTTCGTACGGATGCGGGTTAAAGGGTCGCAACCTTTCCAGCAGTCACGACCGCTCCGAATAGGCACCTCCTCCAGCCTATAAATAGGCGGCCAGAATATGAAAAAAACAAAAATTCTCTCTCCCAAATTCGGTTCCTTCTTCCTCTAAGACCTCTGTTCTAGTGTTATAATCTCTTCAGTTTGTCGGCGCTCCGTCTGCAACCGCGGGGCTGGTCCGTTTCATCCTGGGAAGCAAATTTCTAACAACCGTAAAACTACTACGGCGGCAATATTGTTTCAAGGAAACAGATTCTCTCTGGACTCGGTGATGTAGCTCAGGCCAGGAATGAAGGCATAAGTCGTACGCGACTTATGGAAGGGACTATGAGTCGTGACCGACCTAAAAAGAATACCACCGAGTTAAGATTGGGTGAGCAATGTTGGGAGAATGAAGTTCTAGGTCGCAGCCGACTTATGGAAGGATGCTCGCGACCTAATGAAGATGATAAGTCATCCCAGCGACTTAGTATAACTCGGCAGCGAGTTAACTCGAGTTCGCGACCTAACGAAGGCGCTAAGTCGTCCCAGCGACCTAGTATAACTCGGCAGCGAGTTAACTCGAGTTCGCGACCTAACGAAGGGGCTAAGTCGTCTGAACGACCTATGGAGCTACGCGGTGAAGAGGCAGAACAATTTGATGAAGTGTTAGGTCGTGAAAGACCTAACGAATCAATGGATAGATCGGAGAAGACTGGAGGCGTGGATCTTCTCTGCCGACTTAATCTCAGCTGTTGATTTCTTAAGTCGTTGATGCCGCTTATTCTTAAGTCGCGCGAAGCCTGGTGCGTTGATTCGGCTGCGAGTTAATCTCCACCACTGGTATCTTAAGTCGCCGCATGGTTTAAGTCGCTGAAGACAAGTGTTGAAGCTGTCTGTCTTAAGTCGTCCTCGTGTTAGGTCGTAGGTCGTTGCCGACCTAAGTACTTGTATTTTCTTTGATGTTTTTGTCTGTATTTGTTAAGTCGCTGAAGGCTTGTAATATTGTAACTGTTGAGTCGGAGTCTTTGTTAAGTCGTAGGTCGTAAGCTGTAACTCGGAACCGACTTAGTACTTGTAATATTTTTGTTGTTTTTTTGTGTGAATTGTAAAATGCCTATAAATAGGCCGAGACTCTCATTTGTAAAGGTTGTTGAATATTGAATAAAATTCTCTTTTGTTAGCTTTGTGCTTTCAATTTCCATTGGTAGTCGAGTGTATCTCCTATCTCCACTTACGTCATTCGAGCGCGCTCGAATCATCGTTTGCTGAAGCCGATTCACGGAATCTTGTGCGCAAGATCAACGTTGAAGAATCGTAGATCTCTTTCCCGGTATCTTCGGATCAACGAGTCAGAGATAGCTGGAGTTCGGTATCTTCGGATCAACGAATTCAAGCATTTCAGTATCCATCAATCCACAGATTGCTATTTACGTCGATTGAAGATCGTTTTGAGATATCCGCTGCGTCAGTTTGGTATCAGAGCTTGTTTTAGCCAATCATAGCTAAATCGAGTCTTGGAGCCGAGAATTTGAAGTGTTGAAGTTGTGTTCATCGTGTTCATCATATTTTGCAACAAAGTTGGAGTTTTCGATCCATTTCATTTTGGATCAAAGTTCGAAAGGTGTTTGAAGCTTGAAGTGTGAATTTGTTGAAGTGTTTGTGAAGTATTCAATCATGCCGCCAAGACGAGTTCAACGTCATCGCAATATTAATGCTTTGTACGGAAGAGAAGAGGCCGATGAAATGGAGCAACGAATCAACGAGAATTTCAATGAGAAGCTTACTGAAGGGATTGGTCGATTAGAGAGGATGATGTTGGAGATGAGTCAAAATCAGAGAAGAGTATCACCTGAATCGAGCCATGGAAGAAGTAGAGTTTCACCACATTCTAATCGGGAGAGAAGTGTTGATAGTGATCATAGAAGCGTGGATCGAGATCGTGATAGAAATGTGACTGATCGAGATCGGAGGAATGTGGATCGTAGGAATGTTGGTGGAAGACGTGATGGTGGTAGAGATGTTGGTGGTCAGGATCGACATCGATATACATCGGATTGTGAAGAAGAGTATGAGGGTGGTAGTGTTCATGGACGAGGACGTGGACGAGGAAGGAATCAGTCGGAATACGATCACAAGTGGGAATCGGGAATGAAAACTGAAATTCCTGAATTCAAAGGTGGTATTCAAGCCGAAGAGTTTTTGGATTGGATGGCTAATGTTGAAGAAATTTTTGATTTCAAAGAAGTTCCAGAACGTCGCAGAGTGAAGTTGGTTGCTACGAGGTTGAGGGGTAGAGCTTTGGCATGGTGGCAGCAAACTAAACTTACACGTGAACGAATGGGGAAGTCAAAAGTTGAATCTTGGGAGAAGATGAAGAAATTGATGAAAGCAACGTTCTTACCTTACAATTATCAATCTTTGATGTATCAACGTTTGCAGAACTTGAGGCAGGGCACAAAGACTGTTAATGATTACGCAGATGAGTTTTATCAGCTTATTGCAAGGAATGATATTATGGAAACGGAAGAGCAGCTGACATCTAGATTCATTGGGGGATTGAGAATGCAGATTCAGGATATGGTTAATATGTTCGATCCAAGATCTGTGGCGGAAGCACATCAGAAAGCGTTGGCTTGGGAGAAGCAGGGACGACGAGGAGGTGGTGTGTTTACGAATTCCAATAATCAAGTGAAGGGTGTTGGTGGAAGTTCTAATGTGTCTAAACCTATCAGTAAACCAGTGGTGAAGGAGGTTGAGAAGGCAAAGGTTAACAACGGTTTCAAATGTTACAACTGTCAGGAGTTGGGTCATAAAAGCAATGAGTGTCCAAAGCCAAAGAAGAGAGCAATGATTGCTGAGGTTGAGGATGAGGATGAAGAAGCTGAATGCTCTAATTCTTTACCAGTTGAGGAGGAAGACTTACTGTCGGGAGATGACGGGTATGCATTGATGATGAGGAGAAGTTGTTTAACACCGAAGCAAGAGGAGGAAAGTAGTTGGTTGAGAAACAATATCTTTCAATCTACATGCACTATTCTGGGAAGAGTTTGTAAATTTGTTATTGATGCTGGGAGTTGTGATAATATTATCTCTACAGAAGCAGTGAAGAAGTTGGAGTTGAAAACCGAGAAACATCCTAAACCGTACAAGTTAGCTTGGTTGAGGAAGGGTGGTGAAGTGAAAGTTGGACGTAGAGCTTGTGTGAAGTTTTCAATTGGGCAGAAATACAAAGATGAAATCTGGTGTGACGTCGTAGATATGGACGTTTGTCATTTGTTGCTGGGGAGACCGTGGCAGTTTGATAGAGCAGTACAACATGATGGACGGACCAACAGTTACAGTTTCATGTTCGAAGGTACAAAGATTACTCTGGTTCCGAAGAAACGCCAACAGGAAGAAAACAAAGTGGAGGAAATCGAAGAGCTGAAAACTCTATTGACTTTGAAGGAGTTTGTTAAAGAAGTTGAAGAAGAGACGGAAGTATTCTTGTTGATTGGACGAGAAAGCAGTGAAGAGGTTGAAATTCCAGAAGAAGTTAAACCAGTTCTGAAAGAATTTGACGATGTATTTCCAGAGGAGTTACCAACGGAGTTGCCACCGTTGAGGGATATACAACATCAGATAGATCTTGTTCCCGGTGCTGTATTGCCACACAGACCACATTATCAAATGAGTCCGAAGGAACATGAAGAATTGCGGAGGCAGGTAGAGGAATTGCTTGAACATGGGCGTGTGCAGGAGAGTCTGAGTCCTTGTGCTGTACCAGCTTTATTGGTACCCAAGAAGGATGGGACATGGAGAATGTGCACTGACAGTCGAGCATTGAATAAGATTACCGTGAGATATAGATTTCCAATGCCGAGGTTGGATGACTTGTTGGATCAAATAAGTGGAGCTACTATCTTTTCGAAGATTGATTTGAAGAGTGGATATCATCAAATTCGTATCAGACCAGGAGATGAGTGGAAGACTGCTTTTAAAACCAGGGAGGGTCTATACGAATGGTTAGTCATGCCATTTGGTTTATCCAATGCACCAAGTACTTTCATGAAGGTGATGAATCAAATTTTTCGACCGTTCATTGGGAAATTCGTGGTGGTGTATTTCGATGATATTCTTATTTACAGTGGGAGTCCAGAGGAACATTTGAATCATCTTAGAGAAGTGCTGATGGTATTGCGACAAGAACAATTCTATGCTGCAACGAAGAAGTGCGTGTTCATGACGCATAGCGTGTTATTTCTGGGGTATGTTGTTTCAGAAAAAGGAATACAGGTTGACCAAAGTAAAGTTGAGGCGATCAGAAATTGGCCGCAGCCCAAGACGATAACGGAAGTTCGTAGTTTTCATGGGTTGGCTTCATTTTATCGAAGGTTTATTCCACACTTTAGTAGTGTGATGGCGCCTGTTATAGATTGCATGAAAGGTAAACAGTTTGCATGGACGGAGGAAGCCGAGGTTGCTTTTGAACGAATCAAAGATCTTTTGACCTCTGCACCAATTCTAGTGCTACCTGATTTTCAGTTGGTGTTTGAACTACATACTGATGCATCCAAGGTTGGGATTGGAGGGGTGTTGAGTCAGAAGGGGCGTCCTATTGCATATTTCAGTGAGAAGTTGTCAGGAGCGAAGATGCGATACAGTACATATGATGTGGAGTTTTATGCTGTTGTGCAATCTATTAAACACTGGAGACACTATCTATTTCAGAAGGAGTTTGTTCTTTACACTGATCATGAAGCATTGAAGCATTTGCAAGGGCAAGACAAGATTTCAGTGAGACATGCATCGTGGATTGCATATCTGCAACAGTTTACTTTTGTTGTTAAACACAAGTCAGGGGTGACAAATCGTGTGGCTGATGCTTTGAGTAAGAGGAGTCATTTGTTGACTACGCTGAAAGTTGAAGTGGCGGGGTTTGAAATGTTGCCGGAATTATTTGTTGAAGATCCTTACTTCATGAAGTTTGTTGATAAAGTTAAGGAGGGAAAGACGGATGAGTTTCTGATGGTAGATGGTTTTCTTTTTAAAGGAAGTCGATTGTGCATCCCGGAGGGTAGTCTGAGAATGAAGATTATCAAGGAGTTACACGAAGAGGGACATGTTGGGAGAGACCGTACCTTGCAGTTGATTTCACAGTCCTACTTTTGGCCATCAATGAGGAAAGAGGTGGAAAGGTTTGTGGAAAGGTGTCATATTTGTCAGGTTTCAAAGGGAACAGCGACGAATGCGGGGCTATATATGCCGTTACCGGTGCCTACCAAACCATGGGTTGATATCAGCATGGACTTTGTGGTGGGATTGCCGAGAACGCAGCGTGGTAATGATTCCATTTATGTGGTGGTTGACAGATTTTCGAAGATGGCACACTTTATTGCTTGTAAGAAAACGGCAGATGCTGTTCATGTTGCTCAGTTGTTTTTCAAGGAGATCTATCGACTTCATGGATTGCCAGAATCTATTGTGTCAGATAGAGATACTCGATTTCTGAGTCACTTTTGGTTGAGTTTGTGGAAAATGGTGGGAACAAAGGTGAAGTTTAGTAGTGCTTATCATCCGCAAACTGATGGACAAACGGAGGTGGTTAATCGATCGTTGGGAAACTTGTTGAGGTGTCTTGTTCAAGATAATCTAAAGAGTTGGGATGTGAAGTTATGCCAGGCAGAATTTGCTCATAATCATGCTGTGAATCGAAGTACTGGGTTCAGTCCATTCCAGATTGTCTATTCGAGCTTACCGAAAGGACCGTTGGATTTAACTGCGATACCACATTCAAAGGGGACAATTAAGAAAGCCGCTGATTTTGTTGAAGGGCTGACGGAGTGTCATAAAATCGTTCAAGAATGATTAGAAAAAGCAAATGAGAAGTATAAACAGTCTGCAGATTTGAAACGACGAAATGTTGAGTTTAATGAAGGTGATCTGGTTTATGCAGTATTAACGAAAGATCGTTTTCCAGTAGGCGCTTATAACAAGTTGAAAGCTAGGAAAATTGGTCCGGTGGAAGTTGTGAAACGAATCAATGAAAATGCTTATAAACTGAAGCTGCCAGATGATGTGTATACGTCTGATGTATTCAACGTTAAGCATCTCGTACCATATCATGGGAATGAGTTTGTTGGGGATGAAGAGTGTGCAAATTCGAGGTCGAATTTCTCTCAACCTTGGGAGGATGATGTAGCTCAGGCCAGGAATGAAGGCATAAGTCGTACGCGACTTATGGAAGGGACTATGAGTCGTGATCGACCTAAAAAGAATACCACCGAGTTAAGATTGGGTGAGCAATGTTGGGAGAATGAAGTTCTAGGTCGCAGCCGACTTATGGAAGGATGCTCGCGACCTAATGAAGATGATAAGTCGTCCCAGCGACTTAGTATAACTCGGCAGCGAGTTAACTCGAGTTCGCGACCTAACGAAGGCGCTAAGTCGTCCCAGCGACCTAGTATAACTCGGCAGCGAGTTAACTCGAGTTCGCGACCTAACGAAGGGGCTAAGTCGTCTGAACGACCTATGGAGCTACGCGGTGAAGAGGCAGAACAATTTGATGAAGTGTTAGGTCGTGAACGACCTAACGAATCAATGGATAGATCGGAGAAGACTGGAGGCGTGGATCTTCTCTGCCGACTTAATCTCAGCTGTTGATTTCTTAAGTCGTTGATGCCGCTTATTCTTAAGTCGCGCGAAGCCTGGTGCGTTGATTCGGCTGCGAGTTAATCTCCACCACTGGTTTCTTAAGTCGCCGCATGGTTTAAGTCGCTGAAGACAAGTGTTGAAGCTGTCTGTCTTAAGTCGTCCTCGTGTTAGGTCGTAGGTCGTTGCCTACCTAAGTACTTGTATTTTCTTTGATGTTTTTGTCTGTATTTGTTAAGTCGCTGAAGGCTTGTAATATTGTAACTGTTGAGTCGGAGTCTTTGTTAAGTCGTAGGTCGTTATCCATTCTCTTTAATATACAATCCCGATTGGAGAAATTATCCTAGCTTCATTTGGAACCAAAACAATTCGAAGACAAATTTGGTTCAACTATCCTTTCAAGCATTTCCAAATAATACTTCAAATCCTCCTTTTCAACCAAATAAATTTCAACAAACTTTGCACCATATTTTTAAAACCAAGCACTACAATCTTTCATTCCTCAAGATGACAAACACTTATTAACACTCGAAAAAAGTCTTGAATCTTTAGCGAAAGCGACCACTCAAAATCTTCAATCGAACAACAATTTGCAAAACCTGCTAACCTAGTACATGCAAAATACAAGTCAACCAATCTCTAAACTCGAAATGAAAATGAGTCAATTAGTCACTATTGTGAGTGAGAGAGAAAGAGGCATGTTTCTAGCAAACCCATCACGAACCCTTGGAATTTAGGCATTACTTCAAGCCAATCTCATGTGGTCTAAGGTAGTCAAATTAACCAATCTCATAGGAATGCTATCACCACTTTGCAATCCAATAAGAAAATTGACAACCAAGTTGTCAATCCTAACGAATTACTATAAATTTCTTCTAAATCTCCAATACCCTCGAATGAGTCCATCCAGAACATTAAGACAAATTTTTAATCTCATCCTTCACCAACTCAAGTAGACCGACCTACTAAGTTGAGAGCTCCATTTCCCCATTGATTTCATGCTAAGAAACATTAGAAACAAAATAAAAAGGTGTTATAATATTTTAAGCAAGTTAAGGTCAACATTCCTCTTTTAGACATAATTTAATAAGTCCCAAACTATGCAAATTTTTTGAAGGACTTATGCACTCAAAGGAGACACTGAAGTGTCAAAAAATGTCTTTTAGTGGCCGGTCTAAGTGAAGTCTTGTCTCAATCTATTTCTATGAAATTCAAAGATTCCGGTTGCCCTACAATATCATGTACAATAGGATAAAAGAAACTCAATAAATGTTAGGTCTAGGTGCTAGCGTAAACTTGCTTCCATATCCATTTCACCAGCAACAAGTTTTATGTGAGCTTAAACCGACCAGAGTCATGCTACAATTAGTTGATCGTTCTATAAAGAAAGTCATAGGTGAGATTGAGGATGTGTTGATTGAAGTAGTAAAATTCATATTCTCAGTTGATTTCTTTGTCTTAGAAACACAATCTGCAATCTTTTGAGCCAAATTCCTTTGATTTTAGAATGACCCTACTTAGCCACCATGAATGCCTTGATCAATTATCGAAAGGGTTCAATGAAAATTTACTTGGTAATATGACCATAGATCTTAATATATTCAATTTAGAAAATCAATCAAATGAACCATTCGACCACACTTTGGAAGTTAGCGCAATTCATGAGAACTTTGAAAATGAAACAACTGACCTTAATAACAAATACGAGGCAGAGTACGAACCATTGTTTCAAAACATGCCAAACGAGATTGATGATCCGCTTTCCTTCGAACCTCTCACGGTTGAGTTTGAAACTCAACCGATTTCTTTGATTGAGCAACCTCCTAGGTTAGAGCTCAAACTTCTTCTTTATCACCTTTAGTATACATACTTAAGTGATAACAAAACTTTTCCCATCATAATTTCGATTGATGTTTCTCTTGAACAAGAAGCGTCTCTTCTTTTAATCATTCAAAAAACAAAGAAGAGATTGGATGGTCCATTACTAATGTTAAGGGAACTAGCCCTGCAATTGTTCAACATCACATTCACTTAATTAACAAAGCTAAGCCTACTCGTGATGTGCAACGAAGGCTTAACCCCAAAATGAAAGATGCGTTTCGAGAAGAAATTCATAAGCACGTTGATAATGGTATCATATATCCCATATCAGACAGCTCTTGGGTCAGTCCAATTCAAGTCGTACTAAAAATATTTAGCCTCACCGTTATCATGAATAACGCTAACGAACTCATTCCAACCCATACTCAAATGGGTTAGCATGTTTACATTGATTGTCGATAATGAAATGCTGCAACCCGTAAAGATCATTTACCTTTTCCTTCCATTACCAAATGGTTGAACGATTAGCCAACCATGACTTCAATTGTTTTCTTAATGGTTATTTTGGTTATAACCAAATTCTAATCGCTTTCAAAGATCAAGAAAAAAATGACTTTACCGTGTCCTTTTGGCATATTTGCTTATCGACATATGTCTTTCGGACTTTGTAATGCCATTGTGACTTTCCAAAGATGTATGGTTAGTATTTTTTGACATGATCGAATGCTTTTTAGAAGTTTTAAGGATGATTTCTCTATCTTTGGAGATTCTTTTTCCGAATGCTTACATCATCCCCAATTGTTTCTAAATCAATGCAAAAGGAAACACTTAACTTTAAATTGGGGGAAAAAGCTATTTTTGGTCAAAAAAGGCATAGTCCTCGGACATGTCATTTCAAATAAGGGCAATGAGGTGGATGAAGAAAATTTTGATGTTATTTCAAATGTACCCATTCCCAATTCATTAAGGACATTCAATCATTCTTAGAGCATGCAGTTTTTTATCGAATCTTTGTAAAGAATTTTAGTAAAATTATTAGGCCATTGACCACACTCTTAGGAAAAGACGTTCCTTTCGATTTCAATTCTGATTATGTCACTTCTTTTGAATGCCCTAAAAATGAATTGACTTTTACTCCAATCATCTGCTCGTGTATTGGGATATTTCCTTCGAGATTATGTGTTATGCTTCTAACTTTGCAGGTGGTGTTGTTCTAAGACAACGCATCAACAAATTCCTTCATGTCATTTATTATGCGAGCATGACTTTGAACGATGCTCAACTCAATTACACAACCACCAAAAAAGAGCTTCTAGCTGTAGTTTTTACATTTGAATAAGTTTAGACCTTATTTGATAGGATTGCACATCACAGTCTACACTGACCTTTCTACTCTTAGGTACATTTTTGCTAAAATGATGCTAAGTCTTGTTTGATTCTTTAGATCTTATTGCTTTAAGAATTTGAGCTTACAATCAAAGACAGAAAAGGATCCAACAATGTCAAGCCGATCATTTGTCTCGTCTTCCAAACGCACCATCTTCTTTACCCATCAGTGAGAAATTTCCCAACGAACAACCCTTTTGAATTTCCATCGATTCGTGCCGATATAGTGAACTATTTATTCACTAAGGAAACTCCTTCATTTTGGTCCAAACAAGATAAATACAAATTTATGTCCAAAGTGAAATATTTCTATTAGGACGATTCATACTTGTTTAAGTATTGTTCCGACCAAATCATTCGACGACGTTTCCCATATAGCAAAATTAAGAGTGTTCTTTCATTTTGTCATGACCAAGCTTGTGGTGGATATTTCAATCCTAAGAAAACCATAGAAAAGGTTCTCCAATATGGCTTTTATTAGACTACACTTTTAAAGACGCGTTTAAGTTTTGTAAAGTTTGTGATCGTTGTCTAATGTTAGGAAAAATCATGAAAAAAACATGATGCCATTGACCTAAATCCTAACAATTGAAATCTTTGACGTTTGGGGAATTGATTTTATGGAACTGTTTACTAACTCTTTTGGAAATCTTTATATTCTTCTTGCCGTCGATTATGTTCCAAATGGGTTGATGTCGTTCCGTGTGAAACAAATGATCATAAGTTTATTGTGAAATTCATAAAAGAAAACATCTTTTCAGGTTTGGCACACCTTGCATTATAATAAGTGATAACAGAACCTATTTTTATAATCAATCTTGCAAAGCTTTAATGAAGAAATACTCAATAACCCACAAGTTATGCACTCCTTATCATCATCAAACTTATGGTCAAGTTGAAGTTTCAAATCGACAAATCAAACAAATTTTGAAGAAAATTGTTAACAAAAATAAAAAAGAATGGTCTTAAAAATTGATAGATGCACTTTGGGCTGACTAAACTGCTTTTAAAACTAATCTTAAGACGTCCCCTTTCAGATTAGTATATGGTAAAGCGTGTCACTTACCAGTTGAGCTTGAACATAAAGCATTATGGGCAATAAAGAATATAAACCGTGATCTTGAAAAGATAGGCGAAAATAGACAACCGTAACTCTATGGATTAGAAGAGACTAGGAATGACGCGTATGAAAGTGAGAAAATTTACAAGGAAAAAATAGAACTTTTTCATGTCAAATCAATCCTAAGAAAAAAAATATCGCCAAATCAAAAAGTTCTTTTATATGACTCTCGACTTCCATTCCATGATAAATTAAAATCGAGATGGACAGGACTATACATGGTATGTACTGTTTTTACGCACGGTGCTACAAAAATAGAAAACCCTAGGGATGGACCAATTTTCAAGGTCAATGGTCATTGTTTAAACCTTACTTGGAATTGGCAAGTGACCAAGATGAGGAGCTCATGATTCTTCATGAGCCACACTATGTCTAGTAATGAATTTTAACCGTCTCTTGTAAATATGTATATATTCTTCTTCTTTAAACTCATTGTATCATGCATTGACAGTGGGGACACAGTCAAAATCAAGTGTGGAGGGGGATTCTTATGTTTATTTTGATTTTACATGGTTTTATTTTTGTATGTTCTTTCCCTTTCTATCAAAAAAAATAAATTAAACGCATAGTAATTTACTTTTGAATAAGCACGATAAAGTACGCACACAGTTTTAGTCATCGATTGAATTTTTTTGGAAATTACTTGTGTCGACGAATAATCAAAAGAAAAGTTTAAATTAAAGCAACTTTGGTGTAATTAGCATATAGGGTGATTCATAAGAGATGGTTATGAAGAGTATTATAAATTGTAGTTTCCGTTTAAAAAGTGGCTGATTTAAAGTACGTGTGTTAACATGTTTAATATTTAAAGTTAAGTGATGCTAAAATGATTTTGCATAACTCTCTCTCCAAAAAATATAACACCTAGAGTCGGGTATTCACACCTAAGTGTATACACTCATCATGCTCTATACTTTTCTCACGTAAGCTCGTAAGATAGTGCACGAATGGTATATCTGGCCTCGGTATATCGAGTTAGTTGTATGTAAATAATAATAATATTATTAATATTAACAATTTTGTTTTTACGAATAGAGAGATAGAGTAAACAATTGAAAACCAACCATTATCTTGACTCTACTAATTTGACTTGTAATACAAATAGAATTTATTTCAAATGAAGATACCACTTTGCAAACTCTGACAATCAATTAAAGAATTTATTTCATAATTGCAATATGTTATCAACTGAAACAACTAGCCAAGCTAGAGTTCAAATGTAATGAAAACTTAATTTTTGTTGGAAGTTTTGATTAGTAAAGGACTGAAATTTCCTGATAATGAAAAAGACTTGTACCTTACTATCTCATGTAAATTTAAAATTAAATTCTTCATTTTGTAAATAAAAAATTCCATTCATATCTTTCGCATCAGGAACTTTGCATATTACATTTGGATTTTGTGGGTAGTATCCACTAAAAACCCTTACGAGACAACACTCATTTTATTAGGGACACCTAGAGGTTTAACGGCTTATTGCATACGCCCAATACAATCGTGTATTCTACAAAAGTGGATTTATCTTAGTTTTACTTTATTTGAGGACGAATAAATAGATAAGTGTAGGGGCATTTGATGTACTGGTAAAAATGTATATTTTTACTCACATACTTAATCATTTCTATTAAAATAAAGAAAATATTATGGTAATTTTACATGTTTTGACCCAAATATAAAAGTGTTTTCAAATCATTATTCACTCATCTACATTTGGGCAAAATGGTAAGTTTATGTGTATGCATTAATTTTGAGAAAACTTATTTGCATATTTTAAATTTATTTTGTAGGAAATTGAGTGCAAATTGGAAGAAGCTTCATGGATTTATATATGCAAATGTTTTGAAATCCAAAAGAAAGAAGAAAAGTAAGAGTTAATTCTTTATGTAAGAGCCCATCTACCCACATGCAAATGGACTACAATTAAAAGAAAAGCACATTTAGCTGAAATTAATTAATCATTATGGTTAATTCTTTCAATTAATCATTAATGATTATTTCTTCCTTATAACCATGGTCCATTTGCATGTAAGTAGGTGGGCTCTTCCATGAAGAATTAATTATTTGTTTTTTTTCTTTCTTTTGGCTTACAAAACTTATGCATGCATTTTCCAATTTGCACTCAATTTCCAATAAAATAAAATTAAAATGTGCAAATAAATTTTCTCAAAATTAATGCGTATGCACATAATTTCCGTTTTGCCCAAATATAGATAAGTGAATAATGATTTGAAAACACTTTTATATTTTGGTCAAAACATGTAAAAATATCCTAATATGTCCTTTATTTTAATACAAACGATTAAGTATGAGAGTAAAAATTTAATTTTTTACGTGTACATTAAATAGACATTAGATAATAATATAAAAGTCTCGGTCACCATCAGGAAATTTGAGCCCTTAACCAAAATTTTGAATGAAAATTATGTTTTCATAACATTTGAACTCCATCTTAGCTAGTTGTTTCCGTTTATAATATAGTGCGACTATGAAATAAATTCTTAAATTGATTGTAAGAGTTTGCAAAGTGGTATCTTCATTTCTTTTTATATAACAAGTCAAATCAGTAAAGTCAAGATAATGCTTGGGTTTCAATTGCTTACTCTCTCTTTCTCCATTTAAAATTCTTTTACATTAATATTAACATTGTTATTATTTACATACTTCTAACTCAGAATACCGAGTACGGGTATACTATCTGTGCACTGCCATGCAGGCTTAAGTGAGAATAGTACAGAGCGTGGTGGGTGTACACACTTATGTGTGGACACCTGACTCTAGGTGTTTATTATATATTTTATGTTTCTTTAAGGAGAGAGAGTTATGCAAAATCATCTTAGCACTACTTAACTTTGAAGATTAAAAATGTTAATGCACGTACTTTAAATCAACCACTTTTTAAACAAAGATTACAATTAAGAATAGACTTCATAACCATCTCCTATGAATCACCTTATATACTAGTTACACCATAGTTGCTTGTAATTTAAACTTTTTTTTATTGTTCATTGAGGCAAGTAATTACCTAAAATTTCAATCCAATAACCAAAACTGTATGCTTACTTTATCATGCCTATTCAGAAGTAAATTAATTTCAATTTTTTGGAATGAAAGGGAAAGAAAATGCAAAAATCAAACCGTGTAAAATCAAAATAAACATGAGACCCCACACACTTGATTTTGACTGTGTCCCGACAGTCAATGCATGATATAATGAGTATAAAAGAGAAGAATATATACATATTTAAAAGAGAGGGTTAAAATTCCCTACTAGACGTGTGGCTCATGAAAAATCATGAGCTCCTCCTCTTGGTCACTCGTCAATTCCAAGTAAGGCTTTAAACGATGACTATTGACCTTGAAAATCGATCCATCCGTAGGGTTTTCTATTTCTATAGCACCGTGTGGATATGGTCCTGTCCATCTCAATTTTAATTTACCAAGGAATAAATGAAGTCGAGAACGATACAAAAAGTACTTTTTGATTTGGCCAAAAAGTTTTTTCAGGATTGACTTGTCATGAAAATCTTTTGTTTTTTCATTGTAAAATTTCGCATTTTCTTACGCATCTTTCCTAATCTCTTCTAATTCATTGAGTTGCAATTTTCTATTTTTGCCAGCCTTTTTAAGATCAAAATTTATGTTTTATATTATCCATAATTCTTTATGTTCAAGCTCGACTAGCAAGTGACACTATTTACCATATACTAATCTAAAAGAGGATATCTCTAGATTAGTTTTAAAAGTAGTTCTATAAGCCCAAAGAGCATCTATCAATTTTTAGACCAATCTTTCCAGTTTTTGTGGATGGTTTCTATAGAATTTGATTTATTTACTGATTTGACATCTCAACTTGACCATAGGTTTGTGGATGATAAGGGGTGGATAACTTGTGGGTTATTGAATATTTCCACATTGAAGTTTCGAATGATCGATTACAAAAGTGTGTTCCATTATCACTAATTATTGTGCGAGGTGTACCAAACCTAGAAAAGATATTTTCTTTAAAGAAACTTCACAATAATTTTGTGGTCATTATTTTTACATAGAACAACTTCAACCCATTTTGAAACATAATTGACGGCAAGAAGAATATAAAGATTTCCAAAATAGTAAGGAAACGGTCCCATAAAGCCAATTCCTTAAACGTCAGAGATTTCAATCGTTAGAATTGGGGTCAATAGCATCATGTTTCTTTTCTTGATTTTTCCTAACATTTGACAATGATCACAAGCTATAAAAACTTGAATGCATTTTTGAAAAGTGTAGGTCAATAAAAGCCACATTGGAGCACCTCTTCCATGGTTTTCTTAGGGCCAAAATTTCAACCACCAACTTGATTGTGAAAAAAATGAAAGAACACTCTTGATTTCGCTATCCGGAATACATCGTCGAATGATTTGCTTGGAACAATACTTAAATAAGTATGGATCATCCCAATAGATATATCACATGTAATAACCCTATATTTTGTGATTATTTTAATTGTATATTTTGGTTATTTTAATTGATTTCCTTATTTATAAACTTTATTTTATTTATTAAAATGAATAAATTTTGTTATTTTAAATATAAATTTTGATTTTGATGTGAATTAGAATTCGAAACATGACTAAAAAGAATATTTTCCAGAAAAGTGAATTTTGGTCAATATGGTCAAAATTTGACTTTTAATTCAGAAATTTGAAAGTTTGAAAATTTGAATTTTTTTCTTTTATTATGAAATTAAATAAAATTTTAAGAATAATGCTTTTCGTTTCGTTAAAATCCGATTTATAATGTGAAAGTTATGCCTTTTTCAATATTGAGTGTAATTTGTTGTATTTAACAAAATTGTTTATTTTAAATTATATAAATAATATTTTTATTTGGTCATGTAATGTTCAAATTTTTGTTTATATGGGTAAAATAACATGTTATGTATATATTTTGGTTTTAAAACATTTTTCAAAATGTAATTGACATTTTCCAAAGTCAGTTGTATTCTGTTTATAATTTCTAATTTCTAGTTTCATTTAATTAAAGAATTTTTTTGTTTATTTTCTAATTTCTTAAGACTTTATTTTATTTTAATTTACACTTCATTTTATTCAGAATTTTTTTTATTTTTTTTTTCTTGACTTTTATTGGTTAGAAGTAAAGTTGTAATTTTTCTAAAACTAGTGATATTCTATTTGTAATTTTTAAGTCCTGTTTTGAATTTTTAAGCAATTTATTTAATTCTTTTTCTATTTGATTTAAATTTAATTATTTATTTTCATTTTATTTTACTTTGTTTCAGTATTAAAACTCATTTTACTAAATTATCATTGGTTTTTATTTAATTAAAAAGAATGGAAATTTGAAGAGACAAAAGGTTTCAAAACAATGACTTTTGGGTTGCTAGACTTTTCAAATCATTGGCCGTTCCTTTCTAATTGATAGCCGTGAGTTCCTTAACTCATTTTCACGTGAAAACACCTCCTTTTCACTTCATTTTCACAGCACTTCAGATCTGAGAAAAATTAGTAATGTCTTCTTCTTCTTTTTCCACTTTTTCCCTTCATTTTATTGAATTTTCTATTAAAATTTGCCTTGCTTCTTCATAGTGTTGATCGGCCATAGCCTCTCCACCACCTCCACGACCAGCACCACCACCATCCACAGCCACATCACCCTCCTCTCCATTTGTCTTGACCAGGTTGTGACCATCACTTGAAGGTAGCACCATAAAAAATCCACACAAACATTGCAAAACTCCTTAAACCAATGCCTAGCCACCTTAGCACCTTCACCACCACCATAGTTCACCTTGGCCACCCCTTAGCCGCCACCACCTGCTCCTCCACCACCTCTGGCCTCTGCTCCAGCCACCACCAGACCTGCTCATGCCAAGGCCGAGCCCAATCCATGTAAGGCCAAGCCTTGTTGTTACACCCAAACACTCTTTTGTTGCCTTGACCATTTGCATTCCTACCTTGTAACTCCCCTCCATGTTCATGCTTGTAGCCTTACCTTTTCCAGACCCATACCTAATCCAAACCAAGTACAAACCTGACCTAATTGATCCCCTAGGCCATGCAAACAAATAGAGAAAGCATGGCAAAAGATTTGGCATTCGTATCTCTCTTTATTTAAAAGTTATTTCATTTCTAGTGTATTGAAATTTATGGTTCGCTTTGATTTTTGTTTGGGTTATAACACAAGATCTATATCATTGGATTTTCTCTCCACACTCAAATTGTATTAGAGTTGTCGTGCCCTCGTAATCTTTGTGTTGTGAGCTTTGTTGGCAAATCTCCAGCTTAACAGGTGAGTTATTCTCACCAGACAATATGTACATATATAACTAGTGAATTGACCCCTTTTGAATCTGTAAAATGCATTATCATGTTACACTTGCTATGTTATGATTTTATGATGTTCACCCATGCTTAAACACCTATTATATTATATGTTACTGTTATATTATGCTGTTCTATTATTTTTATCAGTTTATCACACTGCAAGTTCCCTTTAGATTAAAATCACTATGGGTTGAAATGATACATACCCGAACGGACTTTAGAATAGGAGAAAATCATTATGGGCTGAAATGATAGGCCTGAATGATTTTCAATTATTTTTTCATCTCCTTGGGATTGCGGGTTTGAAATGATCAAACCCGAGTTTTCTTTGTAAATTACAGGTTGAAATGATATATTACCTGTATCACTTTACCTAGACTAGAAATGAAATACAGACCCGTAGTTAAAATATGTTTTATAAATTTTTTTAAAAATATTTTTAAAATGTAAATATTATGATATTTTGATTTAAACTAAATAAAAATGATTTTTGTAAAGCATTATTGATTTTCTGAAAATTTATAAGTGAAATAAATTAATGGTAAAATTAGAAAATTTGAAATGTAAGTTATTTTGGGAAATTTTAATTTGGTGATAATTGGAATTTAAATTAAATGTGAAATGTGATAAATTCATGATAATTTGGATTAAAGTGAATTTAAATGATTTTTATATTATATTAATGATTTTGAATAAAGTTAAAATGTGAAATGAATGAATATTTAAGTTGAAATTTTGAAATATAACTAAAATTGGAAATTTGTGAATTTGGCTTAAAAGTGAATTTTAAGTTAAGTAAATAAAAAATGGAATTAAGTTATATTTGAAAATTTAAACTTAAGTGTTAAGTTAATTTAATTTAATGAATTTATAATTTAATATTGGAATTTAATAAGTGAATTATTATTAAATTTTGATTTTTGAATGGAGGTTTAACTTTATAAAATCATGAATATAAGGGTATTTGAATGATTGTTTTAAAAGTGAAATTATATGATTTTTTTAAGTTAAAAATGATTTATATAAGAATATAATTGTTTGTGAAATTATACTAAATATTTGAAGTTAATTAACTGCATTTCTGAAATGCTATTAATTCTAATGTAAATGATAATACAACATTTGTAAAGGCTGTAGTTGATAATAATGAACAAAATGGCTAAATTTAATTAAAGGCTATTATAGCATTTTTGTAAATGTTATAATGGTTGAATTTAACTAAGTTTATTTGAAACTAATGTAACCCTATTACAGCATTTTAAATGCTGTCTTTTGTTAAATTGAACTGTTTTAAATGTGACTTTCCGTAGCATTTTTTAAATGCTGCGAAAGTTGAATTTTCATTATTTTAATTAATTTAAGTGAACGAATGAACTTTGAAAGATTAAAATTTTGGAAATTTAATAATTTAATTATTAAATATAATAACTTCATTTTTATGATTTAAAATAAAGTAATTTGTTCGAAATATAAACTATTTTGAAATATGATATTTTGATATTTTGAAATGGATATTTGAAGGATATTGAATTTTGAAATGATATTTGATTTCAAAGTATAAAATACCATTTTGAAATTTTAACCACGGGATGTATTTAATTTATAGTTTAACTGATCCTTAAAGGATGGGCGATCCCAAGCATCCTTTGAGTTATTATGCATTTCTACTACAGTTCACTTGAGTTGGTTTACATTATATAAGTATATATTGTCCTGACTCGAGTGTTTTGTATTTTACTTTACGCTCGGGTCAGCCTGAGTATTTACAGCTTAGCTTTGGATTTCTTTCTGGAGCTAGGAATCGCTGGAGATTCTGCTTGTCTAGTTATCTGTTCCTTTCAGTTCAGTTGTTCTATTTCAGTTCTGGTATTCATAAACTTCTATTTATTTGAGATTTCTATTGTATATGTTTTCAAACAAATATTATGTATTTTGTTTTGAGAGTTTGTTATAGTAGCTTCATGAACTACTATGGTATTTTTAATTTCCGCTGCGAGTTATTCTGATATGTTTTGTGTCTGTGATTCTGTGTATTTGATTTCATTTGCTCCAAATTTATTTACAATCTGTTATTTTGAATTATTCAAGTCAGACATGTGTGGATTATTGTCGATTTGAATGGTCTAAAATAGTGGGTCGTTACAGTTGGTATCAGAGCTTTGGTTTTAGGCAAACCTTAGCCTGCGGAGCAAAAACTCATTAGAGATAGGGTAGAAATACCCTAGAATGAGTGAAATCTATCTCAGAATCATTTCTTTGTGAGAGAACGTATTTTCGAAGTATAAAATGATTTTCAAATGATTTTTAAAGAATTTTCAAAGATTATTTTGATATAAATTTCCTTGCTTTGAAAGTAAAATATTTCTTAAACTTCATTCCTTTTGTATCCACCTTGTTAGTAATTTCTTTGATTAGGATCCTCTAAAATTTTGAACTTCTCTCTTGATTGATCTAGATCCATTGTTGATAGGAATCTATTTTGAGTATGGCAAAATCTGTAGTTTGTTAGGTTGTTTTGAGTAAACTCTGTTGTATCTTTTGCTTAGCTAAAGTTGTCCAACTAAAGATATTTATGCTTCTGTTTTCGTATGTTATGAATTCGAGTCATTCCAAATTTTGAATGGGAATTTTTCTGTATCGATATAGGTTATATTTCTCTAATCTTCGTTTGGATTCTTATCGAATAAGATTCCTTTGAATTTTGGAATGCTCACTTGTTTTGAAGTCCATTCCTATCTCCCCTAATTGTATTCTTTTGATTTTGGAGCATTGCATCACTCCACTTTGTATGACCTTTATAGGGTGGCGATTCCGCCAATCTTTGAATGATTATAATTGGCATTGATTCACCGGAGATTTCTGTATCCTCGGTTTACGATGTTTTCTATCTTCTGCTATATTTAGATTCTATCTCTAGCAATCGAAGGTCGATTTGCCTTAGATTTTCGCATCGATTATATTTCTGAAATCACGGTTGACCGGTTAAGGTCGCCCGCGATTCATATAGGCTTATCCATCTTGTATTTGGTAATTTAATTATCTTATCTTCGTTTGAGCCTATCTTTGAATTAGAATTCTATTTGATTAGAGTCCTTCTAAATTTGAATCTCTGTTTTGCTTTGAAATCCATCCTTGAATCGTCCCTTGGAAAGTTTGTGGTTGATTGTCTTTTGAAAATTGTGTATTCATCGTAGTTTTTATTTTGATAAGGATGACCATATTTTTATATAAAGATGAAATGTTTTTGATAAGGATTATATACCTTTTAAAAAAAATGAGAATTTGAAGTTTTGAAAGGATTTGAAATTGTCAAAATTTTATAAGAAATGGTTTCATATAAAATGATTTATAACTGAAGGTTTTGAATCTGAATTTAAGTGATTGAACTCCGGCATTTTGGAACTGGTTTTAGGATTTTGAAATAATAAATAATATGATTTGAAATTATTTTTCCGAATAAGTAATGTTTCAATGATTTTAATGGGTTTTAATGATTTCAAAGGAATTTCAAAGAAGTTTTCAAAGTAAATGGAAGTCCAGAACTCACTTGTGTCGCTGGAAAATAATTTCGGTGATGAGTGCACGCATCATCGACATTGATTTTCGAGTTTCTGAGTGAGGGAGAGGCCACTTTAATAGCTTTGCTATGCGAGTGATTTTGTGAAACCATTTTTGATTTCAAATTCCGAAGTATGATTTGATATTCGAAAGATATATGTAAATATATTTGAAACGATTTGAAATGAACCGGTGTTCAGTCCTCGAGTTTTGGATTTGATATAACCCTATCTATTAAAATTGATTTACTGATTTGTTGCTAATTTCCAACTCTTGAATTTGAAAATGATTTCTTCAACTATTTCGAAGTTCGAGTACTTCCAAATCAAGGTTAACTTTTCAAAGCTAAGAAATTTGAAAAGTATTTTGATAAAGTATATAAGTTTGTTTTGAATGTTTAAGTATGAAGTAATCTGATTTAAATAAGTTGAAACTGTTTTGTTAAGTAAATGAATAAGGCAATTTAAATTTTTTTCTAATATGAAATTTAGATTTGAAATGTTTTGAAAAGAAATTGTTCTTCAAAATATTTTGAATAAATTTTAAGTGTTTTAACTTAGTAACATCTTTATGAAACTATATAGGTAACAAGTTGGAATAAATATATAAGTTGTACGTATGCTGTTTTATTCGCATAATTAATTTGATCCAAGTTTGAGTACACAAGTTCGAGGTGAATTACACCATTTCGTGTTAGGATTTTTCATTCGATTCTTGATGACGAATATTTGATATGGATTTTGGGCTCGATTCTAGAATTCTCTATCATAGTATATGGCTATGCAAGGAGACTGATGGCTTCTAGTCGAGAAACCATATCGAAATCCGCATTAGGGAAGTGAATGGACAATACTAGTTCGAAAGCGAACTTGTGTGATCGAGCGAGCGATCGAATGTGACTTTGCGAAATGATGACATATGTACATCTTATATTCTAATATCTTTGATATATTTTGACGCTGAAATTGAAAGCCGTCGAGTTAGAATATCTTTGCTTACTAAAAGAAAATTTCCAATTTAAATTACAAAGATATATAACCCATAAAAGCAAAGATATTCAAATCCCATATGGCTCTTCATACAGCGAAATTTATTTTGGAAAATTTGATCCTTATATAAGACGGACCTTACGTAAGTATAAGATGATTTTGAAAACTTTTGATTTTGGAAATGAATTGGTTGACTTAAATTATATTGATTTGGAAATTTGGATTTATTTTCAAAAATCTATTATTTTGGAAACTTTGAAACTAAAGATATTTAATTTGAGAAGAAAATAATTTGGTGAAATTGTATATGATTTTGAAATTGAACTGATATTGAAACAAATTGAAATTTGAGAACCTTATGTTACTAAACACTTGATTTGGGAGTTGTCGAACTTATATAAAAATGATTTGTATGAGTATGAAATTGATTCGAAAACTATAGATTTGAAAAGGTACTCAATTTGAAAGTGAAATCTTATATAATTGAAGTCTATATAAGTATGATTTGATATACTATTGATTTTGGAAAGTATTCGATTTGAAAATTAAATCTTATATATAATGGATTTTATATAAGTACGATATTTGAAAGTGATTTGAAAAGGTACTATATGATACATATTTTCGAAGTAAAGATATGGAAAGTGCCTTCTGCTTGATATCCGATTTGTGGCCACATCTTGGATTCATTCTATCGATATTATTCTCTTTGATTTTTGTTTTTCCGGATATGATACTCGAGTGTCCTTCGAATTCCATGGCGTTACCCATGGTCTTATTGTTCTCTCGTGACTGCATAGCGCAACTGCCTGGCTGAGTCTTGCCTAGGGGTACGGATTGTTTCCTGGGGGATCCAAGCGTAATCATTGTGTATCCTGCAATCTGTGTAGGTCGCGAATAGTAGCGCAAATGCTTGGCTGAGTCTTGCCTGGGGGTACGGATTGTTTCCTGGGGGATCCAGGCGTAACCATTGTGTATCCTGCATTCTACTAGTCATCATGGCGTAACTCGCAGGGCTGAGAAAGCTTACGGATATGGATTGTTTCCTGGGGGATCCAGGCGTAACCATTGTGTATCTGCGAACCATGGTTAGACAAAGGTTTTGTTTGTTTTTGTTTGGATTGTACTTTCCATATCTGTTTTTAAAAAGTTTTCCAGTATTTTCACTGGGTGTTGAAACAAGTCTACTAAGTACCTGGAGAATTCTAGCTTTGCGCCTGATCAACGCACTGCCAGAGTCTGCAGGAACGAGGATAAACTTGTTAAGACATCGAGTTAAAAATTATTTTGATAAAATATTATAAAGGATATTTTGATCAGTTATTTCCTTTCTAAAAGATTTTAAAGTGTTTTAAATATTGTTTACCTCTTCAACCAACAATTTTAAAATAATGGTTCATCCTTGTCTTTCAACCTGTTTTCCCTTCTAGCTACTTTTTCCCTACCTTCTTTCCGGATGTCTTCCAACCTATTGTTCTTTCTAGTTGTCTCTCCGCTTTCTTTCTTTTCGGGGACGAAAAGATTTGAGTAGGGGAGAGTGTAATAACCCTATATTTTGTGATTATTTTAATTGTATATTTTGGTTATTTTAATTGATTTCCTGATTTATAAACTTTATTTTATTTATTAAAATGAATAAATTTTGTTATTTTAAATATAAATTTTGATTTTGATGTGAATTAGAATTCCAAACATGACTAAAAAGAATATTTTCCAGAAAAGTGAATTTTGGTCAATATGGTCAAAATTTGACTTTTAATTCAGAAATTTGAAAGTTTGAAAAATTGAATTTTTTTCTTTTATTATGAAATTAAATAAAATTTTAAGAATAATGCTTTTCGTTTCGTTAAAATCCGATTTATAATGTGAAAGTTATGCCTTTTTCAATATTGAGTGTAATTTGTTGTATTTAACAAAATTGTTTATTTTAAATTATATAAATAATATTTTTATTTGGTCATGTAATGTTCAAATTTTTGTTTATATGGGTAAAATAACATGTTATGTATATATTTTGGTTTTAAAACATTTTTCAAAATGTAATTGACATTTTCCAAAGTCAGTTGTATTCTGTTTATAATTTCTAATTTCTAGTTTCATTTAATTAAAGAATTTTTTTGTTTATTTTCTAATTTCTTAAGACTTTATTTTATTTTAATTTACACTTCATTTTATTCAGAATTTTTTTTATTTTTTTTTTCTTGACTTTTATTGGTTAGAAGTAAAGTTGTAATTTTTCTAAAACTAGTGATATTCTATTTGTAATTTTTAAGTCCTGTTTTGAATTTTTAAGCAATTTCTTTAATTCTTTTTCTATTTGATTTAAATTTAATTATTTATTTTCATTTTATTTTACTTTGTTTCAGTATTAAAACTCATTTTACTAAATTATCATTGGTTTTTATTTAATTAAAAAGAATGGAAATTTGAAGAGACAAAAGGTTTCAAAACAATGACTTTTGGGTTGCTAGACTTTTCAAATCATTGGCCGTTCCTTTCTAATTGATAGCCGTGAGTTCCTTAACTCATTTTCACGTGAAAACACCTCCTTTTCACTTCATTTTCACAGCACTTCAGATCTGAGAAAAATTAGTAATGTCTTCTTCTTCTTTTTCCACTTTTTCCCTTCATTTTATTGAATTTTCTATTAAAATTTGCCTTGCTTCTTCATAGTGTTGATCGGCCATAGCCTCTCCACCACCTCCACGACCAGCACCACCACCATCCACAGCCACATCACCCTCCTCTCCATTTGTCTTGACCAGGTTGTGACCATCACTTGAAGGTAGCACCATAAAAAATCCACACAAACATTGCAAAACTCCTTAAACCAATGCCTAGCCACCTTAGCACCTTCACCACCACCATAGTTCACCTTGGCCACCCCTTAGCCGCCACCACCTGCTCCTCCACCACCTCTGGCCTCTGCTCCAGCCACCACCAGACCTGCTCATGCCAAGGCCGAGCCCAATCCATGTAAGGCCAAGCCTTGTTGTTACACCCAAACACTCTTTTGTTGCCTTGACCATTTGCATTCCTACCTTGTAACTCCCCTCCATGTTCATGCTTGTAGCCTTACCTTTTCCAGACCCATACCTAATCCAAACCAAGTACAAACCTGACCTAATTGATCCCCTAGGCCATGCAAACAAATAGAGAAAGCATGGCAAAAGATTTGGCATTCGTATCTCTCTTTATTTAAAAGTTATTTCATTTCTAGTGTATTGAAATTTATGGTTCGCTTTGATTTTTGTTTGGGTTATAACACAAGATCTATATCATTGGATTTTCTCTCCACACTCAAATTGTATTAGAGTTGTCGTGCCCTCGTAATCTTTGTGTTGTGAGCTTTGTTGGCAAATCTCCAGCTTAACAGGTGAGTTATTCTCACCAGACAATATGTACATATATAACTAGTGAATTGACCCCTTTTGAATCTGTAAAATGCATTATCATGTTACACTTGCTATGTTATGATTTTATGATGTTCACCCATGCTTAAACACCTATTATATTATATGTTACTGTTATATTATGCTGTTCTATTATTTTTATCAGTTTATCACACTGCAAGTTCCCTTTAGATTAAAATCACTATGGGTTGAAATGATACATACCCGAACGGACTTTAGAATAGGAGAAAATCATTATGGGCTGAAATGATAGGCCTGAATGATTTTCAATTATTTTTTCATCTCCTTGGGATTGCGGGTTTGAAATGATCAAACCCGAGTTTTCTTTGTAAATTACAGGTTGAAATGATATATTACCTGTATCACTTTACCTAGACTAGAAATGAAATACAGACCCGTAGTTAAAATATGTTTTATAAATTTTTTTAAAAATATTTTTAAAATGTAAATATTATGATATTTTGATTTAAACTAAATAAAAATGATTTTTGTAAAGCATTATTGATTTTCTGAAAATTTATAAGTGAAATAAATTAATGGTAAAATTAGAAAATTTGAAATGTAAGTTATTTTGGGAAATTTTAATTTGGTGATAATTGGAATTTAAATTAAATGTGAAATGTGATAAATTCATGATAATTTGGATTAAAGTGAATTTAAATGATTTTTATATTATATTAATGATTTTGAATAAAGTTAAAATGTGAAATGAATGAATATTTAAGTTGAAATTTTGAAATATAACTAAAATTGGAAATTTGTGAATTTGGCTTAAAAGTGAATTTTAAGTTAAGTAAATAAAAAATGGAATTAAGTTATATTTGAAAATTTAAACTTAAGTGTTAAGTTAATTTAATTTAATGAATTTATAATTTAATATTGGAATTTAATAAGTGAATTATTATTAAATTTTGATTTTTGAATGGAGGTTTAACTTTATAAAATCATGAATATAAGGGTATTTGAATGATTGTTTTAAAAGTGAAATTATATGATTTTTTTAAGTTAAAAATGATTTATATAAGAATATAATTGTTTGTGAAATTATACTAAATATTTGAAGTTAATTAACTGCATTTCTGAAATGCTATTAATTCTAATGTAAATGATAATACAACATTTGTAAAGGCTGTAGTTGATAATAATGAACAAAATGGCTAAATTTAATTAAAGGCTATTATAGCATTTTTGTAAATGTTATAATGGTTGAATTTAACTAAGTTTATTTGAAACTAATGTAACCCTATTACAGCATTTTAAATGCTGTCTTTTGTTAAATTGAACTGTTTTAAATGTGACTTTCCGTAGCATTTTTTAAATGCTGCGAAAGTTGAATTTTCATTATTTTAATTAATTTAAGTGAACGAATGAACTTTGAAAGATTAAAATTTTGGAAATTTAATAATTTAATTATTAAATATAATAACTTCATTTTTATGATTTAAAATAAAGTAATTTGTTCGAAATATAAACTATTTTGAAATATGATATTTTGATATTTTGAAATGGATATTTGAAGGATATTGAATTTTGAAATGATATTTGATTTCAAAGTATAAAATACCATTTTGAAATTTTAACCACGGGATGTATTTAATTTATAGTTTAACTGATCCTTAAAGGATGGGCGATCCCAAGCATCCTTTGAGTTATTATGCATTTCTACTACAGTTCACTTGAGTTGGTTTACATTATATAAGTATATATTGTCCTGACTCGAGTGTTTTGTATTTTACTTTACGCTCGGGTCAGCCTGAGTATTTACAGCTTAGCTTTGGATTTCTTTCTGGAGCTAGGAATCGCTGGAGATTCTGCTTGTCTAGTTATCTGTTCCTTTCAGTTCAGTTGTTCTATTTCAGTTCTGGTATTCATAAACTTCTATTTATTTGAGATTTCTATTGTATATGTTTTCAAACAAATATTATGTATTTTGTTTTGAGAGTTTGTTATAGTAGCTTCATGAACTACTATGGTATTTTTAATTTCCGCTGCGAGTTATTCTGATATGTTTTGTGTCTGTGATTCTGTGTATTTGATTTCATTTGCTCCAAATTTATTTACAATCTGTTATTTTGAATTATTCAAGTCAGACATGTGTGGATTATTGTCGATTTGAATGGTCTAAAATAGTGGGTCGTTACATCACACTTGGGACAGAAATTTGTGTTTATCTTGTTAAGACCAAAATAAAGGAGTTTCTTTAGTGACTAAATAGTTCGCTATATCGACAAACCATGGATTGATGGAAACTGAAAAGAGTTGTTCATCGGGAAAGTTAAATAGTTCGCTATATCGGCAAACAATGGATTGATGGAAACTGAAAAGAGTTGTTCATCGGGAAAGTTTTCATTAACGGACGAATAAGATGGTGCATTTAGGAGGCGAGACAACTGATCAGCTATGACATTGTCGGATCCATTTTTGTCTTTAATTGTAAGATCAAATTCTTGAAGTAAAAGGATCTAACGAATCAAACAAGACTTAATAGCCCTTTTAGCAAAAAGGCACCTAAAAGTAGAAT
The DNA here is from genome assembly GCA_030737815.1 of Allium fistulosum. Classification (NCBI taxonomy): domain Eukaryota; kingdom Viridiplantae; phylum Streptophyta; class Magnoliopsida; order Asparagales; family Amaryllidaceae; genus Allium; species Allium fistulosum. The sequence continues at coordinate 894,573,603 of CM060907.1, read as the reverse complement.
GGTCAGTGTAGACCATGATGTGTGAGCTTATAAAAATAAGGTCTAAACTTTTCTAGTGCAAAAACTATGACTAGAAGCTCTTTTTCGATGGTTGTGTAGTTGAGTTGAGCGTTATTCAAAGTCATACTAGCATAGTAGATGACATGTGTGACGCCCCACCTCTATACCCACGCTAACCAAGAACACTACGATGTAGTGCTGTCAATTAGCGCGGAGAATAAGGCTGTGGAGGAGCGACCATCCATGTAACTTCTTTGTGCGAGCACCGATACGTCAGATAGAATAGAATGCATATCTTTTAAGGAGGAAATCCGACATACCGATACAAACACAAAGCTATCACACGGTGGCTATATATAATCTTCGGAAACAAACATAGAAATAATCATAACATAAATCAGTCACAGACATCCATATCACAAAGGCGGAAGAAGATATGAATAAATATATAACACATGAAAGTGTACATCAGAGTAGTGGTCAGAAAGATCCACGATAATACAAAAGAATAGCATCACGTGCTATACAAAAGAATAAGTACACAACATAGAGTCTATATTTCAAAGGTGTACATCCAAAAACTACTAATCTAAGTAGTTAGCCAAAAGTCAGAATAATCCTGAAGAGAAGTCAAGCAGAAGCACCTGTAACATCTCGGTCTGACCCGAGTATTATTTATAAGAAAATAATAAACGGATCAGTCTAACTATAAATATCAGATGATATGGTATACAGAAAAAGGCATGACATGAACATGTAATAACCATAGCGACATACTACTATAAGTATGTAAATGATAATCAACAAAAGATTAATCAATATCACAAGAATCTTCTCAAAGATCCAAACACATAAAAAGGTAATGACACACGAATTCACCAATACACAAAAACCTGATATCATATCAGTGAAAATCACAAAAGTTGGTGAAGCACTAAATCCAGAAATCAACACACGAAATCCAGAACAAATCCCAGAAATCAACACACGAAATCCAGAAATCACAAAAAGGGGGAAGTCCGACACACGGACGAGAAGTTATCTCATGGAAGCTATCCATTTAAATTTTCCGAACACACGGATGGCCCGAAGGCAAGTCCGACACACGGACGAAGAGACATCGCACATTGCTAGTCTAAACCATAAAATGATCATCATCGATCATAAAGAAGTGTCAATCACACTAAGCTAGTAAATATATGAGTTTAGCTTCATGTCCCATAACCACTTGCTTAACTTAAATATTTACGAACAAACTGTAGATCTTCACTAGGAAATTGTCACAAAAAGGGTTCAATCGAACAAGTCCAAGAGCTAACCGACGAAGTGAACGCAAGCGTTTCATACCACTCGTTTTACTAAGTCGTTTAAGTCGATTTCTCATTCGAGTGAAGTAAAGGCTTGTATATACTAGTAGATTGAAAATCGGTTTGAGAAAACGAACTTTTGATATTTAAAATAGTGTTGAAATCGCTTTGATGAAAGAGTGTTGATATTTACTATTAGTATTGAAACCTTCATATATCTTTAAAGTGACAAGTCATGAAACGATTGTAGAAACAAATCAATTCACGTTCGAAGACGTGAGTAAAGTCCAATGAAGTCAATCCCAAAACCATCAAAGTAGAAATTCTGATAAATGCTTTGTCAGATAAGATTGCCTACGCAGAGTAATACGGGGTTCGACCTGCCCGGTCAGGTCGCGGGGGTCCAGGGGGCAGCGCCCACGGCGGGGTGCGGGGCAGCGCCCCGTCACGGTACGACCTAGTGAAGGCAAGCGGTCTCGAGAAGCCAAACCGGTCAAATGACCAAGTACTAACTCGCGAACGACCTAGGGGAAAATAGGTCAAACGACCAAGTACTAACTCGCGAACGACTTACGACTTAAGGGAGGCAAGCGACTTACGACTTAAGGGATAAGGTCATACGACCTAAGTGGAAAATGCCACGCGACTTAGCAGAAGAACAGGTCGAACGACCTAGGGAAAAACAGGTCAAAACGACCAAGTGCTAACTCGCGAACGAGTTACGACTTAAGAGGGTTCTGCGACCTAAGTGTTTAAGGGTCTTCGACCTAACGAGTTAAGAAGGTCCAACGACCTAAGAAAAAGTAGTTCATACGACCTATGAGTTCACGCGACCTAACAAGGCTAAGGACAAGGTCGGGGACGACCTACGACTTAAGGTTTTAAATCGCGAACGACTTAGTACTTGCTTATCTCGCGAACGACTTAAAGTCAATACGACTTAACGACTTAAGCTCAAATACGAGCTACGAGCTAAGGTCTATACGACCTAACGACTTATCTCAGTACGACCTAAGCCAGGACGAGATAGCAGAAAGCAACGACTTAAGTCTTAACTCGGGGACGACCTACGACTTAAGGTCATACGACTTAACAGTTTAAAAGCCAACGACCGAGGACTTAAGATCATACGAGCTACGACTTATCACTTAACTCACGAAAGACCTAGCGAAGGCAGAACACCCAGAACGACTCAGACCTTTAACTCGTGAACGACTCAAGGAGTTAACTCGCGAACGACTCAAGGAGTTAACTCGCGAACGACTCAAGGAGTTAACTCGCGAACGACTCAAGCCAGGCGAACAGAAATACACGCGCGCGACCTAAGCCCTTAACTCGTGAACGACTCACGACTTAGGCTTAACTCGTGGACGACTCAGCGAAGGCAGAAACGACTTAACGCCAGAAAATCACCAAAACGCTGAAAATCGAAGTTTTTCGCCAATCCAATCCAAACCAAATGCAAATGTTGATGCAAATACAATAGGGGATCATTCCCAACAGTCCAAGATAGATATAGGCAAGATGTGAGATCAAAAATCTCACCTTTTCACGGAATTTGATGAAGATGAAGCTTGGGGCAAAGCAAAGATCAACCACAAGCTTGAATCAATGTCTTCACTTTGAATTTGGAGTTAGATGTTGAATTTGCTAATGAATTTGAGCTTGGAATTTTAATTTCCTACTCCCTCCACCATTGTTGCTAAAGCTTCAAAGTTGATGAAGTGATGAAGAGAAGGAAGGGGTTGGGCTGAGGTAGAAGAGGTGCAGCCCAAACCAAAAGCTCAACACAAAAAAGTGATGAAAATTTCACTATCTCCAAACATATCGAAGTTTACACTCAAAAAGATCGCAAACGTCATTTTGAACTCAATGGGGGTGGTCTCGAGTCCTAATTTGACCGTATGCAAAAAGTAGCTTTTCGGACTAACATCCGACTAACGATAAAATATTTAAATAAAATATTTAAATATAGAATTGATAGATATGCGGGTTGTTACAACATGAAGGATTTTGTTGATGCATTGTCCTAGAACAGCATCAGCAGCAAAGTTAGAAGTTTCACACATAATCTCAAAGGGAAGATCCCAATTAGGCAAGCAAATGATTGGAACAGTAATGAGTTCATTTTTAAAACATTAAAAAGAAGAGACACAATCAGAATTAAAATCTAAAGGAACGTCTTTTCCTAAGAGTGTGGTCAAGGCTTGCTAATTTTACTGAAGTCTTTTACAAAGCATCGGTGAAAACCTACATGCCTTAAGAAGGATCATGTCCTTAACAAATTTGAGAATGGATAGATTTGAAATAACATCAACTTTTGCTTTATATATCTCAATACCCTTATTCGAAATGACACGTCCGAGGACTATGCCCTGTTTGACCATAAAGTGGTATTTTTCCCAATTTAAAGTTAAGATTTTCTCTTTGCATCGATTTAGAACCAACTCGAGATGATTTAAGCATTCAGAAAAAGAATCTCCAAAGATAGAGAAATCATCTATAAACACTTCTAAAAAGCATTCGATCATGTCAGAAAAGTTGATAACCATGCATCTTTGGAAGTCATATTACAAAGTCAGAATGGCAATGGCCGATAAGAAATGGTGTCGAAAGGACACATGAAAGTTGTTTTTTCTTAATCTTCAGGAGTGATTGGAATTTTGTTATAATTGGAATAACTACTAAGAAAACAATAGAATTCGTGGCCGGCTAATCGTTCAAGCATTTGACTGATAAAAGGAAGAGGGAAATGATCTTTACATGTTGAAACATTTTATTTTCGCTAATCAATGCAAACAAGCCAACCCATTTGAGTACGGGTTGGAATGAGTTCATTAGTGTCATTTGTGATAATGGTGATTCCAAATCTTTTTGGTATGACGTGAATTGACTAACCTGTAACAACCCGGAAATTTTAATAGTTTTTATAACGTAATTAACTGAAATTTCGCTTAAAATTTTATAATTGAATTTGGAAATAAAAATTTAATGTTCAGAATACGTCTATTTTAACATATCAACTAGTCAATTTTCATCTTATAATATGGAAGTTTGTTTTATTGTGTAATTTTATTTCAATTCAAATCAGTTAAAATTGATGATAATAAAATGTTTTCCAAATCTGAATATTTTACACAATAAATTTGTAAATCGTCTTCTGAGTGAGACGTCATATTTCATTTCTTCAAATTTGGACTGCTATTGCTTCGTTCATCTTATTTTTGGCAAATTAGCGGCATTTTCGGTATCGATTATCGACTTTTGATAAGATGATCGTACTACTAATATCTGTATACCATTTTGATCGTCTCGCTGTGTTGATCTCCACAATATATTCATTTCGGTGTTTCGATGTCCGGTACGCGGTGATACCGGCGAAACAGATAACCACATTGGTATCCATTTTAACTTTTTCCCGTTTCTATTCAAATTTCCCAACGGTTGAAAAACGAACAACTATTTGCTTTTATTAATTCATAAATTCGCGTGCCTATCACTCTTCCCCAACATTCAATATAATATAAGTTTGCACTCATTATTCTGAAACTAGCCTGCTTTCTTCCTCTCCCCACTTTCTTTTTTTTTCCTTTCCTTCCTCCTATTCTTGTTTGCAGAAGAAAATTTTATTTTGAGCCTTAACCTCGCCTTGCCCTTCCACGCATCAGCCAACCCCTGCTTCCTCCACAGCCAATTCCAACACTGGCAACCCACCTCCATCTCTTCACTACCCCGACCACCCCCTCTCGACAACTTCCTCCTCACCATCGACCCTTCCAAGGCTAGCCACCGGCCTCACCCACCAATGGCCGCAGGCCACAAACCCATGGCCACAAACGCTACCGAGCTTCCTCACAACAGCAGGCCACCCACCTCACTTCACGTGCAACTCGAGCCAGGCGACCACCCCACCTCCGAGCCTCCTCCGCCAATACCCAGAGCCCATCCCTCTCCTCCTCTGTTGCTTGGTATGGGTAAGCACATACATAAATATATAGTAGTTGATATATACATGGTTATAAAGTAGGTATATAGATGATTTAATGTATATTTTAATAGGTCTATATATATAGTGTTCCGGTTTCTGTTGTATTGCTGAAAGAAAGCTTATATAACCATGTTTAAAAGTTTATATATATATATTGATCTGGTTTCAGTAAAATTTCCAGTAAGTATACGTATTATGATAGTAAATGGCGAGAGTATTATAATATACAAGTAATGCATATGCACGTTAAGTTTTAGGCTAGCATTTTTTTTCATTTTTATTGCTTAATTATGTGTGAGTTCTATTGTTATATATGAATATTTTAAGGTATATATATTATTTTGAATATAAAGATTTGTAGTCGAATATAATTTCAAATTTGAGTTCTGTTTCACATATATATATATATATTATATAAGTGGTTATTTTATACTGTGTATATCGGCTTATTAAAAATATATAAATGTGTATATATATATATACTTTGCCAGCATATATTTTAACGCATGTATATAATTATATATAGTTAGTTACAAGCCATGTGTTGTATATATATTACTAGTTTATTTTTGTTTTGGAAAGTATGTCAGAGAAGAATTTATATATGTGTTGCTTTGTAAGTTTAATATGGTTATATATTAGTTTATATAAATTACATATATATATATATAGTATGTTAAAATGTTCACTTAAACTATGCTGTGTTCTAACAGTTTTGATAATAATAATATATATAAAAACCTGTAAGCATATGTATAAACCTGTTTTGGTTGTATATACATATGAACATTTTAATAAAATGAATTACATTGATTATTAGATGCATATTGATTTGAAAGTATGTATATGCTCTGAGTTGTATAAGTTTGTTTGTTTGTTTATATATATATAAAGTTGGCAGTTTATATCTATATAAAGTTTTCAAGTGTGCAGTTATGCACAAGTTATATATATATCAGTTTAATATAAATATATGTTAATTATATATCTGTAAGAGTTTAAGTAAGTTTATTAAAAGTTTCTTACATATTTTATTTCTGAATCTGGTTATGAGTTTTGTCGTAGATATGTTTTATTTAAGACAATGATTTTGAAATATATATGTATATATTTTAATATGTGTTTTAAAATGCTGTTTATTTATTTGTATACATATATATATAGATTTTGAAAGTTATTTGTTTATTTTAAATTATAGGTTGTATATGATTTTATATATATATGTAGTTAGTTATAGTTATATATAAGTTCACTTATATCAATGATCTTCATCAATCCAGTTTGATTTTATTCCATCAATTTCGAGCTATCAGCTTTGCTCGTCAAATTTCGTGCCAATCTAGGGTTGTTTTGGAATTCGTAGCTCATTTCCTTGTCAAAATCTATCTAGCCTCGAAAGGTGAGCAATCACTCACGATTAACGTTCTTATATTTATTAAATTGGATTTCAAATGGAACGACAATTGAAATATGCTGCTGTTAGTTATTTACGTTGATATATATATATGTTGTTATCTGTATCTGTTCACCTGTGACATCTGACACCATTACCTGTTATTTATATTGATGATATATGCTTGTTGCTGATTATTATGTTATATTATCATATCTGTTATCACTCTGCAAGTTCCCAGTTAGTATAGAATTCCCTATGGGTTAAAATGATACATACCCGAATGATCTGTAGGATAGGAGAAAATCGTTATGGGTTGAAATGATAAACCCAAGCGATTTTCATTGAATTGAATTTGGGATTGCGGGTTGAAAAGATATATACCCGTATATATTTAAATTGCGGATTGAAATGATAAATATCCGTATCACTTGACCATAGGATAGAAAATTATATACAGGCACCGTTGGTGTATATATATATATATATATATATATTGAAAAATGATTTCCAAGGCTTTGAAAAGAAATATATGTGGTTTTATAAATATTGATTTTAAGATATTATATCTTTAATATAGATTTGATGATAATTTTAAATAAATTGAGTTGGATAGAGAAATGGTAATTTATTTGAATTTTTCTTAAATAAAACCGATTTGAAACTTATTAAATTTGAGATCATATAGATATGATTTATAACTTGATTTTTTGATTTAAAGTGAAGAAATGAATATTTCAAGTAAATAAATTGAAGGGAATATTTAGTTTATATAAATTGTAATTTAAAGTTTTATTTAAATAATATTGAATTGACTAAGTGAATTTTTCAACATAAAATAATAGTAAAGTTGAATTTGAAATATAAATGAAATTAAGCTTTGAAATCTATTGAAATTGAAATTGTTTAAATTGTGGTTTATATATGTATTTGAAATCGATATAAATTTTAAATGGTTTTGAACTGAATTGAGATTGGTGAATTGAGATTAAATTTAAATTGAATTTTAGGAATTCAAGTTGATCTGAATCGATTTGTGAAATTTGAGGAAACTATTTTAATATATAAAAATATTTTACTTTATGAATATATTTCATTTTAAACTATTTTATTATAAAACTAGTTTAATATACTAATTATTTTAATATAAAATATTTTTAATTTATAACTATTTTATTATATAAATTATTTTATTATATAAACTATTTTATTTTAAAAATATATTTTATTACATATACTATTTCCTATGTCTAAACCGTTGAGTGGAAAGTGTTATGATTTCAAAGTGTTATAATTTCCAAAGTGTTATGATTTCTAAAAGCTATGATTTCAAAAGTGTTATGATTTCGAAATGGTTATAATTTTTGAAAGTGTTAAGATTCTGGAAATGAATATTATTTAAAGTGAATAATGATATCGAATTTGATATGGTTTTGAAATGAATATGATATTTTGAAATGACCACGGTGTTATAATAACGTTTGGTTGTTAAAGAGACCGGGATCGGATATTGTCGTACTCTCTGCCAATACCGAAAACCAATTTAACAACTGTGTACGTGGTGGAGATTCCAGAAATGAAGTAGGATGGTTTGGCGACGATTCTATATGGTATGACGTGACCCTGACTCCCGTGAGTCAGCTTAGATATGACTAAATTCAGGAGCTATACCGGGCCAAGTGAGGTCATTCCTTCTATCAGGCATATTTCTTCGATACCATTCTATTGCTTTTGTAATTTGATTTGGTGGCCACCCCTCGATTTTGATTATGGGAGTGTGTCCGAGGTGGGCGGTAGTAGCTGTTATGCGTTACCACCAGTCCGGGAGTGCAATTGGTATATCTACCCTGGCATCTCCTCGTGCGCCTTGTTCACATGCCTTAGCGCGCCTTCTACGAGTTTGTTTTGTACCATACCTATGGAGTGCCCTCTGATAGCCCTCCAGTTTACGGAGGAATTACGGTACCGTATAGACTATGGGAATATATAAAAATGTGTTAAGGGGGATATGGGTAACACCTTAACGCTATTTTAATAGTTTACTTTACTATAGACACATTATAATAGCGTATTGTACTACATAGTAGATAGTTCCACGGATCCTTAGAGGATGGTTATCCCAAACATCCTTTAAGTTACTTGTATTCCAGTTGATATTTCACTTGAGTTGGATTTATTGATATAAGAATGTTAATCCTGACTCGAGTGTTTTTTTGTTTTGCTTTACGCTCGGGTTTGACTGAGTGATGCAGCATTTGAGACTCACCCTTTGGAGTTGGAGCTTCAGTTGGAGATCCATCTATATCTATTTAGCTTCCAGTTGATTTGTTCAGAGAAGTCATCTGTTTGTATTCGAGACTTCATTGTATTTGATATTTCAGTTGTATTTTATTTCAAACTCTATTGTTTATATAGTAGCTTCATGAACTACTATTCTTTTGTTTCCGCTGATTATTGTTATAGTACTCTGTGTCTTTGATTTTGTGCTTATTTTGTTTACTGTATATGCTGAGTTTTGCCAAATATAAATTAACAATCTGATATTTTGAGCAATTCAAGTCCAACATGTGCGGATGTGAATGGTTAAAAATATCGGGTTGTTACAATTGGTATCAAAGCTCTGGTTTTAGGCAAAACTTAGCATATATAGTAAATTTAATTTCGGAATCACTTTCATTTGAGCTTGAGTCCTTCCTCTTTGATTCGGATTTTTTTTTGAATTTTTGGAATGTTTCCCTCGGTTCCAAATCTATTCTTTCCTCTCCCTATTCGTATTTTCTTGATTCTGGAGCATCCCATAGCTTCCCTGTATGATTTGTAAAGGGGTGAAACTCCTTTACAACGAGCATTGATTCACTGAAGATTTCTATATCCTCGGTTTACGATGCTGCCATCCCTTGCTATGCCCAAATTCTATTCTCTTGAGATCGGATGTCGAATTTTCCTCTAGACTCTACATCGATCTTATTCTAGAAGTCCCGGTTGACCCGGTTAAGGTCATCGCGTGTAACGACCCATTATTTTGGACCATTCAAGTCGACAATAAATCCACACATGCCGGACTTGAATAATTCAAAACAATGGATTGTAAATAAAATTTGGCAAAACTCAGCATATACAGTAAATAGATATAATCACAGATCACAGACACAGAGTAATATAACAATAATGCAGCGGAAACAAAAGAATAGTAGTTCATGAAGCTACTATATATATAACAGAGTTAAACAAGATACAACCGAAGTCTCGAATACATAGATATCTCAATACAATAGTCAAATACAAGATCTGAATACATCACTGGAATCAACTGGATAACTGATAGTAGAATCGATGGATAGTTGGATCTCCAAGTGAAGCTCCAACTCCAAAGGTGAGTCTCGAACACTGTATCACTCAATCTGACCCGAGCATAAAGCAAAACACAAAACACTCGAGTCAAGATTAACATTCTTATATCAATAAATCCAACTCAAGTGAATAACAACTAAAAATACAAGTAACTCAAGGGATGTTTGGGATAACCATCCTTTAAGGATCCGTTAAACTATTTATACATAGTAATGTACGCTAATTAGATAATGCCTATCAGTAATATAAAGTATCAAAATAGTGTTAAGGCGTTACCATTATCCCCCTTAACACATTTTATATAAGCATCATAGTCTATACAACACTGTAAACTCCACCGTAAACTGGTGGGCTATCAGGGAGTTCTCCATAGGTATAACACAAAACAAATCGTAGTGGTCGCGTATAGGGATACAAGTATGGCAAGGCACATGAGGCAATACCCAAGGTAGTGAAACTACCGTTTGCCTGATCCGGACTGGTGAAAACACATCGCCGCAATGATCGCAACACCGTGAAACAAAACTCCCAAATCAAGGGTGCGCACCAATCAAAAACAAGTAATGAGTAGTTTACGAAGAAGTGTGTCCGCTAGAGGTAGCTAACCTCACTGGCCCGGCACGGCTCCTGTTTAAGTCATTTCCAATTTGACACAAGTGTCAAGGCTATCCATTATCGTTCTCTTTCTTCAAATCCAGCAACGTCATCATTCCAACCACTTCATTCTGGATCACACTCCGCGTATAATAGTTATTAAAGTGGTTTTTAGTTTGGACAGAGAGTATGTCCCTAACCGATCCAGAACTCTTCGATAACTACGTAATTATTACACCGATTGGTCATTAATAAACTTTCAAAATAGTTTATATTTCAAAACCGAAATATCATTGCCATTTCAAAACCATATCCATACGATATCATTTTCACTTCAAATAAATCCATTTCCAAAATCATATCACTTTCCAAAGTTATATTGCTTTCGAAATCGTAAGTCTTTTAAAATCCAACACTTTGGAAATCAAATACTTGAAATTCATAACACTTCGGAACTATAGTTTGAAATCATAACATTTTGGAATTCATAACACTTTCCTCTTAAACTGTTTAGATATTAAAATTAGTGTATATAATACAATAGTTTATAAAATAAAAATAGTTTATATAAAATAGTTATAAGTTAAAATAGTTTATAATAAAATAATATATATTGAAAATGATTTATATAAAATAGTTTATATTAAAATAATTTATAAAGTAAAATATAAATAGTTGTAGATATAGTTCTAAAATACTTTATAAAATTAAATAGCTTCCACAAATTCACAAATCAATTCAATTTAACTCGACTTCCAAATTCAACTTAATTCAATCTCAATTCATAAATTTCAACTCAATTCAATTTCTCAATAAATCATTTCGAATTATAACGATTTCAAATACAGATTTGAAACACAAAATAAACCATTAAATTTCAATATATTTCAAAGCTTTAAATATTCCACATTTCAAAAACTAAATTTGATAATTCCATTTATATCTCAATTTAATTTCATTACATTTAGTTTCTGAGATATTTCTTTAATCATTTCAATACATCTAAATACAACTTCAATTTATAAATTTATATAAACAAAATATCCCATTTAAATTTATATAAGTTGAAATATTCATTTAAGCCACTTTTTAATCAAATTCAAGTTATAAAACATATCTTAAAACTTCAAATTTAATAGATTTCAAACCAAACTTATTTAAGTATAATTCTTAAATAATTAAGAATTCAAAATCAATTTCAAATTATCTTTCAACTCGAAATATTATAAACTCTATATTTGAAAATATAAATTTTACATAAATACTTAAACATATTTTTATATTGATTCAAATCAACTTTATAAATCAACTTTAATAACTCTTTAAAATCAATATTTCTTAAAACCATATATTTCTTTTCAAAACCATAGAAATCATTTCAAATTATTTATATGTAGACCAATGGTGTTTGTATATAATTTTATACCCTATGGTCAAGTGATATGGATATTTATCATTTCAATCCGCAATTTAAATATATACAGGTATATATATCATTTCAACCCGTAATCCCAAATTCAATTCAATTGAAAATCGCTTGGGTTTATAATTTCAACCCATAACGATTTTCTCCTATTCTAAAGTCCGTTCGGGTATGTATCATTTCAACCCATAGTGATTCTATACTAACAGGGAACTTGCAGAGTGATAACAGATATGATAATAATATAACAGGCGTATATCATCAGATAATGGTGTCAGATGTCACAGGTGAACAGATACAGGTAATGGCATATATATAGCAATATAAATAACATATAATGGTGTCAGATGTCACAGGTGAACAGATACAGGTAATAGCATATATATAACAGTGTAAATAACTAACAGCAGCATATTTCAATTGTCGTTTCAATTGAAATCAAATTTAATATATATAAGAACATTAATCGTGAGTGATTGCTCACCTTTCGAGGCTAGAGAGAACAGAAGATGATACGGATACGCACACTAATACGGACACTGAAATTGAGTTACAAATCCAGGCGAAGAAAAATTGGCATGAATTTAACGAGCAAAGCTGATAATAGGGATCGATGAACAAAACAAATCAGGATCGGTTCGATAAAATTAAATTGAAACGTATATTATATTAATATTTTCTTAAAACAAATACTCAAATTAAACACAATTTTGAAAAAAATGACATATATAGAATCCAAACTAGGGTGAACTTGTATATATATAAACACTATATAAAAATCATAATTTAATACAAACACATAAATTTATTTAAAAAAAATCAGAATTAATAATTTAAATTAACAATGTATATATAAACTTCCCCATGCTGTGTTATAATTCAATGGCAAACGAAACCCATGTTAAAACAAAACTTTGTCCAAAATATATATAAAACTACAAATATATACATTAGCAGATGACTAGGACAAGAACAACCCATATCTCAACATATAATACATATAAAGGCGATATATAATACTTTAGTAAACTTGTATACTCACATATACGTACTATCATATAAACTAAAATATGCAGACCTATATAATTTAAACTTATACTCATGTAATAAAACAAAAGGAACCCAGATATATTAATACTCTATTCAACACAAATGTAGACAGACCAATGTATATACAATACAAATTCCCAACAGTTTGTACAAACTCATATTACCATATATACACATATACAATACCCGTAAAATATATATACTATGTATAGTTTAAATGTAAAACAAAAAAAACACAGTCATAACTTTATAATAATATATGTAATACCTTGCTGACATGTCTACTACTGCTAAAAAAATGAACACTGAAACCATTTATATAAAGTCCATGCTTAATGTATAGTTATTTTTCTAATAGTATATATCTTTAAAGTGAAATGCACGTGCACTTTATATTTAAAATATAATGCTAAAAAATATCAAAGCTTTCATATTATAACATATATAAACTATACCCGAACAATACTTACTTAAAAATCATTTCAGACTTAAATTTAAAATCTATATAATTTAAAATCTATATATGTATACTACATTTTCGCCCAGTATAAAATGTAAAACAAAGAAACAAAGAACAAGAACAAAGAAACAAAGTAACCTTAGGTTAGAAGAATAAATGTGACTACTGCAACATAAAGATCAATGTTAAATGAATTAACCATGCTATAAACTGTATAAAAAAGGAATGAAAGGGGGCTGACGAGTGAGGCTGGTCGATGGCTTGGCGGTGGTAGTGAAAGGCTTTCGGCCTGGAAGAGGTGGGCTGCGAGCACTCGGGCAGTTGTGGCAGTGCTCGTGGTGTTCTCGGCTGATTGAGGGAGGGAGGAGAAAAGGTACGGCGTGAGGAAATAATTCAGGTAGTAGGAAAAAGACACGTAGGTGTCAGGCAAAAGAAACAAGCTCTCTAGTTATATACAAGCTGTTATATCAACTCATATAATTTCTTAGTTTTGAAGCAGAGACCCAGAGGAAAAGGAAGAGGGAACCCATTATACAATAAATTGGAACCATGGGAAATGGAAAAGTCATAGTTGAATTCAAGAAATAATACATTTCCAAGCGACTGACAGCTTTGCACAAATAGACAAAGGAAAACAAAAGGACTCAGAAATGAAAAGACTGAAAAATGGGTACCGATACGGTTAACTGTTTCACGGTTTCGCCGCGTACCGGGCACTGAAACACAGATATGAATATACTGCGAAGACCAACACGATGAGACGATCAAAACGGTACATAGATATCCGTGGTACGATCGAATTATAAAAATTCGAATTTTCTACTAGCGAAAAATGCAGCAAAAACGCAGAAAAATAAGATCGACGGAGCTAAAGAAGTCCGAATTTGGAAAAACGAAAAATGACGTCTTAGTCAGAAGATGAATTAGAATTTTTCTATGTAAAAATATTCAGGTTTGGAAAACATTTTATTATCATCAATTTTAACTGATATAAATTGGAATAAAATTACACTAGAAAATAAACTTCCAAATTATCTGATGAAAATTTACCAGTTGCTAGGATTAATTAGACGCATTCCAAATATCAATTTTTTATTCCAAATTTTATCGTTTAAAATTTCACAAAATTTCAACTACTTACGTTATTAAATTGTTAAAATTTACGGGTCGTTACATCGCAATTTATATAAGTCTATCCATCTTTCCTCTTTTGTAATCTATCCATCTTACCTTCCGAGTCTATCTGCTTAGTTAGAATCCTCTTTGATTAGGGTCCCTTGTATTTGAGTCTCTATCCTTGCTTTGAAATTTATTCTGAATCATCGAGTGAGGGAGTGTATTTGTGTTTATATAAAATGTTTCATGTTGTGTTGTTTGAGTGGTTAAGTTTGAATTTCGAGTTTCGATCGATTCGTCTAGCTAACACTATCGATAGGAATTCCAAAACACTTGAACAAAGCAAACTGACACAATATTGTTTTTCTAAATTGATAAATTTTGTATGATTATATTATATATGTAAGTATAAATTTTCTAAAGTTAAATAGTTAAATGAATTGGTTCATGGAAATGATAATATTTGATTTTCATTTATTGTTTTGTAAACCATTTGACTATTGCAACGTGATAAAAATAAATGAATTTATAAACATGGGTATAAATAAGATTTGAAAATGAAATCAATAAAATAAGGATTTGGGGATTAAATTCCCGGTACATTTCAAAGTTTGGTTTTAAAGTTTGAAAAGTATTATTATTTAAAAGTATTTTCGAATGGAAATTGTTTTCAAGGAATTTTAAAATAAAGTAAGTCGGTACTCTTCTCTTTTGTCGCTGGAAAATAATTTCGATGATGACGGCCACATCATCGACATTCATTTTCGAGTCTTGAAGTGGAGAGGCCCTTAGTAGCGTTGCTACACTTTTGTTCTGGAAAAAGAGAAATGGATTGGATATAAAATTTCTTGTGTATAAATTTATTTATAAAATATATATGTATATAATTATTTCAATATATTTGAACTGAAATTGGAAATTTGAATCTTGAGTTTTATATTAAGAAATGGTTTCAATTATTGAGGTAAAGTGAAATTTTTGAATAATTGGAATATCTAAAATGATAATTGAAATTAAACCAACTTAAAACAATGAATTTGAATAAAATTTGTTTGTATAACACCAAATTACATTCCAATATATATAACTTGCCTAAAATATTCAAAATTTAAAATGTTAGGATATAAAAGGGGGTTGTACAAGAAGAAAACTTAAGTAATAAATTGTTCAAACTAAAATCTGGCTTAATATAAATCTTGTAGATAGAAGGAAAATTATGTATATCGTTTAATTACACTCAGGACATTAATATAACTTACCTAGAGAATTTTAAATGTAATTAGAATGTAAATTAGATAGTATACACCAGGATAAGAAATAGAATATCAAAAATGATATTTTTTAAGAGAAATCATAAATAATAAATTGAATAATGAATTGGACAATAAAAAGAGAATGAATTTGTTGAATAATATATGGTTATGATATGTGTATTTCGCTTAATATATGTGGAAAAATATGTTAAGTGAAATAAATTTAATAAATAAAGGAAAGTGCTAGTTAAGTAAGTAAATATGAACTTAAGAATAGTGAAATTGAAATTTTAAGGGAAATCAACTTAACTAGGGTCAAATGGATTCAATAAATGGGTAAATAAATGAGTTAAATCAAATAAAGTTTGTTTTGAAAAAAGGAAATTTTGTAACAAATGCTAATAAATTGAAATCAAATCTATTGATTGAAATACATTAAATTGAACCAATAAAATATGGATATAATAAATAGTTATTGATTTAATAAAGTGGATTAAATCTATACGGTTTTGAACAGTTTAAATTGAATGTTGAGGTGGAATTAACTATGGTTGATCAAATAGATTTAATAGATGGGTAAAATAAAACAAATTTGGTTGTGAATTTTTTTGGAATAAATGTTAATAAATTTGAAACAAATCAATTAAATGAAAATATATGGAATTGAAATCAATTAAATGTGAACGCCATAAATTTGACTGATTAAATAAAATGAATGGAAATCAATTAATTGAATATAAACCAATTTTAAAATAAATGAAGTTTTCTGGTTTAAATTAATTATGTAGTGTTGTCTTTCAATCTATTTTTTTTTCTGGTTGTTTCAATTCTCCTACCTCCTTCCTTTTCTGGGACGAAAAGTTTTGAGTGGGGGAGAGTGTAACAACCCGGAAATTTTAATAGATTTTATAACGTAATTAACTGAAATTTTTCTTAAAATTTTATAATTGAATTTGGAAATAAAAATTTAATGTTTGGAATACGTTTATTTTAACATAGCAACTAGTGAATTTTCATCTTATAATATGGAAGTTTGTTATATTGTGTAATTTTATTTCAATTCAAATCAGTTAAAATTGATGATAATAAAATGTTTTCCAAATCTGAATATTTTACATAATAAATTTGTAAATCATCTTCTGAGTGAGACGTCATATTTCGTTTCTACAAATTTGGACTGCTATTGCTTCGTTCATCTTATTTTCGGCAAATTAGCAGCATTTTCGGTACCAATTATCGACTTTTGATAGGATGATCGTACCACTGATATCTGTATATCATTTTGATCGTCTCGCTGTGCTGATCTCCCCAATATATTCATTTATGTGTTTTGATGTCCGATACGCGGCGATACCGGTGAAACAGATAACCATATTGGTATCCGTTTTAACTTTTTCCCGTTTCCATTCAAATTTCCCAACGGTTGAAAACCGAACAGCTATTTGCTTTTATTAATTCATAAATTCGCGTGCCTGTCTCTCTTCCCCAACATTCAATATAATATAAGTTTGCACTCATTATTCTGAAACCAACCTGCTTTCTTCCTCTCCCCTCTTTCTTTTTTTCCCTTTCCTTCCTCCTATTCTTGTTTACAGAAGAAAATTTTATTTTGAGCCTTTACCTCGCCTTGCCCTTCCACGCATCAGCCAACCCCTGCTTCCTCCACAGCCGATTCCAACACTGACAACCCACCTCCATCTCTTCACTACCCCGACCACCCCCTCTCGACAACTACCTCCTCACCATTTATCCTTCCAAGTCCAGCCACCGGCCTCACCCACCAATGGCCGCAAGCCACAAACCCATGGCCACAAACGCTGCCGAGCTTCCTCACAACAGCAGGCCACCCACCTCACTTCACGTGCAACTCAAGCCAGGCGACCACCCCACCTCCGAGCCTCCTCCGACAATACCCAGAGCCCATCCCTCTCCTTCTATGTTGCTTGGTATGGGTAAGCACATACATAAATATATATTAGTTTATATATATATGGTTATAAAGTAGGTATATAGATGATTTAATGTATATTTTAATAGGTCTATATATATATAGTGTTTCGGTTTCTGTTGTATTACTGAAAGAAAGCTTATATAACCATGTTTAAAAGTGTGTATATATATAAATATATATATATATATTGATCTGGTTTTAGTAAAATTCCAGTAAGTATACGTATTATGATAGTAAATGGCGAGAGTATTATAATATACAAGTAATGCATATGCACGTTAAGTTTTAGGCTAGCATTTTTTTTCATTTTTATTTCTTACTTATGTGTGAGTTCTGTTGTTATATATGAATATTTTAAGCTATATATATTATTTTGAATATAAAGATTTGTAGTCGAATATAATTTCAAATTTGAGTTCTGTTTCATATATATATATATATATATATATATATATATATATTATATAAGTGGTTATTTTATACTGTGTATATCGGCTTATTAAAAATATATAAATGTATATATATATATACTTTGCCAACATATATTTTAACACATGTATATAATTATATATAGTTAGTTACAAGCCATGTGTTGTATATATATATTACTAGTTTATTTTGGTTTTGGAAAGTATGTCAGAGAAGAATTTATATATGTGTTGCTTTGTAAGTTTCATATGGTTATATTTTAGTTTATATAAAATACACATTTATATATAGTATGTTAAAATGTTCGCTTAAACTATGCTGTGTTCTAACAGTTTTGATAATAATAATATATATCAAAACCTGTAAGCATATATATAAACCTGTTTTGGTTGTATATACATATGAACATTTTAATAAAATGAAATACATTGATTATTAGATGCATATTGATTTGAAAGTATGTATATGTTCTGAGTTGTATAAGTTTGTTTTTTTATTTGTTTAAATATATAAAGTTGTCAGATTATATATTTAAAGTTTTCAAGTATGCAGTTATGCACAAGTTTTATATATATCAGTTTAATATAAATATATGTTAATTATGTATCTGTATGAGTTTAAGTAAGTTTACATATAAAAGTTTCTTAAATATTTGATTTCTGAATCTGGTTGTAAGTTTTGTTGTAGATATGTTTGTTTTATATGTGTTTTATTTAAGACAATGATTTTGAAATATATATGTATATATTTTAATACGTGTTTTAAAATGTTGTTTGTTTATTTGTATATATATATAGATTTTGAAAGTTATTTGTTTATTTTAAATTATAGGTTATATATGATTTTTTATATATATGTAGTTATTTATAGTTATATATAAGTTCACTTATATCATTGATCTTCATCAATCCAGTTTGATTTGATTCCATCAATTCCAAGCTATCAGCTTTGCTCGTCAAAATTCGTGCCAATCTAGCATTGTTTTGGAATTCGTAGCTCATTTCCTTGTCAAAATCTATCTAGCCTCAAAAGGTGTCACAATTAACGTTTTTATATTTATTAAATTTGATTTCAATTGGAATGACAATTGAAATATGCTGCTGTTAGTTATTTACGTTGCTATATATATATGCTGTTATCTGTATCTGTTCACCTATGACATCTGACACCATTACCTGTTATTTATATTGATGATATATGCTTGTTGTTGATTATTATGTTATATTATCATATCTGTTATCACTCTGCAAGTTTCCTGTTAGTAAAGAATTCCCTATGGGTTGAAATGATACATACCCGAACGATCTGTAGGCAGGAGAAAATCGTTATAAGCTGAAATTATAAACCAAAGCGATTTTCATTGAATTGAATTTGGGATTGCGGGTTGAAAAGATATATACCCATATATATTTAAATTGCGGATTGAATTGATAAATATCCGTATCACTTGACCATAGGATAGAAAATTTTATACAGGCACCATTGGTATATATATATATATATATTTTAAAAAATGATTTCCAAGGATTTGAAAAGAAATATATGTGGTTTTTATAAATATTGATTTTAAGATATTATATCTTTAATATAGATTTGATGATAATTTTAAATAAATTGTGTTGGACAGAGAAATGGAAATTTATTTGAATTTTTCTTAAATAAAACCGATTTGAAACTTATTAAATTTGAGATCTTATAGATATGATTTATAACTTGATTTTTTGATTTAAAGTGAAGAAATGAATATTTCAAGTAAATAAATTGAAGGGAATATTTAGTTTATATAAATTGTAATTTAAAGTTTTATTTAAATAATATTGAATTGACTAAGTGAATTTTTCTATATAAAATAATGGTAAAGTTGAATTTGAAATATAAATGAAATTAAGCTTTGAAATCTATTGAAATTGAAATTTTTTAAATTGTGGTTTATATATGTATTTGAAATCGATATAAATTTTAAATGGTTTTGAACTGAATTGAGATTGGTGAATTGAGATTAAATTTAAATTGTATTTTGGTAATTCAAGTTGATCTGAATCGATTTGTGAAATTTGAGGAAATTATTTTTATTTTATATAAAGTATTTTAATATATAAAAATATTTTACTTTATTAATATATTTCATTTTAAACTATTTTAATATAAAACTATTTTAATATACTAATTATTTTAATATAAACTATTTTTAATTTATAACTATTTTATTATATAAACTATTTTATTATATAAACTATTTTATTTTAAAAATCTATTTTATACATATACTATTTCCTATGTCTAACTATTGAGTGGAAAGTGTTATGATTTTAAAGTGTTATAATTTCCAAAGTGTTATGATTTCTAAAATCTATGATTTCAAAAGTGTTATGATTTCGAAATGGTTATAATTTTTGGAAGTGTTACGATTCTGGAAATGAATATTATTTAAAGTGGATAATGATATCGAATTTGATATGGTTTTGAAATGAATATGATATTTTGAAATGACCACGGTGTTATAATAACGTTTGGTTGTTAAAGAGACCAGGATCGGATATTGTCGTACTCTCTGCCAATACAGAAAACCACTTTAACAACTGTGTACGTGGTGGAGATTCCAGAAATGAAGTAGGATGGTTTTGCGACGATTCTATATGGTATGACGTGACCCTGACTCCCGTGAGAAAGCTTAGATGTGACTAAAATCAGGAGCTATACCGGGCCAAGTGAGGTCATTCCTCCTATCAGGCATATTTCTTTGATACCTTCTATTGCTTTTATGATTTGATTTGGTAACCACCCCTCGATTTTTATTATGGGAGTGTGTCCAAGGTGGGCGGTAGTAGCTGCTATGCGTTACCACTCGTCCGGGAGTGCAATTGGTATATCTACCCTGGCATCTCCTCGTGTGACGTGTTCATATGCCCTAGCGCGCCTTCTACGAGTTTGTTTTGTACCATACCTATGGAGTGCCCTCTGATAGCCCTCCAGTTTACGGAGGAATTACGGTACTGTATAGACTATGGAAATATATAAAAATGTGTTAAGAGGGATATGGGTAACGCCTTAACGCTATTTTAATAGTTTACTTTACTATAGACATATTATAATAGCGTATTGTACTACATAGTAGATAGTTCCACGGATCGTTAGACGATGGTTATCCCAAACTTCCTTTAAGTTACTTGTATTCCAGTTGATATTTCACTTGAGTTGGATTTATTGATGTAAGTATGTTAATCCTGGCTCGAGTGTTTTGTGTTTTGCTTTACGCTCGGGTCAGACTGAGTGAGGCAGCATTTGAGACTCACCCTTTGGAGTTGGAGCTTCAGTTGGAGATCCATCTATATCTATTTAGCTTCCAGTTGATTTGTTCAGAGAAGTCATCTGTTTGTATTCGAGACTTCATTGTATTTGATATTTCAGTTGTGTTTTATTTCAAACTCTATTGTTTATATAGTAGCTTCATGAACTACTATTCTTTTGTTTCCGCTGCTTATTGTTATATTACTCTGTGTCTGTGATTCCGTGATTATTTTATTTAGTGTACATGCTGAATTTTGCCAAATATAAATTAAAAATCTGATATTTTGAGCAATTCAAGTCCGATATGTGCATATGCGAATGGTTGAAAATATCGGGTCGTTACATAACCCATGAGCCGTTGGATATAGGATATATGATACTGTTATCAAGGAGCTTAAGAATTTCTTTTTGAACCGCATCTTTCATTTTGGGGTTGAGCCTTCGTTGCACATCATGAGTAGGCTTGGCTTCATCAATTAAGTGAATGCGATATTCAACAATTACAGAGCTAATTCACTTAATATCTGTAATGGACCACCTTTTTGCTTCTTTGTTTTTCTAAAGAATTAAAGAAAGAGATGCTTTTGGTCAAGAGAAAGATCGATAGAAATAATGATGGAAAAAGTTTGTTATCACTTAAATATGTTTACTTGAGGTGATAAGGAAGTGGTTTGAGCTCTAACTTAGAAGGTTGCTCTATCGAAGAAATCTGTTGAGTTTTAGACTCAACCTGGGAGGTTCGAAGGGAAGCACGCCTTCGATCTCGATAGGCATGTCTTGAAACAATTGCTCATACTCTGCCTTGTCTTTATTATTAATGTCATTTTTTTATTTTCAAAGTATTCATGAATAACGCTAACTTCCAAAGTGTGATCGAATGGTTCGTTTGATTGATTATCTAAATTGAAGATGTTAAGATCTATAGTCATGTTACCAGAGGAAATTTTCGTTGAACCATTTCAACAGCCGACCAAGACATTCGAGATGGCTAAGAAAGGTCATCCTAAAATCAAAGGAATTTGGCTAGTGATATTATTTACAGGTTGTGTTTCTAAGACAATGAAATTCATGGGGAATATGAATTTTCTTACTTTAATAAACACATCCTCAGTCTCACCTATGAGTTTCTTTATAGAACGATCGGTTAATTGTAGCAAGACTCTGGTCGGTTTAAGCTCACTTAAGCCTAGTTTTTAATACACAGAGTATGAAAGAAAATTTACACTCACACCTAGGTCTAATAAGCATTTATCGATTTTACTGTCTCCCATCGTATAAGAGATTGTAGGGCAACCAAGATCTTTATATTTCACAAGAATAGATTGAGAAAAGACTTCACTTAGACTGGGTGCCAAAAATACATTTTTCGGCACTTGAGTGTGTCTCTTTTGAGTGCACAAGTCCTTCATAATCTTAGCATAAGTTGGGACTTTTTGGATGATACCTATGACTGGAATGTTCACTTTAACTTATTTGAAAATCTCTAAAATCCTTTTCATTTGATTGGAATGTTTCTTAGGTCAAATTCGATGTAGAAATGGAATGCGAAACTCAATAGGATGGTCTACTTAAGTTGGAAAAGAATTAGATTTGGAATTTGGTACGATGTTCGACTCAATTTTTTGATCAAAATCATTTGTACCTTTTGAAGTGTTGTGAGTAATTTTTGGTATGTCATTTGGATTGACAACTTGGTTATCAATTTGTTTGCAAGATCGCAAAGTGATGATAGCGCACATTTGATACACATTGCTATCTTGAACAACATGAGCTTGGTTTGAGCTTGTGTTTTGATTCCTAGGGTTTGGAATTGGTTGACTCGGGAACATACCTCTTTCTCGTTCAGTTATAGCAGTAGTTAATTGACTCATTTGCATTTCGAGTTTAGCATCGATTAAGTTGTACTTTTCATGTACGAGGTTAGCAGGTTTTGCAAATTGTTGTTCGATTGAAGTTGTTGACTGGTCGCTTTAGCCAAAGTTTCCAAAGTTTTCTCGAATGATGTCATTCGTTTGTCATCTTGAGGAACAAAATTGTTGCATTTGGTTTTGAGAAGGTGGTACAAAGTTTGGTTAAAAATGAGGATTTGAAGCATTGTTTGAAAATGCCTGAAAAGATGGTCGAACCAAATTCGTGTTCGAATTGTTTTGGTTCCAAGCGAAGCTAGGATGATTTCTCCAACCGAGTTTGTATGTTGGAGAGAATGGATCATTCCTAAGTTTGTTAAAAGTGTTGATTTGTTCTCACGAGTGAGGACATCGATCAACAAAGTGGTTTTGATCATTACATTTTTAACACAGGACTTGAGATGCTTGTTTCATTTGATTTAGTGATAAAACATTATCAAATTTATTTATTATCGCATCGGTTTTCGCTTCTAAGGCTAATAATGATCCTATCGAATGTACGTTTGATCTTGAGTAAATTGATTTCTCGTTAGATCATTCTCATTGAGTTGATTTTTCAGCTAAGTTTTCGAGAAATTACCAAGCGATGTCGTAATGTTGTGCTAAAAAGTTTCCTTGACACATTGATCTAAGCTTTGCTTGAGAATTATTTTCAAACCGTCATAAATTTTTTAGCAAAGAGTCCATTTTTTAATATTATGATATGGAAATTTTATTAAAAGTTTTTTTAATCTTTCAAAATATTTTACAAAAGATTTACCCTCTAATAGATAAAAGTTTACAGTTTCATTTCATATTTTGGTTATTTTTTTCTAAGGGGTAAAATTTCCTAAAGAAAACTTTTACAAATTCATCCTATGTTTTAATCGAGTTTAAAGGATATCTATACAACCATTTCCTAGCATAGTTGGTAAGTGCGAATAGGATTAATTTACGTTTGATTCCATCGTCGCATAATTGTTGAAGTTTTATAGTTGCACAAACTTGATCAATTTCGTTAAAAAAATATAAGGATCATCATTTTTAAAATAGCTAAGTTTTAGAAGTGTGTTAATATGACTTGAATAGATTTCAAAATGATTACCCACTGGGGGTAGGTAAGGTCAAGAAGGGACAAAAACTCGATTGTGGAAAATTTTGTCCATTAGGGTATGGGGAGGATTTTCATTTGCCAAGGTGGAAGGATTATTTGTTCGGACTAAATGATTAGTCGAAGTGTCACAAGTCCAAACACTCATGCACAAGGGAGAAGATTAAGGGGAGAGAGATAAAGAAAAGTTAAACAACAAAGGTAAAATAATAAGATGGAAGTGAGTTTTTTTTAATTTTTAATTAAAAAATAGTTTTTTATTGTATTTTTCGTATTTTTTATATATGCATGGAACTAATGCAACTAAATGAATGCAAGGACTTAAACAGAAATTTTCTATCACTAGTTGTTCCTAACCCAAAATTGTATAGTGACACTTTGACTTAATTCAACAAAATAATACCTAGTTAGGTAACAGACAGTAATACCGGTGCACCACGAATCACCGTAGCAATATAGTTGAAGGTTTAAGTACCTTAAGAGAAATAATAATATAATATCATATATCATACAAATCATTGTAATAATTATAAATGATTGTGACTCTGCCATTTTCAAAGATATCAAAAGAAAGTTCGTTGAAAGAAATCAACATGTCAAAATACAAATTTGACCTAGATGAGCTTGCAATACCCTTAAGTAAAACGTCTAATCTTTATTATTTAATCTAGTTTTATATAATTAAATGTAGTTTGTGGGCCAATGAAGGGTGATGAAATCCCCACCTTATGTGAATTTGGGTGGTGCCCATAAAAATAAAAATAAATATGAAATGATGTAGAACAGAAATTAAATGTGCAACTATAATTGAATTTTTATTTTGTTCTTTTCTAAATGCAAGCAACCAACAATGCAAGAAAAATAAACATAAGAAATATGAATACGATACAAGAGCGTACAAAATTCTTTGCAAAATTTATCTAAAAGCAGCAAATTTTTTAGTGAAAATTTTGGCAAGCAAAAAAGAGCAATTTTTAGCAAGTAATTCCTTTCGTTCTGGTTTCCTACAATTTTAACCTATAAAAGTATTGAAAATGATCTTTATTAAAAGAATGAATTTACAATAAAAAAATTCTAACTCAGCCCACAAGCCCAATACACAACCCTAACTAATACCCCAATTCCTTCTCTATTATAAAAAGTCCAATATGCAAATCTTCTCTTCTTTAATAAAAATGTGAAATAAAAATATAAAAACAGAAATTGCAATTGGAATTGACACGATTGGAATTGGCGTCGGCTTGTGGTTTGTTGCGGGTTGTTGATGGTCGCAGTCGGTGTGTGGGTGGTTCCGTGATTGAAGGTTGGTGATTGGGTTTTGGTTGGAGATGGTGGCAGGTTGTTAAGGTTGGAAATAGAATTGGGTGAAACAGATAGGTGGAGGTAGGAGTTTGGATTGCCTTTGCATACAGGTTGTAACGAGCAACGAAGGAGTTCATGTATAGGTGGTTTTTTGCAGTTGCGGGTTGCTGAAGTCTGATCGTGGCTGGTGTATTATGGATTGTGAATTATGGATGGAGCTTTCGGGTGGTTGCTGAATGTGGTGCTATGTTTGGTCACGGGTTTGATTAGAGATAGAGGCAGGTGGGTTGCGGTTTTGATTCAGGCAGGTGGTTCGAAGGTTGGTGATTTGCAGAGAAAGGTGTTGATGTGTGTTGGCATCAAAATTTACTACAAACACCCAATTATGTGAAAGCACCAATATCCAATCCAATCACAGAAATATGAAGAGAGATAAATGAAGAACAAAATTAGAACAATCGGAAAGCAAGTAAATAGAAACATAGATTTATAGTAGTTCAGCTAACTCCGGCCTACATCCACTCCAAAGATTTTCCTTTTTATTAGTTTATACTGCTGATTACAGTCACAAACTAGTGAAATTCAAGAATAAAAATGGTAGAGTATCGCCTAGGTAGAAGATGAAGAAAAGCAGAATCCAGATCCTTTTTTTGAAGCCATGCCTGCTGTATTTACATGGGAAGACGACCACCAATCTCTCTGACACTTCGACTATAAGACCTCCTTATTCATATGGGCCAACCATAGGGGTCGCTAGGTCCAAACCCCAATGAGAAGGGATCGGTACAGATCCCTTCATTGGTTGATTTTTGGGCAGCGGTTCCTATAGTTGCTTCTACATACTAAAATATGTTTAATCTCCAAGTTTCATGTCATTTAGATCGAAGGAACTCAAGTTATTGAATGTTGAATGCAGGAATATACTTGGGCATTGATGTGCTGACCTCTATCCAATAAAGTACACCAATCCAATGCAACCAACCATGCTTGCCCTTTTTCTGTGAGTCGAAGTATGCCGATCCATCTGAAATGCCGATCCCTCCATCTTGATAAGCTATTGAAGTATGTTGATCCCTCTAGAACCAACCATGCCGATCCACACATTGCCTCGACCATGTTGATCCACACTCTACCAACCATGTGTATCCACACTTTACTTTGTCCATGTTGATCCCTCGTATAACCAATCATGCCGATCCCTCTAATATTACCAAGCTATGCTGATCCATGCTACTACACAATGCCATGCCGATTCCTCCTCCTTCATGAAACTATGCTGATCCCTCTTATGCCATGAAGGTATGTCGATCCCTCCTATGCCATGAAGGTATTCTGATCCCTTCTATGCTACAAAGCCATGCCGACACCTTCTATGCTATGCCGATCCCTTGGGTTCGAACCTAGCTTCCATATTTCTAGAACCCTTCATTGTCTATCTGCCAACTCCATCCAACTATGGCTTCATATAACCATTTGTACTTTACCTTCAGGTCCTTGAACAGTTGCTCTACACTCATCGGCCCTAATAATTGTGAAGTCTGTTGGGTTAAATCCGGCTGTGTACTACTTTGCCAAAAGGCGGGTTAACATATTGCCCCTCCCCCCTAAAACATGTCTTGCGATAGGAAGGCGTGTTTTGAATTGCCATAGATCCAAAATTCGAAGTCCTTAACCCATTGATTGCCATATTATCCAATCCAGAATCCAATTCGTTGCCAATCCAATTCATTGATCTCTCTGGATCATTAGTGAAATCCATGATTGTTCTGAGTCGATATCCAATTCCAAATCCATTCCAAATTCATTAACCAAATCCACGATCTCTCCGGATCATTTTATCCAAATACGGGACCGCTACGGGTCCATATCCAAATCCATAGACTTCTTTGGGTCATTAGCCTAATCCAATTTCTTAATCTCACCAGATCCTTGTCGAGCACAATCCGTACTCGAGGACCTGAGTAGGCTGATTCTGTCGCTCTCCGGCGAAGCAGCCTACCCTTGCCAGGCATAGTCCATACCAGACGACCTTGATCTCTATGAATCCTTGCCGAGCACAATCCATACTTGACAACCTATTGGGTTTTATTCTCCGGCCTTGACTCTCCGGTTTAGGGCTTAACCTATGGGGTATCCTTCTCCGACCTCGGTTCCAATCGAGGACTTAATCCGTGGGGTATCCTTCTCCGGCTTCGATCCCTAGTCGATGACTTAATCCGTGTATGAATCTATCTTGTCGCTCTCCGACAAAGGGACTCGTGACTCGTAGTTATTGCCCCGTCTCTCCAGTCGGGGCCATAACCGTGACCTGTATTATTTATTACATTAATCTAGAGTTAAGCATCCCTAAGTCCATAAAATGAAATTCCGTACAACTAATAAACCAAAGTTTGAAGCAAATAAGAAGAAACAAAATGAATTTCACAAACCCGAGCACAATGGTTTATCGTCATATCAGAGCATGCCTAGGGACTGTCCTCGATCTCGTACATGTGTAAGTGACTTAGCCATATTATTGCGGAGTTTATTACTTATTCCATGTCATTCCGATAAATTGATGACAAGTTGACGATGATGCCTTGATCCAGTACCATTTTCATTCGAGGTGGATGGTGGCTGCTCCTGTTCCACCGTCACAGCTCATCCATTCCTCATGTGTTACTCAATGATATCCTTCAAATGACTGCAGTCATTTGTATTGTGCCCATCCAGCTTATGGAATAGGCAATGCTTTCCTGATGCATGCTCACATTCAGAGGGTTTCCTCCTTACCGGCCTTCGATGCTGAAGACGTCCTCGAGTATCGAAATACATCCTTTCCAGAGATTCGGTCAAATCTGTATAAGAAGAGAATTTTAGTTCTCTCCATTGCCTCATCGACACATTAATGCCATCATTCATTTTTTGCTTGCCTTTATCATTATTGTTTACACCTCCTGATGATCCTCCACTTTGCACAACATTCACCTCTAGTTTGTTTGCTCGTGCATCTTTCTACTGCAGGAACCTTTTTGCTTCATGATAAAACTCCTCGTGATCCATAGGTGGATCCCGTGCCAATGTATCCTTGAACTCTATGCCATCAGCAATTCCAGATACAGCTGCCATCAAAACCATAGATGGATCTGGACGATCCACTGATGCCACCGCGCCGTCAAACCGTGTTAAGAAACTCATCAAGAACTCTCTAGTCCTCTATTTCAATGTTGCTAAACTCATCAAATTTTTAGGTCTCAAGATGTGAATCCTAAACTGCCTCATAAACCTTCCGATTAATTCCATCAACGTGTCAATAGAGTCGCTTTCCAACTATCTGAATCATTGTGCAGCTATATCCATTAAGTACAAGGGGAAGCACTGTGCCATGACTTCCTTTGATGCCCCCAATACATCCATGTGTCTCATGTATCTCGTCAAATGAATAGCGAGATCTGTTTTTCCATCTCATGTCTCAAGCGTTGGTAGTTTAAACTCTGGTGGATTTCTAGCTTGCCTGATATTTGAAGCGAATGGACTTCTATTTACATCATCCAAATCCCTGTTCACTAATCCTCCATGCAAAGCTCACCTTATCATCTCCGCAAACCTGTCATTGGCTTCTAATGGTAGTCTCCTATCGTCATGCCCAAGCTGCCCCTCGAGTCTACGAGGGAATTCTGGAACGTACTC
Organism: Allium fistulosum; assembly: GCA_030737815.1. Taxonomy (NCBI): domain Eukaryota; kingdom Viridiplantae; phylum Streptophyta; class Magnoliopsida; order Asparagales; family Amaryllidaceae; genus Allium; species Allium fistulosum. Next base: position 894,544,032 of record CM060907.1, on the reverse strand, counting down.
CTCCGGGTGAGCATCCAAATTCCAATTCGAACCAAGCTCCACATGATCGATCGCAGGTCCTCCAGCATCACGATTAACCAGACCTAGGGGCGTGCCACCTAACCTTTGGGGATCGGTACCGACCCCATTGAAGGGATCAGTGCCGATCCCTCTAGGTTAGCAGGGGACTACCTCGGCTTCTTTGTTCCACTCCTCTCTCTATTAGCTCCAATTTTGACGCAACCCAGGAAGCGAATTCGATGATGTAAATCGAATCCATCTAGGATCTCACATGATTAGCAGAAATAATCGGTGAATCGATGATAAATTGGTGAATTTAAGAATACCCAAATGCCCAAATCCGTTGATCACGAAGATACCGGATTCTAGCAATCTTCGACACGTTGATCGCGCACGATGCCGTGAGAGAAGATCTACAATTCTTCGAACGTTGATCAAGCGCACTTGATTCCGTGAATTGGCTTCAACAATCGTTGATTCGAGCGCACTCGAATGCCGAAGGTGGAGATAGGAGATAACACTCAACTATCAATTTTAATGGAGGCAAGAAGCACAAACCAAATTTTATTTAAAATTCAACTTACTTTTTACAATGACATCACATCCCTATTTATAGGGTTTACAACACAACACAAAACTAAAGAAAATTACAACACAAGCGACTTACAAACAAATGACTTAACAACATAAGAAAGAACGACACAATATTTACAAACGACGCATGACTTAACAAAGCCATGCAACGACCTAAGAAAAAACTGAGCGACTTAAGCTTTAGCTCGTTCGCGACTTAAGACAGTACGCGACATAAGAAACGTACGACTTAACATCCTTCACCATAAGCTTCGCGACCTAGCAATCATCTTCATAAGAAACTCGAGCGGCATAACTGGAGCGACCTAAAATCATCAACGACCTAACTTCAACGACTTACGACTTCTACGACATAAGAGCTTCGCGACATACTGAAGTTCGCGTCCTAAGTAAGGTCGTTCGTGACCTACTGGAAGCTCGCGACCTAGCTGGAATTTCTACGCGACATTGCTGGAGCGACACAAATAGGAGGAGCGACCTACGAGCTACTGGAGGAATTTGCGATTCAGGAAGTGCTCTGGTTGTTCGCGACTTAGGGCTGGAGCGACTTACTGGCCTTCGCGAATCAAGGAAGCGGCCGTGACCTAAGGTGATTTGTTTAGTCATTATCTCGTGCTGCATCATCCTCTCCTGGTTGAAAAGAATTCGTCCCGAATTCACACTTTCCTCTTCTTCAACACGCTTATCGTCATGATACGGTATCAAGTGTTTGACGTTGAAAACGTCAGCAATATGGATATGATCCAGCAATCTCAACCGATAAGCATTCTCATTAATCTTCTTTACGATTTCCAAAGGACCAATCTTTCTAGCAGCCAGTTTGTTGTAAGTGCCAACAGGAAATCGATCCTTAGTCAATACTGCATATATGAAATCTCCTTCTTTGAAGTCAACATGTCGTCGTTTAATATCTGCGGATTGCTTATATTTCTCATTCGCCTTAAGCAATCGTTCCTGCACAACCTGTGACACTCTTGCAATTCATTCACAAAATCACTAGCCCGTCTGATTACTCCTTTCTGCTGTGGAACTACAGACAAATCTAACGGTCCTTTAGAAATGGTTTAGTACACAACCTGGAATGGACTGAAACCTGTACTATGGTTGATAGCATGATTATGAGCAAACTCCGCTTGACATAACTTCACATCCCAACTCTTCAGATTATCCTTCACAAGACACCGCAACAAATTTCCCAGGGATCTGTTCACAACTTCAGTCTGTCCATCTGTCTGTGGATGATAAGCACTACTGAATTTCAGCTTCGTTCCCACCATCTTCCACAAACTCAACCAAAAATGACTCAGAAATCTAGTATCCCTGTCCGAAATAATAGATTCTGGTAAACCATGCAAGTGATAGATCTCTCTAAAGAACAACTGTGCCACATGGACTGCATCTGCCGTCTTCTTACAAGCAACAAAATGTACCATCTTCGAGAAACGGTCCACCACAACATATATAGAGTCATTTCCCCGTTGAGTCCTCGGCAAGCCCAACACAAAATCCATGCTTACATCAACCCACGGTTTTGTAGGAACAGGTAAAGGCATATACAAACCCGCATTTGTAGCTGTCCCTTTCGAAACTTGACAAACATGACATCTTCGAACAAACTTTTCAACTTCCTGCTTCATCGAGGGCCAATAATAAGACTGAGAAATCAACTGCAATGTGCGATCGCGACCAACATGTCCTTCTTCATGCAACTCTTTTACAATTTTCATTCTCAAGCTACAATCTGGTATGCACAATCGATTCCCCTTGAATAAGAATCCATCTACCAACACAAACTCTTCAGTACTCCCATCCTTGACTTTCTCAACAATCTTCGCAAAGTAAGGATCTTCCTCAAACAACTCTGGCAATAGTTCAAATCCTGTCACTTCAACCTTCATTGTCGTCAACAAATGATTCCTCCTGCTCAAGGCATCAGCTACACGATTCGTCACCCCTGATTTGTGCTTTACAACAAAAGTAAACTACTGCAGATACGTGACCCACGAAGCGTGTCTAGCTGAAATTTTGTCCTGCCCTTGCAAATGTTTCAAAGCTTCATGATCCGTATAAAGAACAAACTCCTTCTGTTAGCACCAAAATTGGTCACTAACCTCGTTCAGAAAGATTGTGTAGAGATATAAGTGATGAAAGTAAATTAAACAGAGAAGACAATGCTAATTTAAATGCAGAAAGTAAGAACACCAAATTTATAGTGGTTCAGCGTAATTGCCTACGTCCACTTTGTTCAACTTTATTGATTTCCTTTATAGTTGATTACAAATACAATTCGTGAATCAAATGCTTGAGTGGAGTTGTTAAGTAGAGAAGATGAGTCTTGAGAATGGCAGAGTCTCCCCGGTCTTTTCTCCCCCAAAAAAGGATCCATTTCACTGTGACCCTGCCCCTCTATTTATAGGCAAATATGGGCTGGACTTCGCAAGTGGGCTGGATAGCCGAACGCTCAAGCCCCAGTGCAGTGGTCGCTGTATGCCGAACTAGGCGTGCCGAACGCTCTGCGCCGAACCATTCCTTCTATGCCGAACGGTGTGTTGGTGTCGTGGGAAGTGTAGGATGGTTGTCTGTTGAGGCCGAACGTGCCTCCGTCTCAAATTCTTGGACGAACGGCGTATGCATGCCGAACGATACCGGTATCTTGAGGAGTTGTGCATACTGAATGTCTTCTGGACGTCGAGTATTACACCGAACACCATGGGATGCTGAGTACTCCTGTTGCCGAGTAGTCTCGATGCCGAGTGCTCTTGTATGCCGAGCAGTCTCGATGCCGAGTGCTCTTGTATGCCGAGCAGCCTCGATGCCGAGCGCCCTTGTATGCCGAGCAGCCTTGATGCCGAGCGCCCTTGTATGCCGAGCAGCCTTAATGCCGAGCGCTCTTGTATGCCGCGCACTCTCTGACGCCGAGTTCCACTGGATGCCGAGTGCTACGCCGAGTACTCCTGGATGTCAAGTGCTTTGCCGAACACTCCTGGATGTTAAGTGCCTCGCCGAACACTACTAGATGCCGGTCACTCTCTGATGCCGCGTTCCACTGGATGCCGAGTACTACGCCAAGTATTCCTGGATGTCAAGTGCTTCGCCGAACACTCCTAGATGTTAAGTGCCTCGCCGAACACTACTAGATGCCGGTCACTCTTTGATGCCGAGTTCCACTGGATGCCGAGTGCTAGTTACCTGGTCAAATCTCCAGGAAACACTTGCCCCCCAAAGTGTATCGCATGGCCGAACGTGATGCGCTTTGAATCTGGTACAATATACCTCGGAGGTACCTTCTCGAGAATGTTAGTGAAGGAGGTGCAAGACGAACGAGATTTGGATGCCGAATGATACGTTCGAAGCCGAACGTACCTCGTGTGCCGAACGATACTCTGCTATGATGCCGAACGCTTCGGTGTTGACCGGTTCTACCGGGTATAGCCTCTTCAACTTCTACCTTCCCCTATATAACCAGGTCCTTCCCGTCTCTTTTCTTTTTACGCCTTCTTTTCTGTCATTCCTAGAGACTTGCAATTCTTTCCATCTTATCAGATTTGAGACCTAATCGATCCTTCCTCAACTTCGACTTTCGAACTAGGTATCAATCCTTCTGTGATTAGATTACTTCAACACAAGACTTAAGGTTGTTTTCATGGGAAACGTGACCTTTCTATGATCGTATAATATGCGTCGAGCAGAAATGGCTCGCATGCTTGGAGTTGTCTAGTTAGGGCTAGCTCCTTCGTGCCGAACAGGACTGGAAGGAAAAGAAAGATGGGATGTTGAACGGCGTAGTCTTCGCCGGGCGATCTGTCCCTGTCGTTCGGCTCAGATGGAGAAGGTGTAGGGTGGAGTTGGAATCGTGGTGGAGCGCCACTTTTAGCCGAACGATAACCCAAACTGAACAGTCTTGAATGCCGAACGGTATCAATGCTGGACAATTACTAAAATGTAGAGAAATAACTTAGCCAAACGATAACCCAAGCCGAACAATTGACATGCCGAACATTGAATTCAGCCGAACAATTGACATGCCGAACATTCTTTAGACCGAGCAAAACACAGCCGAACACTATACTTAGGACGAACAATCTTGAATGCCGAACAGAACTCTTAACAGGACAATGCCTTAACCGAACGAGACCTTTAGCCGAACGCTCGACACGCCGAGCAAACATACATGCTGACCTATACTTAGGACGAACAATACAATTGCCGATCATTACTTAAATGCCGAACAGTATAAATGTCAAACTACACTTAGGCCGGTTACTTTAGAAATCATATGTTTTCTGAATCTGGAACTGTAATCGCCTCAAGGCAAGCTTTTTGGGACGGTCAGCGATGACGGTCTTTGAAGGCGATGATTCGAAGCTGATTATTATATCTATTAAAAAACCTTTAGATTCTTATCGCTTGTACACAACTGCTTTCACTAGTTCACACACCACGTGGGGGGAAACTCGTGTTGCTAATTCTAACGTTCAACGTTTTTTGAGTATAGTTCTCTCAAGCACTTAGTTATTTATTTGGGATGTCAAGAAAATCTAGCTCTGCCACCATAACTGACAGGCCTGGGCCGTCAGCAAGGCAAGGAGCCGCTGATACTTCTAACCCGTCAATTTCTCCCGCTCATAACTTGGCGCCTGATGCTCTGGAGGCAACCATCTTACTAGACAATCCGATCGATTCTCAAGCTTCGAAGATCAACGAAGCTGCTCTGAGGCGGATATGCTCTATTCACGGGATTCCTTTCGCCGACGTGTTAGTCCCTTCGAGACACGATCGCCCTCATCTGCCCCCAGTCGGGTACACTACCTGCAACAAGTTCATGTGTTGGATGGGCAGCGTGCCTCCATTCAACTTATTTCTCCGGGATGTTCTGCAGTACATAGACATGGCTCCATCGCAACTGCACCCGAACGGTCATGCGTTCCTATATGGGACTTACTTACTTTTCATGGCCGTCTTCTCCAGACCTCCAACCCCTGGTGATATCAGATACATTTATATGTTCAAGAGACGGAAAGACAGTCCTTCCTTTATGTTCCTCGAGCCATACCACAAGTGCCAGATCTTGACAGGGGCATGTAGCAAATTCGCCCTGTACAAACAGGAATGGTTCTATGTGCGCTGCCCTTCTGGTTTCGCTAGGAGATGGGTTGAAGGTAGTAAGTCTCTTTGCTGAGTCACTATTCGTATTTAATCGGAGTCATGCTTTTCCTAACTCTTCATTTCATCTTTTCAGGTATCAGCCCGCGTCCGGAAGGTCGAGGATATTCTGTGGCTGTTGAAGCCATTAGAGCTCTTCCTGCCGAGGATCGAGACATCCGGACCATCATTTCAAATGAATCGCTGTCGGGGTTTGGCTTGCTAGCCCCTGGTCGTCGGATCAGCCTTCCAAAAGGTGTTACCATTCCCAAACCTCCATCCGGTAAAGGGAAAAAACTTGCCGGACCGTCGTCGCGTCGCGCTCCCGACACGCACGAAGAAGGCGAGCGCAAAGAGGATGATGCCCCTGAAACTCAGGGCGAGAACGTGGGTCCCGCTTGGAATCCGGCAATCGAAGTTCAGGATATTGAGACATCATCCTCCCCTTCGAAGGGAAAGAAGAAGTTGAAATATACGGTTCAAAAGGAGAAAGTTGGTGGCACTTCAAAAGTTACGCCTATCCTTCCTGAGAAAGAGGCTTCTTCGCAGCACCTGGAAAGTTCTCTGAGGGGTCTGTCCAACCTGTCCATCCCCGATGATTTACTTAATTACGGGTTCGATGATCCTGAAGCTCTCAAATTCTCTTCGCCCGCTAGAGGCAATGTAGGAGTTCAACTCCCGGCGCAAGGAGACAACACTCCTATTAGCAAAGATAAACGAACGGGTCCGTCGGGGGGAACACTAGGACACGCACGCACATGCGCATTCCATAATATACTTCAAGTCTTTTTTCTTATCTCGTGGATTTTTCTTAACTCGTTGTTATCTCCATTCTTTCCAGGTGACATGGGGCGCTCTCATGGACTTGACCGCCTTCAGGGGTCTTCTATATTCCATCACTCTGTACGGGATTCCGGTTCAGGCAGACGCAGGGACCGAGGTGAGTATGAAGACAGGGACAATCGTCCCCGAGAGTCGTCTCACCGCAAGAAGGTGCATTCTCACTCTTCCCAGTCCCGTGATCTTCCTCCTCCAGCTGAGCCGGATAGGGAGAAGTCTTTACAGAAAAGTCATCACTCTGATGCTCCTCGAGAACAACATTCCAGTTCATCGAGTACACGGCAAGTTCGAGAGCAACGAAAAAGGACAGAATTCTCAAAGCCTCCTCCTCCCACTCCTGCGGTAGACCCAACTGTTGCGGAAAAGATGGTCGATCTTAAGGCCAGGTTTCCAAAGATTTGCTTCGATGGTCTGAAGTTCCTCCCGGCCATCCATCATATCCCTGGGCATGTGAAGTAGAGTGCCATTGCTTGCAATAACGACGTCTATGTTCAACATGACGCGTTTGTGCACTTGGTGGAGAAGATTTCGGAGATATCCGTCGAGCGTCAACATGAGATTGATCGCCTGAAGCTGGAAGCTGGCTGCGACAAAAACATCATCGATAATCAAGACGTAGAGCTCGCTTTGTATAAGACGAAGCTGGATGCCGCCGAACAAAGTGCAAAAGATACTGCTGAGGCAGTTACTCGCTTAGAGGTGGCTCACAAAAAGGAGCTTGACGAAGCAGTCCAGCGCAACGGCGCCCTTGCCCTAGAAAAAGACTCTGTCCAAAAAGAAAGGTACACGCTCGCTACTCAAGTTAAAGAGCTGAAAGAACTACTCTCCAAGGAGAAAGAAGACAAAATAGCTGCTCAGGAAGAATCACAGCGATATTGTGATGAGATTGTTGCTACCCGACTCCTGAAGACAAAGCTCGACGACGAACTTGCCGGGGTCGAGAAATTAAAGGATGAGGCCCATGAGGAGGGCAAAAGAATGGCTGTGGAGGAGCTTGATTCTCGCCTTGAGGCGGCTGCAGAGGCCGGCAGGGAAGAGGTCAAAAGTATGTTTGACCCGTTGATCGCCGAGTACGGAGCCCGCGTCCTTATGCACCGTGACTTAACATTCTTGGGCGACGGCTACCTCGAATCCCTGGCTGAGGCATGGGAAACTCTGATAAAGATCAGGAAGGTCGAGTCAGGCTCCGAAGAGGTCGACGAGGATGCATTGGTGAAGGAGTTCCTGAGGGGGAATGAGCCATCGGATTTATCCACAGCATTGGCACTTTATAGCAAAGGCTCTTCCCCTTCGAAAGAGAAGAACGACGAAGCCGGCCCGTCAGGGGCCGACACTACTACTCCTCACATCGCCGCTCCTTATGCTGCTCAATCGGCCGGTCGGTCGACGCTTGATCCATTCGAGCAGCATGCCAGTTATGATCCCGAAGATCCCGGGCTTGGCGTTCATGTGCTGTCACCTATCCTGGAGGGTGAAACCCCACGCGCCACCGATAGCCAACCGGATCCTGGTAGGAGATTCTTCTTTCTCTAGAAGTTGAAGAGATCCCGTCATTTTTCAGCAATGGTTATTCGTTCTAATGCCCATTTCTCATATTTTCATGTAGGTTGTTCTGATGCCGAGCCAACTCCGAGGAGCAATGACTCCAAGGAGGAAGTAGAGAAAACAAGCGACGTTGCTCACGCAGGAGTAACTCCCAGCCCAGACGCTCAGGTGATCGGGGCGCTTGATGATGACAAACTTGATACTTCGTCTCCTGCCGAAGGAAGCGATGAAATTAAAATCACTGGTGCCTCTGAGCATACTTCAGAGATGAGCATGAAGGACCGTCTCGCCGACGAAGAGAAGAGAAAGGTCAAAGTCAAAGTTGAATCCGAAATACTGGAACTCATTGACCCGCGGAACAGACCTTTGAAAATCATTCTCCCGGGCAGGTCCAAACCACTAGATGTTCCGCCTCCTACTCCTGACTCTATTTCTCTAGCAAGCAAAAAGTCCAAGAAAAAGCATGAGGGAGAGGAGTCGTCGGAAACACCAAAGGAAGACAAGAAGAAGAAGTCGAAGAAGTAATCGATGCACTTGTTCAACAAGTTTCCTGCTTAAGTTTTGTAATTGTTTTTATCTTCCACAACTTGTAGCTTGTATAGAGAGGTCTGAATTTTGTAGGAGTGATCATGTATCCCCATTTTTGACTTATCGAATAAAATTCAGTTTCTTTTTGTCTGAATGATTCTCTTGTCTTTATTTGGTTTGCTGATACTATGCTCCGGGGACTTGGAGACTTGAGATTGTTCATACTCTAGTCCACGCTCTGGAGACTCAGAGTACTCCGCTCCACACTCCGAGAATTCGAGGATTTATATTCGTTTATACTCTAGTTTGCGCTTTGGGGACTTAGAGTACTCCGCTCCGCACTCTGGGGATTCGGAGATTCGTAATCGTTTATACTCTAGTCCGCGCTCTGGGGACTTAGAGTACTCCGCTCCGCACTCTGGGGATTCGGAGATTTGGAATCGTTTATACTCTAGTCCGCGCTCTAGGGACTTAGAGTACTCCGATCCGCACACTGGGGATTCGGAGATTCGTAATCGTTTATACTCTAGTCCGCGCTCTGGGGACTTAGAGTACTCTGATCCGCGCTCGGGGGATTCGGAGATTTGGAATCGTTTATACTCTAGTCCGCGCTCTGGGGACTTAGAGTACTCCGATCCGCACTCTGGGGATTCGGAGATTCGTAATCGTTTATACTCTAGTCCGTGCTCTGGGGACCTAGAGTACTCCGATCCGCGCTCTGGGGATTCGGAGATTTGGAATCGTTTATACTCTAGTCCGCGCTCTGGGGACTTAGAGTACTCTGATCCGCACTCTGGGGATTCGGAGATTCGTAATCGTTATACTCTAGTCCACGCTCTGGGGACCTAGAGTACTCCGATCCGCGCTCTGGTGATTCAGAGATTTGGAATCGTTTATACTCTAGTCCGCGATCTGGGGACTTAGAGTACTCCAATACGCGCTCTGGGGATTCGGAGATTTGGAATCGTTTATACTCTAGTCCGCGCTCTGGGGACTTAGAGTACTCCGATCCGCGCTCTGGGGATTCGGAGATTTGGAATTGTTTATACTCTAGTCCGCACTCTGGGGACTTAGAGTACTCCGATCCGCGCTCTGGGGATTCGGAGATTTGGAATCGTTTATACTCTAGTCCGCGCTCTGGGGACTTAGAGTACTCCGATCCACGCTCTGGGGATTCGGAGATTTGGAATCGTTCGTACGAGTCTGTATGTCGTGCAGGATAATGTAATTTATCATCCAATTAAGAGATATAGAAACTTCATAGAAAATATGGCTTCAAGCCTTTATTAATGAAAATCAACTAAATCGCTTGATTACAACTTTAAAAGGAAACTAAGTCATTATTGAATGGAAACATGCAGGAAATAACAGTGCCTACAACAAGAAAGGAAAACATGCTAAATGTAATAGTGCCACAAATGTTCACTGTTCCATGCTCGGGGGAGTGTCGCGCCATCAACGGTCGCTAGCTTGAATGTTCCTTCTCCAAGCTTCCGTTCAATGGCGTATGGACCTTCCCAGCTGGGATTCATGCGTGATGGTACTGGGAAGACTCGTTTCAGAACCAGGTCACCCACATCAAAGATTCTTTGGCGGACTCTGCCATCGTAGTAACGCTTGACTCGATGTCTGTGCGCCGCCGCCCTTAATTCAGCTTCTTCACGCTTTTCGTCGATGCAGTCCAGTGATTCCAGCAAGAGGTTTTGATTCGTCTTGGGATCATAGTATGTCACTCGGTGCGACAGAACTTCAAGTTCCACGGGTATAACGGCTTCAGAGCCGTATGCCAAGGCGAATGGAGTGTGGCCGGTCGCGGACTTGTGGGTAGTTCTATACGCCCATAATGCTGTCGGGAGTTCGTCTACCCACCTGCCTCCAACCTTCTCCAGACGCTTCTTCAGTATGGACTTGATTATTTTGTTAACGGCCTCAACTTGTCCGTTAGCTTTTGGGTGTGCAACGGCGGCGAACTTTTTCTCGATGCCGTACTTTAAACAGAACTCTTTGAACTCTCTACTTTCAAATTGCATTCCGTTGTCTGTAATGATGGTGCGTGGAAGGCCAAAGCGGCATATAATGTTTCGTACAACGAAGTTAATGACCTTCTTAGAGGTGATAGTGGCCAAAGGTTCTGCCTCAGCCCATTTCGTGAAATAGTCGACTGCAACTATTGCGTATTTCGCACCACCTTTGGATAGAGGCAAAGAGCCGATTATGTCGATTCCCCAGATCGCAAATGGCCAGGGACTGATCATTTGTGTGAGTTCCGTTGATGGAGCCCTCGGGATTTTCGGATATCTTTGACACTTGTCGCATTTTCTTGCGTAGTCCGCGGCATCCCGGTTTACGGTGGGCCGGTAATATCCATAGCGGAGGATCTTCTTTGCTAGCGTTTGCCCCCCAGTATGGTTGCCACATTCCCCTTCATGAACCTCTCTCAAGACTCGCTTTGTCTCATCATGAGCGATGCATCGTAATAACGGGACTGAGAATCCTTTTCGATACATTGATCCATCCAGCATTATGTATCGCGCGGCCTTTCGAAGGACCTGCCGTCTTTCGCTTCTTTTTCCCGGTAAGGCCCCGGTTGTCAGGTACAGTTTGAATGGGGTTATCCACGATTCCTTCTCGATTTCTGTTCCCAACACGCGATCGACTTTCATTTCGTTTATGCTCGGGGCATGCAAGACTTCGACGGGATACAATCCCATTTGTTGCGTATCGTCGGTGCTTGCGAACTTGGCCAATAAGTCGGCTTCTTTGTTCTGTTCGCGCGGGATATGTGAGATGTCATAACGCTCAAGATTTGATAGTAGTTCTTGGACCTGAATGAGGTACGGAGCAAGCTTTCGTCCCTTTGCTTGGTAGTCTCCTCGTACTTGGTAAACCACCAACTGCGAGTCACAAAATATTTCGACTGAATCGATCCCGAGTTCCCTGATGAGTTTCAAGCCAGCGATCAGTGCTTCATATTCGGCTTCGTTATTTGTAGCCGGGAAATCGAGCTTCAGGGCATAACAGATCGATCGGTTTTCCGGAGTTACAAGAACTACGCCCGCGCCGGAGCAATGGTCGTTTGATGCACCGACAGTGTATAATTTCCATCGAACGGGGGGAATGATGTCGTGATCGTCCGGTTTGATGGGTATGGTAAATTCAGCGATGAAGTCTGCTAACGCTTGCCCTCGGATGGCTCTCCGTGGTAAGTATGCGATATCGAATTGGCTCAACTCGATGTTCCATCTTAGCAATCTTCCAGAAGTTTCCGGCCGTTGGAGTACCTGCCTCAGGGGTTGATCGGAATAAACACCTATTGAATGTGCTTGAAAGTACGGGCGAAGCTTTCGTGATGCAATCACCAAGCAATAAGCCAATTTCTCTATTTTAGGGTAATTCCTCTCGGCCCCCGTTAAACGTTTGCTAACATAATACACCGGCTTTTGGACTCGATCCTCCTCTCGTACCAAAGCCGCACTTATCGCATGTGGGGATACAGCCAAGTATACATACAACATCTCATGGTCAACTGGTTTTGATAGCATTGGTGGGCTCTCCAGATGCCTCACCAGATTCCGGAATGCTTCCTCACAACTAGACGTCCATTCAAAATTTCTCTTTCCTTTCTTTATTATGTCAAATAACGGGATGCACTTGTCAGTCGCCTTGGATATAAATCGACTCAGCGCAGCTACTTTTCCGTTCAAGCTCTGTACCTGCTTTATAGTCCTGGGCGCTTGTACATCTCGAATAGCTTGGATCTTTTCTGGGTTGGCTTCGATTCCCCTAGCGTTGACGATGAATCCCAAAAACTTTCCTGATGCAACGCCGAAAGAACACTTCAACGGGTTGATCTTCATGCCATAAAACCTGAGTATGTCGAACATTTCAGTCAAGTCTTGAATGTGGTCGTTTGACCGTCGTGACTTCACAAGCATGTCATCCACATAGACTTCCATGGTTTTACTCAGCTGGTCCTTGAACATTCGGTTCACCAGACGTTGGTAAGTTGCTCCAGCATTCTTCAATCCAAAGGGCATCACTACATAGCAATACAGTCCGACATTTGTAACGAAGCTGGTGTGTTCTTGGTCCGGAACATGCGGTGGAATCGACCAACTGATCGATCCTAGGCAACGGGAAACTGTCCTTAAGGCATGCTTTGTTCAAGTCGGAATAATCTACGCAAGTCCTCCATTTCCCATTCGCCTTCTTTACTAGCACGGGGTTGGAGACCCATTCCGGGTAGAGGGCGTCGCGGACGAACCCATTTGCTTTGAGTTTGTCCACCTCCTCTCCAAGAGCGGCGGATCTCTCCGGATCCATTCCTCTCCTTTTTTGCTTGACTGGGACGTATTTCGGGTCTATGTTCAACATATGACTCGTGATGGCGGGAGAAATCCCACACATATCAGAATGCGTCCAGGCGAAAACATCAAGGTTCGCCCGGAGGAAGTCGCTAAGGTCTTCAGTCATTGCGGGGCCTAGCTGTGATCTGATCTTCAGTATTCGCGAAGGGTCGTCGCGGCTAACTGAAATGTCAATTGTTAATTCAGCCGGTGCCGCCTTCTCTTCCCTGGGTTTCTCATCGTCGTCTCTCGGATCTATATCTTCGTAGATCCGAGAACTATGCCCGAGCCAGGGCTCGGGCACTACTTGTCAATTATCCGCATTGAGGATGCGGACGGGATTGTCCTCAACCTTTCCCTTCTCTCTCCGGTGGGCCTCTCGGAGCTCGGCCACATAACAGGAACGACCAGCTGCTTGGTCGCCGTGAACAATGCCTACTCCTTTGTCAGTCGGGAACTTCAAAGTTAAACACCACGGGGCTAACGCTGCCCTAAACTCTGCCAGGGCCGGCCGACCCAAGAAAACGTTATACGGAGAGTCCACATCCAAAACTACAAAGGGTAGAATTCGCACTCTTCGACGCTCGCCTTGTCCCAGTTCAACTGGTAACTCGACATATCCCACTGCATCAGTTGCAGCGCCGTTAAAGCCGTGAATACGAGCTTTGGATGATTTCAAGTCTTTTGTTTCTAGCTTCATTTGATCGTAGGCCTTCTTGAAGATGATGTTGACTGAACTTCCAGAATCAATCAGAATTCTTTTTACATATGCTGGTCCGATCGTTGCAGATATGACCATGGGGTCGATGGTCGGAGCCTCTACCTAATCAGCGTCTCTGCTTCTGAACACAATATCGTCTGTCATTACGCGCTGCTGCTTAGCAGGGGCTCCGTCCTCCACGTTCGAACAACACTCAAAATCTGCATGCTTCAAGGAACTTGCATATCGCTCCATCTCCTGCCAATTCTTATCCGCGGGGTGAGGCCCGCCGATAATTGTATTTATGACCAGTCTACCAACGGTCCGGGCAGGCTCCTCGGGATGACGTGGAGCTGGTGCACGACCTGGGTTGGACGTTCCCTGTCCTCCTTCTTGGGGATCCTTCACAAATTCTTGCAATTTCTTCTGCCTGATCAACTTCTCGATAGCGTCGTGCAAGTGTCTACATTCTTCCGTATTGTGTCCATAAGTCTCATGGAAGCGACAATATTTCCCGGTCCGCTTCTGTTCTTCGGTTGATTCTTTTGGACGTGGTTTTTTGTACTGAAAAGTATTGCAGGTGGATAGGTAAATGTTTTCAAGTGGGGCGTTTAGCGGAGTGTACTCGCTGTAGCTTGGAATTCTCGACTTCCACTTTCCTGCTTCTTTTCTTTTCCCTTGACTCCTTCCTCCGGACTCCTTGGGTTGCCCAGGCTTGTTCTGGACATTGACTTGGACTTTTCCCGAGCTGTCTCCAGATTGCTTCACAGCGATGTTGCTCTTTATTGACTCTTGGACAGGCCCTGGCGCCTTATCTCGTCGTACCCACCTAGCTTCCTCTCTTCTTATGAACTGGTGTGCCTTAGAGTAGAAACGCTCTAGCATAGCAGGAGGTTTTCCTGCCAGCCAGTCTCCGAACTCAGAGTCTGGATCCACACCTCTCATTACAGCCATCAGAATTGCATGGTCATTGGGATTACTGACTTCAGTTGCTGCCACGTGGAATCTTTGCAAATATTCCTTCAACGATTCCCCAGGATTTTGGATTACACTTGACAAAGACATCACGTCCTTTGGGCGCATAGTGTGTATCCTGAACTGCTCAATAAACTTCTTTGCCAACTCCTCGAAATTTGATACGGATCGCGGAGGAAGTCGGGTGAACCACATAGTAGCGATCCCAGATAGAGTAATCGGAAAGCACCTACACTTGGTGGCATCATTCGCTCTGGCTGAATCCATCATCCATTCGTACCTCATGACATGTTGTCTAGGGTCAGTCTTTCCTTCATATGCAGGAATAGTAGGCATACTAAACTTCCTGGGGTACGCCGCTTGCAGCACAACATCCGTGAACGGAGTATGACTTCTTGACATTCCCCAGTCATCATTTGATAAGCCCTGATTCTCTTTCATCAATTGCCTGATCATGGCTGTGAGATCGGGTGTCTGTATGGAAGGCGGAAGGTTGGAGTCTATTCTACGCGCCTGTCCATGCTGATGCCTTCTCTCTTGGCGATCTGCCAATCGTGCATCTTGAGGTTCGACATCGTTAGCATTTTGATGATCTGGGCCTCTATCTTCCATCTGTATCCCGGTCCTGAAGCTTCCATCTCTTGCTTGGTCGCGGTCTCCAGCTGTTCGAACAGCAGCATCTGCTCGCGCAGCATCAGTCTTACGGCGTCTGCGCCTGGGAGGTTCATCAGAGGAAGTTGAGCTGTCAGATGAGGAGTAAGCAGCGGGATTGCCCCCAGCATTCTGTTGCTGCTGTTGAGTGAGTTGTGCCATCAGGTTGGCATTAGCTTGCATCTGTTCTCCTAGTTGTCTCATGCTTTCCCTAAGTTCTCTCATCAAGTCATTGAACTCTACTCTGGTGACAACTGGAGTCTGTTCTTGAGCGGCAATCCCTGCACTCGGGATCGCTGGTTGATTGCTAGGTCCTGCTTGTTGCACGCTAGCAGTCTCGCGGGCATCCGCATTATGAGAAGCTGACCTGGTACGTGGTCTTGCCATTGTAGAGTTATTGGTATGAACTCTGAGTAGAATCAACGGATGTCCTATCAGTGGGTCGGATCTTCTTTGGGGGATTTGTTCAATCCAGTAGCTTTAAAGCAAATCCTTGAGGTCTGAGAATTCGATTCTCAGTGAAAGCACCAAAGTGTTAGCACCAAAATTGGTCACTAACCTCGTTCAGAAAGATTGTGTAGAGATATAAGTGATGAAAGTAAATTAAACAGAGAAGACAATGCTAATTTAAATGCAGAAAGTAAGAACACCAAATTTATAGTGGTTCAGCGTAATTGCCTATGTCCACTTTGTTCAACTTTATTGATTTCCTTTATAGTTGATTACAAATACAATTCGTGAATCAAATGCTTGAGTGGAGTTGTTAAGTAGAGAAGATGAGTCTTGAGAATGGCAGAGTCTCCCCGGTCTTTTCTCCCCCAAAAAAGGATCCATTTCACTGTGACCCTGCCCCTCTATTTATAGGCAAATATGGGCTGGACTTCCCAAGTGGGCTGGATAGCCGAACGCTCAAGCCCCAGTGCAGTGGTCACTGTATGCCGAACCTGGCGTGCCGAACGCTCTGCACCGAACCATTCCTTCTATGCCGAACGGTGTGTTGGTGTCGTGGGAACTGTAGGATGGTTGTCTGTTGAGGCTGAACGTGCCTCCGTCTCAAATTCTTGGACGAACGGCGTATGCATGCCGAACGATACCGGTATCTTGAGGAGTTGTGCATAATGAATGTCTTCTGGACGTCGAGTATTACGCCGAACACCATGGGATGCCGAGTACTCCTGTTGCCGAGTAGTCTCGATGCCGAGTGCTCTTGTATGCCGAGCAGTCTCGATGCCGAGTGCTCTTGTATGCCGAGCAGCCTCGATGCCGAGCGCCCTTGTATGCCGAGCAGCCTTGATGCCGAGCGCCCTTGTATGCCGAGCAGCCTTAATGCCGAGCGCTCTTGTATGCCGTGCACTCTCTGACGCCAAGTTCCACTGGATGCCGAGTGCTATGCCGAGTACTCCTGGATGTCAAGTGCTTCGCCGAACACTCCTGGATGTTAAGTGCCTCGCCGAACAATACTAGATGCCGGTCACTCTCTGATGCCGCATTCCACTGGATGCCGAGTACTACGCCAAGTACTCCTGGATGTCAAGTGCTTCGCCGAACACTCCTAGATGTTAAGTGCCTCACCGAACACTACTGGATGCCGGTCACTCTCTGATGCCGAGTTCCACTGGATGCCGAGTGCTAGTTACCTGGTCAAATCTCCAGGAAACACCTTCTGAAACAGATAATGTCTCCAGTGCTTCACAGCTTGAACAATTGCGTAAAACTCCACGTCATAAGTGCTATATCTCAGCTTGGCTCCAGACAACTTCTCACTGAAATAAGCAACTGGTCTTCCATTCTGACTCAATACTCCACCAATCCCAACCTTCAAAGCATCAGTGTGTAACTCGAACAATATCTGAAAATTTGGCAGTACCAGAATGGGTGCTGTCGTCAAAAGTGTCTTGATCTTCTCAAAAGCTAACTCTGCTTCCTCTGTCCACACGAACTTCTTTCCTTTCATGCAATCGGTTACAGGTGCCATCACACTGCTAAAATGTGGTATGAATCTTCGATAAAAAGATACCAACCCATGAAAACTCCCCACTTCAGTAATTGTCTTGGGTTGTGGCCAACTCTTGACAGCTTCCACTTTGCTTTCATCCACTTGAATACCCTCCTTCGACAGTACATATCCTAGAAACAAAACATTGTGCGTCATGAACACGCACTTCTTCGTTGCTGCATAGAATTGCTCCTGTCGTAGAATCAACAGCACTTCTCGCAAATGCTGGATATGCTCTTCCATACTCCCACTATAGACAAAAATATCGTCAAAGTAAACTACTACGAACTTCCCAATAAATGGTCTGAAAATCTAGTTCATCACTCTCATAAAAGTACTAGGAGCATTTGACAAGCCAAACGGCATAACCAGCCATTCATATAGACCTTCCCTAGTTTTAAAAGCAGTCTTCCACTCATCACCCGGTCTAATATGAATCTGATGGTATCCACTCTTCAAGTCAATCTTTGAGAACACAACAGCCCCACTCAACTGATCAATCAAATCATCGAACCTCGTCATAGGAAACCTGTATCTCACAGTGATCTTGTTTAGAGCCCGACTGTCCGTACACATCCGCCAAGTCCCATCCTTCTTCGGTACCAATAAGGCTGGCACTGCACAAGGACTCAAGCTCTCCTGAACATGCCCTTGTTCTAACAACTCCTCCACCTGCCTTCTCAGTTCCTCATGCTCCTTAGGACTCATCCTGTAATGTGGCCTGTGAGGTAATGCCGCCCCTGGCACAAGATCAATTTGATGCTGAATATCTCTCAACGGTGGTAACTCCTTTGGCAATTCTTCAGGAAACACATCTCTGAATTCTTCCAACACTGGCTTTACTTCCTCTGGAACTTCAACAGATTCAGTAGCTTCATGTCCAATCAACAAGAACACCTCTGGACTCTCCTCTACTTCTTCAACAAACTCCTTCAAAGTCAACAAAGTCTTCAACTCCTCAATCTCTTCTGACTTGCTCTCTCCTTGCTGTCTCTTCTTCGAAACTAAAATGATCTTAGTACCCTCAAACATAAAGCTGTAGCTATTGGTTCGACCATCATGTTGCACTGCTCGGTCATACTGCCATGGTCTTCCCAAAAGCAAGTGACAAACATCCATCTCCACCACATCACACCAGATCTCATCTTTATACTTCTTCCCAATAGAAAATGGAACATGAACTCGCCTGTCCACCTTCACCTCTCCTCCTTTCCTTAACCACGCTAACTTGTAAGGATTTGGATGCTTCTCCGTCTTCAACTTCAACTTTCTCACAGCTTCGGTAGAAATGATATTGTCACAACTTCCCGTGTCAATCACAAATTTACACACCTTCCCCAGTATAGTGCATGTCGACTGAAAGATATTACTCCTCAACCAACTAGCCTCCTCTTCCTGCTTCGGTGTCAAACATGATCTCCTCAACATTAGATTACATCCTTCATCTCCCGATGCGATATCTTGTTCATCCTCCTCAACTGGACTAGAATAACCTTATCAACATCCTCACCTTCCACTTCTGCAATCATAGCTCGCCTCTTTGGTTTCGGGCATTCATTACTCTTGTGACCCACTTCCTGGCAATTATAACACTTGAAACTGTTGTTGACCTTCGCCTTCGCAACTTCATTCACAACTGGTTTACTGACAGCTTTAGAAACATTGGAACTCCCACTAGCACCCTTGCTCTGAGTATTGGAACTTGGAAACACGCCACCTCCTCGTCTTCCCTGCTTCTCCCATGCCAACGTCTTCTGGTGCGCTTCAGCAATAGATCTAGGGTCAAACATATTTACCATATCCTGGATCTGGATCCTCAACCCCCCAACAAACCTAGCAGTCAATTGTTCCTCCGTCTCCATAATGTCATTTCGAGCAATCAGTTGATAAAACTCATCAGCATAATCATTAACAGTCTTCGTCCCTTGCCTCAGATTCTGCAACCTCTGATACATGAGTGATTGATAATTGTAAGGCACGAATGTAGCCTTCATCATCTTCTTCATTTTCTCCCAAGCAACAATCTTCGACTTCCCCATCCGTTCTCATGTAAGTTTGGTTTGCTGCCACCACGCCATAGCTCTTCCTCTCAACCTAGTAGCAACCAACTTCACTCGACGATCTTCCGGAACCTCCTTGAAATCAAAGATCTCTTCAACATTAGATAACCAATCTAGAAATTCTTCAGCTTGCATACCACCCTTAAACTCTAGAATTTCAATTTTCATTTCAGACTCCCATTTGTGATCATACTCTGAATGATTTCTTCCTTGGTTTCGATTTCGACCATGAACACTACCACCATCAAACTCCTCATCAAAATCTGATGCATATCGATGTCGATCATGACCACCAACATCTCTACCACCACCATTTCTACCACCAACATCCCTTTGATCTACATTCCTCCGATCACGATCATCCACATCTCTCTGATTTCGATCATCAACATTCCTATCACGATCGTCAACATTTCTACGATCATGATCTTCTCTTCTCTCCCGATCTAAATGTGGTGAAACTCTATTTCCTCCATGGCTCGGTTCAGGTGAAACCCTTCTTCTACTTTGATTCATTTCAAGCATCATTCTCTCTAATCGACCAATTCCCTCATCAAACTTCTCATTGAATTTATCACTAATTCGTTGCTCCATTTGTTCGGCCTCTTCTCTTCCATAGAAAGCATCAACATTGCGATGACGTTGAACTCATCTCGGTGGCATGATTGAACTTCAAACAAATCTTCAAAAATTCAAACACTTTCCGAACTTTGATCCAAAATGATATGGATCGAAACTCCCAACTTGTTGCAACTTCACGATGAACACGATGAACACCAAACTTCTCAACAATTCAAATCTGATCTCCAAACTTCAAATTCTCAAAACCCAATTCTCCAACTGATGCAAACTTCTTGCGATCTGGCTCTGATACTAAATAACGCAGCCTTTGAAGCGAATTCGACGATGTAAATCGAATCCGTCCAGGATCTCACACGATTAGCGGAAATAATTGGTGAATCGATGATAAATCGGTGAATTTAAGAATACCCAAATGCCCAAATCCGTTGATCACGAAGATATCGGATTCTAGCAATCTTCGACACGTTGATCGCGCACGATGCCGTGAGAGAAGAACTACAATTCTTTGAACGTTGATCAAGCGCACTTGATCCATGAATTGGCTTCAACAATCGTTGATTCGAGCGCACTCGAATGCCGAAGGTGGAGATAGGAGATAACACTCAACTACCAATTTTAATGGAGGCAAGAAGCACAAACCAAATTTTATTTAAAATTCAACTTACTTTTTACAATGACATCACATCCCTATTTATAGGGTTTACAACACAACACAAAACTTAAGAAAATTACAACACAAGCGACTTACAAACAAACGACTTAACGACATAAGAAAGAACGACACAATATTTACAAATGACGCACGACTTAACAAAGCCATGCAGCGACCTAAGAAAAAACTAAGCGACTTAAGCTTTAGCTCGTTCGCGACTTAAGACAGTATGCGACATAAGAAACGTACGACTTAACATCCTTCACCATAATCTTCGTGACCTAGCAATCATCTTCATAAGAAACTCGAGCGGCATAACTGGAGCAACCTAAAATCATCAACGACCTAACTTCAACGACTTACGACTTCGACGACATAAGAGCTTCGCGACATACTGAAGTTCGTGTCCTAAGTAAAGTTGATCATGACCTACTGGAAGCTCGCGACCTAGCTGGAATTTCTGCACGACATTGCTGGAGCGACACAAAGAGGAGGAGCGACCTACGAGCTACTGGAGGAATTTGTGATTCAGGAAGTGCTCTGGTCGTTCGCGACTTAGGGCTGGAGCGACTTACTGGCCTTCGCGATTCAAGGAAGCGGCCTCGACCTAAGGTGATTTGTTTAGTCATTATCTCGTGCTGCATCAAATTCCATGCTCCCGGTTCTGATTTTGGTTTTGCATTCCAGCAGCTCTTATGGCTCCAACCTATCTAATTTGTTGTAGTAGATTCTACATCATCTCCTCCTGCCTTTTCAGCATCCTCTCTAGCATAGCATCCGTCGTTATTTCCATTTCATCCCTGGTGATGTAGATAGATGCTTGGTTAGCTCAAGCTCTTGAGGAAGCCTCCTGAATCCCTCCATGGTGACTCCTTTCCGCTAGAACTCTCCATGTTGATTGCTTAGCCATTGCTTTCTAAATCCAAGTATCCAAGCTTCCAAATCAGTGGGTGCAAGTCTTCTCAGTGAAAGCACCAAAAGGTTAGCATCAATATTGACCACTAACACCCAATTATGTGAAAGCACCGATATCCAATCCAGTCATAGAAATATGAAGAGAGATAAATGAAGAACACAATTAGAACAATCCGAAAGCAAGTAAATAGAGACATAGATTTATAGTGGTTCGGCTAACTCCAGCCTACGTCCACTCCAAAGATTTTCCTTTTTATTAGTTTATACGGTTGATTACAGTCACAAACTGATGAAATTCAAGAATAAAAATGGCAGAGTACCGCCTAGGTAGAAGATGAAGGTAAGTAGAATCCATAACCCTTTTTTGAAGCCATGCCTGCTGTATTTATAAGGGAAGACGACCACCAATCTCTTTGAAACTTCAGCTACAGGACCTCCTTATCCATATGGGCCTACCATAGGGGTCGCTAGGCCCAAATCCCAATGAGGAGGGATTGGTGCCGATCCCTTTATTGGTTGATTTTTGGGTAGCGATTCCTATTGTGGATTCTACATACTAATATATGTTTAATCTCCAAGTTTCATGTCATTTAGATCAAAGGAACTCAAGTTATTGAATGTTGAATGCAAAAATATACTTGGGCATTGATGAGTGCCGACCCCTATCCAATGAAGTACACCAATCCAATGCAACCAACCATGCTGACCCCTTTTCTGTGACTTGAAGTATGCCGATCCATCTGAAATGCCGATCCCTCCATCTTGCTAAGCTATTGAAGTATGTCAATCCCTCTAGAACCAACCATGCCGATCCACACATCGCCTCGACCATGCTGATTCATACACTACCAACCATGTCGATCCGCACTTTACTTCATCCATGCCAATCCCTCGTATAACCAGTCATGCCGATCTCTCTGATATAACAAGTTATGTCGATCCATGCTACTACACAATGCCATGCCGATCCCTCCTCGTTCATGAAACTATGCCAATCTCTCCTTTTCCATGAAGGTATGTCGATCCCTCCTATGCTACAAAGCCATGCCGACACCTCCTATGCTATGTCGATCCCTTGGTTTCAACCTAGCTTCCATATTTCTAGAGCCTTGCATTGTATATCCAACAACTCCATCCAACTCTGAATTCGTATAACCATTTCTACTTTACCTTCAGGTCCTAGAACCATCGCTCATCAATCATTGGCCTTAATAATTGTGAAGTCTATTGGGTTAAATCCACCTATGTACTGCCTTGTTAAAAGGCGGGTTAAAAATGAGGTTGCGGATTTGGGTGATGGTGATGGAGCAGGAGTAGGATGGTGATTCTGGTTTGGATGAGGTGCGGTTGAGGTTGTGCGTGTTCGAGGAGATTGGATGCCGGTGGTGATGGTTGAAATGTAACACCAAATGTGGTGAAGTAAAAAAAATAGAGAATGTAACAACATTAAATTTTTTTATGCAAAATTAACAGAGATTGTTGTAACAGATGCAATGTGGATTTTTTTTTCTTTTTTTATGAATAATAACACAAGATAAAATAAAACAAATATAAATATAATCCGAAGATTAAAGTAAAATTAAGTTATTTCCCCAGCAACGGTGCCAAAAACTTATTCGAAAATGGATTTCTATCGATAAGAAAACCATCGAATTTTATCATAATAAAATACTACAAGTGCAGGCTATAGTAGTAGTGCGTTAGCAAGTACGGGTTGAACCATAAGGAAAGCAAGAATTTCAACTTACTCAATCAAATTATCCAAACATTTTTGAAAATGTTTTTAACTAAAAATTGTAGAAAAAATAAACTAAAATTAGAATAAAAGTAATGAGGTTAAAAGGCAATTAGAAGATAAATCCACTCTCACATTCATATAAAACATTTAGTAAATTTATTATCTCTTATTTTAACACAAGTAGAATTAGTTAATGTATTTTTTAAGTATGGTCTATTTATGATATTAAATGAAATAAAATAAACCAATAATTTTAATACATCAACCAAACCCACTTATTAAATCTCATGAAAATAATTATGAAGTTAGAAATATAATTTATTTTAAGCATGATCTATTTACTATCTTAGATCAAGTAACATAGATCATCAAATTTTTCTTCTACTTTTAACTTCATTATCAAAATCAAATAGATAGATGAAGATGTCTATTATTAACTAAGTTAGCCTATTTTTGGTTAAAAACTTAGGCTATCAAATTCATATATGAACTTCAATCTTCCATCTACATCTAAATTTACATTAAGCCAAAAAATAAGAGATAATAAATGAAGCCATTATGTTGATTTTAAATGAATTATGATAGCTTCATTACCCATAAATTGAAGGGGTTTAGCCTCTCATCCTTGAATTCGTTTCAACAAAAGTAGATTTCAACATTAACGAAATGAAGGAAATGCTATTTAAAGAGAAAGCGAGCTAATTAATTGCATAAAAGTAAATCTATACTAATTTTCATAAAGAAAATCTAATCTACTTTCATGAAATAAAAGAGAAGCATGAAATAAAAGAGAAGCATGAAATAAAATAACATAAAGTAAAAAAAAAAAATGAAATAAAGTTGCATAAAGTAAAAGGCTAAGAAACCACTAAATTAAAGAAGAGAAAAGAGCTTTTTATTTATAATTTTGTAGCTAAGACTATGCATATTGTTAATGAATCATAAGAGGATATTTATACATGTTTAAAACCCTAATATATTTTAGGTGCTACCAAAACAACCCTTCACTTTATGTGGTCTCCAAGTAATCATTTCTGGTTAATTGGTTCCTACTAATAAGTGTTTTTCTTTTAATTGTAGTTCATTTGCAAGTGGGTTGGTGGGCCTCTCCATGTAGAATTAATTCTTTCTTTTCTTCTTTCTTTGGCTTCCAAAACATGTGCATACATAAATCCATTACGCTTCACCCAATTTTCTACAAAATAAAATTAAAATGTGCAAATAAATTTTCTCAAAATTAATGCAAACACACAAAATTAATAGATGACCGAATGATGATTTGAAAACACTTCTATATTTTGATCAAAACATGTATTAATACCATAATATGTCCTTTATTTTAATAGAAGAAGATTATGTATGGGACTAAAATTATATATTTTTGCGTGTACATCAAAATATTTGTGCATGTGTAACATATCAACTCGTGCAGTATATAACATGCCTGTGTATTGGGATTTACATCGCAACGAACACTTTAGCACATCCAATATACAAGTATATTTTGTACAAATATATGTACTTATAGAAGCTATTATTTTATATAACCATTAAAAATTATGTATATATATATATTAGTTTAGTTTAAATAATTATATATATATATGTACTATAGTTTAAATATATTAATAAATAATTGTGTGTGTGTATATAGATTATCTTGTTGATAAATATTAATATTATGTATACACGTCTTATTATAATATATTAATTTAAATATATATAAGCCATTTTAAATATTAAAATATACATTTATATTTTATAAGCCATGAATAATTTTTGTATACATGGATATAATAATAAAATAATTTATACACACACACACTCAAACACATACACAAATATATATTTATAATATATAGATATATACTAATTAGTAAAATTATTCAAGACAAAAAAATATATTTCCAGGTCATGCGCACAACACAAATTTGTTTTTAGTTTGAAAATGCATTTTTAATTAAATATTCATTCAGAATTAATAAAAATTAATTTGGAACTTTTATTTTAAATTTTAAAATTCCAAATAATCACAGTTGATATTTCATGGTTTCTTAATGAAGTAAATTAAATTAAATAATAATAAAAATTATTCTTTACTATCAAAAATTAATATTACTGTAATACATTATAAATAAAATTATATGACTAATTTTAATAATGATATAATGTCAATAATTATAAGTTACATGTCTATGTACTTAAATAATATATATTAATATTAATTCAATAAAATATAAAAATTATTTTATTTTATATGGTTTCAATAAAATATAAAATTTATAATATTTATATGGTTGCACTGACCTAACATATATTATTATAAAAACCTTTTTTAAGCATAATTATATACATGCATATAACCAAACTAATATGTGACAACATTGCTTGCATATTAGAATCGTCACCTAACTAACAATATAATATACAGATACATGTATGATAAAACACTAATCTAATCATTTTTAACTGTAAAAATCAAAACTTAATCCCAATGCCTTAATGTATACCATGAAAAGATTAATTCCCCCTTTAGAAGCATTTTTCGATTAAGCAGAGTTCTAGTCCTTGAACCGTTGACCTTCAACCATCGAATAATGATCAGATCTGACTTGATTTGAGTCTGTATCGATGGAGAGGCTAAGGTATGAATTCGGCCAGTAAAAAAGAAAATAGGAGGCATGCAAAGCTCTTATCTAATTAGGATTAAGGATGCTTAAATAGTGGATAGAACAGAGAAAAGAGTGGATTTTATCTCATACTAATTCCCTCTTAATCTAAGCCATCCAAAATCAAGCCCCTTACACCATAACTAAGTCACATATACCATGTTTAGGCTGCTGAAATAACAAGCCCTATAATGGGCTTTAAACCCATTTAAGCTCACATAAAAATAACATACAATTTAACCCAATTTAATCACTTATCGATATCTTATATCGATTCATATATTTACAACTATTATAAATATATTTTGTAATATTTATTTCTAAAATCATAATCAAATTTTATAATTAATATTTCATAAATATTAATTAATTTATAAAAATTATAAACAAATTAAATTGTTTGGTCAAAGGAGAATTCATCGTTTCGGTTGTGTGACTAGTCAGATGTAAATTTGTTCGATGGTTTATATCAAACTATTCGAATATTAACGTTCACACGTCACTTAGCAGGTGGTGTGACCTTTTAGACAAATTCATCCCTTACTTGGTTTCGATAAAATCCAATTTCACTTTGTTAAGCGCTACGTGGTTGTGACTTTTATTTACACGTATTCTTTTCGTCAAAATTGTATCACTTTAGACTTATGGAATTTGGTAATGATCAAAATACCAATATCGTCCACCTTCAACTCTATAGCCCAAACACAAAGTCTTTGGTTCAATAATAACAATTATTATTAATCGAACTACTATGGCCAAAGACTTTGACTTTTAGTTGACTTGAGTTTATCATGATATTAGCCTCATATAACTTATGAGACGAATCCTCTCGTAAATAGTGCTTCACTTCCAATATTTCCACTTAGCCCATCTATAGTCACCCGATGGACATCATGCCATGATTTGACTATAATCAAAGTGGAGCTTTCATATTGAAGATCGAACGTATTCTCTAGTTGAGAGAACTGTGTAAATCAATCACATCAATATTTTCTGTTTCACCGTAGTTCTATTAACTAACAGAAAACTATCGAGTGAGTTGTTTCATAGTTATCAAATAACTATCAGTACATAACACTTAGATGCCTCCAGCAGTCATGAGTAATACACTGTCCAACATTTGAAGAGCATTACGTACTTTTGTCTCAACATATGCACTGATACCCAATCTCGATGCAACTTGACTATGAACATTTAAATGGTATATTTATTTTCACTATGATAAATTACTCATAGTTACAACACTTTGTAACTAAAATCACAAAACATACCATTTACGAATTTTCTATTAAGCATGCTTTTAATTAAATTAATTAATTAATATAACACATTATATCAAGTATATAATAAAAAGAAAACACCTTTTTTTCGAACAAGATTGTTTATTAAATTAGATATAAGTAACAAATTACGTAATTGCCTTTAAGGCATACCCTTAACTCTATCAATCTCCCACTTGTGCTTGGGGTCAATTAGGAATCTTATACTAACCTCTCCAATCAATTTTCCCAAACCAATTGGGTCGGTCCCTCAGTCAACAGGTATAATATTATGTTTCAATTATATACTCTGCCAATCAAATCTCTTCGACGTCGATGAACCACCTTTATCGTGTGGAACAATTGGGAGTAAGTCTATTGGTTTCCAATGAGCTCTAAGTTCTGTTATGAACTATATCGTGACATTGTTATCATACGATAATGTTATGACATTCTTAACATTTGGAATTACCATAGGCTTGGTTATAAATTTGTGCATTTATATTTATAAACATTGTTTTTATTGTGGTGCTATTCAAGGCTATGTACTAAGCCTTTTTTATTAAATCTATCACGGTCTTTCGTTTGGAACATTACCAACTTAAAGACTCTTAACTTGAATTTATTATTGACATATTATACTTAATATTACTTATGAAGTTTGAGTCTGAACACTCCTTTATAAGGAGTTCATTTTTTGTGCAAACAATTCTCTAATATTTTATAAATACATGAGAACACTACAAATTATCATTTAGTGATGTTAAGTTGGATTTGACATTTGCTTTATGTATAAAATACATAGAAAAATCATGATAGCATAGACAACATAATATGTGTGATATTTCCAATTGTCAATTCATAACGAATCCATCTTACATATTCCGTATTAAATATTTTAGTAAGGTGTCCATGCATACCGTTTTGGGACGTTTGTAACGTCCCGATATTTTCAACCATTCGCATCCCCACATGTCGGACTTGAATTGCTCAAAATATCAGATTGTTAATTTAAATTTGGCAAAACCCAGCATATATAGTAAATAAATAATCACAGAATCACAGACACCGAGTTATATAACAATAAGCAGCGGAAACAAGAGAATAGTAGTTCATGAAGCTACTATTTATATATAACAGAGTTAAAACAAAATACAACATAAGTCTCAAATACACAGGAGTCTCGATACCATAGTCCAATAACAAATCTGAATACATCACTTGAATCAACTGAATAACTGAAGGCTGAATCGATGGTTGGATCTACAAACGAAGCCCACATCAAAGGTGAGTCTCAAATGCTGTGACACTTTGTCTGACCCGAGCGTAAAGCAAAACACGAAACACTCGAGTCAGGATTAACATTCTTATACCAATAAATCCAACTCAAGTGAAATATCAACAGAAAGACAAGTAACTTAAAGGATGTTTGGGATACCCATCCTCTAAGGATCCGTGGAACTATCTAATATGCAGTAATATACGCTAATAACAACCAAACGTCATTATAACACCGTGGTCATTTCAAATTAATTTATACTTCAAAACCAAAATATCATATCCATTTCAAAACCACATCAATACCATATCATTTCTCACTTAAAATAATATTCATTCCAAAAATCATACCACCTCAGAGTTATTATAACAATTTCGAAATTATAAAACTTAGAAATTATAACACTTTGGAAATCATAACACTTGGTAACATAATGCCATGAAATTCATAACTTTTAAATCATAACTTCCTACTTGAACAGTTTAGATATTAATAATAGTATATATAATAAAATAGTTTATAAAGTAAAATAATTTATATAAAATAGTTAGTTAATTAAAATTGTTTATATTAAAATAGTTTATATTAAAATGATTTATATGAAAATAATTTATAAAGTAAAATATATAAATAGTTTAAATATAGTTTAAAAATACTTTATATAATAAAATAGCTTCCTCAAATTTCACACATCAATTCCAAATTAACTCGAATTCCAAAATTCAAATTTAATCAAATCTCAATTCATCAAGTGCAATTCAACTCAGTTTTTAAATAAACCGTTTCAAATTATATCGATTTCAAATATGGATTTGGACCACAAAATAAAACATTTCAATTTCAATATATTTCAAAGCTTTAAATATTTCACATTTTCAAAACTAAAGTTGATAATTTCATATATATCTTAATTCAATTTACTATTATTTAGTTTTGAAATATTTACTTAATAAATCCAATATCATTTAAATAAAACTTCACATTTCAATTAACTGAATATTCCTTCAGTTTATTTAAACTTGATATATTCATTTAAATCGCTTTAAACCAAAATGAAGTTATAAATCATATCTTTTAAAATCTCAAATTCAGTAAGTTTCAAATCAGTTTAATCACATTCTTAATTCGATACAATTTCAAATAAATTCAAATTTATCTTCCCAACCTTAACTTATTCAATTTATTATAAAAAATCTAGTTAGAGTATAAATTTAAATAAATACTTATACATATTATATATTCATTAAATCAAACTTTATTATTAAACCTATTTTATATTATAACTAATTTATCAATATTTACTAAAACCATATATTTCTTTCCAAAACCATAGAAATCTTTTCAAATATTTATTTATAGACCACAGTGTCTGTATAAAAATTTCTATTCTATGGTCAAGTGATACAGATATTTATCATTTCAATCCGTAATTTAAATTTATATACGGGTATATATCTTTTCAACCCGCAATCCCAAATTCAATGCCAATGAAAATTCGCTTGGGTTTATCATTTCAACCCATAACAATTTTCAACTATTCTACATATCGTTCGAGTATGTATCATTTCAACCCATAGTGAATTTTATACTAATAGGGACTTGTAGAGTGATAATAGATATGATAATAATATAACAATCAGTAATAGGCATACATCATCAGTGATAAATAACAGATAATGATGTCAGATGTCATAGGTGAACAGATACAGATAATGGCATATGTATATATATATATATCAATGTAAATAACTAACAACAACATATTTCAATTGTCGTTTCAATTGAAATAAAATTTAATAAATATAAGAACGTTAATCGTGAGTGTTTGCTCACCTTTCGAGGCTAGAGAACAAGAGGATGATAAAGACACGAACACAGATACAAACACAAGCTAGCGGAACAACAACCAGATAGGAATCACTGCGACAGATTTGATATTGGAAGAGTAAGCTGAGATGGAGACTAGAGATCAATGAAACGAAGTATATTACATATATAAATTAAAAAAAATTCAATTTAAAACATATGTTTAAAATAAAATGTATATTTATTTTTAAATCAAATTAAAATCCCAACCCATAAAATATTCATATAAAATTGAAAACCGAATTCATATATACTTACATATAAACTAATGTATGTAAATGTACATGCAAAACTTAAACTCAAGTTATATTTTAGAATAGTATATATTTTTGTATGAGACATATATCTATTTAAATGATATTTAAAAATAAATATACAGCTTAAAATACAAAGCAAAATAAACCACCTAGTTTATATATATATATGAGCACATAACAGGCCATACTTTATAATAATATATATATATAATACTAATATAAAACTACAAAACATATAAGATATATATTTATATAATACTAACAGCCGAAACCATCTTGTATATATATATATATAAATAGAAAAAAAATCACTATATTGTAAATAGATACAAAAATCATGATATAAAGTCTATAACACAATTATATACCTAGATGTAAACTATATATTACAGGCATACCAATGATAATATATATTTGCAAGAATACAGTAACCCATATGCACATTTCAACTACCAATAGTAAGAAAAATATATGTATAAGAAGATAATAAAAAACTTAAATAAACAACCAAATATAAATAACAACTTGTATGGTATAACATTTAAAACAAACAAATATATACGCCAGATTACTCAAAACAAAAATAAACACTGTAACAATGCATATAACTTTTATAACTTAATATACTGATATTTTTTTTACAAATAAATAAACAACTAATACAACAGACATATTATACATATATAGATAAACAATTAAGTTGATAACCAGTGTACATACCACTTATCTATATAACATATATATACTACATTCATTTTTTTCTAAATTGAGTACTATAAACCATCAGACTTACAACATAAATTAGATATATATTAAAGCATATATAACATCATTGTATAAAGTATATATATAACAGTAAAGTCTCATAGTACCATATATAAACCTTGAAATCAATTTAAATTTATATCCCTTAAGATAAAACTTACACACACACACACACACACACACATATATATATATATATATATGTAGGGCATATGTTAAAACAACAACCATATATATTATAACAAATAGATTATATACATATATCTATATAACTTATACAACTCATATACTTAGACAACTTAATATATAAACTGAGCATATATTTATATATATATATATCTCTACAGATCAAAATACCATTCAAAATATTAACACTAACATAGTTTGTAATTCGTATAAATAACATATTATAATATATATGTAAACCGACATATATGTATTATATTTATATGTATAAATCCATGTATTCACTTTTGAAATCAAAGGCACATATAAAAGTTTTTAAACGAAACCTATATATATATATAAACTATTAATACCAAATATATATGTACCTTTATTTAAAGAAAAGGAGAAGGTAAGCTAGGCTCGCAAGCATTCGATGTCAGGTCGAAGTAGTGATCGAGCTTGGGTTCGGTAACTTGGTGAGCTAGGCTAGCCGATGTCAGGGGCGGCTGGAGATGCGATCAAATTGGAGGTTAGGGGAGGCGGTGAAGTCGGTGGGGTTGCGAATCACAGAGGCAGGCCGGCCATGCAAGGAGGATGGGTCGGTTCGAGTGTTGCCAGGGAAAAGGTGGTCGGGTTTTGGCTGTAGAGGTTTCTCGGCTAGAGGAAGGAGATCGCGACACTTGTTGGGTGCACGAGATGTCGAGGCTCGGATCTTGGTGGAAGGAGAAAAAAATGGTGGAAGCCATGATTATATAAGTGGATATTTCTTTTCTCAAAAGAACAGATTGATGAATAAAGAAAGGAAGGGTCAGAGAAAAAAAATAAATGAATCAGAATGTATTACCCCAAAAGGAATAGAAAAAGGTACGCATGAATTCAAGTTGATATAATTAAAGCTAAGTGATGTTTGGACTACTCACCCGCCAATTGAAAAGACAAGAAAAAAATGACACAAATACGGTATTGATACGACGAATCGTTATGCTGATTTCGCCGCGTATCGGGCTTCAAAACACAAGATTGAATATACCGCAGAGATCAGCACAACGAGACGATCAGAATGGTGTAAGATATCAGTGGCACGATCATCCTATCAATAGTCGATAATTGGTACCGAAAATGCTGCTAATACGTCAGAATTAAGATAAACGGAGCAACAATAGTCCAAATTTGAAGAAACAAAATATGACTCTCACTCAGAAGATGAATTACAAATTTAATGCATAAAAATATTCAAGTTTGGAAAACATTCTATTATCATCAATTTTTAACTGATTTAAATTGAAATAGAATTACACAAGAAAATAAACTTCCATATTATCAGATGAAAATTTACCATTTGCTATGTTTAAATAGTCGTATCCCAAATATTAAATTTATCTTTCAAAATTTTATTATTTAAAATTTCACAAAATTTCAATAAATTAAATATAAAACCATTAAAATTTACGGGTCGTTACAACGTTCGTAATATCTTTTATACTTACTATAAAAGGCATCATTTACAAATCCAACGTTAAGTAGTAAAACAACTAAAACTGATTGGGACTGTGGAGTTAAAGTTACCTTCAGAAAGAATTTAGTATCTGGTTTCTTGTTAAATAAAGCAAGTTTTACTCAAACTTTTGGATCTAACTTGTACACCATCACTAAAAATAGTGTTTTTGTTGGTAAAGGATATACTATGCATGGGATGTTTAGGTTAAATTTTGATTTGAATAAAGTTAATAGTTCTGCTTATATGATATGTTATTTTAATATTTGGCATGCTAGACTTTGTCATGTTAATAAGCGTTTGATTCATAACATGAGCAATTTAGGCTTAATCCCTAAAGTATCCATAAGTGATTCAAAAAAATGTGAATATTGTAGTCAATCTAAAATTACAAAGACCCCCCATAAATCTATGTTTGAGAGTTAAAACCTTTAGATTTAATACATTATGATATATGTAAACTTGATGGCACTCTAACATGGGATGGAAAACGCTATTTTATTACTTTTATTGATAATTGCTCTAATTTCACTTATGTTTATCTCATGAAAAATAAAAGTGATGTGCTAGATATGTTTAAATTATTTATCACTGAAATTGAAAACCAATTTAATAGGAAAATTAAGAGATTTCAAAGTCATAGAAGAACATAATATGAATCTATCCTATTCATTGAATTTTATAATCAATATGGCATAACACATGAGAGAATTACACCTTATTCACTTGAAATGAATGGTAAAATTTAAAGAAAAAAATAGGACTCTTACCAAATTAGTTGTAACCGTTTTATTAAATTCTGGTGCAGCATCACACTAGTGGGATAAAATTTTGTTAACCATTTTTTATTTTTTAAATAGAATTCCTAAATCTAAGAGCAAAATTTCACCATTTGAGATTTTTAAAAATCATAAACCCAAATTGTCTTATTTAAAACTTGGGGTTGCTTAGCATATGTTCGTAAACCTGACCCTAAAAGAATTAAATTAGCAAGTCGAGCATATGAATGTGTTTTCATTGCTTGTTCCATTTAACAGTAAAGCATATAGATTTTTTGATTTGAATGCTCTAGTTATTATCGAGTCAAATGATGCTGATTTTATTGAAAACAAATTTCCATTTAAACTTAAGAATAGTAGGGCCACATCTACCACTAATAATCCAATAATAAAAAATATTACGAAAACTGAATCTAAACCTAGAAGAAGTAAAAGAGTTTGGATAGCTAAAGATTCTAGTCTAGAATATTATGCTTATGCACTAGAAGAGGACCCTGCTAATCTAAAAGAAGCTCTGTCTTCTTTAGATTCAGACCTCTGGCAAGAAACTATAAATGATGAAATGTAATCTCTTGAATCTAATAAAACTTGACATCTTGTTGATTTGCCTCCAGGTTGCAAAACTATAGGTTGTAAGTGCGTACATAAATAGAAGTTGAAACCTGATGGTGCAATTGATAAATATAAGGCTCGTCTTGTAGCTAAAGGATTTAGACAAAGAGAAAAAATTGACTTTTTCAATAATTTTCACATGTTACAAGAATAACATCAATTCAAGTATTAATTTCTCTTGCTTCACTTTATGATCTACCAATTCACCAAATGGATGTAAAAACTGCCTTTTTGAATGGTGAATTAGAAGAAGAGATTTATACGGACCAACCCAAAGGTTTTGTTATAGCTGGTCTAGAGCATAAAGTTTGTAAATTAGATAAATCTCTATATGGTCATAAACAGACACCTAAACAATGGTATGAAAAATTTGACAATTTAGTTATTTCACATGGTTTTAAAGTAAATGAAAGTGACAAGTGTATTTATTATAAATCCGAGAATAACATCTACATTATCATATGTTTACATGTAGATGATTTACTTATATTTGGTTCAAATATTCATGCTGTGAATCATGTTTAGTCCATACTATTGGCCAATTTTGATATGAATGATCTTGGTGAAGCGAGTGTAGTTCATAATCTTAAGATTACTAAGTCCGAAAAGGGAATTTCCTTGAATCAATCTCATTATATTGAGAAGATGTTAAAGAAATATAATTATTTTGAATGTAAACCTACTAGTACACTATATGATCAAAGTGTAAAACTATTTAAGAACACTGGTGAATGTGTAAAGACAGTCTTAATATGTGAGCATCGTTGGCAGCCTTCGGTATGCCATTGATTGTACTAGACCCGACATTGTTTATGTCGTGGGATTATTGTGCAGGTTTACTAGCAGACCTAGTATAGAGCATTGACACGCTATTGAAAAGGTCATGAGATATCTTAAAATAACTATGAACCTTGGATTACACTATTAGAAGTTTTCCGCTGTCCTCGAAGGATATAGCGATGCAGATTAGAATACGTTATCAGACGATTCCAAAGCCATAGTTGATATACTTTCAGTATTATAGGAAGAGCTGTTTCTTGGAAATCTAAGAAACAAACTATTTTGGCTCAATTCACTATGGAGTCGGAAATTATAGCACTAGCAACTGCTAGAGAAGAAGCAGATTACTTATGAAATCTGCTAGCTAAGATCCCTTTATGGGAAAAACCGATACCGGCTGTGTTGATTCATTGTGATAGTACCGCAACTATTGCAAAAGCAGAGAATTTTTATTACAATGGTAAGAGACGACAAATTTGTCATAAGCACGGTACTGTAAGAGAGTATATATCTTCTAGATCTATAATAGTGGATCGTGTACGCATTGATGAGAATCTGGTGGATGACAAAAGGATTGGTCAGAGAGAAAGTCTTTTCTAAATCTAAAAGAATGAGACTATTGCCCATTGAATGAGAACTCAGAGAATGAGTAGTCACTCATAATAGTAACCCAATCTAATGACTGGAGATCCCAAGAACTAGTTTCAATGGGTAATAACAAGTTATGAAGTGACATTGATTTAACATGCTAGTTTCATTAGTTAGAAGCATGTTGTCCTGATGCGATAGGAGGATTAGTTTAACTCTTAATGAAATCTACTTTATGTGGAGTGGAGTACCTAGCTATAGGAGTACTCTTGACAGATTCACCTATGTGAATATGGAAATATGGTTGTTTCCTATGGAAATTTTGGGCAAAATTCCTAGGGCGTTCACTAAACTGGGATAGACGTCATGGTCTTTAAAGCATGGGCTATATACTACACCCTAGAAAGGTTGTGTGTGGTTTGATGTCAGAGATAGAGCTCAAGACTACAAGTTACTCTAGTATAATCTGGATCTTGCTCACTATGTAAAGTTTTAAATCGAAAGATACCTTTGTTTCACAATCTTATAAAATCAGAAATTGCTCAAGAAAAATATTTTTAAAAATTCAAGTTGGGGATTGATAGAAAATTTAATTTTAAAATGAATTGTTATTGGAAGGAGTATAGATTACCCTTCTTATTAAATAGTCTCACGTTGTGGGGAGCTATAGAGTGGTCCTATTTGAATATATGATTTACAAGAGAAAGGAGGGCATCCAATGTTTTCTCTTGTGTTGAGGAGAGAAAGCATGTTGGCCATCACACGCGCGCGCCGACCGACCGACTCGACCAGACCCGGGTCGAGCCAGGCTTAGCCGGGCTGGGCTTGGTTTAGCTTGGCTAATGTGATGTAGAGCTTCTTATTTTTTGCCAGTATATTTTTAAACCGACTTTGACTTGGTAAGAAGACCCAGTAAACTCAGATCTGGTATTTTCTCATGACTAAGCCTCATTTTCTACTCAGATTTCTCCGTATATAAACCAAGCTATTTAACATAATTTTTATCAGTTTGAAAACCGAGTTCTCTTCTTCTTTTGCCTTACACTTTCTTAGATTTGAGCAATGTTTTTTGGGTGCTATTGACTCACCAGTCTTCGTGCAAGAGGCTGTTGATATTGATTTAGGGTTGTTATATCCTGGAGGTAGCGCTGCATCAGAGACTGCCTTGTACGATTTTAGCACAGTGGAAAAATGTCTTAATGAGAGCGATCTAGTCTGCGACTCAGCCACAAAGACACTACAAATTCAGATCGAGGTACAAAAAACTTTAATGAGTATCAGAATTAAGAATACCGCTAGAACGTGGGTAGCAAAACAAACCTCACCGCTGAAAATCTTCTTTGCCAAGAACCAAATCAAAGCCAAAAAACAAGCTCTATTTATCATCATATGGTTTAAGTTCAAGCATCATATTTTATCGACATCATCGATCATAACCAACTAAACCTCTCTAGACTGCCTTTGCTAAATCACTCAAAGACCAACACAAGCATATTCAGATATTTTCATCCCAAACGGTTGATTTTATTCCATCACTACAAATGCGACATTAACATCCCCACTATAACAACCATTACTTCACCTTAATACAACACTACCAAGCCAAAATTAGCCGCAGTTCAGTAACACATATGTAGATCTTGGTCACCTGCTATGGTTTTGTTATAGCTGGTCTAGAGCACAACAACGTCATGTATGTAGATCTTGGGCACCTGCTAGAAGTAGAAATTTCCATAACAAGGTCCAGAACTAGCTACTTAATAACAATGGTGGAATTCCAGATTGACATGATGTGGCGGAGTTGGTCATTGTGGCCTGAAGTCTCCAAGCGACGTACATCGAAAGGTGGTAGATCCAAAAACGCAACAGCAGGCAATAGTGTGCTTTAGGCGACTTTAGATTGACACTAGCAATTTCAAATCGTGATCACATCCACGATAGTGAAACTTTAGATCTAAAAGAAGTGCATCTGGTTCTGACAACAGAGAGCAGCATCGCAACATCACAGAGTATCAAAGGAGCCATAAAACAAAGATTTGAGGTTGTGTTTATATTTTTTAGGTGATTGATTTAGGTTTGTTTTTTATTTAGATATCGATTTGAGAAGGGTTTGGATTTAATTTTTGAGTTGTATTTTAGTTTTTCATTTGGGTTTAGAAACGGTTAGTGTTGGGGAAAAGAATTATACGAGGCTTATGAAAGAAAATTGGGGTTTGGAGGAAAAAAAATTGGTTTGAAGGGAATTGGAAAATTATACATGTGAAAAAAAAAGTTACCAACTTTGGGTACATGAAAGTAATACTTTGTATCATATACGAATTTAAATTGATTTTTAAATTTCAAGAATATAATCCTTTGTTCCATACACAAATTTAAGATTTGGCAATAAATTTAAGAGTATATTCAAATTTACTTTTGAAAATTTCAATCTTTTTTTAATATTCAAATATACAGGAAAATAGGCACAAGGGCAAACTTAGAAAAAATATTTGGCTCACGGACAACAAGTTTGTTTTTTAGATTGAAGGACAATGCTAGTTATAACTACCATTTTATATAGTGTAAAACTGAATATAATGCTAGATATAACTAGCATTTTGTATAGTGTAAAAGTTGAATATAATGCTAATTATAACCAGCATTTGTCCTTTGGCCTGAAAATAAAACTTCATGTCCTTCAGCCTATTTTTTTTTAAAGTTTGTCATTTTTCCTAATTCCCCCTTAAATATAATTATTAAATTTTAAATACTAAATAATATATTTTACTTCTTAATTATTAAATTTTACTTATTAATTATTAATATTATATCTTAATCTTAATCATTAATCATTAATTATATTTATTAATTATTAAATGTAAATAATAAATATTAACTGTAATTTACTAGTTACTCATAATTAACTATAATAAATTATTAAATATAAAAAGTAATTATTAATTATGAATAATAATTAGTAATTATAAATTATATATTAATAATCATTAATTATAATAATTATTAATAATGACCTATATAAGCTACTTTTGTAGTTATTAATTATAAGTTACCTTTCATAAATTATTAAGTATTAATTATTTGTTATGTATCATAAAATACTAATTATTAATTATTATAATTTTTAAAGCAGTAGTAAATATATTCAAAGAGTTAATGTTAACACGGCATTCTTCATAGTGGGTGGTTTCCTCAAAGAATTTTAAAACCTATGAGAAAACAACTTCTATTGTAGTAAATTAATATTTTCAAATTTACATAAAAAGCAGGAAAAAATTACCTTTTCAACTTTTATTGTAGAAAGAAACTTCTATTCAGTAGTAGTTATTAATATTAATTATATTTATTAATTATCAAATTTAATTAATAAATATTAACTATAATTTACTGATTATTAATAATTAATTATACTAAATTATCAAATATAAAAATTAATTATTGATTATAGATAATAATTAATAATTATAAATTATTTATTAATAATCATTGGTCATAGCTTATAAATAATTCCTATCTAAGTTTTCATTTATACATTATTAATTATAAACTACCATTTATTAAAATTGATAAACTAAAAAGGTTGTAATATGTATCTATTACAACTAGCAAAAAAAAGAGTTGTGAAAATTGACATCTATTACGGTGGGCAAAAGAAAATCTTTGCAACTATTACAACTAGCAAATATGGGAGAGGTATTGATGAAAATTGGCATCTATTACAACAGTCAAAAAATAGTTGAAATAAGCATATATTACAACATACAGATAAAAAACGTTCTATTACAATGAGGAAAGAAAAAGACTTGTTAAAAAGTGGCATCTATCAAGCAAGATAATATTGTTGTAATAGATTTCTATTACAACAGGCATTGTTTGACTGTTGTAAAAACACCGTTTTAATATGGTATTTTTGTTGTAGTGTTACATTTTTAGTCTTTTTTCTCATTGAATTATTTATTTCTTTTTTATTTCTTATTTATTTTTACGGGATGTTACAAGACAATCGAACGTATGCAAGCCTTACTCTGCTTTATTTGCTTAACTGTCTTCAATAGATAATTAGATGTTACACAAGCCTTCAATCAATGATACTAATTTCAATGTCATAGTTTTGACCATTGGCAGCCACACAAGATTTTGATACCGATCATAATGTCGTGGGTTTAACATTCGGTCGCCACTTAGGCCTTAACAGTACGATAATAATGTTATGGGTTTGACATTCGGTAGCCACTCAAGCCTTCGATACTAATTATACGCTGTGGGTTTGACGTTTGGTAGCCACTCAAGCTTTAATGATATCAATCATAGGATAGCCATGCAGGACTTATTGATACCTATTATTTGGTATCCACATAGGACTTCGCTTGCCACTTAGGCCATTCCTTAATATAACGTCATATTTAGACATGTCATTGCCACAAAGGTCTTACGTTAATCATCATCGAATAAGGAGTTGAGTTTATTCTTTTTACTACCACAAAGGCTTTCCATTTGCATTTATATTCTTACAAATGGTTTCCTTTATTAATAGTGTACTCTGCATATTCCTTAGATAGAATATATTTTAACTTTTATTTAAATGGTGCTTTATCATTTACTAGCTTTTCTTAGCTTACTTCATTTCAAAAGTAGGCTAACATAACTTTAACTTATAAAATCTTCTATTTAATTCATCCCCATGAAATAGTTCAATAACACTTGGAAACCGTCTTTTAAATTTCTCTATGTATTTGTTATTTTACTTAGAGAAGCATATCTTTCCAAACTATTA
Organism: Allium fistulosum; assembly: GCA_030737815.1. Lineage (NCBI taxonomy): Eukaryota > Viridiplantae > Streptophyta > Magnoliopsida > Asparagales > Amaryllidaceae > Allium > Allium fistulosum. The sequence goes on along the minus strand of CM060907.1, from coordinate 894,503,480 downwards.
CAAATTGCATTTTACCTATATTATGTTTGCTATCTTATAACCGTCACGTTTAATTAAGAGTGTTATTAACGGTCATGTGCAAATTCTAAATTAATATATACTACCGTTGTGTTTAATTTCCATTTGGTCAGCGCGTTCAATTTTAATAGAGTAATTCTATAATATAGATGTGTTTGCAGCCTTCGTGCTAAATCTTTGCATGTCGTGTTTTAACTAAAACTTTCGTGTGCCTACTATTTTTACTACCCACTTTCCATTTTTCTATTATAACGTGTGCAACAATAATTCGTGAATAGTCCAATTTCTTGTGTGCTATGCGTGCGTGCATGGTTAGAGTTTTCATACGTGTTTAATTTCATTTTTAGGCTTTTGTATTTTATAAGCCTTCGTGTAAAGTGTGCAACAACAACAACAACAACAACAAATCCATTATTCCCAAATAAGTTGAGATCGGCTAGAGATGGAACCCAAAACTAAATGACAAAGCTAATTTAAAGGTTATAACAATAACAATAACAATAGCAATAATAAAATATAGTCAAATAAGTAAATTAATAATAATAGTAACTAAGTAAACTAAAAATAAAGATAAAAATACATATATATGTATAAAAAAATGATGATAATAGTACAAATAGTAATAATTGTGCTGATAGTAATATTGATCAAAGACCGAAGGCTACGTCTTAGGCTCCTTTTCCCTAGTCCTATAATCTAAAACTTATAAAATTCATAGCTCATAATTCTGGTACCTGGATCTCTAACTTCCACGCACTCCTATCCATTACCAGCTCTTTAGATATATTCCAATCATTCAAGTCCCTTTTTACTACTTCCTCCCATGTCAACCTTGGTCGACCTCTACCTCTCTTTGAGCATACGACGCGGCCTATAACTTCAATGCGCACAGGTGCCTCAGGCGGCCTTCATTGAAGATGTCCAAACAATCTTAAGCAATGTTGAATTAGCTTCTCTTTAATTAGTTCTACTCCAAGTTTTTCACTTATATCATCATTTCTAATTCGGTCTCTTCTTATATGACCGCAACTCCATCGCAGCATACACATCTCTGCTATGTTTATCTTCTAGACGTGTTGGCTTTTAGTAGGCCAACATTCTACACCATACAACATCATAAGCCCGATTGCCGTTCTACAGAACTTTCCTTTAAGCTTCTAGGGACTTTCCTGTCATAGAGAATGTCAGACACTTGTCGCTATTTCACCCATCCTGCTCAAATTCTAAAACTAACATCTTCATCAATCTCACCATTATACTGCAACATTGATCCTAAATATCAAAAGGATTCCTTCTTGGGAACTATTTGTCTGGCCAGAGTTATATCTCCATCCTCTAATCTGACACCGTTGAACTCGTACTTAATATACTCTGTTTTAGTTCTGCTAAGCCTAAATCCCTTTGATTCTAAAGTCTGTTTCCACAGCTCAAGTTGTCTATCAACACCAATCCTACTTTCATCAATTAGCACAACATCATCAGCAAATAGCATACAACAAGGAATCTCCCCTTGTATACCCTTCTAACCTCATCCATCACTAGGGAAAAATGTAGGGGCTCAAAGCTGACCCTTGATGTAATCCTATGTTAATGGGAAATCACTGGTTACACCATCGCATGCTCTGACACTAGTTACAACATCATCGTAAATATCCTTGATAAGGGTAATGTACTTTACTGGAACTCTCTTCTTTTCCAGAGCCCACCACATCACATTTCGTGGTACTTTGTCATAAGCTTTCTCCAAATCGATAAATACCATGTGTAGATCCTTCTTTTGCTCCTTATATATCTCCATAAGTTGTCTTATCAAGAAAATCGCCTCTGTGGTCGACCTCCCAGGCATGAAACCAAATTGGGTTTTTGAAACGTTTGTCATTCTTCTTAATCGATGTTCAATGACTCTCTCCCAAAGCTTCATCGTATAGTTAAACTATGTGCATCATGCGCTGTAGCTACTAATATATTCACATAAATATAGTTGAACCCGATACCCCCGTATAAATGAATTTGTATTCTTTGATGTATAACATTAGTTTTAATCAACTTATATAAATTCAATCCCTACATTATATTGAATTTATGGAAACCAAAAGTTACGTGTGCAACTTGCTTTCAATTGATGACACAAATGAATTGTCATCTAATTTCTACTTTTCATACACAGATAGAAAAAATACAACGTTGTAGATTTTTTGTACCACCAATTGTGTTTAATTTTGTTTCTCCGTGACTATCCCATATATATATATATATATATATATATTCACCAATCGCTACTGCAAAGTGGAGTAGACCACAATGATGGCATGAGGGGTTTATGGTCCGATCTAGATTTTTTTATTTTCATGAAGTTTTGTACCTTAATGTTATTATAATCTACTAAAATTTTGAAGAAAATTGGTTCGCATGAAATGATTCTTTTGGAAGAAGAAGAAAGCAGTAAAACATAATGAGTGAAGTACAACTATTTATGTTTAATCAGACATAACTACCTAGGGTAGGCTAGCTTTTCTGTTTTTTTGATTCCATTATGTTAAGTTGTTAACCATTGTGCAGAAGTAAATTATCACATTTATAGTATGTTCTAGACTTTTGAGTTATGTTCCAAGATAAACAAATTTTGTGAATTGTGTTAAATTTCTTTATGTTTTTCTCTTTCAACAGGTTATTTGTTAATCTTTCCATCAGCGGTTATGTTTTACCCATCTCATATATAAGAAAATATATTATCTAATTTTTTAATTATCTTTAATAATAGTTGTAATAGTTTTGGTGTCACACTATCAATGTGAACTACCAAAAACGGCCCTCTATATATTATCAAATCTTAATTATTTAAAAATAGGATATAATGTTAAACTTCTTTTACAAATTCAAACATCCTTAAATGTAGAATCTAACAATTGAACATGCTCTATAAATTCAAAACGCTCCAAATAATAGAATTTAAAATTAAACCTTTTTACAAATTCAAAATACTTTTTTATAAATATATAAATCTTAATATCACTTGAAAATAAAAAATTATTTCTTTGATTGATTCAAAAATACCCGATTTATAAGGAAAACAATTCACGCGCGAAGTGCGTGCCATAACACTCATATACATACATACATATATATATATATATATATATTATCCATTGATTTAATTATTTTGGTTGCTTGTATAAACAATGTACCAAACTACATATATAATATGGTATTTTTTATGCATTATTCTCAAAAGTTTATCTTTTCAGATAAACGTCGGTTGGTATTTATGATTAATGAATATGTAATTGTTTTAAGTGTAACACAATCAATTGTTTTAAGTGAAACATGTATAAGTTGCTTTGTAGAGAGCAACAAAAATTTTAACCGTCTTGGACAACCCATAACATGAAATCAGCCCTGTTTATTATCTATATGTGTGCGACACACTATCACCGCTTACATATATTGGTTTGTTTATGTTGTATATATGAGTTGTCGGCTTGGGTTATACTGCTTTGCAAAACACCATCGTTATTAGTTAGTATATGTACTATCGGTACTATATCTTTATTAATAGTTGGAACAGAAATGCAATCTTTTAGTCTGACCGTGAACTTCCCAAAATACCCTTTACTCATATATAATTTAATTATTATCTATTTTTCCACGTACAAATATCTAAAAAGAATCGGTAAAATCCTAATCAAATGTAGATGTTATTCCTATTATTTTTAGCCTATTATTTCTAGGCTAGATTGGAACTATTCAAACTAAGTTAGAACAGTTAAATTCCATTACAAATTCAAACTATCCCTCTACGCTTAAATTTACTCTAACAAATAAATGTCATTTAAACAAATAAATGACATTTACATATTCGTTGTTTATTAATTAATAATATAAATAAAATTCAAACTAACAAAAACTAAATGTTGCAACTTAGAAATAAAAATTTAAATTAACTATACATGATTTCAATGTAAAAACATGGCTAAATAATTTTGCAGATCATTTACTCTTGAATATGCTAATTATATATAAATTATAGAAGAACAATTCATGCGAGAAGCACATACCATCACGCGTGAAGCGCGTGCCATATCGCTCGTATATTTATTTTTCATTTGTTCACGTTTACCATTTTTGCTAGTTTAATTACTACTATCGTGAATAATGGCTTGCAAATTTTCAACATATGTCGTCGCTAGAAAAGCTGAACAATGAGACGTCCAGATATATAATATGATATATCACTGTTTGCCGATCAAAATGACAGGTGTCGGTGTGGTGCCCACTATTCTTATTCTAGTTTTAAGAATGGTTTTTTTACCGAATATAAAGTTTAGCCTTGAATGACTACTTTTACTTTGTCAAAAATGTTCCAATGACAATTTTGTAATTATTTGAAAACTGATTTACTACAACCTTACATAATTATTTTTCACTTAAGACATTTTGTTGTTAATTTTTTTTGAAAATTTTCCTACCTTTGCAGTTATATTTCAGAAAAGGTTAAACATCCAAATTAACTGATTAATTAATTAATTAATTTCCATTAATTATTCAGTGTTTTCGTTCACTAAACAATTTGTATAAAACAGAAAATTAATGAAAAATCTCCAAAATTCGCCAAAAATATCTTTTATCATATTTTACCTTCTACATAAATTTCAAACCAAAATAATTAATTTTATTATTTTTAATAATTAATTAACCCCAAATTAATTACTTTTCCCAACTTAAAAAATTCATAAAATGTTCCTATTAATTCCAATATATTAAATTAGTGTTAATTTGTAGTTATATTTGATGTTAAATTACCCTAATATATTAAATTAGTGTTAATTCCAATTTTTCTCTAATTTTAAGTTACCATAATATGTTAAATTAGTGTTAATTTTTAGTTATATTTGATGATATTAGACCCTTGATTGTTTGCAATTGTATGTTGATTGAAATTGTATGTTGATTATGGTTATAAATATGTGAATCCGATAATTACCCTAATTTTAGCCTAATTGTATGCTAATTAGCGTTGTAAGTATGTAAACCTGATAATTAAAATATAATCATGATCAACTTATGTTGATTAGTTTATGTGTTAATTGGTGTTATGATTTAGTTTTAATTAATGTGCTAAGATGTCAATTTAATTATTATTATTGAAGATTATTCGTTGATAGTTTATATAACAAATCTAGTTTAATTGGATATGGAATCCGATAAAATAAATAAATGAGAGTATTATGAAGTTTGTTTTTGAAATATAATATTATATCAATAATTTATTTTAATTGATAACATAAAATATATAATATAAAATGGAAAATATATATTATATAATTATTAGAATATTACAATGCATAAATGAATTAGCTAATATATGTTATATAAAATCAATATCCCTTAGAGAGTTTTTGTCTCCGCTTGACAAGTATTGTATATGATCGTTATATGGATATTCGTTTTTATTACAAAACAGGCATGCATATTCAACTGATACAATATTTGTTGGATTTGTCCTTGTATTGGACAAGTTACAAACACTATAAAGTAATTACATGTAACGACCCGTAAATTTCAACTGTTTTAATAACGTAATTAGTTGAAATTTTATGAAATTTTAAAAATAAAATATTGAAATATAAATTTAATATTTGAAATGCGTCTAGTTAAACATAGCAACTGGTAAATTTTCATCCAAAAATATAAAAGTTTATTTCGTGTGTAATTTTGTTTCAATTTAATCAGTTAGAAATTGATGAAATAAAATGTTTTCGAAACCTAAATATTTTTATATAGAAAAATTCTAAATCATCTTCTGAGCAAGGCGTCATTTTTCATTTTTCCAAATTCCAACTTCTTTAGCTCCGTCGATCTTATTTTACTGCGTTTTTGCTGCATTTTCCGATAGTAGAAAATTCAAATTTTTATAATTCAATCATACCACTGATATCCGTATATCGTTTTGATCGTCTTGTCGTACTGACCTCTATGGTATATTTGATTCTGTGTTTTGACGTCCGGCATGCGGCGAAAACCGTGAAAAAACGGTCAGCCAGCTCGGTAATCGTCGCCCGAGTCCTTTTGTTTTCTATGACCGTTCAAATTTCCTACCGTACAAAATGCATAGCCACTACTCGTGAATATTTTGAAAAGCGAAATGCATGGCTTTTATTATCCCAACTTTTCAATAAATTTTGCTGTTTCGAGTAAAGTGCTGGTTCATCTCCTTACTCCTATTCTTCTTTTTCTTTTTCTGTTTCAAACGGTTAGTTCTTCCCCTCCACCCAGTCGCATTCCTCCAAACCCATGGCCGCAGGAAAAAGGATAAGAGAAGAAAAAAAGGGGGGGCGGAAGCGTGTTCTTTCCACCTTCCCTCCCCTGTAATTCCTTTCTTCCCACGCAAGCTCCTATTCTCTCCGAGCTATCCCTCTCACGCGTCAACCATTCCCGCAGCCACCTTCTTGACTGATGCCGGAGTACACGGCCACACATGACAACCGCTGCTCCTCCTTCTTTCTGCCGTGCTCCACCCAGTCCACGTCCATCTCCAGCTGCTCGTGCCTCACGCGCAATCGCTCTTCTCTCTCATGATCTGGTCAGCATTCTTCTATTCATATAAAATATATATCATATCGCCGCGCATAATATTCATTCAGAAAAAAATATGGTATGCATGGATTCTTAGATCTGCAAAATATCTTTGAACTCATACAAGTTTTATCTTTTCGTTGTTCATTTAGGTGGTGGTCTAAATATATAAGCTATGCAGTATAGTGTTAGACTTATGTATATGGTATAGTTGTTTGCGTTGAAAAACAATAAGTTACATATGTTATGTTAAATCTGTTATACATCATCTTGGTCATGTTAGATGTTGGAATCTATTCTTTGTATATGTATTAAAGTCATATGTTTAAATATAATAGTTGTTTATATTTTGGTATATTTAGTATAATATATTACTGATATTTACATTCTGGATATATAAAAGTTTACGTCGATTGATTTTTGATATAAGTATGTGTTACAATACATTATTTTGTCAAAGTGGTATTATATAGATATTTTTAAATAAATATGTACATTTGATTATATGCTACCTACTTATCATCTATAGGAAGGGTACGCATATATATATATATATATATAATATGTTTTGGCTGAACTGTTTTTTCTTTGTTTAGTTTTATAATAACCTATATTATGTTTAGAAAATAATGTTGTTTTATAAAAAAGAACAATAGATATATTGAGTTTACAGTGTATATTTTATGCATATGCTGTTGCAGGCAGTTGGTGTATTGCATAAGAGGTTGTTCGCATATATATGTAGCTTGCATACATGAGTTAAATGTTATAGTATATATATATTAGCTTGCATATGAAACCTATTTCGCATATAGAGGGAAGTTTATATAAGATTTTGTATATTATATTTTTAATATAAGTTATAGTTTGGCTTCAAATTTTATTGCGTTGTCTGTATATGTAGTATGTTGCTTGCGCAACTAAGTATTTATGTTAGATATTTTTTTTAAAAAAAGGTAATAATGATAGTATGGTTTTATATGGATGTTATAATAATTAATTATAAGTCGGTTTATGTATTGGTTTACATATGGATTTATGTTTTTTAAATCATAAAAGATCTGGACATAGGTTCACATGAGATCTGATTCTAATATATATAGATTTCATTGTATAAGAGTTGTACTTTATTTGGTTTCTTCTGTCACAGGCACGGGCATATATTATATGCTGTTTATATATGTATGTTTGCTGTTAATATAATATGTTAATTGAGTTTATATATATATAGTTTAATGTTGCTTTTGAGTTGTTTTAATTGTATAGATATTTGGTTTATATTTGTAAGGGTTGTTTATATAAGAGTGATTTGGGTTATAGCTTATATATAGTTACGGAAAATAGTTAAAGGTTGTTGTACATAAGTATGTTGTTTTCGCACGTATATATTTATATTTATAATATGTTTCAAATGTTATATTTTATGAGATATATATTTTATGGTATGCGAGTACAGAATGTTGTATACATATAGATGTTAAACGCGTCAAATTTTTAAATGTATCGATTTAAACTTTCATTTTTTTTTATGAATTTAGAATTTATTATTGAAGTTTTAGTTTAAAATGTTGATTCTAGAAACACACACACATATATTTATTTTATTAATATATGTTTGCACAAAAAATGGACAAACACCTCAAAATTGTATGATTTAGTAGATCTTATGTTGTTCTTAGTGATTTGGGTGATTTATGCAAATATATGAAAAGCAGGGGCTAAACTGTAAAAAGACACGCAGATTTATAGTGGTTCAGCCAGAATGTGCCTACATCCACTTTATATGTTATTTCTCTTCTCTTGTTTTGATTACAAGTACAAAGCTTTGATACAAGTAAAAGAAAGTTGTTTGAAAGTTCTCTCCGTGCTTGAGCTCTCAAACTTGTCCCCCATTGTCGTACCCCTGCCCCTCTATTTATAGAGTCAGGGTGGGAGCAGGGGTCTTGGATGTATATAGCTGCTGGTGGGCCTGGGCTGATGTGATCTGGCCTGGCACGTCTTGGTTTGGCAGCGTTTGGTCCGGTGGTAGGAGGTGAGTTGGTTCGGCGAAGCATGGGAGGTGAGTTGGTTCGGCGAAGCATGGGGATGAGTTGGTTCGGCGAAGCATGGGAGGTGAGTTGGTTCGGCGAAGCATGGGGATGAGTTGGTTCGGCGAAGCATGGGAGGTGAGTTGGTTCGGCGAAGCATGGGGATGAGTTGGTTCGGCGAAGCATGGGAGGTGAGCTGGTTCGGCGAAGCTTGGGAGGTGAGCTGGTTCGGCGAAGCATGGGGGTGAGCTGGTTCGGCGAAGCATGGGAGGTGAGCTGGTTCGGCGAAGCATGGGAGGTGAGCTGGTTCGGCGAAGCATAGGAGGTGAGCTGGTTCGGCGAAGCATAGGAGGTGAGCTGGTTCGGCGAAGCATGGGAGGTGAGCTGGTTCGGCGTAGCATGGGAGGTGAGCTGGTTCGGCGAAGCATGGGAGGTGAGCTGGTTCGGCAGAGCATGGGGATGAGTTGGTTCGGCAGGGTCGTTGCATGCGAAGCAGGTTGGATCGGCGAAGCTTTGGACCGGTGGTGAGAATCTACCCAACATTTGCCCCCCAAAGTGGGTTATATGCTGGCGTATGGCCTACTTTGTTTCCTCTTATTCGGTCGCTGAGCGCCGATCCAACTGGTCCGACATCCTATATTTGCCTATAAGTAGGGGCTGTATACTCTCGTTATTCCCTTCCAATTCAAGATAGCCGAACCAAACGTTTCTGCCGAATCAAGCTCTCTAACGAATTGCTTCAGAATACCGAATCAAGTACTGCCGAACGAATTTACGTACTCTAAGTGCCGAATGATCATTTACTCTGGGTGCCGAATGAACATTCACTCTGGATGCCGAATGAACTTGATTCTAGGTGCCGAATGAACGTTCACTCTGGGTGCCGAATGAACTTGATAAACTTGATTTTTTCACTTGAAATTTCAGACTGCAGACACTTGCTCCTTTACTTCCTCTATTCTAACGACGTTCTTCTTTGTGTTTGTAGATAATGTCTCGTAAAGCGGAAACTCGATCAGACAAAAAGAAATCCGGGGGCGAAGGAGGTTCCTCCGTCGTGCCCCCAGCTCAGCCGAATCCAGAACGTCACAGACCTGCCCCGAGATCACTAGTGGATGGGTACGGCCCTCAGGAACTTCTGAACTCCCCGCCCGATTGCTTTCCTAGCTCCCTCAAGGAGGAGCAGCTTGATGTTATTTCCCGATCTTTTGGAATTGATAGGGCGCTCTTGCTGTTGCCAGGGAGGAGATGATGGAAGAAATGCTTCAGGACATGTACTTCCGTACCTGGAAGCAGGGCAACCTATCCTGGATGGATGATTATCCCAGGGTCATGGCTAAGATCTATCTTCGGGCTTTGGAGGTGGCTAAGGCCGATGCGGATAAAGATGGTGGCGTGGTCTTTAGCATGGATGCGGTCACGGCTCAATTTGCCAAGGAGGAGAAGGTGGCGGTGAAGGAAGGTATGTGGTTGCTTGCTGCTGAGGAGGTAGGCGTGCAAGTAGAGGATGACGATCAGGATAGCCAAGAAGCAGGTGCTGGTAAGTCTTCCTTTTTAGTCTCTCCATTAACTTGGTTGCTTATTGCTAATGAATCCTTTCTTTGACTGGACAGGTGGTCAACAGGACAAGGATAAAACTCTAATGCAGTCGGCCCCTTGATTATACCTGGAAAGACTCTTTTTGTGGATTTGACAGGGTTGTATATGTTAGTTTTAAAACAGTGAAGTAGCCTTTAGGTTGTAATAATTTGCCACTTGTAATAAATAGTCTTATTTTTGACGTGTAATTCTTTAACTTAAGCTGATTTTGTCGTCTTCTTAATGTTTGTTGTTATTTTGACATGTCGTATGAGAAATATAGCTATGTATATTCTTGTAATTAAATTGTGTTTGATGTCGGGTTCTGGTTTAAAACATAATTTCATGACTTGCAATATTAGCGTGTGGTGCGAAAAAATTATAGTCATGTATTTGTACCCAAAAGAAGAAAATACCGCCTTTCATGCTCTAATTGTAGATGGCAGTTTTGAGTATCTTGTATGACCGAGCATGGAAAGCAGTTGAATGCCCTGCCATCCGATTGTGAGTCCCTGCACCCATTGGCGAGTATCTCCTACTCTGTATCCTGTACTTTAGGGGTAGTTATAAAACTTTTTAAGTAAAATTGAAATAGGTGAAATAGTAAAACTTCCAATCACGGAAGGCCTTCGATGTGCTTAAGTTCGTGGCAAACGGGTTTTGTAGTCACTTTCCCTAGCTGTGGGTCTTGGAGACATTTGTCACCCATCTTACGCCTCCGCGGGGAGTTAATTCTTTTTTACCACAGCCGCACTTAAGACACATCAGAGCCGAGATCGCGCACAGTAACTACCCGGGCCATTATGGCCCGTAATCGTGGGTATTATTCGATTTACTGTGGCCGGCTAGCGTGGGTGCCGATCGTCAACTGTGAACTGCCCCTGGCTGGCCACACCTTATGTTGGGGCTTATAGTCGGTTCACAGCTGCCGGCGAGCCTAACGCCGTAATGAGCTGCCTCGGCTATAGTCGGCCTTCTCGGTGGCTTATAATCGGCTCATTACAGTTGGCTTTAAGGGCCGTCGCGAGCAATGAGTTAACCCGCAGCAGAGGGATGCCGGAGCGAAAGTGTCTCATTGGCGAGGGCATAGATTCGCATAGTACCTGTTAGGTTTTGTCCAGGAGAGGTTGCGCTGCGGAGCGCCTTGAATGAAAATGCTATTTGCACAGGATTTTGTTCAACAGAAAAGGATACAGTTAACAAGCAGCCAAGATATGAAGGAACAAGTTAAAAAGAGACAAGTTTTTTAAAGTGGTTCGAAACAAAAATGCCTACGTCCACTGATTCTCTTTGTTAATTCACTTCATATGGGCAGTATGAGTTAAGAAAAGTATCGACGAAGGTGTTGGATGTTCCATGCCCTCTGGAACACCTCTCCGTCCACTGTTGACAAAATATAGGCTCCGTTGTGGAGATCTTTATGAATTACATATGGTCCATCCCAGATTGGGTCTAGTGCTCCGGGACGAGGGAAGATTCGCTTGAGGACAAGATCTCCTTCTTGTAAGGTACGATGCTTGACTTTGGAGTTGTAGTGTGCCGCCACTTTTTGTTTGTGGGCTGCTGCTTTAAGGACTGCATCATTTCTTCTCTCCTCAATTAGATCCAAAGACATGTGAAGGAGTTCTTCGTTCTCTTCTGGGTTATAGTGGATTCTACGGTGGGAAGGCACAATGGTTTCAACTGGGAGCATAGCCTCCGATCCGTATGCCAAAGAGAAAGGAGTGTGCCCTGTTGATGTTCTGAAAGATGTGCGGTAGGCCCATAGTGCCGTAGGGAGTTCATCCACCCAAGCGCCCTTTGACTTTTCGAGCTTCTTTTTGATCAGGGTTTTCAGAATTTTGTTGACTGCTTCGACTTGTCCGTTTGCCTGGGGATATGCTACGGATGAGAAGCTTTTATGAATTCCGTGTTCTCGGCACCAGTTGGCGAATTCCTTGCTGTCAAACTGAAGTCCATTGTCTGATATGATTTTGAGTGGGACTCCGTACCTGCATAGAACATTTTTGATTAAGAAGTTAATAACTTTTGCTGAAGATACTTTATTCAGAGGTTCCGCTTCCACCCATTTGGTGAAATAATCAACCGCCACTATAGCATACTTGGCCCCGCCTCGGCCCATCGGTAGCTCGCCGATTAAGTCAATTCCCCATATTGCGAAGGGCCAAGGGCTGGTCATTTGAGTAATCTCGGTTGTTGGTAGCCGAGGAATCTTAGCAAATTTTTGGCATCTGTCACACTTCTTGACGAAATCTAAGGCGTCCTTGCTTAAGGTGGGCCAGAATATCCGTATCGGAGTATCTTTTTTGCTAACGTTTGCCCTCCGGTGTGATCTCCGCAGCTTCCCTGATGGATGTTGGACAAGATTTCCTTGGCTTCTCTCCCAGCGACACACCTTAGTAACGGGTTAGAGAATCCGCGCCGATAGAGGATGTCTTCTTGTATTGTGTAGCGGGATGCTTTCCTAAGGATTTTCTTGACTTCGTTACGCCCGTTGGGTAGAGTGCCACTTCGTAGGTAGTCTTTGATGGGAGTCATCCAAGTTGCTTCTTCGGTTGCAGCTATCAGATTCACTTGCTCAAAACTTGGGGCCAGTTGCTTTGAGATGGTTACTGCCCCGAAGATGGTGGTGTCTCTCACACTTGCTCGCTTTGCTAACTCGTCGGCCTCTCGGTTCTCCTCCCGAGGGATATGTTTAACTAAGTAGTGGTCCAATCGGCTGAGAAGTAACTTGGTCTTCTTTAGATATGCTATGAGTCGTTCTTCTCGAGCTTGGAATTCTCCTAGTATTTGATTAACAATAAGTTGAGCATCGCTGTGAAGACACAAAGAATTGGCCCCGATTTCTATGGCAATTTTTAGTCCAGCTATCAATGCTTCATATTCTGCATCGTTGTTGGTGGCAGCGAACTCCAACCTTGTAAGATAGTGCAGTTTGTTTCCCCTGGGAGTGATTATTACCACACCTGCCCCCGAGCCTTGTTCGTTTGATGCACCATCCACAAAGAGATTCCACTTGATATCTTCTGTTATTTCCAATTGCTCCTGATCTTCGTTGGTAGTGAACTCTGCAATGAAATCAGCCATGGCATGTCCCTTGATGGCGGTGCGAGGGTGATAGGTGATATCATACTGACTCAGTTCAATGCACCATTTGAGTAATCGCCCAGAAGTGTCGGGACGATGGAGTACCTGCCTCAGTGGTTGATCGGTCAGAACTTTGATGGAATGGGACTGGAAGTAGTGACGCAATTTCCATGATGTGATTAGTAAAAAGTATGCTAACTTCTCAAGTTTAGGATATCTGACTTCTGCCCCAGTAAACCTTTTGCTGACGAAGTAAACTGGTCGTTGCGTGCGGTTGTCTTCCCTTACCAAGGCAGCGCTTAGAGCGTGAGATGACACAACAAGGTATAGGTATAATTCTTCGCCTTCGCTTGGAGTCGAGAGTACAGTTGGTTTCTGGAGGTGTTCGATTAGGTTAAGGAAAGCGGTTAAGCATTCGTCCGTCCATTCGAACTTTCCTTTATCTTTCTTTAGAGCTTCGAAAAAGGGGACTCACTTGTCCGTTGCCTTGGAGATGAATCGGCTTAGGGCGGCCACTTTTCCATTTAGGCTTTGCATTTCCTTTCGGGTGGAAGGTATCTTGATATCCCTTAGCGCTCGGACTTGTTCAGGGTTTGCTTCAATCCCTCGGGCATGGACGATGAACCCTAAGAATTTTCCCGATGATACTCCGAAGGAGCACTTTAGTGGATTCAACTTCATTCCATACTGTCGAAGTACCTGGAACATTTTGCCTAGGTGGCTTACGTGATGTTTGGCTTTCCGTGATTTCACCAGCATGTCGTCCACATATACTTCCATAGTTTGTCCTATTAGCCCCGCAAACATCTTGTTGACGAGGCGCTGGTAGGTGGCTCCTGCATTTTTAAGTCCGAAAGGCATTACCTTATAGCAGTACAAACCCCGGTCGGTGATGAAACTAGTGTGGTCTTGGTCGGGAGCATGCATAGGAATTTGGTTATATCCTGAGTATGCGTCCATAAAAGATAGGAGCTCGTGCCCGGCTGTGCTGTCTACAAGTTGGTCGATTCTGGGAAGTGGGAAGCAATCCTTTGGGCAGGCGTCGTTTAGGTTGGAGAAGTCGATGCAGGTCCGCCACTTCCCATTAGCCTTCTTTACTAGTACCGGGTTGGCGATCCATTCTGGGTAAACAGCTTCTCGTATGAAGTCATTGGCGAGTAGGTTTTTTACTTCTTCATCGAGGGCTGCTGATCGCTCTGCCCCCATACTTCTCTTTCTTTGTTTTACAGGCGCCTCAGTAGGATCTATGTTTAATACGTGGCATGCTATGTCGGGGGAGATTCCGGTCATGTCAGCGTGTGACCAAGCGAATACATCCAAGTTGTGGCGGAGAAAATCGATGAGCTGTTCCTTCAATTCGGCTTTTAGTTGGGACCCAATTTTCAATAGTCTACTTGAGTCGTGCTTGTCTACAGATATAAACTCCATAGCCTCTGCAGGCTCGGCGGTGGCCTCCTCCTCTTTGTCCCTAGGGTCTAATTCATTGAAAGGGTCACTGGTATATCGAAGAGGAGGGGCTTTCTTTAGTTGCTATGCTTCTAGGCTTTTTGTGTAGAGGGCAATCTCTACACCCTTCCCTTTATCCTTCCTGTGGTTGTTGCGAAGTTCAGTCACATAGCAGTCTCGAGCAACGTCCTGGTCTCCTTCCACTTCCCCTACTCCATTGTCTGTTGGGAATTTCATCTTTAGGCACCATGGGGCTAAGACAATTTGGAAGTCAGACAAGGATGGCCTTCCTTAGAAGGCGTTGTAGGCTGACTGGTTTTCTATTAGCACAAACGTTTGTTTTCGTACAGCAGAGCGGGGATGGCTTCCAATTTCAACAAAAAGGTCCAGTTGCCCGAGGGGCATCTTCGCATCTCCAGTGAAGCCGTGTAGTGGTTTATCGCAGGGGGATACATCCTTCATTGATAGTTTCATTTTGTCGAATGCGTGTTTGAACAGGATGTTTACCGAGCTTCCAGTGTCTACCAGGATTCGGTAGACTTCGGCGGGACCAAGTCGGGCAGAGATGACCATGGGATCCATGGGAGGGTACTGCCTTCCTTCTAGGTCACGCTTACCGAACGTGATGTCATTACTTTCTTTCCGCTTCGGGTGGCGCTCTTCTATAACCGAATTGACATAGTCTTTATTGTCTCTAAGCGACTTTCCGTATCTTTCCATCTCTTTCCAGCTTCTGTCTGCGATGTGTGGCCCTTCTGAGATGGTATGGACCACTATCTTTTCTTGGCTAGAGCTGCTAGCGTTGCGGTTTCCTCTATCGGCCCCCGGTGAGGGTAGCCTTGGGTTTTCATTGGTAGGAGTTGGAGTCCTGTCCTGACCTTTTACATAACGTTCCAGTTTCTTTCTTCTGATGTGTTCCTCAATCAGATCTCGGAGATGATGGCATTCGTTGGTATCATGCCCGTGAGATTCGTGGAAGCGGCAGAATTTTCCAGACTTCTGTGCGTTATCTAATTCTTTCTTGTATGGTGGGCGTTTGTATCTAACTTCGCCTTGGGTGGCAAGGAAGGTATTTTCGACGGTTTCGTTCAAAGGGGTGTAAGTGTCGAATCTTGGTCCTGGCCGATATAGGCGCTTTTCTCCCTTCTTGCCCCCAGCATTGTCTCTGGAATCATTTCTTCGAACGTCCCTTACCACAGCAGGGGCGTTGCCATGGGTTGTCTTATTTTGCTGTCCTGACTGCCCCTCAACGGCAGCATCCTCAAGCCTCATGTATTTCCCGGCTTCATGGAAGAAATCGGGTAAAGTAGCTGGTTTTTCTTTTGTCGGCCTTCTAGCAAATTTAGTGTCCGGATGCACACCACTGCAGAGGGCCATTAGGATAAGCTTCTCATCGGCATCTTGGACTGCGGCTGCTGCGGCGTTGAATCTGGTTAGGTATTGCTGCAGCTTTTCTCCAGGTTTCTGTTTGACGCTGGATAAGGAATAAGTGTCCTTAGGTTGCTCCACATGAATGCGGAACTGACTGATAAATTTTTCTTTCAACATTTCCCACGAGCTGATGGATCCTTGGGGTAGATGACAGAACCAGGAGGTAGCAAGATCTGCTAAGAAGAGCGGAAAGCATTTGCACAGTACTCCCTCTGTCGCTCCACTCATGAGCATATGCTGCGTGTACCTCTGTAAGTGTACAACGGGATCGGAGGTTCCTTTGTAGGGTTCCATTGTTGGCATCTTCCATTCTCGGGGGGTGATAGCAATTTCGATGTTGCGGGCGAAAGGGCTGGTTACCCTAGCGCCTATCCCTCGATCTCTTTGCTCCCGTTGGACACACTCTCTGAATAAGCGTGCCATCCTTTCATCAGAACTTGGAGCAGGTAGAAATGAGTTTGGTTCTGTTCTGTGGGATTGATTCCGTCCAGATGACCTGTAGGGATGGTATCGTCTATCATTCCTCACATTTTCCAGTGGCTACCTTTGATCTTCTGGGAGCATGCTCGGGTCAGCTACAGTTGGCCCTTGCCTCGATCTCCCCCTGCTGGGATCTGATCTAAGCACTTCCTCGGGTCCAACTTCGGGCTGGACTCTAGCTCGGCCTCGTTCACTGGCGTTTCTGTGGTTAGGCAGCATGACAGGCTCAGCTACTGTTGACCTTTGCCCGGTACCTCCCCCGTTGGGTGCGGTACCAAACGTTTCCTCAGGCCTAACTTCGGGCTGTGCTCGGTCTCGGCTCCTACCATGGCTACTTCTGCCGTTAGCTCCTTCGAAGAAGGAAGATCTTTGTTGTCTCTGAGATCCTCCAGACTGGGACACGCCCCATGATTCAGTGTTGCAGTTGGATTCTTCAGCGTCCCTTAAGCGTGACATGAGATGGTCCACCAAGGCTTCCTGCTGGGACGTGAAGCGGTTAGTTACTTCAACCACAACTCTGTCCAAATCTGCCCTAGTAATTGCTGCAGGCTGTTCCGTGGCAGGAGTGGTGGGGTTAGCCTGTTCTTCATTTGTTACTGTTGCTGGAGGAGGACGATTTGCTTGATTCGTGACAGCTGGATCTGGAAGACTGCTGGATGCGATGTTTTTTCCTTTGTTAACATCTTTTCTCTGTTTGGGAGGCATGTTTTCCAAGTGGCGAACGATGCTGTTAGGAAAGCTGTTAAGTGGATGAAGCTGAAGCTTCGAGCTTCTCCGTTCTCAGTGAAAGCACCAAAAATGTTTGCACAAAAAATGGACAAACACCTCAAAATTGTATGATTTAGTAGATCTTATGTTGTTCTTAGTGATTTGGGTGATTTATGCAAATATATGAAAAGTAGGGGCTAAACTGTAAAAAGACACGTAGATTTATAGTGGTTCAGCCAGAATGTGCCTACATCCACTTTATATGTTATTTCTCTTCTCTTGTTTTGATTACAAGTACAAAGCTTTGATACAAGTAAAAGAAAGTTGTTTGAAAGTCTCCGTGCTTGAGCTCTCAAACTTGTCCCCCATTGTCGTACCCCTGCCCCTCTATTTATAGAGTCAGGGTGGGAGCAGGGGTCTTGGATGTATATAGCTGCTGGTGGGCCTGGGCTGATGTGATCTGGCCTGGCACGTCTTGGTTCGGCAGCGTTTGGTCCGGTGGTAGGAGGTGAGTTGGTTCGGCGAAGCATGGGAGGTGAGTTGGTTCGGCGAAGCATGGGGATGAGTTGGTTCGGCGAAGCATGGGAGGTGAGTTGGTTCGGCGAAGCATGGGAGGTGAGTTGGTTAGGCGAAGCATGGGGATGAGTTGGTTCGGCGAAGCATGGGAGGTGAGCTGGTTCGGCGAAGCATGGGAGGTGAGCTGGTTCGGCGAAGCATGGGGATGAGTTGGTTCGGCGAAGCATGGGAGGTGAGCTGGTTCGGCGAAGCATGGGAGGTGAGCTGGTTCGGCGAAGCATGGGAGGTGAGCTGGTTCGGCGAAGCATGGGAGGTGAGCTGGTTCGGCGAAGCATGGGAGGTGATCTGGTTCGGCGGAGCATGGGAGGTGAGCTGGTTCGGCGAAGCATGGGAGGTGAGCTGGTTCGGGGAAGCATGGGAGGTGAGCTGGTTCGGCGAAGCATGGGAGGTGAGCTGGTTCGGCAGAGCATGGGGATGAGTTGGTTCGGCAGGGTCGTTGCATGCGAAGCAGGTTGGATCGGCGAAGCTTTGGACCGGTGGTGAGAATCTACCCAACAATATATGTTGAAATGAGAATGTGATTTTGTATATATATATACACACACAATTTTATATGTTTATGAGTATTGTTTCAAAAGTATATTATCCATCCATCAAGCTAATTCATTTGATTTCGTCAATTTCTTATCTATCAGCTTGTCCGTCGAGTCCGTATCCATCTAGCCTTGATTTGGAATTCCTGCTTGGATCCAAAACCCAATTCATTGTCTGTTCACTCTAGCCTCGAAAGGTGAGCAATCACTCACGATTAATGTTCTTTTATTTATTAAATTTGATTTCAATTGAAACGACAATTGAAATATATTGCTGTTAGTTAATTACACTGTGATATATGTTATTACCTGTATCAGTTCACCTGTGACATCTGACACCCTTATTTGTTATTTATTCAATGATAATCCAGTTTGGTTGATAAATGATTGATTGTTTGATGTTTGACATTGGATGTTAAATTGTTAATGTTGAAGTGATAGATAATATGTAATTGAATTTGACGTAGGATAGTTAGATTTGATATATGTGTTAATTGGATTGATGACATTTGCATAATATGACCCCTTTAAATGTTAAATAAATTGACATGTAGGAATAGTGTTAACCACACCTTGAACCATTTAAATGTATGTGTATAAAATTGGTGTTGTATGAAATTGAATAATAGATACCAAGTGAAGAACCGTATGAAGATTAGTGTAATAATCTTTAATCTACATGAAATGATAGTGTAGATTCTAGATATAATTATATTAATTCGCACAAACAACAATGTGAATTAATATGATTATTTTGGGATTATTTGAATCAATTATTGGATTGTTATTGATTGTTGTTATTGCTTGTTTATTTACTTTGACACCATCCCAGTTATCACACTGCAAGTTCCCTTTGCTATGCTTTGATTTTGAATTGAATTGGAATCGGGTTGAAATGATAAATACCCAAATTAAACTTTGACCTAGGATAGAAAATTTAATAAAAACCGATTGGTCAAATAATTTGATTTAAAATAAAATAAAGATTTTATTCGAATAAACAATAAGGTTTTGAAATGAAGTTGGAATTTGAATTTTAAAGAAAGGAAATGTTAATATTTAATAATCCGAAACAAAATATTAACATAGTAGTTGTTGAAAGAATGTTGTTTTAAAATTAATTATTTAATAATTAAATATGGAATTATTAATAATTAAGTTTGAAATTAGTTAATAATTAAAGTTTTGAAATTGTTTAATAATTAAATAAGATTGAATTGTTTAAAAATTAAATAAAATTGAATTCTTTATTAAGTGAAATTGAACTTCTTGAATAAGTGAAATTAAGTTTCTTTATTAATTGAGTTTTGAAATTGTAACTAAGTAAATAAATAAGTGAATTGAATTTCTCTAACAAGAAATAAATGGGTTTTATTGAAATTAATGTAAGATTTGAAATGTAAAGAATTTGATTTGATGAATTTAATTTAATGCAAATCGTAAGTTTTGATATAATGGAGTTGAACTTAAGTAATTGATTTAATAAATTGGAAGTTAAATAGAAATGGTTTTGAAGGATAAATTTACTTAACGAATATTGAATGAAATCGAAATGAACTTAAATTGATTTGAATGTAAATTAAATCATTTTAAATGATTTTGAAATGAAACTTATATACGAACTTGAATGAATATTGGAATGGTTTTCAATAAAAATTGAAATTGTATTATAAGATTTTGAAATGGTAATTTGGATGTTTTGAAACGTAAGTTTTTGGAAATTGGTTTAGAAAGACAAATGAAATGTTGGTTTACAAATTCTAATTGAGATTGAAATTGATTTGGTTTTAAAAATAAATAAACGACCAATCGGTGAAATAATTTCGAAGGTTATTAAAGAGACCGAAATCGGTTAGGGACATACTCACTATCTAAACCGAAAACCACTTTAATAACTATACGCGGAGTCTGATCCAGAATGAAGTGGTTGGAATGATGTACGTGATGACTGAAGAAAGAGAACGATAATGGATAGCCTTGACACTTGTGTCAAATTGGAAATGACTAAAACAGGAGCCGTGCCGGGCCAAATGGGTCAGCTACCTCGAGCGAACACACTTCTTCGAAAACTACTCATTACTTGTTGTCGATTGGAGCGCCCTTGATTTGGGAGTGTTGTTTCGCGGTGTTGCGATCGCTGCGGCGATGTGTTCTCACCAGTCCGGATCATGCAAACGGTAGTTTCACTACCTTGGGTATTGCCTCATGTGCCTTGTCATACTTGTATCCCTGTATACGTGACCACTACGATTTGTTTTGTGTTATACCTATGGAGTACTCCCTGATATCCCACTAGTTTACGGTGGAGTTTACAGTGCTGTATAGACTATAACGCTTATATAAAATGTGTTAAGGGGAATAATGGTAACGCCTTAACACTATTTTGATACTTTATATTACTGATAGGCATTATCTACTTATCGTACACTACTACTTAGTAGATAGGTTAACAGATCCTTAAAGGATGGTTATTCCAAACATCCATTAAGTTACTTGTATTTCAGTTGCTATTTCACTTGAGTTGGATTTATTGATATAAGAATATTAATCCTAACTCGAGTGTTTTGTGTTTTGCTTTACGCTTGGGTCAGACTGAGTGTACCAGTATTCGAGACTCAGCTTTGGAGTTGGAGCTTCGCTTGGAGATCCAGCTATCTATCCAGTTTCAGATATCCAGTTGATTCCAGTGATTGTATTCTGATTCTTGTATTTGACTATTGTATTCAAGACATCTGTTGTATTTATTTAACTCTGATATGTATATAGTAGCTTCATGAACTACTATCTTTTGTTTCTGCTGCATTTATTACTCTGTGTCTGTGATCTGTGATTATTTATTTACTGTATATGTTCAGATTTGCCAAATGTAAATTAACAATTTGGTATTTTGAATTATTCAAGTCCGACATGTGCGGATGCGAATGGTCCAAAATAGCGGGTTGTTACAGTTGGTATCAGAGCTTTGGTAGCTCTAGGCCAAACTCAACATATAGGGTAAATGTATTTACAGAATCACTCTCATTCGAGTTTCAATCTCTTCCTTTTCGACTCGATTCCTTTGAATTTGGAACGTTCCCTCGGTTCTGAAATTCATTCTTGTCCCTCACTATTTGTATTCTTCTGAATTCTGGAATATCAAATAACTCCACTTCGAATGATCTTTATAATGAGTTGGCAGTCCCGCCAATCTCAAATTGATTTGTAAAGGGGTAAAACTCCTTTACAATAGACATCGATTTACCGGAGATTTCTGTATCCTCGGTTTACGGTGCTATCTATCTCCTACTATACCTGAATTCTATCTCTTGAGATCAAATGTCGATTTACCTCGGAATTCTGCATCAGTCTTATTCGCGAAGTCACGGTCAATCTGGTTAAGGTTGCCTATAAATTAAATAAGCTTACCCATCTCCCGATTCTGTTATTTAATCATCTTATCTTTTCTTTCGAATTTGTCTTCGAATCAGAATTCTCTTTGATTTGAGTCCATCAAATTTGAATCCCTATCCTTGCTTTGAATCCATTCTTGTATCGTCGAGCGAGGAAGTGTATTTGTAAATTTATATTTAAAAATGTTTTATATATTGTGTTGTTTGAGTTGTTGATGTTGATTTGGGTTTTCGATCGATTCGTCTGATCAACGCTATCGATAGGATTTCCAAAACACTTGAACAGAGCAAACTGACACAATAGTATTTTCAAAATTTGGTAAATAAAATAATCTTGTATGATTATATTATATATAAGTGTAAATTTTCTGAAATTGAATTGTTAACTGAATTGGTTGTCAGAAAGGTAATATTTGATTTTCACTATTTGTTTTGTAAATCATTGATTATTCCAACATAAAAATAAATGGAATTATAAAAGTTGGTTTATAGATTTATTTAGAAATTTAAATGAATTTAAAGTAAGAATTTGAGAATTTAATTTCCTAAAATATCAAGCTTTAGTTTTTAAAATTTTAAAATGTATATTATTGAACGTATTTTCAAATAGAAACCATTTTCAAAGAATTTTAAAATATTGAAATCAGTGCTCTTCTCTTTGTCGCTGGAAAATAATTTCGGTGATGGCGGTCGCATCATCGACATTCATTTTCGAGTTTCGAAGTGGAGAGACCATTCTATAGCTTTGCTACGGTTTTGTTTTGCAAAAAAAATTTTGATTTGAATTTCTTAAGTATGACTTGATTTATATATATATGGGTATTTTATTTTGATTTAATATATATAGTATATACATAATTATCTCTAAAGGGTTTGAAATTAAATGGAAATTTAATTCTTAAAATTATGTTAAAAGATGTTTTCAATTATAAATAAAGCTAAATTTTGGATAAATATTTAAACTTGAAATAATTGAATGTAAAAATTTTATTTGTATAGTACTAAATTGCATTTCAATATAACTTGCCTAAATTATTCATAAGTTAAAATGTAATTGGATAATATACAATATAAAATAATTTTATAAATAAAATTTGAGTGTTTATAATAAATGTTATGCACTTAGATTTTAATTATATAAAAAAATGCTAATAAAGATGATAGAATAATAAGTTAATTGAATGAGGTAAATAAAGTAAATTTTGTTCTGAAAGAATTAACAAATTGAATTGAATCAGCTTAATGAAATACCTTGAATTAAGATCAATTATTGAATATTAATTGATTTAAAACGAAATTTATATGATTAGAATTAACAGTTGAACTAACAAATTTAAATCGAATGACTATTTATTGATTTAATATAAATGGATTTAACTAAATATATATATATATATAAATTAATTTATATTGAAATTTATATGGTTTAAATTAATTTATATGGTCTAAATATATGTAATAAGATATATTAAGTGAAATAAACTTAATAATAATTTGGAATAAAAGAATTAAATCTATTGAATAAACTATGAGTACAATAATTGATTATACAAATTGATGATTTAGACATTTTTAATTGAGGATGAATAGATAGTAAGATAATGAAATTAGAAATAGATTGATTGATTTAACTTAAGTGAAACCAAATTATTAAATATTAATTAGTTTAATTTAAAATTATATGGTTTAAATTAATTGTTTTATCTTGTCTTTTAATCTATTTTCTTTCTGGTTGTTTCTATTCTCCTACATCCTTCCTTTTCGGGGATGAAAAGTTTTGAGTGGGGGAGAGTGTAACGACACGAAAATTTCAACTGTTTTAATAACGTAATTAGTTGAAATTTTGTGAAATTTTAAAAATAAAATATTGAAATAAAAATTTAATATTTGAAATGCGTCTAGTTAAACATAGCAACTGATAAATTTTCATCAAAAAATATAAAAGTTTATTTCGTGTGTAATTTTGTTTCAATTTAATCAGTTAGAAATTGATGAAAATAAAATGTTTTCGAAACCTAAATATTTTTATATTGAAAAATTCTAAAACGTCTTCTGAGCAAGGCGTCATTTTTCGTTTTTCCAAATTACAACTTCTTTAGCTCCGTCAATCTTATTTTACTGCGTTTTTGCTGCATTTTTCGATAGTAGAAAATTCAAATTTTTATAATTCAATCGTACCACTGATATTCGTATACCGTTTTGATCATCTCGTCGTACTGACCTCTATGGTATATTCGATTCTGTGTTTTGACGTCCGGCATGCGGCGAAAACCGTGAAAAAACGGTCAGCCAGCTCGGTAATCGTCGCCCGATTCCTTTTGTTTTCTATGACCGTTCAAATTTCCTACCGTACAAAATGCATAGCCACTACTCGCGAATATTTTGAAAAGGGCAATGCATGGCTTTTATTATCCCAACTTTTCAATAAATTTTGTTGTTTCGAGTAAAGTGCTGGTTCATCTCCTTACTCCTGTTCTTCTTTTTCTTTCTCTGTTTCAAACGGTTAGCTCTTCCCCTCCACCCAGTCGCATTCCTCCAAACCCATGGCCGCAGGAAAAAGGATAAGAGAAGAAAAAAAAAGGGGGTGGAAGCCTGTTCTTTCCACCTTCCCTCCACTGTAATTCCTTTCTTCCCACGCAAGCTCCTATTCTCTCCGAGCTATCCCTCTCACGCGTCAACCATTCCCGCAGCCACCTTCTTGACTGACGCCGGAGTACACGGCCACACAGGACCACCGCTGCTCCTCCTTCTTTCTGTCGTGCTCCACCCAGTCCACGTCCATCTCCAGCTGCTTGTGCCTCACGCGCAACCGCTCTTCTCTCTCATGATCTGGTCAGCATTCTTTTATTCATATAAAATATATATCATATCACCGCACATAATATTCATTCAGAAAAAAATATGGTATGCATGGATTCTTAGATCTGCAAAATATCTTTGAACTCATACAAGTTTTATCTTTTCGTTGTTCATTTAGGTGGTGGTCTAAATATATAAGCTATGCAGTATAGTGTCAGACTTATGTATATGGTATAGTTGTTTGCGTTGAAAAACAATAAGTTACATATGTTATGTTAAATCTGTTATACATCATCTTGGTCATGTTAGATGTTGGAATCTATTCTTTGTATATGTATTAAAGTCATATGTTTAAATATAATAGTTGTTTATATTTTGGTATATTTAGTATAATATATTACTGATATTTACATTCTGGATATATAAAAGTTTACGTCGATTGATTTTTGATATAAGTATATGTGTTACAATACATTATTTTATCAAAGTGGTATTATATAGATATTTTTAAATAAATATGTACATTTGATTATATGCTACTTGCTTATCATCTATAGGAAGGGTACGCATATATATATATATATAATATGTTTTGGCTAGCTGAACTGTTTTTGCTTTGTTTAGTTTTATAATAACCTATATTATGTTAAGAAAATAATGTTGTTTTATAAAAAAGAACAATAGATATATTGAGTTTACTGTGTATATTTTATGCATATGATGTTGCAGGCAGTTGGTGTATTGCATAATAGGTTGTTCGCGTATATATGTAGCTTGCATACATGAGTTAAATGTTATAGTATATATATATATTAGCTTGCATATGAAACCTGTTTCGCATATAGAGGGAAGTTTATATAAGATTTTGTATATTATATTTTTAATATAAGTTATAGTTTGGCTTCAAATTTTATTGCGTTGTCTGTATATGTAGTATGTTGCTTGCGCAACTAAGCATATATGTTAGATATATATTTTTAAAAAAAAAGGTAATAATGATAGTATGGTTTTATATGGATGTTATAATAATTAATTATAAGTCGGTTTATGTATTAGTTTACATATGGATTTATGTTTTTTAAATCATAAAAGATCTGGACATAGGTTCACATGAGATCTGATTCTAATATATATAGATTTCATTGTATAAGTGTTGTACTTTATTTTGTTTCTTCTGTCATAGGCACGGGCATTATAAATATACTTTCAAATCAATTTCAAATTTATATTTCCAACCTGAATCATTATAAACTCTATATTTGAAAAAATATATATTAAATAAATACTTAAACATATTATATATCAACTTTATTAAATCAACCTTAATAAATCTTTAAAATCAATATTTATAAAAACCATATATTTCCTTTCAAAACCATAGAAATCTTTTTCAAAATATTTATATATAGACCAACGGTGTCTGTATATAATTTTCTATCCTATGGCCAAGTGATACGGATATTTATCATTTCAATCTGCAATTATAGATATATGGGTATATATCATTTCAACCCGCAATCCCAAATTCAATTCAAATGAAAATCGCTTGGGTTTATCATTTCAACCCATAACGATTTTCTCCTATTCTACAGATCGTTCGGGTATGTATCATTTCAACCCATAGTGAGTTCTATACTAACAGAGAACTTGCAGAGTGATAACAGATATGATAATAATATAACATGCATATAACATCATTGTAAATAACAGATAATGGTTGTAACGACTCGGTATTTTCAACCATTCGCATCTGCACAAGTCGGACTTGAATTGTTTAAAATATCAGATTGTTAATTTAAAATTTGGCAAACTCAGCATATACAGTAAATAAATCAATCACAGAATCACAGACCCAGAGTAATACAATAATACGCAGCGGAATAAATAAATAGTAGTTCATGAAGCTACTATATAAACATCAGAGTCAGAAATAAAATACAACATAATATCTCAAATGCAGTGAAGTATCCAGTACAACAGATGACCTCTCTGAACAAATCAACTAGAAAAGCTGGAAGCTGAGTCGATAGTTGGATCTCCAAACGAAGCTCCAAACTCCAAAGGTGAGTCTCAAATGCTGTATCACTCAGTCTGACCCGAGCGTAAAGGAAAACACAAAACACTCGAGTCAGGATTAACATTTTTATATCAATAAATCCAACTCAAGTGAAATATCAACTGAAATACAATTAACTTAAAGGATGTTTGGGATAACCATCCTCTAAGGATCCGTGGAACTATCTACAATGTAGAAATATACACTATAACACCGTGGTCATTTCAATTTAATTTATACTTCAAAACCCAAATATCATTTCCATTTCAATTATATATATATTCCCAAATTATAGCACTTTCAAAACTAAACTGATAATTTCATATATATCTTATTTTACTTCATTGTTATTTAGTTTTGAAATATTCGCTTGATAAATCCATTATCATTTAAATAACCGTAAATTACATTAAACTAAATATTTCTTTCGATTTATTTTAAACTTGAAATATCCATTTATCCCTTTAAATCAAAATCAAGTTATAAAATCATGTCTTAAAATTTCAAATTCAATAATTTCACATCGATGTAATTAACTTAATTAAATACAATTTCAAATAAATTTCAGATTTATCTTCCCAGCTTTAACTTATACAATCAATATAAAATCTATATTTAAAATACAAATTTAAATAAATATGTATGTAAATTATATATAAATTAAATCAAACTTTATTAAATTAATGCCTTTTATTGAATCTCTTTATATTAAAACTTATATATATATATATAATATTTCCAAATTTAAATAAAACCATATATATTTCCTTTCAAATCATTTTTGAAATATATATATAGACCAATGGTGTCTATGACCAAGCTGTGACGCCCCACCTCTATACCCACGCTAACCAAGAACACTACGATGTAGTGCTGTCAATTAGCGCGGAGAATAAGGCTGTGGAGGAGCGACCATCCATGTAACTTCTTTGTGCGAGCACCGATACGTCAGATAGAATAGAATGCATATCTTTTAAGGAGGAAATCCGACATACCGATACAAACACAAAGCTATCACACGGTGGCTATATATAATCCTCGGAAAACAAACATAGAAATAATCATAACATAAATCAGTCACAGACATCCATATCACAAAGGCGGAAGAAGATATGAATAAATATATAACACATGAAAGTGTACATCAGAGTAGTGGTCAGGAAGATCCACGATAATACAAAAGAATAGCATCACGTGCTATACAAAAGAATAAGTACACAACATAGAGTCTATATCTCAAAGGTGTACATCCAAAAACTACTAATCTAGGTAGTTAGCCAAAAGTCAGAATAATCCTGAAGAGAAGTCAAGCAGAAGCACCTGTAACATCTCGGTCTGACCCGAGTATTATTTATAAGAAAATAATAAACGGATCAGTCTAACTATAAATATCAGATGATATGGTATACAGTAAAAGGCATGACATGAACATGTAATAACCATAGCGACATACTACTATAAGTATGTAAATGATAATCAACAAAAGATTAATCAATATCACAAGAATCTTCTCAAAGATAAAATAGGGTATCATACCCTAAACTTGTACTCATAACAAGTCAATAACACATGAATTCACCAATGCACAAAAACTGATATCATATCAATGAAAATCATGAAAATTGGTGAAGCACAAAATTCCAGAAATCATCATCAGAAATCCAGAAAACACATAAAGGGGGGGAGGCCTAACACATGAATGGGAGCATGAAAACTCACCTACGCGTAAACATATGACGAGATGATATCTCATGGAAGCTATCCATTAAATTTTCACACAGGAATGGCCCGAAGACCGTAGGAAATGTGATGGCGAAACATCACATAATCGGGGTATAGTCTCCCACGTAAACAAAGAGACATCGCTCAATCGCTAGTCTAAATCACAAAAATGATCGTCATGATCATAAGGAAGTGTCAATCACACCAAGCTAGTAAATATATGAGTTTAGCTTCATGTCCCATAACCACTTGCTTAACTTAAATATTTACGAACAAGCTGTAAATCTTCACTAGGAAATTGTCACAAAAAGGGTTCAATCGAACAAGTCCAAGAGCTAACCGACGAAGTGAACGCAAGTGTTTCATACCACCCGTTTTACTAAGTCGTTTAAGTCGATTTCTCATTCGAGTGAAGTAAAGGCTTGTATATACTAGTAGATTGAAAATCGGTTTGAGAAAACGAACTTTTGATATTTAAAATAGTGTTGAAATCGCTTTGATGAAAGAGTTTTGATATTTACTATTAGTATTGAAACCTTCATATATCTTTAAAGTGACAAGTCATAAAACGATTGTAGAACAAATCAATTCACGTTCGAAGGCGTGAGTAAAGTCCAAAGAAGTCAATCCCAAAACCATCAAAGTAGAAATTCTGATAAACGTTTTTCAGAAGAGATTGCCTACGCAGAGTAATACGGGGTTCGACCTGCCCGGTCAGGTCACGGGGGTCCAGGGGGCAGCGCCCACGGCGGGGTGCGGGGCAGCGCCCCGTCACGGTATGACTTAGTGAAGGCAGGCTGGTCAAGCGACCTAAGGAAAAGTAGGTCATACGACCTAAGGGAAGACTGCCGTGCGACCTAGCAGAAGAACATGTTAAACGACCAAGTACTAACTCGCGAGCGACCTAACGAAGTGCGCGACCTAACAGTGAGGCGCGACCTAAGTGTTCACGACCTAAGAAAATGCGCGACCTAACAGGGTTCGCGACCTAAGATAGGCGAACGACCTAACTGTCTGAAGTGTCGAGCGACCTAAGGGTTAACTCGCGAGCGACCTAACAGAGGTATTCGACCTAAAACTCGCGACCTAAGGAGGGTGCGCGACCTAACTGGTTCGCGACCTAAGGATGGTGCGACCTAACAGGTTCGCGACCTAAGGATGGTGCGACCTAACAGGTTCGCGACCTAAGGTCTTGCGACCTAACAGGTTCGCGACCTAAGGTCTTGCGACCTAACAGGTTCGCGACCTAAGGTCTTGCGACCTAAGGAGGGTGCGCGACCTAAAGTGAACGACCTAACGAGGTCCAGGGGAAGCGACCTAAAATGCTTCGACCTAAAGGTGCACGACCTAAGGTCTACACGACCTAACGACCTAAGGACGAGCGACCTAACTCCGAGCGAGCTAAAAATGGCCAGAACGACCTAAGTGCTAACTCGCGAACGACCTAAGTCCTTAACTCGTGAGCGACCTAACACTTAACTCATGAGCGACCTTGCACCAGAACGAAAATCTGCAGACAGAGGCTTTGAGGCAGTACGACCTATAGCCCAGATTTTGCCAAAAATGCTGAAAAATTGGGTTTCTCGCCAATTCAATCCAAACCAAAAGCGAATATGCATGCTAAAGCGATGGGGAATCATTCCCAACAACCCAATGACAATATAGGCAAGATGTGAGATTAAAAATCTCACCTTTTCCACGAAATTGATGAAGATGAAGATTGAAAGCAAGGAGAAGCAACCCAAAGCTTGAATCCACAATCTTCTACTTGAATTTGATGTTGAATCTCGGATTTGCAATAGAATTTGAGTTGGGAGTTTTAATTTCTCTTTCCCACCACCATTTTTGACAAAGCTTGAAGTGTTTTGATAGAGTGAGGAAGATGGTTGGGCTGAACTAAAGGGGTGCAGTCCAAACCAAAGTCAAAGGCGGGAAAAAATGTTGAAAATTTCACTATCTCCAAACATATCGATGTTTACACTCAAAAAGATCGCAAACGTCATTTTGAACTCAATGGGGGTGGTCTCGAGTCCTAATTTGACCGTATGCAAAAAGTAGCTTTTCGGACTAACATCCGACTAACGATAAAATATTTAAATAAAATATTTAAATATAGAATCGATAGATATGCGGGTTGTTACATCAAGTGATACAGATCTTTATCATTTCAATCAGTAATATATACGGGTATATATCATTTCAACCCGCAATCCCAAATTCAATTCAATGAAAATCGCTTGGGTTTATCATTTCAACCCATAACGATTTCCTCCTATTCTACAGATCGTTCGGGTATGTATCATTTCAACCGATAGTGAATTCTATACTAACAGGGAACTTGTAGAGTGAGCAGGTATGATAATAATATAATAATCAGCAACGGGCATACATCATCAATATAAATAACAGATACTGGTGTCAGATGTCACAGGTGAACAAATATAGATAACAGCATATATATATAGCAATGTAAAAACTAACAGCAGCAATATTTCAATTGTCATTTCAATTGAAATTGAATTTAATAAATAAAAGAACGTTAATCGTGAGTGATTGCTCACCTTTCGAGGATAGAGAGATCTGACAAAGAAATGAGCTACGAATTCCAAAGCAACACTAGATGGATGCAATTTGATGGAGTAATGGGCACGACGGACAAAGCTGATAACAGGGATCGACGGAATCAAATCAAAACTAGATAGATGAAGATAATTGGTATAAGCGAATTTATATAACTATATATATAAAGAAAAGAATCGTATTCTAAAATCAATCATGTTTAATATTTAAATATATATGTATTTCAAAATCCATTTCTTCAAATTAACACCTATATTAAAATTAACATATATACATAATATGTTTAAAATCAATACTTATAAAATCGAATATATAAATTGGAAAATATAAACCTATGTGAACTTATATACAAGTTATATCTTTAAAAATCAATATTTAAACTAAAGTCTATATATAACTTGCTTTATATCAATACTAATGTGGACACTGACCAAAACTTGTAAAATATAACACTTAAACCTATGCAAATTTTACTGCAACTTATCTATCTACACATTACCATACCATATAACAGGCTAGGCTTCTATAATATAATATAATTACTTCAAATATCCTCTCTTTTTTTCGAATCAATGCTTAATTTAACACGAAACCATAACTACATTTAAAGCCATACCAATGCCATAATATATACATAACATCTTATATTAACAGTACCTGAATTTGTTTAAACTAATATATAGCATAGCCCTTAAACAAACCGACTAGTATATATAATATACATAATTATAATATATTTTAAAATAGTATCTTAAAGCAGTAAATTTATACATACACTAATATAATAAAGCCATATATATATATACACATATATATATATATACTACTGTCGGACAAATATACAAGCAGCATAAACAAAGTGCTATACTCTTGTAAACCAGACCCATTTTAAATTTGTATATACTAACAGCATAATATAAAATATATAGGACTAATCTATGTAGAATGAAACTAACAAATTCCTATTTATATACTACATACCTGACACTATATAATATATATAAAAGCTTGTAAATATAATAGGTGATATACTGTAGCAAATATAAATAAAGCCGTATATATCGTGTATATATATACTTGTTTAAGATGATAAATACTTATAATATATATATCATTTATTACAAAAAAAAAATTAAATGAATGGATAAAGAAAATGTATACAAGTTTTACACGTTGATTCGGCTGAAAGATCCAAAGTAATTTATTGTTGTGGTCCAGGCTGTACGTTACAAATTTGAAACGTGAAGGAAAGTTAACGGTCACAATTTACGGTACCTATATGACGCACCGTTTTATTGTTTCCGTCGCGAATGGGGCCTCAAAATAATGAAATAAATATACCATAGAGATTAGCACGACGAGACGATCAAAACGATATACAAATATTAGTGATGGGATCATCCGATCAAAAAGTCGATACAAACACTGATATATACATTGCTATTCCGTACGGAAAAATCCAAACGAAGCTAGAAACGTCCGAAATTTGTGAAACGAATTACGCAGTCTTTTCCAGATTGTTCTAAATAAATTTTCTCATGTTGACACATTTAGGTTTCGGAACACTTTTAAATTCAACTGTTATTAACCGATTTAAATTGAAATAAAATTTCACAATAAAATAAACTTTAATATTATCAGATAAAAATTTACCAGTTGCTATGTTTAAGAAGACGTATTCCAAATATAAAATTTTTATTTCAAATTTTATTGATTAAAATTTCACAAAATTTCAATTAATTTAACAAATAAAATCACTAAAATTTTGGGTCGTTACACTCTCCCCCACTCAAAACTTTTCGTCCCCGAAAAGGAAGGAGGTAGGAGAATAGAACAACCAGAAAGAAAAATAGATTGAAAGACAAGATAAACAACTAATTTAAAACTATATAAATATTACTTGAAATATTCATTTGAAAACTTCACTTGCAAATCAATTATCTTTAATACATTAATACTTTTCAAAACCCATTTGTAAAATTTCTTGCTTCTCTTATAAATACCATTTATATGTTTAAATAACACCTTTATAAATAAACGATTTGAAAACAATTATTTACATCATTACCTATGTTTACAAAGAAGCTATTGAAAACATTAAATTCATAATTCATAAATTTTATACATTTTATCTCAAGATACCTTTCAAATATTATTAATAAATCAATAATCATTTACTTTATATATGTTTTATTTAATTAATAACTTCCAAAATATTAATAATTTTTAATCAAACCATGTAGTATATAAATAAATAATATTTAAAAAGGATATAGTCAACAAGGAAAAGAAGGAGGATCTGGAAAACAGAATATAGGTGAATAAATAAAGCTGAGCAGATAGATTCAAAAGAATAGTATCGGGCATGAATAATTAATTCAAACCATAAGAATCTCAATTTCAAATATTAATACAAAATTTCTTTGTTGGAAATACTTTTATAATAAAATACCTTTATAACAAAACAAATTTTCTTTCGAAAATACTTTTATAACTCGATGTTTCAACAAGTTTATCCTCGTTCCTATAGACTCTGGCAGTGCGTTGATCAGGCGCAAAGCTAGAATTCTCCAGGTACTTAGTAGACTTGTTTCAACATCCATTGAAAATACTGGAAAAACTTTTTTAAAAATAGATATGGAAAGTACAATCCAAACAAAAAAACAAACAAAACCTTTGTCTAACCATGGATCGCAGATACACAAAGGTTACGCCTGGATCCCCCAGGAAACATCCGTATCCGTAAGCTTTCTCAGCCCTACGAATTGCACCATGATGACTAGTAGACTGCAGATACACAAAGGTTACGCCTGGATCCCCCAGGAAACATCCGTATCTGTAAGCTTTCTCAGCCTTACGGATTTCGCTACTAATACGACCTACATAGATCATAGGATACACAATGGTTACGCCTGAATCCCCTAGGAAACATCCGTACCCCTGGGCCATCCAGCCAGGTGAATTACGCTATGCAGTCGCGCTTGTAAGACCATGGGTAACGCCATGGAATTCGATGGAAACTCGAGTATCATATCCGGAAAACCAAAATCAGAGAAATATCGATAGAATGAATCCACAATTTGGCCACAAAGCGGATATCAAGCAGAAGGCACTTTCCATATCTTTACTTCGAAAATATGTATCATATAGTACCTTTTCAAATCACTTTCAAATATCATACTTATATAAAGTCCATTATATATAAGATTTCATTTTCAAATCAAATACTTTCCAAAATCAATAGTATATCAAATCACACTTATATAGACTTCAATTATATAAGATTTCACTTTTCAAATTGAGTACCTTTTCAAATCCATAGTTTTCTAATCAACATCATACTTATACAAACCAATTTTATATAAGTTCGACAACTCCCAAATCAAGTATTTAGTAACACAAGGTTCTCAAAATTTCAATTTGTTTCGATACCAATTCAGTTTCAAAATTATATACAATTTCACCAAATTATTCTTCCAAATCAAATATCTTCAGTTTCAAAGTTTCCAAAATAATAAATTTAGAAAATAATCCAAGTTTTTAAATCAATATAATTTAAGTCAACCAATTCATTTCCAAAATCAAATGTTTTCAAAATCATCTTATATTTACATAAGGTCCATCTTATATTAAAATCAAAATTTTCAAAATAAATTTCGCTGCATGAAGAGCCATATGGGATTGAACATCTTTGCTTACTAAAAGGTTTTGAATTTAGAATAGTTTTGTATATAAAAATAGTTTGTAAAATAGTTCTGTAAATAAAATAGTTTTGTAAATAAAATAGTTTTGTAAATAAAATAGTTTTGTAAATAAAATAGTTTTGTAAATAAAATAGAATAAAATAGTTTGTTTAAGAAAATTGATGGAAAATAGTTTTAAAAAAATAGGTTTTAAATCGATAGTAGTTTTGCATAAAAGAAAATTCCAATTAAATTACAAAGATATCCAACCCAACAACTTCCAATTTCAGCGTCAAGTATATCAATGATATTAGAACATAAGTTGTACATACGTCATCATTTCGCAAAATCACATTCGATTTCTCGATCGAACACACAAGTTCGCTTTCGAACTAGTATTGTCCATTCGACTTCCCTAATGCAGACTTCGATATGGTTTCTCGACTAGAAGCCATCAGTCTCCTTGCATAGCCATATACTATGATAGAGAATTCTAGAATCAAGCCCAAAATCCATATCAAATATTCGCCATCAAGAATCAAATGAAAAATCCTAACATGAAATGGTGTAATTCACCTCGAACTTGTGTACTCAAACTTGGATCAAATTATTTATGCGAATAAAACAGCATATGTACAACTTATGTATCTATTCCAACTTGTTAAATATATAGTTTTATAAAGATGTTACCCAGTTAAAACATTTAAACTAAATTCTATTCAAAACATTTCAAAACTAAATTCCATATTAGTATAATTCAAAATAGTCTTATTTATTTTATTTAATAAAACAGTTTCCACTTATTTAAATCGTATTACAACATACTTTAAACATACAAAACTAAACTCATATACTTTATCAAATAATTTATACTTTTTGAAATTACTTAGCTTTGAAAATTAAACCTTGATTTGGAAGTGTTCGAACATTCAAAATATTCGGAGAAATCAAATTTTCCAATCCAAGAGTTGGAAATCAGCAACAAATCAGTAAATCAATTTCAATAGATAGGGTTATATCAAATCCGAAACTCAAGGACTGAACACCGGCTCACTTCAAATCGTTTCAAATATATATACATATATCTTTCGAATATCAAATCATACTTTGGAATTTGAAATCAAAATCGGTTTCACAAAATCACTCGCATAGCAAAGCTACTAAAGTGGCCTCTCCCCCACTCTGAAACTCGAAAATCAATGTCGATGATGTGTGCACTCATCACCGAAATTATTCTCCAGCGACATAAGTGAGTTCTGGACTTCTATTTTCTTAAAAACTTCTTTGAAATTTCTTCAAAATCATTGGAACTCATTTGAAGTCATTTGAAACATTTCTTATTCGGAAAATACTTTCAAATCGTATTATTATATATTTACAAAACCTTAAAACCAATTTCAAAATGCCGGATTCAATCTCTCAAATTTCAAATTCAACTCTTCAGTTATAAATCATTTTTATATAAATCGATTTCTTATATAACTTTCAAAATTTCAAATCCTTTCGAAACATCAATTTCTCATTTTAAAAGGTATATAATCCTTATCGATAACACTTTCACTTTAATATATAGACTAAAATCATACCTATCAAAATAATAATTTCGGTATATAAAACAATTTCTAAAATACAAACAAACCCGATTTTCCAAAGGATGATTCAAGAATGGATTCCAAAACAAAGATAGAGATTCAAATTAGAGGGACTCTAATCAAATATAATACTGATTTGAAGATAGGCTCGAACGAAGATGAGATAATTAAATTTCAAAATAGAAGATGGATATACTTATATAAATCGCGGGCTACCTTAACCGGTCAACCGTGATTTCAAAATAAGATCGGTGCAGAATTCTGAGGCAAATCGACATCGATTGCCAGAGATAGAATTTGGCATAACAAGAGATAGCAGCATCTAAACCGAGGGATATATAAATCTACGGTGAATCAATGCCAATTGTAAAGGAGTTTCACCCCTTCACAATTCATTCAAAGATTGGTGGGATCGCTTATTCTTATAGAGATCATTCGAAGTGGAGTTATGGGATACTCTAGAATCAAAAGAATACAAATAGTGAGGGACACGAATGGATTTCGGAACCGAGGGAATGTTCCAAAATTCAAAGGAAATTCAAATCAAAGAGGAATGAATTCAAGCTTGAATGAAAGTGATTCCGCATATAAATTTACTATATATGCTAAGTTTGCCTAGAGCCTAGGATCTGATACCAACTGTAACGACCCGGTATTTTCAACAATTCGCATCCGCACAAGTCGGACTTGAATTGTTCAAAATATCAGATTGTTAATTTAAAATTTGGCAAACTCATCATATACAGTAAATAAATCAATCAAAGAATCACAGAAACAGAGTAATACAATAATACGCAGCGGAATAAATAAATAGTAGTTCATGAAGCTACTATATAAACATCAGAGTTAGAAATAAAATACAACAGAATATCTCAAATGCAGTGAAGTCTCCAGTACAATAGATGACCTCTCTGAACAAATCAACTAGAAAAGCTGGAAGCTGAGTCGATAGTTGGATCTCCAAACGAAGCTCTAAACTCCAAAGGTGAGTCTCAAATGCTGTATCACTCAGTCTGACCCAAGCGTAAAGCAAAACACAAAACACTCGAGTCAGGATTAACATTCTTATATCAATAAATCTGTAACAACCCGCATATTTGTCGATTTTATATTTAAATATTTTATTTAAATATTTCGTCGTTCGTCGGATTTTGGTCCGAAAAGCTACTTTTTGCAAACAGTCGAATTAGGACTCGAGACCACTTCCATTGAGTTCAAAATGTCGTTTGCAATCTTTTTGAGTATAAACTTTGATATGTTTGGGGCTAGTCAAAAATTTGACCATTTTCACTTTGGGCTGGGTTTGGTTCAGCCCTATGTTTTAGCTTAACACTCCAAACTGAAAGCCCCTCTTCATTCACTCCCTCCTCCTCTTCATTTCAGTTCTAAAGAGATTAATGGTGAGTGGAATGGGAAATTAAAACTCTAAAACCCTAGTTTCCATCTACAAATCAAATTCTAGCTCCAAATCAATAGAAGAAGCTTTGGTAAGTCTCCTCTTCTTCTTCCCCAACTCACTCTCTTATCAATTTCAGAAATTCCTAAACCTAATTTAGGAAATGTTTCTCTTTTTAGCTTAGAATCAAGCTTGTTGAGTTGGGATTGAAGAGAGATTGTCATCGCCATTGCTCTATAGCTTCTTCATTCTAGTTCTTGTGCATAAAGGTGAGATTTTTATCTCACATCTTAATCTATATTTATCTTCGATTGTTAGGTATGAATTCCTAACACTTATTCTTGTGCAATTGCTTTTGGTTTGGATTGATTTGGTGAATATTCCAATTTTTAGTGTTTTGAGTTTAATTCTTTAAAAATCCAAACTTTGATCTTTGATCATGATTTTTGTGATGCATTGAAGAGCGTATATGGCCGGGTAGTCGATTGGCGTAAACCCTTAGTGCCGTTGCTCGACCGATTGCATTTCGGAAGTGTTTGGCATTCATTTGATTGGCATGGGAGTGCTGGAAACAGGCTCCGGTCGACCGACCTCAGAGTCCGGTCGACCGACCTGCTACTCTAGCATCTCCCTGCCTCTGTTTGAAAGTGCAGATTACAGGCTTCGGCCGACCGACCTCAGGGTCCGGTCGACCGACCTGCTACCCGAGCACTTCTGTCTCTGGTTCGGTCAACCGACTCAGGGAGTCCGGTTGACCGACCTGCTCCTATTTTCCAGTTTTTCCTATATTGCTTATTTGTTCGAATTTCCAACTTTAATCGATTCGTGTGGTCTCCTATTTGTTGTTATCATCTCTAAGACTTTGATGACTCCTCTTTCGGGATGGTACCTCGTTAGGTCGCTCGACCCTATCCCCCTTTGGTCGTTAGACCTCATTTTGTCTTTACTAGGTCGAACCCCGTACAACTCTGCGTAAGCAATCTCATCCGAAAGCCATTTAACCGAACTTCTTACTTTGATGGCTTTAGGAATTGATTTCTTTGGATTTTACTCACGTCTTCGAACGTGAATTTTTATGATTGATTGTTTCTACAATCACTTCTATGATTTGTCACTTCAAAATATAAAAGTTTTCTATACTAGTAGTAAATATCAAAACTCTTTCATCAAATCGATTTCAACACTATTTTCAATATCAAAAGTTCGTTTTCTCAAACCGATTTTCAATCTACTAATATATATAAGCCTTTACTTCACTCGAATGAGAAATCGACTTAAACGACTTAGTAAAACGAGTGGTATGAAACGCTTGCGTTCACTTCGTCGGTTAGCTCTTGGACTTGTTCGATTGAACCCTTTTCGTGACAATTTCCTAGTGAAGATTTACAGCTTGTTCGTAAATATTTAAGTTAAGCAAGTGGTTATGGGACATGAAGCTAAACTCATATATTTACTAGCTTGGTGTGATTGACACTTCTCGCTGATCATGATGATCATTTTATGATTTAGACTAGCAATTGTGCGATGTCTCTTTGTCCGTATGAAGGACTGCTGTAACAACCCGCATATCTATCGATTTTATATTTAAATATTTTATCGTTAGTCGGATGTTAGTCCGAAAAGCTACTTTTTGCATACGGTCAAATTAGGACTCGAGACCACCCCCATTGAGTTCAAAATGACGTTTGCGATCTTTTTGAGTGTAAACTTCGATATGTTTGGAGATAGTGAAATTTTCGTCACTTTTCCCGCTTGAGACTTTGGTTTGGACTGCACCTTCTTAACTCAGCCCAACTCCCTCTTCTCTTCATCACTTCATCAAATACTTCAAGCTTCTTCAAAAATGGTGGAGAGAAAGAGAAATTAAAACTCCCAACTCAAATTCTATTGCAAATCCGAGATTCAACATCAAATTCAAGTAGAAGATTGTGGATTCAAGCTTTGGATTGCTTCCCCTTGCTTTCAATCTTCATCTTCATCAATTTCGTGGAAAAGGTGAGATTTTTGATCTCACATCTTGCCTATATCTATCTTGGACTGTTGGGAATGATCCCCTATTGTATTTGCATCAACATTTGCATTTGGTTTGGATTGGATTGGCGAAAAACTTCAATTTTCAGCGTTTTGGTGATTTTCCTGGCCTTAAGTCGTTTCTGGCCTTCGCTGAGTCGTCCACGAGTTAAGCCTAAGTCGTGAGTCGTTCACGAGTTAAGGGCTTAGGTCGCGCGCGTGTATTTCTGTTCGTCTGGCCTGAGTCGTTCTCGAGTTAAAGTGTTAAGTCGTTCCAGGCGTTGAGTCGTTCTGGGTGTGCTAAGTCGTTCACGAGTTAAAGGCTGAGTCGTTCGCGAGTTACTGGCTTGAGTCGTTCAGGAGCTAAAGGCTTGAGTCGTTCAGGAGCTAAAGGTATAAGTCGTTCAGGAGCTAAAGGCTTGAGTCGTTCAGGAGCTAAAGGTATAAGTCGTTCAGGAGTTAAAGGCCTTAAGTCGTAGGTCGTTTTGCAGTTAGCTCGCTCGCCCTGGCTTAAGTCGTTAAGTCGTTAAAGGCTTAAGTCGTTAAGTCGTTCAAGACTTAGGTCGTATGACCTTATCCCTTAAGTCGTAAGTCGCTTGCCTCCCTTAAGTCGTAAGTCTCTTGCCTCCCTTAAGTCCTAGGTCGTATGACTCTTAAGTCCTAGGTCGTTGGCTTTAAATCGTTAAGTCGTAGGTCGCTGCTTCTCTTAAGTCGCTTTCCTCCCTTAAGTCGTAAGTC
This sequence comes from Allium fistulosum, assembly GCA_030737815.1. NCBI lineage: Eukaryota > Viridiplantae > Streptophyta > Magnoliopsida > Asparagales > Amaryllidaceae > Allium > Allium fistulosum. The sequence goes on along the minus strand of CM060907.1, from coordinate 894,463,058 downwards.
GTTCGCGAGTTAGTACTTGGTCGTTTGACCTGTTCTTCTGCTAGCTCGCGTGGCATTCTCCACTTAGGTCGTATGACCTTATCCCCTAAGTCGTAAGTCGTTCGCGAGTTTGTACTTAGTCAATCTCTGCGTAGGCAATCTCTTCTGAAAAACATTTATCAGAATTTCTACTTTGATGGTTTTGGGATTGACTTCTTTGGACTTTACTCACGTCTTCGAACGTGAATTGATTTGTTTCTACAATCGTTTTATGACTTGTCACTTTAAAGATATATGAAGGTTTCAATACTAATAGTAAATATCAACACTCTTTCATCAAAGCGATTTCAACACTATTTTAAATATCAAAAGTTCGTTTTCTCAAACCGATTTTCAATCTACTAGTATATACAAGCCTTTACTTCACTCGAATGAGAAATCGACTTAAACGACTTAGTAAAACGAGTGGTATGAAACGCTTGCGTTCACTTCGTCGGTTAGCTCTTGGACTTGTTCGATTGAACCCTTTTGTGACAATTTCCTAGTGAAGATCTACAGTTTGTTCGTAAATATTTAAGTTAAGCAAGTGGTTATGGGACATGAAGCTAAACTCATATATTTACTAGCTTAGTGTGATTGACACTTCTTTATGATCGATGATGATCATTTTATGGTTTAGACTAGCAATGTGCGATGTCTCTTCGTCCGTGTGTCGGACTTGCCTTCGGGCCATCCGTGTGTTCGGAAAATTTAAATGGATAGCTTCCATGAGATAACTTCTCGTCCGTGTGTCGGACTTCCCCCTTTTAGTGATTTCTGGATTTCGTGTGTTGATTTCTGGGATTTGTTCTGGATTTCGTGTGTTGATTTCTGGATTTAGTGCTTCACCAACTTTTGTGATTTTCACTGATATGATATCAGGTTTTTGTGTATTGGTGAATTCGTGTGTCATTACCTTTTTATGTGTTTGGATCTTTGAGAAGATTCTTGTGACATTGATTAATCCCTTGTTGATTAACATTTACATACTTATAGTAGTATGCCATCATGGTTATTATATGTTTATGCCATACCCCTTATCCTATATCATGTCATCTGATATTTATAGTTAGACTGATCCGTTTATTATTTTCTTATAAATAATACTCGGGTCAGACCGAGATGTTACAGGTGCTTCTGCTTGACTTCTCTTCCGGATTACTCTGACTTTTGGCTAACTACTTAGATTAGTAGTTTTTGGATGTACACCTTTGAGATATAGACTCTATGTTGTGTACTTATTCTTTTGTATAGCACGTGATGCTATTCTTTTGTATTATCGTGGATCTTTCTGACCACTACTCTGATGTACACTTTTATGTGTTATATATATTTATTCATATCTTCTTCCGCCTTTGTGATATGGATGTCTGTGACTGATTGTCGTTATGATTATTTCTATGTTTGTTTCCGAAGATTATATATAGCCACCGTGTGATAGCTTTGTGTTTGTATCGGTATGTCGGATTTCCTCCTTAAAAGATATGCATTCTATTCTATCTGACATATCGATGCTCGCACAAAGAAGTTACATGGATGGTCGCTCCTCCACAGCCTTATTCTCCGCGCTAATTGACAGCACTACATCGTAGTGTCCTTGGTTAGCGTGGGTATAGAGGTGGGGCGTCACAACTGCACTTCATTTTATTGAGCTTCGTCTCATTTCTTTGTGGGCTGGCAACCCAAGTACTTTTAATGTGTTTCGATTCATCTGATGTACCGTTTGTACTACATCGATGTCTCTGTCTTTCCGATTCATTGGACGTACCGTTTGCACTGCGTCAATGTTTGATTCATCTGATGTACAGTTTGTACTACATCGATGTCTCGGCTTTCTAGTTCATTGGACGTACCGTTTGCACTGCGTCAATGTTCTGAATTGTATTGTCTGTCTGGTTCATTGGACGTACCGTTTGTACTGCGTCAATGTTCGATTCATCTGATGTACCATTTGTACTACATCGATGTCTCTGTCTTTCCGATTTATTGGACGTACCGTTTGCACTGCGTCAATGTTCGATTCATCTGATGTACCGTTTGTACTACATCGATGTCTCTGTCTTTCCGATTCATTGGACGTACCGTTTTCACTGCGTCAATGTTCGATTCATCTGATGTACCGTTTGTACTACATCGATGTCTCTGTCTTTCCGATTCATTGGACGTACCGTTTGCACTGCGTCAATGTTCGATTCATCTGATGTACCGTTTGTACTACATCGATGTCTCGGCTTTCTAGTTCATTGGACGTACCGTTTGCACTGCATCAATGTACCGGCTTTCATGCTCCTGTTTAGGATTGGCCATCCTTTTCTTGTGATTTCTGGAATTTTATGTTTCACCACCTTTTCAGTTGGCATTGATATGTATGTCATTTATTGTGGCTTGGTGAATTAAATAAAGAATATGACATTCTTTTTATGCTATGAGATTCTTGAGATTTTGTATGACTTTCGTGATTTTATAATGTATACTTATCATAGTATGACTTTATTGTTATCATACGTTTTATTATCATATCTCATATTCTATCTCATTTTATCTGATAATTATAGCTAGACTGATCCGTTTATTATTTTCTTCTTAAATAATACTCGGGTCAGACTGAGATTTTACAGGTGCTTCCTCATGACTTCTTATCTGGAGCCATCTTCTGACTTTTGGCTAACTACTCTAGTTTAGTAGTTTTTGTTTGTATACACTTGAGATTAGACTCCTTGATGTATACATATTCTATTATCTTGCACTTGTATCTATTCATTTGTGTTATTGTGGATCTTATTTGACCACTACTCTGATGTACACTTTCATGTGTTATATTCATATCTATTTCCGCCTTTGTGATATGAATTGTCTGTGACTGATTTGTGTTACGTTTATTTCTATATTTGTTTCCGAAGATTATATATAGCCACCGTGTGATAGCTTTGAGTTTGTATCGGTATGTCGGATTTCCTCCTTAAATGATATGCATTCTATACTATCTGACATATCGGTGCTCGCACAAAGATGTTACACGGATGGTCGCTCCTCAACAGCCTTATTCTCCGCGCTAGTTGACAGCATTACTCCATAGTGTTCTTGTCTAGCGTGGGTATAGAGGTGGGGCGTCACAAAATCCAACTCAAGTGAAATATCAACTAAAATACAATTAACTTAAAGGATGTTTGGGATAACCATCCTATAAGGATCCGTGGAACTATCTACAATGTAGAAATATACACTATACCACCGTGGTCATTTCAATTTAATTTATACTTCAAAACCCAAATATCATTTCCATTTCAATTATATATATTCCCAAATTATAGCACTTTCAAAACTAAACTGATAATTTCATATATATCTTATTTTACTTCATTGTTATTTAGTTTTGAAATATTCACTTGATAAATCCATGATCATTTAAATAACCGTAAATTACATTAAACTAAATATTTCCTTTGATTTATTTTAAACTTGAAATATCCATTTATCCCTTTAAATCAAAATCAAGTTATAAAATCATGTCTTAAAATTTCAAATTCAATAATTTCACATCGATGTAATTAACTTAATTAAATACAATTTCAAATAAATTTCAGATTTATCTTCCCAGCTTTAACTTATACAATCAATATAAAATCTATATTTAAAATTCAAATTTAAATAAATATGTATGTAAATTATATATAAATTAAATCAAACTTTATTAAATTAATGCCTTTTATTGAATCTCTTTATATTAAAACTTATATATATATATATATATAATATTTCCAAATTTAAATAAAACCATATATAATTCCTTTCAAATTATTTTTGAAATATATATATATAGACCAATGGTGTCTATGATCAAGTGATACAGATCTTTATCATTTCAATCAGTAATATATACGGGTATATATCATTTCAACCCGCAATCCCAAATTCAATTCAATGAAAATCGCTTGGGTTTATCATTTCAACCCATAACGATTTCCTCTTATTCTACAGATCTTTCGGGTATGTATCATTTCAACCCATAGTGAATTCTATACTAACAGGGAACTTGCAGAGTGAGAACGGTATGATAATAATATAATAATTAGCAACGGGCATACATCATCAATATAAATAACAGATATTGGTGTCAGATGTCACAGGTGAACAAATACAGATAACAGCATATATATATAGCAATGTAAAAACTAACAGCAGCAATATTTCAATTGTCATTTCAATTGAAATTGAATTTAATAAATAAAAGAACGTTAATCGTGAGTGATTGCTCACCTTTCAAGGATAGAGAGATCTGACAAAGAAATGAGCTACGAATTCCAAAGCAACACTAGATGTATGCGATTTGATGGAGTAACGGGCACGACGAACAAAGCTGATAACAGGGATCGACGGAATCAAATCAAAACTAGATCGATGAAGATAATTGGTATAAGCGAATTTATATAACTATATATATAAAGAAAAGAATCGTATTCTAAAATCAATCATGTTTAATATTTAAATATATATATGTATTTCAAAATCCATTTCTTCAAATTAACACATATATTAAAATTAACATATATACATAATATGTTTAAAATCAATACTTATAAAATCGAATAGATATATTGGAAAATATAAACGTATGTGAACTTATATACAAGTTATATCTTTAAAAATCAATATTTAAACTAAAGTCAATATATAACTTGATTTATATCAATACTAACGTGGACACTGACCAAAACTTATAAAATATAACACTTAAACCTATGCAAATTTTACTGCAACTTATCTATCTACACACAACCATACCATATAACAGGCTAGGCTTCTATAATATAATATAATTACTTCAAATATCCTCTCTCTTTTTTTCGAATCAATGTTTAATTTAACACGAAACCATAACTACATTTAAAGCCATACCCATGCCATAATATATACATAACATCTGATATTAACAGTACCTGAATTTGTTTAAACTAATATATAGCATAGCCCTTAAACAAACCGACTAGTATATATAATATACATAATTATAATATATTTTAAAACAGTATCTTAAAGCGGTAAATTTATACATACACTAATATAATAAAGCCATATCTATATATATATAAACTACTGTCAGACAAATATACAAGCAGCATAAACAAAGTGCCATACTCTTGTTAACCAGACCCATTTTAAATTTGTATATACTAACAGCATAATAAAATATATAGGACTAATCTATGTAGAATGAAACTAACAAATTCCTATTTATATACTACATACCTGACACTATATAATATATATAAAAGCTTGTAAATATAATAGGTGATATACAGTAGCAAATATAAATAAAGCCGTATATATCGTGTGTGTATATATATATATATATACTTGTTTAAGATGACAGATACTTATATTATATATATATCATTTATTACAAATATCAAACAACATATCACATATTTATTAAAAGTAAAACCGATAGATAAAACCCAACAGTTCAAATATATTATCATATACATAAACATAACCAGCAATATAATATATACTAACATACTATATAGTTTGTAAAAATATAAATATACATAACTCACTGAAAAATGCCTATAGGCTGTGCTCTCCCCAGATCTCGACTAAGCAAAGGAGAAGGCGTGATGTTTGTCTCAGCCAAGGAGGAGTTGTTGGCCGTGGAGGAAGTATGGTTGCTCGGTTTAGCTGCTAATGGTTCGATGGCGCTGGCGAACTAAGGCGGTGGTTCGGTGGGTGATGGGCTTGAGTGGGTTTGGGTGAAGGCCGTGAGGGCTGAAGGCGGTGAGGTACAGGGGCGAGCATTGTTCGGAGATGGCAGAGACGGGTAAGGTAGGGACGGAGGTGGAATGATGGTGTTGAGGTGCGAGGCTGGCTCAGGTGGATCCCGTCGAAGCTCGGCAAGGGGAGAAAGAGGAAGAAGACGTGGAGATTTCGGCGATGAAATGAGGTTTCAATGGGAAAAGTGACAGAGCAAAAATGCAATTTATAAAAGCAACAGTGAAGTGAAGAAATGAACCGTTCAAAAAAAATTAAATGAAAGGAAAAAGAAAACGTATACAAGTTTGACATGTTGATTCGGCTGAAAGATCCAAAGTAATTTATTGTTGTGGTTCAGGCTGTACGTTACAAATTTGAAACTTGAAGGAAAGTTAACGGTCACAATTTACGGTACCGATATGACGCACCGTTTTATTGTTTCCGTCGCGAACGGGACCTCAAAATACTGAAATAAATATACCATAGAGATCAGCACGACGAGACGATCAAAACGGTATACAAATAATAGTGATAGGATCGTCCGATCAAAAAGTCGATACAGACACTGATATACGTTGCTATTCCGTACGAAAAAATCCAAACGGAGCTAGAAACGTCCGAAATTTGCGAAACGAATTACGCAGTCTTTTTCAGAGTGTTCTAAATAAATTTCTCATGTTGACATATTAGGTTTTGGAACACTTTTAAATTCAACTGTTATTAACCGATTTAAATTGAAATAAAATTTCACAATAAAATAAACTTCAATATTATCAGATAAAAATTTACCAGTTGCTATGTTTAAGAAGACGTATTCCAAATATAAAATTTTTATTTTCAAATTTTATTGATTAAAATTTCACAAAATTTCAATTAATTAATAAAATCACTAAAATTTTGGGTCGTTACAATAGAGTCAGGTGTCACAGGTGAACAGATGTAGATAACAGCATATATATGGAAATGTAGATAACTGACAGCAGCATATTTCGATTGTCGTTTCAATTGAAATAAAATTTAATAAATATAAGAATGTTAACCGTGAGTGATTTCTTACCTTTCGAGGCTAGAGATATTCGACAATGGACCGAGTTACGAATCCAAGCACGAATTCCAAAGTAAAGCTAGATCGGCACGAATTTTGACGAACAGATCTGATAACAGAAATTGAAGGGAACGAATCAAATTAGCTTAATTAAAAAAATTTAGACGAGATGTATGTTATCTTATTATTTTCCTTAAATCCATATTAAATTTAAAAATACTTATACACTTTACATAAATCTTAGATTTAAATAAATAAATAAATATATATATATATATATGTTATGTAAAACTGTAGACTTTATATTATAAAATGTTGTAACTTATATATACCTTAACATAACCAGTAACGCTTATATGTACAACAAACCAGTTTTGTATAATACTCATATAAATATATGCGAACAAACTTTTATGTTATATATACATGAAAAATTTCACAATACACAACATTTATTGCTATACAAATATCTACGCAAAATCAGAATGTCCAACAACACAATAAAATAAAATATTTAACAGGCTATTTATTACTTGTATACAAACAAAACATGTTTCATATCACTTATATAGCTAATATACATAATAGATTATATTTAAACATGTCTAACTATATATATTTAACATTATATATACACACTCATATAAACAACATATATAAGTTTATACTATATATATATATAACAAACACTTAACATACTTATAATTATACAATATATCTGTTAAACTAAAACACACACACACACACACACACATATATATATATATATATATATAAACAACATTGCTTATTTGTAACGACCCGAAATTTCCGATCCCGAAAATTTCAGATAGTTAGGAAAAGAAGAAAGAGATAGAAGAAGAAGAAACATAAACATAACACAGATTCTCACATTCGCAGCGGATTAAAATATAATATCAAATAAAATAACAGTTATGTAACGGCTCGGATTTTCACGTTCGAAAATCAACATCCGTACTTCACCTTGTACTCGAATGCCGTAGATTCGACCGTTCAAATCCGATTCGCCGGAGCTTATAACACAGTTAAGTAAACAACACAGCGGAAGAACAGAATAATACATTGATATACAATATCTGATACAACAGAGTGATACAATGAATACCAATATACATCAGAGATATGATACAAGAAATAGCAGCGGAAAGAAAATAGATAACACCAGCAGCGGATAGAATGTCTCCAATAGAATGCTCCAAGATAAGCAACGTCAGTCCATGAATTTCAAGAACTGACTAGCTCCAGATAATCTACCAAACCTGAATATCTGAGAAAACCCAACTCTAGACTGCCCGTGTGGAAAATAGTGGGCACCCAGAGTTTAGGAAGGGAACAATAAACTCCGGATCAGTCATGGGACTGGTGTGAGCAACAAAAACAGTTTATCTTTGAACAAACACAAAAGGCTTTTAACATTGAAACCCGCAATGCTTTTCGAAAATGAAACTACCATAAGACCTCCCACCACACACACAATGCAAACGCAGAATTGGAGGAGATTTCTTCTTATGATAGTCAAAAATGCTTACTACGCAAAAATCGTTCGATATTATTATCATTAGTGCATAGTGTCGAAAACATTTCGAAAATATAATATTAATCTTAGCCAGCATACAACATTTCATCGTATGCCTACTATAGCTACTACGTTCAATAGCAGGTTACCGCCACATTCCATAGCAGGTAATACAACTAAAACCGTACAGGGTTCGTATTGTTTCTTTGGATTTCCAACAAATGATCAGGCTAAGGAACTTCCTTTCCGAAATAGAAACGCCTCTGGAAAGACGCCCCGGATCCTAACCGGATCTCTGCAAACAAAAGGCCGACGCTACCTCACGCTCTAACCGAGCTGTAACTAGGTAACTAACACACGAGTCATGTCATCCCCCGGTCGTTACCGACCTTTATCCGAGGGCCCTCGATCACAAAGCAACAACCACAAAGTATAATAACTGTGCAGCATCCACATAGGTAAAATATCTGGGCTCCATACCATGATATCACCTTTTATCCAGAAGGAAATGACATACCCTAGGGGCGCTACCCCTACAAACCTTTGCTGCAACATTCCTGTTTCGACCATTACCGGGTTGTGAGGCTCGACGAAGTCTCGTCCACAAAACTACGCTTTTTCACAAAGCTACGCTTTGACCAACAAATGATCATCAGCACTTCGTATGCCACATTACCAAATTGGGAATGTATCACTAGTAACCATCAACTACATAACCTCTAAGCTCGTACGTCTCAGAGAAGGGTGTTAAGCTAAGAGAATAAATTCTCCGCCACCAACAGAAATGTATTTGATAGAAACCAGCTTTACATCTCAAAGTGTAACGTCAGACACACATCCATACAAGTCTGTTCCGGGTTCGAACAGAACCGAAGGCGCTTCCAAAGAAGCCCTTGCAAATCCGGGTATTCACAATCTCGATCGGACTTCCCATCACTTAGGAAATCTCTATACCGGCGCGACTCAGTGCAGAGACAATCGATAGGTCATCCTATCGTTCTCGCAAATACCCGGTCTTCACCACCGGTCTTCAAATGCTATCCATATACGACGTATCATTATTCGGGATGGGTTATACGACACAAAGATCCTCTCCCGGCTAAACCGAATAACTAGCGCAATTAAAAATCATATGGATACTGGGGTCTCAGTTAAATCACAGATTAAAGCCCAAAAACTTTTCATTCGAATGGTAAAACAAATTACCATTTCCAATCTTTTAAACAAAAAGATTCATTTCAAAAACCTTCAATGGTTTAAACAATTTTCCACACTTTTAATCTTTTAAACAAAAGATTTAATTCACAAAGTTCACCCCATTCACAAAGATCCATTTATAGATTTCAAAACAATTTCCATTTCACTAGGATTAACTCGTTAAATCTTTAAGTCAAGATTTAACTTATAGCTTTCAAAACTCATTTCCAAGATTCATTCATAGTCTTCCAAAACAATTCCATTTCAAGTTAGATTAACTCATCCGGTCTTTGAAATCAAAGACTCATCTCATAGTTTTCAAACCATTTCAATTCCATTTCAAACTTGAAACCGTTCAACACAATTTGGAAATCCTTTCTTCAAATGAAAGCTATTATTATTTGAAAACAAGTAGTTTTCGTTTCAGAAAAATCCAGTTATATTTACACGAGTTAAAACCCTTGAATTAAATTCAAATTCTCAAATCAATACCCAAAAAAATGGTTTAACCCATATATAACTTGTACAGCATTTTTTTATCCCTAGTTTCAAATCATAGAATTCAATTTCAAACTTGAATTCAAATTTAAATCAAATTATTTAAATTTTCAAAACTCGATTAAGTTATACGAAATAACTTTTATCTTTGAAATTCCATTTCAAAAGTTTTTCACTTTAAACCCAAATTTCCAATTTCAAAATCAATTGAAATTAAAATTTCAATTTCAAAAACATTAAATTTACACTATCTGTGACTTAACCGATTCCCACGTGAAATCCATATTTGTGTGTGTAAAGGTGTAGTCCAGGGGTTTCACACAATAGTGCACAACATCAATCATCACAGATATATCGATAAGCGGTATAATCCATAACGCTTATCTTCATTCACAGATTCATAGATAAAATAAATTTATCGGTCACAAAGATTCATCATTACAATTCGATGTGGGTTTCGGATGACCAACTGGGATCTGACTCCCTGTCGCATCGAAATTCAAGTGCCGTTTTACGGGCCAAGGGTTTTCATATTCATATAACAGTATATCACGGAAACAGAAATCACAACTCAGCACAAAGCAATTCATATTACAAAGCATCACAATCACATAACAGAGTTATCAAACTGCTCAAAGCATTTTAAAAATAATTAATCATCTAACAATTAGATGAATTAATAGTGTGATTATAATCAATCTATCACATAATTATAAATATATATTTTTCTTTAATTATATCTTAATCACCTTCATAGATTAACTATTTCTTAATTAATTGCCTTAATTAATTTATCACATTAATTAATTACCTTTAATTAATTACAATAAGTGATTATTCTTAATCACTTAATCATCTTTAACCATTAATTAATTACTTTTAATTAAGAAATAAGTCGACCTTTAATTATTTGAATATCCTTTAAGTAATCACCTTAAGTAATTAACTTTTAATTACATACATTAAATAAGCATCTTTAAATTAAGGATAACCATTTACTTAATTAATCACTCAATTTCCATTTAAATCTTATTTAATTGGAAGTAAATTCTTTAAAACTTAACTAATCCCAAAATTTAAAATAAAGCATTTATTATTTTAAAAGGATTAACAAGAAGTTGTTTAAATTGTTTTAAATTTAAATTTGGAAAAACTCGTTTAAAACAAAACTGTTTTAACATCAACCTGAGACCTCTTCGGCTCTCCACTCGAGTCAAGTACCCAATTTCCCCGAGTCTTTGCAATCACTCATCTGCTTCGAGTAACTCCTTCACTCGCACGAGACAAAACCCAAGATCAACGTTCTTCCCCAAACTTCAACAAATCTAGATACGAAATGCACGTGCACGTGCACAAGAGCTCTGACGTCTTCCGATCAACGTCGCCACCACCCACGAGTCGCCCCTGACCTCGACGACGAACTCCACTACCCAGTTTAACAATTTCGTCACGAATTCGAATTTTGAGCAAATTGAACAAAACTGGAACCCAACCAGTTGCCCAAGATCGCCTCGTATCGCCACCTCCAGTTCATTATCGGCCACAAATTTTGGTCTGAAGCTTTGCCATCAAGCGACGCTTCGACTCGCCCCACCGACGCGCATTCCGATCATCCCTAGGTGGCGCGGCACCGTAGTTTCTAACGTGAACAAAACTGGGTTCTTAAACCCTAGTTTGATCTCGTATTCAAAATATATGCAATGGAAAAATAATTCGACAATTTTCTCGAAATCCATGATGTCCATACTTGCTTCAAACCAAACTTCAACATTTTAAATTGATTCGATTGTTAGAAAATGGAAAAAATGCAATTTTTGCTCACATAGAAACTGCTCTTAACATCCCAAACTAAAAATCTTCGTTTTAGTTTTAAAAATCATGAATTTCAAGTAGCATTCAAGTTATAAACTTGAATTAGCTTCTTGTAACAATCGAATTTACCACTTGATTACTTGATTTCCTGTAAAACAATATTACAGTGATAAATTTTATAAAGATGGTTTAATCAACTTAAAAAAAATCTTAATTTAAGTTTAACATCTTGTTTGTTGAGAAATCAAAGCTTAACAATGATTAGCAGAAAATAAATTTGAGTTTTGAAAAATATTCACCCTGTAACACTTAAACAGAGGAGCATATGGCAACACAGTATTATCTTTTAAGATCAAAGCATATACCAACCATATTATCATAAATCCTGAAATGCTTTTAAATTGAACTTAAAGCTTTAAATTTCTTGTTTACTCACTTTACTATAATACCAATCACAACATCAAGTCATATAAACAAATTCAAGGTTAAAACAAAAGGTTGCTCACCTTGTTTACCCAGAAGAAGAACAGAGAAACATGTTGAAACAGGTTTTGATAATTCAAGTTGAAAGCCTTCTGGTTTTGATCTCTAGTGTGTATTGTTTTGCTTGAGTTTTGAATGACGTTCTTTTTCTCAGTTTCTTTCTTAGCTTTATTTTTAAATGAAACGAAGTGGTGATGAAGAAGATATAAAGAAAGAAGTATATTGGGATAGAAGTATACAGGGTATACAAAACTGGTACAAGTGATATCTCAGTTTTTCTTTGCTAAGGATTTTCGAAACTGAAATGAAGGAGTTGGAGATATAGAAATGAGTTACAGGTGTTATCATTTTGTACAATATTGTAACGACCCGATATTTTGGACCATTCGCGTCCATTATAAGTGCATAGGTAGACACTCATGCCGGAGTTGAATTGCTCAAAATACCGCGTTGTTAATTTAAATTTTGGCAAAACTGAACATATACAGTAAATAGATATAATCACAGATCACAGACACAGAGTAATAAGTGCAGCGGAAATAAAAGAGATAGTAGTTCATGAAGCTACTATATGAATATATAAAATACATCAGAGTTAAACCAGATACAACGGAAGAGTAACAGATACAAATCAGAATACATCACTGGAATCATCGAATATCTGAAAGCTGGATAGATAGCTGGATCTCCAAGCGAAGCTCCAACTCCAAAGGTGAGTCTCGTAAGCTGAACTACTCAGTCTGACCCGAGCGTAAAGCAAAAACACAAAACACTCGAGTCAGGATTAACATTCTTATATTAATAAATCCAACTCAAGTGAAATAGCAATTGAAATACAAGTAACTCAAAGGATGTTTGGAATAACCATCCTTCAAGGATCCGTTAAACTATCTACTATGTAGTAGTGTACGATAAGTAGATAATGTCTATCAGTAATATAAAGATATCAAAATAGCGTTAAGTCATGGCCCATTCCACCCTTAACACATTTTTATTCCCACAAGCATATACAAGACCGTAGTTTCCCCAAAACCGGAAGTCACCAGAGGGCAATCCATATACTCAAGGTACAAAACAAATTCGTAGTGGTCGCGCATAAATGGAATACAAGTATGACAAGGCACATGAGGCTATACCCAAGATAGTGATACTACCGTTCGCCTGATCCGGGCTGGTGAGAACGCAACGCCGCAGCGCCCGCAACACCGTGAGACAACACTCCCAAAATCAAGGGTGCACCAATCGACAACAAGTATAAGTAGTTCGAAGAAGTGTGTCCACTTGAGGTATCAATCCTCCATTGGCCCGGCACAGCTCCTGTTTTAGTCATTTCCAATTTGACACAAGTGTCAAGGTTATCCATTATCGTTCTCTTTCTTCAGTCAACACGAACACCATTCCAACCACTTCATTCTGGATCATCACTCCGCGTATAGTTATTAAAGTGGTTTTCGGTTTAGATAGAGAGTATATCCATTGCCGATCCCGGTCTCTTTAATAACTTCCGTAATTATTACACCGATTGGTCGTTTATTTATTTCAAAACCAAATCAATTTCAATTTCAATTCGTAAATCAATCATTTCGTTTGTCTTTCTAAATCAATTCCCAATATTTACATTTCAAAACTTCATAATTACCATTTCAAAATCTTATAATTCAATTTCAATATTTATTTAAAACCCTTCAAATATTGATTCAAGTTCGTAAATACGTTTCATTCCAAATCATTTAAATAAATTTAATTTGACATTTAAATCAATTTAAATTCATTTATCGATTTCATTCAATATTCATTAAGTAAACTTACCATTCAAAACAATTTCCATTAAATTTCCAATTCATTAAATCCATTATTCAAATTCAACTTCATTAAAACAAAACTTACAATTTTGAATTAAATCAAATTCGTCAAATCGAATTCTTTAAACTTCAAGTCTTACATTAATTTCAATAAATCGCATTTTATTTCTTGTTAAGAAATTCAATTTCAGTTATTTACTTACTTAAATAAATATCCAAAACTTAATAAATAAAGAAACCTAATTTCATTTATTAATAAAGTTCAAATTTCACTTATTCAAAAGTCCAATCTCTCTTATCAAAGAATTCAATTTTTATTCAATTATCAAATGATTCAATCTTATTCAATTATTAAATAATTCAAAACTTAATTATTAAATAATTTCAAAATTTAATAATTTCAAACTTAATTATAATTTCAAACTTAATTCAATCATTTCTCAAATTAAACAACCTTCTTTCATCAATTTCTTTATTAATATTTCATTTCAGATTATTAAATATTCACGTTTAAATTTCATTAAATTCAATTTCTAACTTCGTTTCAAAACCATATTATTTATTCGAATAAAATCTTCATTTTATTTTTAAATCAAATTATTGACCAATCGGGTTTTATTTAATTTCCTATCCTAGGTAAAAATTCAATTTGGGTATTTATCATTTCAACCCGATTCCAATTCAATTCAAAATCAAAACATATCAAAGGGAACTTGCAGTGTGATAACTGGGATGGTGTCAAAGTAAATAAACAAGCAATAACAACAATCAATATCAATCCAATAATCAATTCAAATAATCCCGAAATAATCGTATTAATTCGCATTGTTATTTGTACGAATTAATATAATTATTTCTAGAATCTACACTATCATTTCATGCAGATTAAAGATTATTACATTACAGTTTCACTTGTCATCTATTTACAATTTCATACATCATCAATTTAACAACATAAATTCAGTGGTTCAAAATGTAATTAAACAAATCCTACGTGTCGATAAATTTAACAGTTAAAGGGGTCATATTATACAAGTGTCAGTTAATCAAATTTAACATTTAATTATCCTATATCAAGTTCAATCGCATACTATTTATCATTTTAACATTAACAATTTATCGTCCAATATAAACATCAACACTCAATCAATTAACAACCAAACTGGATTATCATTTCATATATATAACAGATAATGGTGTCAGATGTCACAGGTGAACTGATACAGGTAATAACATATATAACAGTGTAATTAACTAACAGCAGCATATTTCAATTGTCGTTTCAATTGAAATCAAATTTAATAAATAAAAGAACGTTAATCGTGAGTGAGTGCTCACCTTTCGAGGCCAGAGAAGAGGACAGAATGAGACGAGATATGAACCCAAGCACGGATTTCGAAGCAAAAGCAATATAGTCAAGAATTTTGACGATCAAAGCTGTTAAAGAGGAATTGACGAAATCAAATCAGAGTCGGGTCAAGAAAGATAAATAGGATAAGTGAGCTACATATGGTTGTATATATAACTATATATAAATAAAACGGTATTCTAAATTTAAACATATATTAAATTAGATATATATTTCAAAAATCATTGGTTTAAACAAAAGAACATATATGTATGTAGTATAGTTTGATATAATGCATATGTTTAAACCCATATACAAACAAATTTTTAATTTTTAAAATCAAGAATCCAAGATTCCTAATAAAAATAATATCGACTCACCTTGTTAAGATAAATAAGATTATAAACTATCATAAAACAAACAGATCAGTGAAATATATATACTTTTATGTCCAGACAATATAATATGTACGACCAAAAGAAACAAGCAAATTGTATATAACCTGCACGTGATCACCATGCCTATATACTATGTTTAAAATCAAACCCATGATAAAATTTATACATCTAGCCTATATGCAGTTCAACACCAAAACGATATTTAATTTAAAAATCAATATAACAATGCTTTCGTTAGTACAAGCATAGGCTCGACAGTTTACAAAACAACCACTATGTGACAACTTCAAAACCTTGATAATATATACATACCAACAATACAAATAAATATTTATATAAATATAATTTTAGATGTAATCACGTAAATAATACTCTGCATTTATATATACACCAAGGCTTATATACAAACGTATAAACTTATGTAACTACGTATATGGATAGTAGCTACATCTTTTAAACAATGGATTCCTCTTTGGTACTCACATAGCTATATACGTGCACACCTTTTAAAACATATTATATCTTTATAGTTTGAGGTATGATAACAAAGAAGACTAAAATCTGGTAACATATTATACATAAAACTTATATGAACTTATACTTATTTATATATATATGCAGATTATATAAATTATATAGGTTTAGATTTAAAAGCAAATATAACTCCTGCATATATATATGTACAACATATATACGTATATATTCTTCTTCGTCTTCTTCAAAATACCTAACATAGCTATATACACTCATATAACCTAACAGTCTATACATATATCACTAATAAACTTATATGTAGCTATTAAAACTTACAGTTTTATATGTGCCATATAGATATAACCAAACTTCATAATATAAACTATATACTAAGTATACTAATATAAGTGCTTACTGTGAACTTCAAAACAAAACAAAAAAAAAAGTTTATATAAACTTTTAACACACGTATTATATAAAATTATAAATAAAACCAATATGTAACAAATATATAACCATATAAATATATATATAACGACATATGTACCTCTATATAAACGCATGCATTCGACCCGGGTGAAGGCGGTCAGCAAGGCAGTGGGCGGAGCACGGCCTTGGGAAGGTGGAGGAAGCATGGGTGGATCTGGTGAGGCGCTCGGCTACTAGGTGGAGGAGATGAAGACGCTGAGGTTTTGCTCGGCGGATCTCGGACCAGTGGAGAGTGAAGGCGGATGCGTGCGCAAGGTGGCAACGCAGCGGAAGAGGGTGGGGTTGTTATGGCAGCGGGCGAAGCTATGGGATGGGCGGGTCCGGGGATGGTCGGAGGCAAGTGGTGGAATGACATGGTGATGATGGAGAGAGGCGGACAGGAGGTTGGTAGACGTGGTGGTGGCTGTCGGCGCTTGGGCTGATACGATGGGTGGTGGTTGCCTCGGGCCGCTCGGTGAAAGGAGGGAGATTGCTTGGCGACTTGGTGGGGAGAAGAGAGGGGCTGAAGAGAGCAAAGGAGGAGGGACGGTTGCTAATGACGTGGGAAGCGGAAGGGAATTGATGCAGGCGGCTAAGTAGGAGGAGGTGAATAGATATGAAGAAGAATGTAGAAATGAATCATCATATTGGGAAAATGAAGCATTGTACAGTGAGGCAATGCTTAGGGAAAGTAACGTGCATGCTACAAGAAGTTGAACAGTGGCATGCTCATGAACTCTTTTCTCAAAACGAACCAGGACTTTGGAAATGTAATGGCTGATTATGATTCCGTAATTAATACATGGTAGTGGTTGTTAATTTAAAATTTTATTAGCCGTTTCGATATGAAAAGACACAGGAAACAACGGCCTCAAAAGTATACCGATACGGTAGGCGTTTCACAGTGTGCAACGTATTCGGGCCTCCGAATTTTACAATCGAATATACCGTAGAGATCGGCATGACGAGACGATCAAAACGGTATACAGATATCAGTGGTACGATCATCCGATAAAAATCGATATCGGTACCAGAATACTGCTATTTTACAGAAAATAAGAACGACGGAGCCAAAGATGTCCGAATTTTGAAAAACGACAAACTGAAATCTTGCTCAGAAGATGGTTTAGAATTTTTCTATGTAAAAATATTTAGGTTTCGGAAACATTTTATTTTCAACGCTTTTTAACTGATTAAATTGAAGTGAATTTACGCGCGAAATAAACTTTCGTATTTTCGGACGAAAATTTACCAGTTGCTATGTTTAACTAGACGTATTTCAAATATTAAATTTTTATTTCAAAATTTATCGTTTAAAATTTCACAAAATTTCAGCTAATTACGTTATTCAACAGTTGAAATTTTACGGGTCGTTACATTCTCCCCCACTCAAAACTTTTCGTCCCCGAAAAGGAACGAGGTAGAAGAATGGAAACAACCAGAAAGAAAACAGATTTGAAATACAAAATAACAATTAATTTAAACCATATAAATTCAAATTTAAATTAATTTATATTCAACCATTGATTTAATCCTTTTGATTTCACTAAAATCAATCTCAACTATTTCTAAATTCATTATCTTATTATCCCATTTTTTTCAATTTACAATTTTTAAAACCATAAATTTGAATAGTCTTTTATTATAATCATATTTTCTTCAACAAATTTAAATTCTTCTTTATTCCAAATTATTGTTAAATTTATTCTTCTTAATATATCTAATCACATATATTTAACCCATATAAATTAATTTAAATCATAAAAATTTCGATTTAAATTAATTTATATTCACTAACTGTTTTTAAATTCAAGGTATTTTCATAAGTTGATCTAATTTCAATTTATTAATTCTTTCAAAACAAATTTATTAATCCTTTCAAAACAAATTTTATTTCATTATTAACTGAGTTTTATTTATTATCCTATCTAACTCAGTTGACATCCTAATAATCAAATTTTAGTGTATAACATTTATTATAAACACTCAAATTTTATTTACAAATTCAATTTATCTTATATATTATCCAATTACATATTCAACTTCTGAATGATTTAGGTAAGTTGTTTTAGAATGCAGTTGAACAATATACAAATAAAATTTTCCCAATTCAATTATTCAAGTTTAAATATTTATTTCAAAATTTGGTTTTATTTATAATTAAAATCATCCTTTAACAAAATTTAAGAATTAGATTTCCGATTAAATTTAAACAATTTAGAGATATATATAATATATTTATATCAAATCAAATTAATTTTTTAAAATAAGATACCTATATATATATAAATCAAATTATACTGAAGAAATTCAAATCAAAATATTTTTCTCAAAACAAAACCGTAGCAAAGCTACAGAATGGTTTCTCCACTTCGAAACTCGAAAATGAACGTCGATGATGCGGCCGCCATCACCGAAATTATTTTCCAGCGACAAAGAGAAGAGTACTGATTTCAATATTTAAATTCTTTGAAAACGGTTTCTATTCAAAAATACTATCAATAATACATACTTTAAAATTTTAAAACCAAAATTCGAAATCACCGGAAACTAAATTCTCAAATTTCTGAATTAAATTCATTTAAAATTCCAAATCAATTTATAAACCACATTTATAAATTCATTTAAAACAACAAATGATAATCAAATATTATCATTTCAAACCACCAATTTAATTAACTTATTAAATTCCAGAAAATTTTACTTATATATTTATAGTAAAATCATAAAATTTCATTTATCAAATTTGAAAAATAATATTGTGTCAGTTTGCTCTGTTCAAGTGTTTTGGAAATCCTATCGATAGCGTTGATCAGACGAATCGATCGAAAACCCAAATCAACATCAACAACTCAAACAACACAAATAAAACATTTTAAAATTTATTTACAAATACACTTCCTCGCTCGACGATACAAGAATGGATTTTAAAGAAAGGATATAGATTCAAATTTGATGGACTCAAATCAAAGAGAATTTTGATTCGAAAATAAGTTTGAAACAGAAGATAAGATAATTCGATTACCCCAATCAGGAGATGGATGAGTTTATTTAATTCACGGGCAACCTTAACTGGGTCGTCCGTAACTTCAAGAATAAGATCGATGCTGAATTCCGAGGTAAATCGACACTCGATCTCAAGAGATGGAAGTCAGGTATAGCAGGAGATAGATAGCATCGTAAACCGAGGATACAGAAATCTTCGGTAAATCAATGCCTATTGTAAAGGAGTTTTGCTCCTTTACGAATCGTTCGAAGATTGGCGAGACCGCCGATCTATTATAGATATCGTTCAAAATGGAGTTATGGGGTGCTCCAGAATTGAAAGAAGACGAGTAGTGAAGGACACGAATGAATTTCGGAACCGGGGGAAAACATTCCAAAATTCAAAGAAATTGAGTCAAGGGAGAGATTGAATCTCGAATGAGAGTGATTCTGTAAAATACATTTACACTATATGTTGAGTTTTGCCTAGAGCTACCAAAGCTCTGATACCAACTGTAACGACCCGATATTTTGGACCATTCGCGTCCATTATAAGTGCATAGGTAGACACTCATGCCGGAGTTGAATTGCTCAAAATACCGCGTTGTTAATTTAAATTTTGGCAAAACTGAACATATACAGTAAATAGATATAATCACAGATCACAGACACAGAGTAATAAGTGCAGCGGAAATAAAAGAGATAGTAGTTCATGAAGCTACTATATGAATATATAAAATACATCAGAGTTAAACCAGATACAACGGAAGAGTAACAGATACAAATCAGAATACATCACTGGAATCATCGAATATCTGAAAGCTGGATAGATAGCTGGATCTCCAAGCGAAGCTCCAACTCCAAAGGTGAGTCTCGTAAGCTGAACTACTCAGTCTGACCCGAGCGTAAAGCAAAAACACAAAACACTCGAGTCAGGATTAACATTCTTATATTAATAAATCCAACTCAAGTGAAATAGCAATTGAAATACAAGTAACTCAAAGGATGTTTGGAATAACCATCCTTCAAGGATCCGTTAAACTATCTACTATGTAGTAGTGTACGATAAGTAGATAATGTCTATCAGTAATATAAAGATATCAAAATAGCGTTAAGTCATGGCCCATTCCACCCTTAACACATTTTTATTCCCACAAGCATATACAAGACCGTAGTTTCCCCAAAACCGGAAGTCACCAGAGGGCAATCCATATACTCAAGGTACAAAACAAATTCGTAGTGGTCGCGCATAAATGGAATACAAGTATGACAAGGCACATGAGGCTATACCCAAGATAGTGATACTACCGTTCGCCTGATCCGGGCTGGTGAGAACGCAACGCCGCAGCGCCCGCAACACCGTGAGACAACACTCCCAAAATCAAGGGTGCACCAATCGACAACAAGTATAAGTAGTTCGAAGAAGTGTGTCCACTTGAGGTATCAATCCTCCATTGGCCCGGCACAGCTCCTGTTTTAGTCATTTCCAATTTGACACAAGTGTCAAGGTTATCCATTATCGTTCTCTTTCTTCAGTCAACACGAACACCATTCCAACCACTTCATTCTGGATCATCACTCCGCGTATAGTTATTAAAGTGGTTTTCGGTTTAGATAGAGAGTATATCCATTGCCGATCCCGGTCTCTTTAATAACTTCCGTAATTATTACACCGATTGGTCGTTTATTTATTTCAAAACCAAATCAATTTCAATTTCAATTCGTAAATCAATCATTTCGTTTGTCTTTCTAAATCAATTCCCAATATTTACATTTCAAAACTTCATAATTACCATTTCAAAATCTTATAATTCAATTTCAATATTTATTTAAAACCCTTCAAATATTGATTCAAGTTCGTAAATACGTTTCATTCCAAATCATTTAAATAAATTTAATTTGACATTTAAATCAATTTAAATTCATTTATCGATTTCATTCAATATTCATTAAGTAAACTTACCATTCAAAACAATTTCCATTAAATTTCCAATTCATTAAATCCATTATTCAAATTCAACTTCATTAAAACAAAACTTACAATTTTGAATTAAATCAAATTCGTCAAATCGAATTCTTTAAACTTCAAGTCTTACATTAATTTCAATAAATCGCATTTTATTTCTTGTTAAGAAATTCAATTTCAGTTATTTACTTACTTAAATAAATTTCCAAAACTTAATAAATAAAGAAACCTAATTTCATTTATTAATAAAGTTCAAATTTCACTTATTCAAAAGTCCAATCTCTCTTATCAAAGAATTCAATTTTTATTCAATTATCAAATGATTCAATCTTATTCAATTATTAAATAATTCAAAACTTAATTATTAAATAATTTCAAAATTTAATAATTTCAAACTTAATTATAATTTCAAACTTAATTCAATCATTTCTCAAATTAAACAACCTTCTTTCATCAATTTCTTTATTAATATTTCATTTCAGATTATTAAATATTCACGTTTAAATTTCATTAAATTCAATTTCTAACTTCGTTTCAAAACCATATTATTTATTCGAATAAAATCTTCATTTTATTTTTAAATCAAATTATTGACCAATCGGGTTTTATTTAATTTCCTATCCTAGGTAAAAATTCAATTTGGGTATTTATCATTTCAACCCGATTCCAATTCAATTCAAAATCAAAACATATCAAAGGGAACTTGCAGTGTGATAACTGGGATGGTGTCAAAGTAAATAAACAAGCAATAACAACAATCAATATCAATCCAATAATCAATTCAAATAATCCCGAAATAATCGTATTAATTCGCATTGTTATTTGTACGAATTAATATAATTATTTCTAGAATCTACACTATCATTTCATGCAGATTAAAGATTATTACATTACAGTTTCACTTGTCATCTATTTACAATTTCATACATCATCAATTTAACAACATAAATTCAGTGGTTCAAAATGTAATTAAACAAATCCTACGTGTCGATAAATTTAACAGTTAAAGGGGTCATATTATACAAGTGTCAGTTAATCAAATTTAACATTTAATTATCCTATATCAAGTTCAATCGCATACTATTTATCATTTTAACATTAACAATTTATCGTCCAATATAAACATCAACACTCAATCAATTAACAACCAAACTGGATTATCATTTCATATATATAACAGATAATGGTGTCAGATGTCACAGGTGAACTGATACAGGTAATAACATATATAACAGTGTAATTAACTAACAGCAGCATATTTCAATTGTCGTTTCAATTGAAATCAAATTTAATAAATAAAAGAACGTTAATCGTGAGTGAGTGCTCACCTTTCGAGGCCAGAGAAGAGGACAGAATGAGACGAGATATGAACCCAAGCACGGATTTCGAAGCAAAAGCAATATAGTCAAGAATTTTGACGATCAAAGCTGTTAAAGAGGAATTGACGAAATCAAATCAGAGTCGGGTCAAGAAAGATAAATAGGATAAGTGAGCTACATATGGTTGTATATATAACTATATATAAATAAAACGGTATTCTAAATTTAAACATATATTAAATTAGATATATATTTCAAAAATCATTGGTTTAAACAAAAGAACATATATGTATGTAGTATAGTTTGATATAATGCATATGTTTAAACCCATATACAAACAAATTTTTAATTTTTAAAATCAAGAATCCAAGATTCCTAATAAAAATAATATCGACTCACCTTGTTAAGATAAATAAGATTATAAACTATCATAAAACAAACAGATCAGTGAAATATATATACTTTTATGTCCAGACAATATAATATGTACGACCAAAAGAAACAAGCAAATTGTATATAACCTGCACGTGATCACCATGCCTATATACTATGTTTAAAATCAAACCCATGATAAAATTTATACATCTAGCCTATATGCAGTTCAACACCAAAACGATATTTAATTTAAAAATCAATATAACAATGCTTTCGTTAGTACAAGCATAGGCTCGACAGTTTACAAAACAACCACTATGTGACAACTTCAAAACCTTGATAATATATACATACCAACAATACAAATAAATATTTATATAAATATAATTTTAGATGTAATCACGTAAATAATACTCTGCATTTATATATACACCAAGGCTTATATACAAACGTATAAACTTATGTAACTACGTATATGGATAGTAGCTACATCTTTTAAACAATGGATTCCTCTTTGGTACTCACATAGCTATATACGTGCACACCTTTTAAAACATATTATATCTTTATAGTTTGAGGTATGATAACAAAGAAGACTAAAATCTGGTAACATATTATACATAAAACTTATATGAACTTATACTTATTTATATATATATGCAGATTATATAAATTATATAGGTTTAGATTTAAAAGCAAATATAACTCCTGCCAATATATATGTACAACATATATACGTATATATTCTTCTTCGTCTTCTTCAAAATACCTAACATAGCTATATACACTCATATAACCTAACAGTCTATACATATATCACTAATAAACTTATATGTAGCTATTAAAACTTACAGTTTTATATGTGCCATATAGATATAACCAAACTTCATAATATAAACTATATACTAAGTATACTAATATAAGTGCTTACTGTGAACTTCAAAACAAAACAAAAAAAAAGTTTATATAAACTTTTAACACACGTATTATATAAAATTATAAATAAAACCAATATGTAACAAATATATAACCATATAAATATATATATAACGACATATGTACCTCTATATAAACGCATGCATTCGACCCGGGTGAAGGCGGTCGGCAAGGCAGTGGGCGGAGCACGGCCTTGGCAAGGTGGAGGAAGCATGGGTGGATCTGGTGAGGCGCTCGGCTACTAGGTGGAGGAGATGAAGACGCTGAGGTTTTGCTCGGCGGATCTCGGACCAGTGGAGAGTGAAGGCGGATGCGTGCGCAAGGTGGCAACGCAGCGGAAGAGGGTGGGGTTGTTATGGCAGCGGGCGAAGCTATGGGATGGGCGGGTCCGGGGATGGTCGGAGCCAAGTGGTGGAATGACATGGTGATGATGGAGAGAGGCGGACAGGAGGTTGGTAGACGTGGTGGTGGCTGTCGGCGCTTGGGCTGATACGATGGGTGGTGGTTGCCTCGGGCCGCTCGGTGAAAGGAGGGAGATTGCTTGGCGACTTGGTGGGGAGAAGAGAGGGGCTGAAGAGAGCAAAGGAGGAGGGACGGTTGCTAATGACGTGGGAAGCGGAAGGGAATTGATGCAGGCGGCTAAGTAGGAGGAGGTGAATAGATATGAAGAAGAATGTAGAAATGAATCATCATATTGGGAAAATGAAGCATTGTACAGTGAGGCAATGCTTAGGGAAAGTAACGTGCATGCTACAAGAAGTTGAACAGTGGCATGCTCATGAACTCTTTTCTCAAAACGAACCAGGACTTTGGAAATGTAATGGCTGATTATGATTCCGTAATTAATACATGGTAGTGGTTGTTAATTTAAAATTTTATTAGCCGTTTCGATATGAAAAGACACAGGAAACAACGGCCTCAAAAGTATACCGATACGGTAGGCGTTTCACAGTGTGCAACGTATTCGGGCCTCCGAATTTTACAATCGAATATACCGTAGAGATCGGCATGACGAGACGATCAAAACGGTATACAGATATCAGTGGTACGATCATCCGATAAAAATCGATATCGGTACCAGAATACTGCTATTTTACAGAAAATAAGAACGACGGAGCCAAAGATGTCCGAATTTTGAAAAACGACAAACTGAAATCTTGCTCAGAAGATGGTTTAGAATTTTTCTATGTAAAAATATTTAGGTTTCGGAAACATTTTATTTTCAACGCTTTTTAACTGATTAAATTGAAGTGAATTTACGCGCGAAATAAACTTTCGTATTTTCGGACGAAAATTTACCAGTTGCTATGTTTAACTAGACGTATTTCAAATATTAAATTTTTATTTCAAAATTTATCGTTTAAAATTTCACAAAATTTCAGCTAATTACGTTATTCAACAGTTGAAATTTTACGGGTCGTTACAAATATCAGGTACAAATTTTTTCTTTACTTCCTTTTTAAGTTTACGGCCAGAGATTTTTGTATGGAGGCTGAGGTAACTTGTTTGGGGCTGCATTTATGAGCTTGTACAATATACATTTTATTTTCCTTCGGCTGTACAGATATTTTATTTTTGTCTTTGTTTTCTTTATGCTTTTGTACTTGGTTATGCATGTTAATGTATTTATTAACTTCAGCCTTACTTCGGCTGAGATGATGTTTGTGGTGGCTTGCATTACTTGTTGTGATATGCTATTGTACTTTATCATTTACTTTTATTTGTGTTCATGTTTTACTCGGCTGGGATGATGGTGCTTGGTACATAGATATGTTTATTTTTATTACTTTGCCATGTTATACATTGTTATGTTGTCTTCTTTTGTTTTGTGGTTTACAATTCAGTTTGTATTTGTTCAAGTTGTATTTGTTATTTTATTACTTTACAATGTAATTGAATTTCTAATTTATTCTATTTCAAACATTTTACTTTAATATTATCATCATCATTTATTTTAAAATTTAAACTCAAATAGAATATATATCAATATATTTATTATTTTCAAATTCACTCATATACGATCGGGGAAACTCGCTTCCATTTTATCGATTTATTTTACTAATTTTGTCAAAAAATTTATTTAATTACTCAATTTAATTCAAAAGTTCATTTAATTATAAATTTAAATAAATTTAAATTTCGGGGTCGTTACAAACTTCCCCCCTTAAAAGAATTTCGTCCTCGAAATTACCAAGGAGACACAAAGATAGATGGAGAATGTTTCATCAACTCAAACTGAACATTTATTCTGCATTTGGCTCACCAAATCAGAATATCAATAACAGATACAAGAACGAATCTGTTTAACACTTCACAAGATACTCGGGTTATCCAGATCTACGAAATATACAGTGGCATCGGTTAGTTCGAAGGGATAACTAACCATTCGTAGAACATATCGGGACCCAAAGAAATAGATAGATATATGGATACAATTCCAAAACTTTCAGTTTAAAAACCCAATTATACCTATCAACCATAGCAACCAAAGCAAACAATCATCGAACAAACAATTTTGGCTTATCCGGAGTTTACGTCCCATACAAATATATCGAATTTCTTTCTGGATCGACCAGAAATTATCAAAGAATTGAGAAGAGATGACGAACAATAGAGATTGATAGAGAAAAGATCGTTTCCTCGTTGTTCAGAGTATCGACCATTTGTAGTCGTATTCCCCTGTCCCCTATCTCATCCTCTTCTTGCGCTCATACTCACTATCAGTGGATAGTAAGAGAATTTACTGAGGCATACGGATGAATATCTGAGAAATACTCATTCTAGGGTATACTTCACCCTATCTCTAATGAGCTACTTAACGTGTTATACTCCTGAGCTAAAGTTCAACCTTAGCTCTGATACCACATGTAACGGCTCGGATTTTCACGTTCGAAAATCAACATCCGTACTTCACCTTGTACTCGAATGCCGTAGATTCGACCGTTCAAATCCGATTCGCCCGAGCTTATAACACAGTTAAGTAAACAACACAGCGGAAGAACAGAATAATACATTGATATACAATATCTGATACAACAGAGTGATACAATGAATACCAATATACATCAGAGATATGATACAAGAAATAGCAGCGGAAAGAAAATAGATAACACCAGCAGCGGATAGAATGTCTCCAATAGAATGCTCCAAGATAAGCAACGTCAGTCCATGAATTTCAAGAACTGACTAGCTCCAGATAATCTACCAAACCTGAATATCTGAGAAAACCCAACTCTAGACTGCCCGTGTGGAAAATAGTGGGCACCCAGAGTTTAGGAAGGGAACAATAAACTCCGGATCAGTCATGGGACTGGTGTGAGCAACAAAAACAGTTTATCTTTGAACAAACACAAAAGGCTTTTAACATTGAAACCCGCAATGCTTTTCGAAAATGAAACTACCATAAGACCTCCCACCACACACACAATGCAAACGCGGAATTGGAGGAGATTTCTTCTTATGATAGTCAAAAATGCTTACTACGCAAAAATCATTCGATATTATTATCATTAGTGCATAGTGTCGAAAACATTTCGAAAATATAATATTAATCTTAGACAGCATACAACATTTCATCGTATGCCTACTATAGCTACTACGTTCAATAGCAGGTTACCGCCACATTCCATAGCAGGTAATACAACTAAAACCGTACAGGGTTCGTATTGTTTCTTTGGATTTCCAACAAATGATCAGGCTAAGGAACTTCCTTTCCAAAATAGAAACGCCTCTGGAAAGACGCCCCGGATCCTAACCGGATCTCTGCAAACAAAAGGCCGACGCTACCTCACGCTCTAACCGAGCTGTAACTAGGTAACTAACACACGAGTCATGTCATCCCCCGGTCGTTACCGACCTTTATCCGAGGGCCCTCGATCACAAAGCAACAACCACAAAGTATAATAACTGTGCAGCATCCACATAGGTAAAATATCTGGGCTCCATACCATGATATCACCTTTTATCCAGAAGGAAATGACATACCCTAGGGGCGCTACCCCTACAAACCTTTGCCGCAACATTCCTGTTTCGACCATTACCGGGTTGTGAGGCTCGACGAAGTCTCGTCCACAAAACTACGCTTTTTCACAAAGCCACGCTTTTTCACAAAGCCACGCTTTGACCAACAAATGATCATCAGCACTTCGTATGCCACATTACCAAATTGGGAATGTATCACTAGTAACCATCAACTACATAACCTCTAAGCTCGTACGTCTCAGAGAAGGGTGTTAAGCTAAGAGAATAAATTCTCCGCCACCAACAGAAATGTATTTGATAGAAACCAGCTTTACATCTCAAAGTGTAACGTCAGACACACATCCATACAAGTCTGTTCCGGGTTCGAACAGAACCGAAGGCGCTTCCAAAGAAGCCCTTGCAAATCCGGGTATTCACAATCTCGATCGGACTTCCCATCACTTAGGAAATCTCTATACCGGCGCGACTCAGTGCAGAGACAATCGATAGGTCATCCTATCGTTCTCGCAAATACCCGGTCTTCACCACCGGTCTTCAAATGCTATCCATATACGACGTATCATTATTCGGGATGGGTTATACGACACAAAGATCCTCTCCCGGCTAAACCGAATAACTAGCGCAATTAAAAATCATATGGATACTGGGGTCTCAGTTAAATCACAGATTAAAGCCCAAAAACTTTTCATTCGAATGGTAAAACAAATTACCATTTCCAATCTTTTAAACAAAAAGATTCATTTCAAAAACCTTCAATGGTTTAAACAATTTTCCACACTTTTAATCTTTTAAACAAAAGATTTAATTCACAAAGTTCACCCCATTCACAAAGATCCATTTATAGATTTCAAAACAATTTCCATTTCACTAGGATTAACTCGTTAAATCTTTAAGTCAAGATTTAACTTATAGCTTTCAAAACTCATTTCCAAAATTCATTCATAGTCTTCCAAAACAATTCCATTTCAAGTTAGATTAACTCATCCGGTCTTTGAAATCAAAGACTCATCTCATAGTTTTCAAACCATTTCAATTCCATTTCAAACTTGAAACCGTTCAACACAATTTGGAAATCCTTTCTTCAAATGAAAGCTATTATTATTTGAAAACAAGTAGTTTTCGTTTTAGAAAAATCCAGTTATATTTACACGAGTTAAAACCCTTGAATTAAATTCAAATTCTCAAATCAATACCCAAAAAAATGGTTTAACCCATATATAACTTGTACAGCATTTTTTTATCCCTAGTTTAAATCATAGAATTCAATTTCAAACTTGAATTCAAATTTAAATCAAATTATTTAAATTTTCAAAACTCGATTAAGTTATACGAAATAACTTTTATCTTTGAAATTCCATTTCAAAAGTTTTTCACTTTAAACCCAAATTTCCAATTTCAAAATCAATTGAAATTAAAATTTCAATTTCAAAAACATTAAATTTACACTATCTGTGACTTAACCGATTCCCACGTGAAATCCATATTTGTGTGTGTAAAGGTGTAGTCCAGGGGTTTCACACAATAGTGCACAACATCAATCATCACAGATATATCGATAAGCGGTATAATCCATAACGCTTATCTTCATTCACAGATTCATAGATAAAATAAATTTATCGGTCACAAAGATTCATCATTACAATTCGATGTGGGTTTCGGATGACCAACTGGGATCCGACTCCCTGTCGCATCGAAATTCAAGTGCCGTTTTACGGGCCAAGGGTTTTCATATTCATATAACAGTATATCACAGAAACAGAAATCACAACTCAGCACAAAGCAATTCATATTAAAAAGCATCACAATCACATAACAGAGTTATCAAACTGCTCAAAGCATTTCAAAAATAATTAATCATCTAACAATTAGATGAATTAATAGTGTGATTATAATCAATCTATCACATAATTATAAATATATATTTTTCTTTAATTATATCTTAATCACCTTCATAGATTAACTATTTCTTAATTAATTGCCTTAATTAATTTATCACATTAATTAATTACCTTTAATTAATTACAATAAGTGATTATTCTTAATCACTTAATCATCTTTAACCATTAATTAATTACTTTTAATTAAGAAATAAGTCGACCTTTAATTATTTGAATATCCTTTAAGTAATCACCTTAAGTAATTAACTTTTAATTACATACATTAAATAAGCATCTTTAAATTAAGGATAACCATTTACTTAATTAATCACTCAATTTCCATTTAAATCTTATTTAATTGGAAGTAAATTCTTTAAAACTTAACTAATCCCAAAATTTAAAATAAAGCATTTATTATTTTAAAAGGATTAACAAGAAGTTGTTTAAATTGTTTTAAATTTAAATTTGGAAAAACTCGTTTAAAACAAAACTGTTTTAACATCAACCTGAGACCTCTTCGGCTCTCCACTCGAGTCAAGTACCCAATTTCCCCGAGTCTTTGCAATCACTCATCTGCTTCGAGTAACTCCTTCACTCGCATGAGACAAAACCCGAGATCAACGTTCTTCCCCAAACTTCAACAAATCCAGATACGAAATGCACGTGCACGTGCACAAGAGCTCTGACGTCTTCCGATCAACGTCGCCACCACCCACGAGTCGCCCCTGACCTCGACGACGAACTCCACTACCTAGTTTAACAATTTCGTCATGAATTCGAATTTTGAGCAAATTGAACAAAACTGGAACCCAACCAGTTGCCCAAGATCGCCTCGTATCGCCACCTCCAGTTCATTATCGGCCACAAATTTTGGTCTGAAGCTTTGCCATCAAGCGACGCTTCGACTCGCCCCACCGACGCGCATTCCGATCATCCCTAGGTGGCGCGGCACCGTAGTTTCTAACGTGAACAAAACTGGGTTCTTAAACCCTAGTTTGATCTCGTATTCAAAATATATGCAATGGAAAAATAATTCGACAATTTTCTCGAAATCCATGATGTTCATACTTTCTTCAAACCAAACTTCAACATTTTAAATTGATTCGATTGTTAGAAAATGGAAAAAATGCAATTTTTGCTCACATAGAAACTGCTCTTAACATCCCAAACTAAAAATCTTCGTTTTAGTTTTAAAAATCATGAATTTCAAGTAGCATTCAAGTTATAAACTTGAATTAGCTTCTTGTAACAATCGAATTTACCACTTGATTACTTGATTTCCTGTAAAACAATATTACAGTGATAAATTTTATAAAGATGGTTTAATCAACTTAAAAAAAATCTTAATTTAAGTTTAACATCTTGTTTGTTGAGAAATCAAAGCTTAACAATGATTAGCAGAAAATAAATTTGAGTTTTGAAAAATATTCACCCTGTAACACTTAAACAGAGGAGCATATGGCAACACAGTATTATCTTTTAAGATCAAAGCATATACCAACCATATTATCATAAATCCTGAAATGCTTTTAAATTGAACTTAAAGCTTTAAATTTCTTGTTTACTCACTTTACTATAATACCAATCACAACATCAAGTCATATAAACAAATTCAAGGTTAAAACAAAAGGTTGCTCACCTTGTTTACCCAGAAGAAGAACAGAGAAACATGTTGAAACAGGTTTTGATAATTCAAGTTGAAAGCCTTCTGGTTTTGATCTCGAGTTTGTATTGTTTTGCTTGAGTTTTGAATGACGTTCTTTTTCTCAGTTTCTTTCTTAGCTTTATTTTTAAATGAAACGAAGTGGTGATGAAGAAGATATAAAGAAAGAAGTATATTGGGATAGAAGTATACAGGGTATACAAAACTGGTACAAGTGATATCTCAGTTTTTCTTTGCTAAGGATTTTAGAAACTGAAATGAAGGAGTTGGAGATATAGAAATGAGTTACAGGTGTTATCATTTTGTACAATATCAGGTACAAATTTTTTCTTTACTTCCTTTTTAAGTTTACGGCCAGAGATTTTTGTATGGAGGCTGAGGTAACTTGTTTGGGGCTGCATTTATGAGCTTGTACAATATACATTTTATTTTCCTTCGGCTGTACAGATATTTTATTTTTGTCTTTGTTTTCTTTATGCTTTTGTACTTGGTTATGCATGTTAATGTATTTATTAACTTCAGCCTTACTTCGGCTGAGATGATGTTTGTGGTGGCTTGCATTACTTGTTGTGATATGCTATTGTACTTTATCATTTACTTTTATTTGTGTTCATGTTTTACTAGGCTGGGATGATGGTGCTTGGTACATAGATATGTTTATTTTTATTACTTTGCCATGTTATACATTGTTATGTTGTCTTCTTTTGTTTTGTGGTTTACAATTCAGTTTGTATTTGTTCAAGTTGTATTTGTTATTTTATTACTTTACAATGTAATTGAATTTCTAATTTATTCTATTTCAAACATTTTACTTTAATATTATCATCATCATTTATTTTACAATTTAAACTCAAATAGAATATATATCAATATATTTATTATTTTCAAATTCACTCATATACGATCGGGGAAACTCGCTTCCATTTTATCGATTTATTTTACTAATTTTATCAAAAAATTTATTTAATTACTCAATTTAATTCAAAAGTTCATTTAATTATAAATTTAAATAAATTTAAATTTCGGGGTCGTTACAAGTTATACAAGGAAAAACTATATCAGTTAATTTACATCAATATATCAGAGTTACAACAATACACAACACTGGACAGTTAAAATAACTTGTCCCAGATAAATAACAATATATCACAGCGGAATACACTCCATACGTTCCTGCCATCCAGCTCGTCTCCTGAGCTCCAGAACGTCCTAACCTGGAAATCTGTAATACTCGGTCTGACCCGAGCATTACACCAAAGTAACACCCGAGTCAGGCTGGAAACCAACCTGACTAAACCCATCTATCTTGAAATTCAAAAGCATAAAACTTACTTAAAACCCGGGGTAACTCGTACTTCACTACAAGTACATTACTTGTTATGCTAATCACTTATTTCACAAATCAACCTCTAAGTACCCCTACTTAGTTTACAATGGTCCATTTTACTTAAATTATTCCATTCTAGCCTATTGATTTCACATATCAAATCTATACAGAATTATTGTAGATTTCAAATCAAAGTGGTTTCGGGTATTTTCTAATACCCGACCCCGGTCTCTTCGAATCCAATATTATCTTAACCCAAATTATACAAATGAATACAATTCATATTTTAAATACAGGATGTTACCTTTACATAATAATTCATCATCAGTAGAGACACAGATTATCATAGTTTACCAAACATATCATATCACATAGCATCACAAATCACGTATCAGAGGTATTAACTAATCTAAAACCTACAATATCATTCAATCATTCACAAGCAAGATTAATTAGTCACACCATTCCTAACTAATTTACAAAAAATTAATTACTTTAATCACTTTTAATCCTGCTTACTTAACATTAATTAATTTCAAACCATTAATTAGTCATTCCTTAATTATCCCCTTTTAATTACATTAAGTAATTAGCCTTTAATTAATTACACCAATTAATTAACCTTCACCCATTCACATCAAATTACATTTATTCTTAATTAATTAATCAAATTAATTATACTATAATTACTTACATTGATTAATTTATCCTTTAATTAATCACACTCATTAATTAACTAACCCTTAATTAATTTCCTAAATTAACCTATCCTTTAATTAATTATACTAAGTAATTAATCCTTAATTACTTCCATTTAGTAATTTCCCTTAATTATTAATTATCTTATCATTTATTCCAATATATTAACTTAACCTTAATTTAATTACTTTAAGTAATTTATCTGTTAAATTACTTCCATTAAGAAATTATCAATTTCTTACTCATTCATCAAACAAATTGAATTCCAATACTTTTGTCTTTTAGTTAAAATTCGGTAAAATGTTTATTCTTTAAATTTTAAAAACTTGTTAACTTTAAACCTGAAATCAACCAACAAGCTTGAGCCAATTCCAAACCTGAAACTTTGAAAACAACTTTTTTTTAAACTTTTACTTATTATGCATGAAACCTATAATTATTGAAATCGAATTTTTGATATAATTTAGTTTTCTTTACTGTAATTTACCTCCCAAAGGAAAACTACCTACACATCTTTCTTGAAACTATTTTTAAATCAAAAACCTTGTTATTTCAAACATACTTTGTTCATACTTCATGACTTATAGATGACTAGGTGGAAAGGAATTAAATTTTGATCTTATTTGAAGCCTGTAAATGAAGAACAGAGCAGATATATTTGTTCACAGACATGCACACCATATCAACAAATATATATAAACATACATTCACATTTATATTCATATAAACACTTATCACAACTTACTTCAAGTATTTACTGCATGCTTCAAGATTTTAAACAGATTTAAACTATAAAAAGGTTAGTTTACTCACCTGCTTTGAACAGAGAAAACAAGGAGGTTTTGAAATATGGAAATGTTTTAAAAACTGGAAATTGATCTTGCTTTTTAAACTGAAATGAAGTTGCTTTGATTGCTTGATGATCTTTGAAACTGGAAATCTTTGTTGAGTTTAGTTTTTAGGTGGTTAATTTTTTTTATGAACAAACTGGAACTAAAAGATGTTCATATATAGAAAGAAAAGGTGGTACAGGTACACGATTTATTTTTCTTTCATTTGGTCAGAGATATTTCTTGTTTGGAGGCTGAAATGATTTTTGTAAGGTTGAGAAATGACTTAATTTGTACTACAATTGATAGCATACTTATCCTATGTTCATAGATATTTTTTTTATAGTTTAACTTATGTTGTATACACACGAGAATCACTTATATTTATATATTTCTAAAATTATCTTAAGTGTTTACCTTATATTTTTACATAACCATATAATTTACTTTATATATATTTATTTCTATGTCCATTTAAGCTTAAACTATCACCACTTAATTTATTCATATATTTTGTTATACTTATATTTAATATTGATAAGATTTTATTTTATTTTAAGCATTATTATTACGTCTATATATATATATATATATTTTCTTTACTTATATGTATAGTTATATACATATCTATTTATGGATATTTTTATATTGAATTTAAATGGTAAAGTTTACCTATACAAAAAGTTTAATTTTCGTTTCTATAGGATTTATCATACCCAGAGATTTTTAAAATGAAATCTCTAATATAGTTTTTAATTCAATTAATTACCAATTACAATCATTAAAAATCTGGCTCGTCACATTCCTCCCCCCTTTAGAACTTTTCATCCTCGAAAAGGAACGAAACGAATTTATGAAAATGCTTAGAATCAGATAAATATTCTTTGATCATTTTTAAAACACCTTTTAATATCTATATAATATTATTAAAATAGTTTTTTTTATAACTCGATGTTTCGACAAGTCCATCCTTGTTCTCATAGAAATTCGGTCATACGTTGATCAGGCGTAGGACTGAAAATCTATAAATACATAGCAGACCCATTTCAACACCTAGTGAAAATACTTGAAAAATAATTTTATTGAAAATATCGAAAACATTTTTGAAAATAGAGGAAATATCTTTGGTGAGAATTCTCTGGAAATCATCACCCCCATCCATGGTCGCAGTTAACCCGATGTTTACGTTGCCGTCCCGAAAAAATCCATAGATAACTGTAGGCCTCCGCACCCCTCGATTACACCATGGAACCCGCTACAGATCGTAGTTATACCCGGGCTTTATGTTGCTATCACAGAAAAAACCCATATTACTGTAGGCATCAGCGCCACCGAATTTCGCTGCCAAAAGAATGAGACTCCTCCACTTGACCATAGATCGCAGCCTACCGATGTTACGTTGCCATCCCGGCAAAATCAAGTGTAGACTGTTGGCACTCATCCTCCACACGATTTTCGCTATGGTCCACACAGTAGATCGCAGCGACATCAAGTTACACTGTCGTCACAGCATAACCCAAATGCTCCTGTAGGCATCAGCACCCTCGACTTTCGCTACCCAATAATCCTCAGGAACTAGTTTGTCCGAACTCCTCGCAGGATCAACTTTAGAGCCTCCCCCTCTTTGAGGCTCAAGGTAGTACCACTCTGTGGCACTCCTGAGAAGTTCATTCAAGGGAGCGCCTTTTTCCCTAGAGCCATTTTCAAAACACTTTATACAATACACATATAGTATCTTCCAAATCATACACCTAGTATGAAACACATATAAAGCTCCTTTCTCAAAATCGATTTCCCAAAATAGATAATTCTCAAATTAGGCTTTCCAAATTCCAATATTGATTTTTCCAAAAATCAAAAGCCTTTTTAGAAATCCATAGGTTCCCAAAACTATTTCCCAAAATCATTTTCACAAAATCCTTTATATATACATATATACATATATATATATATATATAATAACCTTGGGAAATTTTTGAATCACTTCATACTTGTATAAATTCACTTTTATACTTCAAATACTTTCAAAACCCTTTTCTTCTGGCAATAGATTCACTAAGGGAAATTCACCATATATAACAAAGATATATAACTTTGTTTATTCCAAATCAAATATTCAAATTTTGATTACTCTTTTATAAAGTCATTAACCACATTACTTAATTCCATAAAGTAAATTTCAATCATAGAAATTTCCAATTTCCATTTTACTCATCATATATTTCAGAAAATATACTTTTCATTTCAAAAAAAAATTATAATTCTTATTCATAAATTTTCAATATCAATTTCATTTAAACCCGTACAATGTACATATATCATCCGTACGCTATATCAATCTGATCGCTCACTCGAGCACACAATTTCACTTCCGAACTAGTATTGTCCACCCGACTTCCTAGTGCGGACTCAGATCTGGTTTCTTGATCAGAAACCGTCATTCTCCTTGCATAGGTCACAACTATGATAGAGAATATCCAGAACCAATCAAAAATCCATATCCAGGTTCGCCGTCGAAAATCGAATGAAAAATCCCAACTCGGATTGATAATACTATCTCGAAATTCTATGATCGAATCTGGATCAAATCACTATACGAATAGAATAATATACGTACATCCTACGTATTTATCTTCATTGATTATCAATTAAATCAATTTCCTTTCTATTCATCCTCACTTTGATTTTATTCACTTATTCACATTTGCCTTAATCCCCATTTGGATTATCACTTCAATTCTTATCTCAGTTGGGTATTCAATCAATAACAGTTTGAACTCCGACCAGTTTATATTTAGAAAACAGCTTGAAAATAGATAAGTAGTTGAAAAATAATTATTAGTTTGTAAAATAGCTGTAAAATAGTTAAGTAATTGTAAATAGTTGAAAAATAATAAAATAATTGCTAAATAGTCATAAAATGGTAACTAGTTATAAAGTAGTTGAAAAGCAGTAATTAGTTTATAAAACAGTTGAAAAACAGTACTTAGTTTATAAACAGTTGCAAAATAGTTAAATAGTTTCAAAAATAATTATAAAACAAGTTTAAGATAATTTTAGGTTTAAAAAGAAACGTTGTATAGTAAATAGTTCGAAAAAATAGATTTATATTAAAACAATTTATTTTGAAAATAGTCTAGAGTCAACTGTTCAATTCCCAACCTCCATTTCAAATCAATTAAATTTCTATATGAATTAATCCCAATTCCCATTTGAATTTGAACTCATTCAATCTTCAATTTTTATTTCAAATTAATCCAATTCAAATTTCCCATTTGAATTTTATACTTATCCATCTTCAATTCTAGTTAATTCAAACTAAATTCAATTTGAACTAATGAAATCTGAATCTCAACTTTAATCTATTTCGAATTATATAAATTCGAGTCAAATTTTCAAATGTTGATTTATCCCCTTAATCAAATTAACCTTTATTCTTAAATCAATAATCCAAATCTTTAAATAATTTAATTCTGAGTCCAATTCTCAAAATTCCATTTTAAATTATCTTTACTCAACTTATTTCAAAGTTCAAATAAGAGTTCAAAACAATTTTAATTTACAAATTCAATTATTCAAATTTTATGTTCAAAATAATTCTATATCCTTAATTTCAAATTCCATTTCAAAAGAAGGTGATTTTGTTAGATCATACTGCCAAAAAATATTTCATACATTGATAGACTGCTAATGCAGGGCGACCTTCTTATTTCTTAGGTCGCCAACGACCTAACGAGTCACGAGTTAAAGAGTTGCGAATTAACGAGTTAAAGATCATTTCCTTAGGTCGCCAACGACCTAACGAGTCACGTGTTAAAGACTTGCGACCTAACTCTATCTGCAAGCTACAACCTAAAGGGCTACGACATAGCGAATCATTCCAGAAGCCAGTTCTTAAAGCGCAGAATCTTAGGTCGCGAGAAGCTTTAAGTCGTTCAGGACATACGAGCGAGCTACGACCTATGCTAGGTCGCTCACATACAACACTTCATGTTAGGTCGCTCAAGGGCTTAAACTGTTCATCGCTTAGGTCGCTGAAGATGCTATTCTTTAGGTCGCATGTAATTGTGTCACTCTTTCTTATGTTGCTATCTTCTTTAGGTCGCTCTTGTATGCCACTTGACTTAGGTCGCAAACGACCTTCCGTCCTTAGGTCGCAAACGACCTTACGTAGGTCGCCTGAAGTTCTTGAGTCGCCAGAAGTTATGCCGCTTATTCTTGAGATGTTCAAGTGGTTATGTCGCAAGTTCATGAAGCTGTTCTATTTTACTTAGGTCGCGAGGCCTTAGGTCGCTCAAGAGTAGGTCGCTGAGATTCCTTATGCCGTTGTGAAGTTAGGTCGCTGCCGAATTCCATTAGATCGTTACTGGATGCTAAAGCTTAAGTCGCTGGGAAGATAGGCTGCTAAGTCGCTCCTGGAGGATATGTTGTGTGTTTGAGTTCTTAGGTCGTGTGTGTTGTATTCTTAGGTCGTTGTGATGTAACTCGTGTATGTTAACTCATTTGTTCTTATGTCATTGTGCTTAAGTCGTATAAGCTGTTGTATTTGTTTGTTTTTAAGTCGCGTTTGTTATGTCGTTGTGTTGTAAATAAGTGTTAGGTCGTTAAATACCTATGTAAGGTCGTAGGTCGTTGTCTATGTTAGGTCGTTCACGACCTATGTGTTGTGATGTAAGTGTAGAGTTGTAAACTGCCTATAAATATGGGTGTTGCGTTATTTGTAATAGTAAGTTGATTTTGAATAAACTTTTGTTTGAGTGCTTTGTGCCTCTTCTCAAATTGGTAGTTGAGTGTGATCTCATATCTCCACCTTCGGTATTCGAGTGCGCTCGAATCAACGATTGTTGAAGCCGATTCATGGAATCAAGTGTGCTTGATCAACGTCGAAGAATCGTAGATCTTTAAACATGGTATCGTGCGCGATCAACGTGTTTGAGATAGCTAGAATCCGGTATCTTTGGATCAACGGATTTGTGCCTTTGGTATTTTTCAATCCACTGATTGCTACTTTCACCGTTTCATACATTTCTGTAATCCGTTGCTTCATCATTTGGTATCAGAGCTAGACTTAGCCAATCATAGCTAAGCCGAGTCTTGGAGCCAATTCTTATTGAAGATTGAGCCGTGTGTGGAGCAAGCCGAGCTAGTTGAAGTTGAGCCGAGTATAAAGTTTGATCTAGGCCGAGTGTTGAAAGTTGCATTAGTTTGGTTTGTTCAGAGCTAGGCCGAAGACAAGTTTTGAAGTTTGTGTTAGAATTTTTTTGAAGATTTGTTGACGATCAATCATGCATTCGAGAAGAGGTAATCGTCATCAGAATATTGCCGTGTATAGAAGAGAAGATGCTAAAGCACTAGAGCAACGAATTAGTGATAACCTCGAAGAGAAGTTCAATAAAGGTTTTGGAAAGTAGGAGAAGTTGATGATGGATTTGAATCAAAGTCAAAGAGGAAGGTCACCAGTCTTGAACCATGGAGGAAACAGAGTTTCGCCATCGGTTACAGAAGCAAGGAGGGTGTCGCCACAAACTTATCAAGATAAAAGGGAATCATCAATTTCAATGAGACGAGATCACCATTGGGAAGAGAAAAGAAGTCAACATGGGTTTGACAATGAACCATGTCGTGATGTCAAAAGACCGAGTAGAAGAGATTTGCATGATCATAGAGACATACATGGTCATAGGGACGAAGGGTGTAATTTGCCAAAGCATGAGAATGATTCTATTTGGCTAAGGAACAATATTTTTCAGTCTACCTGTACTATCTTGGGAAAGGTTTGTAAATTCGTTATTGATGCGGGAAGTTGTGATAACCTTATTTCCGAAGAAGCTGTTATGAAGTTGGGGCTGAAGACTGAAAAACACCCTAGACCGTATAAACTGGCATGGATAAAGGAAGGGGAAGAAGTGATGGTGGGAAGACGAACATTGATTACATTTTCTATTGGGAAGAAGTACAAAGATGATATATAG
This sequence comes from Allium fistulosum, assembly GCA_030737815.1. Lineage (NCBI taxonomy): Eukaryota > Viridiplantae > Streptophyta > Magnoliopsida > Asparagales > Amaryllidaceae > Allium > Allium fistulosum. The sequence continues at coordinate 894,422,297 of CM060907.1, read as the reverse complement.
TGTGATGTTGTCGATATGGATGTATGTCACCTACTATTGGGAAGTCCATGGCAGTATGATAGAGCTGTACAACATAATAGTCACGCCAACAGCTACAGTTTCATGTTCGAAGGAACCAAATTTACCTTAGTTCCTAAGAAGCGTGAATAAAGTGACTGCAAGCCAGAGAAGAAGGTGGAAACAACTAATTTAATGTCTTTGAAAGAATTTGTTGAAGAAGTGAAAGGTGGTGTTGAAGTGGAAGATGAAGTCGATTGTTCTCAACCGTCGAAGTTTGATGAAGATAAAGTAGATCCTTCTCAAACCGCGAAGTTTGATTACCATAAAGTTGATTACTCACAATCCGCGAAGTTAGATACAGATGAAGTTGATGTTTTTCAACCGACAAAGCATGATGAACATGAAGTTGAAAATTCACAACCAGCAATGGTTGATGAGGATGAAGAAAGTGTGTCAAGAGATGAAGGGGGTAATTTATCAGTGAAGAAGGTGGATTCGAGTAGTCTATTATCTACAGAAGAGTTTGTTAAAGAAGTGGAGGATAGAGCGGAAGTGTTTATGTTGAATGGGAATGAAACCAGTAAAGATCCCGAGACTCCTGAGGAGGAAGAGCCAGTAGTAAATGAATTCGAAGATGTACTCCATGCAGAGTTGCCCAAGGAAGTACCGCCACTGAGGGACATACAATATCATGTTGATCAAATGCCAGATGTTATTGTACCACATAGGCCACGTTATCATATGTGTCCGACAGAGTAGGAAGAGTTGAGAAAACTGGTTGATGGGTTGCTAGTCGAAGGAAGTCAGTTGTCTACTACAGATTGCAGTTGGCAAATGAAATTTATCAAAGACTTACATGTAGGAAGATACTTGAGCTGTGATCATACTATGCAGTTAATATCACAATCTTATTTTGAACCATCACTGAGGAAGGAAGTTGAAAGGTTTGTTCAGAAGAGCCATAATCGACAAGTTTCAAAGAAGACCACGACAAATGCAAGTTTATGTTTGTCGTTGCATATACATGCTAAATTACGGGAGGATGTTAGTGTGGACTTTGTTTTGGAACTGCCGCGAACGCAACATGGCAATGATTCTATTTATGTAATGGTTGACTGGTTTTCAGAATTGGTTCATTTCATTATCTATGAGAAGACTGCAGAGGCCGTTAATGTCGTTCAGTTATACTTCAGAGAGATCGATAGATTTCATGGATTACCTGAATCTATTGTTTCAAAAAGAGATACTCGTTTTCTGAACCATATCTGGATGAGTCTATGGAAAATGGCTGGGACTAAGTTGATATCTAGTAGCGCTAATCATACACAGACGGATAAACAAGCTGAAGTTGTGAACAGATCCCTAGGTAATATATTGCGATGCCTCGTGGATGATAATTTGAAAAGTTGGGATTCGAAGTTATGTCAAGCAGAGTGTGCACACGACCATGCAGTTAATCATAACATTTGGGCATTTGCGTTTGCACAGAACCACACAGTTAATCGTAGCACTGGGTTCAGTCCAGTCCAGGCTGTTTATTCAACAATCCCTAAAGGACCGTTAGATCTATCAACAGTGCCACCACAGAGAGGGGTGATTAAACGGGCTAATGTTTTTGTGAATGAGTTGCAAGGATGCTACAAAGTTGTACAGGAATGATTTCTTAAGGCAACTGAGAAATGTAAGCAATCAGCAGAGATTAAGCGACGAAGCATTAAATGCAAGGAAGGAGATTTTATGTATGCAGTGTTTACCAATGATCGATTTCTTTTTGGAACTTACAACAAGCTGGAAGCTAGAAGGAATGGTCATTTAGAAGTCGTGGTGGGAATTAATGAGAATGTTTATAACTTGAGTTTGCCGGAACATTATCATATTGCTAACATTCTCAATATCAAACACTTGGTGTCGATTCACGAGGATAAGGGTGTCGAAGACGAAGAAACTGTCAATTCGAGGACGAATTTCTTTCAACAGGGGGAGGATGATGCAGCGCGACCTTCTTATTTCTTAGGTCGCCAACGACCTAACGAGTCACGAGTTAAAGAGTTGCGAATTAACGAGTTAAAGATCATTTCCTTAGGTCGCCAACGACCTAACGAGTCACGTGTTAAAGAGTTGCGACCTAACTCTATCTGCAAGCTACGACCTAAAGGGCTACGACCTAGCGAATCATTCCAGAAGCCAGTTCATAAAGCGCAAAATCTTAGGTCGCGAGAAGCTTTAAGTCGTTCAGGACATACGAGCGAGCTACGACCTATGCTAGGTCGCTCACATACAACACTTCATGTTAGGTCGCTTAAGGGCTTAAACTGTTCATCGCTTAGGTCGCTGAAGATGATATTCTTTAGGTCGCATGTAATTGTGTCGCTCTTTCTTATGTTGCTATCTTCTTTAGGTCGCTCTTGTATGCCACTTGACTTAGGTCGCAAACGACCTTCTGTCCTTAGGTCGCGAACGAAATTACGTAGGTCGCCTGAAGTTCTTGAGTCGCCAGAAGTTATGCCGCTTATTCTTGAGATGTTCAAGTGGTTATGTCACAAGTTCATGAAGCTGTTCTATTTTACTTAGGTCGCGAGGCCTTAGGTCGCTCAAGAGTAGGTCGCTGAGATTCCTTATGCCGCTGTGAAGTTAGGTCGCTACCGAATTCCATTAGATCGCTACTGTATGCTAAAGCTTAAGTCGTTGGGAAGATAGGCCGCTAAGTCGCTCCTGGAGGATATGTTGTGTGTTTGAATTCTTAGGTCGTGTGTGTTGTATTGTTAGGTCGTTGTGATGTAACTCGTGTATGTTAACTCGTTTATTCTTATGTCATTGTGCTTAAGTCGTATGAGCTGTTGTATTTGTTTGTTTTTAAGTCGCGTTTGTTATGTCGTTGTGTTGTAAATAAGTGTTAGGTCGTTAACGACCTATGTAAGGTCGTAGGTCGTTGTCTATGTTAGGTCGTTCACGACCTATGTGTTGTGATGTAAGTGTAGAGTTGTAAACTGCCTATAAATATGGGTGCTGTGTCATTTGTAATAATAAGTTGATTTTGAATAAACTTTTGTTTCAGTGCTTTGTGCCTCTTCTCAAATTGGTAGTTGAGTGTGATCTCCTATCTCCACCTTCGGTATTCGAGTGCGCTCGAATCAACAATTGTTGAAGCCGATTCACGGAATCAAGTGCGCTTGATCAACGTCAAAGCATCGTAGTTCTTTAAACACGGTATCGTGCGCGATCAACGTGTTTGAGATAGCTAGAATCCGGTATCTTTGGATCAACGGATTTGGGCCTTTGGTATTTTTCAATCCATCGATTGCTACTTTCACCGTTTCATACATTTCTGTAATCCGCTGCTACATCAACTGCACACTAGCAGTTCAACGTTACATCATTTATCACAATAAAAGTCTTACAAAGTCATAAATTTAGATGTCTTCACCATCACCTAAGTTTTAGAGTCCTAGCATTTTCTATCAGAATCCTCCCTATGGACTTCCTTCCAATGGGCAAAGCCCAAACATGCATTTTTCAACAGGATGTCCCCACTTATAGCATTTTCCACAAAAAGTTTCTACCCTCTCATCAATCCGGATGACCTCCATGTTTCCTACTGGATGTTCCACAACTTTAATCTTCTTCTTCTGTCTGTTGGGACAATTCCTCGCGATATGTCCCAGCCCTTTACAATGATAGCAAATGGTTGACTCGTTGACCGGTTCCATTGGTTTCTGCTTCACCTTCCTCACTTCAGGACAATGGTTAAGGAAATGTCCCATCTTATGACACTTAAAGCATAATATCTCAGCGCGAAATCGTTGGAATGTACCCTTTAATTCCTTCCTAGTTTTACCACACTTAGCTGCGTAATGACCCTTATTGAAGCATCTATAGCAAGTGACATTATCATAAGGTCCTGGTCTATTTCTTTCCTTAATCTGATTTTCATACTCCTGAATTGCTATTTCCCGTTCCTTACGTTGAGCTGCTCTTCGTTCCCTACGCCTTGCCTTCCATTCATCACTCTTAGCCATTTCTCTGAAAGACTAAATTCTAGAGGGACTTCCTAACCTATAAATTAGACTTAATTAGAAGAATTCAATTCTTATATATCAATTTACTTACATGGTTATACCTTAAGTTTAAACCACCGTTTAATTCCAAACAAAGTTTTCAAACAGCTTCTTATTTTAAAATAAGATTACTTTCAAAAATATTTTGAAACTTTTTTCCCCAAATTCAAGATTTAATTTCAGTTTGAATCCATTTCAAACTTACCTTTATTTAATTTCAATTTGGATGTATTTATATTACCTCGTAATTTAATTCCAATAATTTTTAACAACCAATTACCTTAACATTTATTAGTAAGAAATATTGCTTTATATATATCAAAATATATTCTTATAAAATCATTTAAAATCTTTATATAAGAAAATATCAAGTACGCACTCATATATATACACACTCAACTCATTCTAGGGTACTATTGACCCTATCCTTATGAGTACGCCTACCAAAGCCAAGGTTCTCGCTTAACCTGGCTCTGATACCAAGTGTAACGACCCGAAATTTCCGATCCCGAAAATTCCAGATAGTTAGGAAAAGAAGAAAGAGATAGAAGAAGAAGAAACATAAACATAACACAGATTCTCACATTCGCAACGGATTAAAATATAATATCAAATAAAATAACAGTTATACAAGGAAAAACTATATCAGTTAATTTACATCAATATATCAGAGTTACAACAATACACAACACTGGACAGTTAAAATAACTTGTCCCAGATAAATAACAATATATCACAGCGGAATACACTCCATACGTTCCTACCATCCAGCTCGTCTCCTGAGCTCCAAAACGTCCTAACCTGGAAATCTGTAATACTCGGTCTAACTCGAGCATTACATCAAAGTAACACCCGAGTCAGGCTGGAAACCAGCGTAAGTAAACCCATCTATCTTGAAATTCAAAAGCATAAAACTTACTTAAAACCCGGGGTAACTCGTACTTCACTACAAGTACATTACTTGTTACGCTAATCACTTATTTCACAAATCAACCTCTAAGTACCCCTACTTAGTTTACAATGGTCCAGTTTACTTAAATTATTCCATTCCAGCCTATTGATTTCACATATCAAATCTATACAGAATTATTGTAGATTTCAAATCGAAGTGGTTTCGGGTATTTTCTAATACCCGACCTCGGTCTCTTCGAATCCAATATTATCTTAACCCAAATTATACAAATGAATACAATTCAAATTTTAAATACAGGATGTTACCTTTACATAATAATTCATCATCAGTAGAGACACACATTATCATAGTTTACTAAACATATCATATCACATAGCATCACAAATCACGTATCAGAGGTATTAATTAATCTAAAACCTACAATATCATTCAATCATTCACAAGCAAGATTAATTAGTCACACCATTCCTAATTAATTTAAAATAAATAAATTAATTACTTTAATCACTTTTAATCCTGCTTACTTAACATTAATTAATTTCAAACCATTAATTAGTCATTCCTTAATTATCCCCTTTTAATTACATTAAGTAATTAGCCTTTAATTAATTACACCAATTAATTAACCTTCACCCATTCACATAAAATTACATTTATTCTTAATTAATTACTCAAATTAATTATCCTATAATTACTTACATTGATTAATTTATCCTTTAATTAATCACAATTATTAATTAACTAACCCTTAATTGATTTCCTAAATTAACCTATCCTTTAATTAATTATACTAAGTAATTAATCCTTAATTACTTCCATTTAGTAATTTCCCTTAATTATTAATTATCTTATCATTTATTCCAATATATTAACTTAACCTTAATTTAATTACTTTAAGTAATTTATCTGTTAAATTACTTCCATTAAGAAATTATCAATTTCTTACTCATTCATCAAACAAATTGAATTCCATAACTTTTGTCTTTTAGTTAAAATTCGGTAAAATGTTTATTCTTTAAATTTTAAAAACTTGTTAACTTTAAACCTGAAATCAACCAACAAGCTTGAGCCAATTCCAAACCTGAAACTTTGAAAACAACTATATTTTTTTTAAACTTTTACTTCTTTTACTTATAAAACTAGTATAAAATTTATTTGGGAAACTAACTTAACCAGCCCACCAACCCGAGCCTAAACTTCAAATACTTGGAGCAAAACTCGAGCACAACTTCACATGTACTCGAGCAAAACTTCTACCTGCTCCCTCTTTTCCCCTTTCTTCTCCTCCTTCTCAATATAACAGGCACAACCAAAGCCATCAAAGATACACCGTGCAATGTGCACAAGTCGTAGGAGACCCTCCGCCGTACTTCGTCGATGCTCTCAAGTCGCCATTGTTTCCCTCGATCCATCAAGCTACCCACAAAGCTCGAAATCCAAACAAATCGAAAACGAGGAATTCAAACGAACCTAGTAACAAATCGACCATCCAAAAGTCAACCGCAACACCACCTCGCTCCGTTTCTCGCCACCAGAAACCACCCAGAGACACGTCGTTGTCCCCTCCATCATTCCCCCCCGGACCGCACACTCGAATTCTCACCACAACGCTGCTAGGACCCAAAGCCCACCACGACTCAAAACAAATAGGAAACCCTGCTGAGACTTCCCCTCGCTACCACGTCGATCGGAAAAATGTGGCACCATTTTCCCGAGTCCACCACACACAATCTCCCTCTGACCCCAACCCCGAGGCCACCCTTCCACGTGATCGCCGGAAATCACCAAAAGACCCAAATTCGATCAACATTCAATTTCTCCCAAAAGACCTTCTTAAAAATCCTCATTTTCTTTTTAAAAATCATAGTTTTCAAAAAGAAATCAGATTATATGCATGAAACCTATAATTATTGAAATCGAATTTTTGATATAATTTAGTTTTTTTTACTGTAATTTACCTCCCAGAGGAAAACTACCTACACATCTTTCTTGAAACTATTTTTAAATCAAAAACCTTGTTATTTCAAACATACTTTGTTCATACTTCATGACTTATAGATGACTAGGTGGAAAGGAATTAAATTTTGATCTTATTTGAAGCCTGTAAATGAAGAACAGAGCAGATATATTTGTTCACAGACATGCACACCATATCAACAAATATATATAAACATGCATTCAAATTTATATTCATATAAACACTTATCACAACTTACTTCAAGTATTTACTGCATGCTTCAAGATTTTAAACAGATTTAAACTATAAAAAGGTTAGTTTACTCACCTGCTTTGAACAGAGAAAACTGGGAGGTTTTGAAATCTGGAAATGTTTTAAAAACTGGAAATTGATCTTGCTTTTTAAACTGAAATGAAGTTGTTTTGATTGCTTGATGATCTTTGAAACTAGAAATCTTTGTTGAGTTTAGTTTTTAGGTGGTTAATTTTTTTTATGAACGAACTGGAACTAAAAGATGTTCATATATAGAAAGAAAACGTGGTACAGGTACACAATTTATTTTTCTTTTATTTGGTCAGAGATATTTCTTGTTTGGAGGCTGAAATGATTTTTGTAAGGTTGAGAAATGACTTAATTTGTACTAGAATTGATAACATACTTATCCTATGTTCATAGATATGTTTTTTATATAGTTTAACTTATGTTGTATACACATGAGAATCACTTATATTTATATATTTCTAAAATTATCTTAAGTGTTTACCTTATATTTTTACATAACCATATAATTTACTTTATATATATTTATTTCTATGTCCATTTTAAGCTTAAACTATCACCACTTAATTTATTCATATATTTTGTTATACTTATATTTAATATTGATAAGATTTTATTTTATTTCAAGCATTATTATTACATCTATATATATATATATATATATATATTCTTTACTTATATGTATAGTTATATACATATCTATTTATGGATATTTTTATATTGAATTTAAAAGAAAGAATTTAAAAACATAAAGTGATTTTTGAAATCATATCGAATTATTTCCAAAATATAGAAAAGGATTTTTATAAATGGATTTTGAATAGTATTATTCGAAAGTTGGAAAAATTTATTTAAAACGGAATTTTAGATGGTTTGGAAGAGATAAAGGAATTTATTTAAAAAAAGTGATAAATTTGTTTGAAATCCAATTAACAATTGATTTGGTATTTGAAAATAAATCTTTGGGAAATCGATATGAAAATTTATTTGGTGTTTGAATGAAAATTGATTTTTGTGTTGAGAATAAATTTGGAAATCAATTTGTAAAATGATTTGGGATTTGAAATAAACTTAGAAATCAATTTGTAATTGATTTGGGGTTGAAATAAATTTAGAAATCAATTTGTAATTGATTTGGTGTTTGAAAGTGAATATTTGGAAAACAATTTGAAAATCGTGTATAAGTGAATAATTGGGAATTTAGATTCAAAAATGGAATTTATAAAGGAAAGGGAAATTTGTTTTAAAAATAAATATTGATTTATTTTTAAAGTGTGGAAATAAATTACAGATTTGGGATGTAAATTTGAAATAAATCGATAAGGATTTATTTAATTGGTTTAAATGGACCATTTTGTGATGAAGTGTGAAAATGTGATTTGAAATTTGTTTTCAAAGTGATGAAGTGTGGAAAATATATATCTTGTGAAGAAATTTTGAAATTTAATAATTTGGGAAAATTATTTAAATTGGTTGATTGTTGTGAATGTTGTTGATAGTTAAATAACCGAATATCAATATTTGCCTTTGAAATGGCACTTGATTTTTTTTAAAACAAACGCTCATTATTCGGTTAAGCCGGGAGAGGACTTTGTGCCATATAACCCATTCTGAATAGTGATACGTCGTGAATGGATAACATTTGAAGACCGGTGTGAAGTCCGGGTATTTTCAAAAATGAAAGGACAACCTGTCGAATGTCTCTGCACCGAGTTGCTCCGGTATAGAGATTTATATCACTCTTCTTGTGATGGGAAGTCCGGACGTGATTAGTGAATACCCGGATTGCAAGGACTATCATATATACTTTCATTCAAGCACACAATCAACACAATCAATAATTAACTATTTAAAATTAAACAAAACCCTTTGTTTGAGTGAGAAGATCTCACCTTTGATTTTATTTTGCAATCCAATCCGTACCAGTCATTTCTTCACGATTTTGACCTTGTTTAAATATTTATACAATTTATTAATATTCGAGGTGATCCAATAATTCATTTTCATTAAATAAAATTTTATTAACTAATGATTTAATTTTAATCAAGGAATTACATTCTAAACTAATTTCCTTTTTAAATAATTTTCTCGGTAACTAAAATAATTTAGATAAGTTAATTAAAAAATTCATCACCTTAATAAATTATTTTAACATAACTAAATGAATAAAAATATATATGGATGCTTATTTACTTTTTTTTTTTGAAACTACCTATACTAAAATAAAAATCAAATCTTTATATAACTTTAAGCATTAAAAATACAACTTCCAAAAATCTTTCTGTATATATATATTTTTATATAAACTGCATTTAAGTATTAATAACCCATACAGATTTTAAATCTATTTTTTTATATAAAATTCTTCAACATTTTAAAATTTTAGCATATATACCAATACACAATTTACTGAAATAAATAAAAATATACCTTACTGTCGATTAAAACCCTAGCCCACAGCCACCACTCAGAAATGTATTCACGATCGACCTGAAACGCGACCACAACCCCACGAATCACCACTGTACAAGGATGCGTTCAGACGCTGAAGCCTCCACCAACGATCGTGCTCCCCTACTTCGAACAGCGACACTGCTATGCTTCTCCTCCCCTCGATCGAATACCACCATCGCACAACTCGACCTCGCCGATTCCTACGAGCCATGCTCACGCGTACAGGCCCTGACCTAGACCCAAATCCTTTGTGCACTCGAACAACTTCACCACGTTGCGACCCATTGTTGCGAGCTTCGATCGACCACCGCATCATCGTGAGTCGCGGCCAGTTGCACTCGCATTCTCGATGAACGAGAACGAATCTCGTATTGACTGATTTGATTTTGAATTCGCGAACGGGACTGAAGAATTGAGGGGAAAAGCCTCGCATTTTATTTGAATTGAATTCGCCCCTCTATTTGGAAAGGAGGAATGAGATTTCAGTTTGAACTGCTCGCCATTGTTTTGATTTTTTTTTCGAACGATAATGATATTCTTTTGAGTACGCGTGAGATTTGTAAAGCAATAAGGAGACAAGAGTACGTGATTTTGAACGTGAGAAGATGGGTTACGTGAAAAATTCACCTAGCTACAGTGATTTGGATGTGATAGAAAAACAACTGATATGAATTATATTGACCAATCCAAAAATACATATATTTTGAATTCAAATTCAAATTGTCTCGGGAATCACAACTCAAAATATCGACTTCCTATCGAAGCGTGCCGCTAGGCGTTCATAATGTTATACGCCTATTCCGAACGCAATGGAAAAGGTTCCGAGTCTAAATTCGATCGTATGGAGAAGATAGCTTTTTGGACCAGTTATAATATTAAATTTTCCATTTAATTTCAGCGCGTTTGCTTATCGTACAGCCAAACGATCACTCCAAACATTACGAAAATTGAAATTCGATAATAATACAATATTATGGATCCAATGGAACTGGTTTCGTCGAATTCCGAGAATGTGCCCCGGAACGCTATTTTTAAATATCGAATTAAACGATAAATTTCAAAACTGAAGAAAACAGTTCCAAATCCAATTCTGAAAGTTCCAATACCTTCAGTATTATCAATATGAATTTTCCAAGCCTTCAAATCATTTTTAATCACCTTAAAACTTAAGATTCAAATTTTTACCCAGATTTAACGATTAAATTCAAAAATTAAATCGCCAAATTCATTCTGATATCTCGAATTTCAACTTGAACTATCATTCGAATATTTAAACTCAATTAAATATTCACATTTCAAATGTCAAAAATTCAGGGTCGTTACAGGCACGCATTGAAATCTTAAATTATTAATTGCCACTTTTATGTTGAAAGTGAAAGGACATAAGAAACAAAAGGGCACAAACGGTTCCAACACGGCTATCTATTTCGCAGATTCCGCCGTGCACCGGGCATCCAAATTGACGATCGAATATACTGTGGAGATCAGCACTATAAGACGATCAAAACGGTATACAGATCTCAGTGATACGACTGAACTATCAAAAGTCGATATTCAGTACCGAAAATGCTGCAAATTTGCCGAGAATAAGATAGTCAGAGCAATAGCAGTCCAAATTTGACGAAACAAAATATGAAGTCTCACTCAGAAGATGGTTTACAAATTTATTGTATAAAATATTCAGGTTTGAAAAACATTTTATTATCATCAATATTAACTGATTTGAATTGAAATAAAATTTTAAACAATAAAATAAAATTGCATACCAGTTGCTATGTTAAATTAGATGCATTTCAAACATCAAATTTTTATTTCAAAATTCAATTATTTAAAATTTCACAAAATTACCAGTTAAATTACATTATAAAACCAGTTAAAATTTACGGGTCGTTACAATAAATGTGTAACATACCTAATTGATGAATAGATAAGGATTGAGAATAAATTGATTGGCTGAATTAATGACATAATTGACATTAATGAGAATGTATAACAAAGGAAATTATTATGGATGTACGTTTGGAAAATTAAGATGGATTGATTGCTAACAAATGCAAATATTTAAAATAAAGATCTAATGAGATTTATAAAATGGGAAACAATTTGTAAAGTCAATTAAGAGGGAGAGTGTAATCTCCAAAAGTGTAATTTATACACACAAACAACAAAAATGGAAATTCTGCAATGCAATCAATTAATGGGAATAATTAATGAACGCTGACTTATTTTCTGACGTGGTTTTTGATATTTTTGCATTCTATTGGTCCAGTGATGTGTATGAGCTAGAGTGGATAATCATGAGGTGTTCGGATGATCATGATTTAACCTAGGAAAATCTAATGGGTTATATGCACTTACACTATCTATAAATAAACCATCTAACCTAAAACCTAATCTTTTATTCAACCGTCGCAATAAGTTTACAGAAAAATTTATGTGTATTCTTCTTCCTCCTTTTCTCCACTAAATAAATAATTCTCTTCCAAATCAAATTAAAAATATGTATACGAGTTATTTGAAGAATTCTGAAGAATTTAAAAAGAGGAAGATATGAAGAAGAAAAGCTTTTCAAATTTATACAAGCTCAAGTGCCAGGTGAGTGGGAATTAATATGAAATAGAAAAATAAAGTAGTTTAATTTTAGTTCTTTTCTAGCACGATAATATGAATTAATTTCTGTTAATAATTGAGGTTTGATGCAAATTATTGTAACATCTTCTTCTACCACTTCTCAATTCTAATTCATGTTTGGTTTAAAATATGAAACGTATAAATTGCTTATTCACGTTTTATGGCATATGTGAGATTGGTTTAATTAAATTGAATTAGAATTGTTATTCGATTTTTAATGGCATAACTGGTTAGCTGGGCAAATTTAAAATATGTTCATTGAAAATAATTAGAAATTTGGTTGGTATAATTACATAATTCTGAATATGGTTATGGAACAAAATTGGGAATTTTAATTGGTATATGTGTTTATTCCATATGCGGCCTTAAACGTAAAAAGTAGAATTTTGTGTAATTAAATGGTTTTTGGCTATTGGATAAAAACTTTGTACAGATTAAATCTCTAAAAGGAGAACGTAAATTAGGGTGAAAAAAAATGTAACTTAAATACACCCTAAAGGCTAGTGTAAATCTATAACAAAATGGTATAAAAATTACAGACAAACCATACGGACTGAACGAACGTGAAATTGAAACACCATTTATGTAAGAAAAAGGAAAATTGTGAAATAACCAAATCGGATGTAAAAATGTCCTAAAGCAGATTAATGGAAATAAATAGTATGTAACTGTAATGGTAAAATTAATTAATCTGGAAGTGATTTGGTAGGCAGACCCTGTAAAGGTCTGGATAGGTGTTTCATGCAGTTAAGACCAAAATATAGTTTTGGCTGTACATACTAGGAGCGGCAAGTAGGTTCGCAAGGATGTTTGTTACCTTTCAAAGGTTGCTAGTATGTAGGAAAGATAGTATCCGCAATCATAGGCTTCTTCAAGCAGATCGACGCGGACGGAACATGACAAGTGTGTTTCGACGTAGGCTTCTTTAGGCAGATCATTAGAGGATTTTGCACAGCCGACCCAGCTGCGGATGCTATTTCGGAGGACCGACACTTTAGATAGGGGCAAGTCCACGTTGGCGATCGAGGAGACGGGAGAATAGGAGTCCTGCGAGGTTCTTTTAGTCAGTGCCTGTCAGACGCAAGAGGCATTTAATCACAGTGCACGGGTGAAGAGCATGACTTTCACGCTGTAGCATGTGGATAGACAGTCACAATGCACGGGTGAAGAGCATGACTTTAATGCTGTAGCACGTGGATAGGTAAGGATAGCAGGTCCGATAGGCCGATTGGCGTTTAGTACTACTGCATGATTAACTTCCCTAGAGTGACCATGGACTTTGGCTTCTTAGGAACTATATCTTAGAAAGAATCAGTACGTTATATTATTCACCCTCTGCGATATTTGGGGAAGACCTAGACTTAAACTATTTTATTCTTCTACTTCGTATTATTTCTCATTCACCAGACTTTATGTCCGATGCATTCCTATTTTTCCTATTTTCCCAATCACAGGAAGACAGTTTAGCAACTATGGGGATTTAGTAAAAAGGCAAGTTTCACTCCTAGGTTCAACACTGTTAGGGAAAGTAGCCTAATCCAGGTTAGTAACCATATGTTGAATACTTTATCATTATTCCACTATGATATTTTATAAACATTACTCTGACTTGCCTTTGTTACTTGCAGGATACCAAACCAATAATTCATGATTTAGTGGACTTGGATTTTTGGTTCATCGAAAATTTAAGCCTACCGGGGTGCGGGTTGTTACATTTGGTATCAAAGCTTAGGTTAACAGATCCTAAGAATTAGGAAGTATGAGTGAATTTATTTGCAAAATAAATATACTTAAATCCAATTAATCCCAATTATAGATTTGTAACATATGAAAAGTCCATGGAAAGATAGAAAATTTGTACTTGAGTTCTAGTTGGGCCGTAGTAGCCCAAGGATGTTCAGTCCCCATTTTTATTTTCGATGGAATATGTACAATAGGTCCATTTATTGGAAAAGAATTAGAATCCATATGTTATGCAAGTAGGAAAATTCCTTAGAGAAAGAGGATTTAGGTGGTGGGAAAAAGGATTTCCAAGATTAGGAATAGGACATTCCTAAGGAAGAAAGTAAAGGTCCACTTTAAGTTTAAATATTAAAGAGGAAAATTTTTGAGATTAAAATGTTGAAATATATTTGAAAAAGTAAATAATGAGTTTTGGAAAAGTGGTATGGTTTTTGTACCATAAAGATTTTTATTTGAAGAAAAATTCTTTTTGTAAGATTATAGAGCATAAGTAGCTTGCTAGTTCCTTTATAAAACAAAAGGAATTTAAATTTAAGTTAATTGGAAGCCAGAAATTTCAGTAAAGGAAATTTTGTAAAACTCTATTCTTATGAAAGGGATAAAAAGAGCAATATAGCTTGGAAATATTTTTACATGAAAATTATTTTTATAGGTGAACAAAATAAATGGTAGAAATTGGGAATAGAGTACATGTTTTAAAAAGGGAGACGTAGAACCTGAAATTTAGTTAATTAACTGCATTGGTATTGTAGTTAGGTAGGGATTTGACATACTTTAATTTATTGGAATGAAAGGAGTAATGATATAATTATCTACGAATCAACCAAGCTATAAATAAACATGTTTTGTTGAAACTATAAGGAATATGCAGAAAAAAAATCTTTGTAATTTCACACAAACATAAATCCTCCTTTAAAGGATTCATAGAAGATTTTTAATGGTTTCTGTAGCATTTCCAATATATTAAAGTATAAAAATCTTTAAGTATAATTAAAAGTGTAGTAATTGGAATAAATGTTAGTAAGTGTAGTAGGAAAAAGTCAAGGAACTCTTGAGAGATTCGTTGTTCTTATCTACTCCAGTTTTTGTAATATGAAAATTATGAAAGAACATTTTGAAAAAAAATAAGGTATGTCTTTGGAATAAATGGTTTAGTGAAAATAAATAATTTTTTGAAAAAGAAAAACTTAATGAAAAAGTTTAATCAAAGATTCCAATTTTTAGAAATTTATAAAGGTCTTTAAAAGGAAAAGCATGTTAAATTCTAAACTTAGAATTATTGGTATTCCCATCTAGGTTTTGGGGATAATTCAAATTCAAACACCATAAGAGTGTAAGGTAAAGATATCAAGTATTTATCGATTTAATAAGAAGTTTTAAGTAACACTTTAAAGGAAAGAATTTTGGGATTTCGAAAGGAAGAAATAAATGCCAAACCAAGTTTTAAGAAATGGAGTAGATAGGAAATGGAGCCTAGGGTTGAGGATTCTCTAGTACTAAGACACGTATTGAGAGAACGTACTTGAAAAAATGATTTTTAAGGAGTCTTTCAAAATGTTTTCAAAAACGAGTTTTGAAAGTATATATTTATATATATGTATATAGATAAAAAATTTGTTAAAAGTAGTTTTAAAGGTTTTATCTATATATGTCGGAATTCCTTTTATTCGTGCCTACCCTATCTATGGGTAAGTGAATTAGAACAAGTTTTAGGAGATAGGATGGACCTCCTTGTTATTTCTTGTAGAAATGCTAATGTTTGTTTCTTATATAAGCTAGTAGTAGCAGAGAAATTTTGGGCATGAAAGTAAATCAAGGAGATTAGCCCAGTGCGACCTTTAGGAGATGGATAAGTTGGAAATAAATATGACGAAAAGGCTTTGCGACCACAAGGAAATTTGTGCATTTTTAGTATTGATGCATAAAAGTGGGCTTAAGCTATTAGGTTTTCTATTATCTAGTCTGATTTAAATGGTAAATAAGTGAAAGTGTTTTCTCAAAATAAAAACAGTGGAAATCTTATATTTAAAAGAGAAAGGAAAATGATATGAAATTTGTCAAATAAATTTTATGGAAATTGTGTAAAAAGAAATTGTTATAGGTTATTTTCGATAACCATCGTAGAACTTTTTAAGCACATTGTTATATTCACCCTTAATGTGTATTTTGCTTTTAGTGGAAGCAGTGGGTGTCTGATATTTTAGTTCAATAAAATAATCATACAAACCACTTAAATTTCGTTAAAAAGAAAATTTGAAAGAATTTGACAAAAATAGGAGGATAGCTATTTTTATCAATAATTGTTTAACATTTATTTTACACATTGTTGCACTTATCTCCAATGTGTATTTTACTTTTAAAATAGAAATTTTGAGGAAAAAAAAGAATTTAAAAAGTCTATAAAGCACTACTTCTGAACTTTTTTTTGAAATAAATAATATTTGGAAATATATGGGTAAATGCTAGTAAGTTAAAAATTTAAAAGAGAATTTAGCAGTTTTAAAACTTTCTTGCTTTGTGAAATTTGAAAATAGGAAGATTTTAAAATCTTAGGCAACTTACTAGTTGTATGGAAATGGTAAAAATCAGAAGATGAACTAAACTATAAAAGAAATGAAAAAGCAGATTTTATAGTTTTAAAGACTAATTCGCTTTGAGAAATTTATGATCTTTGTTGAAAGGACGAAGTAAAAATGTTTAGATATTCACTTAGAAAGGGAAGAAATAAATTTGGAGTTAGATAAATAGGATTAAGTAGCCCACTAGGATAAGGTTGACTATAGAGTTTGAAAAACAAATGGAAGGGTATGAAAAAATTTTGGTGGTCGGTTTGTGTTCCATTTCTGATATTTCAGTACACACCTTGTTTGATTCAGGAGCATATCATTCCTTTATCTCTAGTTCTCTTATTGAGGGACTTCATTTAGATGTTTCCATCATTTCTGATCCAATAGTAGTCTCAAACCCAGTTGGAGGATCGGCTTACTTGTCGATGCTTTCCGAAGTTTGAAAATTTTGATTCTTGGAGTAGAGTTTGACTGTGAGGTATTCGTTCTTGGTTTCTCTGGTTTGGTATTATTTTAGGTATGGACTGGTTGTCGATGTATAGGGTGATCTTAGATTGTGACAGAAGGCTTGTTAGGTATGTGCAGTGGGCGTACCTTGGAGGTTACATGTGATCCGCGAGGGTTTGTTATGCTTGGCTACCTTTATTCTTTAGACGTATCGCTCGATGATCTTAGTTCGTTCCAGTTGTTTCTTTGTACCATGATGTTTTTGAGGAGGTTACTGGCCTTCCTCCATGGAGGGAGGTTGATTTTAGGATATATTGTGTTGATAATGCTCGGCCTGTTATTCTACCGGTTCAGGATATAGCCCCGAAGGAGAGGATTAGGATTTCATATCTACATCTTTTATTGGTAAGTTTTCCTTTGAACATCCTATCTTCGATCTTTTCCTAATTAGGATCCTTCGATAGATCTTTTTAGTTGACACTTTGTGTTGGTAGGGATATTTGTAAACATGCCATTAGGACATGTTATGTTTGATGGTTGCTTGTGGTTGCAAGTGGATGCCAATGTTTGCAAATGGATGCATTGCATGCACTAGATAGATATTTATTAGGATAATCGGCCAACTAGGTACACATACCTACATATGCGTACTTGTTATCCATTGCATTTGCACATGGTTGTATATATATGTGTGTGTACATATAAATGGATGTTGCATATGGATGGTGCATTTGGGTGAATGATTGAAATATACATATAGAATTATCAATTATACTAGGGTAATTGAATACATTTGGTTGCATGGCATAAGCATACTTGCATTACAGGAGGTCAACTGAATCAGTAGACCGACTACCTTTTCGCATGAGGTAAGTTCATATGCATTTCACTTTGCATAAATCATAAATTGCATTAGTTAAAAATAAGGACAATGGTAGAAATGGATGATGGATGAGTAGATGGATGTAGTTTTTGGGTGATGGTTGCTATTTACATTCTTCCATCTTTGGAGATTTCGGGGACGAAATCCTTTAAGGGGGGAGAATGTAACAACCCGATATTTCAGGGGAAAAATAATTAAATAGGAATTAAAATAGAAGAAGTTATTATTAAAATAAAATTTAAAGAACACATGTAAATTAAAGTACACCTCACGTTTTTACACTAATTAATTAATGGAAATATAATTAATAAACTTAGACAACTGTGAAAAATGGACATTTTGCAAATATTGGAATTTGGTCATGAAACTTATACCATTGTGTTCATTGCAATTTTTTGATTAATTTTCATATATAATCTTTTCCAAATGGAGTTCAAACAAAGAAGTTATGACTGTTTGAAGTTTTGGCATCAGAAACAATTACATGTATGAATTGGTAACTTACATTAATTATAATTGATTGATTGATTGATTACTGATGTGTGTTAAATTACATATGTACACGGTCAACAATGAGTCAGTAGAATTGTTAAAAAGGGAAACATATTATATACACAAAGTTTGGAATTATTTCAACAGCTTACATGTTTATGCGCACATTTAAACGTTTGAATTTGATTATTGAAATTAATTGGAAAAATAATATTGTATTAATATATATATATATATATGTATGTATTATGTATGTATGTATCAGGAGAGAAATGGTAAAAAGATTTATTTACAATAAATGCACATTATTAGTAATTAATGTATGTTATAATTGAAATTAACATGCGTTACAACATTTACTAATGTACATTAATTGGAAATTAACATAGATTGTAAACATGTAAGATGAGGAAACTAAATTTGTTTATAAAATATATATTCTTGAAGTTTAAATCTTTAATGTTTATAAACAGAAGATTTAGAAAGGAGGATAATACACTAACAATAAATGTTGTGATGGGCAAGAATTAATGGGGAATGGTTAAAATTAGTAAGCAATCAATTAAGAAAATTAACTATGAATGAATAAAATTAACCAAAGGATTGATTAGTTTAAATTGTATATGTATATATACTTATATCCTAATTAATTGTACACATTCAATAGTGAAAATAAATGTGTAACATACCCAATTGATGAATATATAAGGATTGGGAATAAATTGATTGGCTGAATTAATGACATAATTGACATTAATGAGAATGTATAACAAAGGAAATAATTATGGATGTAAATTTGACAAATTAAGATGGATTGATTGCTAACAAATGCAAATATTTAAAATAAAGATATAATGAGATTTATAAAATGGGAAACAATTTGTAAAGTCAATTAAGAGGGAGAGTATAATCTCTCAAAAAGTGTAATGTATACACATAAACAACAAAAATGGAAATTCTGTAATGCAATCAATTAATGGGAATAATTAATGAACACTGATTTATTTTTTGATGTGGCGGTTTTCTATTGGACTGAGTGACGTGGTTTTTGATTTCCTAGCGTTCTATTGGTCCAGTGACGTGTGAGCTAGAGTGGATAACCCTGAGGTGTTCGGATGAAAATGATTTAACCTAGGAAAAT
This sequence comes from Allium fistulosum, assembly GCA_030737815.1. Lineage (NCBI taxonomy): Eukaryota > Viridiplantae > Streptophyta > Magnoliopsida > Asparagales > Amaryllidaceae > Allium > Allium fistulosum. Next base: position 894,402,735 of record CM060907.1, on the reverse strand, counting down.
CTAATGGATTATATGCACTCACACTATCTATAAATAAACCATCTAACCTAAACCTAATCTTTTATTCAGCCGTCGTCACAAGTCTACAAAAAATTTGTGTTTATTCTTCTTCCTCCTTTTCTCCACTAAATAAATAATTCTCTTCCAATTCAAATTTAAAATATATATACGACTTATTTGAAGAATTTTGAAGAATTTAAAAAGAGGAAGAAAAGAAGAAGAAAAGCTTTTCAAATTTATACAAGCTCAAGTGCCAGATGAGTGGAAATTAATATGAAATAGAAAAATAAAGCAGTTTAATTGTAGTTCTTTTCTGGAACAATAATATGAATTAATTTCTGTTAATAATTGAGGTTTGATGCAAATTATTGTAACTTCTTCTTCTACCACAGCTCAATTCTAATTCATGTCTGGTTTAAAATATGGAACATATAAATTGCTTATTCACGTTTTATGGCATAAATGAGATTGGATTAATTAAATTGAATTAGAATTGTTATTCAATTTTTAATGGCATAACAAGTTAGTTGGATAAATTCAGAATATGTTCTTTGAATAAAATTGGAAATTTGGTTGGTATAATTACATAATTCTGAATATGGTTATGGAACAAAATTGGTGATTTTAATTGGTATATGTGTTTATTCCATATGCGGCCTAAAACATAAAAAGTGGAATTTTGTTTAATTAAATGGTTTGTAGCTATTGGATAAAAACTTTGCACATATTAAATCTCTAAAAGGAGAACATAACTTAGGGTGGAAAAAATGTAAATTAAATGGACCCTAAAGGCTAGTGTAAATCTGTAACAAAATGGTATAAAAATTACAAACAAACCATACGGGCTGAACGGGCATGAAATTGAAACACCATTTATGTAAGAAAAAGGGAAATTGTGAAATAATCAAATCGGATGTAAAAATGGCCTAAAGCAAATTAATGGAAATAAACAGTATTCAAACTATAATGGTAAAATTAATTAATCTTGAAGCGATTTGGTAGGCAGATCTTATAAAGGTCTGGATAGGTATTTCATGCAGTTAAGATCAAAATATAGTTTTAGCTGTACATACTAGGAGCGGGAAAGTAGGTTTGCAAGGATGTTTGTTACCTTTCATAGGTTGCTAGTGCGTAGGATAGATAGCATCCGCAATCGTAGGCTTTCTCAGGAAGATCGATGCGGATGGAACATGACAAGTATGCTCCGACATAGGCTTCTTTAGGCAGATCATTGGAGGATTTTGCGCAGCCGACCCAGCGGCGGGCGCTCTTTCGGAAGACCGACACTTTGGATAGGGGCAAGTTCATTTGGTGACTGAGGAGACAGAAGGATAGGAGTCCAGTTTGGCGGAGCCTGAGCGCAACTTTGGAGTCCTGCGAGGTTGTTTGAGTCGGCGCCTGTCAGACGTAAGAGGCATTTAATCATAGTGCACGGGTGAAGAGCATGACTTTCACACTGTAGCATGTGGATATACAGTCACAGTGCATGGGTAAAGAGCATGACTTTTACGCTGTATGTGATATCCTGGAATTTCAAGCAATTTAAATGTGATAATCTCCTTTATAAATTATTTAAAATTGGTAAATTTGTTGTTTTCAAACAAGAATAATAATATGATGTTTTTAAATACAAATATAAATAGATTTTTAATAGAATTATTGTTTGCAAATTTAATTTATGTGTGTTTAAATATATATATGTTTGAGTTGATTTTAAATTGGATTTTTAAATTGCATTTGAATTTGGATTTAAACTTGAATTTAAAGGATATATATATCTTTAAAATATTTTCGATAAAATATATGGATAAGGTTTTTATTTAAATAAGATTTGTTTTATATTGTTTTTCCTAAAAGAATTTCATTTATATAAATTTGGGAAGTATTTATTAAATAAGATATGTATTTATCTAATTAGGAAATTAATTTAAAAGCTTTTAAAATCATTTAAAAATAATATAAAAATGAATTAGGACAAGTGTTAAGTTCTAAACCTCTTAAGTAACATGTGTTAACATAATAAACAATGGTAGAGACAAGTGTCATTCCTTTTATTTTTATTTTTTTTCTAATTTTAATAAATCCTAATTTACATTATATAAACAAACATCTACCTTCTTCATTTCTTTTCCTATCTTCACAATTTCTAAAAGAAAAGAAAACAAATCGATTCCTATAAAGAAAATCTCAGATCAAAACTTAAAACCCTGTAATTCATTTCCAAACCTGAAACTAAAATCCTGTTCTAAAGCAAATGTCACAACTTCATCTATATTCATCTTCAACCTGAATTAAAGCATGCAGTAAGACCAACCCAATATTACATCAAAAATCAAAAGCAAGAAGACATTAGCAACTCAATCTTTCAGCAAGCAACATTCAAGCTTTTGAACAGCATGGGCAAAGGCATTTTAAAAGCATCAAACAACTCAAGTCTTAAAAGCATTCAAGCAGAATTGCAAATGATGTTCAAAAAGGGTTTTTCAAACTAAAAGCTCTGCTCTGCATATTTAAAATCTGTGAGTAAACTTTTTAATTTGGTTTAAACTAAAATGCATGTGATAGTATTGATTTGCATTGAATCCTTTAGCTCGAATTTATCTGAAATTGAAGTGAGTATGTCTGTATATGTTAATATCTGGTTCTCTGTTGTTCTGTCTGTGACTTTTTGCTTTCAGAAATCCAAATCTCCCAATCAAACAAATATTAGACTTTGTTATATAAATAAGATTTGTTTGTTAATGTATAATGAAGATTTTAAAAATAGTTTCAAGATTTTTAAAGCAACAGATAATGTTAAGAAGGAAAATAGCAGAGAAATGCATATTTATGATAAAAATCAACCATCTTAATTTTGGATTTGGATAACATAATTGTGTTCGTAGTAGGGAACCATGAATTAAGATGGTATCGTCTCGATTTTTAGATAAGTATTCGATGTGCATTTCTAGGATGATCGGAATTGGCACTTCAGCCAAATTCCGGCAAATGAAGAGGAACTGGGCATTGGGCTTGGGTCTGGAGGAGGAGGGTAAGCAGGCGATCAGAGGAAAAATAGTTGCTTGATTTTTAGGAGACCGGAGTAGGTATGCGAAGGCGAAGTAGGGTTTAGTACGCTGTGTTTGTCGTTGATATTCAAATGGGTTTCGTGACAACGTGATGTGATCGGAGGCGATCGCGAGGCTTGCGGTAGAAGTTGGATGTCGAAACGTGAATTGCGGTGAAGGTGGAAGAACTTCTCGAGGCTGGGATCATCGGAGACGAGTGATTTCTGGTGATGTTTGTTTCTAGGTGGTGGGTTTTTCTATCGTTTTCGTTTCTCGATCAATTCAAGGGATTTGGACGATGGTGTTTGATCGCGTGTATCACCGGTGAGATGTAGGGATGGACGTCGATGGTCGGAGTACCGTGGTTCATCGGTGCACGTGCACGAGCACGTTTGAGTGCATCTGGAAGTTGGATTTGGAGAAGAAGCATTTGCTCGGGTTTTCATTCGGGGATAATAGAGTTTTACTCGAAGCAGGAAGCGTGGGTTTTGTCTCGCGTTTGCTTCGGGAATTCTAGGGGTTTGCTTGAGATTTTGTTGAGCAGATTTTAGTTGTTCTGGGTTTTAAAATTTAACTACATTTCTAAGTTTTTAAAAGCAAGTTCTTCTCTAAATAAATGTAAATCAAGTTTCAAGAGTATTTAATTGAATATATTTCCAAATTTAAAATGTTTAAAGTTGTTGATTTCAAAAGTAATTAACTAAATTAATTAATGAGATAATTAAAGGTTAATTACTATTGTAATTAAGAATAATTACCTAATGGGGTAGTTAGTGGATAGTTAATGAACTAGGAGATGAATCATTAACTAGAGATTAAGTGATTAATTGATTTTAAGTTAATTAATTTGTCTAATTAATTAAAAATAATCATTTATAAATTTATTAAGTATAATTACTTAGAGAAGTAATTAATGAATAATTACTTAATGTAATTAAGTAAAAAGGGAAATAATGTATGGAAGTGATTAAGGATTAATTCCTTGGTGTAATTAATTAAAGGGTTAGTTAATATAATTAATTAAGGGTTAGTTAATTAAATAAAGAATAACCAATTAATTAAAGGGTTAAGGTTAATTAATAATGTGATTAATTACTTATTGAGGTAATAAATTAAAAGAGTAACTAATTAATGAAGTAATTAGAAGATCATTAATTAATTAATGGAAATAATTAAAGATAATTATTGAATGGTTGAGGATAATTAATCTATAATTAAGGTTTAATTACTTAATGTAATTAAAAAGTAATTAATCAAGAATGATTAATAAAAAGGGATAATTAATGAATAATTACTTATTGTAATTAAGGGATAATTAATCAAGGAAGATTAGTTAAGATCTAGAGATTAAGTGATTAATTAATTAGAATTAATGTTAAGTAAGATGGATTAAGGTAATCTAAGTAATTAAAGGTTAGTAATTAAATTAATTTGAGATTAATTAAATTAATTAAGAATAAATCAACTTGTTATGGATGGTTGAATAATATTGGGTTACTTGGATTGATTTTATCTCTGATGGGTAATTGTGATGCTATGTGATATGATATGTTCGGGTTGAACTGTGATAATATGGATTATCTATCTGTAATGGAATTGCTAGTGTGAATATGTTACTCTGAATATAAATTGATTTGTTTTCACTTAAACAACTTGGATTTAAGATGACATTGGTTTTGAAGAGACCGGGGTCGGGTATCAATAAATACCCGAAACCACTTCGATTTGAAATCTTCTATAACTCTTTATAAATTTATATGTAATATCAATAGGCCGGTTTGGGATAATATGGACCATTTAAAACTAAGTTGGATACTTAGATATTGTTTTGTGAAAAATAAGTGATGACTATATAAGTTGTTTACGTATAGTAAGTACGAGTTACCCCGAGTTTTAAATAAGTTCTATGAATTGGAATTTCTTGTTAGATGAGTTTACTCACGCTGGTTTCCAGCCTGACCCGGGTGTTACTTTGATGTAATGCTCGGGTCAGACTGAGTATTACAGATTTTCAGGTAAGGACGTTCTGGAGTTCAGGAGACAAGCTGGATGGCAGGAACGTATGGAGTGATATCCATTGTATATATTATTGTTGATTATCTGAGACATGTTTTCAAATTGTCCTGTGTTGTGTAATAGTGCAACTCTGATATATAAATGTATAAGTGTATTGCTACAGTTCTTTTGTAATATTGTTATTTATGGGATGTTATATTTTGATCCGCTGCGAATGTGAGGTTTCTGTGTTTTGGTATTTCTGTTTTCTTCTTCTATCTCTTTTCTTTTTCTTCTAACTATTTGGAAATTTCGGGTTCGAAATTTCCGGGTCGTTACATTTGGTATCAGAGCTAAAGGTTAAGCGAGAACCTTGGCTCTGTTGGGATTACTCGTTAAGGATAGGGTCAATGGTACCCTAGAACGAGTTGAGTGTATATATATATATGAGAGCATAATTGTTATTTTCTTATATAAGGATTTTAAATGATTTTATATAAGAATATATTTTGATATAAAATGATATTTCTTTCTAATAAATATCAAGGTAATTGGTTGTTAAATTATTGAATTAAATATAAATGATAATGGTAATACAACCAAATTGAAATTAAATGAAGATAAGTTTGAAATGGATTCAAACTGAAATTAAAATCTTGAATATATAGAAGTATTATTAGAATAAAGATAAAAATGAATTGGTTTCCAGATATGATAATCTTGGTTATTATCATAAATGGTTGTTGTGTTTAATAATGGAATGTTTTAGGGAAGTAAAACATTTAGGCAAGTAAGACTTGTAAATTCTAGTGGGTTTTAAATTGTGAAGTTTTAAATCCAGAAAACTTGAAATTATTTTTGAATTTAAAACCAGAGATGGTTTAAAAATTTAAGGTATAACTTGGTGTGTAAAGAAAATGTATATATAAGGATATACATAATATCAAAGATAATTTGAAATAACTCTTAGTGTTGAGTTTTAAATTGGAATGTGATATGAAAACCCAAAGTGATAAGTTTTTGAATTTAAGTGGGAAAGTTTATTAATATAAAGTTTAAATTTGAAATGGGAATTCAAATTGGATAAGTTGACTGGATTAAATTGAATTTAACTTGGAAAGTTAAATGGTTGATTTTAAATGGGAGTTATGAGTGATCTCAAAATGGGTTTGAGATCTGGGAATTGAAAATGGATAATAAATTAGAATCTGAAATTTAATTATTTTTGAATCCTTATTTGAACTTTATAATAGGTTAAGTAAAGATAATTTTAAAATGAAATTTTGAAATTTGAATTCAAAATTAAATGGTTTAAAGATATAAGTTGTTAAATTAAAAATAAAGGTTGATTTGATTTAAAAATAAGGGTTAATTTGATTTAAAGGATTAAATCAACATTTAAAAAATTTAACTCGAATTTATATAATTCAAGATGGTTTTAAGTTAAGATTTAAATAGAATTAGTTCAAATTAAATTTGATTTGAATTAATTAGAATGGGGATTGAAAATATATAAGTTTTAAAATTCAAATGGTAAATTAGAATTGAAATGATTTGAAATTGAAGTGGATTCAATTTGAATTTAGTCAAAATTAATTTGAATAATTTGAAATAGTAATTAAAGTTGAATAAGATTAAAAATCAAATGGAATTTGATTTAAATTTGGAAAGGAATTAAGGTTAATTCAACTTGAATTGGGATTAAATCAATTTCAATGGAAATTGAAGTATTGAGTCAATTTAAATGAAATTGGAATTTAAATTGAATTGATGGGAAATTAATTGGAAATGGAAATTGAGAAATTAAACAGTTTGACTCTGGATTATTTTCAAAATAAATTGTTTTAATACAAATATATTTTTCCAAACCATTTACTATACAATCTTTCTTCTTAAACCCCAAACTATCATATACTTATTTTACAATTATTTTAGAACTATTTAACTATTTTGAAATTGTCTTATAAACTAATTACTATTTTTCAGTTATTTATATCTAATCACTATTTTAAAAACTATTTTGCAATCATCTAACTATTTTATACCTACTTAACTATTTTACAGCTATTTTACAAACTAATAACTATTTTTCAACTACTTATCTATTTTAAATTTTTTTTTTTCAAGCTATTTTTAAATTTAAATTGGTCAGAGTTCAAACTGTTTGTAATTGAAGTAATAACTCAATGGTAAATGGAAGCAATTGAGAATAAGAGAATAGAATTAAAGGAAATGTGGATAGAAAGGAGAAATTGATTTAGCTAATAATCAATAAAGATAAATACGAAGGATGTACGTATATTATTCTATTCGCATAGTGATTTGATCCAGATTCGAACACAGAATTTCGAGATAGTATTATCGATCCGAGTTGGGATTTTTCGCTCAATTTTCGACGGCAAACCTGGATATGGATTTTTGATTGGTTCTGGATATTCTCTATCATAGCTACGACTATGCAAGGAGAATGACGGATTCTGGTCAAGAAACCAGATCTGAGTCCGCACTAGGAAGTCGGGTGGACGATACTAGTTCGGAAGTGAAATTTTGTGATCGATTGAGCGATCAGACTGATATTGCGTATGGATGATATGTGTACATCGTACGGGTTTGAATGAAATTGATATTGAAGTTGTGGATAAGGATTGTAAAATGATCTTTGAAATGAAAAGTATATTTGTGAAATAAAATGGAATTGGATATTTCTTTGGTTGAAATTTACTTTATGGAAGTAAGTAAATGGTAAATAACTTTATAAAGAAATCAAACTTGAATATTTGATTTGGCAATAGATAAAGTTATATTTTATAATATGATAAACTCCCCTTATTGAATCTAGCCAGAATAAAAGGGTTTTTGGAAATATTTGAAGTATAAAAAGAGGTTTTATACAAGTTTGAAGTGATCCAAAGATTTTTAAAAGTATATATATCTATATATATAAAGAGGATCTTATGAGAATGATTTTGAAAAGGTTTTGGGAACCTATATAATTTGGAAAAGGCTTTTGATTTTTGGGAAATCAATTTTGGATTTTGAAAAGCCTAGTTTGAGAATTATCGATTTTGGTAATCGATTTTGTGTAAAGGAGATTTTGATAAATCATAAAGGGTATGATTTGAAGATACTATAAGTATATAGTATAAAGTGTTTTGAGAATAGCTCTGGGAAAAAAGGCGCTTCCTTGAAATGAACTTCTCAGGAGTGCCACTGGGTGGTACTGCCTTGAACCCCATGGGGGGATTCTAAAGTTGATCCTGTGAGGAGTCCGGACAAACTAGTTCCTGAGGATTATTTGTGTAGCGAAAGTCGAGGGGCTGGTGCCCACAGAGGCATTTGGGTTATGCTGTGACGACAGTTTAACTCGATGTCACTGCGATCTACTGCAGACCATAGCGAAAGTCATGTGTGCCGCTGAGAGCCAACTGTCTACGTTTGATTTTATATCAGTAGACCATGACACTATGGTAACATAGCGAAAGTCGTTTGTGCCGCTGAGAGCCAACAGTCTGCGTTTGATTTTATATCGGTAGACTACGACCTATGTGGGAGAAGTTTCATTATTTGGCAGCGAAATTCGGTGGCGCTGATGCCTACAGTTATATGGGTTTGTGCTGTGATAGCAACGTAAGGCCCGGGTATAACAGCGATCTGTAGCGGGTTCCATGGCGTAATCGAGGAGCGCGGAGACCTACAGTTATCTGTGGATTTTGCCGGGACGACAACGTAACCATCGAGTTAACTGCGACCATGGATGGGAGTGATGATTTCCAGAGCATTCTCACCAAAGATATTTCCTCTATTTTCAAAACTGTTTTCTATATTTTCAATAAATTATTTTCCAAGTATTTCCACTTGGTGTTGAAAACGGGTCTGCTAAGTACTTATAGATTTTCAGTCTTACGCTTGATCAACGTATGACCGAATTTCTGTAAAAACGAGGATGGACTTGTTGAAACATCGAGTTATAAAAAGTATTTTTTTATAAAAACTATTTTGATAATATTATATAGATTTTTAAAATGTTTTGAAATTTTTTTTTAAATAAAAGAGTTAAGAATTTAGATGTCTAAGGAATAATTTAACTGATAATCAACATTGTAATAAAATTCTTGCTTCGTTCCTTTTCGAGGACGAAAAGATTCTAAGGGGGGAGGAATGTGATATCCTGGAATTTCAAGCAATTTAAATGTGATAATCTCCTTTATAAATTATTTAAAATTGGTAAATTTGTTGTTTTCAAACAAGAATAATAATATGATGTTTTTAAATACAAATATAAATAGATTTTTAATAGAATTATTGTTTGCAAATTTAATTTATGTGTGTTTAAATATATATATGTTTGAGTTGATTTTAAATTGGATTTTTAAATTGCATTTGAATTTGGATTTAAACTTGAATTTAAAGGATATATATATCTTTAAAATATTTTCGATAAAGTATATGGATAAGGTTTTTATTTAAATAAGATTTGTTTTATATTGTTTTTCCTAAAAGAATTTCATTTATATAAATTTGGGAAGTATTTATTAAATAAGATATGTATTTATCTAATTAGGAAATTAATTTAAAAGCTTTTAAAATCATTTAAAAATAATATAAAAATGAATTAGGACAAGTGTTAAGTTCTAAACCTCTTAAGTAACATGTGTTAACATAATAAACAATGGTAGAGACAAGTGTCATTCCTTTTATTTTTATTTTTTTCTAATTTTAATAAATCCTAATTTACATTATATAAACAAACATCTACCTTCTTCATTTCTTTTCCTATCTTCACAATTTCTAAAAGAAAAGAAAACAAATCGATTCCTATAAAGAAAATCTCAGATCAAAACTTAAAACCCTGTAATTCATTTCCAAACCTGAAACTAAAATCCTGTTCTAAAGCAAATGTCACAACTTCATCTATATTCATCTTCAACCTGAATTAAAGCATGCAGTAAGACCAACCCAATATTACATCAAAAATCAAAAGCAAGAAGACATTAGCAACTCAATCTTTCAGCAAGCAACATTCAAGCTTTTGAACAGCATGGGCAAAGGCATTTTAAAAGCATCAAACAACTCAAGTCTTAAAAGCATTCAAGCAGAATTGCAAATGATGTTCAAAAAGGGTTTTTCAAACTAAAAGCTCTGCTCTGCATATTTAAAATCTGTGAGTAAACTTTTTAATTTGGTTTAAACTAAAATGCATGTGATAGTATTGATTTGCATTGAATCCTTTAGCTCGAATTTATCTGAAATTGAAGTGAGTATGTCTGTATATGTTAATATCTGGTTCTCTGTTGTTCTGTCTGTGACTTTTTGCTTTCAGAAATCCAAATCTCCCAATCAAACAAATATTAGACTTTGTTATATAAATAAGATTTGTTTGTTAATGTATAATGAAGATTTTAAAAATAGTTTCAAGATTTTTAAAGCAACAGATAATGTTAAGAAGGAAAATAGCAGAGAAATGCATATTTATGATAAAAATCAACCATCTTAATTTTGGATTTGGATAACATAATTGTGTTCGTAGTAGGGAACCATGAATTAAGATGGTATCGTCTCGATTTTTAGATAAGTATTCGATGTGCATTTCTGGGATGATCGGAATTGGCACTTCAGCCAAATTCCGGCAAATGAAGAGGAACTGGGCATTGGGCTTGGGTCTGGAGGAGGAGGGTAAGCAGGCGATCAGAGGAAAAATAGTTGCTTGATTTTTAGGAGACCGGAGTAGGTATGCGAAGGCGAAGTAGGGTTTAGTACGCTGTGTTTGTCGTTGATATTCAAATGGGTTTCGTGACAACGTGATGTGATCGGAGGCGATCGCGAGGCTTGCGGTAGAAGCTGGATGTCGAAACGTGAATTGCGGTGAAGGTGGAAGAACTTCTCGAGGCTGGGATCATCGGAGACGAGTGATTTCTGGTGATGTTTGTTTCCAGGTGGTGGGTTTTTCTATCGTTTTCGTTTCTCGATCAATTCAAGGGATTTGGACGATGGTGTTTGATCGCGTGTATCACCGGTGAGATGTAGGGATGGACGTCGATGGTCGGAGTACCGTGGTTCATCGGTGCACGTGCACGAGCACGTTTGAGTGCATCTGGAAGTTGGATTTGGAGAAGAAGCATTTGCTCGGGTTTTCATTCGGGGATAATAGAGTTTTACTCGAAGCAGGAAGCGTGGGTTTTGTCTCGCGTTTGCTTTGGGAATTCTAGGGGTTTGCTCGAGATTTTGTTGAGCAGATTTTAGTTGTTCTGGGTTTTAAAATTTAACTACATTTCTAAGTTTTTAAAAGCAAGTTCTTCTCTAAATAAATGTAAATCAAGTTTCAAGAGTATTTAACTGAATATATTTCCAAATTTAAAATGTTTAAAGTTGTTGATTTCAAAAGTAATTAACTAAATTAATTAATGAGATAATTAAAGGTTAATTACTATTGTAATTAAGAATAATTACCTAATGGGGTAGTTAGTGGATAGTTAATGAACTAGGAGATGAATCATTAACTAGAGATTAAGTGATTAATTGATTTTAAGTTAATTAATTTGTCTAATTAATTAAAAATAATCATTTATAAATTTATTAAGTATAATTACTTAGAGAAGTAATTAATGAATAATTACTTAATGTAATTAAGTAAAAAGGGAAATAATGTATGGAAGTGATTAAGGATTAATTCCTTGGTGTAATTAATTAAAGGGTTAGTTAATATAATTAATTAAGGGTTAGTTAATTAAATAAAGAATAACCAATTAATTAAAGGGTTAAGGTTAATTAATAATGTGATTAATTACTTATTGAGGTAATAAATTAAAAGAGTAACTAATTAATGAAGTAATTAGAAGATCATTAATTAATTAATGGAAATAATTAAAGATAATTATTGAATGGTTGAGGATAATTAATCTATAATTAAGGTTTAATTACTTAATGTAATTAAAAAGTAATTAATCAAGAATGATTAATAAAAAGGGATAATTAATGAATAATTACTTATTGTAATTAAGGGATAATTAATCAAGGAAGATTAGTTAAGATCTAGAGATTAAGTGATTAATTAATTAGAATTAATGTTAAGTAAGATGGATTAAGGTAATCTAAGTAATTAAAGGTTAGTAATTAAATTAATTTGAGATTAATTAAATTAATTAAGAATAAATCAACTTGTTATGGATGGTTGAATAATATTGGGTTACTTGGATTGATTTTATCTCTGATGGGTAATTGTGATGCTATGTGATATGATATGTTCGGGTTGAACTGTGATAATATGGATTATCTATCTGTAATGGAATTGCTAGTGTGAATATGTTACTCTGAATATAAATTGATTTGTTTTCACTTAATCAACTTGGATTTAAGATGACATTGGTTTCGAAGAGACCGGGGTCGGGTATCAATAAATACCCGAAACCACTTCGATTTGAAATCTTCTATAACTCTTTATAAATTTATATGTAATATCAATAGGCCGGTTTGGGATAATATGGACCATTTAAAACTAAGTTGGATACTTAGATATTGTTTTGTGAAAAATAAGTGATGACTATATAAGTTGTTTACGTATAGTAAGTACGAGTTACCCCGGGTTTTAAATAAGTTCTATGAATTGGAATTTCTTGTTAGATGAGTTTACTCACGCTGGTTTCCAGCCTGACCCGGGTGTTACTTTGATGTAATGCTCGGGTCAGACCGAGTATTACAGATTTTCAGGTAAGGACGTTCTGGAGTTCAGGAGACAAGCTGGATGGCAGGAACGTATGGAGTGATATCCGTTGTATATATTATTGTTGATTATCTGAGACATGTTTTCAAATTGTCCTGTGTTGTGTAATAGTGCAACTCTGATATATAAATGTATAAGTGTATTGCTACAGTTCTTTTGTAATATTGTTATTTATGGGATATTATATTTTGATCCGCTGCGAATGTGAGGTTTCTATGTTTTGGTATTTCTGTTTTCTTCTTCTATCTCTTTTCTTTTTCTTCTAACTATTTGGAAATTTCGGGTTCGAAATTTCCGGGTCGTTACACTGTAGCACATGGATAGGTTAGGACAGTAGCTCCGATAGGCCGATTGACGTTTTGTACTACTGCTTGGTTGACTTCCCTAGAGTGACCATGGACTTTGGCTTCTTAGGAACTGTATCTAAGAAGGATTCACTGCATTATATTATTCATCCTCTGCGATATCTGGGGAAGACCTGGAATTAAACTATTTTATTCTTTTTGCTTCATTTTATTTCTCATTCACCAGACTTTATGTCTGACCCATTCCTATTTTCCTATTTTTCCAAAATCACAGAAAGATAGTTTACCAACTATGGGGATTTAGTAAAAAAGGAAAGTTTCACTCCTTGGTTCAACACTGTTAGGGAAAGTAGCCTAATCCTAGTTAGTAACCATATGTTGAATACTTTATCATTATTTCACTGTGAGATTTTATAAACATTACTCTGAATTGCCTTTGTTATTTGCAGGATACCAAACCAGCAATTCGTGCTTTAGTGGACTTGGATTTTTGGTTCATCGAAAATTTAAGCCTACTGGGGTGCGGGTTGTTACAGTTCCCTACCGTTGAAGTTGATAATGACGATGTTAACATGGAAGAGGAACCAAGTGTTGGAGCGAAAAAAATATATGATTTGTAGAATATGTAACCAGGAAAGATACAAACCAAGAAAAAGAAGGGAAAAAAGTTCCATACAAGCGTATGCATTACTTACTTATCACTCCTAGACTTCAATGGTTATATGCATCATCTATAACAGCGCATCATATGAGATGACACAATGTGAGACCACAGGAAGAAGGTACATTAACACACCCAGCTGATGGAGAAGCATGGAAGCATTTTGATAAGAAATATCCCGCTTTCGCAACGGATAGACGTAACGTTAGGCTTGGTTTATGTACAGATGGATTTTCACCATTTTCCCAGCTTGGTTCTAAATATTCATCTTGGCCTATATTCGTTACACCATACAATCTATGTTCGTGGATATGTATGAAAACTCCATATATGTTTCTCACAATTGTCGTTCCTGGCCCAGATGATCCGACATAGGGAATCGATGTTTACTTACAACCATTAATTGAAGAGTTGAAGACATTGTGGTACGAAGGAGTTGAAACATACGACGTATCAAAAAACATTTCAGATGTTTGCTTCTTTGTTGTGGACTATTAGCAATTTTCCTGCATATGCAATGCTTTCGGGTTGGAGTATGGTCGGTCGTTTAGCGTGTCCTTATTGTATGGAAGAAACATGAGCATTTTCTTTATCAAATGGGAAGAAAATTTCATGGTTTGATTGTCACCGATGTTTTCTCCATATTAATCATCCTTATAGAAGAGATAAAAAAACTTCACAGCTATTAGACATGAGACTTTGCGACCACCAACAATTTGGTCAAGCAAAGATATATATGAAGTTGTAAAGGATTATCCAAAGATACATGAAACCAGAAAACAAACTTAAATTCAAGGAAAATCGACGATTCATAATTGGTGCAAACAAAGTATATTTTGGGAGTTTCCTTATTGGAAAAATCTCCTAATCCGTCATAACATTGACGTGATGCATAACGAGAAAAATGTATTTGATAATCTATTTAATACAATTTTGAATGTTAAGGGCAATACTAAGGATGATTTGAAATCAAGACGTGATATAGAAGAAATTTGTAACCGTCTTGAGCTTCATATCAAGCCAAATGACACTAAAAAACCTAAAGCATGTTATGAGTTAGACAACAACCAAGTTAAAGTACTATTAAAATGGGTGGAAGGATTAGGATTTCCTGATGGGATTTCCTCTAATCTTTGTAGATGTGTCGACTATAAGAACTGGAGACTAAGTGGAATGAAAAGCCATGATTGTCATATAATGATGGAAAATTTGTTGCCCGTCGCTTCCAGAGAACCGTTGCCAGGAAAAGTTTGGAAGGTTGTAACGGAACTTAGTTTGTTTTATAAGGAGCTTTGTTCAACTACGTTAAAAGTTGTTCGTCTACGTAAATTTGAGGAAGGAAATACCTGTACTGCTCTGCAAATTGGATAAAATATTTCCTCCAGGTTACTTTAATGTAATGGAGTATTTACTTGTTCATCTTCCATATGAAGCACGTCTTTGAGGTCCTGTGCAATATGGATGGATGTAGCCATTCGAGAGGTAAGGTATTAATATCGAGTATGGTAAATATTATTTTAATTACATATATATTAGTTATTTTTGAATTGAAATATTTTCTATTAGATACTTAAATCATTTAAAGAAAAAAATGAGACAAAAAGCTCAAGTTAAAGTTTCAATTGGCAAATCATATATCGAAGAAGAAGCTTCGTTCTTTTTTCTCAATATTTCAGTGACCATGTGAACTTATCATTTGAAAGTGCTACGCGTAATGATGAAGCCGTTGAACACGGTTGTTCTTCTGAGGCAATATTTTCTATTTTTAGACAACATGGTCGACCTGTTGGAAAATGCGTGGAAGTAGGTTAGACGATAGAGATTACCATGTAGCACACACATATATTCTTCTTAATTGTAGTGAAGTAGCACCATTTATTAGGTAATATTAAATTACAAGTGTGGATATATTTATTTAATTTAATACTATACATGTACATTAATTATAATGCAATATATTATCTATGTTTGCAGTGTTTATGAATCACAACTTCCAAGCGACAATATAAGCAAAGATTTCGCTACTTGGTTTTCGAACTATGTTTATGATTCGATAAATTGTATGGTCGATGAAGGATTAAAACATCTAGCAATGGGACCAAAAAGAAAAGTTAAGACATATTCAATATTCTTTGTTAATGGATATAAATTCAACACCAAAGAATATGGTGCTGAAAAATTAACTAACAACACTGGTGTATTTGTTAAAGGTGTTGATGATCCAAATGATCATATAAATGTTTTTTATGGCGTGTTAACCCAGGTTTTGCAATTGACATATTTCACTAGACCTGCGGAGTAAGTTTGTTTTAGAACCAACTGGTTCAGCAATGTTCCAGGTTCTGAAGTTATCATGCATCCAAATTATAATCTTATAGAAAAAAACATACCTCGCATTATCAGAAGTACGATCCTTTTGTACTAGCCAAACAAGCCCTACAAGTTTATTATACCCATTATCCATCTCTAAAAAGAGATAAAGCAGACTGGCCGGCTGTTTTTAAAACAAAGGCAAGATTTACGTTTGATGGAAAGAATATTCCATACGAACAAGCCTATCAAGCATGGAAAATGTTGAAATAACAATAACGGACGATCACATGGATTTTGGACCTCTAAATGATGAATCAAATGTATTAGTAGAAACATTTGAAACTACAGAGGAAAACGATATAGAGTACGAAACTGAGTCCGAATCAGAAAACGACGAGGACTGATTGCTAATATATAATTTAATATAAGGTAATTTATGCGATTATTCATGTTACATTTTTCTCATAAATTATGATATCTTTTCTCATAATTATTAAGAATTATATGTTCTGATAGAATAAATTGATATATACGTGACAGGTATTATGCCTTTTTTTCTAAGGTGCTCTTCCTACTCTGATTCCTCCTCTTCTTCTCGAAGAGGGAATAGAGGTGATGACGGTGGCCCTTTAGAGCCAGCAGCATGACTAGTAATGTATTTACAGCCCAAAGCCGATGGATCGTGAATATTAAAATTAGTAGTATAGCATTAGAAATATTTTGTGTACGATATATATAATAGTCTGAAGCTATGTTTCAATTTTAACACATGGGATTTGAGCTAAAGCCATTGAGAGTGGTTCTTAGTATTTCCAAGCAGGCGTATATGAGTAGGATAACTGGTTGTTGGCCCCGATAGAGTAAGATCCCTGACCCGATCAGAGAGAGCATCTGGCAGGACTTTTTGGTGAGTTTAAATTTACATATTTAAAAATTACCATTTTATAATTTGTTGACAATTTAAAAATGTAAAGCTTATATTTAATTTTCTCAATGTGCGGAGTTCCGTAAATCTGTAGGAAGCAGAAATTTCCCTTGTGCAGCGCCACTGGAATTCTAAGATAGCGAAGAATTATCGGGACATGAAGTTGGGCCTAAGGAGAGCTGTGAAGAAACCGAAATGGATGGGTGCCAGTGTATGGGATGCTTGGTTTGCCTGGTGCAACAACGATGAGTTCAATGTAATTAATCTATCATATATATCTCATTACTTTGTTTTACAGCTATTAAATATATTGTTCAATTATTTAAATTTTAGGCGGAGTCAGGGAGGAACTCTGCGAATAGAAATAAGAAACCAGTAACATATCATGTGGTTCTAAGTCATTCCAGCATCATCATGAGGATTTGGTAAATTTATTAATTGCGATTATAAACAGTTATTACATTTATATAGGTTAAGAGTTAAGTTATTAATTAACAGTTAATATAAACAGTATACATTATTTAATGCAGGAAAGAGCGGGTCGACGTTCGGTCTCATACATGGAAGTATTTGCTCATACCCATGCCATAAAGCAAACATATGCGTGGGAAGATGAGGATAAGGCGACGGTTGCATATGTATGCATATTTCGAATTTTAAGTTATTAATATTGATTAGTTTAAGTAATTAGCTTTGAAGAATTAAAATAATGTTGTGTTAATTTCAACTGTAATTTTTTTAGCATTGCAGGAAAAGTTTCAAAAGGCACGGGCACAAATGCTAGAAGGATCAGATCGCAATGAATTCGCCCATGAGGAGGAAGACGCTATTTTTGACTCCATCATGGATCCGACGCAGCAAAATCGGCGTTTTGATTATGGAAACCAAGCTGTAATTTATAAAAGCTACACAATTGTTATAAAAGTCGTTGAAATGTTCTATAACAGTTTTTTCTATTCGCAGGCTAGGGCATCTCAACAAGCGTACCAAAAAGAGCAGGACAAAGTCGAGGTAAAAGAGTTGAGAGTCATGGTCGAGCAGCTGTAGGAGCAGGACCGTCTACGCGCTATACAGATGGAGCAGTTGAATCAACGCTTGGCAGAGTATGTGCAACAACATGGTTCATTTCCTTCATCGTCTAGTGCTTCCAGAGGCGAGGATGACTCTTGATAGGTATGCTTTTTTGTGTTTGTGTTTGGTGTATATGTTGACTTGGAGTTGGTGAGGATGATTTATTGTTGGTATAATATGTGATGTTGGTTGTTATATATATATATCTGAATTATCTGTGTGGAACGGAGTTGAGAAGTATATTGATATATATGTAGATTTGGTGGAAGTCGAATAGGTGCAGAAATAAAAAAATAAACCCAGATTTCTGGTGGCTACCGATGTCTATTGATGGCTTATGGGGTTTACAATCTTCCGACAACTATCAGTGGCTACCGATGGATTATTGGTTACGAGTGGATCCACGTGTACCTAGTTGATCGTCGAAGGCCGTCGCTAATTTCCATTAGAAGCCATCGAAAATACGTCGAAAGATTGTCGTCGCCGCCGTCGAAATTTGACAAAAACCGTGTACGCTATTCTGATGGCTATACCGTCGGCTTTCGAGGGCTCCCGACGGCTATTTTCTATCAGAATAGCCCTGTGTTCTTATACTGGTAAGGAATACGAGTTATTGGGTTTGGGCCTTAGTAACTTATTCCCCTACTTAAGTCGTTCCAGTGAAAATGTAAATTGTTTTCTTTTATTAACAAGGCCAACCAAAATTGCTTAAATTGCCCTTGGTCCATCCAACTAACCTTTTAAATGTCCCATACTTAATTAATTAAATTTTTATTAGGCAATTTTTCTAATTAAATTACTTTATTAATTTAACTAAAAATGTCTTTATATTATTAATTAATTTAGTTCAATTTAATTTAAATTAATTTTCCATATTATGGACTTTTCAAAATATAGAGTGTTGCAGATCCCATAAGCTATCAAAGAATTCTCAAAAGTTTAACGAAGGTATTATCAAAAGATGAGATACTTTAGCCATCGGATGGTGGCTCCTTGAAACTATTGTAAGATGAGATGTATGTGTTGTCGCATGATGACTTCTCAAAGCATCGATGGACAAAGTATATGAGCCACTTCGTGATGGCTTCTCAAAGCTATCGAAGCATGAAATATATGAGCCATCGCATGATGACTTCTCAAAGCTATCGAAGGATGAAATATATGAGCCACTGTATGATGACTTCCTAAAGTTGTCGAAGGATGGGATAATTGAGCTATTGCATAATGACTTCTTGAGCTGTCAAAAACGAGGTATTTAAGCTGTCGAGTGGTGACTTCAGAAGCTATTAAAGGTTGAATATTCAACCTGTCGAGTGATGGTTTCTACAGCCATCGAAGATTGAGATATCTACGCTATGGAATAATGAGTTCTAAAGCCATCAAAGATTAAGGTATTCAAGCTGTCGAGTGATGATTTTTAGAGCCATCGAAGGTTGAGGTATCCAAGCTATCGAATGCTGACTTCTAAAGCCTTTGAAGGATGAGGTATTCATGTAGATGACTTAAAGCTTTTGTAAGATGAGATAACTAAACTATCACAAATGACTTTTTGAGCTATTGAAGGTAGAAGTGATCGAACTATCACACGTTAAGTTGATAAGAAATACGTCCTAAGTTAATATTTTCAATTGTTGCTATCATTTATGAACACAAAAGCTCTTGCCACGGCAATGAATCTCAACTATCCATCCATTTCAAATGACACATGTCAAAAATCCAAGGGCTAGAGTTTTCTATAAATATGATGTATCCCTACTAGAAAGGAGATAATTCCAAATTGGTCCTCTTCCTTATTTTCATTTAAATTTTTGCGTATTAAAGAGAGGTTGATTTAGTCCATCAATGGCCAAATTATCCCTAAAGCTTTTGTTAATTTACATTTTAGAACTCTAATAATATATTAATTACATGATGACTCCACATAAGCCCGATTCTAGTATGCTTGACTAAGAATCTCATCTTACTTATGTACATTTTACTTCTCAAAACTAAGGAACTTTAAGTGGGGTTCGATTTTGACCTAACATTTAGTGGTGCTTTCATTGGGAGTTGAACTAAAGGAAAAAACCTTATAGCAACCATTCCAACGAAATGGGAAGATCTATTGAGAACCTGAATGTAGAAGTCCAAGATGAAGTAGCCCACTGCACAAATCTTATAGAGAATATAACTCCATAATTTAACATAAAGAACGTTGAGGTTGGATAAACATCGACACCAAAGGAAACATTAAAGGAAGAGAATGATATCTAGGCCATGAAGTGATAACTACAAATAATGTACGAATTAATTAAACCACTAATCTCTCAAAAATCTTCAAAAACGTCACAAGGTGAAAGGAGCAGAAGGCGAAGAAGAAGTTGATCCCTATGTGGGAAAGTTGGGGAACCCAATTTAAGAAGCAAAGACATTGAGAAAATACATTAAAACCACAAAGAAGGAAGGAGAATTATCTAATACAAAAGCCAAATAGGAATTCAAAATCACCACCTGTACAATCTATTAGTTCTATTTCGCAAAAGGAATATAAGCGAAAATGAAAGAATTATGACAACGACGAGGCATATTTGAGAGACATGGCTAATAAGATGGAGAGAGACATAACAAAATTAAAGGGGAAAAAGATGATGGATTTAAGAGTGAACAACAAATTAAGAGGAGCACCATTCACAGAGGAAATCATGGTAGTACCACCACTATCTTATGTCAAGATTCCATCAATCAGGTATAATGGTACAACTGATCCAGATGATCATTTAATGACATTTGAAATTTACATGGACTTATATGATGCTCCAGGGGAAGTAAAATACATATTATTTCCAATCTCATTCGTTAGAGCGGTAGCAAAATGGTATCGGTGCTATCGAGAGAAGACAATTTACTTGTAAGAGGAATTTTCTTATGAATTTTTAGCCCAATTCTACACCTCGAAAAAACCAACTATTGACGCTAGTTTGTTATCTAATATAAAGCAAAAGCCGGGTGAAATATTGATGGATTACTTGAAACGATTCAATGCTGAAGCAAATAAAGCAGGAAGAGTGAGTGACCGTGAAAACTTAATGGCAGTAAAGTTTTGTTTGATTGAGAACACTCCGTTTTGGAAAGAGTCATATATGGATGTAAGGTTCTGCAAGACTTTAATTTCCAATTAGAAAAATTTATTCGAATGGACGTGACTTTTCACAACAAAAGATGCCAAAGAGAAATAGGAAATTTTGCAACCCAACCAAAAAAGCAAGATGGGACGAATTCATCAATTTTGTTGATCTAAACCAACCCATCTCAACATTTATGTCATTACTAAAGATGAACTTGATTACCCTACCTCATTCAAGTTGAGAACAAATCGTAAACCGAACAAAAGGGGAGACTATTGTACTTTTCATAATGTAAGTAGACAAAAGACTGATGAGGGCAGAGTTTTAGTTGGAATTATTCAAAATAGGATTACAAAAAGAGTACTTAAAGAGTTTGTTAAGAGTTACCAAAAACCTCAAAAAACTACCAGTTAATAACACTAACATCTTAAAAAAATTGAGCTGTCTTAACACTTGTCACAGCCAATTAATCGTATTGATGTAATCCACGGAGGACCACATATCATAGACATGAGTAAATTGGTACGGAACTGATATATAAAAGAAGCCAAGGAATGCATCTACTCAATAAGTGAGGAGCCACCTCTAAAATATTTCAAAAGTTCCACTTAAATTCCAGATTTAGTGATAACACCAAGGGAATTTAGGGGAATGAGGCACCCTCACAATCACCCACTTATGATAACCGCCCAAATTGGTCTCTCGCATGTCTCAAAAATCTTGTTTGATATATTTAGCGCTGTGAATGTCATTTTCAAAAGTGCTTCGACTAAATGAGAATTCCGAAAGAAAAAATCGAGCTAAGTTTGGAACTAATCTTTGGATTCAACAACAAGGGCTTTACACTAATCAACTAAATAAGACTGTTTGTCCAAATTGGAACCCCACCCTACTTAAGGATGTTTGATACTTTTTTCATGCTGATGAATCAACCACCCTGCTACAACGCCTCCATTGGGCGACCTACGCTTGATGAAATTAATGCTTTTGTCTCACCAAAACATTTAGTATTGAAGTTCATATGCAAAGTTAGATGGGAAACTGTCCATGGAGAATAATTCAGTTCACGTGAAATGCATTTTGTAATGCTTGAATAATATAATAAAGAAGGAAAATCTTGTTTTGGACCCATGTTAAATAAATACAATCAAACTAAAACTTTCAAGCCCTTGCATATCAGTCCCTAATAACTGATATCTAAGGCAACCAGACATAAATTTGAGACTTTATAAGATATAATGCCGGATAAGATTCTAGAGATGGGTGGGAGAACGCACAAGATTCAACAAAAATGGTAAAGGTAGGAAAGAAGATGGACCAAAGTATGAAAGAAAAACTAGTTTCATTCCTACAATCGAACAAAGACATCATTGCATGGACTCATGCTGTATGGAAGGCATTGACTCAATAATAATGTGCCATGTGCATAATATTGATCCCAAGTTTACCCTAATAAGGCAAAAGAAGAGGCGACCCGAAAATTTTTGTACTATGGCATTACGACGAAAAAAAAGTTGTACAAAACAGATACGTTAGAGAAGTGTTTTATTTAAAGTGGCTAGCAAATCTGATTTTAGTTAAGAAATCTATGTGTTGATTATATGAATTTGAACAATGCATGCCCCCATTAACTATTACCCTCTCCCAAGGGTCGATCAGTTAGCAGATGCCACAAGCGGTCATAAATTGCTATTCTTCATAGATGCATATTCATGGTATGACCATATTCTCATGTTCAAGCTTGATGAAGAACATACCATTTTTATAACCGATTGGGGAATGTATTGCAACAAAATTATGTCATTTGGGTGGAAAAATGCTGGGGCCACATACTAAATATTAGTGAACATAATGTTCCAAGATCAAATTAGAAAGAACATGAAAGTTATGCATATAATATGCCAGTAAAATCTAAAAATGAGGATGACCATGTAGAGGACTTGAACGAGATGTTTAAAATATTGAGGAAATATAAGATAAAGCTGAATCCACAAAAGTGCTCATTTGGAATTCAGTCTAGAAATTTTTTGGGGTATATCATAAGTGCATAAGGAAGAGATGCTAACCTCGATCAAATTAAGGCAATCTGGATATGGCACAAGCAAAACGAGTAAAGAGGTAATGGGATTAAATGGGAGAGTTTCATGACTTAATCGATTCATATCTAGAGTGGCTGCTAAGTGTATTCCTTTCTTTGATGTGATTAAAAAAAGAAAGATCTTTTAATGGTTGAAGGAATGTCAAAGGGCTTTCCAAGAGTTAAAGGACCATTTGGAAAAGCCATTGATATTTTCTAATCCGTCTGAAGGAGAAGATTTCTTCCAATATATGATAGTATCAAAATATGCAATCAATTCATTCTTGATCGGAGAAGAGGACAGAATTCAGTTCCGATATATAACGTAAGTAAAAGACTAAAAGACGTTGAGATTAGATATCCGGTCATAGAGAAGCTAGCCCATTGCCTACTATTGTTGGTACAGAAATCAAGGTCACATTTTCAGGCACACCCAATTAAGGTTGTGACAAATTACCTATTAAGACATACACTTAGCAAACTTGAAACATCAGAAAGGTTGATAAAATGGGGGATGAAGTTAAGTCAATATGATATCGAGTATCTGCCATGAGTTAAGTAGTTAATATCGGTATGAGGTACGTATCAGTAAGGTATTGATATGAGATATTTTAAAATATCAGGATAATATCAGATAATATCGGCAAAATACCGGACATGCGTATAACATATTATTAATGAAATTTTATCATTTTAATGTTATAACGATCATAAGTTTTTAAATATTTGGATCGGTATTTTCAGATTACTATTAAAGACTGATTGCTTATGGTATATGAATTACAATTTATTTACCGCGATATTTTATTAAAAAGAAGTCGTAAACTAGGCTCATAAAAACTGAGAAATTTGTATAATGTGCATCTTTATTATTTCTTTCATTTTTGTACTGTATTCATTATTTATTCTGTCATCTAATGTTCTATATTTCTTTCCAGAATTTTCCGTACTTATAGTTTCTTCGTTTTCGTTTTCTTAATTTAATGAACAAATAATGTGATTTGATATCGATTACTACGCCCATTTAAATTTTCATAAATGTGCTATTCAACTTTTAGTTCTTATTGCATGATGATAGCTATAAAATAAAATTTCATAAGCTACCTTACATCTGGATATGGTGAACAGAAAATAACTAAAAAGAGAAGTAACTCTTTACGATCTTGTTTTTAGTGGTAAAATCTTCATATAAAATAAAACATATAAATAATAGAATAAGTAGAGTTTTCTTTATTAAAGAATAATGAAAAAGAACAAAAAAATATTGTTCAAACTAGAAGTAAGAGCATTAATTGGGGTTTCTAATATGGTCTGCATATTTTCATTCACTATATACAAAAAATAAATATTAGGAATGTGAAGATATTTATTAGTTTATTTATTTTCTCTAGACCATACTATTTAAATGATATTCTTAAAAAATATTAGGTATTCTACACTAAATATCGGAGTGATATATCAGCAGATATCAGACGATATATCGATAAATATATTTTAAGCGATATTTTATAAAAAATATCGGCTTAGAAGCGATATGAGATATATCAGTGATATATCAACGATATTATCCAATATTAACTACATAGACCACGAGTATTGATCAAAGGACATGCCTTGACTGACTTTATAACAGAGTTTATAGGGTTTATTGAGGAGCAACAAGAAAGGAAGGGAGGCTTGAACCAAAGTAGCAGTTATATGTAGATGGAGCATCAAATAAGCAAGGAGCGGGTTATGTAATAATTACCTCCGATGGGCATAGGCTACATTATGCAATGAAGTTGGGATTTTATTTACAACTAATAATGTGGTTGAGTATGAGTCCATGATAGTGGGTTTAACCTTAGCCCAACAGTTAAAGATTCTATGAATTGAGATTTTTAGTGATTCGCAATTAGTAGTGAACCTACTAAATAAGATATTCCATACCAAGGATGCTCGATTAGCTTAGCACGTAAAGAAAATTCATGAAATGTTGATTGGTTTGAAGACTTCTCTATACATCAAATACCAAGGGAGAAGAATGCTCAAGTGGATCTTTGGTGAAATTAGCAAGTTTTTGGAAGGCACCTGAAGTCAAAATCATCCCATTTGGGTTTCAAAAAAAATCCTAGTATTGAGTTAGGAATGGAAGAGTTAAATAATGAATCCTTAGCTCTAATTCGGTCTCAAGTCCAAAAATCGATGTATGGCAAGAAAAATGTCAAAGAGAACAGCAGCTGTAGGGAAGTCTCCGAAAAAATAAGAAAAAAAGATTATAAGGACCAATACTCCAACAGTTGGATGACACACTTGGTCAAATATTTTAGGAAGGCATACTACCCAATGAAAGAAATGAAGGAAAAAATGAAGGTATCAATCCCCTTTGTATACTATAGTTGATGGAATATTATATAGAAAAGGGTACGCAACACCTTGCCTGAGATGTATCAGCCCAAAAATGGGAGCTAAGTTACTAACAGAAGCCCGTGAAGGGTTTTGCGAGGACCATTCCAATAGGGATAAATCAGGAAAGAAGGTCATGAGGCAGGGATATTATTGGCCCTACATTATAGAAAATGTTTTAACCTATGTTAAAACATGTGACAAATGTCAAAGTTTTCCAAAATTCCACAATTACCACCGAGTGAATTAACCATAATTGCTAGTCCATGGCATTTTAATATATAGGGGATTAACTTGATTAGACCTCTTCTGATCTTAAAAAGAGGAGCAAATTCGTGGTACTAGCTATTGATTACTTTACCAAGTAGGTGGAGGGCAAACCATTACCAAGCATTACTGCTAAAAAGTTTTAAAGTATTAATTGTTTCAAATCTTGAAAATATCGACCGATGTCTCGGCCAAGATCAAGGTACGATCTCCCCCCGAAACAAAATAGCAGATCTTGGTATAAATCTCATATTAATTATATCAGCCTAGATATGGTAATATCGGCTGATATATCAACCGAGATGAGATATTGAAATATTGGCGGAGATTTCAATATTTTGCTAAAGTTTAATCCTGTATCCAATCCAAAACAATAATTAGAACATTTGAAGTCTGACTACTATAAACTACTGCTATTTTAATAGTCAACCCCTCCTCTTTTAACTACTAAAATTAACCCTAAAAAATTCTCTAACTCGAATAACCCTACGCGAGACATCTGAATCAAATTATGTGTTAATTGAAGAATAGCCTTTTAAGGTATATTAATGACTCTTTTTGCTAGTTAGCTTGTAACGTAAAAATTTTGTTTTATTTTGGTATACAATTATACCCTTCTTGTGTAATTTATATGTAAATAGAAGACTTGAAAATAGTCATGTTTAATCTGTAATGTTATATGTACATTTTAAATATTATATGTTATATAATCTTTTGAATTTTCATGTTCCTCATTTTTTTACATGCTTGTTACTTATCAATGTATGTGTTTTACGTTCTACTCATGTGTTATTGTTTAATGTTTTGGATCTTTTTTATGTTCTATATCTAACAATAATTAATGTTTATGGATTATGAGTTTGTAAGCTATAATCCATATGTATTGTGTCATTCTGTTAGTTTAAGCATATTATGATTTATGAATATGAATATTCTTTCATATATTAGTAACAATGGAGTGATTTTGCAACTCATGTTTAAGTTATTATTTTTATGGTAGCCTCTATAAAAATTATTGTGTAAGAATATCAATTTTTAACATATCATATACCCCGAGATGGTTTGAGATGTGCTTTAAGACTCGAGATAGAACTCCGAGACAAACACCCAAGATGGACTCATCTTGTCCGAGAACTCCCCCGATACGAGGTCAAGTCTATAAATCTTCCAAACGAAACGTGACCAAAATCCAAGATTTAAAACTTTGGAAGTATGTCATTAAAAATATAGCCATTAGATTTGGACTCCTAAATAAGATTATCTTTGACAATGGAACTCAAATTGAAAGCAAAGAATTCACTCAATTATATGTGAAGGATGGAATAATAAAAAGCTTTTCATCAATAGCTCACCATAAAGTCAATGGGACGATAGAGTTAGCGAATAAAACCATTAAGAATATCTTAAAGAAGCGACTAGGTAAAGCTAATGGAAATTGAGTAGAAGAACTTCCTCTCGTTTTATGGTCATATAGAATTTCTACAAGAACATATACTGGACATACTCCATATTTTTTTACGTATGGATTTGAAGATATGTTACAGGTGGAGATTGAAATTCCCTTATGTCAAATAATTGCTTATACTTATAAAACAATAAAGGTAAAGAAAGAGTTATCGATTCACATAACGAAATGAGAGATCAAGCTGCCATTTGAATGGCTGAACACCAACGAAGAATCTCCACGTATTATAATTCAAAGTTAAAAGGAAGAGCATTCAAGAAGGGAGATCGAGTTCTGGTAAGAGTAGTGACTAATACTAAAGATCTTACGGATAGTCCATTGGGACCAAATTGGGAAGGGCCACTAGTTATCCAAGGCGGTTATTCCCCAAGGAACTTATCGTTTAAGCAGACAAGATGGTAACGTGATATAGAGAATGTGGAATATTGAACATTTAAGATCATACTTTACAACATCAAATGAATAAAATGGATTATTAAAACACTTTTTTCCTAAATAAGTGCCCCCGAACCTGGATGCAATATATTTAACTTGACTATAAAACTGACATGGTTAGTGAGACTTGTTAGGTAGAAGCACACAATATCTTTGGAAAAAGAGATCTAAGCCTTTAATTTGGTCAAGCAATAAGGCCTTGCCAAAGCAACTATCTAAAGAACGATGGTCAATTAAGCGTTTGATCCTACCACTGGGCCTGGTCAAAGCACCAAGATTGGTAAGAAGGCTTTGGTCTTGTCGCAAGGCATGGCCGAAGCAACCATCTAAAGAGTGATGGTCAAAAAAGCTTTTGATCCCACCGTCAGGCCCGATCAAAATAGTCGCCCAAAGGAGATGGACGAGAAGCATTTAGTCCCGCCCCAAGGCCTAGCCAATGCATCCATCCAAAGAGTAATGGTCAATAAGCCTTTGATCCCCCTATTGGGCCAAGTCAAAACACACATCTAAGGGAGATAGATGAAAAGCCTTTGGTCAAACCCCAAGGCCTGGCCAAAGCAACCATCTAAAGAGTGATGTTTAAATAAGCCTTTGATTCCACAGTCGAGCCTAGTCAATGCACCCATCTAAAAGAGATAGACGAGAAACCTTTGGTCCTACCCCCAAGGCCTAGCCAAAGAAGCCACCCAAAGGATGGTGATCAATTAAGCCTTTAGTTCAATCGCCAAGCCTAGCCAAAGCACCCATCCAAAGAAGGAAAACAATAGAAATTCCAATGATCAAACAAGGTCTTCGTAAGTAACTAACTAAAGAAGGATAAACAACCAAACTCAGAACAAGCAAGGACAAAGTAAACTCCCTCGAGAGTACTGGAAATTCCTACCATGTGATAACTACAATTTATTTTGATATTAACTACTTTCAAAATATTTCAAGAGGATTTCCTTATTTATAAAATCTCTTTTTTGAAAATCATACTTTCATGACTATATATATATATTGAATCTTTGTATAAAATGATTTCTAAATTTATGGGAAATGTTTTGAACAAACCAAAGTCATTGAAAGCTAAGGAACGCAAGTGACCAATCGTGAAAGAGCACGACAATGAGGAATGGTAACTTGGTAAAAGATGAGGAGAAAATAAGAACGTAAGTTTACTTAAGCTAAAACATAAGACACCTCTTGTGGGTAGGGGCAAGTGTTATGCCTAAAAAACTAAGGATAAATACAGTGTGGTGCCATCGAAGGATGAAAAATAAAGCTATCATAAATATATGAATATGGGCTGTCAAATGTTGGCAAAGTAAAGCTATCAAAGGTTGAAGATGAGCCTTCATAGGTTGATAAAACAAGCTTAGGAGGGATGGCGTTCCAAGATCATTAATTAATAATCCAAAGAGCCATTGAAGACATATACTTTTAAGCTATCGAACGTTTATCCCACAAGTCATAAAAGATTTAGATATCCAAGCCATTGCATGTTGATCCCATAAGCCATTGGAAATTGAGAATTCCTAAAAGATTAATAAAGGTGCTATCAAAGGTTGAGGTACTTGAGCTATCGAATGGTGACTCCTTATAACTATCGTAAGATGAGATGTATGAGCCATCGCATGATGACTTCTCAAACCTATCGAAGGATGAAATATATAAGCCATCGCATGATGACTTCTCAAAGCTATCGAAGGATGAAATATGTGAGCCGTCATACGATGACTTCCTAAAGTGTCGAAGGATGAGATAATTGAGCTATTGCATAATGATATCTTGATCTATCAAAAGATGAGGCATCCATGCTTTCAAGTGGTCACTTCTAAAGCCATCGAAGGTTAAGGTATTCAAGCTCTCAAATGATGATTTCCAAAGCCATCGAAGGTTGAGGTATCCAAACTATCGAATAACGACTTCCAGAGCCATCGAAGGTTGAGGTATCCAAGCTGTCAAGTAACGACTTCCCAAGCCATTGAAGGATGAGGTATTATAGTTGTTGCATAATGACTTCTTAATGCTATTGTAAGATAAGTTAATTGAGCTCTCACATGATGTTTTTTTGAGCTATCGAAGGTAGAAATGATCGAGCTATCATATGTTAAGTTGATAAGAAATAAATCGCAAGTCAACGTTTTCAAGGAAATCTTGTTATCATATAATGAGTACCAAAGCTCTTGACAAGACAACGAATCTCGACCATTCATCTATTTTGGGTGACACGTGTCAAAAAACCAAGGGCTAGAGTTTTTTATAAATAGGCATGTATTCCCTACTAGAAAGGAGCACGTTCGAAATTGATATTCTTCCTTATTTTCATTTTCAGTTTTTCATAATAATGAAAGCTCGATTAGTCCATCAATAGCCAAATTGTCAATAAAGGTTTTATGACTTCACATTTTAGAACTCTAACAATAAACTAATTACATAATGACTCTACATAAGCCCGATTCTAGCATGCTTGACTAAGAGTCCCATCGTACTCAAGTACCTTTACTTCTCAAAATCAATGAACTTTAAGTTGGCCTAGATTTGGACCTAGTAGCCTAAATCTAAAGACGACAAAGCTCCTTTAAGGTTAGCAGGATCCTCTTCTACTGTATAAGCATAATATCATGAACTAAAATCTTTAGTTCTCCTAGGTTTATATTCAATTTCCTCGATTTGTTCATTGTTTCTAGTTATAGGAATATTAGCATCAGATATGCCCCCACTATTTCTTAGTTTAAATATAAATTTATGTTCGAACAAATCAACAACATTTAACTCAATAATAACATGATCATCCAAATCAAAAATCTATAAGATTTACTATTAATTGTGTATCCAGTAAAAACACATTCATATGCTCGATGTGCTAA
Source organism: Allium fistulosum (assembly GCA_030737815.1). Classification (NCBI taxonomy): domain Eukaryota; kingdom Viridiplantae; phylum Streptophyta; class Magnoliopsida; order Asparagales; family Amaryllidaceae; genus Allium; species Allium fistulosum. Next base: position 894,372,116 of record CM060907.1, on the reverse strand, counting down.
TTTAATTCTTTTAGGGTTAGGAATACGCACACATGCTAAACATCCCTAAGTTATAAATCAAGATAAATTAGGTTTATGATTTTTTGGAATCTCAAAGGGTAATGTTTTGCATTTAGATTTAGGAATTCTATTTAATGTATTGAAAATTTCAATAAAATTTCCCCCAGCAATGTGTTTGACGCACCTGAATTTAATAAATAGCTACAACAGATTCGATAAAGGTCAAATTTTTTCTTTCAGCTTTACTGTTCATTTCAAGTGAATAGGGTGCAGTTCTCTCAAGAATTTTACCACGTAAATTATAAAATTGGATGAATAAGCTAGGTTCAAATTCTGTTCCTCTATCACTATGAAATATCATATTTTTCTCATTAAATTGGTCTTCGATTTCAGTAACTAATAACTTAAACATATCTAATGCATCACTTTTATTATTCATGAGATAAACATAAATGAAATTAGAATAGTCATCGATAAATGCAATAAAGTAGCATTTACCATCTCAGTTAATGTACCATCAAGTTCACATATATCAGATTGTATTAAATCTAAAGGTTTTGACTCTCTAAACATAAATTTATCTAGGGCCTTAATTATTTTAGCTTGGCTGCAAAATTCACACTTTTCGGAATCATTTATTGAACTTCATACACTAATCCTAAATTGCACATGTTATGAATAAGTCATTTATTAACATGACAAAGTCTAGCATGTTAAATATTAAAATCACACATCATACAAGCAGAAGAACCAACTTTACTACGTTCAACATTCAAATTAAACATTCCATCTACATCATAACCTTTACCAACAAAAACGTCATTCTTAGTGATGGTGCACAAATTAGACCCTATAGTTTGAGTAAAACCAGCTTTATTTAACAAAAAATCAGATATTGAATTCATTCTCAACTTTGTAGTATGTATCACATCTTTCAGCAATGAGGTATTTTCGAAGGTAAACTTCAACTCCACAATCCAGTTCCTACAATATATTAGTGTAAGAGTCTCCCAACATCACTTTCATACAACCTACAACACTATACGCTTTGAACACATCATGATCATAGAAGACATAATGAGAAGCACTAGTGTCTACCCACCACTCTTCTAATCCATCGACTAAATTGTAGCTTCTAGGGGCTCTTTTGTTAGATTAGCATGTGGTGTAGGATTAGGCATGTTTCAACACTTATGAGCCATATGGCTTGGTTTGCCATAGTTGCAACACAAGAAGAACTATCTAGCATCATTCTTTACAGGGCAGTTTGTTGTTTTTTCCGAGGTTGGTTGTTGTGGTTCTAATTCTGTTTGCGGTTCTAGTCTTTAAGATTTCAGTAGTGGGTTTTAGAGCTACATTTGTGGGTTTTTTGCGCTGCTGTCAGAAACAACAATCACCTCGTCTTTCTAATCCTGTTTTTGGACCTCCTCCTCAATACGGAGGTAGGTAATCATACTTTCTAAGGAAAATAACTTAGCCTTATGCCTGAGAGTGCTTTTAAAGTCTTTCCAACTAGGGGGTAATTTATCTATCAGAATAGCTACTTGAAATTGTTCATCTAAGGCCGTACCTTCTGAAATGATTTCATACACAATCTTTTGAAGCTCAAGGGACCACACTTTTATAGATTTGTAGCATCATAGCAAGTGGAGTTGTCGGTTATCTAAGATATGATTCAGAAATGTCTTAAAATTATTGGACCTAGACCACCAAATCGAATTGTTTGTGTTGTTGAGTCACATACTTTGTCACTTTCATTATGACGTTTTGTTGCTCTAGCCAATGTTATGCAAAGCAGACTATAAGCAGTGTCGCCTTAAGGATAAAACAACCAAATATAGTTTTCACCTCTACATCAAGATTAATGGTCAGAATTTGCATCCTTAATGATTAAAATATTGCTTTTTTTAAAAGAGGAATGGAAGATAAGAGAAATGGCAAAGAGATAGTTGTATGTTCTTTTTTCCTTTTTCATCGATTCATCAAATTAGTAGATGGAATACTAAAATAGTGTTATTGTTTCAGCCATAGAAAATGCATGAGCATTAAAAATGTTTTATTACCATTTTATTAATGAAAAAAGGGATCTAAAAATTAATGTTATAAAACATTCTCAAAATTAATGGGTCATAAATGACCATTTTATTAAGTTGAACCAAAAGTATAAAACATTAAGTTAATGTTATAAAACGTTTAATAACCATTTGAAAAAACATTAAATGCACTTATTCAAATGTTTTATTAGTTTGTATCAAAAGTATAAAATGTTTTTTCTTAATAATCCCTATGGTATGGGATTCAAACAATAAATTTACTTATTCAAACCCTTTTATTAATTTTTTAAACAATTCATTGTTATAAAATGTTTTATGGCCGTTTGTAAAAACTTTAAATGCACTTATCCAAACATTTTATTAGTTTATACCAAAAGCATAAAAAATTTCACTTAATAATCCTTATGATGTGGGAGTCATAACAAATTCCCTTATTCAAACCTTTTTATTGGTTTATTAAACAATTCAATGTTTTAAAACATTCTATGACCGTTGGTAAAAACATTAAATGCACTTATTCAAACTTTATATTAATTTGTAACAAAACTATAAAACTTTTCTCTCAGTAATCTCTATGGTGTCGGACTCAAGCAATATATGCACTTTTTAAAGCACTTATATTAATTTTTTAAATAATTCTAACAACAACGTTTTATAAAATGTAATACAAAAGTTTGTATTACATAGATATGTACTAATACTGTCATAGTGTGTTACCCAATTTTTTTTGTAAATAAGTAGATAGGCAAATCAAGGTTCCTTAGCTTAATCCGCTTCGGTCCGGGCCAGCATAGGTCCAGGCTAGCCTACAACAAGCTATAGGAGAATCAAAAATAAGCCAGCAAGTTTCCTTAACTACCGTCATGTTGGACCACTGTCAACCATTCTCGCCATGGAACTTCAGATCGACCCCTTGGCCAGTGCAAGGCAAAGGATCGACCATTAGCCAGCTCATTAAGCAAAGGAAGGCATCCGCATTGCTCGATCCAATCCTTATTGTCCGACCCTCCTCATATGACTAGTTGGCTCATAAATAGTCTATCTACTCGAGTTGCTCCCTCGGTCCTGAAATTCTAAAGGATCTAGAGTAATATGAATTAATTTTAGCTTGAGATAAATATACAGATAAATAAATAAGTAAAGTAAGACATGACCACAGTAGAATTTTTTACGGGTTTGGACCCTCCATCCTACGTCCAGTCTCTAACAGTTCTTAGGAATCTCACTATCAACAATCTTCACTTGTCCCAAAGGAACAGTTTCATAATTGCTTAATCAACCGAACATGACTTTACACAACTATAAAGAAAAAGCTTTGCCTACTGACTTCAAGGTGTTTTTCACAACATGAATAAGTCAACTTTTAGCACTCCCTTCCTATAATATCCTTTGATGATTGTGAATTAAACATGCATAAATGTAGGAAGCAGAGAATAGTTTAAAGCACTTTAGATTTAGAAAAGAGTAGTAGAGGTTCTAACCAAGACAGATGAAATCAAAAATTGAATCCGACCTATATTTATAGTGTTGAAAATTTATGTTGAAAGGTTACGATCATTCAAATAATCCCATTCAAAATAAAGTTGTCTACTCGTTCTTAGACATTTGAGTTGTTTGGTCAGAGTTTGACTCATAAATACAAAAACCCTTTTAAACCTAGTAAAAGTCTAAATAATTAGGTCAGATGTCTGAACATATTCCAGAAGAAACTTGTTCATTTTTGGATTTGTTCAGATGTTTGGTCTACAGGTTTAGTCATCAGACCATATTTATATAAAAATAGTTTAGCAAAAGGTCAGACGTTTTGGTGAATAGCTCAGATATCTAGCAAATTTTCAAAAAGAAAATAGTTCAAGTAGAACTTGATTCAAATGTTTGGTAGGTTTAATCAGATGTTTGATACCCTCATCAGATGTCTGATCAAACTAGTCAGACATCTAAATGGTTTCGGAAATCAAATTTTATAGCTCAAACATATGGAAAAATAAAACAGACATCTAAATTTTAATAGGATTGTTTCCCGAGAGTTTCTAGACCAAAATTAATATATGCAGGCGTTTGAAAAATTAGGTCAGACGCTTGACTCTTGGCAAAATGCAAAAATGGTCTTCATTGAAAATTTTGAGTATGAAAAAATCTTTTAATCATTAATAAAAAGTATTTGTGTGTGTAAATCATCAAAGGATATTATACAATTTTTCTACAATTATTATGACAACGATTCTCTTGATTGTTAATCTTCATTACTTAAGCACAACATATATTCGTCCTTTGTTGTTGAATTATTCTGTAAAGATTAACTTGTACAATATTATAGATATATGTAGTTGTTTCATCAAAACTCCAAAAGGAAGGATTTAACAAGCCCGTCGACCTTCAACGAGTCTATGCATTGCCTCGGGCGCTGCCCATCGTAAACCCGGCTCTGATATAGTCCTCGCAAGCAACCTTATAGTTGGTCCTTCGCATCATTCTGAGTGGTTTAACCAGACCTGCCTGGATCAGCCCACTACTTCAGTGCTACTCCTGGCAGTTTCCTACCTCTTTCCATATCTTTGGGAAAAGGATGGCCTAACTAGTCACCCTCACCACAACCAAGTGTGTCCTCTTCTGACTTAGAGCATGCTGTGCAAGATGCTACCACTGTGCATAAACATTACTTGAATAGTAAGAGCATGACATGCATCTTACAGTTTTTTTCAATTGATGTAGACCTGCATCGCTGATTCAATTCACTTTGCTAACTGTACTCCATTAATAAGATCTATGGCACAATGCCATTCCAGCCGATTTTATGGCATCATCTTAGCCTTCCCGGTATAAGTTTCAGTCACTATAAATACAACATGCATGGAAACTTCAAAGAGGTTGTTGGTTGCCACTCGCCAAGGGTCAACTATTCAGTTGTTGGTCGGCACCCACCAATGATCGAATATTTGGTTATAGGTCACCACCAGCTAAGGATCGAATAATTCAAAAGGTTGGTCACCAACTTCAAGGGACTATTTGTTCAAGGGATCCACCAGCCACTCGTAATCCCACGTCCTCAGCTTAACATCAAGCAGCAGATTCTTACAATAGCCTAACTTTCATAGTTCTAAGCTCAACAAGCGCCCAAGATTAGCAGCAACATTATTCTTGAGCCACCCTTTTTTTCTTGTTATATATCTTGTAATTCCTGTAACTGTAAGAGAGTCGTATAATAAGAGGAATTCACAATGAACATAGCTACCTCTACCAAAAGACTCTATATCTTGGGTTATGTACCCATTAAATGCTTGTTTTAACTCGTAAATCAAACAATTAGCAAGTAACCTTTGATTTTTCTGGTACAAATTCGAGATTGACAAAACATACAATCAACATTCTAGCACTAGAAGGAGGGTCGAACCTCCGGTCTTGCAGTTAGTAGCCTCTAGTGCAAGCTCTTTTCACACTTGGTATCCCACATCCAGCATGTAGCACTCAAACTGCTAGTATGCTCCTGCTTTCCCCTTTGATCACCAAAAAAACCCTAGCATAGGGAATGAATCTCCAACTGCACACCAAGCATGTCCTTATGAGATGCCCTGATCGATCAACCTCATGACTGGACCTGGGGGTAGGATAGCCATCGTTAATGATCTTGATCTCTGCCTCCCTCCTCCTTGGAATTTCCTGAGACCCACCACACATATCAATACCCGAAGTAGCCCTCCACAGGCTGCCGAATGAATCCTTCCTCCATGTTCGCCCTCTAAGGTTACCAAAATCAATCATATTCCCATTTACATGTTTGTTGGCATCCGAGATCAGCGGCCAATGACTCTCTCAAGCTTGCTCCTAAGCCTCCGGCCTCATGTGAAGAGAGTATTAACATTTTTAGAGCCCACATTATTCTATATTACTTCTAAGGCTATCAAACAAGGATGATTTTTCATATGCTTATTACCTTGTTTGGGGACCTCCACCCTTCATCGCCCAGGATGCAAACCATAGCTCCCCTTGTCCGGCAGGCTATCCGCGAGGTTTAATTACCGAAGATTTATTTCCTTATCAAGGAATGCCTAGGTTATCGAATGAGGATGAGTTTCCATGTGCTCATTACCTTGTTTATGGACCACCGCCCTTCGCTGCCTAGGACCACGCGAGCCATCACTCCCCTCCTGGTCGGCTAGCTAATCATGAAGATGAATTACCGAGAGTTCATTTCCTTAGGGGAAATCCCCGACTATCTAACAAGGATGAGTTCTCATGTTCTCATTATCTTGTTTATGGACCATCGTCTAAGACTGCGTTAGTCGTTGCTCCCTTCTTGGTCAACAAGCTATCCATAAGGATGAATTATTGAGAATTTATTTCCTTGTCAAGGAATTCCTAGGCTACCTAATGAGGATAAGTTTGAGGATGAGTTTTCATGTGCTCATTACCTTATTTAGGGACCGCCGCACTTCGTTACCCAGGACTACGTGAGTCGTCACCCCTCTCATGATTAGTAGGCTATCCATGAGGATGAATTACTTAGAATTGATTTCCTTGTTAGGGAATATCTAGGCTATGGAATAAGGGTGAGTTTTCATGTGTTAATTACCTTATTAGGGGACCACCACCCTAGTCACCATAAGATCGCGTGAGCCATCACTCACTCTTGGTCGATTAGCTATCCACGAGGATGAATTGCTGAGAATTCATTTTCTTTTCGACGAATGCCTTGGCTATCAAACGAGGATGAGTTTTCATGTTCTCATTACCTTGTTTGGGGAACGCTACCCATCGCCTCCCAAGATTGCGTGAGTCATCGTTCTCCTCTTGGCCGGTAAGCTATCCACGAGGTTGAATTACCGAGAATTCATTTCTTATTGGGGATTTCCAGGCTATCCAGAAAAGTTGAATTTCAATGCATTTGTTTCTTTGTTTTGGGGATTGTCCCTGCCCCTGGTGTCTAGGTAAGACATCTCTCCCTTGTGCATTAGAAATGCGTTAACAATTGGATGCACAACTATAATGGTCTGTACCCCTCATCTATGATGTCACTCATGCTCCGAACAAGATGAGACATTGTTTTCTAGATCGGTGATGTTACACTAAGTGATGTTGAATTCCGGCATCCGTAGTGTTCCTGTGTAAGAATAAGTCAAGTCAGCCCTTGCAGCATGTCACTCAGGGATACTTTTAAGCTGCTCAGCGTTTAGGTTTGAATAGGGACCATCTGCCATTAAAGTAGTGCACATATGTAACAACCCAAAATTTAAGGAGGAATTAATAAATAATTATAAGTGAAAAGGAATAGTGTTTATAATTAGAATTCGTTTGAAATTAGTATTGAAATTAATTGGCAGTGGATTTATTGAAATGTTTCAATTAGAAAGGGAAAAAGTAATTAAATTGTAATGATTGAGTTTAATATAAGAACTTGTATTTGTGTCAAAATGGAATGAACATTTTAAATAAAAATAAATGGAAGTTTTGAGATAAATAAAATAAACTTCTCATTTTTGAATATATGTATGATTTTATAAACAGGGAGTTTGTTTTGTTACAAAAGAGAAAAAAAGGTATAGCGGTGTATTTAAAAAAAAGGCATCCACCTTTATAAATTTAGAAGGCAATGTTCAAATGAGATGGGTTATTGTAAATGAGAGAAAATGTAACCATATATTTATAAAAAGAAGGCATTTAATAAAATAAATGTTATATTTTGAAAAGAAAAGGCAAGAGTGTATTATGCAAGGATTACATTTCTTACAGAAAATATAAGGTATGTTATTTCTTTGTTAGTTAAGAATAAGGGTCAGTTTGATTTTTAAACATAAAAACATTAATACCAATCAATTAATGTAATTGATTGCTCAATTTAAAGGTAAAGAATTAGGTTACTAATTAATACACAACATATATACACGTTTGTGGACATATGTTACTTATCTAATTACCACAAATGTGAATATGGAAAAAATGTAGATATAACAATTCACATGTTATTTAATGAATTCAGATTTGAATATATAGAATATTGACATAACAATTCACATGTTAACCATCCAATTAATTCAAACATGAATATGTACAATACTGGCATAAGAATTTCTAGTTTTTTTATTAATTTATTTTAGACATAAACATGGAGAAATATTGACATGTTAATTTACTTATTTCATATGTAAATGTGGAAAGATATCAATATGTTGTTTGTTTGTTTATTTCACTACAAGAAAATCTAGATTTAGTTGCACTTCTTAGCAGCGTTTCAAAGGTAAGTGCAACTATTATTATTTTATACTTTGTTATTTGTATATTTAATTTTGACTAACGCTGCCAAAATTTGCCGCCCTTCCCGCCATTAACAATAAACTTTTACGTTTTTACATTTCCACGTTTCCTCCTCTAAATTTTCCCCTTCACTTTACAAAAATTCTATCTGCTCCTCTCCATCAATATTAAACCAAGCCCAACATTTCCTTCATCATCATCGTTGGGCTACTCCTTTCCATCAATCCACCCCTCTCCACATTATTGATCAACCCTCCTTCAATCTACTACCGTCTATTTTAGATTTCTGCATGAACCGTAAATCGGTATGGACCTTTATGTATACAAGTGACTTATTGATAATAAAGATGCAGAAATGTTTGTCGGAGGGTTTGGGTGCACCAGTTAGATCTGTTGCTGTTGGTTCAGGAAGCTTTATAGCCAAGGTGATATATATTTGAGTCTCAAAACTAAATAGGTGCACTAATTGCTTCAATTTATTTATTTATTTACTAATTTTTTGTTTATTATTTATTTATTTAATAGGGAGATGAGTAAGAAAAACATTAGGAGGAGGTATGAGGAAAGTGGGAGTATTGATAGCAGCAGCTTATGTTGCCATGAAAGACAATGTTTGCAAACTTGCTGATGGTCACAAGAAAGCTAAAATACTTGAAGGTTTTCTTCTTGACTTTCGTTTTTAGTTTATATGATCTCCCTCTTTCTCCTAAAAATATTCAACATCACCTTGTCTCAATCAAAGTAATATAACTCAACGGCTCTGAAACTATGAAGCAGATATTTCAAACCAATGGACTATGATGCCTTCCATTTGATATAAGATAAGAGAAGACATTTCAAATCAAAATAATATAACTAAATCAAAGTGATATAATGTCAATGTTGTTCTTTTGCACCCACTATGGTTTTAACCATGCAATGACATTATACAATATATCATTTGGAATTAATTAATTAGATATCCATTTACACCCTTAACAGCAATAATAAGCCTTTTGACATGTAGTTTGTGAATATACCATGCTAAACTTCATATTGACTCAGTTGAGTCTACATGACTAACATAATACTAAAGTATTGACTTTAAACATTATATCGTTGATGCTCAAGATGTGAATTTACAGATCATTGCTAAAAGCATTTCACCATTTTTTTAGTACATTCTTTGGTCATGTCATAGAATTTTAGCACACTAGAATTTGATCTATCATACTGGAGGCACAAAGGAATTTGACCTATTCTTTATACATTTGGTTTTGGTATATTTGAATAAATTTATACAATTTTTTTGTATAGGTTATAGGAACTGATGTTGGAGGTACAAAGGAAATTGTAGATCATATAATAACAGGACTTTTACATCCAATTGGATAATAAGGAATTGAAATACTTGAACAAAACGTTCAATATCTTTTACATAATCCAGCAATTAGAAAAAAGATAGAAATAAATGGGAGGAACAAAGTACAAGATAAATTTATGAAGAAAAATTGTTATGAAAGTTTTGCAAAGGCCTTATTCAAGAGAGTGAAACCCAGATAATACAAAACATATTGGATTGTGATGATATTCTCTGGGTTTCTAATTCTAGATTATGCTCACTATATTTTTGCTGCAATGGATGTGGATAAATGAATTAGGCTCTAGGTATCATGTCCATGTCTGAGTTATGAATTTGTCACATGATATATTGTAGAATACCAGTTATATGTAAAATAGATACTAGATGATTGTCGTTTGGTATCTTTTACGTGAAGATTAATTCCTATGGGTAATTTATAACCACACAAATTGTGGATTTAAATAGCAGAAAATCATATTTTACTCGTATTATCCTAGTAGATTAGGTTAATTTTTGTTATTGTCAACTCAATAAAACCACAAATTCTTATTCTAATCTTAATTGTGTTGCATAAAAGAATTCACCACTTATTGGATTTGATATTTAGGTTAAAAAAATTGTTGTTTCCAGGGATATGTAGAACTAATTTATTTTCTTGTCATTTACTTGTGTGTATCCTCCAATACTAACACTTGATTTCAATCATAAGACTGTTACTCTTTTTGACATATCATACTATTAATCAAAATTCAAATATATGATTGAAATTAGATGTTAGTTATAAAGTAATATTTATTAGTGATACTTCCTTGTATTACACGCAATGAAAAATACATTAGACTTACACTAGTTCAGTGTAGAACAACTGGTTGCTGATTATAATAATCGTTTTCCTTCATTTTCGCAGCAACAAGCCTAGTACTTCTAATAGCAGCTTCGAGCATAGCAGCTTCTGCTGTAGCATCCATTTCCTTGCTCTTCTTCTTCTTTAATGATGCTACGGCTTTTTCCAATTTTTCTTGTACATTAACTGTGGAAGCATCTTCTTTCTCAACTATGCCATTATGAGTCTATGACTAAGCCTCACCACCATTAGTTTCCTCTTGGGGTTTCTTCATCTCCTTCAAAAAATTTCATTTTTTTTATTTTTCTTTCTTTGAAGCCTTGCTCTCGGTTGGAAGAGGTGGCATGCTATCCTTTTCCTCGGTTTTCTTTACTTCTGTAACCCAAAAACAAAAATATAATGTCGAGAATAACCACATCTAGCTATATATTCAAATAACACCACGTCCACTTTGGCCTAGCCCTGATCATACCAAACAAACCCTACTCACATTATTTTGGCTGTATACAGCCATATTCATACTCTTTATCATGTACGACACAATACGTGTAACAAAGATTGATAAAGAAAAGTGGCCACGGTACTTACTGGTACTAAATGACAAATATATAAAGAGTGAATTTGTATAATATCATGAAATGGAAATTTGAACAATATCATTAAGTGGAAATTTAAACGCATGACAAATTTAAACTATCAAGTAACCATTAAAAAGTCTCATCTTCGTACACTTGAAGCGAGGAATAACTAGAGCACAAGATGAAGCTTACACATCTTGAGATGTTTGATTTCTACATCTTTGCTAGTTACTACACTTTATCTTTAATCTTCTGATTGATATGAAACTAATATGATAAACTCTTTTATTAAAATACATCTATATACCAGCTAAAATCGTGTAAAAAATCAGCTAGCTCAGCTGATAAAAGACTATGTAGTACTCAGAGTTGATAATGGGTTGGTTTAATGAAATAATTAGGTAAAATGCATAGGTAGATATATGTGCCTTAAATGTAAAATGCATAGTTGGATTAAAGTTTTGTTATTTTTCATGGCATAACAAATGTAAGAAACTCAGAAAGATAATACCACCAAAAATGCTCTAAACTACTATTTAGTCTTCATATATCACATATGCCTTGAGAAGATTGTATGGCAATTTCTGGCAATAACATGGATATAAATCAGTGTAATATAAGCTAATGCACAATTAAATGGATTGAAATGTATGGAAATCCCGAGCATAACATGGATTACATATGCATGACACAAGCGCTTACCAAAGTAAAAAGATATCCATCTTCCAGACCACTGGATCTGTAAAAATTGACCACAATTGGTCGAAAGCTATAATATAGTCAAAAGTAGATATGTCATGCTTTATTTAAATACACAATGGATTACAAACTAACTCAGACATATTTAAATAAATAATTTTTGAGTGTGCCAGTCTAGCGATAAGGTGCAGCAAGAATAGTGCACAAACAAAATGCATACATCTGTAGTCATAAGGGTTGGTTTTGGCAGTCTGCAAGAACAGGGTGCACATCATAAAACCGAAGACAGCAATTCTGAGGTTACTGGCCCAAACTGAAAACAGGAGCTGATGCAAAAGTGTGATGCAAAAGGGAATCAAAACATTCTGCTATACCATAGACATCATAACCTATAAATACTTAATAACTTGAATTTAAATGTTCATTGTTTCACTACATATTCTTCTCAATACAATAGAAAATATGAATACTGCTTCTACAAGAGAGTATCTATTTGTCATCTAAAATCTGCCATTAATAAATCAGTTTCACTACTTTACGGGAGGAATTTATAATTCAAACTGTGATATATTTTGTGTTTTCAATTTTGCAATTATAGAGAGCCGGTAGAGTCGTTGACAATTGATGAAATTGCTGATCGCTGTCAGCGTCCTGAGGACATCCCGACCACTAAATTTGCTTCGAAGGCACTGCCAGGTACGTATTTATTTGGATTGAAAATTAGATGTCATGTAGCAGTTAGAGCTATTAGTACTAATGTTGTCACCAATATTACTTTTGATGTTATTGGATCCATGTTTCAATTTTGATTTTTCCTCCCAACAATGCTGATTTGTATAGATGTTAATGATGTTGTACCTGGTCCATTATTGATTTTCCAATGCTTGGTAATTTTCTGATTCTCTATCTAATGAAACTTATAAAAGGTCACTGTCTGGGTCATTCGGATCAAACCCATAACTGTAGTAATTATCAAATTCATTTTTCATAATGCGGCCATACTCATAGTAAAGGCACAAGATAGCGATGTCCTTATTGTTTTGCAACATCAACCGGTATTTCTTCCTCATCCTTGTCGTCATCCTCGTCGTCGTCGTCTTCATTGTATTCTTCAACTACTGGCTCATCAGGCTGCGCAATTAAGCAAACTTAGGGTTAAGTAGACAGTACCAACCACATTAATATACAAAACAATTGTGTGATATACATACACATACCTATATACATACATTCCATATATTCAACATGTTATTGATAAGATAAAAATTATCACTAGTAGTGCCAACGAGAACTCAACTAGTTTACTGCTACTTCTAATAGACCTTAAGACTATTCAACCTTTTAACATTGTTTAATAGCAACCTCACACATGTTAGGAAAAAATGAAAATGAACCTACCCGCATGAATATAAGTAATTTCAAAAAGTCATCTAAAAATAAAGGCATTAGACAAAACTAAATAATTCTAAGCAGATTGAAAGAACATTGGTTTTGAAATCTGGATTAAGTGTGATAGTCCAGAGAGCAACATAAACAATTCAATTAATCACCTGACACACACATATTTTTTAATCTGATCAGTATCAGAAATTTAAAATAATGCTTGCCACGAGTTTGATAATTGATCAATACTGCAAGACTATCAAATATTTGACATTTTTGCCTTCAAATTTCTAGTTAAACTATATACATAAGTTTCTCTCTCCCTCTATGATATCCTCTCTTAGTGATCCATCTCTAGTAGTGAATAATGAATAATGAAAACTGATTTGCTGTTTTTTAATTTTAAATCGTCTATGGATTCTTTTGTAAAAGTGAACTTGTAGCGCCATATTCAATCGATGTAGCTAAGTATCCAAAAACGTATATATAAAAACTATAAGCCTTTGCTACTTGGGATTTGTTCCTAATTAAGTGAAATTGGCTCGTATATTTTCATGTCAAGGAATCACACTATTATAGGCTTACTGGACATCGTAGCAACAACAAGATGTATCTATATTCTGTCGGTCATAATTGTTCCAACTTTATGATAGATTATTGTGCGATAATTGTAAAATTGTCTCAACTTTTCATAGTCAAACAGTCAAATTAGTAATTATTCTTTAAAAGGGTAAAGTTAAAATGATGATAAACAAGGCATAACTTTTGTTTGTTGTCATTATTTGATATATATTCCAAAACTAGGAATAAAATTGGATAATGTGTGCCTTTTTCAAAGAGTAATTTATTCACATGCCAGGTTGTTGAACATGGCCTTTTGACTTTGGCTACTATTGTACAAATATGGGAAGGTTGTCTTCAAGATATTGACTTGCAGGAAGCCTCTGACCATTTTTTGAGCTGTGCTTCCTCTTCTAGAATATTTTCGAGTTTACTGCAACATGCTTGGCTGATGTAATGTGAACTGATGGTACATTTTTGTTCTGAAAATTGTATAATGTACTCAATGCTCATGCATGTTAATTTTTCTAACTATTTAGGAATAATATATTTCTTTTTTTTACCGGTTGAAATCAGGAAGCAAATACTTCCAGTTTGCTCCCAGCTTCTTCATGTTTAGATGACCTTTCTCGGTTGCTTGGATTTGTCATGCGATCAGTTAGATCTGTAGACGATGTTGTAGAATTGAAATTGAGAGAACTGTTGGTTGTTTGGGCTCACATGATTGTAGATTGGCATGACTGGGAAGAGACAGAGGATCTGGCGATTTTTGATTCTATCCATGAAGCTGTCAATCTGCATAAAGATCACGATTACACAAATTTCTTCATGGAAAAATCACTATCTCAGAATTCCATCATTGAAGGCATTTCAGCTTTTGTTAGTTCAGGTATTCATGCTTATCCTTCTGCTACTAGGAGGGCATGTTCTTGTGTGCATGAATTATTACATGTATCAAAATTTTCAGCTGATACGCTAGCTATTAAGCAGTCAATTGTTGTGTCATTTACAATTGCTGCATTTTCTCGCTTGAAAGGTATTCAAATGGTGCACAGCAAGTCTAGTGGGATACATAAACCTTTGCTGTTGTCTATCTCATCTTGTTATATTTCTTGTCCTTAGGTTATCGAGCAAGTTTTGGACAAGGAAGAAGATAAAGGTTTCATGACTTGGGCTTGTGGGTTGGCTGAATTTTCAGTTTGCGATTCTGAACCTTGTCTCTCGTTGAAGTCTGAAATCAAATTAGCTGGTAAGTTTGTCTTATGCCTTAAATAAAATAAAGCATAACAAGTATAGGACTAAATTAAGAAATAAGCTTCTCAACAAAAAAGATGCTGGACAAAACATCTAAATTAATCAAAACAATGCTGCCTAAAATATGGATGCACATAATTTATTTCCTATCAAAAAGTTTACATCTGTATAACTGTTGTAGCCCAGTTTACGAGGATGGTAAAGATTTTCTTTTTGATAACCTTGTAATGTTATGTAGCAATTGCATTAGCAAAGCTGGTTGAGCGACTGCTAAGATCCCAAGTAGATAAAGACTATTTGCATAGACGATGCTCTCTCTCTACTCAAGGCAACTATTAATTTGAAAAAAGTTCAGGAGGAAGAAAATAATGAAGCTTCAAATGAAGATGATAATGAAGAAGATGGTGACGATGGAGAAGATGAAGATGATGAAGAGTCTGACTATGATGAGGTAAGCAAGTCTTTGTATTTTCATTAACATAAAAATCCCTTTAACAGTTTTGAATGCCTTACTCTCAATCAATGTTGCGTTTGTTATGATTTTTAAATTTTTTCTACATCTATAAAAAAGGATTAATTATCATAAATACTAGGATTCAGACTATGAGGACCTTGAAGAAACCGAAGAAGGGTTCTTAGAAAGATATGCAAAAGCTGCAGCTGAAGTGGAAGGTGATCTTGTTGAAGAAGGAGATTCAGAAAATGAAACACATACATACATATATATATATATATATATATATTGTTGATTGTTAAACTCGTTTGTAGGTAATTAGCTATTTCGAAGCGAAGACCGTCGACAACAAAGAACTATTGGTAATCAAGCAACGAACATGAATTTAATTGTTATATATGTTGTCGAATTTTGTTAGTATCATTTGTGGAAACTTGTCTGTGAATGCTTGTAGTATGTGACTTATTTGGTTGAAAAACTACTATCGAATTGATTATGGATATTATATTTGATTGTGAGATTAGCATGTTTTTGCAATTATTTGAATATGATGATCATATGATTGATTGTTTGTATAAACTAATATAAAATTATACAGTTGCATTTTAAAAACGCTACTGAAAATCTAAAAAAGCATATAAACAAAAAATGCAACAAAAAAATGAAGACTTGTGGTAGCGTTTTTTTAACCCTACAGAAAATACCTATAGCTGCATTTAAAAGTGACTTTTGGTAGCGTTTTTTAAATCCTACAGAAAATACCTATAGTTGCATTTAAAAGTGACTTTTGGTAGCGTTTACTACAACGCAACAAAAAGTTTTAGACTTTTAGTTGCATGTCGTATAGCAGCGTTCTCTAAAACGCTACCATAAGTTATGGTAGCATTTTGTTCAACGCTACAAAAAGTCTTTTCTGCTGTAGTGTTTCAGACGTAAACATGTAAATTAAATGGGATGTTGAAAACTGAAATGAAACAAGCGAATAAAGAGAGACGCATGGAAATATAATATGAAATAAAATGTCATAAATTAGAAATTAATTGAGGAGAAGAAAACGTTATTTATAGTTTGTATATTATTGAGGGTGCAACTAATTAAATTAAATATAAGATAAGGCGCTGACAAGGCGCATTGTAAGATTTGACACATCAATGAGTCAGCAGAAGTTTCTAGAGATTTTTATCTACGATTGAAAGCACACCTAAAACACTATAAATAGGGCCTAAACTAACCTAGGTTTTCACTCTAAAACAAAACCTAGCCTCCATTTCTCTCTCCCAAATATTTACCTACATTCTTCATTTATAAAATAAAATTATATTATATATATACATTCAAATAAAAGATGGAGATTGTACAAATTAGAGGAGATTTCTAGAGAATTTTGGTTGCTATAAAAAAAAGGATTCTAGCTTTTCTCTCCGGTGAGTGATTGTAATTATTCTAGATTTCTTTGAGTAATTTAAAATAATAGGGTTTCCAATAGTTGTAGTTTTTGCTTCGATTTTTGGAATAACCTTTTTAGTAATTTATTTATAGTTTTTAGAATTATTTTCAGTCTATTTCTTTTAGCTATTTTTTTCAGTTAATTTTAGTTTAATTCTGTTAATTATAGTTTTTCCATTTATTTACAGTTTATTTACAGTATTTTAGTTTATTTACTGTTATTTATGCATAATTTGCATCCTTTTCCTACGCTTTGGATTTTCTTCTATTTTCTGATTTATTTTATTTCTCCTTCTTCTTCGCGTATGGATTAGAATAGATTAAACGCGAATATGGATTAAAATTATAAGAATACTGAAATAACGGAAGATAAGATGTAAATTGTAAAGACTGTAATTAAGACTGAAATTGAGCCTAATTATTATATTAATGTTAGAATTTGACTAATTAAAGATAATTGGCCTAGTTATAACTTAGAATTATAACTAAAAAGAGTATAAGACGAATGAAGCTTAGTTTTACACTTAGACCTTGGGTTGAGTAACAAGCATGATTATAACGTAGGTTATAATAAGAAATAGAACAGGATGAGGCTTATTTTAAGACTTAGGATAAATTAATAAGCAAAGATAGTAGAGATAAATTGTAAAGGCTTATTTAAATAATTTATCTAAGTTAATAAGTAAAGATGAAAGTAGGACCTGTATCAAATAGCATTCCCCTATTATTTATATGGACACGGTGTTTCACATAAACCTGAAGTGAGATGAGGGGCACGCTTATGCAAATAATGGTAGTAATTGGTTAATACGTAGAAGTGGAAATCATGGGGATTTGGGCAAGGGCACAACTAGATATTGTTTGGATGACGGGCCAGTACCAACAGCATTTCCCCTATTATTTCTATGGACACGGTGTTTCACATAATCCTGAAGTGAGACGAGGGCCATGCTTATGCTGGAGCTTGAGGTAATAAGAAGACCCAAGAGGTGGAACAACAGGTAATGCGAGCTTAGTGGTGGTCACGCGTGCGACTTCCAATGATGGCTCATAAATCGTTATGAGTTCCAAGTGCTTTGTATATGTGTCTTTTGTAGACAGTGTTGCCTTCTGTGTAGGGAGCTATATAACGTCTAGTCCACAGTAGATACTTTGCATGTCATTCATAGACACCATTGCCTTATGTGTATGGAGCTATATTGCGTCCAGTCCGCAGTAGGTCTGTGGAATAGCAGGCCAATCAAAGGGTAGAATTAGGATTTCAACCTAATTATAGGATTACGAATTCAGCCTAATCAAAGCAACTATCAAAGACAAGTGCATACAATCAAAGTTAATCAATTATGTCAATTAAGTTAATTCGTATTTATTTCCAGCTTATTCCTTCTCTCTATTTCCTTTCTTTCCTTTTATATACTAGAAACAGGAAAATGGGCTGAAGGAAAAACATATCACGTTTTTTTACCTAAGAGACGTACAGATTTTTTTTCTTTTTTAAGGACGCGGGTTGTATAATTTCGGCTGAAGGAAAAAATTAAATCATGCGTCCTCTTCAATCTCGACCTCAAATCATACTGACTACCAAAAATTAAATTGATCTTTGTTTCTCCTTGAATAAAATTCCCTGCTCCGTCTTCCCAAACTCACTGTTGCTATTCGCCTGAAGATGCCGACTCGAAGATGAATCTCACTTCACCATTTCTCTCAGATGAAGATCGAGATCGTCACTCCTCCATTCTAGATTGCTTGAGTCGAGTTCGCCGTCCTCGTTGTGCTTTGTGATATCAAAAATAGGAGACGATTTTGTGAGCGCTTTGAGTTTGAGTGCGTCGCCGCCTACTTGTGAACGCTATGGAGTTCTAACACGATGTTGATCTTAACTAGATGTTTGACATGTATTGGAATTATTGATGACTGGTAATGTTTTTTAATCAGTTTTTTGTTTCTGCATGTGATTACTATATCTTTCATATTATTATGATATATGAAACTAGCATTTCTATGTATATTATGCAATTTAGTCTTTCATTTTTTATTATTTTATATCTAATGTTGAATGTTGCTCTTGTTAGTTTCAGATAGTGTATTTAATGTTGATTGTATTTCTGGTAAGCTTAAAGCTGTTGTTAAATTTGTTAAAGTGTAATGCTATATATATATATATATAGTATTTTATGTTAATAGTTAACTATTTGTATTATTCATAAATATTATGGAATTTACATGTGTATTTAATATTTTTGAACATTTCCAAGTACTCAACAGTATATGTTGTTTATGATTTTCACAGTACATATTTTGAACATCAAGTTTTTGCATTATGCTAGTTGTATATATCATTTCAGTATAATTGAAAGTAATAGGAATAAAATACTATACTGTAATTTAAAGTTGCATTACAAACTTTTCATACTTTTGCAATTATCCAGCAGTTCATCATTCTAGAAATATGATAATTGACTTCATACTTAAATATCACATCAAACTATCATTTCAAATATCTTATAAATGCTACTGAACCTTGAAATTGCTACATTAAACTATCACTTTACACATGATAGTGAACTTTATAACTATAATGCTACATTAAACTATCATTTTGCATATCCTAAACATGTTTGTGGACTTTTTAATTAAAATGTTATATTAAAATATCATTTTGCATATTGTAAACATGATAGTGGACTTTATAACTCAAATGCTATGTTAAACTATCATTTTGCATACCTTAAATATGCTAGTGGACTTTGTAATTAAAATGATACAGTAAATCTCATTTTGCATATTGTAATCATGGTATTGGATTTCATAACTATAATGCTAAATTAAACTATCATTTTGCATATTGTAAACATGACATTGGACTTCATAACTCAAATGCTATGTTTGACTATCATTTTGTATGCCTTAAATATGCTAGTGGACTTTGTGATTAAAATGCTACATTAAATATCATTTTGCATACTATAACTTTGATATTGGACTTCATAACTAATATGCTATATCAAACTATCATTTTGCATATTTTAAACGTGATAGTGGACTTCATAACTTAAATGCTATATTAAACTATCATTTTGCATATCATAAACATGGTAGTGGATTTTGTGATTAAAATGTTACATTAAATACCATTTTGCATATTGTAATCATAATATTGGACTTCATAATTAAAATTCTACATTAAATTATCATTTTGCCTATTTTAAACCTGATAGTGGACTGCATAACTCAAATGCTACATTGAACTATCATTTTGTATATCATAAACATGGTAGTTAACTATGATTAAAATGTTACATTAAAAAATACAAATGCTATATGTAGTTATCATTTTGCATATTCTATTTATGGTATTTCTCTTTAGGAATACTTATTTCATTTTGTATATTTTATTCATGCTAGTTCATTTTAAATATACTTATGCTAAATTCAAGTATCATTTTGCATGTTTTTTCATCCTTGTTCAATTGAAATATGCTTATGCTATATCCAACTATCATTTTGCATAGTCAGATAATGGTACTATATTCAAAAGTACAAATGCTATATTAATCTATCATTTATCATATTAAACACAATCTACCGTGTTTCAAATATAGAAATGTTAATATCTAAATATCATTCGAAATTCATGGTACTTTTTAGACTTTTTCTTCTTCTTCTAGATTCTGCTTTTTCATTCGTTTCTTCGATCTTGAATTAGCAGCTCTTGAATTCAAAGGTCGAGTAATTTCTGACGTAGGTTTGGGTTGAGGCCTCAAGTTAAGCTTTCTCGATTTTGGAGAAACCGATGTCAATAATGGAAGATTCAATTTGATTCGAACATCGACAAGAGAGAGGCTTGGACGACAGCGGCTTGGACGACAACGACTTCAGACGACGATTACTTGGACGGCGGTGGCTAGGTCAAGCAGTAGCTGAAGATAGATTGTGGTAGGGCAAGCTTGGACGAAAGCGGAGAACACATTCGAAGTTGGGAAATTTATAAAAAACGTTACTGTCTGTTATCCCGCCTTTTAGCAAGACCGTGATACCAAAAGATTAGCTGGAAACCAAAGACAGTTCTCCTCGATTGCCAGTTATGTACAGGTTAGCTATGGATGTCGGTAAATTTTGTCCGAGACCGGATCAAGCTACAATTGATATGACACGACGAGAAAAGCCATAGAAGCCAGCTTTCCAAATTTCAAGTCAATCCGAGTTCGTATGCTCAAGATATGATCAATGCAAAACCAAACATTGTTCTCGTTTGTATCCATCGAGCGCACGCTGTTCGTATCCATCATGGTTGCCCACTTCGTATCGGTCTGAGCTCATCCTTCTTTGTATCCATCATGGTCGTATCGGTCCGAATAACCTCATTTCGTATCCATCAGGTGCTCCCGTCTTCATATCGATTGGGCGAACTACACTCTTCGTATCCATCAGACGCGTTGCATCGTATCCATTGAAGCAAGCTACTATTCGTATCCACCAGGGGTAAGGCTTCATTTGTATCCATCTGTCTATCTTGTTTGTATCCATGGAATCGTATCCATCAATTTACACTTTCTTCGTATCGATCTTGTATGCACTCCACTCCCATCACCTAGGTTACTTCGTATCGATCAACACGTATAAGATCGATACGATGTACACAGCTGGCATCGATACAAAAATGGACACATCACTTCGATGAACACGGACCAATAATGCGAATAAAAGCCAAAGTGGATGGATGCGAATGGGGGAATATGGATGGGTTTAAATGGAGTTAGAAAGGGATAAAGGCTCGGTCAACACAGCAAGAAACGTGGGTCCGCCCTAGTTTATCGCTCCACGTCAACAGGAAGGAACGCGCCTTTGATCGACGCGAAGAAGAGGGAGGCGAAGGCATCGATACGAAGTCGTATCCATATTGGAAAACCCAATTCATATCGATTATATCTTGAGATCTATAAGTCCAAATGCTATGAAATTTTCAGAGGAGCTTATGTACAACCTAAAGAACGTTCCTGCCAAATTTCGACTCGATTGGATCAAATCTTGATCGATATGAAATTCGTTTGTATCGATCACGGATCGAGTCGAAAATATGTGGCATCGATCGTGTGGGCCCACTCACGTGCCAGAAGAAGTCTCCCAAGATCTGAGCAAGATATTTGCCTCCTACGCCTATAAATAGAGCCTCAGGGCCTACGGAAGAAGGATCTTTTTGGCTCTAAAACGTCCAGACTCTGCCGGAACCATTTTCATACTTCAAGGTTGTTGTTGTACTCGAATTTTATCACTGTAATCTGCTGTAATCAGGTGTAATCAGCAAGTGAATAGCAATAAAGTCATCAACTTCAAAGTGGACGTAGGCCGGATTGCCGAACCACTATAAATTCTATGTTCTTTATTGCTTTCATCTAAATTTTCTGAATATGCTTCATCTTTAATTCTCTACATATTTGCTATCTGTGATCTATGATTGTGAATTGGTGCTTTCATCGACAATTGGGTATTTGTGACCAATTTTGGCACGAACATTTTGGTGCTTTCACTGAGAATAGGCTAACTCAGGGATTCTACCACTTGAAAGTTACTTGAAGCTTAAGAATTCAAATCTGAAAAGCTATGACAAGGCAATCAAGTAGAAGGCAAAGAGCAGAGAGAAGTCAGTATGAGGGAAGTCAGGAGACATCCTCAGGAGCGAATCAGACGTCGATCTTCATCACTAGGGACGAGATGGAAACGATGTTCAAGAGACAAGAGGAGATGATGCAGAACCTACTTTGACAAGTTGGACAAGTTGGAGTACAGAATTAGTGGAACGCAGCCGCTGGAGATGCTGGAGACAGGGATCGGGAGCACGGAGCAACCAGAATCCAGGATGGAGCAGGACCATCTGGCACAGCACCAGAACTAGAGGGCACTTACCCAGAGCATGCTGACCCAATCCCGAGAAGAGCATCAGGTGGACCCGAGCAACATGGCATTGATAGAGGAATGGACGCTAGTCCAGGAGAACAGATTCCAAGCTTCCCTCGTGAACTCGGGGGGCAGATCGAAGGCAACAGACAAGGGCTACAGCTTGGCGATAATGACAGATTGGCGGAAATGGTCAGACGAGCCATGAGAGGCGGACTAGTGAATAGAGATCTGGAAGATGTTAATAGGAGTCCCTTTGCTCCTATGATCAGGCAAGCTAGGAATCCACCAGAATTCAAGCTACCAACATTAGAGACGTACGAT
Organism: Allium fistulosum; assembly: GCA_030737815.1. Classification (NCBI taxonomy): domain Eukaryota; kingdom Viridiplantae; phylum Streptophyta; class Magnoliopsida; order Asparagales; family Amaryllidaceae; genus Allium; species Allium fistulosum. Next base: position 894,349,033 of record CM060907.1, on the reverse strand, counting down.
GGAAGGACAGATCTTGCAGTTCATCTGACACAATACATGAGGCATATGGAGGTGTTGGGGGCATCGGAGGAGGTCATGGCCCGGTGCTTCCCATTGTATTTGACAGACATTGCAGCGCTAAGGTTTAGACAACTGGAGAGTGGCTCCATTGGAGCATGGACCGATTTGACTGAGAGGTTTATGAGGCAATTCGGGGTTCACATTTCGAGACCCAAGAATGTGATGAGTTTGGAAGCACTAAAGCAAAGGACCGGGGAATCTTTGAGGAGCTTTCTGACGCGATTCAATGCAGCAGCTGCATCGCACTACACCAGAAAAGACTTTTGGTAGCGTTGAAAAAACGCTACCATAACGTATGTTAGCGTTTTAGAGAACGCTGCTATAAGACATGCAACTAAAAGTCTAAAACTTTTTGTTGCGTTGTAGTAAACGTTACCAAAAGTCACTTTTAAATGCAACTATAGGTATTTTTGTAGGATTTAAAAAACGCTACCAAAAGTCACTTTTAAATGCAGCTATAGATTTTTTCTGTAGGGTTAAAAAAACGCTACCATAAGTCTTCATTTTTTGGTTGCATTTTTTGTTTATATGCTTTTTTTGATTTTCAGTAGCGTTTTTAAAATGCAACTGTATAATTTTATATTAGTTTACATTTGTTTCTGTAGCATTTCTGAAACGCTACTAAAAGTTATTGGTTGTTTGGTAGCATATTTTAAATGCTACTATTTATGGTTGATGGTTTATACCATTTCCAGCAATCGCTTATATACTATTCATATTAAAACGAACGATCAATCGCATAATTTTCATATATTCAAACAAACAATTAAATCACATAATTAGCATATACAAACAATCAATCATATGATCATCATATTCAAATAATTGCAAAAACATGCTAATCTCATAATCAAATATAATATCCATAATCAATTCGATAGTAGTTTTTCAACAAAATAAGTCACATACTACAAGCATTCACAGACAAGTTTCCACAAATGGTACTAACAAAATACGACAACATATATAACAATTAAATTCATGTTCGTTGCTTGTTTACCAATAGTTCTTTGTTGTAACATTCCCCCTTTTGACCGCCTCCAGTCGGTAATTAAACCAACTAAAAACGTTCAAAAAGACGAATTGTTATTTAGTTTATAACGTTTAAACAGAATCAGCCACAGAAACACAGATAATAACAATGAATTAAAACAAATGAATCTTTATTTCATTACTATAAATCTTTTTATATACATCAGAGTTTATACAATTTAATACTAATACAGCGGAATATTTAAAAATACAATTTTCTTCTGAACTAAAAATGATTCTTTACTCTCTCTCTCTAACTTCGCTGCTCGAAAATCTTCAAGCTGTAGAAATACTCGGTCTGACCCGAGTATTATATTCAAAAGAAAATAATACACAGGTCAGTCTAATTCAAACCAGTTTATTAGTGCATAGAGACAATAATACTTTAAGTAGACGACAGTCACAATAATTCTCGTCTATCCGACTCTTTTAACAAAGAAATCGGATAACGAAAATTTTAACACTAAACAGTGTTAAACAATAAATCAGCCGATTTAAATCATCAACAGAGATAGATAAACAATTTATCAATCGACTAAATCAATTTAAAACAATTGAAATTTTCATTTTAAAAACCATCAAAATACGATTGGTTGCCGTACACACGTGTGCATTCGTACACGTGTGCACTGCCCCGCCAACTCGTGTGCATAGATAACGGTGCAACATGCAACAGTGAGACTCGAGACCAATACAACACAGTGCCCAATACAATATCAAACTGACTCACAAGTGAGCAAAGTAAACATCATGTTTCGGCTATACTGGAACCATAAGTGAAACTCAATTCAGAAGTGAAGTGCAACAGTGAATGATTCAACATATCCAACTAGAAGTACAGTGAACCCAAACAAAGTTCAAGTAATGAAGTAAAACAAGCATACACCCATGACCATAATTGTGACAACTAATGGCAGAGCATATATATACAAATCAGGGTAGAAGGAGATGCAGTGAAACAGGCTACAAAGACAACAACATGGATGCAGATTCAAGACTGTCTACCAGTAACAAAATGACCAAATGCAAAGTCACTAAACTCATGCAAGTTCAAAGAAACAACACAGTGCAGACCAGAGACAAGCATGTACAAGAGCTGAACTACACAAAGTCCAAATGTCACCAACATAACCAAAGTGAACCAGACAGCTATACAAGATGATCACAGACTGAACTACAGATGCAGCAAAAGATTCACAAATACAACTCAAAGTTTACAGAATGCAGACTACAGGGTCAAAATTTACAATGAAATCAGAATGCAAAATGGAGATAACAGAGACCAAAGATCACAAGCAAATGCAACCAAACCTGACCAGCAACAAACAAATATCAGATCAGTGTGGATGCAGACCAACCAAGGCAGGTAACAACACGACTCCAAATGAAACGAGTCAAAGTAACATGCAAGTCGACTAGCAGTGGCAGCAGACAAACATACATCAACACCACAGTAGTACAAGCATATGAGTGACATCAAGCAACAAATATACAAAGTGGATCTAAACGATGGATCAAATAATATACAACTGCAGACAAAACAGTGTCAAAAATGAAGAGACCAGAGGGATGCAACTAAAACTGATGATAGTGGTAATCACATAGTGAATGCAACTGATGATACTGGATGAGACAACAACGTCCAACTCAAGTGAATAGCTACATGCAACATCAGGTGAAACAGTGGACGAACAATGCAACTCAATGCGAATCAGTACAAAATCCAATGAACAAGCAAAAGCAAACCAAACCAGACCGAGTCAAGCAATGCAGACTATATGTTCTGAATATGAATGCAAGCACTGAAAACAGAGACGGCCATAAGCTCACAAAGGATTTACAGAAATATCAAACAATGACAACATCGATGAATATATGAAGTAACAAAGAAGTAAGTTTCGAAATTCACGAAACAGAAACAAAGAAATATCAAGTTCGTATATTTGAAATTGTCAAAGGTCAAAGATTTAAAAATAGGAAAGTTTTAAATGCCGTGTGAATCAACATCAGAAACTCCAAGCAACCTATTAAATCATACTTGTAAAAACAGAGAAACAACAATGCAATCTCCACATAAATATATACATATGTATATACATACGTATACACCTATATAGGAAGCACAATTACAAGGTAACAGTTTTAACAAAGCCAAAGTCAGATGGTCAGAATGAACAAATACGAAGACCGGTGAAGTATAACAGTGAACATTACCAGGAGCAAATGCAACCAGCAATATAAACATGTAACAGTTTCAAACTAATGATGTGCAACAGGTAGTGCAAGTTAAACCCTACAACAATATGACTGGAACAAAATGCACAGTCTAATTCCATCAAATTGTGGATAAACAATTTCACGAATAATTCACTCAAACGACAGCTAAGTCAATTCGAGAAGCAGTATCAACATATATGAAACTAACAGTCGAAGTAAAGCACTTGGGAGAATTAGATGTGAGTGAGGGGGGTCACTCACCTTAGAACGAAGAGGCAGCCGCGATCGAAGAATGGAAGTCGAAGCCGTGGATCGATCGAATGCTGATGTCGATGCCTTCGATATTACAAAGCCCAGAGACTAGAGCGAACGAAAATCAGGGGATCGAACCCTTAGAACGAATTGGACAGATCGAAGGAAGAACGAATCGAGATCACCGAAGCCCTAGCAAGCATCGAAAGAACGAACGAGAATCGGCGCTCGAAAATTACAAGCCCTAATTTTGAAGACGCCACCATTTTTTTTTCTTTCTTCGATTTAGGTTTTAGGTTTTACGAATGAATGAGAGGGAGGCGGGTTCTCTCGTGTTTTATCAGAGAAAAGGGGTATGGGTATTGGGCTGAAGCATGGGCCAACACATGTTTACTTATTTTTTTTATTTTTTCCTTCTTTATATTTTTTTTTCCTTTTTAAAACTGATTTGTTTTTATTTAATTTTGTTGTTAAAATCTAAACTATGCATATATATTCATTCGTACGAAAAAAATTTAAATAAAAGAATTTCAATCGATTACAATTTCCAAATTCAAACAGAAATTAACGATCGATATTAAATCGTTAATTTACAAAGATTTTATCGTTATAAAATTTTCCAACAATAAACAACAAATTATCTGTCAACTTTAATCGTTCATCGATGATTATAATTCGGGCAAAAATCCCGGTTATTACAGAAATTCAAATTGAATTCAATTTAATTTTATACGCGTTTATACGCCGTATGTTCACAAAACAACTCTGATAAATACGAAATTGAAATCCGGTAATAATTCAATATTACGGACCCAATGAAACTGGTTTCGTCAAATTCCGAGACTGTGCCTCGGAAGATTATTTTTAAATTCAATTTAAACGATAATATTTCAAAATTGAACAAATCGTTTTCAAATTCAATTTTGAAGCTTCTATTACCTTCAGTATTATCAATATGAATTTTCTAAGCCTTTAAATTATTTTTAACCGGCTTAAAATCGAAGATTCAATTCTTATTCAACTTTCAATAGATTAAATTCAAAAATTAAATCGCCAATTCATTCTGATAATTTGAAATTCAAGTCAAATCATCATTCAAATATTTAAAATTAATTAAATATTTTCAATTTAAATTGTTCAAAATTCAGGGTCGTTACAAACTCCCCTCCTTAAAAACTTTTCGTCCACGAAAAGGAAAGGTTGTTAAAATTTCATCGATATTTATACTCTACTCAATTTTTTCTAAGCTCGATATTTATTGCAAATAGATGAATACAGGATTCATTTCATTTGTTTAATCTCACTAGTTTTGTTTATCTTCTCTTTTATTCAATGATTTCTACAATCATTGATTTCTAAAATCAAAACCCAAAAGTCTTTTACTAACATTTTCGACTTATAACTCAGATTCAAACTTAAAATTCTTCACATTAGAGATTTATATAATATATATCTCTTCCAAAGCTGTGGACTTTCAAAACATTACAAAGATCCTCTTTCTTAGTTCATTAAGTTGGAATTTTTGTAATTCTACTTCAGTTCATTGATTCACTATTTACTGTTTGAAAATACTTGCTAACTCGAAATTTAACAAGTCCATCTTCGTTCTCACAGACATTAGACATACGCTGGCCAGGCGCAGATCTAAAAATCTCCAAGTACTAAACATACTTGCTTCAATTCCCAGTGAAAATACTTTTAAAAATTCTTTTAAAAATGGATATGGAAAGCACGTTCCCCCATGGATTACAGTTCCACCCGACGGTTACGCTACTATCCCAGTAGAGTCGCTTGTGGCTGTAGATTTCTCATCTCTTAAATTTCGCCATGGTTGTCGCCATAGATTGCAGTACACACGGCGGTTACGCTACTATCCCAGTAGAATCGCTCGTGTCTGTAGGCATCACGCCCCTCAAATTTCGCCTGGCATTAGATTGCAGTTTACCCGGCGGTTGCGCCACTATCCCAGTGGTATCGCTTGTAACTGTGGGCATCTCGCCCCTCAAATTATGCTAATCATCAATCAAATCTAATCTCATCGCGATGAACTATCGCGAAGGATTTCCGATTCAAATAGTCACTCTGACTAAAATTCTACGTAGCTACGAATTTCAAATGGACACTCATCGAGAGTTCCAATACCTTCTCCAATAATAAATGGAAGGTACTTTTCCACATCCTCAGTTTAGAAAACATAATATCATATATGTAGTACTTTTATTTCACATTTCGTACATATAACATCTATGTAAACATACATAAGATTTCCATAACAATGTCTTTCTAAACTAACGGTTTTCAAATTTACCGCATTCATATATATAAGTTCTAAAAACTTACATATCCATATTCATAACAAAATAGAGGATTTCAAAATTTTCCTCTAAGTCGATTTGGAAATTTAAGGTTATCTCAAACCTAATTCATATTCATAATTCCATTTATTATCGACTTTCACATTCGATTTGAATTACACGTTACATCGTCAATTCTCAACACAGAATTGATGTCTATCGATATATAACCTCTGAGCTCGTACGTCTCAGAGAAGGGTGTTAAGCTAAGAGAATAAATTCTCCGCCACCAACAGATATATATTTAATAGAGATCAATTGCTATGTCATCAATTCACAATGTTAGACATACAATCCAAATCATCATCTGAAATTCAAAGCTCAACTTATATTGTCTTTGATGTCGAAGTTAAACTCAATTTAACTTAACGATTCAATCTTTTTGAAAAATTTCAAATTGAACAAATTGTTCAAATTTCACATTTAACTTTTCAACTTCGACTTCAAAAATGAATTTCAAATCATTTATTCCTTACGGAATATATTCACAACATTTCACATTTGGAAAAACATTTCCATACTTATTTAAAAATAAGTAATTCACAAATCTCATTTTATTTTCAACATTTGAAAATATTCGATATACTTAAATCAAAATTAAGTATATATTTCATTTTTTTAAGGAAATCATTCTCATTCACACATTTATTTGAGTTAAAACGAATGTTACGTAAAACATCGTTACGACAACTCAAAATCATTAGTATAGGGATTCGAAATTTAGATAGATGTATAAATCCCAATACTATACAAAACATTTCCTTTCGGAAATCATTTACTATAACAATAGTGTTATAGTCCATCATTTCCTTATATTCGAAAACATCTATTTCAACAATGAATGTTGAAGTCTATGGTTTCGATATTCAATGCTTTGAAAACATCTTTTTAAAACAATTAACTTCGTTTTAAAAATATCACTTTCCCAAACATGTCCATTTTATTCAATAATATATTCACTGTCAAAAATCGTGAATATACTACTTTTAACAAGTTATAAAAATTTACTTATCAAAATAAGTCAGTTTCGAATTTATAAACAACATTTATAAATCCCATTTCTATTCATAAAGACTTCAATTCATAAAAATTGCTTCATTAATCATTCCTTTATAACTCAATTTTATATCAGAATTTTAATTTACAAGTAAATTACTTATAAATTCTTTTATTTTGCAACTTCGATTCATTTTATAACTTCACAATTTTAATTCTGTAATTTCCATTCACTTATGAAATCCATTAAATATTTCACTTTTAACACTTATACAAATCATTTTAAAATTCCAATATAATATCAATCTTTTCAAATCTTCAATATAAACCGGTTATAATAATTCAAAATTTCCACTTTAAACTATTATATAAATTTATCAGTTTTCCATTTTCCAAAATAATCAACTAGTTCTTTAGTAAATCATTCATCGAATTGATTTTCAATTAAATCACATTTGATTCATTCACATTGGATTTTACTAACATTCATTCATATTCAATTAGTTCACTTTCACTAATTTATATTCAAGTCAGTTTGCTTTCAGTTCAAATCAATTCTATTTGATTTACTTATCTTTCAATTTGAATTCAATTTACTCAACTTTCCAATTTCCATTAATTCAATTTCATAAATACTTAATGAATTTCCATACGATCAACTGGCAACCAATGCACATTCAATTTAACCAAATTTATTTACTTTGCTTACATTCAATTTGGTTCAACACACTTAATTTCAATTGGTTTATATTCAAATTCAGATTGAATTCTTATACTCACCATATTCACTAATTCACTTTTACAGTTAAAGTTGAATTTCCTTTTTATAATTCAAATTCATATTCATTCTTCACTTTATCAATTCATTTTGATATCAAATTCAATTTGATTCAATATTACTTAAGCCATGTTTCATTTATCTTCACTTAACTTAGATTTCATTTCTAAAATCATTTTATTTAACTTTTGCTAAAGTCAAATTCATATAACTATCCAAAATTCAGATTTTTGTTTCACTTAACAAAACTATTCAAACATTTAACAACTGGTTTCATTTAAATTTCTCATTTTATAAGTTAAACAACTTATAAATTTAAACTTCCCAATTCATATCATATAATCACTTATCTTTCAAGTTCAACTTTTCATCTCAATAATTTATCTAATCCATTTCAATTTATTTAACTTTCTTTTAGTTAAATTTCAAATCCATTCATTTATTAATACTAATTCAATTCAATTTAACTTTTCTTAAGTTAAAAATCTTACTTTTCAAAAACAATTTTATACTTCTTTGGATTTGAAAAACGTTTCCTTTTAAAGTGTTTCTAGTAACTATTCATATTAAACATCATAAACTAAGCTTTGTGTAAACCAAAGCTCTGATACCACTCTGTAACATTCCCCCTTTTGACCGCCTCCAGTCGGTAATTAAACCAACTAAAAACGTTCAAAAAGACGAATTGTTATTTAGTTTATAACGTTTAAACAGAATCAGCCACAGAAACACAGATAATAACAATGAATTAAAACAAATGAATCTTTATTTCATTACTATAGATCTTTTTATATACATCAGAGTTTATACAATTTAATACTAATACAGCGGAATATTTAAAAATACAATTTTCTTCTGAACTAAAAATGATTCTTTACTCTCTCTCTCTAACTTCGCTGCTCGAAAATCTTCAAGCTGTAGAAATACTCGGTCTGACCCGAGTATTATATTCAAAAGAAAATAATACACAGGTCAGTCTAATTCAAACCAGTTTATTAGTGCATAGAGACAATAATACTTTAAGTAGACGACAGTCACAATAATTCTCGTCTATCCGACTCTTTTAACAAAGAAATCGGATAACGAAAATTTTAACACTAAACAGTGTTAAACAATAAATCAGTCGATTTAAATCATCAACAGAGATAGATAAACAATTTATCAATCGACTAAATCAATTTAAAACAATTGAAATTGTCATTTTAAAAACCATCAAAATTCGATTGGCTGCCGTACACACGTGTGCATTCGTACACGTGTGCACTGCCCCGCCAACTCGTGTGCATAGATAACGGTGCAACATGCAACAGTGAGACTCGAGACCAATACAACACAGTGCCCAATACAGTATCAAACTGACTCACAAGTGAGCAAAGTAAACATCATGTTTCGGCTATACTGGAACCATAAGTGAAACTCAATTCAGAAGTGAAGTGCAACAGTGAATGATTCAACATATCCAACTAGAAGTACAGTGAACCCAAACAAAGTTCAAGTAATGAAGTAAAACAAGCATACACCCATGACCATAATTGTGACAACTAATGGCAGAGCATATATATACAAATCAGGGTAGAAGGAGATGCAGTGAAACAGGCTACAAAGACAACAACATGGATGCAGATTCAAGACTGTCTACCAGTAACAAAATGACCAAATGCAAAGTCACTAAACTCATGCAAGTTCAAAGAAACAACACAGTGCAGACCAGAGACAAGCATGTACAAGAGCTGAACTACACAAAGTCCAAATGTCACCAACATAACCAAAGTGAACCAGACAGCTATACTAGATGATCACAGACTGAACTACAGATGCAGCAAAAGATTCACAAATACAACTCAAAGTTTACAGAATGCAGACTACAGGGTCAAAATTTACAATGAAATCAGAATGCAAAATGGAGATAACAGAGACCAAAGATCACAAGCAAATGCAACCAAACCTGACCAGCAACAAACAAATATCAAATCAGTGTGGATGCAGACCAACCAAGGCAGGTAACAACACGACTCCAAATGAAACGAGTCAAAGTAACATGCAAGTCGACTAGCAGTGGCAGCAGACAAACATACATCAACACCACAGTAGTACAAGCATATGAGTGACATCAAGCAACAAATATACAAAGTGGATCTAAACGATGGATCAAATAATATACAACTGCAGACAAAACAGTGTCAAAAATGAAGAGACCAGAGGGATGCAACTAAAACTGATGATAGTGGTAATCACATAGTGAATGCAACTGATGATACTGGATGAGACAACAACGTCCAACTCAAGTGAATAGCTACATGCAACATCAGGTGAAACAGTGGACGAACAATGCAACTCAATGCGAATCAGTACAAAATCCAATGAACAAGCAAAAGCAAACCAAACCAGACCGAGTCAAGCAATGCAGACTATATGTTCTGAATATGAATGCAAGCACTGAAAACAGAGACGGCCATAAGCTCACAAAGGATTTACAGAAATATCAAACAATGACAACATCGATGAATATATGAAGTAACAAAGAAGTAAGTTTCGAAATTCACGAAACAGAAACAAAGAAATATCAAGTTCGTATATTTGAAATTGTCAAAGGTCAAAGATTTAAAAATAGGAAAGTTTTAAATGCCGTGTGAATCAACATCAGAAACTCCAAGCAACCTATTAAATCATACTTGTAAAAACAGAGAAACAACAATGCAATCTCCACATAAATATATACATATGTATATACATACGTATACACCTATATAGGAAGCACAATTACAAGGTAACAGTTTTAACAAAGCCAAAGTCAGATGGTCAGAATGAACAAATACGAAGACCGGTGAAGTATAACAGTGAACATTACCAGGAGCAAATGCAACCAGCAATATAAACATGTAACAGTTTCAAACTAATGATGTGCAACAGGTAGTGCAAGTTAAACCCTACAACAATATGACTGGAACAAAATGCACAGTCTAATTCCATCAAATTGTGGATAAACAATTTCACGAATAATTCACTCAAACGACAGCTAAGTCAATTCGAGAAGCAGTATCAACATATATGAAACTAACATTCGAAGTAAAGCACTTGGGAGAATTAGATGTGAGTGAGGGGGGTCACTCACCTTAGAACGAAGATGCAGCCGCGATCGAAGAATGGAAGTCGAAGCCGTGGATCGATCGAATGCTGATGTCGATGCCTTCGATATTACAAAGCCCAGAGACTAGAGCGAACGAAAATCAGGGGATCGAACCCTTAGAACGAATTGGACAGATCGAAGGAAGAACGAATCGAGATCACCGAAGCCCTAGCAAGCATCGAAAGAACGAACGAGAATCGGCGCTCGAAAATTACAAGCCCTAATTTTGAAGACGCCACCATTTTTTTTTCTTTCTTCGATTTAGGTTTTAGGTTTTACGAATGAATGAGAGGGAGGCGGGTTCTCTCGTGTTTTATCAGAGAAAAGGGGTATGGGTATTGGGCTGAAGCATGGGCCAACACATGTTTACTTATTTTTTTTATTTTTTCCTTCTTTATATTTTTTTTTTCCTTTTTAAAACTGATTTGTTTTTATTTAATTTTGTTGTTAAAATCTAAACTATGCATATATATTCATTCGTACGAAAAAAATTTAAATAAAAGAATTTCAATCGATTACAATTTCCAAATTCAAACAGAAATTAACGATCGATATTAAATCGTTAATTTACGAAGATTTTATCGTTATAAAATTTTCCAACAATAAACAACAAATTATCTGTCAACTTTAATCGTTCATCGATGATTATAATTCGGGCAAAAATCCCGGTTATTACAGAAATTCAAATTGAATTCAATTTAATTTTATACGCGTTTATACGCCGTATGTTCACAAAACAACTCTGATAAATACGAAATTGAAATCCGGTAATAATTCAATATTACGGACCCAATGAAACTGGTTTCGTCAAATTCCGAGACTGTGCCTCGGAAGATTATTTTTAAATTCAATTTAAACGATAATATTTCAAAATTGAACAAATCGTTTTCAAATTCAATTCTGAAGCTTCTATTACCTTCAGTATTATCAATATGAATTTTCTAAGCCTTTAAATTATTTTTAACCGGCTTAAAATCGAAGATTCAATTCTTATTCAACTTTCAATAGATTAAATTCAAAAATTAAATCGCCAATTCATTCTGATAATTTGAAATTCAAGTCAAATCATCATTCAAATATTTAAAATTAATTAAATATTTTCAATTTAAATTGTTCAAAATTCAGGGTCGTTACATTTGTTGTCGACAGTCTTCGCTTAGAAATAGCTAATTACCTGCAAACGATTTTAACAATCAAAAATATATATATGTATATATATATGTATATATGAAAATCATGTAATCTATAACTCGATATTCTATATTAACACATATTAACAAAAATTGTTCTATTTTTATATGCATCCTATATAGTTTCCCAACGAATACACAGTTTTCAATTTACACATATATTCAGATCAAAACTGGGTTAGAAGTCTGACTGGATTTCATTCTATGTGCAGATTGTGTATTCAGTACTATGGGCAGATTGTGTATTCAGTACTATGGTCAAGTTAAATCTTATAAAATATGAAAAAGTATATGCAACCACTTTTGTACTCCATGCACAAATTTCCGAATCCTGCATTATTTTTATTTATTTTTAATTTCATTTATGTATTTAATTTGAACTTTATGTGATATTTACTTTGGTTATCTTACTTGCAGGTAGGGGTCCAACCAGTCGATATTTCTGAACTTATTCTTGTGATACACGGATGTCAACCGAGTCTTTTTGGCTAGCCAAGCAGTAGTATACGATTCACCTTCCCAAGAATATGTTCCACCTGTATTTGAAAGAATGGTCACAGAGAGTAATTGTGCATTGGGATTCATTTCAGACACAACTGTTTCCAGTAAGATCTGAATTGCCTCTTCTCTGAACATTTTCTTTGTATTTGATCCTACCTGAATGTTAAGTAAGAGAACATATTTTATACTTATGTGTTACAGATTTATCATATGCAGGTACTCATTAAAATGTAATGTATGACGAGGAATTTTGGTCATATATACTATGATTTATGAGTGTTCAGTAGGCACAGACTGGACTAGGTCAATTTTGTGAATTTAGGATACAAATCAACTGAATTATTATCACTTCGGCATCTATATATCCTATGATACTATAATTTCACATGGGTCTAGTATCTTCCATTAGATCCTCATACGGATGCTTTTTGAATAAAATATTATGTAATCAATGGTGGGTTTGGTGCCCATAGGCATGGAAAAATAAATGAAAATAATAAGGAAATTCAAAAGTTGTTGATGAAAGATGCTTGGTTCTAATGGATCTTTATTATCCATTAGCAAATTAAGAAAATGGAAAAAAAAACTTAGTATGATAGATGATCAGAAGACATTGACGGTGGATGAAAAAGTGGTGACCGACAATTTTGAATAGCTCAGTTTTGTTAATCATTTTGCAATCAAGAGATCGAATCATCCAACACTATAGAAGACGGTGGATGAAGCTAATGCAAAAATTTCGACAACAAGGCATTACGAGTGTCAGAATCGATACAATTAAAGCTGAAGGAAAGCAAATCAAGTGGTGAACACAAACGAAGCGATAGTGGATTAATTGGTCGTTTTCAAGTACAATATGGATGGCGAGCTTCATACAAATGAGTTAACTGGCAAAAAGTTGGAAGATGCTCGTGGTATCATTGAACAACTCAAACTTGGATGGAGTTGTTTCAATAAAATCATTTAGTTAGTAGCATATTCAATGAAGAGATGAAAAAGATGAATCTCAACAGTGAAGAGTAAACCCACATTTACCTAGAAGAGCTTAATATTGAAGGAAAAAGGTAGAAATATATAGACAACTATAGGGGTACTAGCAATGAAGATACATATATAGGCATGGTTGATGGTCCATGTTTTGTGTTGATAAAGATAAGGCAAGATAACGGTTGTTTAATTTAGGTGCATGTATCCATATGTGCAAACATAAGTAAAAGTTGGTAGATTACAAGGAGAAAACGGTGAAGGTGAAATCAGCCAATAATAACTGCTAGGAGACCTGCTATTTCTCTCAATGGCTTCCACACAAACTTTCTCCTCTTCAACCAAAAATTACTTTTAATTCTAAGTAAGGATTACTGTACAACCAACTAAATATGACCAAAAAAGAAATGAAGCTCCGGTCATCAACATTTCACATGAAGAAAATGGAAGTATTGCCTAACTTGCTTAAATAAAAGTAAGTATATTAGTTTGACCAGGAAATGAATACCAGTTACCGCATTCTGCAATGACCTTCACCTTAGGGCGAAGTGTTGGGAGCAATGCAAGAAACTGCAGCTCTGCTTTTGACAATACCTGAATTTTTGAGATGTTATGATCAAATTCAGTAAATTCATGTCATAATACCGGTTCATTATGTGAAAGAGTTTCTTGAATTACCTTGGCTTCAATTATCCAGACTATGATGCCTTTTGAATCCGGAGGCAGCAAGGAGTGTCTGTAATCTACTTCAAGTGGAAAACACCATCTTGCAATCGGTTGCCTCCCTAAATGTGGCTGTTTATTTATATAAATAAATAATTATTACGTAAGAATTAAGCATACAAGATAGTTATAGTCATGTAAACATACGATTGTATTGAGAACTTGTTATTCATTGTTTTTACATACACGAACATATTTTAAAGGACAAATTTATAAATATTACTAAGATCATGAAAACAACTTATTGCACCTATAGACTTGGATAAAAAACTTATTGTATAATTAGGTATGGTTTTCATTGGGTTTAATTTGCATATGCGCACTTGCTTTTAAAGTGCGCAAGCTTAAAAAAATAAAAAAATTGCGCACTTTATAAGCATGCAAGCACAAATAAGAAATTATTAGGAACAAACACAAATTGTGGCCTTGTTAAAACTAGATGTATTTCAACAATAAATTTTCACCTAAGCCTAAAGTTGCAATAAGTTTTTTTTGCAAGCTTATTTATAAAATTTGTCCTATTTGAAATGCCATAGGAGAGAAGTTGGATGCATCTATCCCAAATTTGGTTCCCCCTATCCTACTAAATTTGGATTAATACATTAGAAATTTTGTTAATGATTAATACTTACCTGTAACTTGCTACCACATTATTACCTTTTATACATTAGCAATTTGGTTAATGATTATGCTAGAAAAGTACGTTAATAGCAGCATAGCTGCATGTTTTAATCAATACACATGACATAAATAGAGCCTTCAACTAAATACAAGTATATAGTTAAATACATTCATATTATTTAATGAATAAGGCATATGGTAAATGAAGAAAATTAAGAAGATGTATGGTGAATGGCCAGAAAATGCAAAGCATTATCTTATAAACCTCAACAATGCTACAAGCGAATACAAATGTCTCACTCTAGCAATAATGCGTGCACATGAGACAACCTGTTTCTTAATCCAATACTACTACACCATGATAAGTATTAGTCCACCACTAAGTACTAAGCACAAAGTGACAATCTGTTTCTTAATCAAATACTAATACGCCACGATAAGCCAAATAAAGAAATCCGTTTCCATACAATGATAATCAAGTAACTGGATGCACATGTTAATTTGTTTTAACTTTTAGCTATTAGCTGGCTTAGGATGAACAAGTTGCCACAATATGCATGTCTATTTGCAAAGGCTAAATCACCCCCACAATTTTGTCATTATGAATGCAACATTCTCAGGGCTAGTTTTCGTATTTTACAGTAAGGTCTACGAGCCTTTTCTTCATAATAGTGATTTTGGTTGTTAGTGAGAAGTCGGGTTTTGAAATATTAATAGAAAATTATTTTGAAATCTTTTGATCCCTGCTTAGAAATATAATGTGCAATGACTTTGGGAGTATTTTTTAAAATAGTACAATTATAGTTTGCTCTAAATTCACACTAAATACAAGTTTTGCTATTTTTTTAAGGAAAGTTGAGAAATCAAAAGCACCGTTAAGTAAACCTTTCATGATTGGAGCAAATAAAAAATGCCAAAATCAGTACAAAAGAATCGGTTCAATGAAGATGTTAGTTCCAAGATAACAGAAGTATTGTTATCCAATTAGGTACTATAACAAATACAGTTTCCAATGGGTAAAGATGGGATAGAAAGTCAAAGGAAATTTCATAAAGAAAAGTGCATAAACCTGTGCTAAATCTTGATCATCCCTGTCCTATTTTTCTATTGCTTGCTGTAAGTATTTTATGGCTGTAGGGTAAAATTTTCTCCGCAACATGACAACACCAAGTTCAAATAACTCTGTGACATTGATGTCACCACTGCGAACTTGTTCCTAATATAGCCACATTAAAATAAGTCAAAAATGAGCACCTAATTGATAACTCTAATATTTAGTAAATGTGGGCTATGTAGCTCACCATAATCTTGTATCATGTATGGACAACCAAAATATAAAATTTGTATAATGAATAGTGTAATGAAAAAGCATACGTGCATACTGAAGAAATATAGCATTGCACTAATAAGCAATCGTTTCTTCAATAAAAAAAAATTGTCAATATTTATTCATACATGAAACTCGTACAAGAAAGTGATAAGTTAGGATATGTGTCTCTTACACATTTTCTTCTTACACATTTTCTTCTAGAAGGATATAGAATCCAAACTAGTCATCTTAATCACTGTAGTTTAATATATGAGTGTAACAAGTTTCATTATATCTAGAACTAGACGTCTTGTCTAATTATTGCAGAATTGTACAATAATCAATGGTTTCTCGGCATTGCAGCATTATAACACCGCAAGGTTAATTCATGAGAATAGCCATGATGCCAGGATTGTAAGAAACTGGATGTAAATAGGTATTAGCCTATTAGGACATGAAAGAGAACAGTTCATATCCAATATTCTAAAGAAAATAAATATTATCATGGAAGTGACACATGCAAGTTATATATCCCATGGCTTAGAATCATCTATGTAGCTAACCGATTCCTTGTTGACAGATTGCAGTACTAATATATGCCAATCAAGTCATCTCACATGTTTCTGCCGAAATACCCTACCAAGGCACAACTACTTATACCTTTGATGCACTCTTGATAAGTTATTGGCCTTGTATCGGATACTGCTACATGAATTGTTATATTATTATTGTTGACATGCCTCGTTACACTTTGTGTTATACAGCTTAAGTAAGCATTAATCTAGCAGGAGAAGCAAATGCAATTTTGAATTTTAGATGTCATAAATTTTCATTTACGAAAATCTCTAAGCTTATACTAGGAAGACCTATGTTTCAAATCATTATCATATCTTTGTGTCCATGCAAAATAATTTTACAAAATAGTGGTAACATAGTGGGTACAGTGATATACCTGTAATTCTTTAGTAGAAAGGTCAAGCACAGGCCGAAAAAGAACTTGGCGAATAACAACTAGAAATAATGCAAGTGACTAACGTGGACTGCACAAAATGGAGTAACAACTAGCAAATGCTATGCTTTCAGTGTGACTCATGCAAAGCTGGAGTCTTAGCTAGCATAAAACATAGTTGGAGAAAAGTTTCTATAATAAACATTGTAGTTCTCATTCTCCTAATCATTGTTTATGTTTCTGGTTGCGCTGCATTCAAAAACAATAGAAGAATGGAAAATGATGAACCTTACAGTGAGAGCAGAATGAAAAAGTCTAGACCCAGTAGGTTCCAGTTTTAGGTACTATTGTTTCTATGTATAAAGAAAAAAGAAAACGTATTCGTGTGCTTAAAGAATTGGATAATCTGTCGTTATAGTTTGCAGGTGTTGGTGGAATAGAAATGTTCTGAATAATCGTGAATTCGGGTTGTTTGGTGTATGTAATATTTTGTATTGGTAAATTATTTGGGACAACGAGGACAATCCTTTGTATGCTTTTCTTTCAATCTTAAATTGTTTGTTATTAACTATTGTGATTAACTCTGTTTATACCAGTTTATCAAGTGTAAAGTAATAGGGAAAAGAAGACTTCAAGCCCATCAATATTTATGTTTTTCTGATTATTATTATTATTATTGTTATTTTTGCATGGAATAAGATACCAAGAGCTACAAACTCCTAACATCTTAAAGTACTGGTCAATAAATGTGGTAAACAAAGTAATTCATTATTATCAACTTAGCAAACTACAAAAATAAATCAAATGAAATTTACATAAACTTAAGTACATAATTTAAGTAGATATTTTTTGTGTTCATGTAATCAAATCTTAGAAAAGAGAGGAGTAGAAAAACACAATAAGAAAACCTTTTTCTCTCCTAAAAGAATATAATCTAAACTGCTAAAATAGGATAAAGACATATAAATTAAAATAATGATAAAACATGGTAAATACTGTTCCTCATGATGATTAAAAACATGTAAGATGGAGTAATATAACATGACGATGAGAAAAAAATAAAGTTCAAATCGGTGTCTATAAAATATATTCAATCCAACATCAAAGATTAGTTGCTAAAACAAATGTTAAAATTCCGTAAAATAAATCACACAATTTGAGTGTTGTGTATTCTTATAAATAATCTTTGAATTTTGTAAAAGGTTATAATAAGGTTTTCTTATTTCATGGAGATATCCTTAATCCTTATATATAATTGCGAGTGGGGAATTCATAGCTTTAAATACTTACATTTTATTAGAATTTACAGTAAAATAGCATAACCTATATAACACAACTGAACTCATGTTATAAACTATGCAAATATTTAGCAAAAGCAACATTATATCAAAAATTGGACAGTAGTCCATGACACGAAAGATATAAAGTATATTGCAATAACCATATACTATTTCAAGTTAAGAAGTACCTTCTCTATAGGAATTGAAATCTTGGAAAATTAAAACAACAACACCACATAAACAACCACCCTCCTAGCAGAAATACCAACCTAATCCTTAATGAAACCACTATTGCCAGCCTTGAAACTGCATGTGTATGCACCACTAAAGCAGATAATGCCCAACTAGTGAAGGGACTGCTCTTATCATATCCAGCTTTCACGACAACCTTGCTAAACCGAACAACATTAGCTTGAATTTCATCACTGGGCAGTAGCAGATTGTTAAAATCTTCAAAGACAACAAGGTTATACAATATGTAGAAAGCACAAGCTAATTACAATATCAATGTAATATAAATTTAAAATGAAACGGACATGATTAAGAAAAAATCGACAAATTGCACTATGAATTATTTCTATGGCATAGATTTCTACTTCTGTTTCTTTATAGGCAATTCAACTTGGTGATGCACATAAAATAATGGCTGACTTTTAAGGCTTAAATAATGACAGTCTTATATCAAAGTAATTCATATTGAATTTATTTATAAAAAATTCTTAAATCTAAGTACAACAAAAATTTAAATGTAAAATTTTTGAGAAAAAAATTAACTCACTGACTGAAGCGTTTTCCTTGTGAGACATCATGAAAATGCCTTGTGAAAATATCACGAACTCACTGACTCAAAAATGCCTTGTGAAACATTTACTTAACAAAAATTAATCCATATTACTCAACAAAAATTTAAATGTAAAATTCTAATGAAAAAATGCCTTGTGAAACATCATGAACTCACTGACTGAAGGGTTTTCTTCCGATTAAATTCAGATTTAAAATTCTAATGAAATCTTTAGTACTTAACAAATAAATTATTCGAAGGCACTGACCCTTGAGCAAAAAAAGCAAAATTCATGATAGATTTGACAAGAAATTTCATCAACTTATAATCAACTCGAATGATAATAGCAAAATATAGAATTAGGGTTCTTGTAGCACCAATAACTATAGTAAGGAAATTATAATATCTCAGCAAAATTAGGGCTTTTGTGATTACCTCAATATGTTGATTTAGGGCACAAAACTCAAGGAAGTAAACAGAAGTGGATTGAAGGACGAGTGGATCCATGAAGTGGGCGGGAGCAGATTGACAGAGAGAAGTAAAGCGCAGTAGAAGCCAGAGGAATTTTGTGAATAGGGTAGAAACGTAAGGATTAGGGAAGGAGGCAGAAAAATGTGATGAGGGTTTTAGTACTGGGCGGGAAGCCGGAAAATTTTGGCAGCGTTGAGTAAAATAAAAACACATAAAAAGAATCCGTAAAAACAATATTAGTTGCATTCCCACTATAAACGCTGCCTATTTGTGCAACTAAATGTATGTTTTCTTGTAGTGTCGGTGGATCGACCAGATCCATCCATGGTATTGATGGCAGCTATATCTAGCATAGTTGATGGCACAGAATTCAAGAATTCATTGACAAGGGATCCCCCTATGGATCTAGGATAATTTTATCATGAGGCTGAGGTATTTTTATGATTAGAGGATGCGAATGCTAAAAGAGAGGAAGGAGAAGAAGTTGATGTTTATGCAGTCAAGGGTGAAAATCCTCCTAAAACAGATTCAGGAAATGATAGAGAGAAACGGAAGGCCAAGGATAACGATGATGAACCAACACGACCACGAAAGGAACTGAGATTCACCTCTTATACGGAGCTGAATGAGACTTTGGAGCGAATCTACCAAGATACCAGGGGACAGATTCCTTATCGAAAGCCAATGAGGAGGGATCCGACCAGCAATGAAAGAAGGTCAGACAAGTATTGCCTATTCCACGAGCTGAATGTTCATTGCACAAATGATTGCAGGCACTTGAAGGATGAAGTTGAGGGGCATATCCGGAATGGTCTGCTATCGCAATATGTGAGAAGGAGGGCTACGACGGTGGAACAAGAACGACCACCACCTGAAATTACTGGGGACGGCTCAGGATCGAGGCATCAACTTGTCATCAATTGATTGGAATAATGACAAATGAGTGGCAAACTCCACACCAACGCGATTAAGCCATTTACACATATACAGGACCGCGAACGATCCTAAGGCATGCTCTGATACGACTATAAATCGCATCAATGTAGGTGTTTGCAGTTTGACGTCCCTGTTTTTCTTTTGTTTTCCATTTCTTATGTTTAGACTTGATTTTATTGGACATTTATGTTGAAAAACTCATTTTGAATGTAAATTTGCTATTTGTGATTCCATAACGGCTAGGCCACTCACACATGCACGGGGTCGCGAATGGTCCTTAGGCATGCTTTGAGACGGCAATAAACCGCCATAACAAACAGTTTAGAAACTCACCCGAACATGAAATCTGACATTAATGATACTAAGTCCCCCCCAGGCATGCACAATTCGCCTCGAATGGCACTCAACCATGAACGGTCATAATTCGCCGCGAACGGCACCCGACCGCGAACGGTCATAATTCGCCTCGAATGGCACTCGACCGTGAATGGTCACAATTCGCTGCGAACGGTCATAATTCGCCGCGAACGGCACCCGATCGCGAACGATCAAAAATTGCCTCGAACGGCACCCCAACCGCGAACAGTCACCATTCACCGCGAATGGCATCCGACCACGAACGGTCACGTACTACCTCGAATGATATACGATCCCGAACGATCATCATTCGCGGTCAGATAAGACTATCAATTTCTTTGCAGGTTATCAACAGGATATGAACATCCAACTTATGGCATTACAAAACACACCTTTCTATCATAAGGCATGTTTTGGGGGGCAAGTGTTATCCCGCCTTTTAGCAAGACCGTGATACCAAAAGATTAGCTGGAAACCAAAGACAGTTTTCCTCGATTGCCAATTATGTACAGGTTAGCTATGGATGTCGGTAAATTTTGTCCAAGACCGGATCAAGCTACAATTGATATGACACGACGAGAAAAGCCATAGAAGCCAGTGTTCCAAATTTCAAGTCAATCCGAGTTCGTATGCTCAAGATATGATCGATGCAAAACTAAACATTGTTCTCGTTCGTATCCATCGAGCGCACGCTGTTCGTATCCATCATGCTTGCCCACTTTGTATCGTTCCGAGCTCATCCTTCTTTGTATTCATCATTTTTGTATCGAGCCGGATAACCTCACTTCGTATCCATCAGGCGCTCCCGTCTTCGTATCGATTGGGCGAACTACACTCTTTGTATCCATCAGAAGCGTTGCATCGTATCCATCGAAGCGAGCTACTGTTCGTATCCACCAGGGGTAAGGCTTCGTTCGTATCCATCTGTCTATCTTGTTTGTATCCATGGAATCGTATCCATCAACTTACACTTTCTTCGTATCGATCCTGTATGCACTCTACTCCCATCACCAAGGTTACTTCGTATCAATCAACACGTATAAGACCGATACAAAGTACACTGCAGGCATCGATACGAAAATGGACACATCACTTCGATGGACACGGACCAACGATGCGAATAAAAGCCAAAGTGGATGGATGCGAATGTGGGAATATGGATGGGTCTGAATGGAGTTAGAAAGGGATGAAGGCTCGGTCAACACGGTAAGAAACGTGGATCCGCCCCAGTTTATCGCTCCACGTCAACAGGAAGGCAAGCGCCTTTGATCGACGTGAAGAAGAGGGAGGCGAAGGCATCGATATGAAGTCGTATCCATATTGGAGAACCCAATTCGTATCGATCATATCTTGAGATCTATAAGTCCAAATACTATGAAATTTTCAGAGGAGCTTACGTACAACCTAAAGAACGTTCCTGCCAAATTTCGACTCGATTGGATCAAATCTTGATCGATACGAAATTCATTCGTATCGATCACGAATCAAGTCGAAATTATGTGGGATCGATCGCGTGGGCCCACTCACGTGCCAAAAGAAGTCTCCCGAGATCTGAGCGAGATATTTGCCTCCTACGCCTATAAATAGAGCCCCAGGGCCTATGGAAGAAGGATCTTTTTGGCTCTAAAATGTCCAGACTTTGCCAGAACCATTTTCATACTTCAAGGTTGCTGTTGTACTCGAATTTTATCACTGTAATCTGCTGTAATCAGGTGTAATCAGCAAGTGAATAGCAATAAAGTCATCAACTTCAAAGTGGACGTAGGTCGGATTGCCGAACCACTATAAATTTTGTGTTCTTTACTGCTTTCATCTAAATTTTCTGAATATGCTTCATCTTTAATTCTCTACATATTTGCTATCTGTGATCTGTGATTGTGAATTGGTGCTTTCATCGACAATTCGGTGTTTGTGACCAATTTTGGCACAAACACTGTCCTTCTGCCTAAACTTTAAATGTTGCATCTTTGGTTTAAAAATTTGTTTAAAGTTTTTCCTTTCAACTAATTACCTCTACTAGAAATATTGTAAAGTCTATTACTTTTACTTTGCTTGAAGATTCTAGTAGTTATTATCATTCACCAGACATTTAGTCTAACCCACATCTCCATTTTTCCCTTTTCCCCCCATAGGCTAGCAAGAGCAAGGATGATAGATTGCAGACAATTGGAGACTTCTTTGGTATAGATTTCTTATGTATTTCTCTTCTTTATTTTCAGTTTTTAGCTTATTCTATGTATTGGCACTTTGTGAGGGATAGTTTGTACTCTGATATTTATGAGACTTTGATTTCATGAGACATATATTGGTATTTTGAGACATATGATGTATTTGGTTTTATAATTCTATATTA
The DNA here is from genome assembly GCA_030737815.1 of Allium fistulosum. NCBI lineage: Eukaryota > Viridiplantae > Streptophyta > Magnoliopsida > Asparagales > Amaryllidaceae > Allium > Allium fistulosum. The sequence continues at coordinate 894,325,762 of CM060907.1, read as the reverse complement.
TGAAGTTTGACTTTTAGCAAATTATTATTTTAATTGTTTCCATTTTTTATCTATTTTGTCTTGTGAATCTTAGTCTCTGCTAGTTTTAGTTATACCTACAATCACCAAATCTTTTAGTGTGTCCACTTAGGTATACTAAGGGGTGTAGGGTGTTACACTTGGTATTAGAGCCTACGGTTAGAGATTCCTAAAAAAATTTTAAAAAAAAGTAAAGTACTTTTCAAAATAACTAGTTTTAATAGTATTTTTCAGAAAAGAAGCTCTTTAATTTAGAATTAGTTTTCAAGTATAAAAGTGTTTTTATAAAAATCCCCTCAAAGTCCAGTTCAACCTTCTTTCGACTCTTTCAAGCCTTAGTTTCCTTTTCTTTGCATAGTATGGCTGACTGGTTCCGTAAAGCTACGGTACAACAGGTGCTAGGGCAAGTGCCCAATACAACACCGGCAGGTGGAAATCCCTTTAATCTACCTACACCAGCCGATTTTTCTAAGCTATGCAAGGACTTCGCTAGCATAGAGGGCGGAATGTTTCTGGCACGGAGGATTTCGAGGAGACATAGGTTAGGTTGGAGGATATGGAGTGAAGGTTTAGGCAGTTAAGTTTGGAGGATCGACAACGAATTTAACCTACATATTGGCAGCTGAAGGGAGAATGTAATGAGGTTCCTATAGGTTCTAAGAAGCAGTGGTGGAAGGACAAGAAGGATAAGGACAAGAGGAAAGAGTAAGGCCCTCAGAAGCAAATCAAGAAGGAAGCGAAGAGCCATAGTTGTGGGATGATTGGTCATTACCCAAGAAACTACAAGAAAGAAAAGATGAAGGGTAAGTGTTATACTTGCGGACAGCCCAGTCACCTGAGTAGGAATTGTCCCCGGAGGACGGGATAGGGAGTGAGTGCACCGGCGGTGCAGATTTAGGCGTTAGGCACAACACCTTCCAGCAGCATTCTGGATAGAGGTAGGAAAGTCACCGTTGAAGGTTTGGTTTCTAATTCTGAATTTCCCATTCAGTCTCTTTTCGATTCTAGAGCACCACACTCTTCCATCTCTAGTTCTCTAGTAGATTGTTTGCACTTAGACATCTCTTTAGTGGTAGACCCCATTGTTGTTTCAAACCCCATAGGAGGATTGGCATACGTATATGATTTGTAGGGGTTTGAAAAATTTTATACTAGGCGTAGAGTTTGATTGTGACGCCTATGTACTGGGATTTTCGGGGGTATGGGATGGTTTTGGGGATGGATTGGTTGTCCACTTATGCTGCGATATTAGACTGCGAGAAGGGAGTCGTTAGATTAGGGACATGTAGCGGATGGACTCTCAAAGTTTCTTGGCACCCATAGGGGTCAGTCATGTTGAGCTTCCTTTATTTCCTTGATTCATCACTATGAGAGCTAGATTCTGTTCCAATCGTTAAAGATTTCCCAGACATTTTGAGGAGGTTCTTTGTACACTTCGCATTCATCGGTTGAAGGAAAAATTCTTCAAGTGTCACTTTTGGAGTAAGGAAGTGTGTTTTTTAGGGCATAGAGAAGGTCAACTCATGGAAAGAGTTTGAGAAACGGTTTTGTACATTTAGGTTCAGATAAATGGATTTAACGGTAGTGCGTTGGAATAAATATGAGCATAAAAGAGGAATAGGAGTAAAAGACTTTAGTAAGGAAATGGGATTAACAAAATTTAGGATGGGTACTCCTAGGGTAGTGAGAAGAAAATCCACCTTTTGTTTAGTTCAATAGAATATAGTTGTTAGAATTGAAAATTTTCATTGTTAATATTTTCTTTTAGGAAATAAATATTGGGTTTTTGAAAAATGGTATGAAATTTAAATTGGTTTTTATATGATATAAATTTTATTAAAAGTAAGATTCTTTTTGAAGAATTATAGCTTGCTAGTTTCTTTGTAGATAAACAAAGATTTTAAATATAAAAACCTAGAGGTTATTAAGCATCAAAAACTTAGATTACAACATTTATTCTTGTAATAGACGTTTTCATGAAAATAAAGGGAGCATGGACTATAACGCTACCGTTATGGTAGATGACTTCCAAAGGAAATGTTTTTACATAGTAAGTGAGATTTATTAGTATTTATTTTTAATTAAATTCATACGTTAGTATTTTTGGGTTGTAGTAACGGTGTTTTACACAACATCGGTTTTAAACACAAATAAAAATGAATTTTAAAGATAATTTCTAAGAGTAGAAATAAAAGTGATTTGTAAAATACACTTATTATTTAAATAGGTATAATAAAATGTTTTTTATGGATATATTAAAACAGTTTTAAAAATGTGTTTTTTCTGAAAAGAAAAGAGTAAGTTAGATATTAGAAGATGTCTATCATAAGAGAATATAAACATACTTTAATCTATTGGATTGAAAAGAGTAATGGTATAATTTTCTTTGAAACCAATAAAAATGTTTTGTGCAAGTTACAAGGAATACATGAAAGAGATGTACAAGGTATGAGAAATAACATATTTTGTATAGCCTATTTCGAAAAGTATAAAATAAGTTCCTTTTAGTTTCACCTAAACATGAAGTCCTCTTTTAAAAAGTTTTATAAAAGATTTTCGCGTTGATAATTTCTCATAGGAGAAAATAGTTCCAACATATTAAGGTATGAGACTGTTAGGTATAATGAGAAAATGTTTTGAAAACACATAAGGATATTTTAAAGATATTCTAAAAGAAAATAGTTTGGTGAAAAAGTAAATAATTGTTTGGAAAACTTAATAAAAGTAAAATTTGAAAATTCAAATTTTTATAGAAAACTAAAAAGGTCTTTAAAAGAAAACAAGGAATAAGTTTTGGACTTAAAATTTTTTCCCTCTAGGTTTGTGAAATAATGTAAATTCAAAAAGCTGTGAAGATGCAAGTCTAGAAAGATAAGGTTTTAAATAACCTAGTATTTTTTAATTTAATAGAAACGTAAAGATAACACTTTTAAAGACAAAGGTTCTGGGATTTGATGTTTTAAAAATTTAGAAACCTTAATTTTTAAAATGGAACTATAAACACCTAACCAAACTCCTAAATGTGAAGTAGATAGGAATCATTTCCTAGGTGTAACGAAAAAGGTGTATGGCTACAAAGAAGACAGCAGTAATAACTTTTGGAAGTAATAGTAGAGTTTCCGTAGAGTGTATAGGGCCCTAATGAGAACCTAGGAATGTTGATTCATGTGAGCAAACTAAAGAAGAACAGTAAAATGGAGTTAGTAAAATTGTAAGACACACATGGTTGAGAATGGATATTCCTGATTTTGGAAGAACTTTGGAAAAGCATCTTTCTTTAGTGGAATTCGCATAAGATAGTAGTTCTCAAGCTAGCATTTGAATGACACCTTCTGAAGCTCTTTATGGAAGACCACGCAAGTCGCTTTCGTGTTGGATAGAGTCTACAGAGGTTAAAAAGACTTCGGAGAAGATTAAATTGATTAGGAGAAAATGCGTACTTCTTATCCATATCTCTCTTTGATAGTAAATTTTGAATTTCCTATTTCCATCTTTAGTTTTGAATAGGTTCTTTCCTTTATCATCCCTTGGGAGGGTAGAACTTAGGATTTAAACTATGGATGATAGGATTTGATGTAAACATGTTATTAGAACATGTTATGTATGATGGGTGCTAGTGGTTGCAAGTGTTTTCTAGTGGATGCTAATGGACGCATATACTTACACTAGGCATTATTATCTTTTAGGGATTGACCTAACTAGGACACTAGAGCATATGGATATCTGCGCATTTGCATTTTATTTTATTCCATAGTTGCTATAAATGAATGATTATCATATGATTGTTGCATTTGGATGATGATTGTAGCACACATATAGAAGTATCAGTTATCATTAGGAAATTTTTGCATTCATTTGGATACATGACACGGACATGATTGCATAAAAGGAGGTCAACTGAATCAGTGGACCGCCTAATCTTTTGCATTAGTTAGGGACATTGACACTACACTAATTTCATAAGTATCATAAATCGCATTAGAAAAACTTAAGGACAATGGATGTAATGGGTGATGGTTGAGTAGTTAGTTGTAGAACTTGGATGAAAACTTTTATTTCATTATTCTATCCTTAAAGATTTCAGGGACAAAATCCCTTAAGGAGGGGAGAACGTAACAACCCAAAATTTAAGGAGGAATTGATAAATAATTATAAGTGAAAAGAAATACTGTTATAATTAGAATTCGTTTGAAATTAGTATTGAAATTAATTGGCAGTAGATTTATTGAAATGTTTCAATTAGAAAGGGAAAAAGGAATTAAATTGTAAGGATTGAGTTTAATATAAGAACCTGCATTTGTGTCAAAATGGAATAAACATTTTAAATAAAAATAAATGCATGTTTTGAGATAAATAAAATAAACTTCTCATTCTTGAATATATGTATGATTTTATAAACAAGTAGTTTGTTTTGTAACAAAAGAGAAAAAAAATGGTATAGCAGTGTATTTAAAAAGAAGACATCCACTTTTATAAATTTAGACGATGATGTTCAATTGAGATGGGTTATTGTAAATGAGAGAAAATGTAATCATGTATTTATAAAAAGAAGGCATTTAATAAAATAAACATTATATTTTGAAAAGAAAAGGCAAGAGTGTGTTATGGAAGGATTACATTTCTTACAGAAAATATAAGGTATGTTATTTCTTTGTTAGTAAAGAATAAGGGTCGGTTTGATTTTTAAACATAAAAAAATTAATACTAATCAATTAATGTAATTGATCGCTCAATTTAAAGGTAAAGAATTAGGTTACTAATTAATACACAACATACACTCACATTTGTGGACATATGTTATTTATCTAATTACAACAGATGTAAATATGGAAAAAAATGTAGACATAACAATTCACATGTTATTTAATGAATCCAGATCTGAATATATAGAATATTTAAATAACAATTCACATGTTATTCATCCAATTAATTCAAACGTGAATTTGTACAATACTAGCCTAAGAATTTCTAGTCATTTATTAATTTATTTTAGACATAAACATGGAGAAATATTGACATGTTAATTTACTGATTCAGATGTAAATGTGGAAAGATATTGATATGTTGTCTGTTTATTTATTTCAGACGTAAACATGTAAATTAAATGAGATGTTGAAACAGGAAATTTTCCTCAAGGACAATTTTTAGGACTTTTTTGGATGTAGTACAGCCAACTAATAATTTTCTCTAAAGGACAAATTATCGTATTTTCCTTCCAGCCCACTTTTGTCTGCTTTTTCTTCTTCTTCTTCCTTTCAATCAAATTTTTCTATCATGATCCAATATCTCTCTAGCAATCAAAATATCGATCAACCTCGTTCGGTCATTTCAATTTCGTTCTTCTGAAAATTGTAGTTTATCGATCAAATTTTTATCACGCGCGTTTGTCGATCTCTTTCTTTTCATATTTCTACTGTGATCTCGTTTTTCTTCAAGTTGTATTAACTAGGTATGCTTATATTATTCTATTTTTAGTTCGTTTTCTATTAGGGTTTAAAAAAATTTGTCTGTGATTTCTAATTGTGTTCGTTTTTACAAATTACATGCAGTGTTGTTTTTCTGATTGCTTGTTCGTTCTTTTATGGCAACTTTTGGAAGCTGTAGCAGTTTTTTTTATTCGTTTCTTTATGCAGTGTTGTATTCTAATATGCTTTACATTTAATTTATCTTGCATTAATGTTGGGATGATTGGAAAAGTATCATTGCTTGGGTTGTATATAAAGTTGTGATAGAGTGGAAAAGTATCATATTTTAGGTTAAGTTTCCGGGTATCATTTTTAATTTTTTTTTAATATCATTTTTATTATTATCAGTAACTAGGTATCAGTTTTGTATATGGTAGGTATCAGTTTTGTGAAATGGAAAAACTAATGTTCTAAATTGAACATATTTTTACTAATGTTTTATTTTAATTTTTTTTGGCAGTGGTTATAACAGTCTTCTTTGTCTGTTTGTGTTGAATAATAACACTTTCAGCACTCAATTGTCCATCGATTGCTCTTTGTATGATTTGAAGAATGAGATATGTCAATGTTGGTCTCAATTAACTCATTCTCCTATTCATATTTCTTATGTACTTGAGGACAAAGTTATTATGGTTGATACTGATTCTGATATTCAGAGTATAATTTGTTTTCAGTTATACAAGAAAAGTTCTTTCTTTGGTTTGACTGTTAAGGTTAAGGGTTTTGAATTGGAATATGTTGATGGTACTTCTATTTCAAGTTAATCTAATGTTTGTGCTTCTTTATCTTCTACTATATCTATCTTTTCAAATGTTGATGTCAATGGTAAAAGTTATTTAAAAGATATGTTGAGGAGAGGGTCAACATTATGCATTTCGGATTTTGTTGGTTTTTGTTTTGGAGGAGCTAAACATTTTAGAGATTTTTGATGGCATATCAAATTCAAAAGGGGTATGAATTAGTATTTTTTAAAGAATTGTGCTACAAGAGTTACTGTAATTTGCTCTTCATATAAGGATAGCTGTCTTTTCAAAGTCCATGGTGCTTGTGATTCTGGAGAATTGAAGAAGTTTTTTATGAGAAATATGTTTGCTGATCATTCTTATGGGGTTGGTCTTAGAAATGTGAATAATCCATATATATGTAGTTCGTTTGTTAAATCGTTGATTATTGATGAGATCCGTGATTGTCCTAGTAAAAAGCCTAAAGATATTATAGTTGATTTTAGAAGAGAATACAATTTTCAGTTGTCTAACGGTTATGCTTATCATGGTTAACAACTTCCATTAATGGAGTTGTATGGTAATGATGCTTTGTCTTATAATGATTTGAGTTGGTATTTGGAAGCAGTAAAGAAGTCTAATCCAGATAGTTATGTTGATATGGATGTTGATCCTTGTAGTAATGAATTTGAGAGGGTGGTTATTTCTTTTACCGCTTGTTTACTTGGTTTCAAGTATTGTCGTCCTATGATATTCTTATATGCTACTCACTTGAAGGGACGTCCTGCTGTGTTGATGGGTGCTACTGCAAAAAATGGTGATCAAGGTATGTCTTTTTTTCAGTTTTGATTTATTTGTATTGAGATCATAATAGTTGGCATTATCATTAATATTAATTTGTTATCATAATTTGTATTATGTTGGTATCAGTTTTAAGATAAGTAGTTTACAGTTAGCAAGTTTCTAGTATCAGAATTTACATTGTATTGAATTGTAATTTTTATTTGGTATCATAATTTCATACTGCTTCGTAGGAGATTAGTATCAGTTTGTGTATAATGTTAGTATAAGTTTCAAGTATGTTAATATATGGTATCATATATAGTTATGTAGTATTGAAATTTCATTTGTATTATAATATATGTCAATATTCATTAATTTATTGTGTTATAATGAAGATTAATGTGCATAATGTCGTGGTTATCAATATTTTTATAATAGTCGTATTAGGTTTTCGGTATCAGTTTTTTTATTGTTAGTATTAGTTTCATGAATTGTTTCAGATTTATAGTCATAACTAGTTTTAGTTTTTTTTACTAATTATTTTTGCATTTGCAGGTTTCTTCCCTTTAGCTATGAGTGTAGTTTCTGTAGAAAATGTGGATAATTGGACATGGTTTTTGAACTATTTAAAACAAATGCTTCAAGAAGATCGTACTTTGGTTTTTATGTCAGATCGCTACCAAGGTTTGCTTTCAGGTGTTCGTGATGTTTTTCCTTCAGGTTATCACAGTTATTGCTATTTGCATATGGAACAAAATCTTCTTTCAACGGTAAAGCCAAAAATGCAAATGTGTCTATTGTTTGTAACGACCCTAGATTTTAATTTAATTTAAATTGATTATTAAATGGATTTTTGAATTAAAATTTGTAAAATTTGTAAAATAAATGAATTTATTGATCTCGAGTTTCCCCGAATCCAAATAAAAATATATTAAATCATTTTTAAACTTAGAAATTGTATATGTATGTGAATTTATATAGTTGTGCCTATATGAATAAATTTAAAATGATATATTGATAATTGGATTTAAATCTTAATATAAATGGTTTAAAGATAAATTTAAAAATAAATTGATAATAAATATTTAAACTAAAAAGATAGAAGTAAAATAACATTTGAGTTATAAATAAATAAATATGAATAAATGAAGACAAATTCAAAATTAATACAAATAACTAAAACAACATTATAATAAGCAAGAATAAGAACAAAGCAAAGAAAATGAAAATATCCTTGTACAATATACAAAAGAAATAGGAATAAAACAAAGTAAAAATATAAACAATGCAGGCAAGACACAATGTAAAAATAAACAAGAAAACATATATATGTATGAGCTTTTACAAAAGGAAACAGCAAATGGGTAAGTATAAACAAGACAGTAAATATCTTTGTATAAATGAATATAAGCAAGAACAAAGTTTAAAAGAAATAAGACAACTTTATCTACATATATTTAGCTTTCAAGTAAAAGAAGTACATAAAAACAAATGAAAGCTGCCAGGCATGAGCAAAATAATAAGAATCTTGTAGGTGAAGTAAGTAATAGGCAAAAGAAGATAATTAAACAAAGATCTGCATAGTCAAATAAAAATAAAAATGGTACAAGCCAATTAATGCACGCATGAAATGTTATCACTTCAGCCTCCAATTGAAGAAAGAATCTCTGATATATTTGTACAAGCCAAAATAATGTGTTACCCTATTGTACAAACAATATAAAGTACCTTGTACACCTCTTTTCTTTTATTTATACCAGCCTTCTCCTATACATCAACTTCCTCTGCTATAATTCGTTCAAACCATTTTAACTGAGATAAAAATCATCTACAACTTAACCAAAGCTCCACCTTAAACAACAAATAACTCAACTAAACTCAGAGATTCAAGAGGATTAAAGAAAATCATTTGCAGTTTTAAAAGCAACAATTGTTCTCTAATCTTCCATCCAGGTGAGTAACATCATATTTTTTTCTTAAGTATTAGGATTTGTTGCTTATTTATATCTGGAAAAGTGCATGTGTGAATATAGAAATAACTATCTGTGTATATATGTAATGCCTGAATGTATGCAAGCTTGTTCAACTGTGAGCTATCTCTGTTTTTTTGTTTCTTTCTTGTTTTCCAGAACCCAAGGTGCAAACTAGAATCATGTCTCTTGATTAATATCAATTAAAACTTGGAATATAAACAAAAGATGATTGTTTGATTATAAACTAAGTTTTAAAAACCAATTTAAGTTAAAATAAATTGGAATTGTTTCTGAAAATCAAGAACACAGAGCAAATTTAATCTAAGTCAAAAAAAATTCGAACTTTTTAAATTATTGATTCAGGATTACGAAATGATTCCTTAATTAAAAACTAGATTTTTAAAACTAAAATCATGATTTCTAGTTTGGAAATCTGGGTGCATTCTCGAGTTGTTAGTTTTGGACGAATTGGTCAAATTTCATCGATCGACGGCGAATTGGTCGTAGTGGTTGGGCTTGAAGGTGGAGGAGGAGACGAGGATCATGGGAAAATTGCTATCGTAAATTATCAAAGGCCGTGATGGCCTGTAATGATCAAGATAGGGTTTAAAGGACTGTTTTTGTCGTCGACATTGGTTTGGGTCTCACGATGATTAGGAGCAATCGGAATCGATCGCGAATCGTCCTAGAGATGCTGGGAGACGTGACGAGGCTTCGATGAAGGTGGCGTGGTGATGTGAGGTCGGAATCTTCGGTGGGGGGTCAGTTTTCCGATGGCATTGGGTTCAGGTTGTGTGGGTTGTAGCTCGATTTCGATTCTCGGTTGAATCGAGAGAGATGATGGTCGAGATGGGTTTCGAGGATCACCGGTGATATGTAGGAACCATCGATGTTGGTCGGAGCGCCGTGGTTCGTCGGGGTAGGTGCACGCGTGCACATGAGAAAGCTGTGCATCTGGAAAATGGGGTAGAGATTGGGAAGAAGCAGTTTCCCTCGAGTCGAACCCGAAGTTGATCTCGGGTAAATCATGTGCTTGGCTCGGGTTTTGTTCAGTTGTATTCGGGTTGGTAATTGCTAACAAAGAGGTTTGTAAATGGTAAAGTAAAACAGTTTATAAAGGTTAAAGAAATTTTACCCAGGCTTTAAAAGTTTTCAATAAGAATAAGAGAATATTTCAAGTTTAAAAGCAAAGCAAGTTTAAATCAAATTTTAAAGTTTAGTTAAAATAAATATCTGTTTCGATAGAAAATATATATATATATATGATACCAAGTCTCTAAGTAAATTCTAAAACAAGTTTTTAAACGAATTTTAGAGATTTGATTTTAAGGATTAAAAAATATGGTTTAAATTGTTTGTTTTAAGAAGTTATATGTAAAGTGAATTAATTAATTGCTCAATGTAATTAAGAATGATTTCTTTGTGTAAATACATTTAAGGATAATTGATTTATGTGATGAAGTAATAAATTAATGATTAAAGTTGATTAATCAAGTAATTAGGGTATGATTACTTAAATGTAATTAAAAGTGGATTAATTTATAAAGATAATTAATTATTTAAAGGTAATTACTTCATGAAAATAATTAAGGGTTAATTTATTAATTGAAGATAATAAATTAAATAGTGAATTAAATAATTAAAGAATTAATTCTTTAAATAATTTAAGGTTGATGAATTATAATTAAAGGTTAATCAGTTTGTTATTAATGGTTAATTAATAAATGATTAAAGAATAATTAATCAAAATAATTTGTAATTTATCGATGTTGATTAACCAAGATTAGAAATTCATAAGTATTAATCTAATTTGAATAAATCAGATAATTAACTGATCTTACTTATGAATATTTGGATTTTATTGGATGACTTGATTGTTTGATATTCCTGATATTTGATGCTTTGTGATACACCCTGATTTATGTTTAGATCTGTGATAAATTATCTGTGATGTAATTTATTATCTGTGATTTTTATATATCTGTGATCTGTGCATGAACGATAAGCGTTATAGTTTATATCGCTTATCAACTATATCCTGTATTTTGATCTGTGATGATTCATTGTGTTGCACTATTGTGTTAAACCCCTGGACTACACTTTACACACACAAATATGGATTTCACGTGGAAATCGGTTAAGTCACAGATAATTTAAATTTGATGTTTTGAAATTGAAATTTTAATTTCAATTGATTTTGAAATTTGAAATTTCGGTTTAAAGTGAAAAGCTTTTGAAATAGAATTTCAAAGATAAAAGTTATTTTGAATAACTTAATCGAGTTTTGAAATTTAAATAATTTGATTTAAATTTGAATTCAATTGATTTTGAAATTGAATTCTATGATTTGAAATTAGGGATTAAAGATGATATAAATGTGTTTATATAAAGTTAAACCATTTAAAAGTAAAATTTTGAGAATTTGGATTTAACCCAAAGATTTTAACTTGTATAAATGGATCAGATTTCCGAAATGAAAACAGTTTGTTTTCAAAAGAATAAAAGCTTTCAGATAAGAAATGAAATTCCAGTTTAAGTAAAGGAATTTCAAGTTTGAATTGAGAAATGGTTTTCCAAGTTATGAATGAATTCTTTTTGAAAGCTATGAATTGAATCTGTTTATTTTTAACAGATTTAGAATGATGATTTGTTTAAATCATTTGAAATGGAATTGTTTTGAAAGCTATAAGTTAAATCTTTGATCCAAAGATTTAACGAGTTAATCCAAATTGAAATGGAAATTGATTTGGAAAATTTGTTAATGAATCTTTTGTTTAAAAAATTAAAGTGTGAAAATTGTTTAAACCGTTGAGGGTTGTTAAAATGAATCTTTTTGTTTAAAGATTTAAAAATGGTAATTTGTTCAAACCATTTGAATGAAAAGTTTTGGGTAATAAGTTGTGACTTAATTGAAATCCCAATATCCATATGTTTTAAAGTATTGCGCTCATTATTCGGTTTAGCCGGGAGAGGACCTTTGTGTCATATAACCCGTTCCGAATACTGGTACGTCGTATATGGATAGCATTTGAAGACCGGTGGTGAAGACCGGATATTTTCGAAAACGAAAGGACAACTCGTCGAATGTCTCTGCATCGACTGGCCCCGATATAGAGATTTTATCACCCTTTGTGATGGGAAGTCCGGACGTGATTGGAAATTATCCGGAATTGCAAGGGCTTCGTGAGGAGTGCCTTCGGTTCTGTTCGATCCCGGAACAGACTTGTATGGATTGTGTGTCTGACGTTACAATTTGAGATATAAAGCTGATTTCTTTCAAATACATTTCTGTTGGTGGCGGAGAATTTATTCTCTTAGCTTAACACCCTTCTCTGAGACGTACGAGCTCAGAGGTTATGTAGTTGAAGCTATCAGCGATATATCCCAATTTGGTAACGTGGCATACCGAGTGTTGCTGTGAAATGATCAGTGTTTGATCATTTGTGATATGATCATTTGGTTGATCTTATATCTTTGTGATCATAGGTTGATCATTTTGTTTGACCCGAAGCAGGGCTTTTTGAGAAAGCGTAGCTTTGTGGACGAGACTTCGTCAGGGCCTCAACAACCCGGAAATGGTCGAAACAGGAATGTTGCGGCAAGGTTATGAGGGTCGCGCCCTTTAGGGTATGTCATTTCCTTCTGGAAAGGGGTGGTATCATGGTATGGAGCCCAGATACTTACTCATGTGGATACACTTTCTTTATGATGTGTGATGTTGGATATCGAGCGCTCGGATAAAGGTCCCAAAGGACCGGGTAATGACATATTCGTGAGTTACCTGTTACAGGGGTAACCCGGCCTTGTTTGGCAGAGAGCAGTTTGTCTCTCGTGACGTCCCGCCAGAGGCAATCCCATTCGGCAGGAGGAAAGGAAGTTCCTTAGCCTGACCATTTGTTGGAAAATCCAAAGAAACAATACGAACCTTGTACGGTTTTAGTTGTATTACCTGCTATGGAATGTGGCGGTAACCTGCTATTGAACATAGTAGCTATAGTAGGCATACGATACTGGTCGTATGTTGGCTAAGATTAATATTATACTTTCGAAATGTTTTCTGCACTATGCACTAATAATAATATCCAATGATTTTGCGTAGTAAGCATCTTTGACTATCATAAGAAGAAATCTCCTCCAATTCTGCGTTTGCATTGTGTGTGTGGTGGGAGGTCTTATGGTAGTTTCATTTTCCAAAAGCATTGCGGATTTCAATGTTTCAAATTCTTTTGCTGTTGTTTAAAGTTAAACTGTTTTTGTTGCTCACACCAGTCCCATGACTGATCCGGAGTTTATTGTTCCCTTCCTAAACTCTGGGTGCCCACTATTTTCCACACGGGCAGTCTAGAGTTGGGTTCTTTCAGATATTCAGGTTGAGTAGATTATCTGGAGCTAGCTATGGATTGGAGCACTCTATTGGAGATATTCTATCCGCTGCTGTTGTTATCGTTTTCTTTTCCGCTGCTATTTGTTGTATCATATCTCTGATGTATATTGATATTCATTGTATCACTCTGTTGTATCAGATATTGTATATCAATGTATTATTCTTTTCTTCCGCTGTGTTATTTACTTAATTGTGTTATAGCTCCGGCGAATCGGATTTGAACGGTCGAATCTGCGGCATTCTAGTACAATGTGAAGTACGGATGTTGATTTTCGAACGTGAAAATCCGAGTCGTCACATGTGGTATCAGAGCTAAGGTTGAACTTTAGCTCAGGAGTATAACATGTTAAGTAACTCATTAGAGATAGAGTGAAGTAAACTCTAGAATGAGTAATTCTCAGATATCCGTCCATATGCCTCAGTAAATTCTCTTACTATCTACTGATAGTGAGTATGAGTGAAAGAAGAGGACGAGATAGGGGACAGGGGAATACGACTAAAATGGTCAATACTCTGTAACAATAGTGGAAACAATCTTTTCTCTATCAATCTCTTTTGTTCAGCATCTTTTCTCAATTCTTCGATAGTTTCTGGTAGATCCAGAAATAAATTCGATATATAAAAAATGGGACATAAACTCCAACTGAGCCAAAATTGTTTGTTTGGATGAATTGTTTGTTTGGTTGCTATGATTGATAGGTATAATTTAGTTTCTAAACTAAAAGTTTTGAAAAATTGTATCCATATGTCTATCTATTCTTTGGGTCCGGATATGTTCTACGAATGGTTAGTTATCACTTTGAACTAACCAATGCCATTGTATATTTCGTAGATCTGGATAACCCGAGTATCTTGTGAAGTGTCAAACAGATTCGTTCTTGTATCTGTTATTGATATTCTGATTTGGTAAGCCAAATGCAGAATAGATGTTCAGTTGATTTGATGAAATATTCTTCATCTATCTTTGTATCTCTTTAGTAATTTCGAGGACGAAATTCTTTTAAGGGGGGAAGTTTGTAACGACCCTAGATTTTAATTTAATTTAAATTGATTATTAAATGGATTTTTGAATTAAAATTTGTAAAATTTGTAAAATAAATGAATTTATTGATCTCGAGTTTCCCCGAATCCAAATAAAAATATATTAAATCATTTTTAAACTTAGAAATTGTATATGTATGTGAATTTATATAGTTGTGCCTATATGAATAAATTTAAAATGATATATTGATAATTGGATTTAAATCTTAATATAAATGGTTTAAAGATAAATTTAAAAATAAATTGATAATAAATATTTAAACTAAAAAGATAGAAGTAAAATAACATTTGAGTTATAAATAAATATGAATAAATGAAGACAAATTCAAAATTAATACAAATAACTAAAACAACATTATAATAAGCAAGAATAAGAACAAAGCAAAGAAAATGAAAATATCCTTGTACAATAAACAAAAGAAATAGGAATAAAACAAAGTAAAAATATAAACAATGCAGGCAAGACACAATGTAAAAATAAACAAGAAAACATATATATGTATGAGCTTTTACAAAAGGAAACAGCAAATGAGTAAGTATAAACAAGACAGTAAATATCTTTGTATAAATGAATATAAGCAAGAACAAAGTTTAAAAGAAATAAGACAACTTTATCTACATATATTTAGCTTTCAAGTAAAAGAAGTACATAAAAACAAATGAAAGCTGCCAGGCATGAGCAAAATAATAAGAATCTTGTAGGTGAAGTAAGTAATAGGAAAAAGAAGATAATTAAACAAAGATCTGCATAGTCAAATAAAAATAAAAATGGTACAAGCCAATTAATGCACGCATGAAATGTTATCACTTCAGCCTCCAATTGAAGAAAGAATCTCTGATATATTTGTACAAGCCAAAATAATGTGTTACCCTATTGTACAAACAATATAAAGTACCCTGTACACCTCTTTTCTTTTATTTATACCAGCCTTCTCCTATACATCAACTTCCTCTGCTATAATTCGTTCAAACCATTTTAACTGAGATAAAAATCATCTACAACTTAACCAAAGCTCCACCTTAAACAACAAATAACTCAACTAAACTCAGAGATTCAAGAGGATTAAAGAAAATCATTTGCAGTTTTAAAAGCAACAATTGTTCTCTGATCTTCCATCCAGGTGAGTAACATCATATTTTTTCTTAAGTATTAGGATTTGTTGCTTATTTATATCTGGAAAAGTGCATGTGTGAATATAGAAATAACTATCTGTGTATATATGTAATGCCTGAATGTATGCAAGCCTGTTCAACTGTGAGCTATCTCTGTTTTTTTGTTTCTTTCTTGTTTTCCAGAACCCAAGGTGCAAACTAGAATCATGTCTCTTGATTAATATCAATTAAAACTTGGAATATAAACAAAAGATGATTGTTTGATTATAAACTAAGTTTTAAAAACCAATTTAAGTTAAAATAAATTGGAATTATTTCTGAAAATCAAGAACACAGAGCAAATTTAATCTAAGTCAAAAAAAATTCAAACTTTTTAAATTATTGATTCAGGATTACGAAATGATTCCTTAATTAAAAACTAGATTTTTAAAACTAAAATCATGATTTCTAGTTTGGAAATCTGGGTGCATTCTCGAGTTGTTAGTTTTGGACGAATTGGTCAAATTTCATCGATCGACGGCGAATTGGTCGTAGTGGTTGGGCTTGAAGGTGGAGGAGGAGACGAGGATCATGGGAAAATTGCTATCGTAAATTATCAAAGGCCGTGATGGCCTGTAATGATCAAGATAGGGTTTAAAGGACTGTTTTTGTCGTCGACATTGGTTTGGGTCTCACGATGATTAGGAGCAATCGGAATCGATCGCGAATCGTCCTGGAGATGCTGGGAGACGTGACGAGGCTTCGATGAAGGTGGCGTGGTGATGTGAGGTCGGAATCTTCGGTGGGGGGTCAGTTTTCCGATGGCATTGGGTTCAGGTTGTGTGGGTTGTAGCTCGATTTCGATTCTCGGTTGAATCGAGAGAGATGATGGTCGAGATGGGTTTCGAGGATCACCGGTGATATGTAGGAACCATCGATGTTGGTCGGAGCGCCGTGGTTCGTCGGGGTAGGTGCACGCGTGCATATGAGAAAGCTGTGCATCTGGAAAATGGGGTAGAGATTGGGAAGAAGCAGTTTCCCTCGGGTCGAACCCGAAGTTGATCTCGGGTAAATCATGTGCTTGGCTCGGGTTTTGTTCAGTTGTATTCGGGTTGGTAATTGCTAACAAAGAGGTTTGTAAATGGTAAAGTAAAACAGTTTATAAAGGTTAAAGAAATTTTACCCAGGCTTTAAAAGTTTTCAATAAGAATAAGAGAATATTTCAAGTTTAAAAGCAAAGCAAGTTTAAATCAAATTTTAAAGTTTAGTTAAAATAAATATCTGTTTCGATAGAAAATATATATATATATGATACCAAGTCTCTAAGTAAATTCTAAAACAAGTTTTTAAACGAATTTTAGAGATTTGATTTTAAGGATTAAAAAATATGGTTTAAATTGTTTGTTTTAAGAAGTTATATGTAAAGTGAATTAATTAATTGCTCAATGTAATTAAGGATGATTTCTTTGTGTAATTACATTTAAGGATAATTGATTTATGTGATGAAGTAATAAATTAATTATTAAAGTTGATTAATCAAGTAATTAGGGTATGATTACTTAAATGTAATTAAAAGTGGATTAATTTATAAAGATAATTAATTATTTAAAGGTAATTACTTCATGAAAATAATTAAGGGTTAATTTATTAATTGAAGATAATAAATTAAATAGTGAATTAAATAATTAAAGAATTAATTCTTTAAATAATTTAAGGTTGATGAATTATAATTAAAGGTTAATCAATTTGTTATTAATGGTTAATTAATAAATGATTAAAAAATAATTAATCAAAATAATTTGTAATTTATCGATGTTGATTAACCAAGATTAGAAATTCATAAGTATTAATCTAATTTGAATAAATCAGATAATTAACTGATCTTACTTATGAATATTTGGATTTTATTGGATGACTTGATTGTTTGATATTCCTGATATTTGATGCTTTGTGATACACCCTGATTTATGTTTAGATCTGTGATAAATTATCTGTGATTTTTATATATCTGTGATCTGTGCATGAACGATAAGCGTTATAGTTTATATCGCTTATCAACTATATCCTGTATTTTGATCTGTGATGATTCATTGTGTTGCACTATTGTGTTAAACCCCTGGACTACACTTTACACACACAAATATGGATTTCACGTGGAAATCGGTTAAGTCACAGATAATTTAAATTTGATGTTTTGAAATTGAAATTTTAATTTCAATTGATTTTGAAATTTGAAATTTCGGTTTAAAGTGAAAAGCTTTTGAAATAGAATTTCAAAGATAAAAGTTATTTTGAATAACTTAATCGAGTTTTGAAATTTAAATAATTTGATTTAAATTTGAATTCAATTGATTTTGAAATTGAATTCTATGATTTGAAATTAGGGATTAAAGATGATATAAATGTGTTTATATAAAGTTAAACCATTTAAAAGTAAAATTTTGAGAATTTGGATTTAACCCAAAGATTTTAACTTGTATAAATGGATCAGATTTCCGAAATGAAAACAGTTTGTTTTCAAAAGAATAAAAGCTTTCAGATAAGAAATGAAATTCCAGTTTAAGTAAAGGAATTTCAAGTTTGAATTGAGAAATGGTTTTCCAAGTTATGAATGAATTCTTTTTGAAAGCTATGAATTGAATCTGTTTATTTTTAACAGATTTAGAATGATGATTTGTTTAAATCATTTGAAATGGAATTGTTTTGAAAGCTATAAGTTAAATCTTTGATCCAAAGATTTAACGAGTTAATCCAAATTGAAATGGAAATTGATTTGGAAAATTTGTGAATGAATCTTTTGTTTAAAAAATTAAAGTGTGAAAATTGTTTAAACCGTTGAGGGTTGTTAAAATGAATCTTTTTGTTTAAAGATTTAAAAATGGTAATTTGTTCAAACCATTTGAATGAAAAGTTTTGGGTAATAAGTTGTGACTTAATTGAAATCCCAATATCCATATGTTTTAAAGTATTGCGCTCATTATTCGGTTTAGCCGGGAGAGGACCTTTGTGTCATATAACCCGTTCCGAATACTGGTACGTCGTATATGGATAGCATTTGAAGACCGGTGGTGAAGACCGGATATTTTCGAAAACGAAAGGACAACTCGTCGAATGTCTCTGCATCGACTGGCCCCGATATAGAGATTTTATCACCCTTTGTGATGGGAAGTCCGGACGTGATTGGAAATTATCCGGAATTGCAAGGGCTTCGTGAGGAGTGCCTTCGGTTCTGTTCGATCCCGGAACAGACTTGTATGGATTGTGTGTCTGACGTTACAATTTGAGATATAAAGCTGATTTCTTTCAAATACATTTCTGTTGGTGGCGGAGAATTTATTCTCTTAGCTTAACACCCTTCTCTGAGACGTACAAGCTCAGAGGTTATGTAGTTGAAGCTATCAGCGATATATCCCAATTTGGTAACGTGGCATACCGAGTGTTGCTGTGAAATGATCAGTGTTTGATCATTTGTGATATGATAATTTGGTTGATCTTATATCTTTGTGATCATAGGTTGATCATTTTGTTTGACCCGAAGCAGGGCTTTTTGAGAAAGCGTAGCTTTGTGGACGAGACTTCGTCAGGGCCTCAACAACCCGGAAATGGTCAAAACAGGAATGTTGCGGCAAGGTTATGAGGGTCGCGCCCTTTAGGGTATGTCATTTCCTTCTGGAAAGGGGTGGTATCATGGTATGGAGCCCAGATACTTACTCATGTGGATACACTTTCTTTATGATGTGTGATGTTGGATATCGAGCGCTCGGATAAAGGTCCCAAAGGACCGGGTGATGACATATTCGTGAGTTACCTGTTACAGGGGTAACCCGGCCTTGTTTGGCAGAGAGCAGTTTGTCTCTCGGGACGTCCCGCCAGAGGCAATCCCATTCGGCAGGAGGAAAGGAAGTTCCTTAGCCTGACCATTTGTTGGAAAATCCAAAGAAACAATACGAACCTTGTACGGTTTTAGTTGTATTACCTGCTATGGAATGTGGCGGTAACCTGCTATTGAACATAGTAGCTATAGTAGGCATACGATACTGGTCGTATGTTGGCTAAGATTAATATTATACTTTCGAAATGTTTTCTGCACTATGCACTAATAATAATATCCAATGATTTTGCGTAGTAAGCATCTTTGACTATCATAAGAAGAAATCTCCTCCAATTCTGCGTTTTCATTGTGTGTGTGGTGGGAGGTCTTATGGTAGTTTCATTTTCCAAAAGCATTGCGGATTTCAATGTTTCAAATTCTTTTGCTGTTGTTTAAAGTTAAACTGTTTTTGTTGCTCACACCAGTCCCATGACTGATCCGGAGTTTATTGTTCCCTTCCTAAACTCTGGGTGCCCACTATTTTCCACACGGGCAGTCTAGAGTTGGGTTCTTTCAGATATTCAGGTTGAGTAGATTATCTGGAGCTAGCTATGGATTGGAGCACTCTATTGGAGATATTCTATCCGCTGCTGTTGTTATCGTTTTCTTTTCCGCTGCTATTTGTTGTATCATATCTCTGATGTATATTGATATTCATTGTATCACTCTGTTGTATCAGATATTGTATATCAATGTATTATTCTTTTCTTCCGCTGTGTTATTTACTTAATTGTGTTATAGCTCCGGCGAATCGGATTTGAACGGTCGAATCTGCGGCATTCTAGTACAATGTGAAGTACGGATGTTGATTTTCGAACGCGAAAATCCGAGTCGTCACATTGTTGATCTATTCAAAATGTGTTCTAGAGCTTCTAATCTATATGAATTTGAAGGAGCACATTCTAAGTTCTGTCAAATTGGTGGTGTTGCTGGTGTGAATTTTTTAAAGGATAAGCCATTTGATAAGTGGGTGGACTTATTTTTTCCAGGGAAATGTTATGGTTAATATAGTTCGAATGTTGTAGAAAGTTTTAATAGTTGGATTTTAGATGAACGAGCATTGCCTATTACTTCGTGTTTAGATGATATTCGTGTTAAAATTATGGAACAAATGGCTAGAAGAAGAGAAGAGTGTCGTTTGTGGAGAACAAGTCTTTGCCGTTCTATGGAGTTACGTTTAGGTGAATTGATTGAAGAAGGATTTGGATGGGATGTATATAAATATTCTGATTTTGCTTTTGAAGTGAAATTTCCAAACTAACATTGTGTTGATTTGAAGGAACAAGTTTGTAGTTGCAACTAGTGGAAAATTACGGGATTTCCTTGTGCTCATGCTATAAAGTGTATGAACAAGTCTAAGTTGTCAGTACATGATTTTGTCGAGAATTATTTCACTACTGATGCTTATCGATGTTCTTATGCCAATGCTATAAATCCTATTCCAAATTATGATAGGCCTATTGTTGATGGTAGCATTCAAAATGTTATCAAGCCACCAAAGGAGAAACGTGGCGCTGGTAGACCATCAGTCAAGCATAAAGGAGGATTTTCATATTTTTAGAATAAGCAAAATAGATGTGGCGAGTGCAAGCAGTTTGGTCATAATAAACGAAATTGTCAAGCTTCGAAGTGGATATGATCTGATTTTACATTATGAATTTGTTCAGATTAATAAGTGGATGTGTGACTTGTCTTGGTGGTTTATTGTAATTGAACCTTGTTATTAATTTGTATTCAGTATAGCATATTATCAAATTGATTATAATTTCAGCTATTTAGTATAAATGATAGTATCAGTTATAGTATCAGTTATATGTTTTTACAGTATCAGTTCTGGTATTTATTTATTTATTTATTTTTTCAATCGTTAGTTTTGATATATGTTGCATACTGTTAGTATCAGTTGTTTAGTATCATTTTTCGTATTCTGTTGGTATAAAATATTATATCATTTTTTCGTTGTGTGATATCCGTTTTGTTCAATTTTGTATATTTTACTTATTTATATCAAAGTTGATAGAATAGTATATAGGATCTGATAATCATTGTCTAATTGATTGAAGAAGATGATTGAATTGATACATGCTATCTATTGGTTGGAGATAATGTTTGTTTGATTGGATATAAAGGACTTTAGTATCAGTTTTGGTTAGTTTTTAGTATCAATTTCGTATATTATAATACGTGCTAGAAGTGACACAAGTACTAATAAATAATTAGAATGATATCCAATTTTAGCAAAAACTGACACCAACACTAATTATTGTTTAATAAAGTATGTTGAGTGTCAGTTTTAGCAAAACCGATACTATTAGTTATTAGAACTGATACCCAGTTACTGTTTTTATTGAAATATGATATGAAATCTGATAATATCATTATGCAACTGATAGTTGCATCATAAAATTGATAATATTATGTAGGATCAATAGTTGCATGATAGAACATACAATATATAATCTAGTTATAATATAAACAACAGGAAAAGAAAAGAACATCGACAACAACATATCATTCCAGCAGATCAGCATTTTTTTTACAAGTAAGATCAACATTGTTTTAAGAACCGAACATCATTACTTCACAAGTACAGAATTGCAACAGAATATCTTTACTTCACTAGTACCAAATTTAATTGTGAAACAACACAATGATTTACTTTAACACACAAAATTCTCAATTTCTGCACCTTCTTCTTTGCTTGACAGGTTATAAGCTACATTCCAACAGTGCTTACTATCTGTCAATATGTCTATTGTTAGTTTTGCTCTAGTTTTGATAACAGTGTGTTGTTGAATCTTTTTTGGAATCATGTTTCTGTTCAGTGATGCAATGGAAATCATGACATATATTCTGCAGTCAATGCTGTTTAAAACAAAATATGTTAGCAAAATATAAACTGTGATAGAAAGTAACGAAATCTAATTTTTACATCACCAGAAATTTGTTCATAGCTTGTACAATAAATTGTACTAATATCAAGCATTGATTGTATCAACATTAAAACAGAAATTAAATTCAATTACATATAACAAAATATCTAAAATGTACATCAGTTTATGTGAAAATAGCAGCACTTTTTGCAAACTGATTGATTTTTTTATTTATCTTTCTTCTTCCAAACTTGACATGAACTTGGCTAAGCTCCAGCAGTGCTCTTTGTTAGTCAATATCTCATGTGCAATTCTTGCTCAAGATTTCAGCATTTGTTCAGGGGCTATTTTGAGTGGTATTTGGCTTTTGTTCATTGATACGATGAATATCATCACGTATATACCACAGTCAAGCCCGTTTAAAAGAAATTTGCAGTATTAGTTTTGTGTATCTAGGTATTCATTTTTGTCTGTAATTTGCAGTATCAGTTTAGCAGTCACTAAGTATCATTTTCAGTATCTAGGTATCAGTTTTTGTTTGTAATTTTCAGTTTCTATGTATCAGTTTAGCAGTCAATAATTTTTGTCAGTAGATAATTTTAAGTATCAGTTTTTGTCTATAATTTTCAGTATCTAGGTATCAGTTTAAAGAAAATATGCAGTATTAGTTTAACAGTTAGTAGGTATCATTTTGAATAACATAAACAACTTACGTGTTTGATCCTTGTTGTGCACATGGTATCCGATGCATTTCATTTGCCTTTACCTCCTAATCTGTAACGACCCCGAATTTTATATATATTTAAATGGATAATTAATTAATTTTTGAATAAAAAAATTTGTTAAATTAAGTGATAAAGTGATGCGAGTTTCCCCGATATCCAAGTATATTTGTATAAATCATTTAAAAATTTAAATTATTGTATATATGAGAATATATATCTGTATTTGAACATATCTGACTAAATTTGAAATAATATAATATATATTTGATTTGAATTTAAATTTCAAGTAAATGGATTATAAAATAAATATATATGAGAAATTATAATAAGTTGAATTATAATAAAAACAATTGGTATTGAATCTAATGATAAATATTTAAGCTAGAAATAAATATATCTATGTAATTCATTAAATATGCATTTGATTTCAAAAAAAAATTGTCTTTTAATAAATATGTGTGAATGCAAACAAAAATATATTTACAAAGTAAAATGAATAAAGTAAAATACAATGTAAATACATTACGATAAGTATTTAAGTTAACCAATAAATAAATAAAATAAATACATAAATAAGTTCAAACCACGCATTGATAATAGGAATTGACTTATAATAAAAATATAAAGTAGACATTAGCAAAGTTCTAACAACACATCAAAATAGAAATGTATTCATATTATCAAGTAACAAGACTAAAGAAAATGTAAGCATGAAGACACAAGTAAACTGTGTAGATGTGAAGTAGTATGTAGGTAAGAAGTAAGAAAACAAGTAAACCAAATATCTACAAACAAAACAAAGAAGTAAAATACCTTTAGCCACCATAACAAAATCATATCTCAGCCGAATTAAAGCAAGAGTAGGCAAGAAGAAAAGAAAAATAAATATCATAAGGGAACAACAAGTACTCAGGCAATTAATGCCAATATCCTAAGTACACAATATAATACTCATCAGCCACCAAAGTAATGTTTCAGCCTACAAAACAAAGTAAATATCTTTGGTATTTGTACAAAATAATACCCTGTACAACTCCTCTTTTGTATATATCAACCTGTAAATTTGCTTTCCCATATATTTTCATCAGTTCGTTCCTTAAAGCAAAAATCTGAAGTAAACAAACCATTCAACTTAAAAACAAAAACTCAATTTAAACATCAACAACAATTCGAATCAATACAAATTCATGGAAGCCAAAGATCAAGTGAAAAGATTTCAACTTGCAATATTCAAAAGCCTGTTTCATCAAAAAGAGTTCTGTTCTTCTTCAAAACCACTGTGAGCAAACCATCTTTTAAAAATCTGACTTATTTGTTTCTTTTTAACCAACAGGTGAGTAAACATATTATTTGAAAGGTTTTAAGTTTAAATTAAACAGTTCATGATGCTTTAAAAAGATAGGTTGCATATGCTTTGTATTTTATTATGTATCTGTGTGTATATATCTGTCACTCTGCATATGGTCCTTCTCTGTTATGAATTACAGGGATTGATTATCATTCGAATTTGAATTTTTATCCAACTGAAACAATTGTTAAGCTTTCAGTTTTTGATTAAAATAGAGATTTAACCTGGATACAAGATTTTCAGAAGCTTTTTTAAACATCTTTGGAATGTAGACTACTGTAATGCTATTTTTACTGGCAATCAAGAAATATATTGGTAAATCCAACTTCTCTTTATATAAACAAATTTAAGCTATGATATTTGAATGAAAAATGATTGTTATAATGTAGTATTAATTATGAAGGTGATTTCGAGATTTTATATTAAGTAACCATTTCAAAACTGGTAAATTACAGTAGAAATCAAATATAAGTAAAAATTCGATGATCATAAATTGGTGATTAGATTTCATAAACGAGTTCGTTTTAGAAAGTAGTGATTTTAGAAAATGGTTTCAAAAATTTTAAGTTTGGGGTTGATGTGAATTTGCGAGTTGAACGGAAAGTGGAGTTTTGCCAATTGCCGGCGAGATAATGAGCTGGAGGTGTCGGGTTGCTAGTGGTGATAGAGGAGGCTATGGTGGTGATGGGAAAATTGGTCGGAGGTGGCCACGGCCACTGTGGTGACGGCCGCGAGTGGTTTGTGTCTGGAAACCTAATTTTGTCGTGCTTTGCATTTAATCTCGTTCGTCGTCATTGATTGACCGAGTGCTACGCGCTTTTGGGTAATGATAGAGGGGAGGTAGTCGAAGTCGTAGCCGGAATTTCATGAACTCCGGTGGCAGAGGTAGCGTGTTTGAGGCGTTGACAGGTTAGAGGTGATGAGTGGCTCTCGCGTTTCCAGGTTTCGTTTTCGTACTCGTTTTCGAACTCGAACACACGGTGACATTCTGATGGTCGGGAAATGGTATATGGGTGATCGTTGACTTGCTCAACGATGAGGTGATGCCGGAAGATGGCCGATGGCGAAGTGCACGTGCATTTGTGCACGATGTATTGGAGTTGATCAAATGTGGGGAAGGAGAAGATGGACTCGAAGCTTCACTCGAGATTTGAGGGGGTAGGGCTCGAAGCAGGAGCGATGTAGTTCAGGTATTGTTTTGTTCCAGGTTTCTCTAACTTGTTATGTTTTTGAAATTTTGAAATTTAATTTCAAATTATAAAACAAAGTTTAAGCTAAGTTTTAAAAACAAAGTGTAATAATGAATTCAAGTTAGTTTTGAAACTTTGAAAATAAATCAAGTTTTAAATTTAAATTGGTTAACTAATTGAAAGTATAGTTCAAGGAGTTTAAAAGTAAGTTTAAAGGTGAATATTGTTTTTAAATGTGTTTTAAACTTTGTTAAAGTTAAAATTTAAATTCGTTTTTAAGTCTTAAATTTAAAGTGAAATTGGAAACTAAATGGATAAGTATAATTACTTAATAAAATTTATGAAGCATGACTATTTAGTGATGTAATTAAGGGTAAATATTTAAAAAAAATGATTACTTAATTAAAAGTAATTCATAAATAATAAAGTTGGTTAAGTGATTAAGAATAATCACTTGTTTCAATCAATTAGGAAATTTATTAAATAGTGAATTAAATAATTAAAGGTTAATTATTTATTAATTAAAGGTTGATGAATTATAAGTAAAGGTTAATTAATTTATTATTAAGGTTTAATTAATAAATGATTAAAGAATAATTAATCAAAATGTTTTGTAATTTATTAATGTTAATTAACGAGGATTAGTAATTCATAAGAAATTAATTTGATTTGAATTAATCAGATATTAACTGACCTTACTTATGAATGTTTGAATTCTACTGAATGTGAATTGTTTGATATCCCTGATTTGTGATGCTTTGTGATACATCCTGATTTATGTGCGATGTGTAATTTACTTTCCTGTGATATATTACTATGCGAATATGAAACCCTTGGCCCGTAAAACGGCATTTGAATTTCGATGCGACAGGGAGTCGGATTCTAGTTGGTTATCCGAAACCCACATCGAATTATAATTGTTAATCTTTGTGACCGATAAATTTATTTTATCTATGAATCTGTGAATGAAGATAAGCGTTATTGATTATACCGCTTATCGATATATCTGTGATGATTGATGTTGCACAATTGTGTGTGAAACCCCTGGACTACACCTTTAAACACACAAATATGGATTTCACGTGGAAATCGGTTAAGTCACAGATAATTTGTGACGCCCCACCTCTATGGTCATAATAACAAAGAGTATTAAAAGAAATACTGTCTATTATTACGAAGAATAAGGCTGGATAGGAGCGACCATCCGTAATTGGCCTTACACTAATATTGGTTATCTCGATAGGAGTGGTATATACTTTTTATTTTTCATCTTATTCATTTACTCCCATCGACACACCCAATTACCAGTATAAAACAAACTACGATGGTTCATAATAGTTTAGGACATTAGATATAACGATAACACAGATAATATAAATGCGGAACACAGATAAAAACAAAAGTCTCATATATATATAATTGATGTCAGTTAATACATAGTTGACACAATACATATGATACAACTACAACTGTCGACTCTAGAAGTTATATATACAAGTACATTATCGACTAATATACATGAATACATATCGTTCTATACAATGACACGACTACTACAAAATGACACTGACAGCTTCAGACGATGTGAAAAGTCTTCATATCCTGAACAGCAACTCAAAGAAGAAAATCTACAACCTGAAATACTCGGGTCTGACCCGAGTATTATATTCAAAAGAAAATAATACCCAGGTCAGTCTAATTCAAACCAGTTTATTAGTGCATAGGCAGCAATAATAATCAATCTCAAATAGATGACAGTCACAGAAATCTCGTATACCCAACTTCTCGATAAGAGAACCGGATAACGGCAGATATAACACTAAACAGTGTTAATCCACAAAACAGAAATCCAAAGCAGTTTAAACAATTGAAATGTCAATTTAAAAACATCAATGCTAATTGGCTGCAGTACACGCTAACGTGTACTGCCTCGCCAATACAGCCTACGAATTACGCAACAGGTCGATGAATCAAGAACAAAAGAAATATCGATTAAAACCTGTCAATTCAGTGTGGCTGCAGTGCACGCACGCGTGCACTGCCTCGCCACAACAGAATATAAAGTGACCCGAAGGTCTAGTACTGGTATTTGACCCGAAGGTCCGCAGAGTGGCCCGAAAGCCCAACAAATGACCCGAAGGTCCAACAAATGACCCGAAGGTCCTCATAGTGGCTCAGAAGCACACGAAAGCATCAAAATGTTTCAATTAACGAGTCCGGAATTAACCGAAATAGCAAACGCACATGTCCCATACCACGTGTTTTACTAAACCGTTTGATTCTCTTCATCGTTTCCTTGAAAGTGTGAAATCATCAAATTCATCAAAACAACAGATATTCAATTAACGAGTCCGGAATTAACCGAAATAGTAAAAGTGTGGTTCCATACTCCGCACTTTTGCTAAATCGTTTAAATCACTTCATCGTTTCCTTGAAAGTGCAAAATTGTGTATTTTGTAAAAATACACTTTACATTCTCAAATGGACAAGTCCGGAATTAAGCGAATCAGTAAAAGAAAGGGGTCATAATCCTCGATTTTGCTGAAACGTTTAAATCGCTTCCTCATTCTTTTGAAAGCGCAAACTGTTAAAATTTCTGAAAACAATTTTATTTATTTTGTAAAAATAACAATTCACATTCTCAACTGGACAAGTCCGGAGTTAAGCGAAACAGTAAAAGAAAGGGGTCATAATCCTCGATTTTGCTGAATCGTTTAAGTCGCTTTCTCATTCTTTTGAAAACGTAAACTGTTAAAAATTTATAAAACAATTTTCATTTTAAAACGATTTTCCAATCACGTGATTAAAGCAGCAAATCAGTAACAATTTCGATAAGGAAATTGTACTTCTCAAAATACCATAAAAACGGTTACAAATCAGCATTGCGGTATAACCGCTTGAAAATCCACTTTTAAAAGTTTGACTGTTACTGAAGTCAAAGCAACAGTAATTTTAAAACATCAAATATCTCATCAAAATAATTCACATCTAAAAGTGACATCAGTGAATTTTCATTCATTAAAATTGTCAACAAAACACCGTGCTTCAAAAATCTAGCATTGGTGTAAAAATCCCGTTACAAAAATAACGGCAACAAAATACGTCTCATAACCAAGCATCGGTTCAACGTAAATAAATGCAGTAACGTGCAATTCAAATATTTGCACGTACTACAGAATGAACAAAGAAATCATTCAAATGTATCTTCAATGAAGATAATTCAAAACAACAAAAATCTAATCAATAGATGATTAATACAAAAGAAAGCCAGCGGAAATTTCAACAAAAATCACATAACTGCAATTTCTTCGAATCCTCAATTCGGATTCGAAATTCTCAAAGAAACAAAATAATTACAGCTATGTAAACAACAATTGAAATTCATATCGATTTCGTATTTTGATTTTTAAATCAAAAAGATTATCAGTTGTACTCAGCGAAGACGGTTTCACTGTTTCCGCTGCGCACTCTGATAAATAGAACACAAATCAATCATATCATCAGGACACAATTTCACTATTATTTTTAAATAAAGATATTTAAAAATTTCATCCAAATTTCAAAACTTTAGTTTTGACTCAAAGTACAAATAAAACATCGACCAATAGTTGTAACATATGTTCCATCCAAGTTATGTTTTATATTATGTCCATAAACCCCAAGCTCTGATACCAACTGTGACGCCCCACCTCTATGGTCATAATAACAAAGAGTATTAAAAGAAATACTGTCTATTATTACGAAGAATAAGGCTGGATAGGAGCGACCATCCGTAATTGGCCTTACACTAATATTGGTTATCTCGATAGGAGTGGTATATACTTTTTATTTTTCATCTTATTCATTTACTCCCATCGACACACCCAATTACCAGTATAAAACAAACTACGATGGTTCATAATAGTTTAGGACATTAGATATAACGATAACACAGATAATATAAATGCGGAACACAGATAAAAACAAAAGTCTCATATATATATAATTGATGTCAGTTAATACATAGTTGACACAATACATATGATACAACTACAACTGTCGACTCTAGAAGTTATATATACAAGTACATTATCGACTAATATACATGAATACATATCGTTCTATACAATGACACGACTACTACAAAATGACACTGACAGCTTCAGACGATGTGAAAAGTCTTCATATCCTGAACAGCAACTCAAAGAAGAAAATCTACAACTTGAAATACTCGGGTCTGACCCGAGTATTATATTCAAAAGAAAATAATACCCAGGTCAGTCTAATTCAAACCAGTTTATTAGTGCATAGGCAGCAATAATAATCAATCTCAAATAGATGACAGTCACAGAAATCTCGTATACCCAACTTCTCGATAAGAGAACCGGATAACGGCAGATATAACACTAAATAGTGTTAATCCACAATACAAAAATCCAAAGCAGTTTAAACAATTGAAATGTCAATTTAAAAACATCAATGCTAATTGGCTGCAGTACACGCTAATGTGTACTGCCTCGCCAATACAGCCTACGAATTACGCAACAGGTCGATGAATCAAGAACAAAAGAAATATCGATTAAAACCTGTCAATTCAGTGTGGCTGCAGTGCACGCACGCGTGCACTGCCTCGCCACAACAGAATATAAAGTCACCACAACTCCAAGTACTAACAGTAATTAATACGTCGAGAAATCAAAATATCTAACCCAGATTGGTCAGAAAGTAAACAGACTCAAAAGATATCACAAGGGATACGAGTGAAGCCACAAGATAAGCTTCAACAAGCATAGGAACATGAACAGCTAAAGACAGTAACAAGAATGGGCAGACATGACTCAACATGTATGAATGGTCTCAACGTCAAAGACAGAGAGGCCAAGAATGAAACTGCACATGCCTCAATTAACAACTACATGGAACTGGAGCTTGCAACTTAAATAGAAAATGCACGTGAACCTCATGGCAACAATTCAAGGCAACAGTGACGACCCAATTACAATCCAAATGCCATCAGTGAATATGATAACCCTGCAACAACTACGCTGCGAGTAACATAGGCACATGGAGATGCAGTGAAGCCAATATGGCAAATAATGATGAAGCATATAAGTACAGGTAACGAAAATTAGAGAAGTACAAAATGGTCAAGCTGTAAAACTAAGACTACAGGCACATGGTCAAGTGCACATAGTTCAAAAAGGCACAAGAGAGTCGAAGTGCACAAGAGATACAAGTGCAGACACCACTGAACAAGTTCAAGTGACGAACAGAGGAAAGCAGTGAAGCACAACAGTGAAGGCTACAGGTTCAGGCAGCTTCAAGAAACACAACTTGATAAACTCAAGTGTCAAGTGCAACCCAGGCAAGTGAAATCAAAAGTGCACAACATGATGCAATACACAAAGGAGGCTTTCAGCAATGCAAATGCAACAGCTACAATAATCAAGAAACAGAGGCAAGAAGTTGTGGCATTTGTTTTTAACAGTTTAAATTCAGAAATCATGGGTGCAACAAATATATATGTATATGGATTATACATATACATTGGCAACCAATTGAAAAATGGAACTGTTAGAATCAGAAAAGGCAATAAATGATATTCGTAATCAAATCAATGCCGAGCAAAATGGACAACAAAATGCAAAGGTCAAGTCACCGCAATCGTGGCTCGACTCAATGCCACAAAAGATCAACAGAATGCATATGAAACATACACATGAATACAAGTCAAAATGCTCAGATCAAATGGGACAACGAGTGAACAGCAGCCACAATGGCGACTAAAAATGGCAACTAAACATGGCAACAGTGAGATGAACTATAGCAAGGTAAAGGAGGCACAGCTACAACGTGTACACAGTGAGGTCCACAGGCAAATGATCAAAAGTACACAGGGGAGTCAAATGTAAAACTGCAACAACAATGTCTACAGTGCAGTAACTACAGAAATGAGCAATCAAGTAACCAGAGCTACCCAAGGTTCAGCTGAGCTATGTTTAAGTCTAGTAACAACATACATGAATGCAGATCCTACTCTAGTTAGTGAATAAATTCCAACTGCCTCTAAATGTTGCAAGAGTAACAGTTCAAGCATATACAGCCAGCAATTCAAAGAACAGTGCAGAGATGATCAAGTCAGGTGATATGTACAGTAACCATATGTCAAAGCTGTGATGCAACCAGTGAAGAACACTATCAAAACATATGGAAAGAGGAATCAAACAGGCATAGTACCAAAAACATATCAGGAGACCAGTTCATAGTCAAAGAAGATGATAAATAGGTCGAAAAATATCAATGCAGACTTACTAAATCAAGTGTGTATCTGTTATTTTCAAAACAGTCAAGTTGTATAATTTAGGGAAAGTGTCAGGTTCAACGTTTCAAACAAAAGGATCGAACATTCATAAACAAAGGCCGTGAATCAGAAGAAATTCCCAAAAATACCCAAGTTTTTAAAACAGGAAAGTATCAACAACATGTATAACACGTAGATCAAAGCATTAACCAAAATCACGGAGACGAAAGCAACGTCGACGAACTCAAACTCATAACAGTGATTATCCACGAGGACAAACATCTCTAAACAATCGAGCATAACAACAGAATAATTCTCGAGTATGAATTAGAAGTGAGCAGAACTCACCTTTCATCGCGACGAAGGCAACGAGATCTGATCGAGCCACCCAAGTCGAAGCCAAAGTCCAAGTCGCCAGGGAATCGATCGCCTTCGATACGAACGAGCCCTAGTTCTTGCAGATGGACGCGGAAGAGAACGAGTGCTACCGTTTTCTTTCTCTTAGACTTAGGGTTTACCACGAGAAAATGAATTGGGTCGGGTATTCGAAGGTGAAGGAGGGAGGAACGAACGGTGTCGCCATTCTCGTTTCTTCGTCTATTTTAGGTTTTAGGGTTAGAAATGAACGAGAGGATGAAAAGGGGACCAGATCGAATTGAATAAGAAGGGAACGGCCACACAAGGATAAAATAAAGGAGTGAGGCTTCCTGGGCCAAGATTGAATCGAAAGCCCGCATAACTTCTTTGACGAATTCTCAAAAGAATTTCAGCTTGATTAAAAATTTTCCAACTACGATAACCCAACAGATTAATCATTAAATGACGATGACAATTTAGCAGTAAAACTCCGGGTTGTTACAGACTCTCCTCCTTAAAGAAATTGCATCCTCGCAATCCTAAGAGATAAGTGGGAAAGAGGTAACAATCATAAGAACATGGCAATGTCGAATGTATAAGCAAAGCAAGTGTCAGCGGGGAAGTATTAGATAAGAAATCAAAAGGTTCGACTGATTCAAATCAAAAGAATCAACAATGTGGGGATCAAGGAATCAAAATCAGACGACTGTCTAAAGCAAGAATCAATCGAGTTCCAGCAACTAAAAGAGAAGAAAAAAACAGAGCAGAAATCCCATACAGAGCACGAATTGAATGTGAGTAATCAAATTACTCACCTGAATCGCCAGAGAAAAAGACGAAGCTCAAATCTCAAAAATCGCAAATATTCAATCATCAAAAACGATAATCAAATTTCTCAAATCAACAAATATTCGATTATCACAACGATAATCAAATTTCTCAAATTCAACAATTATTTAATTATCAAAGACGATAATTAAATCTCAAATCAACAAGTATTTAATTATCTAACAGCGATAATTAAATTTAAAATCAACAAATATTTAATTATCAAAGACGATAATTAAATCTCAAATCAACAAATATTTAATTATCAAAGACGATAATTAAATCTCAAAGCAACAAATATTTAATTATCTAAAGTGATAATTAAATCTCAAATCAGCAATTATTTAATTATCAAAAGCGATAATTAAATCTCAAATCAGCAAATATTTAATTATCAAAAGCGATAATTAAATCTCAAATCAACAAATATTTAATTATCAAAAGCGATAATTAAATCTCAAATCAGCAAATATTTAATTATCAAAAGCGATAATTAAATCTCAAATCAACAAGTATTTAATTATCTAACAGCGATAATTAAATTTAAAATCAACAAATATTTAATTATCAAAGACGATAATTAAATCTCAAATCAACAAATATTTAATTATCAAAGACGATAATTAAATCTCAAAGCAACAAATATTTAATTATCTAAAGCGATAATTAAATCTCAAATCAGCAATTATTTAATTATCAAAAGCGATAATTAAATCTCAAATCAGCAAATATTTAATTATCAAAAGCGATAATTAAATCTCAAATCAGCAAATATTTAATTATCAAAAGCGATAATTAAATCTCAAATCAGCAAATATTTAATTATCAAAAGCGATAATTAAATCTCAAATCAACAAATATTTAATTATCTAAAGCGATGATTAGAAATAACAAATATCTGATTATCAAAAACGATAATCAGAACTCATATCAACAAATATCAAATTATCACAAGCGATAATTAGAAACAACAAATATCTGATTATCAAAAACGATAATCAGAACTCATATCAACAAATATCTAATTATCACAAGCGATAATTAGAAACAACAAATATCTGATTATCAAAAACGATAATCAGAACTCATATCAACAAATATCCAATTACCTGCAGATAATTGGATGCAACAAATATCTAGAAATCAATTAAGAAGACTAGAAAATCAACATAAAAGCTTGGATCGATCCCATCAGATGGCGAGTTTTTAATTCGCCGCACGTGCAACAACAAATGGCCGAAGCCTACCAAGTACTCAACATAATTTTTGGCGCCCATCAGATTGACCCGAAGGTCCGCAGAGTGACCCGAAGGTCTAGTACTGGTATTTGACCCGAAGGTCCGCAGAGTGGCCCGAAAGCCCAACAAATGACCCGAAGGTCCAACAAATGACCCGAAGGTCCTCATAGTGGCTCAGAAGCACACGAAAGCATCAAAATGTTTCAATTAACGAGTCCGGAATTAACCGAAATAGCAAACGCACATGTCCCATACCACGTGTTTTACTAAACCGTTTGATTCTCTTCATCGTTTCCTTGAAAGTGTGAAATCATCAAATTCATCAAAACAACAGATATTCAATTAACGAGTCCGGAATTAACCGAAATAGTAAAAGTGTGGTTCCATACTCCGCACTTTTGCTAAATCGTTTAAATCACTTCATCGTTTCCTTGAAAGTGCAAAATTGTGTATTTTGTAAAAATACACTTTACATTCTCAAATGGACAAGTCCGGAATTAAGCGAATCAGTAAAAGAAAGGGGTCATAATCCTCGATTTTGCTGAAACGTTTAAATCGCTTCCTCATTCTTTTGAAAGCGCAAACTGTTAAAATTTCTGAAAACAATTTTATTTATTTTGTAAAAATAACAATTCACATTCTCAACTGGACAAGTCCGGAGTTAAGCGAAACAGTAAAAGAAAGGGGTCATAATCCTCGATTTTGCTGAATCGTTTAAGTCGCTTTCTCATTCTTTTGAAAACGTAAACTGTTAAAAATTTATAAAACAATTTTCATTTTAAAACGATTTTCCAATCACGTGATTAAAGCAGCAAATCAGTAACAATTTCGATAAGGAAATTGTACTTCTCAAAATACCATAAAAACGGTTACAAATCAGCATTGCGGTATAACCGCTTGAAAATCCACTTTTAAAAGTTTGACTGTTACTGAAGTCAAAGCAACAGTAATTTTAAAACATCAAATATCTCATCAAAATAATTCACACCTAAAAGTGACATCAGTGAATTTTCATTCATTAAAATTGTCAACAAAACACCGTGCTTCAAAAATCTAGCATTGGTGTAAAAATCCCGTTACAAAAATAACGGCAACAAAATACGTCTCATAACCAAGCATCGGTTCAACGTAAATAAATGCAGTAACGTGCAATTCAAATATTTGCACGTACTACAGAATGAACAAAGAAATCATTCAAATGTATCTTCAATGAAGATAATTCAAAACAGCAAAAATCTAATCAATAGATGATTAATACAAAAGAAAGCCAGCGGAAATTTCAACAAAAATCACATAACTGCAATTTCTTCGAATCCTCAATTCGGATTCGAAATTCTCAAAGAAACAAAATAATTACAGCTATGTAAACAACAATTGAAATTCATATCGATTTCGTATTTTGATTTTTAAATCAAAAAGATTATCAGTTGTACTCAGCGAAGACGGTTTCACTGTTTCCGCTGCACACTCTGATAAATAGAACACAAATCAATCATATCATCAGGACACAATTTCACTATTATTTTTAAATAAAGATATTTAAAAATTTCATCCAAATTTCAAAACTTTAGTTTTGACTCAAAGTACAAATAAAACATCGACCAATAGTTGTAACATATGTTCCATCCAAGTCATGTTTTATATTATGTCCATAAACCCCAAGCTCTGATACCAACTGTGACGCCCCACCTCTATGGTCATAATAACAAAGAGTATTAAAAGAAATACTGTCTATTATTACGAAGAATAAGGCTGGATAGGAGCGACCATCCGTAATTGGCCTTACACTAATATTGGTTATCTCGATAGGAGTGGTATATACTTTTTATTTTTCATCTTATTCATTTACTCCCATCGACACACCCAATTACCAGTATAAAACAAACTACGATGGTTCATAATAGTTTAGGACATTAGATATAACGATAACACAGATAATATAAATGCGGAACACAGATAAAAACAAAAGTCTCATATATATATAATTGATGTCAGTTAATACATAGTTGACACAATACATATGATACAACTACAACTGTCGACTCTAGAAGTTATATATACAAGTACATTATCGACTAATATACATGAATACATATCGTTCTATACAATGACACGACTACTACAAAATGACACTGACAGCTTCAGACGATGTGAAAAGTCTTCATATCCTGAACAGCAACTCAAAGAAGAAAATCTACAACTTGAAATACTCGGGTCTGACCCGAGTATTATATTCAAAAGAAAATAATACCCAGGTCAGTCTAATTCAAACCAGTTTATTAGTGCATAGGCAGCAATAATAATCAATCTCAAATAGATGACAGTCACAGAAATCTCGTATACCCAACTTCTCGATAAGAGAACCGGATAACGGCAGATATAACACTAAATAGTGTTAATCCACAAAACAGAAATCCAAAGCAGTTTAAACAATTGAAATGTCAATTTAAAAACATCAATGCTAATTGGCTGCAGTACACGCTAATGTGTACTGCCTCGCCAATACAGCCTACGAATTACGCAACAGGTCGATGAATCAAGAACAAAAGAAATATCGATTAAAACCTGTCAATTCAGTGTGGCTGCAGTGCACGCACGCGTGCACTGCCTCGCCACAACAGAATATAAAGTCACCACAACTCCAAGTACTAACAGTAATTAATACGTCGAGAAATCAAAATATCTAACCCAGATTGGTCAGAAAGTAAACAGACTCAAAAGATATCACAAGGGATACGAGTGAAGCCACAAGATAAGCTTCAACAAGCATAGGAACATGAACAGCTAAAGACAGTAACAAGAATGGGCAGACATGACTCAACATGTATGAATGGTCTAAACGTCAAAGACAGAGAGGCCAAGAATGAAACTACACATGCCTCAATTAACAACTACATGGAACTGGAGCTTGCAACTTAAATAGAAAATGCACGTGAACCTCATGGCAACAATTCAAGGCAACAGTGACGACCCAATTACAATCCAAATGCCATCAGTGAATATGATAACCCTGCAACAACTACGCTGCGAGTAACACAGGCACATGGAGATGCAGTGAAGCCAATATGGCAAATAATGATGAAGCATATAAGTACAGGTAACGAAAATTAGAGAAGTACAAAATGGTCAAGCTGTAAAACTAAGACTACAGGCACATGGTCAAGTGCACATAGTTCAAAAAGGCACAAGAGAGTCGAAGTGCACAAGAGATACAAGTGCAGACACCACTGAACAAGTTCAAGTGACGAACAGAGGAAAGCAGTGAAGCACAACAGTGAAGGCTACAGGTTCAGGCAGCTTCAAGAAACACAACTTGATAAACTCAAGTGTCAAGTGCAACCCAGGCAAGTGAAATCAAAAGTGCACAACATGATGCAATACACAAAGGAGGCTTTCAGCAATGCAAATGCAACAGCCACAATAATCAAGAAACAGAGGCAAGAAGTTGTGGCATTTGTTTTTAATAGTTTAAATTCAGAAATCATGGGTGCAACAAATATATATATGTATATGGATTATACATATACATTGGCAACCAATTGAAAAATGGAACTGTTAGAATCAGAAAAGGCAATAAATGATATTCGTAATCAAATCAATGCCGAGCAAAATGGACAACAAAATGTAAAGGTCAAGTCACCGCAATCGTGGCTCGACTCAATGCCACAAAAGATCAACAGAATGCATATGAAACATACACATGAATACAAGTCAAAATGCTCAGATCAAATGGGACAACGAGTGAACAGCAGCCACAATGGCGACTAAAAATGGCAACTAAAAATGGCAACAGTGAGATGAACTATAGCAAGGTAAAGGAGGCACAGCTACAACGTGTACACAGTGAGGTCCACAGGCAAATGATCAAAATTACACCGGGGAGTCAAATGTAAAACTGCAACAACAATGTCTACAGTGCAGTAACTACAGAAATGAGCAATCAAGTAACCAGAGCTACCCAAGGTTCAGATGAGCTATGTTTAAGTCTAGTAACAACATACATGAATGCAGATCCTACTCTAGTTAGTGAATAAATGCCAACTGCCTCTAAATGTTGCAAGAGTAACAGTTCAAGCATATACAGCCAGCAATTCAAAGAACAGTGCAGAGATGATCAAGTCAGGTGATATGTACAGTAACCATATGTCAAAGCTGTGATGCAACCAGTGAAGAACACTATCAAAACATATGGAAAGAGGAATCAAACAGGCATAGTACCAAAAACATATCAGGAGACCAGTTCATAGTCAAAGAAGATGATAAATAGGTCGAAAAATATCAATGCAGACTTACTAAATCAAGTGTGTATCTGTTATTTTCAAAACAGTCAAGTTGTATAAATTAGGGAAAGTGTCAGGTTCAACGTTTCAAACAAAAGGATTGAACATTCATAAACAAAGGCCGTGAATCAGAAGAAATTCCCAAAAATACCCAAGTTTTTAAAACAGGAAAGTATCAACAACATGTATAACACGTAGATCAAAGCATTAACCAAAATCACGGAGACGAAAGCAACGTCGACGAACTCAAACTCATAACAGTGATTATCCACGAGGACAAACATCTCTAAACAATCGAGCATAACAACAGAATAATTCTCGAGTATGAATTAGAAGTGAGCAGAACTCACCTTTCATCGCGACGAAGGCAACGAGATCTGATCGAGCCACCCAAGTCGAAGCCAAAGTCCAAGTCGCCAGGGAATCGATCGCCTTCGATACGAATGAGCCCTAGTTCTTGCAGATGGACGCGGAAGAGAACGAGTGCTACCGTTTTCTTTCTCTTAGACTTAGGGTTTACCACGAGAAAATGAATTGGGTCGGGTATTCGAAGGTGAAGGAGGGAGGAACGAACGGTGTCGCCATTCTCGTTTCTTCGTCTATTTTAGGTTTTAGGGTTAGAAATGAACGAGAGGATGAAAAGGGGACCAGATCGAATTGAATAAGAAGGGAACGGCCACACAAGGATAAAATAAAGGAGTGAGGCTTGCTGGGCCAAGATTGAATCGAAAGCCCGCATAACTTCTTTGATGAATTCTCAAAAGAATTTCAGCTTGATTAAAAATTTTCCAACTACGATAACCCAACAGATTAATCATTAAATGACGATGACAATTTTGCACTAAAACTCCGGGTTGTTACATAATTTAAATTTGATGTTTTTGAAATTGAAATTTTAATTTCAATTGATTTTGAAATTGGAAATTTGGGTTTAAAGTGAAAAGCTTTCGAAATGGAATTTCAAAGATAAAAGTTATTTTGAATAACTAAATCGAGTTTTGAAAATTTAAATAATTTGATTTAAATTTGAATTCAAGTTTGAAATTGAATCCTATGATTTGAAACTAGGGATTAAAGATGATATAAATGTGTTTGTATGAATCTAAACCATTTAAAAGCATAATTTTGAGAATTGGGATTTAACCCAAAGACCTTAACTCGTATAAATGAATCAGATTTTCCGAAATGAAAACTGTTTGTTTTCACATAATAAAAGCTTTCAGATAAGAAATGAAATTCCAGTTAATTAAAGGAATTTCAAGATTGAATTGAAAAAAATGGTTTTCCAAGTTATGAACGAAATTGGTTTG
This sequence comes from Allium fistulosum, assembly GCA_030737815.1. NCBI lineage: Eukaryota > Viridiplantae > Streptophyta > Magnoliopsida > Asparagales > Amaryllidaceae > Allium > Allium fistulosum. The sequence goes on along the minus strand of CM060907.1, from coordinate 894,285,984 downwards.
AAAGCTATGAATTAAATCTGTTTATTTTTAACAGATTTAAAATGATGATTTATGTAAACCATTCAAAATGAAATTGTTTTGAAAGCTATAAGTTAAATCTTTAATTTAAGGATTTAACGAGTTAAATTGAAATGGGAATTAATTTGAGAAATCTATGAATGAATCTTTCATTTAAAAGATTGAAATGTGGAAATTGTTTAAACCATTGAAGGTTGTTAAAATGAATCTTTTTGTTTAAAGATTGAAAATGGTAATTTGTTAAACCATTTGAAGAAAGTTTGGGTTTAAGTTGTGACTTAATTGAAATCCATTATCCATATGTTTTTAAATATCGCGCTCATTATTCGGGTTAGCCGGGAAAAGACAATTGTGTCATATAACCCATTCTGAATAGTGATACGTCATATATGGATAGCATTTGAAGACTGGTGGTGAAGACCAGATATTCACAAGAACGAGAAGATAACTCGTCGATTGTCTCTGCACTGGGTAGCTCCTGGTATAGAGATCCCCTAAGTGATGAGAAATCCGATCGGGATTGTGAATACCCGGATTTGCAAGGGCTTCGTAAGAAGTGCCTTCGGTTCTGTTCGAACCCGGAACAGACTTGTATGGTTACATGTCTGACATTACACTTTGAGATATAAAGCAGATTTCTTTCAAATACATTTCTGTTGGTGGCGGAGAATTTATTCTCTTAGCTTAACACCCTTCTCTGAGACGTATGAGCTCAGAGGTTATGTAGTTGAAATTTATCAGCGATATATCCCAATTTGGTAATGTGGCATGCTGAGTGTTGCTGTGTGATGATCAGTGTTTGATCATTTGTGATATGATCATTTGTTTGATCATTTATCTTTGTGATTATAGGTTGATCATCTGTTGACCCAAAGCGTGGCTTTTTGAAAAAGCGTAGCTTTGTGGACGAGACTTCGTCAGGGCCTCACAAACCGGAAATGGTCAAAACAGGAATGTTGCGGCAAGGTTATGAGGGTCGCGCCCTTTAGGGTATGTCATTTCCTTCTGGAAAGGGGTGGTATCATGGTATGGAGCCCAGATACTTACTCATGTGGATACACTTATTTATTATGTGTGATGATGGTTACCGAGCGCTCGGATAAAGGTCCCAAAGGACCGGGGGATGGCATATTCGTGAGTTACTTGTTACAGGAGTAACCCGGCCTTGTTTGGCAGAGAGCAGTTTGTCTCTCGGGACGTCCCGCCACAGGCGATCCCATTCGGCAGGAGGAAAGGAAGTTCCTTAGCCTAACCATTTGTTGGAAATCCATCTTCCAAATACGGAACTTGTATGGTATTAGTTGTAGAACCTGCCATTTACGTACGGTGGTCACCACTGTTTAGATGGTAGCTATAGTAGGCATACGATACTGGTCGTATGTTGGCTAAGATTAATATTATACTTTCGAAAATATTTTCTGCACTATGCACTAGTAATAATAACCAATGTTTTGCGTAGTAAGCATCTTTGACTATCATAAGGAGAAATCTCCTCCGATTCTGCGTTTGCATTGTGTGTGTGTGCGGGAGGCCTTATGGTAGTTTCATTTTCCAAAAAAGCATTGCGGATATTCTCTACTTGCTTTATTGTTGTTGTTGTTTAAAGATAAACTGTTTTTGTTGCTCACACCAGTCCCATGACTGATCCGGAGTTTATTGTTCCCTTCCTAAACTCTGGGTGCCCACCATTTTCCACACGGGCAGTCTAGAGTTGGGTTTCTCAGATATTCAGGTTGAGTAGATCATCTGGAGCTAGTCAGTCCTTGGACGACTGATCTTGCTTTCCCCTATCTATGGATTGGAGCATTCTATTGGAGATATTCTATCCGTTGCTGATGTTATCTATTTTCTTTCCGCTGCTATTTGTTGTATCATCTCTGATGTATGTTGATATTCTTTTTAGCATTCTGTTGTATCAGATATTGTATCAAAGCTGTATATCAATGTATTATTCATTTATTCCACTGTGTTGTTTACTTTACTGTGTTATAAGCTCCGGGAAGCCAGATTCGGCGTTTCGATCTACGGCATTTTGAGTACAAGTGAAGTACGGGTGCCGATTTTCGAAGGCCGAGTTTTCGGATTCTTACATTTGGTATCAGAGCTGAGGGTAACTTTAGCTCAGGAGTATAACACATTAAGTAGCTCATTAGAGATAGAGTGAAGTAACTCTAGAATGAGTATTCCTCAGATATCTGTGCGAGTGCCTCAGTAAATTCTCTTACTATCCATTGATAGTGAGTATGAGTGCAAGAAGAGGATGAGATAGGGGACAGGGGAATACGGCTATAAATGGTCAATATCCTGTAACAACAAGGAAACAATATTTTCTCTATCAATCTCTTTGATTCGTCATCTTTTCTCAATTCTTTGATGATTTCTGGTAGATCTAGGAAGAGATTCGATATATTAAAATGGGACATAAACTCCAACTGAGCCAAAATTGTTTATATGGATGAATTGGTTGCATTGGTTGCTATGCTTGATAAGTCTACTTTGGTTTCTAAACTAAAAGTTTCGAAATTGTATCCATATATCTATTTATTCTTTGGGTCCGGATATGATCTATGAATGGTTAGTTATCCTTCGAACTAATCGATGCCACTGTATATTTCGTAGATCTGGATAACCCGATTATCTTGTGAAGTGTTAAACAGATTCGTTCTTGTATCTGTTATCGATATTCTGATTTGGTGAGCCAAATGCCGAATAAATGTTCAGTTTGATTAGAAGAAACATTCTTCATCTGTCTTTGTTTCGTGCCTGCGAATTTCGAGGACGAAATTCTTTTAAGGGGGGAAGTCTGTAACGACCCCGAATTTTATATATATTTAAATGGATAATTAATTAATTTTTGAATAAAAAAATTTGTTAAATTAAGTGATAAAGTGATGCGAGTTTCTCCGATATCCAAGTATATTTGTATAAATCATTTAAATATTTAAATTATTGTATATATGAGAATATATATCTGTATTTGAACATATCTTACTAAATTTGAAATAATATAATATATATTTGATTTGAATTTAAATTTCAAGTAAATGGATTATAAAATAAATATATATGAGAAATTATAATAAGTTGAATTATAATAAAAACAATTGGTATTGAATCTAATGATAAATATTTAAGCTAGAAATAAATATATCTATGTAATTCATTAAATATGCATTTGATTTCAAAAAAAAATTGTCTTTTAATAAATATGTGTGAATGCAAACAAAAATATATTTACAAAGTAAAATGAATAAAGTAAAATACAATGTAAATACATTACGATAAGTATTTAAGTTAACCAATAAATAAATAAAATAAATACATAAATAAGTTCAAACCACGCATTGATAATAGGAATTCACTTATAATAAAAATATAAAGTAGACATTAGCAAAGTTCTAACAACACATCAAAATAGAAATGTATTCATATTATCAAGTAACAAGACTAAAGAAAATGTAAGCATGAAGACAGAAGTAAACTGTGTAGATGTGAAGTAGTATGTAGGTAAGAAGTAAGAAAACAAGTAAACCAAATATCTACAAACAAAACAAAGAAGTAAAATACCTTTAGCCACCATAACAAAATCATATCTCAGCCGAATTAAAGCAAGAGTAGGCAAGAAGAAAAGAAAAATAAATATCATAAGGGAACAACAAGTACTCAGGCAATTAATGCAAATATCCTAAGTACACAATATAATACTCATCAGCCACCAAAGTAATGTTTCAGCCTACAAAACAAAGTAAATATCTCTGGTATTTGTACAAAATAATACCCTGTACAACTCCTCTTTTGTATATATCAACCTGTAAATTTGCTTTCCTATATATTTTCATCAGTTCGTTCCTTAAAGCAAAAATCTGAAGTAAACAAACCATTCAACTTAAAAACAAAAACTCAATTTAAACATCAACAACAATTCGAATCAATACAAATTCATGGAAGCCAAAGATCAAGTGAAAAGATTTCAACTTGCAATATTCAAAAGCCTGTTTCATCAAAAAGAGTTCTGTTCTTCTTCAAAACCACTGTGAGCAAACCTTCTTTTAAAAATCTGACTTATTTGTTTCTTTTTAACCAACAAGTGAGTAAACATATTATTTGAAAGGTTTTAAGTTTAAATTAAGCAGTTCATGATGCTTTAAAAAGATAGGTTGCATATGCTTTGTATTTTATTATGTATCTGTGTGTATATATCTGTCACTCTGCATATGGTCCTTCTCTGTTATTTTCAGTTTTTGATTAAAATAGAGATTTAACCTGGATACAAGATTTTCAGAAGCTGTTTTAAACATCTTTGGAAAGTAGACTACTGTAATGCTATTTTTACTAGCAATCAAGAAATATATTGGTAAATCCAACTTCTCTTTATATAAACAAATTTAAGCTATGATATTTGAATGAAAAATGATTGTTATAATGTAGTATTAATTATGAAGGTGATTTCGAGATTTTATATTAAGTAACCATTTCAAAACTGGTAAATTACAGTAGAAATCAAATATAAGTAAAAATTCGATGATCATAAATTGGTGATTAGATTTCATAAACGAGTTCGTTTTAGAAAGTAGTGATTTTAGAAAATGGTTTCAAAAATTTTAAGTTTGGGGTTGATGTGAATTTGCGAGTTGAACGGAAAGTGGAGTTTTGCCAATTGCCGGCGAGATAATGAGCTGGAGGTGTCGGGGTTGCTAGTGGTGATAGAGGAGGCTATGGTGGTGATGGGAAAATTGGTCGGAGGTGGCCACGGCCACTGTGGTGACGGCAGCGAGTGGTTTATGTCTGGAAACCTAATTTTGTCGTACTTTGCATTTAATCTCGTTCGTCGTCATTGATTGACCGAGTGCTACACGCTTTTGGGTAATGATAGAGGGGAGGTAGTCGAAGTCGTAGCCGGAATTTCATGAACTCCGGTGGCGTGTTTGAGGCGTTGACAGGTTAGAGGTGATGAGTGGCTCTCGCGTTTCCAGGTTTCGTTTTCGTACTCGTTTTCGAACTCGAACACACGGTGACATTCTGATTGTCGGGAAATGGTATATGGGTGATCGTTGACTTTCTCAACGATGAGGCGATGCCGGAAGATGGCCGATGGCGAAGTGCACGTGCATTTGTGCACGATGTATCGGAGTTGATCAAATGTGGGGAAGGAGAAGATGGACTCGAAGCTTCACTCGAGATTTGAGGGGGTAGGGCTCGAAGCAGGAGCGATGTAGTTCGGGTATTGTTTTGTTCCAGGTTTCTCTAACTTGTTATGTTTTTGAAATTTTTAAATTTAATTTCAAATTATAAAACAAAGTTTAAGCTAAGTTTTAAAAACAAAGTGTAATAACGAATTCAAGTTAGTTTTGAAACTTTGAAAATAAATCAAGTTTTAAATTTAAATTGGTTAACTAATTGAAAGTATAGTTCAAGGAGTTTAAAAGTAAGTTTAAAGGTGAATATTGTTTTTAAATGTGTTTTAAACTTTGTTAAAGTTAAAATTTAAATTCGTTTTTAAGTCTTAAATTTAAAGTGAAATTGGAAAGTAAATGGATAAGTATAATTACTTAATAAAATTTATGAAGCATGACTATTTAGTGATGTAATTAAGGGTAATTATTTAAAAAAAATGATTACTTAATTAAAAGTAATTCATAAATAGTAAAGTTGATTAAGTGATTAAGAATAATCACTTGTTTCAATCAATTAATGATAATTTATTAAATAGTGAATTAAATAATTAAAGGTTAATTATTTATTAATTAAAGGTTGATGAATTATAAGTAAAGGTTAATTAATTTATTATTAAGGTTTAATTAATAAATGATTAAAGAATAATTAATCAAAATGTTTTGTAATTTATTAATGTTAATTAACGAGGATTAGTAATTCATAAGAAATTAATTTGATTTGAATTAATCAGATATTAACTGACCTTACTTATGAATGTTTGAATTCTACTGAATGTGAATTGTTTGATATCCCCGATTTGTGATGCTTTGTGATACATCCTGATTTATGTGCGATGTGTAATTTACTATCCTGTGATATATTACTATGCGAATATGAAACCCTTGGCCCGTAAAACGGCATTTGAATTTCGATGCGACAGGGAGTCGGATTCTAGTTGGTTATCCGAAACCCACATCGAATTATAATTGTTAATCTTTGTGACCGATAAATTTATTTTATCTATGAATCTGTGAATGAAGATAAGCGTTATTGATTATACCGCTTATCGATATATCTGTGATGATTGATGTTGCACAATTGTGTGTGAAACCCCTGGACTACACCTTTACACACACAAATATGGATTTCACGTGGAAATCGGTTAAGTCACAGATAATTTAAATTTGATGTTTTTGAAATTGAAATTTTAATTTCAATTGATTTTGAAATTGGAAATTTGGGTTTAAAGTGAAAAGCTTTCGAAATGGAATTTCAAAGATAAAAGTTATTTTGAATAACTAAATCGAGTTTTGAAAATTTAAATAATTTGATTTAAATTTGAATTCAAGTTTGAAATTGAATCCTATGATTTGAAACTAGGGATTAAAGATGATATAAATGCGTTTGTATGAATCTAAACCATTTAAAAGCATAATTTTGAGAATTGGGATTTAACCCAAAGACCTTAACTCGTATAAATGAATCAGATTTTCCGAAATGAAAACTGTTTGTTTTCACATAATAAAAGCTTTCAGATAAGAAATGAAATTCCAGTTAATTAAAGGAATTTCAAGATTGAATTGAAAAAAATGGTTTTCCAAGTTATGAACGAAATTGTTTTGAAAGCTATGAATTAAATCTGTTTATTTTTAACAGATTTAAAATGATGATTTATGTAAACCATTCAAAATGAAATTGTTTTGAAAGCTATAAGTTAAATCTTTAATTTAAGGATTTAACGAGTTAAATTGAAATGGGAATTAATTTGAGAAATCTATGAATGAATCTTTCATTTAAAAGATTGAAATGTGGAAATTGTTTAAACCATTGAAGGTTGTTAAAATGAATCTTTTTGTTTAAAGATTGAAAATGGTAATTTGTTAAACCATTTGAAGAAAGTTTGGGTTTAAGTTGTGACTTAATTGAAATCCATTATCCATATGTTTTTAAATATCGCGCTCATTATTCGGGTTAGCCAGGAAAAGACAATTGTGTCATATAACCCATTCCGAATAGTGATACGTCGTATATGGATAGCATTTGAAGACTGGTGGTGAAGACCGGATATTCACAAGAACGAGAAGATAACTCGTCGATTGTCTCTGCACTGGGTAGCTCCTGGTATAGAGATCCCCTAAGTGATGAGAAATCCAATCGGGATTGTGAATACCCGGATTTGCAAGGGCTTTGTAAGAAGTGCCTTCGGTTCTGTTCGAACCCGGAACAGACTTGTATGGTTACATGTCTGACATTACACTTTGATATATAAAGCAGATTTCTTTCAAATACATTTCTGTTGGTGGTGGAGAATTTATTCTCTTAGCTTAACACCCTTCTCTGAGACGTATGAGCTCAGAGGTTATGTAGTTGAAATTTATCAGCGATATATCCCAATTTGGTAATGTGGCATGCTGAGTGTTGCTGTGTGATGATCAGTGTTTGATCATTTGTGATATGATCATTTGTTTGATCATTTATCTTTGTGATCATAGGTTGATCATCGTTGACCCAAAGCGTGGCTTTTTGAAAAAGCGTAGCTTTGTGGATGAGACTTCTCAGGGCCTCACAAACCGGAAATGGTCGAAACAGGAATGTTGCGGCAAGGTTATGAGGGTCGCACCCTTTAGGGTATGTCATTTTCTTCTGGAAAGGGGTGGTATCATGGTATGGAGCCCAGATACTTACTCATGTGGATACACTTATTTATTATGTGTGATGATGGTTACCGAGCGCTCGGATAAAGGTCCCAAAGGACCAGGGGATGGCATATTCGTAAGTTACTTGTTACAGGAGTAACCCGGCCTTGTTTGGCAGAGAGCAGTTTGTCTCTCGGGACGTCCCGCCAGAGGCGATCCCATTCGGCAGGAGGAAAGGAAGTTCCTTAGCCTGACCATTTGTTGGAAATCCATCTTCCAAATACGGAACTTGTACGGTATTAGTTGTAGAACCTGCCATTTACGTACGGTGGTCACCACTGTTTAGATGGTAGCTATAGTAGGCATACGATACTGGTCGTATGTTGGCTAAGATTAATATTATACTTTCGAAAATATTTTCTGCACTATGCACTAGTAATAATAACCAATGTTTTGCGTAGTAAGCATCTTTGACAATCATAAGGAGAAATCTCCTCCGATTCTGCGTTTGCATTGTGTGTGTGTGCGGGAGGCCTTATGGTAGTTTCATTTTCCAAAAAGCATTGCGGATATTCTCTACTTGCTTTATTGTTGTTGTTGTTTAAAGATAAACTGTTTTTGTTGCTCACACCAGTCCCATGACTGATCCGGAGTTTATTGTTCCCTTCCTAAACTCTGGGTGCCCACCATTTTCCACACGGGCAGTCTAGAGTTGGGTTTCTCAGATATTCAGGTTGAGTAGATCATCTGGAGCTAGTCAGTCCTTGGACGACTGATCTTGCTTTCCCCTATCTATGGATTGGAGCATTCTATTGGAGATATTCTATCCGTTGCTGATGTTATCTATTTTCTTTCCGCTGCTATTTGTTGTATCATCTCTGATGTATGTTGATATTCTTTTTAGCATTCTGTTGTATCAGATATTGTATCAAAGCTGTATATCAATGTATTATTCATTTATTCCGCTGTGTTGTTTACTTTACTGTGTTATAAGCTCCGGGAAGCCAGATTCGGCGTTTGGATCTACGGCATTTTGAGTACAAGTGAAGTACGGGTGCCGATTTTCGAAGGCAGAGTTTTCGGATTCTTACATAATCCTGTATGTTTTTCCTTTTCCAAAGTTCTTTCAGCATTTCTTCAACTTTATTTCTCTATTGAAGACAAAACGATACAAAGTTAGCTAATGTTTGATTTTTTTCAATTATATTATTTTGTTTCATTACAAAAATATATCATACCAATATCATTGCATTTTTTAGACTGGGGTTGTTTCTTTCATTAGAATTCCTTCTGGGACGTCTAGAATTTAGATGACTCCATTGCATTATTGGGTATGTCAAAGTTACTAGTGTCCAATGGTATTCACAATGCAAGGGGAAATATACATCTGCGTATTCATCATCCACAATTTGTTCAAGGAAAGGCAGCACTAAAGATTTTATATTTCCATGTACATTGAAAACTATAGATTGCTGTTAAATAAAAAAATAAATTAGAATTCAATATATGTAGCATTTATGATATTATTGCATATTAAAGTTTTATTTACCGTCATTGTTGTTGTGAATGCATAGTTGTGCTCTTTCAGCCCGCATTTAGATAAATACCAGTTAATTATCTATATTAACAACAGGAAAATGTAAGTTTTTGTTATTGGTGAAGCAATATTCGATAATAATTAGTATCTTTAATTTGAATAGTGGTAATATATATTAAAAAGTACAAGAATAATTAAGCATGACATGTGATGAAACATCTTCTGGGTATCATTTTTGCACTGACTTAGTATTAGTTTTGCACATGGTATTAAATCAACTGCTACTAGAAAACAAAAGTAAGCATGAATTTAAATCAACCGCTACTAGGAATTAGTTTTGCACTATTTTGGTATTTATTTTGTCATACATGATGGTTAATAAATAATTCAACTAATAAACCATCACTTTATAACAAATAGTAATTAGATATCATTTTTGGTTATGTATAGGTATCAGTTTTGGTATAAATAGCATTGGAAATAGCTATTAGGCATTATTTTTTGTAATTATTTTTATTGGTAGCAGTATTATTAAGCAAAAAAAAGTGAGTACCGATCCATGTGTGGAATTTCCTTCAAGAAGTTGTCGTAGTACCTTTTTTGTTATTGTACATCCTCCTCTAATTGTGTCATTGTCTGTCCATGCTACATCTCTGTTTTAAGAAAATAAGACACATATCAATTATACAATGTTATTTTAATATGTAGCATTAGTATATATGTTTGTAAACATACTCTTGTGATGATGTCATAGCAAAGAAAGTTTTGATTGTGATTTGTTGTTCTATATTCAAGTATGCCAAGGTTTTGCTACAGTGTCATAGTCCTAAATTTGAAAGTGTTGGCTCTATTACTTGAATTGGCATTGGGATTAACTCTTTTGCACTTTCTTTTTCATCATTTTCATTTTCTTCAAGTTATTCATCATTTTTACTTTCTTCAGGTTTTTGTTTTTTCCCTATTTTTTTATTCTCTAACCATATTCAAAGCTGGGGCTTTTTTTTTCTTTCTCTTGTTTTTATTGTTTTCACATAAGAAGCTGGTTTTTGAACTGTTTGTTTCCTTTTCCAACTAGGAAGCTTTACTGGTTTGTTTTCTTTGTCCTTTTCTGTATAACCTCTTGCAACTGTTGTGTGATATTGAAATTGAAAGATGGAGGTGTTAGGTCTAGTACTACATCACTGTACCGTGCAACTTTACTCTCTTTACTGGTATCTTCTTCCAATTTTTGAGCCTCTTCTATTTCTTTTTGCGCCATTTTATCTTCATTTGTTCGCAACACTGTTTCATTTGTTTTGTTCAGCATGTCTTCACTTTTTTGTGTGTCCATAGTTGTATCTTTATTTGGTTGGAGCACATTTTCATGCTTTTCAGTTGTTGTTTCGGTCTCCATGCATGTACTTTCTTTTTTAGTTGTTTGGTGGACTAGTTCGGTATTGGTGTCAGCAGCTGTGTCTTTAACTTCTTCTACATTTTTTTCAGTTGAGGATCTATATTAACAATAAGAAGCTATCAGTTTTTGTTATTGGTGAATGAATATAATATTATTAGTATTAGTAATGTTAATAGTGACATTTTATGGGTATCATTTTTGCATTGATATTAGTTTTTCACACAAAAACTAGGTATCAGTTTTTCATACATATAGGTATCAGTTTTTCATACATATAGGTATCAGCTTTGATTTATTTAATAGTGAAAATTGTTTGTAAAATAACCAATCATGAGTTCTAATCACACATCCACTACATATAAATTCTGCACTATCTTGGTATCGGTTTTCTACTAAATGATGGTCAACATAAATAGTTCAATTTACAGACCATCAAGTTATAAGAAACGGAACGTAGGTATCATTTTTTAATACATTTAGGTATTAGTTTATTTTTAACTTATACTTAAAATTATTTATAACATACACAAGCATGAATTCGAATCAAACAGTGTTATTATTAATAATAAAAAAATCATGTACCTGTCCATTTCTGTTATTTTTTCTTCACACTTTGTAGGTTCTTGTTGACACTCTGGATTTTCTTCTTCACTCTTTTCAGCTATGAATGTTTTTTCTTCATTTTGGGCTTCTATATCTAAACATGCATCTTCGTTTATTTCAGTTGTTGTGTTAACTTTTTCCACATGAGACTCAGCATTTATGTCTTCATTCTCTTCTTCATTGTTTTCAGTTGTGGATTTCTTTTCTTTGTTTTCTATTTCTGTTTCTACATGTGCATGTTCATTTAAGAATGTTGTCAGGTTCATCTTCCATGTGCTTACTCTCTAGTTCAACTTCTGAATTTTTCTTTTCATTTTCTTCTAGTCTTGATTTGAGTTCTCTCAGTTGTTCTTTCAATTTCAATTTTTCTTTTTCTACCTTTATCCTCAACTTCTTTTCTTTGTCCAATTGTTTCTTTGTTTTCTTACCTTCTTCTTCCAAATCTTTAATGTGCATTTACAAAACATTAAAGCTTACATTATCTTCAAAAGATCGAGTACTCTGTTCAGCTTCTTCAATTTTTCTTTTTTTCGTTGGTTCTCTTTTCTTTTGTCGCTTGATTCTCCTTTTGTTGATGCTATTTGGAGTAGCTTGTGTTCATGTGGAAGAATAGTGCTTATTTCTTTTACCTATGTAACTGAAATAGAAATTTTTAAAAAAAATTTAAATGCAAATGTTTTGTGATAGTATGTTGTAACTTATATGTTATAACTGACATTAATAACTGATTAGTTTAATAGAAGAAAATATAATAGTAATGAAATTGATACTATGTACACTTACTAATTAATTGTGTATAGTGTTAAAAATGATACCAAGTATTATTGTGTATTATAACTGATACTATGCAAAATGACAAAATATACCATACTAAGGAAAATTTGATACTGATACACATTGAAACCGATACTAATCAGAAGCTAAAGTGATACTAATCAGAAGTTAATGTTATAAAGCTACACATTGAAACTGGTACTAATCAGAAGCTAAAGTGATACTGCAAAGAGGCACATCTGATACTATGTAGAGACTAAAAATTATTCTAAGTGTTGAAACTGATACTACACACAGAGAGAATATAAAATGTAAACTAATATTGATTAGTGTAAGTAAGATTGAATTTTAACTTACCTTGCCAACTTTTACATCATTCAAAAATTGTTTCACAACAATGTCTTTAAGCTTTCTTACATCCCATCGTGCAAATCTGGGTAAATCATCAGCAAGTTGGCTTCTAGGTTGGATGAGGTTCATTTTCTCACAGATGCAATACTGTAAACATTTAAAGATATGATTAGATAAGAATATGGAATATAACATTTTTTTAATTAATAATATTTTGCATAAAACATCTTACCAATGGAAGCATGGAACATCCAGACATGTTTCTTGGCTTGGAGGTAAACTTTTTGACAAATTTACTAAAAATTTTCTCTATTGTTTTTGGCCATGAGACAGTCTGCATTGTTTCACTATCAATCAAATAGGGTAGAATTCCCCATCTTAGTTTTTGTTGGTTGTTGGGAAAGAAAAATGTCAATAGTATTTGCATTATTATCAACAAAGGCAGATCTTCTTCATTTTCCTTTTTCCTTTTTGATATTTCTTGTTTTATTCTTCTTTCCACAACATTTCTTGTTATATAAGTACATGTGCCAAATTTTCTACTTGCAAATTTTTTGCAGTCTGGTGGAATGGTTTTGCTCATCAATTTTTTTGTTGGTTCTATGTTTATTCCTTTTAATGGTAGACCAAAAGGCAAACTTATATCTCTGGCTGTGACCTTCATTTTGTGTTCTCCAAAGAATGAAGGTACCAGTTTCCACACAGTAGCAGTTGTATAAAGCATACAAGTTGTGTTGATGCTTTTTGCACTCTTTCATTGTTATTTTTTCTTCACAGATGACTTTGAAGAAGTTGTAAAATGGTGTCTTCTTTAAGATGTCGAATTGTTTTTTGCTCAGTCCATTTTTTTCTTTGACCAGTTTCATTATCTTGAAGATAGCTTGTAAGCCACATCTATACGCAGTTTCTGGCTTAACATCTTCAGATTTTGTTATCTACTTGTTTGATTCTTTTGATGTCGCATGCATGATTTTACGACATGGAGTCACAAAATCATCATCATCCTATTTCATGAAAAAGTGGCAATAAGTTGTTAGTGAAACAAACTGTATTGAAGCATAACAATATATAACATGATATAGCGGTATCAGTTTCCATAAACATGAGATAAAACATGATATTTTTATCTAACAAAAATTTGGTATCATTTTTTCTAAATGTAGGTATCAATTTCTTAAAAATTATGGTTGAAATACTTCTAAAATTGCTACATAATAACTTCAAAAGAAACATATTACATGTATCATTTTTAGCTTATATTTGTGTTAACTTTGTTTCAAATTATGCTGAAAGTAATTTGTATAATTAAAAGTATAAAGTTCAAAGAAAGATAAAGCGAGTATCATGTTTGTAAGGTGTATGTATCAGTTTGGTTCAAACAAACAGTATATCAATTTTAAGATATCATGTCTATAAAAACAGATGGTAGGTATCAGTTTTGCATTACATTAGTGTCAGTTTTATATTTGTGATAGAAATAATTTCAAATACGGAGTAGCAAATTCCACCAATGATAGTGGTTATCATTTTATGAATATAACTATATCAGTTTTGTTACAAACTATTGAAAAATTATTTTTAAAATTACAAAGTTTCGTCTTCAACTAAACAAACAATAGGTATCATTTTATGAAATATAGGTATCAGTTTGATATACAGTGGGTATCATTTTGTGAAATATAGGTATCATTTTATTGAAAAATTGCAACATTAAAATATGAACTAAAACATATTATACAGTGGGTACCATTTTGTAAGAATTTAGTATCAGTTTTCCTAGAAAAAAGATGGTGAAATAATTTGTAAACTAACATGAATTAGCTACACATAATTAGAAAATAGGTATCACTATTGTAGGATGTTGGTATCAGTTTTTATGTGTCGTGGTAAAATTAATTTCTCCGAATACAAAGTATCACGTTAATTCTAATAGATGTTGGGTATCATATTTCTAATATATTAGTATCAGTTTTGTAACGAATGACAATGAAATCTATTTTTTAACCAACTAAGCTTTGTCTTCTACCAAACAAACTATAAGTACGCTTTTTGAACATGAAAATCTTTATAAGTGATATGGCTTGTAATCCTACTGTATTGACTTGTTCATCTTCAGATTCCTCAACTTCTATTTGTTTTCCCTTATTTGTTTGAGCTTTTTCCTGTTTAACATATTAACACTGTTAAAATACATCTAATGATTTAATAGTATCAGTTTCATAACTTAATGGTATCAGTTACCTGTTGAATTTGCTACTGAATTGTTTTCTCAATTTTTTTCTTTGATCTTAATTCTCTTTTTTGCACCCGTTATACAGTTGATTTGTCACCTACTGTTTTTTCCTGCATGCTTTCTTCATTTTTCTATAAAATAAGTTCAATAGTATCATAATCAATCTACAATGGTTTTGTTATGCTTCATTTCATAGTATCATTTACCATTTCTTCTGCACTGTTTTCTTCATGTCTCCTTTTTGTTCTTCTTTCTCATCTTTTTTGTATTTCTTCTCCCATTGGTCATTCTAATAGTCTTAATTTTGCAGATTCCTGCTGCGTCTCTACTGGAGCTAGGATATTTGCTTCATGATGAGTATCAAATACAGCTGCTAGGGTATCAGATTCATGCTGAGTATCAAATAGAGCTTTTAGGTTATTAGACTCGTGATGAGTTTCAGAATGAGGTTGTAGGGTATCAGTTTTGTGAGGTAGGGTATCAGGTTCGTGCTGAATATCAGATTCACGTGCTAGATTTTCAAATTCGACTCGATTTTTAGATTGAGGTTCTTCTTCTCCAGATTCGAGTTGATTATGAGAATGAGACGCTAGGGTTTTAGATTTTTGTTGACTATCACATTGAGGGGATAAGGTATTTTGTGTCCTGAAGGAGAAAATGGATTTGAAAATAGAATAGGAAGACGAATGAAAGAAATGGAGAAATGTTTTAACGCGCGAATGGGCTTTGGGCCTGTCCTTTGGAAGAAAATTATTTGCACGCGTCCTAATGAATAAACCTTTTAAATTATTTATCCTTTAAACAAAATTACCCACATTGAAAACTGAAATGAAACATGCGAATAAAGAGAGACGCATGGAGATTTAATATGAAATAAAATGTCACAAATTAGAAATTAATTGAGGAGCAAAAAATGTTATTTATAGTTTGTATATTATTGAGGGTGTAATTAATTAAATTAAATATAAGATAAGGCGCTGACAAGGGGCATTGTAAGATTTGACACAGCAATGAGTCAGTAGAAGTTTCTAGAGATTCTAATCTACGGTTGAAAGCACACCTAAAACACTATAAATAGGACCTAAACTAACCTAGGTTTTCACTCTAAAATCAAAATCTAGCCTCCATTTCTCTCTCTCAAATATTTACCTACATTCTTCATTTATAAAATAAAATTTTATTATATATACACATTCAAATAAAAGATGGAGATTGTACAAATTAGAGGAGATTTCTAGAGAATTTTGGTTGCTGTAAAAAAGGGATTCTAGCTTTTGTCTCAGGTGAGTGATTGTAATTAATTTAGATTTCTTTAAGTAATTTAAAATAATAGGGTTTCCCATAGTTGTAGGTTTTACTACGAATTTTTGAATAACCTTTTTAGTAATTTATTTACAGTTTTTAGAATTATTTTCAGTCTATTTCTTTTAGCTATTTTTTCAGTTAATTTTAGTTTAATTCTGTTAATTATAGATGTTCCATTTATTTACAGTTTATTTACAGTATTTTAATTTATTTACTGTTATTTATGCATCATTTACATCCTTTTCTTACGCTTTGGATTTTCTTCTATTTTCTATTTTCTATTTTCTTTTATTTCTCCTTCTTCTTCATGTATAGATTAGAATAAATTAAACGCGAACATGGATTAAAATTATAAGAATACTGAAATAACGGAAGATAAGATGTAAATTGTAAAGACTGTATAAAAATGGAATTAAGACTGAATTGAGCATAATTATGATATTAATGTTAGAATTTGACTAATTAAAGATAATTGGCCTAGTTAACTTAGAATTATAATTAAAAAGAGTATAAGATGAAAGAAGCTTATTTTTACACTTAGACCTTGGGTTAAGTAATAAGCTTGATTATAACGTAGGTTACAATAAGAAATAGAACAGAATGAGGCTTATTTTAAGACTTAGGATAAATTAATATGCAAAGATAGTAGATATAAATTGTAAAGGCTTATTTAAATAATTTATCTAAGTTAATAAGCAAAGATGAAAGTAGGACCTGTACCAAATAGCATTCCCCTATTCTTTCTATGGACACGATGATTCACATAAACCTGAAGTGAGACAAGGCGCATGCTTATGATAATAATGGTAGTAATTGGTCAATACGTAGAAGTTCAAATCATGGGGATTTGGGCAAGGGTGCAACTTGATATTGTTTGGATGAGGGGCCAGTACCAACAACATTTCCCCTATTGTTTCTACGGACACGGTGTTTCACATGATCCTAAATTGAGATGAGGGGCATGCTTATGCTGGAGCTTGAGGTAATAAGAAGACCCAATAGGTGGGACAACAGGTAACACGAGCTTAGTGGTGGCCATGCGTGCGACTTCCAATGATGGCTCATAAATTGTTATGTGTTCCAAGCACTTAGTATGTGCGCCTTTCGTAGACACCACTGCCTTCAGTGTAGGGAGCTATATAACGTCTAGTCCATAGTAGATACTTTGCATGTCATTCGTAGACACCATTGCCTTCGGTGTAGGGAGCTATATATCGTCTAGTCTGCAGTAGGTCTATGGAGTAGCAGGCCAATCAAAGGGTAGAATTAGGATTTTAGCCTAATTATAGGATTAGGAATTTAGCCTAATCAAAGCAGTTATCAAAGACAAGTGCAAATAATCAAAGTCAATCTATTATGTCAATTTAGTTAATTCGTATTTATTTCCAGCTTATTCCTTCTCTCTATTTCCTTTCTTTCCTTTTATATACTAGAACTGTTGTAAAGTCTATTACTTCTACTTTGCTTAGAGATTCTAGTAATTACTATCATTCACCAGACTTTTAGTCTGACCCGCTCCTTCATTTCCCCTTTTCCCCCCATAGGCTAGCAAGAGCAAGGATGATAGATTGCAGACACTTGGAGACTTCTTTGGTAGAGATTTCTTATGTATTTCTCTTCTTTATTTTCAATTTTTAGCTTATTCCATGTACTGGTACTTTGTGAGGGATAGTTTGTACTCTGATATTTATGAGACTGAGGTTTTGATTTCATGAGACATATATTGGAATTTTGAGACATATGATGTATTTGGTTTTATAATTCTATATTATGAAGCTTGACTTTTACCAAATTATTATTTTAATTGTTTTCGTTGTTTTTATCTATTTTGTCTTATGAATCTTAGTCTCTGCTAGTTTTAGTTATACCTACAATGCACCACATTTTTGTGTGTCCTTTTTGGTATACTAAGGGGTGTGCGTGTTACAACATATAAGTTTTCTTTTAACAATTCTATTTGGTTAGTTTTTTTGAATGACGGCCCTAACCACCCATCTCACCACATCACTCCATCATAGTGGAGTGCTCGAGCAAGCTTTGCACCCTGGTTGAGCCGGGCTCTGCAATCCATTATGCATTAGGGAACATATCATCCTGGACAACCCTCGAGCCCCGCGTGCTCGAGTTTGAGCCAGGGCTTGTCTACCACTAAGCTAGTGTCACCCCCACCACTCGATGATTGGTAGGTACTTGACTCCTATGAACAAACAATTGGTCTCGGCCCGTTGCATGATAATTTTGCCACTTAGCACATTTTAAATTGATTTTTTTAGAAATAATATGGAAATGTCTCACGCATTACATTACCGAAGAGAACCTCTAAGCCCCCCCAATGCTTAGGTTTGACATGGGACTGCCTATCGGCAAAGTAACACAGTGAGGCTAAACTGCTGAACATTAGCCTTAACACTAAACATACACCCGATAGGATGACCAATGCATGCTTTCGAGTCCTTCAGCGTACCCGAGTAGCCAACCAAAAAAATTTGGTCAGACCGACAACTCTAAAGCAAGAATAAACTGCTACAGCTAGTTTCTTAAATAATAAGTTTGCAACAAAGAATCTTTTTAATATGGTTCAATAGTGCGCAGGGGCACAATGCCTATCCCGCTAGGATTATAGTAGTTTTTAATCGCTAATTAGTTGAAAAAAAGAAAAGGGTAGAGAAAAAGAAGCATGCCAACAGCGCTCTTCTGGAGCTAGCAAGCCCGCACTCTTATCACCGCCTAAAAATCACATGAATGGAAAACGATCAAGGAACCGAGTAAACTCTCATCTTTGAAGCACTTCATATGCTTCAACTAATCCAGAATTTATTGAAGAAGGAGTGTGCTACCACCACAAATGCCTTCAACATCGATTCTCATAAGAGACCGTGAAGTGGTCCTAAGCAATCTCGTCAAGAAGTAGACTAAGGCCTTAGTGGTGACATCTGAATCATAGGCAACGACCCCTAATCTTTCCATAGGGGTGCAACAGCTTCCAAATTGACATAAGGTTGGGAAAATAGGAGCATCAAAGCAAGGAAGCACCCTAGCCCCCTCGAATCCATTGCTTGAGATTGACGTACAATCAACATTAGAACTTTTGCTAGGGGACCTATGTCCCAACCAAAGGAAAGTTCCATCTTAAGCAACCGAAATTGTAGAGTAGCGGTTCGAAGCGCAATAGGTAAACACAGATTAGCACCCGATAAGGTTACCTCCTTTTTGAATTCTGCTAAATCTAAGTAAAGTCCTAAACAATTTTGAGATGAAGCCAAATTCCAAAGAGCAATGGGAAAGGAAGAGTAAGGTGAAGTAATATGTGCTTTACCTTGAGAAAACTACGCAAAGTTAAAATATGCAAAAGAAATTACATTGCCAAAGATCCATAGGTTTGAAATGGAATGGGCAGTGGGTATTTGTAAGCCTTTCCTTTTAATCACAACTGCTATAATCGAAAAGCCAAAAAAAATCTCGACCGTTTAAAGATGATAAGTGCTATGTTACACCATGCACGTGGGCGAAGAGACACCTTTCTACCTCATATTGAGAAGCACAGCCCTCACCACTATTGGAGCATGACCACATAGATAACACTTTAATTGCATAGCAAGGCCGTCAATCGATGGATGTTTTCTAGATTTTACAAGCCCACGCGCGCTTACAAGCATAGGCTTAGGGCCAAAATGTTATTTTTCATAAATAAGAAGATATGCTAATCAAGGTTCCTTAGATTAATCCGATTTAGCCCGAGCCAGCTTGGGCCTTCATCAGCCTACCGCAAGCTACTCAAAAATCAAAAACGGGCTAGCAAGTCTCCCTCGTACGTCGTCCAAGTTGGCCCCTTATTAGTGTAACACCCTACGAAATTCACCGATAATTTATTTAAAAGAAATTAACCAGTTTAAAATAAATTTAAAAAAGGAATTTGAGCAACTGTCAGAATTTGGCTACGAAACTAGCACTATAGTATCTGTGGCGATTTTCTAGGCAATTTTCATATATAAAGTTTTGTAATAAGAGTTCATACGGAAAAGTTATTAACATTAAAGTATTTGATATTAAAAATAATTAGAAATACATTCAAGGAAACAAATTAAAAAATCTGAACACTAAAAATATAACTTATATATATATCAACTAGTCGACTGCGTTACTGGGACTGGTCGAACATTAACGGTCGATTTCCCCGAATAAACCAGTCGACTGGTGAGAAAATGCCGATAAGGTTAGCCGAACAACTCGGGTTTTATAGTAATAAATGTAATGGCTGAGATAGAATCCTACGTTTATAAATAGAGATGTAACCTTCATCGCTATTATTTTTATTTCTGAAACACTAACAACAGTCAATACGTCTAACTATGCTTCACTTCAAAATTACTCTACCACCTTAAATTTTCTCCCCTAAAATAAAAAAATAAAGATTAAATTAAAGATAAAACCAATAATAAAGGAAGAAGGGGAGATCAAAGGCAAGCTAGGAAAGAGAAGAAGCTTTAAGGGGTGAATGGGTTGATTATAAAAATATGTTGATTTACAGGTAATTGGGTTTATTTATATCTCTATTTGATATGGAAATTTTATGAATTAAATTTGAGATAGAAGTTTCTGATTTGAAGATTATTTGTTCAGTAAAATACAATTATATATATAATGGATTGGGATGCCTAAATCATACGAATATAACCCCAATTGGATATAACCTGATTAAAATTGAAGAAGTCGATTTGGAGTGGAAGCGAATCTAAGATTCAAAATGTATACATCTTATTACTTCATTTTGAAATTGGTTCTGAGATTTTAAAAACACCCTTTGATTTCACCTTTAATCGATTCTAATAATTATACACCATTTTATATCACTTTGAACTAATGTTGAGATATAAATATATAAATATATATATATATATAATTATGAAGTTGATAAGTTGAAATCGTGTAAATAAAACTATAAATTATACATGAAAAATATTCGAATTATAGGCCGAATCATAGTATAAAAAATTAATTAGAAATATACTGCTAAAAATATAATTAACTTAAATAAACAGAAAACAATTTATGCAAAACAAAAGTCTGACTGGTCGACGGCTCACTATAGCCGGTTGACGGCTCATATAGCCGGTCGACCGCTACAGTAGCAAGCAGTTGACCGGTTAATGAATTTTTGGCGTTGGTTGAACCTTGGCCTATGGCCCGGGTTTATATATATATATATATATATGTGTGTGTGTGTGTGTGTGTGTGTGTGTGTATTAGTATATATAACAGTATATATATTATATAACCATGAGAAGTTAGTTCCCTAATCCTTCACTTTTGAATACTACGGGACCGAAGTAGATGCATATGTAGGCAATTAGGCCTAGACACTATTTATTATGCGTATTTGATATTCGATATAAGGCGGTTTGATCACGAGGGTGTTCTAAGCACATAACACTAATAAGAGGTTCCTCGGTGTACACAATGATGTTGGTGAATGCTTGGTATGGTGCATTGTCTGACACCGACGAATGGTTTCTCAATACATACGACAATTAGGACGTGACACGTCTAGTGAATGCTCGGTGCAGTGTAATAAGTGGCATAACCGTTGAGTTATTGGACACAGACGCTTAAGTAGACCCTAAGTCGTCTTTAACATGAGTCGGCATTGCAGGATCATCTCAATGTGTAAGTGTGATACATGTAGTCATTGTTTGGGTAGTGATATTTTATGCGATCTTATGTTAGGAGAAGTCCTAGAGTTCATTAGTTTGATCCGTTGTTAATCAATTATCTGACCCATTGTTGATTAGTGGTTTGAGTCGTTGTTCGACCACTAGGTATAAACCTCCACAAGATGTTTGAGTGTAAGTGTATTTGGAACCATATTCCTTAAGATAATGTGACCAACCCTAGTAAGTGATTCGCAAACATAAGTAAGACACCCTAGATCATGTAGATCATAAATGAACTCAATTGCATGTGATTACCGTATATTAGTAATAAAATTCATTTACCAGACTTTTGTCTGACCCACTCCTTTCCTTTCATTCCCCACTATAGCAGGATGGGGCAACGTGTAATTGGCCTAGATCTAATATGTGGAGAATTGAGCTTGGCATTGGCATTGCATATTATTCTTCATTATTCTCTATGTGACTATCTATTATATTTAGCATCTATCATACTTTATACTGTATCTGGGAAATTCTGGATTTTTGACTATGTATATTTTGATATTGTGTTTTCAGGATAGTTTTCTAAGATTATTATTTTTTATATTTATATTTATTGCCTTTTGCTTTGAGATTTGAAAGAGTAGAATATCTTAGATTTTATCCTTATAACCATATCCTATAATGTTTTAAAAAATGCTAGCTCGTACTTCTTGGCACGACGCGAGTCCGAAAGTCACCCTAGGCTTTGGATTGGGGTGTTTGAAGGTGTGAATTATCAGAGTTAGTATCAGAGCTAGGTTCAAGATTCCTTAGGAGTTGGATACGTATTGAGGGAATGTACTTGAATATTTAGAAAAAATATATTTCAAAGGGTTTTCTAAATACACACACACACACATATGTATAGTTTTCTACACTTTTCAAAAAATATAGTTTTCGAAAGATTTTACACAAAAAACGCAATCATTTATTCTTGTTAACACTATATATGGGAAAGTTGCTAATAACACCGAATCATAGATAGAGAGAATAAGCAAATCTACTGGATGAGCTTAAGTGAAGTAGCTGATATTTTGGTTGTGATCATCCCGATATGGTTCCATTGGTATCCACAAGCAAGAGGATAAGTTGAGCTTAACCCAAATAAGCGCCAGGTGCAGTTCTTGCCAATCCACATGTCACTTATTTCGCCAAGTTATGTAAGGACTTTATGAGTCTAGGAGGGAAGCCGTATGTAGGGATTGAATCTTTTTTGGACTCAATGGCATGGATTCGTACTTGTGAGAGGATTTTCGAATTGTTGTGCCTTAGAGATGCCGTTAGGAGACAACTTGCTTTCTTGCATTTATAAGGGAGGCTCTAATTTGTGGGACATGGTAGTGGAAGAAATCAATGAGGAAGATATAACTTAGGGAGAGTTTAGGAGGCGTTTTAAGATGAGATTCCTTTCCGTAGTAGAGCAACGAGTGCAACTGGAGAAGTTCATACATTTATGCAAGGAGAGATATCAGTGAGTGGCTATGTGAATCAGTTTAATAACTTAGCTAGGTTCAGACAAGATCTAATAAATACCCCTCACACGAAAGCTATGATGTTCGCAAAGAGGCTGAATCAACCTCTTCAAGGTTTAGCCCTTAGTCACATTCGTATGGGGGACGACTTACGAGAGTTTGGTGGTAATGGCTTTGCCAAACATCATTTTGGAAAGAAAAGGTAAGGAGTAAGCCCAAGAAGTGAGGATAAAAGACACCCCAGTAGAATCAATGCAAGGGCAGAGTGGGACCCAAGGAAAGTTTAAGAATCAGGAAATCAAGTGCAGAAGATGTGGTAGGATGGGGCATTTGTGAAAGATTGCAGGGTGGACATTTCAAAGATCAAATTCTACAACTACAATTAACTCAGGCACATGAAAAGGGAGTATCTTACTGCACCGAAGACCTATACCCAAGTGGTTTCAGCTTACACACTGGATGTTGTTCCCATCTCAAGTGCACCTTCAGTAGCGGACAAGGGAAGAAGGTTATAACTGAAGGTGTGTTAACTTTATTTGGTTTATCTATTTGTACCTTATTTAACACTAGGCATCACACTCTTTTATTTCGAGTAGACTTGTAGATGAGTTGCACTTAGACACTAGAATCGTTACGAACCCAGTAGTTGTATCAAACCTTGTTGGAGGATCAGTTCATTTATCTATGATCTACAAGGGTTTGAAATTTTATATTTTTGGGGTGAGTTTGATTGTGATGCTTTTGTCTTTGGGTTTTCTGGGTTTGATTTGATTTTAGGTATAAACTAGATGACCATCGTTCATGACGGAAAATTCTATTGACTGGAATACCATCGAAAATGTAATAATAAAAACTGCGAGCGCATGGCGTACAATTGTAGTACGTACGTGAGTACGGATCGATCCATAGGGAAAGTACTAATTCGAAGATTACTCAATCAAATTAGCCCAAAGATGAAAGGAGATTGTTAACTAAAAATTATCTAAAAATGAAACTAAAACTAGAGTGAATATAGGAATAAAACTATGAGATTAAGGAACAATTTAGAGGTAAATCTATTTTGAATCTTTCGTATAAATAAGCGCAAAATGAATCTATAGTCTCTCATTTAAATTCAGGTATGCATATGTTTTTCCTTTTAATCTCCACTAACAATGCATATGTTTTTAATTGTGGTCAATTAGTTAGTGGGTAGGTGGGCTCCTCCATGTTGCATTAATTCTTTTCTTTCCTTCATTATTTAGCTTTGAATATTTGTGCATGCATATATCCATGAAGCTCCATCCAATTTGGACTCAATTTCCTACAAATAAAAATAAAAATGTGCAAATAAATTTCTCAATATTAATTCATACACAAAATTAGCATTTTGCCGCCAAATGAAGATGAATGAATGATGATTTTATAACAATTTAGATTTTGTTTAACATGTAACAATACCCTAATATGCTCATTTATTTTAATAAAAGAAGATTAAATAAGGGAGTAAAAATATACACTTTTATGTGCACATCAAATACCCCCACACTTATATTTTTATTCGTCCTCGAATAAACTAAAACTAGGATAAATCCATTTTCGTAGGAAACACGATTGCATTGAGCGTATGCAACAAGCCGTTAAACCTCTAGGTGTCCTTAGTAGGACGAGTGCTGTCTCGTAAGGGTTTTCAGCGAATACTACCCACAAAATCTAAATGCAATATGCAAAGTTCCTAATGCAAGTTATATTTACAAAATGAAGAATTTAATTTTAAATTGACACAAAATAGTAATAGATAAGTCTCACTCATTTTCAGAAATTTTGGTCTTTTACTAATCAAAACTTCCAACAAAAATTAAGTTATTATCACAATCGGACTCCAGCTTAGCTTGTTGTGTCAGTTAATAACATAGTGCAATTATGAAATAAACTCCATAATTGGTCATCAAAGTTCGCAAAGTGACATATTCATTTGTTTCTGTATAACAAGTCAAATTAATTAAGTGAAGATAGTGCTTGGGTATCAATTGCTTACTCTCTCTTTATTTTGAAAAAATTAATATTTTTATTATTTACATACACCTAAGTCAAATATACTAAGGCCAGATATACCGATCATGCACTGCCTATTGGGCTTACGTGAGAAGAGTATAGAGCGTGGCGAGTGTACACACTTATGTGTGAACACGTGGCTCTAGGTACTTATTATGATTATTTTATTTTATTTACATACACCTAACTCAGATAAACTGAGACCAAATATAACGTTCATGCAATATCTTTCGGGCTTACGTGAGAAGAGTACAGAGCGTGGCTAGTGTACACACTTATGTGTGTATACATGACACTAGGGTGTTGTTTTTTTTGAAATTTTTTTTCTTTCCTTTTTTTTTGAATTTTTTTATAGGAGAAGAGAGAGTTATGTAAAATCATCTTAGCACCAGTTAACTTAATGATTAAAAATGTTAATGCATGTACTTTAAATCAACCACTTTTTTAAACGAAGTTTACAATTTAGAAAACACTTCATAATCATCAGCTCTGAGTCTCCCTGTGTACTAGTTACACCATAGTTGCTTGTAATTTAACTTTTCTTTTTATTATTTGTTGAGATAAGTAATTTTCCAAAAATTCAATCTAATGACTAAAACTGTATGCTTACTCTATCATGGCTATTCAAAAAGTAAATTATGATGCAATTTTTTTAAAGGAAAATGCAAAAAAATAAACCATGAAAATCAAACTAAACATAAGACTCCCTCCGACACTTGATTTTGACTGTGTCTGCACAGTCAACCCAAGTGAAAGGAGAAAGATAAGTTAAGACCTATATTTGCATGAAAATGAAACAATTATTATTCACACTACATCATAAAATTTACAGTTAAGGAGTAAATGAAACGGTCTTCTAATGACCAATTTTGCCTCGCAAAGTACAAAAGACATAGCTTAAGTTCAGAAAACAAAACCACAAATGATTTCAAAATTAAACGTTGATTTGGAAAAACGAATGTCGTTTTATTAATCATATAAGTTGTTTTCTTTTCGATAATTTTTTGGGGTAGATAGAATAATTGGTTGAAGTTCATGTTCATTTTCACTAATTTTAAATTCAAGCTCATCATTGAAAAATTCTTCAAAATTATTGATTTTAAAATCAAAATAGTGATTTAAATCTACTCCTTCAGAATTAAACAACTCCTCTTCGAAAAGTCCAAAAAATTTGTGTTTACTAAATTCATCTTCTTTTGTTGAATTATTCACAACTTCATCATTTTCAATTTGTAAAGTTGTAGTTTGAAATTCGTTATGGTCAGAAAAAGGAAGATCAAATTTAAATCAAATTTCTCACCCTCAAAAGAGTTGAAATCGAAATCAATTACTGCATTTTCAACAACTTCATTAAGATTGTCGTTTTCAATTTCAAAATTTGTTATTTTAAAATCGTCAATTTTGGTAAAATATGGACTATTATTTGACTCGTCACACGTTGTTTTATGTAGGTTTCAAACAACAAATCAGTGTGAGGTTTTTGATTTTCTTCCATTTGCTCAACTAAATCAAATTCCTGATTATTAATTTGAGAATTTTCAATTAGAAATTATTGAGAACAAAAATTGTTAATCGCGCCTTAATTGAAACTATTCACATTGCCATAATCATTTAAAAGGTGGTTCATATTCTCATTTTTTTTCAAATTCATTTGGAGTTCGAAATTGTATTGACATGGGTTATAATCAAAATCATCAGAATTTTCAAGTAAAATAAAGTTTTGATTATTTTGAAAACTTTGACTTGAGTTATTACACAGATATGAATTAGACAAATTATTTATCATTCGATATTTTTGTATAGAAATTTCAAATAAGAATTCAATAGTTTCGATATCTTTTCAAGAGTTGAGGGTTGAGCATCATTTTAAAAATTTTGCGGTGCAAAATTCGAATCGTTTGTCCAATAACTGTTATTAATATGCCCATAAGAATTTGATGTGAAAATATATGGATTAAATTGATTTTCACAACTATTGTAGAACTCTTGCGAGTAAGAAAATTCAGACATTTTCAAAATAGATGGACTTTTTTTCTTTTTTTTTTGGTGTTTTTTTATATATGCATGAACTAATGCAACTAAATGGATGCACAGACTTAACTACAAATTTTCTGTCCTTAGTAGCTTCTAACCCAAAATTGTATAATCACACATTGACTTAATTTAACAAAATAGTTCTTAGCCAGGTAACGGACAGGAGCTATCGGTGCACCATAAATCACCGTAGAAATGCAGCCGAAGGTTTAAGTACCTTAAGAGAAACAATCACTATAATATTTACGAAACACCATAATATTTATAAATGATTATTGCTCTGCCGTAGATTAGACACTAAAAAATAAGTTGTTAAAAGAAATCAACTTATCAAGATACAATTTTACCCTAGATGAGTTCGTGAGTCTCGTAAGTCCAATGTCTAACCGTTATTATTAGTCTAATTCTAAGATGATATGCAATTTGTGGGCCAAGGAAGGGGTAATGAAATCCCTCACTTTATGTGAAGTTCAGTATTGCCCTTAGAAAAGAAAATAAGATGAAATAAATGCAAAACAGAAATTAAATGTGTGTTAACAATGCAACTACAAATGAATTTTTTTATAAATGCAAGCAACGAAACAATGCAAGAACAAATAAAAACAGTAAATACGAACACTATACCAAAGCGTGTAGAATTAATGAAAAATTTATTTTAAAACGGCGATCTTTTTAGCTCAAATATTTTGGCAAGCAAGTAAGCAGTGCAGTTTTGCAAGCAATTCCTTCTCCTTTTCTCTTTTTACAACCTGAAAAAGTACTTAAAACGATTTTTTTTTAAGGGTAGAAAGAATAAAAGTTTTAAGAAAAGAAAACCTAAAAAAAATGTAATCAAAACTCAAATTTCTGAAGCAAAAATTTTTTTTTAAAAAAAACTTAACAAAAGTTTTAATCAAAAGAAAACTTAAATAGAAAAAAAAATTTGTAAAAAATTAAAAATAAAACAGAACAAAGGCAATTTTTTTATTACCATTACTATTTGTAGCAAGCAATTCAAATTGTTTGAAATATAAAAATAAGATTTTGTTTAAGTACTTCAAAATCAGTCCAATATGGCTCCTCAAGCCCAAAATTTCAAACTCAATATACTACTCTTGATATCCTAATCCCCTTCTCTGCTTAAAAAAAGATAAGAACGTGAAATACAAATACAGAAAATATAGAAGGATTGCGATTTTTTAATTTCTCAATCCAATTCCAAATCAAAATTCTCAAAAAGGAAAGGAGTACAATTGTTCAATCGATTTCTATAGGCGTAGGAATTGAATTGTGATGACAAAAGTTGTATTCGGGTAGTGGTGTTTGTGATAAGGTATTGAAAGTTGCGATCAAGGAATTGGTGTCAGTTCAAGTGAATTGCAGGTTAGCGAGGTGGTTTGGCTGACAGTAAAGTGTTTCAGGCTTCATTTTGGGATTACGTTGGTCGATCGTGGTTCGATGTAGGCATAATTGATGGATTTGGGTAATGGTTTTACTGAGGCAATGATTGAGACTACTAGTTCGATGTTGGAGCTTGGGTGATAATGGTGTTATTTTGGGGGTGAGCGAAGGTAAGTGACAATGGGAGGTTGAAGGTTTTGGGTTTGGGTGACATGATTATGAAATTGGCTATGGTTCGTTTGGATATGCAGGCAGGTGGTTGGTGATTGGATGGAGATGGTTGGAGGTTGGTAAGGTTGTCTGTGGTTACTGCTTCTGTGGTGATTGAAGGCTGGAATTCGGTTGTGTAGTTGGGATTTTGGTGATGGCTGTTAAAGGAAGTTGGGAGGTAATTGATGCAGAAGTTGAAGCAGTTTGGGAACTTGGTGGATGTTGCAGTGGTGGGAGATGTTTGGGCACTGAGGATAATGTGGTGGGAGAAGTGTTGAGAGTTGTTGTTTTGGTTATTGTTGTGGAGTGTATTGGTTGGGGTTTGTCGTTGGTGGAGGAGCGCAGGTTGCAAGCAGAGTTGCTTGAAGAGGTTAAGGAGGTGGAGGGTGGTTTGGTATGGTAGAGGAAGTGATAGCGAATTGGACAATGAAATGTAGCAAATATAGTGAAATTTTTCGAATGAAATGAAATGAAATGAAAAATGTTTGGTGAAATATGGAGAGAAGTGTGACAATAAAAATGGAAAATGTAACAAAATATGTAACTAGATGGACAGAGAATGAAATATAAGATTGTAAAAGACAGTGCAATGCACCGAAATGTGAACTGAAATTTTTGTGTTGTTTTTATATAAAAATAAACAACAATGAACAACAGAAACACTCTGACCACAAAATACAAGGGGGCAAAATAAACTACACAAAAATTCAATAGAGAACTAAATGAACACAAATTGCAAAGCAATTGTGAAATTGATGGCAAACAATAATGCAAAAAAAACGAGAACAAATGCAATGGAATTTTTTTTAATGAAAAATAACACTAAACAAAATAAAACAACTACAAAAATAATTCGAAGAGTAAGATTAAAATTAATTTGCTTTCCTCGGCAACGGCGTCAATAACTTGTCCGTGACAGAAAATCCTATTGATTAAAACACCGTCGAAAATGTAATAATAAAAACTGCAAGCGCACAACGTACAATACGTATGTGAGTACCGGTTGATCCATAGGGAAAGTACTAATTCTAAGATTACTCAGTCAAATTAGCCCAAAGTTGAAAGGAGATCATTAACTAAAAATTGTCTAAAAATGAAACTAAAACTAGAGTGAATATGAGAATAAAACTATGAGATTAAGGAACAATTTAGAGGTAAATCTATTTTCAATCTTTCATATAAATCAAGCGCAAAATGAATCTATAGTCTCTTATTTAAATTCAAGTAGAAATGATTGATGTGCTTAATATAAGCATGGCTTATTTGCGCTATTAATTAGCACAACTTAAACCATCAAACTTTGGCACGCCATTCAAAACCACTTCTAAAATCTCATGAAAATGAAAATATAACTAAAAATGAAATCTAATGTAAGCATGATCTATTACTATTTGTAGATTAGTAACATAGAACATCAAATATTGATTTCACTTCTAATTCCATGATAAAAATCACTTAGGCAAATGATCAAATAGTTTCTATTTATATTAGATTAAGCATAGCCTATTTGAGTTTTTCAACATAGGCTATCAAATTCACTAATAAACAATAAACTACCATTATTATTAACTTCCATTAAGCACGAAACAAGAGACTACAAATAAAATCATTCTATGTTGATTCAATATGATTCATGAGAGCTTCATTACCCTTAAATTGAAGGGGTTTAGCTTCTCATAATTGAAATCAACTCAACACAATATAATTTAAACATAAGGAAAATAAGAGCTAATCAAAAGAAAAGAGAGTTATCTACTTGCACGAAATGAAACTAAACTAATTGCATAAGTTGAAACTAACTACTAACATGAAATAAAGAAGCATAAATTAAATAAAAGAGCATGAAAGGAAGAAAAGCATGTAGACAATAAAAGGAAATAAGAAGAGGCTTAAGATGCCATTTTATTTATTATTGATTTGTGACTACAACTTGCATAAAAGAAAAGAGACTTTCTACATGAGACATAAGAGGGTATATATACATGCATAAAACCCTAATTCATTTTTAGGGAGCTACCCAAAATGCCCTTGAGTTTGTTTAGCCTCTAAGTAATCATTAAGGAATTAACTAATCTTCATTTGCATGTGCTTTTCCTTTTAATCTTCACTAACATGTGAATATGTTTTTAATTGTGGTCCATTAGTTAGTGGATAGGTAGGCTCCTCCATGTTCCATTAATTCTGTTCTACCCTTCATTCTTTAGCTTTGAATATTTGTGCATGCATATATCCATGAAACTCCATCCAATTTGCACTCAATTTCCTACAAATAAAAATAAAAATATGCAAATAAATTTTCTCAAAATTAATTCACACACAAAATTACTGTTTTTCCCCCAAATGAAGATGAATGAATGATGATTTGAAAACAATTAGATTTTGGTTTAAACGTGTAAAAATACCTTAATATGCTTATTTATTTTAATAAAAGAAGATTAAATATTGGAGTAAAAATATACACTTTTACGTGCACATCAACCATGTATGTGGTAGTCGTAGATTGTGATAGGAAGGTCATTCATTTGGGTACTTGTAATAAACATAGCCTTGAGGTTTATTGCGACCTTAGAAGTTCAGTTATGTTTAGTTACCTATATTATTTAGACCAATCACACGATGACTTAGCTTCAGTGCTCGTAGTTTGAGACTACCCATACGTCTTATCCGAAGTTACTAGTCTTTCACTCCAAAGGGAGACCGAATTTACCTTAAGGAGAATGCGAGACTAGTTGTCTTACCTTTGAGGCATATAGTTCCTAAAGAAAGACACGAGCTAAATAAGCAAGTGATGAGCTACTAGAGAAGGGCTTTAGTAAGAGGAATATTTCAGAGCAAAGGGCACCAGTTGTCTTTACTACCAAGGCAGATGGCTTTCTGAGGCTTTGCATCAATTATCATTAGCCGAATAAACTGATAAAGAAGAATCACTACCCATTGCCCTATATAGATGATCTCTTTGATTAGTTAGTTGGAGCGAAGGTGTTCTCTCAGCTTGACTTGGCTACCAGTTTCCATCAATTGTGTGTAGCCAAAGATAGTATTTTAGAAAACTGATTTTCACACACCTAACAGACTTTATGAGTGGTTAGTCATGCCCTTTGGACTGACCAATGCACTGCATATTTTGTTAAATTGATGAGTCAAGTTTTTAGAAGGTTGCTTAATAAGTTCATAGTGGTATTTGTTAACGATATATTGGTCTATTCGAAAAGCAAGGAGGAGCACACGTTGCATTTATAAGAAGTGCTCAATACTCTCCATGGGAATAAGTTGAAGGTGAATTTTT
This sequence comes from Allium fistulosum, assembly GCA_030737815.1. Lineage (NCBI taxonomy): Eukaryota > Viridiplantae > Streptophyta > Magnoliopsida > Asparagales > Amaryllidaceae > Allium > Allium fistulosum. Next base: position 894,253,871 of record CM060907.1, on the reverse strand, counting down.
CCAAATATCACTTTTACCATAAGAAGGTTCGGTTTTTGGGAGATGTAGTCTCTGAGCATGGGCTGTCGGTCGATCCTAGTAAAGTTGATGCAGTACAGGATTAGCGTATACCAAAGAATGCCACAGAGGTGAGAAGTTTCCTTATAGTTGTGGACTATTAGGAAGTTCATTAAGAAGTTTGCTAAAATTTTCGCTCCTTTGACCTGCCTTACCAAGAAGAATTTAGTTTTCTTGTAGGACTCAAAGTGTGACGATGCTTTTATTAAGCTGAAGGGGTCGTTCACTAGTGCACCTATTTTGTTACTACTTGAAGGTATGAAGGCATTCACAGTTTATACTAACCCTTGTAGTATAGGACTAGGTGTAGTTTTAATATAAGCAGGGAGAGTGATGGCCTATGTTAGTTGAAAAATAAAAGTCCACGAGAGAAACTATCCTACCCATGATCTCGAGTTGGTAGCCATTATTTTTGCAACCAAATCATAGAGACATTATCTATTAGGGGAGAAGTTTGAGTTATTCACAAATCATAAATCTCTAAAGTAATTGTTCTCCCAAAATAATTTGAATTTAAGGCAGTAGAGGTGTATGAAGTTTGGCATCTCCTATGATAGAGTTTGGGGTATGCCCTAGGGGTAATTATGTAATTTGCTGCATATATCTAACTCGTTGACTAATCTTGTTCGAAATAAAGGTGTTCACTTTCTATTATATACCTAACATAATATAGTTATATTAATTAATTAATTAAAAGTATATTTAATAGAAAATCAATAAATGGTTTGTTTTGTGATAGTAGTTACAAAGTGTTGTAACTATGAGTAATTTATAACAATAAAAATAAATATATAATTTTAAATGTTCCTAGTCAAGATGCATCGAGACTGGATATCGATGTATCCATTGAGACTAGAGTACGTAACACTCTTCAAATGTTAGGCAGTGTATTACTCATGACTGCTGGGGGCACCTAGGGGTTACGTAGTAATAGTTATTGGATAACCATGGAATGAGTCAGTCAATACTTTTTTGCTGGTTAATATAACTAAGGTCAAATAAAAAATATCGATATGAATAATTTATACAGTTCTTTCGACTTGAGAATACTGTGAATCTTCAATATGAAAGATCCACTTTGGTTATAGTCAAATCATGGAACGACATCCATCGAGTGACTATAGTTGGGTCGACTGGAAGTATTGGAAGTGAAACACTATTTAAGAGAGGATTCGTCTCCTTAGTTATATGGGGTTAGTATCACGGTCGACTCAAGTCAACCCAAAGTCAAAATCTCTGGTCAGAGTAGTTCGGTTAATAATAATTGTTATTATTGAACTAAAACTTTGTGCTTGGACTATAGAGTTGAATGTAGATGATGTTGGAATTTTGACCATTAGCAAATTCAATAGGTCTAAAGTGATATAGTTTTGATGAAGAAAATGGTGTAAATAATTGTCACAACTGGGTAACGCTTATTAAATTAAAATAAGTTTTTTTCGAAAATAAGTAAGCGATAAATTTAGCCATAATGTTACACCACTTCCTATGTGAAGTGTGAACGATAATGTTCGAATAGTTCGATGTTAATCGCTGATCGAATTTACACTCAAGAGTCACATAACCGAATCGATGAATTCTATTAAGACCGAATGATTTAATTAGTTTATAATTGTTACAAATCAATTAAATTAATTAATATTTATGAAATATTAATTACAAAATTTGGATATGATTTGAGAAATAAATTTGTTGCATGTATTTATAAAACGTTAAAAACATGTTGATCGATATGAAGACACCGACAACAAATTTAGTTGAATATAATTACGTATATTTAAATTGGGTTAAATGGGCTTACAGCCCATGAATTTTAGAGGTGAAAGTCATTGGTTTTGATAGACGAAGGTGGCACCTACTATGCGTGAGATTAGGGTTTTGAGATGTGTGGTTGAGATCATTATTTGCTCTCTTATCCTACCCATATAAAAGCTAATCTCAAAACTTTAGTCAAAGGCTAATTCATTTTTGAGCCGCCACTTTTTTCTTCCACATTTGAATGGCAGCAAATCTCCTCTAAAATCATCCCAAAAATTCTCAAATCTAATCTAAATTAAAAAAAATTCAAAAAAAATACTAATTTGTAGTAGAAGGTCTCCAATCCCGGATTAGCAACCTGATGAATTGGGAATTGTTCTTAGAAGATATTTCATTGTTCAACGTGGACTCAAAGGCTTCATTAGGAGGTGAGCTTTTTTTTATTTCAAGTTTATCACATGAATGTTGATTTACATCCAAAACACTTGTTTGTATTCAGATTTGTTTATTATTTAGATTGGGTGAGATTTTTTTGGGTACATGTGTTTGTTACAATTGGATTGGTTATGTGCTTATTGTAGTATTTTGTTTATTGATTTATTGTTCAATTTTGTCTAAAAAAAATTTAGTTTTTGATTTATATTAATATATATAAATAGACCTAGATTAAATGTATACGGATTTGCAAATTGTCTATATGTATAATTGTGTATATGTTTATATCTTGTATATATTTAATCTAAATTTTTTTATGATTTTTTATACCTATTGTGAATCATAAAATATAAATTATTTTATTAAATATATATATATATACATATTTTATTATTATTTAATGATTTTGTGAATTGTTTGTTATGTATAAAATAATTAATGGTTCAAAATTTCAATTATATATTTTTTGCACCATGTAGGATGCTTAATGTAAAATTTAAGATTTTTGAAATTAATTTATTATTTTTAAAATTAATTTACTTTCGGCCTGTAATCAATTATTTAGTTAAAAATAAAATTCAATTGATAAAATTATAGAAATTTTTCACGAGCATTAGATATTTCATAGTTTCCTTCAGGAAAAATTTCAGAATTTTAAAACTTAACTTAATATTTTTATAATTAATTTATTTTTGAACTACACTTAATTATTTAATTAAAAATATAATTTTAGTTGAGAAAATTTTAGAAAATTTTCTTATGTCCAAGATATGTCTTGTATACCTTTAGAAAAAGTTTCAGAATTCTTTAACTTGATTTCATATGTTTAAGAATTAATTTGATTGAGGGCTGTTATCAACTATTTAATAACAAAAATTATTTTAATTAAAAATTTTCATAAATTAATCTTAAGCCCAAAATATGTTTTCATATTTTCTAAAATTATAGAACTTGTATTTTTATCATGTGATTATTTTTAGTTAATTTATTATGGTAGAAACTATTTTATTCAATAATATATATATATATATATATATTCGTATACATATATTAATATCAAGTTTTGACATATTATATAAGCACATACTTGAACAAATTATAGTGTACACAAAATAAGCTAATGTGTCCATTGCAATGTAAATCCCAGCATCTATATACGAGCATATTATACCCTTCATGGATTATGATGTTACACATGCGCACACATATGTATGTATGTGTATATATATGGTTCATATATATACACACAAACACTTATTGTTACTCATAAAATCCACCTTTCGACTAAGTCAGAAGGTCTTTTAGCAAAGACTAAAAAAAGGAGTTTAGATCAAACCTTTCGAAGGAGACGAAGGGATGCAGTCAACAGTGGATAGCAGTCCCAGACCTTTTGAAGAGGATGAAGGGTTTCATTTCTCAACATTCAAAGAGTTCATACCATTCGAAGAGGGTGGAGAAGTCAAAGCAAGTGCACACAACTCTATAATGACCTTTTCGAAAGCATGGGAAGCCTTTCAAACCGGTTGGAACACGCCCAAGATACCTTTCGACAATGTCGAAAGGTTTATGAAGAAAGTAGCACTTATAAGTCAGCAAAGAATGAAAGACAGCCTTTCGACAATGTTGAAGGGAAGCATGGCTCTCGACAAAAATCCAACGAAGAGCAACCTTCCGACAAGGACGAAAGGTTCATGAAGACATAAAGAAAAGCAAACCTGTTGACAAAGTCGAAAGGTCCATAATAGCAGACGAAAGGCAAACCTTTCGAAAGAGTCGAAAGTTTCACAACCGCATATAGAAGGGAGACCTTTCGATCTAGTCGAGAGCAAGGACTCGAAGGGAAGGCCACCAGCATCTATAAATAAGACCCAAGGGGTCCTGTTTTATGGATCCGAATTCTCTCATTCTAATCTTGTATTTTCTCAATCAAAACATTGTAACCCTAATTTAATAAAACAGAGTTTGTCATGAATACAAAGGGAAGTCTTGTGTTCAATCAATTAATTTATTGTTTTGCTTAAGCTTTATCGGATTAACTGTTAATTTCAGGTTCAATAACACCGAAAGGTTCCTGCCGACAAAGTCGACAACACTTCTGATTCAATTAGTGACTGCAACCTTTCGAAGCCTTCAACCTTACAGCTTAAACCTTTCGACAAGGTAAAAAGTACTTGTGTTGTAAAATATCAATAACCTTTCGAAGATATAATCCAAGTGGTCCAACCTTTCGACTTGATCGAATACTGTCCTTTGAGTATAAATATCTGGGTTTACCAGGCTTATTCCATAAGGAGTCGTTCCCATACCTTTCGACAAAGATCAAAATACACCTTATAAGTAATCTAACCTTTCAACAAGATCGAAAGCTTCTACATATCTTCAAAGGAGTCTGATACCCTACTTAAACCCAAAGAAGGCAATCATCCTAACCTTCCGATACGATAAAATCCGACCTCTGAAAGACAAATTCAAGGGAATTCAATCTAAACCAAGAAGGAAACTCTTGAAGAGAATCTCACACTAACTCAATAAAGCCGGAAGGTTTCATAACTAAGCACCTAAACCTTTCAACGACATCGAAAGGTCTGATTCAAAAGATATTTACAAGTGAAAATACAAAGGCAATCCCTAAGGTTATCAATCCCTTCATTCAAATCAGACTAATCACACTACTTGGAACAACTTTGGGGTGTTGATAAGAAATCTTGTTAACATTTTTGGCGCTAGCTCGAACCTCCGACTTGGTTGACCACCTAGCACTACTATTCTCTAACCCCCATTGGACCAACTCCACGTCAAGTTCATGCATTTTGGTTTAATCATGGCCAAAAGATTTAAGAGATCTGAACAAGGGTCTTCTGAACCCCACTTGACAAGATACTCCTAAGTAGACATCAAAAACTCCAATCAGGATGAAGAACAAAGACTAACGCTCGTAGCTTTAAGGATTATAAACAAAAAGAAAGCAGAATCTTACGATTATGAGAAATGGAGTGTAAACCCCTTTCATATTGGCCCTACCCCAATCTTTGCACTTGGAAGAATAACAAATGGAAATGACAACATCTTTAATCAAATGAGAAGGACCATTCAGTCATATTCCCATGGGACTATCTTTGAAAAGGAAATGGTAGAGGATTATGACAATTTTACACATAAATGGAGGAAGACTATAAATGAGGCTCACCATTCAAAGGAAAACCATGATTGCATAGAAAAAACCACAACTGAAGAACTAAGGATAATAAAGGAATTACCAAGTGGAAGTATAAAGATTACTAATAAATTTTCAACCGAAACCCTAAGATTTAAAGAAAGTCCCTTGGAAGAGGATCAACGGACAATGAAAAGGAAACCTACACCACGAGAAGAAGTACTTGAACCAAGCCACAACTGAATTAGACGCCAGTCAAAGACGGCTCAAAAATCAAGACTTCTTAGAGAATATAATCTTACTACCTCGATCAAAGACATCTATATCCAAACCAAAGAAGAATTGAATTATTGGCCGTCTCAGAAAAAGAAGCCAGGATTTGAAAGGAAACTCAAGGGATTATATTGCAACTTTAATCTGATAAATGGACATGATAAAAATCAATGTAAGGTACTTGAAAAGATGGTCCTACACTTTCTAAGACAAGGAAAACTTAAAGAATTTGTAAAGGATTGAACAAGTTATGGAATAAAAATTCTATTCTCAAAATAAGAGAAGTTTACATGGTCGGGAGTAAAATTCTCCTTAAACTTGGACTACATAAAATGGTAGGCTACCAATAATGGCAGAAAGCCCTTGGTTGTGCCAAGATGGCCATGTCAAGGCACCTCCTAGAGGGAGAGCATAAGCCTTTAGCCGTGCCAAAGTCAGAAATGGCTAGGTTAAAGCAGCATAAACCCTTATCAGCATCACACTATAGCCAGGATAAGGAGCCTCCTGAAGGGAGGATGGGTAATCCCTTGGTCCTGCCACACTATGGCATGGCCAAGGTACCGAACAAGCCCATAGTCGCGTCACGCTATGGCCAGGTTAAGGCACCCCTTGGAGGGACGTCAGGTAAGTCCTCGAGCCCTGCTTGAGAATAAGCTAGCCGAGCGCACTGGAAACCCAGATGAAATGTCCGACGGACTAAGAAAATTCCTTGCCCGAAATGGGCACCGCCTAAAATGGAAACCGCCAGAAATCGACACCACTTAAAATGGAAATTTCTTAAATTAGCATTAGAATTGGACAAAAGAGACCTAGCCTGAAATAGGCCAAAACAAATGGATAAAGAAAACTCGGGCCCGAGAAAGAAAAAGCATGCAAGATAATATCAAAGCCTTAATATGGCACATTCGACAAAAGATTCGAAAAGAATTCTCTGACTTCTCCCCATGAAAATCTGCCAGATTGGTTTTCTGGTCTTCCATTACTTATTGCAAGATTGGTTTTCTGATCTTCAATTACTTGTTACTAGAAATGGTATTCTGGTCATCTATTATTAGTTACCAGAAATGGTATTCCGGTCTTCTATTATTAATTACCAGAAATGGTATTCTGGTCTTCTACTACTTATTACCAGAAAGGGTATTCTGGTCTTCTATCACTTATTGCCAAAAGGGGATTTTTGGTCATCTATTATCAGATTGACATCATAGACTTATCACTAGACTCGGGTTTTTGGATTTATTCTAACAACAAACATTGCTATCTATGGATCCTAAAAGATGGTTCTTAACTTGTTTTTCAACTATTAATATCCAAATCTGGGTTTTGGGATACTCATTTCAGAACTTCACTATAAAAGCTCGAACACGGGTTTTGGGTCTACCATATAAAATTTCATCATCGGAATACCCGAATCTTGGTTTCGAGTCATTATCAATCGCTAACATATTATGCCTGAATTTGGGTATCAAGGCTGCTGTTTAATTAAGCCCTAGTCTGGGGACGAGATTTTTGGACTTCTATTAATCTCAGGTGCCCGAATCTTGGCCAAAGAATATTGTCAAAAAGAACGCTATTATGACTCTGCGAATGGGAGATTAGGGCTTCCAACTATTTAAATCCCATTAATGTCAAAATAATGGGTGAAAGAGTTATTACTTCAAAAATTCAGACATGAATACCTGAATCAGGTTCTTCATTGAATGAAAGTTATATTTTAGCGTTCATCACCGTACAATAATGCAGAATCTACTACCAACAAGTTTTATGCATTCTGAACAAGTGGAAGGAGTTAAATCCATGATAATTTCTCATCATGGTTAAAGATGAGATCTTAGCATTTTGAATAAATTACTTTTCATACAATTGAAAAGATGATTTGCTAATCGAGGAAAATGATACACATAGACAAACGCATCAATTTCAGGCTAATAATTAAAAATATTGTTTGCTGCATGTTTCTCAGAGAAATCAGAGTGACAAGGAGTAACAAAATATTCAGGAAGCACAAAAGTCGCTGAATGAGTAATTCAAAGGCACATTAAAAGTTACACTATAAAAAAATGGGTCACAAACCAGGTGATATTTACAAAATTTCCATAATTTATTAAGTCATTTACAAATAACACAATTATGTACAAGATAAATTTATATGGCTCAAATATATTAACTACAAATCCTGAGCTGCTTTATTGAGAGCCTCCACCATTGAAGGATTTAGTACGTGATTAATTTATGTGCTAAAGACTTCCTTAAGCTTTTTCTCCTTTCTCCTAATTATATTCTCATAGTCGATAGTGTCAATGTTAGTTTTTAGGGCACGATTAAAGGCCCTATTTGCAGCTTTAAGGGTTTTATTCTCCCTTTCCAACTCAGCAGCACGCTTGTCAAGCAAGTAATTATCATGCTTAAGCTTCTGATTTCTAGCAGCATAATCATTAATAGTTTGGGAATACTTGATTTTCTGCTGCTCATCGAAATACTTGTCAATTTCAAATTTCACCCTCCGACTCCAGTTTCCAACTACATTATCATCTAAACCCGGAGAAGGATTCCTCATGGTTGGAAATTTCTAAGCCGCAAGAAGTTTTGATCTAGCAGGTTTGACAATGGGAGGGGCTTCTTGAGTGATCGAAAGATCAAAATTTGGAGTCTTTTCCCCTAAGAGGAATTCTAGAGAGGCACATTGAGCTTGACTATCTCTCAATTTTAACTCTAAATCATTTATTCGCTGGATGAGCCCGGACATCTTTTCATCGAAGTCGATTGTAGGATTCGACTGCACTTTCCGTTTAAGCATGATAATCACTTCGTCTTTTCTCTTAATTTCAGCCTCAAGATATTCAATATAATCCTTACGATTGTTGGCAATGGTGTTTTGGATAAGATATTTTTTGTGTCGTTTTACGGCTCGAACATTGTCACCAAAACGTTCTAATAATACGTCGTCTTGAATCACGATTGCTTCACTCTCTGTTAATAACCTCTCTCTGATTATTTTAAAATAGGATATTAAGCTTTGAGCAAGAGAGGTTGTAGACGACTATGACTCCTATTTAAGGAAAAGAAATGAAATAAAATCAGAATTGAGATAAAAGATGTCATTATTACTGTAGTAATGAAATACAGCTCAAAATAGAAGTAGAGTCAAGAGATACAATAACCACTTTCATCACATCTAAGGTTGAGAGACAACATTCCTAACTTTGTCTAAAGTATTAGCGGAAAGCGTAACTGTTGACTCAAATGGTATGGTAACTCCTTCAGGGGTGATAACCGGTGGACATTTACTATAATCCCATTTTCTGACGGGTGGACTGTCGCGGCCACAAATCAACTTTGAATGAAATGTTCTGATGTCTTTTAAGAAAGTTTCCTTCTCTTCACGAAGGAAATCAAAGTGGAGACGAGGGTATCCCAATTATAATTTTTGTAAATCCCAAAGAAAGCAATATCTTGCTGACATCGAAGTCTTTAAGAGTGGTGCATTTTTAGAGTAAAACCTTCTCAGGTTAACATATTGACTTAGATAGTCTCTTGCGACAAAACGACCTAAAGGACTGAAATTCTGAAATAGCACAGCAAAACGAAGCTAAGTATAGAGAGCATTATAAAAACATGCATTCATAAACCGACTATCTGTTACATATTAACAATTACTCATCAAGTAAATACAAAATGGACGTAAAGAAAATTTTGAAAAATCATTTGAAAAGATAACTTTTAAGGCTAGAACATTTTGAATTTTTTTTAAAAATCATTCCGAAGTTGTTTTGAAAAACATTTTGAAGTAGTTTTGCAAGCTTCTTCCTGCAGAGTATCTCATCATGTCAGGACTCGAGAACTTGTACAAAACCAGGATGTTCGTGGGTTTGTAAGCCACTTGTCATAGGTTTGTAAGCTACTTGTCGTGGGTTTGTAAGCCACTAAAAAGGTAGAAATGGGTTCCATCCCAAAAGAAAAATGGAGTGAAGATTTCAGTGCTATTGTGAAGTTTTAACATAATTCTAGACTCAATACTTATCTTGAAATCTTGAACTCTTGATAATCTTGATACTCATGAGTCTTCAACCTTGATATCTTGAATCTCTATACTGTACAGTCTTCATTCTTGGTACCTACATGGTTAAATCTTGCATATACATATATATCTAAACTTATAATGTTAGTATTTATATTTTATAATTTATTCTAAGGTTGTTGTCATCAAAACCATCATCTTAAGGACTGACAGGAATATCAAAAGAAAGAGCTTCCGAGATATTAGGTATCTCTTCCTTACCTTTAGGCTCAGTACCCTGCCTAGCTCGGTCAATTTTGTCCATGACTCTTTTAACTAAAATTGGGTCAAGAGAAGGAAAGCTAAAGTCAGGACATTTGTCACGGTTGTCGGCATAGGCGAGCATGAGGGCATCTTCATAATAATTCAACATCATAGGCCCTAAGATGGATTCAGCGAAGTTAGTGACATGCTATTTGTAATCGAAAAAGGGTCCGAACAGCTAGCTTAAGGGAAGCTACGGTCCTCTTGAATTTAACTTTCAGCAGAGTGCTCTTAGTAACCAAACAAGTTTTCTCCTCCTCCGAATCCGTCAAAACCAACTCCCTTGCAAATTTTTCATCAGAGGTGAGTCAAAAGGCTTGCTTTTCCGCTTCAAGATCGTCCTCATCCTTAGTGAGGGAAGCTTTGATTCGCTCTAATTTCGAGGAAGTGGCATTTTGAGTAGCCATCAATGAAGCTAGTTGACTTTTCAATTCAACATTCTCCTCCTGCATCCTAGAGGACCCAGAAGAGAGCTTGGAGACATGGTAATTAAGAAAAATCCAATTCTCGGAAATCTGCAACAAAAGAAGAAACACAAGTTAGCATTTGGAAAGATCCAGTGATGATAGGATTAATTGGTAAGAACTTACCAAGAGTTATTGCTCCATGAGAGATGGTGATTTTCTGCCAAGTCTAGGCTAAATGACGGTAGAGAAGAAGAAGTGAAGGATTCTGAATGAAGGATGAGCTCGATGAGTTCGTCGAAATTAGTTGGCGGAGGAGCGAAAGATGATGACTCCGGTAGAGTATGTGACAGAAGGAGTCTCAAAAAGAGTAAGTTGCACCTGTGTCAGTGCAGCTGGAGAGTCGGAAATTGTAATATATGGAAAGGGAGCAGGTGTAGGTGGAGTTGGCTCCACTATGTCTTTTGGAGCTTCAACGGTTGGACTCTCTGAAGCTTTACCAAGAGGTATACGCTCTTCTTCCTCCTCCACATCCGTGATCTTTGCTACTTTAGCTGAAGGAGTATCCTCGGGAGGCACTATCAGTTTTCTTTTTGAAGATCTCTTGGAACTAGCTAAAGCCTTCAAGACTAATGTAACATCCGAAGATGATGAGGGAGGAACAGCATCACTTGAAGACACGACGGCCTTGGAGGGAGCTAAAGCAAGTTCAAACAGATATAAAATCAGTCAAAGCAATTAAAAAATTCCATAGACAAAATGAGGAGAATACAAAGCTAACAATATACCTGAAATGTCAGAACAAATGGGCGACAGTGAAGTAAAATGTTCAACATCGCTTAAGGAAAAGAAGCATTTTCCTCGAGAATTGTGCATAATGGTCGGAGGAGTGCCTAGAGTCTTTTGGCTAGACGGCAGCAAAGAATGCTTCCTTGGATTAGAAAGAGTTAGGAGCATCAACCTACTCCTAAGTTTTTCAGGAACTACAGTTAAAGGATCGATGATTCTCTGATCTGCATCACTAAGTGCCTTGGGAGACTCACCTAAAAAAAGATCAGAGATTAGTTACAAGCATAGAGAAAAGCAAAGACGACATTGGAATAGACTTACGGGGAAAGGCAAAGGCCCCGCGGACATCCGTAAAGCACTTGACAAAGAAGAATTGGTTTTCCCAATCCCTAAAATTATTGATATCATCTAATATCAACTTCTTATATACATTAACTCTGAAGATTTGTTTGTTAGATTTGCCTGACCTTGCAAGTTTGGTTAACGAGGTTAAAACTTCAGGGTTAAGCAAAGGAAGTATGGATTCTAGCGCCAACATCTCAAGGGATAAAAGATGGGTATATACATTGGGGAAATTTTTTATTGGAGCAACTCCAATATAAGACAGGAAGGAGAGCAAAAATTCAGGAAATGGAAGAAAGCCGCCATGCCATATGTGGATGGAAGTATATGCAAAATACACTTCTGGAGGGTTAACTATGGTATCAGTGGACTTAAGAGGGATGGCTTCAATACCAGTGATGCCAAAGTCCTTCAGTATGGCATCTACTTCACTTTGAGACTTAATGGAAGAGTGCTTAGTAGTGGCTTCAATCTTTGGTGAGCTTATGGTTCTTCCAGGTGAAAACGTTTTAATTAAAAACCTTTGATCAATTATAAGTTTAAAAGGCAATCAAAAATTCAAAAGTAAATAAGTCTTCTTAGATAGCTTAAGTATGAAAACATGCACAAAACTTTAATAATGACGCAAAAGTTTTAGTCAAAAACTTAACGGTTTAAGCTTTTGACAAAGGCGAAAAGTTTACAGCTTGAGCTTTCGGCGAAGTCGAAAGGTATATAGTAAAAGCCTTCGATGATGGCGAAAGGTTAACAAAGTAGGCTTTTGACTATGTCGGAAAGAATAATGACCTCGGATTTAACTACTATACTTCAACAATATTTAAAAGAAAGCAAAAATGTAACTTCCTTAACATATCGACAAGGTCGAAAGGAAAAGGTGAAATATTAACCCACTCGCTGCCTTCCGACGATGCCCAAGGCTCTATGGAAACCGGAACCTATTCCAGGTGTAACATAATGTTAAGTGGCAAGACCTTTCGATATGGTCAAAAATTAAGAGGCCAAAAATTCCTAGCTAGAAAATATTGATATTGTTGATGCTGTCAAAAGTTCTGATCAAAGTTCTCAAAATATGGCATATCCATTGAAGTCGAAACGTTTCAAGTTTGGCTCATATATGCTTAAGACGTTCCGACAAAGATGGGTAGAAGCAACTCTAAGGTTGATGAATTTTAACCTTATTGAAAACATGTAGTCGGAAGGTTCAAACTCTTCAACCTTGTCGAAAGCTCATTGCCTAAAGGTTGCACCATTAAGTTACCTAACCTTTCGACAACAATGAAAAGTTGGCATCAAAATACCTTCCAACATCATCGAAAGGTACAAAAAGGGCAAACCTGATGTTGCCGCCTCAACCACTTTCGAAGGGGTAGGAAAGTCATTTTGCATTGCCTAATTGTACATTAGTGGGTCCCAGGTTATCATATCGAGTTTTAGAAAACCGAGCCCAATAATAAATGCAGTTATAAATTTTTCTTGAGAAACAAGTAAAACAAACCCATTAACAAAACTACATTCATCTGGAATCGATCTAGTTCGATTCCTAAGAGGAATAAAAATTATCAATAGGTCAAAAACCAGGAATTAAAAGCTAAAAGCTAAATTTAGAGACTTTGAGTTTAAAATCGAACCCGATAAGGGGATTTTCCTTTACCGAACACCATCGGCTTAAAAATCCAAAGCCACAAATAGAAGTTGTTAGAAACCAATTTAGGAAAAATTTCAGCAAACCAAATCAAAATCAGACTTCAATTTTGGGTTTGGAAAATTGAAAAATTAATCGAAAGCTGATAAGGGTAAAGATTAGATTAAGATTTATGAAGTGAATTCAAGAAATTACCTTGTTGTTGCAAATTGAGATTCGGAAAATTTTGGGGATTCTTTTACTTGTATACAATGGTTCTAATTTCAGGTAAAAGAGGAAGAAAGAGGAGAAGCATGCTATATAATAAAAGTCGCCCAAATTCTCAACCGTCGGATTAGATTTGAGTGAACGTTCCAGATCAACGCGGGAAGTCCAGGAGGGGGAAAATTTTATAGCTTTCGACAAAGATGACTTGGAAAGTCAAGAGCATCCCTTCGAATGGGGGGGTGTAAATGTTACTCAGAAAATCCACCTTTCGACTAAGTCGGAAGGTCTTTCAGCAAAGACTAAAGAAAAGGAGTTCAGATCAAACCTTCCGAAGGAGTCGAAGGGATGCAGTCAACAGTGGGTAGCAGTCCTAGACCTTTCGAAGGGGACGAAGGGTTTCATTTCTCAACATTAAAAAGAGTTCATACCTTTCGAAGAGGGTGGAGAAGTCAAAGTAAGTGCAAGCAACTCTATAATGACCTTTTAGAAAGCATGCCAAGCCTTTCGAACCGGTTGGAACACGCCCAAGTTACCTTTCGACAATGTCGAAAGGTTTATGAGGAAAGCAGCACTCATAAGTCAGCAAAGAATGAAAGACAACCTTTTAAAAACGTTGAAGAGAAGCATGGCTCTCGACAAAAGTCAAATGAAGAGCAACCTTCCGACAAGGACAAAAGGTTCATGAAGACATAAAGAAAAGAAAACATGTCCACAAAGTCGAAAGGTCCATAATAGCATATGAAAGGCAAACCTTTCGACAGAGTCGAAAGGTTCATTGCCGCATATAGAAGGGAGACCTTTCGATCCAGTTGAGAGCATGAAGTCGAAGGGAAGGCCGCCAGCATCTATAAATAAGACCCAAGGGGTCCTGTTTTAAGGATCTGAATTCTCTCATTCTAATCTTGTATTTTCTCAATCAAAACATTTTAACCCTAATTGGGCAATAATTTGGGGATTTAAAAAAATAGAGTTTGTCATGAATACAAAGGGAAGTCTTGTGTTCAATCAATTACTTTATTGTTTTGCTTAAGCTTTGTCGAATTAACTGTTAATTTCAGGTTCAATACCACTGAAAAGTTCCTGCCGACAAAGTTGACAACACTTCTGATTCAATTAGTGACTGCAACCTTTCAAAGCCATCAACCTTATAGCTTAAACCTTTCAACAAGGTCAAAAGCGCTTGTGCTGTAAAATATCAATAACCTTTCGGAGATATAATCCAAGTGGTCCTACTTTTCAACTTGATCGAAAATTGTCCTTTGAGTATAAATGTCTGGGTTTACTAGGCTTATTCCATAAGGAGCCATTCCCATACCTTTCGACAAAGATCAAAATACACCTTATAAGTAATCTAGCCATTCGACAAGATCGAAAGCTTCTACATATCTTCAAAGGAGTCTGATACCCTACTTAAACCTAAAGAAGGCAATCATCCTAACCTTTCGATACGATAAAATCCGACCTCTGAAGGACAAATTCAAGGGAATTCAATCTAAACCAAGAAGGAAACTCTTGAAAAGAATCTCACACTAACTCAATAAAGCCGGAAGGTTTCATAACCAAGCACCTGAATCTTTCGACGGCGTCGAAAGGTCTTATTCGAAAGATATTTACAAGTGAAAATACAAAGGCAATCCCTAAGGATATCAATCCCTTCATTCAAATCAGACTAATCACACTACTTGGAACAACTTTGCAGTGACAAGAAATCTTGTTAACACTTATATAAATAAATAAAATATAATTAAATAGATCTCAAACTACAATTTGTACAATTAGAATACATATGGACATAGCAATAGATCTTGCTATGCATAAATTATTAATTAAGTACAATTAGTGTATCAATCACTTCAAATTAAAGTGAGAAAGGTTTCTCTCTTCATTTAATGCAATTAATGCTTAATTAATTCTTGTTTTAGGGAAAGAAATGAAAGGTTTCATTCCCTATACATTAACTAAGTGTTAGGTGTATTTGATACAATATACGTTTGAAATTAAAAACTTCCCTTTAACTGATTTAAATAAAATAAATGATTTTATTTAAAAAAAATTAGAAATGTTCTAAATAATTTAGGCTTCATAGGCCCAACTAAGATCCAATAGGGTAATTTTTTTTGAAATTCACCAATTCTTCCGCTGCGGGCTGGCCCAGTTCCTTCAATGGTATCAAAGCCCAATAGCCTATGTGGTATAATTTATTCATATTAGGGCTAACTAATGAAGCTTTCCCACTTAGTATGGTTTCTAGAAAGTTAATGTCTAGGATTCGAATTGGGTAATCAAGTACCCTATCCTACTTGGTTACCAGTCTAGGCTGAAAGGTGATGTGAGCCTAAAGGTTGCCCCTAATAGAAAAGGCCCAATTTGAATTGGTCCTTGGGCTAATTTTCAAAATGTTTTGAAAATTAAAATTAATGATTTTAAATTTGAAATAAAATATGCTTATTATAAAATTTATAATATAACATAAATTTTCAAAATGTTTGAAAAATAATTCACATTAATTTCAAATTTCAAATTTACCACTATGATTAATAACAGTAAATTAATTAAATAAGTTAATTAATAAATGAACATGTGCGTGTATTATATATTGAGATAGATGTTATATTGTTTTTAGATTATTTAAAACTACATAAGTATACATGTATGTATGTGAACTAGATTTTGAAATTAATATAATTTAATTAAAATAGTTTAATTAAATAAATTAATTAAAGGTTAATTAAGTAAAACGCACATATATAAGATATATGCATTATACTATAAAGGTTATATCATATACTATAAAGGTTATAGTAGATATGTCCAATGTAAAAGCTATATTGGAATACTAATATGAAATTAATTAAATAGTTAATTAATTAAAATTAATCAAATAAGATTTAGTTAATATAATGTTATACATGAGAATATTATATAAATAATATGAAAAATAAAAGTTATATAATAATAAAACTTATATAATATGAATGTATAATTAAAGGTAGAACATTAAAGGAACCCTAAATAGACTTAAGGAATAAATACATACGTATATGTACGTATACTGTGATTTATGATGTGTCTGACACTTAAATCATGAGAGTTTCATAAGAAATAAATTATTCCATAGGTTGATATCACTCGATAGAATATGTTGAAGATAATGAATCTTTAATATAAAATTGTCGTCTACCATATATATATATATATTAATAAATTACTTGCATACTCTTTAGTTGTTGAGCAAATTGAATCTGGAGACGTTATGTGTAGTATTATTAATATGTCGAATAGATGAGGTAAGATAACTATATGTATTTATTGAGCAAACTCAGGGTACATATATTATACTTAAGTCGTCGCGATATGGTAGGTATGAGTGAATAATCTCTTTCGATTTGTCGAGCAAACTCAAGATCGAAATGAGGTTAGGACAAGGTAACATGGGTTAGGAGTTGTATATGATACAAGGAGTTATCCATCGACCATGGAGCTATGACTTGTTGAGCAAACTTAAGGTCAAAATTCTAAGACGGAGGAGTCCTAAGACCGACTAGTGAAGTTGAAAGACTTCTATGTTTCACTTAGGGTTTGGTGAAACATAAAAGATTAGTGGGTGCCTTATTAGAAAAATGAAATGATAATATTTAACCTTCCTAATATTGTAAGAACATATGTTGTTAATTTTATAATAATCTACATTGATAAATTTGTGCATTTACAAATGTTTATCAATTGATATATACAAATGAACTGAAGATTGAAAAATAGAAATAAAACATATACCTACCAATAAAAGATTATTACATGCTAACATTTCAATACCCATGCATGTGCCTGATATTACAACTACTAAATACATTCGTATTCTGGTCACTTATGCATTTATTTTGTCCTAACCATGTATTACATTCGATGACTTTTGAAATCTAAAAGCAATACAAGAGTATGGATATTTTGATCCATATACAATCGCATATAAATGTTATATGGTGAACGGTTAGATTTTGTAATGTAAAATATTTCAATGAAATTGGTTCATCCGAAAAACCAAATAAACCTTTGTGCAAGATCAAGTATTCAATTTTATTGATTACAAAAGGATCATATTGAGTTAACCATAACACTAGAACAAAACTACAATATGAATCTAAGAACTCGATCACTGAAATATCAATTTGATCAGTTTACGCAAAGTGTGACATATTTGATGTTCTTAAAAGTTAAGGATAATCGAATGCGCTTTGGTAAAGGGTTCATTAAGATATTGCAGTAAGGATTTTCTTTTGAATGGTTTGACCATTTAGAAAGAAAAATGAATTTACAAGAGTATATGTGATTTAAGGTATAGTTGTGACGAAGAGAGTGAACAGTCACTTCTGCTTCATAAAGAAACATTAAAAACGAGAATTGTAGTAATAATGATTGATACTTAACGTTGGAATAAGAAATATGATTTGTATTCTAAAATATTTTTTCATATAGAAAATTATTTTATGTGATATTTATTTCACTTGAGTTCAAGATATTTGATCGAAGAACTCTCCATATTAAACTAGTTGCAGTATGCGAAATAAATAAATCTATATTAAGTGAATGATGGACCTCCGGATATATTATACTATTATACTAACCGTGCAAATAGTAGGAACGTACCATATAACAATTATTGATTGCATTATATTATGAATTTTTTCATAAAATGTTCCGAACATTATTTATGAAATAATGACTATTTTTCGATACCGATTAAGAAATAGACATAGCTATATTTCAATAAGAATATTCTTTATGAAATAAAAATATAATGTGGTATTTGTTTTTATAACAAAAGTGATGCTTTGGAAAATATAGAAGTATCTAATATTATTTACAGTTATTTTGGAATTATATACTAAGCCATAGTTATGAGAAAATAATTTTATTATTTGATTTTGAATCATGCGATACCGGTTAATTATATCTCAAACAATTAAGGGTAGGGCACCCATTCAGTGGGAGCATCGTAAGAGTTGGTGAACTCTTCGGATTGATACCTTTTGATGTATGTAATCGTAAGTCCACTAATACAAAAATGGTTCCACATACTTCATCATATTCATCGATGTGCTATCACAGACAGGAACATGTGTATTTGATGCACATGTAATATATTTATGGTAAACTCACAGAGTATAAAACAGAAGTAGATAAAATAATATTCAACTGAAATAATTTGATTTGATTGAATGAGTGAGTATATTGGAAAAAGTTTCAAACGTATCTAAAAATGAATAAAGATTCAATCTCAAAAGTCACTTCTCCATATGATACATAATGATGCATCGATAAGGATTAATCGAACTTTGTTGGACAATGTACGAGTAATTATGAGCGAAGTTGTGTTTGTTTCTTTCTATAAGGTCATGTACTTAAGAATAGTACACAAGGTTAATTGTAACGACCCGATATTTTCAACCATTCGCATCCATTATAAGTGCATAGGTAGACACTCATGCCGGAGTTGAATTGCTCAAAATACCGCGTTGTAATTAAAATTTGGCAAATCTCAGAATATACAGTAAATAAATATAATCACAGATCACAGACACAGAGTAAAATAATGCAGCAGAAGTAAAAGAAATAGTAGTTCATGAAGCTACTATATAAATATATCAGAGTACATAAGATACAATAGAAGAAATAGAGTACAACGGAAGTATAAATAAGATAACCAAGTACAAGCTGAACAGAGCAACATAACTGAAGTCGATAGAACAAGACTAGTAGATAATCTCCAGCGATTCAAATCTCCAGAAGGTGGAAATCCAAATCTGTGAATACTCAGGCTGACCCGAGCGTAAAGCAAAACACAAACACTCGAGTCAGGACAATATATACTTATATAATATAAACCAACTCAAGTGAACTGTAATAAGGTACAAGTAACTTAAAGAATGCTTGGGACCGCCCATTCTTTAAGGATCCGTTAAACTATCTACTATGTAGTAATATTCGCTATTATAATAATGTCTAATCAGTAAAGTATAATCATATAGAAAATAGCATTAAGGGGATGGAGAACCTTAACGCGGTCGGATCTTAAAATCATAATCGTAGTAAAGCTCGATATGGTAGGTGACACGGCACAACTAGGCAATGCCAGGGTAGATATACCAATTACGCATCCGGACTAGTGGTGACGCATAACAGCCACTACCGCCCACCTCGAACAACACTCCCAATCAAGGGTGGCCACCAAATCAATCACAAGTAATAGAATGGTATCGAAGAAGTGTGTCCGATAAGAGGTGCTACCTCCTTGGTCCGTCAATCGCTCCTGTTTTAGCCACCTTATGCCAACTCACGGGAGTTGGGTCCACGTAACATACCTTAAGAACGTCGCCACCATCCTACTTCATTCTGGAATCTCCACCACGTACACGGTTGTCAAAGTGGTTTTCGGTATCGACAGAGAGTATGTCCATATCCGATCCCGGTCTCTTTGCCAACCAATCATTATTATAACCCATGGTTATAACTTT
Source organism: Allium fistulosum (assembly GCA_030737815.1). NCBI lineage: Eukaryota > Viridiplantae > Streptophyta > Magnoliopsida > Asparagales > Amaryllidaceae > Allium > Allium fistulosum. Next base: position 894,233,977 of record CM060907.1, on the reverse strand, counting down.
TAAAAACAATACTTTACTTCAAAATAAGATATCATTTCAAAATCATGTCTTTATCAAAATAAAGATTTATCATTTCCAAATCATTTCAATATTCTAAAATATCGTATCCTTTCAAACTTCTTTTCAAATCATTTTAATACATCAAAATATTATATCTTTTCAAACTTTATTTCAAATCATTTTTATATATCAAAATATCATACCTTTGATAGTTATACTTCGAAACCAAAATCATTTTATTTCAAAACTATGTTCATTTCAAAACAACATCATTTCCATTTCAAACATATATTCACCTTTCAAATAGTCTATACTTTCAAAGTTATAGCTCTTTTGAAACAAAACATTTGAAATCATTATACTTTGAAAATCACAGCATTTCGAAATCATATATTTAAAATCATCTTTTAATTCTATACATTTACAAACTTATTAAATTCAAACCATCAAATTTCAATTCAATTACAGTTTACCAACAAACCGTTTCAAATCTTATCAATTCCCAATATAGATTAAATCCACAAAATACAATATTCAATCTTTAGTATATTTCAAAACTTTAAATCTCCCACATTTTCATAAATCCAATATCATTTAAATAAACTCAATTAATATATACTTCAAATATTCATTTATCAAATAAATTAAATAAGTCAAAAATCAAGTATCATTTCAAACTCATTTCACAATATCAAAATATTATTCAAAACACCATTCATTTTTATTCATTTAAATACCATTTAAATCCATTCATTTTATTAAATTTAAATACCATTTTAAACTCACATTAGAAATCAAATTCTTCCACTTAAATATCTCTTCATTATCTTTAGAAATTTAACATTTATTTTCCCAAAATTATATCATTTTCCAGAGATTATTTTTCATTAAAATTAATTTAAAACAACAAAATATAGTTTCCGTAGCACTTATAAAATGCTACGTAAAGTTATAGTTTAAAACAGTTAATTAACAAAAGACAGCGTTAAATGCTGTAATAGATTTCTTTTAAGTTTCAATTAACTTACATGTTAAGTTTAACCACTATAGCACTTACAAAGTGCTATAATAGCCTTTATTTCAAATTAACCCTTTAGTTCATTTAAAACACTACAACATTTACAAAATGTTGTAATATCCTTTACATTACATTTCAAAATGCTGTTAAATCATATTCAGAGTTTTATTTACAATTCCACAAATAATTAACTTTTAATATAAATCATTTTAACTTATAAAATCATATATTTCACATTTAACACAATCATTTAAATACCTTTATTTCTATGATTTTATAAAGTCAAATTTCCATACAAAAATCAAATTTAATAACAATTAAATTTTCATTTCTTTAATTAAATTATTAACTTAACAACTAAGTTTAAATTTCCAAAAATATAGCTTATTTCCATTTATTTTACTTAATTAAAATTTCACTTTTAAACAAATTTCACAATATTCAATTTAAGTTATATTTCCAAATTCAGCTTAAATGTTCATTTATTCCATATTGTAATTTATACAAAAGCATTAACACCTTTAAAACATTATTATTACTTAATAAAAATCATTAAATTCATCTTTAAATCAAATTTGTCATATTTTCTTACTTTACAAAAATTCCATTTATAAACAAAATCATAAATTCCAAAATTAACTTATATTTCAAATTCTACTTCACCATTTACTTAATTCACTTATTTAATTTGTAGAAAATCACAAATACTTTATAGAAATCATTTTAATGAAATTTAAATCAAAATACCATAATATTTACATAAAAAAAGTATTTTAAAAATTTCAGAAAAATATATAAACCACGGGTCTGTATATAATTTTCTAGCCTAGGTCAAGTAATACGGATATGTATCATTTCAATCCGCAGTTTACAAAGGAAAACTGGGTTTTATCATTTCAAACCCGCAATCCCAAGTAATATAAATAAATAAATAAAAACCGTTCAGGCCTATCATTTCAGCCCATAACGATTTTTCCTTATTCTAAAGTCCGTTCGGGTATGTATCATTTCAACCCATAGTGATTCTAATCTACAGGGAACTTGCAATGTGATAAACTGATATAAATAAACAGAATAGCATGAGATAACAGTAATAGATGATATAACATATGTAATAACAGGGGTAAACATTATATGATCATAATATAACAGTTACAACAGGATGATATAATTTTACAGATTCAAATGGTGTCAGTTTACTAGTTATATAAGTACACATTGTCTGGTGAGAATTACTCACTTGTTCAAGATGGAGATGACAACCACAAACGCACAACAAAGATTTCCAGAGGCACGAGAGCACGATAATTATTTGAGTGTGGGAGAGCCAAAGCTAATTGCCTTGTCACATTCAAACCAAACAATTACAAACAACATAAGATTTCAACCCAAAAATTCAATAAACAATGCTAGAAATGGATGCATAAACAAAGTCAAAGTGTTTGCACTTGCTTCCTACCACCTATGCTTCAGCTCCAGATCTGAAATGGCACGGCTAAAGGCATGGTTTGGATCAGGTATGGTCTGGAAAAGGTGAGGCTACAAGGTGATGAAGGTGAGTGGAAGTTACAAGGTGTTGAAGGCAATGGAATACCAAAGGGTTTCAAGGCAAAGTGTGGCTTTTGTTGCACCATAGGGTTCGGCCCCTTGCTGATGTGGCTTGGCCATGGTATGTGGTGGTCAGGTGGTGGCTGGAGTGTGGGCCAGAGGTGGTGGAAGGTCAGGTCAGAGGTGGTGGTGGTGGAGGTAGTGGTGGCAAAAGGTGGTAGAAGGAGGAGATGACAATTCTAGGTCATAAGTGATAGTTTGTGATGGTTTTTGGTGGATTTTGTGTAGATCTTGGACTTGGATTGGTTAGGCCTGAGGAGGAGGGTTGCTAGGATGGGTGATGGTCAGAGGAAGGGGGTCGTGGTGGTCGGCCAAAGCCTGGAGGAGGAGGAACCAAACTATGAAGGTAGAGAGCATGTGCAGTTTCAATAGAAAAAACATAGAAAACAAGGAAGAAAGAAGGAATTTTTACCCAAAATTTTGAAGCCATGGCCGTGATTTTTTTGGAGGAGAAAGAGAAGTGTTTGCGTGAAAAAAAATGAAAAGAAGTCCGCTGAAAAGAATAGGGTATGCATGGCCAAAAACATTGAAGAGAGGAGTTGAGAAAGTGAAAGGTCGGGAGGTGAAAAGCCATAGGAATTTCAATAGTTTAAAACTTTTCATATTTCCTCTAATTTCTTTTTAAGTTTTATATAACTGAAATATATATATAAACTCAGATAAAATACGAAAATTTAGTAAATAAACAAAAATAAATTAATTAATTATTAATTATATAAAATTTAATTAAGTAAAACAGCAAAAATTGCAACTAGTCTTGAAAATATGAAAAATAAATGCAATGAACTTTGGAAAAAGTTTATGGACTTGTAAAACATTTATAAACAAAGATAATAATATAAAATAAAAATGCATTCACAAAATGAATAAATAAATTTTAATTAAATATAATTTAATTGAAGAAAATAGGAGAAAAATAGAAACTAGCCTTTAAAAATAGAAAATAAATTCAATACGCTTTGGAAAAATTATATAATCACTTTAAATTATTTAAAAGACAAAATTATACATAAAATAAAATACTAACACATATTAGAACAAAATATGACAAATAAAATATAATTTAAAATAGACAATATTGCTAAATACATCAGTTTACACACAATATTGAAATATGCATAACTTTCACAATTTAACTCCGTTTCCAACGAAACGAAAAGCTGTATCCATGGAATTAAATCTATTTTCATAATAAAAGATAAAATTTAAGAATTTGAAATATTTAAATTTAAAGTTCAAAAGTCAAAGTTTGACCAGTTTCAATAGAAATTCACTTTTCAGTGAAATATCCAATTTATACTAGTTTGAACTATAAATCACTTAATAGTCAACATTTATATTTAAAATGAAATGTTTGAAATAGAACAAGTTTAAATAATTTAAAATAATATAAAGTCAAAATTTAAAATATAGGCCAAAATCTAGGGTTGTTACACTCTCCCCCACTCAAAACTTTTCGTCCCCGAAAAGGAATGAAGTACGGGAAAACACAGGAAAGATAAAATTGAAATGAGATTAAGACAAGATGACAAAAGATTGAAATTACACCTGATAACTGTGGTTATAGGTAAGTTTAACAAGGTGGAGATGGTCTTCCCAAGATTCTCCAGAATCAGGAACACAAGTATGAAAAGATCCTCTAGAATCTGATTCACTCTTTCCGCTTGACCGACAGTCTGTGGGTGGAAAGCAGTGCTCAGATTTAAAATGAATACCAAAGATTATAAAGATTATAGAAAGATTTCTAAGCAAAAAGATTATAGATAGATGCCTATACCAGTCTGTAGCAAGATAAGGAAAAATAAGGACAACTAACAGACAGTTTGAAAAACAAAATTAGGTAATAAGTTTGAAAAACAAAATAAGATAATAGGTTTGAAATTTCCATGGTTTCAGCTTAACTGATAATTAATTTTACACAAGTTAAATAAATCTTAACTATCTCTAATTTCATTATCTTATCATCAAATTTTCTTAAACAAACAATCTCTAAAATCATGATTTGATTAAAATTAAGTGTATAACATTCAATAAATTTAATTCTTCTTTATTCCTAATTATAATTAAATTTATCCCTCTAAAATATTTTATCACATATGTTAAATATGCTTACACTTATTATAACTGTTTTAATTTATTCCTAATTCCCTTAACATCATTTGTATTGTAAATTATTCAATTAACCTTTTAGTCTATTTACCCGTGTTAATCTTTTTATAACTAAAATTTAAGTGTATAATTTTTATTATAACCACTCAAATTTTATTTATAAAAATCTTTTTATATTGTATATTATCCAATTACATTGTTAACTTCTAAAAATTAAGGTAAGTTATATTGGAATGCAATTGAGAATTATACAAATAAAACTTTCTAAAATTAATATACACTATAAACATCCTAATTCAATCATTTCAAGCTTGAATCATCTATTCAAAAATTTTGATTTTCTTTTTATACTTGAAGTTATTATTTAAGATAGAATTTAAGAATAAAATCTCCGATTCCTTTCAAACCATTTAGAGATAGATAAATGTATGTACATAATTTGTCAAATCAAATTTAAATCATATATCTATATATTTTATAAATCAATCATATTTTAGAAATTTATATCAATCAAGTTTCCCAAAATAAAGCTGTAGCAAGACTACAGAATGGTTTCTTCACTTCGAAACTCGAAAATGAACGTCGATGATGCTGCAGTCATCACCGAAATTATTTTCCAGCGACAAAGAGAAGAGCACTTAATTTTTAAACTTTAAAATCCTTTAGAGACAATTTTTTTTTTTTTCAAAAATACTTTAAATAATATCCTTTTAAAAATTTTAAACACAAGGTTTGAAATCCATCGAAAATTAAACTCTTTAAATTTCTTGTTTTAAATTCATTTCAGTTCCCAAATAAATTTATAAACAACTATTTATAAATTCCTTTGTAGAACAATAAATGATAAATCAAGTATTATCATTTTAAATAATCAATTTAAACCAATTTATTAAGTTCCATAAATTTACTTATATATTAAAATTTATTTAATTAACCAAATTTTAAAATAATATTGTATCGGTTTGTTCTGTCAAAGTGTTTTAGAAATCCTATCGATAGCGTTGATCAGACGAATCGATCGGAAACCCAAATCGACATCAACAACTCAAACAACACAATATATAATAAAATATAGATTTAAAAGTACAATTCAAAATGTTGGAGATAGTTTAGAAACAAAGACAAGATGATTAATTAACAAAATATGAAGATGGATAAGCTTAGATAAATCGCGGGCAACCTTAACCGGGTCAACCGTGACTTAATGAATAAGAGCAAATGTGGATTTTCCTGGGGTAAATCTACATCCGATCTCAAGAGATAGAGTTTGGAATAACAAAAGATATTAGCATCTAAACCAAGGATAAATATAAATCTCTGGTGAATCGATGCAAATTTGTAAAGGAGTTTTCCCCCTTTTTCAAGTCATTAGAATATTGGCGAGACCACCAATTCACTATAAAGCTCATTCGAAGCGGAGTTATGGGATACTCCAGAATCAAAAGAAGATGAATAGTGAGGGACAAGAATGAATTTTGGAACCGCAGGGAACGTTCCAAAAATTAAAAGGAAATTCGAATCAAGAGGAAAAGATTCAAACTCGAACGAAAGTGATTCTGTAAATAAATCTACTCTATATGCTGAGTTTTGCCTCAAAGCCAAAGCTCTGATACCAACTGTAACGACCCGATATTTTCAACCATTCGCATCCATTATAAGTGCATAGGTAGACACTCATGCCGGAGTTGAATTGCTCAAAATACCGCGTTGTAATTAAAATTTGGCAAATCTCAGAATATACAGTAAATAAATATAATCACAGATCACAGACACAGAGTAAAATAATGCAGCGGAAGTAAAAGAAATAGTAGTTCATGAAGCTACTATATAAATATATCAGAGTACATAAGATACAATAGAAGAAATAGAGTACAACGGAAGTATAAATAAGATAACCAAGTACAAGCTGAACAGAGCAACATAACTGAAGTCGATAGAACAAGACTAGTAGATAATCTCCAGCGATTCAAATCTCCAGAAGGTGGAAATCCAAATCTGTGAATACTCAGGCTGACCCGAGCGTAAAGCAAAACACAAACACTCGAGTCAGGACAATATATACTTATATAATATAAACCAACTCAAGTGAACTGTAATAAGGTACAAGTAACTTAAAGAATGCTTGGGACCGCCCATTCTTTAAGGATCCGTTAAACTATCTACATTGTAGTAATATTCGCTATTATAATAATGTCTAATCAGTAAAGTATAATCATATAGAAAATAGCGTTAAGGGGATGGAGAACCTTAACGCGGTCGGATCTTAAAATCATAATCGTAGTAAAGCTCGATATGGTAGGTGACACGGCACAACTAGGCAATGCCAGGGTAGATATACCAATTACGCATCCGGACTAGTGGTGACGCATAGCAGCCACTACCGCCCACCTCGAATAACACTCCCAATCAAGGGTGGCCACCAAATCAATCACAAGTAATAGAATGGTATCGAAGAAGTGTGTCCGATAAGAGGTGCTACCTCCTTGGTCCGTCAATCGCTCCTGTTTTAGCCACCTTATGCCAACTCACGGGAGTTGGGTCCACGTAACATACCTTAAGAACGTCGCCACCATCCTACTTCATTCTGGAATCTCCACCACGTACACGGTTGTCAAAGTGGTTTTCGGTATCGACAGAGAGTATGTCCATATCCGATCCCGGTCTCTTTGCCAACCAATCATTATTATAACCCATGGTTATAACTTTTAAAAACAATACTTTACTTCAAAATAAGATATCATTTCAAAATCATGTCTTTATCAAAATAAAGATATATCATTTCCAAATCATTTCAATATTCTAAAATATCGTATCCTTTCAAACTTCTTTTCAAATCATTTTAATACATCAAAATATTATATCTTTTCAAACTTTATTTCAAATCATTTTTATATATCAAAATATCATACCTTTGATAGTTATACTTCGAAACCAAAATCATTTTATTTCAAAACTATGTTCATTTCAAAACAACATCATTTCCATTTCAAACATATATTCACCTTTCAAATAGTCTATACTTTCAAAGTTATAGCTCTTTTGAAACAAAACATTTGAAATCATTATACTTTGAAAATCACAGCATTTCGAAATCATATATTTAAAATCATCTTTTAATTCTATACATTTACAAACTTATTAAATTCAAACCATCAAATTTCAATTCAATTACAGTTTACCAACAAACCGTTTCAAATCTTATCAATTCCCAATATAGATTAAATCCACAAAATACAATATTCAATCTTTAGTATATTTCAAAACTTTAAATCTCCCACATTTTCATAAATCCAATATCATTTAAATAAACTCAATTAATATATACTTCAAATATTCATTTATCAAATAAATTAAATAAATCAAAAATCAAGTATCATTTCAAACTCATTTCACAATATCAAAATATTATTCAAAACACCATTCATTTTTATTCATTTAAATACCATTTAAATCCATTCATTTTATTAAATTTAAATACCATTTTAAACTCACATTAGAAATCAAATTCTTCCACTTAAATATCTCTTCATTATCTTTAGAAATTTAACATTTATTTTCCCAAAATTATATCATTTTCCAGAGATTATTTTTCATTAAAATTAATTTAAAACAACAAAATATAGTTTCCGTAGCACTTATAAAATGCTACGTAAAGTTATAGTTTAAAACAGTTAATTAACAAAAGACAGCGTTAAATGCTGTAATAGATTTCTTTTAAGTTTCAATTAACTTACATGTTAAGTTTAACCACTATAGCACTTACAAAGTGCTATAATAGCCTTTATTTCAAATTAACCCTTTAGTTCATTTAAAACACTACAACATTTACAAAATGTTGTAATATCCTTTACATTACATTTCAAAATGCTGTTAAATCATATTCAGAGTTTTATTTACAATTCCACAAATAATTAACTTTTAATATAAATCATTTTAACTTATAAAATCATATATTTCACATTTAACACAATCATTTAAATACCTTTATTTCTATGATTTTATAAAGTCAAATTTCCATACAAAAATCAAATTTAATAACAATTAAATTTTCATTTCTTTAATTAAATTATTAACTTAACAACTAAGTTTAAATTTCCAAAAATATAGCTTATTTCCATTTATTTTACTTAATTAAAATTTCACTTTTAAACAAATTTCACAATATTCAATTTAAGTTATATTTCCAAATTCAGCTTAAATGTTCATTTATTCCATATTGTAATTTATACAAAAGCATTAACACCTTTAAAACATTATTATTACTTAATAAAAATCATTAAATTCATCTTTAAATCAAATTTGTCATATTTTCTTACTTTACAAAAATTCCATTTATAAACAAAATCATAAATTCCAAAATTAACTTATATTTCAAATTCTACTTCACCATTTACTTAATTCACTTATTTAATTTGTAGAAAATCACAAATACTTTATAGAAATCATTTTAATGAAATTTAAATCAAAATACCATAATATTTACATAAAAAAAGTATTTTAAAAATTTCAGAAAAATATATAAACCACGGGTCTGTATATAATTTTCTAGCCTAGGTCAAGTGATACGGATATGTATCATTTCAATCCGCAGTTTACAAAGGAAAACTGGGTTTTATCATTTCAAACCCGCAATCCCAAGTAATATAAATAAATAAATAAAAACCGTTCAGGCCTATCATTTCAGCCCATAACGATTTTTCCTTATTCTAAAGTCCGTTCGGGTATGTATCATTTCAACCCATAGTGATTCTAATCTACAGGGAACTTGCAATGTGATAAACTGATATAAATAAACAGAATAGCATGAGATAACAGTAATAGATGATATAACATATGTAATAACAGGGGTAAACATTATATGATCATAATATAACAGTTACAACAGGATGATATAATTTTACAGATTCAAATGGTGTCAGTTTACTAGTTATATAAGTACACATTGTCTGATGAGAATTACTCACTTGTTCAAGATGGAGATGACAACCACAAACGCACAACAAAGATTTCCAGAGGCACGAGAGCACGATAATTATTTGAGTGTGGGAGAGCCAAAGCTAATTGCCTTGTCACATTCAAACCAAACAATTACAAACAACATAAGATTTCAACCCAAAAATTCAATAAACAATGCTAGAAATGGATGCATAAACAAAGTCAAAGTGTTTGCACTTGCTTCCTACCACCTATGCTTCAGCTCCAGATCTGAAATGGCACGGCTAAAGGCATGGTTTGGATCAGGTATGGTCTGGAAAAGGTGAGGCTACAAGGTGATGAAGGTGAGTGGAAGTTACAAGGTGTTGAAGGCAATGGAATACCAAAGGGTTTCAAGGCAAAGTGTGGCTTTTGTTGCACCATAGGGTTCGGCCCCTTGCTGATGTGGCTTGGCCATGGTATGTGGTGGTCAGGTGGTGGCTGGAGTGTGGGCCAGAGGTGGTGGAAGGTCAGGTCAGAGGTGGTGGTGGTGGAGGTAGTGGTGGCAAAAGGTGGTAGAAGGAGGAGATGACAATTCTAGGTCATAAGTGATAGTTTGTGATGGTTTTTGGTGGATTTTGTGTAGATCTTGGACTTGGATTGGTTAGGCCTGAGGAGGAGGGTTGCTAGGATGGGTGATGGTCAGAGGAAGGGGGTCGTGGTGGTCGGCCAAAGCCTGGAGGAGGAGGAACCAAACTATGAAGGTAGAGAGCATGTGCAGTTTCAATAGAAAAAACATAGAAAACAAGGAAGAAAGAAGGAATTTTTACCCAAAATTTTGAAGCCATGGCCGTGATTTTTTTGGAGGAGAAAGAGAAGTGTTTGCGTGAAAAAAAATGAAAAGAAGTCCGCTGAAAAGAATAGGGTATGCATGGCCAAAAACATTGAAGAGAGGAGTTGAGAAAGTGAAAGGTCGGGAGGTGAAAAGCCATAGGAATTTCAATAGTTTAAAACTTTTCATATTTCCTCTAATTTCTTTTTAAGTTTTATATAACTGAAATATATATATAAACTCAGATAAAATACGAAAATTTAGTAAATAAACAAAAATAAATTAATTAATTATTAATTATATAAAATTTAATTAAGTAAAACAGCAAAAATTGCAACTAGTCTTGAAAATATGAAAAATAAATGCAATGAACTTTGGAAAAAGTTTATGGACTTGTAAAACATTTATAAACAAAGATAATAATATAAAATAAAAATGCATTCACAAAATGAATAAATAAATTTTAATTAAATATAATTTAATTGAAGAAAATAGGAGAAAAATAGAAACTAGCCTTTAAAAATAGAAAATAAATTCAATACGCTTTGGAAAAATTATATAATCACTTTAAATTATTTAAAAGACAAAATTATACATAAAATAAAATACTAACACATATTAGAACAAAATATGACAAATAAAATATAATTTAAAATAGACAATATTGCTAAATACATCAGTTTACACACAATATTGAAATATGCATAACTTTCACAATTTAACTCCGTTTCCAACGAAACGAAAAGCTGTATCCATGGAATTAAATCTATTTTCATAATAAAAGATAAAATTTAAGAATTTGAAATATTTAAATTTAAAGTTCAAAAGTCAAAGTTTGACCAGTTTCAATAGAAATTCACTTTTCAGTGAAATATCCAATTTATACTAGTTTGAACTATAAATCACTTAATAGTCAACATTTATATTTAAAATGAAATGTTTGAAATAGAACAAGTTTAAATAATTTAAAATAATATAAAGTCAAAATTTAAAATATAGGCCAAAATCTAGGGTTGTTACACTCTCCCCCACTCAAAACTTTTCGTCCCCGAAAAGGAATGAAGTACGGGAAAACACAGGAAAGATAAAATTGAAATGAGATTAAGACAAGATGACAAAAGATTGAAATTACACCTGATAACTGTGGTTATAGGTAAGTTTAACAAGGTGGAGATGGTCTTCCCAAGATTCTCCAGAATCAGGAACACAAGTATGAAAAGATCCTCTAGAATCTGATTCACTCTTTCCGCTTGACCGACAGTCTGTGGGTGGAAAGCAGTGCTCAGATTTAAAATGAATACCAAAGATTATAAAGATTATAGAAAGATTTCTAAGCAAAAAGATTATAGATAGATGCCTATACCAGTCTGTAGCAAGATAAGGAAAAATAAGGACAACTAACAGACAGTTTGAAAAACAAAATTAGGTAATAAGTTTGAAAAACAAAATAAGATAATAGGTTTGAAATTTCCATGGTTTCAGCTTAACTGATAATTAATTTTACACAAGTTAAATAAATCTTAACTATCTCTAATTTCATTATCTTATCATCAAATTTTCTTAAACAAACAATCTCTAAAATCATGATTTGATTAAAATTAAGTGTATAACATTCAATAAATTTAATTCTTCTTTATTCCTAATTATAATTAAATTTATCCCTCTAAAATATTTTATCACATATGTTAAATATGCTTACACTTATTATAACTGTTTTAATTTATTCCTAATTCCCTTAACATCATTTGTATTGTAAATTATTCAATTAACCTTTTAGTCTATTTACCCGTGTTAATCTTTTTATAACTAAAATTTAAGTGTATAATTTTTATTATAACCACTCAAATTTTATTTATAAAAATCTTTTTATATTGTATATTATCCAATTACATTGTTAACTTCTAAAAATTAAGGTAAGTTATATTGGAATGCAATTGAGAATTATACAAATAAAACTTTCTAAAATTAATATACACTATAAACATCCTAATTCAATCATTTCAAGCTTGAATCATCTATTCAAAAATTTTGATTTTCTTTTTATACTTGAAGTTATTATTTAAGATAGAATTTAAGAATAAAATCTCCGATTCCTTTCAAACCATTTAGAGATAGATAAATGTATGTACATAATTTGTCAAATCAAATTTAAATCATATATCTATATATTTTATAAATCAATCATATTTTAGAAATTTATATCAATCAAGTTTCCCAAAATAAAGCTGTAGCAAGACTACAGAATGGTTTCTTCACTTCGAAACTCGAAAATGAACGTCGATGATGCTGCAGTCATCACCGAAATTATTTTCCAGCGACAAAGAGAAGAGCACTTAATTTTTAAACTTTAAAATCCTTTAGAGACAATTTTTTTTTTTTCAAAAATACTTTAAATAATATCCTTTTAAAAATTTTAAACACAAGGTTTGAAATCCATCGAAAATTAAACTCTTTAAATTTCTTGTTTTAAATTCATTTCAGTTCCCAAATAAATTTATAAACAACTATTTATAAATTCCTTTGTAGAACAATAAATGATAAATCAAGTATTATCATTTTAAATAATCAATTTAAACCAATTTATTAAGTTCCATAAATTTACTTATATATTAAAATTTATTTAATTAACCAAATTTTAAAATAATATTGTATCGGTTTGTTCTGTCAAAGTGTTTTAGAAATCCTATCGATAGCGTTGATCAGACGAATCGATCGGAAACCCAAATCGACATCAACAACTCAAACAACACAATATATAATAAAATATAGATTTAAAAGTACAATTCAAAATGTTGGAGATAGTTTAGAAACAAAGACAAGATGATTAATTAACAAAATATGAAGATGGATAAGCTTAGATAAATCGCGGGCAACCTTAACCGGGTCAACCGTGACTTAATGAATAAGAGCAAATGTGGATTTTCCTGGGGTAAATCTACATCCGATCTCAAGAGATAGAGTTTGGAATAACAAAAGATATTAGCATCTAAACCAAGGATAAATATAAATCTCTGGTGAATCGATGCAAATTTGTAAAGGAGTTTTCCCCCTTTTTCAAGTCATTAGAATATTGGCGAGACCACCAATTCACTATAAAGCTCATTCGAAGCGGAGTTATGAGATACTCCAGAATCAAAAGAAGATGAATAGTGAGGGACAAGAATGAATTTTGGAACCGCAGGGAACGTTCCAAAAATTAAAAGGAAATTCGAATCAAGAGGAAAAGATTCAAACTCGAACGAAAGTGATTCTGTAAATAAATCTACTCTATATGCTGAGTTTTGCCTCAAAGCCAAAGCTCTGATACCAACTGTAACGACCCGATATTTTCAACCATTCGCATCCATTATAAGTGCATAGGTAGACACTCATGCCGGAGTTGAATTGCTCAAAATACCGCGTTGTAATTAAAATTTGGCAAATCTCAGAATATACAGTAAATAAATATAATCACAGATCACAGACACAGAGTAAAATAATGCAGCGGAAGTAAAAGAAATAGTAGTTCATGAAGCTACTATATAAATATATCAGAGTACATAAGATACAATAGAAGAAATAGAGTACAACGGAAGTATAAATAAGATAACCAAGTACAAGCTGAACAGAGCAACATAACTGAAGTCGATAGAACAAGACTAGTAGATAATCTCCAGCGATTCAAATCTCCAGAAGGTGGAAATCCAAATCTGTGAATACTCAGGCTGACCCGAGCGTAAAGCAAAACACAAACACTCGAGTCAGGACAATATATACTTATATAATATAAACCAACTCAAGTGAACTGTAATAAGGTACAAGTAACTTAAAGAATGCTTGGGACCGCCCATTCTTTAAGGATCCGTTAAACTATCTACTATGTAGTAATATTCGCTATTATAATAATGTCTAATCAGTAAAGTATAATCATATAGAAAATAGCGTTAAGGGGATGGAGAACCTTAACGCGGTCGGATCTTAAAATCATAATCGTAGTAAAGCTCGATATGGTAGGTGACACGGCACAACTAGGCAATGCCAGGGTAGATATACCAATTACGCATCCGGACTAGTGGTGACGCATAGCAGCCACTACCGCCCACCTCGAACAACACTCCCAATCAAGGGTGGCCACCAAATCAATCACAAGTAATAGAATGGTATCGAAGAAGTGTGTCCGATAAGAGGTGCTACCTCCTTGGTCCGTCAATCGCTCCTGTTTTAGCCACCTTATGCCAACTCACGGGAGTTGGGTCCACGTAACATACCTTAAGAACGTCGCCACCATCCTACTTCATTCTGGAATCTCCACCACGTACACGGTTGTCAAAGTGGTTTTCGGTATCGACAGAGAGTATGTCCATATCCGATCCCGGTCTCTTTGCCAACCAATCATTATTATAACCCATGGTTATAACTTTTAAAAACAATACTTTACTTCAAAATAAGATATCATTTCAAAATCATGTCTTTATCAAAATAAAGATATATCATTTCCAAATCATTTCAATATTCTAAAATATCGTATCCTTTCAAACTTCTTTTCAAATCATTTTAATACATCAAAATATTATATCTTTTCAAACTTTATTTCAAATCATTTTTATATATCAAAATATCATACCTTTGATAGTTATACTTCGAAACCAAAATCATTTTATTTCAAAACTATGTTCATTTCAAAACAACATCATTTCCATTTCAAACATATATTCACCTTTCAAATAGTCTATACTTTCAAAGTTATAGCTCTTTTGAAACAAAACATTTGAAATCATTATACTTTGAAAATCACAGCATTTCGAAATCATATATTTAAAATCATCTTTTAATTCTATACATTTACAAACTTATTAAATTCAAACCATCAAATTTCAATTCAATTACAGTTTACCAACAAACCGTTTCAAATCTTATCAATTCCCAATATAGATTAAATCCACAAAATACAATATTCAATCTTTAGTATATTTCAAAACTTTAAATCTCCCACATTTTCATAAATCCAATATCATTTAAATAAACTCAATTAATATATACTTCAAATATTCATTTATCAAATAAATTAAATAAATCAAAAATCAAGTATCATTTCAAACTCATTTCACAATATCAAAATATTATTCAAAACACCATTCATTTTTATTCATTTAAATACCATTTAAATCCATTCATTTTATTAAATTTAAATACCATTTTAAACTCACATTAGAAATCAAATTCTTCCACTTAAATATCTCTTCATTATCTTTAGAAATTTAACATTTATTTTCCCAAAATTATATCATTTTCCAGAGATTATTTTTCATTAAAATTAATTTAAAACAACAAAATATAGTTTCCGTAGCACTTATAAAATGCTACGTAAAGTTATAGTTTAAAACAGTTAATTAACAAAAGACAGCGTTAAATGCTGTAATAGATTTCTTTTAAGTTTCAATTAACTTACATGTTAAGTTTAACCACTATAGCACTTACAAAGTGCTATAATAGCCTTTATTTCAAATTAACCCTTTAGTTCATTTAAAACACTACAACATTTACAAAATGTTGTAATATCCTTTACATTACATTTCAAAATGCTGTTAAATCATATTCAGAGTTTTATTTACAATTCCACAAATAATTAACTTTTAATATAAATCATTTTAACTTATAAAATCATATATTTCACATTTAACACAATCATTTAAATACCTTTATTTCTATGATTTTATAAAGTCAAATTTCCATACAAAAATCAAATTTAATAACAATTAAATTTTCATTTCTTTAATTAAATTATTAACTTAACAACTAAGTTTAAATTTCCAAAAATATAGCTTATTTCCATTTATTTTACTTAATTAAAATTTCACTTTTAAACAAATTTCACAATATTCAATTTAAGTTATATTTCCAAATTCAGCTTAAATGTTCATTTATTCCATATTGTAATTTATACAAAAGCATTAACACCTTTAAAACATTATTATTACTTAATAAAAATCATTAAATTCATCTTTAAATCAAATTTGTCATATTTTCTTACTTTACAAAAATTCCATTTATAAACAAAATCATAAATTCCAAAATTAACTTATATTTCAAATTCTACTTCACCATTTACTTAATTCACTTATTTAATTTGTAGAAAATCACAAATACTTTATAGAAATCATTTTAATGAAATTTAAATCAAAATACCATAATATTTACATAAAAAAAAGTATTTTAAAAATTTCAGAAAAATATATAAACCACGGGTCTGTATATAATTTTCTAGCCTAGGTCAAGTGATACGGATATGTATCATTTCAATCCGCAGTTTACAAAGGAAAACTGGGTTTTATCATTTCAAACCCGCAATCCCAAGTAATATAAATAAATAAATAAAAACCGTTCAGGCCTATCATTTCAGCCCATAACGATTTTTCCTTATTCTAAAGTCCGTTCGGGTATGTATCATTTCAACCCATAGTGATTCTAATCTACAGGGAACTTGCAATGTGATAAACTGATATAAATAAACAGAATAGCATGAGATAACAGTAATAGATGATATAACATATGTAATAACAGGGGTAAACATTATATGATCATAATATAACAGTTACAACAGGATGATATAATTTTACAGATTCAAATGGTGTCAGTTTACTAGTTATATAAGTACACATTGTCTGGTGAGAATTACTCACTTGTTCAAGATGGAGATGACAACCACAAATGCACAACAAAGATTTCCAGAGGCACGAGAGCACGATAATTATTTGAGTGTGGGAGAGCCAAAGCTAATTGCCTTGTCACATTCAAACCAAACAATTACAAACAACATAAGATTTCAACCCAAAAATTCAATAAACAATGCTAGAAATGGATGCATAAACAAAGTCAAAGTGTTTGCACTTGCTTCCTACCACCTATGCTTCAGCTCCAGATCTGAAATGGCACGGCTAAAGGCATGGTTTGGATCAGGTATGGTCTGGAAAAGGTGAGGCTACAAGGTGATGAAGGTGAGTGGAAGTTACAAGGTGTTGAAGGCAATGGAATACCAAAGGGTTTCAAGGCAAAGTGTGGCTTTTGTTGCACCATAGGGTTCGGCCCCTTGCTGATGTGGCTTGGCCATGGTATGTGGTGGTCAGGTGGTGGCTGGAGTGTGGGCCAGAGGTGGTGGAAGGTCAGGTCAGAGGTGGTGGTGGTGGAGGTAGTGGTGGCAAAAGGTGGTAGAAGGAGGAGATGACAATTCTAGGTCATAAGTGATAGTTTGTGATGGTTTTTGGTGGATTTTGTGTAGATCTTGGACTTGGATTGGTTAGGCCTGAGGAGGAGGGTTGCTAGGATGGGTGATGGTCAGAGGAAGGGGGTCGTGGTGGTCGGCCAAAGCCTGGAGGAGGAGGAACCAAACTATGAAGGTAGAGAGCATGTGCAGTTTCAATAGAAAAAACATAGAAAACAAGGAAGAAAGAAGGAATTTTTACCCAAAATTTTGAAGCCATGGCCGTGATTTTTTTGGAGAAGAAAGAGAAGTGTTTGCGTGAAAAAAAATGAAAAGAAGTCCGCTGAAAAGAATAGGGTATGCATGGCCAAAAACATTGAAGAGAGGAGTTGAGAAAGTGAAAGGTCGGGAGGTGAAAAGCCATAGGAATTTCAATAGTTTAAAACTTTTCATATTTCCTCTAATTTCTTTTTAAGTTTTATATAACTGAAATATATATATAAACTCAGATAAAATACGAAAATTTAGTAAATAAACAAAAATAAATTAATTAATTATTAATTATATAAAATTTAATTAAGTAAAACAGCAAAAATTGCAACTAGTCTTGAAAATATGAAAAATAAATGCAATGAACTTTGGAAAAAGTTTATGGACTTGTAAAACATTTATAAACAAAGATAATAATATAAAATAAAAATGCATTCACAAAATGAATAAATAAATTTTAATTAAATATAATTTAATTGAAGAAAATAGGAGAAAAATAGAAACTAGCCTTTAAAAATAGAAAATAAATTCAATACGCTTTGGAAAAATTATATAATCACTTTAAATTATTTAAAAGACAAAATTATACATAAAATAAAATACTAACACATATTAGAACAAAATATGACAAATAAAATATAATTTAAAATAGACAATATTGCTAAATACATCAGTTTACACACAATATTGAAATATGCATAACTTTCACAATTTAACTCCGTTTCCAACGAAACGAAAAGCTGTATCCATGGAATTAAATCTATTTTCATAATAAAAGATAAAATTTAAGAATTTGAAATATTTAAATTTAAAGTTCAAAAGTCAAAGTTTGACCAGTTTCAATAGAAATTCACTTTTCAGTGAAATATCCAATTTATACTAGTTTGAACTATAAATCACTTAATAGTCAACATTTATATTTAAAATGAAATGTTTGAAATAGAACAAGTTTAAATAATTTAAAATAATATAAAGTCAAAATTTAAAATATAGGCCAAAATCTAGGGTTGTTACACTAATATTATTTCATCTAAACAACAATTTATAAAATCACACAAAATAAGGGTTTATAAGAAACTTCAACATATCTTAAACCATGGAGTTGGCAGATTGTGTGAGTCGAAAGATTACACGTAATAATTGTTCATGAGGAATCTTGTATGAATCTCCCCGAAAGGATTTTGGGAAAGACTATCATTGGGTGACATATTTATGTTTTGAACATAAGTTTTGTAAACTAAAACCAAATCTATTTTATAAATAAAGAAATTCATAAAATGTTTATGAATACTTTTCCTGTTGCATTGAGAAACAACTGTTTTTCAAGAAATACCAACTTCATTGTGAAGGAATTTCTTTGAGGAATTATTGGTAGTAAAATGGATTGGATACGACCCATAGATAGAAATGATTAGATGAGATGAAATGAAATTAACTAACTTAAGCAAACACATCGCATTAGAGTGTCGAATAAGTATTCTCACACATTAAAGAGAAACAATAAGTTTCTTATCAATGTCGAAAAACATATAATCCTTGGTTGTTTAGTTAAGAAATTATGAGTGTTGACTCTATGATATGGTATGATGCACAAACCCGAAAGAATTTCAAGTACGCTATCAAAATATGATTTTTGTAGTCGTAACCGAAAGGATGTGATCCATCGATCGCGATTATTTCTTTATGAGCAAGACTAATGCAGTTGGAATTTAATGAGCAACGTTGATAAGAATATCCTCGTAAATTTCAATTGTTGAAACTAGCATAATAGATTTGTTATTCAACTTCTCCAAGTTATTTCAGATTTACTCAAAAAATCATCGCTTGATAAGACCTAGTGTTTTGATATATATGTGCTGAAATAGAAAATTCTAAATAATGATTTAGAATAGTCTATTTGCACATAACAACCAAAGTGTCTCGAAGTCAGTGGAAGCGATATAGAGGTTGTGAGTTTTCGAATGTGATCCAAAAAATGATACAAAAGTATCATTTTATAAGCATCAAAATTGAATAAGTATTTTGATAGAAATATCAAATAGTTTGATTTTCAATCAGAGTATAGAAAAAGCCTGTGTTCATTAAGAAAGAACGTTAAAAGGTACATTGATATTGCTAAACTATAATTAAACAATACATTGTTGATTTTAACGACGTACTTCTGTTAAATTAACCTTAGTTGTTTTAATACTCAACTTTGAATTGTAAATGACCTCTTTTATAGGGAGTATAGAAGATATTGGGAATGTCCCAAATCGATATGTAAATACACCTTATTAAATTGTTTAATAAGGAACATGTGATATGAGTTCCTTATGCATTGGTAATAGGAATTATCATACATTTTATGTTGTCTACAGTATCGTGATTTGTTTATGTATTTGATACATGAAGCAAATATCAAATCCAAATAGATATCACTAAATGGTTGTTTGAAGTGTTCTCATGTATTTATGAAATACTAGTGAATTGTTTACAGAAATAAAAACTCCTTATGAAGGAGTGTACAGACTCAAACATCATAAGTGTATTTGAATATAATATGTCAATAATAAACTCAAGTTAAGAATCTTTAAGTTGGAAATGTTCCAAATGAAAGACCATGGTTGATTCAATTAAAAAGACTAAGAACATCGCCTTGAATAGGGTCACAATAAAAGCATATGTGTGTGTGTATAAATGCACAAATTTATAACTGAGTTGATTCCAAATGTTGAGAATCTCATAACATTGTTACATGATAACAATGTCACGACTTAGTTCATAAAAAGAACTTAGAGCTCACCGGAAGTCGAGAGATATACTTAGAACTGTTCCACATGGTTAAACGGTTTATCACCATTGGAGGGAGTTGATTGACAAAGTAGAAAATTGAAACATAATCGCATACCCATTCACTGAGGGATTGAACCAATTTGTTTTGGGAAAACCGATTGGGGAAGTAGGAATAAGATTCCATAATTGACTCCAAGTGCAAGTGGAAGATTGATAGAGTTTGGGGTATGCCCTAGGGGAAGTTATGTAATTTGTTACACATATCCAACTCATTGACTAATCTTGTTCAAAATAAAGGTGTTTCCTTTCTATTATATACTTGATATAATGTAGTTATATTAGTTAACTAACTAACTAACTAATTAAAAGTATATTTAATAGAAAATCCATAAATTTTATATTTGTGATAGTAGTTACAAAGTGTTTTAACCGTGAGTAATTTATCACAATAAAAATAAATGAGTGTTACGCCGCACGCTTCGCACGTGAATTATTTTCTTTATAAGTTGTATATGTTTAAATCAGTCAAAAAATGATTTTTTATTTCCTAGTGATATTAAGATTTGTATATTTGTAAAGAAGTATTTTGAATTTGTGAAGGAAGTTTAATTTTAGATCCTATTTTTTGAAGTGTTTTGAATTTGTAAAACATGTTTAATTGTTAGATCCTACTTTTAGAGGCATTTGAATTTGTAATAGAAGTTTAATATTAGATCCTATTTTTAAGTGATTAAGATATGATAATATATAGAAGGGCATTTTTGGTAGTTCACATTGATACAAAAAAGTGTGATACCAAAGCTATTACAACTATTATTAAAGATGTACCATTTTAAATATTCCTAGTCAAGATGCATGAAGACTGGATATCGATGTATCCATTGAGACTAGAGTACGTAACACTCTCCAAATGTTGGGCATTGAATTACTCATGACTGGTTGGGGCACCTAGGAGTTACATACTATAGTTATTAGATAACCTAGAAGGACTCATTCGATAGTTTTCCGTTGGTTAATATAACTAAGGTCAAATAGAAAATATCGACGTGAATAATTTACATAGTTCTTTCGACTTGAGAATACTGTGAATCTTCAATATGAAAGCTCCGCTTTGATAAAAGTCAAATCATGGCACGACATCCATCGAGTGACTATAGTTGGGTCGAGTGGAAGTATTGGAAGTGAAGCACTATTCAAGAGAGGATTAGTCTCCTTAGTTATATCGGGTTAGTATCACGGTCAACTCAAGTCAACCCAAAGTAAAAATCTCTGGCCAAAGTAGTTCGGTTAACAATAGTTGTTATTATTGAACCAAAGACTTTGTGTTTGGACTATAGAGTTGAATGTGGACGATGTTGGAATTTTTGACCATTACCAAATTCAAATGTCCAAAGCGATACAGTTTTGACGAAGTGAAGTGTGAACGTTAACCTTCAAATAGTTCGACGTTAATTGCTGACCGAATTTACACCCAAGAGTCACACAACTGAATCGATGAATTCTCTTAAGACCAAATGATTTAATTAGTTCATAATTGTTATAAATCGATTAAACTAATTAATATTTATGAAATATTAATTATAAAATATGGACTGATTTGAGAAATAAATTTGTTGCCTGTATTTATAAAAAGTTATAAACATGTTGATCAATATGAGATATTGACAACAAATTTAGTTGAATATAATTATGTATATTTAAATTGCGTTAAACGGGCTCACAACCCATGAATTTTAGAGGTGAGATTAGGGTTTTGAGATGTGTGGTTGAAATCATTATTTGCTCTCTTATCCTACCCATATAAAAGTTAATCTCAAAACCCTATTCAAAGGCTAATTCATTTTTGAGCTGCGACTTTCTTCTTCTTCCTCATTTTAATGGTAACAACTATCCTCTAAAATCATCCCAAAAATTCTCATATCCAATTTAAATTTAAAAAATACTAATTTGTAGTAAAAGGTCTCCTATCCCGGATTAGCAACCTGATGAATTGGGAATTGTTCTTAGAAGAGAATTCAATGTTCAATGTGAACTCAAGGGCCTAATTAGGAGGTGAAATTTTATTCATTATTACTTTTTTGATTTCAAGTTTACCATATGAACGTTGATTTACATCCAAATCACTTGTTTGTATTCAAATATGTTTATTGTTTAGATTAGGTAAGATTTTTGTAGGTACATGTTTTGTTACAATTGGATTGGTTATATGCTTGTTGTAGTATTTGTTTATTAATTTACTGTTGAATCATTTTTCTAAAAAAAATTAATTTTGATTTATAATAATATATATAAATAGATCAAGATTAAATGTATACATTTACAAATTGTCTATATATATAATATTGTATATATGTTTATATCTTATATATATTTAATCTAGAAAATTTCTTATTATGTCTTATACCTATTGTGAATTATAAAATATAAAACTATTTTATTAAATATGTATATACATATTTTATTATTATTTAATGATTTTGTGAATTGTTTATTATGTATAAAATATTTAATGGTTCAAAATTTAAATTTTATATTTTTTATATTTTATGCACCATGTAAGATGCTTATTGTAAAATTTAAATATTTTTTAAACTTAATTTATCACTTTTTAAAATTAATTTACTTTCATCCTGCAATTAATTATTTAATTAAAAATATAAATTAAATTGATAAAATTATGGAAAATTTTCATAATAATTATATGTTTCACAAGTACCTTCAGAAAAAAATTTAGATTTTTAAAACTTAATTTATTATTTTTATAATTAAATTATTTTCGAACTACAGTTATATTTATAATTGAAAATATAATTTCTATTGAGAAAATTCTAGAAAATATTTATAAGCCCAAAATATGTCTCATCTACCTTCAAAAAAATCTTTAAAAATTTTCAACTTGGTTTAATATTTTTTGAAGAATTAATTTGATTAATGGTTATTCTCAACTATTTAATAATAAATATTATTTTAATTTATAAAAATTCCATAAATTAATCTTAAGCCCAAAATATGTTTCCATATTTTTGAAAATTATAAAACTTGTATTTTTATCAGGCGATTATTTTTCATTAATTTATTATGGCAGAAACTTTTTTAGTCGATTATTTTTATATATGTATGTATGTATGTATTCATGTACATATATTAATATACTATTTTGACATATTATACAAGCATATATTTGAAAAAATTACAGTACACACAAAATGAGCTAATGTGTTCATTGCAATGTAAATCCCAACATCTATATACGAGCACATTGTACCCTTCACAGATTATGATGTTACACAGGCTCACACACATATGTGTACATGTACATGGTTCATATATATATATATATATATACTTATATGAATAAGTAAAGCAAAATTAAATAATTCGTAAACTACAATTTGTACTGTTAGAATACATATGGACATAGTAATAAGTCTTGCCATGAATAAATTATTAACTAATGACATTTAATGTATCAATCAATTCAAATTAAAGGGAGAAAATGAAAGGTTTTTCTCTCCATTTAATGCAATTAATACTCTCAATAAATTCTTGTTTTAGGAAAAGAAATGAAAGGTTTTATTCCTTATACATTAACTAAATGTTTGGTGCATTTGATACACTGTACATTTGAAATTAAAAGTTTCCATTTAACTGATTTAAATAAAATAAATGGCTTTATTTAAAACAATTATAGAAATTTTCTAAATAAATTAGGCTTCATAGGCCCAACTGAAATCCAATAGGGTAATTTTTTTAAAGATTCACCTATTTCTTCTGCTACGGGCTAGCCTAGTTCCTTCATCCTATACCCCAAGCAAAGGTATTGTTATATTCAATGCCTTGAGTAGGAAGCATGCGACGTTGGGTCCTATGTTATTAAAGTGGAAGCACTTGGAGTTTATTTCTAAATTTGATTTTGAACCTTTGACAAACATCACTCTGAGATTGTTAGTAGCTTTGGATATGCAGCCTATGCTTATGGACTGCATTGAGTCAAGACAGAAACAGGATATGAAGTTTTTTGATATTATCAAGAAGCTTGGTAAAGGAAAGTAGTTGATTCGTTTGAAGTGTTATACCATTGACTCGAAAGGGTGGTTATGGAGAGGTGGTAGACTATGTATTCCTCTCATTATGCATTTGATTGATAGAGTACTAGCTGAGTCCCATCATTCTCGGATGACCATTCATTCGATGGAGACAAAGTGTATCGTGATATGAAGAGAGCCTTTTATTGGCCAGGTATGAAGAGCCATGTGGCAGAGTATGTGTCTAAATGTATGACTTTTCGAAGGGTAAAGGAGGAACAAAAAGGTTGAGTGGATAGTTGCAGCCATTAGATATTCCGTAATGGAAGTGGGAGAGTGTTTATATAGATTTCATTGATGGACTACATAGAAGTAGGAGGGGGAATGTGATTATACAGATTATAGTCGATCGACTGACCAAAAGCGTTCACTTTGTTTCGGTTAGGAGCATGAGGACTACTGCGTCTTTGACAACTCTATATGTGAGGGAGACAGTCCGGTTACACAAAGTTTCTTCTAGCATTGTCAGTGACTGAGACCTGTTTTTCTCTAGTGAATGTTGGAGGAGTCTTTAGGAAGCTTTAGGCACTAAGCTGAGTTTGAGTATTGCTTATTACCCAAGGACTGATGAATAGATAGAGAGTGTGAATTTAGTATTAGAGGACTTACTTTGGATGTGCATTTTGGATTTTGGAGACTCTTGGGAGGATCACTTACCGCTAGTGGTGTTTGCTTATAATTATAGTTATCAGGCAAGTATTGGAATGCAACCGTTTGATGCATTATACGGGACACCTTGTAAGCCACCGTCTTATTGATGGAACATTATAGATAAGATCTTTCTTGGACCATATATGGTAAGGGATACTTTAGAGAAGATAGGCTTGATCCATAGGAGGATAAAGACCGCACAAATAAGCAAAAATCTTATGCTGACAGGAGACGCGTAGAATTGGAGTTCGTAGTGGATGACATGGTCTTTGTGAAGGTCTCGCCGCTTAGACATGTCATGAGGTTTGGTGGTTCAGGAAAGTTAGCGCTATGGTTTATATGACCTTTCTTGATTATAGGTAGAGTAGGGAAGTTAGCTTATAGGGTGGAGCTTTCTGAAAAATTAGCGGGAGTACATGAATGTTTTTCACGTGTCACATTTGTGAAAGTGTCTACACATCCGGCGACTATGGTCAGGCCGAGTCAGCTAGAAGAGGAGGTAGTGGAGAGGGATTTGCTTGTTTGCCTACTCCTACCCATGTCATTGAGCATGTTACAAAGCAAATCCACAATAAAGTCATTAGGCTTGTTAAGTCCAATGAGGAACGATCCAATGGAGATTACATGGGATCCAGAAGAGAAGATCCAAGCTTCGCATCCAGAACACTTTTCAGTACGTTCCCATTTTATTTAATATATTTTACTACTTATGAACTTAGCTAGGCTTTAGCTCAGTGTACCCCATAGGTAAAGGTACTAGATGCTAGGAATGCTTATGAATGTGTCGTTAGGACATGTTTTGGATGATGGTTGCCAGTGGATCTATTTATTAAGTAAATCTTTGCATAATTACGCTAATATGTTCAAGTTAGCCTACACTTGTGTCATCACTTGTTATATTTTTCTTGAGTTATACGCATATGCTTGTTGCATATTTATTGAATGGTTGCTCATTTACATAGAATTGCAAGTATAGTGAATTGCATACATGTTGGATGCATGGCATAAGCATTTGCATTTTAGGAGGTTGACTAGATCAGGAGGCCACCTATGCATTAATCATAGGTTCATATGCATTCCATACCTATATGTACATATTGCATTAGAAATTTAAACTAAGGACAATGATTGCCAATGGTCGATGGTTGAGTGATGGTTGTAGACATTGGTTTTCGAATTTTGCATTTTTCTGTACTTAGAGATTTCAGAGACGAAATTCTTTTAAAGAGGGAATATAACACCCGCGAAATTTACCGATAATTTAGTTAAAAGAAATTAAACAATTTAAAATAAACCTAAAAATAGAATTTAAGCAAATGTCATAATTTAGCAACAAAAATTGCAATATTGTGTTTGTGACGGTTTTCTGGACAACTTTCTTATATGAAATTTTATGTTCAGAGTTCATACGGAAAATTTATTAACATTTAACGATTTGAAATTGAAAATAATTATAAATATATTAAAGGAATCAAATTAAGAAAATCGGAATGTTAAAATTACAACTTATATAAATCAACCGATCAACACCCTTATCGGGACCGATCGACCCCTAGTAGTCGAACATCCTAATAAACCAGTCAATCGGTAGGCAAATGTCGACTAGGGTTAACCTAGGTCGACTGGCTTGGATTTTATAACAATAAATGTAACAGTTGAGATGGATTTCTACGTTTATAAATAGAGATGTAACCTTCGTCACTATTATTTTTATTTCTTAAGCCTTACTATCAGTCAATACATTTAAACTCTGCTTCTCTTTAAAATTACTCTATCTCTTCAAATTTTCTCCCCCAAAACAAAACAAAATAATGATTAAATTAAAGATAAAACCAATAATAAAGGAAGAAGAGGAGATCAAAGGAAAGCTAGGGAAGAGAAGGAGCATTAAGTGGTGAGTGGGTTGATTATTTAAATATATTGATTTACAAGTAATTGGGTATTTATATCTCTATTTTATCCAAAAAATTTATGAACTCAATTTGAGATAAAAGTTTTTGATTTGAAGATTATTTATTTAGTAAATTATAATTATATATAGAAGATAAGATTGGGAAGCCTAACATAAATATAACCCAATTGGATATAACTTGATTAAAACTCAAGAAGTTGATTTGGAGTTGAATTGAATACGAGATTTAAAATGTATACATCATTTTACTTCATTTTGAAATTGATTCTGAGATTTTAAAATATAAACACCCTTTGATTTCACCTTGCATCAATTCTGATATGTGTAACAACCCTGATTTTTAGTGTTGCTTAAATAAAATAAATACATATTTAAATTGGAAATTTAAATGAGAAATTTGATTTCTCAAGTATTGATATTGGAGAAATTAGAATTTTAATTGTTTATTTGAATAATAATTGGAATTTGAATTTGAAATGAGGATTCTGAAAATGTGTATTTTATTGAAAAAAATATATGGAATTTAATGATATATATTCTTGTTTTAATCATGTTAGAAAATAAGTTAGTTGGGTCTAAACAATAAATGTGTTATATTTGGCCTTTTATTGAAAATAAAAACATTGTCTTGTTTTTGATATTAAAGAGGAGATCGAATAATTATTTAAATTAGGGTTCTTTTTTTTTGCCGAAATAAGTGATTGAAATACATTTTTACGTTTATGTATAAATTTTTGGAGATAAAAATCAATTTAAAATATAGGATTAAGAATGAAATATGGTTTATTTCTTTTATTTGATTCGGTTTGGGCTTAAATGGTATTTCAACCCATTTGTGTATGAGAGAAATGATTTCCTCTCTTCTATACTTGGCAAATGAACTATACGTTCATTTTTCCATTAATAGTTACAGAAACCATCCCCTTCTTCATATTTCTCAAACCTAGCTTTCTCAGAAATCAAGTTTTCAAACGAAAATAAATTTCAGAAATTTGTGATAAAATCAAAGTAAAATCTCCTAGTTCTAATTCACTCTTTGGCCTAATTGATTTCAGTTATAATATATTTTGATCGTTGTTTTTTCTTTTTTTGGTTTAAGGAAAAATGCTAGGGTTTGTCAATTTTTAATTTTTGGCTGCTGTAGAAGTATGGTTGCCTAATCCAAGGAAGAGAGGTGAGTTGAAAACTCACATCTGTCTCTATTTTAAATTTATTTACTGATTTGATTGTTGGATGAATTGTTGTTGAATTAATCTCAATTTGGTAGTGATAATTGCATAACTTATTGCCATATTCTCTGTTAGCTAAAACCCTAGACTTCCCTTACAGAATCAATTCCATGATGTCCGTGCTTCAAAATACATCACCCTAGAGACCAAAACAAATCGCAGTTCGAAAATCCCCAAAATCGGACCACCGGGGAGGCCGAGGCACTGCCTGGGACTCAACCCAAGCAGCACCACTGGTCCACTTGGAACGGTGCACCAGCCACTGCCTGGGTTGAATCCCAGGCTGTGCTAAACCACTTCCCTGATTACCCGTTTCGATCGTCCATTTGCCCGGTTTATTCTTAACATCTTATGTCTTACTTCTAATGCCTATTTTTGTTGATTTGGATGCATATTTTCAAGATTTAAATCCCTGAATTTGTGAATTTGTTTTGATGATTTAATTCCATAGAAATACTACTATTGATATATGATGATATGCATGACATTGCACATAAGTTTTATTGCACAATTTCAACTGGTGTTTCCGAATGAATGATTTCTAATCTAAATGCTTTCCAAATTATTTCAAATTTGAATATATTTTCTACAAAGGATATTTAGGATATATATATATATATTATACTTAATTATTGTAGAAATGGTTTTAAATTGGTTTGGATCAATGTTTTAAAATCGATTTAAAAACATTAATGTATAAATTTACAAGGGCTTTCTAATACATATACATATACATACATATGTATGTATGTATGTGTGTATGTATGTATGTATTATAGTTTATAAGTGTAACGACCCGCTATTTTGGACCATTCAAATCGACAATAAATCCACACATGCCAGACCTGAATAATTCAAAACAATGGATTGTAAATAAAATTTGGAAAAACTCAGCATATACAGTAAATAAAATAATCACAGATCACAGACGCAGAGTAATATAACAATAATGCAGCGGAAACAAAAGAATAGTAGTTAATGAAGCTACTATACATATTTAACAGAGTTAAACAAGATACAACAGAAGTCTCGAATACAATAGATATCTCAATACAACTGTAACGACCTGGTATTTTGGACCATTCGCATCCATTTATAAGTGAATAGGTAGACACTCATGCCGGAATTGAATTGCTCAAAATACCGCGTTGTTAATTTAAATTTAGCAAAACTGAACATATACAGTAAATAAATATAATCACAGATCACAGACACAGAGTAATAAATGCAGCGGAAATAAAAGAGATAGTAGTTCATGAAGCTACTATATAAATGTATAAGTTACATCAGAGTTAAACTAGATACAACGGAAGAGTAATACGATACATCAGATACAAATCAGAATACATCACTGGAATCATCGAATACTGAAAGCAGAATAGATGGCTGGATCTTCAAGCAAAGCTCCAACTTCAAAGGTGAGTCTCGAATACTGGTACACTCAGTCTGACCCGAGCGTAAAGCAAAAACACAAGACACTCGAGTCAGGATTAACATTCTTATATTAATAAATCCAACTCAAGTGAAATAGCAATTGAAATACAAGTAACTCAAAGGATGTTGGAATACCCATCCTTTAAGGATCCGTTAAACTATCTACTATGTAGTAGTGTACGATAAGTAGATAATGTCTATCAGTAATATAAAGATATCAAAATAGTGTTAAGGCGTTACCATTATTCCCCTTAACACATTTTTATTCCCAAGAGCATATACAAGACCGTAGTTTCCCCAAAACCGGAAGTCACCAGAGGGCAATCCATATACTAAAGGTACAAACCAAAATCGTAGTGGTCGCGTATAAAGGAATACAAGTATGACAAGGCACATAAGGCAATACCCAAGGTAGTGAAACTACCGTTTGCTTGATCCGGACTGGTGAGAACGCATCGCCGCAGCGACCGCAACACCGCGAAACAACACTCCCAAAATCAAGGGTGCACCAATCGACAACAAGTAATGAGTAATTCGAAGAAGTGTGTTCGCTTGAGGTAGCTGACCTCCATTTGGCCCGGCACGGCTCCTGTTTTAGTCATTTCCAATTTGACACAAGTGTCAAGGCTATCCATCATCGTTCTCTTTCTTCAATCAACACGTACATCATTCCAACCACTTCATTCTGGATCACACTCCGCGTATAGTTATTAAAGTGGTTTTCGGTTTAGATAGAGAGTATATCCATAACCGATTCCGGTCTCTTTAATAACCTTCGAAATTAATTCACCGATTGGTCGTCTATTTATTTCAAAAACCAAAACAATTTCAACTTCAATCAGAGTTTATAAATCAACATTTCGTTTGTCTTTCTAAACCAATTTCCATAATTTACGTTTCAAAACTTTCAATTTACCATTTCAAAATCTTATAATTCAATTTCAATTCAAATATTGATTCCAGTTCATATATCAGTTTCATTTCAAATCATTTAAATTAATTTAATTTAACATTCAAATCAATTTAAATTCATTTATCTATTTCATTCAATATTTGTTAAGCAAATTTGCAAATCAAAACAAATTCTATTAAATTTCCAATTCATTAAATCCATTATTTAAATTCAACTTCCTTATTTCAAAACTTACAATTTGAATTAAATTAAATTCATCAAATCACATTCTTTAAATTTCAAGTCTTACATTAATTTCAATAAATCACATTTTATTTCTTGATAAAGAAATTCAATTTCACTTATTTACTTACTTAAATAATTTTCCAAAAACTTACTTAATAAGGAAAACTCAATTTCAATTATTTACGAAGTAAAATTCACTTATTCAAAGTTCAATTTTGCTTATTAAAGAATTCAATTCAATTTAATCATTAAATAATTCAATATTATTTAATTATTAAATGATTCAAAACTTAATTATTAAATAATTTCAAGGTTTAATAATTTCAAACTTAATTATAATTTCAAACTTGATTATTAAATCATTTCAAACTTAATTCAATGATTTCTCAAATTAAACAACATTCTTTCATCAATTACATTGTTAATATTTTGTTTCAGATTATTAAATATACACATTTAAATTTCATTAAAATTCAAATTTCAACTTCATTTCAAAACCATATTATTTATTCAAATAAAAACTTCGTTTATTCTTAAATCAAATTATTGACCAATCGGGTTTTATTTAATTCTCTATCCTAGGTCAAAGTTCAATTTTGAGTATTTATCATTTCAACCCGATTCCAATTCAATTCAAAAATCAGAGCATAACAAAAGGAACTTGCAGTGTGATAACTGGGATGGTGTCAAAGTAAATAAACAAGCAATAACAACAACCAATATCAATCCAAAAATCAAATAAATAATCCCGAAATAATCGTATTAATTCCCATTGTTGTTTGTGCGAATTAATATAATTATTTCTAGAATCTACACTATCATTTCATGTAGATTAAAGATTATTACACTAATTATTCATACGGTTCTTCACTTGTCATTCGATTTCAATTTTAACACTACATTAATTAATCCAATATACGTTCAATGGTTCAAAGTGTAATTATCACTATTTTACATGTCAATTAATTTAACAATAAAAGGGGTCATATTCCACTAATCAAATTCAACATATATGTCGGTTCAAATTTTAATTATCCTACGTCAAATTTATTTGCATAATATTTATCACTTTATACATTACAGTTTTAACGTCCAATTGTAAACATCAAACAATCAATCATTTAACAACCAAACTGGATTATCATTGCATATATAACAGATAAGGGTGTCAGATGTCATAGGTTAACTGATACAGGTAATAACAATGTAAATATCTAACAGTAGCATATTTCAATTGTCGTTTCAATTGAAATCAAATTTAATAAATAAAAGAACGTTAATCGTGAGTGAGTGCTCACCTTTCGAGGCTAGAGATGCACGAGAAGATGGCACGGACCAGCACACTGGTACGGACACTGAAATTCGAATGGCGAATCGAAGCAAAGCAAAATCGGCATGAATTCAATCATCAAAGCTGATAATAAGAATTAACGAAGTCAAATCAGAATTGGGTCGATGACGATAAATGGTATAAGTGAATTTATATATATATACTATATTAAACCCATACTATATTTGAAGACCAACCGATATATAATTTATGTATATAGCAATATACATTATATCTCTAACATGTATAGTTTACATAAACTGACGAATATGTATAAGTAGATTACACCAAAAATCAATACAAACTCATCATATTTCCGACATTTCGAAATTGAAAATGTATGCATATATAAAAGTACTGAAATACAGAGGAGTTCCAACTTGCAACTGGAAAGATAAATTTTAAACATGAGAGCTAACACGTGTATACTATATGATATATATAAACAGAAACAATTGTATATACTTCTACAAATATAAACAGACAGCTGGTATATATAACCAACAAAAGATAATATTATATACTAGCATACACGCATACAGCAGGAACAGAATCGAATAGTTTAACAGCCTATACATATTACTTAATTAGTATACTTATATACAACTAAAAATTTAAAAACAAAGCACGGATCTTAGATTTCCTTATACCGTATATATATAAACCGAGAATATAAACAAATAGCTTTACTTACAGTACAAAATGTGTATAACTAAAATATCATATTAGCTACCACTGACATCATTTTACATATATAACTATTATAAAATATACATTGAAAACCTTATTGATTTTATATAACCGATATGTAGATACTTGCATACAGCTCATGAACTTATATATATATACAACAGTGATATATACCAATATACTTCGAAGCCAACAGATCCATGTTTACCCACATATACAACAAAATAAACATATAAATTATTACCAGTAAGATAATATATAATATATATAAATCCTTTATAAAATAATATATGTAAAACACTTACATATATGGAAGAATTTTGGCCGAGCCTTGAGCGGGGAGAAAAGTGACGATAGATGCCGAGGCAAAGGTTTGTGGAGCATGGCTGCTCGAGCACGAGCTGGGTCGGGTCTGGGTGGATCGCGTGAAGGAAAGTGGTATGGCGGCTTCGTCTACGCTTGTTACGAGGTGGGATCGGCTGCGGAGGGAAGGAGGCGGAGGTAGGTGGGTGTTGCCTCTGGCGTGGTGGCTCGGGAATGAACGGGGAAGAGGCGGAGGAGGAGGGAGAGAAGAAGAAGAGAGGTGGCGACGAGTGGATGGACGTGGTCAGGGGCTTGCGTGCCTAGGGAGATCGGGGAGAGGTGTGTTGAAATGGTATGGAGGTCATGTGGTGACTCCATGCATGTAGGCCTAAGAGGAAAATGAACGAAGGAAACATGCCTTCTTCCTATTTCATTAGGTTCTTATCTTTGTTTTTGGAAATGAAGTAACAGTGAAGGAACGGCACAAAAAAATGAGCAGGCTTTCCAAAAGAAATAAGTAGCTGTGAAAAATGAACCGGCAATGCTATATTTATATTTTCTATTCAGAACAAAACCAAGATGAGAAATGCCAGCTAGAACCGAACAAGCTATCTTGGAAACTGATATAATATTGAAAGTCACCCACACAAATTCAAGAAGTAATAAAGCAATTGACTGTTGGGTTTGAACGGGTTAAAATAAAAAGGCACAAGGAAACCAAAAAAAATATATTATAATTTTGATACCGTTACGATTAATCGTTTTGCAGACTTCGACGTGTTTCGAATTTTCAAAATGCTCAAATAAATACATTGTTGAGATCAGCACAACGGGACGATCAAAACGGTATACGGATATCAGTGGTATGATTTGAATTATAAAAATTCGAATTTTCTAATAGCGGAAAATGCAAGAAAAACACTGAAAAATAAGGTCGACGGAGCCAAAGATGTCCGAATTTGGAAAAACGACAAACTGACATTTTGCTCAGAAGATGGTTTAGAATTTTTCTCTGTAAAAATATTTAGGTTTCGGAAATATTTTATTTTCATCGCTTTTTAACTGATTAAATTGAAGTAAATTTACGCGTGAAATAAACTTTCATATTTTCGGACGAAAATTTACCAGTTGCTATGTTTAACTAGACGTATTCCAAATATTAAATTTATATTTCAAAATTTTATCGTTTAAAATTTCACAAAATTTCAACTAATTACGTTATTAAAACAGTTGAAATTTACGGGTCGTTACATTCTCCCCCACTCAAAACTTTTCGTCCCCGAAAAGGAACGAGGTAGGAGAATAGAAACAATCAGAAAGAAAATAGATTTGAAATACAAAATAACAATTAATTTAACCCATATAAATTTAAATTTAAATTAATTGATATTAAATAATTGATTTAATCCAATTGATTTCACCAAAATCAATCTCACTATTTCTAAATTCATTATCTTATTATCCCAATTTCTTCAAATTACAATTTCTAAAACCATAAACTTGAATAATCTTTTATTATAATCATATTTTATTTTCAACAATTTAAATTCTTCTTTAT
Organism: Allium fistulosum; assembly: GCA_030737815.1. NCBI lineage: Eukaryota > Viridiplantae > Streptophyta > Magnoliopsida > Asparagales > Amaryllidaceae > Allium > Allium fistulosum. Next base: position 894,198,944 of record CM060907.1, on the reverse strand, counting down.
TCCAAATTATTGTTACATTTATTCTACTTAATATACCTACTCACATATATTTAACCCATATAAATTAATTTAAAACATAAAAGTTTCGATTTAAATTAATTTACATCTATTAATTTCTTTTAAATTCAAGGTATTTCATATGTTAATCAAATTTCAATTTATTCATTCTTTCAAAACAAATTTATTTGTCTCATCTATTATTCAATTATTTATTATCCTATCTAACTCTATTCATATCTTTATAATCAAAATTTAGTGTATAACATTTATTATAAATACCCAAATTTTATTTATAAATTCAATTTATCTTACACATTATCCAATTACATATTCAACTTCTGAACGATTTAGGTAAGTTGTATTAGAATGCAGTTGAACAATATACAAATAAAATTTTCCAAATTCAATTATTCAAGTTTAAATATTTATTCCAAATTTTGGTTTTATTTATAATTAAAATCATCCTTTAACAACATTTAAGAATTAGATTTCCGATTAACTTTAAACAATTTAGAGTTATATATAATATATTTATATCAATCAAATTAAATTTTAAAATAAGATACTTATATATATATAAATCAAAATATACTGAAAAATTCAAATCAAAATATTTTTCAAAACAAACCGTAGCAAAGCTACAGAATAGTATCTCCACTTCGAAACTCGAAAATGAACGTCGATGATGCGGCCGCCATCACCGAAATTATTTTCCAGCGACAAAGAGAAGAGCACTGATTTCAACGTTTTAAAATTCTTTGGAAACGATTTCTATTCGAAAATACTTCCAATAATATATACTTTAAAATTTTAAAACCAAAGTTCGAAATCACCGGAAACTAAATTCTCAAATTTCTAAATTAAATTCATTTCAAATTCCAAATCAATTTATAAACCGTATTTATAAATTTATTTAGAACAATAAATGATAATCAAATATTATCATTTCAAACAAACAATTTAACTAACCTATTAAATTCCAGAAAATCATACTTATATATAATATAATTATTCAAAATTTATTTCATTTACCAAATTTAAAAAAATAATATTGTGTCAGTTTGCTCTGTTCAAGCGTTTTGGAAATTCTATCGATAGCGTCGATCAGACGAATCGATCGAAACCCCAAATCAACATCAACAACTCAAACAACACAGCATATATTAAAACATTTATATACATTAGTTGACAAATACATTTCTTTGCTCGACGATACAGGAATGAATTTTCAAAATAAGGATAGGGTTTCAAATTTGATGGGCTCAAATCAAAGAGAATTTTGATTCGAAAATAATTTGAAACAAAAGATAAGATAATTCAATTATCACAATCGGGAGATGGATGAGTTTATTTAATTCACGGGCAACCTTAACCGGGTTGTCCGTAACTTCAAGAATAAGATCGATGCTGAATTCCGAGGTAAATTGACATTCGATCTCAAGAAATAAAATTCAGGTATAGCAGGAGATTGATAGCATCGTAAACCGAGGATACAGAAATCTCCGGTAAATCAATGCCTATTGTAAAGGAGTTTTGCTCCTTTACGAATCATTCGAAGATTGGCGAGACCGCCGATCTATTATAGATATCATTCAAAGTGGAGTTATGGGGTGCTTCAGAATTGAAAGAAGATGAATAGTTAAGGACACAAATGAATTTCGGAACCGAGGGGAACGTTCCAAAATTCAAAGGAATTGAGTCAAAAGGAAGAGATTGAAACTCGAATGAGAGTGATTCTGTAAATACATTTACCCTATATGTTAAGTTTTGCCTAGAGCTACCAAAGCTCTGATACCAACTGTAACGACCCGATATTTTGGACCATTCGCATCCATTTATAAGTGTATAGGTAGACACTCATGCCGGAATTGAATTGCTCAAAATACCGCGTTGTTAATTTAAATTTGGCAAAACTGAACATATACAGTAAATAAATGTAATCACAGATCACAGACACAGAGTAATAAATGCAGCGGAAATAAAAGAGATTGTAGTTCATGAAGCTAATATATAAACGTATAAGTTACATCAGAGTTAAACTAGATACAACGGAAGAGTAATACGATACATCAGATACAAATCAGAATACATCACTGGAATCATCGAATACTGAAAACAGAATAGATGGCTGAATCTTCAAGCAAAGCTCCAACTTCAAAGGTGAGTCTCGAATACTGGTACACTCAGTCTGACCCGAGCGTAAAGCAAAAACACAAGACACTCGAGTCAGGATTAACATTCTTATATTAATAAATCCAACTCAAGTGAAATAGCAATTGAAATACTAGTAACTCAAAGGATGTTGGAATACCCATCCTTTAAGGACCCGTTAAACTATCTACTATGTAGTAGTGTACGATAAGTAGATAATGTCTATCAGTAATATAAAGATATCAAAATAGTGTTAAGGCGTTACCATTATTCCCCTTAACACATTTTTATTCCCAAGAGCATATACAAGACCGTAGTTTCCCCAGATCCGGAAGTCACCAGAGGGCAATCCATATACTAAAGGTACAAACCAAAATCGTAGTGGTCGCGTATAAAGGAATACAAGTATGACAAGGCACATGAGGCAATACCCAAGGTAGTGAAACTACCGTTTGCCTGATCCGGACGGGTGAGAACGCATCGCCGCAGCGACCGCAACACCGCGAAACAACACTCCCAAAATCAAGGGTGCACCAATCGACAACAAGTAATGAGTAATTCGAAGAAGTGTGTTCGCTTGAGGTAGTTGACCTCCATTTGGCCCGGCACGGCTCCTGTTTTAGTCATTTCCAATTTGACACAAGTGTCAAGGCTATCCATCATCGTTCTCTTTCTTCAGTCAACACGTACATCATTCCAACCACTTCATTCTGGATCACACTCCGTGTATAGTTATTAAAGTGGTTTTCGGTTTAGATAGAGAGTATATCCATAACCGATTCCGGTCTCTTTAATAACCTTCGAAATTAATTCACCGATTGGTCGTCTATTTATTTCAAAAACCAAAACAATTTCAACTTCAATCAGAGTTTATAAATCAACATTTCGTTTGTCTTTCTAAACCAATTTCCATAATTTACGTTTCAAAACTTTCAATTTACCATTTCAAAATCTTATAATTCAATTTCAATTCAAATATTGATTCCAATTCATATATCAGTTTCATTTCAAAATAACTTAAATTAATTTAATTTAACATTCAAATCAATTTAAATTCATTTATCTATTTCATTCAATATTTGTTAAGCAAATTTGCAAATCAAAACAAATTCTATTAAATTTCCAATTCATTAAATCCATTATTTAAATTCAACTTCCTTATTTCAAAACTTACAATTTGAATTAAATTAAATTCATCAAATCAAATTCTTTAAATTTCAAGTCTTACATTAATTTCAATAAATCACATTTTATTTCTTGATAAAGAAATTCAATTTCACTTATTTACTTACTTAAATAATTTTCCAAAAACTTACTTAATAAGGAAAACTCAATTTCAATTATTTACGAAGTAAAATTCACTTATTCAAAGTTCAATTTTGCTTATTAAAGAATTCAATTCAATTTAATCATTAAATAATTCAATATTATTTAATTATTAAATAATTCAAAACTTAATTATTAAATAATTTCAAGGTTTAATAATTTCAAACTTAATTATAATTTCAAACTTGATTATTAAATCATTTCAAACTTAATTCAATGATTTCTCAAATTAAACAACATTCTTTCATCAATTACACTGTTAATATTTTGTTTCAGATTATTAAATATACACATTTAAATTTCATTAAAATTCAAATTTCAACTTCATTTCAAAACCATATTATTTATTCAAATAAAAACTTCGTTTATTCTTAAATCAAATTATTGACCAATCGGGTTTTATTTAATTCTCTATCCTAGGTCAAAGTTCAATTTTGGGTATTTATCATTTCAACCCGATTCCAATTCAATTCAAAAATCAGAGCATAACAAAAGGAACTTGCAGTGTGATAACTGGGATGGTGTCAAAGTAAATAAACAAGCAATAACAATAACCAATATCAATCCAAAAATCAAATAAATAATCCCGAAATAATCGTATTAATTCGCATTGTTGTTTGTGCGAATTAATATAATTATTTCTAGAATCTACACTATCATTTCATGTAGATTAAAGATTATTACACTAATTATTCATACGGTTCTTCACTTGTCATTCGATTTCAATTTTAACACTACATTAATTAATCCAATATACGTTCAATGGTTCAAAGTATAATTATCACTATTTTACATGTCAATTAATTTAACAATAAAAGGGGTCATATTCCACTAATCAAATTCAACATATATGTCGGTTCAAATTTTAATTATCCTACGTCAAATTTATTTGCATAATATTTATCACTTTATACATTACAGTTTTAACGTCCAATTGTAAACATCAAACAATCAATCATTTAACAACCAAACTGGATTAACATTGCATATATAACAGATAAGGGTGTCATATGTCATAGGTTAACTGATACAGGTAATAACAATGTAAATATCTAACAACAGCATATTTCAATTGTCGTTTCAATTGAAATCAAATTTAATAAATAAAAGAACGTTAATCGTGAGTGAGTGCTCACCTTTCGAGGCTAGAGATGCATGAGAAGATGGCACGGACACGCACACTGGTACGAACACTGAAATTCGAATGGCGAATCGAAGCAAAGCAGAATCGGCACGAATTCAATCATCAAAGCTGATAATAAGAATTAACGAAGTCAAATCAGAATTGGGTCGATGACGATAAATGGTATAAGTGAATTTATATATATATACTATATTAAACCCATACTATATTTGAAGACCAACCGATATATAATTTACGTATATAGCAATATACATTATATCTCTAACATGTATAGTTTACATAAACTGACGAATATGTATAAGTAGATTACACCAAAAATCAATACAAACTCATCATATTTCCGACATTTCGAAATTGATAATGTATGCATATATAAAAGTACTGAAATACAGAGGAGTTCCAACTTGCAACTGGAAAGATAAATTTTAAACATGAAAGCTAACACGTGTATACTATATGATATATATAAACAGAAACAATTGTATATACTTCTACAAATATAAACAGACAGCTGGTATATATAACCAACAAAAGATAATATTATATACTAGCATACACGCATACAGCAGGAACAGAATCGAATAGTTTAACAGCCTATACATATTACTTAATTTGTATACTTATATACAACTAAAAATTTAAAAACAAAGCACGGATCTTAGATTTCCTTATACCGTATATATATAAACCGAGAATATAAACAAATAGCTTTACTTACAGTACAAAATGTGTATAACTAAAATATCATATTAGCTACCACTGACATCATTTTACATATATAACTATTATAAAATTTACATTGAAAACCTTATTGATTTTATATAACCGATATGTAGATACTTGCATACAGCTCATGAACTTATATATATATACAACAGTGATATATACCAATATACTTCGAAGCCAACAGATCCATGTTTACCCACCTATACAAAAAAATAAACATATAAATTATTACCAGTAAGATAATATATAATATATATAAATCCTTTATAAAATAATATATGTAAAACACTTACATATACGGAAGAATTTTGGCCGAGCCTTGAGCGGGGAGAAAAGTGATGATAGATGCCGAGGCAAAGGTTTGTGGAGCATGGCTGCTCGAGCACGAGCTGGGTCGGGTCTGGGTGGATCGCATGAAGGAAAGTGGTATGGCAGCTTCGTCGGCGCTTGTTACGAGGTGGGATCGGCTGCGGAGGGAAGGAGGCGGAGGTAGGTGGGTGTTGCCTCTGGCGTGGTGGCTCGGGAATGAACGGGGAAGAGGCGGAGGAGGAGGGAGAGAAGAAGATGAGAGGTGGCGACGAGTGGATGGACGTAGTCAGGGGCTTGCGTGCCTAGGGAGATCGGGGAGAGGTGTGTTGAAATGGTATGGAGGTCATGTGGTGACTCCATGCATGCAGGCCTAAGAGGAAAATGAACGAAGGCAACATGCCTTCTTCCTATTTCATTAGGTTCTTATCTTTGTTTTTGGAAATGAAGTAACAGTGAAGGAACGGCACAAAAAAATGAGCAGGCTTTCCAAAAGAAATAAGTAGATGTGAAAAATGAACCGGCAATGCTACATTTATATTTTCTATTCAGAACAAAACCAAGATGAGAAATGCCAGCTAGAACCGAACAAGGTATCATGGAAACTGATATAATATTGAAAGTCACCCACACAAATTCAAGAAGTAATAAAGCAATTGACTGTTGGGTTTGAACGGGTTAAAATAAAAAGGCACAAGGAAACAAAAAAAAATTATAATTTTGATACCGGTACGATTAATCGTTTTGCAGACTTCGACGCGTTTCGAATTTTCAAAATGCTCAAATAAATACATTGTTGAGATCAGCACAACGGGACGATCAAAACGGTATACGGATATCAGTGGTATGATTTGAATTATAAAAATTCGAATTTTTTAATAGCGGAAAATGCAAGAAAAACACTGAAAAATAAGATCGACGGAGCCAAAGATGTCCGAATTTGGAAAAACGACAAACTGACATCTTGCTCAGAAGATGATTTAGAATTTTTCTATGTAAAAATATTTAGGTTTCGGAAACATTTTATTTTCATTGCTTTTTAACTGATTAAATTGAAGTAAATTTACGCGCGAAATAAAATTTCATATTTTCGGACGAAAATTTACCATTTGCTATGTTTAACTAGACGTATTCCAAATATTAAATTTATATTTCAAAATTTTATCATTTAAAATTTCACAAAATTTCAACTAATTACGTTATTAAAACAGTTGAAATTTACGGGTCGTTACAATAGTCAAATACAAGATCTGAATACATCACTGGAATCAACTGAATAATTGAAAGCTGGATAGATAGCTGGATCTCCAAGCGAAGCTTCAACTCCAAAGGTGAGTGTCGAATACTGTATCACTCAGTCTGACCCGAGCCTAAAGCAACACAAAACACTCGAGTCAGAATTAACATTCTTATATCAATAAATCCAACTCAAGTGAAATAACAACTGAAATACAAGTAACTCAAAGGATTTTTGGGATAACCATCCTCTAAGGATCCGTTAAACTATTTACTATGTAGTAGTGTACGCTAAGTAGATAATGCCTATCAGTAATATAAAGTATCAAAATAGCGTTAAGGCGTTACCATTATCCCCCTTAACACATTTTATATAAGCGTCATAGTCTATACAGCACTGTAAACTCCACCGTAAACTAGTGGGCTATTAGGGAGTACTCCATAGGTATAACACAAAACAAATTGTAGTGGTTGCGTATAGGGATACAAGTATGACAAGGCACATGAGGCAATACCCAAGGTAGTGAAACTACCATTTTACAGATCCGGACTGGTGAGAACGCATCGCCGCAACGATCGCAACACCGCGAAACAACACTCCCAAATCAAGGGTGCGCACCAATCAAAACAAGTAATGAATAGTTTCCGACGAAGTGTGTCCGCTAGAGGTAGCTAACCTCACTGGCCCGACACGGCTCCTGTTTAAGTCATTTCCAATTTGAAACAAGTGTCAAGGTCATCCATTATCGTTCTCTTTCTTCAAATCCAGCAACGTCATCATTCCAACCACTTCATTCTGGATCACACTTCGCGTATAATAGTTATTAAAGTGGTTTTCGGTTTAGACAGAGAGTATGTCCCTAACCAATCCGGGACTCTTCAATAACTACGTAATTATTACACCGATTGGTCATTTAATAAACTTTCAAAATAGTTTATATTTCAAAACCGAAATATCATTGCCATTTCAAAACCATATCCATACGATATTATTTCCATTTCAAAACCAAATACGATATCATTTCCATTTCAAATATATCCATCTCAAATATATCCATTTACAAAATCTTAGTACTTCAAAGTTATAACACTTTGTAAATCAAACACTTTAGAAATCATAATACTTTGGAAATCAAAATTTAGAAATCATAATGCTTTGGAATCATAACACTTTCCTTCAAACAGTTTAGATATTAATAATAGTATATAAAATAAAATAGTTTACAAAATAAAATAATTTATATAAAATAGTTATAAGTTAAAACAATTTATATTAAAATAATTAGTATATTTAAAATAGTTTATATTAAAAATAGTTATATTAAAATAGTTTATATTAAAAATAGTTTATAAAATAATATAAAATAGTTTAAATATAATTTAAAATACTTTATATAATAAAATAGTTTCCTCAAATTTCACAAATCGATTCAACTCAACTCGGATTCCAAAATTCAAATTTAATCAAATCTCAAAACATCAATTTCAATTCGATTCAGTTTCTAAACAAACAATTTCAAATTATCAATTTCAAATACATATTTGAACCACAAAATAAGCCATTTCGATTTCAATATATTTCAAAGCTTTAAATATTCAACATTTCAAAACTAAATTCGATAATTTCATATATATATCAAATTCACTTTACTATCATTTAGTTTTGAAATATTTACTTAATCATTTCAATAACATCTAAATACAACTTCAATTTACAAATTTAAATAAACAAAATATCCCATTTAAATTTATATAAATTTGAAATATTCATTTAAGTCACTTTTAATCAAATTCAAGTTATAAAATATATCTTTAAAATCTCAAATTTAATAAATTTCAAATCAAACTTATTTAAGTAAAATTCTTAAATAAATAACATTTCAAATCAATTTTAAATTTATCTTTCCAACCTGAATCAATATAAATTCTATATTTGAAAAAATATATTTTAAATAAATACTTAAACATATTATATATCAACTTTATTAAATCAACTTTAATAAATCTTTAAAATCAATATTTATTAAAAACCGTATATTCCTTTTCAAAACCATATAAATCATTTCTTTTTTTTTAATATTTATATATAGACCAACGGTGTCTGTATATAATTTTCTATCCGATGGTCAAGTGATACGGATATTTATCATTTCAATCCGCAATTTACATATATGTATACGGGTATATATCATTTCAACCCGCAATCCCAAATTCAATTCAATTGAAAATCGCTTGGGTTTATCATTTCAACCCATAATGATTTTCTCCTATTCTAAAGTCCGTTCGGGTATGTATCATTTCAACCCATAGTGATTCTATACTAACAGGGAACTTGCAGAGTGATAACAAATATGATAATAATATAACAGGCATATATCATCAATATAAATAACAGATAATGGTGTCAGATTTCATAGGTGAACTGATACAGGTAATAGCATATATATAACAGTGTAAATAACTAACATTAGCATATTTCAATTGGCAGATAATGGTATCAGATGTCACAGGTGAACTGATACAGGTAATAGCATATATATAACAGCGTAAATAACTAACATCAGCATATTTCAATTGTCGTTTCAATTGAAATCAAATTTAATAAATAAAAGAACATTAATCGTGAGTGATTTCTCACCTTTCGAGGTTAGAGGACAGACAATGAAGTTGAGTTACGAAATGCAAGCACGAAATCCCAGAGCAAAACTAGACCGGCACGAATTGACGACAAAACTGATAGATAAGAATCGATGAGAACAAGATAATCAGTTTTGATATAAACTGAAAATATACATCAATATTATATATATATATATATTTATTTATTTTTTTCCAAAATTTTGAACTAGACAATACTAAAATAGTATAAAATTTCAAATACCAAGTCACAATATATATATTACATTTTAAAGTCCAATATCCTTGCTTTATTCCAATACATAGAAACCATCACTTTAATCTATACATATATCTGTACATAATATATGTAAACAAATGGTTACCTATATATATAAATGTAACGTACGTTATTAATAAACAAAATAGATAAAGACCGTAATCATTCATATTTCAATACCGATTTATATAGGCATATACTATATTAAAAATCAACCTCAACAGATAATACTGTAACTATTATAAATAAACAACATCTTATAAATAATCTATATAAATTCACATACATGAAACCAAACAGATTTATATATAAACTAATGTATATATAATAACTGGAACTTATACGCCACAAACAAATAATATTCATAACATATAAATTAAAATAAAATCATATATACAAAGTGATAAAATATATAACCTCCTATATATAGAACTTACCTATAAACTAACATAGACCATAAAAAAATCAACTATAACTTAATATGGTACACGCGTAAACTCAAATATTATAAACTGACGCATTCACTGTCATATTAGAAAAATCCATATAAACAACATAAAAGAAAGAAAAATTCATATATGACATACGAAACTTTATATACAAAATATCTATTTTTATTTAACTAATGCATATACTTCTTAAATATAACTTTTATAACTATAATATATATACTTACAGCAAGTTATTTACAAAAGTATAAACTAACACAAATGAACCTCCGAGATATATATACTTGTATATATATAAACAATTGTATAAACACACATATTTTTTCGTAAATTATTTATAAATCTATAACAATAAATTCAATACGAGTATACTTTGTAGATATAAATATTAAGCTGACATATATATAACAAAGAATTACCGGCACAGGGAGAAGTGGCAAAAGAAATCAAGAGTCGGGATTGTTTTGAAGCAGCCATGGGTATACGGCGGGACATGGTATAGACTGCTGGAAGCAAGAAGTGGTGAACGCGTAGGTTGAGAGCCTAGCTTGGTCAGGTGGGGTACAGCGTGGTTCAGTCTGGTCGTACGGAGGCGGAGAGGGAGGAAACGGTGGCGGCTGTTGGTGTTGAACGTGGTGGATGAGCCGACATGGCGGGTTGTTTCAGATGGCAAGTCGGAGCAGGTGGTTGATGGGTCGAAGTTAGAGGCGGCAGTTGGAGTTTTTATGTGGCGTTGGCTGTTGTGGCAAGAGGGTGGACATAAGTGGTGGAGGCTTGATGAATAAAGATGGGGAGATGATAGTTAGCTGGCTTATCACAAAGGAACGGAAGTAGCAGGTACTTTATTTCTTATTGATACTAAACTTACAATAAATGTTTTCAAAAATCAACCGTCAGAGGAAAAGAAAATAAATGAGAGCAGTGAACCGAGGTAAATAAATTTAAACATAGGGAATAGATAAAGTCAGTGGATATAAATTCCAACGAATGGATAAAGCTGAATACATTAATTGTAGATAGCTATTGGTTTGCACGGTAGGAAATGAGAAGATAGGAAACCAAAAGACTCGATTGCGATACCGATACGATAGTCATTTCGCAGATTGCACCGCACAACGAACTTACATAAATGGGTATACTGTGAAGATCAGCACGACAAGACGATCAAAACGGTATATAGATATCAGTGGTACGATCGAATTATAAAAATTTGAATTTTCTACTAGCGGAAAATGCAGCAAAAACGCATAAAAATAAGATCGACGGAGCTAAAGAAGTCCGAATTTGGAAAAATAAAAAATGACGTCTTAGTCAGAAGATGAATAAGAATTTTTCTATGTAAAAATATTCAGGTTTGGAAAACATTTTATTATCATCAATTTTAACTGATATAGATTGGAATAAAATTACACTAGAAAATAAACTTTCAAATTATCTGATGAAAATTTACCAGTTGCTATGATTAATTAGACGCATTTCAAATATCAAATTTTTATTTCAAAATTTTATCGTTTAAAATTTCACAAAATTTCAACTAATTACATTATTAAAACATTTCAAATTTACGGGTCGTTACAATAAGATAACATTTTCAAGAAAGATGTCAAAGTATACTATTTTATAAAATTGCATGACATCAATCAAATGAGGAACCGATTTAAATGGTTTAATAAAATGAGCATTATGAAACACTCGTATTTGTTTTACCCGTTAATTCTTGGACTCGTTAGCTTGAACATTTATTTACACATTAGTGAAATTTACTAATTTTTAGTAAATATTTAAGTGTCGTCAAGTGGTTATAGGACATTAGTCGACACTCTTATGATTACTAATTGAAAGTGGTAACACTTATCTATTTTTCGAGTTTTCATACTCGATCATGGGTTAATCCGTTTAGGCGGTGCTGTGCACGTAAATGTGCATATTTTTACCACCATATTTAATCTAATTAAATTAAATAAATGATCATATAGGGTATTTTAATATGTTTAAACCAAAATTCAAATTATTTTCAAATCATCATATATTCATCTTCATATAAAGGCAAAATGGTCATTTTTGTGCATATATTAATTTATAAAAATTTACTTGGAAATTTCTATACCATTTTGTAGGAATTTGGCTACAAATGGAAGAGGGTTTAATGGAAAATATGCATGCACAAAAGAATACAAAGGAATGAAGACGAAAATAATTCAAACTCATGATCATTGAGGAACCCACCTACCCACCTGCCTTAATGTACAAATTAGAAGTTAATCACATGCTAATGGCTATTAGAGTTTCATGCACACATAATGGATGATTATCTCATGCTAATAATTACTTGGCCACCACACTTCCTAGAGGGGTAGTTCCCAAAAAATGAATTAGGGTTACCTAACATGTATAAATACCCCTTATGCTTCATGTACATTCCTCTCTTCTCTTAGGCTCTCTTCCTCTTAGCCTCTTAGTTTAGGATCAAAAATAAATCAAAGTTCTTCATTCTTTTCATGGTTACCTAGCCATTTCTTTTATGTAATTTTTTGTATGCAATTTAATACATGCTCTTTTCTTTTACATTCTTTTTCCATTCATGTTAGTAGTGTAGATTTATCTTTCATGCAAGTATATTAGTGTTTATTTCTTGTTAATTAGTTCTCTTTTTCATTAGCTATCGTTTTCCTCTTCTTTTTGTTCATTTTGCAATCTACATCTATTGATTTGATAACAAATATGAGAGGCTAAAACCCTTAAATTTAGAGGTAATGAAGCTCTCTAGTATGTAGATTCAACATTTTGATGTTTATGTTCCCTTTTTGTGCTTAATGGAAACATTTGAAGTGGTTTAATTTGTTGTTGTAGCTTTGAATTTGATAGCCTATATTAATGACACCAAATAGGCTATGATTAAACAAACAACAAACACAAATTACCTCTTCATCTACATATGATGTTGGTAATGAAGTGAATGTTTAAATCAAAATTTGGTGGTCTATATTTCTAATCAATAGTTAATATGCCGTACTTAAAATAGATTTTTCTTTCAACTTTGTTGTTATATTTCATAAGAGTTAAAAGTGTATTAGTGGTTGTGTTATAGTTTGATGGTTTATGTTGAGCTAATTAATAGCACAAATATGCCATACTTATTAAAAGCACATCAACTAATTTCACTAATGACAAAAGGAGAGATCATAACTTATTTTGTAGATTTATGTGATCTAGAGAGTGGAAATTACCTCTAAATTGCCTTTAAACTCTCATATTTTTATCAATCTTCTTTTGTTAGTTTTCTCATTTTCTAGCTTAACACTCTCTAAATCTTTTGTTAATTTGATTGAATTGGAATTTTAAATCTAACAATTCCCCGCGGATCGACCCGTACTCGCCACATACTAAAATTGCACGCCGTGTGCTTGCGGTTATTTTTATTATAAATTTGTTCGATGGATTTCTAAACCGATAGAATACCCGTCGATGAAAAGGCAGATTAAATGGGATTTCAGGCCTATCTTGTAATACTTGTTTTCAAGCGAGTTATAATTTGCGAAGTGCAACCTCTTTTGTTGGCATGCGAAGTGTGTGTCTTTTGTATTGAATTGCAAAATGCCTGACTATTGCTTGCATATATGGTTGTGATTTTCTCTGGTCTTCTTATAGTGGTTGCTTTGACTTTGATGAATGTGGTAAATAAGCATAAACTTAACTATAAACTGTGAATCATTAAATAAAGTATTGTTATATTAGTGAATTACAATTTATGGATATTTATCATTGATATTTATGCAAGTTTGTTATTATCAGTATCTTACCTTTTGTGATAATTAGAGATAGTCTGGCCTGGTTGTAAATTTAATGCTCAGGTTAGACCGAGACTTGACGGGTACAAGGACTCAGTGGCCTTGGATGTGAGCTAGCTTAAGGAGTTTTATTCAATGTTGTTCATATTTTAGATGCACCATTTAGGTCTTGTGTATATGGTTGTTCTATGCTTATACATGTTGCAGACTTTTGTAGTCATGTATATTGAGATATGTCAATGTTCATATATGCATATGTATATTAATGCGAGTTTAGCATTTTCTTTTGTAGAGTCATGCTTTTGAGAGATATTGATGTATATTATCTCCGTTGCGACGTTTGATTCTGTGTTGTATATTATGTTACGTATTGTTCTGAATTATATTAAACCTCTATATTATTGTTTTACGCCTAGATCAAATATGTCGAATTACCACTTGTAGAAAAGAAAGAAAAATATAGTCACATTATTTGATGTATTCGATACTCGCTTAAAACAATTTTGCAGATGCTCCTTATTACCCATTGATACCCTTTGTTAACGTGGGTCTCGGGGTGGGGCTTTACAATTGGTATCAAAGCAGAGGTTCAGAAAAATATAGAATATTAGAAACATGAATCTTAGTCTAGACTGACTTAGAGTCCCTTCCCTTGGGTGTGCTAGGTAGAGTTTAGGATTTCTTTCCTATTTTAGAATAGAAGTATATATGATTATTGGGAATAATCATTGGGACATATTTGTGAAAATTTTGAATTACTTTATAAACTATTTTTATAAGATGATTTTAAAATTTGAGTGTTGTGTAGTAGAGTCCTGATCCATTATTGACCAGAGTTGCGCAGTTGAGCTGATAGACTGTTTCTGCCAAGCACAATAATTAATTAATTAATTATGTTTGATTGCATGATGTATGGATGGATGTATGGACATGTTTTTAATTTTATATTAATATATTTTCAATTATATTAAAATATTTAGATTGATAAATAAATATTTGGAAATTAGTTTTGTGTTAAATTTTCCATTGAGTTCGTTAAGAATTCTGATCAATGCGCTTGATCAAAGTTATTGATAGGAATTTTTAAACATTTCGACGAGATAGTCAAATACAGTGCTTTGGGTTTCAATACTTTATAAATGTTTTACAAGAGTTATAAACAATATTTAAAAAGAAGATAAAGTTTTAACTGGGTTAAATATTCTTTTGAAATAGGATAATTGTTTTGGAAAATATATTTATGCGCATATGTAACAAATTTTGGAAATAAAAAGATAATTTGGGAAAAGTGTTAATGTGTTAACTTTAAAAGAAAGTATTTAGAAGATAAATAATATTTTCAAAAGAAATATTGTGAGCTATATGTTTATTTTTGAAAAAGATATATTACATAGAGTTTTAATAATATTAGAACATATTTGCGGAAAGACATTTTTGAAAGAGTAAATTAAGAAGAGAAAATTATCTTCATGAAATATATATGTTTAATGAATTTTAATGGTGTAGAAAATTTTATTGAAAACTATAAAAACGTTTTAAATGTATTAATTTTGATGATGGTTGCGTCCATCGAGCATTAGCAATAAAAAGATCATTAACGAGGCAATGTTGATTTCACAATCAACATCGCAATCATCAGATAAAGCGATTTGTTATAAATAAAATGGCAAGGCAACGTCTTGATATTATTTTTGATATATATGAAATTGTGGGTATTTCATTTTATTATGTGCTAAGATGAAATTTTATGTGATGTTTGTGCTTTGTTGTGTATATCATTGTATGGCTTATATGGATGAATTTTTTTGACTCCAAATCTATAAGATGTTAAAACAAAGGATATAAGTAATTGTGTAAATAATCTTGGAATTTCAAAGTAACAGAATTAATTGGAAAAGAAGATTAAATTATATATTTTAACGATTGGAATTTAAAAAGATGGTTTTTTAATCGAATTTGGTGTAAATAATACCATAAGAAGTTAATATATTATTTGGAGAATACAAAGTTAGAGAAGTATTTTGAAGAAGAAATTCCAAAATCAAATCATTTAAATTTTGAAAGGAAGTTTGGAGTTTTATTGAAAAAACAAATTTGATTATAAATAAATAGTTAAATTTGTGGAAACTCTAGTTTTTAGAAAATTTAGTATATTACAAAATTCAAGAAGCTTTATAAACTATGTAATGAGGCACATAAGTTCTTTTACAAAGCGAAGAAAGAGATTTGTGAAATGAGTTTTGAACTTTTAGTATAAGGAACTACTTACACTAAATTAAAATTTTATTTTTATAACTATGGAAGGAAGTCTTCAAAGTGTAATTAAAGTAAAATTTAAGAAGATTAACATTTTGGTGAAGGAAGGAAAGTTCTTTTGATTAGATTATTATATGAGACTTCTTATTAGTAGTTAGATTTTTAGTTTAAAAACCTAAAATGAAGAAATTTGAATTTAATGGAATTAAAGGTGAGCAATGGTTGAATATTGATGATTTCATGTTAGGAAAAAAAATTCTTTGAGATGATTTTTGATTACAAATGGTTACTTCTATGAAATAAGAACTATGATTAAACGATTTGGTAATCCCATGTGGTTATGGAAATTCGGGATGACCTTATGGTTAATTATACGACTTGTTTTCTAATATTTGAGTAAGTGGACCTTACTGACTTATAGTAAATATCCAAGTAAACCCGAGTGGTTATAGGCCACATGAGCTGTAACATCCAACTTCCGGAGGCCTAAAACTAACTACTATGGATGCTGCAGTCATCCATAGGTTTTATTTTTGAGTTACCGAAATTGGAATCTTGAAACTATTGGCAATACAGAAACACAAGAATATGAAAAAATTTAAACTTTAACAAAATAGAATTTCTCATTTCTTATTAATAATATTCAGATTTGGTTACATAATCCCAGACGTTAACCACGTTCAGATCACATATACATTTAAAAAATACGATAAGAGCGACATATGAAGATGTCCCCTTATGATAATCAGAGAACTAATAATACAAACTTTACAGTTCTTAGTACATCACAGCGGAAAACACAAAATAACTCCAATATAGCTAACACTACCTCCTGCACGTCTCCGGAAGCTTATTCGTCCAAAAACCTGAAAGTCTCCCACTCTCATACTACTTAAATTAATTTTTGAGTACCCGAGAGTTTATGAAGAAACACAAACTTCGAGTCAAACAATAAGTCTGTTATGAATAATCCCATATCATCTCTTATCATAAATAGATATCAAGTGAGACCACGCTGCTCGGCGGAATGGGTTGTCCCCTCACTAGTATCCAAAACAAAATATGCAAATCATTTACTATGCTCCTACATCCAAAATGATTAGTCTTAACATAATATGAAATAAAGCCATAAATCATATATATTGGATATCCCATCCACCCATTCATTAGATATCCCATCTAAAATCAATTTATAGGAGTTCCCCTCTAAAACCTTTAAAACGACTATCCGTCATAATTTAATAAGACTATCCATCCCAAATCCATTTAAAATAAATGCAGATTATCCATCGTACATTGTTTTATAGAAGTTGGTGTGGGCTATCCACCGCACACTCCATAGTTTTCCTACGATGACTATGAACCCTTGGGGCCAAATCCCGAGGCTAACCACCTCTGATAAAAAATTCTTTACTTTATAAATTTGATATGGGCTATCCACCGCACATTCCATGATTTTCCTAGTTTAACCAAGAACCCATCACTTGGAAAATTTAAAACATCATGATCCCCATGATTATTTATAAAAATTCATCATCCCCATGATTACTTATTTTCTCTAGGTATACCACATATTTAACCTATTCTCATTGGTAGCTCCAATTAGGTTAAATTAAATAAAAACACATTGATAACCCTAATGTATATTTTCGAAAGCATATTTTCGTTGGTAGCCCCAAACTATGTATCCAAAACATTAAACCCAACCCGGTGTCCCCAAGGTTTAATAACATCCAATTTATATAAGGATTCCCCTTACATATTGTAACAACCCGAGTTTTTCTAACATGAAAAACCGGACCATTTGGTTAAGAAGAAGAGGTAGAAGAAGAAGAAAAATAGAAAACAACAACAGAATCTCACATACGCAGCGGAATAAAATAAAATATATATCAACAGATCTTTACACAAATCAAACTGTATCTGTATATATATATATACATCCAAATACATCATCAGAGTACATCACATCAATATCATACAACTGAATACACAGCGGAAAAATAATAGCAAGTACGAGAGTACGTATCGTCATCCAGCTCGTCTCCTGAGCTCCACATCATCATATCCTGTAACCTATAATACTCGGTCTGACCCGAGCATCATATAAAACAATACCCGAGTCAGTCTGGAAAACCAGCGTGAGAAAATCACACTCAAATTGATTATTAAAGTTTCAAATCTTTTGAAAACAAAAGCATCTCGTAAGACCACGCCACAAATAAACATGTCGGGTTTTTACCTTACGATAGCTAAAACACTTTATATCAAACTCCTCTGATATTATAATAGTGTCTACAGAAAGTAAAATAGAATCTAGCTGAAATGCTTGCATCTCACATTTCAACAATAGTTGGGCACAATCAAAACCGTACAAGGCACGTAGGAAGAATGGATTTCCAACGAATGACTAGGCACTGGGGTACCACCTATCACAGTACGTGGCCTAGATCACCGTACCGAGGAGTACGCCCGCTCCCCTGCAACACAAGGCCGGAATCATCCCTTACTGGATGCTCCCGAATAAAATCACCCCACGGTTGGGATCAGCAACCGCACCACTAAGCCGAAATAAAAAGGGACATCTAGACAGGGATGACCTTACCCTCCAGTGGGAGCTACCCACGAAGCCTTGCTGCATAACCCCTGATTTTCAGTCATTCCCGGTTGATGAGGTTCGAGGCTAAACGATACCTTTTCAGAACATATCCCTTAGAATGCCCATCGTCCGCTGACGATGTTTCGCAAGCATTCGTCCATACCAGTCCGTCCCGGGTTTGAACGGAACCGAAGGCACTATTCCTACTACATCCATTTTGGAAATATCCTCAGGATTAGTAGCGACTAGCCCTTGCACTTCACAGCTCCATCTTCGACTCCGAAATCGTTACACGAAACGTACAAACCGGATCGAAGTGGTATTCGAGTCTCCAGACCTAGAATCCCGGTATACGGAAACTCGATCCCGGTCTCTTCGAAACGATCAGCGCATTGGCCAATATTGATAGTCGGTTATTTAACTATCAATTAACATCCACAAACAACCATCACACGATAAATAATTTCCCACATTATTTATTTGCCCAAATATCTTTCCAAGATATATTTCCAAATTTTCAAACTCCTTTTGAAAACAATTTCAAACAATTTCCGCTTACGGAATACATTTCCAAATATTTATTTCTCTGAAACACCAAGTATAAAACACTTTTAGATTTTAAAATAATTTTAAAAACACTTTATTTTAAAATATATTTTATAACATTGAAATCAAACTACTTTAATACTATATTAAAAATATATACTTTAAAATAAACCACTTTATAAATATAAACTAAATTTCTTCTTTTAAACATAATAGCAAATCACTTTTATATAATTACTACAATAATATATTTTTGAAAATACTTACTTTGGAAATTAATCTTTAGAAATAATCAATTTTCTAAAACATGCTTTTTAAATCATACTTAAAACTTTTAACTTATATTTAAATTGCTTTGAAAACGTACTTGGCTATCCAGAGAAATACACTTCTCATTTCCATCTTTTAAAAATAAATCAACATTTATTTTTAAACCAAACCATATCTTTTTAATAATTTCCCACCTTGAATTTATATTCAAATATCCACTGATA
Source organism: Allium fistulosum (assembly GCA_030737815.1). Lineage (NCBI taxonomy): Eukaryota > Viridiplantae > Streptophyta > Magnoliopsida > Asparagales > Amaryllidaceae > Allium > Allium fistulosum. The sequence goes on along the minus strand of CM060907.1, from coordinate 894,179,027 downwards.
TTTTATTTTACTTTATAAACCCAGTTTATATTTCCAAAATCTCACTTCTCTTTTAAAATTCCAATTTTAAACAACTAAATCAATTTCCAATTGATTTTCCAATTTACTTTACTTTACTTTGAAATAAATTTCCTTTACTACTTCATTTATTTCAAAATACATTAACTTTTAGATTTATTCCTTTATTTGAGTTAAAACCCTTTTTAACTGAAAATACCAATTTTAAACTTCCAAAATTCCTTCTTTAGCCTTTAATTAAATTTAATCCTTACATTCAAAATAAATCCTTTATTCTTTAAATTTAATATCACTTTAGTTTAAAGTTAATATTTCCCTTGTTATTTCGAAATTCCCTTATTCCAATTCACTTGAATTATTTACTTAAAATTTACTCTTTTATTTCTTTCAAAATCCAATTCAATATATTTTGATAACTCCTTTTATTGAAATATTCAATCCAACCATATCATCCAATATCTCAATCATAAATAAAATCATCACAGGATATCAATATTCATAGAACAGAATATCAAATAATCTAAATAATTTTGAGGAATCCAGTTGGATCCCTCCAACCTGTTTCCCTGCATCCACAGACGTTAGCACAATACCAATTCCACTTCAAAGTGGAATATCGCGGTATATGGGATTTATATAAATCATCCGCTATTATGCGGCGCATAGGGTCTCATCCGCTATATAAATGCGGGAATATCAACAACTCAAATATATACATATGCCAATATGTATATATTGCTATATACTACTATATATATAATATAGCATATTCAATCAATGCAATCATCCAATTAATTATTTAAAGTTAACCATTTAAATTTAAAATAAAATTCAACTGAGTGAGATTAACTCACCTTGAATTTACGTTTGCAGTCCACTTCATTATTGCCTTGGTTTTCCGATTTTTGTCCTTGAATAAACAATTTATACAATTTATTAATATTTGAATTAAATCGAACAATAAATTACCATTTAACAAACTTAATTTTACTAATAATTTAATTTAACTAACAGATTAAATTTTTAAAGCAATCTTCTTTTAATAAATATATTTTTAATGACAAAATCATTAAATAAGCTTGTTAACAAATTAATCTCCATTATGATAAAATTAAGCTTAATAAATATAGGTATATATGTGTATTTTATTTTATTCTTATTAAAACAACCTATATACATCTTTTAAAATCTTTAGTAACTAAAATAGTTTATTCCACTATTGAATTTATAAAGAAGATTATCAGTATATATTTTATAAAAATAATCAGTTGGTCACAGGGGTGCATCTCCTTAATCCATATATAAACACATGTATATATATTTATTTAAATTGAATGCAGAGCAGAACTGATTATAACTTACTGCAAATTTTCCAAGCTTTAGTTTCTTTCAATTTAAAATATGAATTCAAGTTTTAAAAACAGAAAAAGAGGCTCACCAAACGAACCGGCCCAAGACCCTATTCCTTCTCTTCCCTTCCAATTGTCTGTTCCTCCCCGAACTTCGTGCATGCCAGATCCTGATATGGCATCCGCCTCACCGAAATCAACTCCAACCTGCCAAGCCCTACTCTTACGAAACTCTCGACCACGCGCGATGCCGATGCAGCCTCATGCCCTAGCTCGATCGAACTTCTCGATCTCGAGCTCGAACTAGCAGTAGAAGAAACAAGTCGCGACCCCCAAATCCTCGATCTCGACCTAGAAATCTATAGCCTCCACGAAGTCGCCCCACTTGATCGACTCGATTTTGCGTATGCTCCTCGAAAGGAGATCGCGAACTGTTCCCTGAAATTAGCGATCGAAACCATAGAATTTAGAGGGATAGAGGCTCGCGTTCACTCCTTTTTCTGGGAATCGATCTCGTCTCCATCATCTTTCGACTGGACTAAAAGGAGGAGGATGAGGTGAGATGAAGTTTTAAAGAGGAAAACTATGGTTTGCTCGGCCATTTTAATTTGTGAACGATAAAATTTATGTGAGGATCGATTCCAGGCTTCGGCCATTATTTTTATTTTGATGATTTTAGAACGAGATAAATTTTCTTCTGTTATCTGGCTTAGGAACGAAGAAATAAAGAGATAAGGTCGGGTATCAAATGTGTTGTCTTTCTTATTTAATTCTGAGGTGATTTGATACTTATCCAAAAATAATATATATAATAACCAAAATATCTCGTGGTCTAAAATTCTAAACCCCGAACTCCAATTTAAATGCAACGACCGGCGTTCCTAACGTTATCGTTATTCTGAACACGCTGGGACAGGTTTCGAGGTCTAGTTCGATCGTATGGAGAAGATATCTTTTTTTTGGACCCAGTTATTATATTGAATTCAATATAGATTTCAGCGCGTTTACATTCCATACGATCACACGACAATTCCAAATACTACGAAAATTGAAATCCAATAATAATACAATATTACGGATCCAATGGAACTGGTTTCGTCGCATTCCGAGACTGTGCCTCGGACGGCTATTTTTAAATTCAATTTCAACGATATTTTTTTTTAAAACTGAACAAAACTCTTTAAAATTCCATTTTAAAAGTTCTATCATCTTCAGCATTAACAATATAAATTTTCTGAACCTTTGAACTATTTTTAACAGGTTTTAAAATCAAGATTCAATATTTTACCCAATCCCGATAATTAAATTTAATAATTAATTATCCAAAGAAATACTGTATATTTGAAATTAAAGTTAAAATTTAACCTTCGGATATTTAAAATAAATTAAATATTCACATTTCAAATATACAAAAATTCCGGGTCGTCACATTCCTCCCCCCTTAAAAGAATTTCGTCCCCGAAATTACCAGTTAAGAAGAATGTCCCATATCCCGTTAGCTATTTCCCAAGTTAGCTATTTCCCAAATTCAACAGTTTTAACAATACCCAAACAACCTTTTATTAATGATACACTAATCATCCTTTAACTTCCCAAACTTATTCATAAGTCCCAAACCATATCACTTACTTAACAATTCAAATTTTAATTTGAATTCAAATTTTAACTTATCAAAATTTCTCAAAATTTTTCTAACTCCCTAAATTTCCGAAAAATTTCGCCAGCGTCTCCTTTGCGCGGCTAGCTCGGTACTACTACAAAATGGCTCTACGGCCTCCCAATCTCAAAAAGAAAACAAAAGGCCAAGTGGCTGGATCCAAAACCCAATCAAATTTCATATAGAAATCCAAATACATACCTTTTTGTCGGGCCATTAAATTTTATCTTCTAAATCAAAATTCCCAATTTATTTTCACTTATTTGGATTTCATTCGTAATTCAAACCATCATTATTTTAATCCAATTCCATTAACTCCCAATTCAATTTCATTAACTAATTTATTATCTAATTAGTTCCTCCACTGGTTAAAATTAAATACTTGCCTTCTAATTCCAAATATCACTTCACTTGATTTTCTTAAGTTCAATATATTTTATAATTCAAGTTTGAATTTATTTAAAAATTAAGATTACTCATCTTATCGTTTCCATTTGATAATTACAATTTCAAATTATAACTCTTAATGGTTCAAAGAAATGAATTCCCATTTATGACTTACAATTTCATTTCTATTCATAAGTTTAACTTACTTGCTTAAGATCTAGGACTATTCATTTAAGTCCATTTCCATCTTACAATCAAATCTCAAATTATTACACTTAAGAACTTAAGAATATGAATTTCTTTACACAATTATAAGCATTTTACATTACCTTTATATCCAATTCAATTCAACTTCAACTTATTTACATTTAATTCAATTCCAATTCTCAATTTTTATTTAACTCATCTTAAGTTAAATTCAAATATATTTTATTCACCTTCATATACTCGAATTAAATTTTAATTCTAGGATATAATTTTATACAAGTTTTACAATTCATTCACCTTCAAGTTCTCTAACTCTTTTATCTACCAGCTTATATTACTCATTGAGTTAATTTCATCTCATAATTATAATCCCAGAATTTAACTTTCATTCCTTTCTTATTTCAATCAACTTCATTCTATACTTTATATTGTTGATTCATTTAAATTTCCACATTTAAATTTTAAATAGAATTTCCAGAATCCAATTGCCCGGTTTTATTTCAAAATCATTTTGAATCCATAAATAATTCGTACATATCTGGTATATCACCTCAAATCCCAATTTCCAAAACAATCTGCTTTTACCAAACAATTTTCCCTTTTTAATTTCAAAACCAACCCAGTTCACAATCATTTCCAATTTAAAACAGTTTGGTAGCAATTTCTCTTTGGAAACTCGAAAATAGACATCGATGATGCTGCAGTCATCACCGAAATTATTTTCCAGCGACCAAAAGAGAATTTAATGCTTTTATCACTTTAAAACATTTCAAACATTTTTTTTTTAAAATCCCAAATTCCACCAGATTTCAATTCAATTTCATTAATAGTCACGAAATAATATCACCATTATCTCCCCAAAACCTTTGAAACTATTTTTAAATCCAAAGTAATTTAAATCTTTCCCAAAACTTCAAATTCAAAATCTATTCAACTTTATATCCAAACATTACTCTGGAATTCTATCACATTTTATTCCAAGTTATAAGTCACTTTTACCATTTACATTTACAAATTTCATTTGTTTATGAATTAATCTCATTTGATTATAAATCACATTTGTAATTCACATTTGTATATAAAGTTTATCTCAATTTATAAATTTCATTTATAGTCTATATTTCAAATTCCATTTTGATATATAAATTTATTCTTCAACTTGGGTTATAAGTTTTCAATTTCTACTCAATAATGAGACTAACTCATTATTGTCATTTTCTAACAACCAAGTATCCAAATATATAACTATAATAATTTTCGAATAATTATTTCTTTTATATACAAAATAATTTGGGCAAAATTATTTCATTCACCCTATTTAAAACAATATTGTGTCGAACTGTTCTATTCAAGTGTTTAGAAACCCCTTCGATACAGTTGTACAGACTGTGCCGACGAAGGTTCATATGCCACTCAATAAATCAACCAACACAATATAAAACCATTTTATATTCACTAACAAATACGCGCTCATATCTATTAGTACTCTCAAAATTTCCACCAGAGCCAAGGTTATCGCTAGCCTAAGCTCTGATACCACTGTAACAACCCGAGTTTTTCTAACACGAAAAACCGGACCATTTGGTTAAGAAGAAGAGGTAGAAGAAGAAGAAAAATAGAAAACAACAACAGAATCTCACATACGCAGCGGAATAAAATAAAATATATATCAACAGATCTTTACACAAATCAAACTGTATCTGTATATATATATATACATCCAAATACATCATCAGAGTACATCACATCAATATCATACAACTGAATACACAGCGGAAAAATAATAGCAAGTACGAGAGTACGTATCGTCATCCAGCTCGTCTCCTGAGCTCCACATCATCATATCCTGTAACCTATAATACTCGGTCTGACCCGAGCATCATATAAAACAATACCCGAGTCAGTCTGGAAAACCAGCGTGAGAAAATCACACTCAAATTGATTATTAAAGTTTCAAATCTTTTGAAAACAAAAGCATCTCGTAAGACCACGCCACAAATAAACATGTCGGGTTTTTACCTTACGATAGCTAAAACACTTTATATCAAACTCCTCTGATATTATAATAGTGTCTACAGAAAGTAAAATAGAATCTAGCTGAAATGCTTGCATCTCACATTTCAACAATAGTTGGGCACAATCAAAACCGTACAAGGCACGTAGGAAGAATGGATTTCCAACGAATGACTAGGCACTGGGGTACCACCTATCACAGTACGTGGCCTAGATCACCGTACCGAGGAGTACGCCCGCTCCCCTGCAACACAAGGCCGGAATCATCCCTTACTGGATGCTCCCGAATAAAATCACCCCACGGTTGGGATCAGCAACCGCACCACTAAGCCGAAATAAAAAGGGACATCTAGACAGGGATGACCTTACCCTCCAGTGGGAGCTACCCACGAAGCCTTGCTGCATAACCCCTGATTTTCAGTCATTCCCGGTTGATGAGGTTCGAGGCTAAACGATACCTTTTCAGAACATATCCCTTAGAATGCCCATCGTCCGCTGACGATGTTTCGCAAGCATTCGTCCATACCAGTCCGTCCCGGGTTTGAACGGAACCGAAGGCACTATTCCTACTACATCCATTTTGGAAATATCCTCAGGATTAGTAGCGACTAGCCCTTGCACTTCACAGCTCCATCTTCGACTCCGAAATCGTTACACGAAACGTACAAACCGGATCGAAGTGGTATTCGAGTCTCCAGACCTAGAATCCCGGTATACGGAAACTCGATCCCGGTCTCTTCGAAACGATCAGCGCATTGGCCAATATTGATAGTCGGTTATTTAACTATCAATTAACATCCACAAACAACCATCACACGATAAATAATTTCCCACATTATTTATTTGCCCAAATATCTTTCCAAGATATATTTCCAAATTTTCAAACTCCTTTTGAAAACAATTTCAAACAATTTCCGCTTACGGAATACATTTCCAAATATTTATTTCTCTGAAACACCAAGTATAAAACACTTTTAGATTTTAAAATAATTTTAAAAACACTTTATTTTAAAATATATTTTATAACATTGAAATCAAACTACTTTAATACTATATTAAAAATATATACTTTAAAATAAACCACTTTATAAATATAAACTAAATTTCTTCTTTTAAACATAATAGCAAATCACTTTTATATAATTACTACAATAATATATTTTTGAAAATACTTACTTTGGAAATTAATCTTTAGAAATAATCAATTTTCTAAAACATGCTTTTTAAATCATACTTAAAACTTTTAACTTATATTTAAATTGCTTTGAAAACGTACTTGGCTATCCAGAGAAATACACTTCTCATTTCCATCTTTTAAAAATAAATCAACATTTATTTTTAAACCAAACCATATCTTTTTAATAATTTCCCACCTTGAATTTATATTCAAATATCCACTGATATTTTATTTTACTTTATAAACCCAGTTTATATTTCCAAAATCTCACTTCTCTTTTAAAATTCCAATTTTAAACAACTAAATCAATTTCCAATTGATTTTCCAATTTACTTTACTTTACTTTGAAATAAATTTCCTTTACTACTTCATTTATTTCAAAATACATTAACTTTTAGATTTATTCCTTTATTTGAGTTAAAACCCTTTTTAACTGAAAATACCAATTTTAAACTTCCAAAATTCCTTCTTTAGCCTTTAATTAAATTTAATCCTTACATTCAAAATAAATCCTTTATTCTTTAAATTTAATATCACTTTAGTTTAAAGTTAATATTTCCCTTGTTATTTCGAAATTCCCTTATTCCAATTCACTTGAATTATTTACTTAAAATTTACTCTTTTATTTCTTTCAAAATCCAATTCAATATATTTTGATAACTCCTTTTATTGAAATATTCAATCCAACCATATCATCCAATATCTCAATCATAAATAAAATCATCACAGGATATCAATATTCATAGAACAGAATATCAAATAATCTAAATAATTTTGAGGAATCCAGTTGGATCCCTCCAACCTGTTTCCCTGCATCCACAGACGTTAGCACAATACCAATTCCACTTCAAAGTGGAATATCGCGGTATATGGGATTTATATAAATCATCCGCTATTATGCGGCGCATAGGGTCTCATCCGCTATATAAATGCGGGAATATCAACAACTCAAATATATACATATGCCAATATGTATATATTGCTATATACTACTATATATATAATATAGCATATTCAATCAATGCAATCATCCAATTAATTATTTAAAGTTAACCATTTAAATTTAAAATAAAATTCAACTGAGTGAGATTAACTCACCTTGAATTTACGTTTGCAGTCCACTTCATTATTGCCTTGGTTTTCCGATTTTTGTCCTTGAATAAACAATTTATACAATTTATTAATATTTGAATTAAATCGAACAATAAATTACCATTTAACAAACTTAATTTTACTAATAATTTAATTTAACTAACAGATTAAATTTTTAAAGCAATCTTCTTTTAATAAATATATTTTTAATGACAAAATCATTAAATAAGCTTGTTAACAAATTAATCTCCATTATGATAAAATTAAGCTTAATAAATATAGGTATATATGTGTATTTTATTTTATTCTTATTAAAACAACCTATATACATCTTTTAAAATCTTTAGTAACTAAAATAGTTTATTCCACTATTGAATTTATAAAGAAGATTATCAGTATATATTTTATAAAAATAATCAGTTGGTCACAGGGGTGCATCTCCTTAATCCATATATAAACACATGTATATATATTTATTTAAATTGAATGCAGAGCAGAACTGATTATAACTTACTGCAAATTTTCCAAGCTTTAGTTTCTTTCAATTTAAAATATGAATTCAAGTTTTAAAAACAGAAAAAGAGGCTCACCAAACGAACCGGCCCAAGACCCTATTCCTTCTCTTCCCTTCCAATTGTCTGTTCCTCCCCGAACTTCGTGCATGCCAGATCCTGATATGGCATCCGCCTCACCGAAATCAACTCCAACCTGCCAAGCCCTACTCTTACGAAACTCTCGACCACGCGCGATGCCGATGCAGCCTCATGCCCTAGCTCGATCGAACTTCTCGATCTCGAGCTCGAACTAGCAGTAGAAGAAACAAGTCGCGACCCCCAAATCCTCGATCTCGACCTAGAAATCTATAGCCTCCACGAAGTCGCCCCACTTGATCGACTCGATTTTGCGTATGCTCCTCGAAAGGAGATCGCGAACTGTTCCCTGAAATTAGCGATCGAAACCATAGAATTTAGAGGGATAGAGGCTCGCGTTCACTCCTTTTTCTGGGAATCGATCTCGTCTCCATCATCTTTCGACTGGACTAAAAGGAGGAGGATGAGGTGAGATGAAGTTTTAAAGAGGAAAACTATGGTTTGCTCGGCCATTTTAATTTGTGAACGATAAAATTTATGTGAGGATCGATTCCAGGCTTCGGCCATTATTTTTATTTTGATGATTTTAGAACGAGATAAATTTTCTTCTGTTATCTGGCTTAGGAACGAAGAAATAAAGAGATAAGGTCGGGTATCAAATGTGTTGTCTTTCTTATTTAATTCTGAGGTGATTTGATACTTATCCAAAAATAATATATATAATAACCAAAATATCTCGTGGTCTAAAATTCTAAACCCCGAACTCCAATTTAAATGCAACGACCGGCGTTCCTAATGTTATCGTTATTCTGAACACGCTGGGACAGGTTTCGAGGTCTAGTTCGATCGTATGGAGAAGATATCTTTTTTTTGGACCCAGTTATTATATTGAATTCAATATAGATTTCAGCGCGTTTACATTCCGTACGATCACACGACAATTCCAAATACTACGAAAATTGAAATCCAATAATAATACAATATTACGGATCCAATGGAACTGGTTTCGTCGCATTCCGAGACTGTGCCTCGGACGGCTATTTTTAAATTCAATTTCAACGATATATTTTTTTTAAAACTGAACAAAACTCTTTAAAATTCCATTTTAAAAGTTCTATCATCTTCAGCATTAACAATATAAATTTTCTGAACCTTTGAACTATTTTTAACAGGTTTTAAAATCAAGATTCAATATTTTACCCAATCCCGATAATTAAATTTAATAATTAATTATCCAAAGAAATACTGTATATTTGAAATTAAAGTTAAAATTTAACCTTCGGATATTTAAAATAAATTAAATATTCACATTTCAAATATACAAAAATTCCGGGTCGTCACACATATCCAAACAAAATAAGTATTATATGCTATAACCCTTCGAAGTAACCCCTTCAAATTAGCAAAATTTTATTTAAGGAAAAAGGGCTAAAAACGGCCCTTTAAACCCCTTCAAATGAAGTCTCATTCGAATGCAAATAAACATCCGAAGTTAGCCCCTTCGGAAGTCTTCCTTTTGAAAGCATCACAAAGCCATATCTTTCGACCCGGTCGAAAGGTCGTACCATTCGACCATGTCAGTAGGTTTCTTTTCGACCTAGTTGAAAGGATCTACCTTTCAACTTTGTAAAAAGCCTAGGGTATCCCCCTATAAAACCATTTATAAACCTTTCAAAAGCAATGTAACCTTTCGACAAAACCTTTCGAAGTCAAAACACATCGAAACCAAAACCTTTCAAAACAAAAACCTTTTGAAATCATTAAAGGTAACTCCTTCACAACCTAAAACCTTTTGAAAACAGTGAAGTGTTAGTGTTTGAACCAACCCTTCGAAAAAAATGGAGAGAGGCAGCAAGTTTTAGAAAATAAAAGATAAGCTTTGACTCCCTCTGGGTCGAATGGTTTGGAAGTGGCAACTATGCTTCCGACCCCGTTGAAAGTTATACCTTTCGACTTTGTCGAATGGTTTCATTTAAAATAAGAAAGCAAACCAATCGAAACATGTTTCTTTTAAACCATTTGATAATGTCGAAAGCTCTTTGTCGACACCTAGCAGGCGTATTTTCCTTAAAATAAAAACAAAACCTCATCTCTTTCGAAAGCTCTAACCTTTCATCCCTAAACCTTTCGACCCCTTTCAATTCACTACGTACCAGGCGCCTGATACCATGTGCATTGAATTTTGACCTAGTCGAAAGGTTTAATACCTTTCGACCTTGTCCGAAGGTCTGGAATGAAGGCAGAAGCCCTTGCCGAAAGAGTCAAAATAGTGAAAATTGTACTTTAAAACAGTTCTTTTGTACCCCACCTGCCTTGTTTGTCTAAATCTGATTGGTTGCCAGAATTTTATATTCAAAATTGCTACCGACTTTCCTTATTTGGTAATTTAAATATATTTGAAAAATCCCATTTCTCCTTTATAATTATATAAAACATTTAAGTCTCATTCCTTAAAAATTTTATATAACTATTAAAACACCATAGAAAAATCTGGAAAAATTCTAGAAAATCAGTTAATATGCTATCCTCAACATATTAAAATTTCAAAGCATATGAAGATAAAAAAACTCGGAATTTAACCAAAACGAAATAAAAATGTGTTAATTAGCCCATTAACATTTAAAACACCTATTTCTTATCAAAACAAAGGTTTAAATGGTTATATTTTAACCAAATCACAAACACGAATCGGGGAAAACCCATAGCCGATCCAAAAAAAAATGAGATGATAAACATGATTATTCACTTTAATTAGTTGATTGGAGAATGTGATTATTTCTTAACTTTAATTCCTTAGCTTTTTCTTCAATTTATTGCTCTCCCTTGAGTTCTTTAATAGACGGCCGAATATAGGTGCGGAGTTATGAATGAGAAAGTGAAAGTTTATTAAGGTGGAGGAAGAGATTTATACTAAGAAATGTAGCCCTATTTCCAAGTTTACTCCTTAGGAAATTCCTCCTTCTAAATTTGGTTAAGTCTTATTTTAGTTCATTCATTAAGACATGGACATTGGATTTATTAATCTCATCTCCCTAATTATTCACATTATTCTATTTAATTTATTCAATTAAATATCTTGAATAATGTTAATTAAAATTCAGGGGCATTACAAACTCCCCCCTTAAAGAATTTTGTCCTCGAAATTTCAGTAAGGACAAGACAACAAGCATATAGCCCATGCAAGCAAAGCTAGTATAACCTACCAGCCAAATTCTATATAAACCCTATATAGAACTTACCATCTAAAATAGCCTAGGAAAAGTAGCCCTAATCCTGTCTTCTATCTCCTAAGTACAGTCCTTCACGTTGTCGCTCCACTGAAATTTCACCCATCAAACTGTCTTGTTTCTTAACCTCTTCTCATCTATTGCCACATCACGAACCGGTTGCCTCACAAAAGTTATATCTGGTTCCACCACTAAGTCCTCAAGTGCCGTCGGAGTGATAGTAGTTTCTGGATCATGAACATACTTCCTAAGTTGAGAAACATGAAATATATTGTGGACCCCGGCCAAACTGCTTGGTAAATCTACTCAGTACACGAGTCTCCCAGTCCTCTCTGATATAGGAAATGGTCCAACATATCTCGGTGCTAGCTTCCCGATCTTCCTGAATCGAAACTCAAATTTCATCGATGATACCTTGATGAAAACTCTATCTCCAACTGAGAACTCTAGTTCCTTATGCCTTTTGTCTACGTAACTCTTCTTCCTAGACTGAGCTTCCTTTATTCTTTCCCATATCAACTTGATCTTTTTCGTTGCCTCTCTCACTAAATCTGGACCAAGGAAAAATCTGTCTCTGGTCTCTAACCAACATGCTGGTGATTTGCATGCCCTTCCATACAAAGCTTCAAAAGGCGCCATTCCTATAGTAGTTTGATAACTATTATTATAGGAAATCTCCACTAAGTGCAAGTGATCTTCCCAAGAACCACTAAAATCCAGCACACAAGCTCTCAACATATATTTCAGTACCTCGTTGACTCTCTTTGTCTGCCCATCCATCTGAGGATAATATACGGTACTCATCTTGAGCTTAGTGCCTAACACACTCTATAGGCTCTTCCAGAACTCAAGAGTAAATAAAGCATCTCTAGCACTGACGATACCACTAGGAATCCCATGTAGTCTAACGATGTTCTTCATGAACAACTTAGCCAAAATAGGTGCCGCCCTGGTTGAGCTAACTGGAATGAAACGGGCACTCTTGGTCAATCTGTCCACTATGACCCATATACTTTCATTACCCCGGTTTGGCCTTGGCAACCCGTCAATAAAATCCATAGATATCGAGTCCCACTTCCCACTTGGCTTTTGATGTTCGGCTTTTACTTGCTGACAATTCAAACACTGTTTTACCCATAAGCCAACATCCCTCTTCGTTCCTTTCCAGAAGAAACTTCTCTTCATATCCTGATACATCTTGGTTCCCTCAGGATGAATCATAAACTTCGATTAATGACATTCCTTAAGAACTTCCTTCCTAAGGTTTCCAACATTCGGAACACATAACCAGTCCTTCTTTCTCAACCAACCCCTATGGTCAAGAATAAAATCCTTTAAATCATCAATCTCGGTTAGCACTGGATCCTCTTTCTGCCTAGAAGCAATTCATTCGATCAGAACTGTTCGAACTTCCAAACTAAACAACATGGCGATATTCCAACTAAATCCAGCAGTCGACCTCAACTGCACACTACAAGCAGCTAGTGCTTCCAAATCTTTCCGTTCCGCCATCATATTTAACACCACATTCTGATGTTCCCTGCTAAGTGCATCCACCACCTTATTTTCTTTTCCCGGTGTATACTCAATGCTAAAATCATAAGCTGCAACAAACTCCAGCCATCTCTGATGTCTCGTGTTCGGCTCCTTCTAAGAGAATAAATACCATAGAGACTTATGATCCGTAAATAGCTCAAACCTTTCTCCCAAACGATAATGTCTCCACACCTTCAATATGAAGATTACCGCTGCCAACTCCAAATCATGAGTCGTGTATCTCACTTCATGCGGTATAAGCTGTCTAGAAGCATATGCAATAACCTTTCCATTCTGCATTAGCACAAAACCTAACCCAGTACCACATGAATTAGTTTAAACCACCAGCACCTGATTCCCATCAGGAAGTACAAACACGGGCGCATTAGTTAACAAATGTTTCAACTTAAGGAATGCCTCCACACATTTGTTAGACAAAATAAACTTCACGTCCTTCCTGGTTAGCATAGTCAAGGATGCCGCTATCTGCGAGAAATCCATAATGAACCTTCGGTAGTATCCTACAAGTCTAAGAAAACTTCTAATCTCACTTACCGTCTCTGGTCTTTTCCAATTGTTAACAGCTTCTATCTTATTCAGATCAACAGCTAAACCTTCCTCGGAAACTACATGACCAAGGAACTTCACTTTCTTCTTCCAGAAATGACACTTTGAGAACTTTGCTTTCAGCTGATGTTGCCTTAGCGTCTCCAACACTATTCTAATATGATCTGCATGATCCTTCTCATTCTTATAATATACCGAAATATCATCAATAAAAACCAACACAAACCTATCCAAGCACTCTCGATAAATCCGGTTCATCAAATGCACGAGAAAGCTGGCCCATTAGTAAGCCCAAATGGCATAAACAACCACTTGTAAGACCCATATCTGGTCCTAAACGCTGTCAAAGGAATATCGTCCTCTGCCACTCTTAGTTGATGGAAACCTATCACCAAATCCAGTTGGGAAAAAACTTTGACTCCACTCAACTGATCGAATAAGTCATCGATCCTAGGCAAAGGATACCTATTCTTGATCGTCCTCTCGTTCAACATACGATAGTCGATACATATCCTTAACGACCCATCAGGCTTCTTCACAAATACCACGTCCGTTCCCTAAGGCAAACTGCTTGGTCAAATGAAATTCTTTCCTTCCAATTCCACTAGTTGCATCTTCTATTTCTTCATCTCGGTTGGTGACATCCTGCTAAGTGGTCTACTTACGGGTTCAGCACCCGGTACGAGATCTATCCGAAACTCGATTACTCTTTTCGACGACAAGCCCAAAACTTGTTCAAAAACATCCGCAAACTCTCTTGCAACATAAACCTGCTTCAACTCTGCTTTTGCTCCCATAGCATCCAATAACGCACAAGCATTTCCGTTCGAACTCCTTACTGAGTAAATGACTCAGTTATGGCTATTAGGGTGTTTCAATGATATTTCCCCCTCCTGGAAAAATATCCTAGCATCATATCTATCTAACCAATCCATACCCAATATGATCCCAAAACCCACGAAATCAAAAACATATAAACTGCATGCAAACATATGACTTAACAAATCAAGTTCTAACTGGTCATATCTCATTCCCATAGTTGCATACCCTCCTATAGGATTCGCAACCCTTAAAGGAGTAATAAGGTATAAAGGTTCCAGACATAAGCAATCTACGAAATACTGAGATATAAATGAGTCGATGCACCAATATCAAATAGTATCCTAACCGGAGTACTATGAATCATAAGCATACCTTCCATCACAGCTTTTCCTTTCTCAGCAGCCGTTGGTCTAGAGGATGATGGTTCCAACGCAAAGACTTTTCTCTTTCCAGCTTTAGCAGCCTCGGGACACTTGTCCTTGTAATACCCCATTTGGCCACATTTGTAGCACTTCACATTCGGCCTCACTGCAATTGTTCTACCATCACCCGAGCGACACTCATTAGCATAGTGCCCCTTCTTGCAAACTTGTAACAAACAATATCTAACTTGCTCTTCTTAGCTGCTACCCCTGACTGGGTACCTTTCTTCTTGAAGAATTTCTGCTTCTTACCCTAAAAATTCTGAACCTCAACTGGTTTCCCTTTTCCAAAATTAGAAAGCATCTCTTCATTCCGAATAGCCATCTCGACGACTATATGACATGAATCCCGAAGGTTTGGCATAGTTGCTCTGGCAAACACAGGATTCAACCCCTTGATAAACTTATCGTTCCTCCGAATGATAGTATCTATAGTAGCATATCTATAACGGGACAACTCATCAAACTCCGTAGCATACTCAATCACCGACTTATCCCCTTGGATTAAATCTGCAAATTTCCCGAGCAATGCTTACTTGGCGACCTTTGATAGAAATCTTTCTACGAACCTCCTCTGAAATTCAGCCCAAGTCAGATCTTCCTCTAGCTCTCCCACAGTAACTCTGTTCCACTAAAATAATGCTGCTCCCCGCAATTGCCTTGAAGGCAAGTCTCCTCTTCTGCATATCCATCAAGCCGAGATCTGCAAATATCCTTTCACAATGCAATGGCCAGTTCTCCACTCCTACTGCATCCTTGGTTCCCAGAAAAGGCTTCCCTCTAAGACTAGCGTAATCCCTGCTTGGCTTGGCATAATTATTTCCAATAGGGGCCACTGGATTATCTCCTCCAGCATTCCCTACAGGCACTCCCGCAGCTGCTCCAGCTTGCATCATATTCATGAAGAATTGATACATTATCCCCATATCAACCGGTGGAATCTCAGCACCAACATTGTCATTTGCATCTAGGTTTGCATTGCCTATCGACCCTGGTTGCTCCTAGTATTGGGTCAAACATTTCAACTTGTTGCGGTGCGTCTTCCACCCTGATTCACTCTTCCATTTCCTGCCTCCATATCTTACTTCCCTACTACTTGAAATCCAATCTTGGTAAGATACAAAAGAACGGTCTAAGAGAGTGGGGAATACATACTTAGGAATTTATAGCAAAGTACACATACGATACTATAACGCTTACTCAAGACCAACCATATTTTAGATTCATTAAATTATACTTTAAAAATCTTTTAAGGTTTAAATTCCTTTTAAGTACATAAACCATTCTCTAATACCAACTAGTAACATCCCGCTACCGGAGCCCCAAACCTAACTGCTACAGATGCTGTAATCATCTATAAGTGTTATTTCTGAGTGACCGAAATCAGAATCTTGAAACTATTGGCAACACAGAAACACAAGAATATGAAAAATTTTAAACTTGAACAAAACATAATTTCTCCTTTCTTATTAATAATATTCACATTTAATTACATAATCCCAGACATTAACCACGTTTAGATCACATATACATGTACAAAATACGATAAGAGCGACATATGAAGATGTCCCCTTATGATGATCAGAGAACTAATAATATGAACTTTGCAGTTCTTAGTACATCGCAGCAAAAAATACAAAATAGCTCCTATATAGCTAACACTACCTCCTGCATGTCTCCAGAAGCTTATTCGTCCAAAAACCTGAAAGTCTCCCACTCTCAGACTACACAAATTAATTTTCGAGCACCCGAGAGTTTGTGGAGAAACACAAACTTCGAGTCAGACAATAAGCCTGGTATGAATAATCCCTTACCATCTCTTATCATAAATAGATATCTGGTGAGACCACGCCACTTAGTGGAACGGGTTGTCCCCTCACTAATATCCAAAACCAAAAATGCAAAACATTTAATATGCTCTTGCAGCCAAAATGATTAGTCTTAACATAATATGAAATAAAGCCATAAATCATATATATTGGATATCCCATCCACCCATTCATTAGATATCCCATCTAAAATCAATTTATTAGAGTTCCCTTCTAAAACCTTTAAAATGACTATCCGTTACAATTTATTAGGACTATCCGTCCTAAATCCATTTAAAATAAATGTAGATTATCCATCGTACATTGTTTATAAAAATTGGTGTGGGCTATTCAACGCACACTCCATAGTTCTCCTAGGATGACAATGAACCATTGAGTGCCAAATCCCAACGCTAACCACCTCTGGCAAAACATTTTTTACTTTAGAAATTTGATGTGGGCTATCCACCGCACATTCCATGGTTTTCCTAGGTTAATCAAGAACCCATAACTTGGTCAATTTAAAACATCATGATCACCATGAGTATTTATAAAAATTCATGGTCCCCATGATTACTTATTTTCTCCAGGTATACCACCTGTCTAACCTATTCCCATTGGTAGCCCCGATTAGGTTAAATTAAACAAAAACACATTGATAGCCCCAATGTATATTTTCAAAAGCATATTTCTGTTGATAACCCCAAACTATGTATCGAAAACAATAAACACACCCCGGTGTCCCCAAGGTTTATTAACATCCAATTTATATAAGGATCCCCCTTACATATTCAAAAAAAAAAAGTATTTATGCTATAACCCTTCGAAGCAACTCCATTAAATTAGCAAAATTTTACTTGAGGAAAAATGGCTAAAAACATCCCTTTAAACCCCTTCGAATGAAATCCCATTTGAAAGCAAATAAACATCCGAAGTTAGCCCCTTCGGAAGACTTTCTTTTCAAAGCATTACAAAATCATACCTTTCGACCCTGTCGGAAGGTTTCTTTTCAAACTAGTCGAAAGCCTGTGGTACCCCCCTATAAAACATTTATAAACCTTTTGAAAGCAATGAAATCTTTCGAAGAGAAAACCTTTCGAAAACAAAAACCTTTTGAAGTCAAAACCTTTCGAAGTCAAAACCCTTCAGAACCATTCGAAACCAAAACCTTTCGAAATCGTTGAAGGTAACCTCTTCAAAACCTAAAACCTTTTGAAAACAATGAAGTGTTAGTGTTTGAACCAACTCTTCGAAAACAATAGAGAGAGGCGGTAGGTTTTAGAAAACAAAAGATAAACTTTGACTCCCTCTGGGTCGAATGGTTTGGAAGCGGCAACTATGCTTCTGACCCTGTCGAAAGCTATACCTTTTGACTTTGTCGAAAGGTTTCATTTAAAACAAGAAAGCAAATAAATCGAAACCTTTTTCTTTTAAACCATTTGACAATGTCGAAAGCTCTTTGTCGAAAGCTAGCAGGAGTATTTTCCTTAAAACCAAAACAAAACCTCATCCCTTTCGAAAGCTTTAACCCTTCATCCCTAAACCTTTCGACCCCTTTCAATTCACTATGTAACAGTCGACAGATACTATGTGCATTGAATTTTGACCTAGTCAAAAGGGTTGATAACTTTCAACCTTGTCAGAAGGTCTGGAATGAAGGCGGAAGCCCTTACCGAAAGAGTCGTAATACTAAAAATTGTACTTTAAAACAGTTCTTTTGTACCCCACCCGCCTTGTTTGTCTATATCTGATTGGTTGCTAGAATTTTATATTCAAAATTACTGCCGACTTTCCTTATTTGGAAATTTAAATAAATTTGAAAAAGCCCCTTTCTCCTTTATAATTATATAAAACATTTAAGTCTCATTCCTTAAATAATTTTATATAACTATTAAAACACCATAGAAAAATCTGGTAAAATTCCAGAAAATCAATTAATATGATATCTTCAACATATTAAAACATCAAAGCATATGAGATCAAAACAACTCAGAAATTAACCAAAACCGAATAAAAACGTGTTAATTAGCCTATTAACATTTAAAACACCCATGTCTTATCAAAACAAAGGTTTAAATGGTTATATTTTAACCAAATCACAAAAATGAATCGGGTATAAGTGTTTGTACCAAAATTGGGCACAACACTCGTCGGATGTAATTGAAGAGATTAGAATGAAGAAATTAAATGGATAATGAGACTAATCTAACAATCTCACCAAGAAAAGTAAGCAGAAATAGATAAGAGATAAGAGTTTATAGTGGTTCGGTGTTGTAGCATACGTCCACTTTGAAAAGTTTGTTGTTTATTGATGATTCTTAACTGAGTTACAACAGTACAAATAGCACTCAAGTTACAATGGATTTTCAATGGAGTAACAGCGTAGAAGTTCAAAAACAATCCCTTTTTAGTTGGTGTAGGGGTGCTATTTATAGGAGTAGATCTGGAAATATCTCCCTTAAACTTCGGAATACCTCTTCTCACACGTGGGTGGGCCCACTAGGTTGATCTGGGGTTGTTTGTGATCGATCCTCGATCGATCCATGTGCACTTCGTATCGATCAAGGAATTGCCCAATGGAGCTACGATTAATCATGGACATTCTTGAGTAAATAAGTAAGCTTCTTTGAAAATTTCATGGCATTTGTACTTGTAGTTTTTGAGTTATGATCGATCCAAAATTAGATTTCCAGTTTAACCAAAGGCTTCATATCGATGCTTGCGTATCGATGGATTTTGTACCGATGACGTGGAGCGAGAGTTTAGTGGAGATCCGTGTTTCATGCCTAAAGACTGTATCCTTTGGTTTGACTATTTCCTTCATATCCATCCAAGGTTATGTTCTTCGTATCGATGCTTGCATGTGGTTTTGTATCGATGCTTGGCTCCTTGCTTCGTATCGATCGATTGGCTGATCGATATGAAATGTGCAGAAGTGTGATCGATACGAAATGATAGTTATAGGAAAAATGAACTATGATCGATCCAGGAGGCGCTATTGCTTGATGAATGCGAAGTGGATGGATGCTGAGTGATGGACTTGTGCTTGTTTCGTATCGATCCTGATGGATACGAAATGATGGGTCTTGATGGATGGATACAAATATGATGTGTTCCACATGGATCTTGACCGATCCATAATTTGAGCATACGTACTCGATTCACCTGAAATTTGGAATGTTACCTTTCTAATCTTTGCTTGTCATACCATGTTAATTGTACCAAGATCTAGACTCGGACCAAGTTTGCCTGTATCCATCGTGAACCCATAAATAACTGATCTTCGGGGCGGATTGCCTTCAGACTCCAGTCGAGTCCTTGGTGTCATGGAAAACATGATTATTCACCTTGATTTCTTGATTGGAGAATGAGATAATTTCTAAACTTTAATTCCTTAGCTTTTTCTTCAATTTATTGCTCTCCCTTTAGTTCTTTAATGGTCGGCCAAATATAGGTGAGTAGTTATGAATGAGAAAGTGAAAGTTTATTAAAGTGGAGGAAGAAATTTGATGTGGGCTATCCACCGCACATTCCATGGTTTTCCTAGGTTAACCAAGAACCGATCACTTGGCCAATTTAAAACATCATGATCCCTATGATTATTTATAAAAATTCATGGTCCCCATGAATACTTATTTTCCCCAGGTATACCACCCGTTTAACATATTCCCAGTGGTAGCCCCGATTAGGTTAAATTAAATAAAAACACACTGATAGCCCTAATGTATATTTTTGAAAGCATTTTTCTGTTGATAACACCAAACTATGTATCGAAAACAATAAACCCACCCCGGTGTCCCCAAGGTTTAATAACATCCAATTTATATAAGGATCCCGCTTACATATTCAAACAAAATAAGTATTTTGTGGTATAACCCTTTGAAGTAACTCCTTCAAATTAGCAAAATTTTACTTAAGGAAAAATGGCAAAAAACAACTCTTTAAACCCCTTGGAATGAAATCCCATTTGAAAGCAAATAAACATCCAAAGTTAGCCCCTTCGGAAGACTTTCTTTTCAAAGCATTACAAAATCATACCTTTCGACCCTGTCGGAAGGTTTCTTTTCAACCTAGTCGAAAGCATGTAGTATCCCCCTATAAAACATTTATAAACCTTTTGAAAGCAATGAAACCTTTCGAAGACAAAATCTTTCGAAAACAAAAACCTTTTGAAGGCAAAACCTTTCGAAGTCAAAACCCTTTAGAATCAAAACCTTTCGAAACCCAAACCTTTCGAAATCATTGAAGGTAACCCCTTCAAAACCTAAAACCTTTTGAAAACAATGAAGTGTTAGTGTTTGAACCAACCCTTCGAAAACAATGGAGATAGCCGGCAAGTTTTAGAAAACAAAAGATAACCTTTGACTCCCTCTAGGTCGAATGGTTTGGAAGCGGCAACTATACTTCCGACCCTGTTGAAAGCTATACCTTTTCACTTTGTCGAAAGGTTTTATTTAAAACAAGATGCAAACAAATCGAAACCTTTTTCTTTTAAACCATTTGACAATGTCGAAAGCTCTTTGTCGAAAGCTAGCAGGCGTATCTTCCTTAAAACCATAACAAAACCTCATCTATTTTGAAAGCTATAACCTTTCATCCCTAAACCTTCCGACCCCTTTAATTCAATACGTACTAGTCGCCTGATACCATGTGCATTAAATTTTGACCTAGTCGAAAGGTTTGATACCTTTCGACCTTGTTGGAAGGTCTGGAATGAAGGCAGAAGCCCTTACCGAAAGAGTCGTAATACTGAAAATTGTACTTTAAAACAGTTCTTTTGTACCCCACCCGCCTTGTTTGTCTATATCTGATTGGCTGCTAGAATTTTATATTCAAAATTGCTGCCGACTTTCCTTATTTGGAAATTTAAATAAATTTGAAAAAGCCCCTTTCTCCTTTGTAATTATATAAAACATTTAAGTTTCATTCCTTAAATAATTTTATATAACTATTAAAACACCATAAGAAAAATCTGGTAAAATTCCAGAAAATCAATTAATATGTTATCTTCAACATATTAAAATTTCAAAGCATATGAGATCAAAATAACTCAGAAATTAACCAAAACCGAATAAAAATGTGTTAATTAGCGCATTAACATTTAATACACCTATGTCTTATCATAACAAAGGTTTTAATGGTTATATTTTAACCAAATCACAAACATGAATCAGGTATAAGTGTTTGTACCAAAATTGGGCACAACACTCGTCGGATGTAATTGAAGAGATTAGAATGAAGAAATTAAATGGATAATAAGGCTAATCTAACAATCTCACCAAGAAAAGTAAGCAGAAATAGATAAGAGACAAGAGTTTATAGTGGTTCGGCATTGTAGCTTACGTCCACTTTGAAATGTTTGTTGTTTATTGATGATTCTTAAATTAGTTACAACAGTACAAATCACTAGCACTCATGTTACAATGGATTTTCAACGGAGTAACAGCGTAGAAGTTCAAAAAAATCCCTTTTTAATTGGTGTAGGGGTGCTATTTATAGGAGTAGATCTGGAAATATCTCCCTCAAACTTTGGAATACCTCTTCTCACACGTGGGTGGGCCCAGCAGATCGATCTGGAGTTGTTTGGGATTGATCCCCGATCGATCCATGTGCACTTTATACCGATCAAAGAATGGCCCAATGGAACTGTACTTGTAGTTTTTGAGTCATGATCGATCCAAGATTGGATTTCCAGTTTAACCAAAGGCTTCGTATCGATGCTTGCGTATCGATGGATTTCGTATCGATGACGTGGAGCGAGAGTTCAGTGGAGATCCGTGTTTCATGCCTAAAGACCGTATCCATTGGTTTGACTATTTCCTTCGTATCCATCCAAGGTTATGTTCTTCATATCGATGCTTGCATGTGGTTTCGTATCGATGCTTGAGTCCTTGCTTCGTATCGATCGATTGACTGATCGGTATGAAATGTGCAGAAGTGTGATCGATACGAAATGATAGCTGTAGGACAAATGAAGTATGATCGATCCGGGAGGCGCTATTCCTTGATAGATGCGAAGTTGATAGATGGTGAGTGATGGACTTGTGCTTGTTTCATATCAATGCTGATGGATACGAATTAGATGTGTTCCGCGTGGATCTTGATCGATCCATAATTTGAGCATACGGACTCGATTGACCTGAAATTTGGAATGTTACCTTTCAAAGCTTTGCTTGTCATACCATGTTAATTGTAGCTCGATCTGGACTCGGATCAAGTTTGCCTGTATCCATCGGGAACCTGTAAATAATTGATCTTCGAGGCGGATTGTCTTCAGTCTCCAGTCGAGTCCTTGGTGTCACGGCCTTGCCAAAAGGCAGGATAACAATAACCCATAACCGATCCAAACAAAGAAAAAAAGATGATAAACTTGATTATTCACCTTGATTTGTTGATTGGAGAATGAGATAATTTCTTAACTTTAATTCCTTAGTTTTTTCTTCAATTTATTGCTCTCTCTTGAGTTCTTTAATGGTCGACTGAATATAGGTGAGTATTTATGAATGAGAAAGTGAAAATTTATTAAGGTGGAGGAAGAAATTTGATATGGGCTATCCACCGCACATTCCATGGTTTTCCTAGTTTAACCAAGAACCCATCACTTGGCCAATTTAAAACATCATGATTCCATGATTATTTATAAAAATTCATGGTCCACATGATTACTTCTTTTCCCCAGGTATACCACCTGTTTAACCTATTCCCATTGGTAGCCCCGACTAGGTTAAATTAAATAAAAACACACTGATAGCCCTAATGTATATTTTCGAAAGCATATTTCTGTTGATAACCCCAAACTATGTATCGAAAACAATAAACCCACCCCGGTGTCCCCAAGGTTTAATAACATCCAATTTATATAAGGATCCCCCTTACATATTCAAACAAAATAAGTATTTTATGCTATAACCCTTCGAAGCAACTCCTTTAAATTAGAAAAATTTTACTTGAGGAAAAATGGATAAAAACAGCCCTTTAAACCCCTTCGAATGAAATCCCATTTGAAAGCAAATAAACATCCGAAGTTAGCCCCTTCGGAAGACTTTCTTTTCAAAGCATTAAAAAATCATACCTTTCGACCCTGTCGGAAGGTTTCTTTTAACCTAGTCGAAAGCCTGTGGTATCCCCTAATAAAACATTTATAAACCTTTCGAAAGCAATGAAAACTTTCGAAGACAAAACCTTTCGAAAACAAAAACATTTTGAAGTCAAAACCTTTCGAAATCAAAACCCTTCAGAACCAAAACCTTTCGAAACCAAAACCATTCGAAATCATTGAAGGTAACCCCTTCCAAACCTAAAATCTTTTGAAAACAATGAAGTGTTAGTGTTTGAACCAACCCTTCGAAAACAATGGAGAGAGGCGGCAAGTTTTAGAAAACAAAAGATAACCTTTGACTCCCTCTGGGTCGAATGGTTTGGAAGCGGCAACTATGCTTCCCACCCTGTCGAAAGCTATTCCTTTTGACTTTGTCGAAAGGTTTCATTTAAAACAAGAAAGCAAACAAATCGAAACCTTTTTCTTTTAAACCATTTGACAATGTCGAAAGCTCTTTGTCGAAAGCTAGCAGGAATATTTTCCATAAAACCAAAACAAAACCTCATCTCTTTCGAAAGCTTTCACCTTTCGTCCCTAAATCTTCCGACCCCTTTCAATTCACTACGTACCAGGCGCCTGATACCATGTGCATTGAATTTTGACCTAGTCGAAAGGTTTGATACCTTTCGACCTTGTCAGAAGGTCTGGAATGAAGGCGGAAGCCCTTACTGAAAGAGTCGAAATAGTGAAAATTGTACTTTAAAATAGTTCTTTTGTACCCCACCCGCCTTGTTTGTCTATATCTGATTGGTTGCTAGAATTTTATATTCAAAATTGCTGCCGACTTTCCTTATTTGGAAATTTAAATGAATTTGAAAAATCCCCTTTCTCCTTTATAATTATATAAAACATTTAAGTCCAATTCCTTAAATAATTTTATATAACTATTAAAACACCATAGAAAAATCTGGTAAAATTGCAGAAAATCAATTAATATTTTATGTTAAACATATTAAAATTTCAAAGCATATGAGATCAAAACAACTTGGAAATTAACCAAAATCGAAAAAAAACTTGTTAATTAGCCCACTAACATTTAAAACACCTATGTCTTATCAAAACAAAGGTATAAATGGTTATATTTTAACCAAATCACAAAAATGAATCAGGTATAAGTGTTTGTACCAAAATTGGGCACAACACTCGTCGAATGTAATTGAAGAGATTAGAATGAAGAAATTAAATGGAAAATGAGGCTAATCTAACAATCTCACTAAGAAAAGTTAGTAGAAATAGATAAGAGACAAGAGTTTATAGTGGTTCGGCGTTATAGCCTACGTCCACTTTGAAAAGTTGGTTGTTTATTGATGATTCTTAACTGAGTTACAATAGTACAAATCACTAGCACTCAAGTTACAATGGATTTTCAACGGAGTAACAGCGTAGAAGTTCAAAAAAATCCCTTTCCAGTTGGCATAGGGGTGCTACATATAGGAATAGATCTGGAAATATCTTCCTCAAACTTCGGAATACCTCTTCTCACACGTTGGTGGGCCCACCAGGTCGATCTGGGGTTGTTTGGGATCGATCCCCGATCGATCCATGTGCACTTCGTATCGGTCAGGGAATGGCCTAATGGAGCTGCGATTAATCATGGACATTCTTGAGTAAATAAGAAAGCTTCTTTGAAAATTTCATGGCATTTATACTTGTAATTTTGAGTTATGATCGATCCAAGATTGGATTCCCAGTTTAACCAAAGGCTTCGCATTAATGCTTGCATATCGATGGATTTCATATCGATGACGTGGAGTGAGAGTTCAGTGGAGATCCATGTTTCATGCCTAAAGACCGTATCCTTTGGTTTGACTATTTCCTTCGTATCCATCCAAGGTTATGTTCTTCGTATCGATGCTTACATGTGGTTTCGTATCGATGCTTGGCTCCTTGCTTCGTATCGATCGATTGGCTGATCGATACGAAATGTGCAAAAGTGTGATCGATACGAAATGATAGCTGTAGGACAAATGAACTATGATCGATCAGGGAGGCGCTATTGCTTGATGGATGCGTAGTGGATGGATGTTGAGTGATGGACTTGTGCTTGTTTCGTATTGATCCTGATGGATACGAATTTGATGTATTCCATGTGGATCTTGATCGATCCATAATTTGAGCATACGGACTCGATTGACCTAAAATTTGGAATGTTACCTTTCAAAGCTTTGCTTATCATACCATGTTAATTGTAGCTCGATCTGGACTCGGACCAAGTTTGCCTGTATCCATCGTGAACCCGTAAATAACCGAACTTCGAAGCGGATTGCCTTCAGTCTCCAGTCGAGTCCTTGGTGTCACGGCCTTGCCAAAAGGCAGGAGAACAATAACCCATAGCCGATCCAAATAAAGAAAAATGAGATGATAAACATGATTATTCACCTTGATTTGTTGATTGGAGAATGAGATAATTTCTTAACTTTAATTCCTTAGCTTTTTCTTCAATTTATTGCTCGCCCTTGAGTTCTTTAATTGCCGGCCGAATATAGGTGACTAGTTATGAATGAGAAAGTGAAAGTTTATGGAGGAAGAGATTTACACTAAGAAATGTAGCCCCATTTCTAAGTTTACCCCTTAGGAAATTCCTCCTTCTAAATTTAGTTTAATCTTATTTTAGTTCATTCATTAAGACATGTCAGTTGGATTTACTAATCTCATCTCCCAAATTATTTACATTATTCTATTTAATTTATCAAATTAAATATCCTAAATAATGTTAATTAAAATCAAAGGCATTACAAGGGCGTTACTTGAATGATTACTATTAAAATGTATTTGACACTTTTTGTGAGGACGTGCGAAGTGCATGACATTTATGACGACATGCGAAGTGTATGTCATCTGAATTATTCTTGCGAAGTGCAGTCAATTATTGCGAATGGCAGTCAATTGTGATAGGCCTTGGTTCTATAATGCGAAGAGCAATCATTTGAGATGGACTTGCAAAGAGCAGTCATCTATGTTAGAATTGCGAAGAGCAGTCATATATTTTAGACTTGCGAAGTGCAGTTATCTATATTAGACTTGTGAAGGGTAGTCATTTCTATTGACTTGCAAAGTGCAATCATTTGGGATGAACCTTGGTCCTAGACTTGCGAAGAGTGGTCATTTGATTTAGACTCGTGAAGTGCGGTCATTTCTGTAGACAAGCAAAGTAATTGCATTACATATTCGACAGGCGAAACACTGTCTCTTGTGTTGGTTTACGAAGTGCATGTCATTATTGTTATGATGGATTTATAACTTGCTTTCATGCTAGTATATTATGATAATATGACTTGATTGATAGCTTGAGTATGGTGAATGTTGATTATGATCATGTGTGATTTTAAGTTAAGATAAATCCACAAGAATGTTTTGAATTGAAGTGCAATTTGTGAAGTACAAACTTTTAGACAAATTAATCTTTACTTTAAAAATGGAAAAATTTGTGAAGCACAAAATTTTGGAAGGAATTAATATTAGGAGAAATCAATTTTTAGAAAAGATTAAGCAAAGACCATTTGAGATATTGATTTGAAGGAAGTGAATTTTATAAAAGAAGTAATTAAATTGGAAATTAATGGAGGAAATCTAATTCCTTGAAATAACTTGGAGGAATATGTAAACCGGATGTTTAATCTTTTCAAAAGTAAGTCTAATGATTTTATTTGAGTATAAATATGAGAATTTTCTGGTATACTGCCTGATTATTTTGTTGCTTGGATGCTTGGTTGCTTTAGTGCAAGTATATATTTTAAAAAATAAATTGAAATACTACTGTAGTAATATATTTCTATTAATTGTAGACATTTCTCTGATTCAGAAATTGCAAGGATGCAATTTCTTTAAGGAGGGAAGTCTATAACAACCTTGATTTTTAGTGTTGCATAAATAAAATAAATAAAGATTTAAATTGGAAATTTAAATGAGAAATTTGATTTCTCAAGTATGGATATTGGAGAAATCAGAATTTTAATTGTTTACTTGAATAATAATTAGAATTTGAATTAGAAATGAGGATTCTAAAAATGTTTATTTTATTGGGGAAATAATATGTGGAATTGAATGATATATATTCATGTTTTAATCATGTTATAAAATTAGTTAGTTGTGTTCAAACAATGAAAGTGTTATATTTGGCCTTTTTGTTGAAAATAAAAACATTGTCTTGTTTTTATATCCAAACGAAGATCGAATAATTTTTTAAATTATGGTTCTTTTTCAGTTAAAAATAAGTGATTGAAATACATTTTTGTGTTTATGTATAAATTTTTGGAGACAAACTTCAATTTAAAATATATGATTAAGAGTGAAATATGGTCTATTTCTTTTATTTGATTGGGTTTGTGCTCAAATGTTATTTCATACCATTTGTGTATGAGAGAAATGATTTCCTCTCTTCTGTACTTAGCAAATGAACAATGCATTAATTTTTTCCATTTATAGTAAACATAAACCATCTCCTTCTTCATTATTCTCAAACCAGGCTTTCTCAAATTATTTTCTTAAATGAAAATAAATTCCAGAAAATTATGATAAAATCAAAGTAAGATCTCCTTGTTTTAATTCACTCTTTAGTCTAATTGACTTTTGTAACGACTCGGATTTTCTGACATTTAATTTTGAATATATAAATGATTTTAAATATTGGATTTGGAATATAAATTGATTTTTGAATATGAAGATTTCGGTTGAAATTATAGAATGAATTTAAATTTCAAATATGGCGATTTATCATAATACGGTAATGGTGAATAATTGAAATTTGAGTTGCATAGGAGTCGAAACAATTTATAATATTGATATAAATTCTACTTGAATTAGAATTGAGTTAGTAAGTTTTTAAAAACTGGAATTTCAAGTGATTTTGCAAATTTTTGAAATCGTCGATGTCATCGACGCGTTAAAATAGCAATCCGGGTCACGGTCTCGGTATTCGACGAAGCCGATTCCATTAGATCCGTGATAGTGTATTATTATTGGATTTCAGTTTTTGTAGTGTTTGGAGTTAACGGTTGGTCGTGCGGGATAGAAAGGCATTGAAATAAATATTGAAATTTTAATATTTTAATTGGGTTCAAAAAGCTATGTTCTCCATATGATCGAATTAGGCCTTGGAACTTATTCCATCGCATTCGGAATAGGTATATAACATTAGGAACACCAGGCGGCATGCCTCGATAGGAGCTTGGGATTTCGAGTTATGTTATACGAGATATTTTGGATATAAAATAAAATATATTTATAAAAGTCAACCTTTAGCCGACCTATTCACTCCTCGAGCCACCCTAGTCCAATCACGCGCCTCTTCCCTAGCTAGCCTCTCCCATTTTAAAACACGACCTTTCCCTTTTGCCTCCCTCAATGTCGAACAGCGAGAAAAAAAAAGAAGCAAAGCAAGAACGCGAGCGAGCGAACGACTGGAGAGCGAGCGCACGTGAACGCGTTGGGCAGATGCACGAGGACGAGTCGCGGATGTTGGAGCAAAGGTCGAGGGCTTCAAGCGGCCGAAGTTGGTGGCCCTTCGTGGTCGATGGAGTTGAGGCGAATTGAGGCACGGCGGCCTAGGCGAGCTTCGGTGCTAAAATTGTGGACTGCGACGCGTGGTGGGGGAAGTAATTGGAGTTGAAGGGTCGAGTCTCTGCCTGGGCATGTCGCGATTGGAAGAAGGTTTAGGGCATGAAGTCGATTTGGGGAAGACGATAATTAAGGGGTAAACTATAATTTAAATTTGTAATTATGTTAATGAATTTTATTATATAAATCGTTATCTTATAAAATTCATAACGTTTTTTACGAGATCGAAATCAGACGAAACAAGTTGCATTGCGCTCGTGGCATCGAATACTACGCTTAGGAATTGGTTTGGAATTTTTCGAAGTCAGCTCGAATTTTAGATTAATTCGAACGTGGTTCGATTTAATTCAAATCTGGATGTTTGGCAATCTAAAAATAAAGGTGAGCAAATCTCACTCAATTTGGTTGACTAGTTTAATTTATAGTAATTAAAAAAATTAATTACTAGATGATTGGTTGAATTGATATATTATTATCAGTTGAATGTTAGATTATATATAGTAGTATATATTAGTAGTTGGGTATATTCCCGCCGTTGGAGCGGATGAGACACTATGGGCCCCGCATAATAGTGGATGACCCTATATTACCGCGATATCCCACTTCGAAGTGGATTAGTATTTTATGTTATATAACATTTGTGGATATAGGGAAATAGGTTGGAGGGATCCAACTGGATTTCTCAAAAATATATTGATTGTTTCATATATAGTGATATATGATGTGATTGAATAATTTGTTATTTATTATTGTGTGATTTAACTGATTGGATGCTATAGAGGCACTGGCCTAAATTTTGGTATTTTAAGTACCATAAATAATATTTTTGAATCTTAAAAAGAAATTCAAAGGTGATTTTTGGAAATAAAAATATTTATATGGAAATAGGAATATTGAATAAGGAGGTGATTAGAATAAAATAAATGATTTGATTTGGATATTTATTTAGCTTTTTCGTACGATGGTTTCAAATAAGGAAATTTAAATTAAGGATTTTTAACACTGGATTTTAAATGATATTTTCTCAAAATATGAAAGGAAAGTTGAAATCGAGAGTTGGAATGAATTTGGAACAAAATTAAGATTTATTAAGAAATGGATTTCTAAGTGTGATTTTAAATAGAAATCGATGTATAAACGGAGTTTTAAATAAGGGATATGTTTGAATTGAAAATTTGGAAAAGTTATAATTTATAAACAATGTTTATAAATGAAGTGAAATGATTTTCATTTGATAAATTGGAAATATAAATTTACAGTGTGAATTTATAATAGGGTATTAAAAAATTGGTTTAGAAAGGAAATGGTGGATTCTATTATGGAACTTGGAAATAGTTGTGATATTGAAATGAAAATCGATTTGTGATAAATCGAGAGAGATTTATAAACATAAAAATGGTTATGTTGAATTTTAAAGATAGTTTTTTATTGAGAAGTAAGTTTTGTTTTAAAAAGGGATTTTTATTTATTAAACTATGTAGTTTAAAAACTTTTATCTGTATTAAAATATTTCGGGAAGTTGGTTTTTCAAATATTTTTTTAAAAGGTAAACGAGGTTTTATACTGGACTCTACCAGATCTTGATTAAAAGATAGAAAGATATATATAAACAACATAAAGTAAAAAAACAAAGAAAAGACATATTAATTAAAAAAGGATTAAGGCCCAAATCAGCCTAAATACTAATTTAATTAAAACGCCATTCAAAGCCCGTTCCTATAGTTTGCAAATATTTCATTCTCCTATTAACAGCTCCTTTTACTTCTGCAATAAACTCTTTCTTATTTTTACTTTTCTTATCAAATACTCTGTGATTTCTTTCCCGCCATAACATAGTGATGACGCACTTCAAAGTAACAAGCATACGATCTCCCAGCTCATTTCTCCACCACGATCGTTTGAAGATTTCAAACCATTGTTGGCTGCAGTTAGTATTGCCATAGTATATACTAGCAGCCATTAATATAGATTTCCAAAGTTAATAAATCACCGTACATTGGAAGAGTAAGTGGTCTCTACTTTCAGGGTGGTCGTTGCAGAAAACATAGATGTTATTAATGTTGAATCCCTTGGCCAGTAATTTTCTCGAGAGAATAAAGAGTTATGAATTATTTTCCAAAGAAGGAAAATTTCTTTTTATGATCCCGTACAATTCCATATTTGACAATACCATGGTGAATTAGAGCAAATACTATCAGGAAGTAGGTCTTTGTATGCAATAGCAATGGAATGAGCACAGTGCTTACTAATCCATTGGATCTTGTATGTAGTGTAAATGTGTTGTTCTCTCATTATCATATTCCAAACATTTCTAATCACTGCTGAGCTAGCAGTGGGCATAACAACTTTGTCTTGGAAAATGAAACGTCGAACACTAGCATTGTCAGGGATGCTAGTGGAGTTCTTCTGCATGTTGTCTATTATTTCATTTAATATTACACAAGTGGAAGCCCAAGGAGAGTGCTAAAAGAAAATCTGGATATCTGAGAAAATGTTGTATTTGATAAGAGGTAGTATAACATGTCTCATGTTTAGCAAACTTTTCCAGAACCAATTAGCAGTGGATGAAGATGTCATATTCCAAAATTTTTTTCCATATAAGTATTCTTGTTAATTCATTTAACCCACAGATTTGGTTTATTACTCAGAATATCATCTATATGTTTTGTTGCAGCTGCCATGTTCCAGTAGTATAAGTTTATAATACTCAATCCCCCCTTTTTCCCTTGTCTGCATATTTTGTTAAATGCTATAGGAATGGGTTTATGTGAGTGGCAGTCTCCATGCCATAAGAAATGGTTCATAGTAACACTGATCATAGATATCAATTTCTTAGGCAAAATATATAGCCGAGACCAGTATGATGTCATTCCAAATTTGATGGACTTCATGATAGTAATTCTCCCAGCCTATGATAGAGATGGGTAGGACAATTCCTAAGTTTATATATAATCTTTTCATACATAGGCAAGCATTGTGTGGTCGAAATTCTTGAAGTGGTAATAGAGATGCCAAGGTATATAGAGTTCTCTAGCATTGCCATAAGACCAAAATGATAGGTAATGTTGTCTCTAGCATTGGTAGGTAGTCTAGCAATGATAATGTGTGATTTGTGTTTGTTGATATGCAGACCAGTTTTGGTATGAAATTGTATAAGCACAACATTGATTGTGGATATTGTACTAGCATCTGGTTTTGCAAATATAACAATATCATCTACAAACATAAGTGATGTGATAAGTGGTCGGTTGCATTTTGGATGTGTTTTCAGATTTTTAGCAAGTGCATGAGAATTGAGAATGGTGTTCAACAGCTCCACGACCATGATGAATGAATATAGGGATACAGGATCTCCCTATTGATCCCCCTAGATGATCTGAAGTAGCCAGCAAAGTGTCCATTGACTTTAATAGTATACATTACAATGGAAATACAAGTGTGTATCCATGCAATGTATGTCTCTGGAAAGCCCATCCTAGTTATGATGGCTACAATTGATATCCATTCAATCGAATCAAATGCCTTCCATATATCTAATTTCATCATGCATCTAGGTGAAACATTTTTCTGGTTGTAGCCTCTTAGTAATTTATGCGTCAGTAGGATGTTATCAGTAATATTTCAGTTCGTAAGAAAGGCAGTTTGATTGGGAGAGATGATGTTGCTAAGGATGGGTTTGATTCTCTTAACTAGAATCTTTGTGATGCGTCTATATATAACATTGCAGCATGATATAGGGTGGTAGTGTGTAACTGATGTTGGTGCTTCAGTTTGGGAATTAATGCAATATTTGTTGCGTTGATACCACCAAGGATAGTATTACTACTGAAGAAGTACTGGATAGCTTTAACAAATATGATGTCAATGATAGGCCATGTGGTTTTGAAGAAATGGGTATCGAAACCATCAAGACCACCAATACTTTTTAGGATTAAGATCAAATAAAGCCTCCTTTATCTTAGCATATGTGACAAAAGTTATAAGGTTTATGGCTTTCGTAGCAGTGATTTTGGGCAAATTGATATGAGATATGTCAATGAGGCAAGGTTTATTGTTAGATGTAGAAAAACATGTATAAAAATAATCTATAAATGCCTTGTCAATTTGTTGCTCATCGGTTTGTAAGGAGTCATTGTGATCATCAATATCTTTAATAATGTCTCTGGATCTCTTGATAGTGAGGGCATTGTGGAAAAAGAAGTATTTCTATCACCATGAAAGAAGTATTATTTCCCAAGCTTTTCTTTGGTCATGTCTATTTCATATTGAAGAGTTTTGTAAATGAATTCCAGATTTAATATTAGTTGAAATGAATTTTAATTTTTTTTTAAATAGTTTTGTAAATCGATTAGTTTTATTTAAAAATGAATTGGAAATGAGTTATCGATGTTTATTTAGAAGTGTTTTGATAATTAAATAATTACTTTTACATGTTTTGAAAAAAAATTTACTCTTTTAAGATACTTATTATATATATGTATATATCGAGTTTGGAAATGATTGAAATGTATTTATGAATTTTTTTGAGATTTGTAAACTAGAGTTTGTTAAATGGATATGATTTTATTAAGAGAAATCTTAAGAAAGATTTTGGGAAAAGGGGGAATTTCCAAAATGTTGAAATACAAGAACTTCGAAAATGAATCTGAACTCATAAAAGAAATTATAAATGGTTAGTTGGATTATAAACAAGTATAATCGATAATTTTTGGAAATTATAAAGAGAACTAGAAATTAATTCCAGAAATTTATAAAATAAGCTATAACGGGTTGAGAATATGCAAATGAAATTTGTAAATGTTTTATTAAGTGGGTAAAAGGGGAAATCCTCTTTTGTTTTGTAATTGTACTTATACAATCGATATGATCTATGAAAATTTCCTAAGCGTTGATATCAAATGGGTTTGGAAAATATACTTATAAATATTCCCTTAAGTATTTAAAAAAAGATTTTTGAAAAGATTTTATATGTGAAATGATTGATATAGAAATATTTTTTCTAAGTGTTATAAATTGAATTCGGAAATATTTCTAAATGTTGATATAGTTTGAAAATATCCTGTTAAGGATATAAGGATTTGAAATTGTTTTCAAACGTTGGAATACTGGAAGAGATTTGAATATATATCTTTGCAAAGATATTTTTAAATAAATGTTTTGAAGAATTATAAAATAGGGCCTAGTGACTGCTTATGGATGTTATTTGATAGTTAAATAACCGACTATCAATCTGGCCAAATTCGTTGATCGTTTCGAAGAGGCCGGTATCAGATTTAATTATCCAAAAACAACTTCGATCCTACGAATTGTGATATCGTGAAGATAATGAAGGCATTGAGTTTGGAGATTTGGTTTGTTCAGACCTAGAAAAACTTATATGGATGAATGCTATCATTGCATCGTTGCCTAGAAGGTAGTGTTGGCATTCCAAGAATGAATGCTATTCTTAAGGTAAAACGTAGCCTCAAGCCTCACCAACCAAGAATGGCTAAAACATAGGAGATGCAGCAGGGCTAAGTGGTTTGCACCCAAGTTGGGTATGTTATCACTTTTCTAGATACCCTCGGATATTTTATAATTATGGATATGGGTATCCATGGAAAAGAGAGCGCTCGATATGGTGGGAACACCTGGGGTGATAACATATTCGGTACTATCCAGTAAGGGTAGGCCGGTTCTATGTTGGCAAGGATCGTTAGGTACGGTCTTGGTACATTTTTCTAGATGTGTACTGTGGTGGGCAATACCCCAGTAGCCTAGTCATTGTATGGAATCCATTCTCCAATACGTGCCTGTACGGTTTTGATTGTGCCCAACTATGCTGAAACTTAAGATTCAAGCATTTCAGCTATTTCAGATAACTTTGTTTTTCAAAGGATTTTGAAAATAGTAATAATTCAAATTGAGTGCGTTTTCTCACGCTGGTTTTCCAGACTGACTCGGGTGTTATTTTATTATAATGCTCGGGTCAGACCGAGTATTATAGATTCAGGTTAGGATGCTATGTAGCTCAAGAGACGAGCTGGAGGATTTCAGACATATTTCACGTACTTGACTTTATTCTGCTATATGTGTCAGGCGGTATAGTCAGCACTAGTGAGGAAAAGTTATAGTAACTGTCCATATTGATTTGTTGATTGTTGTACATTGATGATTGTATATATATTAGTAGTTACAGTTTATTTTTGTATAATGATCTGTATTTATCTATTATATATTGTTCCGCTGCGATTGTGAGATTCAGTGTTATTGTTTATGTTTCTTATATTCATTTTTCTTCTTCGTCCCTAATGATCTGGTATTTTCGGCACTCGATTGCTTGACATGCTATACAGTGAACGTATTCATGTTGATTTTCAAGGGTCGAAAATGCTGATTTTTTACAGTGGTATTAGAGCTGAAGGTTAAGCGAGAACCTTGGCTTTGGTGGGGATTACTCATTAGAGATAGGGTCAGTAGTACCCTAGATTGAGTCTGAGTGTATTATAGATATGAGCGCATATTTGTTAGTGAATATAAATTGTTTTATATTGTGTTGACTTATCGGTTAAGTGTTTATGAATTCTGGTTGGTACGGTCTGGACAACTGTATCGATAGGGGTTTCTAAACTTTGAACAAGTTAAATCGAACATAGTATTGTTTTAAAGTGGGTAAGTGAAATAATTTTACCCAAATTATATTTTGATATAAAAGAAATAATTTCTGAAATTATTATAGTATGATTGGTGTGTTTGGTTGATATTATTATAATCAAAACAAGATTATAAATTGAAATGGTCATATATAACAAAATTGGGAAGTATAAGTACGAATTATACAAATGAGTTAAAACAAAAATTTGATCCAAACCAGAATTTGGAAATTTAAATCCCAAAAATTTGGGAAATGTTTTCCAAGTGTTTTGAAATAAATAAATGGTAATGTTATTGTGGAAATGTATTTGAATAGAAAATGGTTTTAAATGGATTTTGAAAGTGATAAAGCACTGAACTTACTTCATTCCCTGGAAAATAATCCTGGTGATGACTGCAGCATCATAAGTATTCATTTTTGAGTTTCTAAGTGACAGATTGCAAACATAGTAATTTGATATAGATATTTTTGTTTGGTAAATAGGTGTTGTTTTGGAAATTCCGAAGGAATTGTTTTGGATAAAACCAAGTTGATTTTGAAAATTCTAAGGAAATGGTTTGTTAAACCAAAAAGAGCTATATATATATATTATGATTTCAAAATGATTTGAAATAAATCCGGGTGGTTGAATTCTAGGATATTCATTTGAAGGATTTTTGAAACGGGAAAGAAAATAAGTTTTTGAACTTCTAAGTTGAGAATGATATTAATAAGGAGAGAAAGTGTGAAAACTAAATTTTGAAATAGAATTTTAACTTAAGTAAGTTAAAATGAATTGTATGAATTGAAATTTAAATTGAGATAAGTTAAATAAAGTTGAATTGGATTGGTAATGATATCAAATTGAAGTGAATATAATTTTGAATAGTAAAGTGGTTATATAACTGTAAGTTATAATTATTGAATGGAATGAACTCTAGCATGGAATTTATAAAATTATGAATAACAAGTTGTATAACTTATAAACCTAAGGAAATGAAAAGTGGAATCCAAGTTATGATGGTTAAATATTTGGTTTGAAAGAAATAAAAATCCGAATTTGAATTATAAAAATGAAGTTAACTCAGGTCAAGTTAAATGAGATGATTTTTGAATTGAAACTTAACTTAACTTAAGTAAAATGGAAGTAAGCTAATTATATAAATTAGTTTGTGGATTTGATATTGAAATATAAATTGGTTTTTTGAAAAATGGGGCTTGAGTTATAAATAAATTCAGCTTAATTGAAAAGAATGGAAATTCAACCTAAGTGTGAACAAATTGAATATGGTTTAAAGGATTTATTGATAAAATTTGGATTTTAAGTAAGTGCAAATGAATTAAATTATGTTTTGGAGTATTGCTTGATTTAAATCAAGTAGGAATTTAAGTTATAAGCTGAATATGAACTTAAGTAATGGTATGAATGTTTATAATAAACCTTAAGTGATAATTTAAAGAAATGGTTTATTGTTGAATAAACATGGAATGAAATGTCATTTGATATAAAATGGATTGTCTGTAATTTATTTGAAATTGGATAAATGGAATTAGACTTATATGTAAGCGAATTAAATATATTTTGGAATGTTGTTGAATAAAATCAAAATGGATTAAAATGGAATGACTTAAGTTATGAATGAATTCAATTTAAGTGTAAATTGAATATAGCTAGGATTATTGTTGATAAGAATGAAATTCAACTTAAGTAACTAATATATGAGATGACTCATAAATAAATTGGCATGGATTGGTTTGTTGTTGAATATAAAATTGAGAAACAAGATTTTGTGAATAAATTAAAGGTGGATTAATAAAAAGTTGATAAATAAATTTGGAATCAATTAAAAATAGCTATAAACTAGAATGGTTATTTTATTAAATGAATATCAGTGAATTTGCATAAAAGAAAAAAATTGTTGTTTGACGCAAACAGAAGTAAATAAAATTATGTAAATAAATGCTAACTGAATAAATTGATTTAGAATCAATTTGAAATGAATATAGGTATAATATGTGTTGATATGAATTGAATGTTTAAAAATAAGTGAAGCATTTGGAATTGTATAAATGGCGTATAAATTGAATTGGAAGCGAAAGATTAAGTGTTGGGACCATTTAATTGCATATACATTCTAAATATACATGTTATAGCATGCATTGCTTATGAAATTCATGTGTTTAACTAGGTAAATGAATGAAATGTTATTAAATTTCATATTTTTGGGACCTACCTATTTAAATTAAGTAAGTACAGGTACAAGAAGACCATTTGGCTTGATTTTCGTTGCGTGATTGCATATAAATTGAGCTCGCTCGCTTAATAACGCTAAAATAAGGTATGCTTATGAATTTAGCACGCGGAAATAAAAATATTGATATGTATTGTGTTTCCGACCATGAGAGCCAATGTATATTTTTTCATCATTTTTGTCATATTGCAAAAGGCTCTCCGTACAAGGGAGACTCTGCTAGAATTTTTCAAAAATTTAGGGTGTTAGAAAAATTTTAATTTTTTTTGAAAATTTTTGTTAACCAAAATTTGATTTTGAATTGTAATTGAAATAAGGGATTTTGGTTTAGAAATGGAAACTAAATGTTTTTTTATGGAACTAAAGGATTTAGAAAAGTGAAATATCGAGTTTTAACTAAGTGGATTTTGATAAGTTAATGGGTTTGGAGCATTTCCCTACATTAGCAATTTCGGGGACAAAATTCTTTTAAAGGGTGAGGAATGTAACGACATGGATTTCCCAACATATAATTTGAATATTTAAATGATTTTAAATATTGGATTTGGAATATAAATTGATTTTTGAATACGAAGATTTCAGTTTAAATTATAGAATGAATTTAAATTTCAAATATAACGATTTATCGTAATATAGAAATGGTGAATAATTGAAATTTGAGTTGAATAGGAATCGAAATGATTTCTATTATTGATATAAATTCTATTTGAATTAGAATTGAGTTAGTAAGTTTTTAAAACTGGAATTTCAAGTGATTTCGCAAAATTTTGAAATCGTCGATTTCATCGATGCAATAAAATAGCGATCCGGGGCACGGTCTCGGAATTCGACGAAACTTGTTCCATTGGATCTGTATTAGTTTATTATCGAATTTCAATTTTCATAGCGTTTGGAGTTAACGGTTGATCGTACGGGATAGAAACGCGTTGAAATAAACATTGAAAATTTAATATTTTAATTGGGTTCAAAAGCTATCTTCTCCATATGATCGAATTAGGCCTCGGAACTTGTTCTATCACATTCAGAATAGGGATATAACATTAGGATTGCCAAGTGGCACGCCTCGATATGAGTTCGGGATTTCGAGGTATGTTATACGAGATATTTTGAATATAAAATAAAATATATTTATAAAAGTCAACCTTTAGCCGACCTATTCACTCCTCGAGCCACCCTAGTCTGATCGCGCGCCTCTTCCCTAGCTAGCCTCTCCCATTTTAAAACGCCACCTTTCCCTTTTGCATCCCTCAATGTCGAACAGCGAGGAAAAAAAAGAAGCAAAGCAAGAACGCGAACGAGCGAACGACTGGAGAGCGAATTTCGGACTTACCTCAAATCGTTATAAATACTTATAATAGGAGATGTCTTACATTAGCCCATAGTCAGACTGCTGGTAGCTCGATTAGCTGGGTAGACTTCTGTGTTACTTTTGACTGACCTCACAACCCTATGACTTAGCCATAATGTAACTACACTCTCTATATATAATTCTGATCTCACCGTTCCATAATTTAATGGATTATAAGGAATCTTCCTTATTACACCTTAAAACATCAATTAATTCCTAAGGGGGATTTAATGGCAATCATTCCCTAATTAACTAAGCAATTGTAACGACCCGCCATTTTGAACCATTCGCGTCCATTATAAGTGTATAGGTAGACACTCGTGCCGGAGTTGAATTGCTCAAAATACCGCGTTGTTAATTTAAATTTGGCAAAACTGAACATATACAGTAAATAAATAATCACAAATCACAGACACAGAGTAATAAATGCAGCGGAAATAAAAGAGATAGTAGTTCATGAAGCTACTATATAAATGTATAAGTTACATCAGAGTTAAATCAGATACAACGGAAGAGTAATACGATACATCAGATACAAATCAGAATACATCACTGGAATCATCGAATACTGAAAGCAGAATAGATGGCTGGATCTTCAAGCAAAGCTCCAACTCCAAAAGTGAGTCTCGAATACTGGTACACTCAGTCTGACCCGAGCGTAAAGCAAAATACAAAACACTCGAGTCAGGATTAACATTCTTATATTAATAAATCCAACTCAAGTGAAATAGCAATTGAAATACAAGTAACTCAAAGGATGTTTGGAATAACCATCCTTTAAGGATCCGTTAAACTATCTACTATGTAGTAGTATACGATAAGTAGATAATGTCTATCAGTAATAATAAGATATCAAAATAGTGTTAAGTCATGGCCCATTCCACCCTTAACACATTTTTATTCCCAAAAGCATATACAAAACCGTAGTTTCCCCAAAACCGGAAGTCACCAGAG
Organism: Allium fistulosum; assembly: GCA_030737815.1. Lineage (NCBI taxonomy): Eukaryota > Viridiplantae > Streptophyta > Magnoliopsida > Asparagales > Amaryllidaceae > Allium > Allium fistulosum. The sequence continues at coordinate 894,138,333 of CM060907.1, read as the reverse complement.
GGCAATCCATATACTAAAGATACAAATCAAAATTGTAGTGGTCGCATATAAATGGAATACAAGTATGACAAGGCACATGAGGCAATACCCAAGGTAGTGATACTACCGTTCGCCTGATCCGGACTGGTGAGAACGCAACGCCGCAGCGCCCGCAACACCGTGAAACAACACTCCCAAAATCAAGGGTGCACCAATCAACAACAAGTATAAGTAGTTCGAAGAAGTGTGTCCACTTGAGGTAGCTAATCCTCCATTGGCCCGGCACAGCTCCTGTTTTAGTCATTTCCAATTTGACACAAGTGTCAAGGCTATCCATTATCGTTCTCTTTCTTCAGTCATCACGTACATCATTCCAACCACTTCATTCTGGATCATCACTCCGCGTATAGTTATTAAAGTGGTTTCGGTTTAGATAGAGAGTATATCCATTACCGATCCCGGTCTCTTTAATAACTTTCGTAATTATTACACCGATTGGTCGTTTATATAATTCAAACCAAATCAACTCAATTTCAATTACAATTCGTAAACCAACATTTCATTTGTCTTTCAAAAACCAATTTCCAAAATTTACGTTTCAAAACTTCAATTTACCATTTCAAAATCTTATAATTCAATTTCAATATCTATTTAAAACCATTCAAATATTGATTCAAATTCGTATATAAGTTTCATTCCGAAATCATTTAAACAAATTTTATTTAACATTCAAATCAATTTAAACTCATTTATCGATTCCATTCAATATTCGTTAAGTTACTTTATCATTCAAAACAATTTCTATTAAATTTCCAATTCATTAAATCAATTCTTAAGTTCCACTTCATCAGATCAAAACTTACAATTTTGAATTAAACTAAATTCGTCAAATCAATTCTTTCAATTACAAGTCTTACATTAATTCCAAAGATATCACATTTTCATTTCTTGTTAAAGAAATTCCATTTCACTTATTTACTTACTTAAATAATTTTCCAAAACTTAATTAATAAAGAAACTCAATTTCAGTTATTACGAAGTAAAATTCACTTATTCAAAAATTCAATTTCTCTTATTAAAGAATCCAAATCAATTTAATCATTAACTAATTCAATCTTATTTAATTATTAAATAATTCAAAACTTAATTATTAAATAATTTCAAAGTTTAATAATTTCAAACTTAATTATAAATTCAAACTTGATTATTAAATCATTTCAAAGTTTAACAATTTCAAACTTAATTACAATTTCAAACTTAATTATAATTTCAAACTTGATTATTAAATCATTTCAAAGTTTAACAATTTCAAACTTAATTACAATTTCAAACTTAATTATTAAATCATTTCAAAATTTAACAATTTCAAACTTAATTACAATTTCAAACTTAATTATTAAATCATTTCAAAGTTTAATAATTTCAAACTTAATTCAATAATTTCTCAAATTAAACAACATTCTTCCATCAATTTCATTGTTAACATTTTGTTTCAGATTATTAAATATTAACATTTTCCTTTCATTAAAATTCAAATTTCAACTTCGTTTCAAAACCATATTATTTATTCAAATAAAATCTTCATTTTATTTTTAAATCAAATTATTGACCAATCGGGTTTTATTTAATTCTCTATCCTAGGTCAAAGTTCAATTTGGGTATTTATCATTTCAACCCGATTCCAATTCAATTCAAAAATCAAAGCATAACAAAGGGAACTTGCAGTGTGATAACTGGGATGGTGTCAAAGTAAATAAACAAGCAATAACAACCAACAATAACAATCCAATAATCAATTTAAATAATCCCGAAATAATCGTATTAATTCGTATTGTTATTTGTACGAATTTATATAATTATCTCTAGAATCTACACTATCATTTCATGTAGATTAAAGATTATTACACTAATATTTATACGGTTCTTCAATTGTCATTCGATTTCAATTTTAACACTACAACAATTAATCAAATATACGTTCAATGGTTCAAAGTGTAATTATCACTATTTTACATGTCAATTAATTTAACAAATAAAAGGGGTCATATTCAACTAATCAAATTCAACATATATGTCAATTCAATTTTAAATTATCCTACGTCAAATTTACTTGCATAATATTTATCACTTTATACATTACAATTTTAACGTCCAATTGTAAACATCAAACAATCAATTATTTAACAACCAAACTGGATTATCATTGCATATATAACAGATAAGGATGTCAGATGTCACAGGTGAACTGATATAGGTAATAGCAGTGTAAATATCTAACAGCAGCATATTTCAATTGTCGTTTCAATTGAAATCAAATTTAATAAATAAAAGAACGTTAATCGTGAGTGAGTGCTCACCTTTCGAGGCTAGAGATGGACGAGAATGAGACGAGTTACGAATCCAAAGCAAAGCTAGACTGAATGCGAAGTTGACGAGCAAAGCTTTCGAGGATAGAGAGATTAGACAACACAACAAGCTACGAATTGAATCACGAACTCTACGACAAATCCAAAAACAAAGGAAAGTGAAGCAGGCATGATCTTGAACTCAATGGATCCGATGAAACAAATATATATAGCTATATATTATAAGGTCTAAAATTTAAAATATGTATTGAAAAATAAAATCTTTATAATATATATAGTTCAAAATCATTTTTTTCTTAGAAACACATATATTAAAATCAAAATATCAATGTATTATATTTAAAAAAAATCAAAATATTTATATATATTATATTTAAACACATATTTCACAAAACAAAATTACCCGATCTATATAAGTTCACTTATATATGAAAGCTTTTGAATATATGTACATACTTTTTTTTAAAGAAGGAGAAGGATGGGATGGAACAGTTTCAGCAAAAAACAATTTCAAGCTTTAGAAACCAAGGCATGTAAACATAAAATATACTCCTCTATATATATATTAAACAAGAAATAGGGTTGCAGGCGGACATGGGCAAGGCTGCAAATAGGGTTTCGGAAGACTTGTAGTGGCCGGATCTGGAGGCAAAGCAAGGTGAAGAGGATGGGAGGAAGGTGCTCGGCGGTTGTGTTGTGGGATGGGTTATAGGCTGACGTGGGATGACAAGGCAGTCAGGTGGTGAGAAGGTGCGTTCACTTGCGTGGAGGCGATGAGCTCGGGGAGGATGGGTTCAATGGTGGACGAGAAGTGGGCTAAGAGGTCGGGTTTTGTGTGTTACGGTGATCTGGTTTGTGGAGGCCGAGGGTTGAGATGGTGACGTTGGAGATGACATAGGGTGGAAAGCATAAGGCGGAGGTGGCGAGGCTCGGTTATGGTGTTCGGTGGGCTGACGGAGACTAGCTTGGGCTGGGGAAGGGAGATTTGCAGTGAAAGGCGGCCAGTGGGTGCGTGTGGGATGTCATGGCGTGGTCACGGTGCTGAAGTTTGAATGGCCGTGACGGTCGTGACGATAAGGGGCTGCTGCACACGTGGGCTAGCTGACAAGGGTGCTGCTGTCAGTATGAGGCGGAGATGGCTTCTGTGGTTGACGGCGGCGAAGTGGTGGAGAGGAAGTACTTGCGGTCGGTAAGAAAAGAGAGTAGGCGGAGTTGCATGGAACAAGCTGTCAATGAGTGAGGTGGTAATATTCACGTGGAGGAGTGATTATGTGCTGTCGATTGGAAAGGTCGTAGAAAAACAAGGAGGTGCGGTGAGGGAGAGATAACGTGAGCAGGGGAAGGAGATGGAAAAAGACGAATGGCGGTTGGGTTTCTCAAAACAACTGATATATATAAATACTTCGAAAATAAAAATAAAATTATGAACAGGTTGCAGAAGTTCTATAAACATATATATATATATATATAACTTATATTTTATGAAGCTTGTATATTTTATTTTTTCTTTTCGAAAGAAATAACCAGAGAGAAGAGCAAGGGGAAGAGAATTGAAAATGGGAATACACATAGTCACCAATATGAATTGGCATATATTTATTTCTTTTCAAAAGCAGAGGAAAGGTTTTAACGTTGCTTTGGGAAAACAATGAGACAGGCTGGCTCCAACCAAATTTTATCAAGCTAGAGTCAACTAAATAGTTTAAAGCAATTAATTGTTATTGGGAAGACACGGCTGAAGTTTGAGAAGCAATAGAAAACAAAAGGTCACGTATATGGTACCGATACGACACTTGTTTTTTCTCGTTTCCGTCGCGCACCGGGTCTCAAAATACAGAAATAAATATATTGTGGTCATCAACACAACGAGACGATCAAAACGGTATAAAGATATCAGTGGTATGATTGAATTTATAAAAATTCGAATTTTCCAACTGGCGGAAAATGCAAGAAAAACGCAGGAAAATAAGACCGACGAAGCCAAAGATGTCCGAATTTGGAAAAACGACAAACTGACATCTTGCTCAGAAGATGGTTTAGAATTTTTCTTTGTAAAGATATTTGAGTTTCGGAAACAATTTATTTTCATCGCTTTTTAACTGATTAAATTGAAGTGAATTTACGCGCGAAATAAACTTTCATATTTTCGGACGAAAATTTACCAGTTACTATGTTTAACTAGACGTATTCCAATTATTTAATTTTCATTTCAAAATTTTATCGTTTAAAATTTCACAAAATTTCAACTAATTACGTTATTAAACAGTTGAAATTTAAGGGTCGTTACACTCTCCCCCACTCAAAACTTTTCGTCCCCGAAAAGGAACGAGGTAGGAGAATAGAAACAACCAGAAAGGAAAACAAATTTGAAATACAGAATAACAATTAATTTAAACCATATAAATTCAAATTTCAATTAATTGATATTCAATAATTGATTTAATCCATTTGATTTCACTAAAATCGATCTCAATTATTTCTAAATTCATTATCTTATTATCCCATTTTCTTAAATTTACGATTTCTAAAACTATAAATTTGAATAGTCTTTTATTATAATCATATTTTTTTCAGCAATTTAAATTCTTCTTTATTCCAAATTATTGTTAAATTTATTCTACTTAATATATCTAGTCACATATATTTAACCCATATAAATTAATTTAAACCATAAAAGTTTCGATTTAAATTAATTTACATCTATTAATTTCTTTTAAATTCGAGGTATTTTCATGTGTTGATCAAATTACAATTTATTTTTTTCAAAACAAATTATTAATTTTTTTCAAAACAAATTTATTAATTCTTTCAAAACAAATTTTATTTCATTATTAACTGAGTTTACTTATTATCCTATCTAACTCTATTAACATCTTTATAATCAACATTTAGTGTATAACATTTATTATAACACTCAAATTTTATTTATAAATTCAATTTATCTTATATATTATCCAATTACATATTCAACTTCTGAATGATTTAGGTAAGTTGTATTAAAATGCAGTTGAACAATATACAAATAAAGTTTTCCCAATTCAATTATTCAAGTTTAAATATAAATTCCAAGTTTTGGTCTTATTTATAATTGAAATCATCCTTTAACAAAATATAAGAATTAAATTTCCGATTAACTTTAAACAATTTTGAGAAATATATAATATATTTATATCAAATCAAATTAAATTTTAAAATAAGATACTTATATATATGTAAATCAAAATAGACTGAAAAATTCAAATCAAAATATTTTTCTTTTCTCAAAACATAACCGTAGCAAAGCTACAGAATGGTTTCTCCACTTCGAAACTCGAAAATGAACGTCGATGATGCGGCCGTCATTACCGAAATTATTTTCCAGTGAAAAAGAGAAGAGCACTGATTTCAATATTTTAAAATTCTTTGAAAACGGTTTCTATTTGAAAATACATTCAATAATATACATTTTAAAAATTTAAAACCAAAACTTGAAATTTTAGGAGATTAAATTCTCAAATTCTTATTTTAAATTCATTTAAATTTCTAAATAAATCTATAAACCAACTTTTATAATTCCATTTATTTTTATGTTGGAATAATCAATGATTTACAAAACAAATAGTGAAAATTAAATATTACCTTTCTGACAACCAATTCAGTTAACAATTCAATTTCAGAAAGCTTATATTTATATAATATAATCATACAAAACTTTTATTTTATTTACCACATTTGAAAACGATATTGTGTCAGTTTGCTCTGCTCAAGTGTTTTGGAAATCCTATCGATAGCGTTGATCAGACGAATCGATCGAAAACCCAAATCAACATCAACAACTCAAACAACACAATTTTTTTTTAATATTAATTTACAGTTACACTTCCTCGCTCGACGATACAAGAACAGATTTCAAAGCAAGGATAGGAATTCAAATTTTTGATAGACTCAAATCAAAGAGAATTTCGATTCGAAGATAGGTTTGAACAAAGACGAGATAATTAAATAACAAAATAAGTCAATGGATAAGTTTATATAAATCGCGGGCAACCTTAACCGGGTCGACCGTGACTTCAAGAATAAGATCGTTGTAGAATTCCGAGGTAAATCGACATTCGATCTCAAGAAATAAAATTCAGGTATAGCAGGAGATAGATAGCATCGTAAACCAAGGATACAGAAATCTCCGGTAAATCGATGCCTATTTTAAAGGAGTTTTGCCCCTTTACGAATCATTCGAAGATTGGCGAGACCGCCGACCTATTATAGATATCATTCAAAATGGAGTTATGGGGTGCTCCAGAATTGATAGAAGACGAATAGTGAAGGACACGAATGAATTTCGGTACCGAGGGGAAAGTTCCAAAATTCAAAGGAATTGAGTCAAAGGAAGAGATTGAAACTCGAATGAGAGTGATTCTGTAAATATATTTACCCTATATGCTAAGTTTTGCCTAGAGCTACCAAAGCTCTGATACCAACTGTAACGGACCACGTCAGTGGGGTAATGCCAACCGTAGCATACAGTAGTACCTGTGTTCTGCCTTTACAGCCAGCCTCTCGACTGCACCAACCCCACAGGGACATGTAGGAGTAAGAGTCATCCGCTCGCTACCAAACCAAATGCGAGAACCCCCTATCATGCTGCACCCTCCAAGTGCATAGGCATACACACATGTCAGAGTTGAATTTCTCAAAATACCGCGTTGTTAATTTAAATTTGGCAAAACTGAACATATAAAGTAAATAAATAATCACAGATCACAGACACAGAGTAATAAATACAGCGGAAATAAAAGAGATAGTAGTTCATGAAGCTACTATATAAATGTATAAGTTACATCAGAGTTAAATCAGATACAACGGAAGAGTAATACGATACATCAGATACAAATCAGAATACATCACTGGAATCATCGAATACTGAAAGCAGAATAGATGGCTGGATCTTCAAGCAAAGCTCCAACTCCAAAAGTGAGTCTCGAATACTGGTACACTCAGTCTGACCCGAGCGAAAAGCAAAATACAAAACACTCGAGTCAGGATTAACATTCTTATATTAATAAATCCAACTCAAGTGAAATAGCAATTGAAATACAAGTAACTCAAAGGATGTTTGGAATAACCATCCTTTAAGGATCCGTTAAACTATCTACTATGTAGTAGTATACGATAAGTAGATAATGTCTATCAGTAATAATAAGATATCAAAATAGTGTTAAGTCATGGCCCATTCCACCCTTAACACATTTTTATTCCCAAAAGCATATACAAGACCGTAGTTTCCCCAAAACCGGAAGTCACCAGAGGGCAATCCATATACTAAAGGTACAAATCAAAATCGTAGTGGTCGCGTATAAATGGATACAAGTATGACAAGGCACATGAGGCAATACCCAAAGTAGTGATACTACCGTTCGCCTGATCCGGACTGGTGAGAATGCAACGCCGCAGCGACCGCAACACCGTGAAACAACACTCCCAAAATCAAGGGTGCACCAATCGACAACAAGTATAAGTAGTTCGAAGAAGTGTGTCCACTTGAGGTAGCTAATCCTCCATTGGCCCGACACAGCTCATGTTTTAGTCATTTCCAATTTGACACAAGTGTCAAGGCTATCCATTATCGTTCTCTTTCTTCAGTCATCACGTACATCATTCCAACCACTTCATTCTGGATCATCACTCCGCGTATAGTTATTAAAGTGGTTTCAGTTTAGATAGAGAGTATATCCATTACCGATCCCGGTCTCTTTAATAACTTTCGTAATTATTACACCGATTGGTCGTTTATATAATTCAAACCAAATCAATTCAATTTCAATTACAATTCGTAAACCAACATTTCATTTGTCTTTCAAAAACCAATTTCCAAAATTTACGTTTCAAAACTTCAATTTACCATTTCAAAATCTTATAATTCAATTTCAATATCTATTTAAAACCATTCAAATATTGATTCAAATTCGTATATAAGTTTCATTCCGAAATCATTTAAACAAATTTTATTTAACATTCAAATCAATTTAAACTCATTTATCGATTCCATTCAATATTCGTTAAGTTACTTTATCATTCAAAACAATTTCTATTAAATTTCCAATTCATTAAATCAATTCTTAAGTTCCACTTCATCAAATCAAAACTTACAATTTTGAATTAAACTAAATTCGTCAAATCAATTCTTTCAATTACAAGTCTTACATTAATTCCAAAGATATCACATTTTCATTTCTTGTTAAAGAAATTCCATTTCACTTATTTACTTACTTAAATAATTTTCCAAAACTTAATTAATAAAGAAACTCAATTTCAGTTATTACGAAGTAAAATTCACTTATTCAAAAATTCAATTTCTCTTATTAAAGAATCCAAATCAATTTAATCATTAAATAATTCAATCTTATTTAATTATTAAATAATTCAAAACTTAATTATTAAATAATTTCAAAGTTTAATAATTTCAAACTTAATTATAAATTCAAACTTGATTATTAAATCATTTCAAAGTTTAACAATTTCAAACTTAATTACAATTTCAAACTTAATTATAATTTCAAACTTGATTATTAAATCATTTCAAAGTTTAACAATTTCAAACTTAATTACAATTTAAAACTTAATTATTAAATCATTTCAAAGTTTAACAATTTCAAACTTAATTACAATTTCAAACTTAATTATTAAATCATTTCAAAGTTTAATAATTTCAAACTTAATTCAATAATTTCTCAAATTAAACAACATTCTTCCATCAATTTCATTGTTAACATTTTGTTTCAGATTATTAAATATTAACATTTTCCTTTCATTAAAATTCAAATTTCAACTTCATTTCAAAACCATATTATTTATTCAAATAAAATCTTCATTTTATTTTTAAATCAAATTATTGACCAATCGGGTTTTATTTAATTCTCTATCCTAGGTCAAAGTTCAATTTGGGTATTTATCATTTCAACCTGATTCCAATTCAATTCAAAAATCAAAGCATAACAAAGGGAACTTGCAGTGTGATAACTGGGATGGTGTCAAAGTAAATAAACAAGCAATAACAACCAACAATAACAATCCAATAATCAATTTAAATAATCCCGAAATAATCGTATTAATTCGCATTGTTATTTGTACGAATTTATATAATTATCTCTAGAATCTACACTATCATTCATGTAGATTAAAGATTATTACACTAATATTTATACGGTACTTCAATTGTCATTCGATTTCAATTTTAACACTACAACAATTAATCAAATATACGTTCAATGGTTCAAAGTAATTATCACTATTTTACATGTCAATTAATTTAACAAATAAAAGGGGTCATATTCAACTAATCAAATTCAACATATATGTCAATTCAATTTTAAATTATCCTACGTCAAATTTACTTGCATAATATTTATCACTTTATACATTACAATTTTAACGTCCAATTGTAAACATCAAACAATCAATTATTTAACAAGCAAACTGGATTATCATTGCATATATAACAGATAAGGGTGTCAGATGTCACAGGTGAACTGATACAGGTAATAGCAGTGTAAATATCTAACAGCAGCATATTTCAATTGTCGTTTCAATTGAAATCAAATTTAATAAATAAAAGAGCGTTAATCGTGAGTGAGTGCTCACCTTTCGAGGCTAGAGATGGACGAGAATGAGACGAGTTACAAATCCAAAGCAAAGCTAGACTGAATGCGAAGTTGACGAGCAAAGCTTTCGAGGATAGAGAGATTAGACAACACGACAAGCTACGAATTGAATCACGAACTCTATGACAAATCCAAAAACAAAGCAAAGTGAAGCAGGCACGATCTTGAACTCAATGGATCCGATGAAACAAATATATATAGCTATATATTATAAGGTCTAAAATTTAAAATATGTATTTAAAAATAAAATCTTTATAATATATATAGTTCAAAATCATTTTTTTCTTAGAAACACATATATTAAAATCAAAATATCAATGTATTATATTTAAAAAAAAATCAAAATATTTATATATATTATATTTAAACACATATTTCACAAAACAAAATTACCCGATCTATATAAGTTCACTTATATATGAAAGCTTTTGAATATATGTACATACTTTTTTTTTAAAGAAGGAGAAGGATGGGATGGAACAGTTTCAGCAAATAACAATTTCAAGCTTCAGAAACTAAGGCATGTAAACATAAAATATACTCCTATATATATATATTAAACAAGAAATAGGGTTGCAGGCGGACATGGGCAAGGCTGCAAATAGGGTTTCGGAAGACTTGTAGTGGCCGGATCTGGAGGCAAAGCAAGGTGAAGAGGATGGGAGGAAGGTGCTCGGCGGTTGTGTTGTGGGATGGGTTATAGGCTGACGTGGGATGACAAGGCATTCAGGTGGTGAGAAGGTGCGTTCACTTGCATTGAGGCGATGAGCTCGGGGAGGATGGGTTCAATGGTGGACGAGAAGTGGGCTAAGAGGTCGGGTTTTGTGTGTTACGGTGATCTGGTTTGTGGAGGCCGAGGGTTGAGATGGTGGCGTTGGAGCTGACATAGGGTGGAAAGCATAAGGCGGAGGTGGCGAGGCTCGGTTATGGTGTTCGGTGGGCTGACGGAGACGAGCTTGGGCTGGGGAAGGGAGATTTGCAGTGAAAGGCGGCCAGTGGGTGCGTGTGGGCTGTCATGGCGTGGTCACGGTGCTGGAGTTTGAATGGCCGTGACGGCCGTGACGATAAGGGGCTGCTGCACACGTGGGCTAGCTGACAAGGGTGCTGCTGTCAGTATGAGGCGGAGATGGCTTCTGTGGTCCACGGTGGCGAAGTGGTGGAGAGGAAGTACTTGCGGTCGGTAAGAAAAGAGAGTAGGCGGAGTTGCATGGAACAAGCTGTCAATGGGTGAGGTGGTAATATTCACGTGGAGGAGTGATTATGTGTTGTCGATTGGAAAGGTCGGAGAAAAACAAGGAGGTGCGGTGAGGGAGAGATAACGTGAGCAGGGGAAGGAGATGGAAAAAGACGAATGGCGGTTGGGTTTCTCAAAACAACTGATATATATAAATACTTCGAAAATAAAAATAAAATTATGAACAGGTTGCAGAAGTTATATAAACATATATATATAACTTATATTTTATGAAGCTTGTATATTTTATTTTTTCTTTTCAAAAGCAAGAACCAGAGAGAAGAGCAAGGGGAAGAGAAATGAAAATGGGAAGACACATAGTCACCAATATGAATTGGCATATATTTATTTCTTTTCAAAAGCAGAGGAAAGGTTTTAACGTTGCTTTGGGAAAACAATGAGACAGGCTGGCTCCAACCAAATTTTATCAAGCTAGAGTCAACTAAATAGTTTAAAGCAATTAATTGTTATTGGGAAGACACGGCTGAAGTTTGAGAAGCAATAGAAAACAAAAGGTCACGTATATGGTACCGATACGACACTTGTTTTTTCTCGTTTCCGTCGCGCACCGGGTCTCAAAATACAGAAATAAATATACTGTGGTCATCAACACAACGAGACGATCAAAACGGTATAAAGATATCAGTGGTATGATTGAATTTATAAAAATTCGAATTTTCCAACTGGCGGAAAATGCAAGAAAAACGCAGGAAAATAAGACCGACGAAGCCAAAGATGTCCGAATTTGGAAAAACGACAAACTAACATCTTGCTCAGAAGATGGTTTAGAATTTTTCTATGTAAAGATATTTGAGTTTCGGAAACAATTTATTTTCATCGCTTTTTAACTGATTAAATTGAAGTGAATTTACGCGCGAAATAAACTTTCATATTTTCGGACGAAAATTTACCAGTTGCTATGTTTAACTAGACGTATTCCAAATATTTAATTTTCATTTCAAAATTTTATCGTTTAAAATTTCACAAAATTTCAACTAATTACGTTATTAAACAGTTGAAATTTACGGGTCGTTACAGCAATTATATGTTATACATATACGTTTGTTATGCTAATTAATATATGTATAAAAACACTTTTATTATTCTATGTGTGCGGAGATTAAGCCCTGACTAACGTTAAATATCAATTACCTTTTAGCCATAATAATACAAGTCTTTCCTTTTTCTTCCATTTTACAAATAATGTAAAATTCCAATATCCATAACAAGGGATTCTAATATCCATAACAAGGATTCAGTCTCACATCCAAAATTGCAATAAATAGACTTGTATACAGAATTTGAATCCAACTTATCTTATATTAAAACAATGGAATAAACCAAAAATGGAAACTTATAATTTAATCAATTCTACATTTTAGTCAACTTCTTTTGCATGAATTTAGAAAAAAGAATTTCTATTAAATTTTATGGAAATAGATGGTGTAAACTACGAATAAAGATTCGTCCTTTACACACTATTTCTCAATTAAATCCCTTAATCAGATCTGGAGAAGAAGAATACGAAGCGGAATAGAACGTTGAATACATAAACTGAAAAATCCATAAAACCCATTATTTTAACACAAAACAATTAAGAATCCAATCCTAAAATTGACATTTCGCATGGGGGTAAGTTTGGGGATTTTTAATATTATGTTTTCATAATCCAAAACTCCCCAAGGAATATATCAAATCCAAACTATATTATTCAACTACTAAAATAGAAAAATTATGATTTCCACTCACATTTGGTCCTTAGTTTTTTTATATACAATGAGGGATTTAAATACATACATACATACACATATACATACATACACACACACATACAAACACACACACACACACACACACACACACATATATATATATATATATATGTTAGATTCAAAAATGTTAGAAGAGAAGAGGTTTAGAAACTAAATAATAAATAAAGTTAAATTAGGATTTCTGACTTGAAACACTAAAGTTTTTTTCTTAATCTAAGAAGAGATAAACTGATAGAGCATCACTGATGTTCCCAAAATATTTGTGAATAAAAGGGAGGGGTCTAGGGTCTTATTTATAGTGGTTGAAACGCACCAGAACCATAGGATAAAAATAGGTTGGAACAGATAAATCTAGAGCGTTTAAAATATAAAACCCTAACCGCTACCTCTATAGGAGCGGTCGACAGTCCCTATACAACTAGTCGACCGCTAGAGGTCAACTAGTAGAGGTCATTGGGCTGACCTCTCCATCTAATTTTGGGAACATTTGATTGTTTCCTTTGCTTGATTATTTTATTCCATAATTAACTTTTAACATTAATTGTTAACTTTAACCTTTACTTGACCCCCAAGTCTAATCATAGTTAATTTTTTAAATTCACAAATTTAAATTTAAATATTCATTTAAATTTAAATTCGAACTAAATTAATTTAAATCTGAAAACTTCAAACACTCATTAACTCTTCGTTTGAGCTCCGTTTTTCACATATTATATGTGGAAATAGAATAGAATTTTGCTACGAATGCAATGGAATAACTTTCATAGTCAAATTTCAACTTTTATAAAATTTCCAAATTTATCCATACCCTAATTAATTGAATTTCTCTTAATTTACATATTTAATTAGGGTTGATTTTACAGGATGTTACATACTCCCCCTTAAACCAAAATCTTTCAAGGGACGAACATCATAACACACAATAACATCCATATTATACAACCAAGTTATCTACACAACCATCTACTCAACTAAAGTGCAATTTGATCATGTACTACAGACATACTACAAATGAGCTTAATTGTGACGCCCCACCTCTATACCCACGCTAGCCAAGGACACTACGTGGTAATGCCGTCGACTAGCGTGGAGAATAAGGCTATTGAGGAGCGACCATCTGTGTAATTGCTTTGTGCGAGCACCGATATGTCAGAAAATATAACTTACATTTCATCTCTGGAGGAAATCCGACATATCTAATACAAACACAAAGCTACCACACAGTGACTAAGAAATCTTCGGAAACAAATATAGAAATAAGCATAACGTAAATCAGTCACAGACAGTTCATATCACAAAGGCGAAAACAGATATGAATATAACACATAAAAGTGTTCATCAGAGTAGTGGTCAAACAAGATCCACAATATCACAAAAGAAAATATACAAGTGCTAGACAAAAGAATATGTATACATCAATGAGTCAATATATCGAATGTATACAACCAAAAACTACAATGCTAAAGTAGTTAGCCAAAAGTCAGATGATAGTCCTAGATAAGAAGTCATGAGGAAGCACCTGTAAAATCTCAGTCTGACCCGAGTATTATTTAAGAAGAAAATAATAAACGGATCAGTCTATCTATAAATATTAGATAAAGTGATATAGAATAAGAGATATGACAAAAACGTATGATAACCATAAAGCCATACTGTGATAAGTATCTAATCGAAAATCAATCTAGAGATTAATCAATATCACAAGAATCTTCTCAAAGATTAAAAAGAATGTCATATTCTTAATTTAATTCACCAAGCCACAAATAACGACATACATTTCAATGCCAATTTGTAAAAGTTGGTGAAGCATAAATTCCAGAAATCAACCATTAGAAATCAAGAAATCAAATAATTCGAAGCAACTACGTCGTACAGCGAAACGTCCGGTGCTCCAGAATCACAATAAATCGGAACAACGACGTCGTACAGCGTAACGTCCGATGAACCAAAACACAATAAACTGGATCAACGACATCGTACAACGTAACGTCCGATGAACCAAAACACAATAAACCAGAACAACGACGTCGTACAGCGAAACACCCGATGAACCAAAAATCCTATAATATGGAACAACGACGTAGTACAACGAAACGTCCAATGAACCAGAAGCACAAATAATTCGGAACATCGACGTCGTACAGCGAAACGTCAGATGAACCAGAAGCACAAATAATTTGGAACATCGACGTCGTACAGCGAAACGTCCGATGAACCAAAACAAAGAGACATCGCGCATTGCTAGTCTAAACCATAAAATGATCATCATCGATCATCAAGAAGTGTCAATTACACTAAGCTAGTAAATATATGAGTTTAGCTTCATGTCCCATAACCACTAGCTTAACTTAAATATTTACGAACAAATTGTAGATCTCCACTAGAAAATTTGTCACAAGAGATTCAATCGAACAAGTCCAAGAATTAACCGACGAAGTAAACGCAAGCGTTTCATACCACTTGTTTTGCTAAGCCGTTTAATTAGATTTTCTCATACGAATGAGGTAAAGGTTTGTATATACTAATAGATTAGAAAATGGTTTTATAAATAAGCTTTGTATTTAAAAGTAGTGTTGAAATCGTTTTGATGAAAGAGTTTGAGTATTTACTACTAGTATAGAAACCTTTGTATTTTTAAAGTGACAAGTTATAGAAATGATTGTAGAAACAATCAATCATCAAAAATTCACATTCGAAGACGTGAATTAAATCCAATTAAACCGATAAAGAATCCATTGAAATGGATATTCAAAAATCCCGAAAAAAGAGTCATCAAAGTCATAATAAATGATAACAACAAATAGGATCATCATGAATCGATTCAAATTGGAAATTCAATCCCAAAAGGCAAAGTGGGCTAAAACAGCAAATTCAGTTGACTGAACAGAGATTTCAATGGACTGAATCGTGCCTGGAAACTTTCTGTTTCCAGGTTCAGTCAACTGAACAAAGATTTCAGTCGACTGAATCATGCCTGGAAACTTTCTGTTTCCAGGTTCAATCGACTGAACAGAGATTTCAGTCGATTGAATCATGCCTGGAAACTTTCGGGTTCCAGGTTCAGTCAAGTGAATAGAGATTTCAGTCGATTGAACTGGGATTTCCAGTATTTTCAGCCTAAAAATGAAGATGCAATCTCTTTGCAAATGCAACCGGATGAGCAATGGGCGCTAAGGGTTTATGCCAATAGACGACCCGGCCCTATAAGTTCTTTGATGCATCACCAAAAACATGATCAAACATCCATAAAAGGATTTTCACACAAATTTGACTTCAAAAACAAAAAATTGGAATATTCACAAAACCAATCCAAATCAAGGGCAAATGCACATGAGGAAGTGTTAGGAATTCATACCCAATAACCAAAGATAATTCTAGTCATAGAAGTGAGATAAAAATATCACCTTTAACCCAAAACAAATGAAGAAGAAGCTATAGAGCAACGACAAGAACAATCACTCTTCAATTCCAACCCAACAAGCTTGAATCTAAGCTTAAAAGAGAAACATTTCCTAAGTTAGGTTAAGGAAATTTCTGAGATTGAAAGGAGAAAGAGTTGGAGAAGAAGAAGAGGATGCTTACCAATGGCTTCACTATGAATTTGGAGCTAGAACTTGATTTGCAAATGGAAACTAGGGCTTAGGATGTTATCCCGCCTTTTGGCAAGGCCGAGATATCAAGGAATGCACAGGTTCGATATGGATGTTGATGAATTTTTGTCTGAATCCGGATCAAGCTACAACTGCCAAGGCGTGGCGAACTAAGCCATAGGAGCTTGCATTCCAAATTTCAAGACGTTCCGAGTTCATATGCTCAAGTTACGAGCGATGCAAGCCAAGAGACTCGCCTATTTCGTATCCATCATTTCGAATCGATCGGGGTCGCAACCCCTCCGCCCGCATCGATCATCTCCGTATCCATCCGTGAGCCCTACTTTCGTATCCATCAGCTTCACCTCGGTCGTGTTCAACTCCATCAGGAAGCATAAGTTCGACTCAACCTCATTCGAGTCCATCGGCGGAACATGCATTTCGTATCGATTGGCCAGCTGTTATTTCGTATCCATCAGGAAAGATGTCTTCATCTTGTGTCGATCGACTTCACATCGATCGACTCTTGGCTCCTTCGTGCCCATCAAGTGAACGTGCTATGCGGCCAAGGAATAGTCATAGTTCGTGTCCATCCACTTCATAACGATCAGGATGGTAGTAGCCTCGCATCCATCTGACTCGAATCGATCGGCTGAAAGGCCTTCGAATCGATCAGATAATGACCAAGTCGTACCCATCGGACCTTTGGATCTGGATTGACGTGTGAACCCTGGATGCGAACGTGGCTAAATCTCCGGTGATGAATCGATCAACTCGGAGTAGAAAGTGGATCGGAACGAAGAGCTCGCATCACGTTGTCACGAAACCATGTGAGAAGCTCTATTCGAAGGAATCGATTCGAAGCCATATATTCGAACCAAACAGCCATCCGGAGAACATCAACTTGTATCGATCATATCTCGAAATCTACCGATCCAAATGCAACGAAATTTTCAGAGAAGCTTACGTACAAGCCAAGGAATGCTTCTGCCAAGTTTCAGCTCGATTCGACCATTTCCTGATCGATACGAAATCGGTTCGTATCGATCACACATCGAGTCGAAACTTGGTGGGACCGGGCGCGTAGGCCCAGTCACGTGCCAGAATGAGTCTCCCGAAGTTTGAGCAGAATATCAGCCTCCCACGCCTATAAATAGAGCCCCAGAGCCTATAGAAAGGAGGGATTTTTTTCTGAGTCTGAAGCGCCCAAACTCTACCGGATCGGAACTTACGACATATTCTTGCTGTTGCATTCGAATTTCAAATTGTATTTCGTTGTTGTATGCTATAACCGCTTGTAATCATTCAAAAAGAATCAATAAAGTTGCAAAAACTTCACAGTGGACGTAGGCATCACGCCGAACCACTATAAATCGCTTGTCTGTGCATTTACATTCCTGTTATTTAGAGTTTTTGTTAGATAATCTTCATTTTCAATTTATTTTCTTCACTTTTATCTCTTCAAAAACTTCCGAAGAGTGTTGTGCCCATTTTTGGTACAAACACTTTGGTGCTTTCACTGAGAAACCAGTTTTTTCTCCTGCTCCTTGGATCTACCATCAACACCGGATTGCATAAATCCAAGAGGAAAATCCAGATCTCTAATCCGGAATCCTTCCATCCTATTCAGATTTGCGTAAAGTCTAGGAAAGGACTCCACCACTCAAGATGGTTAGCACAAGAACTGCCTCTACAGCTGATGATCAAGAAGGTCGGGATAGACAGAATCCTGTACAGCAGCCACCATCCAATCAAGACAACACTATTCACTCAGATCTGTCAGGACCAGTCACCAGACAAGAGTTCCAAGTGTTGCTCCAAGAACTGACTCAAAGTCGACAACAATTGACTGAACAGTTGCGCGCTAACGCTGAATTGACCAACCAAATAAACCGTCGAAGGCGCAGGAGGCCCAGGAGGGATGATGTTTCCCATTCGTCTACTGAAAGTTCTGCCTCATCTGACTATCACCACAGATCTACCCGTCCTCGGTTAGACGGGAGTCACATACAAGCTACCGGATATCAACCTGCCTTGACCGTTGGACAATTGAGGGTTGGGCCATCAACCAGCTTTCAGACCGGGCCCTCATCACGAGGAGGTACTGTTCCACAGTATACCATGGACAATCGCACTACAACCGCCGTGGTAGAAACAAGGGTTGATACCCGAAATCTGTCAGATCCGAACAATCGGCAACGTGGGCGTACTCCTGAACCATACGTCCCGAAAGATGCTAAGCCAAGGAGGCGAAACATGGACCGTCGACAGCGCCCGGCCCAAACTCGCACTGTGGAACCCGACCACACCTTAGCTCAGCATGCACAGAATATGCCGATGCCGGATATTTCAACCATGATACGTCGGATGATTCGCGAAAGTCAGGGGCTTACAAATGACGATTAGGGAATCTCCCGTAGTCATACCCCTTTTACAGACGAGATATTATACGCTGACCCCCCTCGTCGATTTAGAATGCCAACTCTCCCAATGTACGAAGGAAGTTCCGACCCCAATCAACATATTTTGAAATATGAGTGGTCAATGAGCGCTGCAAGAGCTGATGATTTAGTGAAGTGCCGAAGTTTCCCCATCTCTCTGGAGGGAATCGCAACAATGTGGTTTACAAGGTTGCCACCTAGATCTATCTCTTCGTTCGATCAATTGGCTAAAAAATTTGTAGAACAGTTTCGTATGCATGTTGCTAGACCTAAAGACATTAACACCCTATCTAGTGTCACATAAGCTCCTGGAGAGACACTCAGGCGTTATTTAGAAAGATTCCACGCAACATGTGCGGAGATTAGTAATCCCAACGATAATTCGATCTTGATGGCATTAACCAAAGGGATTGATCCTGATTCTGAGTTTGGAAATTGGTTAGCTGGGAAACCACCCGCATCGTTGGACTGTTTCTATTCCAAAGCCGCTCAATTCTTACGACGAGAGGACGTGAAACAGTCTAGGAAGCAGGACAATGTGGGGCCCAGTAGTGAGGGGATACAAAGTAACGTAGCAGTTAAGCAGTCCGGTGAGAGTTCCGGAAAAGTTCAGTTAAATATACAGAACAAACAAACCCAGCCGAGAGGCGACAATCGTCAGAATAAGAAAAGAGATCAGAACCGAGGCCCACAACGTAGGGCTCCAATGTTTGATAATTACACACCGTTGAATACGTCATTGGAAAACGTGTACCTACAAACTTGCAACACTATGCAATATAAGAAGCTTGCTCCGAAGCCATCGATGGAGAGGCAGATTCAAACAGGGAAGTTCTGTAGATTCCACGAGAGTTATGGCCACAATACCAATAAGTGTCGACATTTGCAGGACCTCATCGAGAAGTTGATCAGGGAGAGAAAGTTAGATTAGTTTGTGCGAGCGCCGCAGTCTGGTGGTGCGGGCCCTTCAAATCAAAATCGTGTACAAAATCAAGAAAGACAGGAAGAACCCGCTCGTACGGGCGGAAGGCTAGTTATAAACACGATAAGTGGTGGTCCCCACCCAGCAGACAGAAGCTGGAGGGAAATGGAGTCGTATGCTAGCTCTATCAGGCATGTGGACTTCGAGTGCTGTAGTAATTGTGAAGATGGGGCTCCGGCCAAACAACAGAAGACAATGTTTGATGATATCGTATTTAGAAACCGAGACGCTGATAAGGTCGAAGCCCCCACGATCGACCCACTGGTCATATCTGCCCAAGTAGGTCCTGCTTGGATGAAGAGGATCCTGGTTGACAGTGGGAGCTCCGTAAATATCTTATTTAAACGGGCTTATGATTTAATGAAAATGGAAGCGAAGGACTTGAAGCCCTGGCAATCTCGAGTCCACGGCTTTAACGGAAGTGCTACAATACCCACTGGAGTGGCGGAACTGCAGGTGGAATTTGGAGTTGGAGAACGCCGGAGAGTCCGGATGTTGCAGTTTGTTGTTTTGGATATTGATTCACCTTACAACGTATTTTTGGGCCGACCGGCCCTTGCTGAGTTCAGGGCGGCCATTGCCCCATGGTGCTTGACTCTGTAGTTCCCCACTGATCGCGGGGTTGGAGTCATTCAAGGAGATCAGGCAACAGGGAGGGCCTGCTATGTTGCTGAACTGCGCGGGGCGCAGCGAAAGGAGAAAGGAAAGGGCGTAGAGGAATCTCTCTGCGTCCGTTTTGTTGACAATTGACAATTGATGCCTGGGCCCCGGCCCGGGCACCACAACCAATTCTAGAAAGACCTTAACCCTAGAGACAATGAAGATAAAGACAAGTCTAAAGAGAATCAAGCTTCCCCGGCCGAATTGACTGTGGATGTTCCAATCAGTGAGGGTGATGATTCGAGGATGCTAAAAATTGGGTCTCAATTGGGCCAACAGACACAACATGAATTGGTTGAATTTCTCCGGGCGAATCTCGACGTTTTCGCCTGGACACATTCTGATATGTGCGGGATCTCGCCGGACATCGCAAGTCACTCCCTGAATATTGATCCGTGGTATGTCCCGGTCAAACAGAAAAGGCATGGTATGGATCCAGAGGGATCTGCCGCCCTTAAAGAGGAGATTGATAAGTTACGATCGAATGAGTTCATCCGAGATGCTTTGTATCAAGAATGGGTGTCCAATCCCGTACTGGTTCGAAAACCGAATGGGAAATGGAGAACTTGCATTGACTACTCTGACTTAAACAAGGCTTGTCCAAAGGATAGTTTTTCGCTTCCTCGAATTGACCAGCTCGTAGATTCAACAGCTGGGCATGAATTATTATCTTTTATGGATGCTTATTCTGGCTACAATCAAATACCCATGCATTTGCCTGATTAAGAACATACCAGTTTCGTGACCGATCTGAGACTGTACTGCTATAGAGTCATGCCCTTTGGTCTAAAAAACGCTGGAGCAAATTACCAACGCTTGGTCAATAGGAAGTTCGCCAACCAGATCGGGAAGACCATTGAGGTTTATGTGGATGACATGCTAGTAAAATCTCGATTCTCCATAGATCACGTCAGAGATTTAGATTCGATGTTCTACATCCTTCGGGAATATGGGATGAAGCTCAATCCATTAAAGTGTCACTTCGGTGTCGCATCTGGAAAGTTCCTCAGGTTCATCGTTAACGCTCGAGGGATAGAAGCAAATCCCGAAAAGATCTAGGCAATAAGGAACCTACAAACCCCAAGAACCATAAAACAAGTCCAGAGTCTCAACGGGAAAGTAGCAGCATTGAGAAGGTTCATTTCAAAGTCCACCGATAAATGTATTCCTTTCTTTGATCTGATCCGGAAAGGAAAGCGAAACTTTGAATGGACCATGGAGTGTGAAGACGCATTCTGATCGCTGGTTCAACATCTTTCCACACCACTGATCTTGTCAAAACCAGTTGACCACGAGCAATTGTACCTTTATCCGGCAGTATCAGAGCATGCAATCAGTGCTGCTTTAGTTCGGGAAGAAGACCGAGTGCATAAACCGGTTTACTATGTTAGTAAATGGCTAACAGGAGCTGAAAGAAATTACCCAAGACTAGAGAAACTGGCTTATTGCCTGGTCATTGCCTCAAGAAAGCTTCGCCCTTATTTCCAAGCTCATCCCCTTACTGTGTACACCGATCAGCCGTTACAATAGGTCCCCACGCGGCCTGAGACGTCTGGTAGGCTACTCAAGTGGAACATAGAACTGAGTCAATTTGATATCACTTATGCTCCGCGAAGAGCATTCAATGACAAGTCCTAGCGGATTTTATAGCCGAATTTACTGTTTGAGAGGATCTACCTGAAACCACTATACCTCCTAAATGCATTTGGAAGCAGCACACCGATGGTGCATCGAACGATCAGTGTTCAGGTGCCGGAATAGTACTTGAAACTCCCGAAGGCCGATCCATATGCTACGCTCTGAGGTTCGAATTTCGCGCAACCAACAATGAAGCCGAATATGAAGCTTTGCTTGCCGGGTTAAAACTTGCTTGTGATCTGAAGATTGTTGCTGTGGAAATTTATTGTGATTCCCAATTGGTTGTATATCAAGTTCGGGGCGAATATCAGGCCAAGGATCGACGACTAGCTGCCTATCTAGCCCGAGTTCAAGAAGAACTAAGTCAATTCGATTACTATGCTATTTACCATATACCCCGTGAGCATAATCAGAATGCTGACTCATTAGCAAAGTTGGCAAGTACAGGTGAAGCATAGCAGATGGGACTTGTCCCCGTTGAAACTTTGTCCTCCCCAAGCATTGATCAAGTAGAGACAAATTTTTTGTTTGAAACCGCTCCCAGCAGAGAATTGTGGATGACCCCGTACCAAAATTACATCGAGAATGGGACGTTACCTGAGCATAGAAATGAGAAAAGACAATTCTACGAAAAGCTTCACGGTTCGTCATTCAGAACGGAGTCATGTATAGAAGAGGGTATTCTGTTCCTCTCCTCCGATGTATCGCGCACGATGAAATTAAACGAGTGTTACATGACGTACACGAAGGAGAATTTGGCGATCACATCGGTGGGCAAGCTCTCGCTAAGAAGATACTTCGATATGGATACTACTGGCCGACTGTGAACCGAGATGTAGCGAACTATGCTAGAAACTGCGATAGGTGCCAGAAACACGCCCGAATTCCAAGAGCCCCACCTACCGAGATAACTCAAATGGTCAGTCCCTGGCCATTTGCAATGTGGGGCATCGATATCATCGGCACGCTACCTCTGGCCAAAGGTGGGGCAAGATATGCCATTGTTGCAGTTGATTACTTCACCAAGTGGGCTGAAGCGGAACCCCTTGCAACCATTACGACAAAGAAAGTAATCAATTTCGTAGTTTGCAACATTATCTGTCGATTTGGACTCCCGCCTACCATCATCATCGATAACGGAGCCTAATTCGATGGTGCGGAATTCAATAATTTCTGTCAATGGTTTCATATCCATAAAAAATTCTCGGTAGTTGCACACCCTCAGGCAAATGGTCAGGTCGAAGCTGTCAATAAAGTCATAAAATCCATTCTAAAGAAATGACTGGAAAAGGCCGGGGGCAAATGGGTTGATGAACTTCCTATGGCCTTATGGGCTTATCGAACGACCCACAAGACCGCGACCGGACACACCCCGTTTTCCCTATCTTATGGCTCAGAAGCCGTTATTCCAGTCGAGATGGAAGTGTTTTCCCATCGCGTGACTTACTATGATCCGAAAACAAACGCTATATTGCTTGCTGAATCTTTGGATCTACTGGATGAGAAGAGGGAAGAGGCTGATTTGAGAGCAGCCGCATATCGAAGTCGAGTCGCCCGATTGTACAATGCCAAAGTTCGACCTCGGACCTTTGAACTCGGCGATCTCGTTCTCAAGAGAATCTACCCGGTCCCTTCACACATGAAACCAAATTGGGAAGGACCATACGTGATTACACAAAGACTTGGAGATGGCACATTCAAATTATCGACCGTTGACGGTCTTGCTTTGCTAAGGGCCTTGAACAGCGAGAGTTTCCGTCGCTATTACACCTGACAGGCTTTATTTGTTTCATTCTATTTTTCCATTTACAGTTTGTTTCCGCATTTTTGAATTTGAATTCTGTAATAAGGCAACTAACTTTGCCACACTTTCTTACTTCAGCAATAAAATGCCATCTCTTCGAGCCAGAGCTGTGATTCATTGAATACAATGTACGACATCACGATGGACGGAGAGCTAAATTCCATCATGTAGTGGAATTTATTCCAATAGAGAGTGGCTGTGATACGACCGGCCACTCGCTAAGTGAAACCCGAGCTCGGAGACAAGTCATTACACCAATGTTAAATAGGATTGATACACGACAATCCTATAACAAATTCCAAACTCCCAGAGTGTGAGCTGGAATATAGACATCAAACGAATGCGGTCTCGATGAGGGTGGATCCGTCCACCTAACGACCTCGACCGTATTCCGACTAAATGCAGTTCCGAAGAGGGCGGACCTATCCACCTAACGACTTCGGCTGTACCTTAAACAAGCTCGAGGAGGATGGACCCGTCTATCTAACAACCTCGCTTGTCGACTCAGGGTGGATGCGAATCAACCATCCACGATCTTGATTAATCCATCATTCCCAGAGTGCGAACGTAATCCAAGTGCCCAAACAAACGTGACTGATCTTTTGTCGGCCAACTCCACATTCCCAGAGTGTGAAGTGAAGTATAAATATCAGCTCCATGCTCCCAGAATGCGAGGTGGAGTATGAACTTTAAAATATAGTTTCGAAGAGGGTGAATCCGTTCACCTAATGACTTCGACCATAACCTAACCAAGCTCGAGAGGGATGGACCCGTCCATCTAACGATCTCACTTGTTAACTCAGGATGGATACGATCTAACCATCCATGATCCTGATACGCCTTTCGAACTCCCGGAGTGCGAGTCGGAATGTAAGCGCTAACTCTGATTGCCTAGAATATGGGTTGGAGTGTTAACGCTAACCCTAAGTTCCCAGAGTGTGAACGACTGCTCACAAGATGGCTTGTGTCCCCGGAGTGTAGACTAATACTTGAAAGCATTCGATAGCTGTGACTGAATGCAAGAATGCAAGTGCAAACCCCCAGAGTGCGGATGTAACGATTTATAAAGAAACAAGTGTAGTTCGACCGTGGGATCCTCACTTATTGCGATCGCAAGCTGGTCTTTATAACTTAACCCCGAAACTGGGGGCAGATTCAAGTGTTAATCACTACCCGAAGCGGTATAACATTCAAGTCCAACTCGATCTCCAATTACAACTTAAGTTCGTAATTTTTAGACTTGGCAGATAAAACAAGCTATGCTTAAGAGTTAAAATAATGCAAGTACATAGAACTGAGGTTCAACACTGCAACATTTAAGCATACAAGGGATGAAAGTTGAAACAAGAAGACAAAACTTTATTTCAACTAATCAAGAGCGATGGCTCATATACAAGCCCTTCAAAAAAAAATTCTTACTAGCAAGGGCCGAACCCGCATTTTACACGACCTATGAAAGAAAAAAGGTGACAAAATTTCTAACTGCAAAAGGAAATATGTGCCTAAAAAATCTATCTACTCTTTCTTTTTCCTTGGCTTCTTTTTCAATGAGGAACTACCGGAGCCACTAGTGATCTTCCGTTTTGAGCCCTTTTCTTTAAGCGGGTTGTCCTCAGACGGGAGCATGATGTCGACATCCTCCTCCAAACTGGAGTCTAAGGGAATGCTTCCCACGGGAGGAGTCGGAGGAACGGGATCTATAGCCGGAAGCGGGACTGGCGCACTAGTGTCGACAAGCCTGCCCCCAGGAGATATCATCATAAGTGGTGTAGGGCCATGCGCCACTGCTCCGCCCTTTGAGCTGCCACCATGTGCCGCTGCCTCCATCTCGACATCAATTTCAGCCAGTGTGTTTGCTTCTCGAAGTGCTCGGGCTTCACTATGTGCCATGGTGGTCTGTGTCGAAGTATCAGAAGTAGAAGAAAATCCACCCAGGATGAATTGTAAGTCCGCGAAGGGGTCACTCTGTCGACCAAGGAGCTCGTTCATCATCTGTTCGTCAAAAGAGATTGAGCTCCCCTGCGTTACTTCGGCAGGCACAACCGTCACAACAGAGGTCGCCTCAGAGATGATGGCCTCCTGCACTTGGTATGATTCCTGGGTTGCAGGAGGCATTGTCAGTACAACTTCGGTCGCTGACCAGAGAAAAGAAGCATTTGTTAGTATACACTACCATACAAGTTCTTCGGTCCGAACGTACAAGAGATTAGTGCAGAGTACCTTCTTCAGTTTGGCTCAAGGTTGGCTAAACGGCTTCGGAAGGGTGCTCCCTTTTCGAGGTAGATGTGGCCGCTCCGGGTCATAAGCTGGTATAGGCTGAGATTCGATCATCGGAGTCGGCTCAGACTGAGGTGGCATAATGATCTCGGAACTCGTAATGTGATGCTCAACACCAGAGCCTTCTCCAACTTCCCGGGGCTGAGTACCGAGCCTCTCCTTTTCATGAGAAATCATGGAGTCGTGAAGAACCTTCTTTTCGTCATCGTTAAGTATACGGTTATCCAGCTCAAATTCGTCAAAGGCTTCATCAGGATGCCCCGATTTCTCCTCCTCAATCAGCAGGTTCCAGGCGTTATAAAGATGTGTTGGGTAATCATCGAGCCATGTCAGATCTCTATGCCTTAACACGTTGGCGTTGTAAGTGACAAGAAGCTCCTCTACCTCAGCCTCAACCCTGACTTCCGTCAGTCGGACCTTCTCGTCAACCCCGGCTTCAACCTCGCAGACTTTGTCCATAGCCGCATCCCTCTCCTTCTGAAGCACCACCGCCTGATCACAGGCTTCTTGCGCGGAGACGTTGGCCGCATCTTTCTCCCTCGAAAGTTCGGTAAGCTTAGATTTAAGCTCATTGAGCTCTTTGAGGGCCGCGTCTCTATCAACAATGATGGTGGTGTTCCTATGACCCATGTCTTCCATCATAGTGTAATGCTCTTGTTTCATTCTACCCATGGCCGAGTTTGCATCATCGGCCTTTTTGAGAGCTTCTATTTTAGATTTACGGGAAGACTCGGCCTCGGCATTGAGCGCTTGAATAATTCGGTCTTTTTGACCCAGCTCCTTTTCCAGCTTTTAAATAGTGACGGCACGATCAAATGCCACTTTTGATGCTTTTCTCGCGGCCCTCAACCACTCCTTATACTGAAAGAATATGTCTGCAACATAATCGTGAATAGTATTTTCGGCTGTTGGTGGAATTCTCTTCAGATGTGGGGGAAAGACGTAACCGTCAAAGCAAATGGCAGGGAATTCCTTCCTCATTTGTGCGAGCTTGGCTGGTCCTTCCCCGGTCGGATCAGTCACGACTGGTGTAGTAGTTGAGGGTGCGGCTATTTCAGTTCCGCGTTGAGGGTCGGATCTAGGAACATGAGAGGGCGGCTTGTGCCGTGAAGTTTCAGGAGGACGTGTAACTAGAACCGGGGGTGGTAGAGAGGTCCTAGGAGGGGGAGAGCGAGAATGAGACCGGCGTGCATACCCCCTATCTCTGTCAGACCATTCCTGACTGGAATACCCCGGTTCATAATCTATATCTCCCTCTCTCCTACGTGATTCATGGTATGATGAAGATCGGCGCTTACTACGCAAACTACCAAGCACTGAGCCTCGACCAGACATCGTACCTGCAAAGTAAAATAAGGAGGATTAGTAACCATTTATGGTATGCGATTTGTGGTCAAAAATTATGTAGTGTCGTGAAGGGTGTATGGATGTGTAACCCCCCAGACCGACCAGAAGTGTCGACCACACTGGTAGAAAGAGACTCGCTAACATCAAAAGTATGTTGCAGTTCATCCAATTCGAC
Organism: Allium fistulosum; assembly: GCA_030737815.1. NCBI lineage: Eukaryota > Viridiplantae > Streptophyta > Magnoliopsida > Asparagales > Amaryllidaceae > Allium > Allium fistulosum. The sequence goes on along the minus strand of CM060907.1, from coordinate 894,110,431 downwards.
ATCATGCTGTGTGGATGCGAGGTCCGGAATTGGGAGGTCGGCGAGCCCTTCGAAGGGATTTTCCGCCTGTAGGGGAGATGCCTCCGAGATTCTAACTCCAGAAAGGGGTCGGTTTGTGACCACAGACTTCCGCCTCCCAGATTTAGATCGTTTAAAAGCAACTGCCTTGCCTTTTCTCTTTTCTTCAGAATCCGGGGTCACATCAGCAGGCCCGACCAAAGGTTCATTGTCGGTATGGGTTCTCTCGGAGTCAGCCTCCTCAATCATGATAACTTTGGGCTTCTTGCGCCTAACTCGCTCCTCCGAAATAGTCTATAGTACACTGTCGAGCCTTATACTCTGTCCTCGCTCGATCAGTCCAAGGATCCTAAGGTTTTTATCCGTCAAGATCAGATCAATGTTTCTTTCTTCGCTCGGGACTTCTTGGAGAGCCCGGACTATCTCTTTATAATAACCACCTTCAGGTCGCTGGATTATTGCTAAAAAAAGGAGGAAATGTGAGTTCGATTTCGTTCATGATTGCCTTATCAACTACTTGGGAAAGTGATGATACTCACGTCTGAACAGCCATCTTTTGGCAAATCCTAGAGGACATCAGACGTAGAAACACTCTGTTTTGAAGTAGCTCAATCTAGTCCAAGATCCGGTGACCACTTGACAGTTCCTTACTGCCTCCAGGAATGTAAAGGATGGGCTATCGTTTCGACTTTTGAAGTTGAACAGGTATCTGATAACAGTCAGGGTCGGTGGTCGATGGAGATATTCCATAAATGCAATAAACAAGCTATTAAGCAAGGCGTATCCGTTAGGGTGTAGCTGAGATGGGGCGATCCCCAGAAACGACAACACTTCTCTTATATATTCATTGAACGGAGGAAGTGTCCCGGCTGCGCATGCATGGCGATTAAATGTAGTATATCCCTCCGGGGGATTATGCGGTCTGTCATTTGGTCCCGGCAATAACAAGTCGTCCATCGACAGACCATGCCTAAATCATATTCTCCCTAGCATATCTTCAGAAATATTGGACGCGACAGAGTCAGGTGGACTATTAATGAAGGATGCATCAGGCAATTCGTCCGGGGCCGGACCGATGACTTCGGCCTCAATCTCTGGTATTTCAAGTCTGGGAGGAATTACACTTTGAGTTTCCTGTGGCTGCGAGCTTGGACCTTCCATAGCTGACTAACTCACGAGAAATCATCGTTAGATGCAAAAGAGCCCGTGTGTTCCCCTTGTGTAAAGTGTGTGTTGTGCAGTGCAGTGCTGTGCATTACTTGAAAGAATTTTTGCAGAGTTAAAGAGAATATGCAAACGATTAAAAGTTGTTATGGTTCCATCGACAAGCTTCGAAAGGTAGTCAAGTATGCAGTTTAACTATCAAGTCCAGATATGCAAGAATGAAGCTCGTCGGAATTATGCTGAACAATGTCAAATTTTCGTATCCAACATGGGAAGTTCGAATCAATCCGAGAAGCTCATTCGAATCCATCGGGATGCAAGTTCGAATCGATACCAAGGAGCATGTTTCGAATCGATCGCCAAGGACCAAGTTCGTATCGATCGTAATAGGATGATTTCGTATCGTTCCTTGGTTGCTTGGTTCGTACCAATCGGGAAGGTCTTAGCTTAACATCGATAACACTCGAGTCGATACTCTTCGTATCGATCGAAAAGGAAAAATTCGTATCGATTTAAGGTTAAGGGCTTCAGAGCGACCATTAACGTATGTTTCGTATCGATCGTTTCATGTCAACACGATCCATGGCCATAGCCATCGGTACAAACTGCATCAACTCCACTGACATATCCCAAGAATCAATGCGAAATGTAGGGAAAAGTGTCATCGCCTTTATCGATTCGAACACGAGCCCCCAGATCGATCTACTTTTGTTTTCTCCACTCTTTCTTTTCCAATTATCCAGAGTATCACCATGGCCGTCTCCGACCGAGTTCATACCCAAATCTAATCTTAGAAACTACCAGAATTGATAATCGGAGAAGAGAAGAGGGATCTAGAATTCGAACCTCATTGTCAGAATGTGGCAGAAATTAATTAATTACCTAATCTAGAATTGGGATTCGAAGAATTGAAGGGTGGATGATCGAATCGAAGGCACGATACAGTTCTCTTTTCTCAAGTTTCTGGATCGATGCAGAAGTTAAAGACGGCAGTAAAAAGTGAAAAGTAAAAAAGTAAAAAATGGCTAAGTCCCGGCTATTTATATGAAACCTAGAAAGTGACCGAGTCGATTCACCTCCCAGTTCACTTAACCGGTCGCAACCAGTCAAACCCTAGACCGAGTCGATCACCCTGTTCGAATCCATCTGACCAAAAATTTCCATCGATTCGAAATGGACAGTGAACCCATCGATACGTAGCGCACAGTGAGGACAGCTGAAGACAATGAGGCCCATCGACCTGAAGCCCCTGTGCGCATCAGCAAGTTCACAACTCCATCCACTGTGTATCAATTCGAACAGCGTCTCGTATCCATCATAAATCAAACATTAGCATCGATACAAACGAATTTTTTCTGCATCCGTCAAATTACCAATTAACCGATGCGAAGTCAATCTTTCAACCTTTTATATCGATTCAGGAGAGGATCGATACAAAGGAACTTCCTGAAGCAACTGACAAACGTTGTTATAATTTGAATTCCACATCGGTTCAAGAGAGGATCGATATGAAATTCGACACAAGAAAATTAACAACGACTCATGAGCATGCCACGTTAACGAGAGTTAGACCAACATACGTGCATATATGTCAAAGCAATTCCCCACTTTCAGCATTGATAGGGATCGAATATTACTAAATGACGTTTACAACATGCAGTTGAGTGCTATCGTGTAGCAATTAGTTATAGCATTGCGAGGTTACAATCTTCGACAAAAGAGCAATGACTGTTCAGAATGAGGGTTGCAGTTATTCAAAGCACGTCATGTTTCCACAAGGCGTACATTGGGGGGCAAATGTTATCCCGCCTTTTGGCAAGGCTGAGATATCAAGGAATGCACAGGTTCGATATGGATGTTGATGAATTTTTGTCTGAATTCGGATCAAGCTACAACTGCCAAGGCGTGGTGGACTAAGCCATAGGAGCTTGCATTCCAAATTTCAAGACGTTCCAAGTTCATATGCTCAAGTTACGAGCGATGCAAGCCAAGAGACTCGCCTATTTCGTATCCATCATTTCGAATCGATCGGGGTCGCAATCCCTCCGCCAGCATCGATCGTCTCCGTATCCATCCGTGAGCCCTACTTTCGTATCCATCAGCATCGCCTCGGTCGTGTTTGACTCCATCAGGAAGCATAAGTTCGACTCAACCTCATTCGAGTCCATCGGTGGAACATGCATTTCGTATCGATTGGCCAGCTGTTATTTCGTATCCATCAGGCAAGATGTCTTCATTTCGTGTCGGTCGACTTCACATCGATTGACTCTTGGCTCCTTCGTGCCCATCAAGTGAACGTGCTATGCGGCCAAGGAATAGTCATAGTTCGTGTCCATCGACTTCGTAGCGATCAGGATGGTAGTAGCCTCGCATCCATCTGACTCGAATCGATCGGCTGAAAGGCCTTCGAATCGATCAGATAATGACCAAGTTGTACCCATCGGACCTTTAGATCTGGATTGACGTGTGAACCCTGGATGCGAACGCGGCTAAATCTCTGGGGATGAATCGATCAACTCGGAGTAGAAAGTGGATCGGAACGAAGAGCTCATGCCACGTTGTCATGAAACCACGTGAGAAGCTCGATTCGAAGGAATCGATTCGAAGCCATGGATTCGAACCAAACAGCCATCCGGAGAACATCAACTTGTATCGATCATATCTCGAAATCTACTGATCCAAACGCAACGAAATTTTCAGAGAAGCTTACGTACAAGCCAAGAAATGCTTCTGCCAAGTTTCAGCTCGATTGGACCATTTCCTGATCGATAAGAAATCGGTTCGTATCGATCACAGATCGAGTCGAAACTTGGTGGGACCGGGCGCGTGGGCCCACTCACGTGCCAGAATGAGTCTCTCGAAGTTTGAGCAGAATATCAGCCTCCTACGCTTATAAATAGAGCCCTAGAGCCTACAGAAAGGAGGGATTTTTTTTTGATTCCGAAGCGCCCAGACTCTGCCGGATCGGAACTTACGACATATTCTTGCTGTTGCATTCGAATTTCAAATTGTATTTCACTGTTGTATGCTGTAACCGCTTGTAATCATTCAAAGAGAATCAATAAAGTTGCAAAAACTTCACAGTGGACGTAGGCATCACGCCGAACCACTATAAATCGCTTGTCTGTGCATTTACATTCCTGTTATTTGGAGTTTTTGTTAGATAATCTTCATTTTCAATTTATTTTCTTCACTTTTATCTCTTCAAAAACTTCTGAAGAGTGTTGTGCCCATTTTTGGTACAAACATATGATATCCTAATTCTTTTTCTCTTCCCCCATTTTTGATGAAGCTTGAATGTATTAGGAAATTATGAAGGAATGAAGAGAAGAGGGTTGGAACTAGGTTGATAAGTGGGGTTAATGGGTTGAAACACAACCCAAAGCCCTAAGTGAAAAGTAGCAAAATTCTACTAACTCCAAACATATCGAAGCTTATACTCAAAAAAGTCGCAAACGCCATTTTGGACTCAATGGAAGTGGTCTCGAGTCCTAATTCGACTGTTTGAAAAAAGTAGCTTTTCGGACTTCAATCCGACTAACGACACTATATTTAAATAAAATATTTAAATATAAAATCGTAAAATATGCGGGTTGTTACAGACTCCCCTCCTTAAAGAAATTGCGTCCTCGCAATACATAAGAAGAAAATGAATAGTAACAAACATAAAAGCAAATCAACACAAAAGAAAATTTTAAATAAGAAGTTCACCATAAAAGGGCGCGAAAGAGTAAGCCCTAACGTGTTTGCTCGATGAATTCTCTGGATTCCCAAGAGCAATCCTTAAGATTTGAGAACCATTGAACTTTCACAAGAAGAACATCTTTATTTCGAAGGCGCTCAACCTCCGAAGCAAGGATGCTTATAGGATGTTGCTCATAAGTCAAATCTGGGGAAACTTCATTTTTCTCAATAACACCGGGCTCAAGAATAAAAATTGGAATTCCGAGGTATTTCCGCAGTAAAGAGACGTGGAAAACGTCATAAATAGAAAAAGATTGAGCCGGTAATAAAAAGGCGATAAGCCACGGAACAAATACGTTCGGTGATGGGAAATGGACCATCGTATCGAGGTGCTAACTTTCCCGATCGACTGAAACGCACAACACCCATCATAGGTGAAACATGAATGAACACCAATAAGATCTGGACCTAAAACCAGCTTCTCACCGGCTTCAAGCCAACACAAAGAGAATCGGCATGGCCTTCCGTAGAGTGGCTCGAAAGGTACCATACCAATACAAGATTGGAAGCTATTATAGGAAGAAAACTCAACAAGAGAAATATGATCTTCCCAACTTCCACCAAAATCAACAACACAAGCACGAAGAAGATCTTCAAGAGTTTGATTCACACGCCCGGTTTGTCCACCGGATTGAGGACGATAAGCAGTGCTAAAATTAAGCTTTGTTCCCAAAGCTTTATGAAGACCTTTCCAAAAATCAACTAGTAAAATAATGGATCATGATTGCTAACAATAAAAGTAGGAGCTCCATGCAATCCTAGTTTGACATAGAGTTTAGCCAAAAGCGGTATGGTCCAAAAGAGAAGGACGAGCCTCACGGCTACACAAAACAAGAGATGAACATTAATTGGATTCACGACCTCGAATCTCACAAGTGGATGTAACAACCCGACGTTTCGCATTAATTAATTTCGTCCGTAAACGATTAATCGGTGGATAATTGCTGTTAAGTGTTGTGGGCTTTGAATCTTGGCCCAAGTTTGGGGTGGTGTGATAATTTATTAAGGCCAGTACTCGTTCGTTTTCCCTCAATTCATTTTCGCTAACCTAAGTCTAAACGAAAAAAAAGAATGATGACCATACCTCTCATACAGATAAACCCATACCAGACCATACCTTAACCCATGCCTAAGGCCACGATTTTTCTCTGTAAAACCACGTTCGCCCTTTTCATTTTGACCCATTCCTCTTTAAACCAATCGAAGAAAATAAATGGCGAACGAAATTTAGGGCTTCGGCGATTCTTTGTTCTCTTGCGAATCTTTGTTCGTTTTCGCTCGTTCCTCTTGAAGCAAATTAGGGCTTCGATTTCAACCTTGCTCGATTCCTCGTTTGTCCACGACATCGACTATGGAGGGATCGATGGTGACTCGGCTGTTTGTTTGAGTTCGCTTCGGGGCTTCGCTCGACTCGTCAATCTCGTGCTCGTCAGTACAAGGTGAGTGGTTAATTCCATCACATCTAATTCTGCTTCGTTGTTATATTTCCACTGCTCGTTTTCGTTTCAAAGCTGGTATTGTATTTATTAATACCTGTTTCTCGAGTTGATTTTTGAACAGTCGCGTGAGAGATTTAAGTTCACTCACATCTAATTCGTGATTTTTGGAAATTTTGAATGTGTGCTTTTGTGATTTACTCGGCTGCTGGGATTTCCTGATGTTGATTTCGTTGTCTTGTTGTCTTCGACACTGTCTTTGGTTAAAAGAAGAATATACAGACTAAATTTGTGAAATTGTTCATTTGATTTCCACTTGCAACGTTGTTATGTGATGATATTGACCTTTAAGGTCGAACTTGCTGTTGTTGATTTCTTTTGCGACTTGGTTCGTCTTCTTGATTTCTACGGCTGGATAATTTTGCTGTGATAAATTGGATTTGATTTGGTATTTGTCTTAGCCACTGATGTTAATGTTTATGTGCGACTTCGGTCAATCTGGCTTTGCTGTGGGAATTTCTGGGTTTTTAGATCGGCAGTGGTCTTTGACTTGGTGGTTGTTTTTATCATATTGTTTATTGGCTCTGACATTGCATTTCTTAATTAGAAACTTTGACTTTGGATCAGTTGGAAATCTTTGTTCGAACTTATCACCAGTGTTATATGTCTCCTGTGATGCAGTCTGGATTATGTTTGCATTCACTTCTGTCCATTCTACTTCGAGTCACGTTGCATTTGTGGTTGCACTTCGATAATCACGTTGTCAGGCTTGTTTATATACACACCTGTTCTATATTTTGTTCGTCGGATTTGTGTCCAGACATTGATCCTTCCTTTGTGCTTATGGGCTTCAACATGCCTGCAGCATACTTGATATGTATCTTTTTTTTACTGTTGTTTCATAATATATTATCCATGATTACTTAAGGCTTACACTTGAATGGGTAGCCTGGTCGACACTTGTCTACCATCAGTGGTCACTGCCTATTTCATTTGTACTACTTCATATGAATCGATTCATTGTTCCATTTAAGATGCTGTCTGCACTATCATATCTTGTAGTCTTGTTTCCATGATTTCAACAATAGCTCGTTTATTGTTTTCGACTACTGTCTTGAAATCACTCCATTGTTGTAGTATTTTGGTCTGGCACATTCATGTGCATTGTTTCAGAATTGTACTGAACTTGTTTTTGTGCCTCTCTTCCATTTTTCACCTGCGAATATTGTCGAGTTTGATTGTATAGTAGGTGTACACGTGCCTTGTGATCTTCATATATGAGTCTGTTGCATTCATGTACTTAAGTCATTTGAGACATTGTATCTTTGCATTCAGATTATTTGTTGGTGCCTTATTGAATTTGTATTCTTCCATTCGACAATTGGTTGTTTCACTTGAGTGTACATGCAGCATGGAGTCAGTTTCCTTGTCGTGCTTACATTCTTGAAACTATTTTGACTTCTGGAATTACTTGAGTTTCTTGTTGCAATTTCCAATTGTTGTTTGCTGCTGACCTGTAGCTTCACTTGAGTCAATTTGAACTTGAGCTACCGGCCTTATGCTGGTGTCTTCGGAGCATTCTTTATTGATGTACTTCTGGCCTTTGTTTGGATTTGGACTGAGTTTGAGTATTGAGTTGCCTGGTCCTTGCATTTCCATTGTACAATCTTGTAGTTTCTTTGATATTGCAGTCTTCATGATTCGTAGACTTGAGTTTTACCCATCAAGCTCACTTTGATGTATTCCATAGAGTAACTGGACTGACTTGAGTCTGGTTCACTCGAGTTGCCTTCCTTGATTTACACTGAACTTGTATACATTCAGTTGGTCATTTGGGGAGTTGGGTCTGCATTTTGTTGTACCTGTACCTGTAGTTGTCCAAACCGATTCTTCCGAAGTTTCAGCTTGTAGATCTGTTGTTTGAACTTGTTTGGTTTCCATTCCTTGAGACAGCCAACCACTTCAAATTCACTTGAGTTGAACCCGATTTTGGGGTTTGACCTTGCGATCATTGTGACTTTCATTGAGCTTCTGTGTATCTCCTGCGATAGTGGCGAGGCAGTACACGCGTGCATGTACTGCAGCCCTATCAGATTTGACAGTTTTAAATTGACGTTTCGATTTGTTGAATTGTTTCATTGGTAAATCTCAATGTTTTGGAGTTGTATTCTGATTTGGATTGTTGATTTGTCATTTAACACTGTTTAGTGTTATATATGTCGTTATCCAATTCTCGTATCGAGAGTTGGATATACGAGATTTCTGTGACTGTCGTCTATTTGATATTTGATTACTATCGCTTCTATGCACTAATAACTGAGTTTGAATTAGACTGACCCGCGTATTATTTTCTTTTGAATTTAATACTCGGGTCAGACCCGAGTTATTTCAGGTTGTAGATTTCCTTCTTTGAGTTGTTGTTCGAGGTTTGAAGACTTTTCACCTCTTCTGAAGTTGTCAGTGTCATTTTGTAGTAGTCGTGTCAGTATATAGAATGATATGTATTCATGTATATTAGTCGATAATGTACTTGTATATATAACTTCTAGAGTCGACAGTTGTAGTTGTATCATATGTATCGTGTCAACTATATTGTAACTGACATCGGTTATATATATATGAGATTTTGTTAATATGTGTTCCGCAATTATATTATCTGTGTTATTGTTATATCTAATGTCCTAAACTATTATGAACTATCGTAGTTTGTTTTATACTGATAATTGGATATGTCGATGGGAGTAAATAAATAATAGATGAAAAATAAAAAGCATATACCACTCCTATCGAGATAACCAATATTAGTGTAAGGCCAACTACGGATGGTCGCTCCTATCCAGCCTTATTCTTCGTAATAATAGACAGTATTTCTTTTAATATTCGTTGTTATTATGAGCATAGAGGTGGGGCGTTACAATTGGTATCAGAGCCTGGGGTTTATGGACATAATATAAAACATAACTTGGATGGAACATATGTTACAACTATTGGTCGATGTTTTATCTGTGATTTGAGTCAAAACTAAAGTTTTGAAATTTTGATGAAATTTTTAAATATCTTTATTTAAAAAATAAAAGTGGAATTGTGTTTTGTTGTTTGGATGAAATTGTGTTCTGATGATTTGATTGATTTGTGTTCTATTTATCAGAGTGCGCAGCGGAAACAGTGAAACTGTCTTCGCTGAGTACAACTGATAATCTTTTTGATTTAAAAATCAAAATACGAAATTGATATGAATTTCATTTGTTGTTTACATAGCTGTGATTATTTTGTTTCTTTGAGAATTTCGAATCCGAATTGAGGATTCGAAGAAATTCCAGTTATGTGATTTTTGTTGAAATTTCCGCTGACTTTCCTTTGTACTAATCATATATTGATTAGATTTTTGTTGTTTTGAATTATCTTCATTGGAGATACCTTCGAATGATTTCTTTGTTCATTCTGTAGTACGTGCAAAATTTGAATTGCACGTTATTGCATTTATTTTACGTTGAACCGATGCTATTTTGTTGCCGTTATTTTTATAACGGGATTTTACACCAATGCTATATTTTGAAGCACGGTGTTTTGTGGCATTTTGATGAATGAGAATTCACTGATATTACATTTTGATGTAGATTGTTTTGATGTGATTTTGACGTTTTAAAACTACTGTCGCTTTGGCTTCAGTAACCGTCAAGTTTTAAAAGTGGATTTTCTAGCGGTTATTCCGCAATGCTGTTTTGTGACCGTTTTTACGGTATTTTGAGAAGTACAATTTCCTTATCGAAATTGTTACTAATTTGCTGCTTTAATCACGTGATTGGAAAATCGTTTTAAAAATGAAAATTGTTTTATAAATTTTTAACAGTTTGCGTTTTCAAAAGAGTGAGAAAGCGACTTAAACGATTCAGCAAAATCGAGGATTATGACCCCTTTCTTTTACTGTTTCGCTTAACTCCGGACTTGTCCAGTTGAGAATGTGAATTGTTATTTTGCAAAATAAATAAAATTGTTTTCAGAAATTTAACAGTTTGCGCTTTCAAAAGAATGAGGAAGCGATTTAAACGTTTCAGCAAAATCGAGGACTATGACCCCTTTCTTTTACTGATTCGCTTAATTCCGGACTTGTCCGTTTGAGAATGTAAAGTGTATTTTTACAAAATACACAGTTTTGCACTTTCAAGGAAACGATGAAGAGATTTAAACGATTTAGCAAAAGTGCGGAGTATGGAACCACACTTTTACTATTTCGGTTAATTCCAGACTCGTTAATTGAATATCTGTTGTTTTGATGATTTTGATGAATTTTACACTTTCAAGGAAACGATGAAGAGAATCAAACGATTTAGTAAAACACGTGGTATGGGACATGTGCGTTTGCTATTTCGGTTAATTCCGGACTCGTTAATTGAAATATTTGATGTTTTCGTGTGCTTTCGAGCCACTATGTTGGACCTTCGGGTCATATGTTGGACCTTCGGGTCAAATACCAGTACTAGACCTTCGGGTCATATGTTGGACCTTCGGGTCATTTGTTGGGCGCCAAAATTATGTTGAGTACTTGGTAGGCTTCGGCCATATGTTGTTGCACGTGCGGCGAATTAAAAACTCGCCATCTGATGGGATCGATCCAAGCTTTTATGTTGATTTTCTAGTCTTCTTAATTGATTTCTAGATATTTGTTGCTTCCAATTATCTGCAGGTAATTGGATATTTGTTGATATGAGTTCTGATTATCGTTTTTGATAATCAGATATTTGTTGTTTCTAATTATCGCTTGTGATAATTAGATATTTGTTGATATGAGTTCTGATTATCGTTTTTGATAATCAGATATTTGTTGTTTCTAATTATCGCTTGTGATAATTAGATATTTGTTGATATGAGTTCTGATTATCGTTTTTGATAATCAGATATTTGTTGTTTCTAATTATCGCTTGTGATAATTAGATATTTGTTGATATGAGTTCTGATTATCGTTTTGATAGTCGGATAATTGTTGTTTTTAATTATCGCTTTTGATAATTAAATATTTGTTGTTTTGAGATTTAATTATCGCCTGAGATAATTAAATAGTTGTTGATTTGAAATTTAATTATCGCTTGAGATAATTAAATATTTTCTGTTTTGAGATTTGATTATCGCTTGAGATAATCAAATATTTGTTGAATTTAAAATTTGGTTATCGTTTGTGATAATCAAATAATTGTTGAATTTGAAAATTTGGTTATCGTTTGTGATAATCGAATATTTGTTGAATTTGAGAAAATTGATTATCGTTTTTGATGATCGAATATTTGTTGAATTTGATGTTTTGTGATATTCGTCTTCGATAATTTGACAATTGTTGATTTGTTTTCTGAGTATCGTTTGGATGATTGGATGTTTGCTGATTTTATTGATATGAGATTTTCTAGTCTCCAATAGATTCTAGAATATGCTGATTTTATTGAATTGCTATTTTCTAATTATCGTATCGATAATTAGATATTGCTGTTTTATAATTCTCTGTATTTCTGAATGTCTAATCGGTAATTGTATATTGCTAATAATTGTACTTATTCAGTTCCGCTGTTTCATGATTATCTATTTAATAATCAGACTTTGTTGAAAATTTGTGAATTTCCCTTATGAATTTTTTTTTTGGTGTTTGTGTTCTCGATCTTTATTTTTCTAACTTAACCAGTTTATGTTAGAAGAATAATAGTGGTTGACGACCTTAATTATGAAAATTGCGGGGACGCACTTTTTATAAGGAGGGGAGTCTGTATCAACCCGACGTTTCGCATTAATTAATTTCGTCCGTAAACGATTAATCGGTGGATAATTGCTGTTAAGTGTTGTGGGCTTTGAATCTTGGCCCAAGTTTGGGGTGCTGTGATAATTTATTAAGGCCAGTACTCGTTCGTTTTCCCTCAATTCATTTTCGCTAACCTAAGTCTAAACGAAAAAAAAAATGATGACCATACCTCTCATACAGATAAACCCATACCAGACCATACCTTAACCCATGCCTAAGGCCACGATTTTTCTCTGTAAAACCACGTTCGCCCTTTTCATTTTGACCCATTCCTCTTTAAACCAATCGAAGAAAATAAATGGCGAACGAAATTTAGGGCTTCGGCGATTCTTTGTTCTCTTGCGAATCTTCGTTCGTTTTCGCTCGTTCCTCTTGAAGCAAATTAGGGCTTCGATTTCAACCTTGCTCGATTCCTCGTTTGGCCACAACGTCGACTATGGAGGGATCGATGGTGACTCGGCCGTTTGTTTGAGTTCGCTTCGGGGCTTCGCTCGACTCATCAATCTCGTGCTCGTCAGTACAAGGTGAGTGGTTAATTCCCTCACATCTAATTCTGCTTCGTTGTTATATTTCCACTGCTCATTTTCGTTTCAAAGCTGGTATCGTATTTATTAATACCTGTTTCTCGAGTTGATTTTTGAACAGTCGCGTGAGAGATTTAAGTTCACTCACATCTAATTCGTGATTTTTGGAAATTTTGAATGTGTGCTTTTGTGATTTACTCGGCTGCTGGGATTTCCTGATGTTGATTTCGTTGTCTTGTTGTCTTCGACACTGTCTTTGGTTAAAAGAAGAATATACAGACTAAATTTGTGAAATTGTTCATTTGATTTCCACTTGCAACGTTGTTATGTGATGATATTGACCTTTAAGGTCGAACTTGCTGCTGTTGATTTCTTTTGCGACTTGGTTCGTCTTCTTGATTTCTACGGCTGGATAATTTTGCTGTGATAAATTGGATTTGATTTGGTATTTGTCTTAGCCACTGATGTTAATGTTTATGTGCGACTTCGGTCAATCTGGCTTTGCTGTGGGAATTTCTGGGTTTTTAGATCGGCAGTGGTCTTTGACTTGGTGGTTGTTTTTATCATATTGTTTATTGGCTCTGACATTGCATTTCTTAATTAGAAACTTTGACTTTGGATCAGTTGGAAATCTTTGTTCGAACTTATCACCAGTGTTATATGTCTCCTGTGATGCAGTCTGGATTATGTTTGCATTCACTTCTGTCCATTCTACTTCGAGTCACGTTGCATTTGTGGCTGCACTTTGATAATCACGTTGTCAGGCTTATTTATATACACACCTGTTCTATATTTTGTTCGTCGGATTTGTGTCCAGACATTGATCCTTCCTTTGTGCTTATGGGCTTCAACATGCCTGCAGCATACTTGATATGTATCTTTTTTTTTACTGTTGTTTCATTATATATTATCCATGATTACTTAAGGCTTACACTTGAATGGGTAGCCTGGTCGACACTTGTCTACCATCAGTGGTCACTGCCTATTTCATTTGTACTACTTCATATGAATCGATTCATTGTTCCATTTAAGATGATGTCTGCACTATCATATCTTGTAGTCTTGTTTCCATGATTTCAACAATAGCTCGTTTATTGTTTTCGACTACTGTCTTGCAATCACTCCATGGTTGTAGTATTTTGGTCTGGCACATTCATGTGCATTGGTTCAGAATTGTACTGAACTTGTTTTTGTGCCTCTCTTCCATTTTTCACCTGCGAATATTGTCGAGTTTGATTGTATAGTAGGTGTACACGTGCCTTGTGATCTTCATATATGAGTCTGTTGCATTCATGTACTTAAGTCATTTGAGACATTGGATCTTTGCATTCAGATTATTTGTTGGTGCCTTATTGAATTTGTATTCTTCCATTCGACAATTGGTTGTTTCACTTGAGTGTACATGCAGCATGGAGTCAGTTTCCTTGTCGTGCTTACATTCTTGAAACTATTTTGACTTCTGGAATTACTTGAGTTTCTTGTTGCAATTTCCAATTGTTGTTTGCTGCTGACCTGTAGCTTCACTTGAGTCAATTTGAACTTGAGCTACCGGCCTTATGCTGGTGTCTTCGGAGCATTCTTTATTGATGTACTTCTGGCCTTTGTTTGGATTTGGAATGAGTTTGAGTATTGAGTTGCCTGGTCCTTGCATTTCCATTGTACAATCTTGTAGTTTCTTTGATATTGTAGTCTTCATGATTCGTAGACTTGAGTTTTACCCATCAAGCTCACTTTGATGTATTCCATAGAGTAACTGGACTGACTTGAGTCTGGTTCACTCGAGTTGCCTTCCTTGATTTACACTGAACTTGTATACATTCAGTTGGTCATTTGGGGAGTTGGGTCTGCATTTTGTTGTACCTGTACCTGTAGTTGTCCAAACCGATTCTTCCGAAGTTTCAGCTTGTAGATCTGTTGTTCGAACTTGTTTGGTTGCCGTTGCTTGAGACATCCAACCACTTCAAATTCACTTGAGTTGAACCCGATTTCGGGGTTTGACCTTGCGATCATTGTGACTTTCATTGAGCTTCTGTGTATCTCCTGCGATAGTGGCGAGGCAGTACACGCGTGCGTGTACTGCAGCCCTATCAGATTTGACAGTTTTAAATTGACGTTTCGATTTGTTGAATTGTTTCATTGGTAAATCTCAATGTTTTGGAGTTGTATTCTGATTTGGATTGTTGATTTGTCATTTAACACTGTTTAGTGTTATATATGCCATTATCCAATTCTCGTATCGAGAGTTGGATATATGAGATTTCTGTGACTGTCGTCTATTTGATATTTGATTACTATCGCTTCTATGCACTAATAACTGAGTTTGAATTAGACTGACCCGCGTATTATTTTCTTTTGAATTTAATACTCGGGTCAGACCTGAGTTATTTCAGGTTGTAGATTTCCTTCTTTGAGTTGCTGTTCGAGGTTTGAAGACTTTTCACCTCTTCTGAAGTTGTCAGTGTCATTTTGTAGTATTCGTGTCAGTATATAGAATGATATGTATTCATGTATATTAGTCGATAATGTACTTGTATATATAACTTCTAGAGTCGACAGTTGTAGTTGTATCATATGTATCGTGTCAACTATATTGTAACTGACATCGGTTATATATATATGAGATTTTGTTAATCTGTGTTCCGCAATTATATTATCTGTGTTATTGTTATATCTAATGTCCTAAACTATTATGAACTATCGTAGTTTGTTTTATACTGATAATTGGATATGTCGATGGGAGTAAATAAATAATAGATGAAAAATAAAAAGCATATACCACTCCTATCGAGATAACCAATATTAGTGTAAGGCCAACTACGGATGGTCGCTCCTATCCAGCCATATTCTTCGTAATAATAGACAGTATTTCTTTTAATACTCTTTGTTATTATGAGCATAGAGGTGGGGCGTTACAGATAAAGTCTCGAGATCATTCCATCCGGATATTATCATAGAAACAACCACTTATTGCTTTCGGCTAAGGGCATCGGCAACACGATTACCCTTTTCCGGAGTACATGAAGATCAAGATCATAAGATGCAAGGAACTCGAGCCAACATTAAGTTCCTTATAAGAAAATAAACATTTCAAAGATTTATGATCGGAGTGGAGAACGAATTTCTTCCCCAAAATAATGATGCCAAACTCTAAAAGCGAAAACAATAGCCCTGAGCACTAGATCATGAGTGGCATACCTAGTCTCGATCGGCTTTAATGATTTAGAAGCATAAGTGATAGCACGTTCTCTTTTGCAAGAGAACGACATCCAAACCAATACGATTAGCATTGGTACAAAAGATAAAGTCTTGGTTCCCTTTGGGAATCACAAGAATAAGAATATCGAAAAGAAAGAATTTCTTTTAAATAATCTTCTTTCTCAAAAAGCTAAAACTTTCAAAATTACATTTATCTTTATGTAATAATCTTTCTAGAAAAATTTACATTTTTACAAGTCAATATATTGTGTCTGATTGTCTCATCATAGCGTTTAGGAGATTCCTATCGATAACGTTGATCAAGCGCACCGACCAGAATTCTTAAAGCACTCAATGGGCAATACAATCACAAAATCATCTTCTATATGATAAACATGTTTCTTAAAATCCTTTAAGAATATTCTTTGCTCGCTTAAGAGCAAAATCAAATTGTACTTATAAATAAATGTTATGAAAAAGATTTGCAAAATTTTAAATTGCTGTTTTCATCCAAAATCAATAAATACAAGAATGGTCTCATCGAAATATTCATAGAATACTCAATTTATAAAATGGATGAAATAAGCTGGACAAACTGAATGACATAATAAGTCATTCATAAGTTTCATAACGAGTGCGGAATGCGGTAAATGGAATGCTAACTCCCGCAACTCGTAGCAAATGAAAATCGGTGGCAAGGTCGAGCTAAAAAGACCTTAACACCACTCAAAAGATTGCTTAGGTGATAATCCTAAGAGAAACTCAAAAATACCGGAAAATTCTCAAACTACATGAATGAGAGAAATAACACTTTCCTCATCATGTGAGCTTAAAGAATAAATGATGCCATCAAATTTGAATCAAAATCACAAAGGAAAAACAGAAATCTTCTTAACAGATTGAAAATGTCGAAGATGAATAGTCCACATGGGACAAAGGATATGGCTTCATAATAATTAAGCCAATCCTTACAAAAGACAATTCCGAAGCATAAGTAAAAATTGGCTCGGAAAGAAAAATCACATAAAAAAATTTTGACATCAATAAAAAGCAAATTGAGTGTTGCGGATCCACCAATCCGTATTTGCAATTTCTCAAAGAAGTCATCAAGCCCAGAAATGTTTAAAGAAAAAGAATCACAAGTTCTTTTGATATAAAAATAATGAGATGAACCCAAATCAAAAAGAACTCGAATAAGACAATCACAAAACAAATATCGTCAAGGATAGAAGGAGAATTACCTTGACCAAGAGAAGTGTTACTAGGGGCTTGAACAACATTTAGCTCTCCCTCTCTCCTACTTTGGAGTATGGGACATGTAGATATAAGATGGCCCGAACTTTTGCAATAACGAAAAATAATGGTTTCGGGCACTCATTTGCATAGTGGTCCGTAAGACCACAATTGTAGCATCGTCCACGACTAGAGGTAGGAGTCTTTGCTACCGAAGATTCTTGCTTCCCTTTCTTGTTGGTATTGGGATTGGGGCCTTTGAACTTAATAGGCCCTATTGTTGAAGTTCTATTTGGCACGCACAACTTCAACATCATTTTCATTATCGACCTCTTCAAGTCGAAGAGCGATATCAATAAGCTGATCGAAAGAAACTTCTAGTTTCAGAAGTAAAGGCTTCTTAAGGTTCTTATTCAATCCATAGAAAAATCTCTAATTTTTCTTCAATGGGGTATTAATATACTCGACCCCATATTTAGATAGAGATTCAAAAGATGCAACGTAATCCGTCATAGAAGATTCACCTTGAACAAGGTCAATAAAGCATCGAGCTAAAGTTACCTTTTCAGCCTCCGGCACAAACTTCAATTCCAACCTTTCCCGGAATTGCTCCCAAGTAAGATCCGCTTCGATAATTTCAGAAATCAAAAGCTCATACCAATCTAATGCTCTTTCTTGGAGCATGCTAGAAGCCACTTGGACTCGAAGGGAATCAATAAGATCCATGCGGGAAAAGATGCGATCACATGATCTAAGCCAAGCTTGGATTTCTATAACGGTTTCGGAACGCTTGAATGGCCTTCCACCCAAAGCGGTATAATCTCTGCACAAGCATGCTAACCCGGATTTAGGGTGAGTAGGCGCTGGAGCAGGTCCGGCAGCTTGGGCATTATTCACAAGATCTAAAAGTTGTTAAGCTGACATAAATACTCCATCCTGGGGAGTAGCACTAGATTGACCGGCGCTGGGACGGCCAGGTCTAACCATTTCTCTTCTCTAAGAAAGAAAGAAAGAAGAGGAAAAGGTTATTCTCAAAATGAATATCAAACAACCTTGATTGATAAAACAAGGCATCACAAAAGAAAATAGGATAGAACGGTACGAAGACTCGAATCAAATCCTATGGCACGATTCCTAAGAAAGACTTAGGACAATTATCCTTGCTAGATTATTCTACATTGTTCCGAAGTTTGGCTCTGATACCATGCTGTGACGCCCCACCTCTATACCCACGCTAGCCAAGGACACTACATGGTAATGCCGTCGACTAGCGCGGAGAATAAGGCTGTTGAGGAGCGACCATATTTGTAATTGCTTTGTGCGAGCACCGATATGTTAGAAAATATAACTTACATTTCATCTCTGGAGGAAATTCGACATATCTAATACAAACACAAAGCTACCACACAGTGGCTAAGAAATCTTCGGAAACAAATATAGAAATAAGCATAACGTAAATCAGTCACAGACAGTTCATATCACAAAGGCGGAAACAGATATGAATATAACACATAAAAGTGTTCATCAGAGTAGTGGTCAAACAAGATCCACAATATCACAAAAGAAAAGATACAAGTGCTAGACAACAGAATATGTATACATCAATGAGTCAATATATCGAATGTATACAACCAAAAACTACAATGCTAAAGTAGTTAGCCAAAAGTTAGATGATAGTCCCAGATAAGAAGTCATGAGGAAGCACCTGTAAAATTTCAATCTGACCCGAGTATTATTTAAGAAGAAAATAATAAACGGATCAGTCTAGCTATAAATATCAGATAAAGTGATATAGAATAAGAGATATGATAAAAACATATGATAACCATAAAGCCATACTATGATAAGTATCTAATTGAAAATCAATCCAGAGATTAGTCAATATCACAAGAATCTTCTCAAAGATTAAAAAGAATGTCATATTCTTAATATAATTCACCAAGCCACAAATAACGACATACATTTCAATGCCAATTTGTAAAAGTTGGTGAAGCATAAATTCCAGAAATCAACCATTAGAAATCCAGAAATCAAATAATTCGAAGCAACGATGTCGTACAGCGAAACGTCCTGTGCTCCAGAATCACAATAAATCGGAACAACGACGTCGTACAGCGTAACGTCCGATGAACCAAAACATAATAAACTGGATCAACGACGTCGTACAATGTAACGTCCGATGAACCAAAACACAATAAACCGGAACAACGACGTCGTACAGCGAAATGCCCGATGAACCAAAAATCCAATAATATGGAACAACGACGTAGTACAACGAATCGTCCGATGAACCAGAAGCTCAAATAATTCGGAACATCGACGTCGTACAGCGAAACGTCCGATGAACCAGAAGCACAAATAATTCGGAACATCGACGTCGTAGAGCGAAACATCCGATGAACCAGAAGCACAAATAATTCGGAACATCGACGTCGTACAGCGAAACGTTCGATGAACCAAAACAAAGAGACATCGCGCATTTCTAGTCTAAACCATAAAATGATCATCATCGATCATCAAGAAGTGTCAATTACACTAAGCTAGTAAATATATGAGTTTAGCTTCATGTCCCATAACCACTAGCTTAACTTAAATATTTACGAACAAATTGTAGATCTCCACTAGAAAATTTGTCACAAGAGATTCAATCGAACAAGTCCAAGAATTAACCGACGAAGTAAATGCAAGCGTTTCATACCACTGGTTTTGCTAAGCCGTTTAATTAGATTTTATCATACGAATGAGGTAAAGGTTCGTATATACTAATAGATTAGAAAACAGTTTTATAAACAAGCTTTGTATTTAAAAGTAGTGTTGAAATCGTTTTGATGAAAGAGTTTGAGTATTTACTACTAGTATAGAAATCTTTGTATTTTTAAAGTGACAAGTCATAGAAATGATTGTAGAAACAATCAATCATCAAAAATTCACATTCGAAGACGTGAATCAAATCCAATTAAATCGATAAAGAATCCATCGAAATGGATATTCAAAAATCCTGAAAAAAGAGTCATCAAAGTCATAATAAATGATAACAACAAATAGGATCATCACGAATCGATTCAAATTGGAAATTCAATCCCAAAAGTCAAAGTGGGCTGAAACAGCAAATTCAGTTGACTGAATAGAGATTTCAGTTGACTGAATCGTGCCTGGAAACTTTCTATTTCCAGGTTCAGTCGACTGAACAGAGATTTCAGTCGACTGAATCATGCCTGGAAACTTTTTGTTTCCAGGTTCAGTCGACTGAACAGAGATTTCAGTGGACTGAATCATGCCTGGAAACTTTTGGGTTCCAGGTTCAGTCGACTGAACAGAGATTTCAGTCGACTGAACTGGGATTTCCAGTATTGTCAGCCTAAAAATGAAGATGCAATCTCTTTGCAAATGCAACCGGACGAGCAATGGGCGCTAAGGGTTTATGCCAATAGACGACCCGGCCCTATAAGCTCTTTGATGCATCACCAAAAACATGATCAAACATCCATAAAAGGATTTTCACACAAATTTGACTTCAAAAACCAAAAATTGGAATATTCACAAAACCAATCCAAATCAAGGGCAAATGCACATGAGGAAGTGTTAGGAATTCATACCCAACAACCAAAGATAATTATAGTCATAGATGTGAGATAAAAATCTCACCTTTAACCCAAAACAAATGAAGAAGAAGCTATAGAGCAATGGCAAGAACAATCAGTCTTCGATTCCAACCCAACAAGCTTGAATCTAAGCTTAAAAGAGAAACATTTCCTAAGTTAGGTTTAGGAAATTTCTGAGATTGAAAGGAGAAAGAGTTGGAGAAGAAGAAGAGGATGCTTACCAATGGCTTCACTATGAATTTGGAGCTAGAACTTGATTTGCAATTGGAAACTAGGGCTTAGGATTTCCTAATTCTTTTTCTCTTCCCCCATTTTTGATGAAGCTTGAATGTATTAGGAAATTATGAAGGAATGAAGAGAAGAGGGTTGGAACTAGGTTGATAGTGGGGTTAATGGGCTGAAACACAACCCAAAGCCCTAAGTGAAAAGTAGCAAAATTCTACTAACTCCAAACATATCGAAGCTTATACTCAAAAAAGTCGCAAACGCCATTTTGGACTCAATGGAAGTGGTCTCGAGTCCTAATTCGACTATTTGCAAAAAGTAGTTTTTCGGACTTCAATCCGACTAACGACGCTATATTTAAATAAAATATTTAAATATAAAATATTTAAATATAAAATCGTAAAATATGCGGGTTGTTACATTAATCCTAGCATGAGTGTGTGATCGTGCTATGCAAATATGTATGCAAATACCATAAACTTGCATAAACTGCTATATGAGTGTAAAGTGACAGTGAAAATGTGTGGCAACCATCTCCTACCATCTAATACAGCAACCACAATGCAACAAAATCCTAATTTTGGAGAGAAAATTTACCATATAAAGGCTTAGGATGATAAGTCATCATGCCTTCTATCGGGTTTCTCCCCATTATACTTGAACCAATCTAATTCTTTGTTGCGGAGCTTCCTAGTTCCTTACTCCATAATTAATGCAGTGGCATATGACTCTATTGGCTCCATCTATAAATCCCCCAATTGATTAGGCTCTACCACAATTGCAATGCTATGAAGGTATTTCCTCAAATGCAAATCGTGAAAAACAATTTGGTCTCTAGCCAACATAAAAGTTTTCTTCCCAATATTACGAAAGGCCCAATAAATCTGGTGCCAACTTTTCCAACTATCCAAATCTTATGACCTTTATACCACAATTTGGCGATTTGTATAGCCTCCCAAAAAGTGCTTCAAGGGTGCCATGCCAATCATCTATTGGTGACTACTAATATATGCGAATTCTACTAAGGATACGTGCTACTCCTGATGTTCTCCAAAGTCCATGATGCAAGCTCTCAACAAATCCTCCATGTTCTCGTTCATTTTTTCTGTTTGTCCATCGATCTTCAATCGGTAAGTGATGCTCAAATTTGACGAAGTTCTTAAATCTAGTTCCTATTAAGCTACCAACAAACTCATCCAAAATTTGCTAGCAAACTAAGGGTCCCTATCACTAACGATGCAACCAACAACTCCATGACGCTGTGTTGGAGATGTTGCGGTTTCATTGCTTCTAATGGAAAATTCTTCCATCCACTTCTTTATCCTTGATCAGTAGGAAATTCTCTTCACATTCTTATATATCTCATCTTTTCCTCTAATGGTGATAGTCCATGAGCTAAATTTTATTTTTTCCAAAATTCTTAAGTTTCGGGATTGAAACATTTATTCATTTTAAGCGCCTAACCTAATTTCCTCATTAACTTCCAGTCTTACCTATTGTTTATCGCTAGTTAAGTGTCCCCATAAATTTTCCCTATTTACTTTTCTTTCCAACATATATATTTATCAAGTGGTTTAAATCTCATTCATAAAGTCAACAAAGGAATAAAACAGAGATATATCTTATACCACATCATACACTTTTCCAATAGCTAAGGGAGACAACCAACGACTGCAACCCGAGAACTCAAAGAAAATTTTGTTGGAAGCTGCCATTTATTATCAAGTGCTATAGATGGTGTTGAGGTTCTAACATTCCCTACTAAATTACGAGTGGTATTTCTCAGCATGTCATTCCACTATTAACCATTTTCCTTAATTTTCCTTTTGGGTTTCTAATAAATATGGTCCATCCATTTTCTCAATTTATATATCCATAGTAGTTGATCATTATTTTCAAAATTGGACCATTCTCAACTAATACTTCTTTAATCCCTTTAACCTTCTTCAGGTTTCCAACATTCATTCATTACAAAAATTTCTTCCATAAATGCCATATCAAGTTTCCTTAATCAATCCCCATTTAATTCATTTTTTCTCTCATTAATTATAAATTTATTAACCGTTATGTAATTAATGTCCATAAATCCTAATCCATTAATTACTAACTAATATGCATATAGTCGTTAATCTATGCTCTATATATATTCTAGTTGTTAAGTGTGGCTATACGTTTATATATTTCTAACAACTAATTTCTACATAAAGAACACTCATTTCCATATTCTAATTTATCGAAGCAATCCTTCTAATAGATTACCGTCATAATTTGAAATTACAAGAAATTATTTCTGTTCTTTTTCTCGAAATAGATAGTGTAAACTACGGAAAAGAATATCCATCTCTTACACATCTCTTTCCATTTTAGTTTATTCTTTATTACTTCAAACAATGCACTTTTATACGTATTTCATAATTGGATAATTTATGGAATTTACATGGAAACTACTCCAAAATTAAAATATAAAAATTCATATTCTATGGGCAACCTAGTTTAAAACCCAACTATAGATCTGGAATATCTTTACACTTTACCAACTTCTTCAAGTATAGTTTTGGGATTGATTTCAAATTTCCAGATCAGGTTGTACAATCTATTCCTATTTTATCCATATCCTAAAAACCTTAGTCTATCCTGACTAGGTTGTGATCCCTATCTAGTCCGTAAAGATTATTCTTTACAAACCAATTATTTTGGTAATCATATAAAATAGTATTAAATATACTATTTTCATCAAATTCAAATCAGCATTAATTACCACATTTCTTGCAAAACTTAAAATTTCATAAACTTGAAGTACCAAACTCAAAATCTCCATCTTTGAAAATATGAATTTAGATTACCAAGAATTCAAAATTTCTTAATTCCAAATAGGAGTAGAATAATTTCCCTTTTTAAAACTTTATTCATCAAAGATTTATCTCTTTAAAAGTAAGACTTTCAACTCATAGAATTGAAAGACCGCTAGGTTTTCAGAAAGGAACTATGATAATGTTTACTTTTTAATGCCTTACTATAATAAAGACTTACTCCTTTCGAAATAGGATCTTTAACACAAAATTTTCAAAATTTAATTATCATTCTAAAATAATAAATTAGACCTTCATTATTCCAAAGAGTTTTCTAGTTGCACGAATTATCATTTTCAAAATAATAGTTATATATAAAATATAGATAATATCTATTGCCTTATTATTCAAAATATATTGTTATTTGACAATATACTTTTTGTAACATTGTTCAAAACTCTTAAAATCCCTTGTAATCCTTTTCTTATCAATTCAAATAATATTCTTATTCAAATAAGTTGTGAGTTTGAATTAGGAAAACGCATATATAAAATTCTCACCTTTACATAATTGCCTTTCCAAAAATACCCAACTCATTTATTTATCATCATTTAAATCCTTTCAATTGTCAAAGATACATTTTATAACTTTAAATGATGGAAAAATTATGTAGACATAGATAATTCCTATCTTATTTCTATTACTCCTCTTCTAATCCATTTGTTTAAAATTCCAAATTCTATCACTATCTAAATTCAGCTATTATTCTCCAAATTTCCTTATACGGGAATGTTCCTTCTATCTACCTTGTCGGACATTCTTATCCTTCTATTCTTTCTATCTTATGTTGATCGAGTGCCTTTTCCATTTGTACACCCTTTAAAAAGAAATTAAAGGAAAAGAAACTATAATTTATAAGGTCAAAAAAATCTTGCATTTTTAAAAAAAAAATCCCTTTTTAAAAATCTTTGGACCAAAAACTTTTGATTCAATAAATTTAAACTAAGAACTTTAAGAATGAAAAATCCCTTTTAAGTTATAACTTTCTAACTCGGCTATTTATAAATTGTAAATATCCAAATTTCCTCGGCCTTTTCAAAATAATAGCTTCCAAATTTATAAAGTAGAAGAAATCATGAAAAAAGAGGAGTCCAAAAATGAAGAATCGAAAGGATGAAAAATTTTAGCTCAACAAATTTTAAATTGGGAAGTTAACAAATGAGAACCTTCTCTCTCTTTTTTCCAACCATTCAAGTAATTAAAAACCATCTACCATTCTTTTTAAAAAAAATCACCACTTCTTTATGAACTTTTTATAAATGGTAGTGTATTTCCAAAGCTGTCAAAAATCACTTTCTATCAAAAATTTCCAACTTACGATAAATAAGATTTTCACTTAATGATCTTTTGAAAAAGCTTATTCAAAATTTAAAGGAGTTTTCAAAAATCTTTATACCACTTTCTTTCTCAAGGGGTAGGTTTTTGATAGTGGGCTTTGATTGTTCTTCCCTTTGAACTCCCTACTTAATTATCTTAAAAATCTAGTTATCTTCTTGTGGTGATTAATGTACACCTTCTTACGGAAGCTTGTTTCACTACTATATCCCTTACTTCCGTATGAATAATATGCCTTATAACATCTAACTATTACCTTACATTTATATTTACTACTCTCATAAATCTCACTTTGTTCGTAGTAAATGATTGCTATCATAACGAATGTTTCCTAAAGACATTCATTTGCTTATTCAATGTTACCTATTTTACTTCTTCCATATCTTCCCATAATTACCCTAGTGGCCTCATAAATTTATTTGATTTCTTCTAACTCCTCACTTATTGCACAATAATTTCTTATTAAAATTTGAAGTTGCTATATTTCCTTCTATGATTCCTATCCTTATTATTTAATATGGCTATAAGGTCTACAATGATAAGGAAGTCTAGGTCCAATAAAGTGGTATAAATTTAACTCTATTTATTTTTCCAACTCATAGTTGCTTCGACCACTCTTTAAGAATATGGTAGCAACCACTTTTGCAATCAGAATTTATAGAGTCGGGCGTAAATTCAAAATTAATGTGTGTATGTATATTATATAGTAAGGCTTTTGAAAAATATTTTCAAAATTAGCAAATATGCCACTCATACATTTGCTTTTCCACAAAATTCCGACTCAGAAAAGGTCCATCGAAACTTAGACCCATTCCAAAGCTGGTTATTGGTTGGTAAAAATAACAAAACAGAGCTATCTATTTATTCTTTCAAAACTCACAACAGAAGGAATAAAATATAATAACAATAATAGTACCATTTATTTCAAATGTCGTAAACATTACATAATGTCAACCATTACAACATTTTGTTCAAAAATACATTTAATGGGTACAATAGAAAATAATACAAAAAGATAGATAGTAACTGCCACAAGCTTCACTCTCGCCATCTTAAAGCATCATCAACTCTTTCTCTAATCTATGTTGTAATGAGGAGGGATTCAGAACAACAAGTGTCTGATGGATAGAAATCTTGAGCGTTACTATTTTAGTAATTGGGCAGTATAATTCGAATAAGAACATGTCCTCATAATTAAACCAAGTAATACTTCATATAAGGAAAGGAGGCAGGTCCTCAATCAACAACTTAATACTTTCCATTCTCGAAGCAAGTTTCCTGATCCTATAACCCACAACCAACGTTAGAAATGTCTAACAATGCAAGGGATAAAACCCAAACCACTTAATACCTTTTAAGAAAAAATAGCTAGACTCTGACCATTTAATACCTCAATTGGGATAGATCCCCATCATTTAATACATATTCCTAAGGCAGACTCCACATAGGTATCTATCTAGCCGACACTGCATGGAAATATCTTTGGACACTTAATACTTCCTATTGAAACGGACCTTTCCGAGATATCCTTAACTGTGCCTAAACCCAATCCCAACCATTTAATACTTTATTTGATGAAAAGAGGAGGGCCTTTAAACAATCACTTAATACCTCAAGATCTCGAAGCAGGTGCTTCGTACTATGACCCATACTCATAATGACGTCTCATATCAGCCTGACTATTCGTAGGAACTAGTAGCCAGATTAGCTGGGTAGATTTATCCTACGAATTTTGGACTAACCTCGCATCATTATATATACTTATCATAAGAGATGTCTTACGTTAGCCCCAAAGTCAAACTGCTAGTAGCTCGATTAGCTAGGCAGACTTCTGTGTGCCTTTTGACTGACCTCACATTCCTTTGACTTAACCATAATTTAAATACTCTCTATATATAATTATCATCTCACTGTTCCATAATTAATGCATTATAAGAAATCTTCCTTATTATGCCTTAAAACATCAATTACTTTCCTAAAAGGGATTTAATGACAATTAATACCTAGTTAACTATGCCATTATACGTTATAAATCTACATTTATTATGCTAATTAATATATAAATAAGAACACATTTATTATTTTATGCGTGTGAAGATTACGCCTTAACTAACGTTAAATATCAATTTATTTTTAACCATAATAATACAAGTCTTTCCTTTTTCTTCCATTGTACATATAATGTCAAATTCAAATATCCATAATAAGGGATTCTAATATCCATAACAAGGATTCAATACTCTTATCCAAAAGTGCAATAAATAGACTTATATATAGAATCTAAATCCAAATTATCTCATAATAAAACAATGGATTAAACCAAAAATGGAAACATATAGTATAACTAATTCTACGCTCTATTAAACTTCTTTTACATGAACTTAGATAAGGGAATTTCTTTAAAATTTTATAGAAATAGACGATGTAAACTATGAATAAAGATTCGTCCTTAACAAACCATTTCTCAATTAAATCCCTTAATCAGATCTAGAGAAGAAGAGTAAGAAGTGGAATAGCAGGTTGAATACATAAACTGCAAAATCCACAAAACTCCACTATTTTAACACAAAACAATTTAGATTCCAATCCTAAAAATTGACATTTCTCTTAGGGGGAATTTTGGGGATTTTTAATTTGATGTTTTCATAATCCAAAACTTCCCAAGGCATATATCAAATCCAAATTATATTATTCAACTACTAAAATAGAAAAACTAAAATTTCCACTCATAGTTGGTCCTTAGCTTTGCTTCCCTTTGGATTTGCAGCACCCATTTAATCTCCTTCGGATCTTTTTTTTTGATATATACAACAAGGGATTTGTCTATGTGTGTGTGTGTATTCGACTCGAAAAGGTTGGAGGAGAAGAGGTTTAAATAATATACAAAGATATATTAGGATCTCTTACTTGAAATCATAATGGAATTTTTTGAATCTAAGAAGAGTTAAAATGACGTAGATTCACTGATGTTTCCAAAATATTTGTGAATAAAAGTGAGGGGTCTAGGGTCTTGTTTATAGTGGTTGAAAGTTGATACGTACCAGAATCGTAGGATGAAAATAGGTTGAAATAGATAAATCTAGTGCGTTTAAATAAGAAATCCTAGCTGCCGCTTATATAGGAGCAGACGATAGCTCCTATACCACCGGTCGACCGCTAGTGGTCGACCGGTAGAGGTCAAGGGGTTGACCTCTTCATCTAATTTTGGGAACGTTTGATTGTTTCCATCGCCTGATTATTTTATCCCTAATTAACTTTTAACATTAATTGTTAACTTTAACATTTACTTAACACTGAAGTCTAATCATAGTTAATTTTTGAAATTCAAACTTTAAATTTAAACACTCATTTGAATTCGCACTAAATTAATTTAAATCTATAAACTTCAAATTTTTCTCATAACTTATTCGTTTGAGCTCCGATTTTAGCATATTTATATGGAAATGGATCAGAATTTCACCATGAATGCAACAGAATAACTTTTGAGGTCAAATTTCAACTTTTGTAAAATTTTCATTTTTATCTCTATCCTAATTAGTTGAATTTCTCTTAGTTTAAATATGTAATTAGGGTTGATTTTACGGGGTGTAACAATTAGCCTCACTCTTGAAAATAGGTTCATGGCTGATTGATCATATCCCTTCGGGTACAACTATCAAAATATATTATGATAATGTATTTGGAATCCTTTTGGATTCGTGCATCATATCATATAGTAGAGTCAATACTCTTAATGATTTAATTAACAACCGAGGATTACCTATTCTCGACATTGATAAGAAACTCATAATTTATCTTCAATATACAAGAATACTTATTCGACATTGTAGTGCGTTATGCTTATTTATGTTTGGTTAATTTCATTTCATCCATCATAATTAGTTTTATCCTTGGATCGTATCCAAACCTATTTTACTACCAATATAATTTATAAAAGAAATTCCTTTACTACGTAGTTGGTATTTCCTAAAACAACAATTATTTCTCAATGCAGCGGAATGTGTATTTATAAAGAATTTATGAATTTCCTAATATATAAAACCGATTTGATTTTTGTTTACAATATTGTAATGATCTTGAACTCGGCCTTCGAAAATCGGCACCCATACTTCACTTATACTCAAAATGCCGCAGATTCAAACGCCGAATCTGGCTCACCAGAGCTTATAACACCATTAAGTATAACAACACAGCGGAAGAAAGAAATGAATAATATCATATACAACTCCAATGAATACAATATCCAGAATGATATACAACAATGATATCTATGTGATACAACAATATCAGAGATAAAAAATGATACAGCGGAAATAACAAAAGTGATAACTCCAAATGATCCTCAAAAGAGAATGAATCCAACAACTCCAACATCAGCTCGAACCACTATCACAGTTCACAGAGAGAAGCAATGTCAGTCGTGATCTCTAAAAACTGAACTAGCTCCCGATAATCTACTAAACCTGACTATTTGAAAACCCCAACTCTAGACTGCCCGTGTGGAAAATTATGGGCACCCAGAGTTTAGGAAGGGAACAATAAACTCCGAGTCAGTCATGGGACTGGTGTGAGTAACAAAAACAGTAATTTTCACAAAGAAAATAAAAGAAAAATGCAATGCTTTTGGAAAATGAAACTACCATAAGACCTCCCGCCACACACACAATGCAATCGCAGACTTGGAGGAGATTTCTTCTTATGATAGTCAAATATGCTTAATACGAAAAAAATTCTTTGATATTATTACTAGTGCATAGTGTAGAAAGCCACTTCGAAAATATAATATTAACCTTAGCCAGCATAGGTACCATTATACTATGCCTACTATAGCTGCTATGTTAAATAACAGGTTCTACAACTAAAACCGTACTGGGTTCGTATTGGGAATTGGATTTCCAACAAATGGTCAGGCTAAGGAACTTCTTACGGCCGCATGGGTACGCCTCTGGAGGGACGTCCTGAGAACCAACCCGGATCACTGCCAACACAAGGGTGGGTTACCTCTGTAACTAGGTAACTACTACTCGAGTATGCCACCCCCCGGTCCTTTGGGACCTTTATCCGACGATCCTCGATCACAAAGCAACAATCACACAGAGTAAATGAGATTGGAGCAACCACACAGGTAAAGCATCTGGGCTCCATACCATGGTACTACCTTTTTCCAGAAGGAAATGACATACCCTAAAGGGAGCGACCCTCATAACCTTGCCGCATCTTTCCTGTTTCGACCATTTCCGGTTTGTGAGGTTCGATGAGGTCTCGTCCACAAAGCTACGCCTTACATGAAAGCCATGCTTTGATCAACAAATGATCAGCAACACACAGCAACACTCAGCATGCCACACTACCGAATTGGGAGTATATGACTGATAACCTTCAACTACATAACCTCTGAGCTCGTACGTCTCAGAGAAGGGTGTTAAGCTAAGAGAATAAATTCTCCACCACCAAACAGAAATGTATTTGAATGAAATCAACTTTATATCTCAAAGTGTAATGTCAGACATACAACCATACAAGTCTGTTCCGAGTTCGAACAGAACCGAAGGCACTTCCAAAGAAGCCCTTGCAATCCGGGTATTCACAAACTCGATCAGATTTCCCATCACTTAGGAAATCTCTATACCGGCGCGAATCAGTGCAGAGACAATCGATAGGTTATCCTATCGTTCTCGCAAATACCCGGTCTTCACCACCGGTCTCCAAATGCAATCCATATACGATGTATCACTATTCGGAATGGGTTGTATGACACAAAGGTCCTCTCCCGGCTAAATCGAATAATGAGCGCAATATTTTTAAAACATATGGATATTGGAATTTCAGTTAAGTCACAACTTGTTATCCAAAACTTTTCTTCAAATGGTTTAAACACATAACCATTTTAATCTTTTTAAACAAAAAGATTCAATTCACAAAGTTCACCCAGTTTCACAAAGACCCATTCACAGATTTTCCAAATCAATTTCCATTTCAATTGAATTAACTCATTAAATCTTTAAATCAAAGAATTAACTTATAGCTTTCAAAACAATTCCAAAGATTTATGCGTAATTTGGAAAACCATTTTCAATTCAAACTTGAAATTCCTTTAATTCAAATTGGAAATTCATTTCTTATATGAGAGCTTTTATCAGGTGAAAACAATTAGTTTCCCAAATCACTTCAATTTCAAATATTGAATTCAAATTTAAATCAAATTATTAAAATATCAAGTTTTATTAAGTTATTTAAAATAAATTTTACATTTGAAACTCATTTGCAAATCTCTCAATTCCAATTTCCAAAACTATTTGGATTCAAGAATTCAATCTTTAAAATTGTCAAAAATCTGCGACTTAACTGATTTCCACGTGAAATCCATATTTGTGTGTGTATGGTGTAGTCTAGGGGTTTCACACAGTAGTGCACTATCAACCAATCATCACAGATCAAGATACAAAAATATAGTTGATAAGCGGTATAAACTACAACGCTTATCTTTTATTTGCAGATCGTAGATCACAGATATATAAGTTACATATAATAATTTACATTCATCCCAGATAAATAACTACAGTATAGATCACACACAAATCAGAATATATCACAAAGCATTACAGATCAGAGATATCAAACAATCAAATCATCCAATAGAATCCAAATATTCATAAGTAAAATTAATTTAATTATTTGATTAATTTAAATCAGATTTATTTCTATGAATAAATTTACTAGTTATGGTAAATTAATAATCAATTAATTATGAACCATTTAATGAATTATCTTTTAATTGATCATAAATTAACCCTTAATTGATAATTAATCCTTAATTAATTATTCTTAATTAATTTCAATGAACAATTAATTCCTTAATTACTTCCCTAAAGTAATTACACTTACACAATTTCAAAACATTAAATCATTAATTAATTCAATCCAATTGATTGTTACAATTAATCACATTAATTAATTATTTAAATAATCTTAGTTAATGACCTTCGTTAACAATTTAAGATTTTCTTTAATCACTTTTCTAAAGAAATTTACTTATATTAATCATTATTGATTATAATTTGATTAACCATTAATAACTCATTAATTAAAATTATTTAATTAATTAAATGTTAATTGTGAATTAATTAGTTCTTGATTACAAATTAATTTATTACCAATCATTTATTAACTTAAACCTTAATTAATACATTTAAAACTTATAATCACTAATTAATACAAATCATTAATTATCATGATTAATTAACTTAATAAATGAATTACAATTCATTAAATCTTCATTTACTTAAGACAAAATCATCTTTTTATTTATGATTTAATTATCACTTATAAAAAATGGTTGAAACCATTCATTTCAAATTTTCATTTAAAACTTCATTTCTATTTCAAGATTTAGAATGAATTCTTATTTAACTTTAATAAAGTTTAAAATCAATTTACTTTAAATTTCACATATTAAAAGAAGACCTTAACATTTAAACTTATTTAAAGATTTAAATTTATAAAAACTCAATTTCATTTCAAAATCTGGAATTCAACTTCAACTTTCAGTCCAGGTTTAAGATTTTAAATTTCAACTTGTTTAAATTTTCATTTACAAATTTCAAATTCATTTTAAATTCAAATTCTCACATACATTTAATTGCTTTTATATTAATAAAACAAATTGAATTTAAAACATTATTTATCTTCAAACTAAATTTCAATTCAAACTAGAATCTATATTTACATTTTTGATTTAAACTCAGTTTTAAAGTTTTAATTAAAATTTAAATTTAGTTTTAATTTTCAGAAAACAGGTTTCTAGTTCAAAACCTGGAACAAGAATTTTTCTGACCCAAGCCCTCCTCTTTTTTACTTCGAGTCGAACACGAATTTACTCGAGTAAATACTCGAGTTACTCGAGAAAACTTCAAGTTTTCCCCTGCTCTTCCCAGACAACACACCCAGGCGAACACTTTCAATCTCGTGCACGTGCACATCGCCGCTGGCCAGTTCCAGTCATCACCACGACGTCGAGCATATCGACGATCATCTCCAGATCGATTCGCGACCACCTGGACTTCGTCAACGCCTCGAAAATCAAATTCGAATTCGAATGCCTAAACCTGGAAACACAACAGCAAACACCCCTTCAAACCTGTCATCGCCTCGTGCTCGTAGCTCCGACCACCATAACACGTGAAACTCCGGCCATCCACTCCTCAACACTCCCTCCACCATCTCACCAAAGCACGTCGAACTCGATCACCTATCGACGATAAACGGACCAAAATACATAGCCTCGTAAAAATTAGGTTTACGAACTTCTCGCGTTCGCCGACGCCACCACGATCACCTGCAACCCCAACCAATATTTTTCCTAGGACCCCCGTAGGCTCCTCCATCTCCACGAACAACCCCGACACCCCCAGTTCCACGTGTCGCCGGAAATTGGTTACAATACCCATTTCGATCATCATTGAACTGCTTCTAAACCACGCGTCTAAAAATCATCAAACCAAGCTTAAAAATCATGGCTTCCAATAGGGATTCAAGTTATATCCTTGAATCAAAATCTCGTGATACTCGAATTTTCCAGAAAACAAAGTTTTAACTGTAAAAATTTGATTTTTCATTCTATATACATTTATACTTCACGAAACCATTTTTAAATAGTAACTCATACTTAAACACAACTATTTTGTTTGGAAACCAAAGCCTGATATGGATTAGAAAGCAAGAAATTAAATTTTCTTGTTGTTTTGTACTCTGTAAAACAAACAGAGAAGAAGAGAAACACTGATACAAGCATATATACACAGAGTCATTGCAACATATATTCAAGTAAAAAAACTAACTGTCACTAACCTTAAACATTTTTAGATTCCAGAAGTCTTCAAGTTGAAAGTTGAAGTTGTAGTCTTTTAAGTTGAAGTTGAAATCAGGTTTGAATTTGCTAACTGGAACTTCACTTGATCTCAGATTTGCATGGGTTGTTTTAATCTTTTACTGAGATGTTATAAGTTGATGTTTGTTTGTTTATAAAGTGATATTATCTCAGTTTTCCCACAGTTAAAATGGTGAACGAAAACTGGAATGAAGTGTTACAGGGTATGTTGTTTTGTACAGGGTGATGAATTATGTTGTACAAGGTGATATAATTTGTTGTACAAAAATTAGGGATATTTCTTTGTTTTGGGGGCTGATGAGATATATTTGTGCGTGCATTAATTATCTTGTACCAATTTTTTTTTCTTCGGCTGTACAAATATGAAATAATTGTTGTGGCTTCCTTTACAAGCTTTTCACTCTATATATTTTGTTTCTTCATTTTTTTTCATTTGCAAGTGGTTCATGAATATATAAAATTGTTTGCTTCCTTTCTTTTTGTTTATTTTATTACTTTATAATGTAAATCTTTAATATGCTATTAGATTTTATCTTGCCTTGTCTCATTATTTTACAATATCAGTAAACTTCTATTTTTTTACTTTATTTTATTTTTCTTTTATTATTTTGTAATATAAGCGAACTTCATAAATAATTGTATATTTTATTTTCTTTTTCATATTTAAATGTATTTCCATATTTAATATGTTGTTATAATTTATTTATTTATGTATTTATTTTATTTTATTTTATAATTTATTTGTATTGTTTATTAATCATGAGATTAAGATATATATGTATTTACTTTATACTTTTATCTTTATTTTATATAATTTGTATTTTTATTTTTAAACCATTTATTTACGATTTTAAATTCAAATCAAATATATATATATATAGTTTCAAATTTACTCATATATACCCAAATATATATATATATATATATATTCACATATATATACAATATTTTAAATTTAAATGATTTATACTGAATTTATTTGAATTCGGGGAAACTCGCATCAATTTATCAATTAATTTTACAAATTTTATTCAAAACTTAAATTAATTATCAATTTAAATTTATATAAAATTCGGGGTCGTTACAACCTTCCCCTCTTAAAAGAATTTCGTCCTCGAAATTGCACAGTTCGTTTTGTGAATTATCCACACACACAGAATAGACCAATGACAACTCAAACTATACCAGTAAACACATAGATTCTTACGGGTAATTCACAATATATCTTACATGATATTCATACATATGTCATAATCATACGTTCAACCATACCTATACATACATTACCCTATTAACACCCAACCTTCATTACGGTTCTAAGTCCAAAACACATACATAAACACACCTTATCCAAAAGAAGTCAACCTAACCAACTATAGATCCTCACTGTCAGAGCTCCCTCACTCAGGCCTTGACAGTTCCCTAACTTTTGCCTCATTATCTATCTCAGAAACATCTTCTGGATCAGATTCTACCGGAATATACCATATACCATTTGGTTCTTCCACTGCATTATCCAAATCCCAAATGACTGCATCATCATTTCCGACTCCACCTCTTCCTCATCCTCAAACTCTTCTTCATCCTCAAACTCCTCTTCATCCTCAAACTCTTCTTCGGGTTCAAACTCTTCTTCGGGTTCTTCTACCTGAGGTTGCGGCTGCACCACAGGCTCCTCTAGCACCTCCTCATGTCCTGATGGCTCACCCAAATCATCCCGAACCCTACTAGACGAACCATAATCACCGACTCTTCTGGCTTTGGAAAGTGTTCCACCCCTATTGATACTACGGGTTCTCTACAATCAAAACCAAAATCCAAAAAAATAAGATTCTAAGGTTTCAGAATTTTATAAGCTAAGAAATAAATCAAAATTTATATTTCAAAATTTATTCTATTATTTTTAAATTCCTATTACCCTATATTTCAAAACTTTCAGTTTAAAACAAAGTATATTTATCAATCATAGCAACCTGAACAACAATACAATCAAACAACAATTCTGACCTATTTGGAGTTTATGTCCCATACAAATATATCAAATCTTCTTCCTGGATCTACCAGAAACCATCGAAGAATTGAGAAAAGACGACGAACAAAAGAGATTGATAGAGAAAAGATTTGTTTCCTTATTGTTACAGGGTATTGACCATTTATAGTCGTATTCCCCTATCCCCTATCTCATACTCTTCTTGCACTCATACTTACTATCAGTGGATAGCAAGAGAATTTACTGAGGCGTACGGACAGATATCTTAGGGATACTCATTCTAGGGTATACTTCAGCCTATCTCTAATGAGCTACTTAATGTGTTATACTCCTGAGCTAAAGTTCAACCTTAGCTCTGATACCAATTGTAATGGCCCTCACGAGGCAGTGGTGACCGGTAGGCTTTGCAACCATCCCAGACCCACCGTGGCATACACTGGTACCCTGCCCTTGCTTTTACGGCCAGCCTTTCGACTGTCTCACCTTACGGCTAACCAACCCCACCACGAGGACATGTAAGGGTAAGAGTCTCTCGTGCGCCACCAAACTGCGAAGCGAGAACCCCCTATCACATTGCACTAAGCTAAGCAAGGTCAGTCATGATCTCTAAAAACTGAACTAGCTCCCGATAATCTACTAAACCTAACTATCTGAAAACCCCAACTCTAGACTGCCCGTGTGGAAAATTGTGGGCACCTAGAGTTTAGGAAGGGAACAATAAACTCCGAGTCGGTCATGGGACTGGTGTGAGTAACAAAAACAGTAATTTTCACAAAGAAAATAAAAGAAAAATGCAATGCTTTTGGAAAATGAAACTACCATAAGACCTCCCACCACACACACAATGCAATCGCAGACTTGGAGGAGATTTCTTCTTATGATAGTCAAATATGCTTAATACGAAAAAATTCTTTGATATTATTACTAGTGCATAGTGTAGAAAGCCACTTCGAAAATATAATATTAACCTTAGCCAGCATAGGTACCATTATACTATGCCTACTATAGCTGCTATGTTAAATAACAGGTTCTACAACTAAAACCGTACTGGGTTCGTATTGGGAATTGGATTTCCAACAAATGGTCAGGCTAAGGAACTTCCTACGGCCGCATGGGTACGCCTCTGGAGGGACGTCCTGAGAACCAACCCGGATCTCTGCCAACACAAGGCTGGGTTACCTCTGTAACTAGGTAACTACTACTCGAGTATGCCACCCCCCGGTCCTTTGGTACCTTTATCCGAGGATCCTCGATCACAAAGCAACAATCACAAAGAGTAAATGAGATTGGAGCAACCACACAGGTAAAGCATCTTGGCTCCGTACCATGATACTACCTTTTTCTAGAAGGAAATGACATACCCTAAAGGGAGCGACCCTCATAACCTTGCCGCATCTTTCCTGTTTCGACCATTTCTGGTTTGTGAGGTTCGATGAGGTCTCATCCACAAAGCTACGCTTTACATGAAAGCCATGCTTTGATCAACAAATGATCGACAAATGATCAGCAACACACAGCAACACTCAGCATGCCACACTACCAAATTGGGAGTATATCACTGATAACCTTCAACTACATAACCTTTGAGCTCGTACGTCTCAGAGAAGGGTGTTAAGCTAAGAGAATAAATTCTCCGCTACGAAACAGAAATGTATTTGAAAGAAATCAGCTATATATCTCAAAGTGTAATGTCAGACATACAACCATACAAGTCTGTTCCGGGTTCGAACAGAACCGAAGGCACTATCAAAGAAGCCCTTGCAATCCGGGTATTCACAATCCCGATCGGATTTCCCATCACTTAGGAAATCTCTATACCGGCGCGAATCACTGTAGAGACAATCGATAGGTTATCCTATCGTTCTCGCAAATACACCGTCTTCACCACCGGTCTCCAAATGCAATCCATATACGACGTATCACTATTCGGAATGGGTTGTATGACACAAAGGTCCTCTCCCGGCTAAACCGAATAATGAGCGCAATATTTTAAATCATATGGATATTGGAATTTCAGTTAAGTCACAACTTGTTATCCAAAACTTTTCTTCAAATGGTTTAAACACATTACCATTTTAATCTTTGTAAACAAAAAGATTCAATTCACAAAGTTCACCCAGTTTCACAAAGACCCATTCACAAATTTTCCAAATCAATTTCCGTTTCAATTGAATTAACTCATTAAATCTTTACATCAAAGATTTAACTTATAGCTTTCAAAACAATTCCAAAGATTTATGCGTAATTTGGAAAACCATTTTCAATTCAAACTTGAAATTCCTTAAATTCAAATTGGAAATTCATTTCTTATATGAGAGCTTTTATCAGGTGAAAACAATTAGTTTCCCAAATCACTGAATTCAATTTCAAATATTGTATTCAAATTTAAATCAAATTATTAAAATATCAAGTTTTATTAAGTTATTTAAAATAACCTTTACATTTGAAACTCATTTGCAAAGCTCTTAATTCCAATTTCCAAAACTATTTGGATTGAAGAATTCAATCTTTAAAATTGTCAAAAATCTGCGACTTAACTGATTTCCACGTGAAATCCATATTTGTGTGTGTATGGTGTAGTCCAGGGGTTTCACACAGTAGTGCACTATCAACCAATCATCACAGATCAAGATACAAAAATATATTTGATAATTGGTATAAACTACAATGCTTATCTTTTATTTATAGATCATAGATCACAGATATATAAGTTACATATAATAATTTACATTCATCCCAGATAAATAACTACAGTACAGATCACACACAAATCAGAATATATCACAAAGCATTACAGATCAGAGATATCAAATAATCAAATCATCCAATAGAATCCAAATATTCATAAGTAAAATTAATTTAATTATCTGATTAATTTAAATCAGATTTATTTCTATGAATAAATTTACTAGTTATGGTAAAATAATAATCAATTAATTACAAACCATTTAATGAATTATCTTTTAATTGATCATAAATTAACCCTTAATTGATAATTAATCCTTAATTAATTATTCTTAATTAATTTCAATAAACAATTAATTTCTTAATTACTTCCCTCAAGTAATTACACTTACACAATTTCAAAACATTAAATCATTAATTCAATCCAATTGATTGTTACAATTAATCACATTAATTAGTTATTTAAATAATCTTAGTTAATGACCTTCATTAACAATTTAAAAAAAAAATCACTTTTCTAAAGAAATTTACTTATATTAATCATTATTGATTATAATTGATTAACCATTAATAACTCATTAATTCAAATTATTTATTTAATTAAATGTTAATTATGAATTAATTAGTTCTTGATTACAAATTAATTTATTACCAATCATTTATTAACTTAAACCTTAATTAATACATTTAAAACTTATAATCACTAATTAATACAAATCATTAATTATCATGATTAATTAACTTAATAAATGAATTACAATTCATTAAATCTTTATTTACTTAAGACAAAATCATCTTTTTATTTATGATTTAATTATCACTTATAAAAAATGGTTGAAACCATTCATTTCAAATTTTCATTTAAAACTTCATTTCTATTTCAAGATTTAGAATGAATTCTTATTTAACTTTAATAAAGTTTAAAATTAATTTACTTTAAATTTCACATATTAAAAGAAGACCTTAACATTTAAACTTATTTAAAGATTTAAATTTATAAAAACTCAACTTCATTTCAAAATCTAGAATTCAACTTCAACTTTCTGTCCAGGTTTAAGATTTTAAATTTCAACTAGTTTAAATTTTCATTTACAAATTTCAAATTCATTTTAAATTCAAATTCTCCCATACATTTAATTGCTTTTATATTAATAAAACAAATTGAATTTAAAACTTTATTTATCTTCAAACTAAATTTCAATTCAAACTAGAATCTATATTTACATTTTTAATTTGAACTCAGTTATAAAAACTTGATTAAAATTTAAATTTAGTTTTAATTTTCAGAAAACAGGTTTCCGGTTCAAAACCTGGAACAAGAATTTTTCTAACCCGAGCCCTCCTCTTTTTTACTTCGAGTCGAACATGAATTTACTCGAGTAAATACTCGAGTTACTCGAGAAAACTTCAAGTTTTCCCCTGCTCTTCCTAGACAACACACCCAGGCGAACACTTTCAGTCTCGTGCAAGTGCACATCATCGCTGGCCAGTTCCAGTCGTTACCACGACGTCGAGCATATCGACGATCATCTCCAGATCGATTCGCGACCACCTGGACTTCGTCAACGCCTCGAAAATCAAATTCGAATGCCTAAACCTGGAAACACAACAGCAAACACCCCTTCAAACCTGTCATCGCCTCGTGCTCGTAGCTCCGACCACCAGAACACGTGAAGCTCCGCTAAGGTGGCAGCAATCCAGGATTGGGTTAGACCTAAGAATGCATCTGATGTGAGAAGTTTTCTTGGATTAGCAGGATATTATCGACGGTTTATCAAAGACTTCTCCAAGGTAGCTGCACCGTTAACAGGATTGACGAAGAAGAACCAAGTGTTCAGTTGGGATGCTAAGTGTGGGCAAGCTTTCGGAATCCTGAAAGAAAGATTGACAAGTGCTCCTGTTTTGACTATTCCCAGTGGGAATGATGAGATGGTGGTTTACACCGATGCATGTGGAACTGGACTTGGAGCAGTGCTGATGCAGAGGGATAAAGTTGTTACGTATGCAAGTCGACAACTGAAGCCGCATGAAAGGAATTACCCGACTCATGATTTGGAGTTAGCGGCGATTGTATTTGCTCTGAAGATGTGGAGACATTATCTATTGGGAGTTCGATTCGAGTTGTTTACAGATCATAAGTCGTTGAAGTATCTTTTCTCCCAAAAGGATTTGAATCTTCGGCAGCAACGTTGGCTAGAGTTTTTGGCATCATATGATTTTGGTATAGCTTATACTCTGGGAAAAGGTAACGCAGTGGCAGATGCGTTAAGTCGAAGACATGCAGGATTGGGAGCCATGTTTTCAGAATGGAAGAATCTCGAGTATTTAGCTGGATTTGACTTCAGGCCTAGATGCGAATTGGAACCTGAGATGTTGGCAAACTTATCGATAAGACCTTCTCTTGTGGAAAGGATTGGCGAGAGCCATAAGCGAGACGATAAGCTTGTCAGGATTATCCGTGATTTGGAATCTGGATTGGATCCAGAAAAGGATAAAGGATTCGAGGTCGATCGAGAGGGTTGGCTTTGGAAGCAAGGACGACTAGTTGTTCCCGATATAGATGAATTGAAGAGTGAAGTTCTGAAGGAAAGTCATCACTCGAAGCTGACAATTCATCCAGGTGGAAATAAGATGTATCGGGATATGAAGAGAACCTACTACTGGGAAGGCATGAAGAAGGATGTTGGAAATTTTATTTCCAAGTGTATGAACTGCCAGTTGATAAAAGCCGAACAGAAGAAGCCAAGTGGATTGCTTCAGCCATTAGAAGTTCCTACATGGAAGTGGGAACAAGTGTCGATGGATTTTATCGATGGATTGCCTAGAACCAGAACGGGAAATGAAGGGATT
The DNA here is from genome assembly GCA_030737815.1 of Allium fistulosum. Taxonomy (NCBI): domain Eukaryota; kingdom Viridiplantae; phylum Streptophyta; class Magnoliopsida; order Asparagales; family Amaryllidaceae; genus Allium; species Allium fistulosum. Next base: position 894,068,912 of record CM060907.1, on the reverse strand, counting down.
TGGGTCATTGTGGATCGTCTGACTAAGAGTGCACGATTCATTCCTGTTCGATCGACTAGGACTGCATCAAAGTTGGCTGAGTTGTATGTTAAGTGGATAGTTCGATTCCATGGTATTCCGAAGAGTATAGTGAGCGATCGAGATCCATTTTTTACTAGTGGATTTAGGAAGAGCTTCCAGGAAGTTTTGGGAACCGAGCTGTGTTTGAGTACAGCTTATCACCCTCAAACAGATGGTCAGACCGAGAGAGTCAACCGAGTTTTGGAAGATCTTCTTAGAGCATGTGTTTTGGACTTCGGAGGATCATGGGAAGATCACCTTCATTTGGTGGAGTTTGCATACAACAACAGTTACCAGTCAAGCATTGGTATGGCACCGTATGAGGCATTGTATGGGAGACCGTGTAACTCTCCGACATGTTGGATAGAGGCAGGAGAAAAGCTGATACTTGGGCCAGAGATGATTCGATAAACTTCGGATTGCATAGAGATCATTCGACAACGAATGAAGGCAGCCCAAGACCGCCAGAAGAGTTATGCCGATAAGCGTCGAAAGGATTTGGAATTCGACGTTGGTGATATGGTTTTTGTGAAGATTTCTCCACTGAAGAATGTTATTCGATTCGGGAAGAAAGGAAAATTGACTCCAAGATTTGTTGGACCATTCCCGATTATCGAGCGAATTGGAAAGCTCGCCTATAGATTGGAGTTACCGGAGAAGATGTCGGGTGTGCACAATGTTTTTCACGTATCGTATCTATGGAAGTATGTGCACGACTCGAATACGGTGGTTTCTGCTGACAGCTGTGAAGATTTCGAAGTTGATCCAGTCGATCGAAGACATCGTAAGCCGCTTCGTGTTGTTGAAACCGACACGAAACAGCTTAGGAGGAAGGTAGTTAAGTTGCTCAAGATACAATGGAGTGATGATGATAACGACTGCACGTGGGAGGTGGAAGAGAGGATGAAGGCAGCTCATCCTGAACTCTTCAAGGTATGGCCCTAAGGTGTCGTGTCATCTCGCGATATTGTAACTTGTTCCAGTTTTAGAATTCTGTACGCTAAGCTAGAATTGGATGCATGGTTTGTTGATTGTTATGGATGATAGGCGTACAGAATAGTCTTTGATTGCTTTGTTTGCTTGGAATTTCGGGGGCGAAATTCCTAAGGGGGAGAGAATGTAACGACCCGTATTTTTACGGATCGAAAAGTTTGTCAAAATCTAGAATTTTAGCATTTTTGAGCCATTTCAGATTTTAGGCAAAAATATGGCTAAGTCCTAAGTCGTTCACGACTTAGTATAAGTCGTAAGTCGTATACGACTTAGGGGATTGGAGCTACCCAGATGAATGGCGAGTTAAGGCAGTTAGGTCGGCAATGACTTAGAGCGTAGAGAAGTTAGGTCGGTTGGACGAGTTAGCGAGTTGACCGACTTATGGTTGTAGACGACTTAAGGTTAGAGTTAGGTCGTAGTGACCGAGTTAAGAGATAGGTCGCTATGTATTAGGTCGTCTGGTAGCTTGGTTTGTTAGGTCGTTAGACGACTTAAGAAAGACCAGTTGTTAGCATGGTTAGGTCGTAGGCGACCTAAGGGTTAAGTCATGACCGAGTTAAATGTTAGGTCGCGGAGTGGTTTGGGTCACGTGTTAGTATGGAGCGACCTATAGAATGTTGCGACCAAAAGGGTGAGCGACTTAGGGGCTTAACTGTTAAGTCGTAAGTCTGTTAGGTCGCGAGGTAGTGTACCTGTTAAGTCGTTGGGTTGCTTATGTCGTAGGTCGCGGAGTTCTGCTAAGCCATTAGGTCGTGAGCGACCTAGAAGTTGGGGCGCGCGTGCATATTTGTTAAGTCGCTGAGTATGGCCTTGTAGTTAGGTCGTAAGCCGTATACCCAGTTAAGTCGTAACCGACTTAGGGGTTAGCTGTTGAGTTGTTAGGAGTTAGGCGCACGCGTTAAGTCGTAGAGACTGGGGTCTGTTTTAAGTCGTAGCCTAGATATCTGTTAAGTCGTAAGCTGATGAGTTTTGGTAAGTCGTTAAGTCGTAAGGTTTAGGCAGGTCTTAGGTCGTAAGTCGGAGACGACTTAGGAGATAGCCGAGTTATGACTTAGTAAATTTTCAGCTATAAATAGGAGGGGTTTTTCTCACTTTTTGGGATCCGGATTTTGAAGCGACGAAGTGCTGCCATTTTGAGAGCTCGACTTCTACACTTCTTCACTTCTTTTCTCCACTCTAATCTAGTGCTTCCTTTCATCCAAATCGAAGATCAAGATCGAAGATCAAAGAGCTAATGTTGAAGATCTTCATCCTTTGAAATGAGATTTCTTCGTTTGAAGCGGATTCGTGATAGATCAAGCTTGATCCTTCGCTGTCCAGATCTGAAGCGTGTTGATTTGAGGTTGTTTAGGTGATTTGGTGAGTGGTGATTATCTCTCACACGGATCCAAAGGAGTATATCGGATTGTTGGCTTGATTTTGTGTTAAAATAGTGATTTCTATGCATTTTTGTAAACCTAAGTGTAGATCCATGTAGATCCATTGTTCATGATGATTTGACAACCATTTTTGTATATGATTAACCTATGCAAGTTCATTCATCAAGTTGTAGAGATAATTCTCATGTTTTCATGCTTGTTAGACTTTCAACTCCTTAATTACGAAATTGCCATTATTGTTACAATTGTCCATTTTGCTTATATTTGAATGCTTGGTTACTTGGATTGATGTTTGACATGATTGATTGCTGTAAATTAGATGATTGTTGATTGGTTTTAGACAAGGTGGTCGAAGATGATTCAAAAGCTAAGGGAAAGGCTCTTGAATTGGGAAAGCTGCTCGTGGCATATGTAGTGGGATGATGAAGCTCTTATGCATAGATTTGATGATGTGATGTTGAGATGAGGCTTTGCGAGGATGTAATGAAGCGAGGCATCATGTGATGAAGACTTGGTCTAATCCAGACGGGATCATTCCAAGCACGTTGGTAACTCGGTGATATGATTCGAGTTAAGGGTAATGGTTGCTCGAGAGGCGCTTGAGCTAGTATGAAAATAGTCGTCGAGGAGGATGACTAGGAGGCTGAGATCTCATCGTTGTTGAAGGTTCTAGCATGCTCAAAGCAAGAGTACGTTGGGCAGATTAGATAGTCCCTGAAGGCTAATGTTTGATAGTCAAGTACCCTAGGCAGATTAGATAGTCCTAGGCACGGGTCATGATGACGTGCGGGAGTTATGTCTAGAACCGGGGTTTCCATTAGCCCTTGACGGACGGCTGAAAGAATGTGCCGGTCATTCAATTAACGGTGATATCAAGGCAACGATAACAGTGATAGCCAGAGTCATGGATGTTTGGTTGTATCGTCATTCGGACTCAAGAGCGGTATTTTCTGGGTGCTTATCTGATTTAGGCCTTGGTACTTGGAAAACATCGCCCTTGACTCGAATGATTATTACTCTACTTTAAATTGTATGCTCTGCTATGTTTGCTTCTATTTAGTGTGTGTCTGGGGGCTATCACTGTAGAAAGAGGTTGGAGTGGGAGGGTTGTATTCCTATTCCTTTTTCCTTTGTACTCTTTTGGTATGTTGTTAGTTAGTTTACTACTCACTAAGACTATTGTCTGACTCAAGGCTTTATGTTTTTAATTCTTATTGCCTTGGGCTGTTCGTCCATTTTTGGGACGGGCAGACTAGGTAGCAGGTGACAGGTGCTGTTCTCTTCTCACGATGCTGATATCGAAGACGAGCTGGAGGGTTGCATATTATCTTCTTATTATATGTACTGGATGTTCCGCTGTTTTGTATTCTCCGAGTGTTATGTAGTGAGGTTTGATGTATTGGCTATTTGGGTGCTTGTATTCAACTATTATGAAGTTTTATATGATGGCATTTTATTCTGTAAAGCTTTACTATATATATGTTCTATTGTATTTTGTCCATGCGTTGTGAGTAATACGATAGATTCTGTTGTTTTTAATCTGCCCTGACAATCGTCCATGGTCGCCTGGCACACTTTACAGCGCACTATCTCTAGATTCGGTGCAGGGGTCATGGGCGGTCGTCACATTTGGTATCAGAGCATTGGTTAATCGATTTTACCCAACACTCGCTGAAGTAACTACGTATGAGAGACGTAATTGTATTTTGATGGATGATTACTATATATAATATAGTATCTTAGTTGAGTTTGAGTTCTTTATGCAGTTGTTTCTCTAGATGTTCTAATCATTCCTTTTTATAGATATTGAGAATGAGTCGAAGAGGGAGACCAGCTGCTAGGGAAGGCCGTGCTACTGAGGGGACTGCTGATTATGCAGCTATGTTAGAAGCTATGATGACTTCGATCATGAGAAGGATACCAGTTCCGGGGGCAGCAGTAAATGTTGGAGTTCAAGTCCAAACTCCGAAACCAGTGGATTTTGCTAAGTTGTGCAAGGACTATACTGCTCTTGGAGGGAAGGTTTTCTTGGGAACAGAATCAACTATTGAGGTCCAGAGGTGGATAGATGCATGTGGAAGGATCTTTGGTGATTTGGGAATTGATGATGCAACTAAGAGGAAGTTGGCATCAAGGCAGCTTCAAGGGAGAGCTTCTGATTGGTGGAACTCTATTACCATCAATACTCCGGAAGAAGAGATTACTTGGGAGCAATTCCAAGTCAGATTTGAAGCTAAGTTCATTTCTACAGCTCAGAAGTCAGTTCTGTTCAAGAAGTTCGTGGAGCTCAAGCAAGGTGGAAGACCAGTTCTTGAGTATGTTTCTGAGTTTGAAGCTTTGTCCAAGTATGCCCGGTCATATATTGAATCTGCTTATCAGAAGAATGAGAAGTTTGTGACAGGCTTGGACAGTTATCTTGGGAGACAGTTGGTGGATCATTTGGACGATTCATTTGAGAAGCTTGTGGAGAAAGCTCTCAGGCATGAGAGTCTGTTTCGTAAGGAAGGATCTGTTATTGCTGTGACCAGGGAAGAGTCTAAACCCCAGCAGGGTGGAAACAAGAAGAGGAAGCAGCAGCAGCAGAAGGGTAAGGATGGCCAGAAGAAGCCGAAAGGCGAGGTGATTTGCTACAACTGTCAGCAGAAGGGCCATTTCTTTAAGGATTGTAAGAATCCGAAGGCACCAATGAAGTGTCACAACTGTGACAAGCCAGGGCACATCAGGAAGAATTGTCCAGAACCGAGGAAGGACAAGCAGATTGTGCAAGCTTATGCTTTGGGAGCTGTTCCTTCGTCTTCAAAAGCTCCTACCGCTGAAGAGAAGGGAAAGAGTGTGGTGGTTCAAGGTACTCTTTTCCTATGTGGTGTTCCAGTTAGAGTTCTGTTTGATACTGGAACGTCGCATTCGTTTGTTTGTAGTGAACTCGTAGGCCGATTAGGTTTGGAACCGGATATTGTTGATAGGCCATTGGTTGTGACTAATCCAGTTGGGGGTTCGTCTTGTTTGTGTATGTTATGCCGTTGTCTAGTTGTATCGAGTCATGGTTGCTCTTTTGCTTGTGATTGTTTTGTTCTGAACTTTGCGGGGTTCAGAATTATTTTGGGTATGGACTGGCTTAGGAAGTATGCGGCAAAGGTTGATTGCGAGAGGTTGGAGGTGACAGTCGAGAATGTGGAGGGGCGAAAGGTTGTGATACGATGTAAGCATGAAGAAGGCGTCTTCATGAGCTTCATGTATTCGCTAGTTGTTCCACGGGATGGACTGTCATTAGTGCCAATCGCGAATGGGTTCGAGGATGTCTTTGACGAAGTCAAAGGGTTGCCGCCGCATAGAGAGATCGAGTTTCGAATAGATCTAGTTGAAGGAGCCAGACCTGTTGTGATGCCTCTTAGGCGGATGGCGCCTAAGGAACAACAAGAGTTGAGGGTTCAAGTTGATGATCTTTTGCAGAAAGGATTCATTCGGCGTAGTGTGTCCGAGTGGGGTGCACCAGTTGTGTTCGCAACCAAGGCAGATGGGTCGTTGAGATTGTGCGTCGATTATCGTGAGCTGAATAAGGTGACTAAGAAGAACAAGTATCCATTGCCGAGAATAGATGACTTGTTTGATCAGCTTCACGAAGCTAAGGTGTTTTCTCAGATGGATTTGGCAACGGGATTTCACCAGTTGAGAGTGGCTAAGGATAGTGTGCCGAAGACTGCTTTTAGGACACCATCGGGTTTCTTTGAGTGGCTGGTAATGCCGTTTGGATTGACTAACGCGCCAGCATATTTTGTGGATCTGATGAATAGAGTGTTCAGAGATCAGTTGAACAAGTTCGTACTTGTGTTCGTGGATGATATTCTGATTTATTCCAGAACGGAAGAAGAGCATAAGACGCACTTGCGTATTGTTTTGGAAATCTTGCGGAAACATCAGCTGAAGGCTAAGTTTTCGAAGTGTCACTTCTGGAAGAGTGAAGTGAGGTTCTTAGGCCATGTGATTTCTGGAAGTGGAATAGCGGTTGATCCCGCTAAGGTGGCAGCAATCCAGGATTGGGTTAGACCTAAGAATGCATCTGATGTGAGAAGTTTTCTTGGATTAGCAGGATATTATCGACGGTTTATCAAAGACTTCTCCAAGGTAGCTGCACCGTTAACAGAATTGACGAAGAAGAACCAAGTGTTCAGTTGGGATGCTAAGTGTGGGCAAGCTTTCGGAATCCTGAAAGAAAGATTGACAAGTGCTCTTGTTTTGACTATTCCCAGTGGGAATTATGAGATGGTGGTTTACACCGATGCATGTGGAACTGGACTTGGAGAAGTGCTGATGCAGAGGGATAAAGTTGTTGCGTATGCAAGTCGACAACTGAAGCCGCATGAAAGGGATTACCCGACTCATGATTTGGAGTTATCGACGATTGTATTTGCTCTGAAGATGTGGAGACATTATCTATTGGGAGTTCGATTCGAGTTGTTTACAGATCATAAGTCGTTGAAGTATCTTTTCTCCCAAAAGGATTTGAATCTTCGGCAGCAACGTTGGCTAGAGTTTTTGGCATCATATGATTTTGGTATAGCTTATACTCCGGGAAAAGGTAACGCAGTGGCAGATGCGTTAAGTCGAAGACATGCAGGATTGGGAGCCATGTTTTCAGAATGGAAGAATCTCGAGTATTTAGCTGGATTTGACTTCAGGCCTAGATGCGAATTGGAACCTGAGATTTTGGCAAACTTATCGATAAGAACTTCTCTTGTGGAAAGGATTGGCGAGAGCCAAAAGCGAGACGATAAGCTTGTCAGGATTATCCGTGATTTGGAATCTGGATTGGATCCAGAAAAGGATAAAGGATTCGAGGTCGATCGAGAGGGTTGGCTTTGGAAGCAAGGACGACTAGTTGTTCCCGATATAGATGAATTGAGGAGTGAAGTTCTGAAGGAAAGTCATCACTTGAAGCTGACAATTCATCCAGGTGGAAATAAGATGTATCGGGATATGAAGAGAACCTACTACTGGGAAGGCATGAAGAAGGATGTTGGAAATTTTATTTCCAAGTGTATGAACTGCCAGTTGATAAAAGCCGAACAGAAGAAGCCAAGTGGATTGCTTCAGCCATTAGAAGTTCCTACATGGAAGTGGGAACAAGTGTCGATGGATTTTATCGATGGATTGCCTAGAACCAGAACGGGAAATGAAGGGATTTGGGTCATTGTGGATCGTCTGACTAAGAGTGCACGATTCATTCATGTTCGATCGACTAGGACTGCATCAAAGTTGGCTGAGTTGTATGTTAAGTGGATAGTTCGATTCCATGGTATTCCGAAGAGTATAGTGAGTGATCGAGATCCATTGTTCACTAGTGGATTTTGGAAGAGCTTCCAGGAAGTTTTGGGAACCGAGCTGTGTTTGAGTACAGCTTATCACCCTCAAACAGATGGTCAGACCGAGAGAGTCAACCGAGTTTTGGAAGATCTTCTTAGAGCATGTGTTTTGGACTTCGGAGGATCATGGGAAGATCACCTTCATTTGGTGCAGTTTGCATACAACAACAGTTACCAGTCAAGCATTGGTATGGCACCGTATGAGGCATTGTATGGGAGACCGTGTAACTCTCCGACATGTTGGATAGAGGCAGGAGAAAAGCTGATACTTGGGCCAGAGATGATTCGACAAACTTCGGATTGCATAGAGATCATTCGGCAACGAATGAAGGCAGCCCAAGACCGCCAGAAGAGTTATGCCGATAAGCGTCGAAAGGATTTGGAATTCGACGTTGGTGATATGGTTTTTGTGAAGATTTCTCCACTGAAGAATGTTATTCGATTCGGGAAGAAAGGAAAATTGACTCCAAGATTTGTTGGACCATTCCCGATTATCGAGCGAATTGGAAAGCTCGCCTATAGATTGGAGTTACCGGAGAAGATGTCGGGTGTGCACAATGTTTTTCACGTATCGTATCTACGGAAGTATGTTCACGACTCGAATACGGTGGTTTCTGCTGACAGCTGTGAAGATTTCGAAGTTGATCCAATCGATCGAAGACATCGTAAGCCGCTTCGTGTTGTTGAAACCGACACGAAACAGCTTAGGAGGAAGGTAGTTAAGTTTCTCAAGATACAATGGAGTGATGATGATAACGACTGCACGTGGGAGGTGGAAGAGAGGATGAAGGCAGCTCATCCTGAACTCTTCAAGGTATGGCCCTAAGGTGTCGTGTCATCTCGCGATATTGTAACTTGTTCCAGTTTTAGAATTCTGTACGCTAAGCTAGAATTGGATGCATGGTTTGTTGATTGTTATGGATGATAGGCGTACAGAATAGTCTTTGATTGCTTTGTTTGCTTGGAATTTCGGGGGCGAAATTCCTAAGGGGGAAAGAATGTAACGACCCGTATTTTTACGGATCGAAAAGTTTGTCAAAATCTGGAATTTTAGCATTTTTGAGCCATTTCAGATTTTAGGCAAAATATGGCTAAGTCCTAAGTCGTTCACGACTTAGTATAAGTCGTAAGTCGTATACGACTTAGGGGATTGGAGCTACCCAGGTGAATGGCGAGTTAAGGCAGTTAGGTCGGCAACGACTTAGAGCGTAGAGAAGTTAGGTCGGTTGGACGAGTTAGCGAGTTGACCGACTTATGGTTGTAGATGACTTAAGGTTAGAGTTAGGTCATAGTGACCGAGTTAAGGGATAGGTCGCTATGTATTAGGTCGTCTGGTAGCTTGGTTTGTTAGGTCGTTAGACGACTTAAGAAAGACCAGTTGTTAGCATGGTTAGGTCGTAGGCGACCTAAGGGTTAAGTCATGACCGAGTTAAATGTTAGGTCGCGGAGTGGTTTGGGTCACGTGTTAGTTTGGAGCGACCTATAGAATGTTGCGACCTAAAGGGTGAGCGACTTAGGGGCTTAACTATTAAGTCGTAAGTCTGTTAGGTCGCGAGGTAGTGTACCTGTTAAGTCGTTGGGTTGCTTATGTCGTAGGTCGCGGAGTTCTGCTAAGCCATTAGGTCGTGAGCGACCTAGGAGTTGGGGCGTGCGTGCATATTTGTTAAGTCGCTGAGTATGGCCTTGTAGTTAGGTCGTAAGCCGTATACCCAGTTAAGTCGTAACCGACTTAGGGGTTAGCTGTTGAGTTGTTAGGAGTTAGGCGCACGCGTTAAGTCGTAGAGACTGGGGTCTGTTTTAAGTTGTAGCCTAGATATATGTTAAGTCGTAAGCTGATGAGTTTTGGTAAGTCGTTAAGTCGTAAGGTTTGGGCAGGTCTTAGGTCGTAAGTCGGAGACGACTTAGGAGATAGCCGAGTTACGACTTAGTAAATTTGCAGCTATAAATAGGAGGGGTTTTTCTCACTTTTTGGGATCCGGATTTTGAAGCGACGAAGTGCTGCCATTTTCAGAGCTCGATTTCTACACTTCTTCACTTCTTTTCTCCACTCTAATCTAGTGCTTCCTTTCATCCAAATCGAAGATCAAGATCGAAGATCCAAGAGCTAAAGTTGAAGATCTTCATCCTTTGAAGTGAGATTTCTTCATTTGAAGCGGATTCGTGATAGATCAAGCTTGATCCTTCGCTGTCCAGATCTGAAGCGTGTTGATTTGAGGTTGTTTAGGTGATTTGGTGAGTGGTGATTATCTCTCACACGGATCCAAAGGAGTATATCGGATTGTTGGCTTGATTTGGTGTTAAAATAGTGATTTCTATGCATTTTTGTAAACCTAAGTGTAGATCCATGTAGATCCATTGTTCATGATGATTTGACAACCATTTTTGTATATGATTAACCTATGCAATTTCATTCATCAAGTTGTAGAGATAATTCTCATGTTTTCATGCTTGTTAGACTTTCAACTCCTTAATTACGAAATTGCCATTATTGTTACAATTGTCCATTTTGCTTATATTTGAAAGCTTGGTTACTTGGATTGATGTTTGACATGATTGATTGCTGTGAATTAGATGATTGTTGATTGGTTTTAGACAAGGTGGTCGAAGATGATTCAAAAGCTAAGGGAAAGGCTCTTGAATTGGGAAAGCTGCTCGTGGCATATGTAGTGGGATGATGAAGCTCTTATGCATAGATTTGATGATGTGATGTTGAGATGAGGCTTTGCGAGGATGTAATGAAGCGAGGCATCATGTGATGAAGACTTGGTCTAATCCAGACGGGATCATTCCAAGCACGTTGGTAACTCGGTGATATGATTCGAGTTAAGGGTAATGGTTGCTCGAGAGGCGCTTGAGCTAGTATGAAAATAGTCGTCGAGGAGGATGACTAGGAGGCTGAGATCTCATCGTTGTTGAAGGTTCTAGCATGCTCAAAGCAAGAGTACGTTGGGCAGATTAGATAGTCCCTGAAGGCTAATGTTTGATAGTCAAGTACCCTGGGCAGATTAGATAGTCCTAGGCATGGGTCATAATGACGTGCGGGAGTTATGTCTAGAACCGTGGTTTCCATTAGCCCTTGACGGACGGCTGAAAGAATGTGCCGGTCATTCAATTAACGGTGATATCAAGGCAACGATAACAGTGATAGCCAGAGTCATGGATGTTTGGTTGTATCGTCATTCGGACTCAAGAGCGGTATTTTCTGGGTGCTTATCTGATTTAGGCCTTGGTACTTGGAAAACATCGCCCTTGACTCGAATGATTATTACTCTACTTTAAATTGTATGCTCTGCTATGTTTGCTTCTATTTAGTGTGTGTCTGGGGGCTATCACTGTAGAAAGAGGTTGGAGTGGGAGGGTTGTATTCATATTCCTTTTTCCTTTGTACTCTTTTGGTATGTTGTTAGTTAGTTTACTTCTCACTAAGACTGTTGTCTGACTCAAGGCTTTATGTTTTTAATTCTTATTGCCTTGGGCTGTTCGTCCATTTTTGGGACGGGCAGACTAGGTAGCAGGTGACAGGTGCTGTTCTCTTCTCACGATGCTGATATCGAAGACGAGCTGGAGGGTTGCATATTATCTTCTTATTATATGTACTGGATGTTCCGCTGTTTTGTATTCTCTGAGTGTTATGTAGTGAGGTTTGATGTATTGGCTATTTGGGTGCTTGTATTCAACTATTATGAAGTTTTATATGATGGCATTTTATTCTGTAAGGCTTTACTATATATATGTTCTATTGTATTTTGTCCATGCGTTGTGAGTAAAATGATAGATTCTGTTGTTTTTAATCTGCCGTGACAATCGTCCATGGTCGCTTGGCACACTTTACAGCGCACTATCTCTAGATTCGGTGCAGGGGTCATGGGCGGTCGTCACAATTTTGTTTGGAAACCAAAGCCTGATATGGATTAGAAAGCAAGAAATTAAATTTTCTTGTTGTTTTGTACTCTGTAAAACAAACAGAGAAGAAGTGAAACACTGAAACAAGCATATATACACAGAGCCATTGCAACATATATTCAAGTAAAAAAAACTAACTGTCACTCACCTTAAACATTTTTAGATTCCAGAAGTCTTCAAGTTGAAAGGTGAAGTTGTAGTCTTTTAAGTTGAAGTTGAAATCAGGTTTGAATTTGCTAACTGGAACTTCACTTGATCTCAGATTTGCATGTGTTGTTTTGATCTTTTACTGAGATGTTATAAGTTGATGTTTGTTTGTTTATAAAGTGATATTATCTCAGTTTTCCCACAGTTAAAATGGTGAATGAAAACTGGAATTAAGTTTGTTAATGTATATAGGAAATGAAGTGTTACAGGGTATGTTGTTTTGTACAGGGTGATGAATTATGTTGTACAAGGTGATATAATTTGTTGTACAAAAGTCAGGGATATTTCTTTGCTTTGGGGGCTGATGAGATATATTTGTGCGTGCATTAATTATCTTGTACCAATTATATATTTTTTTCTTCGGCTGTACAAATATGAAATAATTGTTGTGGCTTCCTTTACAAGCTTTTCACTCTATATATTTTGTTTCTTCATTTTTTTTTCATTTGCAAGTGGTTCATGAATATATAAAATTGTTTGCTTCCTTTCTTTTTGTTTCTTTTATTACTTTATAATGTAAATCTTTAATATGTTATTAGATTTTATCTTGCCTTGTCTCATTATTTTACAATATGAGTAAACTTCTATTTTTTTAATTTATTTTATTTTTCTTTTATTATTTTGTAATATAAGTGAACTTCATAAATAATTGTATATTTTATTTTCTTTTTCATATTTAAATGTATTTCCATATTTAATATGTTGTTATAATTTATTTATGTATTTATTTTATTTTGTTTTATAATTTATTTGTATTGTTTATTAATCATGAGATTAAGATATATATGTATTTACTTTATACTTTTATCTTTATTTTATATAATTTTTATTTTTAAACCATTTTTTACGATTTTAAATTCAAATCAAATTATATTTATATATAATTTCAAATTTACTCATATATGCCCAAATATATATATATATATTCACATATATATACAATATTTTAAATTTAAATGATTTATACTGAATTTATTTGAATTTGGGGAAACTCGCGTCAATTTATCAATTAATTTTACAAATTTTATTCAAAAATTAAATTAATTATCAATTTAAATTTATATAAAATTCGGGGTCGTTACAATATTATGTTCAAAACATAATTTGGCCACCCAATGAATACAATTCCCAAACTTCTTTTGGAGCAATTCATACAAGATCTGCTACGAACAATAATTACGTGTAACCTTTCTATTCGCACAACCTATCAACCCCTTGACCTAGGATATATTAAAGTTACCTATAAACCCTTATCTTTTGTAAACTATGCTTTAGATGAAATTATTTTACCCTTTTGTACTACTCTTAAGTATATGACATTATAGAAAGAAATCAACTAAACTTCACTCACAATTGATCGTACTTTGTTCAACAATGTTCAGTTACTTCTTATTGATACATTATTATGTATCATATGGAGGAGTGACTTTTGAGATTGAATATGTAACAACCCTGTATTTTACAATTATTTTTAAATTGATTTTTCCAGATTTAAAAGCTTTATTTATCAAAAGAATAAATTTTGTTATTGTAAATATAAAAACTTTGATTTTGTATGTGGATTAGAATTCCAAATATGACTAAATTTAATATTTCCAGAAAATGTGAATTTTGGTCAAATAGTCAAACTTTGACTTTTAAACTTAAAATTTTAAAAGTTTGAAATTATAAATTTTATCTTTTATTATAAAAATAGATGTAATAACTTGAAAACTATTTTTCGTTTCGTTAAAAACGGAGTTAAAATGTAAAAGTTTTGTACATTTCAATTTTTAGTATAATTTGTTTTATTGTGCAATTTTGCCTATTTTAAATTTTATAAATCATATTTTCTTTCTTATATTTTATTTTAATATGTGTCAATATGTTTATTTATGTATATTTCCATCTCTAGATATTTTAAAAATAATAATAGAATTTTTCCAAAATTTACTATGATGATTTCCTATTTTTAAAGGCTGTTTTCCTATTTTCTGCTATTTTCTTCATTTGAAATTATATGTAAATTAAATTTTAAATGTTTATTTTGTGAATATATTTTTATTTCATGTTATTATTTATGTTTAAAAATATATTACAAGCTCATATGAATTTTCTAAAATTATTTCATTCAGTTTCAAATTTTCTAGTCTAGTTCACTGTTTTAACTATTTTTCTTAATTTAACTTTATATAATTGATAAATATTTATATAAATTATTATATTTTGATAAAATTTCGAAATTTTATCTGGGATTATTATTTTTTCTAGAAATATAAAGTTATAAAAAGGAATTAAAGATATATGAAGAGTTTGATACCTTTTGTGTGCTTAGTCCTTTTGAATTCTACCGTTTCATTTTCAATCAATACATCTTTTATTCTATTTTGCCCTATCTATTTCTCATTACTTTTTTTCAGCCGACTTCCTCCTGTTATTCACGAATTTTCAAAGCTCCAAAACCCTAAAAAAAATCATGGCCTCCATCTTGCAAAAAAATTTGGTAATCTCCCTCTTTTCTTTCTACTTTTTTCTTGCTTTTCTATGCACTTTTGCCTTGATCTCTTCACATGTTTGCTTGGCCTAGCCTCTACCACCTTCATCCCCATCATCACCTCCTCCATCTACTACAGCAAACACTCCCTTCCCTCTGACCAAGACAGGCCATGACCTTCCACTTGAAGCCATCACCACAAAACTCCACAAAACATTGCCTAGACCACACATATCATCACCTACCCTCCATATCTTGCTTTGGCCACCCCCTTAGCCACCACCACTTGCTACATGACCTTTGGCTTCTACTACTCATCACCCAAACCTCTGTCCAGACCTGTACCAAATGATGGCCGAGCAATTTGACCCATAGACCGAGCCAAAAGTTGAACCAAACTCCACTATGTTGCCTAGTCTCTTGATATTCTTGTGTTGTAACTTCCTCCACATGTTCTAGCCTTTATGCCATGCATTCCTATGATCAAACCTGAGCCAAAGTCATGTCAAACCTGACCTAAATAAACCCCTAGGCCATGCAAAGCATTGTAGAAAACAAGGCAAAAGATTTGACATTCAAATCTCTTTTCGTTTAAAAGTTATTCCATTTCAAGTGCGTTGAAATTGTGTTTGTTTTGATGTATGTTTTGGGTTGTAATACAAGAGTTGTAGCTTTGGATCTTGCTCTCCACTCAAGTCCGTAGTCTTGTCATCGTGCTTTTGTTTCCATTATGTCATTGGTTTTGATATCTCCAGCACAAACAGGTGAGTTATTCTCACCAGACAATATGTACCTATATAACTGATAAACCGACACCATTCGAATCTGTAATGTATATTATCATGTTATATATGCTTATATTATTATCATATGATGTTCACACCTGTTATTACACTTGTTATATCATATGTTACTGTTATTTAATGTTATTATGTTATTTATATCTGTTATCACATTGCAAGTTCCCTGTAGATTAGAATCACTATGGGTGGAAATGATACATACCCGAACGGACTTTAGAATAGGGAAAAATCGTTATGGGCTGAAATGATAGGCCTGAATTGTTTTTATTTATTTATTTTAACTTGGGATTGTGGGTTTGAAATGATAGAACCCGGATTTTTCTTTTTTAACTGCGGATTGAAATGATACATATCTGTATCACTTGACCTAGGTTAGAAAATTATATACAGGCCCGTGGTTATTTTATAAAGTGCTTTGGATATTTTTAAGTAATTTAAAAATTTTAAATTTATGAAATTTGATTTAAATAGATTTTGGAATGTTTTAAAATAAAGAAATTATGATTTTTTTCTATGTGTTAAAAATGTAATTAATGAATGGTTTAACTGGATTTTTGAAATATAACTTAAGTTGGAAATTTGGAATTTTGGTTAAAAATGATATTTAAGTTATATAAATAAAATGGATATTAAATTTTATTTGGAAAGGGTAAAATATGATAATTTGATTAAATTTGAATTTAAGTGATTTATTAAAGTATTATTGATTTTTCTATGAATTTAAGTGGTTAAATAAATGAATGTTTAAAAGTGATCTTTTAAAATATAACTTGACTAGGAAATGTGAAATTTGGTTTAAATTAAAGGTTTTAGTTAATTAAATAAAATTGGAAATTTTGTTAAATTGTGAAATGGTAATTTAAATTTGAAGTGTTAAGTCTATCTGTTGAAATGTGAAGAATTGGAACTGTTACACTTAAACTTATTAAGTAAATTGTTGAAAATTTGATTTAATTATAAGAAATTTATTGTGAAAAAGATATATGTTAAATGATATGTAAATGAACATTTTAAATGTTAAAATATGATTTTTAAAATGTTTATGTGTTTTAAATTAAAGTTATTTAATTGCTGGAAATACACTAACACCTGAAATCTACTTTTAATAGCATTCAGAAATGCTATAGATTCTGTTTTGAACTAAAATTGTGTAAAAAGAGCTATTACAACATTTCTGAAACGCTGTAGTTGCGGTAGTTGAACTTATAGGCTAATATTGAACTCAGGCCTATTATAGCATTCTCTGGAA
Source organism: Allium fistulosum (assembly GCA_030737815.1). Taxonomy (NCBI): domain Eukaryota; kingdom Viridiplantae; phylum Streptophyta; class Magnoliopsida; order Asparagales; family Amaryllidaceae; genus Allium; species Allium fistulosum. The sequence continues at coordinate 894,052,485 of CM060907.1, read as the reverse complement.
ATGCTATAATGGTCTGCAGTCTTTGCTGAAACCAAATTTAACCCTTGTTTTGAAATCTGAACTACCGCAGCACTTCTGAAATGCTGTCTTTTCTGTTTTAAAATATAATTCAACTAAAACTGAGTTTTAACAGCAGTTTTAAGTGCTGTCTTTGCTGAATTAAAAAGTGTTTTCAAATATAACTTATAGTAGTTGTTTTTAAATGCTGTGAAATGCTGAAATTTTAAATAATTAGGGTTTTTGACTTAGTAAACGAACTCAGAATGGTTTGAAACTTTGGAAATTGAATACTTGATTTGAAAATATAATAATTACACTTTTAAAAGGTTTAAATGAATTATTTTGATTGGAATATAAACTATTTAAAGGTGATTTGAAATAATAGTAAATGAACGATATCTTTGAATTTAAAAGGTATTTAAAGTTGAATATTTGGATTTGAACTGATAGGATATTTTATTTTATTAAAATGATTTGAAATGAAGTTTTGTAAGGATATGATATTTTATTTTATTAAAATGATTTGAAATGAAGTTTTGTAAGGATATGATATTTTATTATATTAAAATGATTTGAAATGAAGTTTTGTAAGGATATGATATTTTATTATATTAAAATGATTTGAAATGAAGTTTTGAAATGATATGAAAATTTAAATATATGGAAATGGTTTGGAATTGATTTAATCTTTATTTTGATAAAGATATGGTTTGAAATGATATTTTATTTTGAAGTAAAGTATTGTTTTTAAAAGTTATAACCACGGGTTATAATAACGATTGGTTGGCAAAGAGACCGAGATCGGATATGGACATACTCTCTGTCGATACCGAAAACCACTTTGACAACCGTGTACGCGGTGGAGATTCCAGAATGAAGTAGGATGGTGGCGACGTTCTTAAGGTATGTTACGTGGACCCAACTCCCGTGAGTTGGCATAAGGTGGCTAAAATAGGAGCGATCTCGGACCAGTGAGGTAGCACCTCTTCTTGGACACATTTCTTCGATATTATACTCTTACTTGTGATTGATTAGATGGCCATCCTCCGATTTGGGAGTGTTGTTCGAGGTGGAACGGTAGGGTCTGCTATGCGTATCCATCAGTCCGTGTGCATAATTGGTATATCCACCCTGGCATTGCCTAGTTGTGCCGTGTCACCTACCATATCGAGCTTTACTACGATTATGATTTTAAGATCCGACCGCGTTAAGGTTCTCCATCCCCTTAACGCTATTTTCTATATGATTATACTTTACTTATTAGACATTATTATAATAGAGAATATTACTACATAGTAGATATTTTAACGGATCCTTAGAGGATGGGCGGTCCCAAGCATCTTCTAAGTTACTTGTACCTTTATTACAGTTCACTTGAGTTAGTTTACATTATATAAGTATATATTGTCCTGACTTGAGTGTTTTGTGTTTTTCTTTACGCTCGGGTCAGCCTAAGTTATTCACAGATTTGGATTTCCACTCGCTTGGAGATTTGAATCGTTGGAGATTATCTGCTTGTCTTGTCCTATCTATTTCAGTTTTGTTGTTCTACTCAGCTTGTACTTGGTTATTTTATTGAGACTTTTGTTGTACTCTATTTCTTCTGTTGTATCTTATGTAACTCTGACATATTTAGATAGTAGCTTCATGAACTACTATTTCTTTTACTTCCGCTGCATTATTTTACTCTGTGTCTGTGATCTGTGATTATATTTATTTACTGTATATTCTGAGATTTGCCAAATTTTATTTACAACGCGGTATTTTGAGCAATTCAACTCCGGCATGAGTGTCTACCTATACACTTATAATGGATGCGAGTGGTTGAAAATATCGGGTCGTTATAGAATATTTATTCAATTTTAGGTGCATTCAGACCACATTCCAATATACACACCTATTTAATTAAATCAAATTAGTTTTATTTTATATTGCACATTATTTTATTTACATCTGTTTTATACTCTATGAGTTTATTATAGACATACTACATGTGTATAAAATACACACACGTCCATGTTGGCGATAACTCATCAGTGAATATAATGAAGTATGTGGAACCATTTTGGTATTAATAGACTTGCGATTGCATATATCTATATGTATTAATTCGAAGAGTCCATCAACTCTTATGATCGCTCCCACCGAATGGGTGCATTGCCTTTTATTGTTTGAGATATAATTCACTAGTACCATACGATTCATAATCATATAATCAAATAAGTATTTCTATGAACTTTAGCTTAGTCCATAATTCCAAAATAATTGCAAATAAATTTAGATACTTCTTTATTTTCCAATGCATTACAAATACCACTACTATAGTTTTATTTTATAATGCATATTCATATTATTAATATTGAAATAAAATAGTGTCTATTTTTAAGTTAATACTGAAAAATAATTATTATTTTATAAATAATGTATGGTACTATTCACGAAAACAATTTTCGTAACTCGATGCGACCAAGAAGTGTTATGTGGCATGCTCCCAGTATTTCCGCCATTACTATAATAGTGTATGGAATACAAAGCTCTATTCAACCACTTAATATTAGCTATTTATTTCATTTACTCTAACTGGTTTACAGTCAAGGATTTTCAGATCAAATAACTTAAATTCAAAGAAATAAATCTCATAGAAAATAATTTTCTATTTGAATATACATTTTGGAAAAATCATATTTCTCATTCCAATGTTAAGTATCAAATATTATTTTACAATTCTCATTTTCGATGTTTCTTTATTAAGCAAAAATGACCATTCACTCTTTTCATCCCAACGGTGTCTTAGGTTACATCCACTCTTACATATTCGATTTCCTTTCTAAATGGTCCAACTATTCAAAGGAAATCCTTACTACAATATCATAATAGCTCTTAAAAAAAGTGAATTTTGTCATCCTTAACTTTTAGGGACATCAAATAAATTGCACTTTACGTAAACTAATCAAACCGACATTTTAGTAATTGAATTCTTACATCTATCTTGTAGCCTTTGGTCCAGCGTTATAATTGACGCAACAAGATCATTATTATAAACAATCATATTAAATACAAGATCATACACTACAGTTTACCAATTTCAATGACCAAATTTCATTGAGGTTTGGTACATTACGAATTGTGACCATTCATCATATAACATTTATATGCAATCGTATATGGATCAAATATCCATATTCTTGTATTGCTTTTAAGTTCGAAACCTACTGAAGATAATACACACAAGTAAACTCAATAAGTGACCAAGTTATGAATATATTTAGTGGTTGTATAATTAGACGCTGCTTGGTCAACATGCAAAGGTATATTTCATATTTCTATTTGTCAATTTTAATTCAATTCATTTGTATATTTTAATTGATAAACATTATATTAATTATATTAATTGCATAATTTATCAATATAGATTACTATAGCTTTATATGGTAGATGCTCTTACAATATTAGAGAGGTTAAATGCTACCATTTCATTTTTCTAGTAAGGCTCCGACAAGTCTTTTATGTTTTTCCAAACCCTAAGACGAAACATTGTACTTTTTCGACTTTACTAGTGCGTCTTAGGAATCATCTGCCTTGGAATTTCGACCTTGAGTTTGTTCAATAAGTCGTAGCCTCACAAACGATGGGTAACTTCTTAACCATTGTACCATATACAACTCCTAACCTAAAGTGCCTTGTCCTAATCTCATTTTTGACCTTGATTTTTCTTAACAAATCAAAACAAATTATTCACTCGTACCTACCATTTTGTGATGCCCTGGGTATAATATATGTACCATAAGATTGCTCTACAAATACACAAAGTTATCTTACCTCGTCTAGTCAATATATTAATAATATTGCACATAACATCTCTAGCTTGAATTTGCTTACAACCAGAGAATATGCAAGTAATTTATTAATATATAAGTGGTAGAGGACAATACCTATATTAAAGATTCATAATCTTCAATATATTTAATCGAGTAATATTGAGTTATGGAATAATGTATTTCTTTTGAAATACCCTCGTGATTCAAATATCGGGCACATCAAAAATCATGGTATACGAACTTTTACGAATGTATTTATTGCTTAAGTTTATTTAGGGTTGCTTTAATGTTCCACCTTTAGTTTATACATTTACATTATATAAGTTTTATTATTATATAACTTTTATACTTTATTTAACTTATGTAATATTTTATGCTAAGTAGTTAATATTAGTATCGAGTACGTATCGGTCAGTACCGATATGAGATATTTTAAAATATCATGATAATATTGGATAATATTGGTAAAATATCAGAAATTTATAGAAAATGTTATAAACGATATTGTACTACGTTATAATGTTATATTGATGTCAAATATTTAAATATTTGGATAAATAATTTCAAATTATTATCAAAGACTGGCTAGATATAGTTTATAGATTATAATCCATTTATTGAGATATTCTTTTTAATATAAATCATAATATAGGCTCGTAAAAACCGAAAAATTCATATAATGTACATCTTTATTATTTATTCTTTTTTATACTATATTCATTGTTTCTTCAGTTATTTACTCATCTATATTACTTTCACAATTTTCCATATTTATAGTTTCGTCATTTTCATTTTCACATAGTTTATCGAGTAAGCAATGTTGATTGATGTCAATTACTACATTAGCTCGTTCCTTATTGATATGTCAAATATATAACTTTATTGTTCCTTAACTTTTATTTCTGGGTGCATAACAATAACTAATAAAATGAATTTTTATAAGCAAACTTACTAATTAGAAATGGTGAGTAAAAAATAACTAAAAAGCGAAGTCGCTCTTTCAATTTTTTATCATTAGTGGTAAAGTCTTCAAGAAAAGTAAAACATATAAAATAATAAATAAGTAAAGTTTTCTTTATTGAAAGATTAACGAATAAAACTAAAACTGAATGGTTAAAAATAAAAACTAGTGCATTGAGATTTCTAGTATGGTCTATAAATTATCATTCATCATATATAAAAAACAAATATTAAGAATGAGAAGATATTTATTTGTAGAGACATTTTCTACAACATGTACAATAATGAATGATATTTTTAATAAATATCAGGTATTTTACACTAAATATCAGAGTAATATACCAGAAATGTAATGACCCACTCTTCCGTACAGTCTAAGCTAATAATATAACTGCACAAGTCAACTCAAATTGCACAAAAAGGCAGATTGTTAGGGGTGAAGAAGAAGAGGTAAAAGAAGAAATAGAAAACAATAACACAGAATCTTACAATCGCAGCGGAACAAAATATAATATATAATAATAGATTTTAAATACAAGAACTGTACTGTTAATATACATACCATCATCAGAGTACAATCGACAACAATCAATCAGGACAATTTAATAACTTGTCCTCATACAGTGGAAATACAAATCAAGTACGGAAATACGTCTTTGTCATCCAACTCGTCTCCTGAGCTCCATTGCATCCTATCATGAATCTGTAATACTCGGTCTGACCTAAGCATTATAATAAAATAACTCCCAAGTCAGTTTGGAAAACCAGCGTGAGAAAACACACTCAATTTGAACTATTACTATTTTCAAAATCATTTTGAAAAACAAAGGTATCTCGTAAGACCGCGTCACACATAAACACGACGGGTTTTTCCATTACGATAACTAAAACATTTTATATCAAAATCATCTGATATTAATATAGTGTCTACAGAAAATAAATAGAAAATAGCTGAAATGCTTGCATCTCATGTTTCAGCATAGTTAGGCATAATCAAAACCATATGGCACTTATTGGAGAAATGATTCCATACAATGACTAGGCACTGGGGTACCACCTATCACATTACACTTCTAGAAAAATGTACGGAGGACCTCGCCGGGATCCCCTACAAAACAAGGCCGGCCCTATCCCTAACATGGACAGAACTGAATATGTTGTCACTCCGGGTGTTCCCACCCTTATCGGGAGCTCTTTTGCATGCACCACCGTATCCATAATTTATAATATATCCGAGGGTATCTAGAAAGGTGATAACATACCGTAATTGGGTGCGACCCACTTAGCCTTGCTGCATCTCCCCTAATTTTTAGTCATTCCGGTTGATGAGGCTTGAGGCTACGATTAACTTTCAAGAAAAATTTCACGTAGAATGCTCATCGTCCTCCAACGACGATGTTCTTATAGCATTCGTCCATACAAGTTGGCCTGGGTCTGGACAAACCGAATCACCGCCTTCACTATCTTCACGATATCCATTCGTAATGCTCAAATCAGATCGAAGTGGTTTTCGGATAACAAAATCCGATCCCGGTCTCTTCGAAACGATCAATGAATTTGGCCAATATTAGATAGTCGGTTATTTAACTATCAAATAACATCCATAAGCAGTCACTAGGCCTTATTTTATAAATCTTCAAAACATTTATTTCAAAATATCTTTACAAAGATATATATATTCAAATTTCTTTCAAAATTTCAATATTTGGAAATGAATTCAAATAGTTAAACCCATAACAGGATATTTCCAAACCATCTCAACACTTAGAAATATCTTCTTCCAATCTCATTTATAATTCAACACTTTGAACATATTTCTATAACAATATTCTCGTAGTTACAATATTTCAAATCTCTCCGGTCCGATACTTAGGTAATATCATTAAGTATAACTTCCTAAAATCATTTCATTTCCCAATACTTAGGAAATATTTCATTTATTCCCTATTTCTCAAATCCTTCATAATTCACCTTTAAATTCCTAATCTTACTTTTAACAAATTCTATAAGTTCTAGAATCCATTAATCAATTTCTTTAAAATTGATTACACTAGTCTATAATTCCCACCACCCATTTCTAACTTCCTTTATGATTTCTAATTCATTTCTCGAAGTTCTCTTTTAAAAATCATTACCATTTAACACACTTTGTTTATGAATCTCGAGAGCATTTATAAATCATTTCCAATCACTTCCCAAATCTCAATATATATAAAATTAATATTTTTAAAGAGTAATAAATTATTTTCAAAACACGTTTAAGAAATTATTTAAATATCAAAACATTTTAAATAAAACATCAAAACTCATTTCCAACTCGTTTTAATATTAACAAATTAGTTTAAAAAGCCGATTATAAAATTTAGAATTTTATTTCAATTAATATTTGGTATTTGAAAATGCACTTCTGAAATATTTCAATGATAACTAGCTTTTAATTACATAATTTAATAAATAAAATTTCCTTTTAAAACAAAACTTAGTTTCTTGATAAAAATATATTTTTCCTTTAAAAGTCCCAATAACTAATTAAATTTATAACTCCCTCTCGATTCACAACACATCAATTCCATTATGCTTCCCTAACCATTCTCACTTCCTAAAATAGAGTCTACTATTTTGTTTTTATTTTCAAAATCTATTTCATATCTCGATATAAATTCACACTATGGACTTATATTCCAATTTATCCATTTATTTCATTTTCCTTACTTATAACATCATTTATAAACTTATAACTCATTTGAGTTTCACTTGTTTATAAATCTAATCCCATTTATAAATTCTCATTTTATAATTCTATTTCTCAAAATAATTCTACTTATTTCACAAATCTATTTAAAATATCGATTTCAACTCCTTTTCATATTTCTAGAAAATATTGTTTAAATATCCATCGTTTAAAAATCTTTCATATAAATTATTTTAAAATCTTTATTTAAAATATTTTTTACGAATAGTTAAATACAAACCAAAATTAATTATTGTTTTTATCCAAATTAATTTCTTAAAAATAATCCAAATTTCAATATGAATATTTTTATATTCAAAATCTCTTTTTAAATCTTTTCAAACTCCAAAAATAATATTTATGGTACTTAAAATACCAAAAGTTAGGCCAGTGCTACTATAACATTCAATAATTCACATCACAACAATAATCTATAATAGATTATTCTAACAGATCATATATTATTATATATGAAAACAATCAATATAAATTTGAGGAACCTAGTTGGATCCCTTCAACCTGTTTCCCTACAAACACAGATGTTAATACAACATAAAAATACCAATCCCACTTCGAGGGGGATATCACGGTATATAGGGTCATCCACTATTATGCGGGGCGCATAGGGTCTCATCTGCTAAAATATGCAGGAACATCAATCCAACTACTAATATATATTCTATTATATATATTATAACATCCAAACTGATAATAATGATTAAATTCAACCATGCATCCAATAATTAATTTTAACTATTTAAAATTAATTCGGTAATCCAAATGAGTGAGAATTTCTCACCTCGATTTTTAATTTGTCGAGCATCCAGATTTTGTATTATCGAAATTCCAGCTGACTCCGAAAAATCCCCAACCAATTCCTATGCGTAGATTTCACAACTGTGAACTAAACTCGACTGATTTCGTTATTTTTGAACATCGTATGAAAATGATATTAAATTTTTTAGTTATCTAATTTTAAATCCTTAATTAAATAAACTAATTATAATTAAACTCAACTAGTAAACTAATTAACAATTTAATCTTACCCTGCTCGAACGCGAAAATTCACCAGGCAGAAGGCCGATTCCTTCTCCTTAATTCCTCAATCATTCAACAAATGGTTACTACCATCCTTCTTCTCTTCCCAAGAGTAACACCATCATAACCATCACCTTCCACTCGATCTCTCCTCCTTCTATGCGAACTTCCCTTCCACAGCCGTACGCAATTGTCGGCCCACCCAAACCATCACTAGACTTCGCCAAACCCTGGCTACGGCTGCCCCTCGCCACGACAAGACCAACTACATCCACCACAACACCTAACTCCTTCCCTATCGTTTGCACGCCGCTGCCACCAGCAACCCTAAACAAATACGAATAACACACCTCGATCGCGATCCAAACCGGTTGCTACTGTCACGCGTTTGCCTTGCCGCCTTGCCTCCCCTCCTCGTGCGATTTTGTTTCCTATCGTATCACGATTTTAAATCATGAAATTTCCTCTTTTTTTATCAAACTGAAAAGAGGATGAAAGGGGAAACTCACGATTTTGAACTGAAAGAGAAGAAAGAGGGCGCGATTATTCTAATATTTTTTTCTTTCTATTGATTTCGAATTGAAGGTTTGGAAGAGGGAAGTCTCGATTTAAAATGAGAAGGGGAAAGCGTGTTTGAACAAATTTGATTTTAACCGATTTGAAGAGAAGAGGACGTGTATTTGAAATGGTATAGTGATAGGTAGGATGACTGAAAATAAGTGTGTGTGTGTGTGTGTGTGCTGATGTGAATGGAATGGTCAAGTAAATATATAAATATTAATTAAAATTTCAAATTATCTCGATTACGTAACTTAAAATTCCAAACCCCTATCGAGGTGTGCCGCCAGACGTTCATAATGTTATACCCTTATCCTGAACGCAATGACAAAGGTTTCGAGTCCTAATTCGATCGTATGGAGAAGACAGCTTTTTGAACCCAATTATTATATTAAATTTTTGATATAAAATTCAACGTGTATATATCCCACACGACCAAACAGTAATCTCAAACGCTACGAAATTTGGAATTCGATAATAATACACTATTACGGATCTAATGGAACTAGTTTTGTTGAATTCCGGGACTATGCCATGGATCGCTAGTTTAATGCGTCAATTAAATTGACGATTTCAAAAGTTTGCGAAATCGCTTAAAATTTCAGTTTTAAATCATACTAACTAAATTATAATCCCAAATTCAATATTTAAAACCATTTAAATATTCAAAATCGAATGATGAAAAATCCGGGTCGTTACAAGAAAATATCAGGCGATATATATCGGCAATGATATTTGAAGTGATATTTTGAAAAAATATCAACTTAGGAGTTATTTGAGATATATCGGCAAAATATCAACGATATTATCCGATATTAACAACATGGATTTTATGTATAACATTATAGTAATTAAATATTGTTTAATTAATTGTTATATTATTCGGTTATAACATTTTATACTGAATATATATGTACTATAACTGTTATCCCGCCTTTTGGCAAGGCCGTGACACCAAGGACTAAATTAGAAACTAAAGATAATCCACCCCGAAGGTCAGTTACCTATAGGTCCACGATGGATACAGGCAAACATGGTCCGAGTCTGAAGCGAGCTACAATTAGCATGGTATGACAAGCAAAGCTATGAAAGGCGACGTTCTAAAGTTTAGGTCAATCGGAGTTCGTATGCTCAAGTTATGGATCAATAAAGATCCATATGAAACATGTTCATTTCGTATCCATAAACTTCATATCGATCAACTTCGTATCCATTTATATCATATCCATCCGTTTCATATCCATCCAGTTCGTATCCATCTACTTCATCCATCCATCAGCCGTATGTTTCGTATCGATACGAAGACTAGGGCCAAGCATCGATATGAAGGCGAGGACATAACATCGATACAAAAAGCAATGTGTAGAATGAATACAAAGGAATAGCTCAAACCAAAGAAAACGGTCTATAAGCATGAAATGTGGATCTACAGCTCCACGTCATCGACACGCAAGTGATTGATATGCATTGTATCGATATGAAGTGGATCGATACATACATATCGATACGAAGCCTTCTGCCCTACTTGCAAACTCAACCTTGGATCGATCATATCTCTCAAACTACAAGTCCAAATGCTATGAAATTTTCATAGAAGCTTTTTTATTCACTTAAAGAACCACCATGATCGATCGCAGCTCCATTGGGTCATTTTTGGATCGATAAGAAATGAACTTGGATCGATCAGGATAGATCCCAAACAACCCCTGATCGATCTAGTGGGCCCACCCAAGTGTGAGAAGAGGTGTTCCGAGGATTGAGGGAGACATTTTCAGATCTACTCCTATAAATAGCACCTCCACTGCAACTAGAAAAGGACTTTTATGCTGTCGCTCTGCTGAAACTTCATTGTAGTTCGAGTGTTAGCCTTTGTACTATTGTAACTCAGTTTATAATCAGTAATAAACATATAATCCTTCAAAGTGGACATAGGCTATAACGCCGAACCACTATAAATTCTTGTCTCTTTCTATTTCTACTTTCTTTTGGTGTGATTGTTAGATTAGCCTCTTTTTCCATTTAATTTCTTCATTCTAATCTTTTTAATTACATCCGAAGAGTGTTGTGCCCAATTTTGGTACAAACAATTACCTTTATAGTAATACACATATATTTTATATATATGTATTTTAATTTATTAATTAACTTTTAATTTATTTAATTAAACAAGTTTAGTTAAATTTTATTAATTTGGAAAATTCTTATACACGCATGTATACTCATATCACCTTAAAAAATTCAAGACAACATAGTATATATCATTTTATATAATATACATATACATGTATATATATTTAACTAACTAACTTATTTAATTATTTCATTTATTTTATTGATCTTATTAATAAATAAAATTCTAAATTAATTTCATAACATTTTCAAACATTTTGAAAAATTATATTATAACTTTATAATTTGTGTTTTATTTAAATTTAAAACTTTTATTTTAATTTTTAAAATGATTTGAAAACCAATATTATAACATTTATAATATTTTTATTATTATTAATTTAAATTTTAAATTTCAACCTTTTATTTTTAGTTTTAAAACAATTTTAAACTAGCCCAAGACCCAATTCAAATTCGACCTTTCTACTAAGAATAATCTTCAGTCTTACCTCATCTTTTCGGGCCAGGTCAATAGAAAGGTAAGGTAGAGTACTTGATTAGCCAAATGCAACCTTAGACACAACTTTTCTAGACACCCTACTATATGGATAAGCTTTAATAAGTTAGTCCTAATACTGCTAATTTAAACTATATAGGCTATTTGGTTATGATACCATTGTTGGAACAGGACCAACACACGATAGGGTAAATTGGTAAATTTCAAGAAATTTATTTCATTTTGGATCTTTTGGGCCTATGAAGTCTAGATTTATTTAGATTTAATATAAATTTATTTAAATAAATTCAATATTTTATTTATTTTTAATAAAGTATTATTTTAATATTATAATTGTATTATATAATATGAACTTGCATATCATATACACATGTGTGTACGTGCACGTGCAAGATATACAGTATGCATGGTTAAACATGTACATATATAGTTGCTAGGATTTACACCACAGACATGTTAGCCTCTCCATATACATATGTGATGTCTAATATATATATAGACACATATACATACATACATACATACATACATAGATATATATATATATGTGTGTGTGTGTATGTATATATATGAAAGGATCGGTACACCTCAGTTTCCCCTTAATTTCCACCACATATTCTGAATTAAATAACATAGTTAGTGGAAAGAGAGAGAAAGTACTAATATTTAATTTGGAATGTGTTATGGAAATCAAGGGGAGTTAAGGTGTAGCCAAATTGAGGTGTAGCCGATTCTTGCCTTATATATATATTTCAATGTGAACAAAAATATAATTATAAGAGTATAAATGTTAATATGCACACATATTTATTAAAATGTAAAATAATTACATTTCAAAATGCAAATATTAACAATTACAAATTTAAACTTAAATTCAATTTTTAATTTTAAAATTTCAGATATAGATCTAGATTTTAAAATACTTTCTAATTTCAAAATTTAAATAAAAGTAATATTTTGATAAAATAAAATAAATAAATGTACATATACAGAATTAATATATATATATATATATAATTTTGAAAATATACAAATATGTTTCGATTTACTTATATATATATAAATTAATATTTAAATTTCAAATATAAAATATCGTTATACATTTAAATATAAATGGATAAAATTGTACGTATGTACGTACATACATACATACATACATATATATATATATATTCATATATATTTTTGGTCTATAGTATGTTTGAAAAAACCCAATTTTTTTAAAATCCTTTACGGTTTTATAAATTATTTTTTAATATAAATCTTTTCTATACTAAAATGTTAAAAAAAATTAAATGAAATTTCATAATCATTGGTATAATTAATGTACATTAATATACACACACACACATATAATATATATATATATTGTATTAAAGTTACATCTTGTATTTTAGCCGTTGACACCAAAAATGGGCATCAACACCCGTAGAATCTTATGGATATCAAAAAAAGAATGAAATCAAAAGAACAGAGCATAAAAGTAAATGAACGCACATATTTTATAGTGGTTCGACAATTTTGGCCTACATCCACTTCATACTTTTATTAATCTTTCATTGGATTACAATTCAAGAACATTTAGATTAGCTTGGATCTATTGATATAAGTTTCAAGAAAAAAATGGCAGAGCCTCCGGAGCAGGAAGAAGAAGATCTGATCGCCCAAAATGGCCCCCTGCCCCTGTATTTATAGATGAAGGCAGCTTCCAACCTGTCCGACATCTCGAGACTTGGAGCCCCTTGACCATTTGGGCCCACCATAGGGAAGGCTAAGCCCAACTAACTATGCCGATCTATATCATCATACCGATCCCGACTATACCACCATGCCGATCCATCTTGATATACCGACCCCACTGTCACCATACCCTATGTCGATCCTACCATACCACATATCATGCCGATCCCACCATACTATGCTACCCTGATCCATACCATGCCAACCCGATCCCTACCATTTCCATGCCGTCCCATCCAATATGTGACACGATCTCTACCATTTCCATGCCGACCCGTCCAATATGCTGACCGGATCCCTACCATTCCTATGCCGACCCGTCCAATATGCCGACCCAATCCCTACCATTTCCATGTCGACCCGTCCAATATGCTGACCCGATCCCTACCATTTCCATGTCGACTCATCCAGTATGCCGACCCCTTCTTCAATATGCCACTAATATGTTGATCCATTCATACACCCTTCAATTTGTCAAACGTCTATGCCGATCCCTATTCCATCGAGCTAATCTCCATAATTCTGACGTCCAGTATCATCTATTCGTCGACCTTTTTTACCCTGGGTTGGATATAACTGTTTGGATATCATACTCTGGTCATATTGATGTTGTCTTGTGGCCATCTTTCCCATCAATAGTCAAGTCTGGTCCTCGTAATCACCTTTGTGTAGCCAGGCCAAAAGGCCGGATAACACTTGCCCCATAAAATACGTCTGGTTGTGTACATGACGTGCTTTGAATTGAAGCAAGTTAGAGTCTCCAGAAAGAAATTCATCATGTTACCTGAAGAGTCATTATCCTTTCATTTTATCCTCCTAAAGTGTCGTATCCCTCTTTAATCGTCATGATGCTTGGTCGATTCCCAATAGTATAAATTCAGGATTGTATTCCATCAGTGGTTATATATGTTTGATTCTTCAGGACTAGTAAGCTTCGGTTATCCGATCTAGTCTTTTCTTTAATAACTCCAAGTGCAAATTCAATTTCTGTCGATTTCAAGAAGTCGAATTTTTTGAATATACACGTGCAAGTTAAGGTACATGTTCTTGCCATTGGCTCCCGGATGCGTTTTATATACTCACCGAGTCGTCACCAATTCCTTCTAATTTAATTGCAATTCAATTGCAATTCTTGTTTATATATTTTTTTTTCGTGAAATAAGGATTGTAATCTTGCCATTGGCTCTCGTAAGCAAAGGCGAATGGAGTATGGGCAGTCGTGGACTCGTGGGTGGTTCTATAAGCCCATAATGCTATTGGGAGTTCATTCTCCCATTTACCTCTACCCTTTTCCAAACATCCCTTCAATATGGACTTTGTAATTTTGTTCATAGCTTTAACCTGTCCATTTGCTTGAGGGCGAGCAACTACCACAAATATCTTTTCAATATGATGCCGAAGGCAGAAGTCTTTAAATTTATGTTGTCGAATTGGGCTTCATTGTCGGTTATAATGGTTCATTGAAGGCTAAAACGACTGATGATGTTCCGAACAATGAAGCTGATTATTTTCTTCGTCGTGATCATGGTTAAAAATTCTGCTTCAGCCTGTTTGGTGAAGTAATCAACTTCTATGATGGCGTATTTCGCACCACCTTAAGGATCTACAAGAAGATGATGATGTCAATGCCCCTATATGGCAAACGGTTATGGACTAGCCATTTGAGTAATTTCCATCGGCGGAGATCTTAGAATTCTTGCAAACATCTTGCACTCGTCGCATTGTCTAGCATGATCAGTTGCATCTCGATTAACAGTTGGTCAGTAATACCCAAAGTAGAGTATTTTCTTTGATAGGGTTTGCTACTTGGTGTAATCGTCGCATTCTTCTTCATGAACTTTTCTCAAGTCTCATTTGGTATCATCATGGGTGATACACCGAAGTAGGGGAATGGAGAAAGCCCTTTCTATACATGACTCCTTCTTGGATGATGCATCATGAAGCTTTGAGGAGGATCTCTCGTAACGGCTGGTCAGTATAGACGTTAACGGGGTGTGCCTATCAATAGCTTGCTTACATTATGTACCGGTCTTTGGATCCGGTTCTCTTCGCATAGCATTGCGATGCTTATGGTGTGTACCAACATAGCTAAATAGATGTATAAGTCTTCATGATCCAGTGGCTTGGATAGGATGGGAAGTCTCTCTAAGTGATCTACTAGAGCTTGAAATGCATCTATGCAATCCTGCATCCATTCAAAGTTTCTTTTCTATCTCCTGATTAGGTCGAAGAAGAGAGTACACTTACCGGTGGCCCTGGAGATAAATCGGCTTAGGGAGATGACCTCCCATTTAGACTCTGTACCTGCTTGATTATCTTCGGTACCTAGACGTTTTTTATCACCTGAATCTTCCTAGGTTTGGCTTCAATTCTTCGGATAGAACTGAACATCTTTGCTAAGCAATCGATGTGGTCGTTTGATCGTCGTGACTTTACAAGCGTATCATCCACAAATACTTCCGTTGATTGCCTGATCTAGTCTTTTAACATCCTGTTGAACAGTCTCAGGTGAGTAGCTTCAGCATTATTTAGTTTAAATGGCATCACAACATAATGATATAATCCTCGATCGGTAATGAAGTTAGTATGCTCCTAGTCGAGGACGTGCACTAGGATCTGGTTGTACCCGGAGTCCACATCCATAAATGAAAGTAGCTCATATCCAGTGGTTGAGTCTACCAGCCAGTCGATCCTCGAAAGTGGAAAGCTATCTTTTGTGCATGCCTTGTTCAGGTATGAGTCGTCGACACATGACCACTACTTTCCATTAGCTTTTCTCACAAGAACTGGATTTGATACCCATTTTGGGCAGAGGGTGTCGCGGTTAAACTTGTTGTTTTTGAGTTTATCCACCTCCTTTTTAAGTGTAGCAAATCTTTCCTGATCCATGCTGTGTTGCTTTTGTTTCATTGGGACATGCCTTGGGTCGATATTCAATGCAAGGCTCGCGATAGTCGGTGAAATCACATGTATGTCAGAATGGGTCTAAGTGAACACATAAAGATTCATTCAGAGAAAGCCAGCTAATTCCTTTATCATTGTTGCATTGAGCTATGATCTGATCTTCAGTTCCCGTGACGGGTCGCCATGGCTGACTGTAATGTCGACTGTTAGTTCAGCAGGTGCAGTCTTGGATTCTTTGAGTTCAAATGTATCTGTTTCGCGTAACAATCAACGTGAAATCTGGTTGGGACGGTCAATGATGATGGTTATTCCAGTCGAATCCTAGAGTCATATCATGAGTTATTAAGTCTGATAGTGAAGGGATCTGAATGCTTTGAGCGATTATCTGCAAATGGCGAAAGATTAGGCTTTGATGCACGTTGAAGAAAATGTCGAGTAGGGGCCAACCTCGAGTTGCATGCAGCTACATAGCTGGCTCTTGCTTTGAGTTTGAATCTGCTTGTGTATTCGAGTAACATGCTTTCCATTCACTATACTGGCGAACTGTTGCTCGTCATTTAGGTTGGAATGCTAATCAATTGTCTATGAGCTTGGGCATCGATTCGACGATGCTATCTCTAGGTATCCTTTCGGTTGAGGCCTCGAGTGGTTGTAAACACTATATATAAGTTACAATATTGAGCTACAATAGCCAGTCTTTCGATGATCACACTTCTGCTCCCAGCCTCAAGTTGATAAATGTACTGCATGGATGGTCGAGTCTCATCCTAGATATGTTTATACTCCCACCTAAGCTCCAAAGACATAAAGTTGATCGTTAAATGGTCGGTTCACATTCATATTGTTTCTCGCTCGTACCCCTAAGTCTGCGGCATACATCGATAAGTAGGAAGTTAAAACTTGTCCATTTTAGCTTTACACTCTTTCCCGTTGAATCACGTGATCGGGTTAGTTAATAGAAGGGTGAATCTTGCCAATCCTGGACTGTATTCTGGTTTTTCTTCCAGGCGGAATACTTCAATGCTTCGTTAGATTTTAGGCATGTGTTAGGTACTAGACGGTCAGCCACATCCACTTTAATTCATATTCTGTAATCAGATCTAGGGGTGAAGTTAGCTCAAGTGGAGTCAGGTCATGCTCATCCGGTTTCATACTCCTCCCGACGGATTGAAGGAGGATGTTGAAGAATTAATGATCAAGTCTTCGTGGTTTATTCTCCTTTCCAAACTCTGGTGATCATAGTTTTTCAAGGGACATCCAGGTCACATCCGTTTGTGTTTGGTGCGGATCGATATTGACCATCGATCTGATGGTATGATATAGTCGATCACCCGTAACTTCGGATGTCGTTTCGATTGATTTTGTATTAAGGTCTCCTTGTAGTCATTGGCTTAAGTTGGAAAGAACACCAAGCCAGAGCTATAATAAGCTGTCGTATTCAGCTTTTAGTGATTTGTACTCCTGCCTCCAGCATTCATTTGGCAAGGCCATAAGTCGGACGATCGAATTCCATCCTCAGTGAGTTTATACTCCTCCTCTCAATTTCAGGCCGGAGTTTGCAGAACAGAGAACGATCGAAATCCACAAATCTGTTCATCCATGTTTACACACCAATCCGCATTCTGGGGACTTAGAGTTATTCTGCGAATGGTCAAATTGTGCCCAATTTGTGTTCATACTTCGATCCGTGCTCCGTGGACTTAGAGATTTTTGTTGAATCGTTTATACTCTGGCCTGCGCTACGGGGACTTAGATTACTCTAGTCTATGCTATGAGTACTTAGAGATTTTTGTTGAATCCTTTACACTCTAGTCCGTGCTTCGGGGACTTAGAGTACTCTAGTCCATTCTCCGGGGACTTAGAGATTTTTGTTGAATCGTTTATACTTTAGCCCACGCTCTAGGGACTTAGAGTACTCTAGTCCGCACTCTGGGGACTCAGATATTTTTGTTGAATCGTTTATAATCTAGTTCGTGCTTCGGGGACTTAAAGTACTCTCATCCGCGCTCCGAGGACTTAGAGATTTTTGTTCAGTCGTTTATACTTTAGCCCACGCTCTGGGGACTTAGAGTACTCTAGTCCGCGTTCCGGGGACTTAGAGATTTTTGTTGAATCGTTTATGCTCTAGTCCACGCTCCGGGGACTCTAGTCCGTGCTCCGGGGACTTAGAGATTTTTTTTGAATTATTTGTACTCTAGCCCACTCTTTGGGGACTTAGAGTACTCTAGTCCACGCTCCGGGGACTTAGAGATTTTTTTTGAACCGTTTATACTCTAGTCTACACTCCGGGGACTTAGTGTACTCTAGTCCGTGGTCTGGGGACTTAGAGAGTTTTGTTGAATCATTTATACTCTAGCCCATGCTCCGGGGCCTTAGATTACTCTAATCTGTGCTTCGGGGACTTAGAGATTTTTGTTGAATCGTTTATACTCTAGTCCGCGCTTCGAGGACTTAGACTACTCTAGTCCATGCTCCGGGGACTTGGAGATTTTTGTTGAGTCGTTTATACTCTAGCTCGTGCTCTGGGGACTTAAAGTACTCTTGTCCGCGCTCAGGGGACTTAGAGATTTTTGATGAATCATTTATACTCTAGCCCACACTCCGGGGACTTAGTGTACTCTTGTCCGCGCTCCGAGGACTTTCAGATTTTTGTTGAGTCGTTTATACTCCAGCCTGTGCTCCGGGGACTTAGAGTACTCTAGTCCGCACTCCGGGGACTTAGAGATTTTTATTGAATCGTTGATACTCGAGTCCGTGTTCCAAGGACTTAGAGTACTCTAGTCCGCGCTTCGGGGCTTAGAGATTTTTGTTGAATCTTTTATAATCTAGTCTGCGCTCCGGGGACTTAGAGTACTCTAGTCCATGCTCCGAGGACTTGGAGATTTTTGGCGAGAGCAGTCGTACTTCCACCATTTGATATTTACTTCTTTTACTATGTCGAGGAAAAAGTTGTCGAATGAACGGTCGAACCACGCTCATTCATAAAATGGGATTCTACCCCCAACATTCAGGATGAAACTTGGTAAATAGACGGTTGATTCTCATCTGCTTGGTAATTGTAGCTCTTCCAATCAAGTCAAGGAAGGAGATACATGATGGATGGTTGGATCACTCCAAGCTGGGGTTGGATAATCAAATCTTATACAATTTGCTTCGTATTCTTTCTAGCAGACAAAGGTAGAGAGTTATTGAGTGGATAGTTAAGTCACATCTGTTTCAGGGTGCAGTCGTTTCCATGTGTTGAGAGAGGTGGTTGATGAGTAGGCAGTTCATCACAGCTAATTCAAGTCGAGCTTTCAAACTGCCTCTTGTGTTCAGTGAAGGAGTTGATGTGTAGATGATCAAATCATGTCCACTCTAGTTAGATCCCGGCATCACTGAGCTTCAGGAAAGGCATATGTATTTTATCAAACTTTATTTTATGACCCGAGGAGTGGATGATAGGTCCACATTTGTTCCAAGCCTTGCAAAGGTCCCAAGTCAAATATGGAGGTCGATGAATTGATGGTCAGTCGTGCCCACTTTGTATTGGATTCTGACCATGATGAGCTTTTCTATCCCTAGTCCTTGGCCCCAAATAAGAGGCACATGGTTGTGATGAGCAGTCGAACCACGCTCGCCTTGATGAAACTCCACAGGTCTGATCACGGTCTAATGGATTGGCTAGCAGCCAACTCTGAGTACTTGGTTACCTGCATTGTTTTGGAAGTAGTTTATTTCAAATTAGTCGTAGTTCACAGCACAATTGAAACTAAAATAGAAATAATTCAAAGAAGATTGGAATAAATCTCGATGATAAGTGAAGCATTATCGTGTGCTCGCTATTCCACTTTGCCCCTAGCTCCTTTCAACGGGATGTCAACCGTCAACGGTCCAATTGATAATCAGAGTTCTTTATTGATAGGCATCAGAATTTCCCTGCTCACCATTCTACAAGGCTTGCACATACTATTGAAGCTTTCCTTTTCGAATCAGGTTTTCAATCACATCTCGAAGGTGTTTGTAATCGGCAGTGTTAGGAACTTGTATATCTTGGAATATACAACATTCCTAGATTTTCTTTGGGCTTCGGTGGACTCTCTCGAGGATGATTTTCAGTACTGTTCTGAGTCATGAGTCTCTAAGTAGATGTTATCGATTGAATCGTTCAAGAGAGTATATGAGTCGAATTTTGAGATCTTGGGTCATCTCCTAGAATCTTAGTACTTAGCCAACGAGCCCGTATTGTTCGTTTTCCTAGTATGCTCTACCTCCTCCTTGCTTAGTTTCTGATTCACTTTGTAATTGAGACGATCCAAGGTCATAGGTGGCTCTCTAGCTAACTAGTTGCCAAAATCTATCTAGGGTTGACTCCCCTGATCAATGCCATCAGTATGATATCCTCGTTAGCATTTGGAATAAATTGGATAATGACATCACATCCTTGGTGTGAGTTGCATGCATTATAAACTGCTCGACAAACTTTTGATCCGGGTGATTGAATGAGGAGATGGATTCGGGCGATAATCGCATAAACCGCATGATCGATAGACCTTTGAGGAATATAGGAATTCATGAGATGTAGTCCAGGGTTGATTTTCCCTGAGTAAACCAATATGATTGGTCCATTGAATCTCCTCGGATATATTGCACAATAAACGACTTTAATGAATAGGCTTCGACTAGGGGAGATGCTTCAGTCATCGTATGTCCGGTTAATTTTTTAAGTTACATCTACTTGTCATGCTTATTAATGGTGTATGCATTCCCGAGATATCAGCAAAGCAAGATGGATTGGTATTGACGGATCAATGGTAAGTTACTTGGAGTTGTACCCGAGAAGATCTGCTATTTGCTTAGAGTCAACAGTTGGTTTTCTTAGAGTCACTGAATTCGAAGTGCTGGGTTAGTGAAGAATGGTGCTTGGAGTCATCTTGGCATTTGCTTGGAGAAATTCTTGGTTTTACCCGAGTTCGGCTTTGAGCCAAAATTTCTTGGGTTTGCTTAGAGTCACATCACCTATGTTCTCTAACCTTTAGGAGTATCGTTTGAGTAACGGCTGCTTGTCCATTCCTTGGTTGCAATTCAGAAGCTACCGCTTGATACTCTATGCCTTGGTTAGTCACAGGACATAAGGGAAGTGGATAGAATGAACTGTGTTTATGTTGAGTTTCAACGCAGCATGTGGGGGCACTGCATTGCGGCACGGGTTCGGCATTGCACCCGAAAACTTTTTTTAGAGCCTTTTTCTCAAAATTTGGGTCGTACCCAAAAAAGATATTTTTTAAAAAAGGGGTCGTACCCAATCCATATTTTTTGGGTATAGGGATCGTTCAGATAGGGCTTTTGAGAGAGGGATCGGTAGTATAAGGATCGGCTGAATTGGCTTGGTGAGGGATCGGTAGTTTGCCATGTGGGATGGATTGGTATTGAGCATGACTATCAGCTAAAGGGATCGGTATAGCTTGAGGGATCGGTATATATACTATAAAGAGGGATCAATACATATACTGGAGAGGGGTCGGTATATACCCCTTAGAGAGGGATCAGAAGACATACCGGAAAGGGATCGATATATACCCGTTGGAGAGGGATCGGTAAACATATTGGAGAGGGATCGTTATTTAGGCCTTTGAGAGGGATTGACCATAAGACTTGAATGAGGGATCAGTATATATGTTTTTTTGGAGGGATTAGTATACATGCTTTTTGGAGGGATCGGTATTCAAGCTTTTTTTAGGATCAGTATTCAAGCTTTTTATTTGGGATCGGTATTCAAGCTTTTTTTTGGGATCGGTATTCAAGCTTTTTGGAGGGTTCGGCATACTAGCTTTTAGGAGCGATCGGTATTGAGCAAGCATGGTGAGCTCGGTATTGAGCAAGTCTGGAGGGGTCGGTGATCTAGGCCCTCAGAGAGGGATCGGCCATCTTGGCCTTCAGAGAGAGATTGGCACTTCGCTAATTTGAGTGCAAAATTCAACATCTAATCCCAAGAACTTTCATACATGAGTGAATCTGATCCCTTCCAAATGGACATGAACACATGAACGACTCCAAACAAGAACACTAGCATAATTGGATCCTCCAAAAACATGGGAAGTAGACTTAGTCCCTTTAACCATGGCTATTAGCTTCCTCTATATTTTCTTTAAACCTGAGTAGAATAGGAAGTTTTTCGTTTGAAAGCTGGATCTATCTCGCAAATATGAAAATCCACCAGTAGACGATGAGACCCAATCAAGCTGAGAATTCATTTCTTAGTGAAAGCTCCAAAATGTTGACACCAAAAATGGACATCAACACCAGTAGAATCTTATGGATATCAAACAAAGAATGAAATCAAAAGAATATAGCATAAAATTAAATGAACACATAGATTTTATAGTGGTTTGGCAATTTTGGCCTACATCCACTTCATACATTTATTAATCTTTCATTGGATTACAATTACAAGAGTATTTAGATCAGCTTGGATCCATGGATATAAGTTTCCATAAATAAAAATGGTAGAGCCTTCGGAGCAGGAAGAAGATGATCCGGTCCCCCAAAATGGCCCCTTGCCCCTGTATTTATAGATGAAGCCAGCTTCCAACATGACCGACATCTCGAGACCTGGACCCCCTCGACCGTTTGGGCCCACCATAGGGAAGGCTAAGCCCAACTCACTATGTTGATCTATATCATCATGCTGATCCGGAGCATACCACCATGTCGATCCATCTTGGTATACTAACCTCACTGTCTCCATACCCTAGGCCGATCCTACCATACCGCATACCATGGCGATCCTACCATACTATGCCGCCCGATCCATACCATGCTGACAAGATCTCTACCATTTCCATGCCGATCCGTCCAATATGTCGACCCGTCCAATATGTCGACCCGATCTCTACCATTTCCATGCCGACCCATCCAATATGCCGACCCGATCCCTACCATTTCCATGCCGACCCATCCAATATGGTGACCCGATCCCTACCATTTCCATGCCAACCCGTCCAATATGCCGACCCGATCCCTACCATTTCCATGACGACCAGTCCAATATGCCGACCCGATCCCTACCATTCCCATGCCAACATGTCCAATATGCCGACCCAATCCCTACCATTTCCATGCCGACCTATCCAATATGCCGACCCCTTCTTGTATATGCCACTAATATGCTGATCCATTCATACACCCTTCAATTTGTCAAACATCTATGTCGACCCCTATTCCACCAAGCTAATATCCATAATTCTGACGTCCTGTATCATCTATTCGTCGACCTTATTTACCTTGGGCTGGATATAACTGTTCAAATATCATACTCTGGTCATATTGATGTCGTCTCATGGCCACCTTTCCCCTCAATAGTCAAGTCCGGTCCTCATAATCACCTTTGTGTAATCGGGCCAAAAGGCTAGATAACATTAGCATAAATGTATACATACATGCATACATACATACATACATATATATAAGGTTTAAAAAAATATATAAATACAATTTTTCTATTTTTGAAACTTATTACACGTGTATGATTTAACAAAATTTTGCATGTAATTTATATATACATTTATACGTTAAAAAAATCAAATTTTGTTTAATAGTCCCATTTAAAATAATATCTTATACCAAATTTTTATTTATTTACTTTGTTTGCCAAGTGCAATATATGCATATATATAGTCGCGATATATATATATATATATATATATATATATATTCACATACAATGTTGATAGTAAATATATAGGGATTCGTGATATTGAGATCTAATCTAAGCATATATGGTTTAAGATAATTATCGAATAAATATGTATAATTGTAAATAAATAAGTTACCTTGATTATAACCTAATTAGTACACGTTGAATATTGAATCTATTGACTCTGTTTGAATATGTACTCAAATCTTTCTAAAGAAGCTACCATATTGAAAGCACTACTATTGTCCTAATTTTACTTGAATTTTTGTTTTTAATGCTTGAATTAATGGAGGAAGAGGGTTGTCATTTTCACCTAGTTATGGATGCAGCGAAGGCTCAAAAAAGAAAGCAACAAATGAGGGGTTAAAGGTGTTTAAATAATAGACAAAGAGAGGGGAAAAATGGATCTGGATCCACAAATATCTATACTAATTCAAACCCCCTTTTTTGAATCAAATCCAACCCCTCGTCCTACACCTATGGCCAGCCAAATCAGGTCCCCTTACGAGCCTCCCAATCACTTCAAACCCGATCAAATAAAATACATTTAAATCTAATTTAAACGTACATCGATATCGTATATCAATATACATATATACAAGCTTTATATATTAATTCTTTTCAATCACAAATCAAATAAAAATTTATAATTAATATTTTAAAAATATTAATTAATTTAATTAATTTTCAATAATTATAATTAATTAAATAAGGTGTAAGTCGGAGTATTCAACATTACGTATGTGTGACTATTATGTGTTAATTCGGTCAGCGATTAATATCGTACAATTCAAATATTATTGATCACGCCTCACTTAGCAGGCGGTGTGATATTATGACCAAATTTATCGCTTACATAGCATCAGTAGAATCCAATTTTGCTTAATTAAGCGTTACCCGATAGTGACAATTATTTACACCAATTTTCTTCTTCAAACTATATCACATTATGGCTTATAAAATTTGATAATGGTCAAAATTCCATTATCATCCATGTTCAACTTTATAGTCCAAATACAACGTCCTTAGTTCAATAATAACAATTATTATTAATCGTACTGCTTTGGCCAGTGTGTTTAATATAGAGTTGACTTCAGTTGACTGTGATACAAATATCATATAACTGAGGAGATGAATCCTCTCTTGAATAGTGTTTCTCCTATGCTTCCATGCGACCCAACTATAGTCATTCAATGGATGACGTGCCACGATTGAACTATAATCAAAGTAGAGCTTCCATATTGAAGATCGATAGTATTCTAAAGTCAAGAGAACGTGTAATTTTGTCATATCGATATTTTCTGTTTAACCTTAGTTATATTAACTAACAGAAAACTACCGAGTAAGTCATTCCATGGTTATCCAATAACTATTAATATGTAACCCTTTGGTTCCCCAATAGTCTTGAGTAATATGCTATCGAACATTTGGAGAGGGTTACATACTCTAGTCTCAATGGATATGTCGATATTCAGTCTCGATATAACTTGACTATGAATATTTAAAATGTTATGCTTAATTTTATTATGAAAAATTACTTATTATTACAACACATTGTAATTACTGTCACAAAACATACCATTTATGGATTTTCAATTAAATATAATTTTAGTTAAATTAATTAATTAATACAACATATTATATCAAGTATATAATAGAAAGAAAACAACTTTTGTTTTGAACAAGATTGGTTATTGACTTAGATATACGTAACAATTACATAATTGTCCTTAGGGCATAATCCTTACTCTAACAGTTTTCGCTTCTGTCATATAAGAACATTTTGGAATGTTAGAATCTGTTCTCCTTGAGCGGAAGAGGGTTTGCTATTGAAAGATGGTCTCTAAAGGAATTTTTTGGGCTTGTCCTATGTTTGTTACGTGCTTGTCCTTGTAAAATCTTTTATAATGTGTTTGAATATTGTGTAAGTGTTTGTATAGTGTGGTGCTTGTGTGAAGCATTGTAAGCATGTGTTATATAGCATAGTTATTGAGGTATAAACTCACACCTAGTTTAATCTTTTATAAAAGTGGTACGGTCCACTATAAAACCTAATTGCTTAGGCTAAAAAAGTGCATGGTTCACCATGTTATTATAAACAATTCACAAATACGTATAAATAAATGGAGTAATATAAAAAAAATATAATCCCATAAGTAGTGCTCTTAGTCTATCATGGACTTTTAGCCTAGTTAATAGTTCAAGTGGTGGTACAATATCATGTTGTGTGTCATGTACGTTTAAATACCTAATTAGATGTTATTCGGTTTTTTAAAACTTTGAAATTGGATTTTTGCACTCATGCCTAGCATATTAACCGTTGAATAATCAAAAGGATCTTTGTAAATGTTTACCTACTGTAGGCTTAAAAAATGAACAGGAAAATAGACACAGGGAAGAAGTTGCCAAAAAATTTAGCCTCAAGGACATAAAGTTTGATTTTTAGTCTGAAGGACACTTTCTAGTGTAAACAGAAAATGATAGTTACAACTATCATTCTGTGATTTACACTAGAAAGTGTCCTTCAGCCTAAAAAGCAAACTTCTTTGTCCCTAAAACTAAATTTTTCTTCAACTTTTTCCTTAAGCCTAAAAACCCCAAAAATGAAATAGTGTGAAGCCAATAAACTAAATAACATTAAAGATATTGTCCCTAACTTATCTCCTTAAATATCTCCAATATTATTTACTTTATTTTCTTCGTGAACATCTCAGAGTTTTTTTATATGTTTCTGATGTTTAAATGGTAACCGATTTTCTCCTCAAAAAGTTTTAACTTTTCTCATAAATTTCCAAATTCTTGTACTTATAGTTTTGTGTTAAAATTCGAATTCGAAATTTTAAACATTTAAAATTCAAAATTTTAGTTTTGAAACTGTAAATTTTTGAATTAAATTTTTTTAAATTTCAAGCATAAAATCAAAATTTAAATTTTATAATTCAAAAAAAGGTTCAAATTTCAAAATCACATATTTAATAATTTTGAAATCTAAAATTTATGTTTTTAGATTCAAAAGATACCAAATTCATACCAAAAGTATGATTTTTCAAAAGTTCAAGTTTTCAAAATTAGAAAACCAAAATTATCAAAATTTCAAATTTCATATCGAGATTTTTCTTTTTTGGAAGAAGGGTTTCTAGCTAATTGAACCTTTTGCTTTTTATAAGACTCAAGTTTTGAAAGATTTTAATTTTAAGTATGAATATTTAATAAATTTTGTCATTTAAAAATTCAATATGTCATTTCAAACTCAAATCTTGTAATACCAAATTTTAGAATTCAAGTTTTAAATTTGAAATTTAATTTTCTCGTTTTGCAATTTAAAATTTAAATCTTCAATTTTGAATTTCAATATTCAAATTTAAAATTCATATTTTCAGATTCTATCATTCAAATTGAAATCCAAATCTTCTTAGAAAAATCTAAAATATTATAATTTTGTGTTTAATCGAAATTAATAAAAATTGTGAGCCATATTCTTTTTTAAAATTATACAACCGAACATTTGGTTTTTCCATCGTTATTCGGTTGTAGTAGTTTATGGTTAAGTACGTAAATCCAATATCAAAGGAATATAGAGTGTAAATTTATGTTGTCCCTACTCAATTTGAATGAAAGTTTTTCGGAACAATTTCACAAATTGGGACACACAATAGAGATAGACATGGATGGAGTATGATTGCTATAATAAGTTGCTCTGCAAGTCTACCAAATATTTATGGATATGCTAAAATGACCGGCAGGTAGCAGTACAGAATATACGGATGAACAAATTAAGGGTGAATATCGAAGGTGGTGTAAAATTGTGCATTTTAGATTTCTTTCGTAGTGAGCTGGTTAAGAAACACCGGCTAAGAAACACCTGTAGAATAGCATTATCCAATAAATATTTTTATTGCTTGTTAACTTTATTGTCATGATTGCATGGTAGGTACATGACTATTTTTACATATAGATAAAAAATGAAACTTTCAAGTATTATTATGGTGCATTAAGGGATGTGTGCGGGTATAAACTGAACCAATGTACATTCAAAAGTCTCTCTAATTAATCGTTTCAGATGTAAAAAGGATTTCAGATCTACTTTATAGGATTATTTTTTCCTTTCTACTGCCACATACATTTCAGTTATTTATTGTCCATCATCATCCATTCATATGACATGATGAGTCTTATTAATTTATTATATTGTTATAATGAATGACTGTTATTTCTTATTATATATGAATACAAGTCATATTTTAAAAAAAATAAAAAATTGTTAATAGTTTGCTTAACAGTTTATAACTATTAAAAGCTAAGTCTGCACTTAGCCAAGTCTGTAGTGTTAACCTTGCTACTATCATTACACCATTTTAAGCAAGCATAAAAATCATACATAGAACACAAAGCATTATTAAAGATGATGTTGTGATCGACATAAATTCTGAATTGCATCAAAAAAATAGGCTTGAAAACTTTATAGCATAATTGCTCTTACATTGCTGTAGAATTGAAATCAAACACTCACAACTCACAACTACAAAAGAAGCACTGTTTGGCGACGGCTTTTAGTCGTTGGCGGCCGTCGCTAGCCATCGCTAAATGGCATCGCTAATTATCTCGTTGCAACAAAAGAAAGCAACGGCAAAAGCGACGGCTCCGTCGTTCATTTTGCAACGGCTTGTAATGGTTAATTGTTCACGTGGAATCAGCTGTTGGGGTTGTTAGTTTCCCGGGGTTTTTGATGCAAATCCTCGCAACAAGGCCGTCGCTAGCCGTCACTCCCCGTCGCTATATGTGACCATATGGCCATTGCTAGCCGTTGCAAATCTGGAACAGAATTGAATGCCATATTCCAGCACCTTCAACCCTCAATCCCAATCAATCCGCATAATATAATTCCATCATTCCGCACATATAATACCATTCCATCATGCCATATAATCAATATCAACACAACCAAATCTTCAAATATTGCATATTCCAACATATATTCACAAAATCATATAAGAAAATCATATAAGAAAATCAACATAACCAAATATGAAAATCCACCAAACCAACCCACATAACTAAATTAAACAACCAGTACATATCAAGTGCCAAAGTATCAATGACAACAACCAAAATATCAAATCCACCAAAACACTAAGTATTAATCACAACATCCAAATTACCAAATGTCAAATCCCTCATAATATGTACATATATGTATATAAAGCGTACCCATCAAAACAAACCAACTAAGCATCATCATCTGCACCTCCTTCCCCGGGCATTGACCCATGCTCCTGATAGAAGGCAGCAATACACTCATCTATCTGCGTCGCCAAATGACTCTTCTGCCAATCATTGAACTCATCCAATTGTGTTTGCATCCGAGCAATCTCTTCCTCGTCTATGGATCTCCTATATGCTCTTTGGAAATTAAGAGCCTGTGAAATAATTCAACTGAATAATAAGTTCATGGCATACACTAACAATAAGAAAACTCAAGTTATCGCTAATAAACTCAAATGAATAAGAAATTCATGGCATACAGGTTTCTACTGTGTAAACGTTGAGTACATACCATATTTCCGAAACTGTAACGCCTGTTTCGACTTGCCGGTTCAATGATTGAGTCCCATATCCGATTAGACTCATCAACCATAAGCGACTCCCGTCCACTCGCTTGTATCACTCGATCATGCTCTGCGTTATATCTCTCCTACAATTACGAACAAATATTTGACACAATTGATATACAATTTACTTATTTACTGTGAAATAAACGAATATGAAATATTTTCATTACAAAAATAAACATATTTACCATTACAGAAGCAGCCTTGTCGTCTGACAATTCATATGAAACATTCCCATCCTCATCTGTATGCTCCACTGCATGTGTGACTCTGAAAACCTCAGCCGCTGTAGGCTCCCTTCCATACTTTGCCAATTGAATATATACAAGAATAGATTATATTGATAAATTGCATGAGTATATACAAGAATAGATTATATACAAGAATAGAATAGAATAGTTAATTTATTTACCAATTCCCTCCTATGTTGTTGGAAGGATTTCGAGCCACCACGATGTAAAGCAGGGTTTTTGTTCCTATTAGCCTTGTTTCTTGCCGATAATTCCTATTAATTTATACACACTATTAAGTAAAATAATTCAAGACATTTAATTGTAAAAATATAGTGACAATATAACTTACTTTGAATGTTTTTGATTCCCAATATTGTTGGAATCCAGCCCAAATATCATCCCCCATCCAACTTGGCTTTTTCCCTGAACTCTTAGCCCTTGAAAGAGTCTCTCTGTAATTTTTCCGCATCTTTTTATTCCAATGATTTATAAAAACATCCATATCTTGCGGAGCCACACGTACAGCTGCATGCATATTGAATTATCATACGTGTTATGTAAAAGAGATTATATAATTAAAAAACAATTAGCAAAACAGAATACATAAAAGTGATATCATAAGGCATGATGGCATATTATTTTTTGTTTCATATAAGGCGTAATTATATATTACAAAGTTGTACTTACCATAAGATCAGCCCATATTGCATTTTTTTATATGTGTTGGGATGTTATCCCACTGAGGCCAACAGCTAGACATCCTACTTTTGTATGCTTCTTTTGATACTTGTAAACTGAAATTGGACGGTTCCACCTCGAACCCTCTGTAGAAATGTTGATGTATATATTCAATATATTTCATATAATATAATTCAAATAAGTTTGATACATACCCAGCACTTTTCGGAACTATCTCCGCAACTCGACGGAGATCTGGCTCAGAGCTACTCGGACCTGCTCCAAGTGAAGGCGATTGAGATGTACTAAGTCGATAACGGCGCCTATCAGACATAGCTCCAAGTGAAGGTGACTGAGATGTACTGCTTACAAAAAAGTACCGATAATAGAAGAATCACATAATCATCAATCAATATCACATAATCATTAATCGTCACATAATCATCACATAATTATTAGTCAAGTGGTAATCATCACATAAACATACTCTACACATAATCATCGAAAAAAGCGTACATAAAATGAATAATGCATAACTTAGAATGATACAGATCATATATAGTCATCAGTATTATTACACATAGCTCAGAATATTACATAACATAGTCATTATTGTTAATACATAGCTTAGAATTATACAACAAGCGATGCCATCTATGATCAATCTTCATCGTATTCTGATTCAGACTCGGTCTTGTACTCTATATCATTTTCTTCGGTACTTACAAATGCATCTATTAAAACATTCGATTCACCAGTCAACGACCCTACATCAATGTCATCGGTTATCAATATTTTAGTATTTGGCTCGAGATCCGCTTGATACGCTGCTTCATCTGGAATATTTTTTCCATCAAATGTATATCTTGACTTCGTTTTAAAAACAGCCCACCAGTCTGCTTTATCTTTTTTTAATGACGGATATGGAGCAAAATAAACTTGTAAAGCTTGCTTAGCTAATACAAAAGGTTCATACTTATAGTAATGCGATGTATGCCTTATTTCAATTAGCTTATAATCTTTGTGCACATTAATTCCAGAGCCAGGAACATTACTAAACCAGTTGCATTTGAATAAAACAACTTTCTCTGCAGGTTGTATATAGTATGTCAACTCTAAAACTTGTGTTAAGACGCCGTAAAAATCTTTTATATGCTCCTCTGAATCATCACTTCCTTTGACAAATACACCACTGTTATAAGTTAATTTTTCAGCCCCGTAATCTTTGGTGTTAAATTTAAATCCATTGACGAAAAATATTGGATAAGTCTTGACATTTCGTTTTGGTCCTATAGCAAGATGTCGTAATCCTTCGTCAATAACACAGTTTCTTGTATCATGAACGTAGTTTGAAAACCATCCAGCAAATTCTTTACTGAGATCACCAGATGGATGTTGTGATTCGTATATGCTGCAAATATGTATTATATTCTTTTATAATTAATATATACATGTATAATTGAAATATATATGAATTCATAAGTACCTGATAAATGGTGCAACTTCAGCACAATTTAGAAGAACATATGTGTGTGCCACATGGTAATCTCTATCATCTAACCATAGTTCCACACATTTTCCAGTAGGTCTTCCATGTTGTCTAAAAATAAACAACATTGTTTCAAAAGAATCCTGCTCAATAGTTTCTTCATTACGGGGAACACTTACGAACGATAAGTTCACATTGTTACTAAAGTAATATGAGAAAAAAATAAAGCTTCTTCTTCAAGGTATGATTTGCAAATTGAACCTTCTACTCGTGCATTTTGTCTAATTTTTTTCTTCAAATGATTCAGGTACCTATAACAAAATTAATTAAATTTATATGGTGGTACAAAAACAGAAATTAATTAAATTACCTTTCAAATGGATACATCCATCCATATTGCACAGGACCACGAAGGAGTGCTTCAGACGGAAGATGAACATGTAAATGCTCCATTACATTAAAAAAACCAGGCGGAAATATTTTCTCCAGATTGCATAGAAGTACAGGGATTTCTGCTTCAAGTTTACGTATACGATCTACCTTTAACGTCGTAGAACAAAGCTGTTTATAAAACATACTTAATTCTGTTATAACACTCCATATTTTTGCAAGCAGCAGTTCTTTAAAAATCACGGGAAAAAAATACTCCATCATAATGTGGCAATCGTGACTTTTCATCCCACTCAATTTGCTGTTTTTAAAGTCAACGCATCTACGGAGGTTAGAAGAAATCCCATCAGGACATCTAAGTCCTTCCACCCACTTTAGAACGAGTTTTACTTGCTTGTTTTCTAGCTCATAGCATGCTTTGGGTTTCTTATTATCGTCGTATAATTGCAATTCGGGCTGCTTACAGAAGTGTAATATATCACGTCTTGAATTCGCATCGTCCTTGGTTTTCCCCTTCACATTCAAAATTGTGTTAAACACGTTGTCGAACATGTTTTTTTCGTTGTGCATGACGTCAATGTTATGTCGGAGTAGGAGATTTTTCTAGTACGGTAACTCCCAGAATATACTTTGCTTGCACCAGTTATGAATGTCCGATTTACCTGGAATTTCAACCTGTACCCCAGTTTCATGTATCTTTGGGTAGTCTTTTACAATTTCATATACCTCTTCACTTGTCCAAACCTTAGGTGGTAGCATACTCTATACTCTGTTAGCTTTAAAGTTCTTTTTATCCGTTCTAAATTTATGATTGGTATGTAGAAAACACCGATGACAGTCAAACCAAGAAATTTTCTTCCCATACTTCAATGAAAATGCTCATGTTTCATCCATACAATAAGGACAAGCTAGACATCCAGATGTGCTCCAACCTAAAAGCATGCCATATGCGGGAAAATCACTAATAGTCCATAATAAAGAAGCAAACATACGAAAATTCCTTTTTCTCGAAATGTCGTACGTTTCAACTCCTTCATGCCACAGTGTTTTCAACTCGTCGATTAGTGGTTGTAAATAAACATCAATTCCTTGTGTCGGATCATCGGGACCGGGGACGACAATCGTTAGAAACATATACGGAGTTTTCATACACATCCATGGAGGTAAATTATAAGGAGTAATAATAATAGGCCATGATGAATATTTACTACCAAACTGAGAAAATGGCGAAAATCCATCCGTACATAAGCCAAGCCTAACATTACGGCTCTCTGCCGCAAATTCAGGATAAGTCTTATCGAAATGTTTCCATGCTTCTCCATCAGATGGATGTATCAAAGTTCCTTCTTCTGGTGTTCTCACACTGTGCCATCGCATATGACATGCTGTAGCAGAAGATGCATATAACCATTGAAGTCTGGGAGTGATGGGTAAATAATGCATCCTCTTATATGGAACTTCTTTTCCTTTCTTTTTTCTTGGTTTGTATCTTTCCTCGTTACATATTCTGCATTTAGTAAGATGAGCGTCTTATTTCCAATACAGCATGCAACCTTTTACACATCTATCTATTTTTTGGTACGGCAATCCAAAAGCAAACATAAGTTTTTTTACTTTAAAATGACTATCACACATCAAATTATTAGGTGGCATGTGTCGTTTTGCAGTTTGTACAACTGCTGTAAATGCAGCTTCTGTAAGATTAAATTTCGATTTCATAGTGATGTATTCGGCGGTTACAGATAATTCGATTCCGCTTGTACATCCATCCCACAATGGCTTCTTAGCAGAATCCAATAAATCATAAATTTTTTTAGCTTCCGCGGTCGGCTCTTCGTCTACATTTTCGTTCCCATCATCACCTTGGTCAAAGGTAGGAAACATTGATCGTGCAACATCTTGAACCATGTTTTCTATAGGATTGGTCATAGTATTATCGTCCTCTAACACTACAGGATTAGGTGTAGGTTGAACAAGTTCTCCATGACGATCCCATAAGTTATAATTCAGCAAAAAACCAAATTTGTACAAATGTACTTCTACTACATCTGGTTTCCAATGCTTCAGATGTTTGCACTTACTACACGGACAACGAATGTCTTCGTTATTTCGATTATTAGACTGAGCAAATCTAATAAATACTTGTACACCGTTACAGAAACGTTCTTTTATTGATCCTTTCATACCTTTTCGAGGTTCATACATCCAACTATGATTGAGAAAATAATCGAACATATTTCCTGATTTGTAAAATGTAGGTTAGAAGATTGAATAACACACTTCATATTAAAGTCTTGTAAAAATTCATATATGACCCTTTACTATTTTAACAAATTCAAATAAATATTGCATTCAAATTTTCAATTCTTAAGTTTATTGTTTTTTTACTTTGACGGCCGGTTATCCTACTTCACATTACAAACACAATAACATAATCATATTTTATAAATCATTTCAGGTTAAACGATTCTAAAAAAATTCGGCAGCACTTCCCTTTATTCCCTGTATCGTACACAAATGCGTGTACACAGGGAAAAAAGGAAGTGCCATCGAAATTTTCTGAACCGTTTAAACTGAAATGATTTATAAAATATAATTACTTTATTGTGTTTGTAACTTGTCCAAATACTAGGACAAATCCAACAAATATTGTATCAGATGAATATATATATCCATTCTGTGGAAAAACGAATATCCATATAACAATCATATACAACACCTGTCAGACGGGGCCAAAAATTCTCTAAGGGGTTCACATAAATAAAGCACAAATAAAAAAATATTAATATTGAAGTATTAGTGGTCTGTAGTGAAATAATGATCTTAATATTTTTTAGTAATATAGCCAAATAGAATTCTTTTAATTATGAATCAAAATCCATGTGAACTATTAGTAACTCGGAAAATATGTCTTATCTCGCAAATGGGAACTATGAGTAACTATTTTAACAACTGCAAAAACTATTTTATAATTCATTTAACTACTTAAATATTTATTAATTAAATCAAAATTTTTAAAACATATTTTAACTTTTGTTTAACTACATAACTTTTAAGTAAAGATTTTGTGAACTAAATAAGTAGTTAGCACTTATAACAATATAACAAACATTCTCGTAAACTTATCAATAAACATATTATTCAATAATCATGGACTATTTTTTGGATTTTAAATTAGCCATAATTTTTAACAACATAGTAAACAATAAATTCAATAATTAATACCACCAAATCAACACTAACTATCATCACCTATTACACAATAATCGCCATTTTCAAACGCATAATCAACTAATTTTCTAAATTAGGTTTACCATTATATACCCAATTCAAATAATAAACTATATACCATAAACTAATAACACATATTCATCAATTCCAAACCCCTAAATCATCCAATTCCAAATCCCTAAATCATCAACTAATTTAATTTAAACCTAAATTAAACAAAGATAAAGCAAAATAGGAGATACCGTCGAGTTTGGAGAGGTTGAAATTAGCGATGGAAGGTTGCGACGTCTCCTGGCGGCGGAGGGCGGCGGCTGGTGCCGGAGCTGAGGGGAATTGGGAAAAGATTTCGGGGAGAGAATAATGAAAATGTGTTCTCGGCTGCAGGTTATTGAATCGCGATAAGCGACGGCTGTTTTTTTTAGCCGTCGCTAGGCTTTGTCGCATTTTGAGGCCTTTCTAGTGCATGCATTGCAAGTAAGGACAAAAATGCTATCTTGTTCCTTGTTTCATAGAACAAAACGACGTCATAACTGCAAACTATCTACACTATCTAATGCAACAAAACCAAGCTCTATACGAATAATCTATTCTTGAACAAATAGTCCAATGAAATAAATTATAAAATAAATCAAGAAGTATATCATTTCTAATTCCTGAAAAATTGTTCATTCAAAGTTATTATTCACATCGAGTAATTAGTTAACCAACAATCAGCCAACAAAAATATTCCAAATTAATGCTGACTAACAAATTGTTCAGAAAAACAATTTCAAGAATCATACTCATACACACTCGATCAGTTTCTGAACAAAATATGCAAAAAAATCAAGAAGGATAGTAGTTATCATCAGCAACAACAGAACTCACAAACTCGTCCCTAACTCTCAAGTACTCCTTGTACCTTTCCAACTTCAGCACTTGATGTAATCTTAAACCTCTCAGATGCGGAAAACACACATCTTTATATACTTGCCACCATAGTTCCAGTATCTTCATTTCCGAACTATCCGACACTGCTCCATGCAAGCATACAGTAAGTGGAGTTGCATATTTCATAAGATTAATAACAATAGTATGAACCTTCTCCACGTCACTATCTGGCCTAGGAATATATATGCCAGAAACAGACACCGAATCTGCATTATTTTCACCAAATGAGAATTTCATTGTCACTTCTCCTTCTAACTTTATGCAGTTAAAAGTGTAACATAGATCAGATGGTTGAAATGAGTAGCCGGGAAATACATCAAGGTCAAGGTTAAGAATATCAAGATCGAAGCCGGATACATTTAAGATTTGAGAAACTGCAATGACTAATCTTGAAATGTTGCCTCTTGGCTTCATGTTGTATTGTTGCATGACAAGCATGAGATTTGGTTTCATGAAGCCTTCTACTTCTTCTATGTCAAATGATTGGTTGATCTTGGATTCACAATCAGCCATTAGTGTGGTTAAAAGAGCGTTACTGTCGGTGTTGTTGAAATGTGATTCAATACTTGGTTCGTATGATGATGTGGCTGAAGTAAAATAATAATGTTGCA
This sequence comes from Allium fistulosum, assembly GCA_030737815.1. Lineage (NCBI taxonomy): Eukaryota > Viridiplantae > Streptophyta > Magnoliopsida > Asparagales > Amaryllidaceae > Allium > Allium fistulosum. The sequence continues at coordinate 894,015,264 of CM060907.1, read as the reverse complement.
TGAAGCTGCTTGCATTGGAAAAATAAAATGGTGTTTATTATTTAAGTTATAAGTGTCCATTAGTAAAACGCCATGTCCATTAGTAAAACGTCATGTCATTTCATAATTGTCTAGAGATGTGTGCATGCTATTTATATATATATGGATACTTTATCATTGTAAGGTGTGGACAGTTCTTTTTGAAGTAATATATAAAAGAAAGTCATTTGCATTTATCTCTCTTTGTTTCTTGTGTTTAAGCCAACAATTTTGGTATCATAGCCAGTTCACAATGCAAAACAACCAAACTGAAAGCAGTGGTTCTCTTAAATTGCCAATCTTCAAAGGCATAAATTATCATTTTTGGAATTTAAAAATGAAAACATTGTTTAAGTCTCAAGAATTATGGGAATTGGTTGAAGATGGCTTTGAAGATACACAACCGGCAGAGCCAGATCAACGACTAAGAGAAAAGAGAAAAAAGGATTCTAAGGCTTTGTATATGATTCAACAAGCCTTGGATGATGAGATATTTCCAAGGATTGCCTCTGCAACCAGATCAAAGATGGCTTGGGATATTCTAAAGCAGGAATATCTTGGAGACAAGAAAGTAATCACTGTAAGATTGCAGTCACTGAGAAGGGAATTTGAAACAGCTCTCATGAAGGAAAAAGAGTCTGTTCAAGACTATTTGTCACGAGTGTCTGGTGTGGTGCAACAGATGAGGTCATATGGAGAGACTATGACCAATGAGCATGTAGTAGGAAAGGTCTTAAGAAGTCTCACAAGCAAGTTTGATCATGTGGTGGCTGCCATAGAAGAATCAAAGGATATGAAAGAATATATATTTGATGAACTAATGGGATCTTTACAAGCACATGAAGAAAGGCTGAACAGATCTTATGAAAAGAAAGAAGAGAAGGCATTCTTGGGAAGTGAAGACTCTAACAAAGGAAGAACTGAACACCAAAATAATAGAGGAAAAGGCCGAGGAAACTTTAGAGGAAGAGGTCGTGGGAGAATAGGCCAGACAAGTGCAGAGAGAGAACATAATGGTCCGCAGAAGAGTTTGGTTAAGTGCTATTATTGCTTGAAACCAGGGCATAAAGAAGCACAGTGTTGGAAGAAAGAGAAGGCTCAAGGTCAAGACGAACAAAGAAATGAACAGAGGTCAAACTTTGTTGAGCAAGAAGAGAAAATATTTCTGGATCAACTTGTGCAACAAGACAAAAAGATGCCACCAAGTTCAACAAGCAAAGATGTGAGTCAACTATGGTATGTAGACAGTGGTTGTTCTAATCATATGTCAGGTGCAAAGAATATGTTTAAGCAGCTTGATTTATCTAGGAAAAGCACAGTTAGGCTTGGAGATGACAAGCAACTTGAAGTTGAGGGAAAAGGTATAGTTTCTGTGAAGACAGAACAAGGCAATACAAAACTGTTGCATGAAGTACAGTATGTTCCTCAACTTGCTCACAATCTTTTAAGTGTTGGACAACTTATGTGCTCTGGGTTCTCTCTACTTTTTGAAGATGAGATGTGTTTGATAAGAGACAAAAATTCTAAGGAGATTATAATGAAGGTTCCAATGGGAAAGAACAAGGTTTTTCCTCTGGTGTTGTCTGCAAGAGGAGACAAAGCTTTGCTTCTAAAGGGTGATGAAAGTGAAAAACAATGGCATCTGAGATATGGACATTTAAACGTCCAGGGATTGAAGCTATTGAGTGCAAAGAAAATGGTGAATGGTCTTCCCAAGATTGGTGATCTTGAACTGTGTGAAGGGTGCATATATGGAAAGCAAGCCAAGGGCTCTTTTCCAAAAGGAAAAGCATGGAGAGCATGTGAGTGTCTTGAACTACTTCATGCTGAATTGTGTGGACCAATGCAGACAGAATCACTTGGAGGAAGCAAATATTTTTTGCTTATCATAGATGATTACAACAGGATGAGTTGGGTATACTTCCAAAAGGTCAAGTCAGAGGCCTTCGAGAACTTCAAGAAATTCAAAGCAATGGTAGAGAAACAAAGCGGCAAGCAAATAAAAGCATTGAGAACAGATAGAGGTGGCGAATTCCTATCTAAAGAGTTCATTGACTTCTGTGATGAGCATGGGATAAGGAGAGACCTAACAGCACCTTACACACCAGAGCATAATGGGGTTGCAGAAAGAAAGAATAGGACAGTAGTGGAGATGGAAAGATGTATGCTTAAAGCAAAAGGCATGCCAAATGAACTATGGAGTGAAGCAGTGGCAACTGCAGTCTATTTACTAAACATTTCTCCAACCAAAGCTGTCCTAAACAGAACTCCTTTTGAAGCATGGAGAGGAAAGCAACCAAGTGTGGGTCATTTGAAGATTTTTGGTTGCATTGCTTACACCTTAGTGAATCTTAGAAGCAAGCTTGATGATAAGTCAGAAAAATGTATCTATAGGATACTTTACTCAATCCAAGGCCTACAGATTATTTAATCCTAGTAGTGGGAAAGTAATCATTAGCAGAAATGTGGTGTTCAATGAAGATGGTGTTTGGGATTGGAAAGAGAAGCATGTTGATAATAATGAGAAGGTAGTCACATTTGAGAATGATGATAAGCAGTTTCAACCAGCAATACAAATTGCAAGCTCCAATAGCTCACCTGGCATATCAGTTTCTAGTCAAAGTCAGAGTCAATCCTCTCCTACCTCATCATGTGATTCAACAAGCTCATCAAGTGATTCATCACCGAAAAAAATGAGACCTTTGAAAGAAATCTATGAGAATTGTAACTTTGCTTTGCTAGTTACTGAACCTACAACTTTTGAGGAGGCTATAGATAAAGAAGAATGGAAGATAGCAATGGAAGAGGAAATGAAAGCTATTGTGAGAAACAAAACTTGGGAGTTGGTTGATCTTCCAAAAGGAAAGAATGTAATTGGTCTAAAGTGGGTCTTCAGAACCAAGTATAATACCGATGGTAGTGTGCAAAAACACAAGGCAAGGCTCGTTGCCAAGGTATATGCACAGCAAGAAGGAAAGGACTATGAAGAAACTTTCTCACTAGTTGCAAGGTTTGAAACTGTGAGAATAATTCTAGCCTTAGCTGCTCAACAAGGGCTGCCAGTGTTCCAATTTGATGTGAAGTCTGCATTCTTAAATGGCGAGCTGCAAGAAGAAGTATTTGTAGAGCAACCACAAGGATTCGTCAAAGAAGGAAATGAGAACAAAGTTTATAAGTTGTACAAGGCTCTTTACGGACTGAAACAAGCTCCAAGAGCTTGGTATAGCCGAATTAACAATTTCTTCATTAACAACAACTTTGCAAGGAGTGAGAATGAACCTACCTTGTATGTAAAGAGACAAGGTGAGCAAGAGTTTATTGTGGTATGCTTGTATGTTGATGATATCATCTATTTCAGCTCCTCTCAAACACTGTTAGACGAGTTCAAACAAGCAATGACACAGGAGTTCGAAATGACCGATTTGGGGCTGCTACAATATTTTCTTGGTTTGGAAGTGAAGCAAACAAAGAGTGGTGTTTTTATATGTCAAAGGAAGTATGCTGAAGACCTCTTAAAGAAGTTTCATATTGAAGAGAAGAATGCAACTATCACTCCAATGAATATAAATGAGAAGTTGTAGAGAGATGATGGAACAGGAAAGGCTAATGAAAGGCTATTCAGAAGTCTTGTTGGTGGTTTAAATTATCTTACTCATACTAGGCCAGATATTTCATATTGTGTAAGTGTGGTGTCAAGATATATGCATAGTCCAACCAAGCAACAACTCGGTGCAGCCAAGAGAATTCTAAAATATGTCTCTGGAATAGTTGAGTATGGAATTTGGTATGAAAAATCCGAGACATTCAAGCTTGTTGGCTATACTGACAGTGACTGGGTTGGTTGCATTGACGATAGAAAGAGCACATCAAGTTCAGTGTTCAAACTTGGTTCAGGAGCTGTCACTTGGAGTTTAAAGAAACATGATACTGTTGCATTATCTTCATCAGAAGCTGAGTATATTGCAGCTGGTGCAGCTGCAAGGCAAGCTTGTTGGCTAAGGAAATTGCTTGTTTATCTATGCATCAAGCAGGGTGAGGCAACTGAGATTTGGTGTGACAACAAATCAGCTATAGCCATGACTAAGAATCCAACATTCCATGCAAGAACAAAGCACATAGAAATACAGCATCATTACATCAGGCAGCTTGTAGATGAAGGAAAAATAGTTTTAAAGTTTTGTGGAACAAATGAGCAGAATGCAGATCTGTTTACCAAGGCATTGAATCATGTTAAGCACATGTTCTTCATGGAGAGAATAGGAATGCGCAAGTTTGAATCAAGGGGAGGTGTTGAAATGTGATTCAATACTTGGTTCGTATGATGATGTGGCTGAAGTAAAATAATAATGTTGCATGAAGCTGCTTGCATTGGAAAAATAAAATGGTGTTTATTATTTAAGTTATAAGTGTCCATTAGTAAAACGTCATGTCCATTAGTAAAACGTCTGTCATTTCATAATTGTCTTGAGATGTGTGCATGCTATTTATATATATATGGATACTTTATCATTGTAAGGTGTGGACAGTTCTTTTTGAAGTAATATATAAAAGAAAGTCATTTGCATTTATCTCTCTCTGTTTCTTGTGTTTAAGCCAACAGGTGTTTTGTATGGAGGAAGACATTGGAAATATTATCAAATATTAAATTCTTGAGGATATAAATCGGGTTTCTGTATAATGGTAGTAAGATATTATTAAATGTACTTCTATAGTTTGATATGATTTTGGCTGCAGATTGCAGGCAAAGAACTTAACATCTTTGCCCGTTTTGGCAGAAAATCGTTAAAGATTCTGGTCAGATATTTGCTGATTAAAAACAGCTCGCTTTATCCTGCTTTGTAAGTACTGTCTAAGGTGATTCAAACAATGTGCAAAAAAAACTGGATTAGTATTTGAAAATCAAATGTTCTTGAATATTGATTCTAATTTCTAACTTGAGGAATCCTGTGATTTCATGGTACTTAATACTTACCCAACAAGATGTGAAAAAGTTGATCCCAATTATAGGCATGTGATTATGAACAAAGTATATTCGATAGTCTATATGTTTTGCATTGTCTAGTGCCAAAGTAAGACTTGCGAGCTTCAAATGAAGGGTAGAAAAAAGCGAACTTAATTTGAAAGTTATGCTGAATATTGTTTCCAATTGAAGGAAGCGTACAACAAAGAGAAATAATGATTTTTTTCCTTTTGCTTTTTAACCAGTTATTTTCATCGATATAGCATTGATGTTCAACATTATTTCAACTTTGTGTTCTAATTAATCACTTAATCTCACAGAACACAAAGTTGGTGTACCAATTGGTGATATGGTAAATACACTAACTATTGTTTAAACACTTTCTTTATGTCAAAACTTAAATTTTTTTAATCCACCTATAACGTACCTTTAATGTATACCTATTTTTATTTCCATCATACTATGTAGCACAGTTCATAGATAAGTGTGGTTGATGAAAGGGGTAATGGCAATAGCATCACAAAAGGTTGAGGAGCTTTCAAAATTTTAAAACTTTGTGTAACACGGTATATATGTAATGCTAACATTATATATTATATATGTGTACTGCTATATGAGTATATTCTGTTGTCCCTAATACTAAACTTTAAAACTTGTGTAATTCAGACTAAACATGATATTGGGTTTTTCCTTTAGACCAATTTCCTCTTATTATTAAACGTTGTCAAGTATCCATTTAACAACATTTACTATGCAAATTGTTGTAAAAACGTTGTTTTCTACCACTATTTTTTACGTAAGTTGTAATAATACCTTTTGAACAATGTTTAAAATGCAGAGTTGTAAAAATACATTTTTTATAGCTCATTTCTGATTAATAATTTATAATTAATACCCTTTTACAACTTGTAATAATTCATATTTAATGATTTATAAACGGTAATTAATAATTTATAATTTATAAATGATAACTGTGAGAAATGCGGATTACGGATCTTAAGGCTAGTATAAACACTAGAGGGGGGTGAATAGTGTTTTAAGGAATTACTAATTCTTTTTGAGTTTATATTAATTTGAACACAAATGTATACAATATTCAGATACAGATATGATCACAGATTCAAATACAGATGCAAATATAAAGTAAAAGCGGTAAAGAAAGAACACACCAGATTTTATACTGGTTCGGAGTTACCCTACATCCAGTCCCGCACACAAGTATAGATTTCCTTTCAAAAGCAATCTTTACAATTACAACCCTCGATTTCAAGGCCATGAGGTACACCACTCTAGATTCACAATCCTCTGGGTAGATATACTTGATTTCCTGGGCAACAAGTTCACCCAATTGATTTCCTAGGCTACAATCACACCTTTTCTCACTTGATTGATTTCCAAGGCTACAATCACACCTTTTCTCACTTGATTGATTACAAAGAAGCCTATAACTCTGAATAGCACTGGGATCTTGTTGAGATAGTGATAGAGAATCAAACCAGAAATGATCTAGTTAAATTCAATGGTGATTTCGGCAGAGTAATGGTAAGAATATATATAAAGAAATGTGGATGAAGAAGAGGAGTGAAAACCAGAAAAATATTGTTAAAAATTCGTTGAAAACATCCCCTATTTATAGAAGAACAACAGCCATGTCTATTCGTGAAAGGTTATGGCGAATAGACACTTCTTTTGAAATTCAAAATTTTGAAACCAACTGCCACTATGTCGACATGGGTATCTTGGGTATGTGGACATCCCAAAGGAAATTTTGGTGATTTGTTTTTCTTTGAAAATTACTTCTATCTTATATTAAAACTATTTTAAACTTTATAAATATACTTAACTATAGTTAAAATACATAAGTAAATAGAGAGAATATTATATATAAAATTTTACTATAATTTTATATTTAAATCTATGTATAAATATATTATAATTAAAAGATAGTTTAAAACAAACGAAGTTTAAAACAAGAGTTTTTAAAAACAAAATCAAAGAATATTTTAAGGCTAAAACATCTTTTTGACAATCATTTGAAAAGTTAATTTTTAAGGCTAAAACATTTTGAAAAGGAGTTTTGAAAATCATTTTGAAGTAGTTTTGCAAGCTTCTTCCTATAGAATATCTCATCACATCAGGACTCGAGAACTTGTACAAAACTAGAATGTTCGTGGGTTTGTAAGCCACTTGTCGTAGGTTTGTAAGCTACTTGTCGTGGGTTTGTAAGCCACTAAAAAGGTAGAAATGAGTTCCATCCCAAATGAAATATGGAGTGAAGATTTCAGTGCTATTATGAAGTTTTAACATAATTCTAGACTCAATACTTATCTTGTACTATTTGATAATCTTGCTATTCTTGATATTCTTGATACTCATGAGTCTTCAATCTTGATATCTTGAATCTATATACTGTACCGTCTTCATTCTTGATACCCGCATGGTTAAATCCTGCATATACATATATATCTAAACTATAATGTTAGTATTTATATTTTATAATCTTATTCTAAGGTTGTTGTCATCAAAACCATCATCTCAAGGACTAACAATCTCCCCCTTTTTGATGATGACAACTTTTGTTTTTAAAATATTATTTCTATCCTATTGACTCCCCCTAAAACTAATAACTCCCCCTTAATCTATGCCTAACTATCCTATATTTTATACTTCTCCCCCTTTGTCATCAACAAAAACTAACTCCAAACTATATAACTCCCCCTCATTCTTGTACTAAAGTACCTGCATTAATAAACTATACAATAGAGTGTATAATATATAGATTAAGAGATAATTATATTGATAAACATGATAATTAATCAAAGATCATACAGATATCAATGCATATGTATACATGTTTTGTACAATAAACATCAATCCACACCAAATATCAATCCATATCAAATCAAATCAAAACAAATGAAATCAAATCAATCAAAGCAAACAATTCAAATCAAACAAAGCAATCAAATCAAACATTACGAGGAACTTCCACCCATCCTTCTTCTCCAAAAATAGGGTCTGCTTTAATGGAATCCCAATTTTCATTGTCATTGGTGAGAGAGACTGGAGGATGTGCTTCGTTATCATCCTTGTGCAGGGAGGAAATCATCCATCGTATTGCATTGAAATGCCTTTCTTGCTCCTTGATCATCTGCATTTGACTCAACTCTAAGTGTCGCTAGTTACGAAGAATGAACGAAAGAATATTCTTGAAAGAATCAAGAGTTTCTTCAAGATTTTTGCTTAAATTATGAATTGGATTGGCCATTTTTTTAGTTTAAGAGAAGAATGATATACAAAGTAGATAAGAAATAATATTGAGTGATGAATTCTGGAAGAAATAGGTATTTATAGGTGTAGAAATTCGTTTGAAATGAATAGACATAAGGTAGTTATTCAAATTTCAAATTTAAAATGAAATGTCATTTCTGACCAGTACATGTCGACATGGTCATAGGGGGGATGTCGACATGGTGTAGTGAATTTTGATGGCTTATTTTGATTTTGTGAATAATTGTGTATATATATATATATATTTATATAATATACTAGCATTTATTCAGGAGATAAGATAAGCTAGATAACAGAAAAAAGAATTCAATTTCATTGCTTAATATAGTGATACAATGATTAATCATAAAGAACTACATGAACATTCAAACAAACTAAATTAATACAACATGAAATGAAAAGATAGAACTAGTTAAAGGATGATGAAGATGAAGATAATCCAAGTTTCTTGCTTACTTTGGAAATAAACTTGTTCATCTTGGATGAAATTTTATCCAACTTCTTACTAACGGATCATTTAAGAATCTGTTGATTCTTAACAATGGTCTTTTGGTTATTGAGAAGAGTTTTGTTGGTTGGATTAGGAGGATAGTCAATACTTTCCAAGGATGTTTCATCTTCTTCTTCTTCTTCTATTTCCATTTCATCCCTTTCTTCTTCTTCTTCCTCTTCCTCTTCCTCCTCTTCCATCTCTTCATGAGCCAAACGCTCTTCCTTTTCGGCAAGAGTCTCATACGATTGAAAAACAAATGGAATTTTCATAAGAGAAATATTTGAGTGATTGAAAACCTTTCTTGAAACAAATTCTTCTCCTTTGAAATCTACTCCAAAATAGTTAAAAATCAGAGTGAGATAGAATCCATGATACAAAGTATTCTCACCCATTTCAAGATTTTTGGGACAAAGTTCGTCCAAAATAACTTGCGCCTAATTAACATCATAATTTCCAAAAATAGCAAAAAGTGCTTTGCAAACTTTTGAAGTAGGATTGTTAAAATTCCCTGATCTTGGTGTCAAAGTATGTTGTAAAAGAAGATTGACAATTCTAGCTTTTGGTCGAAAGTTTCAATTTTTGAATTCAAAATTATCGTTTCCTTCAAAAATATGATGAAACGTCTCACGATCATTTTCATCAATATTAAAACTAGAAAGATCCATTCCCGTATTCTTGCAATTGAGAATGGTACCCAAAGGATCACAATTTAAAATGATTCTAGTGCCTTTGACACTACTCTAAATTTCATCATCGTTTCCATTATAAAATCCTCGATTAAGATTTGCATAAATTTATTTAACAAGATTTGGATAGAAATCAAAATCATTTTGAGAAGCATCAATAAGACTGAGAACATGATTATTTGCAAAAAGAGAATCAATTTCATAAGTAGAAAAATCTTAAAATAAAGCAAACTTTCCGAGATGGACTTTTCCATAGTTAGCATAATTGATGTATGCTTTTATGGCCTCCGGATCATTGAAGAGTTGCTCTTTTATCTTTCTGGAAATTCTCAATGTGGAAGGGTTGCTTGAAAAAGCCATTAGAATAGAGAGTAGAGAGCTTGAAGTTTTGAAGAGAGAGTTTGAATTTGAAAATGAAATTGAAAAGATGTGATAAAAGATAGTGAATAAATAGATTCTCAAAGGACATATTCTCTGGTCAAAATATGCCTTTTCAGAGAATTGAATGAAGTGAAAAGGTGGAGGGAAATTCAACCATTTGAATTCAAATTTTGAATTTCAAATTCTTTACCGATGTTGACATCATGGTAGGGACCATGTCGACACGTGTTTTTGAATTTCTATAATTTATTTTTCATAAGAATTTTAATATATATATATTCTTATTATTTTTAATGTCTATATATATCTGGAATATTATTAGTATATTCCATAAGATATTATGATACTAAAAAATAAAAATAATAATAAAATAAGATAATAATAAAAAATAAAAAATTTAAATTTCAAACAACACACCAATTCAAAATCAATCAATCAAGCAATCAATTCTAAGCATGCAATTTCAACCAATTATATTGTAAATGTGTACCTTTTTCTGAGTCCGTTTCTCTGAATTCGTTGGAGTCGTGAACTGTCGTGAAACACATATTTGAATTATCTGTCTTTTGATCATCATCGCTTGAAGACGAGTCTGAGTCATCTAGAGAAGCAGTAAAAGCACGTTTTCGTTTCTTTACGGAACCATTGTTTATAGGAAGGTTTTGCTTATCTAGATACGGACAGTCTCTTTTGATATGGCCTGATTCGTCACAGTTGAAGCATTTGATATTGTTTGGCACTACATTCTGATTTCCTGCATTCTTATAGTTGTTTCTCTTGAGATTATTCATCTTTCTGTATTTCAGAAATTTCCGAAAATTCTTGGTCATAAAGGCTCTCTTCATCATTATCGCTGTTTGAGTCCAATCCATCGGTTAATGCATTGAATGCCATTGATTTATTTTCAGATGCTTTGCTTTCTCTTCTCCCGATCATTTGGACTTCAAACGACATTAGATTTCTAATTAATTATTCTATCTTTAAGGTACTGATTTCATTTGCCTCTTCGATTGCAAGTGTCTTTTGATCCCATTCTGGAGTAAGAGAATTTAAGATTTTTCTGACTCGATCTTCTTCGGAAAATTCCTTTCCCAAGGATATTAGAGAATGCACAATATCCTGAAATCTACTATACATATATGAAATAGACTCATTAGAATTCATTTTAAATAATTGAAACTGATTTATGAGCATGGAAATTTTGGTCTATTTAACTTTGCTTGTTCCTTCGTGAGTAACTTACAAAGTTTTCCAGATTTCATATGTAGACTTACAAACTGACACTCTATTAAATTCATTCCTATCAAGTGAACAAAATAGAATATTCATTGCTCTAGAATTATTCTATGCAACAGTCTTTTGCTCAGTGGTCCACTGTGCAAAATTAGTTGTGGGTTCAGAATATTCATTCTGTGTGATATTCCAAGTGTCTAGACTTACAGATTGTAAATATATTTTCATCCTACATGCCCAGTATGCATAGTTACTGCCATTAAAAAGTGGTAGTCTGGCAGTAGACTGACCTTCTACAAATGAACTAGTACAAGTAGTAATAGAACTAGTGTTAGTAACAGTACCAGTGTTGGTAGCCATTTTGAAAACTTTTCAAAATTCAGATTATGAAACTTTGAAAACCTGGCTCTGATACCAAATGTGAGAAATGCGGATTACGGATCTTAAGGCTAGTATAAACACTAGAGGGGGGGGGGTGAATAGTGTTTTAAGGAATTACTAATTCTTTTTGAGTTTATATTAATTTGAACACAAATGTATACAATATTCAGATACAGATATGATCACAGATTCAAACACAGATGCAAATATAAAGTAAAAGTGGTAAAGAAAGAACACACCAGATTTTATACTAGTTCGGAGTTACCCTACATCCAGTCCTGCACACAAGTATAGATTTCCTTTCAAAAGCAATCTTTACAATTACAACCCTCGATTTCAAGGCCATGAGGTACACCACTCTAGATTCACAATCCTCTGGGTAGAGATACTTGATTTCCTGGGCAACAAGTTCACCCAATTGATTTCCTAGGCTACAATCACACCTTTTCTCACTTGATTGATTTCCAAGGCTACAATCACACCTTTTCTCACTTGATTGATTACAAAGAAGCCTATAACTCTGAATAGCACTGGGATCTTGTTGAGATAGTGATAGAGAATCAAACCAGAAATGATCTAGTTAAATTCAATGGTGATTTCGGCAGAGTAATGGTAAGAATATATATAAAGAAATGTGGATGAAGAAGAGGAGTGAAAACCAGAAAAATATTGTTAAAAATTCGCTGAAAACATCCCCTATTTATAGAAGAACAACAACCATGTCTATTCGTGAAAGGTTATGGCGAATAGACACTTCTTTTGAAATTCAAATTTTTGAAACCAACTGCCACTATGTCGACATGGGTATCTTGGGTATGTGGACATCCCAAAGGAAATTTTAGTGATTTGTTTTTCTTTGAAAATTACTTCTATCTTATATTAAAACTATTTTAAACTTTATAAATTTACTTAACTATAGTTAAAATACATAAGTAAATATAAAGAATAATATATATATATATATATATATAATTTTACTATAATTTTATATTTAAATCTAAGTATAAATATATTATAATTAAAAGATAGTTTAAAGCAAACGAAGTTTAAAACAAGAGTTTATTTAAAAGCAAAATCAAAGAATATTTTAAGGCTAAAACAACTTTTTGAAAATCATTTGAAAAGATAATTTTTAAGGCTAAAACAATTTGAAAAGGAGTTTTGAAAATCATTTTGAAGTAGTTTTGCAAGCTTCTTCCTGCAGAATATCTCATCACATCAGGACTCGAGAACTTGTACAAAACCAGGATGTTCGTGGGTTTGTAAGCCACTTGTCATAGGTTTGTAAGCTACTTGTCGTGGGTTTGTAAGCCACTAAAAAGGTAGAAATGGGTTCCATCCCAAATGAAATATGGAGTGAAGATTTCAGTGCTATTATGAAGTTTTAACATAATTCTAGACTCAATAATTATCTTGTACTATTTGATAATCTTGCTATTCTTGATATTCTTGATACTCATGAGTCTTCAATCTTGATATCTTGAATCTCTATACTGTACAGTCTTCATTCTTGATACCTGCATGGTTAAATCCTGCATATACATATATATCTAAACTATAATGTTAGTATTTATATTTTATAATCTTATTCTAAGGTTGTTGTCATCAAAACCATCATCTCAAGGACTAAAAATAACTTATATAGTTAATAATTTATACTTTATTATAATTAATTATTATTTACAAGTAATAATTTATAGTTACTATTTATGGTTAGTAGAGAACAATTTTTGCATAAAAACGTGCTTTACGGCCCGAGGAGATAGTGCAATAGAAAAAAAAATAGGTGCGACGATCCACTATTCTTAACAACTAACATTAATCATAAATGGCAGCAAAATACATCTACATCTAATTTCAAATGTTATGGAAATTGGAACATGGGTATGTAAAATTATAAAAATTATTCTAAAAAATGAATAAGAAGGAAAACCTCCCAGCCGATTTAAACTTAATATATACATATACAAACATATCATTTTAACAATTAAATATTACTCAAATCTCATACAATACATAATATACACATTTCAATACATTGATTATTAAAACAACCGTGTAGCTACAATTAATGCAAGATAACATACACATTTCAATACATCGATTATTCAAATAACCATGTAACTACAATGCAAGAGATATACCGATATATCCTATGGATACGAGTCTTCCTAAACTCCTTGCTCCCTTATTTGCTTTCACCTACAAACTTACAAATACACATATACGTAGAATAAGGAAAAAATGTATCAACTATGTTTGGATTGCACCAATTCTACACATCCCGACTATAAGGGAACTGGTGGCATTGCATAGAAAAAACTGCCTACGCATCCCTATTGGAGGATCAACTTGACATAGTTCTATTTTCTGCTTTTCTCCTACATCTAAATACTTATATGGACATAACAACCATAACATCCATGCAACCAATGCAAATAATATGACCATAAAATAATAGTACTTATCATCACAATAATTCATCGATGGAGCAACAACAATAATAATACACTTAGCCATTAAACATCACATAAATATGACAACATTCAATGTCAATCCCGGTCATTAAATAATAAAGTAACAAAAATCAAATATACTTACATACATAATAACCATCCATTATAATAGGCTCATCAATGTTAGTATAAATAATCAAATGCCTAAAAATCTCTTCACAATAACAAAAAACGCAGTTGTAAGTTACTGTAACACTACTGCATGAGCTAAATCAATGTACTTGACGCTGTTGAGATTCCTTAAAACCTAGTGATAACTCACAATATTTTCCATGTGTTAATATTGAAAAAGTGTTTACATGACTCAACTACAGTGGTTGAACCGAGTTAGTTAGAAGAAGTCAAAGTGGAGAGAGAGTCACTTAATTGCCTTGCACCTATTCGCATTATTCAGCATGGAACAAAGCGACCCCGCAACAAGTAATTAGAATGGTTTGACTCTAGTAGGAGTCAATCCAACTGAGAGTACTTGAGAGCTCGAGAAGAAAATTTGAGCTAACAATATAGAGCTCTTTTCTAGGACATTTCCATTTTAGTTAGTATAATTACTTGTACACATAGTATTTAGCATAATATATTCCATAGGTAGGAGTTAGTTGGATGCTAGGCACGGTTATGAGTGTGTCATTAGAACATATTTTGAATGATGATTGCTAACGGATGTACTTAATAGGTAGTACTGCACATATGGGTTGATATGTTTATACTAGCCCGTGACACACATCCCCTTACCTATTTCATCTTATTAGTTATATGCATAATGGTTGTTGCATTTTGCATGTATTGAATGGTAGCTCATCCATATTAAATTGCAAATATATAAGGTATTGCATACATTTTGGATACATGACATAAGCACTTGCATTTTAGGAGATCGAGTAGTTTAGGACACCGTCTAATTTTATATCATCTATATATTCATATGCATTCCATACCCATATATACATGCTGCATTAAAAATTTGAAACAATGAACAATGTTTGCAAATGGTTGATGGTTGAGTAAATGATTGTAGATATTGGTTGTATGAGTTTCATTTTTCCATTCTTAGAGATTCTGGGAACAAAATCTATTTTAAGGAGGGAATAATGTAATAACCCGAAATTTTTAAATAATGAATAAAAATAATAATAACGGTAAAAATGTAATTTTATATAAAAAGGATAAATAGTAAATTTTTAAAAATGTTAGATTTAGGCTATAGGGCCTATTCCATTACATTCAAAATATTGTTTTCAACTAGGAAACATATATATGTATCATTAAATTGGACAACCGGGCCAAAATTAGTGGAAATTGAATTCAATGACATTTTCGTAAATATGGATTTTGGATTTGAATTGATAAAATTAGTTGTCCACTATAAATAACACCATACTCTCGCTCCTTCTTATTCTAAACCCTAGTCGCCGCCTCTCTAAATCTGTACGCATTTTTCATTTTCTTCCTCCTTGGAAACTTCTCAACTTCAAACAGTACTTTCTTTTATCCTTTGAAACTCTAAAACAAAATGTTAAAACAAAACAAATAAAAATAAAGAGAGAAAGAAACAAACAAATCAAAGAGCAGATGATTCAAATTGAAGGGAGGAATGAAATCAACAACTAGGCAAAAAAGAGGAGCAACAAATTAAAAACAAATTAGAAGAGGAATTTCTACAAACGGCCGAATGAGATGAGTGGATTTATATATGAAACGTTTACATTATAAATAAGACGTTAATTTTCATTTATGCCTTACAAGAGTTAAAAATATAGTTTTTAATACCGAATTAATGTTTTATTCAAAATTACCTATGATTTGGAAAGGATTACAAAATCCTAGTTAATAAATTGGTAAAATAATCACTATGATATGGGAGGGAAGAGTAATTCAAATTGGAATTACACTAATTTTATAGATGTGATTTTGTATGAGCCTGGATTGATTTTTGATAGGTAGAAGTAAATAAATATGTTCCCGTGAATTTAATTAAGAATTAACACTTTTAATTTTGAATACACGTATGAAATTTGTTGGAACACATAGATAATTGATTTAAAACATAAAAAATTTAAAAAATCGTCATATATCATCAACAAAACGATATTACTTGGAATTGTGTAAAAACATAATGAAGATTATACTTGGATCTTTGTAAAATTTGATTCTAGCATATATATTCAAACTTGCGAAGGAGACGAACGAAATAAATAAAATAAGCAAAATTTATCAAATTTGGAAAATGCAAAGCCAAGCATTTGAAAGGTTAATCAAACGTCTGAACTCATTATCAGGTGTCTAAATTTTAGACAGTCCAAAACTAAAAGAAAACAGTTCAAATTGACTAGATTCGGAAGTCTGAATTCTTTCTCAAACATCTGGAATCAAAGTTAGATGTTTGAGAAAGGAACTAAATACCTGAACACCTAAAATAATTTTTTTAATATAAGAGTCTAACGTTTGAATTATTTCAGTCAATTTAGGTTGAACTTGGACCTGGTATAAGCTAAGTAGGAAGAATCAGGGGTAACATGTTTCCACTTCCTTGTTTTTCAAGAGTTCACGTAGTTGAATGAAGTTGTGCAGCAAGTTGAAAATGTATCACATTTGGAGAATTCCTAGGCTCTTACTTTATGAAGTAGGTGAAAGTGAAACTCAACTCGCCAAATCACAATTAGGAACCTATTATTATTCATAGTCGATCTTTAACATCTACTGTGAGAGATGGAAAGAGATGGTAGAGAAATCTGTCGTAGTAGGAATCTTAATCCTATAAAGAGTTGGAATCATTAATCAGCTATTGAATGATACTTGTGTAATGGTGGAGAGTGTAGGTTAAGTGCCCTAGCGAAATATTACATTAGGATTGTTAACCCAAAAGACTATATTGGGATTGCTAACCCAAAAGATTAAATCAAGATTCTTAAGCCGAATGCGTAGACTTAGCATAGTAAGTTATATTTGATTTGGCACGACCCAAACGATCATTAATGAGAATGTTAACTCAATATATAAATAAGTGATTATAAACTAGAGATGTTTTCTAGAAATTATTCAGTTGATATGTGCTACATGTGAGTGGAAACCTTCATAATAAAAATGGAATATAGTAACAATAGGAGCAATCAAGCCATACTATGAAAGTAGTTAATCACTTGGATATATAGAATACACACTAAAGAACACTCTTAGGTGTAGGTTATAACTGTTAAATTTGGACGATTTAAATCTATTCCAAATAATAAAGGAGAGAAGATATTAATTGATTCTCGTAATCAATCAAATATGGTAAAAAAATAGAAACATAATTAATTAATACCAAAAGGTATATTAATTATTTGAGGAATCAATCCGATAATGATATACGTGGAAACAAATACCAATATACTAAATTTGTGTTGAAATCAAATCGAGTAAATCCAAAAAGATTTCATCCTTATCTTCAAGGCAGTCTTCATCCTTCCACCTATATATATGAAGGCATTTGTTCATCTTTTCAGCACAAGATGACAAGAGAGTTCTCCATAAAATATCTTCAATAAGATCCCTATTTCTTTATCTATTGTAGGGTGAGAAATTTATATTGAGTGATTTATATTCTTCTCATGTTGTACTCCCTTTTGAACTGAAGAAGAATAAAGGTTGTTAGGTCTAAGGACGTAGGCATAGTCGAACCTCGTTATACCGGTGTGTTCTTTCCTTTCTGTCTTTTATCTATAATTTGTGATCTTTGATTATTGTTTTATTCTCTTTGTTGGATTGGAATTGTTGAGATTGTTCACAGACTAGATTATTAGGTGTTCTACTTCTGCTACCCAGAATCTGATTTTTCACTACAGTTTGGTATCGGAGCTTGTTGTTCTGTTTGAAGACTATTTTAGCTATGTCTAATTCTACAAAGAATAGCACTGGTAGAAGCTCTACAAATTATGGAGTCGCTAGATTTGATGGAAAGAGAGATTTTGGCACGTGGAAGATGAAGATGGAAGCGGTATTGAAGAAAGAGAGGACTTTTAAGGTTGTCTCAGATCTAGAGAAACTGAAGAAATTAGCACCTGAAGAGATTGAGAAATTGGAAGGGGATGCTCTTACTACCATCCAACTTAGCCTTTCTGATTAAGTTCTTAGAGAGTTTTCTAATGTGAAAACTGCTAAGGAATTATGGGATGCTCTTTAGAAAAAGTTCTACGACAAGTCTCTCACCAACCGTATCGTCCTATAACAACAACTTTACTTCTTCAAGATGAGATTGGAACCGATGTATTAGCTCACATGGATGACCTAAACACACTTGTTATGAATCTTCGAGCAGCTGAAGTAAAAGTTGAGGATGAAGCGCAAGTTGTCATTCATTTATGTTCTTTGCCTACGAAGTATAACACTTTTATTAACTCTATAATCTATGGACACTCTTCTATTTGCTTGGAGGATGTAAAGAAAATTTGCATAATGAGATATTAAGGGGGAAGTTAGCAAACATAAGCATGGAGAATGATTTCAAAGGCTTTATTGCGCAAAGGGGAAGAAGTAAGAGAAGACCTAAATATGGTGGAGATAGAGCCAAGTTAAGGTCTCAGTCAAGGGTAGCTCTGTAGGGAGTTTGTCATTGTTGTAGAAGGCCTGCACATTATATTGCAAGTTGCCCCAAGTTGGCGAATAAAAGCAAAGCCATTACCCAAAAGGCTTGAGTTTCTACAGCGGAGGCATCAGATTCAAAGAGTGATCCTGGCATTTTTACAGCTTCTGCCTCTTATATGAAGTGTACTATGTGGATTATTGATGCTGGAGCATGCTTTCATATGGCACCTTATAGACACTCTTTTTCCACTTACAGTTTGATGGAGGAGAGGTTCTCATGGGAAATAATGCTACTTGTCGCATAAATGGTATTGGAACGGTGAAGATCAAGATGTTTGATGGTGTTTTTTGTACATTATGTGATGTCAGGCATGTGCCTGATTTGAGGCGTAGTTTGATCTCCGTTGGAGCATTGTGCAATCTTGATTTGAAGTGTGTAATAGAAAAAGATTCATTGAAAATTACAAATGGCTCATTGATAGTGATGAAAGGGGTAAAAGCTGGAAATCTATATTTGTTAAAGTTTACCACTATTGCTTTGGAGTCTTCTTTGGTTGTTGATTCTATTGATTCGGATCTTACCAGATTGTGGCATTTTCGTATGAGACATATTAGAGAGCGTAGTTTGGAAGTGTTGAGAAAGCAAGGTTTGATTGATGATATTCATCATTCAAAACTTGGTTTTTGTGAGGGATGCATACTTGGAAAGTAGACGAAGGTTTCTTTCGGCATTGTAGGGCATAAGTCTAGAGATGTTTTGGAGTATGTTCACACTAATGTTTAGGGCCCCGCACCATGCCTATCTTTTGGAGGAGCTAGGTATTTTGTTTTATTTGTTGATGATTTTTCTAAAAAGGTATGGGTTTACTTTATGAAGTCCAAGGATGAAACTTTTGATAAATTTTAAAGTTGGAAATATCTCGTTGAGAAACAGTCAGGAAAGAAAGTGAAGGTTCTTCGTTCGGATAATGGCGGTGAATTCATTTCTCAAAACTTTACCAAATTTTATGAGTCCGAGGTAATCAAAAGGCACTACACCACACCAGGGGACCCTCAGTCAAATGGGGTTGCAGAGAGGATGAATTGGACTTTGTTAGAAAGAACTCGTTGCTTACATCTGAATGCTGGATTAAAGGAGAAAGTTTTGGCAGAAGCATTATCTACAGCAGTTTTCCTCATCAACCGTACACCTTCTACCACCATAGATATGAAGATTCCAGAAGAAGTATGGAAGGGAGAGCCCATTTCATATTGCTTTCTCAGAGTGTTTAGATGTCCAGCTTATGTGCATGAGAGCAAAGAGGAAGTTGGATCCAAGATCGCGCAAGTGTATTTTTCTTGGTTATAGGAGTGGAGTTAAGTGTTATAGGTTGTGGTGTCCTACTGCCTAGAAGATTGCTACTAGTAGGCACGTTACATTTGATGAAAAGTCTATGTTGAAGGTGGAGCCTTCTTCTTCTTCAGTTAATGATGATATTAAGAGAAAAAATTCAGAGTACCAGACACAGAGTAAATCATCAGACTTCCATACAAATAATGTTTTCGATGAAACAGTGGTTGATGAGGAGAGGAAAGATGATCAATCTCAAGGTGGAGCTCAAATTCAAACTCGACCAGTCAGAAAGAGGAAAAGACCTAGATGGCTTGATGATTTTGTGGGATTGAGCATTGAAGACATTGACTTTGATGACATGGTAGCCTATGCACTAAGCATATTTTATGATGAGCCTAGGGACTATAGAGATGCCGTCAGTTCAGTTGATTATTCTAATTGGTTAGGAGCTATGAAGGAGGAAATTGAGTTTTTGAATAAAAATCGCACTTGGGATTTAGTGCCACGTCCTTCCGGTAAGAGAGCAATTTGGTATAAGTGGATCTACTGGGTGAAAGACGGCGGCACTGATGACTTGAGGTATAAGGAGAGATTAGTGACAATGGGTTATGTTCAGAGGAAAGGTGTGGAGTTCCATAATATTTTTTCTCTAGTTGTCAGACATACTTCCATCAGCATTCTTTTGGCATTGGTTTCTCACTTCGACATGGAGTTGGAAAATTTAGATGCCAAAACAACATTCTTGCATGGTGACCTTGAGGAGGACATTTATCTATAGCAGCCAGAGGGGTTCATTGACAGTAGCAGGTCCACTCATATTCATAAGCTTAAAAAATCTATTTATGGTTTAAAACGGTCTCTTAGACAGTGGTATAAGAATTTGATAAGTTTATGATCTTACATGGTTACTTTAGAAGCTTTAAGGACCAATGCGTCTACATTAAAAAGTGTAGTGAAGATGATGTGCACGTAAACTTGCATATTTTTACCACCATATTTAATCTATTTAAATTAAATAAATGATCATATCGGGTATTTTAACATGTTTAAACCTAAATTCAAATTATTTTCAAATCGTCACATGTTCATCTTCATATAGGGGCAAAATGGTCATTTTTGTGCATATATTAATTTGAGAAAATTTAATTGAAAATTTCTATATTATTTTGTAGGAATTTGACTTCATATACAAGTGGTTTCATAAATATACATGCATGCACAAGAGTTAAGATAAAGGAATGAAGATGTAAATAATTCAAAGGCATGATAATAGAGGACCTCACCCACCTTAATGTACAAATTAGAGCTAATCCACATGCAAATGTCCAATAAATCTTCATGCACACGTAATAGATGATTACTTGGCCTCCACACTTCTTAAGAGAGTATTTTGGGTAGTTCCCAAAAAATAAATTACGGTTTCCAAACATGTATAAATACCCCTTATCTTCATGTAGTTAGTCTCTCTTTTCTTTTAGGCTTTCTTTCTCTAAGTTAGTTTTAGCTTAGATTAAAAAATAAAAGAAAGCTCTCTTTCTCTTTTCATGACTATTAAGCCATTTCTTTTCATGTAATTTTTCTTGTTTTTTTATGCAATGTTAATTAGTTTTTTTCATTTTATTTACATGCTTCTCTTCTTATGTTAGTAGTGTAGTTTACTTTTCATGCAAGTAGATTAGTATTTACTTCTTTTTACTTAGCTTTTCTTTCAATTTTGTCTCTTTTTCCTCTTCTTTTTGTTCAATGTTGCAAGCTACATTTGTTGATTTGATAACAAATATGAGAGGCTAAACCCCTTTAATTTAGGGGTAATGAAGCTCTCTAATTATGTAGCTTCAACATAACTTGTTAATTTTGATCTCTTTTGTGCTTAAATGAATGTTGATGTGAATTATTCCTTCACATTGAATTTGATAGTCTATGTTGTTCATAACAAATATACTATGCATAAACAATCACAAACAATAATAACATCTTCATCTACATATGATGACGGTAATGAAGTGAATGCTGAAATCAAAATTTGATGGTATATATTTCTTATTAATAGTTAATAGGCCATACTTAAAATAGATTTCATTTTCAACTTGTTGTCATTTTTCATGAGAGTTAAAAAGTAGTTTAAATGGTGTGTTATAGTTTGATGGCCTATGTTGAGCTAATTAATAGTACAAATAGGCCATACTTATGATTAGCACATCAATTAAACCTACTAATGACCAAAAGAGAGAGATCATAATTTCATGTTTTGTTGAACTATGTGATCTAGAGAGTGAATTTACCTCTAAATTGTCTTTCTACTCTCATATTTTTATCACTTTCTTTTTGTTAGTTTTCTTACATTTTTAGCTTAACATATCAAATCTTGGTTAATTTGATTGAATAGAAATTTAAAATCTAACAATTCCCTACGGATCGCCACGTACTAAAATTGTACGCCGTGCACTTGCGGTTAAATTTAATTTGAAATTAACTGCAAGCGCACGGCGTACAATTTTAGTACGTGGCGAGTACGGTTGATCCGTAGGGAATTGTTAGATTTTAAATTTCTATTCAATCAAATTAACCAAGATTTGAGATGTTAAGCTAAAAATGTAAGAAAACTAACAAAAAGAAAGTGATAAAAATATGAGAGTAGAAAGACAATTTAGAGGTAAATTCACTCTCTAGATCACATAGTTCAACAAAACATGAAATTATGATCTCTCTCTTTTGGTCATTAGTAGGTTTAATTGATGTGCTAATCATAAGTATGACCTATTTGTACTATTAATTAGCTCAACATAGGCCACCAAACTATAACACACCATTTAAACTACTTTTTAACTCTCATGAAAAATGACAACAAGTTGAAAATGAAATCTATTTTAAGTATGGCCTATTAACTATTAATTAGAAATATAGACCATCAAATTTTGATTTCAACATTCACTTCATTACCATCATCATATGTAGATGAAGAGGTAATTATTGTTTGTGATTGTTTAAGCATAGCCTATTTGTTATGAACAACATAGACTATCAAATTCAACGTGAAAGAATAAATCACATCAACATTCATTTAAGCACAAAAGAGATCAAAATTAACAAATTATGTTGAAGCTACAAAATTAGAGAGCTTCATTATCCCTAAATTGAAGGGGTTTAGCCTCTCATATTTATTATCAAATCAACAAATGCAGCTTGCAACATTGAACAAAAAGAAGAGGAAAACGAGAACTAAGTAAAAAGAAGTAAATACTAATCCACTTGCATGAAAAGTAAACTACACTACTAATATTAGAAGATAAGCATGTAAATAAAATGAAAAAAACTAATTAACATTGCATAAAAAAGGAAAATTACATAAAAAGAAATGGCTAAGTAGCTATGAAAAGAGAAAGAGAGCTTTATTTTATTTTTTAATCTAAGCTAAAACTAACTAAGAGGAAGAAAGCCTAAAAGAAAAGAGAGACTAACTACATGAAAATAAGGGGTATTTATACATGTTTGGAAACCCTAATTCAGTTTTTAGGAACTACCCAAAATACCCTCTTAGGAAGTGTGGAGGCCAAGTAATCATTAGCATAAAGTAATCATTTATTAAGTGTACATGAAGATTTAATGGCCATTTGCATGTGGATTAGCTCTAATTTATACATTAAGGTAGGTGGTGTCCTCTATTATCATGCCTTTGAATTATTTCCATCTTCATTCCTTTATCTTCACTCTTGCGCATGCATATATGTAACGATCCCTGATTTTAATTAAATTTAAATTGATAATTAGTTGAATTTTTGAATTAAAATTGTAAAATTAATTGTAAATTGAAGCGAGTTTCCCCAATTCAAGTAGAATATATATTAAATCATATGAATTTAAATATTGTATATATGCGATTTGAATTAAATTTCAACTAAATGGTTTAAAGATAAATTATAATGATAAAATTTGGGATTGATGGTCTATATTAGAAATAGAAATAAAAATAAAACAATAAGTATTACAGTTAAATTTATAATAAATATTTAAAATAGAAATGGAAGTAAAAATAATAATAATAATTTAAGCTAAAAAATAGAAATCAATATATATAAGATAAATTATAAAAAATAAAATAAATGCATAAGATAAATTTAAACAACATATTAAGTATAGAAATTCATTTATATTACAAAATTATAAGTATAAGAATAAAAATAAAATACACTCAAATATGAAAAAATATATATATGTACACTTTTAAAAGGAAAAGATAAATATCTATATATACATATAGGAATACAAATGTAAAATAAGACTAAAGAAAAAAAATATCTATGAAGCTTGCAAAGGAAGACACTAATCTATTCAAGTTTGTACATGATAATTAATACTATCATCTCTAGTACAATACTATCTATCAGCCACCAACAAGAAAAAAAAATCTGCCTATTTTGTACTAAAAGAAATATCACCATGTACAAAATAATTTATCACCCAGTAAGCTCTTCTTTTCTATATCCATCTTCTTCATTTCAGTTCGTCCATCAAGATAACTGAGCAACCTCTAAAATGAACACCATTTCAAAACTTAAACAAAATTCAACTGAAACAACAATTTAAACCAGAGATCATGTGAAGAACTTCAGCTTGCAAATTTCAAGCCTGTTTCAACATAAAAGAAAACTCTGTTCTTTCTTCTAGAAACAGTGTGAGTAACATTCCTTTTTAAAATTTTAAGAATTGAATTAGTTGCAAGTATATATATATATATATATCTGGAAAAAGTGTATGTTGTAGTTTCCTATGTATGTATGTTGATGTTTAGATATATGCCTACCTGTACACATTTAGTTACCTTTGTTCTTGTTTCTTCCAGACTAGATTCGCAAACAAATCCTCATCCTTTGATTTAATAACGGATAGAGCTTAAAATATAAACGAAAGTTGTTTGTTTGGTTATAAACTAAGTTTTAAAAATTTATTCAAGTCAACACAATTTGTAAATATCCCTGGAGATCATAGAAATCTGAGCAAACTTTAAATTAGTCGAATTTCGAATTTCTTAATTCCTAAATTCAGGTATGTAGATTGAATTTATATACTATACCATGATTTTTAAAGCAAAAATCATGATTTTTAGAGCTAAGATAAAAGAGCAGTTCGAGTTTGTTCGAATTTCGTTATTTAGGTGATCTTTGATGATCTATGGTGTCGTGGTGGTCGAGTTTCCTCGTGGAGGTGGAGGAGTGATCAAAGGGTCTGGAAAAAATGTAACGGAGGTGGTCAGATAGTTGGGGTGACGGCGGCAAGCTCGTGAAGTTTCTAAACCTAGTTTTGTAAGGTCGGGAAATTATGATTCGATCGTCATCCACGCGTGATCGAGTTGCTCGTGCTTTTTTGTGATGGTAGGAGGAGCGATGATGAGTAGATGACCGGAGTTTCAGGACCTCTGGTGGTCGAGGCATCGAGAGCGATGCGTTTCCAGGACTGGTGGAAGTTTTTCATCTGTGTTTCCAGGTCTAGAAGTTCGAATTCGTTTTTGAATTCGAGAAGAATTCTTTCGATCGAAGTGTAGATGTGAGTCCGTATGGGTTCGAGAGATCGTCGAGCAATGTCACGACGTTCATCTAAGGACGGCGATGTTGGGCACATGCATAGTGTACCCGCCGAATCTGGAGAGGATAGGTTGTGTTGGAAGCTCGGGTTTGTCTCGTGCAAATGGAGGTACGACTCAAAGTGGTTTGGGTTTGGTTCGGGTAGCATATTGAACAGATTTGAAAACCTGTTCTTTTTGTTAAAAAATAAAGCTGGATTTAAAACTTCAAATCAAAGTTTAAAATGAGTTTTAAAATCAAAGTTTAACTATGAACTCAATTTAGTTTGAAACTTAGATTAGAGAAGTTTGAATTTAAAATAGATTTGAAATTGTAAATGGAAATTTAAACAAGTTGAAAAATTAGAAAGTTAAACCTGAAATAAATTTTAAAATAGATTTCCAGATTTTTTGAATTAACTAAGATCAATTGAAATATATAAAAAAAGAAATTTGAAATCAATGTTTCAACATATTGTAAATAATCATTAAATCATAAAAATGAATGTGTTACTTTAAATAATGAAGATTAATGATTTATTATTCATTAATTAATGAGTTCTTAACGATTAATCAGTTTATCATCAATAATGATCAATATAAGTAAATTTCTTTAGAAAAGTGATTAAAGAAAATTTAATAGTTAATAAAAGTTATTAACTAAGATCATTTGAATAATTAATTAATGTGATAAATTTCAACAATAAATTTAGATTAATTAATTCAATAATAATCATTTGTGAAATTATTAAGTATAATTACTTAATGTAAGTAATTAAGGAATTAATTATTCAGTGAAATTAATTAATTTAATTTGATTAGTCCAAGTTAAATTTCTTGAGTTTAATCTAGAATAATCATTTGACAAATTGGGAAATATAATTACTTAGAGAAGTAAGTAATTAAAAGATAATTACTGAATGTAATAAATTGAATGATAATTTGAAGTTTGAGTATAATTATTTGGTAATAATTAAAGGATTAATTAATAATTGTGATTAATTAAGATTTATTTAATAATTAAAGATTAATTGATTCGTTAATTAAGATTGATTTGTTAATAATTAAAGGTTAACCAATGAATTTGAAAGGGAAATTTCTTTCAAATAATTTGTAATTAACTATGATGGTTAACCCAGATTAATGATTCATTCCTAAATAATACATCTGATATAAATTAATCAGTTGATTAATAAGTTTATTTGTGAATGTTTGGACTTGACTGAATGATTGAATTGCTTGATATCTCTGATCTGTAATGCTTTGTGATATATTCTGATTTGTGTGTGATCTGTAATGTAGTTATTTATCCGGGATGAATGTAAATTATTATCTGTGACTTATATATCTGTGAATGAAAGATAAGCGTTATAGTTTATACCGCTTATCAACTATATTTCTGTATTTTGATCTGTGATGATTTATTGATGTTGCACTACTGTGTGAAACCCCTGGACTACACCATACACACACAAAAATGGATTTCACGTGGAAATCAGTTAAATCACAGATTGTTGACAATTTTTAAAGGTTGAATTTGTGAATCCAAATAGTTTTGGAATTTGAATTGAGAGCTTTGCAAATGAGTTTCAAATGTAAAAGTTATTTTAAATAACTTAATAAAACTTGATATTTAATAATTTGATTTAAATTTGAATTCAATATTTGAAATTGAATTCAATGATTTGGGAAACTAATTGTTTTCAACTGATAAAAGCTCTCATATAAGAAATGAATTTCCAATTTGAATTAAAGGAATTTCAAGCTTGAATGGAAAATGGTTTTCCAAGTTACGAATAAATCTTTTGAAACGTGTTTTGAAAGCTATAATTTAAATCTTTGATTTAATGAGTTAATCCAATGGAAATGGAAATCGATTTGAAAATCCATGAATAGATCTTTGTGAAACTGGGTGAACTTTGTGAGATGAATCTTTTTGTGTAAAAGATTAAAATGGTGATTTGTTTAAACCATTTAAAGAGGAAATTTGGATAATAAGTTGTGACTTAATTGAAATTCCATTATCCATATGTTTTTAAATATTGCGCTCATTATTCGGTTTAGCCGGGAGAGGACCTTTGCGTCATATAACCCATTCCGAATAATGATACGCCATAAATGGATAGCATTTGAAGATCAGTGGTGAAGACCGGATATTTTCGAAAACGAAAGGATAACCATTCGATTGTCTCTGCACCGAGTCACACCGGTATAGAGATTCCCTAAGTGATGGGAAGTCCGATCGGCATTGTGAATACCCGGATTGCAAGGACTTCTTTGGAAGTGCCTTTGGTTCTGTTCGAACCCGGAACAGACTTGTATGGCCGTATGTCTGACATTACACTTTGAGATATAAAGCTGATTTCTTTCAAATACATTTCTGTTTGGTGGCGGAGAATTTATTCTCTTAGCTTAACACCCTTCTCTGAGACGTACGAGCTCAGAGGTTATGTAGTTGAAGGTTATCAGTGATATACTCCCAATTTGGTAGTGTGGCATGCTAAGTGTTGCTGATAATTTGTTGATCAAAGCATGGCTTTGTGAAGAAGCGTAGCTTTGTGGACGAGACCTCATCGGACCTCACACCCCGGAAATGGTCGAAACAGGAAAGATGCGGCAAGGTTTCAGGGGTAGCTCCCCTAGGGTATGTCCATTCCTTCTGGAAAAAGTTGATATCATGGTATGGAGCCCAGATATTTTACCTGTGTGGTTGCTCCAATCTCATTTACTGTGTGATTGTTGCTTTGTGATCGAGGCGCCTCGGATAAAGGTCGTAAACGACCGGGGGTGGCATATCTTAGGTTTACTTCCCGGGAAGGGGGTAACCGGCCTTGTGTTGGCAGAGAGCTAGGTAGTTCTCGGGGCGTCCCTCCAGAGGCGTTCCCATGTGGCATAGGAAGTTCCTTAGCCTGAGCATTTGTTGGAAAATCCAACGAAACAATACAAGCCTTGTATGGTTTTAGTTGTAGAACTTGCCATTTAAAATGGTAGCTATAGTAGGCATAGTATAATGGTACCTATGCTGGCTAAGATTAATATTATATGTTTGAGATGTTTCCTACACTATGCACTAGTAATAATATCAAAAGACTTTTTTGCGTAGTGAGCATGTTTGACTATCATAAGAAGAAATCTCCTCCAATTCTGTGTTTGCATTGTGTGTGTGGCGGGAGGCCTTATGGTAGTTTCATTTTCCAAAAAGCATTGCAGATTTCAATGTTTAAAATTCTGTTGTTGTTTGTTTTAAAGATAAACTGTTTTTGTTACTCACACCAGTCCTATGACTGACCTGGAGTTTATTGTTCCCTTCCTAAACTCTGGGTGCCCACAATTTTCCACTCGGGCAGTCTAGAGTTGGGTTTTTCAGATAGTCAGGTTTAATAAATGATTTGAAGCTAGTTCAGTTTTTGGAGATCACGACCGACCTTGCTTCTCTTTGTGAAACGTGATGGTGGTTTGAGCTTGATGTTGAAGTTGTTGGACTCAATCTCTTTTAAAGATTATTTGGAGTTATCACTTCTATTGATTCCGCTGTAGCATTATTATTTGTCTCTGATATTGTTGTATCATATTGATATCATTGTTGTATATCATATTCTGGATATTGTATCATTTGTGATGTATATGATATCATTTATTTCTTTCTTCCGTTGTGTTGTTATACTTAACGTGTTATAAGCTCCGGCGAGCCAGATTCGGCGTTTGAATCTGCGACATTCGAGTACAAGTGAAGTACGGGTGCCGATTTTCGAAGGCCGAGTCAGGATCGTTATAATTGGTATCAGAGCTAAGGTTGAACTTTAGCTATGGAGTATAACACATTAAGTAACTCATTAGAGATAGAGTGAAGTATATCCTAGAATGAGTATCTCTAAGATATCCATCTGTATGCCTCAGTAAATTCTCTTACTATTCACTAATAGTGAGTATGAGTGCAAGAAGAGGATGAGATAGGGGACAGGGGAATACCACCACGAATTGGTCAATACCCTGTAACAACAAGGAAACAATCTTTTCTCTATCAATCTCTTTTGTTCAACATCTCTTTTCAGTTCTTTGATAGTTCCTGGTAGATCCAGGAAGAAGATTTGATATATTTGTATGGGACATAAACTCCAAATAGGTCGAATTGTTTGTTTGGATGAATTGGTTGCTTTGGTTGATATGGTTGATAGGTATAATTTGGTTTCTAAATTAATTTTTTTTAGAATTGTATCCATATATCTGTTTATTTTTGGGTCTCAATATATTCTACGAATGGTTGGTTATCCCTTCGAACTAACCGATGCCCTTGCATATTTCGTAGATCCGGATAACCCGAGTATCTTGTGAAAAAATTAAAAAGATTTGTTCTTGTATCTATTATTGATATTCTGATTTGGTAAGCCAAATGCAGAATAGATATTCAGTTGATTTGATGAAACATTTTTCATCTATCTTTGTTGTCTCCCTGGAAAATTTCGAGGACGAAATTTCTTAAGCGGGGGAACCTGTAACGATCCTGGATTTTAATTAAATTTAAATTGATAATTAATTGAATTTTTGAATTAAAATTGTAAAATTAATTGTAAATTGAAGCGAGTTTCCCCAATTCAAATAGAATATATATTAAATCATATGAATTTAAATATTGTATATATGTGATTTGAATTAAATTTCAACTAAATGGTTTAAAGATAAATTATAATGATAAAATTTGGGTTTGATGGTCTATATTAGAAATAGAAATAAAAATAAAACAATAAGTATTATAGTTAAATTTATAATAAATATTTAAAATAGAAATGGAAGTAATAATAATAATAATAATAATAGTAATAGTAATTTAAGCTAAAAAATAGAAATCAATGTATATAAGATAAATTATAAAAAATAAAATAAATGCATAAGATAAATTTAAACAACATATTAAATATAGAAAATCATTTATATTACAAAATTATAAGTATATGAAGAAAAATAAAATACAGTCAAATATGAAAAAAAAAATGTACACTTGTAAAAGGAAAAAATAAATATCTATATATACATATAGGAATACAAATGTAAAATAAGACTAAATAAAATAATAAAATATATAAATATCTATGAAGCTTGCAAAGGAAGACACTAATCTATTCAAGTTTGTACATGATAATTAATACTATCATCTCTAGTACAATACTATCTATCGGCCACCAAAAAGAAAAAAATCTCTGCATATTTTGTACTAAAAGAAATATCACCCTGTACAAAATAATTTATCACCCAGTAAACTCTTCTTTTCTATATCCATAATCTTCATTTCAGTTCGTCCATCAAGATAACTGAGCAACCTCTAAAATGAACACCATTTCAAAACTTAAACAAAATTCAACTGAAACAACAATTTAAACCAGAGATCAAGTGAAGAACTTCAGCTTGCAAATTTCAAGCCTGTTTCAACATAAAAGAAAACTCTGTTCTTTCTTCTGGAAACACTGTGAGTAACATTCCTTTTTAAAATTTTAAAAATTGAATTAGTTGCAAGTATATATATATATATCTGGAAAAAGTATATGTTGATGTTTAGATATATGCATGCCTGTACACATTTAGTTACCTCTGTTCTTGTTTCTTCCAGACTAGATTCGCAAACAAATCCTCATCCTTTGATTTAATAATGGATAGAGCTTAAAATATAAACGAAAGTTGTTTGTTTGGTTATAAACTAAGTTTTAAAAATTTATTCAAGTCAACACAATTTGTAAATATCCCTGGAGATCATAGAAATCTAAGCAAACTTTAAATTAGTCAAATTTCGAATTTCTTAATTCCTAAATTCAGGTATGTAGATTGAATTTATATACTGTACCATTTTTAAAGAAAAAATCATGATTTTTAGAGCTAAGATAAAAGAGCAGTTCGAGTTTGTTCGAATTTCGTTATTTAGGTGATCTCTGATGATCTATGGTGTCGTGGTGGTCGAGTTTCCTCGTGGAGGTGAAGGAGTGATCAAAGGGTCTGGAAAAAATGTAATGGAGGTGGTCAGATAGTTGTGGTGATGGCGGCGAGCTCGTGTAGTTTCTAAACCTAGTTTTGTAAGGTCGGGAAATTTTGATTCGATCGTCATCCACGCGTGATCGAGTTGTTCGTGCTTTTTGGTGATGGTAGGAGCAGCGATGATGAGTAGATGATCGAAGTTTCAGGACCTCCGGTGGTCGAGGCATCGAGAGCGATGCGTTGCCAGGACTGGTGGAAGTTTTTCGTCTGTGTTTCCAGGTCTGGAAGTTCGAACTCGTTTTCGAATTCGAGAAGAATTCGTTCGATCGGAGTGTAGATGTGAGTTTGTATGGGTTCGAGAGATCGTCGAGCAATGTCGCGACGTTCATCTGAGGACGGCGACGTTGGGCACATGCACAGTGTGCACGTCGAATCTAGAGAGGATGGGTTGTGTTGGAAGCTCGGGTTTGTCTCGTGCAAATGGAGGTACGACTCGAAGTGGTTTGGGTTTGGTTCGGGTAGCATATTGAACAGATTTGAAAACCTGTTCTTTTTGTTAAAAAATAAAGCTGGATTTAAAACTTTAAATCAAAGTTTAAAATGAGTTTTAAAATCAAAGTTTAACTATGAACTCAGTTTAGTTTGAAACTTAGATTAGAGAAGTTTGAATTTAAAATAGATTTGAAATTGTAAATGGAAATTTAAACAAGTTGAAAAATTAGAAAGTTAAACCTGAAATAAATTTTAAAACAGATTTCCAGATTTTTAAATTAACTAAGATCAATTGAAATATAAAAAAAAGAAATTTGAAATCAATGTTTCAACATATTATAAATAATCATTAAATCATAAAAATGAATGTGTTACTTTAAATAATGAAGATTAATGATTTATTATTCATTAATTAATGAGTTCTTAACGATTAATCAGTTTATCATCAATAATGATCAATATAAGTAAATTTCTTTAGAAAAGTGATTAAAGAAAATTTAATAGTTAATAAAAGTTATTAACTAAGATCATTTGAATAATTAATTAATGTGATAAATTTCAACAATAAATTTAGATTAATTAATTCAATAATAATCATTTGTGAAATTATTAAGTATAATTACTTAATGTAAGTAATTAAGGAATTAATTATTCAGTGAAACTAATTAAGTTAATTTGATAAGTCCAAGTTAAATTTCTTGAGTTTAATCTAGAATAATCATTTGACAAATTGGGAAATATAATTACTTAGAGAAGTAAGTAATTAATAGATAATTACTGAATGTAATAAATTGAATGATAATTTGAAGTTTGAGTATAATTATTTGTTAATAATTAAAGGATTAATTAATAATTGTGATTAATTAAGATTTATTTAATAATTAAAGATTAATTGATTCGTTAATTAAGATTGATTTGTTAATAATTAAAGGTTAAGCAATGAATTTGAAAGGGAAATTTCTTTCAAATAATTTGTAATTAACTATGATGGTTAACCCAGATTAATGATTCATTCCTAAATAATACATCTGATTTAAATTAATCAGTTGATTAATAAGTTTATTTGTGAATGTTTGGACTTGACTGAATGATTGAATTGCTTGATATCTCTGATCTGTAATGCTTTGTGATATATTCTGATTTGTGTGTGACCTGTAATGTAGTTATTTATCCGGCATGAATGTAAATTATTATCTATGACTTATATATCTGTGAATGAAAGATAAGCGTTATAGTTTATACCGCTTATCAACTATATTTCTATATTTTGATCTGTGATGATTTATTGATGTTGCACTACTGTGTGAAACCCCTGGACTACACCACACACACAAATATGGATTTCACGTGAAAATCAGTTAATTCACAGATTGTGGACAATTTTAAAAGGTTGAATTTATGAATCCAAATAGTTTTGGAATTTGAATTGAGAGCTTTGCAAATGAGTTTCAAATGTAAAAGTTATTTTAAATAACTTAATAAAACTTGATATTTAATAATTTGATTTAAATTTGAACTCAATATTTGAAATTGAATTCAATGATTTGGGAAACTAATTGTTTTCAACTGATAAAAGCTCTCATATAAGAAGTGAATTTCCAATTTGAATTAAAGGAATTTCAAGTTTGAATGGAAAATGGTTTTCCAAGTTACGAATAAACCTATTGAAACGTGTTTTGAAAGCTATAAGTTAAATCTTTGATTTAATGGGTTAATCCAATGTGTTGGGCGTGTTCTCACCCAGGAGACCTCGAGACCAAGAAGCTTGATTCAACCATCCAGGCTTGCCTAAACTCATTCGGCATTCTCGTTCTCCAGGGCCCATTCGGCAGGAACTCATTCGGTATCCATGCCTCATAGAAACCCATTCGGCAACCTCTCCTAGCTCCTACCGGACCAACCTCTCCTAGCTCCTACCGGACCAACCTCTCCAAGCTCCTACCGGACCAAGCTCCTACTGGACCAACCTCTCCTAGCTCCTATCAGACCAAGCTCCTATCGGACCAAGCTCCTACCAGACCAAGTTCCTTCCACCGAACCAAGTACCACCGGACCAGCTCCACCAGGCCAGATTGCGTCAGCCCAGGCCCACCAACTGGTATATACCTCCAAGACCCCTACCCCCAGCCTCACTCTATAAATAGAGGGGCAGGGGTACAACAATGGGGGACATGTTTGAGAGCTCAAGCACGGAAGGAACTTTCAAACAACTTTCTTTTACTTGTATCAAAGCTTTGTACTTGTAATCAGAATAAGAGAAGAGAAATAACATATAAAGTGGACGTAGGCACATTCTGGCTGAACCACTATAAATTTGCGTGTCTTTTTTACAGTTTAGCCCCTGTTTTTCATATATTTGCACAAGATCTACTAAATCATACAACTTTGAGGTGTTTGTCCATTTTTTGTGCAAACATTTTTGGTGCTTTCACTGAGAAATAGAAGCTCGAAGCTTCAGCTTCATCCGCTTAACAAGTTTTCCTAACAGCATCGTCTGCCACTTGGAAAACTTGCCTCCCAAACAAAGAAAAGATGTTAACAAAGGAAAAAACATTGCATCCAGCAGTCTTCCAGATCCAGCTGTCACGGATCAAGTAAATCGTCCTCCTCTAGCAACAGTAACAAATGAAGAACAGGCTAACCCAACCACTCCTGCCACAGAACAGCCTGCAGCAATTACTAGAGCAGATCTGGACAGAGTTGTGGTTGAAGTAACTAACCGCTTCACGTCCCAGCAGGAAGCCTTGGTGGACCATCTCATGTCACGCTTAAGGGACGCTGAAGAATCCAACCGCAACACTGAATCATGGGGTGAGTCCCAGTCTGGAGGATCTCAGAGACAACAAAGATCTTCCTTCTTCGAAGGAGCTAACGGTAGAAGTAGCCATGGTAGGAGCCGAGACCGAGCACAGCCCGAAGTTAGGCCTGAGGAAACGTTTGGTACCGAACCCAACGGGGGAGGTACCGGGCGAAGGTCAACTGTAGCTGAGCCTGTCATGCTGCCTAACCACAAAAACGCCAGTGAACGGGGCCGAGCTAGAGTCCAGCCCGAAGTTGGACCCGAGGAAGTGCTTAGATCAGAACCCAGCAGGGGGAGATCAAGGCAAGGGCCAACTGTAGCTGACCCGAGCATGCTCCCAGAAGACCAAAGGCAGCCACTGGAAAATATGAGGAATGATAGACGATACCATCCCTACAGGTCATCTGGACGGAATCAATCCCATAGAATAGAACCAAACTCATTTCTATCTGCTCTAAGTTCTGATGAAAGGATGGCACGCTTATTCAGAGAGTGTGTCCAACGGGAGCAAAGAGATCGAGGGATATGCGCTAGGGTAACCAGCCCTTTCGCCCGCAATATCGAAATTGCTATCACCCCCCGAGAATGGAAGATGCCAACAATGGAACCCTACAAAGGGACCTCCGATCTCGTTGTACAGTTACAGAGGTACACGCAGCATATGCTCATGAGTGGGGCGACAGAGGGAGTACTATGCAAATGCTTTCCGCTCTTCTTAGCAGATCTTGCTACCTCCTGGTTCTGTCATCTACCCCAGGGATCCATCAGCTCATGGGAAATGTTGAAAGAAAAGTTTATCAGTCAGTTCCGCATTCATGTGGAACAACCTAAGGACGCTTATTCCTTATCCAGTGTCAAACAGAAACCTGGAGAGAAGCTGCAGCAATACCTAACCCGATTCAACGCCGCAGCAGCCGCAGTCCAAGATGCCGATGAGAAGCTTATCCTAATGGCCCTCTGTAGTGGTGTGCATCCGGAGAATAAATTTGCTAGAAGGTTGACGAAAGAAAAACCAGCTACTTTACCCGATTTCTTCCATGAAGCCGGGAAATATATGAGGCTTGAGGATGCTGCCGTCGAGGGGCAGTCAGGACAGCAAAATAAGGCAACTCATAGCAACGCCCCTGCTGTGGCAAGGGACGTTCGGAGAAATGACTCCAGAGACAATGCTGGGGGCAAGAAGGGAGAAAAGCGCCTATATCGGCAAGGACCAAGATTCGACACTTACACTCCTTTGAACGAGACCGTCGAAAATATCTTCCTTGCCACCCAAGGCGAAGTTAGATACAAACGCCCACCATACAAGAAGGAATCAGATAACGCACAGAAGTCTGGAAAGTTCTGCCGCTTCCACGAATCTCACGGGCATGATACCAACGAATGCCATCATCTCCGAGATCTGATTGAGGAACACATCAGAAGAAAGAAACTGGAACGTTATGTAAAAAGTCAAGACAGAACCCCAGCTCCTGCCAATGAAAACCCAAGGCTACCCTCACCAGGGGCCGACAGAGGAAACCGCAATGCTAGCAGCTCTAGTCAAGAAAAGATAGTGGTCCATACCATCTCAGGAGGGCCACACATCGCAGACAGAAGCTGGAAAGAGATGGAAAGGTACGGAAAGTCGCTTAGAGACAATAAAGACTATGTCAATTCGGTTATAGAAGAATGCCACCCGAAGTGGAAAGAAAGTGATGACATCACATTCAGTAAGCGTGACCTAGAAGGAAGGCAGTTTACCGAATCCTGGTAGATACTGGAAGCTCAGTAAACATCCTGTTCAAACACGTATTCGACAAAATAAAGCTATCAATGAAGGATGTATCTCCCTGCGATAAACCACTACACGGTTTCACTGGAGATGCGAAGATGCCTCTCGGACAACTGGACCTCTTTGTTGAGATTGGAAGCCATCCTCGCTCCGTTGTACGGAAACAGACTTTTGTGCTAATAGAAAACCGTTCGGCCTACAACGCCTTCTTAGGAAGGCCAGCTTTGTCTGATTTCCAAATTGTCCTAGCCCATGGTGCCTAAAGATGAAATTTCCAACGGGCCATGGAGTAGGGGAAGTAGAAGGAGACCAGGACGTTGCTCGAGACTGCTATGTGACTGAACTTCGCAACAACCACAGGAAGGATAAAGGGAAGGGTGTAGAGATTGCCCTCTGCACAAAAAGTCTGGAAGCATAGCAACTAAAGAAAGCCTTCCTCTTCGATATACCAGCGACCCTTTCAATGAATTAGATCCTAGGGACAAAGAGGAGGAGGCCACCGCCGATCCTGCAGAGGCTATGGAGTTTATATCTGTAGACAAGCACGACTCGAGTAGACTATTGAAAATTGGGTCCCAACTAAAAGCCGAATTGAAGGAACAACTCATCGATTTTCTCCGCCACAACTTGGATGTATTCGCTTGGTCACACGCTGACATGACTGGAATCTCCCCCGACATAGCCTGCCACGTATTAAACATTGATCCTACCAAGGCGCCTGTAAAACAAAAAAAGAGAAGTATGGGGGCAGAGCGATCAGCAGCCCTCGATGAAGAAGTAAAGAATCTACTCGCCAATGACTTCATACGGGAAGCTATCTACCCGGAATGGATCGCCAACCCGGTGCTGGTAAAAAAGGACAATGGGAAGTGGCGAACCTGCATTGACTTTTCCAACCTAAACGACGCCTGCCCAAAGGATTGCTTCCCACTTCCCAGAATCGACCAACTTGTAGACAGCACAGCCGGGCATGAACTCCTATCTTTTATGGATGCATACTCAGGATATAACCAAATTCCTATGCATGCTCCCGACCAAGACCACACTAGTTTCATCACCGACCGAGGTTTATACTGCTATAAGGTAATGCCTTTCGGACTTAAAAATGCAGGAGCCACCTACCAGCACCTCGTCAACAAGATGTTTGCAGGGCTAATAGGACAAACTATGGAAGTATATGTGGATGACAGCCAAAGATCACGTAAGCCACCTAGGCAAGATGTTTCAAGTACTTCGGCAATATGGAATGAAGTTGAATCCACTAAAATGCTCCTTCAGAGTGTCATCAGGAAAGTTCTTAGGATTCATCGTTCATGCCAGAGGGATAGAAGCAAACCCTGAACAAGTCCGAGCGCTAAGGGATATCAAGATACCTTCCACCCGAAAGGAAATGCAAAGCCTAAATGGAAAAGTAGCCGCCCTAAGCCGATCCATCTCCAAGGCAACGGACAAGTGCGTCCCCTTTTTCGAAGCTCTAAAGAAAGACAAAGGAAAGTTCGAATGGACTGACGAATGCTTAACCGCTTTCCTTAACCTAATCGAACACCTCCAGAAACCACCGGTACTCTCGACTCCAAGTGAAGGCGAAGAATTATACCTATACCTTGCTGTGTCATCTCACGCCCTAAGCGCTGCCTTGGTAAGGGAAGACAACCGCACGCAGTGGCCAGTTTACTTCGTCAGCAAAAGGTTTACTGGGGCAGAAGTCAGATATCCTAAACTTGAGAAGCTAGCATACTGTTTACTAATCACATCACGAAAGCTACGTCACTACTTCCAGTCCCATTCCATCAAAGTTCTGACTGATCAACCACTGAGGCAGGTACTCCATCGTCCCGACACTTCTGGGCGACTACTTAAATGGTGCGTTGAACTAAGTCAGTATGATATCACCTATCACCCTCGCACCGCCATCAAGGGACAAGCCATGGCTGATTTCATTGCAGAATTCACTACCAACGAAGGTAAGGAGAAATTGGAAATAGCAGAAGATATCAAGTGGAATCTCTTTGTGGATGGTGCATCAAATGAACAAGGCTCGGGGGCAGGTGTGGTAATAACCACTCCCAGGGGAAACAAACTGCACTATGCTATAAGATTGGAGTTCGCCGCCACCAATAACGACGCAGAATATGAAGCAGTGATAGCCGGACTAGAAATTGCCATAGAAATCGGAGCCAATTCTTTGTGTCTTCATAGCGATTCTCAACTTATTGTTAATCAAATACTAGGAGAATTCCAAGCTCGAGAGGAACGACTCATAGCATATCTAAAGAAGACCAAGTTGCTTCTCAGCCGATTGGACCACTACTTAGTCAAACACATCCCTCGGGAAGAGAACCAAGAGGCCGACGAATTGGCAAAGCAAGCAAGTATGAGAGACATCGCCATCTTCGGGGCAGTAACCATCTCAAAGCAAACGGTCCCAAGTTTTGAGCAAGTGAATCTGATAGCTGCAACCGAAGAAGCAACTTGGATGACTCCCATCCGAGACTACCTACAAAGTGGCACTCTACCCAACGGGCGTAACGAAGTCAAGAAAATCTTGAGGAAAGCATCCCGCTACACAATACAAGAAGACATCCTCTATCGGCGCGGATTCTCTAACCCGTTATTAAGGTGTGTCGCTGGGAGAGAAGCCAAGGAAATCTTATCCAACATCCATCAGGGGAGCTGCGGAGATCACACCGGAGGGCAAACATTAGCAAAAAAGATACTCCGATACGGATATTTCTGGCCCACCTTAAGCAAGGACGCCTTAGATTTCGTCAAGAAGTGTGATAGATGCCAAAAATTTGCTAAGATTCCACGGCTACCAACAACTGAGATTACTCAAATGACCAGCCCTTGGCCCTTCGCAATATGGGGAATTGACTTAATCGGCGAGCTACCGATGGGCCGAGGCGGGGCCAAATATGCTATAGTGGCAGTTGATTATTTCACCAAATGGGTGGAAGCGGAACCTCTGAATAAAGTATCTTCAGCAAAAGTTATTAACTTCTTAATCAAAAATGTTCTATGCAGGTACGGAGTCCCACTCAAAATCATATCAGACAATGGACTTCAGTTTGACAG
Source organism: Allium fistulosum (assembly GCA_030737815.1). NCBI lineage: Eukaryota > Viridiplantae > Streptophyta > Magnoliopsida > Asparagales > Amaryllidaceae > Allium > Allium fistulosum. Next base: position 893,975,756 of record CM060907.1, on the reverse strand, counting down.
CGAGGAATTCGCCAACTGGTGCCAAGAACACAGAATTCATAAAAGCTTCTCATCCGTAGCATATCCCCAGGCAAACGGACAAGTCGAAGCAGTCAACAAAATTCTGAAAACTCTGATAAAAAAGAAGCTCAAAAAGTCAAAGGGCGCTTGGGTGGATGAACTCCCTACGGCACTGTGGGCCTACCGCACATCTTTTAGAATATCAACGGGGCACACTCCTTTCTCTTTGGCATACGGATCGGAGGCTATGCTCCCAGTTGAAACCATTGTGCCTTCCCACCGTAGGATCCACTATAACCCGGAAGAGAATGAAGAGCTCCTCCACATGTCTTTGGATCTAGTTGAGGAGAGAAGAAATGATGCAGTCCTTAAAACAGCAGCCCACAAGCAGAAAGTGGTAGCGCAATACAACTCCAAAGTCAAGCATCGTACCTTACAAGAAGGGGATATTGTCCTCAAACGAATCTTCCCTCGCCCCGGAGCACTAGACCCAATCTGGGATGGACCATATGTAAATCATAAAGATCTCCACAACGGAGCCTATATTTTGTCAACAGTGGACGGAGAGGTGTTCCAGAGGGCATGGAACATCCAACACCTCCGTCGATACTTTTCTTAACTTGTATTGCCCATATGAAGTGAATTAACAAAGAGAATCAGTGGACGTAGGCCTTTTTCATGCCGAACCACTTTAAAAAACTTTGTCTCTTTTTTAAACTTGTTCCTTTATATCTTGGCTACTTGTTAACTTTATCCTTTTCCGTTGAACAAAATCCTGTGCGTATAGCATTTCCACTCGAAGCACTCCACGGCGCAACTTCGCCTGGGCAAAACCTAACAGGTACTATGTGAATCTATGCCCTCGCCAATGAGACACTTTTGCTCCAGCATCCCTCTGTTGTGGGTTAACTCATTGCTCGCGACGACCCTTAAAGCCAACTGTAATGAGCCGATTATAAGCCACCGAGAAGGCCGACTATAGCCGAGGCAGCTCATTACGGCGTTAGGCTCGCCGGCAACTGTGAACCGACTATAAGCCCCAACATAAGGTGTGGCCAGCCAGGGGCAGTTCCCAGTTGACGATCGGCACCCACGCTAGCCGGCCACAGTAAATCGAATAATACCCACGATTACGGGCCATAATGGCCCGGGTAGTTACTGTGCGCGATCTCGGCTCTGATGTGTCTTAGGTGCGGCTGTGGTAAAAAAGAATTAACTCCCCGCGGAGGCGTAAGATGGGTAACAAATGTCTCCAAGACCCACAGCTAGGGAAAGTGACTACAAAACCCGTTTGCCACGAACTTAAGCACATCGAAGGCCTTCCGTGATTGGAAGTTTTACTATTTCACATATTTCAATTTTACTTAAAAAGCTTCCCTCCTATCCTCTATAACAATCCATAAAGTACAGGATACAGAGTAGGAGATACTCGCCAATGGATGCAGAGATTCACAATCGGATGGCAGGGCATTCAACTGCTTTCCATGCTCGTTCATACAAGATATTCGAAACTGCCATCTACAAACAGAACATGAAAGGCGGTATTTTCTTCCTTTATGTGCAAATGCATGACTATAATTTGTTCACACCACACGCTAATATTACAAGTCATGAAATTATGTTTTAAAACCAGAACCTGACATCAAACACAATTCAATTACAAGAATATGCATAGCTATATTTCTCATACGACATGTCAAAATAGCAACAAACATTCGGAAGACGACAAAATCAGCTTAAGTTAAAGAATTACACATCAAGAATAGAGCTATTTATTACAAGTAGAAAAATAATTACAACTTAAAAGTTACTCTACTGTTTTAAGACTAACGTATACGGCCATGTCAAGTCTACAAAAAGAATTTTCCAGGTCTGATCAAGGGGCCAGCTGCATTGGAGTTTTATCCTTGTCCTGTTGACCACCTGTCCAGTCAGAGAAAGGATTCATTAGTGATAAGCAACCAAAGCTAATGGAGAGACTAAAAAGGAAGACTTACCAGCACCTGCTTCTTGACTATCCTGGTCGTCATCCTCAACTTGCACACCTGCCTCCTCAGCAGCAAGCAACCGCATACCCTCCTTCACCGCCATCTTCTCCTCCTTGGCAAACTGGGCAGTGACCACATCCATGCTGAAAGCCACACCACCATCTCTATCCGCATCAGCCTTAGCCTCCTCCAGAGCCCGAAGATAGATCTTGGCCATGACCCTAGGATAATCATCCATCCAGGATAGGTTGCCCTGCTTCCAGGTTCGGAAGTACATGTCCTGGAGCATTTCATCCATCATCCCCTCATTCTCCTCAAACTCCCTCATCCGGGCCTCGGAAGCCGACAACCTTTCAACGGCGGCATCTCTCTCCAATCGGTATCTCGAGCAGTCAGCCTGAAGGGACCTCCGCATCGCCTCCATCTCCTCCTTCAGCCTAACTTGAGCAAGCTCTGCGGCTTCAAGCTTCCCCGACATCTCCTCTACCCGCTCAAGATCCGCCCTCCGAACCTCATCCACTGTCGAGATGGCCATATTTATCTGCTCCTTACAGACAGCCTCCATCTTCCGCAGCTCCACCTTACTAAGCCTCCTCCATAGCCTTCCTCAGCCGCCCGGAGGCAGCCTCATGCTGGGAAATCTGAATAGCTTGATCAGCAAGCTGTTTCGCCTGGTCCGAAACCATCAACCGTAATCGGATGTTGGCACTCCCAATTTCCTCTCCAGCCTTAACCAGCCGGGCATGATGCCCCATCAGCTTCCTAGTCTCCTCCGCCACCCGATCAATATTAGCCTTGGCCTCGTCTCCCATGTTAACTATCCGAGTAGTAAGTAAATCGAGATCTAAAGACTTAGCCTCATCGAGCACCCGTACCATGGGATTGCGGGGAAGAAGTTGCTCGCCAGTAACCTCGTCAAAAGTAACATCATGAACAAGCCAAGTCAGGACGATCAATCTGAATAACGGTCGGGTTTCCAGACAGGTGCGGAGAGAGTGCGAACTCAGTACCCTCCTCTATGATATCATGAACGGGCTGAATTGGGGGCTGGGGACCGAGTGAAGGTTCGGATAAGGGATGACTCCTCTTTCTCTTCTGAATACCCTCTTCAATAACCCCGAAAAGAGGACGGTAGTCGACTACATCCCCGGAACGGTGAGTCGGAGTCTTTGGCTTGGCGGAAGCTTTGGAGAGCTTGTACTGTTCAAGCCTGTGCCGAAGATCTGAGGCCTTGGCCGTTTTACCTTCTCCTGATATGAAGAAAAAGTGTCACAAGCATACATTGATCTATAATTCGAGAAAACACGGCAAATTAAAAGATAATAAGAAAGGAAACACATCTGTGGTTGTACAAACCCTGAGGAGGAGTAAGATACTGCAATAAGTCCTGGATTTCATTCCAGGACGGGAGCGGGTCATAAAATATTCCTAAGTCCCTATCATAAATGGAGCCCGCAGGAATCAAAAGTTCACCTTGAGTCGTCGGAGCCACCTTGGCTGGAATAGTCTGAGGAGGCTCGCTTGAACCAGTTCCAGCCTTGTCAGCTTTCCCAGTTTTCTCTACCAAAGCCGGATCTTCGTCCAGCCCCTCGAAAGCCTGGTGGAACGCATCATCCGTCCACTCCTGAATCTCACCCGCTTGCCCAGGAAGCAAGCCCCGATGCCATCGCCACCTTTATCACCTTCCCGACCATCTCCACCCTCAACTCTTTCCTCCTCTATGTCTTCCTCCTCCTGGGTAAGTGGACAATTGCTGGGGGAGGGACCGTCCGACTTCTTGAGTTTCTTACCTCCGACGGCTGGAGGTTTTGTGAAAGGTTTCCTCTTGCTTCTCTCTACCGTAACACCTCCCTTAGTCTGAGCAGCCACCCTCTCCTCCGCCGTTTCCCTCAGCTTGACTACTGACTGCTGTGGAAGGATTAAGTTATACTCCAGAAGGGTCGCATTTCTGATCAGGAAGGCAGATGATCTATATTTCCCGAGAATAGCTTCTATCTCAGCCGCCGTCTGAACCAGGCGGTCAGTCTCCACAATCGCAAAGCCACTTGTCGCTAGCAAAAATGAGAAAGTATGAGAAGAAGCATCGCAATCGGAATGGAAATTATAAGTAAAAGCATCAACTTACATCCAGAAGTAAGCGCCGAATTGAAACGGAGTCGTCCCTGACAAAGAACCACTCCTTCTTGAACATGCTGAATTTAGAATACAGATCCAAGACCGGCTTGAAGGTCACGGATGACTCCAAGCTAATGTATGGGGACCCCTTCTTATAGCCCCTCAGATTATACAAGTACCGGATCTCCCGGTTGGAAGGAGCACGACCATACTTCCTCTGGAAAATGACGAAGAGGCTCACCAGTATAGCATAGGAGTTGGGTTGAAGCTGGAATGGGGCCACCTTTAGATATGTGAGGAAGCTGGCTACCCAAGCGTTAAGAGGAGGAATGGCACCACACATGCAGTGGTATCTGCTATAGGCGAAGTACCCTTCAGGAGGATCGTACGGCATAACTTCTCTCCCTGGCAACAGCAAGTGCGCCCTATCAATTCCAAAAGATCGGGAAATGACATCAAGCTGCTCCTCCTTGAGGGAGCTAGGAAAGCAATCGGGCGGGGAGTTCAGAAGTTCCTGAGGGCCGTACCCGTCCACTAGTGATCTCGGGATAGGTCCGTGACGTTCTGGATTCGGCTGAGCTGGGGGCACGGCAGAGGAACCTCCTTCGCCCCCGGATTTCTTTTTATCCGATCGAGTTTCTGCTTTGCGAGACATTATCTGCAACATGGAAAAGACAGGTTGTTAAAACAGAGGATATAAACAGGCAAGTTTCTCAAGTCCATCCAATGAAACAAGTCCATTCGGTATCCCCGTGCTATAGCCCATTCGGCATTTCCAACGTCATCCGGTTATACTAAATCATATGACCCCATCCGGCATTCCCAACTCCATCCGGTTATACAGGTATACGACTCCCTTCGGTAAACCATTCGTCCAACATAGAAAGGATCTCACCTGATTCAGTGAAAGTAGGGGATTTGATTCGGCTACCACGTTTGATTCGGCTACCGCGTTTGATCCGGCTACCACGTTTTGATTCGGCGAAAGTAAGAATTTGATCCGGCAAGGACAAGTGTTTAGTTCGGCAGGTAGGAAATAGCAAAGGCGTACGGTCCCTACTTATAGACAAAAGGACACGACCGGACCATCTGGTTCGGTATCCAAGGACCAAATGAAAATGTCAAACAAAGCACGCCATATTCAGAATATGCCCCACTTTAGGGGGCAAATGTTGGGCGTGTTCTCACCCAGGAGACCTCGAGACCAAGAAGCTTGATACAACCATCCAGGCTTGCCTAAACTCATTCGACATTCTCGTTCTCCAGGGCCCATTCGACAGGAACTCATTCGGTATCCATGCCTCATAGAAACCCATTCGGCTAGCTCCTACCGGACCAACCTCTCCTAGCTCCTACCGGACCAACCTCTCCTAGCTCCTACCGGACCAACCTCTCCAAGCTCCTACTGGACCAAGCTCCTACCGGACCAACCTCTCCTAGCTCCTACCGGACCAAGCTCCTACCAGACCAAGTTCCTTCCACCGAACCAAGTACCACCGGACCAGCTCCACCAGGCCAGATTGCGTCAGCCCAGGCCCACCAGCTGGTATATACCTCCAAGACCCCTACCCCCAGCCTCACTCTATAAATAGAGGGGCAGGGGTACAACAATGGGGGACAAGTTTGAGAGCTCAAGCACGGAAGAAACTTTCAAACAACTTTCTTTTACTTGTATCAAAGCTTTGTACTTGTAATCAGAATAAGAGAAGAGAAATAACATATAAAGTGGTCGTAGGCACATTCTAGCTGAACCACTATAAATTTGCGTGTCTTTTTACAGTTTAGCCCCTGTTTTTCATATATTTGCATAAGATCTACTAAATCATACAACTTTGAGGTGTTTGTCCATTTTTTGTGCAAACACAATGGAAATGGAAATCGATTTGAAAATCTATGAATAGATCTTTGTGAAACTGGGTGAACTTTGTGAGATGAATCTTTTTGTGTAAAAGATTAAAATGGTGATTTTTTTAAACCATTTAAAGAGGAAATTTGGATAATAAGTTGTGACTTAATTGAAATTCCATTATCCATATGTTTTTAAATATTGCGCTCATTATTCGGTTTAGCCGGGAGAGGCCTTTGCGTCATATAACCCATTCCGAATAATGATACGTCGTAAATGGATAGCATTTGAAGACCGGTGGTGAAGACCAGATATTTTCAAAAATGAAAGGATAACCCATCGATTGTCTCTGCACCGAGTCACACCGGCATAGAGATTCCCTAAGTGATGGGAAGTCCGATCGGGATTGTGAATACCCGAATTGCAAGGGCTTCTTTGGAAGTGCCTTCGGTTCTGTTCGAACCCGGAATAGACTTGTATGGCCGTATGTCTGACAATACACTTTGAGATATAAAGATGATTTCTTTCAAATACATTTCTGTTTGGTGGCGGAGAATTTATTCTCTTAGCTTAACACCCTTCTCTGAGACGTAAGAGCTCAGAGGTTATGTAGTTGAAGGTTATCAGTGATATACTCCCAATTTGGTAGTGTGGCATGCTAAGTGTTGCTGATAATTTGTTGATCAAAGCATGGCTTTGTGAAGAAGCGTAGCTTTGTGGACGAGACCTCATCGGACCTCACACCCTGGAAATGGTCGAAACAGGAAAGATGCGGCAAGGTTTCAGGGGTAGCTCCCCTAGGGTATGTCCATTCCTTCTGGAAAAAGGTGATATCATGGTATGGAGCTGTAACGACCCTGAATTTTTGACACTTGAAATCAGGATATTTAATTGATTTTTAAATATCTGGAAGTTGGTTTAATTTGAAATTCAAATATCAGAATGAATTTGGCGATTAAATTTTTGAATTTAATTTGTTGAAGTTGAGTAAAAATTTGAATCTTCAGTTTTAAGCTGATAAAAAATATTTTCAAGGCTTGGAAAATTTATATTGATAATTCTGAAGGTACTGGAACTTTCAGAATTGAATTTGGAAGTGGTTTGTTCAGTTTTTAAATTTAGTTGTTTAAATTGAATTTAAAAAATAGCGTTCCGGGGCACAGTCTTGGAATTTGACGAAACCAGTTCCATTGGATCCATAATATTGTATTATTATCGAATTTCAATTTTTCGTGATGTTTGGGGTGATTGTTTGGCCGTACGATAAGTAAACGCACTGAAATTAAATCGAAATTTTAATATTATAACTGGTCCAAAAAGCTATCTTCTCCATACGATCGAGTTTGGACTCGAAACCTTTTCCATTGTGTTCGGAATAGGCGTATAACATTACGAACGCTTAGCGGCACGTCTCGATAGGAGGTCGAGATTTTGAACTACAGTTTAGAGATGGTTTAAATTTAAATATTACTATATATATATTGTTCATCTGGTCAAATAACTACACAAAGATACTTTTTCTTTCACCTCAGAATCACTATTCATCCCTCTTTACACGCAAGGCAAAGTATGTGTCCTTCCCGGTGACACATCTCCTCACTCAGTACCTTGCAGCCAAACTAAACGGTTTAAAGAAAAATATCTCTTAAAACAATCTTCGTTCGAAATCAAAAGTTAATGGCCGCGTATCCCTCCTCTTCTATTATCGAATTAAAAATAAAATTCATGAAAAGAAAAAAAAAGCAATCAAGTTAAATTTTATCGCGAGTTTGAAAGGGAGAGAGAGTCGCCTGCGAGCTCGAATCTTCGGCGAAGCTAGGGTTTGTGCCGCAATGGGTCTCGAGTTATCAGGTGGGGGCGCATCGTCGCGCGCGCGTATGGCAAGTCGCGACTCGCGATAAAGGCAGGTGGAGGCGATGGTCTCGAACAGCACTTGGGGTTGTCGAACTAGGGCTGGTGAACTCGGCGCTGCGCGAGTGGATGTTGGCAAGTAGAAGTTCGACGTCGAGATTGGTCGCGTGATGGAGAAAGTTGGGTTCGTGGTTTCGCCATTTGTTCAAGGCTTTGTCTGAGCAATTTGGACAGTAAGTGTTTGATTTTTATTTTCCTTGATTTATCTTGGTTTTCGTATTCAGATTGAAAGATATATATAAGAACTTTGGAAAATTATAGGAAGTTTACTGTGAAAAATGTTTATGCTAACAGGAAAATAAATATACATTTTAAAACTTACTTGTTTATTTGAAAATTAATTATCAAGGTGATTATACTGTTAAATTAAAATCAGTAGTTAACTAAATGGTAATAATTATACATAGTTTGAACAGTAAATATTTATGGGATTAAATTTTTAATAATTAGTTAATTAAATTAAGATGAGAAATTAATTGTTCGATTTATTCGAATATTAACAAAATGAATCCAATGTTTATTTAAGGTCTTAAATCGAGAAAACAAACTGGAATGGAAATGGATTGCAAAATAAAAGCAAAGGTGAGATCTTTTCACTCAACAAAGGGTTTTGTTTAATTTTAAATAGTTATATTTAAAATTATTGAATGTGTTGATTGATTGCTGTTTGGTTGTGATATTAGATATACTAGGATATATCTATGTATATAGCAATATATATATATATATATATATTGGCATATGTATATATTGGCATTGTGATTTCCCGCAATATATAGCGGATGAGACCCTGTTGATAGCGGATGATATTTTATAAAATCCGATATACCGCGATTTTCCACCTCGAAGTGGAATTGGTATTGTGCTAACATCTGTGGATGCAGGGAAATAGGTTTGAGGGATCCAACTGGATTCCTCAAATTGTATGAATTTATTTCACATGTTGTGTGATTGATTATTTATAATCTGTGAATGATTATATTTGTGATTGGATGTGTTGAAGGCTATAATTTAGCCGAATGTATTTTTGGTATCGTTGGATACCAGAAATAAATGAAAATGGATTTTGAATAATATTATTCGAAAGTTGGAGAATTTATTTGAAAATGGAATTTTGAATAATTTGGAGAGATAAAGGAATTTACTTAAAAAGGTGATAAATTGTTTTGAAATCAATTTGATAAAATTATTTGGTATTGGAAAATAAATCTTTGGGAAATCGATATGAAAATTTATTTGATGTTGAATGAGAAAATCGATTTGTGTTGAAATGAATTTTGAAATCGATTTGTAAAATGATTTGGTGTTGAAATAAACTTAGAAATCAATTTGTAATTGATTTGGTGTAAAAAAAAAGAAATCAGAAATCAATTTGGAATTTTATTTGGTGTTGAAAGTGAATATTTGGAAAACGATTTGAAAATCGTGTAAAAGTGAATATTTGGGAATGTAAATTCAGAATGGAATTTATGAAGGAAAGGGAAATTTGTTTTAAAAATAAACATTGATTTATTTTTAAAGTGTGGAAATAAATTTACAGATTTGGAATGTAAATTTGAAATAAATCAAAAAGGATTTATTTAATTGGTTTAAATGGACCATTTTGAGATGAAGTGTGAAATATGATTTGAAATTGGTTTTCAAATGTTGAAGTGTGGAAAAATGTGATTTGAAATTTGTTTTCAAAGTGATGAAGTGTGGAAATGAATTTACAGATTTGGGATGTAAATTTGAAATAAATCGATAAGGATTTATTTAATTGGGTTAAATGAAAGTGATTTGAAATTGTTTTCAAATGGTTGAAGTGTTAAACCGTATCTCGCGAAGAGATTTGAAATTTAATAATTTGGGAAAAATTATTTAAATTGGTTGATTGTTGTGAATGTTGTTGATAGTTAAATAACCGACGATCAATATTTGCCTTTGAAATGGCACTTGATTTGTTTTTAAAACAAACGCTCACTATTCGGGTTAGCCGGGAAAAGAACTTTGTGTCATATAATCCAATCCGAATTAGTGATACGACGATATAGATCGTATTGAAGACCGATGGTGAAGACCGGATATTTACGAAAATGAAAGGACAGCTTGTCGAATGTCTCTGCACCGAGTTGCTCCGGTATAGAGATTTATATCACTCTTTTTGTGATGGGAAGTCTGGACATGATTAGTGAATATCCGGATTGCAAGGGCTTCTTTGGTAGTGCCTTCGGTTCCGTTCGATCCGGAAAAGGACTTGTATGGATGTGTGTCTGACGTTACACTTTGAGATGTAAAGCTGGTTTCTATCAAATACATTTCTGTTGGTAGCGGAGAATTCATTCTCTTAGCTTAACACCCTTCTCTGAGACGTACGAGCTCAGAGGTTATGTAGTTGATGGTTACTAGTGATACATTCCCAATTTGGTAATGTGGCACACAAAGTGCTGTTGATCAAAGCGTTGCTTTGTTAAAAACGTGGCTTTGTGAAAAAGCGTGGCTTTGTGAAAAAGCGTGGCTTTGTGAAAAAGCGTGGCTTTGTGAAAAAGCGTGGCTTTGTGAAAAAGCGTGGCTTTGTGGACGAGACTTCGTCGAGCTTCACAACCCGGTAATGGTCGAAACAGGAATGTTGCGGCAAAGGTTTGTAGGGGTAGCGCCCCTAGGGTACGCCATTTCCTTTTGTGTAACGACCCGTATTTTACGGATCGAAACATTGTAAAACAGTTGACATTTGGTCGCATTGTTGGTAAGTCGTCTAGAGTCTTAAGTCCTAGGTCGTATGAAGGTTTGGAGCAACTTAAGGAAAGTTGGCGACTTAAGAGATTTGGCGAGTTAACGACCTAAGGGGTAGGTCGGCGACGACCAAAGGAAGCTGGGGTCGTAGACGACTTGGGAGTAGGTCGTATGATAAGTTAGGTCGTATAGGAGATAGGTCGGGTAGTGGTTTAGGTCGTGGAATAGGTTAGGTCGAGTGAGCGACCTAGGAGATTGCAGCGACCTAAGAAAGCTACTGAGTAGCGACCTATAGGAGATAGCGACCTAAGGAATGAAGCAGCAGGAAGTTTGCGACCTAGTGGTAAGCGACCTAGTGGTTAGCGAGTTAGAGTAGTTAGGTCGTAGACGACCTAAGGAGTTAAGTCGTAAGTTTCTGTGTTGAGTTAGGTCGTAGACGACATAAGTTAGTTAGGTCGCATATGTATTATGTCGCAGGTGTGTTAGGTCGTAAGTCGCGTAGTTGTTAAGTCGTAGGTCGAAAGTGTTAACTCGGCATGTGTTAAGTCGCGCATGAGTTAGGTCGCGCCTGCGTTAGGTCGGAGACCCTGTTAAGTCACACATATAAGTTAAGTCGTAAGTCGTAGACAGGTGGGTCTGGTAGGTCATGTGTGCGATTGGGCTTAGGTCGTTAGATCGTAGGATGTGGAGTTTCGATAGGTCGTAGGTCGCATGATCTCTTTAGGTCGTGGACGACCTAAAAGTGGACGACCTAGGGATATTTCAGCCTATAAATATGGGAGTTTTTCTTCATTTTTGGGATCCGGATTTCGAAGCGACGAAGTGCTACCATTTTGAGAGCTCGACTTCTACACTTCTTCACTTCTTTTCTCCACTTTAATCTTGTGCTTCCATACATCCAAATCGAAGATCAAATGAAGATTCAAGAGCTTAGATTGAAGATCTTCATCCATCGAAGAGAGATCTCATCGTTTGAAACGGATTGGTGATAGATCGAGTTAGATCCTTCGCTGTCCAGATCTGAAGTGTGTTGCTTTTAAGGTGTTTAGGTGATTTGGTGAGTGGTGATTATCTCTCACACGGATCCAAAGGAGTATATCGGATCGTTGGCTTGATTTGGTGTTAAAGTAGAGATTTCCATGCATTTTCCTAATCATATGTGTAGATCCATATAGATCCATTGTCCATGATGATTTGATATCCATTTTACTACATGTTAACTTATGCAAGTTCATTCATCAAGATTATAGAGACATTGCTCATGTTTTCATGCTTGTTAGACTTTTGACTCTTTAATTACGAAATTGCCATTGTTGTTATAGTTGTCTATTTAGATCATATTTGAATGCTTGTTTACTTGGATTAATGTTTGACTTGATTAATTGCTATGAATTAGATGATTGATGATTTGATTTAGACCGAAGATGATTCAAAAGCTAAGAGGAAGGCTCTTGGATTGGGAAAGCTGCTTGTGGCATATGTAGTGGATGTGGAAGCTCATATGGATAGATTGAATGATGATGTTGAAATGAGGCTTTGCAAGGATGTGATGAAGCGAAGCATGATATGAGCTAGTCTTGGATTAATCCAGACGGGATCAATCCAAGCATGTTGATAACTCGGTGATATGGTTCGAGTTTGAGGATAATGATTTGCTCGAGAGGCGCTTGAGCTAGTATGGAAATATTCGTCGAGGAGGATGACTAGAAGGCTGAGATCTCATCGTTGTTGAAGGTTCTAGCATGCTCAGAGAAAGAGTACGTTGGGCAGATTCGATAGTCCCTGAAGGCTACTGATTGGTAGTCAAGTACTCTGGGCAGGTTCGATAGTCCTAGGCACGGGTCACGATGACGTGCGGAGTTATGTCTAGAACCGGGGTTTCCATTAGCCCTTGACGGACGGATGAAAGAATGAGCTAGTCATTCAATTAACGATGATATTGAAGCAATGATAACTGTGATAGCCAGAGTCATGGATGTTTGGTTGTATCGTCATTCGGTCTCAAAAGCAGTGTTTTCTGGGTGCTTATCTGATCTTGGTTTAGGCCTTAGGGGTTTGTGCTTGGAAAACATCGCCCTTGACTCGAGTGATAATTGCTTTACTTTAAATTGTATGCTCTGCTATGTTTGCTTCTGCTTAGTGTGTGTCTGGGGGCTATCACTGTAGAAAGAGGTGGAGTGGGAGGGTTGTATTCCTATTCCTTTTCCTTTATGCTCTTTTGGTATGTTGTTAGTTAATTTACCGCTCACTAAGACTGTTGTCTAACTCAAGGCTTTATGTTTTAACTCTTATTGCCTTGGGCTGTTCGTCCATTTTGGGACGGCCAGACTAGGTACCAGGTGACAGGTGCTGTTCTTGCTTCCCACGATGCTGATATCGAAGACGAGCTGGAGGCTTGCATACTATCTTCTTACTATATGTACTGGATGTTCCGCTGCTTTGTATATTCTTTGAGTGTTATGTAGTGAGGCTTGATGTATTGACTATTCAGATGTTTGTATTCAACTATTATGAAGTTTTATTGATGAGATTCTATTCTGTGAAGCTTCACTATATATATATTCTATTGTATTTTGTCCTTGCGCTGTGAGTAATATGATAGATTCTGTTGTTTAAATTTACCCTGGCAATCGTCCATGGTCGCCTGGCACACTTTATAGCGCACTATCTCTAGGTTCGGTGCAGGGGTCATGGGCGGTCGTCACATTTGGTATCAGAGCCAGGTTAATCGATTTTACCCAACGTATGAGAGACGTAATTGTATTTTGATGGATGATTACTATATATAATATAGTAGCTTAGTAGAGTTTGAGTCCTTTATGCAGTTGTTTCTCTAGGTGTGCTAATCATTCCTTTTTATAGATATTGAGGATGAGTCGAAGAGGGAGACCAGCTGCTGGGGAAGGCCGTGCTACTGAAGGGGCTGCTGATTATGCTGCTATATTCGAAGCAATGATGACTTCGATCATGAGAAGCATGCCAGCTCTAGGGCCATCGGTGGATGTTGGAGTTCAAGTTCAAACTCCAAGACCGATGGATTTTGCTAAGCTGTGTAAGGACTATACTGCTCTTGGAGGAAAGGTTTTCTTGGGAACAGAATCAACCATTGAAGTCCAGAGGTGGATAGATGCTTGTAGAAGGATCTTTGGTGATTTGGGAATCGATGATGCAACTAAAAGGAAACTTGCATCAAGACAGCTTCAAGGGAGAGCTTCTGATTGGTGGAACTCTATCACCATTAATACTCCGGAGGAAGAGATCACTTGGGTGCAATTCCAAGCCAGATTTGAAGCTAAGTTCATTTCTACAGCTCGGAAGTCTGTTCTGTTCAAGAAGTTCGTGGAGCTCAAGCAAGGAGGAAGACCAGTTCTTGAGTATGTTTCTGAGTTTGAAGCCTTGTCCAAGTATGCCCAGTCGTATATTGAATCTTCGTATAAGAAGAATGAGAAGTTTGTGACAGGCTTGGACAGTTATCTTGGGAGTCAGTTGGTGGATCAATTGGACGATTCATTTGAGAAGCTTGTGGAGAAGGCTCTCAGGCATGAGAGTCTGTTTCCCAAAGAAGGATCTGTTGTTGCTATGACCAGGGGAGAGTCTAAACCACAGTAGGGTGGAACAAGAAGAGGAAGCAGCAGCAAAAGGGTAGGGATGGCCAGAAGAAGCCTAAGGGCGAAGTGACCTGCTACAATTGTCAGCAGAAGGGCCATTTCTCCAGGGATTGCAAGAATCCGAAGGTGCCGGTGAAGTGTCACAACTGTGACAAGCTGGGGCATGTTAAGAGGAATTGTCCAGAACCGAGGAAGGACAAGCAGATTGTGCAAGCTTATGCTTTGGGAGCTGTTCCATCATCTTCGAAAGCTCCTACCGCTGAAGAGAAAGGAAAGAGCGTGGTAGTCCAAGGTACTCTTTTCCTATGTGGTGTTCCAGTCAGAGTGTTGTTTGATACTGGGGCGTCGCATTCATTTGTTTGTAATGAACTTGTAGGCCGGTTAGGTTTGGAACCAGATATTGTTAATAGGCCATTGGTTGTGACTAATCCAGTTGGGGGTTCGTCTTGTTTGTGTATGTTATGCCGTGGTCTAATTGTGTCGAGTCATGGTTGCTCTTTTGTTTGTGATTGTTTTGTTCTGAACTTTGCGGGGTTCGGAATTATTTTGGGTATGGACTGGCTTAGGAAGTATGCGGCAAAGGTTGATTGTGAAAGGTTGGAGGTGACAGTAGAGAATGTGGAGGGGCGAAAGATTGTGATACGATGTAAGCATGAAGAAGGCGTCTTCATGAGCTTCATGTATTCGCTGGTTGTTCCATGGGATGGACTGTCACTTGTGCCAATCGCTAATGGATTTGAGGATGTCTTTGACGAGGTCAAAGGGTTACCGCCGCATAGAGAGATCGAGTTTCGTATAGATCTAGTTGAAGGAGCCAGACCTGTTGTGATGCCTCTTAGGCGGATGGCGCCTAGGGAACAGCGGGAGTTGAGGGTGCAGGTTGATGACCTTTTACAGAAAGGATTCATTCGGCGTAGTGTGTCCGAATGGGGTGCACCAGTTGTGTTTGCAACCAAGGCAGATGGGTCATTGAGATTGTGTGTGGATTATCGTGAGCTGAATAAAGTGACTAAGAAGAACAAGTATCCATTGCCGAGGATAGATGACTTGTTTGATCAGCTTCACGAAGCTAAGGTGTTTTCTCAGATGGATTTGGCAACGGGATTTCACCAGTTGAAAGTGGCTAAGGATAGTGTGCCGAAGACTGCTTTTCGAACACCATCCGGTTTCTTTGAGTGGCTGGTAATGCCGTTTGGATTAACTAATGCGCCAGCATATTTTGTGGATCTTATGAATAGAGTGTTCAGAGATCAGTTGAGAAAGTTCGTACTTGTGTTCGTGGATGATATTTTGATTTATTCCAGAACTGAAGAAGAGCACAAGACGCACTTGTGTATTGTTTTGGAAATCTTACGAAAACATCAGCTGAAGGCTAAGTTTTCGAAGTGTCACTTCTGGAAGAGTGAAGTGAGGTTCTTAGGCCATGTTATCTCTGGAAATGGAATAGCGGTTGATCCCGCTAAGGTCGCAGCAATCCAGGATTGGTTTAGACCTAAGAATGCATCTGATGTAAGAAGTTTTCTTGGATTAGCAGGATATTATCGACGGTTTATCAAAGACTTCTCTAAGGTGGCTGCACCGTTAACAGGATTGACGAAGAAGAACCTAGTGTTCGGATGGGATGATAAGTGTGAGCAAGCTTTCAGAATCCTGAAAGAGCGATTGACAAGTGCTCCTGTTTTGACTATTCCGAGTGGGAATGATGAGATGGTGGTTTACACCGACGCATGTGGTACTGGACTTGGAGCAGTGCTAATGCAGGAGGATAAAGTTGTAGCGTATGCAAGTCGACAACTGAAGCCGCATGAAAGGAATTACCCGACTCATGATTTGGAGTTGGCAGCGATTGTTTTTGCTCTGAAGATGTGGAGACATTATCTATTGGGAGTTCGATTCGAGTTGTTTACAGATCATAAGTCGTTGAAGTATCTTTTCTCCCAAAAGGATTTGAATCTTCGGCAGCAGCGATGGCTAGAGTTTTTGGCATCATATGATTTTGGTATAGCTTATACTCCGGGAAAAGGTAACGCAGTGGCAGATGCGTTAAGTCGAAGACATGTAGGATTGGGAGCCATGTTTTCAGAATGGAAGAATCTCGAGTATCTAGCTGGATTTGACTTCAGGCCCAGATGTGAATTGGAACCTGAGATGTTGGCAAACTTATCGATAAGACCGACTCTTGTGGAAAGAATTGGTGAGAGTCAAAAGCAAGATGATAAGCTTGTCAAGATTATCCATGATTTGGAATCTGGATTGGAACCAGAAAAGGATAAAGGATTCGAGGTCGATCGAGAAGGTTGGCTTCGGAATCAAGGACGACTAGTTGTTCCCGATATGGATGAATTGAGAAGTGAAGTTCTGAAGGAAGGTCATCACTCAAAGCTGACAATTCATCCAGGTGGAAATAAGATGTATCGGGATATGAAGAGAACCTATTACTGGGAAGGCATGAAGAAGGATGTTGGAAATTTTATTTCCAAATGCATGAACTGCTAGTTGGTTAAAGCTAAACAGAAGAAGCCAAGTGGATTGCTTCAGCCATTAGAAGTTCCTACATGGAAGTGGGAGCAAATATCGATGGATTTTATTGATGGGCTACCTAAAACAAGGACGGGAAATGAAGGGATTTGGGTCATCGTAGATCGTTTGACTAAGAGTGCAAGATTCATTCCTGTTTGATCGACTAAGACTGCATCAAAGTTGGCAGAGTTGTATGTTAAGTGGATAGTTCGATTCCATGGTATTCCGAGGAGTATAGTGAGCGATCGAGATCCATTGTTCACTAGTGGATTTTGGAAGAGCTTCCAGGAAGTTTTGGGAACCGAGTTGTGTTTGAGTACAGCTTATCACCCTCAAACAGATGGTCAGACCGAGAGAGTCAACCGAGTTTTGGAAGATCTCCTCAGAGCTTGTGTTTTAGATTTCGGAGGATCATGGGAAGATCACCTTAATTTGGTGGAGTTTTCGTATAACAACAGTTACTAGTCAAGTATTGGTATGGCACCGTATGAGGCATTGTATGGAAGACCGTGTAACTCTCCGACATGTTGGTTAGAGACCGGAGAAAAACTGATGCTTGGGCCAAAGATGATTCGACAGACTTCAGATTGTATAGAGATCATTCGTCAGCGAATGAAGGCAGCCTAAGACCGTCAGAAAAGTTATGCCGATAAGCATCGAAAGGATTTGGAATTCGACGTAGGTGATATGGTTTTTGTTAAGATTTCTCCACTGAAGAATGTTATTCGATTCGGAAAGAAAGGAAAATTGACTCCGAGATTTGTTGGACCATTCCCGATTATCGAGCGAATTGGAAAGCTCGCCTACAGATTGGAGTTACCAGAGAAGATGTCGGGTGTGCACAATGTTTTTCATGTATCATATCTACGGAAGTTTGTGCACGACTTGAATACAGTGGTTTCTGCTGATAGCTGTGAAGATTTCGAAGTTGATCCAGTCGATAGAAGACCTCGTAAGCCACTTCGTGTTGTGGAAACCGACACAAAACAACTTAGGAGGAAGATAGTTAAGTTGCTCAAGATACCATGGAGTGACGATGATAACGACTGTACATGGGAGGTGGAAGAGAGGATGAAAGCAGCTCATCACGAACTCTTCGAGGTATGGCCCTAAGGTGTCGTGTCATCTAACGACATTGTAACTTGTTCTAAGTTTTAGAATTCTACATGCTAAGCTAGAATTGGATGCGCGGTTTGCTGATTGCTATGGATGGTAGGCATGCAGAATAGTCTTTGATTGCTCTTGTTTGTTTGGAATTTCGGGGGAGAAATTCCTAAGGTGGAGTGAATGTAACGACCCGTATTTTACGGATCGAAACATCGTAAAACAGTTGACATTTGGTCGCATTGTGGGTAAGTCGTCTAGAGTCTTAAGTCCTAGGTCGTATGAAGGTTTGGAGCGACTTAAGGAAAGTTGGCGACTTAAGAGATTTGGCGAGTTAACGACCTAAGGGGTAGGTCGGCGACGACCTAAGGAAGCTGGGGTAGCAGTGAGCGACCTAAAGGGGTTAAGTCGTAGATGACTTGGGAGTAGGTCGTACGATAAGTTAGGTCATATAGGAGATAGGTCGGGTAGTGGTTTAGGTCGTGGAATAGGTTAGGTCGAGTGAGCGACCTAGGAGATTGCAGCGACCTAAGAAAGCTAGTGAGTAGCGACCTACAGGAGATAGCGACCTAAGGAATGAAGCGGCAGGAAGTTTGCGACCTAGTGGTTAGCGAGTTAGAGTAGTTAGGTCGTAGACGACCTAAGGAGTTAAGTCGTAAGTTTCTGTGTTGAGTTAGGTCGTAGACGACATAAGTTAGTTAGGTCGCATATGTATTATGTCGCAGGTGTGTTAGGTCGTAAGTCGCGTAGTTGTTAAGTTGTAGGTCGAAAGTGTTAACTCGGCATGTGTTAAGTCGCGCATGAGTTAGGTCGCGCCTGCGTTAGGTCGGAGACCCTGTTAAGTCGCGCATATAAGTTAAGTCGTAAGTCGTAGACAGGTGGGTCTAGTAGGTCGTGAGTGCGCATGGGCTTAGGTCGTTAGATCGTAGGATGTGGAGTTTCGATAGGTCGTAGGTCGCAGGATCTCTTTAGGTCGTGGACGACCTAAAAGTGGACGACCTAGGGATTTTTCAGCCTATAAATATGGGAGTTTTTCTTCATTTTTGGGATCCGGATTTCGAAGCGACGAAGTGCTGCCATTTTGAGAGCTCGACTTCTACACTTCTTCACTTCTTTTCTCCACTTTAATCTTGTGCTTCCATCCATCCAAATCGAAGATCAAATTGAAGATTCAAGAGCTTAGATTGAAGATCTTCATCCATCAAAGAGAGATCTCATCGTTTGAAACGGATTGGTGATAGATCGAGTTAGATCCTTCGCTGTCTAGATCTGAAGTGTGTTGCTTTTAAGGTGTTTAGGTGATTTGGTGAGTGGTGATTATCTCTCACACGGATCCAAAGGAGTATATCGGATCGTTGGCTTGATTTGGTGTTAAAGTAGAGATTTCCATGCATTTTCCTAATCATATGTGTAGATCCATATAGATCCATTGTCCATGATGATTTGATATCCATTTTACTACATGTTAACTTATGCAAGTTCATTAATTAAGATTATAGAGACATTGCTCATGTTTTCATGCTTGTTAGACTTTTGACTCTTTAATTACGAAATTGCCATTGTTGTTATAGTTGTCTATTTAGATCATATTTGAATGCTTGTTTACTTGGATTACTGTTTGACTTGATTGATTGCTATGAATTAGATGATTGATGATTTGATTTAGACCGAAGATGATTCAAAAGCTAAGAGGAAGGCTCTTGGATTGGGAAAGCTGCTTGTGGCATATGTAGTGGATGTGGAAGCTCATATGGATAGATTAGATGATGATGTTGAAATGAGGCTTTGCAAGGATGTGATGAAGCGAAACATGATATGAGCTAGTCTTGGATTAATCCAGACGGGATCAATCCAAGCATGTTGATAACTCGGTGATATGGTTCGAGTTTGAGGATAATGATTTGCTCGAGAGGCGCTTGAGCTTGTATGGAAATAGTCGTCGAGGAGGATGACTAGAAGGCTGAGATCTCATCGTTGTTGAAGGTTCTAGCATGCTCAGAGCAAGAGTACGTTGGGCAGATTCGATAGTCCCTGAAGGCTACTGATTGGTAGTCAAGTACTCTGGGTAGATTCGATAGTCCTAGGCACGGGTCACGATGACGTGCGGAGTTATGTCTAGAACCGGGGTTTCCATTAGCCCTTGATGGATGGATGAAAGAATGAGCCGGTCATTCAATTAACGATGATATCGAAGCAATGATAACAGTGATAGCCAGAGTCATGGAGGTTTGGTTGTATCGTCATTCGGTCTCAAGAGTAATGTTTTCTGGGTGCTTATCTGATCTTGGTTTAGGCCTTGGGGGTTTGTGCTTGGAAAACATCGCCCTTGACTCGAGTGATAATTGCTTTACTTTAAATTGTATGCTCTGTTATGTTTGCTTCTGCTTAGTGTGTGTCTGGGGGCTATCACTGTAGAAAGAGGTGGAGTGGGAGGGTTGTATTCCTATTCCTTTTCCTTTATGCTCTTTTGGTATGTTGTTAGTTAATTTACCGCTCACTAAGACTGTTGTCTGACTCAAGGCTTTATGTTTTAACTCTTATTGCCTTGGGCTGTTCGTCCATTTTGGGACGGGCAGACTAGGTAGCAGGTGACAGGTGCTGTTCTTGCTTCCCACGATGCTGATATCGAAGACGAGCTGGAGGCTTGCATACTATCTTCTTACTATATGTACTGGATGTTCCGCTGCTTTGTATATTCTCTGAGTGTTATGTAGTGAGGCTTGATGTATTGACTATTCAGATGTTTGTATTCAACTATTATGAAGTTTTAGTGATGAGATTCTATTCTGTGAAGCTTCACTATATATATATTCTATTGTATTTTGTCCTTGTGCTGTGAGTAATACGATAGATTCTGTTGTTTAAATTTACCTTGGAAATCGTCCATGGTCGCCTGGCACACTTTACAGCGCACTATCTCTAGGTTCGGTGCAAGGGTCATGGGCGGTCGTCATATTCTGGTTAAAAGGTGATATCATGGTATGGAGCCCAGATATTTTACCTATGTTGATGCCGCAGATTTATTATACTTTATGGTTGTTGCTTTGTGGTTGTTGCTTTGTGATTGAGGATCCTCGGATAAAGGTCGGTAACGACCGGGGAATGGCATAGCTCGTGTGTTAGCTACCTAGTTACAGCTTGGTTAAAGCGTGAAGTAGCGTCGGCCTTGTGTTTGTAGAGATCCGGTTAGGTTCTCGGGGCGTCTGTCCAGAGGCGTTTCCATTTCGGTGTAAGGATGTTCCTTTGCCTGACCATTTGTTGGAAATCCAAAGAAACAATACGAACCCTGTACGGTTTAATTGTATAACCTGCTATGGAATGTGGCGGTAACCTGCTATTGAACGTAGTAGCTATAAGAGGCATACAACAATGGTTGTATGTTGGCTAAGATTGATATTATACTTTCGGAATGTTTTCCACACTAGACATTAATAATAATATCAACTAATTTTGCGTAGTAAGCATTTTTGACTATCATAAGGAGAAATCTCCTCCAATTCTGCGTTTGCATTGTGTGTGTGGCGGGAGGCCTTATGGTAGTTTCATTTTCCAAAAGCATTGCGAATATTTTTATTTTCTTTGTGAAAATAACTATTTTACGATCTCACACCAGTCACCATGACTGACTCGGAGTTTATTGTTCCCTTTCTAAACTCTGGGTGCCCATAATTTTCCACACGGGCAGCCTAGAGTTATGTTATCAGGATATTCTGGATATTTTGGAGCTTTGGAGATGAGCTGGACGGCGAGGCATACTATCATACTTATTTATTTATTCCGCTGTGTATTCTGTATGAGGACAAGTTTGTATAACTGTCCATTGTTGTATTGAGTTGTATATTGACTCTGATTGATGTATGTATAAACTGATATAGTCTTTTGTTTAAAGATGATTGATTCATCTATTGTATATTATTCCGCTGCAAATGTGAGATTCTGATATTGTTTCTGTTTCTGTTTCTATTTTTCTGTTCTTTCTTTTCTTCTGTCTTCTTCTACCTCTTCTTTTTAACCCTAATGGTTCGGTATTCCGACATTCGATTGCGCGGAATTTGATACAGTGGACGTATTAATGTCGACTTTCGAGCATCGAAAAGTCGTATCGTTACAAGTGGTATCAGAGCAGCCGGTTAAGCGACAACCCTGGCTCTGTTGGGTGTTACTCATTAGAGATAGAGTCAGTAGTACTCTAGAATGAGTGTGAGTGTAATAATAGATAAGAGTGCGTATTTGTTAGTGAATACAAAATTTGTTTTGTATTGTGTTGACTTATCGGTTGATTGTTTATAGATTCTGGTCGGTGTAGTCTGGCCAACTGAAATCGATAGGGGTTTCTAAACTCTTAAACAAGATAAACTGACACAGTATTGTTTTAAATAGGGTAAATGAAATAATTTTGCCCAAAACTATTTTTGTATAGAAAAGAAATGATTTTCTATGAATTATTATAGTATATGGATGCTTGGTTATTAGGAAAGTGATAATATTGAAATATTATCATTATTTTATGGAATTGAATAAAAAAATATGGTATAACTAAGGATTTGAAGATAAATTCATTAACAAATGAAATTTATAAATATGAATTGAAGATCAGGAAATAAAAAAATTCATATACGAATGGGATTTGTAAATAAATTGTAAATGTGATTTATAATTTGGAATAGAATTCCAGAAGAATATTTGAGAAAATAAATTCATTAATCTAATGAAATGGTAATGTGAATTTATAAATGAGTTCTCTAAATTAAAATAAAGTGCCATAGTAATTGTTTTAAAGACTCTGGGATTTCTTTAAATTGTTTTGGAATGTAAATAAGTTGATAACTTATAAAAATATTTGAAATTTGATTGAACTAAGATTCAAATTGAAAAGGAATGAAATTGTGAATGAACAAATGAGTTCACATTCGTAAATAAATAAATTAGAATTGGAAAATAGAATGAGATTGGATTTGAATCAAGTTGAATAAGATTCCAAACTTGAAAGAAATGAAATAAAATGAATTGAATTCAAGTAAACGAACTTGGTAATTTATTAATTCATGAAGTAATGAATTGGAAGTTGAGTTAGTTAAATTAAAATTGAATTGTGAGCTAAATTTAAAATGCTTCGAATTTGTATATAAATTCAAGTAAATAGTAGAAATCAATTGAAATTTTCCTTGTTATTAATAAAATAAATTCAGGATGAATTGAATATGGAAATTGAAATTTAAAATGAATATACTAATTGAATTAAATTAGTAGATGAAATAGATTTGATGAATGAAAAATCAAATCAAAGAATTAAATTGGAAATTGTTTACGAAAATTACTTGTTTGTTATTGAAAATGACGTGTGATTTAGATGAAAGCAATTTAATTTGTATTGGAACCATATGAATTGCTAATGGAATTTTTTGAATGCATTTGCTTATGAAAACTATGTGTTTACTGTTGAGAATAAATGAAATGTTAATAGATTTCCTATATATGGCACTTACATATTTAAATTGAGTAAGTACAGGTTTTTGGAAGCAGTTTGGCTGCATTTTGATTTCGCGAAATGCTTAAAAATAAACCGCTCTGCTTAAAAATGCTAAAAAGGTACGCCTACGCAATAAAAATAGGAAATATGAACTATTTTTCTACTTTTCCGACCGAGTGGGTCGATGTATATATATTTATCTCTTTTGTCAAATTGCAAAAGCTTCTCCGTACAAAGGAGACTCCGCCAAAATTTTCCGAAAATTTTGGGAGTTAGAAATTTTTTTGAAAATTTGGAAAATTTTGTTAACGGAAAAAAATTGATTTTCAAATTGTAATGGAAATGTAGGAATTGAACGAGAAAATGAAAACCATTGTTTTGGTTGAAGTTGAAAGTTTTGGAAAAAGTGAACATCGAGTTTTCCCTAAAATGAATTTTTGGTTTTTGAAGATAAAATTAATTCAGATTGAATTGAAATTGTAGATTGAATTCAAATGGAATTGAAAATGCAAAGTTGAATGGAAATGAATATACAACTTTGTTAGTGAAGTGAAAATAAATATATAAGTATGTAAATATTTATATTGAACTTAAGAAATGAAAGATGAAATTCTTAAGTAAAATGGGGATTGGAAATCCAATAAGTAATTGGACATTATTGTCAACTAAAATATACAGGGGTTATAAAGGAAAAGAAAATTGGGATTTTGATTTCGAAGATGAATTTGAATTTCTCAACATAAGGTATGTATTTAAATTTCAGTATGAAATTTGATGAGTTTCTAATTTTTCCACTTGGCATTTTGTTTTCTCTTGGAATTTGGGAGTCCGTAGGGACGTTTTGTAGTCATACCGAGTTAGCCGCGCAAAGGAGACGCTGGCGAAATTTTTCGGAAATTTAGAAAGTTAGAAAATTTTTGAGAAAATTTTGAATTCAAAATTTGAATTTGAATTTAAATTTGAATTGTTAAGAAAACCATATTATTTGGAACTTACGGTTGATTGTGGAAAGTTAGTTAAAGTGATAACGAATCTTTAATAAAAAGATTTGGGTTGATAAGTGATAAAACTGCTGGGTTTTGGGAAAATGATAAAAAAGGAATGGATCATTCTTCTTGACTTGTAATTTCGGGACGAAATTCTTTTAAGGGGGGAAGATTGTAACGACCCTGAATTTTTGAAACTTGAAATCAGGATATTTAATTGATTTTTAAATATCTGGAAGTTGGTTTAATTTGAAATTCAAATATCAGAATGAATTTGGCGATTAAATTTTTGAATTTAATTTGTTGAAGTTGAGTAAAAATTTGAATCTTCAGTTTTAAGCTGATAAAAAATATTTTCAAGGCTTGGAAAATTTATATTGATAATTCTGAAGGTACTGGAACTTTCAGAATTGAATTTGGAAGTGGTTTGCTCAGTTTTGAAATTTAGTTGTTTAAATTGAATTTAAAAAATAGCGTTCCGGGGCAGAGTCTCGGAATTTGACGAAACTAGTTCCATTGGATCCGTAATATTGTATTATTATCAGATTTCAATTTTTCATGATGTCTGGGGTGATCGTTTGGCCGTACGATAAGTAAACGCACTGAAATTAAATCGAAAATTTAATATTATAACTGGTCCAAAAAGCTATCTTCTCCATACGATCGAGTTTGGACTCGAAACCTTTTCCATTGTGTTCGGAATAGGCGTATAACATTACGAACGCTTAGCGGCACGTCTTGATAGGAGGTCGAGATTTTGAACTACAGTTTAGAGACGATTTAAATTTAAATATTACTATATATATATTGTTCATCTGGTCAAATAACTACACATCGATACTTTTTCCTTCACCTCAGAATCACTGTTCATACCTCTTTACACGCAAGGCAAAGTACGTGTCCTTACCAGTGACACATCTCCTCACTCAGTACGTTGCAGCCAAACTAAACAGTTTAAAGAAAAAAATCTCTTAAAACAATCTTCGTTCGAAATCAAAAGTTAATGACCGCGTATCCCTCCTCTTCTATTATCGAATTCGAAATCGAATTCGTGAAATGAAAAAAAAAAGCAATCAGGTTAAATTTTATCGCGAGTTCGAAAGGGGAGAGAGAGTCGCCTGCGAGCTCGAATCTTCGGCGAAGCTAGGGTTTGTGCCGCAATGGGTCTCGAGTTGTCAGGTGGGGGCGCATCGTCGCGCGCGCGTATGGCAAGTCGCGACTCGCGATAAAGGCAGGTGGAGGCGATGATCTCGAACAGCACTTGGGGTTGTCGAACTAGTGCTGGTGAACTCGGCGCCGCGCTAGTGGATGTTGGCAAGTAGAAGTTCGACGTCGAGATTGGTCGCGTGATGGAGAAAGTTGGGTTCGTGGTTTCCCGATTTGTTCAAGGCTTTGTCTGAGCAATTTGGACAGTAAGTGTTTGATTTTTATTTTCCTCGATTTAACTTGGTTTTCGTATTCAGATTGAAAGACATATATAAGATCTCTAGAAAATTATAGGAAGTTTACTGTGAAAAATGTTTATGCAAACAGGAAAATAAATATATATTTTTAAACTTACTTGTTTATTTGAAAATTAATTATCAAGGTGATTATACTGTTAAATTAAAATCGGTAGTTAACTAAATGGTAATAATTATACATAGTTTGAACAGTAAATATTTATGGGATTAAATTTTTAATAATTAGTTAATTAAATTAAGATGAGTAATTAATTGTTCGATTTATTCGAATATTAACAAAATGAATCCAATGTTTATTTAAGGTCTTAAATCGAGAAAACAAACTGGAATGGAAATGGATTGCAAAATAAAAGCAAAGGTGAGATCTTCTCACTCAACAAAGGGTTTTTTTAATTTTAAATGGTTATATTTAAAATTATTGAATGTGTTGATTGATTGCTGTTTGGTTGTGATATTAGATATAGTATGATATATCTATGTATATAGCAATATATATATATATATTGGCATATGTATATATTGGCGTTGTGATTTCCCGTAATATATAGCAGATGAGACCCTATTGCGCCGCATAATAGCGGATGATATTTTATAAAATCCCATATACCGCGATATTCCACCTCGAAGTGGAATTGGTATTGTGCTAACATCTGTGGATGCAGGGAAACAGGTTGGAGGGATCCAACTGGATTCCTCAAATTGTATGAATTTATTTCACATGTTGTGCGATTGATTATTTATAATCTGTGAATTATTATATTTGTGATTGGATGTGTTGAAGGCTATAATTTAGACGAATGTATTTTTGGTATCGTTGGATACCATAAATAAATGAAAATGGATTTTGAATAATATTATTCGAAAGTTGGAGAATTTATTTGAAAATGGAATTTTGAATAATTTGGAGAGATAATGGAATTTATTTAAAAAGGTCATAAATTGGTTTGAAATCAATTTGATAAAATGATTTGGTATTGGAAAATAAATCTTTGGGAAATCGATATGAAAATTTATTTGATGTCGAATGAGAAAATCGATTTGTGTTGAAATGAATTTTGAAATCGATTTGTAAAATGATTTGGTGTTGAAATAAACTTAGAAATCAATTTGTAATTGATTTAGTGTAAAAAAAAGAAATCAGAAATCAATTTGGAATTTGATTTGGTGTTGAAAGTGAATATTTGGGAAACGATTTGAAAATCGTGTAAAAGTGAATATTTGGGAATGTAAATTCAGAATGGAATTTATAAAGGAAAGGGAAATTTGTTTTAAAAATAAACATTGATTTATTTTTAAAGTGTGGAAATAAATTTACAGATTTGGAATGTAAATTTGAAATAAATCAAAAAGGATTTATTTAATTGGTTTAAATGGACCATTTTGAGATGAAGTGTGAAATATGATTTGAAATTGGTTTTCAAATGTTGAAGTGTGGAAAAATGTGATTTGAAATTTGTTTTCAAAGTGATGAAGTGTGGAAATGAATTACAGATTTGGGATGTAAATTTGAAATAAATCGATAAGGATTTATTTAATAGGGTTAAATGAAAGTGATTTGAAATTTTTTTCAAATGGTTGAAGTGTTAAACCGTATCTCACGAAGAGATTTGAAATTTAATAATTTGGGAAAAATTATTTAAATTGCTTTATTGTTGTGAATGTTGTTGATAGTTAAATAACCGACGATCAATATTTGCCTTTGAAATGGCACTTGATTTGTTTTTAAAACAAACGCTCACTATTTGGATTAGCCGGGAAAAGACCTTTGTGTCATATAACCCATTCCGAATTAGTGATACGACGATATAGATCGTATTGAAGACCGGTGGTGAAGACCAGATATTTTCGAAAATGAAAGGACAACCTGTCGAATGTCTCTGCACCGAGTTGCTCCGGTATAGAGATTTATATCACTCTTTTTGTGATGGGAAGTCCGGATGTGATTAGTGAATATCCGGATTGCAAGGGCTTCTTTGGAAGTGCCTTCGGTTCCGTTCGATCCCGGAACGGACTTGTATGGATGTGTGTCTGATGTTACACTTTGAGATGTAAAGCTGGTTTCTATCAAATACATTTCGGTTGGTGGCGGAGAATTTATTCTCTTAGCTTAACACCCTTCTTTGAGACATATGAGCTCAGAGCTTATGTAGTTGATGGTTACTAGTGATACATTCCCAATTTGGTAATGTGGCACACGATGTGCTGTTGATCAAAGCGTTGCTTTATGAAAAAGCATGGCTTTGTGAAAAAGCGTGGCTTTGTGAAAAAGCATGGCTTTGTGAAAAAGCGTGGCTTTGTGGACGAGACTTCGTCGAGCCTCACAACCTGGTAATGGTCGAAACAGGAATGTTGCGGCAAAGGTTTGTAGGGGTAGCGCCTCTAGGGTATGCCATTTCCTTCTGGTTAAAAGGTGATATCATGGTATGGAGCCCAGATATTTTACCTATGTTGATGCCGCAGATTTATTATACTTTGTGGTTGTTGCTTTGTGATTGAGGATCCTCGGATAAAGGTCGGTAACGACCGGGGAATGGCATAGCTCGTGTGTTAGCTACCTAGTTACAGCTTGGTTAAAGCGTGAGGTAGCGTCGGCCTTGTGTTTGCAGAGATCCGGTTAGGTTCTCGAGGCGTCTTTCCAGAGGCGTTTCCATTTCGGTGTAAGGAAGTTCCTTTGCCTGACCATTTGTTGGAAATCCAAAGAAACAATACGAACCATGTACGGTTTTAATTGTATAACCTGCTATGGAATGTGACGGTAACCTGCTATTGAACGTAGTAGCTATAGTAGGCATGCAACAATGGTTGTATGCTGGCTAAGATTGATATTATACTTTCGGAATGTTTTCCACACAAGACATTAATGATAATATCAACTGATTTTGCGTAGTAAGCATTTTTGACTATCATAAGGAGAAATCTCCTCCAATTCTGCGTTTGCATTGTGTGTGTGGCGGGAGGCCTTATGGTAGTTTCATTTTCCAAAAGCATTGCGAATCCTTTTATTTTCTTTGTGAAAATAACTGTTTTACGATCTCACACCAGTCACCATGACTGACTCGGAGTTTATTATTCCCTTTCTAAACTCTGGGTGCCCATAATTTTCCACACGGGCAACCTAGAGTTATGTTATCAGGATATTCTGGATATTCTGGAGCTTTGGAGATGAGCTGGATGGCGAGGCGTACTATCGTACTTATTTATTTATTCCGCTGTGTATTCTATATGAGGACAAGTTTGTATAACTATCCATTGTTGTATTGAGTTGTATATTGACTCTGATTGATGTATGTATAAACTGATAAAGTCTTTTGTTTAAAGATTATTGATTCATCTATTTTATATTATTCCGCTGCGAATGTGTGATTCTGATATTGTTTCTGTTTCTATTTTTCTATTCTTTCTTTTCTTTTGTGTTCTTCTACCTCTTCTTTTAACCCTAATGGTTCGGTTTTCCGGCATTCAATTGCACGGCATTTGATACAGTGGACGTACTAATGTCGACTTTCGAGCGTCGAAAAGTCGTATCGTTACAGGAGGCCAGATATTTTACCTTTGTGGTTGCTCCAATCTCATTTACTGTGTGATTGTTGCTTTGTGATCGAGGCGCCTCGGATAAAGGTCGCAAACGACCGGGGGTGGCATATCTTAGGTTTACTTCCCGGGAAGGGAGTAACCGGCCTTGTGTTGGCAGAGAGCTAGGTAGTTCTCGGGGTGTCCCTCCAGAGGCATTCCCATGTGGCATAGGAAGTTCCTTAGCCTGACCATTTGTTGGAAAATCTAAAGAAACAATACGAGCCTTTTACGGTTTTAGTTGTAGAACATGCCATTTAAAACGGTAGCTATAGTAGGCATAGTATAATGGTACCTATGCTGGCTAAGATTAATATTATATGTTTGAGATGTTTCCTACACTATGCACTAGTAATAATATCAAAAGAGTTTTTTTGCGTAGTGAGTATGTTTGACTATCATAAGAAGAAATCTCCTCCAATTCTGCGTTTGCATTGTGTGTGTGGCGGGAGGCCTTATGGTAGTTTCATTTTCCAAAAAGCATTATGGATTTCAATGTTTAAAATTCTTTTGTTGTTTGTTTTAAAGATAAACTGTTTTTGTTACTCACACCAGTCCCATGACTGACCTTGAGTTTATTATTCCTTTCCTAAACTCTGGGTGCCCACAATTTTCCACACGGGCAGTCTAGAGTTGGGTTTTTCAGATGGTCAGGTTTAATAAATGATTTGGAGCTAGTTCAGTTTTTGGAGAACACGACCGACCTTGCTTCTCTTTGTGAAACGTGATGGTGGTTTGAGCTTGATGTTGAAGTTGTTGGACTCAATCTCTTTTAAAGATTATTTGGAGTTATCACTTCTATTGATTCCGCTGTAGCATTATTATTTGTCTCTGATATTGTTGTATCATATTGATATCATTGTTGTATATCATATTCTGGATATTGTATCATTTGTGATGTATATGATATCATTTATTTCTTTCTTCCGCTGTGTTGTTATACTTAACGTGTTATAAGCTCCGGCGAGCCAGATTCGGCGTTTGAATCTACGACATTCGAGTACAAGTGAAGTACGGGTGCCGATTTTCGAAGGCCAAGTCAGGATCGTTATAATATATCTTCATGAAACCACTTGTATATGAAGTCAAATTCCTACAAAATAATATAGAAGTTTTCAATTAAATTTTCTCAAATTAATATATGCACAAAATTGACCATTTTGCCCCTATATGAAGATGAACATGTGACGATTTGAAAATAATTTGAATTTTGGTTTAAACATGTTAAAATACCGGATATGATCATTTATTTAATTTAAATAGATTAAATATGGTGGTAAAAATATGCAAATTTATGTGCACATCAAACACCCCCACACTTATCTCTTTATTCGTCCTCGAATAAAGAAAAAAAAGAAAAAAAAAGATAAGTCCGTTTTCGTAGGGAGCACGATTGCATTGAGCGTATGCAACAAGCCGTTAAACCTCTTGGTGTCTCTAGTAGGACGAGTGTTGTCTCGTAAGGGTTTTCAGCGGATACTACCCACAAAATCCAAATGCAGGATGAAAATATTTACAAAATGCAAGATTTATTTACAATGATATGGATGCAAGTTTTTTGAAAATATTTACAAATGAAGGATTTAGTTTTAAATCGACACAAATAAGTTAAATATAGGTTTTGGTTAATATCTTGAAAATTTAAGTCATTTACTCGTCAAAATTTCCAACAAAAGTTAAGTTATCATAACAAATAAACGAAAGTTTAACTTGTTGTTTTGGTGGATAACACAGTGTAACTATGAAATGGATCCTTAGTTGATTATCGAAGTTTATCAAAGTGGTATTTTTATTTCTTTTCAATAACAAGTCAAATCAAATAAGTAAAAATAGTGCTAGGATTTCAATTGCTTACTCTCTCATTATTTGCAAGAAAAATTACACACCTACCTCAGGTAAACTGAGGCCAGATATACCATTCATGCACTGCCTTTCGGGCTTATGTGAGGGGAGTATAGAGCATGGCGTGTGCACACACTTTTGTGCATACACCTATCGACCGTATGTCGTTTTTATTAAGTCTGTTCTTTTTTTTTTCTTTTTCCTTTTTTTATATGTGTTCCATACATGCATAACCGTAAGGACTTTTAAATGAGTATGAAAGCACATAATCAAAGATTCTAAGTAATTCATCCATGCATAACTGTGAGGACTTTTAAATGAGAGTGAATACTTTGGAAGTTTTTTTCTGTTTTTTTTTAAAAGAGAGAGAGTTTTGCAAAATCATCTTAGCACCATTTAACTTAGTAGACAAAAAAAATGTTATATCCTTTACTTTAAATCAACCACTTTTTAAAACAAAGATTTTCAATGAGGATATATTTCATAATTATCACATATGAACCTTCCTATATACTAGTTAAACTATCGTTATTTGTAATCAAACTTCATTTTTATTTCTGTTAAAGACAAATAAATTTTCAAAAATTTTAATTTAATTAACCAAAAACATATATTTATCTTATAGTGTTTCTTTAAAAATAAATCAAAATGCTTATAATTTTTTGTTTTCGAGATTTTTTGTTTTTTTTTGGGTTTTGAAAAGAAAATGTAAAATAAATTATGCAAAATCAAAAAGAAGATGAGCCTCCCCCCATACTTGATTTTGACTGTGTCCCCACAGTTAACCCAAGTGGAAGGAGAAAAATAAAACAAAAATAAAAATATGACCTTTATTTAAATGAAAATGAAAAGATGGTTATTTACAAGACATCAAAAAATATGATGTTAAAGAATAAATGAACCGGTCTTCCAAAAACCGATTCATTTATCGCACAAAGTATGCGAGACACAGTTTAAGCGCAGAAAACCAAATCGTAAAAGATTTTGGAATCGAATGTTGATTTGGAGAAACGAATGTTGTTTTATTGAAAACCGTATGAGTTGTTTTATTTTCGATGATTTTCGGGGTTGATAAAACAATTGATTGAAGTTCAAGTTTATTTTCACCAATTTGAAATTCAAGCCTATCATTGAAAACTTCTTCTGAATCATTGATTTCAAAATCAAAATGGTGATTTAAATCTTCCCCTTCAAAATTCGACAACTCGTTTTCGAAAATTCCAAAAAATTCGTGTTCATTAAATTCGTCTTCCTTTATTGAATTATCAACAACTTCACTGCATGTGTCAAGTTCAAAATTCAAAGTTGTTGTGTTCAAATTTTTTTGATCGAAAAAAGGAAGATCGAGTTTTAAATCGAGTTTCACACTCTCAAAATAATTGAAATCCAACTCAATTACTGTGTTTTCAACAACTTCATTAAGATTGTTATTTTCAATTTCAAAAGTTGTTAATTGAAAATCGTCGATTTAGGTAAAAGGTGGATTATTATTTGACTCGTCACACATTGGGATTTGGTTTTGTTGTTCATGTAATTTTTTGTATGTTTCAATCAACAAATCTGTGTGATCATCATAAATTTCATTCATTTGTTCAACAAAGTCCAATTTATAGTTATTAACTTGAGAATTTTTGGTTTGGATTTGTTGAGAACAAAAATTATCAATTGCATCGTAATCGAGATTATTTCCATTGCCAAAATTATCTAAAAAATTGTTTCCACTTTCGTTTTGATTTTGAAATTCATTCCGAAGTTCGAAATTGAATGGGCATGGGTTATACTCCAAATCATTTGAATTTTGAATTGAATTCAAATTTAATCCTTGACTTAAGTTATTACATAAATATGAATTACACAAATCGTTTATACTTTGATTTTGTTGTGTAGAGAGTTCAAGTAAAGATGAAATGCTATTATCAAGAGTTAAGGGTTGACCATTATTTTGAAAATTTTGTGGTTCAAAATTCGAATTGTTTAAACAAAAGTTGTCGTTAAAATATCCATACGAATTTGGAGTGAAATCATATGGATTATATTGGTTTTCACAACTATTGTAAAATTCAAGTGAGTAGGGAAAGGAAACTCAGACATTTTCAAGAATATTTTTTTTATTAAGGAAAATTATTTACAGTAGAATTTATTTTTCAAAATGGAAAATCGATTTTTTGTTTTGTATTTCGGTTTTTCAATTTTTTTTTGTTTTTGAAAAGATTATATATTTTTTTTGGATTTTTGATTTTCTAAGAAAAAACTAAGTAAATTTTTTTTTTGAAACATTTTTTTAAATATGCATGAACTAATGCAACTAAATGAATGCAAGGGTTTAATTACAAATTATTTATCCTAAGTAGTTCCTAACCCAAAATTATATAATCATATTTTGTCTTAAATCAACAAGATAGTTCTCGACCAGGTAACAGACAGGATTTATCGGTGCATCATGAATCACTGTAGCAATGCAGCCGAAGGTTTGAGTACCTTCAAAGGAACAACCACTATAATGTTTACGAATCACCGTAATAATTATAAATGGTTATTACTCTGCCGTAGCCTAGACACCAAGAAAGTAAATTGTTCAAAGAAGACAATTTCTCAATATACAATTAAGTGTTATCGATGTCTAACCGTTATTATTAATCAAATTCTAAGAAGAAATGCAAAGCAGAAAATAAACGTGTATTAACAATGCAACTACGAATGAATTTTTTTTAAAATATATAAATGCAAATGCAAGCAATCAACAATGCAACTAAAATAAAAACAAGAGATAAGAGTGCGAAAAGTTTTTTATAAGCAAGCAATTTATTTTTGGCAGTAGTTCTTCTACTTCTGAAATTCTACTTTGGCAACCTGAAGTAAAAACACGATATATACAATATTTGTTTTTGTATATAGTTTGAACTTAAAACAAATTGAAGCAAAACAAGTTAAAACCAAAACAAAACAATTTTTTTTTAAGAATAAAACACAACAAAACTAAAAGAATGCAAACTTTTTTTTAAATCAAACAAATTAAACTAAACTTGAAAAAAAAGTTGAAATGAACAACAATTAATCCAAAACAAAACTTAAAACAAAACTTTTGAATTGAACTCAATTATTTAAATCGAACACAACCTTTCTTTTTTTTTCTTTTTTTTTCAGAAATTTTGGGCCTGGCCCAAATTATCACTTAACACTAAAAATAAACTTTTAGCCTTTAACACAACACAACACAATTAACAGGCCCAAACCAGAATTCAATATTTACCCAGAAGCATTTAAAAAAATGAACAATCGTACTTCCCCAAAATCAAATTGAAATCCACCGAAATCAAAATGCCAAAGAGAATCCCAAAACCAAAATCTCGTTTCAAACTTTTTCGCAATGGAGAAGAGGGAGATTTGTGGGGGGGTATTTCGGTGATTGGTGGCGATGAAGGTTGTCGTATTGATTGTTGGAATCGCGATGTTGGTGATTTGAGTTGTTCGATGTGGTTTTCGGAGGCTGTCTATGAAGTAGGTTGCTGTCGATTGCGGTTGACGAGATGATAGTGAAGGCAATTGATGTTTGGATTTCGGCAGCTGTTGTATTTGGAGTATGCGTGGGTAATGCAAGCAGTAAGACTTGAACCAGAGATAGGCAGTGTATCAGGCAATTGAGAAGTAGTGATGAGGAGGGGTTTGGTGGATTGACTGCAACTGTTTTGTGAGTTGTTTTTTTTGAACCGTGTTGCTGCTAAGGTAGATAGAAGTGTGTTGGTTTGAATCTGATGTGGTTGTGATAGCTTGCTGGTGGAAGTTTGGATATCTAACAGTTTGATGGAGAACAGACACAGTTGCAAGGTGCACGGTGGGAAATGGTGGTTAGTATTGCCAGAAATATGTATGGTTAGTTGAATTTGTGAAGTATGTATGGCAAGAAATTCAAGGTTGTGTGGCATGCAATATGTATGGCAGGAAATGGTGGTTTAGTGGTGGTAGATGAACAACAACGGTTATGTGATGATCTGTTTTGGCAATTGATGGATAGCGGAAGAGAAGTGGAGGTTGGATGATGGAGGGTATGTGCAGTTTGAATGGAAGTTTTGTGGTCTGATGTTATGAATTGGTAGTGGTGGTGTCGGCAGTTTGTGTAACAACCCGAGCTTTTGTGAAAATTTAATATCGTCATTATACGATTAGAATGCTAGTTAATTACTCGATTGAGTTTTAATCGGTTGAAAATTCTTTTGGTAATTTGATAAAATTTGGTGGGCTTTGAAATGCAATCTGGTCCAGACTTTATCTTTCTTTGTTGCCGTGAAAAATCATTTTTCCACCCATCCCTCTTTTTTTTATTGTGATTAGCAACCTGTTCCCTTTACCCATTATTCATTTTCGTTCATCCCAAAAGTTATGACGAAAGAAAAATGGTGATTAACAAACTAGGGCTTTGGCGATTTTTCGATTCTCTGGCGAATCTGACTCGATCTTCTTCAAGGCTTGCTCGTCTGAATTAGGGCTTTGCCCTTATTCATTTTGCTGGCGAATTGAAGCTTCTGCTTCGTCTTCTTTTGTGGCGACTCTGGAAGTATCTTTGTTACTTGCGTCGATTAATTAGCTGCTAGAAAGCCAAGGTGAGTGAATTTCTTTCACTCACATCTAATTTTTACTGCGTTTCGGCCATTCGAATTTGTTTTGTTGTGATGATTTCAATCCACATGGTTTTGATTTTTGATGGTTCGATTTGGCACTGACTGTTTAAATGTCGGCTTTAACACTTGTGTTGGTATTATTCAAAACTGCTACATATTCGAACCCCTATAACTTGTTACTTTCGGCCACTGGATGCTATTATGAGATTCTTTGACTTTATCGAGTTAGTACAAATTGATGGAATTCCGGTTAGTTGCTTTGAACAGTTCGTCATTGACTTTGATGACCTGAGTTTTGTTTTGACGAATTCACTGTGATTTCGGTTACCTTGCTATTTTGTTTCCTTTCGATTTGATTTGAGATTGCATGGAGTTATATCTGTGGCTTTGGTTTGTTTGGCATTTTTTGTTGACATGTATTTGCTCGACTGTTTTTAGTCTTCCTTGTTGGCTTCGGCGTCGACTTTGACTTGTAGTTGCCTTCGGCTACGCACTTGATTTTGTGATGTTGATCTTGTTCGACTTTTGCCATATCATCCACTGCCTCTAGTAGCACTTTGATATTGTGTAGCTTTTGAATCATCCCTTACCTGTTGCATTTGCATATCACTGTAATTCCATCACTACACTGTTTATCTGCATATAAACTTGAGTTCTGACTTGATTAGATTTCGTGACTCCTTGGTTACTTGGTATAGTTCGAACTTGGTTCTGGTTATCTTTGACATTGGTTTAGATATTGAACTGTACTTCATTTGATATTCGGCTTCGATCATTTTGGACTTGTCTGTATATCATTACTTTGAAACTGTTTCGACTTGATCATTTAACATCACCTGACTTTGACACGCTTTCTGTCATCGCCTTACTTTGATCTTATCTGACTATTGTTTGGTGATGATCATTATTTTAATCTGGTCATTTGAACTGTAGCTTTTGTGTAGTCTAGTATCACCTGTGACTTGAGTTCCTTGCTATGTCTTTTGTGCATTAGTCACTTGAACTTGTTTCTCTGTCTTGTAGCCTCTATACATTCATGTAGTATGGTTTCACATGCATACTGCCTATACATGCTTGGTTCTTGATTTCTGGATTGATGTACATGCGTTCACTTGATCATGGTTTCATTATGGTAGCTTCACTGTAGTATGTTATCTGACATCACCTTGTAGTCTTCACCTATGATATTTTCATATAGTTTGTTGGTCTTCATGCACTTGGTTGCTTCACTACGGGTCTCTGTTCATGTTGCCACTGGATTTTGCTGCAATCTTCACTTCGAGTTATATACTTCCTGCAGTCTATTTGGTCACGGTAGTTGCATTCACTTCACGTTTGCACTGTCATGATGTATTGAGTTTGCTAGCCTGTCTACACATGCTTGAATGCATTTGAGTCTGGTATATTTGCATTTGTATTGGAGTTGCACATTTTTGCTGGCACTTGACTTGTAGTCTTCAGTAAGCATTGCCTTGCCTTTGATCTTGTTGTGGGTGCATGTATTATTTGAGTCTGTTGGCACTGGTCTGTGATGTTCAGGTCATTTTGAATTGAGAGCCTTTATGTTGATTTGGACTTGCAGTTTTTAACTTGTACCATTTGAGACAGTTTGCTTGTGCTTGTCTTTCCTGGTCACTGCATGATTATGGTTTGGTTCCTTTTTGGTAATTTGTACCATTGCCTTCGTGCACTTGGTCATTCGAGCCTTTGTGTTCTGCATTCGAGTTGAATCAGTGTCTTTACCCTGGTAGATTCGACGTACGGTAGTGGCGAGGCAGTGCACGCGTGCGTGTACTGTAGCCACACCGAGATCTAATTTGGTTTGATGACATCTGTTTCTGATTTTTTGAGCTTTTGGATATTTCATAGGCGGTATTGGCGAGGCAGTACACGTTAGCGTATACTGCAGCCAATCAACATTGATGTTTTTAACTTAACATTTCAATTGTTTAAATTGCTTTGGATTGATGATTTGTTGTTTAACACTGTTTAGTGTTATATCTGCCATTATCCGATTCTTTATCGAGGAGTCGGATATACGAGATTTCTGTGACTGTCGTCTATTTGATATTTGATTATTATTGCTTCTATGCACTAATAACTGAGTTTGAATTAGACTGACCCGTGTATTATTTTCTTTTGAATGTAATACTCGGGTCAGACCCGAGTATTTCAGGTTGTAGATTTACTGCTTTGAGTTGCTGTTGAGCTGTGAAGACTTTTCATATCATTTGAAGTGGTCTACGTCTTTTTGTAGTAGTCAGTGTGTCTATTTTAAGTTGATATGTATTCATGTATATTAGTCGATAATGTACTTGTATATATAACTTCTTGGGTCGACAGTTGTAGTTGTATCATATGTATTGTGTCAAATGTATTATAACTGACATCAGTTATATATATATGAGACTTTTGTTATCTATGTTCCGCATCTTTTTGTATCTGTGTTGGTATTATATATATTGTCCTAAACCATTATGAACCATCGTAGCTCGTTTTATACTGGAATTGGGTATGTCGATGGGAGTGAATAAATAAGAGATGAAAAAATTAAAATATATACCACTCCTATCGAGGTAACCAATACTAGTGTAAGGCCAACTACGGATGGCCGCTCCTATCCAGCCTTATTCTTCATAATAACAGACAGTATTTCTTTTAATATTCTTTGTTATTGTGAGTATAGAGGTGGGGCGTTACAGTTAGTATCAGAGCTTGGGGTTTATGGACATAATATAAAACATAACTTAGATGGAACATGTGTTACAACTATTGGTCGATGTTTTATTTGTGATTTGAGTCAAAACTAAAGTTTTGAAATTATGATGAAATTTTTTAAATATCTTTATTTAAAAATAAAAGTGAAACTGTGTTTTGTTGATTTGATTAAATTGTGTTCTGTTCATCAGAGTGCGCAGCGGAAACAGTGAAACTGTCTTCGCTGAGTACAACTGATAATCTTTTTGATTTAAAAATCAAAATATGAAATTGAAATAAATTTCATTTGTTGTTTACATAGCTGTGTTTATTTTGTTTCTTTGAGAATTTCGAATCCGAATTGAGGATTCGAAACGATTGCAGTTATGTGATTCTTGTTGAGATTTTTGCTGATTTTCTTTTATGCTAATCACATGTTGATTAGATTTTTGCTGTTTTGAATTATCTTCATTGAAGATATATTCGAATGATTTCTTTGTTCATTATGTAGTACGTGCAAATTTGAGTTGCGCGTTACTGCATTAATTTTACGTTAAACCGATGCTTGGTTATGAAACGTATTTGGTTGCCGTTACCTTTATAACGGGATTTTTACACTAGTGCTATATTTTGAAGCACGGTGCTTAGTTGAAAATTTTTATGAATAAAAATTCACTGGTGTTACATTGTGGGGTAAATTATTTTGATGAGATTTTGACGTTTAAAAATTACTGTCGCTTTGGCTTCAGTAACCGTCAAATTTTAAAAGTGGATTTTCAAGCGGTTATACCGCAATGCTGATTGTGACCCGTTTTTAACGGTATTTTGAGAAGTACAATTTCCTTATCGAAATTGTTACTAATATTGCTGCTTTAATCACGTGATTGGAAATCGTTTTAAAATGAAATTTTTTTTAACAGTTTGCACTTTCAAAAGAAGAGGAAGGTGAGTGATAATCACTTATGAGATTTATGGCATTAATACCCAAGTAAGAGCAGTCAATTATTTTATATGAAAATCATATTACGATTTCTGTTAATCTTTATTTCTCTGAATAAATATATGATGATCATGAATGACATTTTGGTTGAATTTTTGGTTGCTGTTTTGATTTGCTTTTGGCATTGACTAATTTTGTTTTAAAAATTGTTTAATCAATCATATAACCCGATTACAGAAATGAGTTTGTAACTCAGTTTTTTTAAGAAAATAATTTGATTAATTTACTGAGAAATAGGGTATTAAATAATAATAATGGATTAGGCAGTATGAATAAAGAGGTTTATGCTCATGTCTAGTTCATTTAAAAATTGATATGAACAAAGCAATATTGAAAAAAAATGTGATCAAGCAGAAATGACTTTGAAATGGGTTGTGAAATTTGGCATGAATGTTGGTGTGTTTAGATATGATTTTTAAGGAAATTAAATTCCCTACTTATGAAATGAAGAAAGGATTACAAGAGTATTTTTGGAGTAAAAAAGGAAAATTCCTTAAATGAATAAATATGTATGGTCTCTAAATTACCAAGTAATTTAGGAGAGGTGCCTTGATCTACTCATCATCAGGTGGATGATGGGTATGTGCATGACTTGTTCAAGTCCTGGAGGCCTCTGTGCAAAGGTTAACAGAATTGAGTCCTTTGCAATGCACACTTTGTGTTCAAAGGCAAGAGTTTAGACCATATAAAAATGAAAAATGGAACTGGAAAATAAGCTAGGCAGTGTGAACAAAGGAGGTTCATGCTTATGTCTAGATTGTTTTAAATTGGAGATGAACAATGCAATAAATTATTTATGTGCTGATTTGTTCAGATCTAAAGCTAAAATGTTTTATGGGTTTTTCTCTAAAACGTTACCCTATGTTCACAATAGAATTGAGTATAAGAATTTTTGTAGAATTCTACTGGATTTGTTTAAGAGATCATGACATTCTTGAATATAGGAGATATGCAAGTGATAAAACAAATTTTTAATGAGACAACTGGAAAAATGAAATAAAGCATTATTTTCATGAATGAAGTTATGGTCAGTTGAAATCCATGAGAGAGTTAATTCTCTCTGATTGAGGGAAAAAGAAAGAAAGAAAGAAAGAATGTAAAAGCATTCCAAGAGTTAAAAAATCTTTCTGAAATAAGAGATGAGACTGGTCACTAGATTATAAAACTAATCTAGGAGAGAAGCCTTGATCTATTCATCATAAGGAGTATGATGGGTATGTGCATGACTTGTTTAAGTCCTATAGGCCTTTGTGCAGGGGTTAACAGAATTGAGTCCCTTGCAACGCACACATGGTGTTCAATGGCAAAGAGATATGACCAAATTAAATTGATAAATCGAGATTTAAAGTTGAACTATGGAATTAAAATGAGTTAATTCCATGAGAGTATGTGTACATGTATACTGTATTGAATATTTGTTGATTGAGATTCGATTATCGTTTTTGATAATTGAATATTTGTTGATTTGAGATTCGATTATCCTTTTTGATAATTGAATATTTGTTGATTTGAGATTCGATTATCGTTTTTGATAATTGAATATTTGTTGATTTGAGATTCGATTATCGTTTTTTATAATTGAATATTTGTTGATTTGAGATTCGATTATCGTTTTTGATAATTGAATATTTGTTGATTTGAGATTCGATTATCGTTTTTGATAATTGAATATTTGTTGATTTGAGATTCGATTATCGTTTTTGATAATTGAATATTTGTTGATTTGAGATTCGATTATCGTTTTTGATAATTGAATATTTATTGATTTGAGATTCGATTATCATTTTTGATAATTGAATATTTGTTGATTTGAGATTTGATTATTGTTTTTTTATAATTGAATAATTGTTGATTTGGGATTTCTGATTATCGTTTTGATAATTAAAAATTATCGTTTTGATAATTTGGCAATTGCTAATTTTGCTGATTGTAAGATTTTCTAATCTCTAATTGATTCTAGATTATGTAGATTATATTAAACTGCTGTTTTCTATCTATCTCTGTTGATAGTTATAGTTTGCTAATTATGAAGTTCGTGTTTTCTATTTATCTGTTGGATAACTAGATATTTGCAGTTTTGAGATTTACGAATTTTGTTTTCTAATTATCTTTGTTGATAATTAGATATTGCTGTTTTGTGATTTCTGTATTCTAATTATCTAATTGATAATTGAATATTGCTGATAATTGCATTTATTCAGTTTTGTTGTTTTCTGATTATCTATTAGATGATTAGATTTTGTGAGAATTTGTGAACTTCTTTTATGGAATTAAAAGTTTTCTTCGGTGTTGGTGTTCTCGATCTTTATTTTTCTAGCTTAACCAGTTTATGTTAGAAAAATATTTGTTATTGACAACCTTAATTATGAAAATTGTGGGGACGCAATTTCTATAAGGAGGGGAGTCTGTAACAACCCGAGCTATTGTGAAAATTTAATATCGTCATTATACGATTAGAATGCTAGTTAATTACTCGATTGAGTTTTAATCGGTTGAAAATTCTTTTGGTAATTTGATAAAATTTGGTGGGCTTTGAAATGCAATCTGGTCCAGACTATATCTTTCTTTGTTGCCGTGAAAAATCATTTTTTCACCCATCCCTCTTTTTTTTATTGTGATTAGCAACCCGTTGCCTTTACCCATTATTCATTTTCGTTCATCCCAAAAATTATGATGAAAGAAAAATGGTGATTAACAAACTAGGGCTTCGGCGATTTTTCGATTCTCTGGCGAATCTGACTCGATCTTCTTCAAGGCTTGCTCGTCTGAATTAGGGCTTTGCCCTTGTCCGTTTTGCTGGTGAATTGAAGCTTCTGCTTCATCTTCTTTTGTGGCGACTCTGGAAGTATCTTTGTTACTTGCGTCAATTAATTAGCTGCTAGAAAGCCAAGGTGAGTGAATTTCTTTCACTCACATCTAATTTTTACTGCGTTTCGGCCATTCGAATTTGTTTTGTTGTGATGATTTCTTTGATGTTTTCAATCCACATGGTTTTGATTTTTGATGGTTCGATTTGGCACTGACTGTTTAAATGTCGGCTTCAACACTTGTGTTGGTATTATTCGAAACTGCTACATATTCGAACCCCTGTAACTTGTTACTTTCGGCCACTGGATGCTATTATGAGATTCTTTGACTTTATCGAGTTAGTACAAATTGATGGAATTCCGGTCAGTTGCTTTGAACAGTTCGTCATTGACTTTGATGACCTGAGTTTTGTTTTGACGAATTCACTGTGATTTCGGTTACCTTGCTATTTTGTTTCCTTTCGATTTGATTTGAGATTGCATGGAGTTATATCTGTGGCTTTGGTTTGTTTGGCATTTTTTGTTGACATGTATTTGCTCGACTGTTTTTAGTCTTCCTTGTTGGCTTCGACGTCGACTTTGACTTGTAGTTGCCTTCGGCTACGCACTTGATTTTGTGATGTTGATCTTGTTCGACTTTTGCCATATCATCCACTGCCTCTAGTAGCACTTTGATATTGTGTAGCTTTTGAATCATCCCTTACCTGTTGCATTTGCATATCACTGTAATTCCATCACTACACTGTTTATCTGCATATAAACTTGAGTTCTGACTTGATTAGATTTCGTGACTCCCTGGTTACTTGGTATAGTTCGAACTTGGTTCTGGTTATCTTTGACATTGGTTTAGATATTGAACTGTACTTCATTTGATATTCGGCTTCGATCATTTTGGACTTGTCTGTATATCATTACTTTGAAACCGTTTCGACTTGATCATTTAACATCACCTGACTTTGACACGCTTTCTGTCATCGCCTTACTTTGATCTTATCTGACTATTGTTTGGTGATGATCACTATTTTAATCTGGTCATTTGAACTGTAGCTTTTGTGTAGTTTAGTATCACCTGTGAC
This sequence comes from Allium fistulosum, assembly GCA_030737815.1. Classification (NCBI taxonomy): domain Eukaryota; kingdom Viridiplantae; phylum Streptophyta; class Magnoliopsida; order Asparagales; family Amaryllidaceae; genus Allium; species Allium fistulosum. Next base: position 893,932,425 of record CM060907.1, on the reverse strand, counting down.
TTGAGTTCCTTGCTATGTCTTTTGTAAGCATTGCCTTGCCTTTGATCTTGTTGTCTTCAGTAAGCATTGCCTTGCCTTTGATCTTGTTGTGGGTGCATGTATTATTTGAGTCTGTTGGCACTGGTCTGTGATGTTCAGGTCATTTTGAATTGAGAGCCTTTATGTTGATTTGGACTTGCAGTTTTTAACTTGTACCATTTGAGACAGTTTGCTTGTGCTTGTCTTTCCTGGTCACTGCATGATTATGGTTTGGTTCCTTTTTGGTAATTTGTACCATTGCCTTCATGCACTTGGTCATTCGAGCCTTTGTGTTCTGCATTTGAGTTGAATCAGTGTCTTGACCCTGGTAGATTCGACGTACGGTAGTGGCGAGGCAGTGCATGCGTGCGTGTACTGTAGCCACACCGAGATCTAATTTGGTTTGATGTCATCTGTTTCTGATTTTTTGAGCTTTTGGATATTTCATAGGCGGTATTGGCGAGGCAGTACACGTTAGCGTATACTGCAGCCAATCAACATTGATGTTTTTAACTTAACATTTCAATTGTTTAAATTGCTTTGGATTGATGATTTGTTGTTTAACACTGTTTAGTGTAATATCTGTCGTTATCCGATTCTTTATCGAGGAGTCGGATATACGAGATTTCTGTGACTGTCGTCTATTTGATATTTGATTATTATTGCTTCTATGCACTAATAACTGAGTTTGAATTAGACTTACCCGTGTATTATTTTCTTTTGAATGTAATACTCGGGTCAGACCCGAGTATTTCAGGTTGTAGATTTACTGCTTTGAGTTTCTGTTGAGCTGTGAAGACTTTTCATATCATTTGAAGTGGTCTACGTCATTTTGTAGTAGTCAGTGTGTCTGTTTTAAGTTGATATGTATTCATGTATATTAGTCGATAGTGTACTTGTATATATAACTTCTTGGGTCGACAGTTGTAGTTGTATCATATGTATTGTGTCAAATGTATTGTAACTGACATCAGTTATATATATATGAGACTTTTGTTATCTATGTTCCGCATCTTTTTGTATCTGTGTTGGTATTATATATATTGTCCTAAACCATTATGAACCATCGTAGCTCGTTTTATACTGGAATTGGGTATGTCGATGGGAGTGAATAAATAAGAGATGAAAAATTTAAAATATATACCACTCCTATCAAGGTAACCAATACTAGTGTAAGGCAACTACGGATGGCTGCTCCTATCCAGCCTTATTCTTCATAATAACAGACAGTATTTCTTTTAATACTCTTTGTTATTGTGAGTATAGAGGTGGGGCGTTACAGTTTGATTGGTTGCTTAGGTTGGATTCGTATCAGGTGATGAGGAAGTCGCGGTGTTATCCCGCCTTTTGGCAAGGCCGTGACACCAAGGACTTAACTAGAAACCGGCGACAGATCGTCTCGGAAATCGGTCACACGCAAGGATCGCTATGGATATCGACGAAATTTGTTCAAGTCCGGATCGGGCTACAATTGATAAGGCACGTCAAGCAAAGCCGTTGGAACCAACGATCCAAGTTTCAAGTCAATCCGAGTTCGTATGCTCGAGATATTGTCGACAGAGGATGGAGTAGAACATCCTTAGTTCGAATCCATAGGCGAAGCCTATGTTCGAATCCATCAGACAAGCATTGCCTCGTATCCATGAAAAAGAGGCTGGTTCGAATCGGTCAAAGAAGAATGGCTTCGACTCCATCAGGCGAAACCGATAGCTTCGAATCCATTGAAGCATTCACCGCCTTCGACTCCATCAAGCGAGTCCTCATATGCGTTAAGTTCGAATCCATCCTCGCATACACCGTAGTTCGAATCCATCGAAGGAAGGATCCTTCGAATCCATGCATTCGAATCCCCAGGCCAAGACAACTTCGAATCGGTCTATAGCTACAAGTCTAGATCGATTCGAACGAGCACCAGTTTCATCGATTCGAAGGAAGAGATCCTTCGAATCCATTACCTCGAATCCAAGCCATGGATTCGACCCAGTCAAACCGGAGTACAAAACGGATCGAAGCGAGAGACCCGCGCCACGTCGCAGCGAGCATCGAGTCGACCGAATCGATTCGAACTAAGATCGATTCGAAATATCCCTGTTCTCCAGAAATGCAACATTGAATCGATCATATCTCGAGTTCTACAAGTCCAAATACCATGAAATTTTCACAGAAGCTTAAACATGTGATGAAGAATGTCCACACCAAATTTCAGCTCGATTGGATGATTTCATGATCGATTCGAACGAAGGGTCGAATCGATCCCAAAGTGGGCCCGAATCTCCAGATTTCGGCCATGTGGGCCCCCTGACGTACCAGAACTGGTCTCCCCTCATTTTAGGCGAAATATCAGCCTCCTACACCTATAAATAGAGCCCCTGGTCATTCAGAAAAGGGGTCGGAGAATTCTAAGTACTGAAGAGCGCCCAGATTCTGCCAAATCTACTCCAGAACACCGCCGCTGCTTTAGATTGAGACTTAACTTAGAAATTCAGTTGTATTACATTATAAACTACTGTAACCTTCAAGTATCGAGCAATAAAATCATCAAACTTCATAGTGGACGTAGGCAAAACGCCGAACCACTCTAAATCGCTTGTCTTTGCAATTTACTTCCTGTTATTTGGAGTTTTTGTTAGATAATCCACAGTTTTAATTTTCATTCTTCACTTTTATCTCTTCAAAAACTTCCGAAGAGTGTTGTGCCCATTTTTGGTACAAACACTTTGGTGCTTTCACCGAGAAAAAACCAGCTTTTTTCTCCTGCTCCTTGGATCTACCATCGATACCGGATTGCACAAATCCAAGAGGAAGATCCAGATCTCTAATTCATAATCCTTCCATTCTATTCAGATTTGGATAAAGTCTAGGAAAAGGATTCATCATTCAAAATGGTTAGCACGAGAACCACTTCTACAGCTGCTGGACAAGAAGGTAGGGATGGACAGAATCCTGCTCAACAACAGCCATCCAACCAAGACAACACTGCCCACTTGGATCCGTCTGGGGCGGTCATTAGACAAGAATTTCAGGTGTTGCTTCAAGAGTTGACTCAGAGTCGGCAGCAGTTGGCCGAACAGTTGCGTGCCAATATCGAATTAACAAACCAACTGAACCGCCAGGGCCGTAGGAGGTCCAGAAGGGATGATGTTTCCCGCTCATCCACTGAAAGTTCTGCCTCATCTGACTATCATCATAGATCTACCCGTCCCCGATTGGACGGAAGTCATGCTCAAGCTGCTGGATATCAACCCGCCCTAACTGTCGGACAGTTGAGGGTAGGACCGTCGACCAGCTTTCAGGCCGGGCCCTCAACACAAGGAGGCCCTACTACACAGCATACCGCGGACAATCATGCCGCAGCTGCCACAACAGAAACAAGGGTTGATACCCGAAATCTTTCAGAGCCAAATAATCAGTAATATGGACGTACTTCTGAACCATACGGCCCGGAAGATACTGAGCCAAGGAGGCGAAACTTGGACCGTCGACAACGCCCGGTCCAAACTCGCACTGTGGAACCCGACCACACCTTAGCTCAGCATGCTCAAAATGTAGCAATGCCAAACATCTCGACTATGATACGTCAGATGATCCGCGAAAGCCAAGGCCTTACCAATGATGACTGGGGACTTTCCCGTAGTCATACTCCCTTCACAGACGAGATACTGAATGCTGAACCTCCCCGGCGATTCAGAATGCCAACCCTTCCTATGTACGAAGGAAATTCTGATCCCAATCAACCCATCTTGAAATATGAATGGTCGATGAGCGCCGCAAGGGCCGATGATGCAGTAAAATGTCGAAGTTTCCCCATCTCTCTAGGTGGGATTGCAACGATGTGGTTCACGAGATTGCCACCTAGGTCTATCTCTTCATTTGATCAACTGGCTAAGAAATTTGTTGAACAATTTCGCATGCATGTCGCTAGACCCAAAGATGTCAACACCTTATCCAGTGTTACCCAAGCTCGTGGGGAAACGCTAAGGCGTTACTTAGAGAGATTCCATGCGGCATGTGTGGAGATTAGTAATCCCAACGATAACTCAATTTTAATGGCATTGACAAAGGGGATTGACCCTGATTCTGAATTTGGAAACTGGTTAGCTGGAAAACCGCCCGCATCGTTGGACCGTTTCTACTCCAAAGCCGCACAATTCTTACGGCAGGAGGACGCGAAACAGTCTAGGAAGCAGGACGATGCGGGACCCAGGAGCGAAGGAATACAGAGCAATGTAGCAGTTAAACAGTCCGGTGACAATTCCGGAAAAGTTCAGTTGAACATACAGAACAAGCAAGCTCAGCCAAGAGGTAACAACGGTCAGAATAAGAAAAGATATCCAAATCGAGGTCCACGGCGTGAGGCTCCAATGTTCGATAATTACACACCGTTGAACACATCGTTGGAAAATGTGTACCGACAGACTTGCAATACTATGCAATACAAGAAGCGGGCTCCGAAGCAATCGTCGGAGAGGCAGATTCAAACAGGGAAGTTCTGTAGATTCCATGAAAGTTATGGCCACAACACCAATGAATGTCGACACTTGCAAGACCTCATTGAGAAGTTGATCAGGGAGAGGAAGTTAGACCAGTTTGTGCGGGCACCGCAGTCTGAAGGGGCGGGCCCCTCAAATCAAAATCATGTACAGAATCCAGAAAGACAGGAAGAACCAGGTCGTGTCGGAGGAAGACTGGTAATTAATGTTGTAAGTGATAATCCTCGTCCAGCGAAGCGAAGCTGGGAAGAAATGAAGTCATATAACAACTTAGCTAGACGAACAGACTTTGAGTATGATGATAACCTGGACAATAAACCTTCGACCACATGAAAGAGAGCGATAATTAACGACATCACTTTCCGAGACAACGATACTGATTATGTCGGAAGCCCGACTACTGACCCACTCGTGATATCGGCACAAGTAGGTCCAGCTTGGATGAAGAGGATACTAATTGACTGCGGGAGCTCTGTAAATATCCTTTTTATACATGCTTATAATCAAATGAGGATGAAAGCCAGGGATTTGGAACCTTCCCAAACTCACCTCCATGGATTCAACGGTAGCGCTACCGTACCTATTGGGATGGTGAAGTTACCAGTTAGGTTGGGATCTAAGGAACATAGGAGAGTTCGGACATTACAGTTCGCTGTGTTGAACATAGTCTCGCCATACAACGCTTTCTTAGGACGACCTGCCCTTACTGAATTCAGAGCCGTAATTGCCCCGTGGTGCTTAACCTTAAAGTTCCCTATCGTCAACGGAGTTGGAGTCGTCCAGGGCGACCAGGTTGACTTGAGAACAGTCATACGCCGAAATCGAGTCGCCCGATTATGCAATGCCGAGGACCGACTTAAAACTTTTGAACGCAATGAGATTGTCATTAAAAAAGAATGCCCAGCACTACCACACATGAAACCAACATGGAAGGGGTCACATGAGATTAAGCAGGAGCTCGGGGATGGTATATATGAGTTAACGACCGCTGATGGTCTAGCATCACCATAGGCCTTGGATGGCGAAAGTCTTCGTCGCTATTGCACATAACAGGCTATGTTTATCTATTTAGTTTAAATTCTATTTTAGAATTTGTTTCTGCATTTCGAAATTAGAATTTGTAATAAGGCAACTGACTTTGCCATGTTTTCTTATTTCAGCAATAAAATGCCATCTCTTTGAGCCAGAGCTGTGATTCATTAAATACAATGTACAACATCACGATGCACGAAGAGCTAAATTCCATCACACAATGGGATTTATTCAAGTAGGGAGTGGCTATGAAGCAATCAACCACTCACCAAATGAAACCCGAGCTCGGGGGCAAGCCTTCACATCAGGCCAGAAATGGGTTGATACACGACAACCCTTTACTTAACTCCGTACTCCCAGAGTGCGAGGCGGAGTATAAACATTTTCCTAAAATCCCAGAGTACTCCGAGAGCGCGAGCTGGGTACAAAATTTTTAACTAACTCCGTACTCCCAGAGTGCGAGGCGGAGTATAAACATTTTCCTAAAATCCCAGAGTACTCCGAGAGCGCGAGCTAGGTACAAACTTTTTAACTAACTTCTTACTCCCAGAGTGCGAGGCGGAGTATAAACATTTTCCTAAAATCCCAGAGTACTCCGAGAGCGCGAGCTGGGTATAAAATATCAACTAACTCTAGATTCCGAGAGCGCGAACTGGAGTATAAACATTAACTAACTCCGGATTCCGAGAGCACGAACCGGAGTATAAACATCAACAAACTCCAGCTTCCGAGAGCGCGAACTGGAGTATAAACATTAACTAACTCCGTACTCCCAGTGCGCAAGGCGGAGTATAAACATACGTCAACTCCACACTTATCCCCAATACTGGGGGCAGAACCATAACACATAACGAGTTGAAGACAAAAGGGAATACATTCTCATTTCCAATATCAACAAAAAGAATCTGATTACAAAATGGTTCAAAAAATCGCTACTAGTGGGAGCCGAATCCACATCTATACACGGCTATAGAGAAATCAACAAAGTGCTACCCTACGCAACAAAGATTTAAAGAAAGAGTTCAATCTTTCTTCTTCCTTATCTTCTTCTTTGGGGTAGCCCCACCAGATCCACTGCCTGATTTTTTCCTCAGTCGCTTACTCTTTTCAGGCTTGCCCTCCGGCAGCGATATAATGTCGACGTCTTCCTCAGAGCTGGAGGCGACGGAAATTCTTCTAGGAGGACGAGCTGGAGGCATAGGAGTAGTAGCAGGAGGAGGGACAGGAGCAGTTTCAATAACTACGGTACCGCCCGGTGAAATCACCATTAACGGGGCAGGCCCGGGCGGATTCGTACCAACATTCCCTGCTGCCATCTCGGCAGCAATCTCAGCAATAACGTCGTCCTCACGAGATACTTGGGCCGCATCGGTTGTGCCAATAGCTGGCATAGATGAACTAACGGCCGAAGCAGCCCCACTCACAGCATCAGACGGGTTGACAGAGGGATCGATGGGTTCATTGAGAAGCTCCTCAATCATTTGAGCGCTGAAAGAAAACATATTTGCATCTCCCTCCTCGCCAATCAAAGTAGAAGTCGTGATGGCTTCAGAAAAAACAACCCCTTGTGTTTGATGAGGAACTGATAGAGCAAGGGGCGCAGAAACAATAACTTCAGTCACTGAAATGCGACAAAACGAAGATTGTTAGCCAAGTGTGTTGCTTAAGGTTCTTCACAACTAAACTACGAGAAGCGTTCTAATACCTTCCTTGGTCTGGACCGAAACGTGGGCAGAGTCCTCGGCAGAAGATAATAATGGTTGGTCAGGATTATAGGCAGGAACAGACTGGGGATCTACCGCACCAGTGGTTTCGGGCAATGTTGGAATTACAACTCCAACACTTGTCCCATGATGCGCGATCCCCAAGCCTTCTCCTGTCTCTAGAGATTAAACGCTAAGCTTTTCTTTCGCCATAGAGATCACCACCTCATGAAGGGTCTTCCTCTCATCCTCGGTAAGCGAACGCATCTCTAATTCAAAGTCGTCAAGTGTTCCATCTGGATGCGCTGCTCTTTTCTCATTCACCAGCCGGGTCCAGGCATTGTACAAGATCATAGAGTCATCTCCCAGCCACGCTAAATTTCTGTGTTCCAGCACATTAGCGTTATACGTGACTAAGAGATCATCAAACTCAGCATCTAGCCTAGACCTCTCCTCCAAGATCTTTTCCTGAATTTCTGCTTCCGCAGACTTAGCCTTAGCCGCCGCCGCAGCAAGTTCGGTCCTGAGAAATACTGCTTGATCGCAAGCCTCTTGAGCAGTGGCATTTGCATCGTCCTTCTCCTTCACCATTTCAGTGAATTTGGCCTTGAGCTCATTCAGCTCTTTAACGGCTAAGTCTCGCTCAGCTGCAATGGTGGTGTTGCGGTGGCCCATCTCTTCTACCGTGGCGCAGTGTTCCTGCTGCATCCTCGCCAGTTTGGCCACGACACCTTCATGTTTCTGAAGTGTTTCAAGCTCTGACTTCCGGGACGTCTCCACTTCGGATTGAAGAACCTGAATGATGCGTTTCTGCTTGACAATGTCAGCATCACGTTCAGCAATGATCTTCGCCCTGTCAAAAGCTACTCTAGAAGCCTTCACGGCTGCCTTGTACCACTCCTTATACTGAGCGTAGAAGTCGTGGATATAACTATGAGCAGTGGTCTCAGCTTCCGGAGGGATTCTTTTAAAGTTAGGAGGGAAGATATAGCCATCCATGCAAATTTCCGGGTAGTCATTTTTCATTTGGGCGAGTTTAGCAGCTCCCTCGCTTGTCAACTCAGCCGGAGCTTGTTCAATTATAGCGGCTGCTGTCGGTTCCATTCTTGGCCGCTGAACATCAGGCCGAGAAGATTGAGAAGGCAACTGCTGCTGATGAGATGGCCCTGGGAGGTCTACTGGAGCCCTGGGAGGCGGAGGAGAGCGAGATCGGGGTCGGTACTGGTATCCCCCGTCTCTGTCAGAGTAATCATAGCCAGAACGGCTACGCGAGTAATCTCTGTCTCTATCATAACGTTCTTGACTTGAATAGCTTCGCCCATGATCCCTATCTGTTTCGCTCCTGCGGGAATCGTAAAATGGAGAAGATTGGCACACATTCCGAAGCCTATCCAGAGTAGAGCCACGTCCTGACATCTCACCTGCGATAAGAAAGAATTACGGATTAGGATCCCATAAAGCAATGTTTACAATGCCAAAGTCATGAAGTGCTGTGGAAGTGTGTGTAAATGTGTAAACCCCCAAACCGACTGGAAGTGTTGACCGCACTTAAAGGAAAGGGCTCGTTCATGTTTAGGACATCTTGAAATTCCTCCAACCCAGGATTATGAGAAATCGATATATAATCTGGGATAGGAATGTCGTCAAGCCCTTTGAGAGAATCTCTCGAATGAGAAGGGGCGGCCTCAGAAATCGTAACTCCGGAAGCGGGAAGAAACACATCTACAGATTTTCCCCCCTTGGACTTAAGTTTTTTGGAAACGGCGGCCTTGCCTTTCCGTCTTTCTCCCGATTCCTCCAAGTTTCCCGAAAGGTCAGCCATTGGCTCTGAATCCGTATGGGTTCTTTCTTCGTCACTCGCCTCGATTATTTTGATTTCGAGTGACTTCTTCGCTTTTCTCTTCTTGGGTTTCTTCTTATCTTCCTTCTTGGAGGCGGACTTTGAAAATCCCTCAACAACTATGCTTTGATTGATGTCGATCAAGCCAAGAACTCTTAAGTTGTAATCGTTCAGCACCGAATCAATATGCCTCAACTCGCTTGGGACTTCTTGAAGACTCTGGACGATACCCTTGAAACGCCCTCCATCGGGCCTGGAGATAATAGCTGTAAAGGGAATGAAATGTCAATTTTAATACCGAAGAGCTATTGGTCAAGAAAACAGGTTAAGGCGCTTACGTCTAGACAACCATCGCCTAGCGAAACCCGGAGGGCACCGAACGTAGAACCACTCGTTCTTGAAATAGCTCAGTCGAGTCCAAGCTCCAACTACAACTTGGCAATTCCTAACTGCCTCCAAAAATGTAAAAGACGGGCTATCACCCCTACTCTTGAAGTTAAATATGTGTCTGATCTCGGAGGGCCTCGGTGGGCGAAAGAGACAGTCCATAAATATGACAAAGGCACTGTTTAGCAACACGTGCCCATTGGGATGAAGTTGTGAAGGAGCGATTCCTAAATATGATAGCATCCCTCTGATATATTGATTGAAAGGAGGAAGAGTTCCGGCCGCACATGCATGACGGTAGAATGCTGTATATCCTTCAGGCGGATTGTGCGGTCTATCAGTGGCACTGGGCAATAATACGTCACCTAGAGATATGTTATGCTTTAAGCATATTCGTCCCAATAAAGATTCAGAGATGTTAGACTGAACCGAATCAACAGGGTCCTCAATAAATATAGCCTCTGGCAATTCATCTGGAGCCGGATCGATTACATCGGCAGGGATGTCAGGAATCTCAAGCACCGGAGGAGTCGAGCTCTGTACCTCTTGTTGTTGGGAGCTCGAAGATTCCATAATTAGCCAACTCATCAGAAAGCAACGTTAAGTTCATAAACAGCCCGTGCATGCCCCAGTGTAGTGTGTATGAACGTGTCGTGCAGTGCAAGTGCTATGCGTTACTTAAGCAAATTCTACAGAATAAAGCAAGATGTTCGTACAACATATCTTGGGAATTTGAGAATGAAAATGACCGTCATCGCTGACCGTCACTTCCACAACATCCAAACGCTACGAACCAACTTCGTGTATAAATCAGTTGTATTATTGGTTGAGTCGTAGTTCCATCGACGAGCTTAAAAGGAAATTCAAGTTCAAGTTTTACAGTCGTGTTCGACTATGCAAGGCCGAAGCTCGTCGGAGTCAAGTGTGCTAAAGTTCATTATGTTCGTCAAAGTTCAACTTAAGTTTGGTCGTAGTTCGGATGTTGGAGCAAAATCAGAAGAGGAGATATCAAAACGTTCGAATCGATTGACTCGAATCGATGGCGTTCGAATCCACACACCTCGACTCCATTAAGGTCGACTCGGTGAAGCCTTAGGATGGAAAAGCACTACGAGTCCATGATCTTTGCATGACTTCGAATCAATCAATATTGAGATCCTTCGAATCGATCGATTTATCGCTACTTCGAATCGATCGCCGCGGACTTTCTTTCCTTCTTTCTCTTGAGATAATCAATTCGAAGTTCTGCATTCAAAATCGATTCGAATGACTCGTTCCTGGAGCAGTGCGAAGTAGTGGAAGGCGCCACTCTAATCAATACGACTCGAATGATTTCATTCCCCAGTTCCATCGAGTCGACCCACTTTGTTCAGACCTCATTACTCCTCGAAGTTTTTAGAAGGGAAGACTGAATCATTGCTAAAGATTCTAAGTTCTATCTTTCACATCTCAAATCGATCCCTTGATTACCTGATTTTATGAGAGCGTGAAGGGGTTCGATCGATTTGAGGAGAGCACGTTCGTGTTTGCCTTGGAGAGGTCGATTCGAAGAAGAAGCTATAGCAGTAGCAAAAAGTAAAAAGTGAAAGTGACACCGGCATCGCGTATTTATATGGGCCTCCCGAAGGAAACGGGACGATTCATATCCCGGTCAAAATGACCAACTCCAGCCGGTCACGCGCTATTCCACTCGAATCCATCGCACTCGAATCCATCACGTTTGAGCTCATTGCATTCGAATCCCTGAAAACTTCAAATCCATCAAGGCTGCATCTTTACAAAGCATCATCGATGCGAAGCTACATCGATTCGAAGCTTTCAACAAAAGTTAAATTAGAGTCGTTGCGTCCCATCGATTCGAAGTACTGACTTCACGACCATCAGCATGCAATGATTCAAAAGCTATCGATTCGAATGACCGTTTCGAATCCATCAGATACCAGCGATTCAAACCATCGATTCGAGCGAACACAACTTCGAATCCATCACCAACCACTAATGAAAATGGGCGAACCGTTTCAATGTGAAAAATTGCTTGTCTACTCTTTATACCGATTCAGGAGAGGATCGATACGAGAGGATGATCATAGACAATCATAAAAGCAATGTTTTAACTCAAATCTCAAATCGGTTCAGGAAAGGACCGATGCAGATTTCGATAGCAAACCGAACTGACAACGACTTACGATCACGCAACGTTAACCAAGGTCAAGATAATACACGTATGCGCGTATTTTTGACTAATGTTTTGGTCTTTATCATCAACAGGAATCAAATGTTCATCTCGTCATGACTCAAAAGCCCAACAGCCAGTCACAATTATACGACAGTCGATTACCGCGATACAGAATGCAACTTTCGATAAAGCATGTTGTAGCTATCCAATGAGAGACTGCAGCTTTTCAAAGCACTTCATGTTTACACAAGACGTACTTTGGGGGGCAAATGTTATCCCGCCTTTTGGCAAGGCCGTGACACCAAGGACTTAACTAGAAACCGGCGACAGATCGTCTCGGAAATCGGTTACACGCAAGGATCGCTATGGATATCGACGAAATTTGTTCAAGTCTGGATCGGGCTACAATTGATAAGGCACGTCAAGCAAAGCCGTGGGAACCAACGATCCAAGTTTCAAGTCAATCCGAGTTCGTATGCTCGAGATATTGTCGATAGAGGATGGAGTAGAACATCCTTAGTTCGAATCCATAGGCGAAGCCTATGTTCGAATCCATCAGACAAGCATTGCCTCGTATCCATGAAAAAGAGGCTGGTTCGAATCGGTCAAAGAAGAATGGCTTCGACTCCATCAGGCGAAACCGATAGCTTCGAATCCATTGAAGCATTCACCGCCTTCGACTCCATCAAGCGAGTCCTCATATGCGTTAAGTTCGAATCCATCCTCGCATACACCGTAGTTCGAATCCATCGAAGGAAGGATCCTTCGAATCCATGCATTCGAATCCCCAGGCCAAGACAACTTCGAATCGGTCTATAGCTACAAGTCTAGATCGATTCGAACGAGCACCAGTTTCATCGATTCGAAGGAAGAGATCCTTCGAATCCATTACCTCGAATCCAAGCCATGGATTCGACCCAGTCAAACCGGAGTACAAAACGGATCGAAGCGAGAGACACGCGCCACGTCGCAGCGAGCATCGAGTCGACCGAATCGATTAGAACTAAGATCGATTCGAAGTATCCCTGTTCTCCAGAAATGCAACATTGAATCGATCATATCTCGAGTTCTACAAGTCCAAATACCATGAAATTTTCACAGAAGCTTAAACACGTGATGAAGAATGTCCACACCAAATTTCAGCTCGATTGGATGATTTCATGATCGATTCGAACCAAGGGTCGAATCGATCCCAAAGTGGGCCCGGATCTCCAGATTTCGGCCATGTGGGCCCCCTGACGTACCAGAACTGGTCTCCCCTCATTTTTGGCAAAATATCAGCCTCTTACACCTATAAATAGAGCCCCTGGTCATTTAGAAAAGGGGTCGGAGAATTCTAAGTACTGAAGAGCGCCCAGATTCTGCCTGATCTACTCCAGAACACCGCCGCTGCTTTAGATTGAGACTTAACTTAGAAATTCAGTTGTATTACATTATAAACTACTGTAACCTTCAAGTATCGAGCAATAAAATCATCAAACTTCATAGTGGACGTAGGCAAAACGCCGAACCACTCTAAATCGATTGTCTTTGCAATTTACTTTCTGTTATTTGGAGTTTTTGTCAGATAATCCCCAGTTTTAATTTTCATTCTTCACTTTTATCTTTTCAAAAACTTCCGAAGAGTGTTGTGCCCATTTTTGGTACAAACACGCGGTGATGTTTGGATGAATGCGGTAGTTTGTTTTGGTAGTAGAATTTGGTTTCAGCAGTACGTAAGGAGATGAGTGGTTGAGTCTGTGAACAGAAGTGATTGTAGCTTAATGGTAGAGTAGTGAGGGAGTTTGAAGCGTGGTTTGCTACAGTTCACTGTTTGATGGTTGAAAGCTAGAGGGTGGGGGTCAGTGAAGAGATGTAATGGTGGTTGATTGTGGTGTTGTTGGTTTGGAGATGATGGTTGGTGGTGTTGCTTGAAAATGCAGTGGTTCTTCAGTGTTAGATGAAGGCTGTTGTGAATGCAGTGGAAATGTGGGCAAAGGCGAGGAAGAATTGGGCAGTGGGGATGTTGAGAAGGTGATGTATGATGGGGTTTGTGATGGCAGGCAGATAGGTGAATGGTTGGCAACAGTCTAAACTAAAAGAGGTTGTCGAACTGGTATAGTAAGTAGTTTGTTGTATAATAAAAGATGTATTCTGAAGGAGTGACAGATTGTATTGCAATGCATAAGGGCTGGGTTGTTTATGCAAGGCAACTGTTATGATCAAGGAAGGGTGAATGATCAAGGGAGATGGTGGAGAGATTTTTGTGAAGATGGTGACAGTTGTGCGTGACTGGATTGTTGAGGCTGGGGTTGGGAATTGTTAGAAATGTTGTAGAGGAGGAATTGTTGAATGACAAAGATGAAGTAGAGGAGCAGGTGTAACACGGTGCACATAATTTTTGGACTGTGTATTTTTTTTTGAGTGTAAACAAAAAAAGGAAAAAATGAAAGAAAACGTAAATAAACAATATTTTTTTTTTGAAATTGTGTATACTTTTTTTTTAAATATGGAAATGCAAATGCAAATGAAACTAGAAAACAAGCACACACACAAAATGATAACAAAAATCACACACAAGCACACAAATATTTTTTTTCTTTTTTTTAATGCAACCACACACAAAATAAAAACATACAAAAAAATCAAACAACAACTAATCCGAAGAATAGAAAATAAAATCAAAACAAATCCCCGACAATGGTGCCAAAAACTTGTTTAACTACAAATTTTCTATCGATTTAGAAAATCGCCGATAAATTTCAAATTAAATTTAACCGCTAGCGCACGGCGTACAATTTTAGTACATGACGAGTACGGGTCGATCCGCACAGAATTGTTAGATTTTAAATTGCTATTCAATCAAATTAATCAAGATTTGAGATGTTAAGCTTAAAATGTAAGAAAACTAACAAAAAGAAAGTGATAAAAATATGAGAGTAGAAAGACAATTTAGAGGTAAATTCACTCTCTAGATCACATAGTTCAACAAAACATGAAATTGTGATCTCTCTCTTTTGGTCAATTGTAGGTTTAATTGATGTGCTAATCATAAGTATAGCCTATTTATACTATTAATTAGCTCAACATAGGCCATCAAACTATAACACACCATTTAAACTACTTTTTAACTCTCATGAAAAATGATAAAAAGTTGAAAATGAAATCTATTTTAAGTATGGCCTATTAACTATTAATTAGAAATATAGACCATCAAATTTTGATTTCAACATTCACTTCATTACCATCATCATATGTAGATGAAGAGGTAATTATTGTTTGTGATTGTTTATGCATAGCCTATTTGTTATGAACAACATAGACTATCAAATTCAACATGAAACAATAAATCACATCAACATTCATTTAATCACAAAAGAGATCAAAATTAACAAGTTATGTTGAAGCTACATAATTACAGAGCTTCATTACCCCTAAATTGAAGGTGTTTAGCCTCTCATATTTGTTATCAAATCAACAAATGTAGCTTGCAACATTGAACAAAAAGAAGAGAAAAAAGAGTGCAAAATGAAATGAAAAGCTAAGTAAAAAGAAGTAAATACTAATCTACTTGCATGAAAAATAAACTACACTACTAACATAAGAAGAAAAGCATGCAAATAAAATGAAAAAAACTAATTAACATTGCATAAAAAAGGAGAATTACATGAAAAGAAATGGCTAAGTAGCCATGAAAAGGGAAAGAGAGCTTTCTTTTATTTTTTAATCTAAGCTAAAACTAACTAAGAGGAAGAAAGCCTAAAAGAAAAGAGAGACTAACTACATGAAGATAAGGGGTATTTATACATGTCTGGAAACCCTAATTCATTTTTTGGGAACTACCCAAACTAGCCTTTTAAGAAGTGTGGATGCCAAGTAATCATTAGCATAAAGTAATCATCTATTAAGTGTGCATGAAGATTTAATGGCCATTTGCATGTGGATTAGCTCTAATTTGTACATTTAGGTAGGTGGGGTCATCCATTATCATGCCTTTGAATTATTTTCATCTTCATTCCTTTATCTTCATTCTTGTGCATGCATATATCTTCATGAAACCACTTGCATACGAAGTCAAATTCCTACAAAATAATATAGAAATTTCCAATTAATTTTTCTCAAATTAATATATGCACAAAAATGACCATTTTTCCCCTATATGAAGATGAACATGTGACGATTTGAAAATAATTTGAATTTTGATTTAAACATGTTAAAATACCCGATATGATCATTTATTTAATTTAAATAGATAAATTTGGTTGTAAAAATATGCACATTTACATGCACATCACAAGACATCATCTATTTGTAGCTTTATGTTAATGATATGTAGATAGCTTCTAAGAGCATGACTAGAATTTCTGAGTTTAAGATAGAGCTCAGCAAGGAGTTTGATATGAAAATTTTGTGAAAGGCATTGAGAATTTTGGGGATGGAGATTCAGAGAGATAGAAAGCAAAGAGTTTTTGAGGCTCACTCGAACTCAGTATATCGATAAAGTCCTATCTCGATTTGGTATGGAGAAAGCTAAACTGGTGGCTACTTCACTAGGCTCTCAATTTCAGCTATCCAAAGAATTATGTCCCACATCAAATGAAGACAAAAGGGATATGGCTAATATTCCTTACTCTATTTCATTTGGAAGCCTTATGTATGCTATGGTATGCACAAGGCTTGATTTAGCTCATGTAGTTGGTGTTGTTAGCAGATACATGTCTAATCCAAGCAAGACTCATTTGCAAGAAGTAAATTGGATTATATGTTACTTGAGAGGCACTTCTAATTAGGGGTGGGCATGGGTCGGTTTGGTGCGGTTTGGAGTCCAAACCGCTTCTGCACCGCATTAAATGGCTAATCAAAAATACAAACCATTATACTAATCTTTTAAACGGTTTGGTTTCGGTCCGGTTTGAATGTAATACGGTTCGGTTTCGGTCCAGTCCGATTTGAACCCATATTAAATATGAAATAAGAGAATTACTTTCATCAACAATCAATTTACGAAGGCAACTGTGTGGAACTTTTAGACTTAAAGGTTCAACACAATGCTATACTGAAATGAAAGATTAGTTCTTAATTGTATGAATATTTCAATTTGACATTTACCTACAAGTGAGATTTTTTTGGTAGATTAACCAAACATCTACAATAATCAATGCATAATCATTAAAGAAAATGACTAGGATTATAATTAGCATTTATCCAAAAAAAATAAGATGAAAAATATTATACCAAAACTATAACTTCTTCCTTTATGACAGCGATTATTATTAATATAACAACAACATACGCTAAAAATAGAATGTACATTGTTAGAATCTAAAATAAGATAGGAGTTGCTTATATTTTTATCATAAGATTACTGATGTTAATTTTCGGTTCTATCCGGTTTAATATGGTTGGTTCAATCGTCCAAACCGCAACCGAACCGTATCGATGTGGGTCGGTCCGGTTTGGGCTATTTGCATCGGTTAGAAGATTCGGTGCGGGTTTCCGCACCGTTTTTGCGGTCCGGTGCGGGCGGTTTCTGTATAGCGGTGCGGTTTATGCCCACCCCTACTTCTAATATTGGCTTGTTGTTTACAGGTAACGACATGACTCTAAGAGGTTATTGTGATTCAGATTATGTTGGGGACAGAGATGGTAGGAAATTGATTTCAGGCTATGTATATACACTTGGCATAGGCCCGATTTCTTGGAGATCCAAGCTACAATCCATTGTAGCTTTTCAACTATAGAGGCAGTGCTTATTTCTATTGTGGAAGCGACCAAGGAAGGATTGTATTTGTTGTAGATTTTGGAGGATTTATTAATGATGCAGAAGACGGTGGAGTTGTTTTCAAATAGTCAGAGTGCCATTCATCTTGTTGGGAATCAAGCCTACAGCTCACGGACAAAGCACATTGATGTTAGGAGTTTCTTTCTCATGCTTGATGAAGAGAGAAATAAGATAAAGCTATCGATGGTACACACAAAATACAATCCAGTTGATATGTTAACAAAGTTGGTTCCAAAGGACAAGTTTGAGCATTGCTCAAAATTGATTAGTGTGATATGAGCTACTTAGGGCCATGGGGCGCTGACCCACAACTAGTTTAGTCGATTGATTGATATATTTAAATCAAGATGGAGTGTTAAATTTGGAAGATTTAAATCTATTCCAAATATTAAAGAAGAGAAGATATTTGATTCTCGCAATCAATCAAATATGGGAAACAAATAGAAATATAATCAATTAATATCAAAAGATATATTAACTGATCTGAGGAATCAATCAAATAAGGATATACATGGGAACAAATACCAATATGCTAAATTTGTGTTGAAATCAAATCAAGTAAATCCGAAAAGATTTCATCCTTATCTTCAAGGCAGTCTTCATCCTTCCACCTATATATATAAAGACATTTGTTCATCTTTTCAATGCAAGACAAAAAGAGAGTTCTCCATAAAATATCTTCAAGTATGTCCCTAGTTATGTATCTATCGTAGAGTGAGAAATTTATTTTAAGTGATTTATAATCTTCTCATGTTATACTCCCTCTTGAAGTGAAGAAAAATAAAGGTTGTTGGGTCCGAGGATGTAGGCATAGCTAAACCTCGTTATATCAGTGTGTTCTTTCCTTTCTGTCTTTAATCTATAATTTGCGTACTTTGAAATTTTTTATTCCCTTTATTGGATTGGAATTGTTGAAATTGTCCACAGACTAGATTATTGGGCGTTCTACTTTCGTTGCCCAAAATTTGATTTGTCATAACTGAACTTTAACTACTTGTCCACACCATACCACTGGTGATATAATTACTTAACAGATTTTGTATATCCCTCCATTTCTCCTCTTTATCTTTATTTTAGGAGGACATACCAGCATGTGATTTATCCAGGGTACTGTACGTGGAGAAGGATGCATGGTGGGTCAGAGATATATCTGTTTATAGTTACTCTCCTTGTACTTTATTTCATATTACGCTATTCTTGCCCATCAAAACCTTATGTATTGTTATTTGGAGATGTTGTATGGACTACGTTATATTATGGCTGTTATCTAATTTGGTTATTTTCAGTGTTTGTATTTTATTCTTTCCGCTTTGAGATCTAAAAGTGTAGAATGTTCTAAATTTATATTGTTTTTGTACCATGTAATGTTATAAAATCCCGACGACTCATATTTCTTGGCATGATGCAACTTCAAACGCCACTTTGGGCTTTGAATTAGTATGTCTGAAGGTGTAGGTTTTTACATGAAGTATGATCGTTGTTTACTTATTATTGCAGACATTTTGAATAATTCATGATTTGGGACTATGAGAGTTTATCATGTACTTGAGAGATTTGAGTCCAAACTGTAGTGCTTGGAGTACGAAAACTTCATATATAATATCAAATATTACTACATATTACTATATTTAATATCATATATCTTTATCTATTTTGCAAATGTATGCTAGAATGTTTTTAGATAATATTTTGACTTAACCCCCTTGGGTTAATCAGGATTTTAGATTTAATTTAAATCTTTATCATTATTTACAACTATAAAAAGGGAATCTTCCATTTGAATAATTATTCGAATATCCTTTACTATACGTATAATCCAATATCTTACCCCATATAATTTGGCATTATCAGGTGATATTGAGTTCCTTGGAATTCAATTAGAACCATAGAGCTACAATGTTGATCATTTTCTCTATACACATGCTATGTTTCTTCTGCTTGTTTATTTTTATTCATAGGCATCATGCATTGTATAATTAAAGCTAATAATATGATCAAAGTATATGAGTTTAGTTATCTTGTTAAGTTGCAAAATGGAAGAAGATACCATTTAGAAATTTGTATTGTGAGTTTTGGATCTATATTTTCTTTTCTTCTAATGATGAGTGTTTTGCTCTATATTGTAATCTCGTCTTAGATGACAATTGCAATATATGATATGTAGTATCAGACAAGATAAGTTATGCAACTAAAATTTTGTAACTTTTGTAGGAAATGAACCGATCGAAAGCGGGCGAAATAGGTAGATTTAAAAAAATCCTATTTTTTAATCTATTGGGCCTATGAAGTCTAAGGGTATATTAGATCCAATCTAATATAGTTTTAATTAAAATCTTATTTTATTTAAATTTTTTTTAAAAGGAGTTTTGATTTAATTTAAATTAAGTATGTTATAATGAGCACATCAAATACACTCATATGTGTATACTACAAACATAACATATAAATAGTGTACATAGTCAATGTGTATGGATATAGGTATTGGGATTTATACTACAACGGACACATTGACTATATATATATATGCCTTTATTGTTTATAGTTTTGATTTAAAAACATATGAATATATATATATACATAGTTTACTTATACTTATATATAATATGTTATAAAACATTTTTGACTAATTGACAATAGTTTACTTATACTTTGACAATTAATGAATTTAAATAGGAATGTAAGAAGAGGAAAATATCGAGGACTTTTCTCCTTTCTATGCTCATCCATTCAATGTCATTTCAAATCAACATTTGAACACTTAAGCCCTTATACATATTAAAATTAATTATGACTAATTTTATGCGTTTCATATTTAAAATTAACATTTTGAAATCTAGAAGAATTCAAACTTAGATCTATGTTTTTAAACAAAATCTATTTTAAAATTTGAATTAAAGAACTAGTTTAAAGAAATTGTTTAAGCTTTATACAAATTGTTAAATTTAACCTTTAACCTTTGTAAACGTTGTTTTAAATGAACACCTTTAAAAAAATCAATTGGTATTATAAAGATATTTTCATTGATCTATTTTAAAATTTGAATCAGAAAACATATCTAAGGTAATTGTTCAATGTGACTCCCCACCTCAATACCCACGCTAGTCAAGGACACTACGATGTAGTGCTGTCAACTAGCACGGAGAATAAGGCTGTTGAGGAGCGACCATCCATGTAATTGATTATCACACGGTGGCTATAAAATAATCTTCGGAAACAAACATAGAAATAAACATAACACAAAGCAGTCACAGACATCCATATCACAAAGGCGGAAGAAGATATGAATATATAACTATCACATGAAAGTGTACATCAGAGTAGTGGTCAAAAAGATCCACAATAATACAAAAGAATAGCAACACGTGCTATACCAAAAGAATACAACTATGAGTCCATATCTCAAGTGTATACAACAAAAAACTGCTAAACTAAATAGTCGGCCAAAAGTCAGAGTAGCAAATCCCGGGAGGAAGTCAAGCAGAAGCACCTGTAACATCTCGGTCTGACCCGAGTATTATTTAAGAAAATAATAAACGGATCAGTCTAACTATAAATATCAGATGACATGATATAAAATAAAAGATATGGCATAAGCGTAAAATATCCATACTGACATACTACTATAAGTATGAAAATGATGATCGACAGGAGATCAACCGATGAGAAATGATCGATATCACGAGAATCTTCTCAAAGATCCAAAGAGGGCATCATACCCTAAACTTGTACTCATAACAAGTCAATGACATAAAAATCCAGAAATCAAACAAGAAATCCAGAAATCATAAAAAGAGAAAGAGGCCTATCACATGATGGTCCGAAGACCATGGGGCGCTACCCTATATGTGTGAGTCGGAATCACACTGATTGAGGCCTAGGCTAACCAAAAAGCAAAAAGGTATGTGTGAATGGAATCACACAAGTGGTGTCTAGCCTAACCTCGCAAACAAAAAGATATGTGTGAGTCGGAATCACACTACTGCGGTCTAGACTAACCTTGCGGACAAAGAGATATGTGTGAGTCGGAATCACACTACTGCGGTCTAGTCTAACCTTGCAAACAAAGAGACATCGCACAATTGCTAGTCTAAATCATAAAATGATCATCATGATCAGCGAGAAGTGTCAATCACACCAAGCTAGTAAATATATGAGTTTAGCTTCATGTCCCATAACCACTTGCTTAACTTAAATATTTACGAACAAGCTGTAAATCTTCACTAGGAAATTGTCACGAAAAGGGTTCAATCGAACAAGTCCAAGAGCTAACCGACGAAGTGAACGCAAGCGTTTCATACCACTCGTTTTACTAAGTCGTTTAAGTCGATTTCTCATTCGAGTGAAGTAAAGGCTTATATATATTAGTAGATTGGAAATCGGTTTGAGAAAACGAACTTTTGATATTAAAAATAGTATTGAAATCGATTTGATGAAAGAGTTTTGATATTTACTACTAGTATTAAAACCTTCATATCTTTAAAGTGACAAGTCATAAAACGATTGTTGGAACAATCTATCACAAAAATTCACATTCGGAGACGTGAATAAAATCCAAGGAAATCAGCTCAAAATGCATCAAAGTGGAAGTTCTGATGAATGCTTTTTAGATAAGATTGCCTACGCAGAGTAATACGGGGTTCGACCTAGTGAAGGCAAGCTGGTCAAGCGACCTAAGGAAATATGAGGTCTAACGACCTAAAGAGTTCGCGACCTAAGGGATACGACCTAAGAGGCGCGACCTAGTGGATGATAGGTCATACGACCTAAGGGTAAGGTCGGGGCGACCTACGACTTAGTGGGATCGAGCGACCTAAGTGGAATGGCCACGTGACCCAACGACCTAACGAAGGAACAGGGTGCGCGACCTATAGGGTTCACGACCTAAGAGGGTTCGCGACCTAACGGGTCAAAGGTCCAGCGACCTAACAGAGGAATGCGCGACCTAACTGGGACGCGACCTAAAATAGTGGACGAGCTAAGTTAAGACGCGACCTAAGGAGGGTGCGCGACCTAACTGGTTCGCGACCTAAGGATGGTGCACGACCTAACTGGTTCGCGACCTAAGGATGGTGCGCGACCTAAGGATGGTGCGCGACCTAACTGGTTCGCGACCTAAGGATGGTGCGACCTAAGGCCTATACGACCTAACGACCTAGGGTCGAATACGACCTAACGAGTTAACTTGCGAACGACCTAACTCTTTAACTCACGAACGACCTAAGCCTTTAACTCGTGAGCGACCTAAGCCTTTAGCTCGTGAGCGACCTAAGTCTTTAACTCGTGAGCGACCTAACACTTAACTCGCGAGCGACCTAGCACCAGAACGAAAATCTGCAGACAGAGGCTTTGAGACAGTACGACCTATAGCCCAGATTTTGCCAAAAATGCTGAAAAATTGGGTTTCTCGCCAATTCAATCCAAACCAAAAGCAAATATGCATGCTAAATCGATGGGGAATCATTCCCAACAACCCAATGATAATATAGGCAAGATGTGAGATTAAAAATCTCACCTTTTCACGGAATTTGATGAAGATGGAGATTTGAAAGCAAAGCAAGAACACCAACAAGCTTGAATCAATGTTCTTCACGTGAATTTGATGTTGAATCTCGGATTTGCAATAGAATTTGAGTTTGGAGTTTCAATTTCCACTTCCCACCACTATTTTTGATGAAGCTTGAATGTTAAAACAAATGGTGAATGAAGTGAGGAAGGGGGTTGGGCTGAACTAAGGAAGTGCAGTCCAAACCAAAGTCACACGCGGGAAAAGTGACGAAAATTTCACTATCTCCAAACATATCGAAGTTTACACTCAAAAAGATCGCAAACGTCATTTTGAACTCATTGGGGGTGGTCTCGAGTCCTAATTTGACCGTATGCAAAAAGTAGCTTTTCGGACTAACATCCGACTAACGATAAAATATTTAAATATAAAATCGATAGATATGCGGGTTGTTACATTCAAACTTTGTATAACTTGTTAATAAATTAAACCTTAAAACTTTAACTTTTATAACCATTGTTTTAAATGAATACCTTCAAAACAAATTCAATTAATATTAAAATATATTTTTTATGTTTCAAACCTTTAAAAAAAATTCAATTTGTATTATAATTTTTTTTACATTTCCTTATTTTTAAAATTTAAACAATATGTATATACAAATTTAATCATACAACACACACACAGATATATATATATATATATATATAGATAAATTTGTTATAGCATATATAAAAATTCAATCTACATAATCAATTATGTAAGTATAAATTATAATAAAATTAAAAGATTACCTAAAGAGGTAGCTTATGATTTGCACCTTGAATGAAGATTTTTCTTCGAGTCTCCAAGATCGACACCATGCTTTGCAAGAGCCATTTTTTTACTGTATTTGATGCTTGCATTTGATTTAAAGTTAATAACATTATGCAAATGTTCATTTGATTTTCTCCCATGAAAGGTTAGGATGAGAGAAGAGAAAGATGAACAAAAATGAATGTATATAGGAAATGAATTAGTGGATTTATTTTATTGAAAAAAGTAAATCTTTCCCATTCTTTCAATTAAAAATTCCCTGATAAATTTCCATAATTTTCTCTCTCCATTCACTCTTCTCTCTTCACATGTTTGGCTAAAAATACTTGCCACCAAATGGCATAAATTTTTCATAAATCCCTTCAGGCAATTATCTACCAATTAAATCTGTTTAAAGTTACATTGATATTGTATATCGCCGTGCATAAATATTATTAACAAGAAAACTTGTCGACACCGCAAAGTAATGTTTAAAGAGTAAGTAATCCAGTTGAAACCACCTTTCGAACAAATGGAGATAGTTAAGGCCTTTCGATTCCCTTAAGGTCAATTTTCGAACAGGTAGTGGCAGTCGAAACTCCTTTTTTAATACCTTTCGACATGGTCGAAACACTTGAATTCCTCTTTGGAAATAACTTTCGAAGTAGTTTATTTGGTTTAGGACCCTATCGAAACCCCCCTTTCGAAATGGTCAAGGTTACTCTAGGTTAAGGTCTAATGATCTAAGGATTTTGGTTGAATTATTAGGTTTCGTCTTCCTTAGAAGATAGCCTTTTGATCATATCTGTAACAACCCGCATATTTGTCGATTTTATATTTAAATATTTTATTTAAATATAACATCGTTCGTCGAATTTTAGTCCGAAAAGCTACTTTTTGCAAACAATCGAATTGGGACTCGAGACCACCCCCATTGAGTCTGAAATGTCGTTTGCGACCTTTTTGAGTATAAACTTTGATATTTTTGGAGCTAGTCAAAAATTTGACCATTTGCACTTTGGGTTTGGGTTTGGGTTCAGCCCCTTTGCCAACTTAACCCCTAAATCTGAACCACTTCTCCCCATTCTCCCTCACTTCCTCCTCATTTCATTTCTTGAGCAACAATGGTGAGTGGAATGGGAAATTAAAACTCCAAGCCCTAGTTCCTCTTGCAAATCCAAATTCTAGCTCCAAATTCAAAGAGAACCCATTGGTAAGCTTCATCTCCTTCTTCTCCAACACATTCTCTCTTTGATTTCAGAAAATTCCTAAACCTAATTTGGGAAATGTTTCTCTTTTAGCTTTGATTCAAGCTTGTTGGGTTGGAATTGAAGAGTGATTGTTCTTGCCATTGTTCTATAGCTTCTTCTTCCTTGTTTTTGTGAAAAGGTGAGATTTTTATCTCACATCTTAATCTATATTTATCTTCAATTGTTAGGTATGAATTCCTAATACTTATTCTTGTGCAAATGCTTTTGATTTGGAAAGAATTAGTATTCATTGATAGGGCAAGAAGTGCTGGAAATTAGGCTTCGGCCGACCGAATGCAGGGTCCGGTCGACCGACCTGCTGCTTGAGCACTTCCCTGCCTCTGTTTTGGGAGTGCAGGAATTTTGGCTCCGGCTGACCGACCAGGAAGTCCGATCGACCGACCTGCTACCCGAGAATTTCTATCTCTGGTCCGATCAACCGACCTCAGGGTCCGGTTGACCGACCTGCTCCTATTTGCCAATTTTTCCTATATTGCCTATTTGTTTGAATTTCCAACTTTAATCGATTCGTGTTGTTTCCCTTTTGTTGTTATCATTTATTACCGGCTTTGATGACATTTTCTTCTTGATTTTTTGGAATATCCATTTTGATGGATTCGGTATCGATTTCTTTGGATTTTATTCACGTCTTCGAATGTGAATTTTTATGATTGATTGTTTCTACAATCACTTCTATGATTTGTCACTTCAAAATATAAAGGTTTTCTATACTAGTATTAAATATCAAAACTTCTTCATCAAAACAATTTCAACTCTATTTTCAATATCAAAGCTCGTTTCTTAAAACCGTTTTCCAATCTATTGGTATATACAAACCTTTACCTCATTCGTATGAGAAAATATAATTAAACGGCTTAGCAAAACAAGTGGTATGAAACGCTTGCGTTTACTTCGTCGGTTAATTTATGGACTTGTTTGATTGAAACTCTTGTGACAATTTTCTAGTGGAGATCTGCAATCTGTTCGTAAATATTTGAGTTAAGCAAGTGGTTATGGGACATGAAGCTAAACTCTTATATTTACTAGCTTAGTGTAATCGACACTTCCTTATGATCATGACGATCATTCTTATGGTTTAGACTAGCAATGTGCGATGTCTCTTTGTCCATGTGAAGGACTGCACTTCATTTTCGTGGAGCATTCGGCTCATAGGTCTTCGGACCATTCGTGGAGCATTCGGCTCATAGGTCTTCGGACCATTCATGGAGCATTCGGCTCATAGGTCTCCGGACCGTTCGTGGAGCATTCGGCTCATAGGTCTTCGGACCTTTCGTGGAGCATTCGGCTCATTGGTCTTCGGACCATTCGTGGAGCATTCGGCTCATAGGTCTTCGGACCATTCGTGGAGCATTCGGCTCATAGGTCTTCGGACCATTCATGGAGCATTCGGCTCATAGGCCTTTCCCCCTTTTATTGTGATTTCTGGATTTCTAATTGATGATTTCTGGAATTTATGTTTCACCACCTTTTTCAGTTGGCATTGATATGTATGTCATTTATTGTGGCTTGGTGAATTAAATGAAGAATATAATATTCTTTTTGATGCTATGAGATTCTTGAGATTTTGTATTTTCCTTTCGTGATTTTCTAATGTATACTTATCACAGTATGACTTTATTGTTATCATACGTTTTATTATCATATCTCATATTCTATCACATTTTATCTGATAATTATAGCTAGACTGATCCGTTTATTATTTTCTTCTTAAATAATACTCGGGTCAGACTGAGATTTTACAGGTACTTCTTCATGACTTCCTATCTGGAGCCATCATCTGACTTTTGGCTAACTACTCTAGTTTAGTAGTTTTTATTGTATACATTTGAGATTAGACTCCTTGATGTATACATATTCTTTTGGCTAGCACTTGTATCTATTCTTTCATGTTATTGTGGATCTTATTTGACCACTACTCTGATGTACACTTTCATGTGTTATATTCATATCTATTTCCGCCTTTATGATATGAATTGCCTGTGACTGATTTATGTTATGCTTATTTGTATATTTGTTTCCGAGGTCCATATAGCCACTGTGTAGTAGCTTTGAGTTTGTATCTGTATGTCGGATTTCCTCTGTTATATTTTTAATCTGGCATATCGGTACTCGCACAAAGCAATTATACAGATGGTCGCTCCTCAACAGCCTTATTCTCCGTGATAGTTGACGGCATTACCCCGTAGTGTCCTTGGCTAGTGTGGGTATAGAGGTGGGGCGTCACAATATCGATACAAGTAAAACATAATCATAACCATATAGAAACATTAAATCAGCCAACATATCCCAAATATGCTATATACTTGCTGTGACAATATTTTTCTTTATTGCTAGTAGCTTAAGTAACACAAAGTAGTCAAATCCCTGATCTAATTTGAGAATTAGGGTTTGCAAATTCAAGAAAGTACAAGAATGAAGTGAATGAAATCGGATCCCTAAAACAAGACCCCTGGGGTCTTATTTATAGGCGCTGGTTGAACCCTTTCAAGTTAGACCTTTCGACCTTGTCGAAAAGTGTACCTTGAAGACCTTTCGCTGCCATTGAAGTTTGGGTGCCCTTTTTCTTTGCTTTAAAATAGAACTCGATTACTTTTGACTTCATCAAAAGGGGTAGGTGCACTCTCCATTTTGTGTTGTTGTGTTGTTGCCAGTATGAAAGATGTGAGCTTTCGACTCTATCGATAGGTGTATCTCTATATCTTTAAAGGAGTCGGAAGACAGTAGAAAGTTTAAGTGTGAATGATAGCTTTCGAAGTTACACATGTTGACTAATGCAGAACCCGCATTTTCTAGTATATATGAATGCCGTAATGAAATTAAATGAGCTTTAATTTATGACTGTGAATGGTCTCGACCGATTCGAAAGGATAATATTGCTTTCGAAGTGGCAGCTTTGCCCAAATGCGCTTCTGTAGGATGTGAATGAAGGTGAAACCTAGTGTTTCGAAAGGTTTGGCATGCATGTGAAGGCTTGTACTATATTGCCTTCGAAAGGTGTTCCTTAACTCATTCTAAATGTCCTCATGTATGTGGAAGCTACTGTTTCGAAAGGAAACAATGGAAGCGAAAGGTTGTTTTCGTAACCTTCCGAACTCTTCGAAAGCTCATAGATCATCCAACTTTCGCAGATGTATCACTTTGACTCCTTCAAAAGATTTTGCTTTCACTACCATTTCCTATGATCTTCTCTTTTATATTCTCCATTGTTTTGACAAGGTTGAAGTGAATACCGATGGTAACACTTGCCCCCCTCCCCCTCCTTTGCGAAGGGATGCCCTTGACTTTTCAAGTTAACTACTTCGATACCCTTCTTTTATTTTAGCATAGAGATTTCTTGCCTTTTCATATTCTTACATAATTCTTGGCCATTCATTTAAATTTGATTGTATGGTTTGTCCTTCATGCTGACTTTTCTTACAAATTACGCTTCCTTCTTCCCCCTTCTCATTTACCTACGATTAAAAACTTACAACAAGAATCAAAAGTTTCAATTTCTTTATAAATTCCTATTTCTAGTAAACAAAACTTGGATTCAAGGCAAGTCCTCATTATCTTATTTTTCGAACTGATTCACCACGCTAAATTCTGATTTTAAAATTCGTTGGGTTTGAATTTGTATTACCGTTTAATTTTTTGAATATGATCCAAGCTCCTTGCCCGTAGGACATTTTCCTTAAGTTTATTTTTTACACTTATTCTGTTTAATTTACAATGTCAACTTGTTTTTGGAATTCATTAGATTTAGGTTTATTTGCCATTATTACGTACGAATCTAAGCTTGAGTTCTATTGCACTCGATTCTAACTCTTTTTTTTGAAATAATAGTGCTTCGAACATGAATTTGGCATTTTCATTGTTGTTGAGTATAAATTCATGCTCGACTCAAAATCGTTGGCCTCTTGAAGCATTGGATTGGAAATTGAATTAGGGGAGGAATTTTTTTCCCAATAGCTTCACAAAGAAGATTAAGTTGTACAAATCACAACTTGATATTGTAATTTGACTTTTCAACCCTTTCGAAAGGGGTTGAGGTGACTATTCTGCTTTGCTTCTTCAACCTCTTTCAAAGAGGTCAAAAGGAGGTCCAACATCTATCTTTTAGTTGACCCTTTCGAAGGGGTTGATGTGGCCAGCATGAGATAGACTTCTTCGAAAGCAGAAATATGTTTCATTGTATTATGACATCTGTTGAGGAAGTCGTCTTAATGTGTTCCATTTAATGATTACATAATATATACTTTCAAAAGCCCAACTTTTATTTACTCTAGAAGGTGTTAAAAGTTAGAAATTTATACTTCTTATCATAAATTGGATTGAGAATAGTATATTTGGTTAAAGTTGAAAACCAAATCAAGCCTTTTGACTTAATCGAAACCTCCCATGTTGAAACAAGTTTAGTTGTTTATATGTTTTCGAAACCATACCTCCCTTTCGACTTACTTGAAACCACTTGTAGTTAACAGGTGTATAATTATCATTTTTATAAACATTATCGAAACGTTCCAACGCCTTTCCATTTATATTAAAATCACTTAAATCTGAGTCTTTCGACTTAATAAGAATATAGTGTTTTAGCAACATTAATATTCTTTGAGTAAAACAAAATTCGCGGGTTCCAACATTGTCGAGAGTTTTATTTTTCTTGCTTGGGGAATGTTGTTAAAGAATTTATATATTCAAACAAATAATGTAGGCTTAGTTATTCCTTTTAATAGCAAAATTTTCCCTGCGCTTTCGACATTGTCGAAGGTTGTCTATCGGTGTTTCCATTGTATTTACCCCTTCGACATCATCGGAAGCTCAATGAATTTCATGACCCAAATTGACTTTAAAACCCTTTCAAAGATATGGAATTATATATTTTGGTTGACATTTGAATTATTGTAATAGGTTTTCAACAACTTTGAAAGGTGTTAATAATGGAAAAAATTATAACTTTTACTGAAATGATTTCACCTGAGAGGATCATGGGTGTGAAAAAGATCTCCAAGAAACCTGAAAAAGACATAGCTCTAAAGGTAGAATCTTCATGAAAGAAGATTGAAGCTATCTCCAAACATTCTCTAATATCTTCTCAGAATGAAGTCGATGCCATTCTAAACGATTTTGGAACACTAGAGTAGAAGCCATTCCTCTTGGCGATAGCAATACGATTCAAAATCCTCCCGAATGATACTTTTCATATACTACCATTCACATTTGGCATGGTGGCTTCCTTCCCTTCCCAAAATTCTAGTCTAAGTTCCTAAACCCTCTAGGCATCGCACCTATCCAGTTATCACCTATTGTCTACATTTATCTTATCTCTTTGGAACTTATGGCTCTGGAATCAGGTATACCCTCACTAAACGCTAAAGTTCTCAACTATTTAGTTCGCCTGGTCAAACTCAGCAATCTAAATAACCATATTTTTAGAGCTAATCCCCCTACAAACTAATTTCAAAGGGGTAAATAAATTTAGAGACTGGGAGATGCAGTTCTTCTTCATCAAATGTTTTCCAAACTTCAGTGGAGTCTTCTCTTCTCCCCATAAGTTGATCATAGTCTTTATCTTTATTCAATTACTTTCTTTTGCTGATATACGTTTCTTTATCAGGTCCTACTGCTAAAGATCTCAATGATGAGGATAAGAGAACTCTAAAGCTATTGATCGCTACTTCAAGTAATATCGGAAATAGGCTTACACTATTGACACCATCCAATCTTCAAAAACATTCTCTTCTCCTTGCTGGTCAGAGGGTTCTTGGACAACCTCCTCTTGTCCAACATACTTCTCGGAGCAAACGTTTCTTGTCTTCGGGTGATCCCAAGAATTTCTCTCCTATGTCTCCAATCTGCCAAGATCATCCTAGTAAGCTTAAATGTAGTACTTGCAATTTACTACTGTGTTACATCTTAGATTACTTTACTAACTTTTACTTTTTGAATTTTTAGAAACTAATCCTCAGGTCAAATTGATCGCAAGTGATCCAGTTCTCCTAACTTTTACATCTAGTGCATCATCTCTGACCCAGGCCATCGCTAGGTCGAATATGATCGCCAAAAAAAAATTGGGTGAGATGGCTGCAGTGGACCCATCTCTTAAGAAGGCTAAGATTGTTGATGTTCAGTCTTCTCCGTCTCCAAATGAGGGTGAAACTATCAACGTGGGTAAAACTTTAAAGAGTCCTATTCTTGAAGCCCCTATTGATCAATCCAAAGCAACTCCCTTAAAGGACGATCTCATGTCTCACATTGTCATTTTCTATTCTCTTAATGTCATCTAGCAAATGCAAAGAGATTTGGGAACTTCAACTCCCTCTAGACCCACATCACCAGTGCCTTCTAATGATTTTGAGAAAATGGTACAATCTATTATGAATTCCTCATCCTTTACTTCCATTCATCTACCTTCTTCTGTTCCTGACCCGATAGGTCATTGTCGATCTTTATTAGAGCAACGAGTTCTGGTATGTTTCATATTATTTAACCTTCTTATTATTATTCCGCATTGAATGTTGACCCATGTTGTACTATTCCTTTCAAATTTCTAAAAGCTGGCTCTCTCTTCAAGAAAGCGCTTTGAAATCTTCTACCGAGACATCTAAGCTTCAAGAGGAAATCTTAACCTTGAACATCCAGATTGTCTCCCTTTCTGCTAACAAAAATAATGCTACGAAGGAATAGGTAAGATTACGGGCCTCCCTTGCTCAAGCAGAGTCTGTTATCCCTGAAGAGAGGAAAGCAAAAGAACTCTTAGCCGATGAAATTTGGCTTTAAAAATGGCTTTGAAAGAGTTTGAAGATGAGAAGGCTCGGATGGTGGTTAAACAATCCTCTCTTCTGAAGAAGCTGGGGAAAAAGAAAAATTCCTTAATGTTGGCCATTAATACTATTTCTGAAGCCAAGCAAAGGGTACCAATATTTTTGAGTACTTGCCTCAATGACATCATTGTGAATTCCTACAAGGATGGACTCATGCTTTCCTATACCGACAACATTGAAAAATGCCCCGACTTAAGCTTCCCTTCTCTCAATCCTGCTCTAGTTAAAAGATACATGGATAAGATTAAAAAATGGAGCAAGGAATCGAAGTCTTGATAGTGAAGAAATCGATGCTGCAAAACTCTTATCTTTTGAAGTCCCTTCTATAGAAGGAGATTCTGATTCCGATGAAGAAGAGATTAGGATAAAGCCAAGGTAGAGGAAAGTGGAATGACGACAATAATGATGATGATAATAATGATGATGACGGAGATAGAGGTCGGGGTTCAGGTGGCAAAGGAGGTGGTCATGCCGATGCTCATGAAAAAGATGGCGATGATATACTTAGGTCCTGAGAAAAAGTTAACCCTGATCCTAGCGATCGTGAAACAAGCCCAACTGAACTTCCCGAGCCTTCTGATCTTCACAAAGAAGCTACCGACATTGATGTCGAAGAACAAAGGGAGAAAAAACAAGTCCCGTAAGCTTCAAATCCTGTTTCTCAGGTATGGGATTCTTTGTCCAAATGGCTTTCACTTCTAAGATAATAATGGTTGACATCCTTTTATTTTAGATAAAGAAAAATCTATCCAACTTTATAAAACAAAGCTTGAAAGAAAACAAGCAGAAATAAATACCTTGTATAGAGATTAGATAAGCAATTAAAAGAACATAACGCACTCTTTGACAAATATCATAGGCTTAGTAAAAGTGATGCAGTGTTACAGTCATTCAAAGACCAGGAAGCCGCCCCCCGACTAAAGGGGCCATGCCTTTAATACGACAGACTTTTGGACGAGAATCGGGAATTAATTACACTCTTTTGAATGTTGGTTGAAGAAAGAGATATCCTAGTAGACTTCTTATACAAAGCCTATTACAGACACCCGACCATAGATTTTTCTTACTTGGGCGATTTTAGTGAGGGTCCACTTAAGCGTCTACATAGGAGATATTTAGATGAATTTGGGTCTGATCCACATCCAGGGGCTTGCTGGAATTTACCGTGAGTCAAATCAATTCCTCATGAGTTGCCTTCTGAAAAACTTAAATATTATAAGGATAATTTGTTTCCAAGTTATTCAAAAAATTGGTTTTGCATGAACCAAATGAACATTTGTAATTATGTAATATGAATTTACTATGGTAGTTTCCTTTTGTACTTAGTTGTGTGTTATTACGTTATCACAGAATAAACGTATCTCAGGCAGCCTTGTTTCTAGAGATTATTTAAGCAAATATGACAAATTAAGAAGAGATTATTTAGAAAAGGCTTCACTCTTGAAGTCTTCAAAATTGGCTAGATATTGCTTTCTTAGAGACATGCAGAGACTTTTAATGGAACATCCCCGCCTTAATTTCGATTTTCTTGGTGAAGAAAAAGAAAACCTCCTAAAGGACATTCGAACATACCATACCAAACTAATATGCGGTTGTGGCAGTCCTTCTGCCGGAGAATGGGACTATAGCAAATATCCTCCAGTTACTACCCCAGAAGGTATTAATGCTCCTTTTGATTCGACAATTACTCTTTCAGCTAATTCCTTGAACAAAGTCAAAAATGTTGTTTCTCACCATTAAGTGTAATAAAACAACTATTTGATTAAAACAACAAGATTGTACTTTTTGTTTTATTTCTTCCTTAGTTGTAATTTCTTTTGTTGTAATAAATGAGATTTGTTTTTTTTTAGTCTTGACTTTATTTTTTGCTTATATAGGATCCACAGTTAGCTAACGCGCCACTGTCATAAGATTCCTTATCTCTACTTATTAGCATCAGAGATAGATTGATTATAGATGTTGAAAAGAGGCGTTCACTTAAGGATCCTTTGTCCACTCGTTTTCAAGGCAATGCGGATGCAATGGAATGTCATAGGAGATATTTTCTTTAAAAGACAATTGTTAGAAACCTTAACGATCAAATTGCCAATTTTGAAGCGGACATCAAAAATAAGAATGAAACAATTTCTATATTGAAGCGCCAAATTAAATCAAATCCTTTGATTGATTTTGATCATAAGATGTCCAAGCTTCTTCAGCAAATAAGCGATTTGGAAATTAAGTTAAAAGATAAGCAAGCCAAATGCAAATCAGTAGAACTCATCATGGGGAACAACATCCCAAATATCGATTTACCAACTTCTCTCATCACTTCATCTATTGTAAAATCAACAAGGTCTACATCTCTTGCAATTCAAAAATTTCCTACTATGACTAACCCACTTCCTAGCTTAGACGAGAAGGTAGTAGGAGAATGGTGCAGAAAAATAAAATTCGAAATGATGAAATACTTTGACGAACAACAAAAAGTGAGCTATTCATAGCGTATAAATGAGTATACAGCTAGAATAAAAAACTTGAATACGAAAAGTATCTTCTTCAGAAGCATATTGCTGATTTAGAAAGGGAAATACAACCCTCAAAAGTGCCAACAAAGCTTTTAATCGTGCTCTAAAGACTCATATCAAATCTATTGATGACACCAACAAAATATGGAAAAAGGAAAAGAAACTTAAAGAAACTCTTTGTATAGCAATGTCACATCGTTGATCCTTTAATTGCTCAAAATCTAGATAAGATTATTCAAGATTTGTGAAATATACACTTGTACTGTATATTTGTAAATAATTTTATAAATTATGTAAATTATGTAAATATCACCTGGTCTGTAGTCCTTTCTTATAATGTTATTTCTAAATCTACTTTCTCATAACTTGGACTATGGTTGTTGTATTTGCTGGCCCATTCAGTCTTCCTTACTAATCTCATTTCCCTGAAAAGTACGAAGTAAATAATATTCTTTATTGTTAACTTGAAATCTATATAGTAGTTTATCCACATTATTAGTGGAAGTTAACAGATCTTTCTGTAAACATACGATAATAAGTGATAAGTAATTATATAATTGGATACAGTTGAATGTCTTGAAACCATCTTTGGTAATGACGAGAGAGAGGAATTCAACTTCAACTATATTGACAGAATACCAAAAATCTAATCATAGAGAACTAGAAATCCAATTCCGGATTCAATTATAGAAGTTCGGGAATTCCTCTTCTGGAAATTACTAATAGAAAGCCAATAATAATCGTTTAATAAAAGTCCAGAAATCATCATCTGAAAGTTTGTAGTAGAAGTCCAATGACCCTAATTTGGACATTAGTAAGATAGATCTCGAATTTGATTGAAAACTTGATATCCATAGAAATCCCAATATTAATTGCTCTGGAACCCAGATTCGGGCATAGATGGATGAAATTTAAAAGTTAAAAGACCGGAAACCCAAATTCGGGTATTAGTAGATGATAACCAGAAATCCATAATAATGGTCTCCATAATAGAAGTCTAGAGCCTAGATTCAGGCATAAATGAGTGAAGTTAGAAATTAAAAGTAATAGCCCTGAAACCCAGATTCAAGTATGATGAAGACGGAGATTAATAGTAAAAGACCCGGAACCCAGATTCGGGTTTTAATAAGTGAAGTTCTGAAATTCTCTTCTTAGGAATAAGTTAGAGGTTGTAGATTCTTATTTAAGCCTTCTGTTCTGCACCGCTCTTTGGGTTTTGATTCTTTTGACATGTGCCACCCTTTAGTCCTTGTATGTTGTCGTTGTTTGACATGCCACTTCTAGGGTTCAGACGTCTTAGTCCATTATTTGATATGCCGCTTCTCGGGCTTAGCTGTCTTAGTCCATTATTATCTGGTGCCCTTGGTTAGCTTATCCACAAGCAGGACCCAGGGACTTACCCAACCTGCCTCTAGGAGGCGCTCCAACCAAGCCTTATAGGCGGGACTGAAGGCTTGATCGGTGCCTTGGCCAGGCCATAGCATGACACGGTTAAAGGCTTGTCCCTCTAGGAGGTGCCTTGACCTAGCCAAAACATGGAACGGTCAAGGGCTTGTCGATGCTTTAACTTGGCCATAGCATGACACGGTTAAAGGCTTACTCTAACCTCCCTCCAGAAGGCGCCTTGACGTGGCCAAAGCGTGGCATGATCAAGG
Source organism: Allium fistulosum (assembly GCA_030737815.1). NCBI lineage: Eukaryota > Viridiplantae > Streptophyta > Magnoliopsida > Asparagales > Amaryllidaceae > Allium > Allium fistulosum. Next base: position 893,896,484 of record CM060907.1, on the reverse strand, counting down.
GCTTTTCGATGCTTTAACCTGGCCATAGCATGGCGCAGTTAAAGCCTTACCCTAACCTCCATTTAGGAGGCGCTTTGACTTGGCCAACTCGACGCAGAGAAAGGCTTTGACCGTTTAAGGTAATTTCCAAGTGCAAGGAGAATTCAACTCCCGACCATGTAGATTTTTCTTATAAAAGTAGTACTTTATGAATTCAACTATGGTCTTCTTATAAATTCATTGAGTTTGCCTTGTCTGAAGAAGCTGATCACCATTCCTTCAAGCGCCCTACATTGATTTGTCTCATGCCCATTCATCATGTTATAGTTGCAATAGGATCCTCCCCGATTCCTTTCATATTTAGGTTTTTTCTTCTGTGATGGCCAATATTTGAGTTCTTCCTTGGTTAGCAAGTAAACATTCTCAATCGATGTAGTCAGATTGCATTCCTTAGGGAGTCTCGACTTGAAACTTGTCTTTTAAGGATGGCTTCTAAATCTTTTATTACTTGATTTTGAAGCTTCACCCTCAATGACCAGTTTCCTTTTCAAAACTTTTTGAAGATCACATGAAGGCAATGTCCCACTTGTTGCATGATGCCACTTTTGTGCAAAGGTGTTGTAATCAGCCATCATTCCTTCTTCAAAAATTATGCCTTCGGTATAGAGTTGAATTGTTTTCCTCGTTTTGTCAAACAAGTTATCACTTTCATTTTTTTGTTCCTATTAAGGCAAAGACAGGTGTGAGGCCAATGTGAAAAGGGTTTAAACTCCATTTGTCTGGGTCATAAGATTCAGCTCTCTTTTCCTTTGTAACCCTTAAAGCTTCCAATCTCAACGTTTGCTCTTCATGTAGATTAGAATCATTAACTGCTCTATGGGAGAATTCAATTGAATGTGGCTCTGAGGATCCTTGTTCGGACCTTTTGATTTTGTTAAACATGGTGATGTAAATTCTAAAGTAAGTAAGCTTGGAATAGAATTGGGTTAGAGGAAAGTAAAGTTGGAAGTTCAACAAGGTCGGAGGTTCAAGCCCTCTTTCTAGTGCCAAAAATGTTAATAAAAATACTTGTCAACACCCCAAAGCAAAATTTAAAGAGTAAGTAATCCAATCAAAACCATCTTTCGAACAGATGGAGATAGTTAAGGCCATTCGATTCCCTTAAGATCACTTTTCGAACAGGTAGTGGCAATTGAAACTCCTTTTTTATTACCTTTCGACAGGGTCGAAACACTTGAATCCCTCTTTGGAAATACAATTCGAACTAGTTGATTTGGATTAGCACCTTATCGAAACTACCCTTTTGAAATGGTCAAGGTAACTCTAGGTTAAGGTATAATGATCTAAGGATATTGGTTGAATTATTGGGTTTCGTCTTCCTCAGAAGATAGCCTTTCGATCATATCGACACAAGTAAAACATAATCATAACCATACAGTTCAGCCAACATATCCCATAAATGCTATATACTTGCTATGACAATATTTTCCTTTATTGCTAGTAGCTTAAGTAACACAAAGTACTTAAATCCCCAATCTAATTTTAAAATTAGGGTTTGCAAATTCAAGATACAAGAATGAAGTGAATGAAATCAGATTCCTTAAACAAGACCCCTGGTGTCTTATTTATAGTCGTTGTTTGAACCCTTTCGAGTCAAACCTTTCGACCTAGTCGAAAGGAGTACCTTGAAGACCTTTCGCTGCCGCTAAAGTTTGGGCGCCCTTCTTCTTTGCTTTAAAATAGAACTCGATTGCCTTTTACTTCGTCGAAAGGGGTAGGTGAACTTCTCCTCTTTGTGTTCCTATGTAGTTTCCAGTAAGAAAGATGTAAGCTTTTGACTCTATCGATAGGTGTATCTCTATGTCTTTAAAGGAGTCGGAACATAGCAGAAAGTTTAAGCACGAAAGGTGGCTTTCGAAGGCACACATGTTGAACCCCATTTTCTAGTATATATAATGGCATATTGAACTTAAATGTGCTTTATTTTATAACCGTGAATGGTCTCGACCGATTAGAAAGGATAATATTGCTTTTGAAGGGGTAGCTTTGCCCAAATGCTCTTCTGTAGGATGTGAATGAAGGCGAAACCCAGTGTTTTGAATGGCTTGGCGCGCATGTGAAGGCTTGTACTCTGTTACCTTCAAAAGGTGTTCCTTAACTCTTTCGAAATGTCACCATGCTTGCGGAAGCTACTATTTCAAAGGAAACAATGGAAGCGAAAGGGTGTTTTTGTAACCTTCCGACCTCTTCGAATGGTCATAGATCATTCAACTTTCTTAGATGCATCCCTTCAAATGTGACGACCCTGAATTTTTGACATTGAAATCAGAATATTTAATTGATTTTAAATATCTGGAAGTTAGTTTAATTTGAAATTCAAATATCAGAATGAATTTGGCAATTTAATTATTGAATTTAATTTATTGCAGTTGGGTAAAAATATTGAATCTTCAATTTTTAAGCTAATTAAAAATATTTTCAAGGCTTAGAAAATTTGTATTAATAATACTGAAGGTGATAGAAATTTTGAAATTTAATTTAACAGTGTTTTGTTCAGTTTTGAAATTTTATCGTTTAAATCGATATTTAAAAATAGCCTTCCGGGGCACAGTCTCAGAATTCGACGAAACCAGTCCCATTGGATCCGTAATATTGTATTATTATTGGATTTCAATCTTCGTGGTGTTCGGAGTTGTCGTGTGATCGTTCGATAGATAAACGCGCTGAAATTTATATCGAAAGTTTAATATAATAACTGAGTCCAAAAAGCTATCTTCTCCATACGATCGAATTAGGACTCGAAACCTTTTCCATTGCGTTCGGAATAGGGGTATAACTTTATGAACGCCTGGCGGCACGCCTCGATAGGAATTCAAAATTTTAAGTTACGATTTTGAGATAATTTAAATTTAAATTTGAATTAATGTATATTCACCTTTTTTGACCAATCAACCTTCAGTTGAAATAATGTCACACCGGTATTTTTCCATTCACTTCAGAATACTGTAGCTCATCTGCTACACGCAAACATCATTCCTCCCCCTTTATTTCATTTCACAGCCGAACACTTCGAAAGTAAGAAAAGGAAAAAAATATAAAAGCTAAAAAGAAATGGCCGAACAAATTGTCAGACATAAATTCGTGAATCCATCTCCAGTCGAATGAAATCAATCTCCTTTCCAGCTAATCGTTCTCGAAATCAAATTTGCAAGAAAAAAAAGGAAAAAGAAAAAAAGAGTGAACAAAATCGAATGGGGACTGGGTTGTGAAGTGAGGAAGCAGTTCGCGATTTAGGAAGCAATTTGATGGGTTCGGTAGAGGGTTTCGATCGTGTGGGCGAGGCACGTGGGCAAGGCGCGTGGACGAGGCGCGTAGGCGGAAGGGGTGAACGAGTTCCATTTGAACTCGAGGGTGGCGTCGCATCTGGGTATAGGCGCGAGGCGATCGCGATTTCTGGAGTTCGTCGTTGCGGCATCGGCGTGATGGAGGTCACGATGGCGGCGACGAAGGCGGTTAGTGATGGTGATTGGGGCTGAAGCCGGGGTGAGGGTGGAGCTGGGTTTTAGCAGTAAGGTATTCACGATTTCTTTTTTTCAAATTTCAAATTTTATTTGACAAACATTTTTATAGTTACATTTGTATATGTGTATGTTTATATATAGAGAAAAAAAATATGCAGTAAGATATATGTAGATTTTAAAATTTATATATATACAGAAAATTTATATAAGATTTTGGAAGGGAAAATATATATAAGGGTTTATATAGATTATTAAAGGAAAACTAGTTTAAATTAAAATTATTAAATGGAAATTGATTTTCCCAATTGATCAAAATATTAATCAATTGTATAAAATTGTTTATACAAGGTCTAAAAAAAATCGAGAATCAACCGGAATGGAAAATGGATTGCATGCATAATTAAAGGTGAGATCTTCTCACTCAAATTTTTTGCCTAGTTAATTTAAATTGTTGGATGTGCTTGGATGAAATTAATAATTTATCTGTTGGATGATAGTATATATGATAGTAGTATATATATATATATATATATATATATATATATATATATATATATTTGGAGTTGTTGATTTCCCGCATTATATAGCAATGAGACCCTATGCGCCGCATTATAGCGGATGATATTTTATAAACCCATATACCGCGATATTCCACCTCGAAGTGGAATGGGTATTTAATTGTTGTGCTAACATCTATGGATGCAGGGAACAGGTTGGAGGGATCCAACTGGATTCCTCAAATTGTATGAATTTGTTTCATATGTTGTGTGATGATTTATTGATAATCTGTGAATGATTATATTGATGATTGAATTTGTAAAAGGCTATAATTTAGCCGAATGTATTTTTGGTATCGTTGGATACCAGAAATAAAATAAATTGGATTTTTGAAATTAAAGTAGGAAATTTTAAGTAAATCCCTTTTGAAAGAATTGGGTGAATTTAAAAGAAGGAATTTAAAAGCATAAAGTAGATTTTTGAAATCTTATCAAATTATTTCCAAAATATGGGAAGAGATATTAATAAATTGGTTTGAATAATATTGTTTAGAGGTTGAAGAATTTATTGAAAATGGAATTTTAAATAATTTGGAAATAATAAAGGGATTTATTTAAAAGGTGATAAGTTTTTTTTGAAATCCATTTGATAATTGATCTAGTATTGGAAAATAAATCTTTGGGAAATTAATAATAAAATTGATTTGGTGTTTGAATGAAAATTATTTTGTGCTGAAATAAACTTTGAAATCAATTTGTAATTGATTTAATGTTTGAAATCAATTTGTAATCGATTTGGTGATTGAAATAAATTTGAAATCAATTTGGAATTTGATTTGGGGTTTGAAACAAAATTGAGAAATCAATTTTGAATTTGATTTGGTGTTTGAAAGTGAATATTTGGAAATCGATTTGAAAATCATATATTAGTGAAAATTTGGAAATTTAAGTTCACCGTGGGAATTTATAAAGGAAAGGGAATCTTATTCCGCGAGTGAAAAGTGATTTGAAATTGGTTTTCAAAATATTGAAGTGTGGAAAAATATATATCTTGCGAAGATATTTTGAAAATAAATAATTTGGGAAAATTATTTAAATCTGATGATTGTTGTGAATGTTGTTTGATAGTAAAATAACCGACTATCAATATTTGCCTTAGAAATGGCACTTGAATTTGTTTTTAAAACAAGCGCTCATTATTCGGTTTGGCCAGGAGAGAACCTTTGTGTCATATAACCCATTCCGAATAATGACACGCTGTTATGGATCGCAATTGAAGACCGGATTGCAAAGGCTTCTTCCTTTATTGGACGAAGTGCCTTCGATTCTGTTCGAACCCGGAACAGACTTGTATGGTCGTATGTCTGACATTACACTTTGAGATATAAAGCAGATTTCTTTCAAATACATTTTTGTTTGGTGGCGGAGATTTATTCTCTTAGCTTAACACCCTTCTCTGAGACGTACGAGCTCAGAGGTAATGTAGTTGAAGGTTATCAGTGATATACTCCCAATTTGGTAATGTGGCATGCTGAGTGCTGCTGTGTGTTGTTGATCATTTGTTGATCAAAGCAAGGCTTTCGTGTAAAGCGTAGCTTTGTGGACGAGACCTCATCGGACCTCACACCCCGGAAATGGTCGAAACAAGAAAGATGCGGCAAGGTTATGAGGGTCGCACCCTTTAGGGTATGTCATTTCCTTCTGGAAAAAGGTGGTATCATGGTATGGAGCCCAGATACTTTACCTATGTGGTTGATGCAATCTCATTTACTGTGTGGTTGTTGCTTTGTGATTGAGGGCCCTCGGATAAAGTTCATAAACGACCGGGGGGAGGCATACTCGAGTAGTAGTTACCTAGTTATAGAGGTAACCCGGCCTTGTGTTGGCAGAGAGCTGGATAAGTTCTCGGGACGTTCCTCCAGAGGCGTACCCATGTGGCATAGGAAGTTCCTGTAACAACCCTATATTTTGCAAATATTTTTAAATCGATTTTTCCAGATTTAAAAGCTTTATTTATCAAAAGAATAAATTTTCTTATTGTAAATATAAAAACTTTGATTTTGTATGTGGATTAGAATTCCAAATATGACTAAATTTAATATTTCCAGAAAAGTGAATTTTGGTTAAAATAGTAAAACTTTGACTTTTAAATTTAAATTTTAAATATTTGAAATTATAAATTTTATCTTTTATTATGAAAATAGATTTGATAACATGAATACTACTTTTCGTTTCGTTGAAAACGGAGTTAAAATGTAAAAGTTATGTACATTTCAATTTTTAGTATAATTTGTTTTATTGTGCAATTTTGCCTATTTTAAATTTTATAAATCATATTTTTCTTTCTTATATTTTATCTTAATATGTGTAAATATGTTATTTTATGTATATTTTTGTCTTTTAATATTTTTAAATGATAATATAATTTCTCCAAAATTTAGCGTGTTGATTTTCCATTTTTAAGGGCTGCTTTCCTATTTCCTGCTATTTTCTTCATTAAAAAATTATATGTAAATTTAATTTTAAATATTTACTTTGTGAATATATTTTTATTTTATGTTATTATTTATGTTTAAAAATATATTGCAAGCTCATATGAATTTTCTAAAATTTATTCTATTCAATTTCAAAATTTTCTAGTCTAGTTCACCGTTTTAACTATTTTCCTTAATCCTACTTTATATAATCAATAAATATTATATATATTTTTATATTTTATCAAATTTTCGAATTTTTAACTGGAATTAATGTTATTACCAGAAATATAAACTTATAAAAATGAATTAAAGAAATTTGAAAGGCCTTAAACTTTCTATCTTTCTAAGGCCCTTTTATTTTCTAACCCTTCTACTTTTTAACCTAACTTTTCATTCAATTGGCCACATCTCCTCATTTCTTCAGCCGCCACTTTTTTTTTCCTCTCATTCACGAATTTCCAAAGCTCCTAAACCCTAAAAAAAATCATGGCCTCCATCTTGCAAAAAACTTAGGTAAATTCCTCTCTTCTTTCTACTTTTTCTCCTATTTTCTATGCAAATTTGCTTTGCTTTCTCCCCTGATTGGAGCGGCTCTCCCCCTATTCCACGGCCACCACCTCCTTCCATCTCTTCCCTACCATCACCACCATCTACCCCACCAGATCTGACCATAGCCGAACCCCAAATGATGGTCAAACCCCTCAAACTACAACCTAGATGCCTAGATCTATACTTATTTCACCTCTACATGCTCATCCACTTCAACCACCACCCAAACCACCACCATAGCCACCACCACTCCCCTGACCTGTCCTTGACACACCCCTCCCCACCTCTGTCCAGATCTGAAACATGAAGATCCGAGCCAAACAATGCATGTAGACGAGCCTTGTGGTGCACCAAAACTCCATTGTCAAGCCTAGACCCCTTGTATTCTCATGCTTGTAACCTCCACCTTGCTCTTGCCCTGTAGCCATGCCTTTTTAGGTCCAAACCAGACCCAAACCATGTCCAAACCTGAACCAAAACATTCCCTAAGTCATGATAGCAAGTGTAGAAAGCAAGGCAAAACATTCATTCCTTTGTTGTCTCTTATCTTCATTTTTTTCAACACTGTTTGTGTTAAATATTTATGTATATATTGTCTTGTTTTGGTTATTGTTTACAAGATAAATATCAAGGCCCTATATTCATTCAAATCAAAAGTCATGCTGTATCATGTTTGTTGTGCTTTATGGAATCTATTCTGTGTGTTTTGATCGCTAACTCCAGCATAAAAAGGTGAGTTATTCTCACCAGACAATATGTACCTATATAACTAGTAAATTGACACCCTGTGAATATGTAGAAATATATTATCATGTTATATATGCCTATATTATTATCATATGATGTTCACACCTGTTATATCATATGTTACTGTTATTTAATGTTATTATGTTATTTATATCAGTTATCACTATTGCAAGTTCCCTGTAGATTAGAATCACTATGGGTTGAAATGGTACATACCCGAACGGACTTTAGAATAGGGAAAAATCGTTATGGGCTGAAATGATAGGCCTGAATGGTTTTTATTCAATTTATTTTAACTTGGGATTGCGGGTTTGAAATGATAGAACCCGGATTTTTCTTTTTAAACTGCGGATTGAAATGATACATATCCGTATTACTTGACCTAGGCTAGAAAACTATATACAGGCCCGTGGTTATTTTATAAAGTTTTTGAATATGTTAAAGTATTTTAAAAATATAAATTTATGAAATTTGATTTAAACAGATTTTGAAATATTTTGAATTAAAGAAATTATGATTTTTCTATGTGTTAAAAATGTAATTAATGAATGGTTTAACTGGATTTTTGAAATATAACTTAAGTTGGAAATTTGGAATTTTGGTTAAAAATGATATTTAACTTATATAAATAAAATGGATATTAAATTTTATTTGGAAATGGTAAATATGATAATTTGATTAAATTTGAATTTAAGTGATTTATTAAAGTATTATTGATTTTTCTATGAATTTAAGTGGTTAAATAAATGAATGTTTAAAAGTGATCTTTTAAAATATAACTTGACTAGGAAATGTGAAATTTGGTTTTAATTAAAGGTTTAAGTTAATTAAATAAAATTGGAAATTTAGTTAAATTGTGAAATGGTAATTTAAATTTGAAGTGTTAAGTTTATTTGTTGAAATGTTAAGAATTGGACACTTTTACACTAAAATTTATTAAGTAAATTGTTGAAAATTGGATTTGATTATAAGAAATTTATTGTGAAAGGATATATGTTAAATGATATGTAAATGAACATTTTAAATGTTAAAATATGATTTTAAAAATATTTATGTGTTTTAAATTAAAGTTATTTAATTGCTGGAAATACACTAACACCTGAAATTAACTTTTAATAGCATTCAGAAATGCTATAGATTCTGTTTTGAACTAAAATTGTGTAAAAAGGAGCTATTACAACATTTCTGGAATTCTGTAGTTGCTGTAGTTGAACTTGTAGGCTAATATTGAACTCAGGCCTATTATAGCATTCTCTGGAAATGCTATAATGGTATGCAGTCTATGTTGAAATCAAATTTAACCCTTGTTTTGAAATCTGAACTACCGCAGCACTTCTGAAATGTTGTCTTTTCTGTTTTGAACTATAATTCAACTAAAACTGAGTTTTAACAGCAGTTTTAAGTGTTGTCTTTGCTGAATTAAAAATGTTTTCAAATATAACTTATATAGCAGTTGTTTTTAAATGCTGTGAAATGCTGAAATTTTAATAATTAGGGTTTTTGACTTAGTAAACGAACTTAGAATGGTTTGAAACTTTGGAAATTGAATACTTGAATTGAAAATATAATAATTACACTTTTAAAAGGTTTAAATGAATTATTTTGATTGGAATATAAACTATTTAAAGGTGAATTGAAATGATAGTAAATGAACGATATCTTTGAATTTAAAAGGTATTTAAAGTTGAATATTTGGATTTGAACTGATAGGATATTTTATTTTATTAAAATGATTTGAAATGAAGTTCTGTAAGGATATGATATTTTATTATATTAAAATGATTTGAAATGAAGTTTTGTAAGGATATGATATTTTATTATATTAAAATGATTTGAAATGAAGTTTTGAAATGATATGAAAATTTAAATATATGGAAATGGTTTGGAATTGATTTAATCTTTATCTTGATAAAGATATGGTTTGAAATGATATTTTATTTTGAAGTAAAGTATTGTTTTTAAAAGTTATAACCACGGGTTATAATAACGATTGGTTGGCAAAGAGACCGGGATCGGATATGGACATACTCTCTGTCGATACCGAAAACCACTTTGACGACCGTGTACGCGGTGGAGATTCCGGAATGAAGTAGGATGGTGGCGACGTTCTTAAGGTATGTTACGTGGACCCAACTCCCGTGAGTTGGCATAAGGTGGCTAAAACAGGAGCGATCTCGGACCAGTGAGGTAGCACCTCTTCTCGGACACATTTCTTCGATATTATACTCTTACTTGTGATTGATTAGATGGCCATCCTCCGATTTGGGAGTGTTGTTCGAGGTGGAACGGTAGTGGCTGCTATGCGTATCCATCAGTCCGTGTGCGTAATTGGTATATCTACCCTGGCATTGCCTAGTTGTGCCGTGTCACCTCCCATATCGAGCTTTACTACGATTATGATTTTAAGATCCGACCGCGTTAAGGTTCTCCATCCCCTTAACGCTATTTTCTATATGATTATACTTTACTTATTTAGACACTATTATAATAGCGAATATTACTACATAGTAGATATTTTAACGGATCCTTAGAGGATGGGCGGTCCCAAGCATCTTCTAAGTTACTTGTACCTTTATTACAGTTCACTTGAGTTGGTTTACATTATATAAGTATATATTGTCCTGACTCGAGTGTTTTGTGTTTTGCTTTACGCTCGGGTCAGCCTGAGTTATTCACAGATTTGGATTTCCACTCGCTTGGAGATTTGAATCGCTGGAGATTATCTGCTTGTCTTGTCCTATCTATTTCAGTTTCGTTGTTCTACTCAGCTCGTACTTGGTTATTTTATTGAGATTTTTGTTGTACTCTATTTCTTCTGTTGTATCTTATGTAACTCTGACATATTTAGATAGTAGCTTCATGAACTACTATTTCTTTTACTTCCACTGCATTATTTTACTCTGTGTCTGTGATCTGTGATTATATTTATTTACTGTATATTCTGAGATTTGCCAAATTTTAATTACAACACGGTATTTTGAGCAATTCAACCCCGGCATGAGTGTCTACATATACACTTATAATGGATGCGAATGGTTGAAAATATCGGGTCGTTATAGTTGGTATCAGAGCTTTGGCTTTGAGGCAAAACTTAGAATGTATGGTAAATTTATTTACAGGATCACTTTCGTTCGAGTTTGAATCTCTTCCTTTTGATTCGATTTCCTTTGAATTTTGGAACTTTCCCTGCGGTTCTAAAATTTATTCATGTCCCTCACTATTCATCATCTTTTGATTCTGAAGTATCCCATGACTCCACTTCGAATGATCTTTATAGTGAATTGGCGGTCTCGCCAATATTCTAATTTTCTTATAAAGGGGTGAAAATCCTTTACAATCAGCATCGATTCACCAGAGATTTATATTTATCCTTGGTTTAGATGCTAATATCTTTTGTTATTCCAAACTCTATCCCTTGAGATCAAATGTAGATTTACCCCAGAAAAATCCACATTTGATCTTATCCTTTAAGTCACGGTTGACCCGGTTAAGGTTGCCGTGATTTATTTAAGCTTATCCATCTCCCTACTCTGTTTAACCATCTTATCTTTTATTTCCAAACTCTCCAAACATTTTGAACTATGTTTGTAAATCTATGTTTTGTTTTATATATTGTGTTGTTTGAGTTGTTGATGTTGATTTGGGTTTCCGATCGATTCGTCTGATCAACGCTATCGATAGGATTTCTAAAACACTTTGACAGAACAAACTAACACAATATTATTTTAAAAATTGTTAATGAAATAAATTTTGATGTATATAAGTAAATTTATGGAACTTAATAAATTGATTTAAATTGATAATTTGAAATGATAATACTTGATTTATCATTTACTGTTCTGCAAATGAATTTATAAATAGTTGTTTATAAATTTATTTAGGAACTGAAATGAATTTAAAACAAGAAATTTAAGAATTTAATTTCCGATGGATTCAAACCTTGTGTTTAAAGTTTTAAAAGGATATATTATTTAAAGTATTTTTGAATAAAAATTTGTCTCTAAAGGATTTTAAAGTTTAAAAATTTAGTGCTCTTCTCTTTGTCGCTGGAAAATAATTTCGGTGATGACTGCAGCATCATCGACGTTCATTTTCGAGTTTCGAAGTGAAGAGACTGTTCTGTAGTCTTGCTACAGCTTTATTTTGGGGAATTTAATTGATTTGAATTTCTAAAAGATGATTTGATTTATAAAATATATAGATATATGATTTAAATTGATTTGACATATTATGTACATATATTTATTTATCTCTAACTGGTTTGAAGGAAACCGGAAATTTAATTCTTAAATTTCATCTTGAAGAATAATTTCAATTATAAAAAGAAAATCAAAAATTTGGATAAATGATTCAAACGTGAGATAATTGAATTGGAAAGTTTTATTTGTATAACATACAATTTCATTCCAATACAACTTACCAAAATTACACAGAAGTTGAATATGAAATTGGATAATATACAATATAGAAAGGATTTTATAAATAAAATTTGAGTGGTTATAATAAATGTTATACACTTAAATTTTAGTTATAAAAGATTAACAGAGGTAAATAGTGAAAAGGAATTTAAAGAGATTTTATTTAAATAACTTAATAATCAAATTTGATTTAATATGGAACCTTAAGTTTAACCTAGGAATTTTAATAAAGGTTATTTCCTGAAATGAATATGTTGTATAATAAATAATGTATCTTTGGAATAGATAAAATAAAATACATTTGAATTGGACATTTTGTAATAAAGTTTATTTAACTTGAAATCATAGTTTAATTGATGTCTAAATGAATAAATGTGTAAAGAAATTTGATTGTTATATTTGCCATGATAAATATTTTATTTATGAAATAGATATGTCTTGAAAAATGAATAATTATGATTTAAATAGTTAAATGTATTTTAACATCACTAAAATTTGATAATTGAGAATTTGGTTTTCAAATGAAAATTTTAAGTGTAACTTATTGAAGGAATATCTATTTATGAAATGAGTATTTTAAATAAAGTGTTAGGTTATGTGTTAAATTAAGAGCTAAGTAAAATAGTGAGCTTTTGACTTAATAAACGAAGTATAGTTTAATTTGGATATTCCATTCATAAAAGTATATTTTAATAAGTCTTAAGTTAAAAGATATCCAAATGAATATTTCTGGAATAAAACTGATTTGAAATACTAATTATCTAATGTAGCATTTTATAAGTGCTGCCGTTTGAAAATACAATGTTTTGGAAATTTTATAATTGAATGAACTTAGAAATGCTACAACTTTAAAATGAATATTATTTGACCTTGAATTAAAATGGTTTAAATGAAGATTATTTTTAAAAAGGTGTTTTGATTTTCTAAGTATTATGTTCTTTTTTAAGAATAACATTTCCAAAGTGTTATGATTTTTAGTAGTATGATTTCCAAATGATAAACATCCCTAAATTGTTATGATTTCAAAGCATTATTGTTTCAAATTTATTATCTTATTTTGTTTTTTTTCAAACTATCTTTTGGCCGTCCTTATTTCTCTTATCTTGTTACAGAATGGGAAGGCTATTGCTTATACCAGTCTGTTTAGAAATCTTTTTATAATCTTTGAAATCTTTGTTACTCATTTTGGAATCTGAACACTGTTTTCCACCCGTGGACCGTCGCTCAAGTGAAAAGGGTGATTCAGACTCTGGAGAATCTTTTTCGTGTTTGTGTTCTTGATTTGATCACCTCCATCTTGTTAAACTTGCTATAACAATAGTTATCAGGTGTAATTCCAATATTCTTATCATCTTGTCTTAATTATATTCATTCTATCTTTTTAGGTGCTTTCCCGTACCTCGTTCCTTTTCGGGGACGAAAAGTTTTGAGTGGGGGAGAGTATAACAACCCTATATTTTGCAAATATTTTTAAATCGATTTTTCCAGATTTAAAAGCTTTATTTATGAAAAGAATAAATTTTGTTATTGTAAATATAAAACTTTGATTTTGTATGTGGATTAGAATTCCAAATATGACTAAATTTAATATTTCCAGAAAAGTGAATTTTGGTTAAAATAATAAAACTTTGACTTTTAAATTTAAATTTTAAATATTTGAAATTATAAATTTTATCTTTTATTATGAAAATAGATTTGATAACATGAATACTGCTTTTCGTTTCGTTGAAAACGGAGTTAAAATGTAAAAGTTATGTACATTTAAATTTTTAGTATAATTTGTTTTATTGTGCAATTTTGCCAATTTTAAATTTTATAAATCATATTTTTCTTTCTTATATTTTATCTTAATATGTGTAAATATGTTATTTTATGTATATTTTTGTCTTTTAATATTTTTAAATGATAATATAATTTTTCCAAAATTTACCGTGTTGATTTTCCATTTTTAAGGGCTGTTTTCCTATTTTCTGCTATTTTCTTCATTTAAAAATTATATGTAAATTTAATTTTAAATATTTACTTTGTGAATATATTTTTATTTTATGTTATTATTTATGTTTAAAAATATATTGCAAGCTCATATGAATTTTCTAAAATTTATTCTATTCAATTTCAAATTTTTCTAGTCTAGTTCACTGTTTTAACTATTTTCCTTAATCCTACTTTATATAATCAATAAATATTATATATATATTTATATTTTATCAAATTTTCGAATTTTTAACTGGAATTAATGTTATTACCAGAAATATAAACTTATAAAAATGAATTAAAGAAATTTGAAAGGCCTTAAACTTTCTATCTTCCTAAGGCCCTTTTATTTTCTAACCCTTCTACTTTTTAACCTAACTTTTCATTCAATTGGCCACATCTCCTCATTTCTTCAGCCGCCACTTTTTTTTCCTCTCATTCACGAATTTCCAAATCTCCTAAACTCTAAAAAAAATTATGGCCTCCATCTTGCAAAAAAATTAGGTAAATCTCTCTCTTCTTTCTACTTTTTCTCCTATTTTCTATGCAAATTTGCTTTGCTTTCTCCCCTGATTGGAGCGGCTCTCCCCCTATTCCACGGCCACCGCCTCCTTCCATCTCTTCCCTACCATCACCACCATCTACCCCACCAGACCTGACCATAGTCGAACCCCAAATGATGGTCAAACCCCTCAAACTACAACCTAGATGCCTAGATCTATACTTATTTCACCTCTACATGCTCATCCACTTCAACCACCACCCAAACCACCACCATATCCACCACCACTCCCCTGACCTGACCTTGACACACCTCTCCCCACCTCTTTCCAGATCTGAAACATGAAGATCCGATCCAAACAATGCATGTAGACGAGCCTTGTGGTGCACCAAAACTCCACTGTCAAGCCTAGACCCCTTGTATTCTCGTGCTTGTAACCTCCACCTTGCTCTTGCCCTGTAGCCATGCCTTTTTAGGTCCAAACCAGACCCAAACCATGTACAAACTTGAACCAAAACATTCCCTAAGTCATGCTAGCAAGTGTAGAAAGCAAGGCAAAACATTCATTCCTTTGTTGTCTCTTATCTTCATTTTTTTCAACATTGTTTGTGTTAAATATTTATGTATATATTGTCTTGTTTTGGTTATTGTTTACAAGATAAATATCAAGGCTCTATATTCATTCAAATCAAAAGTCATGCTGTATCATGTTTGTCGTGCTTTATGGAATCTATTCTGTGTGTTTTGATCGCTAACTCCAGCATAAAAAGGTGAGTTATTCTCACCAGACAATATGTACCTATATAACTAGTAAATTGACATCCTATGAATCTGTAGAAATATATTATCATGCTATATATGCCTATATTATTATCATATGATGTTCACACCTGTTATTACACCTGTTATATCATATGTTACTGTTATTTAATGTTATTCTGTTATTTATATCAGTTATCACCATTGCAAGTTCCCTGTAGATTAGAATCACTATGGGTTGAAATGATACATACCCGAACGGACTTTAGAATAGGGAAAAATCGTTATGGACTGAAATGATAGGCCTGAATGGTTTTTATTTAATTTATTTTAACTTGGGATTGCGAGTTTGAAATGATAGAACCCGGATTTTTCTTTTTAAACTTCGGATTGAAATGATACATATCCGTATCACTTGACCTAGGCTAGAAAACTATATACAGGCCCGTGGTTATTTTATAAAGTGTTTTGAATATTTTTAAGTATTTTAAAAATATAAATTTATGAAATTTGATTTAAACAGATTTTGAAATATTTTGAATTAAAGAAATTATGATTTTTCTATGTGTTAAAAAATGTAATTAATGAATGGTTTAACTGGATTTTTGAAATATAACTTAAGTTGGAAATTTGGAATTTTGGTTAAAAATGATATTTAACTTATATAAATAAAATGGATATTAAATTTTATTTGGAAATGGTAAATATGATAATTTGATTAAATTTGAATTTAAGTGATTTATTAAAGTATTATTGATTTTTCTATGAATTTAAGTGGTTAAATAAATGAATGTTTAAAAGTGATCTTTTAAAATATAACTTGACTAGGAAATGTTAAATTTGGTTTTAATTAAAGGTTTAAGTTAATTAAATAAAATTGAAAATTTAGTTAAATTGTGAAATGGTAATTTAAATTTGAAGTGTTAAGTTTATTTGTTGAAATGTTAAGAATTGGACACTTTTACACTAAAATTTATTAAGTAAATTGTTGAAAATTGGATTTGATTATAAGAAATTTATTGTGAAAGGATATATGTTAAATGATATGTAAATGAACATTTTAAATGTTAAAATATGATTTTAAAAATGTTTATGTGTTTTAAATTAAAGTTATTTAATTGCTGGAAATACACTAACACCTAAAATTAACTTTTAATAGCATTCAGAAATGCTATAGATTCTGTTTTGAACTAAAATTGTGTAAAAAGGAGCTATTACAGCATTTCTGGAATGCTGTAGTTGCTGTAGTTGAACTTATAGGCTAATATTGAACTCAGGCCTATTATAGCATTCTCTCGAAATGCTATAATGGTATGCAGTCTATGTTGAAATCAAATTTAACCCTTGTTTTGAAATCTGAACTACCGCAGCACTTCTGAAATGCTGTCTTTTCTGTTTTGAACTACAATTCAACTAAACTGAGTTTTAACAGCAGTTTTAAGTGCTGTCTTTGCTGAATTTAAAATGTTTTCAAATATAACTTATAGCAGTTATTTTTAAATGCTGTGAAATGCTGTAATTTTAATAATTAGGGTTTTTGACTTAGTAAACGAACTCAGAATGGTTTGAAACTTTGGAAATTGAATACTTGAATTGAAAATATAGTAATTACACTTTTAAAAGGTTTAAATGAATTAATTTGATTGGAATATAAACTATTTAAAGGTGATTTGAAATGATAGTAAATGAACGATATCTTTGAATTTAAAAGGTATTTAAAGTTAAATATTTGGATTTGAACTGATTGGATATTTTATTATATTAAAATGATTTGAAATGAAGTTTTGTAAGGATATGATATTTTATTATATTAAAATGATTTGAAATGAAGTTTTGTAAGGATATGATATTTTATTATATTAAAATGATTTGAAATGAAGTTTTGAAATGATATGAAAATTTAAATATATGGAAATGGTTTGGAATTGATTTAATCTTTATTTTGATAAAGATATGGTTTGAAATGATATTTTATTTTGAAGTAAAGTATTGTTTTTAAAAGTTATAACCACGGGTTATAATAACGATTGGTTGGCAAAGAGACCGGGATCGGATATGGACATACTCTCTGTCGATACCGAAAACCACTTTGACAACCGTGTACGCGGTGGAGATTCCAGAATGAAGTAGGATGGTGGCGACGTTCTTAAGGTATGTTACGTGGACCCAACTCCCGTGAGTTGGCATAAGGTGGCTAAAACAGGAGCGATCTCGGACCAGTGAGGTAGCACCTCTTCTCGGACACATTTCTTCGATATTATACTCTTACTTGTGATTGATTAGATGGCCATCCTCCGATTTAGGAGTGTTGTTCGAGGTGGAACGGTAGTGGCTGCTATGCGTATCCATCAGTCCATGTGCATAATTGGTATATCTACCCTGGCATTGCCTAGTTGTGCCGTGTCACCTAACATATCGAGCTTTACTACGATTATGATTTTAAGATCCGACCGCGTTAAGGTTCTCCATCCCCTTAACGCTATTTTCTATATGATTATACTTTACATATTTAGACACTATTATAATAGCGAATATTACTACATAGTAGATATTTTAACGGATCCTTAGAGGATGGGCGGTCCCAAGCATCTTCTAAGTTACTTGTACCTTTATTACAGTTCACTTGAGTTGGTTTACATTATATAAGTATATATTGTCCTGACTCGAGTGTTTTGTGTTTTGCTTTACGCTCGGGTCAGCCTGAGTTATTCACAGATTTGGATTTCCACTCGCTTGGAGATTTGAATTGCTGGAGATTATCTGCTTGTCTTGTCCTATCTATTTCAGTTCCGTTGTTCTACTCAGCTTGTACTTGGTTATTTTATTGAGATTTTTGTTGTACTCTATTTCTTCTGTTGTATCTTATGTAACTCTGACATATTTAGATAGTAGCTTCATGAACTACTATTTCTTTTACTTCCGCTGCATTATTTTACTCTGTGTCTGTGATCTGTGATTATATTTATTTACTGTATATTCTGAGATTTGCCAAATTTTAATTACAACGCGGTATTTTGAGCAATTCAACTCCGGCATGAGTGTCTACCTATACACTTATAATGGATGCGAATGGTTGAAAATATCGGGTCGTTACAGTTCCTTAGCCTGACCATTTGTTGGAAAATCCAAAGAAACAATACGAACCTTGTACGGTTTAGTTGTATAACCTTCCATGAAGCGTGGCGGTAACCTGCCACAAAACATGGTAGCTATAGTATGCATACAATAATGGTTGTATGCTGGCAAAGATTAATATTGAACTTTCGAAATGTTTTCCACACTAGGCACTAATGATAATATTAAAAAGATTTTGCGTATAAAGCATGTTTGACTATCATAAGGAGAAATCTCCTCCAATTCTTCGTTTGCATTGTGTGTGTGGCGGGAGGCCTTATGGTAGTTTCACATTCCAAAAGCATTGCGAATTTCTTTTATTTTCTTTGTGAAAATAACTGTTTTTAAGATCTCACACCAGTCCCATGACTGACCTGGAGTTTATTGTTCCCTTTCTAAACTCTGGGTGCCCATAATTTTCCACACGGGCATCCTAGAATTAGGTTATCAATTGGATCTGGATGGATTGCTGTGGAGATCTGGAGGTGAGCTGGATGGCGAGACGTATCACTTATACTAGAATTATTCCACTGTGTATTCTGTTATGTGGACAAGTTTATATAACTGTCCAGTGATGTGTGTTGTTGTTGTAAACTCTGATGATGTATTGTATAAACTGATATAGTTCTTTGTTATAAAGATTATTCATTCATCTATTATATATTGTTCCGCTGCGAATGTGAGATTCTGATATTGTTTCTGTTTCTTTTTCTTTGTTTCTTCTTCTACCTCTTTCTTTCTTTAACCCTAAAGGTTCGCATTTCCCCCCATTTTGAGTTGAATTGGTATGGAATATTGTCGGCTCAAAAGGGGTATGGATTTGCGTGCCTTTACACTTCGACTCCTTCGAAAGGTCTTGCTTTCACTACCATTTCCAGTGATCTCCTCTTTTATATTCTCCATGGTTTCGACAAGTTTGAAGTGAATACTGATGGTAACAAATACACTTTATAAATGCATTCATATAATTGCAAACAACTACAAAACATTCAATAAATTAAATCAGCTATTAATCTCGAACAATCCAAATATTAATGTCTTTTCACATCACCTTAGCTGGTGGTGTAATAGTTTGGCCAAATTTATCACTTACATATATTTTCGATAAATTATAATTTTCCTATTTTAAGCTGTGCTTGTAAATAATGATTATTTACACCAATTATCTTTGTCAAAACTATATCACTTTAGGACTTATGGAATTTGGCTTTGGTTAAAACTCTAGTATAATGTACATTTAACTTGGTTAGTCCAAATGCAAAATCATTGGTTCACTAATAACATTTATTATTAACTGTACTGCTCTGACTATAGACTTTGACTATGAGTTAACTACTGTTAACCATGATACTAACCTATTGAATAGTTTTTTTACTTTCAATGCTTCAACTCAGACCTAATGATAATCGTTCGATGGATCATTATGCCTAGATTTATCTATAATTAAAGTAGAGTATCCACATTAAAGTTCCTTGATATTATCAAGTCAAACGAATCGTGTAACATCGTCATTTTCAGATCTCATGTTTGACCCTATTTATAATTAACCAACATGAAACTCTTAAGCAAGTCATCATTTCATAGTTATCCAATAATTATAAATACATAACTTCTTGGTTCCCGCAATAGCCACAAGTAATACACTACATAACATTTGGAGAGCGTTACATATTCTACTCTCAATAGACGAATCAATGTCCTCTCTCAAAACATCTTGACTATAAATACTTGAAATAATTATTATTTTAATGTGATTAACTCATGATTACAACACACTGTAATTACTATCCCATAACATATCACTTAAGGATTTCCTGTTAAATATACTTTAAATTAATTTCCTAGCTAATTATGTCACAATATAACAAAGTACATTATAGAAATCAAAAACCTTAGTTACAAACAAGATTGACAATTAAGTTAGATATATATAACAAATTACATAATTTTTTCTAGGGCGTACCTCTTACTCTATCAACTTTACCTTTGTTTGTTTCTTTATATATTTAATCTAGAAATATAAAATAAGTTAAAAAATAAACTCTAATAAAATATATTTATGTTATTTTCTACTTGAAAAATTCATACAAGATATGTTATTAGCAAAATTAATTATCATATAGTTATTGCTAATGTTGAATTTCTTTCCCTGGACCTAGTTATTCAAAGTAATTTATTTAGATTTTTTTGTTCAGTGTATGTAAAAGAAACAAATTTATAAATACTTGCTTTTCCATTTTTTTCTCTATGATTAATGATTCAAATGTACCAATGGATTACTTTTAATAATCGTGTTGTAGAATTCGTTATGTCTTTTTAATAGGATGTTTGAGCAATGAAACAAGTGCATATGAGTTTTTTGATTTTGCGATAATATTAAATGTTTCATGAAATTGGAAGTCAGAGCAAGCAAAGGGAAGTTTCTAGATTAAAAGAAAGCTTAAATACATTGAGTACATAACATCAATAACTTTGAAAAAACTGCACGGATGATGGAAAGAAACAGAATACTCATTAAGGAAGAAAGGTAGACAAAATAATAAATTTGAGAACTCAAGTCTATTCATACCGCAGTTCTAGTGCTGCGAGCTAACACGGTTAGTTTGTCCTCTCAACACTTGTTTACTTTTATATTATTAGATTTAGTATGTTATCCGCAGTGAAGACCTCTAGTCATCTTAGTAAGAAAATTTCAGCTTCTGGTGACTATCTGCATTATGTAATTGATGACCGAAAATTGTTCTCTTCTCCAATTTATCCATTTTTCAGCTTCATTTTAATTAGTGGTAAACTATTTATTTTTATATGTTAATTACATTGTTTGTGATAGAGTTAGGGGTATGCCCTTAGGGCAATTCTGTAATTTATTGTAAATTATTAACTATGTTATAAAATCTTGTTTGAAAAAACGGTGTTTTCTTTCTATTATAACTTGTTGTAATGTGTTATGATTAATTAATTATTTTAATTAAATATATTTAACATAAAATCCATAAAAGGTGTGTTTGTGATAGTAATTATAATTGTTGTAATCATTATTATTTTATCACAATATATAATAACTACACTATTTTAAATATTCTTAATCAAGATGTATCAAGACTGGATATCGATGCATCTACTAGGACTAGAGTACGTTACTGTAACAACCCTATATTTTGTAATTATTTTAAATTGAATTTCCTGATTTAAAAAATTTATTTTATTTATTAAAATGGAAAATTTTTGTTATTTTAAATATAAATTTGGATTTGTATGTGAATTTTAATTCAAACATGAATAAGTAGAGTAATTTCCAGAAATGTGAATTTTAGTCAGTATGGGCAAACTTTGAATTTTAATTTAAAATTTTAAAAGTTTGAAAATTTTGAATTTTATCTTTTATTATGAAAGTAAATAAAATTTCAAGCATACTGCTTTTCGTTTCGTTGAAATCTGATTTATATTGTGAAAGTTATGCTTTTTACAATATTGTATGTAAATTGTTTTATTTAACAAAATTGTTTATTTTAAATTATATAAATAATATTTTTGTTTGTCATGTTATGATCTAATTTATGATTTCATGTGTAACATAACATGTTATGTATATATATTTTATTTTAAAACATTTTTAAAGTATAGTTAAATTTTTCCAAAGTTAAGGGTATTTTGTTTATAATTTTTAAAACTAGTCTCAATATATTAAGCTATTTTCTTTATTTATCTTCCTATTTTCCTAAAACAAATTTTATTATCATTTTCACTTTATTTTGTTTGTCTTTTATTTTTATTTACTGAAATTTTATTTGTTTAATTTGAATTAAAAAGAAATGGAAATTTGAAGAGACTTAAGCTTTAAAAACTTGACTTTTCACTTTCTAGACTTTTCATTTCTTTGGCCGTTCATTACTTTATTGTTGGCCATGAGTTTTTATTACTTTTTCAAGTGAAAACATCTTGCTTCATCACAAATTTTTGGCCATTTCAGATCTGAAAAGAATTGATAATGGTTTCTCCTCTTTTTTTTCTACTTTTCTTCTTCATTTTTCATTGTTTTGCCTTGTTTTCTCTTGTCTAGCTCGGCCACAAACACCACCATCTTCTCCCACAACCACCACCATCTCCTCCTCTTCATCATCCCCTTCCAAACACCTACCCTTCAGACCAGATCTGGCCATGCCTTTCTCCATGACCAAAGCACCACAAAAACATTGCAAAACTCCACAAAACAATGCCTAGCTGACCTATATGCCACCATCACTTTCATAGTTTGCCTTGGCCACCTTCCCTAGCTCCACCACCATCATGACCTGACCCCTAACCATCAGCCTATCCTCTGACTTGACCTGAACCATGCATGGCCGAGCCCAAACCATGCATAGGCCGAGCCTAGTGTGTAACCAAAACCCCCTTATGCCTTGACCTTTGACCTTCTATGCTTGCAAACTCCAAACCCTTTGCATTCTCCTTTGTAGCCATACCTATATAAGCCCAAACCATATCTATTTCCACCAAATAATCATCATGGCTGAACCATAATCATATATGGTTGAGCACAAGTTGAAGCAAGATCAAGCAGATTTGATTTAAAAGCTAGGTGATGTTATTTGTCTAGCCTAGTTTCCATTTATTCCAATTTAATCTTTTGTATTCTAATTATATTTGTAGGGTGCTTTGTTTTATTATTGTATAAAAGATTTATATCTTAGATCTCTCCACTCAAATCAAAAATCGTACTATCGTGCTTTCTGGAATCCATCTGTGTATTTTGTTTTGCGAAACCCAACTTTATAAGGTGAGTATTCACTCATGACATTTATACTTATATAATTTGTGAAGTGACAACAAGTGAATGTGTAGAAACTGTTATATCATGTTATACCTGCCTGTGATGTTAATTATATGATGTTAAACCCTATAATTAACTTGTCACATCATCTGTTATGTTTTATTTTATTTTACTGTTTATTCTATTATGTTTATCACACTGCAAGTTCCCTATAGAATAGAATCACTATGGGTTGAAATGATACATACCCGAACCGACTTTAGAATAGGGAAAGATCGTTATGGGCTGAAATGATAGGCCTGAGCGATTTTTATTTATTTTTATTTAGCTTGGGATTGCGGGTTTGAAATGATAGAACCCGGATTTTTCTTTGTAAATTACGGATTGAAATGATATATTATTCGTATCACTTGACCTAGGTTAGAAAATATTATACAGACCCATGGTTATTTTATATATTTTTCTAGGAGTTTTAAGTATTTTAAAAATGTAAATTTTGATATTTTGATTTAAATTTGGTTTTTAAAATGATTTAATAAAGCGAAAATGATTTTTCTCTGTGTTAAATATGTTAATAAATGAATGGAAAAATTGTGATTTTCAACATAACTTAATTTAAAAATTTGTGATTTGATTTTTTAATGAAAGTTTAAGTTAATTAAATAAAAATGGAAATTAATTTTTATTTATGAAATGAAATTTAAATTTAAGTGTAAAGAGAAATTGTTAAAAGTGAAAAGAATAAGAAAATGGTACACTTGGATTAATTTTTGTAAAATTGGATTTTATTGTAAAAATTCACTTTATAAAAATCATAAGTTAAAGGTATTTAAATGAACATTTTGAAGTGGGAAATATGATTTTTATAAGTTAAATTGATTTAAATTGAAGTTTATTAGTGGCTGGAATTCTATTAAAAATCTGGAAATTCTTTTAGTAGCACTTCAGAAATGCTATCGTTTCTGGAAATGAACTAAATTCTGAACTAAGTAGAATCTGCAGCACTTTGTAAGTGCTGTGGTTCCATAAATGAACTAAAAGGCTAAAATTGACTAAGGGCTATTACAACAGTTTTGTGAATGCTGTAGTTGCAGAATTAAACTAAAACTTGAAATTTAAACCTGAACTATTACAGCAGTTTTGTAAATGTTGTCTTTGCTAAATTAAACTATTTTTCAACTAAAACTGAACTATTACAGCAGTTTTTAAATGATCTCTTTGCTGAATTGAATTGTTTCAAATGTAACTTACCGTAGCATTTTCTAAGTGCTGCGAAAACTGAAATTTAAATTGTTTGAAGTGATTAAGTGAATAAATTAGCTCAGAAAAGGCTAAAATTTTGGGAATTGAATATTTGATTTGTAAGTATAATGATTTCATATTTAAATGGTGTAAATGAATTATTTTGATTTGAATATAAACCACTTTGAAATTTATGAGTTAATACAATGTTTGAAATTGGTATAATTGAATGAATGAACTTAAAATGTTATAATTTTGGTAACGAATATTTATTTAGAAGTATTATGATTTTTCTAAGTATTATGAGGTCCTAATGACAATATTTCAAGTGTTATGTTTTCCAAGTATTTTGGCTTCAAAAAGTTTGGTTTCGGAATTGTTATGACTTTGAAAGTACTATGGTTTGGAAATGAAATTAATTGGAATTCTATTTAATTAAGAATTGTCTTTAAATATATATTAATTTGAAATTTGTTGAAATTGAAGATTCAAGGATATGACTTTATAAGGTGGTTTGGTTTAATATGATTTAAAAGAATATTTCAAGTAAATAAATTGAAAGAAGGATATTGATTTAGTTTGGAATTTAAATGATATATTATTGCTTTGATTTTTGAAATGGAAATGATATATTATTGAATTGGTTTTGAAATGGAAATGATATATTGTTGAATTGGTTTTGAAATGGATATGTTTTGGGTTTGAAAGTATGTATTATTTTGAAATAAATGATATGATTTTGAAATGGTTTAAAGGATGTATTTTGATTTGAACATAAACTATTTTGAAATTTATAACCACGGGTTATAATAACAATTGGTTGTTAAAGAGACCGGGATCGGATATGGACATACTCTCCGTCGATACCGAAAACCACTTTAACAACTGTGTACGCGGTGGAGATTCCAGAATGAAGTAGGATGGTGGCGACGATCCTAAAGGTATATACGTGGACCCAACTCTCGTGAGTTGGCATAGAGTAGCTAAAACAGGAGCGATTGACGGGCCAATGAGGTAGCACCTCTGATCGGACACACTTCTTCGATACCATTCTATTACTTTTGTGATTGATTGGGTGCACCCCTTGATTTGGGAGTGTTGTTCGAGGTGGGCGGTAGTGGCTGCTATGCGTTTCCACCAGCCCGGATGCGTAATTGGTATATCTACCCTGGCATTGCCTAGTTGTGCCGTGTCACTTACCATATCGAGCTTTACTACGAGTTGTGATTTCTCCCGTAGCCTTTGGAGTATCGAGGGTAGCCCCCATTTTAGGAGTACGCTAATACTGGATAGACTACTGGGACTATTACGTGTTAAGGTGGAAAATGTAAAGCCTTAATGCTATTTAAAAGTATGTTTATTTTATGATTAGACATTATTATAATAGCGAATATTACTATATAGTAGATAGTTTGATGGATCCTTAAAGAATGGGCGATCCCAAGCATTCTTTAAGTTATTTGTACCTCTTATTACAGTTCACTTGAGTTGGTTTACATTTGTATAAGTATGTATGTCCTGACTCGAGTGTTTTGTGTTTTGCTTTACGCTCGGGTCAGACTGAGTGATACACCATTTCAGACTCACCTTTGGAGCTGGAGTTTTGCTATGAAGATCCAGATATCTATTCATTTTGTTATCCAGTTGATTCCAGTTGTATTCTGAGTTGTACCTGATTATCATACTGTTACTCCTGTTGTATCTTGGTATTCCTATTGTATCTTACTTAACTTTGATGTATTTATATAGTAGATTCATGAACTACTATTTCTTTGTTTCCGTTGCATTATATTACTCTATGTCTGTGATCTATGATTATTTATTTACTAAATATTCTGAGTTTTTCCAAATTTTTATTTACAACGTGGTATTTTAAGCAATTCAAGTCTAACATGTGTGTCTGCCTATGCACTTGGAGGGTGCGGCATGATAGGGGGTTCTCGCATTTGGTTTGGTAGCGAGCGGATGACTCTTACTCCTACATGTCCCTGTGGGGTTGGTGCAGTCGAGAGGCTGGCTGTAAAGGCAGAACACAGGTGCAGCTGTATGCTACGGTGGGCGTTACCCCACTGATGCGGTCCGTTACAGTTACGCTCTCTAAAGGTTGGGTAGTGTATTACTCATGACTGATGGGGTCATCAAGAGGTTACGTATTAATAATTATTGGATAACTATGGAATGACTCACTTGATAGTTTTCAGTTGGTTAATATAATTAAGGTCAAATAGAAAATATTGATCTAATAAAATTATGTTATTCTCGTGAATTGAGAATACTGTTGATCTTCAACGTGGAAGCTCTACTTTGATTATAGTTAAATCATGGCATGGCATCCATCAAATGACTATAGTTGGATCGAGTGGAAACATTGGAAGTGAAACACTATTCAAGAGAGGATTTGTCTCCCTAGTTATATGAAGTTAGTATCACGATCAACTGAAGTCAACTCAAAGTCAAAATCTCTGACCAGAGTAGTTCAGTCAATAATAGTTGTTGTTGTTGAACCAAAGACTTAGCGTTTGAACTATAAAGTTAAATATGGACGATATTGGAATTTTGACCATTACCAAATTCAATAATCATAATGTGATATAGTCTTGATGAAATTTGAATACTCCTATTACCACCTGATTAAACTAATTATAATTGTTATAAATTAATTAATATTTATGATATATTGATAATAAAATTTTATTTAATTTGTGTTGATCGGTACTAAAATAGGGCATATATAAAAGTTATACACACACACGTATCGATATACGATATCAGGCTTGAAACAATTTTGAGGCCCAAATATAGGCATATAGTGGCTGGCCATAAGGGCCTGGAGTAGGGTTGAATAATGATTCAAAAAGGTAGGAGATAATCAAAGGAAAATGTGGATCTAGGTCCCTTTTTCACTCCTTTTAATCTCCATTATTTAAACAGCTAAAAATCCCACTTTAGAACTCTTGATTTTTCATCCATCTAGACCAGATCAAGCCAGCCTCCCCTACCATTGCTACTCAATTTTCAAGCTTTTAAATTACAATTTAAATGCAAATAGTAGATCGATGGTTACTGCTTTCAAATTAGTTGGTCTTTTGGGATTTTGGATACTGATTCAAGGAGTTCTTCAATTCATTGTTTCAAAGTGTCATAACTAGGCTTTAGTGAAGGTAAATCTTTTATTTACATTTCCATATATGTATGTGTGTTTGTGTTCGTTATGTAATATGTATGCTTAGGTAGTATATGAATATCATGAATCTACATATGTCTGTGCTATCTACATTGGATGATGATATATATGCATGTATTATAATAAAAAATTTGTATGTATATATGAACATATAGCTCACAGCTATATTATTTTAAAAAAACTCGAATAGATATAATATTTTATACTGATTTTAACACATAATGGATTTAAAATACAAACATATTCATATAAAAAATATCTAAATTTTGTGTGTATGTGTATATATATATATTCATTATGGATTGTTTCAAAAAAATATGCATTATGGTTTTCTGAATTAAACTTTATACATATAAATAAATTCATATATATTAGATGCATGTAATATATTATAATATTCTATATAATTTATATAAGTAAATATATATTCTAAAATACAAATATAAATAAATAACAAAAATTATGCATAGGTTTTAGAAGAGTTTTCATAATTAAAAAATTAAAAATTTGTTATGATTTACGTTCAAAAATCTTTAACTATTTTTAACTTTAAGCTTTTATTAATCTAAAAAAATAATTTTTTACTAATATTATTAAGATTATGTATAAGCAAATACATCTATATTTTATTTATTTATCTTATTTATTCATATTAAACAAGTTCTAATGTATATTTATTACATATGTATATTTATGAAATATTAATGTAATATATATATATATGTGTGTGTATGTGTGTATATATTTATTAAAAAATAATTTTAAAATATACATAATATATATATATAATTAAAATTAAAATATAGATTTGAATATGAAATCTCCAGATATTTTATTATATAGATCTAGATCTAAAAATTTAAAATTTAACCTTAATTTGAATTCAAAATTATTTATATGAATATTTGCAATACTTTATATTATAATGTAAGTTATACACACACACACACATTTTACAAATATTATTTTACATCATAAAATTATATACACACACAAACATATATATTAGACAAAACACACACACAGACACACACACACACACACACACACACATATATATATATATATATATATATATATATATATTACATTAGGGCTAATGTGTGCATTGCAGTGTATATCCCAACACTTATACACGAGCATAATAAATCATGTACACCATATACTTTGCATGTGTACATACAGATACATGTGTATATGATATGCATATTATATTATATTATATAAACATAACATTAAAATAATACATTATTTAAAAAATATTAATTTTATTTAAAATTAGTTTATATCGGAGCTAAATAAATTTAAACTTTATATGCCTAATAAGATGCAAAATGGAATAATTTTTTTTAAATTTACCCATTTACCCCCCCCCCCCCCGCATGTTGGCCTTGATCCAACAATGATACCAAAGTCCAATAGCATATGCGGTCAAAATTAGTCATGTTAGGTTTAACTAATTAAGCTTACCTATATACTAGACTGCCTAGAAAAGTAGTGTCTAGGATGGGTTTGGGTAATCAAATATCATACCTTACCTGGCTACTTTCTTTGCCTAAAAGGTGAAGTGAGCCCATATTTTTCCCCTAGTAGAAAAGGCTCTATTTAAATTGGGTATTGGGCTTATTTTCATAATTGTTTTGAAATTAAAATAAAATTTTAAATTTGAAAGTTAATTTAAAATAAGATATATATATATATATATATGTATGTATGTATGTATGTATATAAATATATTATAAATGTTATAATATAAATTTTCAAAAGTGTTTAGAAAATATATTAAAATTATTACAAAATTTTTAATACTAACAAGGTTAATAAAATAAATAAGTAAATAAATAAATAATATATACACACATAAAGATATATTTTAGATTGACTTGAAATTAGTTAAGACATTATAAATGTATAATAAAGGAATTTTACAAAATTAATAGTACTTAGTCAAATTTTTTTATTAAATAAATTAATTAGAAGTTAATTAATAAATTATAAAATACATATATATATATATATATGTATAAGTATAAGTGTTATAATATAAATATTCAATATAAAATGTTATAATTGAATAGTACGAAATTAATTAAAATGTTAATTAATTAAACAAGATTTAATTAATATAATGTTATACATTATACTGTCAAGGGCCTTTAGCTCAGGTGGATAGGGTATGACGCATTAGACAGAGGTTCTATAGGTCATGGGTTCAAGCCCTCGAGTCATCATTATGAGTGTTCTGCTTGAACGAAATATCACCCTTATTATCAAAAAAATTGTTAAACATAAGAGTATTATATGGGTTAATTAAATTATAAAAGTTATATAATGGTAAAACTTATATATAGATTAAAGGTGGAATGTTAAGAAACCCTAAATAGACTTAAGGGATAAATACATACGTATAGTACTTACACTGTGATTTCTGATGTGTCCGACATTTGAATCACAAAGGTATTTCAAGAAATACATTATTCCATAAGTCGATATCACTCTATTTAATGTATTAAAGATTATGAATTTTTAATATAAAGTTGTCCTCTACTATTATATACTAATGGATTACTTGCATATTTATTAGTTGTCAGTATTCATGAAATAAGGATGTTATGTCTAATATATTAACATACTGAATAGATGAGGTAAGATATATGTACGTATTTTTTGATATTCATCAAGGTACATACATTCATACTTAGGCATCGCGAAATGGTTGGTACGAGTGAATAATCTCTTTCGATTTGTTGATATTCCTCAAGGTCAAAATGGAATTAGGGCAAGGAACCATGGGTTGGGAGTTGTATGTGGTATAGTTGATAAGAAGTTATCCATCATTTATGGGAGTATGATTTTTTTATGTTTCTCAAGGTCAGAATTCCAAGGCAAACGATCCTAACACCCACTAGTGAAGTCAAAAGACTTCTATGTTTCATCTAAAGGTTAGGAGAAACATAACAGACTAGTGGAAGCTTATTAGTAAAATGAAACATAATGCTCAACCTTTCTAATATTATAAGGAAATCTACTACGAAATTGTCTTAATCTACTAAGTCAGAACTTACAGAAAAATGTCTACACTCAAGCTATTTTCTACAAACGACAAACTCATTGAACCTAACTACGTTGACTAGCTAAGAGCGATAAATGTAGCATTAACTTATGAATGTCTTTGGCCATCGATAACTACACCTCTAAAAGGACAACCCACTGATGATATGGACACCAAACTAAGGCTTGTTTATGATAAATGGGTTTTAAACCTAAATTTTGCCCAGGTTTTCGTGTTGTCTATGTTAGACAAGCTGTTGCAGAGGTAGTGTGTAATCAGTCAATGAGATTTTTTCTAGTCTTTAAGCTCTACTTGTTGAACAGTCTCGTTCCATAAGGTATGAACTTTCAAAGAAACTGTTTAATACAAAAACAAGCAAGGGACAGAAAGTGGACGATTATATAATAATGACAAAGGCTATATTGATAGACTTGCACAGTTATGCATAGTAATAAGCAATGAAATGCAAGTAGACTTAATCCTTTATTCTATTACTCTGCAATATGAGTCGTTCGTATTAAACAGTAACATGAACTAGTTGAACATAAGCCTAATGGAGCTCCTCAATATGTCAAGGTCGGCCAAGTCTTCATCAAAGGATTAAAGGATTGTACTTACTATTAAGGGAACATATCATCTTTGAAAGGTTCAAAGAAGAAAAAGAGGATTAACACGAAAAATAATAAGACTACTACTACGGACAAGGGTGAATGTCATCATTGTCATAAAAAGGGTCATTAAAAAGGGAATTGTCTGGAGTACTTGAAGATTGTTAAGGAGAAGAAACAAATTGGTTTTGCTGCTCCATCAAGCATACTTATGATTCAAAATTGTTTTGCAACAAATAAATTATCTTTGTGTTGACACCAAAAATGGCACTAACACCCAAATATCAGATAAAAGCACCAATTCTAATAAAATAAAATAAACAACAAAAAAGAAGACATGGTTTTTATAGTGCTTTGGCATATTCTCCGGCCTAAGTCCACTTTAATCATTATTATTATTTGTTTTCTCTACGGATTACAACTACTTTTATCCGATCCGACAGCAAACTAGTGGAACTCAGATTTACAATGGAGTATCTAGAGTATATTCGGGGAAGGAGATAAGGGTGAAGAAGATGCAGAGTGTGAATCCCCTCTTCAGCAGCTATAGACTGGTATTTATAGAGAAACTCGACAGTAGACTAATGAGCCCACATAGAATAAAGTCCAGATGCAAGTCTAAGTGTGTAGGAGGGAACATGCAGTCCCAATCTCCAACATAAACCTCTTGGTACCGAGAGGTTCCTCTCGGTACCGAGTGGTTTGTTCTAGTGAAAACTTATAGGTTTCAACTGCTTAATTTTTCTATCTACGATTCAATGCACTTCAAACTCTTTTTCATGAAGATCATGTTCCTTCTACTAATTTGCTTGGCATCACTTGTTTTTTCCTGCTACCTTTGTTTTCTTCTCTGAAATCCTTAGTGTTTCTCTTTTATCTTCTAGAAAAGCACTTTATCATGGTAAGTTGAAGATGCACTTGGAGTATGAGTAGATTGAGAAGTGCAATGTGGAAGAAAAACCTCTCGGTATCGAGAGGTTCCTCTTAGTACCAAGTGGTATACCTAGCCCCTAATTTCCATCAAACTTCTCGAGTCCAATCTTATAGCCTCTCTAAGCATGTTTCCAAGTTTGTGACTCTTCTCGTCTTTATTTTGGCCTTCTTAGCCCAGTTGAAATCGGCTTGGCTAAAAAGCAGGTTAACACTCGGGTCTTAGATATTGGATCTGGAACTCATATCTATGATTTACTATAGCTGCTTAGAAATTGGCATCGCATGGCAAAGGAAGAAATGAGGCTTCAAATTGTTGATCGATCTATTGTAGATGCTACGGTAGTTGGAGATTCATTTGATTTTGCCGAGTGGGTTTGTTTTGATATTGAATAATTACTATAATATAAAAGACTTTATCAGTAGAATTATTTCTGTATCTAGATTGTCTAAGACAGTGAGGTAATGTAAATTTCAAAAAGTTTATTCTATTCTGGATCTTATTAAGCATATGAAGTCTGAATTCAATTAGATCTTTTATAAATTAATTTAGATCTTTTATAAATTTATTATAACAAAATATTGATTTTATTTAATTAATAACAAAGTATTATAATATTAATATTAGAATTAGTATATAGTATGACATATGTATCATATACACATATGTGTGTACGTGCATACGCAACATAAAAGGTGTACATGATTTAACATGCCCTTGTATACAGCTTGGGACCTACACCGTAAGGACGTATTAGCCCCTCCAATTACATATGAGCCATTTAATAGGTATATAAATATATATATTTATGTGTGTGTATTTATATATACATATAAATTACAAAATAATATTTTAAAATATATATAAGTTTAAGTAAATATATATAGTAATATAGTTAACATTATAATATTTTGTGATTGTAATTTAATATAAATAACCAAAAATTGTGATTTAAAATTCAAATGCTAGGTCTTAGATCCAGATCGACAAAGTAAATATCTAACAATTCAAATTTAAATTGGTATATAAATATTAAGTAAATATAAATATTATATATGCATATTTCGAAACCTGGAAAAATAAAAAAATCTAATTTTAAATATATACACATACACATTATCATATAAACATATATTAAATTAATATTAAGAAATATATATGTATATGAAATATTTTTTGATGTAAAAGTAAGATTAAATAAATAAATATTTATGTATATATTCGGAAAAAATTGTTTTTATTGAAGTTTGTGGTTTGAAAATTGGTTTTTTCATCATTATTGATTTATACATGAATATAAATTAAATATATATTTAAAAAAAAAATTCGAATCAATTTATAACATGTACAAATTTTGAAATAAATATTTGCATATTATATATATATATTATATATATGTAATTATTGTAAAACTTACGTTTTATGTTTAAATAAACTATATTATATATATTTGTGTGTGTGTACAGCTTAAAGTTTTTTTTAACGAAACATATTTCGTGTATTGGCAAAATTTGTATACACACACACACTACATACATATACAGACACTTATATATATTAAAGTCAAACCTATTTAAATATTATTAAATCGTTATTATTTTAGGAAATTAGAATAAACAAAATTAAATTTTGTTTTGTTACTGAATGATATATGTATGTGTGTGTGTGTGTGTATAAAAATGGATGTTTAATTAAGTAACACATATAAACAAACATATTCATCCATTATTGATGGCATTAACATATATAGATTCATGATAGTATGTATATAACCAAAAGCAGCATAATGACATGATAAATAATATATGAATATAAATTAGATTATTACCTTTCTATGGCCTTCAAGTGAAACCATGTAATGTTAAATCCGATCATTCCTTGAATTAATATCCAAGCCTTCAGATAAAGCTACTAATCTGAATGTAGCAACCACTGGTCTTCAAATTTGATTTAATTTATGAATTGGGATGCTTGAATTTGAGGGAGATGGAGGCAAGAGTGGCCGGACTTTGTTGGTTCAATTGGAACAAAGGAGAAAGCTAAAGTGGAGAGTTGAGATGAATTAAATAGAAAATGTCTAAGGAGTAAAAAGAGAATCTAGATCCTTTTTTTTCGCTCTTACCAATTCACCTCACTTTGAATAATTATTCAAACCACCCCTACCCTACTACAATTTGGCATGCTAGGCTCTTATATGGGCCTTAAAACCAATTCAAGACTGATAAAAAAAAAGTTAAATCTAATTCAAATGCATATCCATGTCATATATCAATTTGTATTTATAACTATTATATAGACACTATTTAATATTGATAACCACAAATTAAAAAATTTATAATTAATACATCATAAATATAAATTAATTTAATTAATTTATAACAATTATAATTAAATAAAACAGTCGGTAATAGGAGTATTCAACATTATGTGACTCTTATGTGTAAATTCGATCAGCGATTAGTATCGAACAATTCAAATATTAACATTCACATGTCACTTAGTAGGTGGTTTGACACTATGGCCAAATTTATCGCTTAAATACCATCGGTAAAATCCAAGTTGACCTTATTTAAGCATTATTTGGTAGTGACAATTATTTACACTAATTATCTTCCTTAAAACTATACCACATTAGAGCTTATGGAATTTGGTAATGGTCAAAATTCAAATGCTGTGGATATTCAATATTGTAGTCAAAATGCAAAGTCCTTAGTTCAATAATAACAATTATCATTAACTGAGCCACTCTGCCTAGAGACTTTGACTTTGATTCAACTTCAATTGACCATGATACTAGCCTCATATAACCGAGGAGACGAATTTTCTCTTGAATAGTGTTTCACATGCTTCCACTCGACCTAACTAGTCATTCGATGGATGTCGTGCCACGATTTGACTATAATCAAACCAGAGTTTCAACATTGAAGCTCGACGATATTCTTATGCCGAGGGAATTGTGTAATATTGTCACATCGATATTTTCTGTTTGACCTCAGTTATATTAACTAATAGAAAACTATCGAGTGAGTCATTCCATTTGTGATAACCCAGATTTTAGGACATCTGATAATTGGATAATTAACTGTTTAATCAATTGAACAGATAAAATTCTAATAATAACAAATATCCGGATATGTAAATGAATTTGGAAATATAATAAAAATTGAATTATAAATATCTGGATAAATATTTTATCTCCTAATATAATTAATTAATATTTGACAAATTATTCTTTTAAAACAAACAATAATGATTGTATATATATATATGGATATAAGAAGATTTTAAATAGAAAATTTGTATATTCAAACAAATTAAATTTGTGTTTATTTAAGTATAAATATTTGTGTGAGTTAGTTTCAGTTTGCATTTTTGATTTGAATTTGAATATATCAAAGGGTAGATATATAAATATATATATCTTAAATATATTTTGGATTTAATAATATGAATATATGGTTTTGTATAAATATAGTTTGTTTATTTCTATTTTCTTTAAAAAGGGTTTCCATTTATATAAATTAGAATAGGTATTTAGTTATTAGGAAATTAATTTATAAAAGCTTTATTTATATTTGTAAATTTATTTTGCATGTAGTGTTACAAATGTAAGTTAATAATACTATCTAAACACATGTGTTAACAAGATAATTGAGGAGGATGACAAGTGTCATCATTAATTTAAAATTTTCTTTTTTTTTTTTAGCTCACATAACACCTATTCTTCATCCTCATATCTTCCTGTATCTTTATTCTAAAATCAGAAACAAAGATAACTTAAACGTTTTTCTCAAAAACTTGTTAATATTCACCTGATAATCAAAAGCCTATAACATAAACCAGAGAACAAAAATCAAGAATTCAAAGAAATCTCTTCACAAATTCAAAATCTGAAACAAGCAAACCTAGGAGCCAAAGAAGAAGAAAAATCAATGCCAACAGCAACAACTTTTTCTAACTGCTTCAACCTGAGATCAATCAAGTAAATCAATTAACAAGCAAGATTCAGGGATCAGACTCAAATTCAAGAATCAGATTCAAATCAACTAAGCAAATACAAAGTTCCAGGAAACAAGTAGCTGCTCTCTGTTTATTATTTTAGGTGAGTAAAACTTATTCTTTAACCTGAGATCTTCTTGAACAATCTGGTTGGCATGTGATCATCCTGAAAGTTATATGCTGATATGGTTATGTGTTATGCCTGTGTTTATATATTATTGTATGCATATATCTAATAACAGGGAATATGGCCTCTGTTATAAAAATTACAAGTTATAACTTAGATCAAAATTCAATTTCACTTGCTCTGATCATTCTTAGCTAATGATGTCAAAACAAAATATGTTTAAAATTACCATATCTAGATTTTAAAAATATAATTCCAAGTTAACATGAAAGGGTTGTTGTCTGAAAGAAGAAAAATAGTGTAAATCCAGATTTATCAAATTTTCAGCTTCCATGAATTCCAGAGTGAATTACATCTTTTAAATTCATTTCGAAAATAATGAATTTTAATATGAAGATTATAATTTTTAGTTTGGTAAATCTTGGGAAATTTGTAGTTGATCGAAAATGCTATTTTGAGCAAATTCTGGTGATCGACGCATTTCTGGTAGTCGGGGTTTTTGTAGTAGCTAGTATGGCGATTGGGGATGTAGGGAAAAATGGTTGTTGGATTTTACGATCAACGTGGCAATGGGAAATCGTCGATGTAGGGTTTAGGAGCTTTTTGGGTTGATCGGTTTTTGCAAAGCTTTATCGTCGTCGATGTTGCATCGGGACACACCGGACTGGGGGGAAATGGTGCGTGGACAATCGAAGGAGTTGGGATCGGAGTCGCGAGTTTCCTGGTGTCGTGACGTGGCGGAGTGAGGCGCTTTTGGGTTGATCAGTGGTTCCAGTTGCGAGTCGAGATGCTCGATTTTGATCGACGTCGAGGTCTTCAGAGCTGTGTAGTTGGGACGACTCGGGGAAGCATAGGTGATTTGTCGATGGTCAGGGAATTGGCCAGAGGTGGTCGGAACGGCGTGCACCATGCACGCGTGCACGTTCGTTTAGGGGTCGAACGATTGTTGGGGGAAGAAGAGAATTTATCGGGAAGGTCTCGTGACGTTTGCGTTTTGACTCGAAGACGTTGGATGTTCGCGTGGACTCGGGGTAGACTCGAGGAAAAGTGAGGTGGGCTCGGGTAAACAAGAGTTGGCTCGGGTTATTTTAATAAGTTACCAGATTTTAGTTTGAAGCTTGAATAAGATTTTAATCAAGTTAAAAGTAAAGTGAAGATTAGTTTTAAAAGTTGTAGAAATAAATTAAGATAATGATTTATCTTTGATGAATCAAGGTTAATAAATTAGTGTAAGTAATTAAGGTATAATTACTTAAATTGAAATTAATTAAGGATGATTAATCAATTAAGATTAATTAATGTAAGTAATTAAAGGTAATTAATTACTTAAAGATAATTACTTAATTAAAGGTAATTAATTAATGTTTAAAGTTGATTAATCAAGTGTTTAAAGAATAATTAATTAAATGATATTTAATTTATGAGATTAATTAATTAAGATAATTTATTTGAGGATAATTAATTAAATTAAAGGTTAATTAATTAATGAGGATTATTAAAGGTTAATTAATGAGAATGGTTAAATGATAATTAATTTATGTAATTAATTCGAGGCTAATTACTTAATGTAATTAAAGAACAATTAATCAAAGGAGATTAATTAAGGTGGATAATTATAGATTTGATTAATCAATTGGCTTATAATTAATTAATGTTAAGTAAGCAAAAGTTAAGAGTAATTAAAGTAATTAATTTAATTCAATGGTGGTTATTTAAATTAATTAGGAATAGTATGGATGATCAATCTTGCTTATGAATGGTTGAATAATATTGAATGCCTTGGATTATTTGACATACCTGATATGTGATTGTGATGTTCCGTGATATGAGATGATTTGAACAAATTGTGATAATATAAGTTATCTATCTGTGTTAGAACTTCTATGTGAATATGTTATCCTGAATTTAAATTAAACATCTTGGCTTAAAAAGATGAGATTGAATTCGAAGAGACCGGGATCGGATATCAGCGATATCCGGAACCACTTCGATTAGTAATCTATAATTCTTTATAGATTTGGTATGTGAAATCAATAGGCCGGTTTAGGATAATATGGACCATTTAAACTAAGTTGGATACTTAGATATTGTTTTGTGAAAATAAGTGTTGATTATATAAATTGTTTACTTGTAGTAAAGTACGAGTTACCCCGGGTTTAAATAAGTTCTATGGATTGAAATTTCATATTAAATGAGTTTACTCACGCTGGTTTCCAGCCTGACCCGGGTGTTACTTTGATGTAATGCTCGGGTCAGACCGAGTATTACAGATTTCAGGTAAGGATGTTTTGGAGCTCAGGAGGCGAGCTGGATGGCAGGAACGTATGGAGTATATTCCGCTGTGATATATTATAGTTGTCTGAGACATGTTAATTCTAACTGTCTAGTACATTTGTGAATGTTGTAACTCTGATGTATTAAAATGTAATTAACAAATACAGTTTTCCTTGTATAACTGATATTATTATTTGTTATTATATTTAATCCGCTGCGAATGTGAGATGTTGTGTTCTCTGTTCTTCTTTCTTCTTTCTGTTTCTTCCTTCTATCTCTTTCTTTTTCTTCTAACTATCTGAAATTTTCGGATTCGAAATTCCGGGTCGTTACATATGGTATCAGAGCTGAAGGTTAAGCGAGAACCTTGGCTCTGTTGGGATTACTCGTTAAGGATAGGGTCAATGGTACCCTAGAACGAGTTGAGTGTATATATATATGAGAGCGTAATTGTTATTTTCTTATATAAGGATTTTAAATGATTTTATATAAGAATATATTTTGATATATAAAATGATATTTCTTTCTAATAAATATTAAGGTAATTGGTTGTTAAAATATTGGAATTAAATTAAGTGGTAATAGAAATACAACCAATTTAAAATTGAACGAAGATAAGTTTGAAATGAATTCAAACTGAAATTAGAATCTTGAATTTATAGAGATGTTATCAAGAATAAAGGTAATAATGAATTGGTTTCCAGATATGATAATCTTGGTTATTATCATAAATGGTAATTGTGTTTAATAATGAATGTTGTTAATGATTTAACAAAATGAAATGTTTAGGGAAGTAAACATTTAAGTGAGTATAACTTATAAATTGGAATTGAAGAGAATTTAAAATTGTGAAATTTTAAATCTAAATCCAGAAAACTTGAAATTGTTTTAAAAATGTTGTTTTAAATTAAAACCAAAGGTGGTTTAAAAATTTAAAGTATAACTTGGTGTGTAAAGAAAATGTATATATGAGGAATATATATAATACCAATGACGATTTGAAATAAACACTTAGTGTTGAGTTTTAAATTGGAATGTGATGTAAAACCCAAAGTAAAGTAAGTTTTTAAACTTAAAAAGGGAAAGACTATTAATCTAAAATTTAAAATTTGAATGGGAATTCAAATTGTGAAAAGTTGACCGGATTAAGTAAATTTAACTTGAAGGAAGTTAAATAAGTTGAATAAATAACTTGAATTGGAAATTTCAAGATGAAATTTAAATTTAACTTGGGTAGTTAAATGGTTAATTTAAATGGGAGTTATGAGTGATCTCAAAATGGGTTTGAGATCTGGAAATTGAAAATGGATAATAAATTAGAATCTGAAGATAAAATTGTTTTTGAATTCTTATTTGAACTTTGTAATAAGTTAAGTAAAGATAATTTTAAAATGGAATTTGGAATTTGAATTCAGAATTAAATGGTTTAAAGATTTAAGTTGTTAAATAAAATAATAATAATAAAGGTTGATTTGATTTAAAGGATTTAATCAACATTTAAAATGTTTAACTCGAATTTATATAATTCGAGATGGTTTTAAGTTGAGATTTGAATAAAATTTGTTCAAATTGGATTTGATTTGAATTAATTAGAATTGTGATTGAAGATGTATAAGTTTAAAAATTCAAATGGTAAATTAGAATTGAAATGATTTGAAATTGAAGCTAGTTCAATTTGAAATTAATTCAAATTGATTTGAAATAATTTGGAATTGTGATTAAAGTTGAATAAGTTTAAAAATCAAATGGAATTTGATTTAAATTTGGAAAGGAGTTAAGGTTAATTCAACTTGAATTGGGGTTAAATAAATTTCAATGGAAATTGAAGTATTGAGTCAATTTAAATGGAAGTGCAAATTTAAATTGAATTAATGGGAAATTAATTGGAAATGGAGATTGGGAAATTAAACAGTTGGGCTCTGGATTGTTTTCAAAATAAATTGTTTTAATACAAATATATTTTTCCAAACTATTTACTATACAATTTTTTTTTCTTAAACCCCAAACTATCTTATACTTATTTTACAATTATTTTGGAACTATTTAACTATTTTTGAAACTATCTTATAAACTAATCACTATTTTTCAGTTACTTATATCTAATCACTATTTTAAAAACTATTTTGAAATTATCTAACTATTTTATACCTACTTAACTATTTTACAGCTATTTTACAAACTAATAACTATTTTTCAACTACTTATCTATTTTAAACTTTTTCAAGCTATTTTTAAATTTAAATTGGTCAGAGTTCAAACTGTTTGTAATTGAAATAATAACTCAATTGGAAATGGAAACAATTGAGAATAAGTGAATGGAATTAAAGGAAATGTGAATAGAAAAGAGAATTGATTTGGCTAATAATCAATGAAATTAAATACGTAGGATGAACGTATAGTATTCTATTCGCATAGTGATTTGATCCAGATTCGAACACAAAATTTCGAGATAATATTATCGATCCGAGTTGGGATTTTTCGCTCGATTTTCGACGGCGAACCTGAATATGGATTTTTGATTGGTTCTGGATATTCTCTATCATAGTTGTGACTATGCAAGGAGAATGACGGTTTCTAATCAAGAAACCAGATCTGAGTCCGCACTAGGAAGTCGGGTGGACGATACTAGTTCGGAAGTGAAATTGTGTGATCGATTGAGTGATCAGATTGATATTGTGTACGGATGATATGTGTACATCGTACGGATTTGAATGAAATTGATATTGAAGATTTATGGATAAGTACTGTAAAATGGTTTTTGAAAAGAAATATGGTTAATAACTTTATAAAAGATTTATCAAATGTGAATATTTGATTTAGAATAAAATAAAGTTATATATCCTTGTTATATAAGGTAAATTTTCCCTTGTTGAATCTATTGCTAAAAGAAAAGGGTTTTGGAAGTATTTGAAGTATAAAAGAGGTTTTATACAAGATTGAAATGATCCAAAGATTTTCAAAGTTATATATATCTATATATATAAAAAGGATCTTATGAGAATGATTTTGTAAAAGGCTTTGAGAACCTATGAATTTGGAAATGGCTTTTGGTTTTTGAGAAATCAATTTTGGATTTTGGAAAGCCTAGTTTGAGAATTATCGATTTTTGGTAATCGATTTTGTGTAAAGGAGATTTTGATAAATCATAAAGGGTATGATTTGAAGATACTATAAGTATATAGTATAAAGTGTTTTGTGAATAGCTCTGGGGAAAAAGGCGCTTCCTTGAAATGAACTTCTCAGGAGTGCCACTGGGTGGTACTGCCTTGAGCCCCAAGGGGGGTTTCTAAAGTTGATCCTGTGAGGAGTCCGGAATAAACTAGTTCCTGAGGATTATTTTTGTAGCGAAAGTCGAGGGGCTGGTGCCCACAGAGGCATTTGGGTTATGCTGTGACGACAGTTTAGCTCAATGTCACTGCGATCTACTGCAGACCATAGCGAAAGTCATGTGTGCCGCTGAGAGCCAACTGTCTACGTTTGATTTTATATCGGTAGACTGTGACACTATGGTAACATAGCGAAAGTCGTTTGTGCCGCTGAGAGCCAACAGTCTGCGTTTGATTTTATATCGGTAGACTGCGACCTATGTGGGAGAAGTTTCATTTTGACAGCGAAATCGTGTGTGCCGCTGAGAGCCAACAGTTACATGGACTTTTGCTGTGATGGCAACGTAACCCTGGATGTAACTGCGATCTGTTGTGGGTTCCATGCTGTTATCAGTTACATGGACTTTTGCTGCGATGGCAACGTAACCCGTGGTGTAACTGTGACCATGGATGGGAGTGATGATTTCCAGAGCATTCTCACCAAAGATGTTTCCTCTATTTCCAAAAATGTTTTCTATATTTTCAATAAATTATTTTCCAAGTATTTTCACTGGGTGTTGAAAACGGGTCTGCTAAGATCTTATAGATTTTCAGTTCTACGCTTGATCAACGTATGACCGAATTTCTGTAAGAACGAAGATAGATTTGTTGAAACATCAAGTTATAAAAGTATTTTTACAAAAACTATTTTGATAATATTATATAGATTTTAAAAAGTGTTTTAAAGATGATCAAATAAAATTTATCAGATTATAAGAACTGAATAAATTCTGGCTTCGTTCCTTTTCGAGGACGAAAAGATTTAAAGGGGGGAGGAATGTGATAACCCAGATTTTAGGACATCTGATAATTGGATAATTAACTGTTTAATCAATTGAACAGATAAAATTCTAATAATAACAAATATCCGGATATGTAAATGAATTTGGAAATATAATAAAAATTGAATTATAAATATCTGGATAAATATTTTATCTCCTAATATAATTAATTAATATTTGACAAATTATTCTTTTAAAACAAACAATAATGATTGTATATATATATATGGATATAAGAAGATTTTAAATAGAAAATTTGTATATTCAAACAAATTAAATTTGTGTTTATTTAAGTATAAATATTTGTGTGAGTTAGTTTCAGTTTGCATTTTTGATTTGAATTTGAATATATCAAAGGGTAGATATATAAATATATATATCTTAAATATATTTTGGATTTAATAATATGAATATATGGTTTTGTATAAATATAGTTTGTTTATTTCTATTTTCTTTAAAAAGGGTTTCCATTTATATAAATTAGAATAGGTATTTAGTTATTAGGAAATTAATTTATAAAAGCTTTATTTATATTTGTAAATTTATTTTGCATGTAGTGTTACAAATGTAAGTTAATAATACTATCTAAACACATGTGTTAACAAGATAATTGAGGAGGATGACAAGTGTCATCATTAATTTAAAATTT
Source organism: Allium fistulosum (assembly GCA_030737815.1). Taxonomy (NCBI): domain Eukaryota; kingdom Viridiplantae; phylum Streptophyta; class Magnoliopsida; order Asparagales; family Amaryllidaceae; genus Allium; species Allium fistulosum. The sequence goes on along the minus strand of CM060907.1, from coordinate 893,852,963 downwards.
TCTTTTATTTTTTTTTTTAGCTCACATAACACCTATTCTTCATCCTCATATCTTCCTGTATCTTTATTCTAAAATCAGAAACAAAGATAACTTAAACGTTTTTCTCAAAAACTTGTTAATATTCACCTGATAATCAAAAGCCTATAACATAAACCAGAGAACAAAAATCAAGAATTCAAAGAAATCTCTTCACAAATTCAAAATCTGAAACAAGCAAACCTAGGAGCCAAAGAAGAAGAAAAATCAATGCCAACAGCAACAACTTTTTCTAACTGCTTCAACCTGAGATCAATCAAGTAAATCAATTAACAAGCAAGATTCAGGGATCAGACTCAAATTCAAGAATCAGATTCAAATCAACTAAGCAAATACAAAGTTCCAGGAAACAAGTAGCTGCTCTCTGTTTATTATTTTAGGTGAGTAAAACTTATTCTTTAACCTGAGATCTTCTTGAACAATCTGGTTGGCATGTGATCATCCTGAAAGTTATATGCTGATATGGTTATGTGTTATGCCTGTGTTTACATATTATTGTATGCATATATCTAATAACAGGGAATATGGCCTCTGTTATAAAAATTACAAGTTATAACTTAGATCAAAATTCAATTTCACTTGCTCTGATCATTCTTAGCTAATGATGTCAAAACAAAATATGTTTAAAATTACCATATCTAGATTTTAAAAATATAATTCCAAGTTAACATGAAAGGGTTGTTGTCTGAAAGAAGAAAAATAGTGTAAATCCAGATTTATCAAATTTTCAGCTTCCATGAATTCCAGAGTGAATTACATCTTTTAAATTCATTTCGAAAATAATGAATTTTAATATGAAGATTATAATTTTTAGTTTGGTAAATCTTGGGAAATTTGTAGTTGATCGAAAATGCTATTTTGAGCAAATTCTGGTGATCGACGCATTTCTGGTAGTCGGGGTTTTTGTAGTAGCTAGTATGGCGATTGGGGATGTAGGGAAAAATGGTTGTTGGATTTTACGATCAACGTGGCAATGGGAAATCGTCGATGTAGGGTTTAGGAGCTTTTTGGGTTGATTGGTTTTTGCAAAGCTTTATCGTCGTCGATGTTGCATCGGGACACACCGGACTGGGTGGAAATGGTGCGTGGACAATCGAAGGAGTTGGGATCGGAGTCGCGAGTTTCCTGGTGTCGTGACGTGGCGGAGTGAGGCGCTTTTGGGTTGATCAGTGGTTCCAGTTGCGAGTCGAGATGCTCGATTTTGATCGACGTCGAGGTCTTCAGAGCTGTGTAGTTGGGACGACTCGGGGAAGCATAGGTGATTTGTCGATGGTCAGGGAATTGGCCAGAGGTGGTCGGAACGGCGTGCACCATGCACGCGTGCACGTTCGTTTAGGGGTCGAACGATTGTTTGGGGAAGAAGAGAATTTATCGGGAAGGTCTCGTGACGTTTGCGTTTTGACTCGAAGACGTTGGATGTTCGCGTGGACTCGGGGTAGACTCGAGGAAAAGTGAGGTGGGCTCGGGTAAACAAGAGTTGGCTCGGGTTATTTTAATAAGTTACCAGATTTTAGTTTGAAGCTTGAATAAGATTTTAATCAAGTTAAAAGTAAAGTGAAGATTAGTTTTAAAAGTTGTAGAAATAAATTAAGATAATGATTTATCTTTGATGAATCAAGGTTAATAAATTAGTGTAAGTAATTAAGGTATAATTACTTAAATTGAAATTAATTAAGGATGATTAATCAATTAAGATTAATTAATGTAAGTAATTAAAGGTAATTAATTACTTAAAGATAATTACTTAATTAAAGGTAATTAATTAATGTTTAAAGTTGATTAATCAAGTGTTTAAAGAATAATTAATTAAATGATATTTAATTTATGAGATTAATTAATTAAGATAATTTATTTGAGGATAATTAATTAAATTAAAGGTTAATTAATTAATGAGGATTATTAAAGGTTAATTAATGAGAATGGTTAAATGATAATTAATTTATGTAATTAATTCGAGGCTAATTACTTAATGTAATTAAAGAACAATTAATCAAAGGAGATTAATTAAGGTGGATAATTATAGATTTGATTAATCAATTGGCTTATAATTAATTAATGTTAAGTAAGCAAAAGTTAAGAGTAATTAAAGTAATTAATTTAATTCAATGGTGGTTATTTAAATTAATTAGGAATAGTATGGATGATCAATCTTGCTTATGAATGGTTGAATAATATTGAATGCCTTGGATTATTTGACATACCTGATATGTGATTGTGATGTTCCGTGATATGAGATGATTTGAACAAATTGTGATAATATAAGTTATCTATCTGTGTTAGAACTGCTATGTGAATATGTTATCCTGAATTTAAATTAAACATCTTGGCTTAAAAAGATGAGATTGAATTCGAAGAGACCGGGATCGGATATCAGCGATATCCGGAACCACTTCAATTAGTAATCTATAATTCTTTATAGATTTGGTATGTGAAATCAATAGGCCGGTTTAGGATAATATGGACCATTTAAACTAAGTTGGATACTTAGATATTGTTTTGTGAAAATAAGTGTTGATTATATAAATTGTTTACTTGTAGTAAAGTACGAGTTACCCCGGGTTTAAATAAGTTCTATGGATTGAAATTTCATATTAAATGAGTTTACTCACGCTGGTTTCCAGCCTGACCCGGGTGTTACTTTGATGTAATGCTCGGGTCAGACCGAGTATTACAGATTTCAGGTAAGGACGTTTTGGAGCTCAGGAGGCGAGCTGGATGGCAGGAACGTATGGAGTATATTCCGCTGTGATATATTATAGTTGTCTGAGACATGTTAATTCTAACTGTCTAGTACATTTGTGAATGTTGTAACTCTGATGTATTAAAATGTAATTAACAAATACAGTTTTCCTTGTATAACTGATATTATTATTTGTTATTATATTTAATCCGCTGCGAATGTGAGATGTTGTGTTCTCTGTTCTTCTTTCTTCTTTCTGTTTCTTCCTTCTATCTCTTTCTTTTTCTTCTAACTATCTGAAATTTTCGGATTCGAAATTCCGGGTCGTTACACCATTGTTATCCAATAACTATCAGTATGTAACCTCTTGGTGCCTTCATCAGTCATGAGTAATATACTAGTAACACTACCCAACATTTGGAGAGTGTTATGTATTATAGTCTTTACAGATTTATCGATATCCAATCTTAATACACCTTGACTAGGAATATTTAAAATGGTATGTTTAGTTTATTATGATAAAACACTCATGATTAAACATACCATTTATGGATTATCAATTAACTATACTTTTAATTAAATTAATTAATTAACATAACACATTATATCAAGCATATAATGGAAATAAAACACCTTTTATTTCGAACAAGATTGGTTATCGAGTTAGATATATATAACAAATTGCATAGTTGGCCCTAGTGCATACCTCAAACTCCATTAATCTCTCATTTGGACTTGGGGCCAATTATGGAATCAGTTTGATGAGAACTGCTCAAGTGGACCCTTCATGTATGGATTTGTTATGTCGTTTTAATTATTTACTCTATCAATCACCTCTCCTCGATGCTGATAAACAACCATTAACATGTGGAACAAGTCAGAGTTCGTTTCTCAACTCCTAGTGACCTCTTATCATTACATTATTATTAGATAACAACAATGTAGTATTCGTAGTACCTAGAATCACCTCTAGCTCAGTTGTAAATTACTGCATTAATATTTATACATTGCTATCATGGTACTATTCAAGGCAATGTACTTAGTCTTTTCGTGAATTAGCCACAAGTTTTGTTTCGTTTGGAACATTTCCAACTCAAAGCTTCTTAACAGATAATAGAACACGAATTTGATATTGACATATTATACTCAATATTACTTATGAAGTTTAACTCCAAATATTCCTTTATAAGGAGTTCATTACTTTGTAAACAATTCTCTAGTATTTCATGAATACTTAAGAACACTTTAAACTAATATTTAGTGATCTTAATTTGGATATTTTTTTCATGCATAAAATACATAAGCAAATTAGGATATTGTAGACAATACAACATATATGATAATTCTTACTGACATATGGAATCCAACTTACATGTTCCACATTAAACATTTTAATAAGGATTCTTTTCATTTCATTTGGGTCATTCCCAACATCTTTTATACTTATTATAAAAGATATAATTTACAAATCCAATATCGAGTATTGAACAATCAAACTATAACTGATTTTGACATATCAATAGTATATTGTTTACTTATAGTTTAGAAATATCTATGTGCCTTTTAATGGTTCTTTCTTATTGGCACATGCTTCATCTGCATCTTAACTGGAAATCAAACTATTTGGTATTTCTATCAAAACACTTGTTCAACTTTGATGCTTGTCGAATGATACTTTCATAACCGTTCTTGGATTATATCCAAAAAGCCCACAAACTTAGTATCACTACCACGAACATCGAGATACTTTGGTTGTTATGTGCAAACATTCCATTTTAAATCATTATTCAGAATTTTACATTTCAACATATATGTACCAAAATACAAAGTCATACCAGGCGATAATAATGTGAGTAAAATCCGAAATAACTTGAGTACATCAAATGGTGAATCTGTTTTGTTAATTTCAACAATGAAATTTATGACTTTATTCTTATTTGGCTTACAATATTATAGCTGCATTAATCTTTCTCCTAAAGGTACACTTAGGTCCATGGATTATATTTCTTTGGTACAACTACCAAAAATCATATTTTGATGACATGCTTAGAATCCTTTAGGATTTGTGCATCATACCATATTGCAGAGTCAATACTCTTAATGGTTTAATTAACAACTGAGTATTATCTACTCGACATTTATAGGAAACTCACAATTCCTCTTTAATATGCAAGAATTGAAGAATACATATTAGACATTCTAATGCATTGTGTTCATTTAGGTTTGGTTAATTTCGTTTCATCACATGTAATCAGTTTCATATTTGGATCATATCCAAATCTATTTTACTACCAATAATTTCTAAAAGAATTTCCTTCGCTATAAAGTTGTTAATTCTTGAAACAACAATTATTTCTAAGTGCAACAACGTAGGTATTCATGAGCATTTTATGAATTTCCTTATACGTAAAACTTATTTAGTTTTAGTTTACAATACTTATGTTTAAAACATAAATTGGTCATCCAATGACAACCATTCCTAAACTTCTCTTAGAATGATTCATACAAGATCCTTCACGTACAATTATTACTTGGTGTCTTCTAACTTGCACAGCCTGCTAACTCATTGTCCTAGGATATGTTGGTGGTCTCTTATGAACCCTTATGTTGTATGATTTTGTAAACTATTGTTTAAATGAAATTAATTGTAACTTTGTGCGCTACTCTTAAGTACAAGTCCTTATAGAAAGAAGTTAAGTCAGGTTCACTCACCATTAATCAAACTTTGTTCAACAATATCTAATTACTCCTTATCGATACATCATTTTGATTCAAAAGGAGAAGTGACTTTTGAGATTAATTCCTTATTCATTTTAGTTATGTTTAGAACTCTTTCTAATATATTCACTCATTCGATCAAATCGAATCATTTTATTTTCTGTCGCGTGTTATTTTATTTACTTTCATTTATATTCTATGAGCTTATCAAAGACATGTGCATGTGTATCAAATACACATGTTCATGTCTGTGATAACTCATTGGTGAATTCAACGAAGTATGTGGAAACGATTTGGTATTATTAGATTTATGATTACATACATTTATATGTATCAATCAGAAGAGTTCATCAACTCTTATTTCATTCCCACTCAATGGGTGCTTTGCCCTTTATTATTTGAGATATACTTTGCTAATATCATATGATTCATAATTATATAATTAAAGAATTATTTCTCTAAAATGTAGCTTAGTCTATAGTTTCAAAATAATTGCAAATAAATTTAGATACTTCTACATTTTCCAATGCATCTCAAATACCACCATTAATAGTTTTATTTTATAATGAATATTTATAACACTCATATTAGAACAAAAGTATGTCTATTTTTAAGCATTTAAAAATAGTTATGATTTCATAAATAATGACTAGTATGTTTTACAAAATAATTTTTATAACTTGATGTGACTAATAAGTGTTGTATGACATGCTCCCACTATTTCCTCGATTATTATAATAGCATACAAAATATGGAGCTCTATTTAACCACTTAATATAGGCAATTTATTCTATCTACTATAACAAGTTTACATGTTAGGGTTTTAGGATCAAATATCTTGAACTCAAAGTAATAAATCTCATAGAAAACAATTTTCTATATGACATTTTAGAATAGAAATCATATTTCTCATTCCAATATTAAGTATCTAATTTGACATTTCTCATTTTCGATATTTCTTTATGAAGCAGAAGTAACTATTCTCTCTCTTCATCCCAATTGCGCCTTAAATTACATTTGTTCAAATCATTAAAAAGGAAACCATTATTACAATATATTAACGTACTCTTAAAAAAATGCATTTGGTCATCATCATTAACTTTTAAGGATATCAACTAAGTTGAAATTTATGTAAATGATCAAACTGACATTTTAGAGATATAATTTTTATACCTAACCTATTGCTTTTGGTCTAGTGTAACATTTAATACAACAAGATCTTTATTGTAATCTAGAATATTGAATACACGATCTCACACTATAATTTACTTGCTTATTTCAAATGAATTAATTTTATCGAGGTTTCGTACATTATGAATTATGACCGTTCACTGTATAATATTTATAAGTGATTGGATATGGATCGAATATTCATATCCATGTATTTTTTGTAGAGTTCGAAACCCATAGAAGACAATACAATGTCTTGAGCAAGTAAACATGTAAGTGACCAAGTTACAAACATATTTAGCAGTATAAAAGCTAGGCTCTTGCGTGGATTTAGAAGTTACAACATGCCAAATGATGTGAGGTAAGTATATTTAATATTTCTTTGTCAATATTTAATTCAGTTCCTTTGTATATTTTAATTGATAAATATTTCATCAATTTTATTAGTTGCATAAATATATAGATGCAGATTATTTTACTTTATACATAGCAGATGTTTTTACAATATTCAAAAGGTTAAATGTTACCAATTCATTATTCTAATAAGGCTCTCGCTAGTCTTTTATGTTTCACAAAATCCTAAATGAAACATAGAAATCTTTATATTTCTCTAGTGGGTGTTGGACTCACTTACCTTCGGATTCTAACACTGAGTTTGCTCAATAGGTCATAGCCCTACAAATGATGGAAAACTCCTTATCGGTTGTATCATATACAACTCCTAACTTGTAGTTCCTTGTCCCAATCTCATTTCAGCCTTGAGTTTTCTCAACAAATCAGAAGAGATTATTAACTCATATTTGCCATTTTGTGACAGCCGAAGTATAGTATATTTACCTTGAGTTTGCTTAACAAATACATATATTTATCTTACCTTGTATGTTCAATATATTAACAATGCTATACATAACATCTCTAACTTGAGTTTGCTCAACAACCAGAGAGTATGTATGTAACAACCCGGGCTTTCATGTCTTATTGAATAAGTTTAGAATAATTTTAAATCAGGAAATGATGTGTAAAGGGAACTCTGATTTATATTTTTGGGAAATTTAGAAATATATTCATTATCGAAAAGGGGACATACATACACACACAAACACACACATATATACACACCAAGAAATCATATTATTTTTCTAAAGTATGGTTTTGGATAGTGAATTTTTATTTATAACATGAGAATCCTTTTTGTATTAAATAAGAAGAAAATAATAGTGATATATGCACTTATGTTTTTAGGCCTAGATAAGTATCCAACTCATGCTTAATTAAAATAAAATAAAAATCTTTGTCATACCCTCTCTAAAAGCATTATTTTCATTTTCTAATACACATTACCTATTACTAAAAGAATGAAAGAAATTAGGGTTCTTCCATTAAATATAAAACCCACCCAAATCTTCATTGTTGATCAAGATTGAGTGCAATGCTAATAGGAGGGCTTTAGCAATCTAAGCATGGATACAAGGTGAGATCATCTCACACTTTTAGTCTAAAATAATTTGTGTAACGTATCGGGTTTTGCCCGCTCGAAAATCAACATCCGTACTTCACATTGTACTAGAATGCCGCAGATTCGACCGTTCAAATCCGATTCGCCGGAGCTATAACACAATTAAGTAAATAACACAGCGGAAGAAAAGAATAATACATTGATATACAATATCTGATACAACAGAGTGATACAATGAATATCAATATACATCAGAGATATGATACAACAAATAGCAGCGGAAAAGAAAACGATAACAACAGCAGCGGAACAATATCAATAGAAATGATAACTCCAAAATGATCTTCAGACAAGAATGAATCCACAACTCCAAGATAAGCAACTCCGATGAATGAACTAGCTCCAGATAATCTACTAAACCGGAATATCTGAAAAGAAACCCAACTCTAGACTGCTCGTGTGGAAAATTATGAGCACCCAGAGTTTAGGAAGGGAACAATAAACTCCGGATCAGTCATGGGACTGGTGTGAGCAACAAAAACAGTTTATCTTTAAACAACAACAAAAGGTTTTAAACATTGAAATCCGCAATGCTTTTGGAAAATGAAACTACCATAAGACCTCCCGCCACACACACAATGCAAACGCAGAATTGGAGGAGATTTCTTCTTATGATAGTCAAAGATGCTTACTACGCAAATCATTGGATTATTATTATTAGTGCATAGTGGAAAACAATTTGAAAGTATAATATTAATCTTAGCCAGCATAGGTACCATTATACTATGCCTACTATAGCTACCATATTAGATGGCAGGTTCTACAACTAAAACCGTACAAGTTCCGTATTGGAGAAATGGATTTCCAACAAATGGTCAGGCTAAGGAACTTCCTTCCGTCGCATGGGATCGCCTCTGGCGGGACGTCCCGAGAGACAAACTGCTCTCTGCCAACAAAGCCGGGTTACCCCTGTAACAGGTAACTCACGAATATGCCATCCCCCGGTCCTTTGGGACCTTTATCCGAGCTCGGTATCCAACATCACACATCATAAAGAAAGTGTATCCACATGAGTAAGTATCTGGGCTCCATACCATGATACCACCCCTTTCCAGAAGGAAATGACATACCCTAAAGGGCGCGACCCTCATAACCTTGCCGCAACATTCCTGTTTCGACCATTTCCGGGTTGTGAGGCTCTGACGAAGTCTCGTCCACAAAGCTACGCTTTTTCAAAAAAAAGCCACGCTTTGGGTCAACAGATGATCAACCTATGATCACAAAGATAAATGATCAAACAAATGATCATATCACAAATGATCAAACACTGATCATCACACAGCTACACTCAGCATGCCACATTACCAAATTGGGAATATATCGCTGATAACCTTCAACTACATAACCTCTGAGCTCGTACGTCTCAGAGAAGGGTGTTAAGCTAAGAGAATGAATTCTCCGCCACCAATAGAAATGTATTTGAAAGAAATCGGCTTTATATCTCAAAGTGTAATGTCAGACATGTATCCATACAAGTCTGTTCCGGGTTCGAACATAACCGAAAGCACTTCTTACGAAGCCCTTGCAGTTCCGGGTATTCACAATCCCGTCCGGATTTCCCGTCACAAAGGGTGATAAAATCTCTATACCGGGGACCAGTCGGTGCAGAGACATTCGACGAGTTGTCCTTTCGTTTTCGTAAATATCCGGTCTTCAACACCGGTCTTCAAATGCTATCCATATACAACGTATCATTATTCGGAATGGGTTATACGACCCAAAGGTCCTCTCCCGGCTAAACCGAATAATGAGCGCAATATTTTAAAAACATATGGATATTGGGATTTCAATTAAGTCACAACTTATTACCCAAACTCTCTCTTCAAATGGTTTAACCAATTACCATTTCAATTTTTTAAACAAAAAGATTCATTTTAACCACCTTCAACGGTTTAAACAATTTCCACACTTTAATCTTTTAAACAAAAGATTCATTCACAGATTTTCCAAATTAATTCCCATTTCAATTTGATTAACTCGTTAAATCTTTAAAACAAAGATTTAACTTATAGCTTTCAAAACGATTCAATTTCAATGGTTTAAACAAATCATCATTTTAAATCTGTTAAAAATAACCAGATTTTATTCATAGCTTTCAAAAAGAATTCATTCATAACTTAGAAACCATTTTTCAATTCAATCTTGAAATTCCTTTAATTAAACTGGAATTTCATTTCTTATCTGAAAGCTTTTATTCTTTTGAAAACAAACAGTTTCACTTCGGAAAATCTGATCTCATTTATACGAGTTAAAGTCATTTGGGTTAAATCCAAATTCTCAAAATTATACTTTTAAATGGTTTAACTTTATATAAACACATTTATATCATCTTTAATCCCTAGTTTCAAATCATAGGATTCAATTCCAAACTAGAATTCAAATTTAAATCAAATTATTTAAATTTTCCAAACTCGATTAAGTTATTCAAAATAACTTTTATCTTTGAAATTCCATTTCAAAAGCTTTTCATTTTAAACCCAAATTTCTAATTTCAAAATAAATTGAAATTAAAATTTCAATTTCAAAAATATCAAAATCAAATTATCTGTGACTTAACCGATTTCCACGTGAAATCCATATTTGTGTGTGTAAAGGTGTAGCTCAGGGGTTTAACACAATAGTGCAACATGATGAATCATCACAGATCAAAATATAGGATATAGTTGATAAGCGATATAAATTATAACGCTTATCCCCATTCACAGATCACAGATATATATCACAGATAAGTAAAATACAGATCACAACATAAATCAGGATATATCACAAAGCATCACAATTAGGGATATCAAACAATTTAACATTCAATAGAATCCAAACATCCATAAGTAAGATCAATTAAATTGTCCGATTAATTCAAATTAGATTAATTACTTATGAATTAATTACTAATCCTGGTTAATTAATTGTTAATAAATTATAAACCATTTTTGATTAATTATTCTTTAATCAGTTATTAATTATCCATTAATAATAAGTTAATTAACCTTTAATTATAATTCATCAACCTTTAACTATTAAATAATTAACCTTTAATTATTTAATTCACTATTTAATTAATTATCTTTAATTAATTAATTAACCCTTAATTAATTATCCTTTATAAATTTCACTAAGGAATTAGCTTCTATTTAATTTCACAAAGAAATTATCTTTTGATTTATTACATTAGTTGATTAATTATCATTAATTACCTTTCAATTACAATTCAATTAACCTTCATATCATTACTAAATAAACCTTTAAATCATTACTTAATCACCTTCATTTATCAATTAGTCTTTAATTAATAAATCATTCTTTGATTTGTAATTAATAAATCCTTACTACTGATTAAATAAACCTTTGATTAATCACATTCATTAATGAATCACATCAATTAATCATTCTTCAATTTCATCAAAATCTTAATTTATTAAATCAAATCCCTTTTTGTTTCCCTTACTTACTTACACCTTTATTTAAACAAAAATTTGAATTCAAAACTTTACTTTTTCTAAACCAAGATTTAACTGACTTGAATTCATCATTTAAACTTTGATTTAAAACTTATTTCTAACTTTGCTTTGAAATTTTAAATTTCAGTTTTAAATTCAAAAGAAAACAGGAACAGGTTTGTTTAAAAGCTGTACAAACATTCACCCGAGCCACTACCCTCCTTGCTTCGAGTCACCCACTCATCCACGCGAGAACAAGCCCGAGACCATCCTTCTTCCCTAAAATACAACCTCACAGCAATAACAACCCAAACCCAAACGTGTATGTGCACGTGTACATCACCGGCCATCACTTCTGATCGTCCACGACCATCTCCACATCTCGACGATCACCTCGACATCCTCTCTCAGCCCTCCGATCATCTACTCAGGCACTCGATCGAAATCGAGTTCGATCATCCACTTGGAACACAACAGAACTCATGACCATCCCTGGAAAACATCGCCGTGCTCCCATCTCCGATCACTAGAGGCCACTAATCTCCGGCTATAGACTCGACCACCTTCCCTCTACAACACCTCAAAAGCACGCTAAGCTCGATCAAACGGCGACCTCGAACGAGATGAAAACATCATTGCACCTAAAACTAGGTCTACGAGAAAGAAATCGACGCCGCCGCCACCACCGTTAACTAACCACCACCGCACTATTTTTCCTAACACCCCCTATCACTCCTCCACCTCCAGACCTAATCACGACATCTCCAGTCGTCGAGATCGACTGCGGCAGCTCAAAAAGGCAAAAATGGTCGAACTAAAACTGCTCTTGAACCACACGCTTAAAAATCATCAAACAAGGCCTAAAAATCCTATTTTGATGTAAGGATTCAGGGTGAATAATCGAATTAATATTTCGTGTCATTCGAAATTATCAAAAATTGTAGTTTGCTCTGTAAAAATTAAGTTTTTCATACCATATATGCTTAAACTTCTTGAAAACTATTTTTAGAATTTGTATAACATTGTCATGAACAAATTTTATTCATAAATCGTAGCCTGAACTTATTTGTATGGGGAGATAAAGATTTTTAAAGAAAATCTGGACCCTGTTAAAACAACAGTCTTATATATATGAATATATATATATACTTGTATCCAGACATGCATACACAAAATTTCTACATTTTTTTAGACATGCAAACACATTTCACAAACAAGCATTCAATACTGATCACATGCAAACCAAAGTAAAAAGGGGTTTTAAGAGTTTGCTCACATTATTTTCCCAGAAGAAACAGAGTTTCACTTGTTTGGAACAGTTTTAAACTTTTTGAAACTGAGAATTGTTTTGCTTTGATCTCCTTGTTAGAATTGATGTGGTTGCTTCTTTGTTTTTGAAACTGCAGTTGCTTTTCTTCTTTGTTTAAATCTTTGTTTCTTGTTTTGAGTTGAAAATAAGTTTCATTTGAAATACACTTACTGGTAGGCTAAGTTTCTTTCTTTAAACGAAAAGAAATGAGGAAGGTTTGATATATAAAACAAGTGAAATGAATTGTTTATTGACTAGTACAACAATTCAGAGATTTTTTTATCTCTTTGGGGCTGAAAGTATTTTCGAGCAGACCTTGTTTTGTGCTAGGATGAAAAGCATTAAATGCTAATGTACCAGATGTCTTCCTTGCTTATCTTAGTTGTACAAAAGATGTTTTTATTTTTATCTTCTCTTTTTATATTGCCTGACCTTGCTTTGTTTCGGCTCTTCATTTTGTTGAAGTTGCTTACTTTGTTTATTTATATACTTTAGCTTGTACTCCATATACATGTGTTTGTCAAGTCTTGTTCTCTTGCTTTAACTTATGCTTTGTTTACAATTGTTAAAGTTATGTTGTATATACACTTGTGTTTTTATACTTTGTTCTTACCAATTTTAAATCTATGTTGTATGCTATTTGATACATATGTGTGTTGTATATATATTTTGTTTTGTTTTTAACTTTTTAAGATACAAGTAAACTTCTAATTTTTATTAAATCTTTCTTTATTATTTTTATTTATTATTATTATTAAACCATTTAAACTTAGATTTAAAATCGAATTCAATATACATATATATTAACTTCAAATTTTCTCATATATCACGTATACATATATATTCACATATATGTACAATATTTACAATATTATTAAATTTAAATAATTTATACAGAATTTACTCAATACTCGAGGAAACTCGCATTACTAAATCAATTTATTTCATAGTTTTATTCAAGAATTTAATAAATTATCAATTTAAATTTAATTAAAATTCGCGGTCGTTACAGACTTCCCCCCTTAAAAGAATTTCGTCCTCGAAATTACCAAGGAGACACAAAGATAGATGAAGAATGTTTCATCAAATCAAACTGAACAGCTATTCTGCATTTGGCTTACCAAATCAGAATATCACGAACGAATCTGTTTTAACACTTCAGAAGATACTCGGGTTATCCAGATCTACGAAATATGCAGTGACATCGGTTAGTTCGAAGGAATAACTAACCATTCGTAGAACATATCTGGGACCCAAAGAATAGACAGATATGTGGATACGATTTCAGAACTTTCAGTTTAGAAATTAAAGCATATCTATCAACCATAGCAATCAAAGCAACCAATACATCCAAACAAACAAGTCTGGCCTATCTGGAGTTTATGTCCCATATTAATATATCGAATCTTCTTTTCTGGATCTACCAGAAATTATCGAAGAATTGAGAAAAGATGACGAACAAAGAGATGGATAGACTAAAAGATTGCTTCCTCGTTGTTACAGAGTATTGACCATTTATAGTCGTATTCCCTCTGTCCCCTATCTCATCCTCTTCTTGCACTCATACTCACTATCAGTGGATAGCAAGAGAATTTACTGAGGCATTCGAACGGATATCTGAGGATACTCATTCTAGAGTTTACTTCACTCTATCTCTAATGAGCTACTTAATGTGTTATACTCCTGAGCTAAAGTTCAACCTTAGCTCTGATACCAAATGTAACGTATCGGGTTTTGCCCGCTCGAAAATCAACATCCGTACTTCACATTGTACTAGAATGCCGCAGATTCGACCGTTCAAATCCGATTCGCCGGAGCTATAACACAATTAAGTAAATAACACAGCGGAAGAAAAGAATAATACATTGATATACAATATCTGATACAACAGAGTGATACAATGAATATCAATATACATCAGAGATATGATACAACAAATAGCAGCGGAAAAGAAAACGATAACAACAGCAGCGGAACAATATCAATAGAAATGATAACTCCAAAATGATCTTCAGACAAGAATGAATCCACAACTCCAAGATAAGCAACTCCGATGAATGAACTAGCTCCAGATAATCTACTAAACCGGAATATCTGAAAAGAAACCCAACTCTAGACTGCTCGTGTGGAAAATTATGAGCACCCAGAGTTTAGGAAGGGAACAATAAACTCCGGATCAGTCATGGGACTGGTGTGAGCAACAAAAACAGTTTATCTTTAAACAACAACAAAAGGTTTTAAACATTGAAATCCGCAATGCTTTTGGAAAATGAAACTACCATAAGACCTCCCGCCACACACACAATGCAAACGCAGAATTGGAGGAGATTTCTTCTTATGATAGTCAAAGATGCTTACTACGCAAATCATTGGATTATTATTATTAGTGCATAGTGGAAAACAATTTGAAAGTATAATATTAATCTTAGCCAGCATAGGTACCATTATACTATGCCTACTATAGCTACCATATTAGATGGCAGGTTCTACAACTAAAACCGTACAAGTTCCGTATTGGAGAAATGGATTTCCAACAAATGGTCAGGCTAAGGAACTTCCTTCCGTCGCATGGGATCGCCTCTGGCGGGACGTCCCGAGAGACAAACTGCTCTCTGCCAACAAAGCCGGGTTACCCCTGTAACAGGTAACTCACGAATATGCCATCCCCCGGTCCTTTGGGACCTTTATCCGAGCTCGGTATCCAACATCACACATCATAAAGAAAGTGTATCCACATGAGTAAGTATCTGGGCTCCATACCATGATACCACCCCTTTCCAGAAGGAAATGACATACCCTAAAGGGCGCGACCCTCATAACCTTGCCGCAACATTCCTGTTTCGACCATTTCCGGGTTGTGAGGCTCTGACGAAGTCTCGTCCACAAAGCTACGCTTTTTCAAAAAAAAGCCACGCTTTGGGTCAACAGATGATCAACCTATGATCACAAAGATAAATGATCAAACAAATGATCATATCACAAATGATCAAACACTGATCATCACACAGCTACACTCAGCATGCCACATTACCAAATTGGGAATATATCGCTGATAACCTTCAACTACATAACCTCTGAGCTCGTACGTCTCAGAGAAGGGTGTTAAGCTAAGAGAATGAATTCTCCGCCACCAACAGAAATGTATTTGAAAGAAATCGGCTTTATATCTCAAAGTGTAATGTCAGACATGTATCCATACAAGTCTGTTCCGGGTTCGAACAGAACCGAAAGCACTTCTTACGAAGCCCTTGCAATTCCGGGTATTCACAATCCCGTCCGGACTTCCCGTCACAAAGGGTGATAAAATCTCTATACCGGGGACCAGTCGGTGCAGAGACATTCGACGAGTTGTCCTTTCGTTTTCGTAAATATCCGGTCTTCAACACCGGTCTTCAAATGCTATCCATATACGACGTATCATTATTCGGAATGGGTTATACGACCCAAAGGTCCTCTCCCGGCTAAACCGAATAATGAGCGCAATATTTTAAAAACATATGGATATTGGGATTTCAATTAAGTCACAACTTATTACCCAAACTCTCTCTTCAAATGGTTTAACCAATTACCATTTCAAATTTTTAAACAAAAAGATTCATTTTAACCACCTTCAACGGTTTAAACAATTTCCACACTTTAATCTTTTAAACAAAAGATTCATTCATAGATTTTCCAAATTAATTCCCATTTCAATTTGATTAACTCGTTAAATCTTTAAAACAAAGATTTAACTTATAGCTTTCAAAACGATTCAATTTCAATGGTTTAAACAAATCATCATTTTAAATCTGTTAAAAATAACCAGATTTTATTCATAGCTTTCAAAAAGAATTCATTCATAACTTAGAAACCATTTTTCAATTCAATCTTGAAATTCCTTTAATTAAACTGGAATTTCATTTCTTATCTGAAAGCTTTTATTCTTTTGAAAACAAACAGTTTCACTTCGGAAAATCTGATCTCATTTATACGAGTTAAAGTCATTTGGGTTAAATCCAAATTCTCAAAATTATACTTTTAAATGGTTTAACTTTATATAAACACATTTATATCATCTTTAATCCCTAGTTTCAAATCATAGGATTCAATTCCAAACTAGAATTCAAATTTAAATCAAATTATTTAAATTTTCAAAACTCGATTAAGTTATTCAAAATAACTTTTATCTTTGAAATTCCATGTCAAAAGCTTTTCATTTTAAACCCAAATTTCTAATTTCAAAATAAATTGAAATTAAAATTTCAATTTCAAAAATATCAAAATCAAATTATCTGTGACTTAACCGATTTCCACGTGAAATCCATATTTGTGTGTGTAAAGGTGTAGCTCAGGGGTTTAACACAATAGTGCAACATGATGAATCATCACAGATCAAAATATAGGATATAGTTGATAAGCGATATAAATTATAACGCTTATCCCCATTCACAGATCACAGATATATATCACAGATAAGTAAAATACAGATCACAACATAAATCAGGATATATCACAAAGCATCACAATTAGGGATATCAAACAATTTAACATTCAATAGAATCCAAACATCCATAAGTAAGATCAATTAAATTGTCCGATTAATTCAAATTAGATTAATTACTTATGAATTAATTACTAATCCTGGTTAATTAATTGTTAATAAATTATAAACCATTTTTGATTAATTATTCTTTAATCAGTTATTAATTATCCATTAATAATAAGTTAATTAACCTTTAATTATAATTCATCAACCTTTAACTATTAAATAATTAACCTTTAATTATTTAATTCACTATTTAATTAATTATCTTTAATTAATTAATTAACCCTTAATTAATTATCCTTTATAAATTTCACTAAGGAATTAGCTTCTATTTAATTTCACAAAGAAATTATCTTTTGATTTATTACATTAGTTGATTAATTATCATTAATTACCTTTCAATTACAATTCAATTAACCTTCATATCATTACTAAATAAACCTTTAAATCATTACTTAATCACCTTCATTTATCAATTAGTCTTTAATTAATAAATCATTCTTTGATTTGTAATTAATAAATCCTTACTACTGATTAAATAAACCTTTGATTAATCACATTCATTAATGAATCACATCAATTAATCATTCTTCAATTTCATCAAAATCTTAATTTATTAAATCAAATCCCTTTTTGTTTCCCTTACTTACTTACACCTTTATTTAAACAAAAATTTGAATTCAAAACTTTACTTTTTCTAAACCAAGATTTAACTGACTTGAATTCATCATTTAAACTTTGATTTAAAACTTATTTCTAACTTTGCTTTGAAATTTTAAATTTCAGTTTTAAATTCAAAAGAAAACAGGAACAGGTTTGTTTAAAAGCTGTACAAACATTCACCCGAGCCACTACCCTCCTTGCTTCGAGTCACCCACTCATCCACGCGAGAACAAGCCCGAGACCATCCTTCTTCCCCAAAATACAACCTCACAGCAATAACAACCCAAACCCAAACGTGTATGTGCACGTGTACATCACCGGCCATCACTTCTGATCGTCCACGACCATCTCCACATCTCGACGATCACATCGACATCCTCTCTCAGCCCTCCGATCATCTACTCAGGCACTCGATCGAAATCGAGTTCGATCATCCACTTGGAACACAACAGAACTCATGACGATCCCTGGAAAACATCGCCGTGCTCCCATCTCCGATCACTAGAGGCCACTAATCTCCGGCTATAGACTCGACCACCTTCCCTCTACAACACCTCAAAAGCACGCTAAGCTCGATCAAACGGCGACCTCGAACGAGATGAAAACATCATTGCACCTAAAACTAGGTCTACGAGAAAGAAATCGACGCCGCCGCCACCACCGTTAACTAACCACCACCGCACTATTTTTCCTAACACCCCCTATCACTCCTCCACCTCCAGACCTAATCACGACATCTCCAGTCGTCGAGATCGACTGCGGCAGCTCAAAAAGGCAAAAATGGTCGAACTAAAACTGCTCTTGAACCACACGCTTAAAAATCATCAAACAAGGCCTAAAAATCCTATTTTGATGTAAGGATTCAGGGTGAATAATCGAATTAATATTTCGTGTCATTCGAAATTATCAAAAATTGTAGTTTGCTCTGTAAAAATTAAGTTTTTCATACCATATATGCTTAAACTTCTTGAAAACTTTTTTTAGAATTTGTATAACATTGTCATGAACAAATTTTATTCATAAATCGTAGCCTGAACTTATTTGTATGGGGAGATAAAGATTTTTAAAGAAAATCTGGAGCCTGTTAAAACAACAGTCTTATATATATGAATATATATATACTTGTATCCAGACATGCATACACAAAATTTCTACATTTTTTTAGACATGCAAACACATTTCACAAACAAGCATTCAATACTGATCACATGCAAACCAAAGTAAAAAGGGGTTTTAAGAGTTTGCTCACATTATTTTCCCAGAAGAAACATAGTTTCACTTGTTTGGAACAGTTTTAAACTTTTTGAAACTGAGAATTGTTTTGCTTTGATCTCCTTGTTAGAATTGATGTGGTTGCTTCTTTGTTTTTGAAACTGCAGTTGCTTTTCTTCTTTGTTTAAATCTTTGTTTCTTGTTTTGAGTTGAAAATAAGTTTCATTTGAAATACACTTACTGGTAGGCTAAGTTTCTTTCTTTAAACGAAAAGAAATGAGGAAGGTTTGATATATAAAACAAGTGAAATGAATTGTTTATTGACCAGTACAACAATTCAGAGATTTTTTTATCTCTTTGGGGCTGAAAGTATTTTCGAGCAGACCTTGTTTTGTGCTAGGATGAAAAGCATTAAATGCTAATGTACCAGATGTCTTCCTTGCTTATCTTAGTTGTACAAAAGATGTTTTTATTTTTATCTTCTCTTTTTATATTGCCTGACCTTGCTTTGTTTCGGCTCTTCATTTTGTTGAAGTTGCTTACTTTGTTTATTTATATACTTTAGCTTGTACTCCATATACATGTGTTTGTCAGGTCTTGTTCTCTTGCTTTAACTTATGCTTTGTTTACAATTGTTAAAGTTATGTTGTATATACACTTGTGTTTTTATACTTTGTTCTTACCAATTTTAAATCTATGTTGTATGCTATTTGATACATACTTGTGTTGTATATATATTTTGTTTTGTTTTTAACTTTTTAAGATACAAGTAAACTTCTAATTTTTATTAAATCTTTCTTTATTATTTTTATTTATTATTATTATTAAACCATTTAAACTTAGATTTAAAATCGAATTCAATATACATATATATTAACTTCAAATTTTCTCATATATCACGTATACATATATATTCACATATATGTACAATATTTACAATATTATTAAATTTAAATAATTTATACAGAATTTACTCAATACTCGAGGAATCTCGCATTACTAAATCAATTTATTTCACAGTTTTATTCAAGAATTTAATAAATTATCAATTTAAATTTAATTAAAATTCGGGGTCGTTACAATTTGCATGTTGTTCATAAGAAAATTAATCTAGGGATGATTTGAGTGCTAATTATTGTAGTATTTTCAAACCATGATATGCCCAAGCTTTCGTTGCATATAGCCATAGATGATTAACCTCTTTTGATTTCATATGGTAGTTGATAGATGATTGTATTCATAATCGAAATCAGCCCTAGAACCATTATACTACATCCTAGAATCGACCCATCACCAGCGTGAGTGGTCGAGGGAGTTCTTAGAGCTGAAATGGCTTCAGGAATCGGTTGTATTAGTTGACCGGTATTAGAAATCGATTCACCGGTTCGATTGTCTGGAGCAATCACAGCTCGAGGGATAGTTGTTTTGATCCATCCTTTCTCTTCGCCATTGATTACTCCACACATTTATTATTTGATGTAATGTATTTAGAAATGATATAGAGCTTGACTCTATGGATCTAGTAACTTATATGGTTTATTGAGATTGAAATTCATTATTTTTAGACATGATGATGGTGTTTAAGTTGGTGGTTTTGATTTCTTATTTCATGGTTTCTAGATATTGAATTATGGATTCATCTTGGTGATATTCTTCCATAGAAATATTTCTATGGACATATGGAGTAAAACAGATGATTTTATTGCACGATTTTCTAACTTATGTTTTCTAAAAGAAAATCTTTAAATCAAGCATTTTCAATGATTATTGAATACCATGTTATGTGTGTGTGTATACACATATACTTTTAGAAAAAATGGAAAGTATGTATATATAACTATATTATATTAATGTTTATACCAAGTTTGGTTTTGAATCAATTTGGAAGAAATTGTTCAATATGCATATATTCTATAGACCTACTTATGAATTATTTTACCAACGACTCTTAAAGATATACAGTAGTTTTTAAATCAAAAGTGTTTCATTAAGTGATTACAAACTAATTTATTTTGTAAAATTACACATTATCAAATAGACGATGAGGTGAAATAAATGGTTTAATAAAATGAGTGATATGGAACGCCCGCGTTTATTTTACCGGTTAATTCCCAAACATAGTTGACTGATCCATTCACACACATGGGTGGATTTTCCTATTGTATAGTAAATATTTGGATAAACCCTTGTGGTATGGGACATGTGATCGTTATCTATTCGATTGCTATATAAAAGTATATAACAGATTTCGATGAGTATGACTCGCCTTTGGGGTTTATAGATTTTATACCTATTTCGATGTTTATAGGTCTCGCCCCTACCTTGGGGTTTATAGGACTTGTTCCTATCTTGGAGTTTATAGGTCTCGTACCTATTTCGATGTTTATAGGACATGTTCCTATTTCGATGTTTATAGTCCTCGTGCCTATTTTGATGTTTATAGACTTACATGTCTATCTTGGAGTTGCATGCACGTAGGTGAATTTATCCACCAACCTTGGAGTTACATGCACGTAGATGAATTTATCCACCAATCTAAATTTGATATTATTTTTATGATCAGCAGATCATTTTGGGCTGTTTTGCTTTTAAGAAGCTTTTTTGGGCTTAAATATTTGGTAATTTTGAGGTTATAGCGGAATGCTTGAGATTTACTGATATATGACTTGATGAACATACATATTGAGATCTTGTCATATATATATATCTTGCTAACAGTTATTTTATATTAGACTGACCCGTTTATTATTTTTATAATAGTCGCATCAGACCAAGCTACTTCAGGTTCTTCCGCATGGGACTTTTATGGTGGACTTCTTATCAATTTTCATATTTGTTAGTTAGGGGTTTATTCTTGTTACTAGCCTATATATGTTTATGTTATGATAGTGTATAATATGTCGAATTATACTCATTATAGATACACTTTGGTATATATTTTGGAGATGTAATATTATGTATTATGGGGATGGTTACATCCACCTTTATGTTGTTGACATTATGTATTTATATCCTTCTGATCTGTCTGGTATTTATTATGATCCATTATGTTTATTTTTTTATCTGCGTTTCTATGATTTATATTTGTCTTATGATTGTTCTGGATTTCAATTAGCTACCAAAGTTTTGCATTAAGCCTGAATTATATATGTCGATTCCACCTGAACAAAGAATCAAATAACATATTAATCGACGTAGTAATGCTCACTTAACATAAAATTTATGGATGGTCGCTCCTAAAAGGCCCTATTGTCTACACTAGCAGACGATATTACTATATTATATCCTTTGTTAGTGTGGGTCTCGGGGTGGGGCATCACAGCTTGGTATTAGAGTTGAGTTCAGAACAATTCAGAATACAGAGAACACAAATCATGATCTAGGAAGGTTTTGTACTTATCCCTTGAGTATAGAAGGTAGAATTGAGGGTTCGATTTTTCTTTGTTGTTGTTATACTGAAAAAAACTATAGTGCTCATTAAGGAAAATTAGGGAATAGATTTGTGATTTTGGTTTTACACAACCATTAGCATTTTGTACTAATTCTAAATGCATGATAGAGACCCTTGATGTCCACCAATATTGAAATGTCTAGTTCCAAGCCTTAGTCATTAGAATTGCACAACGGAGTGCTGAGTACAGTAATTGAATAACTGATATATGTGAATACACTTGTTAGTTGATAGATGGCCACTTGTTTGTTTCAGAAGATAATAATGAGGAGATCTTAGAAACCATTCTAGATTGATATTGAGTAGGAATTTCCACCATAGGATCTAAGACACGCTTAATACTGAAAATACGGTTTTATGGTAGCTACAATGGTATAACTACCACATGGTGAATAATTAACATTTTGATTTAAAATTTAAATAAATTATTTACCGTTCTATAAGGGTTGTTAAATTAAAATAGGATGTGAATTTGAATGATCACTGGAGATGAATAGATGTATTGGACAACTGATGTGTTATACCACTCGCAAAAATCTAAGTTTTACGGAAAAGAAGATTTTTGAAGAATATATATATATATATATATATGTGTGTGTGTGTGTGTGTGTGTAAATATATACATATATATATTATATTAAAATAAATTCTTAAAAATAATAATAAAGTAAAAATAATTTTTTTTGTGTTAAATTTCCCGTTGAGTGCTTTAAGAATTCTAGTGTGGACGTTTAGCCAACGTACTCGATAGGGGTTCCTGTACACTAGTACAAGACAGTTTGATACAACATTTTCGAGTCAAACCTTCTTTTGAAAATTTAGAAACATTTTTATGAATAATATAAATATTATAGCCTATGGAAATTTGATTGAGTACGAAGTTTAAGATTTTGGAATATGAAAAAAAACTAAGTGTACCTTTTTGGCAATCAAATAATGATGTGAACCAATTTTGGAAATTTCAAAATAAACGGATGGCTAAAGGAAGGGAAGCTTGGTATAAAACAAATCTTCTTGGGGGCAAATTATATTTATAATATTTTGGAGATATAGTTGAATGATAAGTTGCGAATTATATATATATCTATATATACACACATGCATGCACACATAGCGCGGAGTACCAAAAAATTTTTGGTACCGGTGGGCCGGTATGTGAAACCGGTGCATGGTTATCGAATAAACTCTGCAGACCGAAACATTATATTTTCTCCAAATCAACTCCAACACTTTATTTCATCATCCCAGTTTGTTTCCCAAGCCTTAGCTCCCTATTTTTCCATCTCCAAACTTCTTCAAATCGTGCTTTTTCCCCTTCAATTCAATAGATAATCATGTCTAGGCAAAAGAGAACCCACTCCACAACTTCCTTTGGATCTATAGAGGAGATTCTTACCCATGAAGTCAAGGGTTGGCTCATTAACTAGAAAGAAAATATCAAGCGATTCAGGGGTTTGATGGTAAATGAGCATTTGGAAGGCCGACCGATAAAACTTAACTCGATTGATCTTTATAATATTAGGAATTTGTTCGCACAAGCGAGAATAGTAAGTATTACTAACTTAAGTGGATATGGAACCGAAGTATTTCCGCATTGTATGGCTTTATTTTATGCAAATCATGATGTTGACCATGACGAGGGTCGGTTAGTTTTATCCACCAATGTTAAGAACATAGATATTACTTTTAGTGAGAGGGACAGGGTGAAATTTTAGGGATTTCATCTGAGGGTACGAGCTTAGACGAATTTGCATCTGACAATCAAATGACCTTACGTCAAATTCTTGAAAATCCTCGCGGAGCTCAGACCACTTCTAATTTGACTCATCTTTCTTAGATTATCATTCGCATTCTCCAACATAATTTGATCCCCAAGACTAGAAGTTTCGTTGACACCTATCCAATGATTCGGATGGCTACTTATGCTTTTTTTGGAAATGTTCAAGTGAATTAGGTAAGTGTAATAATGAACAACATGACTGAAAATAAGACTTATATCAGAGATAAGAGGAGGTACAACCCTTACGGGAAGCTTATCTCTACTATTCATAGTTGTTTTGGAGTTGTTTTAGACAATAAGACTCATATTAGACACACTTATTCTAGTGCCTTCGATAGTAAGGTTCTTAAAGCCATGAAGATTTCAGTTACCTTAGATGAGATTACCATTGAGATGCCTGTCCTTACAAATGCTGAATAAAATAGTACACGAGTGTGGTGAAAATGGATAACAATCTTCAAAAGAATCTTCTAAATCCATGCTCTGAATTCTTCCAAAATGCTCTAAGCGGAACCTGACTACTAGGCTATCCAAAAAAATATGGCACGCACAGTTTAAGGGGAAAGGAAAATAAATTCCAGGTCAGTCATGGGACTGGTGTGAGAAACTCAAAATACGAGTATATTAAAATAAAGGGTATCTCGTAAGACCACGCAGCACATAAATATGGAACTGGTTTTTACCTTATGATAACAAAATGATTTCTACACAAAATCCACTGTTGTTATCTTTAATGACATTCTTTTGAAAGCACTTTTCAGATAAACAGATTCAAATAGCTGAAATTGTTACATTGGTTAAATTTGACGGCATAGTAGGTTTACAACTAAGTCCGAAGGCACTTATTAGAGAATGGATTTCCAATGAATAGCGAGGTAAGGGAATACCTCCCGTACAATACATTTCCAAAGGAATGTACAGAGGATCGACCTCTTTGAAACTTATGTAAATTAAGACCGGCCTACTCGAAACCAGCATATTGTACGGATAGTACCGAATATGATATCACCCCGGCCGCTCTTGACCTATCTGAGAGCTCTCATACATACACTACGTATATTTTTACTCGATTTCATAATGGGCGAAAAATAAATCTAGAAAGTAATATCATACCCTAATGGTTGCGAACCACGTAACCTTAAATCAACCCTTATTTCACAATTCCCCGAGTGTTTGGCTAGAGTTAACATTCACCTTCCTTAGAACATTTTCACTTAAAATACCACATTGCTATTTCCAAAAACACACTATTGATTTCAGCAAAAGTACAACCTATAAGCTCATATGTCTCAAAGAAGGGTGTTCAGTACAAGAGGGGTTACCTCCTACACCACAAACATATGTTCATTTGTAGAGATCAATCCACTGCGATCTTAGAAATGCAATGTCTCACATCTATCCTTACAAGTTATCCAGCAACAGGACAAACTGAAGGCACTCTCCTACCACATGTTGTCGGGAATTACTCCTAGGATTAGTAGCAAGTAGTCCTTGTATACGAAGATCCCAGAACGAAGGGACCACTGCTATTTATTTATCTCAGGAGCTACTCTGAAATTATCAACAAGCAATCCTTCCGTTATGAACATCCATGCCTTCAACTTCATTATCTTCAACATATCTTCACTTTCGAAGTCATAAACTGGTTCGAAGTGGTTTTTGGATAAGATACCCAAATCCGAACCCGGTTCCCTCGAACCAATCATTGGTAAAATGATATTATGTAAATAAGTGCTTATTATTTGATTAATTACTCTCTCTTTATCAAAAATAACTTCTAGAGATATATATATCTTTAAATCCTTTCTTTTCGGTATATACAGAATCATTAAATCTCATTTATCAAATCTTTGTTTAATTAAAACCTTTTTCATCTTAGAATAATTCAAAATCATTTCATCCTTTACTTAGGAAAATATCTCCAAATCATTTATTTAAATCTTAACAAAGATTTCCAAATGACAACTTTTAAACGGGTCAAAAACAATGTTATTTAAGACATCGTTTAATGTAACCCAAAACAATTAATTTTAAGTAAAAGGATCCATAGGATTTAAAATAATTCCAAATCATTTATTTAAATATCGACAAAAGATTTCTTATTTCCAATGCATATCTTTTTAATAGGTTGAAACCATGTTATCTAAGATGGTAAATTCAAATTAGTTAGTATTCAAGTAAAACAGATCCATAGAAATTATACTAATTCTACTCAACATCAATTCTGTATTCAACCTTTACTATCCATCGAAGAGCGGCGAAATCACCATTTAAATTCACATAGATAATACAGGTTCCCTCCTTGGAATTTAATACCAAGTATAAGAAGATTATTTCTATAAAATCCAAGTTGTATTAAATTTGGAAAAATTAGATCTTTTATACTTGCCTCGTTTTGACATTTCGACCTTATCTATTCCTCGCCCAAGAAAGAGACTAGGTGATCTAGGGCACTGGGTGCTTCGGAACATCTTTTTAGTTTAAGCACCTCCCATCTGGATCTCACAAATAGAAAAATCCAATTTTATCATCGGCTTTTAGAGCCAAGATTAAATCACTTAATTATAACAATTTTCTACAAATCATTTATTTGAACTTTTTAAAATAAATTATAAAACCATAAAATCATCTTTAAAATACATAATCAATTATTTGACAATAATTATAAAAGATTTTGAAAAGAATATTTAATTTTAAAGTCATATTTCTAAAGTGATAAAAAGTGCCGCAAAAAGTACTGCAAATAGTGCCTTTAAGGCTTATTTGATTAAAGCAACTTTTCTATCATTTAGAAATCTATTTTTATAACTCAAATCTATTTTAAAATATTTATAGAATTTATTCCATATTTTTAAAGAATTAAAAATATCATTTTCAAAGTATTTATCGCTTTGGTTTCCGAACTGCCAAATTCGAACTATTTTGAAAATTTGTTTTGCTCATATTTCAAAATCTACTAAACAAAATCTCGATTGTTTTCTTTTGTTTAAAAACTATAATTATAAAGGTTCAGAAAAATCTTATTCCAAAGAATGCTGACTCCAAATCCATCGTATAAATGGATTTAACTTTCTACGGCGTGAAATCGCAAACTCTCGTTATGTGACGTGCCTATTTTTTGACTCAATTTTCATAATTTGTCAAAACTTCACAAAATTGGATTTTATTGTTTAAGAAATATTTATAAACCATTTTAAATCATTTTAAAGGAGTTTAATGATTCCATATAACTTTTACAACTTGATTCGAAAAATAATTTACTTGTGTAATATTGACATGTATTTAACGTGACTTGCTTACCCAATTAAACACTATATTAAAACAACCAATAGTTGATGATCAAAGCATAATAAACATCCGTAACAATCATATCACATTATATATATATATATATAATTTCTCACCTTTATTGGTTTCTAAATTTACGAAAATTCGCTCTAGCTTCGCTACGATCGAATCAAAGTATACGGATTCGAGGCTTAGACCTTTGAATGGACTTGGTCTTTGCTTGCAAGTGGAGACGGGCTCGACCTTGGTGGTAGGAGGTTGTGGCCGTGGGTTTTGAGGGAGGAAAGAGTGATTTTCTTTTGTTTTGAAGTGGATTTGCAAATGTATATATACTTATACAAATTTATTTTCTTTTTACTAATTTTTCTTCATAATTTCCTTAAGGTAGGAAGCCATTGAAAAGCTTGAGAACGAGGAAGAAGATGAAGTAAAATAGTGTAACAACCCTAGTCGAGGTTACCTAGATTTATTATCTAAAATATAGATGAATTAAGTTTTAATCAGTTAATTGAATAAATTGGGTAATTAATAATTTATTGTATCTCCAAATTTAAATGAATTTGGAATATAACAAAATTGGAAGTTTAACAAATTGTCTTTTATGTTATTTAACTCTTATATTTAGTTATATAAGAGCTATTTTAAAGGAAATGAATAAATAAATTTTAATGAAGATAATTTAATTATTTAGAATGTGATTTCTCAATTTAACGGTTCATCTTATTAAAACAATAGAGAAAAACTTTCATTTTAAAATATGATATTTTGGCATAAACGGTGTATTTATAACGTTAATATCAACGACAAAATTTAATTGTGAAATCTTGTTTAGTTAGATTTAAAAAGGTTTTAATTTATAAAATAGGTATTTTATAATATAGATCTTGTTCTAAATATAATGGTTAAATTTATAAAAGGAACAAGTTTGTTTCAATATAAAATAAAGTGTTTTATAATTGAAAGTTGTAGTTAGCAACACATCGTAATAAGGAGAGTTGAACAACACTTCTTATTGGGTATCTAACCAATACTTCAAAGCTCATTAACACTTAAAAAAATGAGGATATGTTCATCTCTTTTCCTTCTCTCTTAAACCAGCAAACACAAATCCTCCCCATCCTCTTCCCAAACCAAATAAAAGAGCAAGCTCCATTTTTCTCCAAAATTTCACAAAACCCTAGGCTGTTCTAAAAATCAAAACAAATCAAATAAATTCTCAAATTTGGATATGTTGTTGCTGATATGTTCAAACACGTCTGCTCCAAATTTCGTGGCATTTGGTTTAGTTTTGAAGGGTCAAAACTCTTCTTTTCTCTAGTAGTTTACGGGTTAGATCTGGGCTGAAAACGAAGGTCAATAGAAAATTCATTACTAATTGTAGAAAAATCATAAAAATATTAGGTTTTGATACTTTGTTCTTAACTCATGAATACACCTTATGTAAAAATTTAGTAGGAAAGTACTTAGTTTTGCTATGACAAATTCTTGCTACACTGAGGACGAAAATGCAAATTTTTCAGTGATTTGTTCATGTGTTGATGCATGCAATTTTGAGATGTTAAGGTGAGTTCTCAGTCACACAAACTAGATCTAATACCAAATTGCATGCTTATGATTTTATAAAGGGTAATTGAGAATTTAATTGATCTAATTACGTTTCTGGAGAGGTTAATCATTCACTGTTAAAATCTATTTACAGTAAATCACTTTCCTCTTTTGAATGTTTTGATTCCTATATGAGCTTTTGTTGATTGCATGTTGGAATTTTGAGTCATTTATGCAAGTATAAGATGCCGGAATGCATATGAAACATGTTGAAATTTATATACGTCGGCGTTGAGCGAAAAACGTCGCTCCAGCGTTTCATGGTCGACCGGTGGCGTCTAAGGTCGACCGTGGCGGTCGACCGATAGCAGACCACGGTCGACCATTTACTTTCTTCAGGCTTATTCCCCTGCGAGTTTAAGCATGTTTCCCCTTTTTCCCTATTTTCCCTATTTTCTTCAGTTTCTTCTGATTTGTGAATTCAGCAGTTTCTGCGAATTTTGTAACACTTCTTTCTATAAATAAGTGAGCCAACATTTAATGAAAATTTTGTTGTGGATTTGCAATTTTATATGAGTTTTGATGTATGCAAATTTTTATTGAATGTGCCTTTGAATTGACGGTTTTGTGCACGAGTTATTCAAAACTCATTTTAAAGGAAAATTTTGATTTAAAACTTGTTTTGGAAATAAATATTTTCAAAATTGATTTTAGAAGAATAAAGTCATTTTCGAATTTATTTTCAAATAATTAATGATTTAATTATCTTTATGGGATTTAAGAAAAAAAAGAAATAATTTCTAGTGCTTTCAAAAATCGTTTTAAACTCGTTTTCATGAAGAGAAATATTTTTCCATAAATCAAACAAGTTTGCACTCTTCGGGCGAACGAGAAAGAGACTTAAACGAGTTAGTAAAACATATGGTATGGAACACATGCGTTTACTCTTTCGGTTAATTCCGGACTTGTTTGATTAAGGTCATACACGAGAGTGAAATCAACTACCTTATAGTAAACAACTAAGTGAGAACATGTGGTATGGGATGCACTATTGTCACTGATTGTAGTTACTAATTAGAAGTTTGTGACACTTTATGTTGGACCTTCGGGTATGTTGATTGCCAATAGTAGACCTTCGAGTCATTTGTTGGGCTTTCGGGCCATTTGTTGGACCTTCGGGTCATTTGTTGGGCTTTCGGGCCATTTGTTGGACCTTCTTGTCGTTTGTTGTCGCCAAATTTTTTGTTGATAGTATTTGGCAGGCTTCAGCAATATCTTGTTGATGCACGTGCGGCATAGCTTAGACTCGCTATTTGTTGGGATCAACCTTTTGTTGTTATTTTCTAGATTTCATTACTTTTGATTTCTAGAATTTGTTGATTTCAAAATGTTTTCACCATTTTGTTTATAACGACTCGTAATTTTTAACGGTTTTATTTACATATTTAACTAATTTTTTTGTGAAAAATAAATAATTAAATTTTGCAATGGGAATTTGATATTTGGTATGTGTCTATTTAAACATAGCAAATGACAGAATTTCATCAGAAAATATGAAAGTTAGTTTTATTGTGAAATTTCAACTTCATTTAAATCAGTTAATTTGATAAAAATAAAATCTTTTCGAAACCTGAATATTTTTATACGGTAAAAGTGTAAACTCTTTTTCGAGTGAGACGACATATTTCGTTTCGCCAAATTAGGACTGCTCTAGTCCCATTTAACTTATTTTCAGAGTTTTAGCAGCATTCTAGCAGCGAAATATCGACCTTTGATAGGATAGACGTATTGCTGATATCTATGTACAATTCTGTTCGTCTCATCGTGCTGATCTCCGCAGTATATTCATTTGTATGTTTCAGAGCCTGGTACACGGCAGAATCTCTGGAAACGGTAACCGTATCGGTACCCGTTTAAAACTTTTGTGTTTCCTTTGTCCTTTCGATTTCCACCGTGTTAAACCATACCGCCGTCTACTTTTAATTCCCAGAATTTATTATTGCTTTTTGATTATTCCCACCGGTTGCTTTTATTTGCTGCATACATTCTCTGGCTTGCATTCTTTCTCTCTCCCTTCTTTTGTTTATTCTGAAAGAAGAAAGAAAAATATTAATATAATATAAGGTTTATAAATATGTTGCTTACATATGAAAATGTTCATCTCCTATATTTACAAAACTCGACTTGCACCAGCTCGTATATTTTTTCTCTCAAAACCCATCATCATCCCCTCGTCTCTCTCTCTACGCAACCTGCCTCAACACTCTCCCACCCGAGCACGTCCCCGCCTGCTTATCTCCCCTCGCCTGACAACACACATCACCACCACACAAGCAACCGCCCACACAATTCGCCTTAGCACCGACCTCGCCGTCCACTTTCCCCTTGCCGAGAGCCTTCATCGCTTGAGCCTCGTGAATAACAACCTTCTCTGCCTTTAAACTATCCGCCACCGTAACCAATTTTGTAGTCGAGTATCACCCCTCCTTCATGCTTCATGCACCCGAGTAAAAAAAAGGAAATAAGCTTGGCATTCTCATAAACATCACGTTTGCACGTGTCGCTCTAAGAAAACTACACCTTCTTTGTAGCCGAGCTCAGACTTATTCCTACTTGTCCGGGTATTTTCTATTCTATATTATTTATCTATAAATTCTTTGTTTTATATTCTTTTTATTTTCGACAGTTTTGGTTCAAGTGTATTTGGCATTTGAGAAGAAGTATTATATATGTTCTACAGTTTATATATATTTACAGTAATAGATAGACTTACAGTAGTATATATATTTACAAAGTATATACACGTTTATGGTAGTATACATATGTTTTATAGTATTATACAATAGGTTTAAATGGTATATAATATAATACGGCAAGTTTATGTAAAATGAATTTGTCTAGTGATTTTACTGTTGTTTTTATATATATAGTAAAGTAAAATTTTATGAATCTGTCTAGTGCATTTGCAGTTGTTTTATATATATACAGTAATGTAAACTTATATATATATATAAGTTGTATATAGCCGGTTATCTATAAGTATATGTAAGTTGTATATACCCAAAGTTATATAAACTATTGTATGGTGTATATAAGCTATTGCTATAAAAGATAAGTTTATATAATATATATAAGTTTGGTTTGAAATATAAAGCATGGATTTTTATATGATATATTTTCTTTAAATGGCGATATGTTTTATTAGATATATATATAGATAGTATATGTTTAAAAGTATACATATATTTGAATGTTTTGTTATATATTTTATAAATATATTACGATTAAAGATATATATTTGAGGATTTTGAAAGGGAATTATATTATTTCCAAGATGATATGAAGATGTTTTATTTTGATATGGGTTTTAAATTGGATATTGATTTTTAAATATAATTTATAGAGATATATATATTGTTCCCATTAAATTCAAGTAGTTAGCTTGCTTACTTCGTCAATGTCCAGTTGATGTTCTGTTCGTCGCTGCTGGAAATCTCAACAGCTTTTGATTTGCTTTGCTCGTGCCAGTGTCCGTGTGCGTGTCTGTGTCATCTTCTTTGCCATCTTTGTTCTCTAGCCTCGAAAGATAAGCAATCACTCACGATTAACATTCTTATATTTAGTAGATTCAATCCACATGAAATGACAATTGAAATATGTTGTTAAATATTGAATTGTTAGTTATTTAATTGTTAAATATGATATGTTATTATCTGCAATTGTTCACCTATGAAATATGACACCGTAACCATATTGTATAAATTATATTTGAATTTGTTACTGATGATATATGCATGTTATTGATATGTTATATTATTTGTCCTCGCTCTACAGGTTCCCTGTTAGTTTAAAATTCCCTATGGGTTGAAATGATACATACCCGAACGATATTATAGAGTAGGGTAAAATCGTTATGGGCTGAAATGATAAACCCAAGCGATTTTCATTGATTTTAAATTTTGGGATTGCGGGGTAAAATGATATACACTCGTAAATATTTAATTTGCGAATTGAAATGATAAATATCTGTATCACTTGACCATAGGATAGCGAATTATATACGGACACCGTTGGTCTATATTTTGAAATGATTTCCAAAGTTTTGGAAGGAAGGAATTTATTTAATATTGATTTTTAAATATAACATAAAAATATTTTATTTTGCAAAATTAGATTTCTAAATTACATGTTTGGAAATTTTAAATTTATAAGTTAGTTTGAAAATATAAATTTCATGATTTTGCTTATAATTTTATTATTTTAAATAAAAAAATAATAAGATTTAAAATATATTTATTGATAAGATTTAATTTGATATAATTTATTCAAATAAAATTTAATTTAATTAGTATACATAAATATGCTGAAATATTTATTTAAAAATTTACCTTAATATTTTTAAATAGATTTTTGTAATAACTTTAAATAAATAGAGGTTGGAGAAATAAAGTAAAATTGACTTGAAATTTAATTGGTTAATAATTGAATTTAAATAAAAATTTATTTGAATTTATTGATTTTGAGATTTGAAAGGTATGACTTATAGATTGATTTGAGGAAAAGTGATTTAAATGAATTTTCTCAACTTTAAATAAAAATTTGAGACTGAACATTAATATTGATTTAAATTTATAAATTAAGATTTTATTGAATTGTTATTAAAATTCTTAGGTGAATATATTCAAATTTGAATAAAATTAAAATTGAACGTTGAATATAAATGAAACCTATATCGTAAATGTTAGAATATTCAAACTTTGAATCTTATGGGAATTGAAGTGATTGTTCAAAACCTGGATTTGAAATCGATATAAGTTGAAATGGGTTATTGAGAATTTGAATTGTTAACCTTTTTAATTGAAATTGTTGAACTGGGATAGATTAAATTGAATTTTGGATTTTAAGTTGATTTGAATTGATTTGTGAAAATTGAAGGAAACTAAGTTTATTATATAAAGTATTTTTAATATACATATTATTTTAATCTATGAACTATTTTAATATATAAATTATTTTAATATATAAACTATTTTAGTTTATAACTATTTTAATATATATACTATTTTCAATACCTAAATAGTTGAAGTTGGAAAGGTTATGATTTCAAAAGGGTTATGATTTCAAAAGTGTTATAATTTCAAAAGTGTTATAATTTCAAAAGTGCTATGATATCAAAAGTATTATGATTTCGAAAGTGTTATAATTTTTAAAAGTGTTACGATTCTGGAAATGAATATTATTTAAAGTGAATAATGATATCGAATTGATATGGTTTTGAAATGAATATGATATTTTGATATGAAGTATGAACTATTTGAAATGAAATGACCACGGTGTGAAATAAGCGTTTGGTTGTTAAAGAGACCGGGATCAGATATTGTCATACTCTCTGCCAATACCGAAAACCACTTTAACAACTTTGTACGTGGTGGAGATTCCAGAACGAAGTAGAATGGTTTGGCGACGATTCTATATGAGGTATTAACGCAACCCTAACTCCTGTGAGTCAGCTTGATGTGGCTAAAACAGGAGCTATACCGGGCCAAGTGGAATCATTCCCCCTATCAGGCACATTTCATCGATACCATTCTATTGTTTTTGTGATTTTATTGGGTGTACCTTTGATTTGGGAGTGTGTCACGAGGTGGGCAGTAGTAGCTGCTATGCGTTACCACCAATCCGGGAGTGCAAACTGTATTTCTACCCTGGCATTGCCTCATGTGCCTTGTCACATGCCTTTTCATGCCTTCTACGAGTTTGGTTTGTACCATACCTATGGAGTGCCATCTGATAAACCTCCAGTTTACGAAGGAATTACTGTACTGTATAGACTATGGGAATATTAAAAATGTGTTAAGGGGGATATGGTAACGCCTTAACGCTATTTTAATAGTTAATTTACTATAGACATATTATAATAGCGTATTGTACTACATATTAGATAGTTCCACAGATCCTTAAAGGATGGGTATCCCAAACATCCTTTAAGTTACTTGTATTTCAGTTGACATTTCACTTGAATTGAATTTACTATATAAGAATGTTAATCCTAACTCGAGTGTTTTGTGTTTTGCTTTATGCTCGGGTTAGACTGAGTGTCACAGCATTGAGACTCACCTTTGGAGATGGGAGCTTTGCTTGAAGATCTGTCTTATCTGTTCAGCTTTTCCAGTTGTTTTTGTTGAGATTTGTCATCTATTTGTATTCGAGACTACATTGTATTTGAGATATTCGGTTGTATTTTGTTTTAACTCTGATGTTTATATAGTAGCTTCATGAACTACTATTTATCTATTCCGCTGCTTATTATTGTATACTATGTGTCTGTGATTCCACGATTGATTTATTTACTATATATGCTGAGTTTTGCCAAATATAAATTAACAATCCGATATTTTGAGCAATTCAAGTCCGACATGTGTGCTTGCTTATGCACTTGGCGGGTGCAGCATGATAGGGGGTTCTCGCATTTGGGTTTGCTAGCGAGCAGATGACTCTTACTCCTACATGTCCCGGAGGGTTGGTGCAGTCGAGAGGCTGACTGTAAAAGCAGAACACAGTACCGTTGTATGCTACGCTGGGCGTTACTCCACTAGCGTTGTCCCGTTACAGTTGGTATCAGAGCTATGGTTTAGGCAAACTTAACATATGGAGTAAAAATTAATTCAGAATCACATTCGTTCGAGCGTGAATTTCTTCCTCTTTGATTTGGATTTCTTTTGAATCTGGGGACTATCTCTTTGTTCTGAAATCCATTCTTGTTTTCCTATTTGTATTCTTTTGACTGGAGCATCACATAGCTTCATCCTCAACGGTCAACTTCATCCTTTTGTGTGACTAATCCCATCGGCGGTTCTACCAACCTCAGTATGACCTGAAAAAGGGGTGAAATTACTTTACAACAGGAGTCGATTTACCGAAGATTTCTACACCCTCGGTTTTGATGCTGTTATCTCTTGCAAAGCCCGAACTGTTTCACTAGAAGACGATCCGGGTAATTCTCTTGTGATCGAAGGTCAATTGCCTTAGTATTTTGCAAGCAGCCTTATCTTTTCGATTGATAGTCAGCCTAGTAATCTTGACTCCACACGATATTCAGGGATTATCCTGATGTGTGGTAAAGTCACTTCTCTTCCCTTTAAGCGGGAAATTGAATTTCCGCATCAATCTTATTCCTGGAATCTCGATTAACCTGGTTAAGATCACCCGCGATTAATATTAGTCTATCCATCTTCCCTCGTTTGTAATTTAACTATTCTATTTTCCTTTCGAACCTATCTTCTTAGTCAGAATTTTTTTGATATGGGTTCCTCTATATTTGAATTCTTATTCTTGTTTTAAAAATCTATTCTTGAATCATCCTGTGAGGGAGTGTATTTGTAATTAATATAAAAATGTTTTATATTGTGTTGTTTGAGTTGTTAAGTTTGAATTTTGGGTTTCGATCGATTCGTCTGGCCAATGCTATCGATAGGGATTCCAAAACACTTGAACAAAGCAAATTGATACAATATTATTGTCGAAATTTGTAAATGAAATAGTTTATGTATGATTATATTTTATATATAAGGTAAAATTTTCTGAAATTAAATAGTTAAATGAATTGGTTGTTAGAAATGATAACAATAGATTATCATTTACTGTTTGTCAACATTCCCAAATCATTAACTATTGTTGTATAAATTTATAAACATGGTTTATAAATTTGATTTGCAAATAAAATGAATTTAAATTATGGATTTGAGAATTTAGTTTCCGGTACTTTTCTAAATTGGGTTTCCAAAATTTTGAGAAAATATATTATTAGAAAGCATTTTAATTGGAAATTTGTTTCCATAGAAATTTTAAAAGAAGTGAGTCAGTACTCTCCTCTTTTATCGCTGGAAAATAATTTCGGTGATGACTGCAGCATCATCGACATTCATTTTCAAGTTTCGGAGTGGAGAGACCACTTAGTAGCTTTGCTACACTTTTGTTTTAGGAAAAATGGATTTGATTTAAATTTCTTAAGTGTGATTTGATATATATATATACACATATATATATATATATATGTATATATATTTATTTCAAATGGTTTGAAGTGAAACCAGGAATTAAATTCTAAAATTCAGTGTTAAATAATGGTTTTCAATTATTTGAATAAAGCAAAATTTTGAATAAAATAGAGTGTCTAAAATAAGAAATTTAATTTGAAACAACTTGAAATAGTTGAACTAGGATAAAAATTTAATTTATATAATAATCAGTTCATTTCATAACATATATAACTTACCTGAATATTCGAAAGGTTGAAATGTTAAGAT
Source organism: Allium fistulosum (assembly GCA_030737815.1). NCBI lineage: Eukaryota > Viridiplantae > Streptophyta > Magnoliopsida > Asparagales > Amaryllidaceae > Allium > Allium fistulosum. The sequence goes on along the minus strand of CM060907.1, from coordinate 893,815,327 downwards.
GAATTTGCAATTGAAGGTTATATAAGATAATACTTATGCAACAAATTGTTCAAATTAATTTTTGCTTAATAAAAATATTATAAATAACAAGTAAATTGGTATAGTGCTCGATTACATATGAAACATTAATAAAACTTACCTGAAATATTCAAAAATTTAAAATGTAATAAGAATATGTAGTTGAAAAGTATACAATATAAAATGTAAGAAATAAAATGTGCAAAAATAAATTCTGATAAGGGAATTTATATATAAGAATTATGTTGTTATAATGAATGTTATACATTTAATTTATGTCATAGAAATGTAAATTGAAACAAATTGAATAATAAATAGAGAACGAGTAAATAAATGTAAACTTAAGAAACTAAACAGGTAATAAAAGAATTCATATCTTTATAAATAAATGGTAAATTATAAAGAATAATTGAAATTTAATTATATGAAGAATTAACTTAAGTGAAATGAAATGAAATAAATAAATGAGCTGAATAAAATAAATTTTGTTTTGAAAGGAAATTTTGTAATAAATGTTAATAAATTGTAATAAATTTTGAAAGAAACCAATTTAATGAAAATACAATTAATTGTAACCAACAAATTATGAATACAATGAATAGTTATTGATTAGATAAAATAGATTGAAACCAAAATTGCTTAATATTATTCAATTTAAACTAAAGAAATTTATATGGTTTTGAATTTATTGTGTATCCGTTCATATGTATTTTAAATCTATTTTTTCTTTCTGTTACTGCTTTTCCCCAACCTCCTTCCTTTTCGGGGATGAAAAGTTTTGAGTGGGGGAGAGTGTAACGACCTGTAATTTTTAAGGGTTTTATTTACGTATTTAACTAATTTTTTTGTGAAATATAAATAATTAAATTTTGCAATGGAAATTTGATATTTGGTACGCATTTATTTAAACATAGCAAATGACAGATTTTCATCAGAAAATATGAAAGTTAGTTTTATTCTGAAATTTCAACTTCATTTAAATCAGTTAATTTGATGAAAATAAAATCTTTTCGAAACCTAAATATTTTTATACGGTAAAAGTGTAAACTATTTTCTGAGTGAGACAACATATTTCGTTTCGCCAAATTTGGATTGCTCTAGTCTTGTTTATCTTATTTTCGGAGTTTTAGCAGCATTCTGGCAGCGAAATATCGACGTTTGATAGGATGGCTGTATCGCTGATATCTGTGTACCATTCTGTTGGTCTCATCATGCTGATCTCCGTAGTATATTCATTTGTATGTTTCGAAGCCCGGTACATGGCAGAATTTGCGGAAACGGTAACCGTATCGGTACCCGTTTTAAAACTTTTGGGTTTCCTTTGTCCTTTCGATTTCCACCGTGTTGAACCATATCGACGTCTACTTTTAATTCCCAGAATTTATTATTGTCTTTTGGTTATTCCCACCGATTGCTTTTATTTGCTGCCTACATCCTCTGGCTTGCATTCTTTCTCTCTCCCTTCTTTTATTTGTTCTGAAAGAAGAAAGAAAAATTAATATAATATAAGGTACGTTGTTTACATATGAAACTGTTCATCTCCTATATTTACAAAACTCGACTTGCACCTGCTTGTATTTTTTTTCTCAAAACCCATCATCATCCCCTCGTCTCTCTCTCTCTACGCAACATGCCTCCCACCTGAGCACATCCCCGCCTGCTTATCTCCCCTCGCCCGACAACACGTGTCACCACCACACAAGCAACCGCCCACACAGTTCGCCTGAGCACCGACCTCACCGTCCACTTTCCCCTTGCCTAGAGCCTTCATCGCCCGAGCCTCGTGAATAGCAACCTCCTCTGCCTTTAAACTATCCGCCACCGCCTACTGTTACCTTCCGCCCTATCTCCCCTACAGCTCGAGCCAGCATCGTCCAGACCCCATGCCAGTGCCACCTTCCCCATCTCCAATGCCCACTCCATCAACCCACCCTCAGAAAGCACCACAAGCAGCCCATCTCGGCCATCCCCTCACCCTCTCCATTAGCCTGATCGTTCTTCATAGCTGTATCCCATTTTATAGTCGAGTCTCACCCCTCCTTCATGCTTCATGTAGCCGAGTAAAAAAAAGGAAATAAGCTTGGCATTCTCATTAACATCACGTTTGCACGTGTCGCTCTAAGAAAACTACACCTCCTTTATAGTCGAGCTCAGACTTATTCCTACTTGTCCGGGTATTTTCTGTTCTATATTCTTTATGTATAAATTCTTTGTTTTATATTCTTTTTATTTTCAACAGTTTTGATGCAAGTGTATTTGGCATTTGAGAAGAAGTATTATATATGTTTTACCGTTTATATATATTTATAGTAATAGATAGACTTATAGTAGTATATATATTTACAAAGTATATACACGTTTACAGTAGTATACATATGTTGTATAGTATTATACAATAGGTTTAAATGGTATATAATATAATATGATAAGTTTATGTAAAATGAATTTGTCTAGCGATTTTGCTGTTGTTTATATATATATATATATAGTAAAGTAAAATTTTATGAATTTGTCTAGTGCATTTGCGGTTATTTTATATATATACAATAATGTAAACTTATATATATATATGTGTGTGTATGTTGTATATAACCGGTTATCTATAAGTATATGTAAGTGTATATACCCAAAGTTATATAAACTATAGTCTGGTGGATATAAACTATTGCTATAAAAGATAATAATATATATAAGTTGGTTTTAAATATAAAGCATGGATTTTTATATGATATATTTTCTTTAAATGGCGATGTGTTTTATTAGATATACATATAGATAGTATATGTTTAAAGGTATACATATATTTTAATGTTTTTTTATAGATTTTATAAATATATTAAGAATAAATATATATATTTGAGGATATTGAAATAGAAATATATGATTTACAAGATGATATGAAGATGTTTATATGGGTTTTAAATTGGATATTGATTTTTAAATATAATTTATAGAGATATATATATTGTTCCCATAAAATTCAAGTAGTTAGCTCGCTTACTTCGTCAATGTCCAGTTGATGTTCTGTTCGTCGCTACTGGAAATCTCAGTAACATTTGATTTGCTTTGCTCGTGCCAGTGTCTGCGTGCGTGTTCGTGTCATCTTCTTCGCCATCTTTGTTCTCTAGCCTCGAAAGGTGAGCAATCCCTCACGATTAACATTCTTATATTTAGTAGATTCAATCCACATGAAATGACGATTGAAATATGTTGTTAAATATTGAATTGTTAGTTATTTAATTGTTAAATCTGATATGCTATTATCTGCAATTGTTCACCTATGAAATATGACACCGTAACCCTGTTGTATAAATTATATTTTAATTTGTTACTGATGATATATGCCTGTTATTGATATGTTATATTATTTGTTCTCACTCTACAAGTTCCATGTAGTTTAAAATTCCCTATGGGTTGAAATGATACATACCCGAACGATATTATAGATTAGGGGAAAATCGTTATGGGTTGCAATGATAAACCCAAGCGATTTTCATTGATTTTAAATTTTAGGATTGCGGGTTGAAATGATATCCACCCGTAAATATTTAATTTGCGGATTGAAATGATAAATATCCGTATCACTTGACCATAGGATAGCGAAATATATACGGACACTGTTGGTCTATATTTTGAAATGATTTCCAAAGTTTTGGAAGGAAGGAATTTATTAAATATTGATTTTTAAATATAATATAAAGATATTTTATTTTGTAAAATTAGATTTTTAAATTATATGTTTGGAAATTTTAAATTTATAAGTTAGTTTTGAAAATATAAATTTCAAGATTTTGCTTATAATAAGATTTAAAATAGATTTATTAATAGATTTAATTTGATATAATTTATTCAAATAAAATTTAATTTTATTCGTATACATATATATGTTGAAATATTTATTTAAAAATTTACCTTAATATTATTAAATAGATTTTTGTAATAACTTTAAATAAATAGAGGTTGGAGAAATAAAGTAAAATTGACTTGAAATTTAATTGGTTAAGAATTGAATTTAAATAAGAATTTATTTGAATTTATTGATTTTGAGATTTGAAAGGTATGACTTATAACTTGATTTGATGAAAAGTGATTTAAATGAATTTTCTTAACATTAAATAAAAATTATAGACTGAATATTTAATATTGATTTAAATTTATAAATTGGGATTTTATTGAATTGTTATTAAAATTCTTAAGTGAATATTTTCAAATTTGAATAGAGTTAAAATTGAATGTTGAATATAAATGAAACCTATATTGTAAATGTTTGAATATTTAAACTTTGAATCTTATGGGAATTGAAGTGATAGTTCAAAACCTGGATTTGAAATTGATATAAATTGAAATGGTTTATTGAGAATTTGAATTGTTAACCTTTTTAATTGAAATTGTTGAACTGGGACCGACTAAATTGAATTTTGGATTTTAAGTTGATTTGAATTTATTTGTGAAAATTGGAGGAGACTAAGTTTACTATATAAAGTAGTATACATATTATTTTGATCTATGAACTATTTTAATATATAAATTATTTTAATATATAAACTATTTTAGTTTATAACTATTTTAATATATATACTATTTTCAATATCTAAACTATTGAAGTTGGAAGGGTTATGATTTCGAAAGGGTTTACAATTTCAAAAGGGTTACGATTTCAAGAGTGTTATAATTTCAAAAGTATTATAACTCAAAAGTGCTATGATTTCGAAAGTATTATGATTTCGAAAGTGTTATAATTTTCAAAAGTGTTACGATTCTGGAAATGAATATTTTTTAAAGTGAATAATGATATCGAATTGATTTGGTTTTGAAATGAAAATGATATTTTGATATGAAGTATGAGCTATTTGAAATGAAATGACTACGGTGTGAAATAAGTGTTTGGTTTTTAAAGTGACCGGGATCGGATATTGTCATACTATCTGCCAATACCGAAAACAACTTTAACAACTGTGTACGTGGTGGAGATTCCAAAATGAAGTAGGATGGTTTTGGAGATGATTCTGTATGAGAAATTAACGCAACCCTGACTCCCGTGAGTTGGTTTGATGTGGCTAAAACAGGAGCTATACCGGGCCAAGTGGGGTCATTACCCCTATCGGGCACATTTCATCGATACCATTATATTGTTTTTGTGATTTGATTGGGTTCACCTTTGATTTGGGAGTGTGTCACAAGGTGGGCGGTAGTAGCTGCTATGCGTTACCAACAGTCCGGGAGTGCAAACAGTATTTCTACCCTGGCATTGCCTCGCGTGCCTTGTCACATGCCTTATCGTGCCTTCTACGAGTTTGGTTTGTACCATACCTATGGAGCGCCCTCTGATAGCCCTCCAGTTTACAAAGGAATTACAGTACTGTATAGACTATGGGAATATATAAAAATGTGTTAAGGGGGATATGAGTAACACCTTAACGCTATTTTAATAGTTTACTTTACTATAGACATATTATAATAGCGTATTGTACTACATAGTAGATAGTTCCACGGATCCTTAAAAGTTGGTTATCCCAAACATCCTTTAAGTTACTTGTATTTCAGCTAACATTTTACTTGAGTTGAATTTACTATATAAGAATGTTAATCCTAACTCGAGTGTTTTGTGTTTTGCTTTATGCTCGGGTCAGACTGAGTGTCACAGCATTTGAGACTCACCTTTGGAGATTGGAGCTTTGCTTGAAGATTTGTCCTATCTATTCAGCTTTTCTAGTTGTTTTTGTTCAGACTTGTCATCTATTTGTATTCGAGACTTGTAACGACCCAGAATTTTGAACGAATTAAATTGAAAATATTTAATTAATTTTAAATATTTGAACGATGATTTAATTTGAATCCCGAATATAACTTTGAATTTGGCGATTAAAATTTTAAAATTTAATCTATTGATAGTCGAATAAAAATTTGAATCTTCTATTTTAAGTTGAAGAAAAATATTTCGAAAGCTTTCAAAATTCGTAAAGGTAATACTGAAGATAATTAAGACTTCAGAATCGAATTTGAATAAATTTGTTCAGCTTTGAAAATTATATCGTTCGAATCGATATTAAAAATAGCCGTCCGAGGCACAATCTCGGAATTCGACGAAACCAGATCCATTGGGTCCGGAATATTGTATTATTGCCGGGTTTCAAATTTCGTATTCTTCAGAGTTGATTTGTGACCTTACGGTGAGATAACGCGTTGGAAATTTGAATTGAATTCAAATTTAAATTTAATTTTTAACTGGGTCAATATCACACCACCACGTTGTCTCCCATTTAATACGCCTATAATCACGGAAGGAATCGTGAAGGCACGTTCCCCTGTCTTCCCCCTCTCTTTTTAAATCACGCAACTTTCTTCTTCCCCCATTCCTCAGTTAAAACGAAATAAAAAAAATGGCATCTTCAATTCTGTTCGAACGAAAGCAAGGAAAACAAATTTATGGCCGCAATCCATTTCGAATCGCCTCTTCTTTTTCTTTGCCGTTCGAAACCAATGGATCTCGTCCTCTAGCAATCGTGAAATTTTTTTTATCGACATCGATTAATTCTTCAAGCCGAGTTTTTCGAGTTTGCAAAGCGGTAGGGGATGCTCGATTCGCGATTTCAGGCGCCAGGAAATTCGATCGATGGCTTTCTTGCAGGCACGTTCGAAGAGCGGTGAGGAGTAGGCGTTTGGGGTCGCGAGTTAGGTTCGTCAGCAAACGCTTGAGGGGTCGCGACTAGGGTTCGCGAAGTCTGGGGGCAGTGGCACGCGACACATGGGATGGCGGCGAAGCATTGGCTTCTGGCGATTCGTCTTGGCGACGTTGAAGTGTTCGAAGTTTCTGGCGACAGCAACTTCGGCAAGGAGGTCGAGGCACTCGTTCGTTCGCGAGCACGAGGCCGAGGCTGGGCGATGGCAGCGCGTTCGAGTTTGAGCAGTTGAGTGTCAGTGGGGAGCTTCGTTCTCGAGGCAATGACTGGCAGTCGCGAGGTTGGTTCGCGGGGAGGTTGGGATTGCCTGGGTTCGTCTTAGTTTGGTGAGGTAAAGTTTTTTTTTTTTTAAACATTCTTAAGTTTAAACTGGAAAAGGAAAAAAGAAAAAAAGAACAGTTGTTTAAAATTTGATAGCAGTTTTGTTATTATTTTTTTTGATAATTTCAAATTTAGTTTATACCTGAAAATACATGTCTATGAGGTTAGGGTATAAGAAGTTTTATAAAACAGTAAGTTAAAGGAAATTTAGTTAAAGTTAATTTTTAGTTTAAACAGAAATAAATTTATATATAGATAGGATTTGAAAATAGATGTTTTAAATGTTAAAGAAGTTTAATAAAGGAGAAATTAGTTTAAATAAAACTATCAATTAATTTAACTATTAAAATGAAATCATCGATGAATCAAAATTATTAAATGAAAATTTATTATTCGATTTATTTCGAATATTAATAAAGTGTATAATTAATTATACAAGGTCTAAAACTATCATAGCGGAAATTTGTTATTCGACTTAATTCGAATATTAATAGATTTTATAAATTATTTATTCAAGGTCTATAAATTGAGAAAACAAAAGAAGGATTGGATTGGATGGCAAAATAAAAAGCTAAGGTGAGATTTTTCTCACTCAAAATATGTTTGGTATTACAGTTATTGATTGCTATGATTGCTATTTGGATGTGATATTAGATATGATAGGATATATCTATATATATAGCAATATATACATATTGGCATATGTATATATTGGATTGATGATTTCCCGCCTCGTATAGCGGATGAGACCCTATTGCGCCGTTAGTAAGTGGATATATTATAAAAAACCTATATACCGCGATATTCCACCTCGAAGTGGAATTGGTATTGTGCTAACGTCTTTGGATGCAGGGAAACAGGTTGGAGGGATCCAACTGGACCCCTCACATTGATTGAATTTATTTCTACTGTGATGTGATAATCTGTGAATGATTATTGATGTTATTGAATTGATGTCTGGAAATTGTTTGAAAGCTAAAATTTGGCTGAATGGATGTTTGATATCATTGGATTCCAAAAATAAACGAAATTGAATGTTTGAAATCAAAATAGAAATTTCTAAGTGAATTAATTTTAGAAATTGAATAAATTTTGAAGAAAGGAATTTTTAAAGTATAAAAAGTTAATTTTTATAATCTTATCGAATTAATTCCAGAATCAAGTGAAAATGTTAAATAAATGGATTTCGAAAAATAGTGATTAAAATTTGAAGAATTTAATTTAAGAATTTGGATTTTTAAATAGATTGAAAGAAACGATTGAAATTTATTTCCTTAAAAAGGAATTTATTAAAAGAAGATAAGCTGGAAATCCAACTAGAAATTTAATTGGTAAATTGAAATAAATTGGGAAATCAATGTAAAATGATTTCAATTTGAAGAATCCATTTTAAAACAGAATATTGAATAACTTGAGAAAAAATGAGGAATTTACTTAGTAGTGATAAATAAATTTTTAAATCAATATCGAAATTGATTTGGGATTGAAGTTTTTATAAATAGAATTGAAATTTATAAAAGTTGTTTATAAATCCGAAATCACTTATTTTGATAAGTAAAAATATAGAAGTTGATAAAAAGAAGATTTATAAGTCGAGGTTGTTATTAAAATAGAAATAGAATTTATAACCGTGTTTATAAATTCGAAATCGATTGAATTTGATAAATTAAATATAGAAGATTATTAAAGGAGATATATTCGCGATTTTGGATAGCGAATTATTATTGAAATAAAACGTGTAGAAATTAGTGAAATGTAATTAGTGAAGTATATTCACGATTTTGGACAGTGAATATATTGTTAAGTAAAATGGATATGGTTTTGGAAAAGTGATATTTGAAATGAAGTTAATTGTTTTAAAAGATGTTTTAAAACGTGTGAACTATCGAAATCATAGATTTCAACATTTATTGTTGAAATAGACGTTTTCGAGAAATATAAGGAAATGGTGGACTATAACACTGTTGTTATAGTAAATGATTTCCAAAAGGAAATGTTTTATATAGTATTGGGATTTATATATCTATTTTAATTCCGAATCCCTATACTATTGATTTCGAGTCGTCGTAACGATGTTTTACGCAACATTCGTTTTGACTCAAATAGATGTTAAAATTTATGATTTCCTTAAAGAATGAAATGTATACTTAATATTGATTTAAGTATATTGAATATTTTCAAATGTTGAAAATAAATAGATTTGTGAAATACTTATTTTTAAATAAGTATGGAAATGTTTTTCCAATATGAAATGAACTGTTTTGAGATTTTATCTTCAAAGATAAATTGAAATGTGAATATTTGAAATTTGTTTTCAAATGATTAAGTGTGGAAATTTTATATCTAGTAAAAAAATATTTTGGAAGATGAAATAATTTGGAAAATTATTTGGAATCTGATGATGTTGCGCATCTTTATTGATAGTTAAATAACCGACTATCAATAATTACCTTGAATGGTATTTGTTGTGAATTGGATGAATTTGAATGCCACACTTATTTTTGAGAAATCGCTCACTATTCGGGTTAGCCGGGAAAGGACCATGGGGTCGTATAACCCATTCCGAATATGTGATACGTCGTTATGGATCGCATTTGCAGACCGGTGTTGAAGACCGGATATTTTTGAAAACGAAAGGATTACCGTCGAGTTACTCTACATCGGCTGATCTCCGGTTTAGAGGTTTTATCACCCTTAGTGACGGGAAGTCCGGACGTGATTAGAAATTTATCCGGATATGCAAGGGCTTCGTGAGAAGTGCCTTCGGTTCTGTTCGATCCCGGAACAGACTTGTATGGATTGTGTGTCTGACGTTACACTTTGAGATATAAAGCTGATTTCTTTCAAATACATTTCTGTTGGTGGCGGAGAATTTATTCTCTTAGCTTAACACCCTTCTCTGAGACGTACGAGCTCAGAGGTTATGTAGTTGAAATTCATCAGCGATATATCCCAATTTGGTAACGTGGCATACTGAGTGTTGCTGTGAAATGATCAGTGTTTGATCATTTGCGATATGATCATTTGTTTGATCTTATATCTTTGTGATCATAGGTTGATCATTTTTGTTTGACCCGAAGCATGGCTTTGTAGAAAGCGTAGCTTTGTGGACGAGACTTCGTCGAGCCTCACACCCCGGAAATGGTCGAAACAGGAAGGATGCAGCAAGGTTCTAGGGAGTAGCGCCCCTTAGTGTATGTCATTCCTTCTGGATAAAGGTGGTATCATGGTATGGAGCCCAGATACTTAACCTCTGTGGTTGCTGCAAATTTATTACTTTGTGGTTGTTGCGAATCGGGGATCCTCGGGAAGATCGGTGACGTCGGGGGATGGCATACGCGTGTCAGTAGTTACCTATTTTTGCAGAGGTAACCCGGCCTTGTGTTGGCAGAGATCCGGTTAGGTTCTCGGGTCGTCTATTCCAGGGACGTACCCATCGTGGATAGGAAGTTCCTTAGCCTGACCATTTGTTGGAAATCCAAAGAAACAATACGAGCCTTGTACGGTTTTAGTTGTAGAACCTGCCATTTAATATGGTAGCTATAGCAAGCATACTATAATGGTACCTATGCTGGCTAAGATTTATATTGTACTTTCGAAATGTTTTCTACACTATGCACTAATAATAATATAAAAAAGAATTTGATTTTTTGCGTAGTAAGCATCTTTGACTATCATAAGAAGAAATCTCCTCCAAGTCTACGTTTGCATTGTGTGTGTGGTGGGAGGTCTTATGGTAGTTTCATTTTCCAAAAGCATTGCGAATTTGTTTTATTTTCTTTGTGAAAAATAACTGTTTTACGATCTCACACCAGTCACCATGACTGACTCGGAGTTTATTGTTCCCTTCTAAACTCTGGGTGCCCACCAATTTCCACACGGGTAGTCTAGAGTTAGATTATCAGGATATTCTGGATATTCTGGAGCTTTGGAGATAAGCTGGAGGACGAGACGTAGTATTTGTATCTGATATTATTTATTCCGCTGTGTATTCTGTATGAGGACAAGTTTATATAACTGTCCATTGTTGTATATTGACTCTGATGATTGATGTATGTATAAAATGATATAGTTCTTTGTTTTAAAGATTATTCAATTATCTATTATATATTGTTCCGCTGCGATATGTGAGATTCTGATATTGTTCTGTTTCTGTTGTTATGTTGTTCTTCTTTCTTCTTCTTCTCCTTTTCTTCTATCTTTTCTTTTATTTCTTCTTTTTAAAACCCTCACTATTGGAGTTTCCGGCACTCGATTTCTCGGCAGTCGATAAAGTGAGTATCGATGTCGAATTTTCGAAAGTCGAAAATTCTCGTACGTGACAGCGTGGTATCAGAGCATATGGTTAAGCGACAACCCTGCTCTGTTGGGTGTTACTCATTAGAGATAGAGTCAGTAGTACTCTAGAATGAGTTTGAGTGTAATAATAGATACGAGTGCGTATTTGTTAGTGAATATAAAATTGTTTTACATTGGGATGATTGGTTTGTTGAGTGGTATATGGATTCTGGTCGGTATTGTCCGTACAACTCTATCGATAGGGATCTCTAAACACTTGTATAGAACAATTTGGCACAATATTGTTTTAAATAGGGTAAATGAGATAATTTTGCCTAAAACTATTTTTGTATAGAAAAGAAATGTTTTTCTATAAAGTACTATATTATATGGTTGCATGGATGTTAGGAAGTAATAATAGTGAATTATCATCACTAAAATTGAATAAGAAATTGAAATCATAACTCCAAAGTTAAGAGATAAATCCATGTACAAATGAAATTTGAGAATATAAATTATAAATGTGAATTGTGATTTAAAACGGAATTCCGGAGAAGCTTTTGGAAACGCTTTGAAAAAAATTTGAAAATTTTGAAGATTTGGAAAGTTTAAATCATTTTTGATTTGAAAATGAATTTCAAAGGTTTGAAAAGTATTTTGGAGAGATGAAAGCTCTAAACTCTTTTAGGTCGCTGGAAAATAATCCTGATGATGATGGCCACATCATTAGAATTCATTTTCGAGTTTCCAAAAGAGGAATTGCTGCCAAATTGTTTTAAATGAAAGTTGTTTGAAAATTTGGGTTTTGTTTTGAAAATTCAAGGGATAATTTGAATTGTTTTCAAAAATGATTTTGAAAATGTTAGTAAGACTCTGGAATACTATATAAAGATATTTGTGAAATATTAATAAGTTGATAACTTATACAGATTAAATTTTGATAGAATAAATTTAACTTAAAGGATGAAGTTAAGTTAAAATAAATACAAGTGAATCAATTAAATGAAAGTAAGATTAAATGTTGAAATTCACTTCGAATTTGTAAGTGATGAATTGAATTGAATAATTATAAATGAAAGATAAATTAAAATTCGTATGGAATTGAAACGGAATGTTGAAGATGAATTAGAATTTGTAATAAATTAGTAATTGAAACTAATTTAAAATGGTGCAGTTATGAATGAAAGATAATCGATAAAAATTCAATATTCGGAATTGAAGATAAATTGAATTCCAATAGAATTAAAATTGAGAATTGAATTCAAATGAGATTAGAAATGTAAAATTGAATGGATATGAATATGTAACTTCAACAGTGAAGTAAGCTAGAAATGTATAAGCAGTTTATATTGAAAATTTTGTAATTAAATTTGCAGAATAGTTTGAATATATGTAACTAGATATTATGGCTAGTAGGATATACAGGTGTTATAAATTGGATTTAATCTTCAAAAGATAATTTGAATTGCCCGACAAAAGGTAAGTATTTGAATTTCAATATGAGATTTGGTGATTTTCTTGTTTAGCCGCTTGGCTTTTTCTTTTTCTTTTTGAAATCTGAGAGTCCTTAGGGACGTTTTGTAGTCGTACCGTATTAGCCGCGCAAAGGAGACGCTGGCGAAATTTTTCGGAAATTTAGGGCGTTAGAAAATTTTTGAGAAAATTTTGAAAGTTTAAGTTTAAATTTGAATTTAAATTTGAATTTTGAAGTAAACAATGATGTTTGAAGATTTTGAAAATATTTAGAAAGTTGGTTGGATTAATAACGAATCTTTAGTAGAAAGATTTGTTTTGATAATTTGATAAAACTATTGAATTGTGAAAAATAGTAGACGAGTTAAGGACCATTTTTCCTAACTTGTAATTTCGGGACGAAATTCTTTTAAGGAGAGAAGTCTGTAACGACCCAGAATTTTGAACGAATTAAATTGAAAATATTTAATTAATTTTAAATATTTGAACGATGATTTAATTTGAATCCCGAATATAACTTTGAATTTGGCGATTAAAATTTTAAAATTTAATCTATTGATAGTCGAATAAAAATTTGAATCTTCTATTTTAAGTTGAAGAAAAATATTTCGAAAGCTTTCAAAATTCGTAAAGGTAATACTGAAGATAATTAAGACTTCAGAATCAAATTTGAATAAATTTGTTCAGCTTTGAAAATTATATCGTTCGAATCGATATTAAAAATAGCCGTCCGAGGCACAGTCTCGGAATTCGACGAAACCAGTTCCATTGGGTCCGGAATATTGTATTATTGCCGGGTTTCAAATTTCGTATTCTTCAGAGTTGATTTGTGACCTTACGGTGAGATAACGCGTTGGAAATTTGAATTGAATTCAAATTTAAATTTAATTTTTAACTGGGTCAATATCACACCACCACGTTGTCTTCCATTTAATACGCCTATAATCACGGAAGGAATCGTGAAGGCACGTTCCCCTGTCTTCCCCCTCTCTTTTTAAATCACGCAACTTTCTTCTTCCCCCCATTCCTCAGTTAAAACGAAATAAAAAAAATGGCATCTTCAATTCTGTTCGAACGAAAGCAAGGAAAACAAATTTATGGCCGCAATCCATTTCGAATCACCTCTTCTTTTTCTTTGCCGTTCGAAACCAATGGATCTCGTCCTCTAGCAATCGCGAAATTTTTTTTATCGACATCGATTAATTCTTCAAGCCGAGGTTTTCGAGTTTGCAAAGCGGTAGGGGATGCTCGATTCGCGATTTCAGGCGCCAGGAAATTCGATCGATGGCTTTCTTACAGGCACGTTCGAAGAGCGGTGAGGAGTAGGCGTTTGGGGTCGCGAGTTAGGTTCGTCAGCAAACGCTTGAGGGGTCGCGACTAGGGTTCGCGAAGTCTGGGGGCAGTGGCACGCAACACATGGGATGGCGGCGAAGCATTGGCTTCTGTCGATTCGTCTTGGCGACGTTGAAGTGTTCGAAGTTTCTGGCGACAGCAACTTCGTCAAGGAGGTCGAGGCACTCGTTCGTTCGCGAGCACGAGGCCGAGGCTGGGCGATGGGAGCGCGTTCGAGTTTGAGCAGTTGAGTGTCAGTGGGGAGCTTCGTTCTCGAGGCAATGACTGGCAGTCGCGAGGTTGGTTCGCGGGGAGGTTGGGATTGCCTGGGTTCGTCTTAGTTTGGTGAGGTAAAGTTTTTTTTTTTAAACATTCTTATGTTTAAACTGGAAAAGGAAAAAAGAAAAAAAGAACAGTTGTTTAAAATTTGATAGCAGTTTTGTTATTATTATTTTTGATAATTTCAAATTTAGTTTATACCTGAAAATACATGTCTATGAGGTTAGGGTATAAGAAGTTTTATAAAACATTAAGTTAAAGGAAATTTAGTTAAAGTTAATTTTTAGTTTAAACAGAAATAAATTTATATATAGATAGGATTTGAAAATAGATGTTTTAAATGTTAAAGAAGTTTAATAAAGGAGAAATTAGTTTAAATAAAACTATCAATTAATTTAACTATTAAAATGAAATCACCGATGAATCAAAATTATTAAATGAAAATTTATTGTTCGATTTATTTCGAATATTAATAAAGTGTATAATTAATTATACAAGGTCTAAAACTATCATAGCGGAAATTTGTTATTCGACTTAATTCGAATATTAATAGATTTTATAAATTATTTATTCAAGGTCTATAAATTGAGAAAACAAAAGAAGGATTGGATTGGATGGCAAAATAAAAAGCTAAGGTGAGATTTTTCTCACTCAAAATATGTTTGGTATTACAGTTATTGATTGCTATGATTGCTATTTGGATGTGATATTAGATATGATAGGATATATCTATATATATAGCAATATATACATATTGGCATATGTATATATTGGATTGATGATTTCCCGCCTCGTATAGCGGATGAGACCCTATTGCGCCGTTAGTAAGCGGATATATTATAAAAAACCTATATACCGCGATATTCCACCTCGAAGTGGAATTGGTATTGTGCTAACGTCTTTAGATGCAGGGAAACAGGTTGGAGGAATCCAACTGGACCCCTCACATTGATTGAATTTATTTCTACTGTGATGTGATAATCTGTGAATGATTATTGATGTTATTGAATTGATGTCTGGAAATTGTTTGAAAGCTAAAATTTAGCTGAATGGATGTTTGATATCATTGGATTCCAAAAATAAACGAAATTGAATTTTTGAAATCAAAATAGAAATTTCTAAGTGAATTAATTTTAGAAATTGAATAAATTTTGAAGAAAGGAATTTTTAAAGTATAAAAAGTTAATTTTTATAATCTTATCGAATTAATTCCAGAATCAAGTGAAAATGTTAAATAAATGGATTTCGAAAAATAGTGATTAAAATTTGAAGAATTTAATTTAAGAATTTGGATTTTTAAATAGATTGAAAGAAACGATTGAAATTTATTTCCTTAAAAAGGAATTTATTAAAAGAAGATAAGCTGGAAATCCAACTAGAAATTTAATTGGTAAATTGAAATAAATTGGGAAATCAATGTAAAATTATTTCAATTTGAAGAATCCATTTTAAAACAGAATATTGAATAATTTGAGAAAAAAATGAGGAATTTACTTAGTAGTGATAAATAAATTTTTAAATCAATATCGAAATTGATTTGGGATTGAAGTTTTTATAAATAGAATTGAAATTTATAAAAGTTGTTTATAAATCCGAAATCACTTATTTTGATAAGTAAAAATATAGAAGTTGATAAAAAGAAGATTTATAAGTCGAGGTTGTTATTAAAATAGAAATAGAATTTATAACCGTGTTTATAAATTCGAAATCGATTGAATTTGATAAATTAAATATAGAAGACTATTAAAGGAGATATATTCGCGATTTTGGATAGCGAATTATTATTGAAATAAAACGTGTAGAAATTAGTGAAATGTAATTAGTGAAGTATATTCACGATTTTGGACAGTGAATATATTGTTAAGTAAAATGGATATGGTTTTGGAAAAGTGATATTTGAAATGAAGTTAATTGTTTTAAAAGATGTTTTAAAACGTGTGAACTATCGAAATCATAGATTTCAACATTTATTGTTGAAATAGACGTTTTCGAGAAATATAAGGAAATGGTGGACTATAACACTGTTGTTATAGTAAATGATTTCCAAAAGGAAATGTTTTATATAGTATTGGGATTTATATATCTATTTTAATTCCGAATCCCTATACTATTGATTTCGAGTCGTCGTAACGATGTTTTACGCAACATTCGTTTTGACTCAAATAGATGTTAAAATTTATGATTTCCTTAAAGAATGAAATGTATACTTAATATTGATTTAAGTATATTGAATATTTTCAAATGTTGAAAATAAATAGATTTGTGAAATACTTATTTTTAAATAAGTATGGAAATGTTTTTCCAATATGAAATGAACTGTTTTGAGATTTTATCTTCAAAGATAAATTGAAATGTGAATATTTGAAATTTGTTTTCAAATGATTAAGTGTGGAAATTTTATATCTAGTAAAAAAATATTTTGGAAGATGAAATAATTTGGAAAATTATTTGGAATCTGATGATGTTGCGCATCTTTATTGATAGTTAAATAACCGACTATCAATAATTACCTTGAATGGTATTTGTTGTGAATTGGATGAATTTGAATGCCACACTTATTTTTGAGAAATCGCTCACTATTCGGGTTAGCCGGGAAAGGACCATGGGGTCGTATAACCCATTCCGAATATGTGATACGTCGTTATGGATCGCATTTGCAGACCGGTGTTGAAGACCGGATATTTTTGAAAACGAAAGGATTACCGTCGAGTTACTCTACATCGGCTGATCTCCGGTTTAGAGGTTTTATCACCCTTAGTGACGGGAAGTCCGGACGTGATTAGAAATTTATCCGGATATGCAAGGGCTTCGTGAGAAGTGCCTTCGGTTCTGTTCGATCCCGGAACAGACTTGTATGGATTGTGTGTCTGACGTTACACTTTGAGATATAAAGCTGATTTCTTTCAAATACATTTCTGTTGGTGGTGGAGAATTTATTCTCTTAGCTTAACACCCTTCTCTGAGACGTACGAGCTCAGAGGTTATGTAGTTGAAATTCATCAGCGATATATCCCAATTTGGTAACGTGGCATACTGAGTGTTGCTGTGAAATGATCAGTGTTTGATCATTTGCGATATGATCATTTGTTTGATCTTATATCTTTGTGATCATAGGTTGATCATTTTTGTTTGACCCGAAGCATGGCTTTGTAGAAAGCGTAGCTTTGTGGACGAGACTTCGTCGAGCCTCACACCCCGGAAATGGTCGAAACAGGAAGGATGCAGCAAGGTTCTAGGGAGTAGCGCCCCTTAGTGTATGTCATTCC
Organism: Allium fistulosum; assembly: GCA_030737815.1. Taxonomy (NCBI): domain Eukaryota; kingdom Viridiplantae; phylum Streptophyta; class Magnoliopsida; order Asparagales; family Amaryllidaceae; genus Allium; species Allium fistulosum. The sequence continues at coordinate 893,797,680 of CM060907.1, read as the reverse complement.
TTCTGGATAAAGGTGGTATCATGGTATGGAGCCCAGATACTTAACCTCTGTGGTTGCTGCAAATTTATTACTTTGTGGTTGTTGCGAATCGGGGATCCTCGGGAAGATCGGTGACGTCGGGGGATGGCATACGCGTGTCAGTAGTTACCTATTTTTGCAGAGGTAACCCGGCCTTGTGTTGGCAGAGATCCGGTTAGGTTCTCGGGTCGTCTATTCCAGGGACGTACCCATCGTGGATAGGAAGTTCCTTAGCCTGACCATTTGTTGGAAATCCAAAGAAACAATACGAGCCTTGTACGGTTTTAGTTGTAGAACCTGCCATTTAATATGGTAGCTATAGCAAGCATACTATAATGGTACCTATGCTGGCTAAGATTTATATTGTACTTTCGAAATGTTTTCTACACTATGCACTAATAATAATATCAAAAAGAATTTGATTTTTTGCGTAGTAAGCATCTTTGACTATCATAAGAAGAAATCTCCTCCAAGTCTGCGTTTGCATTGTGTGTGTGGTGGGAGGTCTTATGGTAGTTTCATTTTCCAAAAGCATTGCGAATTTGTTTTATTTTCTTTGTGAAAAATAACTGTTTTACGATCTCACACCAGTCACCATGACTGACTCGGAGTTTATTGTTCCCTTCTAAACTCTGGGTGCCCACCAATTTCCACACGGGCAGTCTAGAGTTAGATTATCAGGATATTCTGGATATTCTGGAGCTTTGGAGATAAGCTGGAGGACGAGACGTAGTATTTGTATCTGATATTATTTATTCCGCTGTGTATTCTGTATGAGGACAAGTTTATATAACTGTCCATTGTTGTATATTGACTCTGATGATTGATGTATGTATAAAATGATATAGTTCTTTGTTTTAAAGATTATTCAATTATCTATTATATATTGTTCCGCTGCGATATGTGAGATTCTGATATTGTTCTGTTTCTGTTGTTCTGTTGTTCTTCTTTCTTCTTCTTCTCCTTTTCTTCTATCTTTTCTTCTATTTCTTCTTTTTAAAACCCTCACTATTGGAGTTTCCGGCACTCGATTTCTCGGCAGTCGATAAAGTGAGTATCGATGTCGAATTTTCGAAAGTCGAAAATTCTCGTACGTGACAAGACTACATTGTATTTGAGATATTCAGTTGTATTTTGTTTTAACTCTGATGTTTATATAGTAGCTTCATGAACTACTATTTATCTATTCCGCTGCTTATTATTGTAATACTCTGTGTTTGTGATTCTGCGATTGATTTATTTACTGTATATGCTGAGTTTTGCCAAATATAAATTAACAATCTGATATTTTGAGCAATTCAAGTCCGACATGTGTGGATGCGAATGGTTTGAAATAGCAGGTCGTTACATTGTTGGATGTTGGAGTTATACATAGCCTTTATGCTATTTGATGATGGTGACATGGTGATTACATTTTTGTTGTTTTGAACTCCTAGAGGGTTCGACATGTTGAGATTTATGTTGTTTTAGAGACATGGCTTATACGCCTTATGTTGTTTGATGATTTGGATTTTACGCCTTATGTTGTTTGGTGATTTGGCTTTTACGACTTATGTTGTTTGGTGATTAAGCTGATATGACTTATGTTGTATGTTGGTTTGGCTCATATGCCTTATGTTGTATGTTGATTTGGCTCATATGCCTTATGTCGTTACATGATTTAGCCTATATGCCAAATGTTGATCTGAGAACATGGAGTTCATCTCCATGGCGAGTTATTATCATCATGTGTATCTTATCTTCATCTATCATGTACTAATCCTTTTGTTTAGGCTAGACTGACCCATGTGTTTATATTTTTATATGATGCATAGGTCAGACCGAGTCATTATAGGTCAGTAGATTGTAGTTTGACCTCCACCTTGCTTTTCTCTGTTGTGATCTTTCCTGTTTATTGCTTAGTGTATGTTTTGATGTAGCCCCTTTTGTCATAGTACTCTGATGTATATATTCTTTCGTGACTCTTATTGTATATATGGTTCATAAGAACCAAACTCATGTAGCATGTTATATTGTACTTCTGTTGACTCGGTATATGTATATATATGTGTATGTTCCTGTTCTATGATTTGAGGTTTTGATGTTATTATATTTGTTCTGAATACGATCCTTAGCCACCGTAGTTTTGTGTTAAACCTGAATCCAATATGTTGATCCACATAAGAAAAGAAAGAAAGAAAAAAACGGATCACCCAATCGTTCAATACTCGTTTAAGACAAAGCTCACGGATAGTCCCTCCTAACCAGCCCTATTCTCTGCACTAGCAGACAGTATTACCTAGTAATGCTCTTTGTTAGTGTGGGTCTCAGGGTGGGGCGTCACAAATAGTGTGTAAAACTATGAAGAGAATAGTGGGTATTTATAGGACAACTTTGGAAATAAATATGCAAATGTTTAAGGACCAAAATGCCCTTTCCCAAACCCCCCATCACCTTAAAGCGCACGACAATGCCACCTCCTTGTGCCTCCATGTGTGTGATGATGATGGTGTGTAAGTGAGCTGAAGTTTGCTTTTTAAGGTTGAAAATATCTTGGATATTTTTACTTTTCACTATATGTAAATTCAAATGCAAATGGCAAGTACACTTATATGTATATATGTGTTCATTTATATGTTAGGGTGTGCATGTGTATGTTTGATATGTGTTCAAGTGATATAAACAATGTTGTACAACTTTTATACGTTAAACCGTTGAAAATCAGAAAGCCGATTCCCGATCACATTTTCACTTATTAATTCAATTAAATATAAATGTAAAAAAAATTAAAAGCTAATTTCTTATCATTTTTAACTAATTAAAATGATCACATTTGAATTATAAAACCATATTAATTAATATTAAAAAATTGTTTACAAAAAGTGTTGTTATATCTATAAAGTCGATATGAATTTTCTTATATTTCCAAATCAAGTATATATCTTTACAAAATTATTAAAATGATTTACTGTCACTATATAACTAATTAAAATGAGTTATTATCATTTTAAAACAATTATTTGAATAAATATAATATTTATTCAATCATTAAATCTTAATTTAAATTCATAAATCCATTATTAAATATGAGTCATTATTGATGTTGTCGTAAATATATTTTATTCCTAAAAATAAAAATAAAAATTTTATTTCATTTTCTTGATTAAATAGATAAATAAGTGTATGTATGTAGTGTAACATCCCACCTTTTTGTACGCTTAAGCAGACACACGTGCCAACTTAAACCATACAGAAGGGCGGATTGTTATGGGATAAATAAGAAAAAAGTGGAGAAATAAAAGAAACAAAATAGAATCTTGCAGCGGAACGATAAAATATAATAATCAAATAACAGTTCATGAAGCTGTTTTACAAAACATTTGATTATACTTATACAATACATATCAGAGTTACACATACCAGAGAATGATAATAAATGCAGCGGATTACAATGGTGTAGTAGAATATATAACAAATAGTAGTAATAAAATCTTCGTCTTCGTCCTCCAGAAATAGGGCCTTCAAATCCTGAAATGCTCAGGCTGACCCGAGCGAATTGAAAGGACAAAACACTCGAGTTAGAACTAAAAGATCTTATGTAAGTTAAATCAATGAAATAAATATGAGTGTAAACGGCGTCAAAGATGTTTACGGGGTTTGACATCTCCTATCCAGTGTCTAACGTGAGTGCAGTAACTTAAGAAATGTTCGGGATTCACATCTCTTAAGGATCCGTTAAACTATCTACTATGTAGTAATATTCGCTATATATAGTAGTGTCTAATCAGTAAAGTATAATCATATATAAAATAGCGTTAAGGGGATGGAGAACCTTAACGCGGTCGGATCTTAAAATCATAATCGTAGTAAAGCTCGATATGGTAGGTGACACGGCACAACTAGGCAATGCCAGGGTAGATATACCAATTACGCACACAGACTAATGGATACGCATAGCAGCCACTACCGTTCCACCTCGAACAACACTCCCAAATCGGAGGATGGCCATCTAATCAATCACAAGTAAGAGTATAATATCGAAGAAATGTGTCCGAGAAGAGGTGCTACCTCACTGGTCCGAGATCGCTCCTGTTTTAGCCACCTTATGCCAACTCACGGGAGTTGGGTCCACGTAACATACCTTAGGATCGTCGCCACCATCCTACTTCATTCTGGAAACTCCACCGCGTACACAGTTGTCAAAGTGGTTTTCGGTATCGACAGAGAGTATGTCCATATCCGATCCCGGTCTCTTTAACAACCAATCGTTATTATAACACCGTGGTTATTTAAAAAATATATATATACTTTTAAAAACACAATCATTGCCCTTTCAAAACATATTCTTTATTTCAAAATAGTATATACATCAAAAACCAAAATATTATTGCCATTTCAAACCATATCCTTTACTTCAAAATAGTATATACTTTAAAACCATCTTAAACCCAAATCACATAATGCAGTCATATTCTTAATCTCAAAATTTCAATCGGTTTCAAATCAATATATTTAAAGATAATTCTTAAATAAATTCTATTTCAAATAAATTCATTTTCAAACCATATTACTTTCAAAGTTATAACAATTTCGAAAACAAATACTTTGAAAAACAATAATACCTTAATTTCAATAAAACATTTCAATTTTGATATATTTCAAGTCTTTAAATATTCCAAAATTCCCAACCAAATATGATAATCTTATATATACCTTAATTCAATTTACTATTATTTAGTTTAGAAATATTTATTTAATAAATTCAATATCACTTAAATAAAGATCAAACTTGAAATATTCGTAAATCAAACTTAAAACATCATCAAGTCATACATAGCTTAAATTTTACAATTTAACCATATATAAAATAATATTTATATAATATCAAAATTTAATATTTATTAAACCGTATATTTCTTTCCAAACCATAGAAAATCCCTTAAAATATTTTATATATAGACCACGGTGCCTGTATATAATTTTCTATCCTATGGTCAAGTGATACGGATATCTATCATTTCAATCCGCAATTTAAAATAAAATTACGGTTATATATCATTTCAAACCGCAATCCCGAATAAAATAAAAATGCATAATAACTTGCAGTTTATACAATATAAAATATAGCATCCATTCATCCAAATATCAATAAACAACCATTTATTACAATCATCATCCAATTTAAACAAAACATCAATATAAGCATATAAAATATAACAGGCATCAACAAATAGTTTATATTCAATAAAAATTAATAACTGTTCAACTGGCAGTTTATATGCAATAATAAATAAATTTAACTCGCAAATTTTATGCAATAATAAAATTAAATAACAATTAAATTTAACTAAATGTTATCTAACTGAGATGATGATTAAATATATGCCCAAACAATCATAGATAAATTTTAAATCACATCAAAATTTAATTTAACAAACATAAGAAATCTTAGAAGTTGTGAGTGGGTTAAAACACTCACCTTTTGAATTTAAATTCAATTTAAACCTAAAATTTTTGCAGTCTCAGAATTAGTCCAAACTTGCGTCAAAAGATCTGGAATTTCAATACGATCCTAACAAAAGAAACCGCGTCCAAATCCCAGTCCGTATGCAAAAGTTATGAAAATTTGAAGATTGGAAAATTCTGGTCCTGAGTCGACTTCGAGTTCAACCCGGTCCACCGCCTCAAATACCCGATGCTTGCTCTGAGTTTTTGCCAAAACGACCCGGAGACCCGAGTCATTTTCTTCGTGACCCGAAGTAGCTCCAGGGTTTTTCCCCTTGAAATGTAACGACCCAAAAATTTTAGTGATTTTATTTGATAAATTAATGTGAAATTTTGTGAAACTTTAAACAATAAAATTTGAAAATAAAAATTTATTATTTGGAATACGTCTATTTTAATATAGCAACTGGTAAATTTTCATCTGATAATATTGAAGTTTATTTTCCTGTGAAATTTTATTTCAATTTAAACCGGTTAATAACAGTGAATTTAAAAGTTTTCCGAAACCAAAATATTTCAACAGGAGAAAATTTATTCAGAGCATTCTGAATCAGACTGCGAAATTCGTTTCGCGAAATTTGGACTTCTACTGCTCCGTTTATCTTAATTCTGGCGAAATAGTAGCATTTCTGGTACCGATATTGACTTTTGATTGGATGATCGTAACGCTAGTATCTGTATACCGTTTTGATCGCCTCGTCGTGCTGATCTCAGTGATATACTCATTTCTGTTTTTCAAACCCTTCTATGCTGTGAAATCAGTAAAACGGTTACCGTATCGGTACCCGTTTTAAAACTTTTGGGTTACCTATGTCTTTCCGTTTTTCACCGTATAAATTCCAATAGTATTTAGATATTAATAAATTTCGAAATCCAATGACTTTCCCCGTTCCCACTTTACAATAATTTTCGGTTACCTTACATGCCTCGTGACCTTTGCTATTACCATCCGTTAATTTATATACATATTGTCCTAGCTTGCTCATCCCTTTATTTATTTATTTTTTTCTTCCGTGTCCATCTCTTTTAGCCTACTTCCGCTCATCTTCTTCCCTACCATTATCAGCCTACAACCATCCGCCCCTTCCACCATGCTCGGCCATCACAAAATCTCACTGGCCCACACTTATCTCTGCCGTGTTGGCCACCTCGGCACACCTAGCAGCTTAGGCGAGAACCCTAAACCCACGCACCCCCTCAGCCTTCTCACGCAAGAAATGACCGAGCTTTTCCTACCTTTCTCAAAGCTGACGGTGCGTGCTTTTTTTGTTTTGTTTGTTTTTCCTCTATTGCAGCTTGTCTTATTATTTTATATATAGAGTGTGTCAGATTTATATTTTGTTAGTATATACATATAGTGTTGTTAATACATAATATATATAAAGTTATAATAGATCATTTTATAAAAAGAAATATTGTTTCACAGTACAAAGTAAAAAGGCTATACATATTTCAATATATAAAGAGTATGTTGTGTGTGCTGTTCGTCATGTATAATCTAGATATATATGTTTGGAAAGTATTATATAACTATACATTGTATTATGGAGTTTCGGCCCCTCACTTCTCTCGTATGATTAAAGAAAAGAATACTATATATATATATATTATTGTTATATATTTTTTTTTCTCTCTTCGAATCTGATTGGTTAACCTGTATATACATACAGCTTGTCTTACGCATGCCCTGTTCAAGTATTTTCAAGTATAACTATATATATTTTTCCAGGTTGTTTAAATACTTACTTTAATTATATACATCTGGGTCCGTTTATTCTTCTTTTGAAACGTAAGTATATGTGTATAACTGATGATATATAATTGGTTGAAAATATAGGCATAATTTACAGTTAGGTTCGAATATATATTTGGTTGCTTGTACATATTATAGTAAAATAAGATTATTTTATATATAGGTTTATATAGACTAGTATAAGAGCTGTGTGGTTTTGACATGCATGTTTTAATACAACCAATGATTTTGAAATATATATTTAATTTAAAATTGTGTTTGACTTTAGAATATGATTTGGTATATACATAGTTATATATAATTTATATATATATATTCATTTATTCTATTATCATCATCGATCCAGTTCTGATCGATTTCGTCAATTCCCTATTTTTCAGCTTATTGTCGAATCCATATCCATCTAGCTTTGCTTCGGATTTCGTGCTTAGATTCGTAACTCATCTCAGTCTCGTTCATCCCTAACCTCGAAAGGTGAGCAATCACTCACGATTAAAATTCTTGTATTTATTAAATTTGATCTCAATTGAAACGACAATTGAAATATGATGCTGTAGTTATTTAAATTGTTATATATGCTATTATCTGTATATGTTCACTTGTGACATCTGACACCAGTATCTAGTATTTATATGCCTGTTATTACTATTATCTGTATATGTTTACCTATGACATCTGACACCAGTATCTGTTATTTATATTGATGATATATGCCTGTTGTTATATTTTATATTATCTGTTATCACTCTGCAAGTTCCCTGTTAGTATAGAATTCACTATGGGTTGAAATGATACATACCCGAACGGACTTTAGAGTAGGAGAATTTCGTTATGGGTTGAAATGATAAACCCAAGCGATTTTCATTTGAATTGAAATTGGGATTACGGGTCGAAATGATATCTACCCGTATATATTTAAATTTCGGATTGAAATGATAAATATCCGCATCACTTAACCATATGATAAATATATATAGAGACACCGTTGGTCCATATATATAAATATATTAAAATGAATTCTATGGTTTTGGAAAGAAATATATGGTTTTATTAAATGTTGAGTATTTAAAATATATTTCGAAATAGATTTTGGTAATAATTTGAATAAGTTAAGGTTAGAAAGATAATTTGAATTTAGTTGAAATTGGATTCATTAAAGAATTTTATCTAATTAAACCGATTTAAACTTATTGAAATTTAAGGTATGATTTATAACTTGAGTTTGATTTAAATAATTTAATGAATATTTCTTGTTTAAATAAATTTAAGGAAATATTTAGTAAAAAGGAAATTTAAGGCTAGCTAAATGATATTGAATCTATTAAGTGAATATTCCCTGATTAAATAATAATGAAGTTAAATCAAGAGCTATATGAAACTGTTAAATCTAACTTTGAAAATGTTGAATACTAAAGCTTTGAAATATATTGAAAATAAAGGGTATATTTAGAACTAAATTAAATTGAAGAATTGAGCTTTGAATAAATTTGAATTTGGAATTTGAAGTTGATTTGAATCGATTTGCGAGACTTGAGGAAATTATAAATACTTTACTTTTTAAATCATTTAATATATATACTATTTTGGAAAATAGATATATTTGAAATGAAATGATATTTGGGTTTTGGAAGTATAAATTTAATTGAAATGACCACGGTGTTAAAATGTATATTTCCACCTTGTAGATAGTTCTGAAGATCCTTAGAGGATGGTTATCCCAAACATCCTTTAAGTTACTGGTATTTCAGTTGATATTTCACTTGAGTTGGATTTATTTATATAAGAATGTTAATCCTGACTCGAGTGTTTGTGTTTTGCTTTACGCTCGGGTCAGACCGAGTGATACAACATTTGAGACTCACCCTTGGAGTTTGGAGCTTCCTTTGGAGATCCAACTATCACCTCAGCTTTCAGCTCTTCTAGTTGATTCGTTCAGAGAAGTCATCCGTTGTACTGGAGACTTCATTACATTTGAGATATTCTGTTGTATTTTATTTAACTCTGATGTTTATATAGTAGCTTCATGAACTACTATTTTATCTATTCCGCTGCGTATTATTGTATTACTCTGTGTCTGTGATTTTGTGATTGATTTATTTACTGTATATTCTGAGTTTTGCCAAATTTAAATTAACAATCTGATATTTTGAATTATTCAAGTCAGACATGTGTGGATTTATTGTCGAGTTGAATGGTCCAAAATATCGGGTCGTTACAGTTGGTATCAGAGCTTTGGCTCTAGGCAAAGCTTAGCATATATAGTAAATTTATTTACAGAATCACTTTCGTTCGAGTTTGCATCTCTTCCTTTTGACTCGATTTCCTTTGAACTTTGGAACGTTCCTTGCGGTTCCAAAATTCATTCTTGTCTCTCCCTATTTGTATTCTTTTGAGTCTGGAGTATCCCATAACTCCACTTCGAATAATCTCTATAAGAATAGGTGATCCCGCCGATCTTTGAATGTTTTGTAAAGGGGTGAAACTCCTTTACATTTGGCATTGATTCACCGGAGATTTATATATCTTTGGTTTAGATGCCGCTATCTCTTGCGATCGAATGTTGATTTTTCTTGGAATTCTGCATCGATCTTGTTCCTGAAGTCACGGTTGACCTGGTTAAGGTCGTCCGCGATTTATATAAGTATATTCATCTTCTATTTTGAAATTTAATTATCTCATCTTCGTTCGAGCTTATCTTCAAATCACAATTCTATTTGACAAGAGTCCCTCTAATTTGAATCTCTATCTTTGTTTTGAAATCCGTTCGTGAATCGTCCTTTGAAAATCGGGTTTGTTTATATTTTAGAAATTGTTTTCTAAACCGAAATTATTATTTTAATAAGTATGATTATATTCTATATATAAAAGTGAAATGTTTTTGATAAAGATTATAAACCCTTTAAAATAAGAATTTGAGGTTTCGAAAGGATTTGTAATTTTGAAAAAACTATATAAGAAATTTGATTTATCTAAAAATGATTTATGACTGAAGGATTTTAAATTTGAAATTCGAGAATTGAACCCCGGTGTTGAAATTGGTTTTAAGATTTTGAAATATATAATAATAATATGATTTAAAAGTATTTTCCGAATAAGAAATGTTTCAAATGATTTTAATAAGTTTCGAATGATTTCGAAGAAATTTCAAAAGAAGTTTGAGAAAATAGAAGTCCAGAACTTACTTATGTCGCTGGAAAATAATTTTGGTGATGAGTGCACGCATCATCGACATTGATTTTCGAGTTTCAGAGTGGGGGATAGGCCACTTTAATAGCTTTGCTATGCGAGTGATTTTGCGAAACAAATTTTGATTTCAAATTCCGAGTAAGATTTGATATTCAAAGTATATATGCATATATATTTGAAATGATTTGAAGTAAGCCGGTGTTCAGTCTTTGAGTTTCGGATTTGATATAACCCCATCTATTAAAATTGATTTACTGATTTGTTGCTGATTTCCAACTCTTGAATTTGAAAATGATTTCTTCAACTATTTTGAAGGTTCGAGCACTTCCAAATCAAGGTTAACTTTTCAAAGCTAAGAAATTTCGAAAAATATAAAGTATATAAGTTTGTTTTGAATGTTTAAGTATAAAGTAATATGATTTAAATAAGTTGAAACTGTTTTGTTAAGTAAATGAATAAGGCAATTTTAAAAATTTTCTAATATGAAATTTAGATTTGAAATGTTTTGAAAAGAATTTGGTCTTCAAAATATTTTGAATAAAGTTTAGTTAAATGTTTTAACTTAGTAACATCTTTATGAAACTATATATTTAACAAGTTGGAATAAATATATAAGTTGTACGTATACTGTTTTATTCGCATAATTAAATTGATCCAAGTTTGAGTACACAAGTTCGAGGTGAATTACACCATTTCGTGTTAGGATTTTTCATTGGATTCTTTATGGCGAATATTTGATATGGATTTTGGGCTCGATTCTAGAATTCTCTATCATAGTATATGGCTATGCAAGGAGACTGATGGCTTCTAGTCGAGAAACCATATCGAAGTCCGCATTAGGGAAGTCGAATGGACAATACTAGTTCGAAAGCAAACTGGTGCGATCGAGCGAGTGATCAAATGTGATTCTGCGAAATGATGACGTATGTACATCTTATATCCTAATATCATTGATATATTTTGACGCTGAAATTGAAAGCTGTCGAGTTATAATATCTTTGGTTACTAAAAGAAAATTTCCAATTTAAAATTACAAAGATATATAACCCATAAAAGCAAAGATATTCAATCCCATATGGCTCTTCATACAGCGAAATTTATTTTGAAAATTTGATCCTTATATAAGATAGACCTTACGTAAGTATAAGATGATTTTGAAAACATTTGATTTTGGAAATGAATTGGTCGACTTAAATTATATTGATTTGGAAATTTGGATTTATTTTCTAAATCTATTATTTTGGAAACTTTGAAACTAAAGATATTTAATTTGAAAAGAAATAATTTGGTGAAATTGTATATGATTTTGAAATTGAATTGATATTGAAACAAATTGAAATTTGAGAACTTTATGTTACTAAATACTTGATTTGGGAGTTGTCGAACTTATATAAAATTGATTTGCATGAGTATGAAATTGATTCGAAAACTATAGATTTGAAAAGGTACTCAATTTGAAAGTGAAATATTATATAATTGAAATCTATATAAGTATGATTTGATATACTATTGATTTTGGAAAGTATTTGATTTGAAAATTAAATCTTATATATAATGGATTTTATATAAGTACGATATTTGAAAGTGATTTGAAAAGGTACTATATGATACATATTTTCGAAGTAAAGATATGGAAAGTGCCTTCTGCTTGATATCCGATTTGTGGCCACATCTTGGATTCATTCTATCGATATTATTCTCTCCGATTTTTGGTTTTCCGGATATGATACTCGAGTGTCCTTCGAATTCCATGGCATTACCCATGGTCTTACGATCGTGACTGCATAGCGCAACTGCTTGGCTGAGTCTTTCCTGGGGGTACGGATTGTTTCCTGGGGGATCCAGGCGTAACCATTGTGTATCCTGCAATCTGTGTAGGTCGCGAATAGTAGCGCAAATGCTTGGCTGAGTCTTGCCTGGGGGTACGGATTGTTTCCTGGGGGATCCAGGCGTAACCATTGTGTATCCTGCATTCTACTAGTCATCATGATGTAACTCGCAGGGCTGAGAAAGCTTACGGATATGGATTGTTTCCTGGGGGAACCAGGCGTAACCATTGTGTATCTGCGAACCATGGTTAGACAAAGGTTTTGTTTGTGTTTTTGATTGGATTGTACTTTCCATATCTGTTTTTAAAAGTTTTTCCAGCATTTTCACTGGGTGTTGAAACAGGTCTACTAAGTACCTGGAGAATTCTAGTTTTGCGCCTGATCAACGCACTACCAGAGTCTACAGGAACAAGGATAAACTTGTTGAAACATCGAGTTATAAAAGTATCTTCGAAAGAAAATTTGTTTCGTTATAAAGGTATTTTATAATAAAAGTATTTCCAACAAAAAAATTTTGTATCAATATTTGTAATCAAAACCCTTATGGTTCTAAATTAACTATTCATGCCCGATACTATTCCTTGAATCTACCTTATCTGCTCAGCTTTATTTATTCACCTATATTCTGCTTTTCCAAATCCTCCTTCTTCTCCTTGTTGACTATATCCTTTTAAATATTGTTTATTTATATACTATATGGTTTAATAGAAAAAAACTTTAGTGTTATAAATATTTTAGAAGTTATTAATTAAATAAAACATATTTAAAGAAAATGATTATCGATTTATTAATAATGTTGAAAAGTATCTTGAGATAAATTAATAAATTTATGAATTATGGATTAATGTTTTCAGATAGCTTCTTTGTAAATATAAGTAATAATGTAAATAATTGTTTCAAATAGTTTTCATATTTATAAAGATGTTATTTAAACATATAAATGGTATTTATAAAGGAAGTAGGAAATTTTACAAATGGGTTTTGAAAGTATTAAAGATAATTGATTTACAAATAAAGTTTTCAGAGTAATATTTCAAGTAAAATTTGTATAGTTTAAATTAATTATTTAATCTTGACTTTCAATCTACTTTTATTTCTAGTTGTGCTATTCTCCTACCTCCTTCCTTTTCGGGGACGAAAAGTTTTGAGTGGGGGAGAGTGTAACGACCCAAAACTTTTAGTGATTTTATTTGATAAATTAATGTGAAATTTTGTGAAACTTTAAACAATAAAATTTGAAAATAAAAATTTATTATTTGGAATACGTCTATTTTAATATAGCAACTGGTAAATTTTCATCTGATAATATTGAAGTTTATTTTCCTGTGAAATTTTATTTCAATTTAAACCGGTTAATAACAGTGAATTTAAAAGTTTTCCGAAACCAAAATATTTCAACAGGAGAAAATTTATTCAGAGCATTCTGAATCAGACTGCGAAATTCGTTTCGCGAAATTTGGACTTCTACTGCTCCGTTTATCTTAATTCTGGCGAAATAGTAGCATTTCTGGTACCGATATTGACTTTTGATTGGATGATCGTAACACTAGTATCTGTATACCGTTTTGATCGCCTCGTCGTGCTGATCTCAGTGATATACTCATTTCTGTTTTTCAAACCCTGCTATGCTGTGAAATCAGTAAAACGGTTACCGTATCGGTACCCGTTTTAAAACTTTTGGGTTACCTTTGTCTTTCCGTTTTTCACCGTATAAATTCCAATAGTATTTAGATATTAATAAATTTCGAAATCCAATGACTTTCCCCGTTCCCACTTTACAATAATTTTCGGTTACCTTACATGCCTCGTGACCTTTGCTATTACCATCCGTTAATTTATATACATATTGTCCTAGCTTGCTCATCCCTTTATTTATTTATTTTTTTCTTCCGTGTCCATCTCTTTTAGCCTGCTTCCGCTCATCTTCTTCCCTACCATTATCAGCCTACAACCATCCGCCCCTTCCACCATGCTCGGCCATCACAAAATCTCACTGGCCCACACTTATCTCTGTCGTGTTGGCCACCTCGGCACACCTAGCAGCTTAGGCGAGAACCCTAAACCCACGCACCCCCTCAGCCTTCTCACGCAAGAAATGACCGAGCTTTTCCTACCTTTCTCAAAGCTGACGGTGCGTGCTTTTTTTGTTTTGTTTGTTTTTCCTCTATTGCAGCTTGTCTTATTATTTTATATATAGAGTGTGTCAGATTTATATTTTGTTAGTATATACATATAGTGTTGTTAATACATAATATATATAAAGTTATAATAGATCATTTTATAAAAAGAAATATTGTTTCACAGTACAAAGTAAAAAGGCTATACATATTTCAATATATAAAGAGTATGTTGTGTGTGCTGTTCGTCATGTATAATCTAGATATATATGTTTGGAAAGTATTATATAACTATACATTGTATTATGGAGTTTCGGCCCCTCACTTCTCTCGTATGATTAAAGAAAAGAATACTATATATATATATTATTGTTATATTTTTTTTTCTCTCTTCGAATCTGATTGGTTAACCTGTATATACATACAGCTTGTCTTACGCATGCCCTGTTCAAGTATTTTCAAGTATAACTATATATATTTTTCCAGGTTGTTTAAATACTTACTTTAATTATATACATCTGGGTCCGTTTATTCTTCTTTTGAAACGTAAGTATATGTGTATAACTGATGATATATAATTGGTTGAAAATATAGGCATAATTTACAGTTAGGTTCGAATATATATTTGGTTGCTTGTACATATTATAGTAAAATAAGATTATTTTATATATAGGTTTATATAGACTAGTATAAGAGCTGTGTGGTTTTGACATGCATGTTTTAATACAACCAATGATTTTGAAATATATATTTAATTTAAAATTGTGTTTGACTTTAGAATATGATTTGGTATATACATAGTTATATATAATTTATATATATATATTCATTTATTCTATTATCATCATCGATCCAGTTCTGATCGATTTCGTCAATTCCCTATTTTTCAGCTTATTGTCGAATCCATATCCATCTAGCTTTGCTTCGGATTTCGTGCTTAGATTCGTAACTCATCTCAGTCTCGTTCATCCCTTACCTCGAAAGGTGAGCAATCACTCACGATTAAAATTCTTGTATTTATTAAATTTGATCTCAATTGAAACGACAATTGAAATATGATGCTGTAGTTATTTAAATTGTTATATATGCTATTATCTGTATATGTTCACTTGTGACATCTGACACCAGTATCTAGTATTTATATGCCTGTTATTACTATTATCTGTATATGTTCACCTATGACATCTGACACCAGTATCTGTTATTTATATTGATGATATATGCCTGTTATTATATTTTATATTATCTGTTATCACTCTGCAAGTTCCCTGTTAGTATAGAATTCACTATGGGTTGAAATGATACATACCCGAACGGACTTTAGAGTAGGAGAATTTCGTTATGGGTTGAAATGATAAACCCAAGCGATTTTCATTTGAATTGAAATTGGGTTTACGGGTCGAAATGATATCTACCCGTATATATTTAAATTTCGGATTGAAATGATAAATATCCGCATCACTTAACCATATGATAAATATATATAGAGACACCGTTGGTCCATATATATAAATATATTAAAATGAATTCTATGGTTTTGGAAAGAAATATATGGTTTTATTAAATGTTGAGTATTTAAAATATATTTCGAAATAGATTTTGGTAATAATTTGAATAAGTTAAGGTTAGAAAGATAATTTGAATTTAGTTGAAATTGGATTCATTAAAGAATTTTATCTAATTAAACCGATTTAAACTTATTGAAATTTAAGGTATGATTTATAACTTGAGTTTGATTTAAATAATTTAATGAATATTTCTTGTTTAAATAAATTTAAGGAAATATTTAGTAAAAAGGAAATTTAAGGCTAGTTAAATGATATTGAATCTATTAAGTGAATATTCTCTGATTAAATAATAATGAAGTTAAATCAAGAGCTATATGAAACTGTTAAATCTAACTTTGAAAATGTTGAATACTAAAGCTTTGAAATATATTGAAAATAAAGGGTATATTTAGAACTAAATTAAATTGAAGAATTGAGCTTTGAATAAATTTGAATTTGGAATTTGAAGTTGATTTGAATCGATTTGCGAGACTTGAGGAAATTATAAATACTTTACTTTTTAAATCATTTAATATATATACTATTATGGAAAATAGATATATTTGAAATGAAATGATATTTGGGTTTTGGAAGTATAAATTTAATTGAAATGACCATGGTGTTAAAATGTATATTTCCACCTTGTAGATAGTTCTGAAGATCCTTAGAGGATGGTTATCCCAAACATCCTTTAAGTTACTGGTATTTCAGTTGATATTTCACTTGAGTTGGATTTATTTATATAAGAATGTTAATCCTGACTCGACTGTTTGTGTTTTGCTTTACGCTCGGGTCAGACCGAGTGATACAGCATTTGAGACTCACCCTTGGAGTTTGGAGCTTCCTTTGGAGATCCAACTATCACCTCAGCCTTCAGCTCTTCTAGTTGATTCGTTCAGAGAAGTCATCCGTTGTACTGGAGACTTCATTACATTTGAGATATTCTGTTGTATTTTATTTAACTCTGATGTTTATATAGTAGCTTCATGAACTACTATTTTATCTATTCCGCTGCGTATTATTGTATTACTCTGTATTTGTGATTTTGTGATTTATTTATTTACTGTATATTCTGAGTTTTGCCAAATTTAAATTAACAATCTGATATTTTGAATTATTCAAGTCAGACATGTGTGGATTTATTGTCGAGTTGAATGGTCCAAAATATCGGGTCGTTACATGAAACCCGAAGCGCGACCCGAAGCGCGTAAATCTCAAATTTTTTTTTTGAAATTAGATTTTGGAATTTGGGAATTAGGTTTTGTCTGCCATTGGAATGAGGTGCTAAGAAGAAGATGAATTGTACGTACATACAAATGAAGATTAGGGAGGCTAGGGTTTATAACAGGATATTAATAGAGAAGGTTGAAAAAGAATAGATGGATAAAACAGGTGTACGCGCTAACGCCAACGCGGTCCAAAAAGCCCGTTCTGACCATGGAACGAAATTGGGTAAACCCATATATCAAAATAGGTGTTTTAAAATATTTTAAACTCAATGGAAAAGGTTTCAGGTTCAAATTCCATCGTATGAAGAAGTTATGCTAAAAACAATATTTTCCAAATTGATTTCAATTAATTTCAATTGCATAAATTTCAAGACGTTTCGAGTACGTACGATCAAACGACAAGTCCGATCGCTACGAAACTTGAAACACTATTATAATTCACCGTTACGGATCCGATGAAACTGGTTTACTCGAAATCCGAGTCCATGACCAAAAAGGCAAATTTTATATTAATTAAATTAAATTAATTAAATTGAATTTTATATTTCAATTATAGAATTGACAATCTATCACCTTTATACTTCTCAATCATTTGCAATTATTTAAACAAAATTTAAACGTCAATCTAGAGAAAATAATTTATCAATTGAATTGAAATGCCCTATCTTAAATTTTCATTATATTCAAAATTATAAATTTTAGTTCCCAAAATTTCTATTAAATTGAATTTACCCATAATTATTTCATTCATAATTCCAAATAGAAGGGCGTACCATTGGATTTAAAATTATCACATAAATATTTCCCGTTTTCAACTAAAATTTTAAATTACAGTAATAATTACATATTTGAGTTCATTCGTTTGTAATAAATTCAACTATTATAATCTAAATAAATTAACTCACTATTAAAGGTTCAAATTCTATAATTCATAAATTTTACCCTCTTGATTTACTTATTAATTTGTAATTCTTTAAACAAATTCCCGTCAGTTTAAAGTAGCTTAATTCTCTCATTAAAGAATTTATTTCGATTTCTTAAAATAAACCCTCATTATAAATTGAATCCCATTTTATCCTAATAAGTTTCAAATTAAATGGATAAGTTCCAAATTCAACCTTTAACTTACACTTAAATTTAGTTAAAATCAATTTATAACGTATTTCCCTTTTAGTTATTACTTTACATGCTTCTAGTATTAATTTCTCAATTAATCCACATTATTAAAGTAACGCTTTTAATAAATATGACCCTATGATTACTCAACATTTAATGAACGTTATTTCATTTCCCATTAGTGTAACCTTCATTTATTTTATTATCACTTATTACAAATTCTAATTCTATTAACAAATAAGCAGGTAATTTAAAATATATGTTACAAATTTTGAATTAATCACTATTCATTATTATTGACTTTAATTTAGCATCACTTACCTTGCATTAACATTGTTACTTAACAATCCCTACCCAATTGCAATTTTATATTCAAATGAATACATTTATTCTTTCCGTTATGGAATTAATTATCCATAAGGCACAACTAATTATCATTATTGATTTTATACAATTTCCATTAACTGTACATTCAATTACTATTCAATGTATATTTATTCATTAATCAATTCGATATATACGTTTGTTTCCTTCTTTTTGATTTATAACCTAGTATACATTTACCTAAATCCTATTTCAATTACATTCATTAATGGGTGTTGCATTGAAATCTAATTTATTAGCTTATATCACATTATTACTATTAATTACAATTGGCTTACCAATTTTTATTCAATACCATAAATAAATAACATATTATTCAATACTTACTCTTGTTTCTCATATTCTATTTAAAGATCAAATCGTAACATTTACATTATTTTATTGAATTGGAATTTCATTTTAAATATATATATATATATATATATATATATATATATTTTGTTAACTTTTAATTTCAATTGCTACATCTAATTCCTAACATTCATATTACTATAAATTATGGAAATTATGACAAACTTAGTTAACGAAATTCACGGGTCGTTACATGTAGCTTTGTGCAGACTTCTAATAATTCTAGAGATGTTTATTAATAAAACGGTTTTGGTCATTTTTTCGATATTTTTCCAAAGTATATATTTTTGTAAATACTTATTCAAAATAATATTACCAGCATTATTTATTATTTAAGACAACATTATCTATGTTAAAAAGCTTATATTTGAATATTTTAAAAATAAATCTAATTTATCAAAGTGATAAATTTACGGGTCGTTACAACTTTCCTCTATCTATGAGTTCTAGAATCAGAGTGTCATGGCAAAGCTAGGAGCAAGCAGTGCCCTGACTTAGCTAGTTTCGATTCTGAGCGAGAGATAGAGAAGTCAAAATGTCTGAAGTTTGATAAGTATAAGAGAGTTGATTTCTATAAATAGGTCATGATTTATTATGTATATGGAAAGTACTTCATCTTGTACATGGCACTAAATTTCAAGGTATGGAATCCCATTTCTATATGTGAGAGTTAAAGAATGTACGTCGAGGAAAGGGTGGTTCTCTAACTTGTCCGACTTCATGGTTAATTGAGAGATAGCATAGGGTTGAAGTCAAAAGTGGTGATAAGTATATGAAGTTCGATATTCCATAGGAAAACTATATACATACACTAGATTGTGGTTTGTCCACTATCGATAACTTAACCTACTTTCACTTAGGAAGTATACGCAAGGTTCATGATTTCATATGGTTTGAAACTACCTTGGGAGAATTATTCTGGTGAAAACGTCTCTTGTTTTAAGGGCAGATATTCGAGATCCCCTTGGGGCTCTTATACCGTCCGCTTACTTATGAAAGAACTGGGATTGAGTCAATCGGAAAGCAACCAATTATTGGTTTGGAGAGAACAAGATTAGATAAGTATGAGTTATCCGAAAACTACTTTGAACCGGCATAAGCATTTGATTTTGAGACATCTTGAAGATGATGGAATCGAAAACGAAGTCTTTGAAGTGAAGGGCTACTAGGTACTAATCCTGAAGGTGATTCCAAAAAGGATGTAGTAGGATTAGTGCCTTCAGTTTGTTTATATCCTAAAAAACTTTTATGGATGAGTGATGTCATTGCATTGTTTCCTGAAGGGCAGTGTTAGCATTCCAAGTGGGATTTACTAAAAAGGTAAAACGTAGCCTTAAGCCTCACATCCGATAATGACTAAAATATGGGATATGCTTCAGGACTATCTGGGTTGCACCCATTAGTGTATGGTCATAACCTGATCTAGATCGATATTTGTTGATTTATGTATGCTAGAGGCGCCAGTTCAGTTGTATGCAGCAACCGGGGTGATGACAGATTCGATACTATCCAGGAAGGGGTAAGCCGGTCCGGCTTTGTAGGGAGTCAGCTAAGGCTCTCAGTACATTTTTCCAGAGGTGTACTATGGCGGGCGGTGCCCCCGTAGTCTTGTCATTGTATGAAATCTGTTTTCCAACACGTGCCTTTACGGACTTAGCTGGACACTAAAAATGCTATTGAATGTAATTAATGTAACCATTCCGACTATGATTCAATATTTATTTTATACCCGAGACATTATTATAATATCATAAGATTTCCTATAAAATGGTTTGGTTATCATAAGGTAAACCCGTCAGTGGTTATGTGGATCTTACGAGATACCTTTATTTTTGAAAGGGTTTTATAAAATATAAAAATCTATATGATTGAGTTTATCATGCTGTTTTACCAGACTAATCCGGGTGTTATTTTTTGATTATACTCTAGTCAGACCCAAGTAGTTTTCCCAGATTTAGCGATGGACGCTTCGAGCTTCAAGAGACGAGCTGGATACCTCCATGTCCTAACATGTTTATTTTCCATTGTATTTTGTATTTATTAGCAATTGTAAGGATATGCTATTATAACTGTCCACGCTGATGATAGGTTAGTTACTCTGATTGGTTGTATGAATATTAAAGGTTTCTTTTATAAAGATCATTTGGGTATTATATATTACTCGTCATGATGTGAGATTATGTTCTATCTTTTCTTTTCTTTTACCCCAACAATCCATCTGTAACGACTCATAAATTCGAACAAATTTTAAAAATATTAAATTTAGTTACTGAATAGAATATGGTTAGAATATAAAAAGTGCTCTTAGATAAAATTCTAGGACAACTAATCTTTAATGAAATGGAAGGTGGGAACGTGTATTAGAATATAATTTAATAATATTGATTGAATGTAATTGACAATTGTATTAATGTTATTTCTGTTATCCCGCCTTTTGGCAAGGCCGTGACACCAAAAACTTGACTAGAAACCAATGACAGTTCGTCTTGGAGATCGGTTATACATAGGTTCACTATGGATACTGGTAAATTTTGCCCGAGTCCGGATTGAGCTAAAATTGATATGACACGATAAGCAAATCTATGAAAGCCAACGTTCCAAATTTCAAGTCAATCGAAGTTCGTATGCTCAAGATATGATCGATGCAAGTTTAAATTTGTTGAAGGCTGTCAAATTCGCATCGCTTCTGTTCGCATCGATCCTGTTCGCATTGATCATGTTCGCATCGCTTCTGTTCACGTCACTTCACTATTCACATTGATTGATACGAATTGTAGCTGTTTTCCTTAACTTGCATCTATCATAGCTCAAAATCTACAAGTCCAAATGCTATGAAATTTTCACAGGAGCTTGCATACATCCTCAAGAATGTTCATGATCGATCTCGACTCGATTGGACAAAATATTGATTGATACGAATTCGGTTCATATCGATCACGGATCGAGTGCAGACAACATGGAATCGATCACGTGGGCCCGCCCACTTGCAAGAAGAAGTCCTCTGAGATCTGGGTGAGATATTTGCTACCTACGCCTATAAATAGCAACCTTGGACCTACAGAAAAGGGGACTTTTGGCCTCTCTACGCCGCTATTCTGCCAAAATCATTATCAAACTTCAGTTATACTATTGTAATCTTTTGTAAACAACGGGTGAAGTTCAATAAACATCATTCATTTCATAGTGGATGTAGGCAATTCGCCGAACCACTCTAAATCTGTGTGTTTCTATGCATTTTCTTATCTGTTTATTGGTGTGTTTGTTAGATCTGCTTCATTTTACATTTATTTTCTTCATTTTATCTCTTCAAACACATTCGAAGAGTGTTGTGCCCAATTTTGGTACAAACACTTTGGTTCTTTTACTGAGAGAACCTTGCTTTTCTCCTGCTCTGTGGATCTACTACCGTAGTTGGATTGCAAAAATCTAAGGAGGAGATCCAGACCTATCATCAAGTGGTTCCTTCTATTCTATTCAGATTGCTCCAGATCTAAGAGGAACTGCATTCATCAAGATTTTCGTATCCATGTTTTCGTATCCAAAAAATATGGTGATTTTCGTATCCATGTTTTCGTATCCATGAAAATATGGTGATTTTCATATCCATATTTTCATATCCATGAAAATATGAAGGTTTTCGTATCCACGTTTTCGCATCCAGAAAATATGACAACATTCGCATCGATTGAATTTCGTATCGATCACATTTCGTATCGATCGGTTTTCGTATCGATCACTTTTCATATCAGATTTTCGTATCGATCAATTTTCGTATCGATCACTTTTCGTATCGATAAATTTTCGTATCGATCAGTTTTCATATCGATCACTTGTATCGATCAATTTTCATATCGATCGGTTTTCGTATCAATCGGTTTTCGTATCGATCGGTTTTCATATCGATCGGTTTTCATATCGATCAATTTTCATATCAATCACTTTTCGTATCGATCGGTTTTCGTATCGATCACTTTTCGTATCGATCGGTTTTCGTATCGATCAACTTCCGTATCGATCGCACTTCGTATCGATCCAGATACGTCCAATTCGTATCGATCCTCAGATACACTACATATCGATCCAGACGCGTTCAGTTCATATCGATCCTCAGATACACTTCATATCGATCCAGACGCGTCCAATTCGTATCGATCCTCAGATACACTTCGTATCGATCCAGCTGTGTGCTTTTCGTATCGATCCAAGTGTCCATTTTTCGGATCGTTCAATTTCACCAACAACGCAGAGCACCCGCATAGTGAATTCAAAGCTCAATTTAATGAAGGAACATTCCATCCATGCTTTTGATTGTTCCATGACTGAACAAGACATAGGAGATCACAGCAACAAATGTTGAATTGCAATTAAGGAATGGGTAAAGAAATACTGCTCAACCGGTGCTCCCAGAGTCTGGAGAACCTAACAAATATGCCAAGAGCTAGAGTTGGTTAATATATCATGCTTCTAAGGTGGACTGCAACTTCCCCCAATTGACCAGCTTTTAAACTCCTGAATTGACAACTATGGTATGATGGCTAATATGACGACTGCCCTACACTGACTACTCTACCAACTCAAAACATAGCTGGTCACCGCTGAACCATCTTCAAATGCCCGCATCTTAATCATACCGTGTCCATATGACTAGAAACATGACATACAACCTTAAGGGGACTTCCTTACTACCTTATATGGGCCTCTTACCTGGGTGAAAATTTGAAAAATCACCGATCTATGAGCCTATCTTAACCAACTCACCATCCAATCGACATTACCAACCACTCGAACATTGGGCAATCGTGCATACATCATTCACCAATGTTACAAGACCCCGTAGCCATAAAATGGACCTGATCATAATGACGATTGGAGAATCTTTCCCTGTCGAGACCTATTTGTTGAAACCATCCTATATGCAGAACTTCCAGTGAAAATTCAACATGTTAACTATGTCAGTGTACTATGGAAATACAACCCTCGACTCTACCTTATAAAGTGGGAATGGCGCGTGGATTTCGCCAAGGGTGATGAATGCCATCAAACGCAGATGTCTTCCCTCATTCCTCAGAGAAAACCGTCAATCTCGGTTAGACATACCAGATCTATTTCTCATATCGCTGACAGGAATGAAGAAGCTGGCAGCCAACGAATTTATCCAAAGCCCACAGCCAGTTGCTGCCAATACCCATAAATGATTTCATCACCAGGGCTTATTTCCAAACTTTGACAAGAGAACTGGTGGGTAGCCGCCGACGACTACACCAACATGTCCAGGCCAATATTGAGTTGATGAGTCAGATGAAGGATCAACATGGCGAGATAAGGAGGGAACCTACTCCATACTCTAGATTGGAAAACTCCTCTTCTTCAGATGGCTACCGTGGACGCCAACGCCATAAGACTGCTCCGTAAAGGATAGCTCCGACAATATGTGCAAGCCCCATAAAACGAAGGACCAGGAACCCCCGACCCTTATCGATCAAGAACTTTGATCAAATTGAACCATTTGCATTAGACTTCAAACCGTGAAGGGCTGGACTGAAGTGCAATAGCGAGCTTACGACGCCGCTTCACTTATCAATGAGATTTAATCCAATCACTTTTGAATTATTTCTATTTCAATTTCGTTTATGTTGCGAGATATGACCGACTTGAATTAAACTACTTGCAAATGATGCAGGTAACCAAGTACTCAAGGTTTGGTGCCAAACAACCTCCGCGGACTATGATCACGCCATTGAGGTATCATTATGACAAGCCTGATTTAACCACTGATAGGCTACTATATGCCTCTGGCTTGGGGGCAGAGCATCAGAGCAGAAGAGACCGACAAGGTCAGGACTCTAGTACAAAGTGGATGCAACCGACCATTCACTCATCCACCTATGCAATTTAATTAGGAGATTTAAGAAAGACTTGGAGTTATATATCCAAACAATGCATTCTCCATCTCGTACTTAAAGCTCGCCAAAATACTTATGCTTCCTCTAATACCCGATAAAATCGGAATAACACCAAGGGTGGACGTGACGTCACCATCCATGCATCCAATCCTGCATTAGACACTTGGGGTTATTTGAGAACACATGTTTAAAGTGGATATGATTTGACCGTTCACTCTCTAGTTTACGTCTGTAATTCGGCAAAACAATCATGCCTTAAACCGACTTCATCAAGTCCAACCCTCAATTTAAAGTCATCTCAACGACTGACTGCCTACTCGCTAACCATCACGAGCTATCATTTCAACTCTCTTCCTCAGCTTGATCGAAAGAATGCAAAGTATAAATTGGACGTGACTCGGCTGTCTGCTCTCCAATTCTTGCACCTGACTTAAGGGAAAATAAATAACTCAAAGTGGATGTAGTTCGACCATCCTTTCCTATGCTCGAGCACAAAGCTTGCTAGAACACTAATATTGCTCCTTAGGCTTGACAAAAGCAGAATCCAAATGAACATGGACGCGATCCAACGGTCCATAAACTAAATCTCATCCTTCATTGAGGGCATATAAGTGGAAATTAATCAGGATCCCACCGATCGCATGCTAAGTGAAACCCCAAGCTCAGGGGCAAGCCATCACACTGCGGCAATAAGGGATTGATACACGACAATCCTCTAACTAACTCCGGCTCCCAGAGTGTGAGCTGGAGCATAAACTTATGGACGTGGGCTCGAGGAGGGTGGATCCGTCCACCAAAAAACTTCGCCCATGTTTAACCTAAAACTTAGGAGGATGGATCTATCCATCTAACGAACTTGCCCTTCATATTTGCAAGCTCAAAGAGGGTTGATCTGTCCATCTAACGACTTCGCTTGTCTACTCGGGGTGGATGTGATACGACCATTCACGTACCCGATCAACTTCTTGTTCCCAGAGTTTGAACAGAATCCTAATGCCTAAACAGATCTGACTGACCATATGTCGGCCAACTCCAGATTCCCAGAGCGCGAACTGGAGTATAAACATTAACTAACTCTGGTCCCGAGAGCGCGGACTGGAGTATAAACACCAATTGGGTGTGATTGACCACCCATCAACTAACTCCAGATTCCTAGAGTGTGAACTGGAGTATAAACATCAACTAACTCCAGATTCCTAGAGTGCAAAAACTGGAGTATAAACATCAACTAACTCCAGATTCCTAGAGTGCGAACTGGAGTATAAACATCAACTAACTCCAGATTTCCAGAGTGCAAACTGGAGTATAAACATCAACTAACTCCAGATTCCCAGAGTGGGAACTGGAGTATAAACATCAACTAACTCTAGATTCCCAGAGTGGGAACTGGAGTATAAACATCAACTAACTCTAGATTCCCGGAGTGTGAACTGGAGTATAAACACCAACTAACTCCAGATTCCCAGAGTGCGAACTAGAGTATAAGCATCAACTAACTCTGGTCCCGAGAGCGCAGACTGGAGTATAAAGACCACATGGGTGTGATAGACCACCCATCAACCAACTCCAGTACTCAAAGCTAGGATTGGAATATAAATACCAGAAGGGATGCGATTCGACTGTCCATCTATCAACTCTGATTCCTCAACAAGTCCTGTAATATAAAAAGTGGATGTGGTTCAACCATTCGCTTTCCAACTCTACCCTCACTTGAGGGGCACACTTATCACACAAAATCGGATGCAATCCGACCATCCAGCACTAAGCAGGCACAACACGACCGTCCATGCATCAACTCTTGTCCTCAGCATGGGACCCATAACATAAATTTATAGGGATGCACTCCAACCCTACAAGACAAAATTTCTTCCTTGATTCGACAAGGAGATGCAGATTCGCAAAACGGACCTAGCTGGATGTCTTATTCTGAATCGATATTACTACCATCCAACCACAAATGAATGTGGCATGACCGTTCATCTGCTAACTCTCGCCTGTGATCCGACGGATTGTACGCGCAACATGGACGGTTGTGACCCAACCACCCACCAATCAATTCCTTCCTACAATTTAGTAGGAAAACATCAAATTAAAGTTGTCGTAGTGTGACCGACCACACTGCTACTTTCGCCATTGACTAGTGCCAGAGGAATTAATCGAGGAAAATGCGTTCCGACCATTATCTACTAAAACTCTTAGTCCCTAGAGTGCGGAAAAGGGCGTAAACATCAAATAGGTCTGATTAATGGCCCTTCAACTTACTATGATCCCCATGGTGCGGCTACAAGCATAGATAAACGAATGAATATGACTCGACTATTCATTCACCAAATCTGACTTAAACTCGACACGAGGAGTATAAATTCACTACAGGTGCAATTAGATCATCCACGAACTAACTCTGCTAACCCAAGACTGGGGGCAGAAGTACAAATCACTGAAAGAAGAGAAAGGTGACTCGCTACATCTCCAGCTTAGTGTCCTTTACAATTGAAGGCAACGACTACAAGGAGACCCTAATATCGTACCGCCGGATCGACGGGCAATATCGATCTACACCTTTCATATTATACCATTAGATCGATAGGAAATGAGGTCCGAGCATTCTACATCGTGCCGTTGAATTGACGGTCAATATCGATCCTCTTCGACTACAAATCGATGTGACCCGAATGTCCATCGAATATCTTTGACCAACAAAACTTGGATAGAAGAATAAACCACGAATGAGTGTGACTTTACCATTTGTCCTCCGTCGCCTTCCTTCGATCCGTTTGGAAAAGCGTTAAACTGAATGGGCATGACCTGACTGCATTTGAGCTGACATTATCCCTAGTTCCGATGGGAGAATGTAAACCGAAATGGATGTAGTTAATTGCCTAACTCCAAAAGAATGCAATGTGACCATTCATTCTTTGACTTTTACTATGATTTGATTAAAAGAGCAATTCAAAACAAGTGCACCTAAACATTTGCACACCAATTCTTGCCCTAAATTCGGCAAGGGAAGCATCAGTCCCGCATTGGATCTGACTGGACGATTCACTCTTCAGTTTCTACCCAGAGTATGATGACATAAGCAGTGAAGTGAATGTCATTGACTGTCCAGAACTTAGATCATGTTTGAATGTCGGTGAGGCAACGAAGTATTATGCCTAGGGGAAAGAACTAGAACATAATGCAGGATAATCACAACTCAGCCTTCCATCAGTTAACTCGATCCCATGGTTCAACGGGATAGAATACAAAATTGAAGCAGACATTATCTACCCTGCTACTTATCGAGATATTCCCCAGACTTGGGGGCACGAGAAAGAAGATAAGATTAATATGATTCAACCATTCATCAATCAACTCTAGTTCTTAAAGCTTGAACTACAGTATAAACACAGCTAGGATGAGACTAGACCGTCCGCGTAATGCATCCGCCAACTTGAGACTGGCGGCAAAAGAGTGATTATCCGAGAGTTGACTATGACAACTTGAACATATGACCCATGCCTGATATTCATAACAACTCTAGGTTATGACCGAAAGGATGCCTAGAGATAGAATCATCGGATCTATACCCAAACTCATGGGCAACTGATCATCATTCCGACCTTTACAATGAGCAATGGATTGCGAGTACATTGAATGAAAAGCGCATCATTCAGAAACACAAGTAAATTCAATTTCAAAGCAGGAGCCAGCTATGTAGCAGCATGCAGTTCAAGGCTAAGTTCTACTAATCCTTTGATTCAACTTCCTTATAAGCCTGATCATTTACCATTGCAAATAAACACATGAAGCGCCTACAACCCATCACGAGTATTGTAGATCAGATCAAAACTGTGCACACTGATGATGAAAGAGTCAACTGTTTTACTTTAGGTGAATCTTGATGTGTTCGCTTGGCCTCGATCTCATATATATATATATATATGGACTCTCGCTAGCCATGAAGAACCCTGCATTAAATGTCGACCCGAGGCATGTCTCGGTGAACAAAAACGATGCAACATGGATCTAGAGAGATCTGTTGCACTTAAAGAGGAGGCGAATCTGCTCAAAACCAGTGGGTTTATCCATGATGCCCTCCAACCAAAATGAGT
Source organism: Allium fistulosum (assembly GCA_030737815.1). NCBI lineage: Eukaryota > Viridiplantae > Streptophyta > Magnoliopsida > Asparagales > Amaryllidaceae > Allium > Allium fistulosum. The sequence goes on along the minus strand of CM060907.1, from coordinate 893,768,669 downwards.
ATACAATCTTTTACATATAGGAAAAACAAACAGAGAGTGGAGGACATACGTCAACTACTCAGATTTGCATGGGTATGAAAAAGCATAGCTTTCCACTTCCAATGATCAACCAAATGATGGACCCGACCATCAGATATGAATTACTCACATACATGGATGCAAACTCCAGATACAATCAGATACTGAAGCATGTCCAGACCAGGAATACAACTATTTCATTATTGACTTGGGCCTATAGTGCTATGCTGAAATCCCTGGATTCAAACTTAAGAACGCTTATGCTACTTACCAAAGGACGATTAGCAGATCATTCAAAAATCATATCGGTCGATCGATGGAAGTATATGTTGTTAATATGCTCGTAAGATCATGACCATTAAATGACCACATCGATGACTTGGCAAAGATATTCAATGCTCTCCAACAACTGCAGGTGAAACTCGATCCTTTGAAATGCTCTTTCACCATTACATCAGAAAGATTCTTTGTTTTCATCATCAATTCTCGTGGAATCAAGGCTAATTTCCAGAAAATTCTGACAATTAGAGACACCCATGTACCGAAGACAACCAAGCAGGTACGGAGCCCAAGTCGGAAGATTACCGTCCTAAGTTGATTCAACTCTAGGACCATCTACAAGTGAATCCTCTTCTTCAACCTGACCAAGAGAGGGAAGAGAGCTTTTGAATGAACTAACAATTACGTTGATGCAATTCCATCTCTGATAACTCGCTTAAAGAGACCTCCCATTTTACCCAAACCTTTGGATCATGGAGATTTATACATCAATTAAGCCGTGTCAACACACGCCATAAGCATCGCATTGTTATGTGAAGAGAAGCGAATCCAAAGACAAGTATATGATGAAAACTAGCTATTGACAAGCTCACCCCGTTAACGTCTGTATCGACCAGCCATTACGATAGGTCCAATAGCAACCTTAGATGTTTGGAAGGTTACTCAAATGGAATATCGAGCTAAGCCAATTTGATATCACTTATCTCCCTCATAGAGCTATCCATGGTCAAACATTAGCATACTTCATATATGAATTCACTACATCAGACGATTATCCGAAGAACAGTGGAGAACCGTCCAACCAATGAAGAACATACATAGATCGAATTTCCAATAATCAGCTTTTTAACATTGAAGTTGCATTAATGACTACAAAGGAACGATCGATCTGCTACGCCCTCAAATTCAACTTCCCTACAACAAATAACAAAGCTAAGTATGAAGCCTTGGCGCTCAAACTTGCAAGAAAACTAGGAGTGGAAACTTTGCATGTCTTATGTTATTACTGGTTAGTAGTACGCCAAGTCAGGGAAGATTATCGGACTAGGGGGCAACGTCTTGTTCCTTATCTCAGTTGGGTCCAAGAGCTATTAGCCGACTTCGAGTATTACACCATTACACACATCCTCGGAGAACAAATGAAAAAGCCGAGTCATTGGCCAAGCTAGCAAGTTCCGGGGATGCACGGAAAAAAGACTTTGTCCTTGTTGAAATACTTATTATTCCAAGCATTGACATATGAAGATCAACTAGATCTTAGAGATGGATCTATAAAAGGAGTCATGGATGACTCCTATCAAAGATTATCCATAATCGGGGATTCTTCTTGAATAAACGAATGAGAAATGGAATATCCTTTGTGAAGCATCACTGCATGATTATGTCTAGATCGTTCAACTCTGTCGACACAAAGCATTACTCCTGTATCCATCAATCTGAGACCCAATATTACATATCCATCGATACGAAGCATACATTCCAACATCTCAGATCGATCCGGGAGAGGATCGATACAAAGGAAGGACTTAAAACAACCATCGAACGTTGTTACAACTCGAATTTCACTTCGATCCAGGAGTTGGATGCTCACCAAGTGACAATTACAATAGTGAACAACAAATCGCTAGCGCTCAACACTCAGTTACAACAAAACACTGCATGATCATTGACAATCAACAGTTCGACATCTACATCACTGTCGTTTCAATCAAAGGTTACATCTTTTGACGAAAAGATAGCAACTACTCAACGAATCAGATAGAACTTTTTCAAAATGAAGGATGCAGCTTTTCAAAGCACGTCATGTTCACACAAGACATACTTTGGGGGGCACCGCCTTTTGGCAAGGCCGTGACACCAAAAACTTGACTAGAAACCAATGACAGTTCGTCTTGGAGATCGGTTATACATAGGTTCACTATGGATACTGGTAAATTTTGCCCAAGTCTGGATCGAGCTAAATTGATATGACACGACAAGCAAAGCTATGAAAGCCAACGTTCCAAATTTCAAGTGAATCAGAGTTTGTATGCTCAAGATATGATCGATGCAAGTTTGAATTTGTCGAAGGCTGTCAAATTCGCATCGCTTCTGTTCGCACCGATCCTGTTCGCATCGATCCTGTTCTTATCGCTTCTGTTCGCATCACTTCACTATTCACATTGATGGATACGAATTGTAGCTGTTTTCCTTAACTTGCATCGATCATAACTCAAAATCTACAAGTCCAAATGCTACGAAATTTTCACAGGAGCTTGCGTACATCCTCAAGAATGTTCATGATCGATCTCGACTCGATTGGACAAAATATTGATCGATAGGAATTCGGTTCGTATCGATCACGGATCGAATGCAGACAGCATGGAATCGATCACGTGGACCCGCTCACGTTCAAGAAGAAGTTCTCCGAGATCTTGGTGAGATATTTGCTGCCTATGCCTATAAATAGCAACCCTGGACCTACAGAAAAGGGGACTTTCGGCCTCTCTACGCCGTTATTCTACCGAAATCATTATCAAACTTCAGTTATACTGTTGTAATCTTTTGTAAACAGCGAGTGAAGTTCAATAAACATCAGTCATTTCATAGCGGACGTAGGCAATTCGCCGAACCACTCTAAATCTGTGTGTTTCTGTGCATTTTCTTTGTTGTGTTTGTTAGATCTGCTTCACTTTACATTTATTTTCTTCATTTTATCTCTTCAAACACATCTGAAGAGTGTTGTGCCTAATTTTGGTACAAACAATTTCAATCCACTGTAATAATAAATGTTACTAAAGAATGGGATAAACAATATTCTAAATATGTTAGCATACAATAAGAAATCAATTATTTAGTAAGTAGATTTATACTCCTTGTGTAAACAATAAATTAATAGATATGAATTACTAAGTGTAACAATTGATTTATTCCTCATCCCATTGATTAATCCACTTTGGAATTTATTTTGTAATCAATGGCATTAAATGTAATTGAAATCTTTCAAATAAAAGGAAAGGGAACATAAATTGTAATTAATGGAAGTAATAATAGAAACGTATGTTTGAATTAAAATAAAAGAGGAAGTTGAGGAAATAAAAAGGAAACATATGTTTTAATTGAAAGAGAAATTTGATGTAATATAAAGAACATGTGAATCGAAATAAAAGGATAAAACTTTGTTTGAATTATTTAATAAAACTAAAACGATTAGTGTGTAACCAACAGTCAAATGGAAATGTGATATTGAATTTATTGGAAATAAATATTTTAATTAAGGTAAAGAGAAATAGATGGTAATTGGTTCAGTCAAGAATAAGCAAAATATGTTGAATTAAATAAATGAACATTTGAATGATGACAAACCAATGTTAATAAAATGGAGGTTTAATTCAGTCAATCTTAAAATATATTATTATTTGAATTTAAATAAAATTTAAAGGTTATAATTAAAGGACAAATTCTGGAACATTGATTAATATATTTTTCCAAATTCAATGAAATAGAAAATTTTCTAAAATTTTAAATTTTGGTCAAACTTAGTCAAAATTTGAACTTTGGTTGAAAATTTTAAATTTGAATTTTAAAATTTTATTCTTTTTACATGATACTAGACTGAATTCTGATCTTTTCTCCACTTTTTGTTTCGTCAAAATCAAATTTCTATTGCTTTAAATATTTGAATTTTTATGAAAAACTGACATAAGTTTGTGGTGTTTAGTTGTGAAATTTGGCTAAGTCCTAATAGGTTTGGTTTAGTCCTAATAAGCCTTGGTTAACCAAGAGACTCTAACCATACCAAGAGACTTGTGTCTGTTCCTATGCCTACGACCATTTTTTTCATTCTGACTAACTTGTACGTACATAATTTTCTCTTCAGAAAACTTTCTCAACACATTTCCTTCTTCCTATCAAAATTTACAGAAAGTTCTAGATCTCAAATCTCCAAAACCTCACAAATAAAAACTCTTTCCTCCTCACCTTCAATCCTTCCTTCATCCTCCTTGTGCCGCCCTCTCTTCCATCATCCAAGCCCGCATCTCCTCCTCCTTCTTTCGGCCACCAATCACCACCCAAAGCCAAAACCCTACCCCTCTTTTCCTACCCTAGGCCGAGCTCACTTTGTCTCTTTTCTATTCTATTTCAAAAAAAAAGGTTACATATTTCTATTTTGGTGATCCATCGATTCTAGCTTGCGTTGCTTTGGAATTAAGATTCAAATTTCATAGCTTTGTTTTGTCAAATATTTCCTAGCCTCGAAAGGTGAGCTATTCACTCACGATTTATAATCTTATGCTAAGTGATGAATATCAATTGATATGTTATTGAAATGTTGCAATAGCCAATAAATTTTGCATAGTTTCGTTATGATTTGACATGACATATGTTCACCTATGTTCCCTTATTATTTTTGACACAAAATATTTACTGATATTATGTTGTTTATTTATAAAAATAGATGTGATGATATGGTTATTAATATGCTTCGTGATGTTAATATTAAATTGCTATGTTGAAAAGAAGAAAAGAGGAAAATTTTATATTGATTTAAAGGTTGACACTTTTGTGATGGAAATTGTCATTAGTATGTTATGTGAAATTTATGTGTGAAAAAAAAAGAATAAAATTTATATGCATATATGTGTTATGTTGGAAATCACCTAAATTGCTATGTTAAAAATGGTTGCATATTGGGTTATGTTATTGTAGGAATCTTATGTCACCTTCCATGTTAAATATGCATATATGCTATATTATGTAGTTTGTATGTAATTATGTGTTATGGTATGTAATTGTTTATGTAAGTAATATGTTATGTTATGTGATTCATTATGTAAGTTATGTGCCATCTTATGTAAATTATTATGTATGATTTTGTGTTATGTTATTTATTTTATGCAAGTCCCGCTGCAAGTTCCCTTAGTTTTAGGAATTCCCTGTAGGTTGAAATGATACATACCCGAATGATATTTAGAATAGGAAAAAATCGTTATGGGTTGAAATGATAAACCCAAGCGGCTTTTATTGATTTTGGAAATTTAGGATTGCGGGTTGAAATGATATATACCCGTAAATTTTAAATTATTGCGGATTGAAATGATAAATATCCGTATCACTTGACCTTAGGGTAGAAAACTATATACGGACACTGGTGGTCTGTTTCTAAAGTGATTTCTGAAATTTTGGAAAGATGTGGTTGGAAAAAAATGATTTTTACATTTAATATAAAGATTTTATTTTAAAACATATTTCTAAAATTTAGATTTTAAAATTATATGTTTTAAGAATTCTAAATTTATAAGTAAGTTTTAAAATGTAAATTTTATGGTTGTACTTATAACTTTATTTACCTTTTTTCTTTCTTTCATAACATAAGATTTAATTTAATAAAAATAAAATATATTATGTTTAAAATATTTAAATTAATAAATTTATTTTAATATATGACCTATTTTAATATATAAACTATTTCTAATATATAAACTACTTCAATGTATAACCTATTTTAATATATAAACTATTTCTAATATATAAACTATTTCAATCTATAACCTATTTTAATATATAAACTATTTCTAATATATAAACTATTTCAATCTGTAACGACCCGTAAATTTTAGTGGGTTTATTTATTTAATTAATTGAATTTTGTGGAATTTTAAACAATAAAATTTTGGAATATAAATTTAATATTTGGAATACGTCTGTTTAAACATAGCAACTGGTAAATTTTCATCGGATAATTTGGATGTTTATTTTCTAGTGTAATTTTATTTCAATTTATATCAGTTAAAAATTGATGGTAATAAAATGTTTTCCAAACCTAAATATTTTTACAAAGAAAATTTGTAAATCATCTTCTGAGTGAGACGACATCTTTCGTTCGTCAAATTTGGTCATTTATTGCTCCGTCGATCTTATTTTCGACAAAATAGCAGCATTTTCGGTACCGATTATCGACTTTTGATTGGATGATCGTACCACTGATATCTTTATACCGTTTTGATCGTGTCGTCGTGCTGATCTTTGCGGTATATTCATTTCTGTGTTTTGAGGTCCGGTACACAGCGGAAGTTGCGTAAACGGTAACCGTATCGGCACCATTTCTGAACTTTTGACAGTCTGGGTCCATTCAAATTTCAAACGGCTGACAGCAAATACCATTTATTATCTTCAGAAATCAATACTTACTCTTCCATTTCCACCGTTCAATTCACGTGGGATGTGTCCTTTCATTTCATCTTTAAATTTATTATATTCAATACAAGTTTATACATATATTTCCTTACCTGTAGCCTGTAGCTTTTCGGTGCTTTTAGAAATGCATTTATGAATGCAATCTGCTTGGAGAAATCGGCTCCTTCTCTTCCACTTCCTCCACGCGTAGCTTCCCTCCGGCAAACGTCGGCCTTTATTTCCAACCACATATATTATATGAATGTTACAAGATAACATACTGTTTATATATATATATATTTGTGTTGCTGTTGGATTTATGTGGGTTGTATAAGCTATACATTTCGGTCAAACATATATATGTTGTTTATAAGCATTATTTTGTTAGTATATATATTTCACATATAGTTACAGTACATATATAGTAAGCATACATATGTTAAAGTATTATATATTCTGTAGTAACTGTAATATATGTTGTTTTATATTTTATAATATAGTTAGGATGCCTATCTTCTCTTCTGTAAAAGATGAGTTATATTGCATATATGTTTATAGTATATACTAGATTACATATGAGGTATTATAAATGTTTTATTATAAAGTAGCTGTACTTATCTTGATTAAAAGAATATGAATACGGATTTTAAGATATGATGAGTACATGAATTATATATATGTGTATTGTTGAGGTAAGTTGTTGTTTGTTGGTATGCATAGAAAGATGTAAGCTTGGTCTTCTGTATAGCATGAGAGTTTTAAAATACAATATATATATAAGGATACAAGTATTTATGCAGAGTTTTCAGGTTTGCAGTTCTAGATTTTGTTTGTGTATATTACATATTAAATTTTGAAAGAGCAATAGTAATATGTTGATATTTTGATATATCTATATACACAGTTATAAGGTCAGTTTATACTTTAGTTATAGATATATATATGTTGTTTAAAAACATAACTTGTATGTAAGTATGTGTCGGTACTTTGTTTTAAAAATATTAGTTATATTAGTTCTCATTTTGCTTATAGCATATATAGTAAAGTATATTTATGTTAGTTATAAATATACAGTGTATATGTGCACTGGTTATACTATTTGCTCATTTATGTTATTGATATATATTGTGATTTCAAAGTATAAATGTTATTTTATATTAAAATTTAGTTTTGATTTGAAATAAATAGGTATGTTTTAATTTAATTTGGGATATGGTTTTATAAATATAGTTATATATAGTTGTATACAAATTCACTTATATCATTTATTTTCATCGATCCGATTCTGATTTGATTTCGTCAATTCCTATCTGTCAGCTTCATTCGTCGAATCTTGTCCTTCTTGCGTTGCTTTGGAATTCGTAGTCTGTTGTGTTGTCTATCATCTCTCTATCCTCGAAAGGTGAGCAATCACTCTGATTAACGTTCTTTTATTTATTAGATTTGATTTCAATTGAAACAACAATTGAAATATGTTGCTGTTAGTTATTTACATTGCTATATATATGTTGATATCTGTATCAGTTCACCTGTGACATCTGACACCATTATCTGTTATTTATATTGATGTTATATGCCAGTTATGTTAATATCATATCCGTTATCACTCTGCAAGTTCCATGTTAGTATAGAATTCACTATGGGTTGAAATGATACATACCCGAACGGACTTTAGAATAGGAGAAAATCGTTATGGGTTAAAATGATAAACCCAAGCGATTTTCATTTGAATTGAATTTTGGATTGCGGGTTGAAAAGATATATACCCATATATATTTAAATTGCGGATGGAAATGATAAATATCCGTACCACTTCACCATAGGGTAGAAAATTATATACAAACACCATTGGTCTTTATATAAATATTTTGAAATGATTCCTATGGTTTTGAAAAGAAATTTATGATTTTAAAGATTCATTAAAGTTGATTTAATAAAGTTGATAAATAATATGTTTAAGTATTTATTTAATATATATATTTTCAAATATAGAGTTTATAATGATTTGATATTGATTTGAAATTATATTTATTTAAGAATTTTACTTAAATAAGTTTGATTTGAAATTTATTAATTTGAAATTTTAAAGCTATGATTTTATAACTTGAATTTGATTAAAAGTTACTTAAATGAATATTTCAAATTTATACAAATTTAAATGGAATATTTTGTTTATTAAAATTTGTCAATTGAAGCTGTATTTAGATATTATTGAAATGATTAAGTAAATATTTCAAAACTAATAATAGTAAAGTGAATTTATATATATATATAAGATTATCGAATTTAGTTTTGAAATGTTGAATATTTAAAGCTTTGAAATATATTGAAATTGAAATGGCTTATTGTATGGTTCAAATATGTATTTGAAATTGATAATTTGAAATGGTTTATTGAGAAACTGAATTGAATTGAAATTGATGTTTTGAGATGTGATAAAATTTGAATTTTTGGAACTTGAGTTAATTTTGAATCGATTTGAGAAATTTGGGAAAGCTATTTTATTATATAAAGTATTTTAAACTATATCTAAAACTATTTATATTATATTTTATAAATTATTTTATTTTAAATTATTTTAATATAAAACATTTTAATATAAATTAATTTATTATAAACTATTTTAACTTATAACTATTTTATATAAACTATTTTATTTTATAAACTAGAATTCGGTATCTTCGGAAATAACCTACATATTACAACACAGCGACTCAACACTTAAGTCGCACAGGATTTACGACTCACGACTTAACATAAGTCGGTGACGACTTAGCAAATTACAACCAAGTACAAGACTCAATGACACGCAGCTTAACCCAGTTCACGACTTAAGATATCAACGGCTCAGATTGACGCGGCATCAGGATCTTCGGTCTCAAGCTTCTGCGACTTAAGAATCAATGATCTAGATTAACTCGGCATAAGATTCAACGACATCCATCTTCACGCGACTTAAGATAACCGGCTTCATTCGACTTAAGAATCATTGGTCCAGATTAACTCGGCGTAAGAATCTACGTCCTCCAGAGCTTCAGCGACTTAAAACATAAGCGGTATCAGGAATCAACGTCTTACGAGATCAACGGTCTTCATACTTCAGCGACTTAAAGAATGGACGGCATCCATAGCTTTGCGACCTAAAACAAAAGCGGCATCAGGAATCAACGTCTTTAAGGGAATCAAAGACAGAGATTAACTCGGCAGACATATCAACGGCATCTAGGGCTTCGCGACATAAGATAAGACCTTGCGACTTAAGAAGTCTAACTCTGCGACCTAAGTCTGTACGACTTAAAACCTTGTGACTTAAGAACATAGCATCTGAATCCTCTTCATGCGACCTTAGTTCCAACTCGTTAAGTCATACACGAGTTAAAAACAAGTTAAGTCGTATCTCTTTTTCCTTCAGGCTGGTAGGTCGTAGCTCCGACTTAAAAAATACGTTAGGTCGCTCGCGACCTAACACTTCAACTCCCAGCCAATCCTCACACACTGCTAACTCGCTAGCCTCTTTGTTAGGTCGTAGCCTTTTCTCCCTGACTTGGTTAAGTCGTAACCCTCCCTCGTTAAGTCGTAGCTCTTCCTCACGTGGTTCCTTAGGTCGTAGACGACCTACAACTTCTACGTTAGGTCGCAAGTCTTGGTCACGACTTATGCCTTTGACAAATGAAGGTTGCGCTGCATCATCCTCCCCAGGTTGAGAAAAATTCGGCCTCGAATTTAAAAGCTTCCTTCTTCGAGATGCTGTCTTCCATTCATTATCTGGTTTGACACTGCCCTGGTGATAACCATTCTTGAAATTAAACTTGTTTTGTACTTTGGATGTTATGGTTCGAACTAAATAATAAATGGAATAGAAGAGACGTGGCATCAGGCAGGCGGCATAAGAAAGTGATCTGAGGGAGATGACATATGGAAAATTGCAGAATAAACTAAGTACTAGATGCCAGATCCACTTCATGTAGCGCAGAACTTCAGAAGAATAGTGTCGAATATCATATCGCTTGTGCCAATAGGAAGATGTGATATAGAACCAAAACATGTCTAAAATGTGTGAAGTTATAAGGAAATTTATAATCATGGAATGACTTGGGAAACCTCGACCGAAAAATTGTGATGACTCATGCCCAGATTCTTGTCTTTCCTTATCCCGTTCAGATGTATCATCATCTTGAATCATCCCTTGACGTGTTGCATCAAATTTCCCTGACTGAAATGAACTCCCACTTGCTTCTCCTACAATATATTTATGTTTATAATACGGTTTCAAGCAATCGACATTGGCAATGTTAGCAGCGTGGACGTCATCCGACAACTTCAACTGACAATCATTCACTTCCTCCTGTTGTATCAACTCTTCTTGTTCTTTCAGACACATAAGATCATACGATCCTAGCAGTAAAATAGCATCTGGTACGGGTTCAGTTTGAGGTTGGATGTCCTGTAGAGATGGTAACTCTTCGGAAAATTCCTCAGAGTATTCGATTTCAGACTCATCGAATTTTGATCCAACTTCCTCATAAACATCAAAATCTTCACTCGTTCCTTGCCGGGATAATACAAACAAGTCAGTACTAATTTCCACCTTTTTGTCAGGCTCTTCCAAACATACAAGACTAGATTCTTCAAGCAGTTCCTCAGACATCTCATCCTCACATTCTTCAATTACTTCATCTTCTTCAGGATTCTCAAAATCAGAATTTTCTCCAGGTTCAATCATCATTGACAACTCATCATCGTCTTCCATTTCAATGATGAACTCTTTCAAAAATAACAAACCATCTGATTCTGCCTTCTCTTCTGTTTCACTCTCACTTTGTTCATGCTCCTTGGAAACTAAGGAATTTATACATGGCTGACTCTCATCCATAAGCTCAGGTGTCAAATAATAATCCTCCATTGTCAAATGAATTTCCTCCAGCCCGAACACAGCTTCTTCTTCCATACTATCAACATCAAACTGTGGCAATGAAGAGTAATCAACTTCTACCTCCACATACTTTGACTCAACTTCTTCTTCATCGTCAAATTTCGACGGTTCATAAAAGTCAATTTCTACAGTCCCCCACAACAAGTTACCTCCTTTCTCTATTGATAAAACTTCTACTTTCCCTGATAAAGTCTCCTCAAATCCTGGCAAAAATTCTTCATCGTCGTCAAATTGTGGTGGTTGATAAAAGTTAACTTCATCAATCAAATTACATTCTTCGTTCTCCAACTCGACCTCTTCATCTTCGTTGTCAAACTTTAGTGGTAAGGTTGCGAATGATTCTGTATGTCCGACCACTTCAAATTCTTCTAACATTGGTTTAACCACCTCGAGAGTTTTAAGCTCTTCATTTTCCTCATACCTAACCAAGGTTTCAGCACTACCTTCCGATTCTTCAGCACTTTCGCCGAAAGGTAATGGACTAGTTGGTTCCTCTTCCTCTTCTGTCTTGCTTTCGGTAGTATCATCCACATCCTCACTTTCACATTCTTCTACAACAAAGGGTTTCTTCTGGGACTTTGTACATTCAAAACTTCGATGGTCAGACTCCTGATAATGATAGCGCTTAATTTGGTCATCAACATTTGTCTTAGTGATTCCACGTACAACTGGTTCGTTGACTCTCCTAGAAACATTCATACTGCAATTAACACCTTTAGTTTGATTGCTGGAGTTTGTAACCACACCCTTTCCTCGACTCCCTTGACTCAACTTCCGCAATTGTTGATCAAGACGAGCTTGATAATTGTAGGGTAAGAAATTTGCCTTCATCATCCTTTTCATCTTATCCCACTTGACAACTTTAGACTTCTTCATCCTCTCTCTGGTTGACTTAGTTTGTTGCCACCAGTCCATGGCTTTTCCTTTCAAACTTGCAGCAACTAACTTCACTTGACGATCCTCAGGAACGTAGTTGAGCTCAAAAACATTTTAAATCGTGGATAACCAGTCCAAGAATTCCTCTGCTTGTAGTCCACCTCGGAATTCTGGAATCTCCGAATCCTTTCTTGATTTCCATGTATACCCATCCTCTTCGATATTCTTGTATCGATTTTGCCCTTGATCGGAATGTCGAAAATGAACACGATCACCATAACTTTCCTTTTCAAAATTAGTCGAACTTCGTCGTCGATTCTGAACATCGACTCTTCTATGCCCATGCACATCCTCTCTACTTCTTTTCTCATAATCATAAGATGGCTTATGCTCATAACCACGATACGCTCTTCTTTCTTCCTTCTGATAATCACGATTGTCTCGAGCTCCACGATCTCGATTTATTGACAAAGATGATTCTCTTCTTTCTCTATCATAACGTGGCGACATTCTCCGTTGATTTCGATTCATGTCAAACTTCATTCTCTCTACTTTCTCGAAATCCTTATTGAATCTTTCATTACTACGTGGCTTCTTCTGTTCAGGATCTTCTCTCTCATGTAAATCTGCAACACTATGATGACGGTTAACATATCTCGGAGGCATGATCAAGCCTTCAAACTTTGACTTTCGGCTCCACTCCAAATTTCAAACACCTTTCGAACTTAGATCCAAAATGAAATGGATCGAAAACTTCCACTTTGTAGCAAATCGCGATGAACACGATGGACAAAGTTTCGTCCTCCAATTCAAATCCGATCAAACAACTTCGAATAATGATGAACACTCCTCTTACTTTCGGCCGTGACTCAACACTTCAAGCTCGGCTTCTCTTTAAACTTCAAATTGAATAGGCTCCAAGTCTCGATCTAGCTATGCTTGGCTAGAACAGGCTCTGATACCAAAACTGGCGCAGCGGATATTACAAAAATGATGTAGATCGTTGAATGTAGCAATCGGTGGATTGGAAGATGCTGAAATGCCCAAATTCGTTGATCCGAAGATACCGAATTCTAGCTATCCTGAACTCGTTGATCGCGCACGATACCGGGTTCGAAGATCTTCAATTCTTCAAGCGTTGATCAAGCGCACTTGATTCCGCGAATCGGCTTCTACAATCGTTGAATCGAGCGCACTCGATTATCCGAAAGAGGAGATAGGAGATTACACTCAACTACCAATTTGAATGAAAGCACAAAGCAATCAAAAGAGAATTTTATTCAATATTCAACAACCCTTTACAAATGACCATACATGCCTATTTATAGGCTACAACTCAACACAACAGAAACTTCAAAAATATTACAAGTACTTAGGTCGTCTTCGACCTATAAGGAACGACTTACGAGTTATAACATAGTGCACGACTTAGGAAATAACCTACATATTACAACACAGCGACTCAACACTTAAGTCGCACAGGATTTACGACTCACGACTTAACATAAGTCGGTGACGACTTAGCAAATTACAACCAAGTACAAGACTCAATGACACGCAGCTTAACCCAGTTCACGACTTAAGATATCAACGGCTCAGATTGACGCGGCATCAGGATCTTCGGTCTCAAGCTTCTGCGACTTAAGAATCAATGATCTAGATTAACTCGGCATAAGATTCAACGACATCCATCTTCACGCGACTTAAGATAACCGGCTTCATTCGACTTAAGAATCATTGGTCCAGATTAACTCGGCGTAAGAATCTACATCCTCCAGAGCTTCAGCGACTTAAAACATAAGCGGTATCAGGAATCAACGTCTTACGAGATCAACGGTCTTCATACTTCAGCGACTTAAAGAATGGACGGCATCCGTAGCTTTGCGACCTAAAACAAAAGCGGCATCAGGAATCAACGTCTTTAAGGGAATCAAAGACAGAGATTAACTCGGCAGACATATCAACGGCATCTAGGGCTTCGCGACTTAAGATAAGACCTTGCGACTTAAGAAGTCTAACTCCGCGACCTAAGTCTGTACGACTTAAAACCTTGCGACTTAAGAACATAGCATCTGAATCCTCTTCATGCGACCTTAGTTCCAACTCGTTAAGTCGTACACGAGTTAAAAACAAGTTAAGTCGTATCTCTTTTTCCTTCAGGCTGGTAGGTCGTAGCTCCGACTTAAAAAATACGTTAGGTCGCTCGCGACCTAACACTTCAACTCCCAGCCAATCCTCACACACTGCTAACTCGCTAGCCTCTTTGTTAGGTCGTAGCCTTTTCTCCCTGACTTGGTTAAGTCGTAACCCTCCCTCGTTAAGTCGTAGCTCTTCCTCACGTGGTTCCTTAGGTCGTAGACGACCTACAACTTCTACGTTAGGTCGCAAGTCTTGGTCACGACTTATGCCTTTGACAAATGAAGGTTGCGCTGCATCATTCTTTGACTCGGTTTCTTTGAATTTTGGAATGTTCCCTTCGGTTCCAAAGTCCATTCGTGTCTCCCCTATTCGTGTCTTCTTAATTCTGGAGTATCCCATAACTCCACTTTGAGTGATCTCTATAATAAATCTGCGGTCCCACCAATCTCTGAATGATTGGTAAAGGGGTGAAACTCCTTTACATCAGCATTGATTCACCGAAGATTTCTGTATCCTCGGTTTACGATGCTACTATCTTTTGCTATGCCCGAATTCTATCTTTGGCGATCAAATGTCGATTTGCTCAGAATTCTGCATTGATCTTATCTTGAAGTCACGGTTGACCCGGCTAAGGTTACCCGCGATTTATATAAATTTATCCATCTTCCAATTTGAAATTCAATCATCTTATCTCCCTATAGAGTCAATCATTTAGTTGAATTCTATATGATTAGAGTTCTTCTACTCTGAATCCTACCTTTGCTTTGAAATCCATTCTTGAATCATCGAGTGAGGGAGTGTATTTGTAATTTTATGTTAAAATGTTTATAGTGTGTTGTTTGAGTTGTTGATGTTGATTTGGGTTTTCGATCGATTCGTCTGATCAGCGATATCGATAGAATTTCCAAAACACTTGAACAGAGCAAACTGACACCATATTATTTTCAAATTTGGTAAATAAAATAAATTTGTATGATTATATTTTAAAGATTTTCTGGAAATTAATAAGGTAATTAAATTGGTTGTTTGAAATGATAATAATTGATTATCATTTATTGTTCTATAAATTAATTTTTAAACATGGTTTATAAATTGATTTGGAATTGAAATGAATTTAAATCAGGAATTTGGGAATTTAATTTCCGGTGATTTTAAACTCTGCTTTTAAAAGTTTTAAAATGCATATTATTTAAGGTATTTTCGAATAGAAACCGTTTTAAAGAATTTTTAAATGTTTAAATCAGTACTCTTCTGTGATATCCCGGGATTTCAGGGAATTTAAAATGTGATAATCTTTTAAATTAATTATTAAATATTGGTAAAGGTTGTTATTTTCAAACAATTTAATAAAGAGTTAATTAAAAATATAGTTTGGATTTAAAATATATGAATAAAAGTTTTTATTTAAAAATACGATTTCTTTTATATCATTTTCCTTAAAGGAATTTATTTATTTGAATTTATAAGGTATTTAGTTAATAGTAAATAAATATAAAAGTTTCATATTATCATTTAAAATGGATTAAATACACTATATATGATTTAGTTAAAATCTAATTGGTTTTTATTTTATTTTCTTTTAAAGGTTTTATTTTTATAAATTAAGAAAAGCATTTATAAAATAAGATATGTATTTATCTAATTAGGAAATAAATATAAAAAGCTTTTAAAATCATTTAAAAATATTTATGCATGTAGTATTACAAGTGTTAACTTATTAAACCCCTTAAATAACATGTGTTAAGTTAGTAAATATGTTTAGTGACAAGTGTCACAATTTCATTTATATTTTCTTTAATTTTTATAAATCAAAAACCAAAATTCTATATATTTCTACTTCTCATTTCTTTTTCCCTTTCCTACCTCTTTCTCTAAACTTTCAAGCCAGCACGTTTTCAAAAACTGAAAAGAAAATTTTCCAAAGCC
This sequence comes from Allium fistulosum, assembly GCA_030737815.1. NCBI lineage: Eukaryota > Viridiplantae > Streptophyta > Magnoliopsida > Asparagales > Amaryllidaceae > Allium > Allium fistulosum. Next base: position 893,752,342 of record CM060907.1, on the reverse strand, counting down.
TTTTAAACATTCAAACTATTTTCTCTCCAAAATTCTAAAATCTGAAACCAAAAGCCAAATTGAAACTTCCTCAAAATCTAAACTGCAAGCTATTTTCAAACTGAAGAAAAATCAGAAATCAAAGATCAAAACAAATTGCAGCAAGTTTCAAGAATCAACAAACCCAAAATCTAAACAAGAAATTCAAAGTTCTGGAGCTAGCTGTTCAAGCTTAAGTTTCAAATCATCTCAGTTCTGTTCAAAGCTCTGTTCTAAACCAAGTGAGTAAACAAGATGTTTTAAAAACAGTAATATGGTTGTTATTTTGATTTGCATGTGATAATTCTATATAGAAAAGTTGTTTAATGGTTGAATATATCTAGTTATATATACCTTACTATGATCATATGTGAATATATCTGTAATGTTTAAATCTGCTCTGTAAAATGTTCCAGTAAGCAAAACAAACTCAGACCTACCCTGTTGTCTTGAGACTATATTAAAGTGATGTTGTATGAATGTAAATAGGACTGCATGTTTGTATGTATTTACATATGAATATATTGATTTATGCATGCCTGTAGACTTATAAAAATAGACCTGTACTTATCTCTGTTATAAACCCAGAGATAAAATAATTGAAGAAATCTTGTTCTCTTCTCCATTCTTTTTAAGGTTTTAGTTTTTTTTCAATAATATAGTTCTGTTTAGGATATAATCTTGATATTTATAAAGTAAGTCAAGAAAATTTGAATTTAAAACTGTCTGTTATCAAGAAAACAGTGAAATGTAAAAATATGTTTGCAACCAAGTATTGTTATATGTTGAATAAATTATATAACGTGAATCCACACTAGAAAAGAAGATTTTTAAAATGAATCTGAGGATTTTTAGTTAAGTAAAGTGAAAGCAGTTTGGAGTTTTAAGTGAAATGGGTTTTCTCAAAATTTTGGAAATTCTCAAACAATTGGTACTCGAGATTTTTGTCGAAGCTTGATTGTTGGTCAGGAAGGTCGGGAAAAATAGTAGAGGAGAGTGTAGATCATCGTGGCGTTGGCGATTGGATGAACTAGGGTTTAACACTCTTGTTTTGTCGTGATGAAAAACGAGATGACTGGGTCATCTATGGTGAATCGAGTGGCACTAGAGCAATGGGGATGGTTGCGTGGAAGACTCGCGGAGTTATGACCGGAGTTTCAGGGGGTAAGGTGGTCGGAGGCGTGGTTACGTGACGTTTCTTTCCGGTGATGTTGATTTCTGTTTCGAGTTGAAGCTCGATTTCGATTTTCAGGTCAGATCGTGGCGCTGGATGGTCGAAGCGTTCGTAGGGGTAGACGTCGACGTGCTGGAGGTAGAATCCATGGTCGGAATCGCTTCACTCAAGCGTACACGTGCACGCGTGCACGTTATATCAGATGGAAGAGAGTTTTGGGAAGAAGCAGTTGTACTGGGTTGGTCTCGAGAGAGATGAGTGTGCGACTCGAAGTAGCAGTGTTGCGTGAGAGAACCCGGGGATTTTGATTGTTTTACTCGAGTTTGTCTCGGGTTGTTTTTGTCTTGATAACCAGATTTCAAATTTTAAAGCAGATGTACAGATTTATGAAGAGTAAAGATTTTACCAATTTTAAAGTTTTAAATAATTTAGTTTTTAAGAAAACTTAGTAAAATTTTTAAAGTGTGATTAAGGGATATGTTTATAAAATGAATTATTTAACAGGTTTAAAAATAAAGGTAATTAACGTGATATAATTTGTTTAACTTGAATTGGTTAAAGTTAAATCTTTAAGTTATTTTAAACTTAATTTTAAGATGTATTTAAGTATTAAATTAAAAGAATTGAATGTTTTAAAAATATATGTTAATCATGATTAAGTAATCATTAAGATAAAGATTTATCTTTAAGTTAATTAAGGCAGTGATAATTAAATTGAGTAATTAATTAAAAAGTAATTAATTAGTTTACTTAATTAATGATCAAGGATTAATTAAAGTTAATTGAGAGTTATAGTTAATTAAATTAGAGATTAATTTAATGATTAGAGATTAATTTAATGATTAGAGATTAATTAAATGATTAGAGATTAATTAATTAAGTAATTAAAGGTTGATTTATTGGTAATTAAGAAATACTTAATTAAGTTTATTAATTAATAATTAGGTTTTATTAATTAATAATTAAAGAGATAATTAATCTATAAAGATTAATTAAGGATTAATTAACTGATAATTAAGGGTAAATAAATTGTTATTAAGTTTTATTAATTGATAATTAAGGTTTATTAATTAATAATTAAGAGAATAATTAATCTATAATTAATGATTAATTAAATTGTTTAAAGAGTAATTAAGGACGAATTACTCAAGTATAATTAGTGAAATGGATGTGATTAATTTAAGTTAATTAATTTGTAAATTAATTAAAGATAATCTTGATGCTGATTAAGTATAAATACTTAATGAAATTAATAAGTGTAATTACTGTAAGTAATTAATATATAATTACAAGATGTAATTAATTAAAGGATAATTACTTAGAAGAAGTAATTAAGGATTTATTTCTTGGTGTAATTAATTAATGGATTAATATAATTAATTAAGGAGTTAATTAATTAGGGTAAGTAATTATAGGATAATAATTACTATTTATGATTAATTAAGGTGGATTAATAGAAGTGATTAATTAAAGTAATGTAATTAATTAAGGGTCAATGTAATTAATTATTGTTAATTAAATTTATAGAAGTAATTAATTAAGAATTACTAATTAATTAATAAAAGTAATTAATGGTTAATTACTGTTAATGGTTAAGAATAATTAATTTGTGAAATTAATTAAAGAATAATTACTTTATGTAATTAATGAATAATTAATCAGGGATGATTAATATTTAATGAGTAATTAATTAATTAAAGGTTTGTAATTAATTAATGATTGATTAAGCAAGGTTAGATAATTAATTCTTAAAGTAATTAATTTAATTTAAGATAATTAAATTAATTATAATATAGGGTTAATAATTGTTGCTTATAGCTGATTGTTAATATTGGATGATATCTATTGGATGATATGTTGTGATGTTCTGTGATATGATATTGGATATATCTGTGATAAATGTGTGATATTTATCTGTGTTAAATGCTGTGTAAATTCAAGTATTGAATTAAATTAAATTGTTTAAACCTTTAAACAACTTGGCCTTAAAAGATACGTTTTGGATTTCGATGAGACCGGGATCGGGTTTCCGTATACCGGTATTCCAGGTCTGGAGACCCGAATACCACATCGATCCAAATTAACGATAGGTCGTGAATCTCAAGTGAAGATGAAGATTCAGAGTGCAAGGGTTATTGTCGTTAACTCTGAGGGTGATTCCAAAATGAGTGTAACGAGATAATGCCTTCGGTTCCGTTCGAACCCGGAACGAACTTGTATGGATTGAATGCTTTCAGCACATCGTCAGGTGGACGATGAGCATTCTAAGTGATGTGTTCTGATTAAAGGTAATCGTAGCCTCAAGCCTCATCAAACCGGGAATGGCTAAAACAGGGGAGGTGCAGCAAGGTTAGTGGGTAGCACCCAAGTAGTATAAGATTCCCCTGTCTAGAGTCCCTTTTTATTTCGGCTGTGTGGGCGGTTGCTGGCTCCAACCGCGGGGTTTCTTATGCGGGAATTATCCAGTAAGGGATGTTCCGGCCTTGTGTTGCAGGGGATTGAGAGTGATCCTCGGTACGTTGATCTAGGCCACGTACTGTGACGGGCGGTACCCCAGTAGCCCTGCCATTGTATGGAATCCAAAATCCAATAAGTGCCGTACGATTTAGTTGTGCCCAACTATGTTGGAACGTGAGATGTAAGCATTCCAGCTATTTCTGTATTTTACTTGAAAACCCTAGACCCTATTATAATATAACTGGATTTCCTATCAAATGTTTTGGTTAGCGTAAGGTAAAAACTTACCCATATTTATTTGTGGGGAGTCTTACGTGATACCTTTGTTTTCAAAGGTTTTGAAGTTAAGCAATTTAAACCGTTTACTCACACCAGACCCATGTCTGACCCAAGTGTTTATTTTCTGTTTTATTAAACCTTGGGTACTCAAATTTTTACGAGTAGCCAAGGGATTCAGGTTTGCTTTGACGAATCTTTGGAGGAGCAATGGAGCAGGAGGCTTCAGCGTTCGTAGATATAGTGTTCCGCTGTGTTAGTCTGTATGAGTCATTTGTTGAGTTGTATTTGGGTTGTAATGACTAGACAGATGTTTATAACTGTCTAGTATGTGTTGTATAAGCTGTGTATCTCTGATGTATATGATACAATGTAATATCTTATTTGATTAATATAATTTATTCGTTCCGCTGTTTAGATTCTGATGTGTTTCTTTCTTTCTTCTCTATCTTATCTCTTTTCTATCCCTTTCTTTCTTCTTGATGATACGACTTTTTGTGGAGAAAAAGCCGGGTCGTCACAGTTGGTATCAGAGCTGTGGTTGAGTGAATACCTAGCTCTGGAGTGATTTCTATCTATCTTGAGAGAGCGTATTTGTAATTTTTATATAACTATATATATATATTTATTTCTACCTATTTGTTGGGTTACCTGTTCGGGTTTTCCCAATATAAATTATAAAGGTAGATAAGGTAGTGGTGTGTGTGTAACACGACTACCAATGGTTGGAGTTTGAATGTTGAGGTTGGAAATGTATCTGTCGAGACTATAGACCTAATACCGTCTCGAGTAAGCTTTGATATGGTGTGAGGATTTCTCTGATCTCTGAAGGAAACCTATGAAGGTTCAGAGTCCATCTTTGAGTAGAGTTTGAATCTGTCGGATGAGCAGAAGCGAGTAATGGTATCTTGGCAACCTCAGGTAGTAGTAGTTGCGTGATGAGACGCAGTGACTGGATGTTTCTGAAGATGTTTTCTGTTGGAGCAAGTTTGAAGAAATGTGTCTGCTTCGGTGTTGTGGCTGAGTTCAGCAGAGTCTTTTCTGTTTGGTTTGGAGTCTGAGTTTCTCGAAGTTTTGGATAGGGAGTCTTGGCATCTGGGTCAGCAGAGCAGCTCGGAGTAATCTGTGTGCCGGCGGGAAGTCTTCTGGCTAAGCAGTTTTCTAGAGTTGGAGTTCAGAAGCAGCAGAGTGGATCCAGTTCTTCGATGGATGGGTTAGTCAAGCATAAGCTGTTCTGAGTGGTTAAGAGAGAACAGTTTATTTGGAATTAAGCTGAGTGAATCGCAAAAGTGACTTGCGATAGTGAATATTCTCTTGAGTTATCTGAGACTTTCTGGATATCTTCAGGGAAGTCAGAGATTTGTCTGTATTTGAGATTGAGTTCCGTATCAACTTGATTTCAGGATTGCTAACGGTGGTTCAGCTAGGTAGAAGGATGTCTCCTAGAGAAAGGAATTGGTGAAGCAGCTCAGTATTTCATGGAATTTCTGAGTTTTATTTTTATGGATCTATTGAACCTTATCTCCAGAATGTGTTGTCTAGTTTGTGCTCGAGTTCATCGACAGCATTCTTATCTTCTCTAGATCAGAGTGGTGCAGCGGAAGCAAGATGGCAGCTGTTCTAGAGTGGAAGCAACCGAAAGTTGGAATGATTTGGGATTAGAGGATTTCTACAGGAAATATTTTTAGATTTGAGTCCAGATTGGTGAGTGTATCTGTTTTGTCTTTTCCGGATAGGAGAAGAAGTGGTAGCCTACTGATGGTGGAGTAGATTTTCGGTAAATCTTGAGAGGATCACTATGTTGAGTTATTTTTGATCCAATTTGTCTCTGGAAGCATCAGTAAAGGTTGAACTGATCGGTAAGGATGTAGGCAGCCAGGATCGTCAGAAGAGTTCTGAAGATTAGAGACGGAGGAATTTGGAATTCAAAGTTGGAGACTTCGTTATTGTTGAAATTTTCTCTGGTAAAAGGAGCTACAAGATTGGGTAAGTCTGTGAAGTCAGCTCCGAGTTGTTTTGGATCTCTTCTATATTCTGATTTGGATAAGTGTTTTATCTACAGGATTGAATTGCCAGTTTGGATAACTGAGATTCAGAGTATATCGCGTATCTTTGAGGAAGTACGTGTTTGATCTATCTCTGGTTTTGGAACCAGTAGTTCGGGAAGGATTTGGTTGTTGAGTCAGACTTATCTGTAGTCTGATATTCTGTTTAGTTTTATAGATCTAGTTGTGTAGGAGCTCTGTAGCTCAGTAGAATTGGTTGTTTGGATTCTGTTGAGCGAGTATCCCGGTATATATATATACTTGGGGAAACTCAAGGAAATTTTAGGAAGCTTATCCGGATCTGTGTCCGGGTAGCTAGTATAGTTGTTTGGATAAAATTGTTTGTTTGGATGAATAGTTGTTTGTTGATAGTGTATGGTTGATAAGTAGGCTTGAATTGTTTTAAAATTGGTTAAAATAAAATAAAACTTGGGATTATCTTTTGTTTTAAATTTCGAGGACGAAATTCTTTTAAGGGGGAAGGAATGTGATATCCCGGGATTTCAGGGAATTTAAAATGTGATAATCTTTTAAATTAATTATTAAATATTGGTAAAGGTTGTTATTTTCAAACAATTTAATAAAGAGTTAATTAAAAATATAGTTTGGATTTAAAATATATGAATAAAAGTTTTTATTTAAAAATACGATTTCTTTTATATCATTTTCCTTAAAGGAATTTATTTATTTGAATTTATAAGGTATTTAGTTAATAGTAAATAAATATAAAAGTTTCATATTATCATTTAAAATGGATTAAATACACTATATATGATTTAGTTAAAATCTAATTGGTTTTTATTTTATTTTCTTTTAAAGGTTTTATTTTTATAAATTAAGAAAAGCATTTATAAAATAAGATATGTATTTATCTAATTAGGAAATAAATATAAAAAGCTTTTAAAATCATTTAAAAATATTTATGCATGTAGTATTACAAGTGTTAACTTATTAAACCCCTTAAATAACATGTGTTAAGTTAGTAAATATGTTTAGTGACAAGTGTCACAATTTCATTTATATTTTCTTTAATTTTTATAAATCAAAAACCAAAATTCTATATATTTCTACTTCTCATTTCTTTTTCCCTTTCCTACCTCTTTCTCTAAACTTTCAAGCCAGCACGTTTTCAAAAACTGAAAAGAAAATTTTCCAAAGCCTTTTAAACATTCAAACTATTTTCTCTCCAAAATTCTAAAATCTGAAACCAAAAGCCAAATTGAAACTTCCTCAAAATCTAAACTGCAAGCTATTTTCAAACTGAAGAAAAATCAGAAATCAAAGATCAAAACAAATTGCAGCAAGTTTCAAGAATCAACAAACCCAAAATCTAAACAAGAAATTCAAAGTTCTGGAGCTAGCTGTTCAAGCTTAAGTTTCAAATCATCTCAGTTCTGTTCAAAGCTCTGTTCTAAACCAAGTGAGTAAACAAGATGTTTTAAAAACAGTAATATGGTTGTTATTTTGATTTGCATGTGATAATTCTATATAGAAAAGTTGTTTAATGGTTGAATATATCTAGTTATATATACCTTACTATGATCATATGTGAATATATCTGTAATGTTTAAATCTGCTCTGTAAAATGTTCCAGTAAGCAAAACAAACTCAGACCTACCCTGTTGTCTTGAGACTATATTAAAGTGATGTTGTATGAATGTAAATAGGACTGCATGTTTGTATGTATTTACATATGAATATATTGATTTATGCATGCCTGTAGACTTATAAAAATAGACCTGTACTTATCTCTGTTATAAACCCAGAGATAAAATAATTGAAGAAATCTTGTTCTCTTCTCCATTCTTTTTAAGGTTTTAGTTTTTTTTCAATAATATAGTTCTGTTTAGGATATAATCTTGATATTTATAAAGTAAGTCAAGAAAATTTGAATTTAAAACTGTCTGTTATCAAGAAAACAGTGAAATGTAAAAATATGTTTGCAACCAAGTATTGTTATATGTTGAATAAATTATATAACGTGAATCCACACTAGAAAAGAAGATTTTTAAAATGAATCTGAGGATTTTTAGTTAAGTAAAGTGAAAGCAGTTTGGAGTTTTAAGTGAAATGGGTTTTCTCAAAATTTTGGAAATTCTCAAACAATTGGTACTCGAGATTTTTGTCGAAGCTTGATTGTTGGTCAGGAAGGTCGGGAAAAATAGTAGAGGAGAGTGTAGATCATCGTGGCGTTGGCGATTGGATGAACTAGGGTTTAACACTCTTGTTTTGTCGTGATGAAAAACGAGATGACTGGGTCATCTATGGTGAATCGAGTGGCACTAGAGCAATGGGGATGGTTGCGTGGAAGACTCGCGGAGTTATGACCGGAGTTTCAGGGGGTAAGGTGGTCGGAGGCGTGGTTACGTGACGTTTCTTTCCGGTGATGTTGATTTCTGTTTCGAGTTGAAGCTCGATTTCGATTTTCAGGTCAGATCGTGGCGCTGGATGGTCGAAGCGTTCGTAGGGGTAGACGTCGACGTGCTGGAGGTAGAATCCATGGTCGGAATCGCTTCACTCAAGCGTACACGTGCACGCGTGCACGTTATATCAGATGGAAGAGAGTTTTGGGAAGAAGCAGTTGTACTGGGTTGGTCTCGAGAGAGATGAGTGTGCGACTCGAAGTAGCAGTGTTGCGTGAGAGAACCCGGGGATTTTGATTGTTTTACTCGAGTTTGTCTCGGGTTGTTTTTGTCTTGATAACCAGATTTCAAATTTTAAAGCAGATGTACAGATTTATGAAGAGTAAAGATTTTACCAATTTTAAAGTTTTAAATAATTTAGTTTTTAAGAAAACTTAGTAAAATTTTTAAAGTGTGATTAAGGGATATGTTTATAAAATGAATTATTTAACAGGTTTAAAAATAAAGGTAATTAACGTGATATAATTTGTTTAACTTGAATTGGTTAAAGTTAAATCTTTAAGTTATTTTAAACTTAATTTTAAGATGTATTTAAGTATTAAATTAAAAGAATTGAATGTTTTAAAAATATATGTTAATCATGATTAAGTAATCATTAAGATAAAGATTTATCTTTAAGTTAATTAAGGCAGTGATAATTAAATTGAGTAATTAATTAAAAAGTAATTAATTAGTTTACTTAATTAATGATCAAGGATTAATTAAAGTTAATTGAGAGTTATAGTTAATTAAATTAGAGATTAATTTAATGATTAGAGATTAATTTAATGATTAGAGATTAATTAAATGATTAGAGATTAATTAATTAAGTAATTAAAGGTTGATTTATTGGTAATTAAGAAATACTTAATTAAGTTTATTAATTAATAATTAGGTTTTATTAATTAATAATTAAAGAGATAATTAATCTATAAAGATTAATTAAGGATTAATTAACTGATAATTAAGGGTAAATAAATTGTTATTAAGTTTTATTAATTGATAATTAAGGTTTATTAATTAATAATTAAGAGAATAATTAATCTATAATTAATGATTAATTAAATTGTTTAAAGAGTAATTAAGGACGAATTACTCAAGTATAATTAGTGAAATGGATGTGATTAATTTAAGTTAATTAATTTGTAAATTAATTAAAGATAATCTTGATGCTGATTAAGTATAAATACTTAATGAAATTAATAAGTGTAATTACTGTAAGTAATTAATATATAATTACAAGATGTAATTAATTAAAGGATAATTACTTAGAAGAAGTAATTAAGGATTTATTTCTTGGTGTAATTAATTAATGGATTAATATAATTAATTAAGGAGTTAATTAATTAGGGTAAGTAATTATAGGATAATAATTACTATTTATGATTAATTAAGGTGGATTAATAGAAGTGATTAATTAAAGTAATGTAATTAATTAAGGGTCAATGTAATTAATTATTGTTAATTAAATTTATAGAAGTAATTAATTAAGAATTACTAATTAATTAATAAAAGTAATTAATGGTTAATTACTGTTAATGGTTAAGAATAATTAATTTGTGAAATTAATTAAAGAATAATTACTTTATGTAATTAATGAATAATTAATCAGGGATGATTAATATTTAATGAGTAATTAATTAATTAAAGGTTTGTAATTAATTAATGATTGATTAAGCAAGGTTAGATAATTAATTCTTAAAGTAATTAATTTAATTTAAGATAATTAAATTAATTATAATATAGGGTTAATAATTGTTGCTTATAGCTGATTGTTAATATTGGATGATATCTATTGGATGATATGTTGTGATGTTCTGTGATATGATATTGGATATATCTGTGATAAATGTGTGATATTTATCTGTGTTAAATGCTGTGTAAATTCAAGTATTGAATTAAATTAAATTGTTTAAACCTTTAAACAACTTGGCCTTAAAAGATACGTTTTGGATTTCGATGAGACCGGGATCGGGTTTCCGTATACCGGTATTCCAGGTCTGGAGACCCGAATACCACATCGATCCAAATTAACGATAGGTCGTGAATCTCAAGTGAAGATGAAGATTCAGAGTGCAAGGGTTATTGTCGTTAACTCTGAGGGTGATTCCAAAATGAGTGTAACGAGATAATGCCTTCGGTTCCGTTCGAACCCGGAACGAACTTGTATGGATTGAATGCTTTCAGCACATCGTCAGGTGGACGATGAGCATTCTAAGTGATGTGTTCTGATTAAAGGTAATCGTAGCCTCAAGCCTCATCAAACCGGGAATGGCTAAAACAGGGGAGGTGCAGCAAGGTTAGTGGGTAGCACCCAAGTAGTATAAGATTCCCCTGTCTAGAGTCCCTTTTTATTTCGGCTGTGTGGGCGGTTGCTGGCTCCAACCGCGGGGTTTCTTATGCGGGAATTATCCAGTAAGGGATGTTCCGGCCTTGTGTTGCAGGGGATTGAGAGTGATCCTCGGTACGTTGATCTAGGCCACGTACTGTGACGGGCGGTACCCCAGTAGCCCTGCCATTGTATGGAATCCAAAATCCAATAAGTGCCGTACGATTTAGTTGTGCCCAACTATGTTGGAACGTGAGATGTAAGCATTCCAGCTATTTCTGTATTTTACTTGAAAACCCTAGACCCTATTATAATATAACTGGATTTCCTATCAAATGTTTTGGTTAGCGTAAGGTAAAAACTTACCCATATTTATTTGTGGGGAGTCTTACGTGATACCTTTGTTTTCAAAGGTTTTGAAGTTAAGCAATTTAAACCGTTTACTCACACCAGACCCATGTCTGACCCAAGTGTTTATTTTCTGTTTTATTAAACCTTGGGTACTCAAATTTTTACGAGTAGCCAAGGGATTCAGGTTTGCTTTGACGAATCTTTGGAGGAGCAATGGAGCAGGAGGCTTCAGCGTTCGTAGATATAGTGTTCCGCTGTGTTAGTCTGTATGAGTCATTTGTTGAGTTGTATTTGGGTTGTAATGACTAGACAGATGTTTATAACTGTCTAGTATGTGTTGTATAAGCTGTGTATCTCTGATGTATATGATACAATGTAATATCTTATTTGATTAATATAATTTATTCGTTCCGCTGTTTAGATTCTGATGTGTTTCTTTCTTTCTTCTCTATCTTATCTCTTTTCTATCCCTTTCTTTCTTCTTGATGATACGACTTTTTGTGGAGAAAAAGCCGGGTCGTCACATCTTCTCTTTTGTCGCTGGAAAATAATTTCGGTGATGGCGGCCGCATCATCGACATTCATTTTCGAGTTTCGAAGTGGAGAGACCATTCTGTAGCTTTGCTACGGTTTTGTTTTGAAAAATAATTTTTTTGATTTGAATTTCTTAAGTATGATTTGATTTATATATATATATATATGGGTATATTATTTTAAATTTAATTTGATTTTTGATATATATAGTATATACTTAATTTTCTCTAAATGGTTTGAAGTAATCAGAAATTTAATTCTGAAATTTATGTTAAAGAATGATTTCAAGTATAATTAAAGCTAAAATTTTGAATAAATATTTAAACTTGAATAATTAAATTGGGAAAATTTTATTTGTATATTATTCAACTACATTCTAATACAACTTACCTAAATCATTCAGAAGTTGAATATGTAATTGGATAATATACAATATAAAATGACTTTATAAGGAAAGATTTGAGTATTATAATAAATGTTATACACTTAAATTTTACTATAAAGATGTTAACAGAGATAAATAGAATAATAAGTTAATTGAATAATGGATGAGACAAATAAATTTGTTTTGAAGGAATTAATAAATTGAAATTTGATTAACTTATGGAAATACCTTGAATTTAAAACCAATTATTGAATATAAATTGATTTAAACTGAAATTTATATGGTTTAAAAATATGTAATAAGATATATTAAGTGGAACAAACTTAATAATAATTTGGATAAAAGAATTAAATTTGTTGAATAAAATATGAGTACAATAAATGATTATACAAATTGATGTTCTAGAAATTGTTAATTGAGGATGACTAGGTAATAAGATAATGAATTTAGAAAATAGATAGATTGATTTAACTTAAGTGAACTCAAATGGATTAAACCAAAATGTTGAATATTAATTAGTTTAATTTGAAATTTATATGGTTTTAAAATTAGTTGTTTATTTTGTTTTTAAAGCTATTTTTCTTTCTGGTTGTTTCTATTCTCCTACCTCCTTCCTTTTCGGGGACAAAAAGTTTTGAGTGGGGGAGAGTGTAACGACCCGTAAATTTTAGTGGGTTTATTTATTTAATTAATTGAATTTTGTGGAATTTTAAACAATAAAATTTTGGAATATAAATTTAATATTTGGAATACGTCTGTTTAAACATAGCAACTGGTAAATTTTCATTGGATAATTTGGAAGTTTATTTTCTAGTGTAATTTTATTTCTATTTATATCAGTTAAAAATTGATGGTAATAAAATGTTTTCCAAACCTAAATATTTTTACATATAAAATTTGTAAATCATCTTCTGAGTGAGACGTCATCTTTCGTTTCATCAAATTTGGACATCTATTGCTCCGTCGATCTTATTTTCGACAAAATAGCAGCATTTTCGGTACCGATTATCGACTTTTGATCGGATGATCGTACCACTAATATCTTTATACTATTTTGATCGTGTCGTCGTGCTGATCTTTGCGGTATATTCATTTCTGTGTTTTGAGGTCCGGTACACGGCGGAAGCTGCGTAAACGGTAACCGTATTGGCACCATTTCTGAACTTTTGACTATCTGGGTCCATTCAAATTTCAAACGGCTGACAGCAAATACCATTTATTATCTTCAGAAATCAATACTTACTCTTCCATTTCCACCATTTAATTCACGTGGGATGTGTCCTTTCATTTCATCTTTAAATTTATTATATTCAATACAAGTTTATACATATATTTCCTTACATATAGCCTATAATTTTCGGTGCTTTTTGAAATGCATTTATGAATGCAATCCGCTTGGAGAAATCAGCTCCTTCTCTTCCACTTCCTCCACGCGTAGCTTCCCTCCGGCAAATGTCGGCCTTTATTTCCAACCTCATCCTCCTCTCTTCAGATTTACTGACCACAGTGGTTCCCATATCCACGCAACCCAAAGCCTCACCCTCGCCATTCTCTCTCCCTCATCAACGCACGCGACATGATCCACCTCCCTCCGCCCTGCGTGAACACCGCCACAATCTCCCATTGGTCAAGCCATCACCAGCCTTGTTTTGGTCGTCCTCCTCTCCGCCTCGAACACCATCTTCCCCTTTTTCCGATCACCTCCTGTCCTTGTTTCTTCTAAAGGTATAACATAAGTTTATATATATAATTGTTTGTTAAAGTTAGATTTATAAAACCTGTTACTTATTAGCATGATACATTGATATATATAGCTTTATATATATAATTGTATACATATACGATGTCTGATTTTATATATATATTTTTCTTATGTAAGTAACTAAGTTGTATAAGCTAGTTTGTTTATTGTATATTTTAGTATTTTTATACATATGTCGTCAGTGATATATATATGATAGTCATTTTATAACTTGATGATATTTTGAACTTATGAATAGGTTTTGTAATGTAAAGTATATAAAATTTTAAGATCTTTACATATATTATATGAATGTTACAAGATAATATACTGTTTATATATATATATATATATTTGTGTTGCTGTTGGATTTATATGGGTTGTATAAGCTTTACATTTCGGTCAAACATATTTATGTTGTTTATAAGCATTATTTTGTTAGTATATATATTTCACATATAGTTACAGTACATATATAGTAAGCATACATATGTTAAAGTATTTTATATTTTGTAGTAATTGTAATATATGATGTTTTATATTTTATAATATAGTTAGGATGCCTATCTTCTCTTCTGTAAAAGATGAGTTATATTGCGTATATGTTTACAGTATATACTAGATTACATATGAGGTATCATAAATTTTTTATTATAAAGTAGCTGTACTTATCTTGATTAAAAGAATATGAATACTGATTTTAAGATATGATGAGTACGTGAATTATATATATGTGTATTGTTGAGGTAAGTTGTTGTTTGTTGGTATGCGTAGATAGATGTAAGCTTGGTCTTCAGTATAGCATGAGAGTTTTAAAATACAATATATATAAGGATACAAGTGTTTATGCAGAGCTTTCAGCTTTGCAGTTCTAGATTTTGTTTGTGTATATTACATATTAAATTTTGAAAGAGCAATAGTAATATGTTGATATTTTGATATATCTATATACATAGTTATAAGGTCAGTTTATACTTTAGTTATATATATATGTTGTTTAAAAACATAACTTGTATGTAAGTATGTGTCAGTACTTTGTTTTAAAAATATTAGTTATATTAGTTTTCATTTTGCTTATAGCATATATAGTAAAGTATATTTATGTTAGTTATAAATATACAGTGTATATGTGCACTGGTTATACCTATTTGTTCATTTATGTTATTGATATATATTGTGATTTCAAAGTATAAATGTTATTTTATATTAAAATTTAGTTTTGATTTGAAGTAAATAGGTATGTTTTAATTTAATTTGGGATATGGTTTTATAAATATAGTTATATATAGTTGTATACAAATTCACTTATATCATTTATTTTCATCGATCCTATTCTGATTTGATTTCGTTAATTCCTATCTGTCAGCTTCGTTCGTCGAATCTTGTCCTTCTTGCGTTGCTTTGGAATTCATAGTCTGTTGTGTTGTCTATCATCTCTCTAGCCTCGAAAGGTGAGCAATCACTCTGATTAACGTTCTTTTATTTATTAAATTTGATTTCGATTGAAACGACAATTGAAATATGTTGCTGTTAGTTATTTACATTGCTATATATATGTTGATATCTGTATCAGTTCACCTGTGACATCTGACACCATTATCTGTTATTTATATTGATGTTATATGCCAGTTATGTTATTATCATATCCGTTATCACTCTACAAGTTCCCTGTTAGTATAGAATTCACTATGGGTTGAAATGATACATACCCGAAAGGACTTTAGAATAGGAGAAAATCGTTATCGGTTGAAATGATAAACCCAAGCGATTTTCATTTGAATTGAATTTTGGATTGCAGGTTGAAAAGATATATACCCGTATATATTTAAATTGCGGATGGAAATGATAAATATCCGTACCACTTCACCATAGGGTAGAAAATTATATACAGAAACCGTTGGTCTTTATATAAATATTTTGAAATGATTCCTATTGTTTTGAGAAGAAATTTATGGTTTTAAAGATTCATTAAAGTTGATTTAATAAAGTTGATAAATAATATGTTTAAGTATTTATTTAATATATATATTTTCAAATATAGAGTTTATAATGATTTGAAATTATATTTATTTAAGAATTTTACTTAAATAAGTTTGATTTGAAATTTATTAAATTTGAAATTTTAAAGCTATGATTTTATAACTTGAATTTGATTAAAAGTTACTTAAATGAATATTTCAAATTTATATAAATTTAAATGGAATATTTTGTTTATTTAAATTTGTAAATTGAAGCTGTATTTAGATATTATTGGAATGATTAAGTAAATATTTAAAAACTAATAATAGTAAAGTGAATATATATATATATATATAAGATTATCGAATTTAGTTTTGAAATGTTGAATATTTAAAGCTTTGAAATATATTGAAATTGAAATGGCTTATTGTATGGTTCAAATATTTATTTGAAATCGATAATTTGAAATGGTTTATTGAGAAACTGAATTGAATTGAAATTGATGATTTGAGATGTGATAAAATTTGAATTTTTGGAACTTGAGTTAATTTTGAATCGATTTGTGAAATTTGGGAAAGCTATTTTATTATATAAAGTATTTTAAACTATATCTAAAACTATTTATATTTTATTTTATAAATTATTTTATTTTAAACTATTTTAATATAAAACATTTTAATATAAATTATTTTATTATAAACTATTTTAACTTATAACTATTTTATATAAACTATTTTATTTTATATACTAATTTTAATATCTAGACTGGTTAAGAGGAAAGTGTTATGGATTCCAAAAATATTATGATTTCAAAGCTATGATTTCCAAAGTGTTTTGATTTTTAAAAGACTATGTTTTCGAAAGCGTTATAACTTTGGAAAAAGTACTATGATTTTGGAGGTGAATATTTTTGAAATGAAAATGATATAGTATTGATTTGGTTTGAAATGGAAATGATATTTTGATTTTGAAGTATAGACTATTTTGAAATGACCGCGGTGTTATAATAACGATTGGTTGTTAAAGAGACCGGGATCGGATATGGACATACTCTCTGTCGATACCGAAAACCACTTTAACAACTGTGTACGCGGTGGAGTTCCAGAATGAAGTAGGATGGTGGCGACGATCCTAAGGTATATACGTGGACCCAACTCCCGTGAGTTGGCATAAGGTGGCTAAAACAAGGGTGATCTCAGACCAGTGAGGTAGCACCTCTTATCGGACGCACTTCTTCGATACCATTCTATTACTTTGTGATTGTTCGGGTGCACCCCTTGATTTGGGAGTATTGTTCGAGGTGGTGCGGTAGTGGCTGCTATGTGTTTCCATCAGTCCGTGTGCGTAATTGGTATATCTACCCTGGCATTGCCTTGTGTGCCGTGTCACCTACCATATCGAGCTTTACTACGAGTTTCTATTAGTGTCGTACCTATGGAGTATCTTCTCGTAGCCTCTCGGGGTATGTAGGTACTGTATAGACTATTGGCACTATTATGTGTTAAGGGCTATATAGGTAACCCCTTAACGCTATTTAAAAGTATGTTTATTTTATATTAGACATTATTATAATAGCGCAATATTACTACATAGTAGATAGTTTAACGGATCCTTAGAGGATGGTTATCCCAAACATCCTTCAAGTTACTTGTATTTCAGTTGATATTTCACTTGAGTTGGATTTATTAATATAAGAATGTTAATCCTAACTCGAGTGTTTGTGTTTTACTTTACGCTCGGGTCAGACTGAGTGATACAGCATTTGAGACTCACCTTTGGAGTTGGAGCTTCGCTTGGAGATCCAGCTATCTATCTATCCAGCTTTCAGATATTCAGTTGATTTCAGTGATGTATCCAGAGTTGGTTATTTGACTAGTGTATTGAGACAGCTATGTATCGAGACTTCTGTTGTATCTTGTTTAACTCTATTATATATTTATAGTAGCTTCATGAACTACTATCCTTTTGTTTCTGCTGCATTATTGTTATATTACTCTGTGTCTGTGATCTGTGATTATTTTATTTACTGTATATGCTGAGTTTTGCCAAATTTAATTTATAATCCATTGTTTTGAATTATTCAAGTCCGGCATGTGTGGATTTATTGTCGATTTGAATGGTCCAAAATACTGGGTCATTACACAATCTATAACCTATTTTTAAAATATAAATTATTTTTAATGTATAACTATTCCAATATATAAACTACTTTTAATATTTAAAATGTTTAAAGTTGGAACTGTTATGATTTAGATTTAATTGATTTAAAATGCAAATATTTTGATATGATGGTTTAACTTATTTTGTGGTTATGATTTTGAAAATGAATATGATTTCGGAAGTGAATATGATTTCGAAAGTGATATGATTTTGAAGTAAAGATGATATTTGATATAAATTATGAATCGGTTTTGGAAATATAAAAGAACCAACTGGTGTGAAATAGCGTTCAGTTGTTAAAGGGTCTGGGATCAGATATTGTCATACTCTCTGCCAATACCGAAAACCACTTTAACAACAGTGCACGTGGTAGAGATTCCAGAATGAATTAGGATGCTTTGGCGAACGATTCTGTATGAGGTATTAACGTAGCCCTGACTCCCTTGAGTCAGCTTGATGTGGCTAAAGCAGGGGCTATACTGGGCCAAGTGAGGGCGCTCCTCTTATCGGGCACATTTCTTCGATACCATATTATGACTTTGTGATTGATTTGGTGGCCACCCCTCGATTTGATTATGGGAGTGTGTTCCGAGGTGGGCGGTAGTAGCTGCTATGCGTTATCACCAGTCCGGGAGTGCAAACGGTAGAATCCTACCCTAGCATTTCCTCGTGTGCCTTATCACATGCCTTATCACGCCCATTACGAGTTTGGTTTGTGTCGTACCTATGGAGTGCTCCCTGATAGCCCACCAGTTTACGGCGGAGTTTACAATACTGTATAGACTACGACATTTATATAAAAATGTGTTAAGGGGGATATGGGTAACGCCTTAATGCTATTTTAATATTTTACTTTACTGTAGACATTATTTATGTAGCATATTGTATTATGTATGTGGATAGTTCCACGGATCCTTAAAAGATGGAAATCCCAAAAATACATTAAGTTATTGCATTTCATTTTGACATTTCACTTGAGTTGGTTTACTTGCGTAAGATTGTTAATCCTGACTCGAGTGTTTTGTGTTTTGCATTATGCTCGGGTCAGCCTGAGTATTACAACATTTGAGACTCACCTTTGGAGCTTGGATCTTTGCTTAGAGATTTATCTTTTATCTATTCAGCTTTTTAGTTATCTCGGTTATTTCAGTTATTTCCAGTTATCTATGTTCAGACTTGTCATTTGCTTATGTATTAGAGACTTCTTTGTATTTAGGATTTCTGTTGTATTTGCTTTAGACTCTGATGTTGTAGTAGCTTCATGAACTACTATTTATCTATTCCGTTGCGTATTGTTGTATTACTCTGTGTCTTTGATTCAGTGATTGATTTATTTACTATATATGCTAAGTTTTTCCAAATATAAATAACAATCTGTTATTTTGAGCAATTCTAGTCTAACATGTGTGGTTTATTGTCGATTTGAATGGTTCAAACTAGTGGGTCGTTACAGTTGGTATCGTAGCTCTAGTTTAGTCAAAACTTAGCTTATGGAGTAAAAACTCATTAGATATAAGGTAGCAATACCCTAGAATTAGTAGAATAAATTACAGAATCCTCTTTCCTTTCGAGCCTATCTTCTTAGTTAGGATTCTCTTTGATTAGGGTCCGTCTAAATTTGAATCTCTATCTTTGTTCTAAAATCCATTCTTGAATCATCCTATGAGAGAGCATATTTGTTAGTATTATAAAAATTGTTTTATATCGTATTGTTTAGTTTGTTAAGTATGATTATATTTTATATATAAATGTACAATTTTCTGAAATTAGATAGTTAAATGAATTGGTTGTTGGAAATGTCAATGCTAGATTATCATTTATTGTTTTGTTAACATTCCTAAACAAGTAACTATTGTTGTATGTTATAAGGAGATGAAATTTTATAAACATGGTTTATAAATCTGATTTTCAAAT
This sequence comes from Allium fistulosum, assembly GCA_030737815.1. Taxonomy (NCBI): domain Eukaryota; kingdom Viridiplantae; phylum Streptophyta; class Magnoliopsida; order Asparagales; family Amaryllidaceae; genus Allium; species Allium fistulosum. The sequence continues at coordinate 893,732,597 of CM060907.1, read as the reverse complement.
GAGATAAAATTAAATTGTGGATTTGAGAATTTAATTTTTTGATGCTTTTCAAAATTTGGTTTTCAAAGTTTTGCAAAAAATATATTAATATTATTTGAAAGTATTTTCGAGTAGAAATTGTATCCAAAAGAATTTTAAAAGAAGCAGGTCAGTACTCTCCTCTTATATCACTAGAAAATCGATGATGACCGCAGCTTCATCGACACTCATTTTTAAGTCTTAAAGTGGGGAAGACCACTTAGAAATTTTGCTACACTTTTGTTTTGGAAATTGGATTTTGATTTGAATTTCTTAAGTATGATTTTATATACAAAAAAAACATATATGAATATATTTATTTCAAAATGATTTGAAGTGAAATCAGAAATTAAACTCTTAAGTTTATGTTAAGTAATGGTTTTCAATTATTGAAATGAAGTAAAATTTCTGAATAATTTGACTGTCTAAAATGAGAAATGAAATTGAAACAACTTGAAACAGTTGAACTAGGATAAATTAATTTGTATAATACTCAATTGCATTCTAAAACATATATAACTTACCTGAAATATTTAAAAAGTTAAAATGTTAACATGAATTTGTAATTGAATAGTATACAATATAAAATGTAAGTAATAAGATGCCAAAAATGAAATTTGTTAAGGAAAGTTATAAATAAAAATTGAGTTGTTATAATGAACGTTAGTACACTTAATCTATGTTGTAAAAAATGTTAAGTGAAATAAATTGAATAATAAAAAGAGAATGCTATTTAAGTAAATGAATACGAACTTAAGAAACTAAACAAGTAATAAATAAATTTATATTTTGTAAACTGTTTGTGATACAAACGTAAATTACAAAGAATGGTTGAAATAGAATTATGAAGTGGAATTAACCTAAGTGAAGTCAAATTGATTAAATAAATGAAATGAGTTAAATAAAATAAGATTTGTTTTTAAACTATATATATATATAAATGAACTTAAGTTATAAAGATATGGTGAATGTAAATAAATTACGAATGAAAGTTAATTAAGTAGAGATGTAAGAAATTTGGAATATATAAGCTATATAACTTGAAACTTGAGAAAATAGGAAGTAAAAACCAAAATAAGAATGTGGTTAAACATTTTGGATAGGTAAAAGAAAATATGGAATGTTAATATTAAACTTAAGTAAATTTGTAGAATGGTATGTGAATGAAATAAAATAAATGGTCATAAATAAATTTGAATGTGAAGAAGAATAACAAATATGATTGTAAACGAATGCAAATAAATAGGGTGAACTTAATGAATGTTAGTAATTGAATGTAAGTTAATTGGACATAATAGAACGAAAATTAATGAAATGAGAATTCATTGAATATGAACAAGTAAGCATGGAATTTTTTTTTGTAACGAATGTTAATAGATTGAAAGTAAATCAATTGAATGTAAACCAATTAAATGTTGATGAAACAAATGGCAAAAATTGAAAAAATCAATTGAATGCGAAAACAATGAATATTGATTGATTGAATAAAAATGGATTGAAACCAAATTAATTGAATGTAAATCTATTAAAATCGAATGAATTGAATATAAATCCATTGAATGATTAATGAAATGAATAATAATAAGTGATTGTTAATCAATTAAGAAGTAAATAAGGTGAATGCAAATAAATTGGATATGAATGTAAATTAATTGAAAGTGAGTTAATTAGAATGATAATAATAAATTGATGTTAATAAGTAATAAAAATGCTTAAAGTTAACATTCAAAATGAAATTTATATGGTTTTGAATTAATTGTCTGTATCTGGTACTATTCATTTCGAATTTATCTTATCTTTCTGTTTGCTTATATTCTACCACCACGTTCCTTTTCGGGGACGAAAAGTTCTTGAGTGGGGGAGAATGTAACAACTCGTAAATTCGAACAAATTTTAAAAATATTAATTTTAATTGTTGAATAAAATATGGTTAGAAATAAAGAATTTTAATTATTACTGTAAAAATAACAACAAAAACAATAATAATAAATTTGTTAGAATATAAAACATGATCTTAGATAAAATTCGAAAACAACAAATCTTTAATGAAATGGAAAGTGGTAACATGTATTAGAATATAATTTAATAATATTGATTGAATGTAATTGACAACTGTATTAATGTAATTTCAATCAACTGTAACAATAAATGTTACTAAAGAATGGGATAAACAATATTCTAAATATGTTAGCATACAATAAAAAATCAATTATTTAGTAAGTAGATTTATACTCCTTGTGTAAACAATAAATTAATAGATATGAATTACTAAGTGTAACAATTGATTTATTCCTCATCCCATTGATTAATCCACTTTGGAATTTATTTTGTAATCAATGGAATTAAATGAAATTGAAATCTTTCAAATAAAAGGAAAGGGAACATAAATTGTAATTAATGGAAGTAATAATAGAAACGTATGTTTGAATTAAAATAAAAGAGGAAGTTGAGGAAATAAAAAGGAAACATATGTTTTAATTGAAAGAGAAATTTGATGTAATATAAGAACATGTGAATCGAAATAAAAGGATAAAACTTTGTTTGAATTATTTAACGAAAACAAAACGATTAGTGTGTAACCAACATTCAATTGGAAATGTAATATTGAATTAATTGGAATTAAATATTTTAATTAAGGTAAAGATAAATAGATGATAATTGATTCAGTCAAGAATAAGCAACATATGTTGAATTGAATAAAATGAACATTTGAATGAAGGCAAACCAATTTTAATAAAATGGAGGTTCAATTCAGCCAATCTTAAAATATATTATTATTTGAATTTAAATAAAATTTAAAGGTTAAAATTAAAGGAAAAATTTTGGAACATTGAGTAATATATTTTTCCAAATTCAATGAAATAGAAAATTATCTAAAATTTTAAATTTTGGTCAAACTTAGTCAAAATTTGACATTTGGTTGAAAATTTTAAATTTGAATTTTAAAATATTATTCTTTTTATATGATTCTAGACTGAATTCTGATCTTTTCTTCGCTTTTCGTTTTGTCAATATCAAATTTATATTGCTCTAAATATTTGAATTTCTGTGAAAAGCTAAAAAAAATTTGTGGTGTTTAGTTTTGAAATTTGGCTAAGTACTAATGGATTTGGTTTAGTCCTAGTGGGCCTTGGTTAACCAAGAGACTCTAACCATACCAAGAGACTTGTGTCTATTCCTATGCCTTCGACCATTTGTTTCCTTCTGACTAACTTGTACGTGCATAATTTTCTTTTCTGAAAACTTTCTCAACACACTTCCTTCTTCCTCTCAAAATTTACAGAAAGTTCTAGATCTTAAATCTCCAAAACCTCACAAATCAAAACTCTTTCCTCCTCTACTTCAATCCTTCCTTCCTCCTCCTTGTGCCGCCCTCTCTTCCACCATCCAAGCCCTCATCTCCTCCTCCTTCTTTCGGCCACTAATCACCACCCAAAGCCAAAACCCTACCCCTCTTTTCCTACCCTAGGTCGAGCCCTCTTTGTCTCTTTTCTCATCTATTTAAAAAAAAACAAAGGTTACATATTTCTATTTTGGTGATCCATCGATTCTAGCTTGCATTGCTTTGGAATTAAGATTCAAATTTCAAAGCTTTGTTTTGTAAATATTTCCTAGCGTCGAAAGGCGAGCTATTCACTCACGATTTATAATCTTAAGGTAAGTGAATGAATATCAATTGATATGTAATTGAAATGTTGCAATAGTTAAGAAATTTTGCGTAGTTTGGTTATGATTTGATATGACATATGTTCATCTATGTTCCCTTATTCTTTTTGACATTAAATTATTACAGATATTATATTGTTTATTTATACAAATAGATGTGATGATATGGTTATTAATATGCTTCATGATGTTAATATTAAATTGCTATGTTGAAAAGAAAAAAAAGGAAAATGTTATATTGATTTAAAGGTTGACGCTTTTGTGATGGAAATTGTCATTAGTATGTTATGTGAAATTTATGTGTGAAAAAGGGAAAAAAGAATAAAATTTATATGCATTTATGTGTTATGTTGGAAATCACCTAAATTGCTATGTTAAAAATGGTTGCATATTGGGTTATGCTATGGTAAGAATCTTACGTCACCTCCCATGTTAAATATGCATATATGCTATATTATGTAGTTTGTATGTAATTATGTGTTATGGTATGTAATTGGTTAGGTAAGTAATATTGTAACGATTTGGATTTTCGCGTTCGAAAATCGACATCCATACTTTACATCGTACTCGAATGTCGTAGATTCGAGCGTTCAAATCCGAGTCGCCGGAGCTTATAACACAGTTAAGTAAATAACACAGCGGAAGAAATGAATAATACATTGATATACAATATCTGATACAACAGAATGATACAATGAATATCAATATACATCAGAGATATGATACAACAAATAGCAGCGGAAAAGAAAACGATAACATCAGCAGCGGATAATCTCCATCTTCAAAGCACTAATCTAGAAATAGCTTGAACTCCCAATAACGAGGCACCAAGATAAGCAAGTGCAGTCCGATCCAAAGACTGAACTAGCTCCAGATAACCTACTAATCTGACTATCTGAAAAACCAAACTCTAGACTGCTCGTGTAGAAAAATTTTGAGCACCCAGAGTTTAGGAAAGAAACAATAAACTCCGGATCAGTCATGGGACTGGTGTGAGCAACAAAAACAATTTATCTTTAAAACAAATAGCAGAGAATTTTAAAGTCAATTCGCAATGCTTTTGGAAAATGAAACTACCATAAGACCTCCCGCCACACACACAATGCAAACGCAGAATTGGAGGAGATTTCTCCTTATGATAGTCAAAGATGCTTACTACGCAAAATCAAATCATTTGATATTATTACTAGTGCATAGTGTAGAAAACAATTTCGAAAGTAGAATATAAATCTTAGCCAGCATAGACATTTCGCACTTATGCCTACTATAGCTACCATGTTCAATAGCAGGTTACCACCACATTCCATGGCAGGTAATACAACTAAAACCGTACAGGGCTCGTATTGTTTTGTTTGGATTTCCAACAAATGGTCAGGCTAAGGAACTTCCTATTCCACGAAAGAAACGCCTCTGGCGGGACGTTCCGAGAACCAACTGTTCTCTGCCAAACAAGGCCGGCAACCCCTTTTCCCAAGGGATAAAAGAAACCTCAGATATGCCACCCCCGGTCCTTTGGGACCTTTAACCGAGAGCTCTCTAACCAACATCACACAGTGAATAAAGTGTGTCCACATGAGTAAGTATCTGGGCTCCATACCATGATACTACCCTTTTCCAGAAGGAATGGTCATTCCCTAGGGGAGCTACCCCTGAAAACCTTGCCGCACGATTCCTGTTTCGACCATTACCGGGTTGTGAGGCTCGACGAAGTCTCGTCCACAAAGCTACGCTTTTTCAAAAAGCCACGCTTTGGGTCAACAGATGATCAACCTATGATCACAAAGATAAATGATCATATCACAAATGATCAAACACTGATCATCACACAGGAACACTCAGCATGCCACATTACCAAATTGGGATATATCGCTGATAAATTTCAACTACATAACCTCTGAGCTCGTACGTCTCAGAGAAGGGTGTTAAGCTAAGAGAATAAATTCTCCGCCACCAAACAGAAATGTATTTGAAAGAAATCGGCTTTATATCTCAAAGTGTAATGTCAGACATGTATCCATATAAGTCTGTTCCGGGTTCGAACAGAACCGAAGGCACTTCTCACGAAGCCCTTGCAATTCCGGATAACTTTCAATCACGTCCGGACTTCCCGTCACAAAAAGAGTGATATAAATCTCTATACCGGCGCGACTCAGTGTAGAGACATTCGACAGGTTGTCCTTTCATTTTCGAAAAATATCCGGTCTTCAACACCGGTCTTCAAATGCTATCCATATACGACGTATCACTATTCGGAATGAGTTATACGACCCAAAGGTCCTTTCCCGGCTAACCCGAATAGTGAGCGTAATATTTAAAAACATACGGATATTGGGATTTCAATTAAGTCACAACTTAAACCCAAACTTTCTTTTCAAATGGTTTATCAAATTACCATTTTAATCTTTTTAAACAAAAAGATTCAATTCACAAAGTTCACTTAATTTCACAAAGATTCATTCACAGATTTTCCAAATCGATTTCCATTTCAGTTTAATTAACTCGTTAAATCTTTAAATCAAAGATTTAATTAATAGTTTTCAAAACAATTTCATTTCGAATGGTTTAAATAAATCATCAAATTAAATCTGTTAAAAATAAACAGATTTAATTCATAGCTTTCAAAAAGAATTCATTCATAACTTGGAAAATCCATTTTTCAATTCACTCTTGAAATTCCTTTAACTAAATTGGAATTTCTTTTCTTATCTGAAAGTGTTTATTATTTGGAAACAAACCGTTTCATTTCATAAAATCCGATTCATTCATACGAGTTGAAATCCTAGGTTTAAATTCAAATTCCCAAAATTTTACTTTTAAATGGTTAACTTTATATAAACACATTTATATCATCTTTTATCCCTAGTTTCCAAATCATAGATTTAATTTCAAACTTGGATTCAAATTTAAATCTAATTATTTAATTTTTCAAAACTCGATTTAAGTTATTCAAAATAACTTTTATCTTTGAAATTCCATTTCAAAAGCTTTTCACTTTAAACCCGAATTTCCGATTTCAAAATCAATTGAAATTAAAATTTCAATTTCAAAAATATTAACTTTAAATTACCTGTGACTTAATCGATTTCCACGTGAAATCCATATTGGTGTGTGTATAAGTGTGGTCCAGGGGTTCAACACAATAGTGCAACATCAATCATCACATAACAAAATACAGGATATAGTTGATAAGCGATATAAACTATAACGCTTATCGTTCATTCACAGATCACAGATATATATCACAGGTAAGTAAACTACAGATCACAACATAAATCAGGGTGTATCACAAAGCATCATATATCAGGGATATCAAACAATTCACATTCAATAGAATCCAAATATTCAATAATCATTTATAAGTAGAATTAATTAATTGTTCAATCCCTAATTAAACCAATCAAATTTCTAATTAATTACTTATGAATTAATTACCCACTCCTGATTAATTACAAGTCATTTGATATTAATTAATGTAATTAATTAACCTTAATTATTTATCTTAATTAATTACCTTCATTTAATTAATTATTTCTTAATTAATCACATTAAGTTAATTATCCTCTTATTAAGTACTTTAATAATAACCTTTAATTATTAAGTAATTAACCTTTAATCACTTAATTATCTTTTAATTAATTAACCCTTAATTAATTACCATTTCATTAATTATCCTTAATTATAAATTAATTAGCTTTAAATTTATAATTTATTGATCTTTAGTTAATTATAAACCATTAATCAATATAAATTAACTTAACTTTTAAGTTAATAATTTAAAACATTAGATCAACTTCTTAATTACTTAATTAAGTTTTATTTAAGATAAACCCCTTTCAAATATTAGTTTAAAACATTTTAATTTTAAGCTTACTCAACTTTAGAAATATTGTTATTTCAAAACTTTATTTATAGTAAATTCCAATTCAACTTGTTATATAATTGCATTTTGATTTGAACTCAGTTACAAACATTGACTAAAGATTTAAATTTTTGTTTTCCAGATTTCAAAACAGAAAACAACCTTTGGTTCAAATCTTGGAACAAAGCTTGACTCGAAATCCTCCCCTTTTACTTCGAGTCGATCGCAGTGGTACTTCGAGCAACGACTCGAGTTACTCGAGTAAAACGCGTGCATCACTCCTGTTCTTCCCAGACGATAACAACACTCAGGCAAACGCTAAGGCCCGTGCACGTGCACACCGCCGTTGACCGGCTTCTAGCATCCCCGCGGCGTCGAGCACATCGCCGATCGACTCCAGAACGAGCTCCGACCACCTGTACGTCGCCACCCACCCGATATCGAAATCGAGCTCGCCTAACCCAAACCTGGAACAGAAATAGCAATTCCCACCCAAAACTTGACAACGCTTCATTCCCCGAGCTCCGACCATCTGCCGTCCAGCACCTCTGGTCACGACCTCGTCGCTATCCCTTCTACCATTCCCCAAAGCCACGTCCGGCTCGGTGCCACGATGACGTCGCGACGACCTTATTTTCTTCCTCGACCAAAATGAAACTTTAAACCCTAAAAAACTCTCGCCCCCTCAATTCTTGCAACAAATAATTTTCTTTTCATTTTTCCTGAAATCATTGATGGCCGAACTTGCTTCATGCCAAGTTCTATCATCCAAAATTTCTTCGGCCACCAGAATTTTATCGAAAAGCAATTTCTGATCAACTACAAACTGCTCACAAGACACTTAACAAAAAAAAATCCTATTTTCAGTTTAAAAATTGTATTTTGCAGTGAGGTTTCAAGTTGTAAAATTGAATTAATCATTTTAAACACTTGAATTTAACATATAATTATGTGTTGTACTGTAAAACTGGACTTCAGTTGATATATTTCATTCACAGATTGAAAACAAATTTTAAAACTTAACTTAACTTAACTTATGTTTAAACGTCTTGCTTGTTTGAAAACTCTAAGCTTAACCACGATTGAATGAGAATGTTTTGAATTTTGAATGGATATCTACTCTGTAATCAACAAACAGAGAAGACCTGTAGATTCAACATTTCACAAAACAACTTATATACACCACAGAAATATATTTACAAATATCCATAAGTTCAGAGAATAAGCATACAACTGTAAGCATATCCTTAAAACATCTAATTGTGATGTTACTCACTATGAAAACAGAGAAGTCAGAAAAAAACAAAGTTGCTCACCTTGGAGTTGTACAGAGAACAGAAAGCAAAGCCTGTATATATATAATTTTTTCCTTGCTTCAGGTTGATTTGCTTTCAGATCTTTGGATTGCAGTTTTGATATTTGTTTAAATCTTCTTGTTTGATTGTTGTTGTTAAGATAATGTTTACTTTAGTTGTTTCTCAGCTTTGAATGGACGAAATGGAATGAAGAGGCTTGATGTATATAAGGAAAGGAGTTTACTGGGTGATGTATTAACATTGTACAGGGTGATATTATCTTGTACTAAAGTTATGGGCTGAAGTGATTTTGTATGTTATTTTATACATTTTATTCCTTTTTGCTTGTACATGTTGACTATGCTATCTTATTTTTACTCGGCTGAGAGATATTGTGTGCTAGAGCTTTGTCTTGTTTTGTATGTACATAGATTTTTATTTGCTATGCTTTTGTTTAATTACATATGCTTTGATTATTTTGTTTGTAAATATTTCATCACTTTATAATGTTATTAGATTTTATTTTCCTTATCTCAATTGTTATAAGATGAGTAAACTCCTATATTTAACATGTTGTTAAATTTTATCTAATTTATTTACTTTATAGTTATCTTATATTTCTAACTTAAGTATTTATTTTACTTTTAAAAATTATTATTATTAACCATTTATTTAATATTAAATTTAACTCAAAAATTCAATAAATTATTAATTTAAATTAAATTAAATTTCGGGGTCGTTACAAACTTCCCCTCTTAAAAGAATTTCGTCCTCGAAATTCGCAGGCACGAAAACAACGCAGAGATAGATAGATGCGATCTCCTATAATTACTCGAATACAAGATATGGATTCCAAACTCAAGTCGGAATATCTCAGAACACATACCAATTTGTCCCTCTTCGGACTTCGGTATTCAAAAGAAATTACAATAGAATTTCAAATTCGGTTTTAAACGATATCGTTTTAATTGATTCAATTCAATTTACCCTCATATTTTATTTATCAATTTAATTCAATTTAAAATTTCCAATTTCAAATTCATTAAGGTTTAAATCAAAAAGGCTGATAAGAAGTCGATGAAAATACGAAGTAAGAATCTCCTACAACGGTTCGTAGAGCCATCATCACACCGAAACTTCTTCTTGTAGCTGATACGAAGCAATCAAAAGAATTTGGAAACGAATCAAAGAAAATTGATAGAGAAAGATTGTTTCCACTGTTGCAGGGTATTGACCATTTATAGTCGTATCCCCTTGTCCCCTATCTCGTCTTCTTCTTGCACTCATACTCACTATCAGTGGATAGTAAGAGAATTTACTGAGACGTTCGAACGAATATCTGAGAAATACTCATTCTAGAGTTTACTTCACTCTATCTCTAATGAGCTACTTAACGTGTTATACTCCTGAGCTAAAGTTCAACCTTAGCTCTGATGCCACTTGTCAAGACCCAAAAATCGACCTTCGAAAATCGGCACCCGTACTTCACTTCGTACTCAAAATGCCGAAGATTCAAATGCCGAATCTGGTTCTCGGGAGCTTATAACAACATTTAAGTAAATAACACAGCGGAAGAAATGAATAATACATTGATATACAATATCTGATACAACAGAATGATACAATGAATATCAATATACATCAGAGATATGATACAACAAATAGCAGCGGAAAAGAAAACGATAACATCAGCAGCGGATAATCTCCATCTTCAAAGCACTAATCCAGAAATAGCTTGAACTCCCAATAACGAGGCACCAAGATAAGCAAGTGCAGTCCGATCCAAAGACTGAACTAGCTCCAGATAACCTACTAATCTGACTATCTGAAAAACCAAACTCTAGACTGCTCGTGTAGAAAAATTTTGAGCACCCAGAGTTTAGGAAAGAAACAATAAACTCCGGATCAGTCATGGGACTGGTGTGAGCAACAAAAACAATTTATCTTTAAAACAAATAGCAGAGAATTTTAAAGTCAATTCGCAATGCTTTTGGAAAATGAAACTACCATAAGACCTCCCGCCACACACACAATGCAAACGCAGAATTGGAGGAGATTTCTCCTTATGATAGTCAAAGATGCTTACTACGCAAAATCAAATCATTTGATATTATTACTAGTGCATAGTGTAGAAAACAATTTCGAAAGTAGAATATAAATCTTAGCCAGCATAGACATTTCGCACTTATGCCTACTATAGCTACCATGTTCAATAGCAGGTTACCACCACATTCCATGGCAGGTAATACAACTAAAACCGTACAGGGCTCGTATTGTTTTGTTTGGATTTCCAACAAATGGTCAAGCTAAGGAACTTCCTATTCCACTAAAGAAACGCCTCTGGCGGGACGTTCCGAGAACCAACTGTTCTCTGCCAAACAAGGTCGGCAACCCCTTTTCCCAAGGGATAAAAGAAACCTCAGATATGCCACCCCCGGTCCTTTGGGACCTTTAACCGAGAGCTCTCTAACCAACATCACACAGTGAATAAAGTGTGTCCACATGAGTAAGTATCTGGGCTCCATACCATGATACTACCCTTTTCCAGAAGGAATGGTCATACCCTAGGGGAGCTACCCCTGAAAACCTTGCCGCACGATTCCTGTTTCGACCATTACCGGGTTGTGAGGCTCGACGAAGTCTCGTCCACAAAGTTACGCTTTTTCAAAAAGCCACGCTTTGGGTCAACAGATGATCAACCTATGATCACAAAGATAAATGATCAAACAAATGATCATATCACAAATGATCAAACACTGATCATCACACAGCAACACTCAGCATGCCACATTACCAAATTGGGATATATCGCTGATAAATTTCAACTACATAACCTCTGAGCTCGTAAGTCTCAGAGAAGGGTGTTAAGCTAAGAGAATAAATTCTCCGCCACCAAACAGAAATGTATTTGAAAGAAATCGGCTTTATATCTCAAAGTGTAATGTCAGACATGTATCCATATAAGTCTGTTCCGGGTTCGAACAGAACCGAAGGCACTTCTCACGAAGCCCTTGCAATTCCGGATAACTTTCAATCACGTCCGGACTTCCCGTCACAAAAAGAGTGATATAAATCTCTATACCGGCGCGACTCAGTGCAGAGACATTCGACAGGTTGTCCTTTCATTTTCGAAAAATATCCGGTCTTCAACACCGGTCTTCAAATGCTATCCATATACGACGTATCACTATTCGGAATGAGTTATACGACCCAAAGGTCCTTTCCCGGCTAACCCGAATAGTGAGCGTAATATTTAAAAACATACGGATATTGGGATTTCAATTAAGTCACAACTTAAACCCAAACTTTCTTTTCAAATGGTTTATCAAATTACCATTTTAATCTTTTTAAACAAAAAGATTCAATTCACAAAGTTCACTTAATTTCACAAAGATTCATTCACAGATTTTCCAAATCGATTTCCATTTCAGTTTAATTAACTCGTTAAATCTTTAAATCAAAGATTTAATTAATAGTTTTCAAAACAATTTCATTTCGAATGGTTTAAATAAATCATCAAATTAAATCTGTTAAAAATAAACAGATTTAATTCATAGCTTTCAAAAAGAATTCATTCATAACTTGGAAAATCCATTTTTCAATTCACTCTTGAAATTCCTTTAACTAAATCGGAATTTCTTTTCTTATCTGAAAGTGTTTATTATTTGGAAACAAACCGTTTCATTTCAGAAAATCCGATTCATTCATACGAGTTGAAATCCTAGGTTTAAATTCAAATTCCCAAAATTTTACTTTTAAATGGTTAACTTTATATAAACACATTTATATCATCTTTTATCCCTAGTTTCCAAATCATAGATTTAATTTCAAACTTGGATTCAAATTTAAATCTAATTATTTAATTTTTCAAAACTCGATTTAAGTTATTCAAAATAACTTTTATCTTTGAAATTCCATTTCAAAAGCTTTTCACTTTAAACCCGAATTTCCGATTTCAAAATCAATTGAAATTAAAATTTCAATTTCAAAAATATTAACTTTAAATTACCTGTGACTTAATCGATTTCCACGTGAAATCCGTATTGGTGTGTGTATAAGTGTGGTCCAGGGGTTCAACACAATAGTGCAACATCAATCATCACATAACAAAATACAGGATATAGTTGATAAGCGATATAAACTATAACGCTTATCGTTCATTCACAGATCACAGATATATATCACAGGTAAGTAAACTACAGATCACAACATAAATCAGGGTGTATCACAAAGCATCATATATCAGGGATATCAAACAATTCACATTCAATAGAATCCAAATATTCAATAATCATTTATAAGTAGAATTAATTAATTGTTCAATCCCTAATTAAACCAATCAAATTTCTAATTAATTACTTATGAATTAATTACCCACTCCTGATTAATTACAAGTCATTTGATATTAATTAATGTAATTAATTAACCTTAATTATTTATCTTAATTAATTACCTTCATTTAATTAATTATTTCTTAATTAATCACATTAAGTTAATTATCCTCTTATTAAGTACATTAATAATAACCTTTAATTATTAAGTAATTAACCTTTAATCACTTAATTATCTTTTAATTAATTAACCCTTAATTAATTACCATTTCATTAATTATCCTTAATTATAAATTAATTAGCTTTAAATTTATAATTTATTGATCTTTAGTTAATTATAAACCATTAATTAATATAAATTAACTTAACTTTTAAGTTAATAATTTAAAACATTAGATCAACTTCTTAATTACTTAATTAAGTTTTATTTAAGATAAACCCCTTTCAAATATTAGTTTAAAACATTTTAATTTTAAGCTTACTCAACTTTAGAAATATTGTTATTTCAAAACTTTATTTATAGTAAATTCCAATTCAACTTGTTATATAATTGCATTTTGATTTGAACTCAGTTACAAACATTGACTAAAGATTTAAATTTTTGTTTTCCAGATTTCAAAACAGAAAACAACCTTTGGTTCAAATCTTGGAACAAAGCTTGACTCGAAATCCTCCCCTTTTACTTCGAGTCGATCGCAGTGGTACTTCGAGCAACGACTCGAGTTACTCGAGTAAAACGCGTGCATCACTCCTGTTCTTCCCAGACGACAACAACACTCAGGCAAACGCTAAGGCCCGTGCACGTGCACACCGCCGTTGACCGGCTTCTAGCATCCCCGCGGCGTCGAGCACATCGTCGATCGACTCCAGAACGAGCTCCGACCACCTGTACGTCGCCACCCACCCGAGATCGAAATCGAGCTCGCCTAACCCAAACCTGGAACAGAAATAGCAATTCCCACCCAAAACTTGACAACGCTTCATTCCCCGAGCTCCGACCATCTGCCGTCCAGCACCTCTGGTCACGACCTCGTCGCTATCCCTTCTACCATTCCCCAAAGCCACGTCCGGCTCGGTGCCACGATGACGTCGCGACGACCTTATTTTCTTCCTCGACCAAAATGAAACTTTAAACCCTAAAAAACTCTCGCCCCCTCAATTCTTGCAACAAATAATTTTCTTTTCATTTTTCCTGAAATCATTGATGGCCGAACTTGCTTCATGCCAAGTTCTATCATCCAAAATTTCTTCGGCCACCAGAATTTTATCAAAAAGCAATTTCTGATCAACTACAAACTGCTCACAAGACACTTAACAAAAAAAAAAATCCTATTTTCAGTTTAAAAATTGTATTTTGCAGTGAGGTTTCAAGTTGTAAAATTGAATTAATCATTTTAAACACTTGAATTTAACATATAATTATGTGTTATACTGTAAAACTGGACTTCAGTTGATATATTTCATTCACAGATTGAAAACAAATTTTAAAACTTAACTTAACTTAACTTATGTTTAAACGTCTTGCTTGTTTGAAAACTCTAAGCTTAACCACGATTGAATGAGAATGTTTTGAATTTTGAATGGATATCTACTCTGTAATCAACAAACAGAGAAAACCTGTAGATTCAACATTTCACAAAACAACTTATATACACCACAGAAATATATTTACAAATATCCATAAGTTCAGAGAATAAGCATACAACTGTAAGCATATCCTTAAAACATCTAATTGTGATGTTACTCACTATGAAAACAGAGAAGTCAGAAAAAAACAAAGTTGCTCACCTTGGAGTTGTACAGAGAACAGAAAGCAAAGCCTGTATATATATAATTTTTTCCTTGCTTCAGGTTGATTTGCTTTCAGATCTTTGGATTGCAGTTTTGATCTTTGTTTAAATCTTCTTGTTTGATTGTTGTTGTTAAGATAATGTTTACTTTAGTTGTTTCTCAGCTTTGAATGGACGAAATGGAATGAAGAGGCTTGATGTATATAAGGAAAGGAGTTTACTGGGTGATGTATTAACATTGTACAGGGTGATATTATCTTGTACTAAAGTTATGGGCTGAAGTGATTTTGTATGTTATTTTATACATTTTATTCCTTTTTGCTTGTACATGTTGACTATGCTATCTTATTTTTACTCGGCTGAGAGATATTGTGTGCTAGAGCTTTGTCTTGTTTTGTATGTACATAGATTTTTATTTGTTATGCTTTTGTTTAATTACATATGCTTTGATTATTTTGTTTGTAAATATTTCATCACTTTATAATGTTATTAGATTTTATTTTGCCTTATCTCAATTGTTATAAGATGAGTAAACTCCTATATTTAACATGTTGTTAAATTTTATCTAATTTATTTACTTTATAGTTATCTTATATTTCTAACTTAAGTATTTATTTTACTTTTAAAACTTATTATTATTAACCATTTATTTAATATTAAATTTAACTCAAAAATTCAATAAATTATTAATTTAAATTAAATTAAATTTCGGGGTCGTTACAAATATGTTATGTTATGTGATTCATTATGTAAGTTATGTGCCTTCTTATGTAAATTGTTATGTACGATTTTGTGTTATGTTATTTATTTTATGAAAGTCATGCTGCAAGTTCTCTTAGTTTTAGGAATTCCTGTGGGTTGAAATGATACATACCCGAATGATCTTTAGAATGGGGAAAAAATCGTTATGGGTTGAAATGATAAACCCAAGCGGTTTTTATTTTTTGGAAATATGGGATTGCGGGTTGAAATGATATATACCCGTAAATTTTAAATTATTGCGGATTGAAATGATAAATATCTGTATCACTTGACCCTAGGATAGAAAACTATATACGGACACCGGTGGTCTGTTTTTAAAGCGATTTCTGAAATTTTGGAAAGATGTGTTTGAAATAAAAATGATTTTTACATTTATTATAAAGATATTATTTTAAAACATATATGTAAATTTTAGATTTTAAAATTATATGTTTTAAGAATTCTAAATTTATAAGTATGTTTTAAAATGTAAATTTTAAGGTTTTACTCATAACTTTATTTACATTTTTTTCTTTCATAATATAAGATTTAATTTAATAAAATTTAATAAAAATAAAATATATTATCTTTAAAATATTTAAATTAATATATTTATTTTAATATATAACCAATTTTATTATATAAACTATTTCTAATATATAAACTACTTCAATATATAACCTATTTTAATATATAAACTATTTCTAATATATAAACTATTTCAATCTATAACCTATTTTAATATATAAACTATTTCTAATATATAAACTATTTCAATCTATAACCTATTTTAAATATAAACTATTTCTAATATATAAACTATTTCAATCTTTAACCAATTTTTAAAATATAAACTATTTTTAATGTGTAACAATTCCAATATATAAACTACTTTCAATATTCAAAATGTTTAAAGTTAGAACTGTTATGATTTAGATTTAATTGATTTAAAATATGAATATTTTGATATGATGGTTTAACCTATTTTGTGGTTATGATTTCAGAAGTGAATATGGTTTCGGAAGTGAATATGGTTTCGAAAGTGATATGATTTTGAAGTGAAGATGATATTTTGATATAAATTATGAATCGGATTTGCAAATGTAAAAGAACCAACTGGTGTGAAATAAGCGTTCGGTTGTTAAAGAGACCGGGATCGGATATTGTCATACTCTCTGCCTATAACGAAAACCACTTTAACAACAGTGCACGTGGTGGTGATTCCAGAATAAATTAGGATGCTTTGGCGAATGATTTTGTATGAGGTATTAACGTAGCCCTGACTCCCTCGAGTCAGCTTGATGTGGCTAAAGCAGGGGCTATACCAGGCCAAGTGAGGTCGCTCCTCTTATCGGGCACATTTCTTCGATACCATTTTATGACTTTGTGATTGATTTGGTGGCCACCCCTCGATTTGATTATGGGAGTGTGTTCCGAGGTGAGTAGTAGTAGCTGCTATGCGTTACCACCAGTCCGGGAGTGCAAACTATAACGACCCGTATTTTTACGGATCGAAACATCGTAAAACAGTTGACATTTGATCGCGTTGTTGATAAGTCGTCCAGAGTCTAAGTCTTAGGTCGTATGAGGGTTTGGAGCGACCTAAGGAAGTTGGCGAGTTAAGGGGTAGGCGACTTAGTGAAGTGGAGCGACCTACGGATTAGAACGACCTAAGGAGTTAGGTCGTGTGTTAGTTAGGTCGTGAGGTGGTTAGGTCGTATGGTAGTTTAGGTCGGTCGAGCGACCTAAGATTTGACGACTTATAGAAGTTAGCGACCTAGTAGACTGGACGAGGTAAGGACTTAGGTCGTGTAAGCGACTTAAGAAATAGGCGACCTAAAGAAGCGGTGACCTAAGGGTTAGCGGTATAGGAGTTAGCGAGTTAACGACCTAGGAGATAAGCAGGTTAGCGACTTAAGGAAGTTAGGTCGGCAACGACCTAAGAAGCTAGTGGTAGCAGTGGGTGACCTAAGGAAGTTAAGTCGTAAACGGCTTAGGAGTTAGGTCGTGAAGTATTAGGTCGCGAGGTGTTAGGTCGTAACCTAGTTAAGTCGCATAGGTATTGAGTATAGTTAGGTCGCGACTTTGTTAGGTCGGAACTGTTGCTAGGTCGCGTCTCAGTTAAGTCGTAGGTCGCGAGGAAGCGCGCATATGCTAAGTCGTTAGGTTGTATAGGCGCGCATGTGTTAGGGCGTAGGTCGCGTGGATGCGCAGATTCGTTAGGTCGTAGAAGCGCTGATGTGTTAGGTCATTGGATCTATAAGTCGCGCGCTTGCGCTAGGTCGTAAGTCGCAGGGTTTTGTTAGGTCATGGGTTTTAGGTCGTGGACGACCTAAGAGCGAGCGACCTAAGGATCATCCTATAAATAGGAGGGTTCTTCTTCATTTTTGGGATCCGGATTTTGAAGCGACGAAGTGCTGACATTTTGAGAGCTCGACTTCTACACTTCTTCACTTCTTTTCTCCACTCTAATCTAGTGATTCCTTCCATCCAAATCGAAGATCCAAGAGCTTAGATTGAAGATCTTCATCCATCGAAGAGAGATTTCATCGTTTGAAGCGGATTGGTGATAGATCAAGTTAGATCCTTCGCTGTCCAGATCTGAAGTGGGTTTCTTTAAAGGTGTTTAGGTGATTTGGTGAGTGGTGATTATCTCTCACACGGATCCAAAGGAGTATATCGGATCGTTGGCTTGATTTTGTGCTAAAGTAGTGATTTCCATGCATTTTCCTAATCCTAAGTATAGATCCATATAGATCCATTGTTCATAATGATTTGGCATACATTTTACTACATGTTAACCTATGCAAGTTCATTCATCAAGATTATAGAGATATTGCTCATGTTTTCATGCTTGTTAGACTTTTGACTCTTTAATTACGAAATTTCCATTATTGTTATAATTGTCTATTTAGATCATATTTGAATGCTTGTTTACTTGGATTAATGTTTGACTTGATTGATTGCTATGAATTAGATGATTGATGATTTGATTTAGACCGAAGATGATTCAAAAGCTAAGGGAAAGGCTCTTGAATTGGAAAAGCTGCTCGTGGCATATGTAGCGGATGATGAAGCTCATATGGATAGATTTGATTATGATGTTGAGATGAAGCTTTGCTATGATGATGATGAGGCGAAGTATGATATGAGATAGTCTTGGTCTAATCCAGACGGGATCATTCCAAGCATGTTGATAACTCGGTGATATGGTTCGGGTTTGAGGATAATGGTTTGCTCGAGAGGCGCTTGAGCTAGTATGGAAATAGTCGTCGAGGAGGATGACTAGAAGGCTGAGATCTCATCGTTGTTGAAGGTTCTAGCATTCTCAAAGCAAGAGTACGTTGGGAAGATTCGATAGTCCCTGAAGGCTACTGATTGGTAGTCAAGTACTCTGGACAGATTCGATAGTCCTAGGCACGGGTCACGATGACGTGCAGAGTTATGTCTAGAACCGGGGTTTCCATTAGCCCTTGACGGACGGATGAAATAAAGAGCCGGTCATTCAATTAACGATGATATCGAAGCAATGATAACAGTGATAGCCAGAGTCATGGATGTTTGGTTGTATCATCATTCGGTCTCAAGAGCGGTATTTTCTTGGTGCTTATCTGATCTTGGTTTAGGCCTTGGGGGTTTGTACTTGGAAAGCATCGCTCTTGACTCGAGTGATAATTGCTTTACTTTTAATTGTATGCTTTGCTATGTTTGCTATGTTTGCTTCTGCTTAGTGTGAGTCTGGAGGCTATCACTGTAGAAAGAGGTGGAGTGGGAGGGTTGTATTCCTATTCCTTTTCCTTTATGCTCTTTTGGTATGTTGTTAGTTAATTTACCGCTCACTAAGACTGTTGTCTGACTCAAGGCTTTATGTTTTAACTCTTATTGCCTTGGGCTGTTCGTCCATTTTGGAACGGGCAGACTAGGTAGCAGGTGACAGGTGCTGTTCTTGCTTTCCACGATGCTGATGTCGAAGACGAGCTAGAGGCTTGCATTTTATCTTCTTACTATATGTACTGGATGTTCCGCTGCTTGTATATTCTCTGAGTGTTATGTAGTGAGGCTTGATGTACTGACTGTTCAGATGTTTGTATTCAACTATTATGAAGTTTTATTGATGAGATTCTATTCTGTGAAGCTTCACTATATATATATTCTATTGTATTTTGTCCATGCGCTGTGAGTAATACGATAGATTCTGTTGTTTAAATTTATCCTGGCAATCGTCCATGGTCGCCTGGCACACTTTACAACGCACTTTCTCTAGGTTCGGTGCAGGGGTCATGGGCGGTCGTCACATTTGGTATCAGAGCTTTGGTTAATCGATTTTACCCAACGCTCGCTGACGTAACTACGTATGAGATACGTAATTGTATTTTGATGGATGATTACTATATATAATATAGTAGCTTAGTAGAGTTTGAGTCCTTTATGCAGTTGTTTCTCTAGGTGTGCTAATCATTCCTTTTTATAGATATTAAGGATGAGTCGAAGAGGGAGACCAGCTGCTAGGGAAGGCCGTGCTACTGAAGGGGCTGCTGATTATGCTGCTATGTTCGAAGCTATGATGACTTCGATCATGAGAAGGATGCCAGCTCCGGGGCCATCGGTGGATGTTGGAGTTCAAGTTCAAACTCCAAAGCCGGTTGATTTTGCTAAGTTGTGTAAGGATTATTCTGCTCTTGGAGGAAAGGTTTTCTTAGGAACAGAGTCAACCATTGAAGTCCAGAGGTGGATAGATGCTTGTAGAAGGATCTTTAGTGATTTGGGAATTGAGGATGCGACTAAGAGGAAGCTAGCATCAAGACAGCTTCAAGGGAGAGCTTCTGATTGGTGGAACTCTATCACCATTGATACTCCGGAGGAAGAGATTACTTGGGAGCAATTCCAAGCCAGATTTGAAGCTAAGTTCATTTCTACAGCTCAGAAGTCTATTCTGTTCAAGAAGTTTGTGGAGCTTAAGTGTAACGACCCGCCTTTTTGGACAGTTTAAATCGGCAAATCAGACACACATGCCGATTCTAAACCATTCAAAAGGGCGGATGGTTAATGGGGTTAAATAAGAAAAGAAAAGAAAGAACAGAAACAAACTCAGAATCTCGCAGCGGAAGGAACAAGATATAATAATAAAATAACAGTTCATGAAGTTGTTAAATAAATAAATTTGATTATTATTATACATCATAAATCAGAGTTACATACATATCAGAGATAATACAATAATGCATCGGAAAAATAATACAGTAGTAGAATACAAATGATATAATACCAAACTTCATCTTCGTCCTCCAGAATAGATCTTCAACCTTATCTGAAATGCTCAGGCTGACCCGAGCGTAATGAAAAGACAAAACACTCGAGTCAGGACTAAAATATCTCATGTAAGTCAAATCGAATAAGAAATATGAGTGTGACGGCGTCAGAGATGTTTACGGGGTTTGACATCTCCTACCCAGTGTCAACGTGAGTGCAATAACTTAAGAGATGTTACGGGATTTTCCATCTCTCAAGGATCCGTTAAACTATCTACTATGTAGTATAATACGCTATTATAATATGTCTACATTAAAGTAAAAGTATTAAAATAGCGTTAAGTCATGGCCCATTCCACCCTTAACACATTTTTATTCCCAAGAGTATATACAAGACCGTAGTTTCCCCAAAACCGGAAGTCACCAGAGGGCAATCCATATACTAAAGGTACAAACCAAAATCGTAGTGGTCGCGAATAGGATAATCAGTATGACAAGGTACATGAGGCAATACCAACTAGGATACTAGTAGTTGCGTGATCCGGAGTGATGTTGGGCATAGCAGCTACTACCCCAACACCGCGAAACAACACTCCCAAATCAAGGGGTGCACCCAAATCGAATCACAAATGTAATAGACATGGTATCGAAGAAGTGTGTCCGCTAGAGGTGGCGAACCTCAATGGCCCGGCGCGGCTCCTGTTTTAGTCATGTCAGGGGTCATCCAATATCGTTCTCTTTCTTCAATCAACGCATTCATCAAACCATCCACTTCGTTCTAGATCAACACTCCGCGTATACTAGTTATTAAAGTGGTTTTCGGTATCGACAGAGAGTATGTCCATATCCGATCCCGGTCTCTTTAATAACTACGTATTACTACACCGATGGCTCTTTTACATTTTCAAAATCAATTCATAATTGATTATCAAAAATATCATATTCGCTTCAAAAATAAAAGCCATTTCAAAATCATCATATCTACTCAAAGTATACGATTTCATTTCAAAATCATTTCGCCTCAATATCTCATTTCGATTTCAAAATCATTTCGAATTTCAATTTAGGTTGCAACTTCATTTAACCCAATTCGTATTTAAATTCGAGATTTAAATATAAACAATTCACCTTATTGACCAGCTTGAAAATTTTAGAAAATAGTTTTAAGTAGTTTAAAAGTAGTTTAAATAATTAAAATAGTTAAAATAGTTTAATAGAAAATATTTAAATAGTTAAAAATAGTTTAATAGAAAATATTTAAATAGTTTAATCGAAAATAATTTGAATATAAAAATGGTTTATATAGTAAAACAGTTTGAAAATCAAAATAATTTCAATATTTAAAGAATATAGATTTTAAATCATTCATACTAAAATATTCATTAAAAACAATTCCAAAGTCGAACCGGTCAACTTCCTAATTTCCTACCCAAATCAATTCCAATTTCCATTTCGATCTAATCGATTCAATTCCGATTTCAACTCGAATAAATTTTGATTCCATATAAATTTCGATCCCAATAAACAAATCCCGTTCACTTTCAATTTCCCATTTCAAATCAATTTCCAATTCCAATCCCAATTCCAAATGAATTTAAATTTCAATTCCAAATTAATTTAAATTCCAATTTCAAATTAATTTCCAATTTCAATTCCAAATCCAATTTCAAAATATCGATTTAAACATTAAATCAAATTTACTTTCAATACCAAATTTTTGAATCCAAATTTCAATTCTAAACTCAAACCTGAAATATCATTTCATATAAATTTTCTTAGAAATATTCAAAGTTCGAATAAAAGTCCAATCTTTAAAACAAATCAACTTCCAAAAATTTATGCCGTATTTCATTTTTTTATAAAAAACTAAACTTCGATTAATTAAACAATTTCGTTTATCAAGTTTAAATTCCAACATTTCAAGCTCCAATTCAAATAATTCAATTTCCATAATTTGGATTTTATTCTTAAAATCAATTCATTTAAATAATTTCAAAACAACTTTTAAAACATTTAATTTAACCAACCCGGTGTCCGTATATAATTTTCTAACCTACGGCCAAGTGATTATTTATTTCGATTAAATGTCAGGGATGAATATATATTACTTAAACCAATCACAGTGTCATATGCATGTATAACAGGATATATATAAGCAAATAAACATCCAAACATTTAAATATCAACCAATAGCATCCATCGAAATAAATCATCCAATAGTCAATACAATTCACGGCAATTTCATAGTTATAAATATCGGGAAATTTGATTTCGATTAAATCCTAATTTCAATTTACTGTCAATTTAATTTTTCAACGGTGAATTCACATAACAATTAAATTTTTATCAAACAACGACAAATAAATTCATATCACTTCATAATGTCAAATTTAACTACCATAAAGATATTCAGTATGTTGTGAGCGTTATAAAACACTCACCTTGATTTCAGTGCAGTTCCAGCGTTTTATTTCGAATAAAATTAAACGAGCGTTTAATTTTACCCGAAATTTTCTCTAGCTCCAAACGATTCCAATCCAGCTCCATAGCGTAGTGCTCGTCAAAACGAAGCCAACGCACTTCGTTTCGTAATTTTCCGACCTCGTATGACACAGTTATGATAGTTTAAAGTTTGAACGAATTATTATAAACTTAATTTACACTTTTATTTATTTACAAACCCTACAGCAAAATCTGGACGTCCACTTCCTGCCCTAGATCCAGGCCGTTCCCACTGTCTTCTCTCCCCAGGTTATGCACGCACGCACCAAACCCATGAGCCGCCCTAAACCCTAATACACGCACCACCCTACGAGCATCTCCACGCAGATCAGGCACCACCATTTGAAGCGCCACCCACCACTCCATGCTCAGCCAGAGCATTGTTGAACTCGGCCTCCCCAAGACGTGGGGATTCGTGCACGAACGGCAGGACCACGCGGCCCCCTAGCGACCACCACACTGCTCCAAATCCAATCTCCACCGTTGATTAGCTAGATCTCCTCGCCCTCTTCGAGTTTGCAGTTGATGACTTTTACTAATTGTTCACGGATTGGAAGTAATCGAGGGAAGAATGAAACTAATTTCTGGCCATTCGAAATGATAATGGCGGCTGAGTGAAGAAACCCTAGGGTTTAGTTTATTTTGCAAAAAAGAAAAAATATGAAGTGCTTTTATAGAAAAATACGCGACATTATTCATCCGAAATTTTTCGAACTCCAAACGAAGCGTGCCGGCTGGCGTTTCTAAGGTTTACCCCACGTTCCGAACGCAATGGAATATGTTTCAGAGGCTAATTCGGTCCTCCGTGCGAGTTACGGAGAAAAACGATCAGTTTAAATTAAACCGATTTAAACCGATTTCGATGCGTTTTGGCTTGCCTCGGACAAACGGTAACTCCGATTGACACGAAATTTGAAACCATACAAAAATATCACATTACGGATCCGATGAAACTGGTTTCGTCGAAATCCGAGACTTTTTGAAAAATGACTATTTTCTCTCGCCGAATTAATATTAAAAACAATTCGATGCATTTCGAGTTGCCACGGTCAAATGATAACTCCGATTGCTACGAAAATTGAAATCCGATAATAACAAACTATTACGGATCCAATGGAACTAGTTTCGTTCAATTCTGAGACTGTTCGAAAAATGGCTATTTTTCAGTCGATAATTAAATATTAAAATATTCAATTTTCACAAATTAACTTTAAATTCAATTTTAAAAGTTCTATAACATTACTATACTCCAATATGATAAGATAAAATTTTACAAATCATTTTCAATCATATTCAACTCGATTTTCAATTATTTCTAAAATTTAACTTATTAAATTATCGATTTAATTGTCTAATTAAATCCAATATTCGAAAAATAATTTATTCGACTGTTTAATTTCAATTTAAAATTCCCAATTTTAAATTATTAACTTTTAAATCAAATTTCAATTGTTCACAAATTCCATTTTTAATTTCACAGTAACTAACAATCTTTTACAATGCAATTTTCCATTATAAATCCAATATAAAAGATTATATTAGCAATTATATTGTAATTCAAATTCAAGTCATTTAATTCAAATGAATTTTTTTATTTCGATTTACACTTTCATTATTGAATCAACCATTTACTTATACATTATTATCAATAGTTTATAATTCATTTACTTTCATTTTCTTCAGCTATCATCTTATTTAAATTCACAGTAATATTAAATTACATTCATTTACATTGATTTCCATATTATAACTTCAATATTAAATGTAACATTTTATTTATTTCGTTGCTTACAATCAAATTCAATTCAATTCAATTACTTGTTACATTCAAATTTAAATCTTTACTTACGTTCAATTACAAGTTAACGTCTTTATTTAATTTACAAATAAGTTATTTCAGAATTCAGTTTTGTATTTTAACTTGTAATTCACATTTAACAACACAAAATTTTATTTCCTTCGGATTTTTATCAAAATTTTCATTTTAATTCGTATTTTTAAAGTGTTAAAAATACGGGTTGTTACATTCTCCCCCACTTAAAACTTTTCGTCCGCGAAAAGGAGCGTGGTAATAGTTATTATCATCTTATATACCTATAAACCCTATTAACATTTAGAAAATAGATTATAGGTTTTAAAGTTTCAAAAATTTTCTAACACTCAGATTTATGGAAAATTTCGGCAGCATCTCCTTTGCGCGGTTCGATCGGGAAAATATTTCCCATACAAATATAACAAATATAATCGATATACATCTCATTCAAATAATGAGGCATCCCATATATGGGGAAAACAATATATATATAACCCAAATACGATAAATAATCCGAATACGTACCTTTATTAGCGTTTACTAGCAAATTTTTACTTACATTTGCATTTAGCGCAGAAACGGGTTTCGGAAGTGGAACGCAACCCCTTTCTACCTATTAAAATACTCAATAACCAGGTTAGAACCATGAATATAATGATGGATCAATATACTTGCCATATACAACATATACATAACATATTAACTTCCAAACTGAAAATTTTGTGTTCAGGACAGCAAGTAGATTCTAGTTTTTAGCCAACCAAACGACAGAATTTTGCAAGGTAATCTAAACAAAAGTTGTAGCATTTGTTTCAGGGTTTCCGGAATGTCCAAAATCGTCTAATTCGGACTATCCGTTCAAAAGTTACGGCCGTTTTACTACGGGAATACGTTTTAGGTCCGTGCAGGTCAGCGACCTTCACGCACACTTTCGACCTTCTAAACTTCAGCAAAATGCAAGGTTTCTAAAACAAAAGTTGGAGCATAGGTTCTGAGGTTTCCAGAAAGTACAAGATCATGAAAATCCGATAAACCAGTAAAAAGTTATGTCATAAATACTAAGGTCAAATGCTATTGGTTTTGCTTATTCTTACACAGGACAACGATAGACATTTACATTTTTAACCTAGTAAACGAATGAATTTTCTGAAATACACTAAACAAAAGTCGTGCTACAGATTCTAAGCTTTCCGAAAAGTCCAAGATCATCAAATTCTGATTATTCATTTAAAAGTTATGGTACTTTTAGTTTCAGCACATACCGGACAATTTTAGATTTCTACATTTGTTTGTTATTACAAATACAAACTATCCAATTTAAAGTTTCCGGAAAATCAAGCATTAACCCAAAGTTGTTAATTTCTTTTATATTTTTATGAAATAAGTTTACATTAAATTCGTTTTCCGGTTTATTCACTTTATTACCTCCACATTTTAACTCAAGACAATTTTGCTTCACATTAAATTGAATTCAATTATATTCAACATCACCTTACTACAAATTGAATTTAATTACTTAAATTTTTATTTCATTTATTCAATTCCATTACATTATGAATCGTATTTACTCACCTAACATCCATCTACAACCAAAGCACAACAACATTAACGTCCATACCAAATTTACCACCAAGTCAATCAATTTCTTTTATTTGTCTCAATTGGTTTATTCATTTCCAAACAAATCAAGTTTACTCAATTCATTTACTTTGTTTGAATTATATCAAATTCCATAATTCACTTTACTTGTTTTCCTCATTGATTTAATTCAATAATTTTGCTTGTTCAAATTAAATTTCATACCATCAACTAAGTATATATTATTCATTTTTCAATTTGAATTTCTTTTATATTTGCAGCTATCAATTTGATCTTCACATTTTATTTACACTATCATACTTGTATATTTTTTTTTACTTACTTATCAAAATATGCATTTTAAACTTTTAAATATTAGGTAAGTTATGGTTATGCAAATTTAGTGTAGTTGATAATATACAACTTATTTTCATTAAATTCTAGTGTTGAGCTTATTTAACAAATCTTCAATTTATTATTTATCACATTAAGGTTTACTATTACAATTTAAATTTTCATTTTAACCTTTAAATTCTATTTCATATTTTAGAAAAATTTCAATTTCTAATTTATTCCAAGAGTACAGAAAACATTTAGTGGTCTCCCCCACTCGGACTCTTGAAAAATAAACGTCGATAATGCATGCACACATTACCGAAACTTATTTTCCAAACATCAAGTGGGGCATACATCACTTATTTCATTTCAAAGTCATTTAAAATCTTTCCTATTCGAGTTTCTTTCATATAATATGTATATTATTTTCAAAACATTTACAACAAATTTCAACATTGGAATTTATATTCTCAAATCCAAAATCATATTCATTTAATTCCATTTTCAATTATATTTCCCAAATTCATTTTTTTTTTCATTTGTCAATAATTTAGAAATATTGACAAGTCAACCAGTTGACGACGATAATCTAATATTATCATCTCCTACCAACCAATACAATCAAAATTTATATATTCATAATAATATTTATATAAAATATAATTCAAAACGATATTATGTCAGTTTGTCCTATTCGAGTGTTTAGAAATCCCTATCGATGCCATGGCGTCCCATGTACCGACCAGAATTTATAAATACTCAACGGAACAAATCAACACAATATAAAACCATTTTATAGCAAATAACAAGTACGCTCTCTCATATACACTCAAACTCATTCATAGGTTTCAACCCTATTTCAACGAGTTATTCCCCACTAGAGCTCAGGTAATCTAAACCAAAGCTCTGATACCAACTGTAACGACCTGCCTTTTTGGACAGTTTAAATCGGCAAATCAGACACACATGCCGATTCTAAACCATTCAAAAGGGCGGATGGTTAATGGGGTTAAATAAGAAAAGAAAAGAAAGAACAGAAACAAACTCATAATCTCGCAGCGGAAGGAACAAGATATAATAATAAAATAACAGTTCATGAAGCTGTTAAATAAATAAATTTGATTATTATTATACATCATAAATCAGAGTTACATACATATCAGAGATAATACAATAATGCATCAGAAAAATAATACAGTAGTAGAATACAAATGATATAATACCAAACTTCATCTTCGTCCTCCAGAATAGATCTTCAACCTTATCTGAAATTCTCAGGCTGACCTGAGCGTAATGAAAAGACAAAACACTCGAGTCAGGACTAAAATATCTCATGTAAGTCAAATCGAATAAGAAATATGAGTGTGACGGCGTCAGAGATGTTTACGGGGTTTGACATCTCCTACCCAGTGTCAACGTGAGTGTAATAACTTAAGAGATGTTACGGGATTTTCCATCTCTCAAGGATCCGTTAAACTATCTACTATGTAGTACAATACGCTATTATAATATGTCTACATTAAAGTAAAAGTATTAAAATAGCGTTAAGTCATGGCCCATTCCACCCTTAACACATTTTTATTCCCAAGAGTATATACAAGACCGTAGTTTCCCCAAAACCGGAAGTCACCAGAGGGCAATCCATATACTAAAGGTACAAACCAAAATCATAGTGGTCGCGAATAGGATAATCAGTATGACAAGGTACATGAGGCAATACCAACTAGGATACTAGTAGTTGCGTGATCCGGACTGATGTTGGGCATAGCAGCTACTACCCCAACACCGCGAAACAACACTCCCAAATCAAGGGGTGCACCCAAATCGAATCACAAATGTAATAGACATGGTATCGAAGAAGTGTGTCCGCTAGAGGTGGCGAACCTCAATGGCCCGGCGCGGCTCCTGTTTTAGTCATGTCAGGGGTCATCCAATATCGTTCTCTTTCTTCAATCAACGCGTTCATCAAACCATCCACTTCGTTCTGGATCAACACTCCGCGTATACTAGTTATTAAAGTGGTTTTCGGTATCGACAGAGAGTATGTCCATATCCGATCCCGGTCTCTTTAATAACTACGTATTACTACACCGATGGCTCTTTTACATTTTCAAAATCAATTCATAATTGATTATCAAAAATATCATATTCGCTTCAAAAATAAAAGCCATTTCAAAATCATCATATCTACTCAAAGTATACGATTTCATTTCAAAATCATTTCGCCTCAATATCTCATTTCGATTTCAAAATCATTTCGAATTTCAATTTAGGTTGCAACTTCATTTAACCCAATTCGTATTTAAATTCCAGATTTAAATATAAACAATTCACCTTATTGACCAGCTTGAAAATTTTAGAAAATAGTTTTAAGTAGTTTAAAAGTAGTTTAAATAATTAAAATAGTTAAAATAGTTTAATAGAAAATATTTAAATAGTTAAAAATAGTTTAATAGAAAATATTTAAATAGTTTAATCGAAAATAATTTGAATATAAAAATGGTTTATATAGTAAAACAGTTTGAAAATCAAAATAATTTCAATATTTAAAGAATATAGATTTTAAATCATTCATACTAAAATATTCATTAAAAACAATTCCAAAGTCGAACCGGTCAACTTCCCAATTTCCTACCCAAATCAATTCCAATTTCCATTTCGATCTAATCGATTCAATTCCGATTTCAACTCGAATAAATTTTGATTCCATATAAATTTCGATCCCAATAAACAAATCCCGTTCACTTTCAATTTCCCATTTCAAATCAATTTCCAATTCCAATCCCAATTCCAAATGAATTTAAATTTCAATTCCAAATTAATTTAAATTCCAATTTCAAATTAATTTCCAATTTCAATTCCAAATCCAATTTCAAAATATCGATTTAAACATTAAATCAAATTTACTTTCAATACCAAATTTTTGAATCCAAATTTCAATTCTAAACTCAAACCTGAAATATCATTTCATATAAATTTTCTTAGAAATATTCAAAGTTCGAATAAAAGTCCAATCTTTAAAACAAATCAACTTCCAAAAATTTATGCCGTATTTCATTTTTTTATAAAAAACTAAACTTCGATTAATTAAACAATTTCGTTTATCAAGTTTAAATTCCAACATTTCAAGCTCCAATTCAAATAATTCAATTTCCATAATTTGGATTTTATTCTTAAAATCAATTCATTTAAATAATTTCAAAACAACTTTTAAAACATTTAATTTAACCAACCCGGTGTCCGTATATAATTTTCTAACCTACGGCCAAGTGATTATTTATTTCGATTAAATGTCAAGGATGA
Organism: Allium fistulosum; assembly: GCA_030737815.1. NCBI lineage: Eukaryota > Viridiplantae > Streptophyta > Magnoliopsida > Asparagales > Amaryllidaceae > Allium > Allium fistulosum. The sequence goes on along the minus strand of CM060907.1, from coordinate 893,702,116 downwards.
ATATATATTACTTAAACCAATCACAGTGTCATATGCATGTATAACAGGATATATATAAGCAAATAAACATCCAAACATTTAAATATCAACCAATAGCATCCATCGAAATAAATCATCCAATAGTCAATACAATTCACGGCAATTTCATAGTTATCAATATCGGGAAATTTGATTTCGATTAAATCCTAATTTCAATTTACTGTCAATTTAATTTTTCAACGGTGAATTCACATAACAATTAAATTTTTATCAAACAACGACAAATAAATTCATATAACTTCATAATGTCAAATTTAACTACCATAAAGATATTCAGTACGTTGTGAGCGTTATAAAACACTCACCTTGATTTCAGTGCAGTTCCAGCGTTTTATTTCGAATAAAATTAAACGAGCGTTTAATTTTACCCGAAATTTTCTCTAGCTCCAAACGATTCCAATCCAGCTCCATAGCGTAGTGCTCGTCAAAACGAAGCCAACGCACTTCGTTTCGTAATTTTCCGACCTCGTATGACACAGTTATGATAGTTTAAAGTTTGAACGAATTATTATAAACTTAATTTACACTTTTATTTATTTACAAACCCTACAGCAAAATATGGACGTCCACTTCCTGCCCTAGATCCAGGCCGTTAACACTGTCTTCTCTCCCCAGGTTATGCACGCACGCACCAAACCCATGATCCGCCCTAAACCCTAATACACGCACCACCCTACGAGCATCTCCACGCAGATCAGGCACCACCATTTGAAGCGCCACCCACCACTCCATGCTCAGCCAGAGCATTGTTGAACTCGGCCTCCCCAATACATGGGGATTCGTGCACGAACGGCAGGCCCACGCGGCCCCCTAGCGACCACCACACTGCTCCAAATCCAATCTCCACCGTTGATTAGCTAGATCTCCTCGCCCTCTTCGAGTTTGCAGTTGATGACTTTTACTAATTGTTCACGGATTGGAAGTAATCGAGGGAAGAATGAAACTAATTTCTGGCCATTCGAAATGATAATGGCGGCTGAGTGAAGAAACCCTAGGGTTTAGTTTATTTTGCAAAAAAGAAAAAATATGAAGTGCTTTTATAGAAAAATACGCGACATTACTCATCCGAAATTTTTCGAACTCCAAACGAAGCGTGCCGGCTGGCGTTTCTAAGGTTTACCCCACATTCCGAATGCAATGGAATATGTTTCGAAGGCTAATTCGGTCCTCCGTGCTAGTTACGGAGAAAAACGATCAGTTTAAATTAAACCGATTTAAACCGATTTCGATGCGTTTTGGCTTGCCCCGGACAAACGGTAACTCCGATTGACACGAAATTTGAAACCATACAATAATATCACATTATGGATCCGATGTAACTGGTTTCGTCGAATCCGAGACTTTTTGAAAAATGACTATTTTCTCTCGCCGAATTAATATTAAAAACAATTCGATGCGTTTCGAGTTGCCACGGTCAAATGATAACTCCGATCGCTACGAAAATTGAAATCCGATAATAACAAACTATTACGGATCCAATGGAACTAGTTTCGTTCAATTCTGAGACTGTTCGAAAAATGGCTATTTTTCAGTCGATAATTAAATATTAAAATATTCAATTTTCACAAATTAACTTTAAATTCAATTTTAAAAGTTCTATAACATTACTATACTCCAATATGATAAGATCAAATTTTACAAATCATTTTCAATCATTTTCAACTCGATTTTCAATTATTTCTGAAATTTAACTTATTAAATTATCGATTTAATTGTCTAATTAAATCCAATATTCGAAAAATAATTTATTCGACTGTTTAATTTCAATTTAAAATCTCCAATTTTAAATTATTAACTTTTAAATCAAATTTCAATTGTTCACAAATTCCATTTTTAATTTCACAGTAACTAACAATCTTTTACAATGCAATTTTCCATTATAAATCCAATATAAAAGATTATATTAGCAATTATATTGTAATTCAAATTCAAGTCATTTAATTCAAATGAATTTTTTTATTTCGATTTACACTTTCATTATTGAATCAACCATTTACTTATACATTATTATCAATAGTTTATAATTCATTTACTTTCATTTTCTTCAGCTATCATCTTATTTAAATTCACAGTAATATTAAATTACATTCATTTACGTTGATTTCCATATTATAACTTCAATATTAAATGTAACATTTTATTTATTTCGTTGCTTACAATCAAATTCAATTCAATTCAATTACTTGTTACTATCAAATTTAAATCTTTACTTACGTTCAATTACAAGTTAACATCTTTATTTAATTTACAAATAAGTTATTTCAGAATTCAGTTTTGTATTTTAACTTGTAATTCACATTTAACAACACAAAATTTTATTTCCTTCGGATTTTTATCAAAATTTTCATTTTAATTCGTATTTTTAAAGTGTTAAAAATACGGGTTGTTACATTAAGCAAGGTGGAAGATCAGTTCTTGAGTATGTTTCTGAGTTTGAAGCTTTGTCCAAGTATGCCCGGTCGTATATTGAATCTTCGTATCAGAAGAATGAGAAGTTTGTGACAGGCTTGGACAGTTATCTTGGGATACAGTTAGTGGATCATTTGGACGATCCATTTGAGAAGCTTGTGGAGAAAGCTCTCAGGCATGAGAATCTGTTTCCTAAGGAAGGATCTGTTGTTGTTGTGACCAAGGAAGAATCTAGACCACAGCAGGGTGGAAACAAGAAGAGGAAGCAGCAGCAGCAAAAGGGTAAGGATGGCCAGAAGAAGCCGAAGGGCGAAGTGACCTACTTCAATTGTCAGTAGAAGGGCCATTTCTCCAGGGATTGCAAGAATCCGAAGGTGCCGGTGAAGTGCCATAACTGTGACAAGCTGGGGCATGTTAAGAGGAATTGTCCAGAGCCGCGGAAGGACAAGCAGATTATGCAAGCTTATGCTTTAGGAGCTGTTCCATCGTCTTCGAAAGCTCCTACCGCTAAAGAGAAAGGAAAGAGTGTGGTGGTTCAAGGTACTCTTTCCATATGTGGTGTTCCAGTTAGAGTGTTATTTGATACTGGGGCGTCGCATTCTTTTGTTTGTAATGAGCTTGTCGGCCGGTTGGGTTTAGAACCGGATATTGTTGATAGGCCATTGGTTGTGACTAATCCAGTTGGGGGTTCGTCTTGTTTGTGTATGCTATGCCGTGGTCTGATTGTATCGAGTCATGATTTCTCATTTGTTTGTGATTGTTTTGTTCTGAACTTTGCGGGATTCGGAATTATTTTGGGTATGGACTGGCTTAGGAAGTATGCGGCAAAGGTTGATTGTGAGAGGTTGGATGTGACAGTCGAGAAGTGGAGGGGCGAAAGATTGTGATACGATGTAAGCATGAAGAAGACATCTTCATGAGCTTCATGTATTCGCTGGTTGTTCCACGGGATGGACTGTCATCGTTGCCAATCGCTAATGGATTTGAGGATGTCTTTGACGAGGTCAAAGGGTTACCGCCGCATAGGGAGATCGAGTTTCGTATAGATCTAGTTGAAGGAGTCAGACCTATTGTGATGCCTCTTAGGCGGATGGTGCCTAGGGAACAGCAAGAGTTGAGGGTGCAAGTTGATGATCTTTTGCAGAAAGGATTCATTCGGCGTAGTGTGCCCGAATGGGGTGCACCAGTTGTGTTCGTAACCAAAGCGGATGGATCGTTGAGGTTGTGTGTGGATTATCGTGAGCTGAATACGGTGACTAAGAAGAACAAGTATCCATTGCCAAGAATAGATGACTTGTTTGATCAGCTTCACGAAGCTAAGGTGTTTTCTCAGATGGATTTGGCAACGGGATTTCACCAGTTAAGAGTGGCTAAGGATAGTGTGCCAAAGACTGCTTTTAGGACACCATTCGGTTTCTTTGAGTTGCTGGTAATGCCGTTTGGATTGACCAACGCGCCAGCATATTTTGTGGATCTTATGAATAGAGTGTTCAGAGATCAGTTGAACAAGTTCGTGCTAGTGTTCGTGGATGATATTTTGATTTATTCCAGAACTGAAGATGAGCACAAGACGCACTTGCGTATTGTTTTGGAAATCTTGCGGAAACATCAGCTGAAGGCTAAGTTTTCGAAGTGTCACTTCTGGAAGAGTGAAGTGAGGTTCTTAGGCCATGTTATCACTGGAAATGAAATAGCGGTTGATCCCGCTAAGGTGGAAGCAATCCAGGATTGGGGTAAACCTAAGAAAACATCTGATGTGAGAAGTTTTCTTGGATTAGCAGGATATTATCGACGGTTTATCAAAGACTTCTCCAAGGTAGCTGCACCATTAACAGGATTGACGAAAAAGAATCAAGTGTTCAGATGGGATGCTAAGTGTGAGCAAGCTTTCGGAATCCTGAAAGAGCGACTGACAAGTGCTCCTGTTTTGACTATTCCAAGTGGGAATGATGAGATGGTGGTTTACACCGACGCATGTGGTACTGGACTTGGAGCAGTGCTGATGCAGAAGAGTAAAGTTGTTGCGTATGCAAGTCGACAACGGAAGCCACATGAAAGGAATTATCCGACTCATGATTTGGAATTAGCGGCGATTGTATTTGCTCTGAAGATGTGGAGACATTATCTATTGGGAGTTCGATTCGAGTTGTTTACAGATCATAAGTCGTTGAAGTATCTTTTCTCCCAAAAGGATTTGAATCTTTGGCAACAACGTTGGCTAGAGTTTTTGGCATCATATGATTTTGGTATAGCTTATACTCCGGGAAAAGGTAACACAGTGGCAGATGCGTTAAGTCGAAGACATGCAGGATTGGGAGCCATGTTTTCGGAATGGAAGAATCTCGAGTATTTAGCTGGATTTGACTTCAGGCCCAGATGTGAATTGGAACCTGAGATGTTGGCAAACTTATCGATAAGACCGACTCTTGTGGAAAGGATTGGCGAGAGTCAAAAGCGAGATGATAAGATTGTCAGGATTTTCCATGATTTGGAATCTGGATTGGACCCAGAAAAGGATAAAGGATTCGAGGTTGATCGAGAGGGTTGGCTTCGGAAGCAAGGACGACTAGTTGTTCCCGATATAGATGAATTGAGAAGTGAAGTTCTGAAGGAAAGTCATCACTCGAAGTTGACAATTCATCCAGGTGGAAATAAGATGTATCGGGATATGAAGAGAACCTATTACTGGGAAGGTATGAAGAAGGATGTTGGAAATTTTATTTCCAAGTGCATGAACTGCCAGTTGGTAAAAGCCGAACAGAAGAAGCCAAGTGGATTGCTTCAGCCATTAGAAGTTCCTACATGGAAGTGGGAGCAAATATCGATGGATTTTATTGATGGGTTACCTAGAACAAGAACGGGAAATGAAGGGATTTGGGTCATTGTAGATCGTCTGACTAAGAGTGCAAGATTCATTCCTGTTTGATCGACTAGTACTGCATCAAAGTTGGCTGAGTTGTATGTTAAGTGGATAGTTCGATTCCATGGTATTCCGAAGAGTATAGTGAGCGATCGAGATCCATTGTTCACTAGTGGATTTTGGAAGAGTTTCCAGGAAGTTTTGGGAACCGAGTTGTGTTTGAGTACAGCTTATCACCCTTAAACAGATGGTCAGACTGAGAGAGTCAACCAAGTTTTGGAAGGTCTCCTCAGAGCTTGTGTTTTGGATTTCGGAGGATCATGGGAAGATCACCTTCATTTGGTGGAATTTTCATATAATAACAGTTACCAGTCAAGCATTGGTATGGCACCGTATAAGGCATTGTATGGAAGACCATGTAACTCTCCGACATGTTGGTTAGAAACAGGAGAAAAGCTGATACTTGGGCCAGAGATGATTCGTCAGACTTCAGATTTCATAGAGATCATTCGGCAACGAATGAAGGCAGCCCAAGACCGTCAGAAAAGTTATGCTGATAAGCGTCGAAAGGATTTGTAGTTCGACGTAGGTGATATGGTTTTTGTGAAAATTTCTCCTCTGAAGAATGTTATTCGATTCGGGAAGAAAGGAAAATTGACTCCGAGATTTGTTGGACCATTCCTGGTCATCGAGCGAATTGGAAAGCTCGCCTATAGATTGGAGTTACCAGAGAAGATGTCGGGTGTGCACAATGTTTTTCATGTATCGTATCTACGGAAGTATGTACACGACTCGAATACAGTGGTTTCTGCTGATAGCTGTGAAGATTTCGAAGTTGATCAGTCGATAAGAGACCTCGTAAGCCGCTTCGTGTTGTGGAAACCGACACGAAACAGCTTAGGAGGAAGGTAGTTAAGTTGCTCAAGATAGAATGGAGTGATGATGATAACGACTGTACATGGGAGGTGGAAGAGAGGATGAAAGCAGCTCATCCTGAACTCTTCAAGGTATGGCCCTAAGGTGTCGTGTCATCTAACGACATTGTAACTTGTTCTAGTTTTAGAATTCTGCATGCTAAGCTAGAATTGGATGCATGGTTTGTTGATTGCTATGGATGGTAGGCATGCAGAATAGTCTTTGATTGCTCTGTTTGTTTGGAATTTCGGGGGCGAAATTCCTAAGGGGGAGAGAATGTAACGACCCATATTTTTACGGATCGAAACATCGTAAAACAGTTGACATTTGGTCGCGTTGTTGATAAGTCGTCCAGAGTCTAAGTCTTAGGTCGTATGAGGGTTTGGAGCAACCTAAGGAAGTTGGCGAGTTAAGGGGTAGGCGACTTAGTAAAGTGGAGCGACCTAAGGATTAGAACGACCTAAGGAGTTAGGTCGTGTGTTAGTTAGGTCGTGAGGTGGTTAGGTCGTATGGTAGTTTAGGTCGGTCGAGCGACCTAAGAATTGACGACTTATAGAAGTTAGCGACCTAGTAGACTGGACGAGGTAAGGACTTAGGTCGTGTAAGCGACTTAAGAAATAGGCGACCTAAAGAAGTGGCGACCTAAGGGTTAGCGGTATAGGAGTTAGCGAGTTAACGACCTAGGAGATAAGCAGGTTAGCGACTTAAGGAAGTTAGGTCGGCAACGACCTAAGAAACTGGTGGTAGCAGTGGGTGACCTAAGGAAGTTAAGTCGTAAACGGCATAGGAGTTAGGTCGTGAAGTATTAGGTCGCGAGGTGTTAGGTCGTAACCTAGTTAAGTTGCATAGGTATTGAGTATAGTTAGGTCGCGACTTTGTTAGGTCGGAACTGTTTCTAGGTCGGGTCTCAGTTAAGTCGTAGGTCGCGAGGAAGCGCGCATATGCTAAGTCGTTAGGTCGTATAGGCGCACATGTGTTAGGGCGTAGGTCGCGTGGATGCGCAGATTCGTTAGGTCGTAGAAGCGCTGATGTGTTAGGTCGTTGGATCTATAAGTCGCGCGCTTGCGCTAGGTCGTAAGTCGCAGGGTTTTGTTAGGTCGTGGGTTTTAGGTCGTGGACGACCTAAGAGCGAGCGACCTAAGGATCAGCCTATAAATAGGAGGGTTCTTCTTCATTTTTGGGATCTGGATTTTGAAGCGACGAAGTGCTGACATTTTGAGAGCTCGACTTCTACACTTCTTCACTTCTTTTCTCCACTCTAATCTAGTGATTCCTTCCATCCAAATCGAAGATCCAAGAGCTTAGATTGAAGATCTTCATCCATCGATGAGAGATTTCATCGTTTGAAGCGGATTGGTGATAGATCGAGTTAGATCCTTCGCTGTCCAGATCTGAAGTGGGTTTCTTTTAAGGTGTTTAGGTGATTTGGTGAGTGATGATTATCTCTCACACGGATCCAAAGGAGTATATCGGATCGTTGGCTTGATTTTGTGCTAAAGTAGTGATTTCCATGCATTTTCCTAATCCTAAGTATAGATCCATATAGATCCATTGTTCATAATGATTTGGCATCCATTTTACTACATGTTAACCTATGCAAGTTCATTCATCAAGATTATAGAGATATTGCTCATGTTTTCATGCTTGTTAGACTTTTGACTCTTTAATTACGAAATTGCCATTATTGTTATAATTGTCTATTTAGATCATATTTGAATGCTTGTTTACTTGGATTAATGTTTGACTTGATTGATTGCTATGAATTAGATGATTGATGATTTGATTTAGACCGAAGATGATTCAAAAGCTAAGGGAAAGGCTCTTGAATTGGAAAAGCTGCTCGTGGCATATGTAGCGGATGATGAAGCTCATATGGATAGATTTGATGATGATGTTGAGATGAAGCTTTTCTATGATGATGATGAGGCGAAGTATGATATGAGATAGTCTTGGTCTAATCCAGACGGGATCATTCCAAGCATGTTGATAACTCGGTGATATGGTTCGGGTTTGAGGATAATGGTTTGCTCGAGAGGCGCTTGAGCTAGTATGGAAATAGTCGTCGAGGAGGATGACTAGAAGGCTGAGATCTCATCGTTGTTGAAGGTTCTAGCATGCTCAAAGCAAGAGTATGTTGGGCAGATTTGATAGTCCCTGAAGGCTACTGATTGGTAGTCAAGTACTATGGGCAGATTCGATAGTCCTAGGCACGGGTCACGATGACGTGTAGAGTTATGTCTAGAACCGGGGTTTCCATTAGCCCTTGATGGACGGATGAAATAAAGAGTCGGTCATTCAATTAACGATGATATCGAAGCAATGATAACAGTGATAGCCAGAGTCATGGATGTTTGGTTGTATCATCATTCGGTCTCAAGAGCGGTATTTTCTAGGTGCTTATCTGATCTTGGTTTAGGCCTTGGGGGTTTGTACTTGGAAAGCATCGCTCTTGACTCGAGTGATAATTGCTTTACTTTAAATTGTATGCTTTGCTATGTTTGCTATGTTTGCTTCTTCTTAGTGTGAGTCTGGGGGCTATCACTGTAGAAAGAGGTGGAGTGGGAGGGTTGTATTCCTATTCCTTTTCCTTTATGCTCTTTTGGTATGTTGTTAGTTAATTTACCGCTCACTAAGACTGTTGTCTGACTCAAGGCTTTATGTTTTAACTCTTATTGCCTTGGGCTATTCGTCCATTTTGGGACGGGCAGACTAGGTAGCAGGTGAAAGGTGCTGTTCTTGCTTTCCACGATGCTGATGTCGAAGACGAGCTGGAGGCTTGCATTTTATCTTCTTACTATATGTACTGGATGTTCCGCTGCTTGTATCTTCTCTGAGTGTTATGTGGTGAGGCTTGATGTATTGACTGTTCAGATGTTTGTATTCAACTATTATGAAGTTTTATTGATGAGATTCTATTCTGTGAAGCTTCACTATATATATATATATTCTATTGTATTTTGTCCATGCGCTGTGAGTAATACGATAGATTATGTTGTTTAAATTTACCCTGGCAATCGTCCATAGTTGCCTGGCACACTTTATAGCGCACTTTCTCTAGGTTCGGTGCAGGGGTCATGGGCGGTCATCACACAAACGGTAGAATCCTACCCTGGCATTGCCTCGCGTACCTTGTCACATGCCTAATCGCGCCCATTACGAGTTTGATTTGTGTCATACCTATGGAGTGCTCCTTGATACCCACCAGTTTACAGTGGAGTTTATAGTACTGTATAGACTACGACATTTGTATAAAAATGTGTTAAGGGGGATATGGGTAACGCCTTAACGCTATTTTAATATTTTACTTTACTGTAGACATTATTTATGTAGCATATTGTATTATGTATGTAGATAGTTCCACAGATCCTTAAAGGATGGAAATCCCAAACATTCTTTTAGTTATTGCATTTGATTTGGACATTTCACTTGAGTTGGTTTACTTGCATAAGATGTTAATCCTGACTCGAGTGTTTTGTGTTTTGCTTTATGCTCGGGTCAGCCTGAGTATGACAGCATTTGGGACTCACCTTTGGAGCTTGGAGCTTTGCATGGAGATCTATCTTTTATCTATTCAGCTTTTCAGTTATCTCAGTTATTTCAGTTATTTTCTGTGGCGACCCGTAGTTCCGTACCCTTTTGAGTTGATAATAATTCACTCTTGTTCAACCCAAATTGTACGAAAGAGCGAATAACTAGGGTAAAGAAGAAGAAAGAGATAGAAGAAAATTAACCAACAACACAGAATCTCACAATCGCAGCGGAACAAAAATATAATATATAATAATAGATTTTTATACAAAAGAATCTGTATTTGTTTATACTTACACTCATCGGAGTACAATAATCAATACATCAATCTGGACAGTTATAATCACTTGTCCTCACACGGCGGAAATATAAACCAAATGCAGAAATACTTTCGAACTCCTCCAGCTCGTCTCCTGAGCTCCATAGCATTCTAACCTGAAACTGTAATACTCGGTCTGACTCGAGCATTATAATAAAATAACACCCGAGTCAGTCTGGAATACCAGCGTGAGAAAACACACTCAATTTATTAGAGTTATTAAATTCCTTTGAAAACAAAGGTATCTCGTAAGACCGCGTCACATATAAACACGATGGGTTTTTTCCTTACAATAACCAAAACATATTTATAGAAAAATCCAGTGGTATTATAATAGTGTCTAAATACAAATACTTATTCAAATAGCCGAAATTGTTACATTAATTAAATTCCAGCATACTAGCCTTTACAAACAAAACCGTAAGGTTCGTATTGAAAAATGGATTCCATACAATGACTGGGCCACTGGGGTACCGCCTATCACAGTACACCTCTAGAACAATGTACCGAGGACCTCACTGGGTTCCCCTGCTACACAAGACCAGCCTACCCCTAACCTGGATAGAGCGAATATGTTATCATCCCGGGTGTTCCCACCCTTACAATCGAGCGCTCCTTCTTTCATGCACGACCATATCCATAATATATAGGTTTCCGAGGACATCTAGAAAAGTGATAATATACCTTAACTGAATGCTACCCACTTAGCCTTGCCGCATCTCCCCTGTTTGAGTCATTCCCGGTTGATGAGGCTTGAGGCTAAGCGTTACCTTTCTAGAAACAATTCCACTTAGAATGCTCAACGTCCTCCAATGACGATGTTCTGATAGCATTCGTCCATACAAGTTGTCCTGGGTCTGGATAAACCAGATCACCGTCTTTACTATCTTTACGGTATCCATTCGTAACGTTCAAACCAGATCGAAGTGGTTTTTGGATAATTAAATCTGATCCCGGTCTCTTCGAAATGATTAACGAAATTGGCTAATATTGATATTCGGTTATTTAACTATCAATAAAACATCCATAAGCAGTCACTTGGCCCAATTTTATTAAATCCTACCAACATTTATTTCAAATATCTTTCGAAGATATATATTCAAAATTTCTGTCAATATTTCAATATTTGGCAACAATTTCAACACTTAAATCCATAACCGGATATTCCACCATATCAATACTTATAAGTATTTCCAATTACCATTTCTATAACACTTAGAAAAAATATTTTTATCCCAATCATTTCCCATTAAAAATATTTCCGAAACCTCCCTTTCAATACTTAGGAGATTATTTATATGTATATTTTCCAAAATCATTTTAATATTAAACTTGGAAATAATTCATAACTCTTCTCATAAATCTCTGGAATTATTAATAAATTTCTTCATACAATTTCCAAATTAGTTATAATTATTTATAATCCCATCTAACCATTTATACTTCTTTAATGAATTCAAATTCTTTTCGATGTTATCGCATTTAAATGTTTGGAAATTTTCTTAAGTCTCTAGGATTCCATTTATAGGATTTCTCTTATAACATCTCATCCTTTAAATAAAACTCATCTACACATCTCGAGAGAATTTATAAATCAAGTTTCAATCATTTCAAAACTATATATATATAATGAGTATTTTTAAAGAATAGTAATTTATTTTTAAAATATGCTTAAGTTATTATTTAAAATATTAAACACTTATAAAATAAACGACGATACTAATTTCTAAATCATTTATAAGAAATAATAATCAATTCACAAGTCTTATTATTAAAATTCCATTTCAACTAATATTTAATTTTTAAATAACCCATCTCCGAAAAATTCAATCCAAAATAAATCGTTTTGTATTTCCAATTCTAAAGAGTTGAAGTTCGATTTATCATAAATCGTTTTGCATTTCCAATTCCAAAATAATTTCCACTATATTTCTTTCGAAAACATTTCCAAATTTCACATTTACAAATTATATTCACAACTCATCAACTAACACCATCTTCCTTATTTATAACATCGTTTATAAATTTACAACTCATTTGGTTTTTTTTCTCTTGTTTACAAATAAAATTTTATTTATAAAATCTCATTTTATAAATCCACTCCTTACTAAATCCCATTTATAACTTCCAATCTAATTTTAATGTCGACTTCAACTCTTTTTTTTATATTTCCAGAATACTATTTATAAATTCTTTTATATAATTCATTTTTAAAATCTCCATTTAATAATTCAAAATAGTTAAGTATAACCAAAATCAAATATATTTTTCTACCTCAATTTCTTTAAAATAACCCCAATTCAAATATAAATATTTTTATATCAAAAATTCCCTTTAATTCCTTAAATTTAAAAAATATATTTATGGTATTTAAAATACCAAAATTCGGGCCAGTGCTACAATAGCATCCAAAAATTCCAATCACTACAATAATCTATAATAGATTATTCTACGCAAACCATATATCACAATATATGAAATTAAATTTAACATTTTGAGGAATCTAGTTGGATCCCTCCAACCTGTTTTCCTACATCCACAGGTGTTAATACAACATAAAAATACCAATCCCACATCGAGGGGGATATCGCGGTATATAGGGTCATCCACTATTATGCGGGGCGCATAGGGTCACAATCGCTATAATGTGTGGGAATAACACTCCAACTACCAATATATATATATATATACTACTATATATATTATATAGCATCCCATAAATAATAATTTATAAATTCAAACAGTCTCCAATAATTAATTTTAACCATTATAAATTTATTCCAGCAATCCAAAAAGAGTGAGATTGACTCACCTTGATTTTTAATTTGCCGAATATCTAGATTTTATTTCTTCTAAAACCCTGGCGGACTCTGAAAAATTCCAAATCAATTTGTTATGTAGTATTTAATGCTACGAGTGCACAAAATTTATTCCGTATAATTTTGACCTCGTATGAAAGAAATATAGGATTTATAAGATAACGGAATTTTTAATATAATTAAATTTTCAGTTAATTACAGAATAAATTTTAATTACCCATAATCAATGTTTAACTGCATCTGTGCCACACATCAACATCTCCCTCGCGATGAACATCGATCATGAAACACCAGCTACCTGTTTGCTTAATCCATCAACCCCGACAATCCAACAACTTAGCTCGAGAACGAATCCTTCCCGTTGCCGCCACGTTCCATACTAAACGAGACAATGCTACCCTAGCTACCTCAAACTAACATCGGCCATGCCTCAGCCTATCGACCACCTCCTGCACGGCGTCACAACATCGAACGCCACCCTCACTTCCAGGTCCACGCGACCGTGAATGTTGTTGCGACTTCGTGCTCCTCCAGGTTGCCGCCCGACTTCGCGCAATTGCCTACTTCCAATCGTGAACGAAGCTCGCGATTTAGTTTGTAAATTTGCTTTTGTTTTTATAATCGAACAGATTTGATTCTTCTTGTTGAATTGATTTATCCGAGCCTCGATTTCATTGTTGAAGAGGAAGGTCTGAAGAGTAAACGATTTGAAATCTTTTTTTTTCTCTATATGGATTTGAATTCGTTCAGACTAAAGAAGGAAGAAAGGGGGCACGTGCTTTTTTTTTTAAAAAAGTTGCGTGTTTCAGAAGAGAAGAGACGTAAAGGGGACGGCTCAACTGTTCATTGATTTATCTATTATATATATATATATATATATTAGTTTTTTTAAAACAAAATATCTCGTTTACCTAACTCAAAATCTCGAACCCCTATCGAGGCGTGCCACCAGGCGTTTATAATGTTTACCCCTATTATGAACATAATGGAAAAGGTTTCAAGTCCTAATTCGATCGTGTGGAGAAGTTAGCTTTTTGGACTCAACTATTATATTGAATTTTCGATATTAAATTCAATGCGTTTCTATCCCGTACGATCAAATGATAACTCCAAAAACTATGAAATTTGAAATCCGATAATAATATATTATTACGGATCCAATGACACTAGTTTCGTTGAATTCCAAGACTGTGCCCCGGATTGCTGTTTTAATGCGTCGATTAAATCGACGATTTCAAAAATTCCGAAATCATTTAAATTTTCAGTTTTAAAATCTTACTAACTGAATTATAATCCGAAATCCAACATTTAAAACCATTTAAATATTTAAAATTAACCGTTGAAAAATTCGGGTCGTTACATTTCCAGTTGTCTATGTTCAGACTTGTCATTTGCCTATGTATTAGAGACTTCTTTGTTTTTAGGATTTCTGTTGTATTTGCTTTAGACTCTAATGTTGTAGTAGCGTCATGAATTACTATTTATCTATTCCGCTACGTATTGTTGTATTACTCTGTGTCTTTGATTCAGTGATTGATTTATTACTGTATATGCTAAGTTTTGCCAAATATAAATAACAATCTATTATTTTGAGCAATTCAAGTCTGACATGTGTGGTTTATTATCGCTTTGAATGGTTCAAAATAGCGGGTTGTTATACCATCTTTCTGACACTTGGATGTTGGAAACGTGAATACCATGGATGTATTAGTGTCAACTTTTGAAGGTCGAAAAGATGGGTCGTTACATATATTTCAATGTAAAAGTATGATTATATATGTATGTATATATACACTCAGCCGAATTTTATTTTATTAAACTTTAACTGTTTAAAATTTGGTTTCTTATAATTTATTTCCACACGAAAATAAGTTTCACTGCAACAAATTAGGCCTTTTATAACATTTAAAAAACGCTACGTTAACTTTCTATAGCGTTATAGAGATCGTTGTGGACCGACATGCGATGGTAGGTATCAGATCTATAATAGTAGTTTTATAAACGCTATGCAAGGTTACAATTTTATAGCATTGTTAACAACGCTATGAAAATAAACGCTATGGTAGAGTCCCAATACAAAATAGCGTTTGTCCCTACGGCTAGGCTTCCCTTACCAATACCTATTATAGCGTTAGCTACTTGCTACATTATATTTTCCATAGCGTTTATATTTTTTCAGCTGACCAACAATTGCATTATTTTGTGCTATTAAATACACTCTATAACCTATTATAGCGTTTATACTTGTACGTTTGATCCAAATGACTATATATCATAGCGTTTTGTTAATTTTCGCCGCATTTAATTCATGATGTTAGGTCTATAATAGCATTTCACACCATTATTGTACTTTAGATAGCATTTACAGTTTCTATAGCGCCATTTCCATGCATTTTATATTTATCCAGTACAAAAATTTGGAATATAGCTTTCATTAAGATTTATTAATGCTAACTTCAATTACACATTTCTACATTGCATATAAATACAATTTTTCACACAAACATAATAGGAGTTAAACAAGATACATAGATTACACAACATTCATAGTATTTCATACACACTATCCCTAAGTAATATCTTCATCATCAATGTTTTAAACTTACACAAAATAACAAACCTCGATAGCAAAAAAAGTCGAATGGTGTGAAATTATAACTTGAAAATGCTACAACTTAAATAAAGTATTCCCAAGCATGCATTTCCATGTTCCTAAATTCAAAAACAGTAAACCATTTAAACCATGAAGAATGACATGCTAAAAACACTAATGTCAGTAAGTAAATGGTAATGCTTACTGTAATGATAAAATAGTTCTCAGGTGGTATTTCATACTGCAGTCCTTTAGGCCAACTACCGAACTTTAAAACCAAAGTATTAAATAATTTCTTAACATCGTCTAACGATTTGAACGGCATTGCTCCTTTCCAGCAAACCATATCTGATTTGTGTGGATCCTTTAGTCGTTTCAGTGGCTTGTTTTTTAGATCATTCTCCAACTGCAAGCAATTATATCAGACTTTTCTTTTTAAATAAATCTATGCAAATATATTTAGTCACGTGATATTAGATATATCACTAAGAAGCATTACCTAAGAAATTTTATTGATATGGTTGATCCGTGAAGTAAATAAACGTAGCCCCACTGTCAAACACAACAGGTGCAGGTTTCTTAATATCCAGGTATTTTTTGCATAGTAGAAACTTGGCAGCTGTTCTATAGATTAACAATCTCTACTATCCAAGAAAAGATGAAAAATGTTAGTAATTTACAAATGCTAATAATTAACCACATCTAGCGTAATTTACATGATTACCCTAATTGGATAGATGTCATGGAAACCCAATTTATGCCACTAGTAGGAACTAATTCATCGCCAAAGAAAAGATAACAAGCGTTGTTTCTACTTAAGCAATGCCCGAAAATATTTTGGTGAACTTTCGATTGTTTAACTTTGAGATGATGCTTGCTTTTCCACGTCCAAGTCCAAGAATTCTGTCTAAATGGGATTCGTCCTTTCCAGTCTGATCATATCCACAAAACATAATACCCTCTACAAATATCAAGTATATTAGTTATTATTTCAAATCATTTTTCTGTATATAAAAGTAAATTAGCAAAGCAAAACAACTAAATTTTAGAAACCGTTAAAGTTTACTCTATTTTAGAACCTCAATACTTTGGCACCAAAGAGAAAAAAGATTTGTGGGATGCTTAAAAGGTTTCAAGATAAAGTGAATTTTTTCATCAAATTTTGCTTAGAAATTTAAATATTTGATATAGTATATAAACTATAAAGTCGTACTTTTCTGAATAGATGTTGCCTTTAAGGGGAAATACGTCAGAGGAGAGTGAATTGGTGGATATGGCATCGCAAGTATTATTAGAGGGATCCATGATCAGGGTAGAAAGAGACATGGAGGAAGAAAGGGAGGTAGTGACAATGAGCATGCTTGATACGTGCCATTGTAATTATTTTTATAAACTTAGTTTGTAACAACCCGCAAATTTTGAAAATATTTTAAATAAAAATTCATCTGAAACTTTGAATATACTTATTTTAAAATTGACAAATTTGGAAATTTAATGTAATATTTTGGGATTTAATGTGAAATGTTCTTCCAAATTTAATAAAATAAAGTTTTTTCTTAAATTGAAAATTTTGGTCAACTTTGGTCAAAGTTTGACTTTCTGTGAAAATTTTAAATTTTGAATTTTTAACTTTTACTTTTTTTTGGATGAATTTAATTCTAACATTTTCTTTGTTTTCCATTTTGTTAAATTTTGGTTTCTACATTTTAAAACTTACAACTTTTAGCGTATTACACGCAATTATTTTCCCTTAAAATTCATCTTATTTACATTGTGACTTTGGGCTTGTTCAAATGGGATAGGAATTCCTTTAGTATATGAGAAGGCACCTGTTGAGATGCCTATATAATATCCTAGGGTTTTGCTAGATGTCTCATTGTCATATGTGCCTGCACAAAAGAAAAAAAACAATGTAAGTTTTCTTCTTCATCTTCCTCCTCAAAACCCTAGATCTTCTTCCTCTTTTCCTCTACAATTTTCCTCCTCCTCCCTTCCACAAATTATGGCCACAGCTATCTTCTCCTTCCCCTACCACAAACCCTAGCCAAAAATCCACTTCTCCTCCTTCCTTTTCCCCATTTCCTCTTCACATGTTTCGGGCCCTACCTCCTGTCCTCCAACAAAAAACCACATAGCCGAAATTCCTCAACCCCTTCCCCTTGCTTTGCCTTGGCCGTGACCACCTCCTCCATTACCTAAACCCTAGGCCGAGCCCTCCACTACCAAAACCCTAACCCTAGGCCGAGCCCCTTCACCAAAACCCTAGCCTAACCTAGCCAAAACTCCTATGGCCGAACCCAAACACAAACAAAACCCTATGGTTGAACTAAAACTAGCCTATGGCCGAGCCTATGCATCCCTAGACAAGCCCTCTCCACATGCTTACAAATATATTTTTTTCTATTTTTATTTTTCTATGTGAATTATTTGTTTACGTATGGAATTTATTTTATTTTGCAAAGCGTTGGATTTGGATTCTCCTCTCACTCAAGTTTGTCCGTAATTTGTCGTGCTTGTCGTAGTCGTTGTGTTGCATTTTGAATCACTTCTCTAGCCAAAGAAAGGTGAGTAATCACTCTTGACAACATACTTATATTTTGGTGAATGGACGACAATTGAATTGTATGGATATGTTTATGCAAGTTTGAAATTTCACCTATGTTTTTTTATTATGTTATTTCCTATGATATTAAACCTGTTGTGATCATATGCCATGATATGTTATTTATTGTTCTGTTTATTTCATATTCGGTACTCACACTGCAAGTTCCTTCACTATGGGTTGAAATGAAACATACCTGAATGATTTTTAGATTAAGGAAAATTGTTATGGGCTGAAATGATAGGCCAGAGCAATTTTATTTGACTTGAGATTGCGGGTTTGCAATGATATAAAACCCGTAAAATTAATAAAATGCTGATTGAAATGATATATGTCCGTATTTACTTGAACCTAGGGTAGAGAATTTTATACAGACTCCGTGGTTGATTTATAATGATTTTCTAAAAATTATTAAGTATTTTGGATTTCTATTTATGAATTTCAACTAACATTTAATGTAATAATTTCTGGGAATTTGTTTACATGAGTTAAATTTTTTATAAGAAATGAATAGTTGGAAATTTAAATTTTGGAATCTAATTTACAGAATGAAGGTTAATTGAAATTTAATAATCCGATTTGACTTAATAATGGTATTTTATTCTAACCTATAAATTGTAAGTTTTAAGTCATGTAATAGTGATTAAAATGATAAATGGTTTTTTTTAGTGGAAAAAAATGTAAGTTAAAACGTACATTTGACATGTAAGTTCTAACTAATGTAAATGGTATAACTTGGGTAAAAAAATGATAAATTTTATTCACTGAAAAGAAAATAAAGTGTAAGTTAATAACGTACTTTTAACTTAGCATAAGGATTTCAGCTTTAAAATTTGACATTATAGTAACAAAGTTATTTAACTAAAGTTGTGGTTTATTTAATGACCAAATAGGTAAAATTAGAGTAATATAATAGGGATGATATAATGACTTTGATAAAAACTGCAATTATATTTACCATTTGATTTTTATAAACTATTGTAGTAGGAAGTATTACGGTAACAATTCAAAACTACTGCGATTTCTTACGGTAACAATTCAATGTGATTTCCTTACTGTAACAATTCTGCACTACTGCGGATTCTTACAATAACAATTCTGCACCGTTGCGAATTCTTACAGTAGCATTTCTACACTGCTGTGAATTCTTACAGTAGCATTTCTGTACTGCTGCATTTTCTTAAAAGTGACATTTCCAGAATGCTACAAAATTTTCTAAAGGATTATGGTCCCGAATGTATGGTTCTAAAGGTTACATTTTTAGGTGCTATGATTTCTAAATTTTTACGTTTTAAAGGGGTTGTAATTAAAGAATTTGGAAGTGTATGACTTTGGAAAATGAACAATATTTTTTAAGAATAATGACATGGAAATTATATGGTTTTGAAAGGAATATGTTTGATATGAAATATAAACCATTTGAAATTGAAATATTCACGGGTTATAATAACGGTTGGTTGTTAAAGAGACCGGGATCGGATATGGTCATACTCTCTGTCGATACCGAAAACCACTTTGATAACTGTGTACGCAGTGGAGATTCCAGAATGAAGTAGGATGGTGGCGACCATCCTAAAGGTATATTTATATGGACCTAACTACCGTGAGTTAGCATAAGGTGGCTAAAACAGGAGCAATCGATGGGCCAAGGAGGTAGCTCCTCCGATCGGACACACTTCATCGTTAGCCATTCTATCACTTTGTGATTGATTTGGTGCGCACCTTTTATTCGGGAGTGTGGATCGAGTTGGGCGGTAGTTGCGGCTATGCGTTACCAACAGTCCAGAAGTGTAACTGGTATATCTACCCTGGCATTTCCAAGTTGTGTCGTGTCACCTACCCTAGTGCGCCTTCTACGAGTTTGTTTTATGTCGCACCTATGGGGTATCTTCTGGCGGTCCCAGTTTATGAGGAGTTATTAACTGTATAGACTATTGGCATTATAAAATGTGTTATGGGGGATATGGGTAACGCCTTAACGCTATTTTAATAGTTTACTTTACTTTAGACATTATTATAATAGCGTATATTACTACATAGTAGATAGTTTAACGAATCCTTAGAGGATGGGCGATCCCAAGCATCCTTTAAGTTACCGATGCATTTCTTTTACAGTTCACTTGAGTTGATTTACATTTTATAAGTATGTATGTCCTGACTCGGGTGTTTTGTGTTTTGCTTTACGCTCGGGTTAGCCTGAGTTTCACAGCTATGGTTTCATCTTTTTGGAGCTAGAGATCCACCGAAGATTTAGCTGTCTACCTGATATTTCTATTCCAGTTATTTCCACTCAGCTTTTGCTTTTGTAGTAGAGAACTTATGTACCTTGAATTTCCAAATGTATTGGTTTCAGACTTTGGTATTATGTATTAGTTTTGAGACTTTATATCTAGTAGCTTCATGAACTACTATGTTTATTTTATTCCGCTGTGAGTTATTCTAATATTCTATGTCTGTGATTCCGTGATTGATTTTATTTGCCCAAAATTTTATTAACAATTTGTTGTTTTGAATTATTCAAGTCTAACATGTGTGGTTTTATTGTCTATTTGAATGGTCCAAAATGGCGTGATGTTACAGTTGGTATCAGAGCTTTGGTATTTGGCAAACCTAAGCCTGCGGGGCAAAAACTCATTAGAGATAGGGTAGAAATACCCTAGAATGAGTAAAACCAGTCTTAGAATCATTCTTTGAGAGAGAACATACTTTTAATTATAAAATGATTTTAAAAATGATTTTAAAGGATTATTTTGGATATAAAAAATTTCTTGTTTTAAAATAAAATTCTTTCTTAGAATTTCCTTCTTTTCGAATCCATCTTGTTTACAGAATTCTTTGATTAGGATTTCCATTCTAGTTTGAATCTTTTCTTCTATCTTTTCTTCTCCTCTTTCTTTTGTAATTTTATCTTTCTCTCTCTTTCACTGTAGTTCTTATTCTCCCTATTCTATTTTAGAATTGGGAAACTCCTAGGACTCCATCTGATATCCGTAGTTTTCTGGGCCTTGCCGGTTATTATCAAAGATTCATTGAGAATTTTGCTCGGATTGCTGCACCTCTCACTGCTTTAACTCGTAAGAATGCGATGTTTAGATGGAATGATAAGTGTGAAGCTGCATTCAATGAGTTGAAGCGCAAGCTTACTTCCGCACCAGTTCTTACCGTTCCAAATGGAAATAAGGGATTAACGGTATACACCGACACCAGTCGTGAAGGTTTGGGAGCCGTTCTGATGTAGAATAGGAAGGTTATCGCTTATGCCAATCGTCAGTTGAAGACTCATGAAGCCAATTATGCAGCCCATGATTTGGAATTGCTTGCCGTAGTTTTTGCTTTGAAGCTTTGGAGACATCATCTATTGGGAACTAAGTTTGAGCTCTTTATGGATCATAAGTCCTTGAAATATATTTTCACCCAAAAGGACTTGAATTTGAGGCAATTTAGGTGGCTAGAGTTCCTTGCTTCTTATGACCTTGACATCAACTATAGCCCCGGGAAAGCTAATGTTGTAGCCGATGCTTTCAGTCGAAAGAAGGCGATGTTATGTCAGCTTGTTGTTTCTTCTCCCCTTATGGATCGTATTATTGCTAAGAAACATGAGGATAAGATGCTTAGGCTTATTAAGGAAAATGTTCGTAGCAGGGTTGGTGGTAATAGCCAAGATGGAAGTGGAGCTTAGATAGATGATAAAGGGATTTTAAGGATTAATAATCGGATTTGTGTCCCGAATGTCGATGGATTGAGGCAAGAGTTACTTCGGGAGAATCATCGGTCTAGACTTTCTATTCATCCAGGTGTGACGAAGATGTACCATGATATGAAGAAGCTGTATTGGTGGAAGGGTATGAAGCATGATATCTCTCTTTTTGTTAGTAGATGTGCTACTTGTCAACAGGTTAAGGCTGATCATCATAAGACCGCTGGATTATTGCAACCTCTTGAGGTTCCCAATTGGAAATGGGAACAAGTTTCTATGGATTTTATTGATGGATTACCAAGGACTAGGAGTGATAATGAAAGTATTTGGGTTATTGTGGATAGATTGACTAAGTCAGCTCATTTAATTCCAGTTAGGTCTAACTGTTCTGCTTCTAGTTTAGCTGAGATTTATATGAGAGAGATAGTCCGTCTTCATGGTGTTACTGTTAGCATTGTTTGTGATAGAGACCCCATCTTTACCAGTCAGTTTTGGAAAGCTTTTCAGGAATCTCTAGGTACCTGCTTGAATCTGAGCACTGCTTACCATCCGCAGACCGACGGTCAAACGAAAAGGGTAAATCAGATTTTAGAAGATCTTCTTCGTGCTTGTGTCCTTGATTATGGAAGATCTTGGGAAGATCATCTCCATCTCGTTGAATTCAACTATAACAATAGTTATCAGGTATAATATCAAATATCTGGTTAAGGTTGTCTTAAACATTAGTTTATCTTATTCCATCTCTTAAAATTCAGGCTAGTATCGCATTGGCTCCATTTGCTGCTCCTTATGGACGCCCTTGCAAATCTTCATCTTGTTGGATTGAATCCGGTAATCGTTTGGTTCTTGGTCTGGATAGACAGAAGAAGTATGCTGACAGGCGCAGGAGGAGTTTGGAGTTTCTGTTGGTGATCAGGTTTTCCTTAAGGTCTCTCCATTAAGAAATGTGATTCATTTTGGTCGGAGAGGGAAGCTCGATCCAAGGTTTATTGGTCCTTTTCGCATATTAGAGAGAGTTGGTTCTTTAGCTTACCGTTTGGATTTGCCTGAGAAGCTTTCTAGAGTGCATAATGTGTTCCATGTTTCGCATCTTCGTCGGTATCTTCATGATCCATCTTGGATTGTTCAACCTTCTGCTCTCGAGAGTTTGGAGGTCGAGCCAAACCTTACTGTCGAGAGGAAGCCACTTCGTATTATCGATAGAGGTACGAAACAGCTTCGAAGAAAATCTGTCAACCTAGTCAATGTGCAATGGAGCACTGATGATCGGGATTGTACTTGGGAAACGGAAGAGAGCATTCATGCTTCGAATCCGGAATTGTTTGTTCCAGGTATTATTAGTTATCCTACCTTATCCTTCTTTGTTTTCTGTGACTCGTTCCTTTTCGAGGACGAAAAGTTTTGAGTGGGGGAGAGTGTAACAACCTGCAAATTTTGAAAATATTTTAAATGAAAATTCATCTGAAACTTTGAATATAATTATTTTAAAATTGATAAATTTTGAAATTTAATGTAATATTTTGAGATTTAATGTGAAATGTTCTTCCAAATTTAATAAAATAAAGATTTTTCTTAAATTGCAAATTTTGGTCAACTTTGGTCAAAGTTTGACTTTTTGTGAAAATTTTAAAATTTGAATTTTTAACATTTACTTTTTTTTAGATGAATTTAATTCTAACATTTTTTTGTTTTCCGTTTTGTTAAATTTTGGTTTCTACATTTCAAAACTTACAACTTTTAGCGTATTACACGTAGTTATTTTCCCTTAACATTCATCTTATGTACATTGTGACTTTGGGCTTGTACTAATGGGCTATGAATTCCTTTAGTAGATGAGAAGCCACATATTGAGATGCCTATACAATACCCTAGGGTTTTGCTAGATGTCTCATTGTCATTTGTGCCTCCATAGAAAAAAAACAATGTAAGTTTTCTTCTTCATCTTCCTCTTCAAAATCCTAGACCTTCTTCCTCTTTTCCTCTACAATTTTCCTCCTCCTCCCCTCCACAAATTTCGGCCACACCTATCTTCTCCTTCCCCTACCACCAACCCTAGACAAAACCTACTTCTCCTCCTTCCTTTTCCCCCTTTCCTCTTCACAAGTTTTGGCCCCTACCTCCTCTCCTCCAACCAAAAACACCATAGTCGAACTTCCTCGACCCCTTCCCCTTGCTTTGCCTTGGCCGTGACCACCTCCTCCATCACCTAATCCCTAGGCCGATCCCTCCACTACCAAACCCCTAACCCTAGGCCAAGCCCCTTCACCAAAACCCTAGCCTAACCTAACCAAAATTCCTATGGCCGAACCCAAACACAAACAAAACCCTATGTTTGAACTCAAACTAGACTATGGCTGAGCATATGCATCCCTAGACAAGCCCTCTCCACATGTTTACAAATATATTTTTTTTCTATTTTTATTTTTCTATGTGAATTATTTGTTTACGTATGGAATTTATTTTATTTTGCAAAGCGTCAGATTTGGATTCTCATCTCACTCAAGTTTGTCCGTAATTTGTCGTGCTTATCATAGTCGTTGTGTTGCGTTTTGAATCGCTTCTCTCCCCAAAGAAAGGTGAGTAATCACTCTTGACAACATACTTATATTTTGGTGAATTGAACACAACTGAATTGTATGGATATGTATATGCAAGTTAGAAATTTCACCTATGTTTTTTTATTATGTTATTTCCTATGATATTAAACATGTTGTGATCATATGCCATGATATGTTATTTATTGTTCTGTTTATTTCATATTCTGTTCTCACACTGCAAGTTCCTTCACTATGGGTTGAAATGATACATACCCGAATGATTTTTAGATTAAGGAAAATTGTTATGGGCTGAAATGATAGACCAGAGCAATTTTATTTGACTTGGGATTGCGGGGTTGAAATGATATAAAACCCGTAAAATTAATAAATTACGGATTGAAATGATATATGTCCGTATTTACTTGACCCTATGGTAGAGAATTTTATACAGACTCCGTGGTTGATTTAAAATGATTTTCTAAAAATTATTAAGTATTTTGGATTTCTATATATGAATTTCAACTAAAATTTAATGTAATAATTTCTGTGAATTTGTTTACATGAGTTAAATTTTTTATAAGAAATGAATAGTTGGAAATGTAAATTTTGGAATCTAATTTACAGAATGAAGGTTCATTGAAATTTAATAATCCGATTTGACTTAAAAATGGTATTTTATTCTAACCTATAAATTGTAAGTTTTAAGTCATGTAATAGCGATTAAAATGATAAATTGTTTTTTTTGTGGAAAAAAAATTTAAGTTAAAACGTACATTTGACATGTAAGTTCTAACTAATGTAAAATGTATAACTTGGGTAATAAAAATGATAAATGTTATTTACTGAAAAGAAAATAAAGTGTAAGTTAATAACGTACTTTTAACTTAGCATAAGGATTTCAGCTTTATAATTTGACATTATAGTAACAAAGTTATTTAACTAAAAGGTGTGGTTCTTTAATGACCAAATAACTAAAATTAGAGTAATATAATAGGGATGATATAATGACTTTGATAAAAACTGCAATTATATTTACCATTTGATTTTTATAAACTGTTGTAGTAGGAAGTATTACGGTAACAATTCAAAATTGCTTCGATTTCTTACGGTAACAATTCAAAACTGCTGCGATTTCCTTACTGTAACAATTCTGCACTGCTGCGGATTCTTACAGTAACAATTCTGCACCGTTGCGAATTCTTACAGTAGCATTTCTGCACTGCTGTGAATTCTTACAGTAGCATTTCTGCACTGCTTCGTTTTCTTAAAAGTGACATTTCCTGAATGCTACAAAATTTTCTAAAGGGTTATGGTTCTGAAAGTATGGTTCTAATGGTTACATTTTTAGGTGCTATGATTTCTAAATTTTTACGTTTCAAAGGGGTTGTAATTAAATGAATTTGGAAGTGTATGACTTTGGAAAATGAATTATATTTTGAAGAATAATGACATGGAATTTATATGGTTTTGAAAGGAATATGTTTGATATGAAATATAAACCATTTGAAATTGAAATAATCACGTGTTATAATAATGGTTGGTTGTTAAAGAGACCGGGATTAGATATGGGCATACTCTTTGTCGATACTGAAAACCACTTTGACAACTGTGTACGCGATGGAGATTCCAGAATGAAGTAGGATGGTGGCGACAATCCTAAAGGTATATTTACGTGGACCTAACTCCCGTGAGTTAGCATAAGGTGGCTAAAACAGGAGCAATCGACGGGCCAAGGAGGTAGCTCTTCCGATCGGACACACTTCATCGTTAGCCACTCTATTACTTTGTGATTGATTTGGTGCGCACCTTTGATTCGGGAGTGTGGATCGAGTTGGGCGGTAGTTGTGGCTATGCGTTACCAACAGTCCGAAAGTGTAATTGGTATATCTACTCTGGCATTGTCTAGTTGTGCTGTGTCACCTAACCTAGCGCGCCTTCTATGAGTTTGTTTTTTATCGTACCTATGGGGTTTTCTCTGGCGGCCCCAGTTTACGAGTAATTACGGTACTGTATAGACTATTGGCATTAAAAATGTGTTAATGGGGATATGGGTAACGCCTTAACGCTATTTTAATAGTTTACTTTACTTTAGACATTATTATAATAGCGTATATTATTACATAGTAGATAGTTTAACGAATCCTTAGAGGATGGACGATCCCAAGCATCCTTTAAGTTACTGATGCATTTCTTTTACAGTTCACTTGAGTTGATTTACATTTTATAAGTATGTATGTCCTGACTCGGGTGTTTTGTGTTTTGCTTTACGCTTGGGTCATCATGAGTTTCACAGCTTTGGTTTCATCTTTTTGGAGCTAGAGATCCACCGGAGATTTAGCTGTCTACCCGATATTTCTATTCCAGTTATTTCCACTCAGCTTTTGCTTTTGTAGTAGAGAACTTATGTACCTTGAATTTCCAAATGTATTGGTTTCAGACTTTGGTATTATGTATTAGTTTTGAGACTTTGTATCTAGTAGCTTCATGAACTACTATGTTTATTTTATTCCGCTGCGAGTTATTCTGATATTCTGTGTTTGTGATTCTGTGATTGATTTTATTTGCCCCAAATTTTATTAACAATCTGTTGTTTTGAATTATTCAAGTCTGACATGTGTAGTTTTATTGTCGATTTGAATGGTCCAAAACGGCGGGATGTTACATAATTATTTTTATAAACTTATTTAATTTTTATAAAATGTAGTTAGCGGTTATAAAAATTAGTTGATTTTTATCAATTAGGTTAATTCTTATAAATTTAGTTAATTTTTTTATAAAACTTAGTTAACTTAGTTTCACCAAACACAAAATGTCTTTACTCCAAATTATGACCATGTCTAATTTTAAAGTAATTTGAATTTGCTTATGTACTTTTAATTCTTATTCATCAACGTGAACATTTATTTAGGTATGTACCGTGTTAAGCTTAATTTCAAGAATTTTTTCCTTTTTTCCTTCTTATGTTTTGTTCACTCTACCACTTCTACAGTTGATAAATTTGAACATGTAATTTTATTTCATTATTTCTAACTACGTTTGTTGATAGTTTATTATATATCGAAATTTAATTATATTGGATTTATTGCACAGCTGCACATAACATTCAATAAATTAACTCCACTTACTGCCAATGACCTATAGGCATAATGATTTTGTAACAACCCTGTATTTTGTAATTATTTTAAATTGAATTTCCTGATTTAAAAACTTTATTTTATTTATTAAAAATGGAAAATTGTGTTATTTTAAATATTAATTTTGATTTTATGTGAATTATAATTCAAAACAAGAATAAATAGAGTATTTTCCAGAAATGTGAATTTTGGTCATTATGATCAAACTTTGACTTTTAATTTAAAATTTTAAAATTTTAATTTTTTTAATTTTATTTTTTATTATGGAAGTAAATAAAATTTCAAGAATACTACTTTTTGTTTCGTTGAAATCTGATTTATAATGTGAAAGTTATGCCCTTTTAAATATTGTGTGTAATTTGTTGTATTTAACAAAATTGTTTATTTTAAATTATATAAATAATATTTTTTTTGGTCATGTAATGTTCTAATTTATGTTTATATGGGTAAAATAACTTGTTATGTATATATTTTGGTTTTAAAACATTTTTTAAAGTGTAATTGACATTTTCCAATGTCAGTTGTATTCTGTTTATAATTTCTAATTTCCAGTTTCATTTAATTAAAGAAATTCTTTATTTATTTTCTATTTCCTTAAGATCTTATTTTTTATCATTCCCACTTTATTTTGTTCCTCATTTATTTTATTTATTTGACCTTTTATTTGTTTTAAAGTGAAATAGAAATTTTCTAAAACTAGTGATATTCTATTTGTAATTTTTAAGTCCTGTTTTGAATTTTTAAACAATTTCTTTAGTTATTTTTCTAATTTCTCTAAATTTAATTATTTATTTCATTTTGAAAATATTATTGAATTATTTTACTTCACATTTTTGTTTTAAAATATTTTTAAAATGAAGTGGATATTTTTCTAAAGCTTGTGATGATTTAATTGTAATTTTTGAACCCTGTTTTCAATATTTAAGCAATTTCTTTAATTCTTTTCCTATTTTCCTAAATTTATTTATTTATTTTATTTTTATTTTTATTTTGTTTTCAGTTCTTAAATTCATTTACTTATTTTTATTTGTTTTTATTTGATTTAAAAAGAAAGGAAATATGAAGAGACTTGACTTTATAACTTTTGACCTTTCATTTGCCTAGTCTTTCCATTTTCCTTTGACCTTTCACTTTCTTTGTTTTGGCCGTACACTTTCCTATGCTATAGTTGTGTATTATCATTAGCATTCACGTGAAAATACTCCTTCTCATTTCATTTTGCATGGCCAAAAATATTGAAGGTAATGGCTTCCAATTCTTCTTCCATTTTTTCACTTTCTTCTTCAAACTTCCATTGATTTTGCCTTGACTTGCTCTTGTCTAGCTCGGCCTCAACCACAACCATCTTCTCCGACCACCACCATCCCTTCTTTCCCACTTCATCCATGACCAAATCATCCTCCTCCTCTGATCTGAAGTGGCCATGACCTCCTCATGAACACAACACCACAAAAAGTTGCAAAATTTCCATGGAAACCATGCTAGCCGACCAATACTTCAACACCACTTCCATATTTTGCCTTGGCCACCTCCTTAGCCTCCACCACCATCATGACCTGACCTCTGACCATACACCTACCCACTAACCAGACCTGAACTTGAATGGCCAAGCCCAAACCACCCATGGCCGAGCCCAAAACATTGATCAAAACACCTCCTTTTGCCTTGCCTTTTGCACTTCCACCTTTGTAACTTCCAAGACCATTTGTATTCTTGACTTAGCCATGTATTTCAGATCCAAACCTGACCATTACTACCTGAAAACATGTCATGGCTGAACCAATATAGCCTTGTGGTCGAGCATATGTGAGGTTGGAGTCAAGCAAAAATTGTTTGAAAGCTAGGTGATGTTATTTGTCTAGCCTAGTTTCCATTTATTCCAATTTAATCTTTTGTGTTGTAATTATATTTATGTGGCTTTGTTTTGTTGTTATATACAAGATTTATATCTTGGCTCTATCCATTCAAATCTATCGTGCTTGACGTGCCTTTGGAATCGTGCTTGTGTGTTGTTTTGGTCTCTAGCTTTGTAAAAGGTGAGTAAATCTCACACGACATTTTATACTTATACAAATGTGAAGCGACAACAATTGAATGTGTAGAATATTATATATGATGTTATAACTGCCTATGATTATTAATTATATGATGTTAAACCTGATATTTTACCTGTCATATTATCTGTTACTATTATATATTGTTAACTGTTCATTTATATCTGTTTATCACACTGCAAGTTCCATGTAGATTAGATTCACTATGGGTTGAAATGATACATACCCGAACAGACTTTAGAATAGGGAAAAATCATTATGGGCTGAAATGATAGGCCTGAACGGTTTTTATTTAATTTATTTTGACTTGGGATTGCGGGTTTGAAATGATAGAACCCGGATTTTCTATGTAACTGCGGATTGAAATGATACATATCCGTATCACTTGACCTAGGTTAGAAAACTATATACAGGCCCGTGGTTATTTTTATAAAGTAATTTAAATATTTTTAAAAAGTGTAAAATTATGAAAATTTGATTTAAATTGGATTTTAAATGTCTAAATAAAGAAATTTGGATTTTTCTAGAAGTTAAAAATGTAATTTAAATGAATGGTAAAAGTTAATTTTTGAAATATGACTTAAGTTTGGAAATTTGGAATTTTGGTTTTAAAATGATATTTAAGTTATATAAATAAAATGGAAATTTAATTATATTTGGAAAATGGTAAATATGATAATTTGATTTGAATTTGAATTTAAATGATTTAATAAAGTGTTATTGAGTTTTCTATGTATTTAAATGGTTTAAATGAATTATTTTGATTGAAATATAAAGTATTTAAAAGGTGACTTGAAATGATAATAAATGAATGATATCTTTAAATTTAAAAAGTATTTAAAGTTGAATATTTAGATTTGAACTCAAATGATATTTTGATATATTAAAATGATTTGAAATATTGAAGTTTTGAAAGGATATGATATTTTGATATATTTAAATGATTTGAAATGAAGTTTTGGAAAGATATGATATTTTGATATATTAAAATGATTTGAAATGAAGTTTTGGAAAGATATGATATTTTGATATATTGAAATGATTTGAAATGAAGTTTTGAAATGATATGATATTTTTAATATATTGAAATATATTAAAATTGATTTAATCTTTATTTTGATAAAGATTTGAATTTGAAATGATATTCTATTTTGAAGTATAAAATATTATTTTAAAAATTATAACCATGGGTTATAATAACGATTGGTTGTTAAAGAGACCGGGATCGGATATGGACATACTCTCTGTCGATACCGAAAACCACTTTAACAACTGTGTATGCGTTGGAGTTTCCAGAATGAAGTAGGATGGTGGAGACGATCCTAAGGTATATACGTGGACCCAACTCCCATGAGTTGGCATAAAGTGGCTAAAACAGGAGCGATTGATGGGCCAAGAAGGTAGCACCTCTGATCGTACACACTTCTTCGATACCATTCTATTACTTTGTGATTGATTGGGTGCACCCCTTGATTTGGGAGTGTTGTTCGAGGTGGGCTGTAGTGGCTGCTATGCGTCACCACCAGCCCGGATGCGTAATTGGTATATCTACCCTGGCATTGCCTAGTTGTGCCGTGTCACTTACCATATCGAGCTTTACTACGATTTGTGATTTCTCCCGTAGCCTGTGTAGTATCGAGGATAGCCCCCATTTTGGGAGTATGCTAATACTGGATAGACTACTAGGACTATTACGTGTTAAGGTGGAAAATGTAAAGCCTTAATGCTATTTAAAAGTATGTTTATTTTATATTAGACATTATTATAATAGTGAATATTACTACATAGTAGATAGTTTAATGGATCCTTAAAGAATGGGCAATCCCAAGCATTCTTTAAGTGACTTGTACCTTTATTACAGTTTACTTGAGTTGGTTTACATTGTATAAGTATGTATGTCCTGACTCGAGTGTTTTGTGTTTGCTTTACGCTCGGGTCAGATTGAGTGATATAACATTAGAGACTCACTTTTGGAGCTGGAGTTTTGCTTTGAAGATCCATATATCTATTCATTTTGTTATTCAGTTGATTCTAGTTGTATTCTGAATTGTACCTGATTATCATACTATTACTCTTGTTGTATCTTGGTATTCCTATTGTATCTAAATTAACTCTGATGTATTTATATAGTAGCTTCATGAACTACTATCTCTTTTTCTTCCACTGCATTATATTACTCTGTGTCTATGATCTGTGATTATTTTATTTAGTATATGATGAGTTTGCCAAATTTTTATTTACAACGCGGTATTTTGAGCAATTCAAGTCCGACATGTGCGGATGCGAATGGTTGAAAATATCAGGTCGTTACAGATTTTAATGATATTTGTTGCAAAAAGAGTTCACAAGCTATTATACCCTTGAACAACAACCTATTACTCAAATCGTTGCTTATTTACATAGTTTCGTATATCTAACAACAACGTATATGTTAAATTATTGTAATATGCAATCCAAAAGAAGTAAAAAAATCTCACTTATGCATGTGTTGTGCTTTCTCATGTAAAATAGATCACTTGGACAGCTGCACTCAAAACTTCCCCAAGTGATTCTACATCTACAACCTGAGCACTGACAAGTAGTCCTTCATCAATGTCTGAATCATGTTGAAAAAAATCTAAAACACTACCGAGTGTCCAACAAATATTTGACACAAATTATTAACACATAAGATATGGAATTGTAACTTAGACTGATGGTTGAATTAGCATGGTAGGTTTTGTATAAAAATCCACTGTTAAAAATTGTTGAAAAACCATCACCAAAGGCTGTTAGAAAGAAACTCAATTAAATAGAGACAATACCTTTATGGGTTTGGGATGGTCAATATTCTGCTTCAAAGCATTTAATAATCCAGACATTAGAGTTGTTCGAACTTCCTAGAAAAACTGAATTGTCAGTAGGAATGCAATTGCAAACATGTATCATAGATGATACCGATTCATTAATTTGATCATATGTAGGCATTATAACAGCGTACAGATACTAATAGAATCCCTTTACACCACAATTATATTACTAGCCCATAATATATCTGCCAACCAACAATAAAATGACCAACACTCTAAATAAACAAGAGTTTCAATTGTATAAGACTTCAATGTCTTTTAATATGATTTGATTTGAAGTTTCAGCTGATATTTAAAATTTTCAACTGTCTCAGTATGATTTTGGTGAATTTTGATGTGAAACAACCATGTATTTCTTGATTTTTGTTAATGAACAATACAAGGGTAAAACCTCAAAATCACGATCATCTTAGAGGCTCTAGTTTTGAAAATTTCAAGGATAGTAAACGATTATCTTGGAGTTCTTGGTTTAAAAAAATTCAAAGACCATAATCAATATAAATATTGAATCTCAAACCTTGCTTTTAAGATACCAAGATAGAATTGGAAAAGTTAGATGGTGGTAGATTGTAGTTTCTGTTAAAACGATGTTAAATGCCTCACATGTTTTACCATAACTAAAAAGTTTTGCTGATTATAGATATAATTTCAAACATAGTAAGCATACTATCATAAGCAGTCTCTGTCTAATTGCTTTATAGGAGAAAAGAGTTGAAAGATTTACAACGGTTATGTTAAAGAAATCAGCAAAGGTGACTGTCAAGAATTACCAAATTATTGTGCAGATCGGACATTTAGTGAACTCTTCTTATGTTATATATGTGTGTGTGTGTGTGTATGTATGTATGTATGTATGTATGTATATACAAAGGGCACCCTAAAAAAAGTACAGTTTTCTTCACTTACTTTTAAAAGTTGCTAGTAGATTAAGATAATCTGATAAAGAAGATATCTAACAACAGATGCATTAATTAATTTAAACATTACTAAAGTATCCTTATTCGGGGATGAAAACAAACCACCCAAAAAATACTACTTTACCAGTTTTCAGAACTGACAAAACAATGAGTAAAATAAAGTGTACATAACCTGAAAATCAAATGAATGAGGATTGGCGACAACCACTGCTTTATCACTAGTATGTTGTCACCTAAGTAACTCAAAGTTCTCTTCATGTGAACATAAAACCCATGTTAATACTTCCATGTCATAGTTAGAAAACTTGAGATGTATAAAATTGTAAAACAAATAGCTTTTGTATACAATACAGAATTCTCAGTACAAAGTAAATGTAATACACAGCTCTTATTTATATAATACATATTGGGCTTAAATAAGAAGGCCCATGATCCGAAACTAATAAAAGAAATAGTTGTAGCCCTTGGATCAATTGAACGGTGGAGATGATGCTAATTTGGAGGATTCAGATTGCAGAATATATTCACAGAAAGCACACGATACTTTAACTCCCCCCTCAAACCCGATTAGGTTTAGGGTTTGTGAAAAACAGGAAACTATGGTGGCGGCTCCTTTGAGAGAAGGCGATTCGATAATCCAGTGATAGCTGAATGTAGATCTGACATTATTCAGGTATGAAGACAACTCTTTGTGATCACTGATGAGGATCAGCACTGTCGACGTTGAGTTCGTCTCTAAGTCTTGTGAAGTTAAGCCTGGTCAGGGGTTTAGTAAGTATATCCACCTTTTGGTGTGTAGATGGTATGTATCCGACTTTTAGCTTCTCTTTAATTACTTGTTCTCTTATGAAGTAAAGATCCAGTTCTATGTGCTTTGTCTTTGAATGGAGAACTGGGTTGGATGATAAGGATATAGTACTCACGTTGTCACACTAGATAGTTGCTTTTTTGTTTGAGGTAATATTAAGTTCACTTAGAAGTGATTCTACCCACATAACTTCTGCTGTTGCACTTGCCACACACCTGAATTCAGCCTCAGTGCTGGATCTCGACACTGTGCTTTGCTTCTTTACACTCCATGAAATTAGGTTTTTTCCTAAATAGATGCAGTAGCCAGATGTAGATTTGCGATCGTCAGTGTCTATACCCCAATCATCATCAGCATAAGAATTGATGTTGAATGATTGACTCGATTTTAGAATGAGTCCATGATTGATTGTCCCTTTGAGATACCTTAGTATTCTTTTTACAGCTTTCCAATGATTGTCCAGAGGATTTTGCATATACTGGCTAACTTTGTTGACACTAAATGATATGTCAGGTCTTGTGATAGTCACGTATTGAAGTGCACCAACTATACTCCTATATTGCTTTATATTTTGAACTGCTTCCCCCTTATATTTTGATAGTTGATGATTTGTGATCATAGGAGTTGGTAGTGTATTAGCCTTGTCCATTTTTGCTCTTGATAATATATCTGCAATGTATTTTCTCTAATTGAGATGCATCTCTGATGTTCCATATCTCTGAACTTCAATTCCCAAAAAGTAATTTAGATCACCTAGATCTTTAACAGAAAATTCTGAATTGAGCAATCCAGTAACTTTCTTAATTTCTAGTTCACTACTTCCTGTAATGATAAAATCATCAACATAGATTAGAATATAAGTGGTAGCAATATCATTGATCTTAGTAAATATAGAGTTATCTGATTTAAGAGATTTGTAGCCAAATTTCACAAGAGTTGACTTGAGTTTGTCAAACCAGACTCTTGGTGCTTGCTTTAAACCATAGATGGTCTTGTTGAGTTTGCATACCATCTCTTTGCTTGAATTGTGAGTAAATCCTTCTGGTTGCTCCATAAATACTTCTTCCTGTAATACACCATTTAGAAATGCATTATTCACATCTAACTGCCTGATGTTCCAATTTCTATTTAAAGCAATGGTTATTATAATTCTAATAGATGATGGTTTCACAATAGGGGAGAATGTTTCAGAGAAATCAAACCCATGCTGTTGTGAATACCCCTTTGCAACCAATCTTGCTTTATATTTAGAAATTGAACCATTAGCATTCTTTTTTAATTTGAATGTCCATCTACATCCAACAATATTTTTGTTTTTAGGCTTTTTAACAAGAACCCAGGTTCCCTTATTAACTAGAGCATTGTATTCCTATTGCATAGCAGCTCTCCATTTATCATTTTGAGCAGCTTCTATGTAAGAGGATGGTTCATCTTGATTTATAGTATTGTTGATAATTTTTGGTTTATGTATACCACATTTTGCTCTAGTTAGCATTGGATGAGTATTGACATTGTTTTTAATTGTGATGTCTGAATTATTTTCAAAACTATTGCAAGCCACAGAGTCATTCTGGCATCTTGGCTGTTAGTCTCTTGATTATCACTCTTGCTGCTGGTCTCCTGTCTTTGATTGTTGTTATCATCTCCCCAGTCATCTTGCTCTTGACCTGGCTCCCCAATGGGCATAGTGAGTTGAGGGCTGATGGTTGTACTTGTGGGCTGAGTTGAGGATATAACTTTGATCTCATCAGGTAGATCAGGTATAGTAATCCTTGCATTTCTTATTTTTTCAGTGGTTTTAATTTCAGAGTTGCTATATGGATATATATGTTCATTAAATCTTACATGTCTGGAAATATATATCTTTCCTTTATCATCTAGACACCTATACCCCTTTTGATTGTTACAGTATCCTAAGAAAGTACAAGATTTAGATCTAAAATCTAATCTGTGAGTGTTGTAGGACCTTAAACATGGAAAACATTGACAGCCAAACACCTTTAGATGTTTATAATCTGGTTTGACCTTAGTTAGCACTTCTTGTGGACATTTAAATTTGAGATTTTTTGCTGGCAGTAAGTTTATCAAATGCACAGCAGTATTAAATGCTTCTGGCCAAAATTTTAAGGGCATAGAAGCTTGTGCTAGCAAGGTCAGACCAGTTTCGATAATATGTCTATGTTTTCTTTCAATGATCCCATTTTGTTCTGAAGTATATGGACATGTAGTCCTATGATTAATCCCTTTCTTTTCAAAGAAGGTTTTTAGTGGTAGGAATTCCTTTCCACCATCAGATTGAAAAGTACAAACATGATTTCTAGTCATGTTTTCAACTTTGTTAATAAATTGCATAACTATATTACTAGCTTCTGACTTTGTTTTTAGCATATAAACCCATACAAACCTAGAATAAGCATCTATGAAAGATATGTAGTATTTGTAACCATAGTCAGAACTAATAGGAGCTGGGCCCCATAAATCACTAGCAATTAATTCAAGAGATCTTGTGTAGCTAGTGTGTGAATCTGGAAATGAAAGTTTATGACTTTTTCCCAATTGGCAAGAAGCACATATATATGAGTTAGAAATATTTCTAAAGGGAATGTTATTACTGGTCATGACATGCTTTACAATTTTTGCACTGGGGTGTCCCAGTTTATAGTGCCATAAATCGAAAATACTATTGTTCATGACATTCATTATACAATAGTTCCCTTTGTTTTCAGAAACATTTGAGTTACAAAAATCAAATTTGTACAACCCATTGTTTTCTTTACCCTACAAAATGATTTCTTGAGTTATTATATCTTTAACTATGCAATTATTTGGGTAGAATTCAAAAAAGACATTGTTATCTTTTGCAAATTGGGAAACACTCATTAAGTTCTTCTTTATTGAAGGAACCCTCAATAAATTTTTTAGAAATAATTTCTTGGGTCCATTTATACTTGCATTTCCAGTGTGTGTAATATGAACAGTTTTACCATTGCCAACAAGAAGGTTTTGTGTACCTTTATATTCTTTGTTTCCTAAGTTTAAGTTGCTGAGATTGTTGGTCACATGATTGGTTGCTCCAGAGTCTGGGTACCAGCATTCATCACTGACATCATCTGCTGTAGCAGCCTCAGTATAAAGTATCTCTGCTTGACCATTGTTGTTGTCTTTGGGCATGTTAACTGCATTGATATTAGTATTGCTATTTTGTTGTGAGGGAGTAAAGTTCTTGTTGAATCTGAAATAGCATTTGTTTGCTCCATGTCCATATCTTTCACAAATTTGACATCTTATTTTATTGTTGTTGTTGTTGCTCCTGCCACCTCTCCTGCCTCTGTTGGATGGTCCTCCTCTCTGGTAGTTATTGAACTGCCCTCTTCCTTGGCCTTGTTTGCCTTTGTTGTAAGAATAATTGACTGATATGTCTGAACTTACTGTTTTGCCATGTTCAATTCTTCCTTCATGTGATAAGAGAGTAGAGTAGACAAACTGTAGTGAGGGAGTTGGTTCCATGGTAGAAATAATTGCAACAACAGCTTCATATTCACTATCTAGACCACTGATTATGTATAATACATGTTCTGAATCAGAAACTTTGTGTCCTGCTGAGGCTAATTGGTCGCATAGGTTTTTGACTTTGAGTAGATATTCATTCATGGTCATTTCATTCTTCCTTATGCTTTGTAATTGCCTTCTATGATGCATGATTCTTGCAGATGACTGAGATGTAAAATTTCTTTCAATTGTTGCCCATACTTCTTGAGCATTTTTGCAACCTATAAGTTGTGGTAGAATAGATGCACTTACAGAGGACATCATCCATGCACAGACAAGACTATCTTGTCTCTGATGTGCTGTGTATTCTTGATTCAGCACCAACTTGTCATCACTATCTTTGACAAATTTTGGTGGTGTAATTTTTGTACCAAGAATATAGTCCTCTAATCCATAACCTCTAATTGATGTCTCAACTTGTAATTTCCAGATCAAGAAGTTGGTTTCATCAAGTTGAACAGAAAGCAGTTGACTCTGAGGCTTGATGGTGGTCTTCATAAGATCATTAATTGGATCTGATTGAGTTCGACTGGGAGAAACTCTTGTGCTAGACATTTGTGGGCTCGTGGCTTCACCTTGACTCATGATGTATGATGAGAGATGACAGAAATTAGGTATAAAGATTCAGTCCTAAAAATCTTGAATTAGGAATAAAAGAGAAAGTTTGTGCAGTTGAATCTTGATGTTGTCTTGTGGACTTAAATGATGATTTCTCTTTTGAATGCTTTTCTGATAAGTTTTCTTGATGCACTCGAATTCAACTGAAACTTTTTCTTTATTTTCTTGATCGGTTTTCTTTTGAAATCTTTATACCACCAAGCTTTCAGTGGTGATTAGATGCAGCCAGAGTGATGAACTGGCGAGGCACTAATCTCTCAGTGATGGCAGTAACTCTCAAATGAGAAGATGCTGAATCTTTGATGAGAGGAAGTCCAACTGATGATATTGAATCTGATGGACTATGATCTCTGATTATCAGGTGTAGTTAGCACATAACTTGCTCTGATACCAAGTTAGAAAACTTGAGATGTATAAAATTGTAAAACAAATAGCTTTTGTATACAATACAGAATTCTCAGTACAAAGTAAATGTAATACACAGCTCTTATTTATATAATACATATTGGGCTTAAATAAGAAGGCCCATGATCCGAAACTAATAAAAGAAATAGTTGTAGCCCTTGAATCAATTGAACGGTGGAGATGATGCTAGCTTGGAAGATGCAGATTGCAGAATATATTCACAGAAAGCACACGATACTTTAACTATCATGCTTGACATGCCTATGAAAAAAAGATATGGAATTCATTTTATTCATGAAAGCTGTGAAGCATAAGTCTAATAGATGATCCAAGTATAAATATATTTAAATTTTGCTATAGATAATAGTTGGATTATAGAGTCATGTTGGATGGGAAAAACAGGAATATGCAGGAGATGATTAACAGATGTCAAGGTGCCATGCAAATATACATATTGTGCGATTAACTTGTAATTAAGCATGAAAATTTCATGATGTAGTTTCACATGGATGACAATAAATTTGTAATAACAATTCTTGATTTAATTCCTTTTATCATTTGCATTTGATACATTGTAGCACTGCAGCAACAATCATAAATACCAATTAATCTAGCGAACCATCCTAACAAATGTGCGAACCAATTTGATTACCATGCAATTGTTAACAAATAGGTGTTAGTACTATGATCAAGTGAGGAATATGAAAGACTAGTAGAAGATCGATATACTTTCTTACATAGTAACTCCTATGATCTCTATAGTATTATTATCTATAAAATAATTGGTATTATGCTGAAATGGGCTCAAAACAGTACATATGTCAGCCCCAAAAATTTAAAATCCAGCAGGATACTGGAATTCTGGACTTTCTGGTCCAGTTTGAGCTTGGACCAGGACAGAGTTTAAATAAAAATCTAATTTCGGGTATACCAGTTGTTGAAAATAATGGAGCTGGCATAACAGAAATGAAGGACCACAATGATATTGATGATGACAGCTAATAATTGGTCTGTCAAATAGTACCATTCTGTTACTGATTTTTCTAAAAAATCAGGAGCATTCCGTAACTTGAAATATTCCCCAAATATTCCTTTTCCAGAACAATCTTCATTGCATTATAAATACCTGTGTACACCTCATTGTAAGAGTTGAGCATCAATACAATTAATACAATCAATATTTCAGTTTTCTTTCTTATTTCCTTTTTAACTTGGTATCGGAGCCACTTGACCTCTGTTGATGACGATTCCTGGTGAATCCACTCCAGTCACAAGTGCAACCTCAGCTGTTGCTGATGCTCCAGTTCAGTCTGCTCCAGCTGCTGCTCCTGGCACCGCCAATCCTACGTCCATCTTTCAAAGTCTTGCTCCCCTGACATTAAAGCTTGATAGAGAGAACTACTCATTCTGGAAATTTCAGATTCTTCCAGCACTCCGCGCTCATGATCTAGAAGGCTTCATCCTTGGTACCAAAGTCTGTCCTCCTCAATTCGTCGACAACACCATTGGAGGACCTGTTCCCGGCGAACCTCGACTCAATGCTGGCTATGCTCTATGGCGGCGCACGGACCAAGCCATTCTCTCCTGGATGCTCAACTCCATTTCAGAGACCATGTTTGGTCATGTTGTAAGGTGTACAACTTCGTTTGAGGTTTGGCACACCCTTGAACTTCTATTCACTACACAATCTAAAGCTAGGACTCTCCAGCTTCGATTCCAACTTCAGTCTCTTAAGAAAGGAAACTTGTCTATTCATGATTACATGCTAAAGATGACTAGTATTGCTGAAAATCTCTCTGTTGCAGGACAAATTATTTCTGACGAGGATCTAATTCTCTATATTTTAGGTGGCCTTGGACACGATTATGACCCTGTTGTGATTACTCTCACCTCTCGACCTGACCCTATAACTCTGCAGGAGTTTCAGTTTCTGTTGCAAAGTCAGGAAATGCGACTTGAGCAGCTTAATACCCCTGCTACTGGAGATCTCACCTCTCCTAGTGCTAATTTTGCTGCACAGTTCAGGAGATCTGTTAACATCAATGGAAATGTAGGTCTGAATGGCAACCAAGGAAGAGGATACTCTCCCCGCGGTCGTGGTCGTGGTCGCGGAGGAAGAGGCAATCGCCCTGTGTGCCAGCTTTGCAATCGTGTTGGCCATGTTGTATCCAAATGCTATCATCGCTTTGACATCAACTTTCAGGCTCCTACACCTGGCTCAATCCAATCCAATCCAAATGCTTCTGCAGGCCAGCAAGCATCTGGTCAAGGCCAACATGCCTTCTACTCTTCCTCATCCAATGATGCTCATCTCAACAACTCTTGGTACATAGATAGTGGAGCAACGAACCACATCACTGCTGATACTCAGAACCTGCAACACAAGGTGGAAAACAAAGGTATTACTCATGCTCATTGGTAATGGGCAGCCCCTTTTGATAACTGAGATTGGTACAAATACCATACATCTACCTAAATCATCTTCTCATTTAATGCTTAATAATATATTCTGTGTTCCCCAAATAACCAAAAATTTATTGTCCATATCTCAACTAACCAAAGACAATCATGTTTATATTGAGTTCTATTCTGACTATTGTGTTATAAAGGATCTGGCTACGAGGAAAGAGCTAGCTCGGGGAATGCTTAGCAATGGCCTTTATCAACTACAGCTTCCTAAGTCATCTTTTCATTCCAGTTTTCCAAGAAATAAACACTCATGTTTCTCTGTTGCATCTTTGAATCCCAAGAAGAGTCCAATCTCAGTGTCATGTTGTAAGAGTCAATTAAGTGAGCATGTTAGTCCAGCTCAAACCTTGTTTGTTCAATCTGCTAATACTAGTAATCTCAATGTCTGGCATATGAGACTTGGTCACCCAAGTCTAAATGTAATGAAAAACATGTTGATCAATGAAAAAGTTTGTTTTAAAATCCTTCCCAGTTTTTGTGATGCCTGTCATATTGGCAAATCCAAAAATAAGCATTATCAGTCTTCAATAAAATCTGCCAGCAAACCATTAGAAATCATCCATTCGGATGTATGGGGGCCCTCACCAATTTTGTCCAAAGATGGATATAGGTATTATGTCCACTTTGTAGATGAATTTAGCAATTTCACTTGGATATATCCATTAAAACTAAAATCTGATGTAAAAGAAACTTTCATTAATTTCCAAAAGTTTGTTGAAAGAAAGTTTGATCACAAAATAAAAACTCTCCACTCCGATTGGGGTGGTGAGTACAGAAGTCTTGTGCCTTTCTTAAACTCCTCAGGAATACATTTCAGTCATCCATGTCCCCATACACATCCACAAAATGGTAAATCGGAAAGAAAACATCGGCACATAGTTGAAATGGGCTTGACATTACTCACACAAGCCTCCATGCCGCTGCACTATTGGTGGGAAGCCTTCAGTACTGCTGCTTTTCTTATCAATCACTTGTCCACTCCAACACTAAATCATAAATCTCCCATTGAAATTCTGTTTAAAGTTAAACCAAATCTGAACTTTTTGCGTGTGTTTGGTTGTGCCTCTTTTCCCCATCTCCGAGATTACAACCAACACAAGTTAGATTTTAGATCTACAAAATGTGTTTTCCTTGGCTACAGTCCCAATCATAAGGGATACAAGTGTCTTCACCCCTCCGGACGCATTTACATTGTTCAAAGTGTCAAATTCAATGAATTAGAATTCCCATTTGCTGCAGGTTTTACTGTTGCAAATTTCAAAAATTCTGAAATAAATACTTGCTCTAACCAAATCAATTACAGTCAATGGCTTCCATTTGTATCTCAGTCTATGCAGGAATATGATGACTTAGCAAACACTGATGTTGATAATGGCCAATGCTCATCAATCCCTGATTTATCTCCTGCTGCATCAACCTCAAGCTCAGCGCCTTCATCTAGTCATGATAAAACTCAAAACTCTGCTCAATCTCCCTCAAATTCATCACCAGATACAGCTCACTCATATTCCACCTTGCCACTTGAAATTCACCTACCTATCTCCACCTCTCCACTCATACAGCCCACTCAAACCTCAGCCACACCAAAAATGGCATCTGAACCTGTCCAAACCACTGGCCACCATATGACAACTCGCTCTAAAGCCGGTATTTTCAAACCAAAAATCTTTCTAGCTACTTCACCTCACCCATCCATCAGTTCCAATTTTGAAGACACTATACCAACCTCGGTTGATCAAGCACTTAATTCTCCACAGTGGCACTCAGCAATGCAAGATGAAAACACTGCCCTCTTGAAAAATCGAACTTGGCATCTCGTGCCTCGACAACCACACATGCATGTTGTTGACAACAAATGGGTTTTTCGAATCAAATATAATGCAGATGGCACCATAAATCGTTACAAAGCTCGCCTTGTTGCCAAGGGCTTTCAACAACAGCCAGGTATTGATTTCTTTGAGACATTTAGCCCGGTTGTCAAGCCTTCTACGATACGTGTTATACTCTCTTTAGCTGTTACCTATAGCTGGGATATTCAACAAATCGATATCAACAACGCTTTTCTAAATGGAACCCTTCAAGAGGAAGTCTTCATGGAGCAACCAGCTGGCTTCATTGATCCTAATTATCCTACTGCCGTGTGTAAGCTAGACAAGGCTCTCTATGGCTTGAAACAAGCCCCTCGGGCTTGGTTTGACAAACTCAAAGGTTCTCTTGCTGCCCTTGGATTCAAAAACTCAGTAGCTGATACTTCTCTGTTTTTCTACAATGATAGTGAAGCTGTTGTCTATGTTCTAGTATACGTTGATGACATTTTGCTTACAGGAAATAATGCCACTCATGTCTCCACTATTGTCTCCAAACTTCAGTCTTTGTTTGCTCTCAAATCTCTCGGCTCTGTCACATATTTCCTTGGCTTTGAGATAACTAGGGGGCATCATGGTCTTCACTTATCTCAAACCAAATACACCATAGATCTCTTAAAAAAGACTAACATGATTGCTGCCAAGCCTTGTCCTACTCCCATGAATCAAAGCAACAAGTTAAGTCTCCAAGATAGTGCTCCTTTTGACCATCACACTCTGTACCGCAGTGTTATTGGTGCCCTCCAATATCTTACACTTAGTAGACCTGACATTGCTTATTCTGTGAATAAGCTAAGCCAATTTCTTCAAGCTCCCACTCAAAACCATTGGAGCGCTTGTAAGAAAATTCTACGCTATCTTGTTGGATCAATTGGAGAAGGGATCATGTTCACTCGTGCCTCCACTCTAACTATTGAAGGCTTTTGCGACTCAGATTGGGCAAGCTCTCTTGATGATAGAAAATCCACAACCGGTTACTGCATATACTTTGGCAAAAATTTGATCAGTTGGAGCTCTCGAAAACAAAAGTCTGTGGCTCGCTCAAGCACTGAGGCTGAATATAGAGCCTTAGCTCAAGC
The DNA here is from genome assembly GCA_030737815.1 of Allium fistulosum. NCBI lineage: Eukaryota > Viridiplantae > Streptophyta > Magnoliopsida > Asparagales > Amaryllidaceae > Allium > Allium fistulosum. Next base: position 893,658,051 of record CM060907.1, on the reverse strand, counting down.
TTGCACTGAGGTGGTGTGGCTGCAATCCTTGTTCACTGAAATTGGTATTGAATACAAAGGACCAGCCATAATGTGGTGTGATAATTATGGTGCCAGGCAGTTAGCATCTAATCCAGTGTTTCATTCAAGAACAAAACATATTGAAATTGATGTGCACTTCATTAGAGACAAAGTTTTGAACAAAGAAGTTGAGGTTAGGTACATTCCAACAGAGGAGCAAATAGCTGATATTCTTACCAAGTCTCTCAGCATTTCACAATTCCATTATCTCAAAAACAAGCTGGCAATTTCATTCTCTCCACAGCACAGCTTGAGGGGGCGTGTTGAAAATAATGGAGCTGGCATAACAGAAATGAAGGACCACAATGATATTGATGATGACAGCTAATAATTGGTCTGTCAAATAGTACCATTCTGTTACTGATTTTTCTAAAAAATCAGGAGCATTCCGTACCTTGAAATATTCCCCAAATATTCCTTTTCCAGAACAATCTTCATTGCATTATAAATACCTGTGTACACCTCATTGTAAGAGTTGAGCATCAATAAAATTAATACAATCAATATTTCAGTTTTCTTTCTTATTTCCTTTTTAACTCCAGTAAAAAAAACTTACTTGCAGATTTCATTTATCAGATTTTTGTACATATAGCTTCATTAGGTTATATAGTGTTAACATAGAAAAATAACTGCTTATAAGTACCAAATTTGCAACCTGGAAATATAACAGAATTTTTAATATTCTCAAACGGAACCAAAAGACCGGAATGAAAATGGAAAAACCTCTGTCTCCACTGCCCCATTATGCACAAAGAGTATTTTTGATAGTTTGTGTAAAAGAGAAACATTTTTAGAAAATTAAAAGGAGTACATTCTTTGTAAAGTTAAGAAAAATGCAAATGTAGTACTAACAACTAAACTGTGAACAACAATACACTTAAGAAAAGCCAAAGTTACAATGATTTCCTCTTTATATGGAAAATGGTATGCACAAGTGGAAGGATTCCAAATGATTAGGTATAATTAGTAGCAAAAATAGGGTATTCAAAATACTAACTCAAAATTAAGGGTAAAGGTCCAGAAATATATTGACTACTGCATAGGTTATTGTCAATATCAATTTCATAAAAAGAACAACATGCTAACAAATCAAATCCAATAATGAATATAAATTATTTATCTATATGTGTCCTAGTCTAATGCAAATAGAAGGACTTGCTTGAAATGGAAGTTCAAAAATAGGTTATTATATATGCTTTTAATGATGTGCAGCTCCATTAAATAATATAGAAAGCAAGCTATAAGCACTTCAATAAATTAGTGTCCCATGTTATAGTTCAAAATACAAATATGAACCTTCATTTTGTTCAAAATACAAATATGAACACCCATACTAGATGGCAGCTCCAGTGACCTCAAAGAATGCATAGAAACAAAATTGAAAGAAGAATCAACCTTCATTCCAACCCAGTCGATGGCAGTTCCGGTGACCTTGGATAGGAACTCAGCCATTCATGGGTCAAAAGCAAAATTCTTTACTATAAAGCATTATTATATATATATGTTATGGCCAATGAATAGTATAGCAAACAGTTATATTAGTGTTTGTTTTATTATTAGAAGTGTGCAGCCTCATTTTCTCAATCTTTATATTGTTAGTACCCAATCTAATTCAAATTTAACTAAGACGATTTTCATGTTAATCTGCCTAAAGTTTTTAATATAATAATAAAATAAATTGTGTCTATTTTAGCTCACTATTCATACGTGCCCCTGTCTACATGTTGCGAGTAAGCACTGATCTGTATCACCACCACACAATGTATGAGCATCACACTGTCCCGTCTTCAACTGTACATTCAACATCACACTACTCTTCATTTGCATCTTCATCCTATAGCAACATTCTGTCCCATCTTTTGCCAGTATGTGCATTCATCAATACTGTATTTTTTTCTTCCAACATGCACTTTTCAGCCAACTTGCACAACTGTTTCCGTGCACACACAATTGTTTCCACGCATAATTCAGCTAACATGCCTTGCTACTCTTTTGCTGACATACTTTGCCATCCTTGCACATGAATCATTTATCAGGAATATACATAACAAGCTTTCTATTACAAAGCCATGTTTTTAAGCAGCAATGCAATGTTTTGCAATGAATAAGTGAAGTACTCACTTACCTCACAATTCAAAGGGGGTGCATATGGATCATCTGCCCCTATGAAACATGCAAAAATCGATTAAAATGTATACTATTTAATAGGCTAGTCTGATGTTTATATATAGAAATTTTAGTAGCTTGTAATTAGAAACACATGTGCAAAAAATTATTGTTGAAAAATAATAAATTTATGAACTTAATCATATTCTTGTTTGGCATATAGTTTTAAAAAAGAATAATGAAACTGATCGAAACAAAGAGTAAAATAAGTAGAATACTAAATGTATAAATGCAAATAAAGCTGCTAAATATAAGCATGATGGTTCCAAAGATAAATCACAGGGTTCACACTTTTTCTTTTTTGTTTCACAAAAATTAAAATTTCAATTCGAATTTGGTAGTATATTAAAATACTTCGTTGCTAGAGCAAATATCAAAAGTATTCCTCGTTAGAAAACACTTCAAACATCATTGTTATACCATCAAAAAGGATTGTTTGCAAGCTAGGTTAGAACTTATTTATGCTTATGTTATAAAATGACAACTTCAGAAACTGCTGGATTATTAAATCAAAAAAGCATTATTGAGTAGATCAAAAATAATCTTAGTCCCTAGTTTAAAACCCTTGCGGTGTTTTATTTAAATTTATTAATTCAGAAAGAAAAACAACACCTTCTCCCACTACTTGTGATGGGCAAAAGGTAGTTGCAGCTAATTTAGGATATTTTTGTTGTTTCTATGGAAATTATGTGGTTAATGAAATTCAAATAAAATATACAAAGTTAAATTTAACTTCAAATAATCAGAAGGACAATCGTCAATCTCATCATATCAAAACAATAATCATACATAAAAATATAATCTTCTTACCTTGGCTTATCCTATAACTTACAATTGGTTCTAATTGAGCATCATCAATCCAACATTATTTTCGCTTTTGGCTAACAATTTTTATTATTGATTATGTTTCTATGTTCCATTTATCAATGTGGTTGCCGAAATACTTCATAAATAAAAATAAATATTAATCCTATAGGAAAAGAACAATATGCAAATTAGGAGGTTGTTATTCCTTAACTTTAAGGTACTTTAATAACATTGAAAACATACACAAAACATGCAACTACGATGGGATCAAACATGTTAATCAAGTATAAGTGCAAATGATATAGCATGGTAAGTAGATTAAATTGATTAACATAATAGCTCCAGTAGGCTTTCAATTTGTAAGTTGGGTATATGAACATGTGAATGGTTCATGATTAAACTCACACAATGCATGACACAATTATAAGAAAGTTTTTAATGCAATCATAAGTTTCTAAAGATCATCAATCCTAATATCAATCTCATAAAACAATAAATGGCAATAAATAGGATTGGAATTACATCCATTGAAAAGAAAAACATAAATTCTCATTAAAAATATAAATATTCAACTGGATGCACCAAATTTATGCCTAACCGAGCATAAGGAAAATAATGTAGGATGTGACAAACGTAAGGCTTGCTGTAAACATGACATAGTCAAACAAGACAAAACGAAAATCACTAACCGAGCATAATTATCCCCTTCATTAACCCTAAATAGAGCTCTATAATGAATGTAGATGATAATGGATCAAATCTTGGCCAATGAATATTGGACCAGCTCCTTTCTTTACTAAGGTAACACTTCAGTCGAAAAGCCAGCATTGATCTCTACAATCACTGTAGCGTGATTCCCTGGATTAGACATCACTCTAGGTTTTATGAGAAACGGAGGCGAGATTCATAGAGAATAAATTATCGAAGGGAAACAATTTTGGGATAATCGTAGATCTGATGAGTGGGAAGTAAATTGATTTAAAAATAAATAAAAATAAAAATAATTCAATTCGAAGCTAAAGAATGATTTTTAGGGTTTCGATGTCTCTTTAGCAGATGGGATGAAATAATTAGTAAAACTTTGACCGCTAAAATGAAATTTTGTCCCACCTTTGGAGTTTGGTAAGAGTTCCATACACAGCGTTTGTATTTTCATTTTATTTTGTTAATATGGGGATTAATAGCAACAATATTTGAAATGCTATTTATCAATGATTGTGTATGCTATTAATAGTGTTTTTTCTTGTAGTGTATATATATAATTTGTTTCCGTAATCAATAGGTAACATGTACAAATTTCATTAAATAAATATTTGCACATTTTTCGTGTGTATATATATATATTATTGATATGTAGTTATTTTATAACTTGGGTTTTATATTTTAATAAATTATATACAATATATATATATGTATGTACACGTATTTTATACATATACGGCTTAATTATTTTAATTTGAAATCATATTACATATATTAATAAAATTTAAATGTATATTATATATATATATAATTTAAAGTCAAACTTGTCTTAGATATTATCGACTTATTGTTTTCAAAAATTAGAAAAAGAAAATTAATTTTTTTTATCGAGCGATATATGAATATATATATATGTATATATATATTTGTGTGTGTGTGTAAAAAATTATTCTTTTAAATTAATACACATGTAAAATAACATATTTATCCATTGTTGATGCCGTTAACATATATGGATTTAATATAGTATGTATATAACTTAATACAACATGATGACCTGATAAATGATATATGAATATAAATGAATATAAATTAGATTATTATCTTTCTATGTCTTTCAAGTAACATCTTGGAATGTTGAATCCACTTACACTTTGAATCAATATCCAAGACTTCAAATAGAGTTACCAATCTGAATGCAACAACCGCCAATCTTTGAATTTGATTATATTTTTGAATTTGATTATATTTTTGAATTTGATTATATTTTTGAATTTGGAAGCTTGAATTTCAAGGATACAACAGCAAGAGTGGCCGGCCTATGATGCCCCACCCCGATACCCACACTAACAAAGAGTATTACTGGGAAATACTATCTGCTAATGCGGAGAATAGGGCTGGTTAGGAGCGACCATCTATAGCTTTGTCTTAAACATCTATTAAATACGTCGATTAAATACTCTAAATTTTTTTCTCTATCTCAAGTGGATCGACATATTCAATAAGTGCTCAATACAAAATTACAGGTGGCTAATGGATCTATCAGAACAAAATACAACAACTAAATGCACATCACATCACAGAACAATAGATAAACATATATATACATATACCCTGATACATCCCCAGTACAATACAAAATGATACATCATAAGTGGTTTGAAGACCACACTATATACAATGAGTCAAAAATATACATATCAGAGTCAAACTAAAAAGACAACAACAACAAAAGGTGATAAACAGATATCCAAGCGGAAGCATCAAAGCGAAGTAAGTCCAAAAGCAGGTATCTAACCAGAAACAACTCGGTCTGACTCGAGTACAAAATACACGGGTCAGTCTAGCTAAAACAATCAGCTTAGTAAGATAAGTGATAATATGAAGCATAAGGTAAAGGGTGATCATTCTTCTCAAATGAGAAGAAATAATAGCATAAGTAAGTACATGTCATTTCTTCAAGTGAAGTAGTATCACTTGCATGTATAATCTTGAAAGAGATAACTCAACATTAAAACAACAAAGCATAAACATGCCTCATATCATCGGCATAACCCAAAACAACTATAATGGTTTAGAGAAACCATAACTCCTAAATAGGAGAAATCTAAAAACTCAAACTCGCTAAAATGGTAAACCCAAATATATTCTCATAATAGAGAAGTCTCAAACATAAAATACACCAAAAACGGCAATCTCATATATCTCCAGAAAGGAGAGCATAAATCTCAAATAAACGCAACGTTTTGGCAAACTCAAAATCTCAAATATAGAACTCGATAAGGAGTTCAATTTCCAAAGATGTAATCGCCATATATAATATCTCGAACGGCTCAGATGGCCAATAATGTAAAAAGGTGATACACTTGGAAAATCACAAAGAAATCAATGAAATCATCTCAAAGATATAGCACGTGCTTATAGCCGAAGCCCGCTAAGTACCGTTCTCTCAAAATAAGGCGCCACGTCTCAAATGGACAAACGTCCCAAAGGACAACATCCCGAAGGACAGGTACATCTCGAAGACAAACGTCCCGAATGACAACATTCCGAAGGGCAAATACGTCACAATGACAAACATCCCGAAGGACAAATGACCCGAAGGTCCAGTACTGGCAAATACGTCTCTTAGACAAATGTGTCACAAACTCTCAGATAGGAACCCGAAAAGTGTTAACATTGTGTCCCATACCACACGTTCTCACTAATCAGTTTACTAAGCGCTAGCTAATGCCACATCGGAAAGTAGTAAAAATATTCGCCTCATCTCATCGGCGAATGCGACCCGAAGGTCAAAACGATCAAACGGACAAGTCATGAATTAACCGAAAAGAGAAATGCATATGTCCCATACCACCGTTTTTACCCAATCGTTTAATTCTCCTTCTCATTCACTCGAATAGTGCAAAAACGTGTATTTTATATATAAAATAACTTATTTGAGAAAATAAGTTTTTAAAACCATTTTCGAAATCGATTTTTAAAACAATCTTTCAAAATACCTTATTATAGTGAATATATAGATTTTATAGCTTGAAAATAATGTATAATAATTATTTCAAAAGCCAATTTATTTTAAAAAATATTTCAATAACCGTTTAGAAAAACCCGTGCTCGAAATCAAGGAAAAACATCGAAAAATATCGAAAACCGACATTCGATATCTCAAAATCGATTCATTTTGAATCACAAATTCACTAAAATATTGGCTCGCCTATTGATAGACTTCATAGCCTTCAAAACAGTTCAAAAATGTCGCAAATACAAGATCAGAAGTCGGAAATCGAACATGAAAACAAGGTAGAACAAAAAAAAGTGCACAGGCAAAAACAATACCCAGGTCTAAAATCTTCTTCGGGTTCAACTTTCAGACACAATTTGAATGACTTAGTTACCTCGGAATGGTCTAAAATTTGATACACACAAAGTAGAACAATTTAACTATGAATTGGAAAATGATTCACAGAATTCCGATATGAAATGGTAAAGATATGAAATTTCAAACATGGACTCAGGCCATGTTGAATTTTGCTCATGTCTGAAAACCCTCTCGGGTTCAACTTACAGACATGAGAAAGGTGACCAAACGACCTCTAATTGAATTGAAAACTAGTATTTATATAATAGAAAACTTCAACTTTCAAATAAAAAACGAATCAATGAATTTCAACTGGAAATGAAAAAGATACACTATCTCAAACATAGATTTAGGCCATGTTTGTAGCAGTTCAGAAAAAGGAAAAATGCCCAAGTCTGAAAACCATCTCGGATTCAACTTAAAGGCATGAAACAGAAGACCAAACGACCTCTGATTGAACTGAAAATTGGTGTGCGCATAGTAGAAAACTTTTAGCCTTCAAATGAAATAAAATCGGTGAATTCTAATAGAAAATGAAAGAGATATGCTATCTCAAACATGGACTCAGGCCATGTTTACAGTAACTTAGAAAATAGAAATGTGTACATGCAAAAATCTGGGCTGGTATTGATTTTGCAGCAAAGTTTTCAGGTATCAAACGAAAGAGTTTTGCTATGAAATTTTATGGACATATACTACAACACATGAACTATCAACAGAAGAAAATCTGGCAGCATTTCATCGCCGAAATTGAGAGAAAATGACATGCAAAGTGACACCCAAACATAGTTTTCACAGAAACAAAAACATCAATAGAAAATTAATATATTGAAGTTATTTTTGCATAGATTTTTGGCATTTGAAGCTTTGCTTCAGCTAGCATTTGTGAGCAGTTAACTAACCTTGCAATGAAGATCAAAAATACGGATTTGTGCTGAAAAGAGAGAGCTTGGAGGTGGATTTGGCTTCAAAAACCTGTAAAAATGAGAAGTAGATACATGCAAACAAAGAAGAAATTGTTATAGACAATCAAATTCACAAATTTGGATTTTTGATGAAAAGATTGTGTTTTGGAAACAATTACCTGTTGAAATCTCTTTAGATTTGATTAAAACAACAATTTTGATTGAAGAAAATGAAGATTTGGCTTTGAATTGAGAAAGGGGTAAAGTTTGCACTTTTTTTCTTCTTCTATTTTTGGCTTACTGTAAAATGAAAATACGTACAGGAAGAAGAGATGTTTTCTTCTTCTCTCCTACAGGCTAAAGATAATAAGCGGGCTTGGACCCAAATTAAAATAAAATAGCCTAACTAAATAATTCAATTACTTAAAACAAAATATGCACATGTAATTAAATCAAACCAATGTGTTTTAAAAAAAATTCTTCAAAATAAATTTAGATAAACACATTATCATGTTAAATAAAATATTTTACAACATATAAAAAGATAATTTTATTATAAAAATATTTTTTTATTATTAAAAACTCTCATTTTTAAATAAATACACAATTTACGCTAATATTTACATAAAATAACATTTTTGACTTCAAAAATTACACAAAAACAATTCTCTTGTGTAATAAAATATAATAAACCATTTTTCATCATTTTTACGATCAAAATATTTTTTTAAAATCAAATTTCAGCTTTTTATTTTAAATAAACACATTGTAAAAATCCAATACTTCCTTTAAAAATTATTAAAAGAAGCATTTGGCAATAATTACAAGAATTATTGCATTATCTCTAAATAAAAATCATATTTCACTCATTTATCTCACAAATAAACAAAATAAAGTTTCCAAAACTTTATTTTGACATTTCATTTCCAAAATCCATTGTTTATTCCAAGTAAACAATTTGAATCTCCAATTTATTTTAATTCACAATATTAAATGGGGGAATTAATTTAAAGGACAAAGATTTGTATATTTTTTACCTCAAGGACACAAGCTCAATATTTTTACCACAAGGACAAACATTCTCCTAAAAATTATTCATAAGGACAAACATTTTCCAAAATTATTCATAAGGACAACAAAACTGCTACCAAGCTAAAAACTGATACCTAAAAACTGCTACCGATAATGGCGTCTACCACTACCCTGCCCTCTGCTCTCAACACCTCCTCCACCCCTCATCCTCCTCCAATTTCCTTTGTTCCGCCCAGATATGCTCCACACTTCCGGAATCCTACCTCTGCCCAACCCCCCATCCTCCCTACACCACCATTGTTTGCCTCCCCCCCGACAACCTGATACCTGCCTCGCCAGAGGTGTCCCATTGCTATGCCAGCAAACACCCCACATACCAAAAGGGCGGCCCCAGCTTCGCCCAAGTCGTGTTATCCCATCAACCTCCGCCTCTCCTTCCCAAACCCAAACGTCCCAAACTCGTCCCAAAATTCAAATCCACGCGGGAAACGGTCAATTTCCTGTGTTCCAGAGGGCGGTGCTTGAAATGTGCAGGCATTGGACACATGGCAAAATCATGCAGAAATGGAAAGATTTGCTATTATTGTGGATTCTTTGGTCACTTTTCATCCACCTGCCCCTTGAAGAGACAGGCTTCGTTCCCTGTGCAGCCCGTCCTTTCATCTTCCAAGACTAATAATGCCAAAAACTCTCTCCTCCAAATAATTATCCCCATTCTACACCCCAAACCGGATTTCCCAGACCTAATCCTTCCCCTGGACCCACAGAATCAAGGGCCCCACAACCTGATTCAAAGTCGATTCACATCCCATCGTCATCATCAGCCCTTTCTCCACTTTCCAATACCAACTTAAGCCCTCCCTCTCCTAAATCCTCCCCACAAAACCCATTAGCTCCTCTCTTCGCAAAAAAATTTCCAAGCCCTCAATTCCTCATGGAGAACTCAGCCCGCTACCTCATTGCCACAATAACCCAAGGTTTCTGGAGTATACTGGACATCCAAGCTGCCCTTAACCAACATGGGCATCGAGAAAGACCAATTTGGATGATGACCGATAACAGCTTCCTCATCTGCTGTGACTCTGAGATAGAGAGAAATGTCTTCGTCACGACTGGCTCCTTAGCCAAACCAGGTGGCACTGTTTTTCTGAGACCCTGGACTGATCATGATAACTTCTCCGCCCCCTCCCTCGAACCTGAGTCATGGGCGAAAGTTGAAGGTTTCCCCGAACTCCTCAAGGATAACCCAGATGCCATTGGAGAAGCCTTAAAACCCATGGGCAGATTCATTGCTTTGGATGACTGCGACTGGGCCTTCATTGACCACAGGTTTCTCTATGCTAAATTCCAATTCTTCGAGGGCATCTCCACCCCCTGTTCCTTCGTGGCATCCCTCAACAACACTGACTTCCTCCTAACCATCAACCGCTGGCAACACTCTCACCCGAACCGTGCCCCTGATACCACCTACCTTGGCCTAGATTACAACCTTGAACAAAACTTCAACTTTCTTGACCAGAAATGGTCTACCCCTGAAATACTCTTAGACCAAGATGACTTCTTTGATGCCATGTTTCACGAAGCCACCTTGCCACCCCCTACCCTTCCTGCTTTGCCACTATAAGATACCTCCTTTGAAGTATCAGGTCCCAGAAGAGGGATCCCAGCCCAATTCGATAGATGGGACCCAATGTTGGACCTCGATCTTTCCATCCCTCTCTACCAACAACCTATCCAGTCTCCCGAACCTGGTTTCGCCCCCTCCAACCTCATCCTCCCTGACTTCCCCATTATCACAGCCCCTGTCCTAGCCGACTCTCACCACGTTGACGTCTCCTCCCCCATAAACGTGGCCCCTCCACTTGAACTCAATCAGGACGTGGTAGTTCAGACTCCCCAGCTCGACGCAGCAAAATTCCTCTCCCCAGCACTGGTTAGGCGTAGCTCCAGATTGGTTGGAGCAGCTTCAGATCCTGGACAACCTGGTAGTTTTTTGATGCCTGTTGTTTTTTCATCCGCAAATAAAAGGCTTAATAAAATTTTATCTCGTTGCGTGGGCGTGAGTTTGCATGATGAACACTTCACATGCATGCAAACTCTAGAACAAGAGCGTATTTCCCAATCCCAATGAAACTCATCACTTGGAATGTACGGTGGTTGGGGGACCCATCTAAGCGTTACGCTGTAAACACAATCCTGTCCCCCCACAAAATTGATATTATAATGCTTCAAGAAACTAAGTTAGCCGACCCCACACAATCTCACTTGACACAAACTGTTGGTACACTCTTATCTGGGTGGGCCCACATTGATGCCATTGGATCCCGTGGTGGGATCATAACAGCATGGAATGAAAATAAATGGTCCCTACATCAAATCATCAAATTCCCCTCAGTACTTAATGTCGCTCTGCGAAACTCTGAATCTGGCATAATCTACTTTTTCTCGAATGTGTATGGTCCCTCCGACTCATAAGACAGGGCTGTCTTGTGGGATCATTGCATGGACTTCGCAGCCCGAATAAATGGCCCATGGATTATTGCCGGAGATTTTAACACCACTAGACACCCCTCTGAAAGAAACTCTGGTAACCTTTCCCAAGACTCAACCGCCTTCAACAACTTCATCAATTCTTGTGTGCTAATTGATCCTCCCATCAGTAACCGCCTCTTTACCTGGTCTAACCGTAGAGACAACCCATCCCTGGCCAAATTAGATAGATTCCTTTTCAACACAACCTGGGAAGACCAACATCCCCTCTCATCTGTCTCGGGCCTGGCAACCACGATCTCAGACCATTGCCCCCTCCTGTTTGACTCTGGCTCTCTGAACACCACTCACAAACCATTTAGATTCGAACAACTCTGGCTTCTAGAGCCATCTTTTGATGACTTTGTCAAGTTGGCCTGGTCTCAACCCACTAATCTAGAAACTCCTACTGCTCGTATTGTGGCCAAGCTCCGTTTGCTCAGAAAATTGATAAGACCTTGGGCCAAATACATCTGGGGCTCCCTTAAATATCGGATCTCACAAGTCCAAGACGAAATCCTCAACCTTAATATCCTAGCTGAATCTTAACCCCTAATTGAACCAGAAACACATCAGTTGAACCTCCTCGAAAAGGAATTGGACAGGCTCCTTAAACAGGAAGAAATCGGTTGGAAACAACGCTCCAGAGCAAAGTGGCTGGAAGAAGGAGATAGAAACACGGCCTACTTCCACAGGTTAGCAAATGGACGACGCAGATCCTCGACCATCTCTAACATTCAATATAACAACATCACCTACTCTGACCAATCTGATCTCCTCCGCCTCTTCACCAACCATCACCGCAACATCCTTGGCAAACTTTCCACCCCTCTACCGGACATAGACTGGAGTCTCCTTTACCCTGACCCTCAAAGTCTGCAAGTAGATCACCCCTTCTCGGAACAAGAAATCTGGAATGCAGTTAAAGATATGTCAGACAATAAAGCTCCTGGACCTGACGGCTTTGGCCCCATTTTCTTCAAACACTTCTGGAGTACAGTGAAATCTGACATTATAGACATGTGCCTCGAATTTCAAAATGATCCCAGCTCGGTTGCACGAATCAACTACGCCATCATTTCCCTCATCCCAAAAACTGATGACCCTTCCTCCCTTGATTCCTTTCGACCTATCAGCCTCCTCAACACCACCTTCAAAATCATTACAAAAATCCTTGCAAACTGACTTCAAGCGGTAATATCCCCTCTAGTTGGCCTGGAGCAATCGGCCTTCATACTCGGGCGCAATATCCTAGACTGTGTGGCCGCCACTCAAGAAGTGGTGTCTTTCTGCCACAGAACCAACACCCCAGGAATCCTACTTAAGCTTGACTTCTCCAAAGCCTTTGACTCAGTCAACTGGAACTTCATTCTCGCACTATTACGACATAGAGGCTTCCCACCGAGATGGTGCTCCTGGATATCCTCTATCCTGAACTCTAGCATGTCTTCTGTATCAGTCAATGGAGAACTTGGCGGTTTGATCAAATCTATGAGAGGCCTACGTCAAGGAGACCCTCTCTCCCCCCTAATTTTCATTCTTATTGCAGATGTCTTCAACCGCATGATTAAACTATCCATCTCCAACACCCACTTGGCCGGAATCAGCATCCCTACATCTAACCTTCAAATTTCCAACCTACAATTTGCTGACGATACCATCCTCTTTGCCTCACCCAATCCTAATCACCTCCACTGCCTCAATGTTCTCCTCTACGTTTTCGAATTAATCTCTGGCCTTTCCATCAACTTCCACAAAAGCTCCCTTATCATGCTTGGCAATACCAACCACCTTGGTCCCGCAACCGCTGCCATCCTCAACTGCAAACTTTCCCAGTTTCCAATTTCCTACCTGGGCCTACCTATTCGGCCCACCAGACTCGCGCGTCCTGACTGGTTACCCCTCATTAACAAAATTGAATCCCGCCTCGCATCCTGGAAAGCTGCTTCCCTCTCGACAGCTGGTAGATTAATCTTAGTTAAATCGGTCCTCTCTGCCATCCCCTCCTACTGGATCTCCTTCCACAAACTCCCCTCTTGGGTCTCCAATAAAATTGACAAATCCCGCATGACCTTCTTATGGAATGGCTCCAAAGCAAAATGCCTTATCAACTGGCGCTCAGTCTGCCTCCCAAAATGCCATGGTGGCCTTGGTGTCCCGGATCTCTCCTCGCTCAACACTGCCCTACTAACAAAATGGCTCTGGCGTTTTCTCTCTCCCGAAAATTTCCTCTGGAAGGATTGGATCCTACACTCATATCAATACTCTAATCCACACCTTGCTCTACACCTCCCCCCCCAGTTGCAGACCTTCTCCATTCTGGTCCAATGTCCTCCACACCATCCCCCGAGTCAAATCCCTCTTTCATGTTTTAATAGGCAATGGCAACAACTGCCTATTTTGGCATGACACGTGGGTAGCCTCTTTCCCCCTAGCCAAAACACTACCTAACCTCTTCTCCTCCGCAAATCTACAACTTGCCACCACTTCTACCCTGTGTCACCTGGGCCCCAGTAGCCTTCATCCCCCTCCCTTTTTTCCATCGAAACTTTCAATGAACTTCTCGTAGCCTCGAAAATCCTACAATCCCTTCGCCTGTCCCACTCACCAGACCGCTTCACTTGGGCACTTAACCCATCCAAAGGCTTCTCTGTATCATCTTGCTACTCTTTCCTCATCCACCCTGGCCGCTTTTTCCCCTACAGCAGGATCTGGAACTGCCATTCACACCCTAGATACCTCTTCTTCCAATGGTGCCTCATTCGTAACCGCATCAACACCAAAGACAGACTTATTCGCCTACACATCCCCACAGATCCCCTCTGCGTACTTTGCTCCTCTCAAGACGAAACAATTACCCACCTTTTCTTAGACTACGATTTCTCTTTCGCAATTTGGGCCCCAACCAGCGCACATCTATTGGGTTACATTCCGGAGCGCATTTCATTTTTTGAATACTGGCAGCAAGACCTTGGAAATCACAATCTCGACATCTTTATCACCATTTACTGTTGGTGCATCTGGAATGAACAAAATGCTTTTGTCTTCAACAAACCTAGATCTTCATCCACGGCCATCTGTTGTCGAATCTCACAACTTTTCAACTACTGGACAGGTACCAGCTCGGCCCCCTTCAGATTTAGACTGAGGTCCGCTCCTGCTGACTCGGCGGAATCAATGGCCAGTACCAGCGCCACCCCGCGGTAGCAGCTCCGGCGCGATTCTGTCTGCCCCCATTTTGTTTGTTGAATCATCGATGTCGGTGATTGTGTCCCATCCTGTAATCCATTAGCTCTTATGTACATTTCTATGTTAGCTAACTTAGCCTATTTTTTTGGCCACCGGTTGGGCTTGTCAACCGGACTTTATTTCATATTATTCTAATATTATTATTAACCGGCTGTGTAGTCTATCACTACACAACCGTCTTTCTCAAAAAAAAAACTACTACCAATAACTACAAACTGATACCTAAAAACTGCTATCAATGACTAAAAACTGATACCTAAAGAAAGTTGTCCTTCAGGATAAAATATTGAAGGCCTGTCCTTGAGGCAAAAACGCTGAGAAATTTTGTCCTTGACAATAATTTCCTGATATTAAATTAACTACCGTTATAATTTAATATTTACAGGTAATCTCTAAAACCAGGGTTTTTACAGACTCCTCCATTATAAAAATTACGTCCTCGCAAGTTCTAGGGAAGAGCTATATTCAACACAATTTATTTCATCAATCAAAAGAAAAAGACAAGCTTGGGATAAAAATATTCTCACCATCACTATGAGAAGAAAGAAAACTAGGGTAGGATTGCTCGATAAACTCTCTGGTTTCCCAACTGCAGTCGTTGGGATTAGCGGACCATTGAATTTTCACGATCGACACGTCCTTATTTCGAAGGCGTCTCGCCTTTGAAGCAAGTACGTGAATAGGCTATTGCACAACAGATAGATCAGGTGAGATCTCAAGCTCTTGCAAATCAGGAGAATCGATAATAGAAGCCGACTCTCGAAGACACTTCCGAAGTTGAGAGACGTGAAACACGTCATGAATGCCAAATAGATGAGCTGGAAGTGAAACTCTATAAGCCACAGGGCCAATATGTTCAGTAATAGGAACGGTCCTATAGACCGAGGAGCCAATTTCCCAGTCCTACTGAAACGCATAACCCTCTTCATAGGAGATACACAGATATACACAAGGTCACCAATACAGAACTCGAGAGGCTTCCTACGGTTATCTGCGTAGGATTTCTGATGGCTCTGTGCCTCTTTCATTCTTTGACGGATTAAGAATAATCTTTTTTGAAGCTTCACGAAGAGAACCGGGGCCTAAAATAAGCTTCTCCCCAGATTCCAACAAACACGAAGGTGATCGACATGGCCTTCCGTATAAGTCTTCGAAAGGAGCCATTCTGATACTAGACTAAAAGTTTTTGTTGTAGGAGAACTCCACAAAAGGTAAGTGGTCCTCCCAACTACCACCAAAATCCAGAATGCAAACATGAAGAAGATCCTCGAGAATACGATTCACCTATTCAGTCTGTCCATCAGACTGCGGATGATATGCTGTGCTGAAATTAAGCTTTGTTCCCAAAGCTTGCTGAAGACTATGCCATAAATGACTCGTGAAAAGTGGATCAAGGTCACAAACAATCGAACTAGGAATACCGTGAAGTCTCATGATTTCCTTGATATAAAGCTTGGCCAGATAAGAAGGCGTCCTATTAGACTTAATAAGAATGAAGTGAGCAGACTTAGTGAGGCGATCAACAATAACCCAAATACTGCAATGGCCCGATCTGGAATGAGGTACGCCGTCAATGAAATCCATAGAAATCTGATCCCATTTCTACAACGGGACTTCAAGAGGCTGAAGAAGACCAGAAGGGTGTTGATGCTCACCTTTGATGAGTTGACAAGTCATGCAATTACACACATAACTTGCCACATCACGCTTCATGGCTTCCAATAATAAAGGCGTCTCATATCGGCATACATCTTGCTACTGCCACGATGAATGGTGTACTTAGAACGGTGACAATCATCGAGAATGTCCTGCCTAAGATCAGAATCCGCCTAAGATCAGAATCAGAAGGCACGACTAAACTGTTCTTCTTGCGAAGACACCCACAAGAATCAATGCTGAAATCCCTTAACTTCTCGTCATGGGATTTAGACTCACAAATCTGAATAAGATGCACAAAATCTGGATCTTGCCGTTGTGCATCGGCAATACGATCCAATAAGCTGGGTCAAGCTTTTAAACTGAATAATAAAATAGGAGAATCAGAAGTTGGAGCACGATCACGAATATCATAAAAAGATAGGGTCTTTAAAACATCCCACTTGGCAAGCATCATAGAAACAACAGCCGAGTGTTTGCGACTTAGCGCATCAGCGACTTGATTCCCCTTTCCTGTAGTATACTGGATATCGAAGTCATAAGAAGCGAGGAACTCAAGCCAACGCTGTTGTCGCATATTGAGCTCCTTCTTGGTGAATAGATACTCCAAAGATTTGTGATCGGTATAGAGCATGAAGCGCTCGCCTAATAGATAATGTCGCCAAATCTTCAAGGCAAAGACTATGGAGGCTAGCTCTAGGTCGTGAGTGGCATAGCGAATTTCATTCGATCGCAGTTGCCTAGAAGAATAAGCAACTACCCGATCTCTCTACATGAGCATGGCATTGAGGCCACATGTACTAGCATCGGTGCAGACAACATGATCATGATTCCCTTCGGGAACTATAAGAATAGGAGCATTGGTGAGAAGCTCCTTCAACTGCTGAAAATAAGCTTCACACTTATCAGACCAAATAAATCGAATGCCTTTCCTGGTAAGGCTAGTTAGAGGAAGCACGATGTGGGAAAAATCCTTAATGAATCGACGGTAATAACCCACCAATATATCGAAGCTACGAATCTCAGTAACATTCTTAGGCCTCTTCTAATTCTGGATTGCTTCGATCTTCGATGGATCGACCGAAATGCCCTCAGAAGAAACAACATGGCCTAAGAACTTCACCTTATTTTCGCAAAAGTGGCACTTGGAGAATTTGGCTTTGAGTTGATGCTGACGAAGGGTACTCAAGACAATCCTCAAATGGTGAGCATGATCGGCTTCAGACTTAGAATGGACAAGGATGTCATCAATAAACACAAGGACGAACTTATCGAGGTATTCCCGGAATTCTCGATTAATAGGTTCGACAAAGAAAGCAGGAGCATTTTTCAAACCGAACGGCATAATGAGCCACTCATAAGATCCATAACGAGTGCGGAAAGCTGTGTGGGGTATGCTATCCTCCACAACTCGTAGCTGATGAAAACCAGTGGCAAGGTTGATCTGAGTGAAGACCTTAGCACCACTCAATTGATCGAACATATCGTCAATCCTAGGTAATGGATACTTATTCCTGATGGTCAACTCATTAAGCTTGCGCTAGTCGATGCAATGTCTAAAAGTACCATTGAACTTCTTCACGAAGACAACTACGGCACCCCACGGTGAAGAACTAGACTGGATAAACTGCTTAGCTTCAAGCTCCAAAAGCTGCTTCTTAAGTTCCTCATTTTCCTTTGTAGACATCCTCGTGGGAGGACGAACAACTGGCTGCATGCCACAAATGAGATTAATGCGGAACTCGATAGCCCACTTGGGTGGCAAACCTGAAACAGGCTCAAACACATCAGAGAAGTCACAAACAACAGTAATACGAGATATATCATCATCATCTTGTGAGTCTAGAGAAAATAAAGATGTTCGGAATTATCCACATTTCGAAGAACAAGTGATAGCCGAGCAGACGAATCTGGATGTCGAAGGTATAAAACTCTCTCAGAATAAATAATCTTGGCAGTGTGTCGCACTAGCCAGTCCATAGCCAAAATCATATCAAAACCCAAAAAAGAAATAACGTGCAGATTCGCATGGAAAGAATAGCCACACAAAACAATCTCAACATCCTCACAAAGCATGCAAGGGTTGCAGATCCCCCAATAGGATTCGCAATCCTCAATGAGGTAACCAAACAAGAAACATCCAAAGGAACAGCATCGACAAGCTCCTTCGATACGAATGAATGTGACGCACCCGTATCGAAGAGGACTTGAATAGAATGGTCATGAAACAACAAAGAACCTTCAAGGATAGAAGGAGATGTACCTCTACGCTGAGAAGAACCTCCAGAAGCATCCATAACATGTAGCTTGCCAGATTTGGCATTACTCAGAGCAACATGACAAGTGGAAACTTAATGACCATCCTTCTTGCAATAGCGTCAAAACAGAGGCTTAGGACAGTCTTGAATCATATGATTAGAGGAGCCACAGTTGAAACACCCCTTCTGAGTAGGAGGTGCTCCACGAGGCTGAGAACTAGAACCAGAACCAACAGACTTCTTCTTGTTGTTGTGAGGAAAAGACTTCGACTTCTAAAAAGGGAACCTCTTCTTATTAGGGTTCTTACGAACCTCAATCTCATCACTACTATCCCTCTCTTTCTCGACGGCTTCGAGGTGAAGCGTCGAGTCAACTAACTCCTCGAAAGACAACTTGAGTTGGAGCATCAAAGACTTCTTCAAATACTTCTTCAAACCAGATACAAACTTCAAATTCTTCTTGTAAGAGGTGCTGATATATTTGAGACCATATTTGGATAAGGCCTCGAATGAAGATACATAGTCAGAAATGGAAGAATTCCCTTGCTTCAATTCGAGGAAGCGACGGGCTAATAAAGCTTTCTCTGATTCGGGAACGAACTTAAGCTCGAATCATTCTCTAAACTGTGACCAAGTGAGAGTGGACTCATTGGGCTAGGCAATGAGAAGCTCATACCAGTCAAGAGCACGCTCTTGCAGCATACCCGATGCTACAAGAACTCTATGGTGGTCAGAAAGATCCATGCGAGAGAAGATGTGCTTGCACGTGCGAATCCAATCCTGGACCTCTAATACAGACTCAGAGCCTTTGAACGGCTTGCCTCCGACATGGGAGAAATCATTACACATGCGTGCAAAGGAAAACTTGCATGGAGGAGATGCTGGAGTAGGAGCTAGAGGCTGAGTGCCCCTAAAAAACTCCATAAACTGATCGGCTAACATGTATACGCCATCCGGATGCGAGCCCCTGGAATACCCAACATCCAAGCAACGTCCTCCGCCTCTTCCAGCTAT
The DNA here is from genome assembly GCA_030737815.1 of Allium fistulosum. Classification (NCBI taxonomy): domain Eukaryota; kingdom Viridiplantae; phylum Streptophyta; class Magnoliopsida; order Asparagales; family Amaryllidaceae; genus Allium; species Allium fistulosum. The sequence goes on along the minus strand of CM060907.1, from coordinate 893,638,315 downwards.
TAGCTGAAAGTTAAGATAAGATTATTCACAGGGTAGATACCATTTATTCAAATATGGAATACTATGGAATTAAAATGCATTCCTAGACGTAATACCAACTTATATCTATCCCAAAGGACATGAAAAGGATAAGTACACGATGATTAGGGAATTTGTAACACTTGTACTATACTTTAATGTACCGTAATATATGTTTCTGTTATGTGTTTATCATATTTTGTTCTGAACTCAGCTCTGATACCAAGCTGTGATGCCCCACCCCGAGACCCACTTTAACAAAGAGTATTACTGGGAAATACTGTCTACTAATGCGGAGAATAGGGCTGGTTAGGAGCGACCATCTATAGCTTTGTCTTAAACATCTATTAAATAAGTCGATTAAATGCTCTAAATTTTTTCTCTATCTCAAGTGGATCGATATATTCAATAAATGCTTAATAGAAAACTACGGGTGGCTAATGGATCTATCAGAACAAAATACAACAACTAAATGCACATCACATCACAGAACAATAGATAAACATATATATACATATACACTGATACATCCCCGGTACAATACAAAATGATACATCATAAGTGGTTCGAACACCACACTATATACAATGAGTCAAAAATATACATATCAGAGTCAAACCAAAACGACAACAACAACAAAAGGTGATAAACAGATATCCAAGCAGAAGCATCAAAGCGAAGCTAAGTTTAAAAGCAGGTATCTAACCTGAAACAACTCAGTCTGACCCGAGTATAAAATACACGGGTCAGTCTAGCTAAAACAATCAGTTTAGTAAGATAAGTGATAATATGAAGCATAAGGTAAAGGGTGATCATTCTTCTCAAATGAAAAGAAATAGTAGCATAAGTAAGTACATGTCATTTCTTCAAGTGAAGTTGTATCACTAGCATGTATAATCTCGAAAGAGATAACTCAACATTAAAACATCAAAGCATAAACATGCCTCATATCATCGGCATAACCCAAAACAACTATAATGGTTTAGAGAAACCATAACTCCTAAATAGGAGAAATCTCAAAACTCAAACTCGCTAAAATGGCAAACCCAAATATATTCTCATAATAGAGAAGTATCAAACACAAAATACGCCAAAAATGGCAATCTCATATATCTCCAAAAAGGAGAGTATAAATCTCAAATAAACGCCACGTGTTGGTAAACTCAAAATCTCAAATATAGAACTCGATAAGCAGTTTAATTTCCAAAGATGTAATCGCCATATATAATATCTCGAACGGCTCAAATGGCCAAAAATGTAAAAAGGTGATACACTTGGAAAATCACAAAGAAATCGATGGAATCATCTCAAAGATATAGCACGTGCTTATGGCCGAAGCCCGCCAAGTATCGTTCTCTCTAAATAAGATGCCACGTCTCAAATGGACAAACGTCCCGAAGGACAACATCCCGAAGGACAAATACGTCTCGAAGAAGAACGTCCCGAATGACAACATCCCAAAGGGCAAATACGTCACAATGACAAACATCTCGAAGGACAAATGAACCGAAGGTCCAGTACTGGCAAATACGTCCCTTAAACAAATGTGTCAGAAACTCTCAGATAGGAACCCAAAAAGTGTTAACAGTGTGTCCCATACCACACGTTCTCACTAATTATTTTACTAACTGCTATCCAATGCCACACCAGAAAGCAGTAAAAATATTCGCCTCATCTCATAGGCGAATGCAATCCGAAGGTCAAAACGATTAAACGGACAAGTCAGGAATTAACCGAAAAGATAAACGCATGTGTCCCATACCACATGTTTTGCCCAATTGTTTAATTCTCCTTCTCATTCGCTCGAATAGTGCAAAAACATGTATTTTATATATAAAATAATTTATTTGAGAAATCAAGTTTTTAAAACCATTTTTCGAAATCGATTTTTAAAATAATCTTTGAAAATTCCCTTATTATGGAGAATATATATATTTTATAGCTTGAAAATAATTTAAAAATATTATATAATAATTATTTCAAAAGCCAATTTATTTTAAAAATTATTTTAAAATCGTTTAGAAAAACCCCTGCTCGAAATTAAGTTAAAACATCGAAAAATATCGAAAACCAACATTCGAAAACATCTCAAAATCAATTCATTTTGAATCACAAATTCACTAAAATATTAGCTCGCCTATTGATAGGTTGCATAGCCTTCGCAATAGTTTAGAATGTCACAAATACAAGATGTAGAAGTCAGAATTCGAATGGGAAAACAAGGTAGAACAAAAAAAAGTGCACAAGCAAAAACAATACCCAGGTCTGAAATCTTCTCTGGGTTCAACATTCAGACACAATTTGAATGGCTTAATGACATCGAAATGCTCTAAAATTTAATATACACAAAGTAGAACAATTTAGCACGAACTAGAAAAAGATTCACCGAATTCTGACATGAAATGGTAAAGATATGAAATTTCAAACATGGACTCAGGCCATGTTGAATTCTGCTCAGGTCTGAAAACCTTCTTGGGTTCAACTTACAGACATGAGACAGGTTACCAAACGACCTCTGATTGAACTGAAAATTGGTACACGTATAGTGGAAAACTTCAACATTCAAATAAAAAAAGAATCAATGAATTATGACAGGAAATGGAATAGATACGTTGTCTCAAACATGAACTCAGGCCATGTTTGCAGCAGCTCAGAAAACGGAAATATGCCTAGGTCTGAAAACCATCTCGGGTTCAAATTACAGGCATGAAAAAGAGGACCAAACGACTTCTGGTTGAATTGAAAATTGGTATGCACGTATAAAAATACTTTAGCTTTCAAATAAAAAAAGAATAGATGAATTCTGATAGGAAATGTAAGAGATATGTTGTCTCAAATATGGACTCAGGCCATGTTTACAGCAACTCAAAATAGAAATGTACAGGCAAAGATCTGGGTTCGTATTGATTTTGCAGCAAAGTTTTCAGGTATCAAACGAAAAAGTTTTGCTATGAAATTTTGCAGGCGTATAGTACAACACATGATCTATCAACAGAAGAAAATCCGGCAGCATTTCGTTGCCAGAATTGAGAGAAAATGATATGCAAAGTGACACCCAAACACAGTTTTCACAGAAACAAAAACATCAACAGAAAATCAATATATTGAAGCTATTTTTGCATAGATTTTTGGTATTTGAAGCTTTGCTTCAGCTAGCATTTGTGAGCAGTTAACTCACCTTGCAATGTAGATCAAAAACCCAGATTTGTGCTGAAAGGAGAGAGCTTGATGATGGATTTGGCTTCAAAAACCTGTAAAATTGAGAAGTAGATACATGCAAACAAAGAAGAAATTGTTATAGACAATCAAATTCAAAAATTTGGATTTTCGATGAAAACATTGTGTTTTGGAAATGATTACCCATTGAAATCTCTTTAGATTTGATTAAAACAACAATTTTGATTGAAGAAAATGAAGATTTGCTTTGAATTGAGAAAGCGGTAAAGTTTGCTCTTTTTTTCTGTTTTTGGCTTACTGTAAAATGAAAATATGTATAGGAAGAAGAGATGTTTACCTCATCTCTCCTACAGGCTAAAGAAAATAAATGGACTTGGACCCAAATTAAAAGAAAATAGCCTAACTAAATAATTCACTTACTTAAAACAAAATATGCACATGTAATTAAATCAAACTAATGTGTTTAACAAACTTTCTTCAGAATAAATTTAGACAAACACATTATCATGTTAAATAAAATACTTTGCAACATATAAAAAGATAATTTTACTGTAAAAATATTTTATTATTATTAAAAACTCTCATTTTTAAATAAATACACAATTTACTCTAATATTTACATAAAATAACATTTTTGACTTTAAAAATTACACAAATATAATTCTCTTGTGTAATAAAATATAACAAACCATTTTTCATCATTTTTATGATCAAAACTTATTTTTAAATCAAATTTCAACTTTTTATTTTAAATAAACACATTGTAAAAATCAAATACTTCCTTTAAAAATTATTAAAAGAAGCATTTGGCAATAATTACAAGAATTATTTCATTATCTCTAAATAGAAATCATATTTCACTCATTTATCTCACAAATAAACAAAATAAAGTTTTTTAAACTTTACTTTTACATTTCATTTCCAAAATCCATTGTTTATTCCAAGTAAACAATTTAAATCTCCAATTTATTTTAATTCACAATATTAAGTTATAACTACCGTTATAATTTAATATTTACAGGTAATCTCCAAAATCAGGGTTGTTACACGGCCTATGCTGGTTCAAATGGCGCAATAGTGATAGAGCTAAAGTGGAGAGTTTAGATGAACTAGTGCGAACCCGTGCTACGCACACAGTTATTCCTATATGTGTATGTATGTTAATTGGCTGAAAATAGTTGATGGCAGGATAAAGATCCAGTTGTAATTTAAGCATGCATTGTGTATGCTATATTGGACATACATGGTGAGTAATTTGGTCATACATTCTGTAACTAAATTTTATGCAGAGCATATTTATCAGGAAATTAACCTGACCAAGTCATACCTATATTCTCTAAACCTTATTCGAACCAACATCAGTTGTTACAAATAAAATGAATTTTAAAGAACGACGTGATAATCAAAATAAATTGTAATGAGTAAAATCTTTGCCGGACATGTACTTTCAAAAAAATATTAGCAACTCTGACTCATTTGTGTGCCATGATCAACATTGTTCATAAATTCCATCATCTATCCAAATATCACATGCATGATATAGTTCAACACATCAACCAAAAAAGGACAATTCCAGTAATCAAGACAATAACCAATATAGAGGAGTAACATAATACATGCAAATCACTTGTTCTATCTTCATATAGGGTGTAACACACTACTTTGTATTCATAAACTTGAAGAATTTTTTGCATCCCATGTCGATTTTTTCATTGTCTATTTTCTTCATATGTTCGGCTCAGGATGTTGAAAACATTCCTACCCACACAGTAAAGTTGATCATACTGCTGCTATGAGTACACATTAACTACATAAATTTTCATGTAGTTAGAAAAAGTAATTTAATACATTAAACGAAGATTAGATAAAGGCTACTCTATATATAATAATACTTAATTTAATATATATTATTTTAGTTGTTTGTGCAAAAACATGGTTTAGTCGTTATTATTATAATCTTGCAAGCCAGAATAAAATAAAAACAATCGTTGTATCTATTTTTTGCATTGGTGTGATTCCATTTAATCTGTAGTTATCAGCTTCAATATCATGAAAACAAAATATTTTGCTTAATATATCAAATAGGTTGGATGAACTCTCAATAGTGCTAAATATTATTTCAGTTCAAAAACAACCTTTGTCTTAGTAATCCAAGCTGAAAAAAATATAAACGTGATATTCATAATTTCATTTCACATGAGCAGTAAAACATGTTAAATTTTGAGAAGTATAACACCAATGTGACAAAAACATTGAATTTCTATGAAACAATATATGACCAACAACTATTTTCATTTGTGACATGTATTAACTACATGCTAGGACGAAAGTCATTTTTCACAAATTGATGACATGGGAAATAAGTGTTTAAAAAGGCAAGTAGATTTTTAGATCATGTTTTGATTTTCCGAATGACCAAAAATAGTAAAAAATAAAAGAGGAACTGAGACTATGATTGATGGTAGAACCATTTTAAGAAGAAAAAAAACTTGACCTTCATTCAGGGTGATTGTGGTAAAGAATCAATCTCTATTTATAAAGGAAACATGGTATCCTAATGCTAAAAAATGACATTTCTGTCTAACTATTCGCTGTAATATCTTTTCCATCTTTGGATGATGTTCCTTGCAAAATGAAACAACAATTATGTAACCAAGCATTCAAATTTAAGTACAAAAATGATATTAAAGTAATCAATGTTGAATTTTTTGTACATTTATGTCAAGCTCAAACAAACATGATTGGAGACACATACTTTGTACTATTTGACTATTGTAGTATAAAAGCCAAATCAACCTAATGAAGTGTCTTTAAAAAATCAGCCTAAAGATACCATATGTATACTATTTTAGAAATTTCATACTATATCATAACTTTCACTTACTATTCATTTTTCTTATTTTTCATTACTAAAAATGTTGGGGACACATACTTTGTACATCAAAAGATAATAAAGAACAACTGACATTTTCAAAACATATAAAAGTAAATAAATAAAATTTAGAGACCCTAAGCAATTTCCATAAATCACAAATTTATTCCACCGACTTAACCCATTTTATTGAAAATAATAAAGGATAATATGATATTAAAAAACATGCAAGCATGAAGCTAACCAAAAACTGACACCAAAATTGAAATATCACATCATGTCCATGAAGAACTACCCAACTAACTCAATGTCGATTAACATGGATGATGAGTCCTTAAATACTGTAGGAAAAATATACATATTATGAAGATAATAAAAAAGTTTCTAAAAATGAAAATGGTGGAAAACATCAATATGGTGCTAAAGGAAATGAATTTAGATTCTAAATGTGCATTTGAATGCATTCCATACTCCTTATTATTTAAGAATTACCAATTTAAAGATTATTTCTACAATTCCATTTGATAAGAGCAAATATTTTGATAAATACGAATTCCTTACGAAAATAGAAAATTAGCTTTACTTCATTGGATTTGCATGTAAAATAGATAATAAATTTTGGTCATCACTATAATTGATTAGGTGTTACCAGTATATAAAAACATTAAAAGCACTACAAATATATAATCTAGTTATCTTCTTCAATTTGTTAGTTGACAAAACTGTGTTTGATTGACAACAACCACCAAGAAAATTTGGAAACATCATGTATTATATTAATTAAATATTTTACATATTTTCAATTATTATAGTGTGTAATTAAATTTTAAGACCATTTGGGTAGCGGAATTGAAGTTTGATTTTTGTCCATGTTTACAAAATATAACAGTTGATGATGTAGCTAATCTAAGTAGGGATACCTTATGATGCAGCTCAGGCCAGAGAGGAAGGCATAAGTCGTCCCCGACTTAAGGAAAAGGGGCTACGACTTAAGACCCTAAGTCGTACACAAGCTAAAGCTAACAAGGCAGATATATGTCGTGACCGACTTAAGGAAACAGGTATGAGTCGTTCACGACTCAACGAAGACGAGGAGGTAAGTCAACCACGATGTATGGAAGAGGCTGACATAAGTCATCCACGACTTAGAGACAGAGCCATAAGTCGTCTACGACTTAAGAAGAAGGATCCAGGAAGAGCAACAAAAGTTGAGAACAAACAAGGGATAAGTCATCTACGACTTAAGAGAATGGATGAGTCGCTGCCAAGTTACGACTTAGTTAAGTCGCCTGAACTATCTACCGAGTTATGCAGAAAGAAAACAGAGCAAACTGGTGAAGTATTAGATCACGAACGACCTAACGAGTCAAGCTATAAGTCGTTGAAGATAGGGACCGTGGATCTTTCCTGCCGACTTAACCTGAACCGTTGATCCTTAAGTCGAATAAAGCTGGTTATCTTTAGGTTGCATGAAGCCTGGTGCGTTGATTCTGCTGCGAGATAATCTCTGCCGTTGTTTGTTAAGTCGTTAAGGTCTTATGTCGTAAGTCGTTCTGTACATATGTCTTGAGTCGTATGTTTTTAAGTCGTATGTTTTGTAAGTCGTATGTCGTCTTTGTCATGAGTCGTTCTGTTTGTTAAGTCGCTAAGGCAAATGTTGTAACTATGGTCTTAAGTCGCCACCGAGTCATGATAGGTCGTAGGTCGGAAGCTATAACTCGGAACCGACTTAGGAGATGTAAATTTTTGTTGTAATTTTATGTAAGTTGTAATGTGCCTATAAATAGGCCGTGAGTCTCATTTGTAAAAGGTTGTTGATTTTTGAATAAAATTCTCTTTTGATTGCTTTGTGCTTTCATTCCAAATTGGTAGTTGAGTGTAATCTCCTATCTCCTCTTTCGGTTAATCGAGTGCGCTCGATTCAACGATTGTAGAAGCCGATTCGCGGAATCTAGTGCGCTAGATCAACGCTTGAAGAATTGAAGATCTTCGAACCCGGTATCGTGCGCGATCAACGAGTTCAGGATAGCTAGAATTCGGTATCTTCGGATCAACGAATTTGGGCATTTCAGCATCTTCCAATCCACCAATTGCTACATTCAACGATCTACATTGTTTTTTATTAATCGCTGCGTCAGTTTTGGTATCAGAGCTTGTTCTAGCCAATCATAGCTAGATCGAGACTTGGAGCCTAATCATTTGAAGAGTTTTGAAGTTTGAAGTTGTTTGGCCGAGAAGTTTGAAGTTGAGCCGTGAGCAAGAGAAGTTGTTCATCATTGTTCGAAGTTGTTTGATCGGATTTGTCTTGAAGGCCGAAACTTTGTGCATCGTGTTCATCGCGATTTTCTACAAAGTGGAAGTTTTCGATCCGTTTCATTTTGGATCAAAGTCCGAAAAGTGTTTGAATTTTGAAGTGTTGAAGAGTTGTGAAATTTTCAAGTATGCCGCCAAGAAGAGCTAATCGCCACCAAAACGTAGAAGCTTTGTATCGAAGAGAAGAAGCTGATGAGATGGAGCAAAGAATCAATGAGAATTTTAGTGAAAAGCTTAACGAAGGAATTGGCCGGTTAGAGAAGCTTATGATGGAGATGAATCAAAATCGGAGAAGGGTTTCACCAGAATCTAACCATGGGGGTAGCAGAGTCTCGCCACATTCCAATCGGGACAGAAGTGTTGAAAATGATCAAGGGCGTGGGAGGAACGTGAATGATCGTGAACGGAGGAATGTCGATAGAAGGGATGAAGGTGGAAGACGTAATGGTAGTAGAGATGTGGGTGGACGAGATAGACAACGATATACATCTGATTTTGAAGAGGAGTATGATGGTGGTAGTGTTCAAGGACAAGGACGAGGACAAGGAAGAAATTACTCTGAGTATGATCACAAGTGGGAGTCGGGGATGAAGACTGAAATTCCTGAATTCAAAGGTGGTATGCAAGCAGAGGAGTTTCTAGATTGGGTAGCTAATGTTGAAGAGATTTTTGACTTCAAAGAAGTTCCAGAACATCGTAGAGTGAAGTTGGTTGCTACGAGGCTGAGGGGTAGAGCTTTGGCATGGTGGCAGCAGACCAAACTTACACGTGATCGGGTGGGGAAGTCAAAAGTTGAATCTTGGGAGAAGATGAAGAAATTGATGAAAGCAACGTTCTTACCATACAATTATCAATCTTTGATGTATCAACATTTGCAGAATTTGAGACAAGGGACGAAATCTGTGAATGACTATGCTGACGAATTCTATCAACTTATTGCAAGGAATGATATTATGGAAACAGAAGAGCAACTGACATCTAGATTCATTGGGGGTTTGAGAATGCAGATCCAGGATATGGTTAATATGTTCGATCCAAGATCTGTGGCAGAGGCACATCAGAAAGCGTTGGCTTGGGAGAAGCAGGGTAGACGAGGAAGTGGTGTGTTTACTAATTCTAACAATCAAGCGAAGGGTGTGGGAGGAATTTCTAATATTTCTAAACCTATCAGTAGACCAGTGGTGAAAGAGGTTGAGAAGGCAAAAGTTAACAATGGTTTCAAATGTTACAATTGTCAGGAATTGGGTCATAAAAGCAGTGAGTGTCCAAAGCCGAGAAAGAGAACCATGATTGCAGAGGTTGAGGATGAGGATGAAGAAGCTGAATGCTCTAATTCTTTACCAATTGAGGAGGAAGACTTACTATCAGGAGATGATGGGTACGCATTGATGATGAGGAGAAGTTGTTTAACACCGAAGCAAGAGGAGGAAAGTAGTTGGTTGAGGAACAATATCTTTCAATCTACATGCACTATTCTGGGAAGAGTTTGTAAATTTGTTATTGATGCTGGGAGTTGTGATAATATTATCTCTACAGAAGCGGTGAAGAAGTTGGAGTTGAAAACCGAGAAACATCCTAAACCGTACAAGTTAGCTTGGTTAAGGAAGGGAGGTGAAGTGAAAGTTGGACGTAGAGCTTGTGTGAAGTTTTCAATTGGGAAGAAATACAAAGATGAAATCTGGTGTGATGTCGTAGATATGGACGTTTGTCATTTGTTGCTGGGGAGAATGTGGCAGTATGATCGAGCTGTGCAGCATGACGGACGAACCAACAGTTACAGTTTCATGTTCGAAGGCACAAAGATTACTCTAGTTCCAAAGAAGCGACAACAGGAGGAAAACAAGTTGGAGGAGATTGAAGAGCTCAAAACTTTGTTATCGCTGAAGGAGTTTGTGAAGGAAGTAGAGGAAGAGCCTGAAGTGTTTTTGTTAATTGGGCGAGAGAGCAATGAAGAGGTTGAGATTCCAGAAGAAGTTAAACCAGTTTTGAAAGAGTTTGACGATGTATTTCCAGAGGAGTTACCAACGGAGTTGCCACCGTTGAGGGATATACAACATCAGATAGATCTTGTTCCAAGTGCTGTGTTGCCACACAGACCACATTATCGAATGAGTCCGAAGGAACATGAAGAGTTGTGGAGGCAAGTGGAAGAATTGCTTGAACAGGGGCGTGTGCAGGAGAGTCTGAGTCCTTGTGCTGTACCAGCTTTATTGGTACCCAAGAAGGATGGGACATGGAGGATGTGCACTGACAGTCGAGCATTGAATAAGATTACTGTGAGATATAGATTTCCAATGCCGAGGTTGGATGACTTGTTAGATCAAATAAGCGGAGCTACTATATTTTCGAAGATTGATTTGAAGAGCGGATATCATCAAATTCGTATCAGACCAGGAGATGAGTGGAAGACTTCTTTTAAAACCAGGGAGGGTCTATACGAATGGTTGGTCATGCCATTTGGTTTATCCAATGCACCGAGTACTTTCATGAGGGTGATGAATCAGATTTTTAGACCATTCATTGGGAAGTTTGTGGTGGTGTATTTTGATGATATTCTGATTTACAGTGGGAGTCCAGAGGAACATCTGAATCATCATAGAGAAGTGCTGATGGTAATGAGACAAGAACAATTTTATGCTGCTACGAAGAAATGCGTGTTCATGACGCACCGTGTTTTATTTCTGGGGTATGTTGTTTCAGAGAAAGGAATACAAGTTGACCAAAGTAAAGTTGAGGCGATCAGAGATTGGCCGCAGCCCAAGACGATAACGGAAGTTCGAAGTTTTCACGGGTTGGCTTCATTTTATCGAAGGTTTATTCCACACTTTAGTAGTGTGATGGCGCCTGTTACAGATTGCATGAAGGGTAAACAATTTGCATGGACAGAGGAAGCAAGGAGTGCTTTTGGGAAGATTAAGGAATTGCTGACGTCTGCACCAATTCTAGTATTACCTGATTTTCAGCTAGTGTTTGAACTACACACTGATGCATCCAAGGTTGGAATTGGAGGAGTGTTAAGTCAGAAGGGACGTCCAATTGCATATTTCAGTGAGAAGTTGTCAGGAGCGAAGATGAGATACAGTACGTATGATGTGGAATTCTATGCTGTTGTACAATCTATCAAACACTGGAGACATTATCTATTTCAGAAAGAGTTTGTTCTGTATACTGATCATGAAGCATTGAAACATTTGCAAGGGCAAGATAAGATTTCAGCGAGACATGCATCATGGATTGCATATCTACAGCAGTTTACTTTTGTTGTTAAACACAAGTCAGGGGTGACAAATCGTGTGGCTGATGCTTTGAGTAGGAGGAGTCATTTGTTGACTACACTAAAGGTTGAAGTGACGGGGTTTGAAATATTGCCAGAATTATTCACCGATGATCCTTACTTTGCTAAGTTTGTTGATAAAGTCAAGGATGGGGAGACGGATGAGTTCATAATGACAGATGGTTTTCTGTTCAAAGGAAATCGATTGTGCATACCGGAGGGTAGTCTGAGAATGAAGATTATCAAGGAGTTACACGAAGAGGGACATGTCGGGAGAGACCGTACCTTACAGTTGATTTCACAGTCCTACTTTTGGCCATCAATGAGGAAGGAGGTCGAGAGGTTTGTGGAGCGTTGTCATATTTGTCAGGTTTCGAAAGGAACTGCAACTAATGCTGGGTTATATATGCCGTTACCTGTACCAATTAAACCGTGGGTTGATTTGAGTATGGACTTCGTGTTGGGATTACCAAGGACACAGCGTGGTAATGATTCCATTTATGTGGTAGTGGATCGATTTTCGAAGATGGCACATTTTATTGCTTGTAAGAAGATGGCGGATGCTGTTCATGTTGCTCAATTGTTTTTCAAGGAGATCTACCGACTTCATGGATTGCCAGAATCTATTGTGTCGGATAGAGATACTCGATTTTTGAGTCATTTTTGGTTGAGTTTGTGGAAAATGGTGGGAACGAAGCTGAAATTTAGTAGTGCTTATCATCCACAAACTGATGGACAAACAGAGGTGGTTAATCGATCATTAGGGAACTTGTTGAGGTGTCTTGTTCAAGATAACCTGAAGAGTTGGGATGTGAAGTTATGCCAGGCAGAATTTGCCCATAATCATGCTGTGAATCGAAGTACGGGGTTCAGTCCATTTCAGATAGTATATTCAAGTTTACCGAAGGACCGTAGGATTTGACGGTAGTGCCACAATCAAAGAAGACAGTTAAGAAAGCTTCTGATTTTGTTGAAGGATTGGCGGAATGTCATCAAATCGTTCAGGAACGATTGGAGAAAGCAAATGAGAAATATAAACGATCTGCAGATTTGAAACGAAGAAGTGTTGAATTTCATGAAGGTGATTTGGTTTATGCAGTGTTAACAAAAGATCGTTTTCCGGTGGGAGCGTACAATAAATTGAAAGCACGAAAGATTGGTCCAGTGGAAATCTTAAAGAGAATCAATGAAAATGCTTATAAATTGAAACTGCCCGATTATGTGTATCCGTCTGATGTGTTCAATGTTAAACACCTAGTACCATATCATGGGAGTGAGTTTGTTGGGAAGGAAGACGGTGCAAATTCAAGGACGAATCTCTCTCAACCTGGGGAGGATGATGCAGCTCAGGCCAGAGAGGAAGGCATAAGTCGTCCCCGACTTAAGGAAAAGGGGCTACGACTTAAGACCCTAAGTCGTACACAAGCTAAAGCTAACAAGGCAGATATATGTCGTGACCGACTTAAGGAAATAGGTATGAGTCGTTCACGACTCAACGAAGACGAGGAGGTAAGTCAACCACGATGTATGGAAGAGGCTGACATAAGTCGTCCACGACTTAGAGACAGAGCCATAAGTCGTCTACGACTTAAGAAGAAGGATCCAGGAAGAGCAACACAAGTTGAGAACAAACAAGGGATAAGTCGTCTACGACTTAAGAGAATGGATGAGTCGCTGCCGAGTTACGACTTAGTTAAGTCGCCTGAACTATCTACCGAGTTATGCAGAAAGAAAACAGAGCAAACTGGTGAAGTATTAGATCGCGAACGACCTAACGAGTCAAGCTATAAGTCGTTGAAGATAGGGGCCGTGGATCTTTCCTGCCGACTTAACCTGAACCGTTGATCCTTAAGTCGAATAAAGCTGGTTATCTTTAGGTCGCGTGAAGCCTGGTGCGTTGATTCTGCTGCGCTAAGGCAAATGTTGTAACTATGGTCTTAAGTCGCCACCGAGTCATGATAGGTCGTAGGTCGGAAGCTATAACTCGGAACCGACTTAGGAGATGTAAATTTTTGTTGTAATTTTGTGTAAGTTGTAATGTGCCTATAAATAGGCCGTGAGTCTCATTTGTAAAAGGTTGTTGATTTTTGAATAAAATTCTCTTTTGATTGCTTTGTGCTTTCATTCCAAATTGGTAGTTGAGTGTAATCTCCTATCTCCTCTTTCGGTTAATCGAGTGCGCTCGATTCAACGATTGTAGAAGCCGATTCGCGGAATCTAGTGCGCTAGATCAACGCTTGAAGAATTGAAGATCTTCGAACCCGGTATCGTGCGCGATCAACGAGTTCAGGATAGCTAGAAATCGGTATCTTCGGATCAACGAATTTGGGCATTTCAGCATCTTCCAATCCACCAATTGCTACATTCAACGATCTACATTGTTTTTGATTAATCCGCTGCGTCACCTTAGAAAAAAATTCCACTCACATATAGCATATACATTCTGAAGACAAAATGTCTCTTCTCTAAAATTTTAATTAGCATAAACTGGAAAACTAATTATATAGTAGCTTTGAAAGGAGTTTAGTAGTGCTCATAAGTTAATTCTTATGCATCACTGATATCTGATATATCAAATTGTTTCTATGTGAAATAGAATGATAATTTTGATAATAATTATATTATAAAAAATTATAAAAATGTGAATAATAACATGTATTAACAAATGAATACAAACATGCCAACAAAGTGCCTGAAATTATGTATGGATATATAACAATATATAATTTTGTGATTTTGAACCTTCTTGGAATCCAAATTGTACTTTTTGTGTGTTAAATATTTTTCTATGATACTTTAGTACAAACGTATATTGGAAATACGTTGTTATTGATATTATTGATCACAAACACATGCTCAATTTACATTCACAAAGAATAATTTTTCCGAACAAAAAAAAAGTGAAATTAAAAGCAAGTTGAAAGAAGAAACAAATGAAAAACTGAGACATGGTTTCATCAAATTCAATGCTTCCTTTGTTATTGCAAACAACTAAACTAATATATAGCAGTAAATTATTTTTAATAAAAGGAGAAACCATTTTGCATAAGAATCATCACTAAAATAGTGGCCTTAGAGAATATTCTAAGTTGATAAGCTGAAACAACATGATAAGTGGTATTTTCTTTTAGTAAACTTAATTGAAATAATAGTACGATCCTATTTCTAAAATATGTTTTTTCACCAAATTCCATTTAGTTTTGAAATTTTTACATTTCGGTTAACGAAAAATGATTTTTCTTTTGAAAGGCGAACTATTTAAGAATTCGCCTCTTTTTGAATATTGTATGGTTAAAACTTGAATTTCTTTAAAAATATAAATTTAATATAGCTTTCAATTTAAAATTTTAATTTTCTTTAGAGACTTAAAATTATAATGCATTAAAGGTCTTTTTTTGTAAATTTAATGTGCTATTTGTAAAAAAAATCTGTTATTTGTAAACTTTTTCTGTTATATTATGTACAGAGAAATAGTGCAAGGGTATTTTGATCAATTAGTAATATTAAAACATCATAACCAACCTAATATTTTTCCCTTACCTAAACCTTACATTTTTCAGTAAAATATACTTCATACAAATCATATAAGTCCTATGATATTTTCAAAATTAAGGAAAGAACATTACATTATATCATTATCATCGACAACCGCAACAATAAAGAAAGCGACATTTTAGATGAACTATAAATCTATAGAAAATGATTTCAAAGTTTTGTGATAAATAAATGATATCCACATCTACAAAGAAAATAAGAAAAAAATTCCAGATAATTAAATGGTTTTAAAACTTGAGCTTCAAATAACAAAATAAGAAAATCATTTTCGATGGATATTAAATTGAATAATGGATATCACAATGAGTAATGGATCTTGCATTGAAGAAAAAACTTTGAGCTTTATAAAAGTAAAAAATAAAGTTATTTGAAGGTGCAATTGGAAATAAGTAGTTAAATAATAATATGTATTTTAATGCATTACCTAAGTAAGGAGGTGAAGTTTTTTAACTTTTAAATGGTGTGAATAATTGAATTTGTTAGAACTTGAAAACCAAAGTTGAATAATACCCACCATACATCATTAAATATTTAAAAACTCATTTAGGAAAGCTGATCTTGTCATCATGTTTTCTTGTAGCAGTTGTCACCATTCACTTGATCTTATACGGAAAATTAAAGAACCGTTAATTATAACATTGCATTTCCACTACTTATTCAAATCTTTAAAACTCAACTTTCGTGGTATAATTAGACATGAAAATCATGTAGACCAATGGAAAAAATTGTTTGCATGCAAGACAAATTGATAATCACCGTAAGATAATAAGATAATAAGATGATGCTTAATCTATAATTCTAGCCGGTCTACAGTAACCAAGTCTTGGATATTATCACCAAGTTGGCCATTAACCTTTTAAATGTACTACAAAAATCATGGAACAAAGATGCTCAAATGTCAGATTCAATAACCTAAAATGGATGTTCTACAGACAACTCATACAAATTACCAACACCATTAAACTTATGATTACTAACTGCATATCTAATATCTAATATTATAAGCCTTATTCAATATCATTAAAAAGACTCATGCCTTATAAAATGATATTATAAATGCAATTTTTTGGGTGTTTTGGGGTATTGTTCGTTCTCACCGTCGTCTATGTACATGAGATGAAGTGGCCATGTGAATGTTCTTAGCCTGAAAAACAATGTTGATTGAGGCCATAACAAAATTTAGTAAAAACACTACAACAAAATAGCCTTTTAACAGCGTTTAAAAACTGCTGTTAAATGATATAACAGCGTTGTGAAGAACGCTGTATAACGACATGCGGTCGTTGATATGTAATTTCAAACAGCGAAAAAACAACGCTGTCAAAAATAATTTTCCACAGCGTTATTTTGTCGTTGTTTATTTAGTTTCTACAGCGTTTATATTTTGTTGTGGAAAAGTGTTTAGAGTGGTATTTTACATTTCTACAGCGTTTAAAATAACCTGTCTAAAACAAACTCACTAGTTTTCAACAGCGACAGGAAAACGCTGTTTGACAAATCATACCACTACAATAATCATACCACTACAATAATTACATATCCGTAATCTAATTGCATTTAATTATATTTCAATCGGATAATATACAAATCAAAGTAAAAAACTATAAAATAAAAGCATAACAATTGATCATTTCCATAAAATAGCTATACAATATATCCACGGACAAAGCTTACTTACAAACAACGATGAAATTTATAAACCATCTTCATATAACATTAGACAAAGACCCAACATCTACAAGGTTTTGCTTCAAATATTAATGACAAAACATGCACCCAAAATTTTTTCATGTGCTAACTAGGCCGAAGCTCCAAAAATCTAAAAAGTATCTTGTCCATTTTTTGCATCTAAAAACTTCACCTACCTGTAACAAAGAAATTCAAAAGTTAATGATCAAATACACATTTAAAATAACATGTTTAATTTGCAACTATTAAAATATTGCAACACATTTAAACACAAATTTTTCAACTTCTTCAAACCTTCACCATACTGCACTTCAATCTCCATTTCAATCATCGTCCACACTCACAAATCCACCCAACAAACACCCTGCAACTGCATCTACAAAACTATGCAAAACATCGTCCAAGACTCATACTTCACCTGCCACAATCCACTACCATTCAAAACTCATAAATTTCAAAACTGTGCACAAACCACTTCACTTCAAAGCTTTCCACAATTCAAAACTTGCAAAATTGTGCACAAGCCACTCGATCACATCCATACCACACCACAGCCTGTGACTGCCTCAGCAACAATCAATATTTTTTTTCCCTGCAAACTTCTATACCACTACCTCTTACAAACCCAAACTGCCGAGCCCCACTTCTTTTGTAGGGTTAATTGGATTAAGACAATCGTGCAGTCATCGTAACTACTATTGACGCATCATAATTCATGTGTAATTAACTTTGAAATAACAAGTATCATAAATGCATTTGTATTTGCTTTATTGGAATAATAAATGTCATTTAGTAATAATAGAAAAGTGCAACATTTCTTATCTATGAAGTGGTACACGAAATCATTCGTTATCTGCTAACATATAGTCGAACACACACACACATGTATAATTCCAATATTCTCCACTTGAAGTCAATTTTTCATTAACATATATACTTTATTTTCTCTCTAAAGAAACATTCTGACTATCCCTAAAGGCAATAAGAAAACACCTTAAAATTAACTAAAGGGAATAAGTAAAACTGATGCGGTATATACTAATAGAACCTTTTGTTTATTTGTATATTTAATACTTAGTGTCCACCTTCTTCTTTCTCCTAATATTATTGTTATTACATCAGCTAACTGGTTGACTGTCTTTGTTTATGAAGATATATGATCCAAGTTAAACCGTAGTTGATGATATCTTTGACTTTGACCTTTTAAGAAGAAAAAAACGCTCTGATAGATAAATTACAGTGCCATTAAAAATAGATTTGAGAAAGTGTGGATTATTACATTATCAAGTTGGGAAACTGATTTTTACCTGTTGTGTATTTGTTGCGCCTCTACTGCAAAACATGTGGGAAGAAGGAAATCAAAACTCATGCTGTTAATAGAAATAAACAATGCAAAACCTCACAAATAAAAAGGTTGTCCTGTTTTCGTGCATGGTATGTTTCAGAACCTAGTTAAAAAGTCAATACCTGAGACTCTTAGGAAAATAAACATATAATGATGACGTTAGTATTTTGTACATATTGTACTTAAATGTCTAATAACTTCAAATTTTGGTTAATGTGCGCATGTATGTATTCTTCACTGTGTGTGTTGACTTCTACAATTACGATCTACTATTTATGTTTTCAGCTATAATTTTGATTTGACTATGATACGTTCACAGTTCTATCTGATCAATTTAACATATCATTCGTAGAGGGTGCATAGAAACTAGATGCGAGCCATGTGGCATGAGCCAAACCTATTTGTTACACTATAAGGAGTACACATTGAAATTCAAAGGTTTGTTTAAAGACAGGTTGGAGGACATCTATAGACTACAACTAATAGAATGCTCAACTTGTAACCTAGCTAATTAATGCTATTATTTTTCTTTTCTTTTTTATTTCAATACCAGTGGTTTTATACTTCTACACTATATTACAATCCAGATAAAGGGCTTCAGAAGGGTCAATTTGTATTGGAATAAAGAAAAACAATGGACATCAAACTAAATAATAAAGGGTATAAAATTAAACATGGCTTAAAGATATCATCCATGTTATATCCTCTGTTATACAGTTTAGTGGTTATGTCTTCTTTATATCGGTGCATTTAAACAGATCAAGCTCAACAAACATAAGAGAAGCAAAGGGTAATGCGAGAATATGACATACCTGATCTGACACTTTGATGAAGCATGTGAGTTTGGAATCATGCTTAATGTTGAAACAATGAAAATAGATATGGAAAGATAAGTCAACGGAGTCCAAAAAATGGCAGCTATTGTCATTGTAAACATCTAAAGCGATGTTGGTGTGAGGGGTTTGTTGAATGATCTTTTTTTATCCATCAGATATAATGAGCCCACCGACTCTGATCATGCATTTCAGCATTGCCTGTATTGGGTATGTATGTGGATTAAATTGTGAGACCAATACTGTTTGTTTGTTTATACAAAATGAGAGTTGTAATAAAGATGATATTTTGTTGGTAATGACTCAGATTCTCTAAAAGTCAGAAAATGTCTTTAATTAATAACATGACTCGGATTCTCTGAAAGTCGGAAATGATGTTTTGTTACTGATATTCATCATTTTGATTTTCTTTAAAAATAAAGGGTGCAAACTAACTCACAGTATCAGTTTTAGCACATGCCGATATCTTAGAACTGTACTAATATAAGTTATATTTCTGCAGAGTACTGCTCAATACCAAACTTGGAAAATTGAGGTTTAGGTCACCTCCTATTTACAATTTTTCAACCAAAGCTGTAAACAAAAAAATTTGAAAAAACATTGTATTTTAAAAAAATAAGCATAAAATAATTAAAATCAGAAGTTTGTTGTCAGCAGTACTTGAAGTTCCTAGCTTGGCTATTGTCCTTAAGTTATTGTTCAAAGATTCGTTAGTCATAACTATACCTCTATCACTCAAAGTGGAACCTTATTCTCCTCGTCTAGATTGACATGAACATTTAACATAAAAAAATAGCCAGGTAAGACACTATGCGAAATAAATTCAATTCCCATGCAATAACATTGATGTACAAAACCTGAATCTAAAGCTTTAATGTTGTCATCCCCCATAAAACATTCTTATCGATGTGGGCAAGGATTCTAATCACATTCATTACTTGAATGAAAAATGAACATAAAACATTGGTATCGTGAAGGTAGTTGTGTGATCCTATGCTAAAATTACAATGAAATTATTTTAGTTTTTAGGTCTAATTTTAACAAAGGTATAAACAAATTTACACTATGTAGAAAAGCATATAAATAAAAAATAGTTATAAAAATCTTCTAAAGCTTCAATGTGCATTCCACATATTCGTACAGGATGATGTGGACTGCATGACTGGTACACTTACCTTCAACAAATGCTTCAATGCATTCAGTGCTAATACCATATTAGAAACTTGCTTAATTATCCTTAACATAATTAATTTACAACATATACAGTAAACTATTAATGGACAACATTCATGGTGAGTTAGTTATGTTATCATATATATATTTACCATTATACCTCTCTGCTATATTAGTAGTTATCTAAATTTGATCAACCCGTATATAATCACTAAATTGTATATCAAAAAATTATATATATATATATATAAACACACACATATACATACCTACACATATGCATACATACACACATGAGTAAAATGTCCAAATATCAAATATTTAAAGCTTCTTACTTTATATAGAGATGAAAGAACAAACTATAATCCAAACAAGTACCATTGTATATCTTCTGATAAATTATGCATAATAGAGACCATGATGCATCATAAACATACAACACAACAGTCGATAAGTATAAAGTTAGAAGGCAGGAAACAAAAAGATAAAGAAAGAGATAACCAATCCCTTTACCTGAATCAACAAAACTTGAATTCAAGAATTCACAATTCTCAAAGGAGGTGAAGCAACCAACAGAAGATAAATAATACAAACACCACAAATGAAACCCAGAGCCCAAATTTTGTAGTTGAATGAGTTGCTCATCTGTGTTGCTCTTTGAGATATGATCCTTTCTTGTTTTTTCTGAGGTGAGGTTTCCATTTCTTTTTTTCTCTGTTTCCTTCTTCACACACCTAACTGATAAGCACCCAAACTGTTAACATTTAAAGAAGATACTAATAACTTTTTGTGAGTTGCTTTATTGAGCTCTCACACTTTTTCACTTTTTAAGTCCCTCAATTAATGTGGATCATTTTCACCTCTCTTCAGTTTCACCTGCACATATCACATTCAAACAACTAACACCGAATTGATTGACAAGTTAAGGACTTAAGGTTTATATTTTTATCCCTATCTCTACTCTTTGTATAAACAAATGCTGAATTGGATGTTTTAGGTGTAATAAAATGGAACAAAGGTTCTTCTAAATCTTTGATAAATATTCTTCTAAAGGTATAAAACTAACCCTAAACAATTACAAATATTCTTATAAAGTTTCAATGGCTTTCAGATTTATTAAATAATCATATTAAAAATGATATGTTGAATCGATGGTTGAAATAATAGTTTAATCATAAATACCTGATTTTACATTTTAAACATAAAAGTTTTGATAACATTAGCTCATTAATAATTTATAATAATTTCAAATAAATATATTTAATATATTATAAGTGAACTAAAAGCATCATGATAATATACTTATTCTTGCAACTTTAATACCAGAAATCAAAGTGGGCACAGATTGTAAAGTTTAAAATAAAAACACCTACTGGTACACTGCTTACAAATAAGTTATATAAATTATCCAACCATTCTAAACTTTGCAGCTAGTTATAAAAAGTAAGCTACCGGATATAATGGTGTTGTTTTAGTTAAAAAGTAACATTTTTTTCTAGATAATTGTGATCTTCTTTTCAACTAACTTACATAGAGAATTGGATTAATTTCTAGCACCCAAAACTGCTAAACTCAAAGCCATTGATTCCAGTGGTGCCATGAGCTATGGTTTTCTACACCAGCACTTGCATGTAAGCCAATATATCTTGTCTCTTCAAAATTCATAAACCATGTGTATTGAAACAGTGATAAATTAGAATTCCAAAGTATTCTTTAAATACAAATAATACCATTTAATTACAGGTAGCATAAACTTTAAACTCAATCAGAATAAAAATTAGGCTAAACTCGATCAGATAAGCAAGATTTTGATACTTTACAATGTTTCAAACTTAACTGAAAACTAGGGTTAAGAAATTAATGCTCACCAATTCTGCCCAGTTTAGGGCAATCAAATTCGAAATCGATGCGGATAAAAGCGCCAGCGACAAAGATGCTTAATCAAAATCGATGCGGAGGATGAAGGAAGATGCGATCTAGTACTAGGCGAATTGAAATCGAAATGGACGAGAGGGAAAATGAAAATTGATGGAGAGGGAAATGAATTATTAAGAGACGAGGGAAATAGAATTGTTTTCATAAGTAAATGTGAGTTTGCGGCAAACCAAAATAAACCTAGCGGGACTAGTTTTTTCAGCGTTTATCACTAGATATTACTCTCTGAAAATATGTACTACAGCATTCAACGGTGGAACGCTGATAGAAAATGCAGTGAAAACATACTTTTGTTGTAGTGAAGGCATAACTCAATTGAAAATAAAACACTGTAGACTACATCATGACATTGATAAAGTAATGTTGTGCAAACTGCAAATAAAGGTAGGAAAAATATAGGGCGTAACTCAATTAAGAACAAACATTGCAGAGGGTTTAAACAAACTCGCTATTCGTTGATGATAGGATAAGCAAGATCAAATTCGTTGCCGCGACAGAGCAAGCTATCAACCGATTCGTTGGAGGTAGACAGTTCTTCGATTTGCTTTTGTTATTGATGAGGGGAAATGACTATTAGGGCTATGATAAGAAGAGAGGAAAGAGAGAGCATACTAATTTAATCAAAAGGGGGGAGCGTAGAATAGAGGAAGAGGAGAAGAACAGTTAGGGTTCTTTAAGAAGCGATGAAGTGGACAGTGATTATCAAACAAACTGGAAAACAATTAAAAGATGCGACGTTTATTTCAGAGAAATTGAAGATGGCTTTAGAGCCCTAGAAACCAAACTAAGTAATAATACTATAATGACCGTTCGGTTGCCAAATTTCAAGGGGGCCTGTGTGAGCTTGAAATTCAACTCACTAATAATAGTATAGTATAGATTATATAACATTGGTCCGAGGAGTAAAAAGGGGTCCAGAACCTCTTTTATCTCTTACCAATTCTGCTAACTTTGAATTTTTATTCAAACCACCCCTAGCCTACTATAGCTAGCCATTTTAGTCTCCTATATGGGCCTCAAATCGCTTCAAGCCCGATCAATAATAAATGCATTTAAATCTAATTCAAATGCACATCGATATCGTATATCGATACGTGTGTTTATAACTATTATTTACACACTATTTAATATCGACCAACCTAAATTAAAAAATATTTTATAATTAAATATTTCATAAATATTAATTAATTTTATTAATTTATAACAATTTTAATTAATTAAACTAGGTGGTAATAGGAGTATTCAACATTATGGTTGTGTGACTCTTAGGTGTGAATTCGGTCAGCGATTAATATTGAACAATTTGAATATTAATGTTTACACATCACTTAGTAAGCAGCGTGACATTATGGCCAAATTTATCGCATACGTAAATTTGGTCAAATCGAATTTTACTTTATTCAAGCGTTACCTACTAGTGAGAATTATTTACAACAATTCCCTTAGTAAAAAAATAACATATTAGGACTTACAGAATTTAGTGATTGTCAAAATTCCAATATTGTCCATATTCAACTTTATAATCCAAACACAAAGTCCTTGGTTCAATAATAACAATTATTATTAACTGAACTTCTTTCGCCAGAAACTTTGACATTGAGTTGACTTCGTGATAGGGATGCTAACCCTTTATACCTAAGGAGAACTTAAATAGTGTTTCACTCCCAATGCTTTCAATCAACCCAACTATAGTAGTTCGATGGAGACCATGCCACGATTTAACTATTATCAACGCGGTGTTTCCACATTGAAGCTCGACAGTATTCTCAAATTGAGGGAATTGTGTAATATTATCATATATATATTTATTGTTTGACCTTAATTATTGTTAATGAGATTTTTCATCTCAGAGACACCAAAATAATTTTTTTGATATAATCACGATGCTAAAGGTTTTTGTGATTATGAATCAGCAAATTTAAGTAATATTAAAATGACCTTTAGAGGAGGTAGTTATGTCGCTTTAATATTTATGTAATTATGAAGGTAAAATATTCAAAATTCTATGCACGGTCTCCATTAATTTGTTAACGCAATCCATTTCAATTCAAGTGCCGAAGAAAAAAAAAGTAAAGTAAAAAAACAGTAAAGTACATAGAGAATTTACATGGTTTTGATATTAATCAATCCAACATCCGCGGCTAAAATGTCTATATCTTCTCCTTTTATTCTTAGTACAAACGAAAATGGCAAAGAGTACAATTTTTGATTTCAGTGTCCAAAAATAGTAAAGTAAAAAATCCCCCTTTTCTGCCACAGTGCCCTATTCATTTGTAGTACATAAAAATTTACACGGATCGCTAACGTCCATATTTCGCTCTTTTAATTCTTGCCTTTGGATTATGCCACAGGTCCATAATTTGTCATGCTTATTTACTGTATATAGATTGTCAACATGGTTTTTGGCGGGAAGTTGTGATTTGAGTTAATGAATTTTGAACTTTTGTAAGAATTTCAAAATTGAGGCAGGAAAACCCAATTTTGAATTGAACATGACATGATGATTTCATAAAGCACCAAGCCAATGTACTACACACATGTATACATGAAACCGCCTTAGAAACTGTCCCTATCTCAGAAAAATTGCATAGTTGTAAGCACTTATAACAACCCGCTTTTTCGACCATCGAAAGTCGACGCCAAGTACGTGCACGGTATTCAAATGTCGAACATCAATCACCGAAAAAGCAGTTTGTTATGGTAAATAAAAGAACAGCACAGAAAGAACAGGGGAAAACAGAATCTCATAGTAGAGTAGAAAACATATAATATAATAAAGACAATATAAACTGCCACTCCAACATACAAGTTACATCAGGGTCAAAAACAAATTACTTAAGCTGGGCAGTTATAAATTTTTGACATTACAATTTGCTGATTGGTATTTATAATATAGCAGAAAGTAAAATACTAGGATAGGTGAACATCCAGCTCTACTCCATGAGCTCTATGTCCCACCGACGATAACCTGGAAAAACACTCGGTCTAGAAATATACTTGAGAGTTACGATGGCTTTGGGATAATACCAATCCGGACCCCGCCAACGGTTTTCGAGAATCCAAGTATTTCACATCTCCAAACGCATACCACTGAATCCAATCTACAATAGTGTGAAGATACCCTAATGGGAAAAATCCCATATAGCTTGGCTCCCACTCGCCCTTTGGTTTTAGTCATTTTCGGTAAAAGATAGCAAAATTAAAATAAGAAATAAATCATCTTGAATTGACGAAACAAAAATGATGAACAGATAGAAACTAGGAAAATGAATTTATCCGACATAACTAGGAGGATGCTCCTTCTTTCAACAAAAGTATACCTCTAGACAAAGTATACTTGAGAGCACACGCGTCACTCTCGGGAAATTCCAAGTTGGACACCTTTAATCCGAATATACTCACATCAATGCATGCATGCTATAGACTTTAGCTGAATGTGAATATATCCTAATGGGTGCAACCCACATGTCTTGGCTCCCACTCGTGCTTTGGTTTTATGTTTTTCATTGTTGGATACCAATACCCAAAATGAGTGACAAATTGTCTTAGAATGACAAAGCACAACAATGACTAGGAGGGTGCACCCCCCCTTTACACGCGCTTTGATTTTAGTCATTTTCGACAAAGGATATCAAAACTCAAAAAGAGGAACACATCGCCTTGGAGTGATGAAGTACAAAGAAGTTAGCAAAATCAGAATCGAGAGTCGATAAATCAACTATAGAGAATAAAAAAGTGATTTGAGTATGCAAATTACATCGCAAACGCTTACCACTAATAAATAAATCAAACTTTCAAAACATTTGATCCACACTTGGGCTTGATTTTCACATTTCAAATATGGTAAAACATTTTTTTAAATACTCTTTGAAATATTCTTTTATAAGCGCAAATCATAATACTAATGTATTAAAACAAGGGTCAAAAACAAATGTCGTTAAAACATTGTTTACTAAAAACCCATATAATTTACACTTAGCTTTATTTTTAAACAATTTCTATTAAAAGATTTTCTCATTTATAAACCGGCATTTATAAATTAAAAAAAACACTTATTAACTAAAGGATAATAAATCAATTCAAATACCTTTATAAATTTAAAACAATGTTAGTTTGTCCCATAGGATAATTTAAATACAAGTTTATAATCTTTTTAATAAATTAATCAATTATCTTTAAATACTTTTGTCAAATTAATTAATTAACATTAAATTTTTTTATTAAATCAATTAAGTAACTTAAAAACACTTTTATTAAATCAGTTGATTAACTTTAAACTCTTTACTAAATTAGTTAATTAACTTTAAAAACACGATTAATTAAAATCATTAATTAAATCAAAATATCATTAATTAAATGGATTAATTACATTCAAACATCACTAATTAAAATTATTAATTAAATTCAAATACCATTAATTAAAAGTGACTAATTACATTAGATCATCATTAATTAAAATGATTAACTAAATTTAAAGCATCATTTATTAAAATGATTAATAAAGTTCAATCCCCATTAATCAAAATGATTAATTAATTTTAAATATCATTAACTAATTTGATTTACTAAGTTCAAAACATCATAAATTAAAATGATCGATTAAATTCAAATATCATTAACCAAAATGATTAATGAATTTTAAACATATATTTTGTGAAAATACAAGCTCTAGTTCAATACACAAAGGTTTAGGGAGACGATATTCAATAAGGGGAGATATAGCGAAAAATCGCTATAACGACGGCTAAACAATTCAAATAGAGGGTCACAAATTATTTTAACTAAACGTCAATATAAGCAATAAAAGAATATAAACGAGATGCAGATAACAGTAAGTAAATAACGGTGAGAAACCCTTTTGGGTCTCTCTACAATGTCCCCTGTAAGTCGTGTATATATATATATATATATATGTGTGTGTGTGTGTGTGTGTGTGTGTATTTCTCGAAGTGTTCCGTAGCGACCTGTTCGCTACGATAACACTCCAACTTTTTCTTTTTGTCCCATGTACCAAAATGGTTATTTATGTCATTCGCTACTGGATGGGTATGAACAATAATATATATAGTTATATGAATTTCCAGAACGGGAATCCAATCAAAACAATTAATCAAACAACAATATAAACTTACATCCAAGTAGGAAATAAATAATTTTTATCTATGATATAATGTACCGATTAACCAAAAACGCGAGTTTAACTCACCAAAATTCCAGTTATCGCTTTCGCATTCTGATTATGTCTTCGATTTTAGCTTTAAATTATACAAGCTCTAATTCAAACAAATCCATTTCTAAAGCGAAGATATCGTTGATACGAGTCCAACACGAGTGACCGCGTCTAAATTTGACCATATATGACATAGATATTGAGTTTACAAGATTCCGATTAAATTAAATTAATAAGTCAACTAATTTATAAAATTAATTAACCTAAATCAATCTCAACAGCTAATCCATCTCAATTTGCAAATCATAGCCTTCGATCCTACACCAAAACGCGATCAAAACCCCAGGCCGACAATTATCTCTATTCATCTTCACGTTGCCACCGCCGCCGTCCACGTTAAGCCGTCGCGACCTCACCACGGGTAACCCCGACCTCCAGCTCCCCTACACCACCAAACCTAGCCCCCCTATCACCTGATGATGACAAAATCACCCAGAAGCACTGTTGTCGTCAAACAAGAACTACCGTCGCCTCGCATTGTCGCGCCACAATCTGACCATCCATCTCCTTCATCTCGCCTAGCCGATCATCTTTTTAGTTGGATCCACTGCTTGAAATGCTTCCGATCGACGCCGATGAACGTGGGTTATTAGATGGAGGAAAATTAAATGGTGGCTAGGGTTATAATTCTAGGGTTTGGCAAAATTAAAGGGTATGGGAGTCCTTATATAGGATTCCTAATCAATGCTTTTCACACTGAAAAACAAACGAACTCCAATCGAGGCATGCTCACTGATGTTCCGAGCCAAATACCCCTATTCCGATCTCAGTCAAACTATTATCAGGACCTAATTTTATCATATATAGAAGATAGTTTCTAAAATCCAGTTAATCATTATTTTAATTCTTTAAAATTAATTGCTACACGTTTCGAGCTTACACGATCACACGGTACGTCTGATCGTCACGAAACTCGTCGGCATACACCAATTCATTCTTCTGGATCCAATGGCACCGATTTCATCAAAATCTGAGACAGTGCCCCAGAATGCCATTTTCAAAAATTTAGATATCGTTCTATAACTCTCGATCACATTATCGATATTTATCTGATATATTTATTATTGTAAATAAATTATAAATTGAATTCACCAATATTATTTATTAATTAAAAGGAGTTAAATAAAATTATTAAATCCATTTAATTGATATGTAATTTACAATTCAAATATTTAATTCACGATTCAAATATTTAATAATCTCTATATTTGAATTTAACTTTTTAAACTCTAAAACCAATTACTTAAATATTTAAAATTGATTAAATATCCAAAATCAGACCGATAAAATTCTGGGATGTTACATTCTCCCCTTTAAAAGAATTTAGTCTCCGAAATTCCTTAAGGAAGGAAATGACTCCGGACCCTTAAGTTTAAAACTACTAATTAATATGAGTTATTAAACTTATTACTTAATTAATTCTCAAATATTATGAAAAATTTCGGCAGCGTTTTCTTTGCATGACTCGATTGGAACAACTACAAATTGCCTCTACGGTCCCCAACCAACCAATGAAAACAAAAGCCAAGTGTTTGGGGCATAAAATCACAAAAAAGTTCTAATTTCTATATCTACTACTTACCTTTTTAGCATTAAATTTTAAATTTTTACAAGCAACTTATTATCTTGATGCAAATGCATGTGCATAAGAATCAAACAGCAATCTCATTTTTACATGTACTTACACAATCCAAAAGAGAGTCAGGCTGACAAAAGAGCAATATGATGCAACTAAAAATAATGAGGCAACTCTAATTAATTAAGCCACATGCAAATAAAAGCAACAAATCAGCCAAATGCAACAAAATTTAGAGAATACTTTGAAATCAAAACTACATATCCAATCTTTTTCAAGAGATAAATTTTTGATCTAAATGCCTTGGTTTTCATATTCAAAATATATTTTCAAATTTTCTTCGAAGAGAATTTAAATCAAAATCAGTTATGGCAAGGAGTAGCTTCTCCTACTGACGCATAGTATAACTCTAGAATCAAACAACATGAAGCATGCAGTGGTATTCTGGTTCCTCCTAAACAACAACTAGACAAAACAAATGTACCCGACGAGTCTTCCAAATCGAAAAAATCCCTTTTTACCCAACTTTAATCATAATCCAAAAATAATTTAAAAATCACTTTAACCGATATATTTTTAAATATACCGAAATAATAATACTTTCTTAAAGTTTTCAAAATAATATTATTATCATTTCTTTCATAAATTCTTTCGAAATCACTTTTCCAAAAGCACCGGGATTTAAGTCATAACAAACTACAATTTAAAAAACCGTAGTCTATAAAATCACACAATCAATCAAATCAAATCAAACTGCGTAAAGGAATAAACGAAGACTTAACACCCTTTAAAATGTTATGTGACTAAACAAATAAGATTTTAAAATTTTGCTAGGTTCAAAATTTTCTAAAGTCGCCCAACAAGTATACAAATATTCTTAAGCCCGTATAATATACATAAATCATCCGTGCACTATATTTTATTTGATCACTTGCTCGGATACATAGACTCCTACTTTCAAACTACCATCGCTCACTCGAACTCCCTTAGAGCGGACTTCGATCAGATTCCTTGATTAGAATTTTCCATTCTCCTTGCATAGTCATATACTATGATAGAAAACTTTAGTATAATAATGAGAATCTGAATCGAGTGTTCGCTAACAAGTGAGAAATCCCTTTTCGGACTAGTGTGAATCACCCCGTAGCAATGTATTTGAATCCTATATCATGAACCATGCGAATAAAATGATTTACGTATAACTTATGTACTTAATTTGATTGATTTCTTAATTATACCAGTCTCTTTCTAAATCCCTTTCATTCTCATTAATGGTATCTCACTAGTACTAAAATTATTTATGAATTATTGCATAATTTTTTTCAACTAAGTTTATAAATAATTTATAAAGTCATTTCTTTGTAAAAGGTCAATTAAAACTTGCTTCATTTTATTTACTTGTATAATATCCTTCTGGATCCTAAAAGTATATATAAAACACCAATTGTTTTTTTCAAAAATTTAGATGGAGACCTAATCAAACATGGGTATTTTAAAACTGAGTCAACCCTTCGACCAATTTACCTTAGAGTAAGCTAAAGAAAGACACATACAGGTTGGCCCAATATTACCAATTAGTTTATACAACTTAGATGATTTAACCAGAAGCTATGGTTCTAATAAAACAATGTCT